>JAWNPQ010000156.1:9045000-11857500 GCA_035047465.1 Drosophila sordidula | reverse complement strand
TTTGTAATTTATGCGGCTTCCGCCGCTCCTGCCCCAAAGCCCCCCCTGTGCCCCGCCCACTCCATCATCAACAGCAGATCAGAGTGATATAACAACAATTACATTTTACGCTCTTTTGGGGGAAAGCAAAAAGCGAAAACTCCGCCGGCTTTTAGCCACCCCCAATTAGATATTGCCCGAGCGCTTCCCAGCTGCTTTTCGATTCTTGCAGCTAAACTGATGCTCGATTAGTTCTCCTGGTTTCTATTCCCTGATTTTATTAACTTAAATGGTCATCTTCAATTGCAACTTATTAATTAATTGCCCATAAATGCAGCGGATAATTCAGGAATGGAAAACATTTGCAGCCAACCGTCCAGCAAATTCGTTGCCATGGCTGCAAGTACAACAGCAACAGAAACAGCAACAACGACGGCCACAACAACAACAGCAGCAACAACTATAGCAACAGCAACAACACAACAAAGTTCAAATTGATATTTAATACACCGCGTACCTGCACAGACAAAGTCATTAGTTAGTCGTTACGTCTTCCTTTGTTTTGCCAAGCTTCGGTAATTAACTCAGATTACCTATGTATATATCTGTGTGTATGCATATAATTCGAATTCTTATTTTACACAAATTTCGCATATGGGAAAATAGTAGATTGGTTCCAGACCTAAAAAGGTTACTTCAAATAACTCATTAAATAGCATATAAAAAATAAATAGCTTCTGACAATAAACGTATGCGTAATATTTTAATATTTCTCTATTATTATCTCTACTTTTCATTGCTGATATTTCAGTATTATGTAAAATGCGAACTTAAAATGTATAATCTGTGATGGGTGAGAATAAAGGGAAATTTGCAGAAAATAAAAAATGCATAAAAACAATTCAAAGAATATTGTAAACTATATGATTACATTAAAGCAAAATCCTGAGTTTATTGGCGATTGGAGTAAAGAGCCGAGTAGATATAAATGTAAATTCTGTTTTTAAAGGTATCTTCATTCAACTTGTCTATAACATAAAGCTGCCCTAAAGACAATTTGTTGAAAATTTAGTTATTTTTATTTTGACACCACTGAGACTCCATTTTTATTTTTATTTTTTTTTTATTGCAGCATATTGTCCAAGACTCTCTAGCGCATTTTAAACTAAAACCTTCGCAGTTGGTTGGCGAACCGCCTTTAAAATTATGACTATTCTTAAGACTATGACTTATAACTAAGACTATTTAAATTTTTTTATTTGTATTATTTTTTCTAAAGGCTTAAGTCGTTTCTGGCGTCTAAGTGGTGCAATCTATTGAGTCTTCGCCTGTTTGTATTTGTGGCTAAGCTTGTTGCAAGTTGGTTTGGGTGTGCAGCAAAAAAGACACTTTATGTTTTTGTTTTTTTTTTCAGAGCATATTCTTATTAATTCATAGCATACTTTTAGGAACAAGCTCGTGCCCTCTATGTCTAACATCTTATTAGATTTTGAATATAAAGAATGCTAAAAATGTTATTCAGCCTTTGCAATGCACAATTGCAACTTTTCTTTAAAGAAAAGTACATATCACAGCTGAAATCGTTAGAGAGTTGCGCTCGTCTTGGCCTAAACCCAAATAAAAACCCAACTGCCAAGTACTTAAAAAGCCCAATCCTCAAAGTAACTGTCCCAAGTCTAAGCCAAATGAAATTGCTTTAAAAACAGCGCCTTGAGCCAAATTTGTGAGTCGAGTTGGCAGAAAAGCCGAAACATGCAGCGGGAAAATGGGAAAAACTATAATCAAATTTAATTAAAGGCGAAATTGGAGCGCTCGAAGGATAACAAACAGCGAGCGTGTATGTGACACATCCCAAGTCCGAGGTCCAGAAGGAGAGAGAATGGGAGAGGGAGCGGGGCAAGCAAATAAAGCACAACAAAATATGTGTGATATATATATATATATATATATATTTCTTTGCTGCTGCCTCTGTTCCCGATTCTGTTGCTGCTGCTGCTGCTGTTGCTGCTTCTGGCTTCTCATTATTATTTTGCCTTTTATGTGCCACAAGAATAGCACGAGCAGGAGGAGTGGGGGGTGGGGGGGGTGGAGTCGGTCAGGAGGCACACGCCCCGCCAGCGACCCGTTCTGCTCGGGGCTGCCGTTGATTTCTAATGTGATAAACTTTTGATGGCACAAAGGCGCAGCTATGCCAGCCGCTGTCCCCGAGCGCTCGTCCCGCAGCAAGCCACTGTATAGGCGGCGATCTCCCTTCCCTCTACTCAGCTTTGCTCAAGAAATTACTTTACGGCAGCAGCTGTGTCGGGCGGCTCTTTAAAATCAACGCTAGTTTCTTATTACCCAGCTATGCAGTTGAGGCTCATTATTATTTCAAACACACACACACACACACACACACACATCTATAGAGAACAGCGCCTGTGTTTCCATGATAAACTGTGCAACGCTGCGTATACGTTATATCTCATTTGCTATGCGCTTTTAAATGCGCATACGCCTGGTGGCACGCCCAGAGCTGAGCTTCCCGCTGGCACTGGAATAATTTTATGCATCGATTTCTCGATTTATGTGATACTTATGAATCGCTGCATTTTTATGCGCCCATCCAGAAGTGCCAGAGAGCAAAGAGAAAGACAAAGAGAGTGAAGGAGAGAGTTTCGTCATAGGCTAAATAGCGTAATATCGGTGATATATGTGTTTTACGTCTTAAATACATTGTTCTCATATAATACCTAACTTTTCGTATGATATCAGCTTATCTTAATCATTACGTGCTTATGCTAAAATAATAAAATTCTATTTCAGATGGACAAAACTAGATCGACTTAGTTTCTCTTATTGTCCAATTGACTTCAAACCTAGTAAACCTACCTAACGACTTCTTTACAGAATTATAAATAGAATAAAATATCCCAAATAATTGCCAAAGAATCTTTTATAGACATAAATCTCTAAATTGTTATTCGTTTCTTAAATGCAAGTTTCAAGTTTTAATTTATTGCTTTTCCTATGCTATGAAAATGCGCTTTCTAATTGCTGTGAGTTTTTGCACTATTTTTTTGCAGGCTTGATGATAAATGCTGCAACTGACAATTAATGCGGAATCGGGCGAAATGTCGAAACGAGCATTTGGCTGAGTATTAAAACATTGCGCATACGCCGCGTGGGCGCCGAGGGGAAACTCATAAATGAATGCTTTTAATTGCGAAACAATGACGTTTCCCGGGACAAATACGAAGAGAACAAAAGGAATAGCATTTGCTAGATCAACAACAACAACAACAACAGCCGCAGCAGTAGCAGCAGCACCAGGACCAGCAGCAGCAATAAACGCAAACTTTTCGACCAGCTGCAGCAGTGAAATTCGTGAAAATCGCGAAAATTGAGCCAGCAGAATGCTGCTGATGCCAACATCATGTGGCCCCGGGCCGCCAGCGGACGCACACGCTATTGACCTTAGCTTAACAGACGGACGTACACGTTCCCAGCAACGTACGCGGACGCCGACCCAGAGCCCGACCAGCCCGGCAACAACGGGCATTCCCAAATGGCTTCTAATGCTCCTCATGCTATTTGCCATTGTGGCCCAAACTCCGCAGAGCCAAGTGGCCGCCGAGAAGAGCAAACACTGTGAGTATTTACGTCCACTTATTGTATATGTGTGTGTATATATTTAAGCCACAGATCGAAGTTTTGCACAACTTTTGCCCTTGTCCTGCGTCCACTTGAATTTCGAAAAACAATTTGTCCCTTTTCTCAGGGCTCCAACTTTGGCGACGAAACAGCAAATGATTTCGTTGGCAAAAATAAAAGTTTGCTTTTTATTTATTCGGAGGGTGGAAATACCGTTCTGACACTTTAATAATTTGATTAATTTTGAAAAGAAAATGTGGTCTCTAAAGTATAAAGTATTGCCTGAAATCTTCGCTTTCAGCCACAATTCAATAAAATAGATTTCTTTACTGAGATTACAAAAAACTATTGCTATGATATATGATTTATAATGGAAAAGTTTGACAAAATTAGCATAGGAAAACTAAAAGAAAAGCCCTAAAATTGAACATAACGGGCTCTTAAAAAAGTATCGTCTTGATTACAAGTATCAAAATAAATTAAAACACTCCCTCAAATATAAATTCTGAAAAGTCTTGTTAACTTAAAGCTCACAATCGAAATGTAATAAGCCAAATGTGTTGACAAGAATATTGATGCCCAAGCAAATGTGATACATTTTGGCATTTTATTACGCTTTTGATATGCTGCTGTTTTGTGGTCCATGTATCAAAATATTTGCACACAATTTGTAATTTTTTTCCTCCTGCTTTTCTTTGGCAGGACAATAAAATTTCATCGAGCAAATGTAATAAAAGTGCATGAAAATGTTGTTAAAAAGCGCAAACAAATAAAAGAAAGAGACCAAAAAAAAACATCCGAAATGCTGGAACTATAAAATATGCACACACAATACACACAGCCAGACGTGTGTGTATTTTCATTTTTTTCTTTTTTTTTTTTTTGTTTTGTTTTTTTGTGGTAATTCATTCACATTGTACATATTGTTTATGCGAAGAATAAACAACATATAAATACAATTTTACGATGAGAAGGCAACTTGCATACTAAACAGCTTGTCACACACAGTACAGTGCGTGTGTGTGCGTGTGTGTGCAGGAATGTCTTTGGATGTGTGCTTTGGTCTCAACGCTGACAAAAGGCCAACACATTTTAATCAAAGCGGCAATAACAAGAAATCTTCTGTTTTTGACTTCTTATTAGTAACAAATAAAAATGATGAAAATATAAATCAAGTGCAAAGTGAACGACTTTGTTATGCCCTGTAAAAATCAATTCAATTCAATTTCAAATGTTATTCAATTTTATTTTATTTATTTTTTTCCTTTCAGCAAATATTTGTACACGTGTTGCAAACGTGAAACCACAAAATGTTTTAAAAAACAATTCAAATATTTTCTTCACTAACTTGACTGCGCGCTGACAAAAACCCCAAGTTTTAAATTAATTTATTGTTATGACAATTTTTTTTTTTCGACATATGATAAACTTTGATATATGATAAACTTTGATAATATAGGGAACTCGTCGCAAGTTTAAATATATAATATATATATAACTAATAAATAAAATAAAATAACAAAAATGTAAATTGAATGAATTATTTACATTTTTTGGTTTTTTTTTTGTTAAAATATATTTTTTTACACTTGCGACGAGTTCCCTATATTTATATATCGAAGTTTATCATATGTCGAAAAAAAAAATGTCAATGGTTCGGTTCACGGTTCGCGGCAATGTCTTAATATTAGGTTCGGTTCGTGAACTTGGTTTTCAACATCAATAAAATTGCATTCGTTTAATAAACTATTTTATTCAATATTTGTATACAAAATAAACCTATTTTAGTGTTCCAAACTACTATAATTAAGGCCATTTTGCTAGCCGGCTAGCTCCCTTGTGTTATACGCATAACGCCGTCCATTCCTGCCATCGTCCTCCGAATTTATTTGTTTTTGCCGCACATCAAACTTGCATAATGAGTTGTTTACATAATCTTCAATCATTTTATATTGCACACACACACACACACACTATAAGCAAATGGGGTGTGGTGTCGGGGGGCGGGGGACTGCAAATGAAATGAAATTGCTGAAGCGTTGCGACCGGCGACGACGACGAAAGTTGTTGCCGCAAATTATTTCCGTATTTTAACATTAAATCATAATTAAAAATTTCAAGTAAAACAACTTACAAGTCGGCGAACAGCGACGTCGGCAGCGACGTCGACAGCGACGTCGACGGCGACTGCAACGTTGGCAGCAGCAAAACTTTGCGTTTTAAAAAAGTTGTTGCATACTTTTTCGGGCCTGTTTCCGTTTGCCGCTGTGCGCGTCTAATTGCAGCCAGCCCTTCCCCCCGCGTTGCCCCGCTGCTGCTGTTTGCTGTTGTTGCCTTTCTGCTCCTTCTTCTTCTTGCCCAGCTCGTTTACCAAGGCGACATAAAAACAACAACAGCAGCCATGCTTAGCGGCGCTGCTGCGTCTGCTGTTTGCTGTGGTCACACACACACACGCACGCACGCATCGCATCGCATCGCACCCTCCCCTCGCTGGCCATCCGCAACAGACTTGCGGCTCACGTGGCGTGTACTTAATTTTCCCATGCTCATCGCCAGACGCGTTACAACTTTTTTTTTTTGTTTCTTTTTTCCTGTGCCCAATGCACTTGGCCAAAGGCTGCCGCTCCCTCAGCGCCTGCTGCCGCCGCCACCGCTACCGGCGCTGCCTCTGCTGGCAGCGACGCTGGCCGCATTGAAGGTTTTCTCAACTCGTTCAACAAAATTTTGTACAAAAGTTTCATAATTAATTTCATGTTAAGTGGCAATGCGAAACGTAACGTAGGCAGTTTGCCTGCAACTCCAATTGCCCCCCCACCCCCTTTCGCTCCTGCTCCACCCGTTTGCACATCATCGTCAGGCTCCTGCTCGCCACACTCGTGCAATTTTTTGGACCGTTGTCTTTAATTTGAATTGTCATTTCCTGTCTGAAACACTCGACGTTGCCCGCACCCGCACATTCGCCGGGCCCCCAGCGGTCTGCCAGCCATCCGGCTCAGTGCCACGCCCCGCTGCCGCCTCTGCCGCCTCTGCTGCTGCTGCGCACGTTCAACTTGATTAGCGTAACTTGTAATGACTCGCACGAGCTGCGACTCGGGGCAAACTTGTTGGCCAGGAGTCTCTGGCTCCCGGTTTCCCTGGCTCTCCCGCTGCCAAGCACTCACTTACATGAGTAAATATGTGCTCAGTGTGTGTTTGTGTGCGAGTGTGTGTGCGCGTGTGTGTGTGTATCTGTCTCTCGTATTTGCAAGTGGTTTTCATAATTACTTTGTGTGTTCACTTCAAATTATCTGAAGCGCACAAGTTGCGCCTGTGCTTGAGTTATACGCCCCGTGGTATCTTCTGCCTCTCCTTCCGATTTAGAACTTATTCAATTTGTTAAATATTTACCACATCATCGTAATATAATTAAGTTTTCAGAATGTAGCACTAAATGAATATGTCTCTTGTGCTCTCCAAGGCAATTTAAAATCGAATCGATTCGAGTCCGCTTAAACTTGAACTTAGATGCAAAGTTTCCCAAAAACAAAAGATATCGAACTTTAGCCTGATCGCAAATGTAATTCAGAAGAACATTTTTTTGTATTAAAATTAAATATTTTTTTGATAATTTGAATTAAAATTCAAGTTTGAACCAAATTTCGGGTTCGTGGTTATTGAAAACCAGGTTTTTAATTTAGAAAAAAAATGTTTCTGTAAAAAGAACTATTTCTGGCACATTTTAAAATATTAAACTCCAAATTCTCTTTTTTTAAATTCAAAAAAAAAGTATTCAGGCTTAAAAACCAGAATTTGGGTTCGCGGCTATGCAAAACCAGCTTCAAGCACAAATCCTAAAAGCAATACTCTTTTTTGGCATCCCAGCCGCGATTGATCTCTCGGGAGCATGGGATTTTACCCAATTCTGCTCTGTTGCGTATTCGCAAACGTTGCTTAGCTGTTAAGACCGAAAGAATTGCGAGTTTCTCGGCTTATAATCTATAGTAACTACGGATAAACATCGCAGTTTTGCACACTTAGCCGAAAAATACTGAAGGATGACATCAGAAGCAATCAGTGTTTGAACGAAATCAGATTTCGCTTGCCAGACTACCCCCCCCCCCCCACCACCCTCCCCCCCGCGCACAGACAATTGTGTCGCTTTGTGTAATAATACGAGCATTACACAATTTCTATAAAATGGGTCACGTTGCTCGCAGGACAGAAGAGAGATCGAGGAGGGGCAGGGGGAGGGGGGTGGGGGTGGTCGGTAAGATTGCCATTGGGACAGACTCCTGCTAGCTGCTGATGGCCGGCTGCCAATAAAATTGTGAGAAAAACAACTGTCGACGACCAAGAAATGGCATAAAACTTTTGCTTTTTGTTTGGCATAAATATGAATGGATGGATTTGGGTCCGGACGGGTTGAGGCAGCTGCCGTAGTACCAGTTGCCACTGCGGCATATTTCAAAAATGGATGAGACCGAGCCAAAAGAGGAGCGCCAGCTGATGCTGTCCTCCTCGCACGTGACAAAGGGGGGGCTTTAATATTATGACAGCTTTGCGGAAGCAATAAATTTTAATTTCATAAGAATCCATCCGCATACATATAGAGACTTGTAACATACCACAGAATTTCGTATGGGACGAAACCTTTTTATTTCCCATTTCATGATTTATACGAGCTGATTTGATGAGTACAAAATTCGAGCCTGCTTTTCATAGAATTTGCGAATGACTCGTTTTTGAAAGCAATATTTTAAAATAATATGCACTTGTGTGTAGTGCATGAAAGACCGGAGAAACCTGAAAATGCCCTTATTGATTTATTTAATTAAAGCTCTTGCGAGATATGGATATGGAATCCCCTTTTTGATTCGCAAAATAAACAACATAATAGATAATCTGTGATACACTCGACTCCGAACCCACTCGACGACCCACAGAGCTGGATAATGGATTTGGGTTCGGTCGTTAACTCGGTTCACAGTTGAATGGAAAGATAAATGTTTATGTATGATAAATTCATAGCTGTAAAATCGAAGCGCGAATGAAATCAAGCAACGCATAACAAATGTCATTTATAGCTAAACATTTTTGCCACACAGAATGCCGGCGGGCCAAATCAGATATGGGAACGGCGGGAGGGGGGCCGGAGGGAGGCCCCTGCCAATGCCAAAAATCGACGATTGATGCGTTGCGAACTCTTGGCCATGGCCACAGGCAAATCTCTCGCCGCCAACAAAAACCCAGAAAGCCAAACAATAAATTGGCCAAATTGTCCATGAGTCCAGGGGGTTGGCTGCAGAGGGTTAGGGTTATTTATCAATGTTTCTGGTCAAGCGAGAAACAGTAAACTGTTATTATTTGAAATCGATATGCGTGTCGCGAGTTGCGTTTTTTTTTTGTTTTCTTGTTTTTGGTTTTTTCTTTTTGAAATTGGTTTTTGTGAATTCGAATCGAATTTTAATTGGCTGCAACTGTCCGTGGAAAATTGAACAATTTGTGTGGATAATTATAAATCGCAATTTGAATTCAATTTGCCAATTAGCCAGTTTTCCCGTTAGGCCATTTGATCTCCGCTAATTGTTCTCATTGTTGCAATAATCATTATAAATGATATCAGCTTTTTAAGCTGTAATTAGCTCAGGCGCTGGGCAGAACAACTGAATAGTTGGCTAGATCGAGTGAACGTAACGCGGATAAAGCTCCAGTTGCCGTAGCCCAGAAAATCGACTACAAAAGCACACAAAATGTGCTCAACATTTCCTTTTATGCCTCTCACTTAGGCGCGTGAATCCCTTTTGTAATCAAATGCATAGAAAATTCTATTCTATGCAACAAAAAAAAGTATATATACATATAATCAAAAAAAAAAAAAACGCACAGAAAAAAGAGAAAAAAAAACATATCCCAAGCCTCTTTCGTGTTGGCCCTGATGGGCTTTGTGTTTGGCGGCTGTGTTGTGGGTGTATCCTGACTATCTTCTCGTATTCGTGCGACTGTGTATATGTATCTAAATGTGTGTGTGTGCGTGTTCCACTTAGGCCTTGCTAACGAGCAGCAGTGCTTGACTGTCAGATACCCCGTATCTACAGCTAAATTTGATATGCCTATTTTGCATTTTCTCTTTGATATCTTTAGTTCTGATTGATTTGATTTGTGCTGATCAAAAATATAATTTGGATTTTCACAGCTGCCCTTCTTTGTAGCGTGCTCATTTATTACCCGTTTTTATATCTTTGAAGGGTATAAAGGAGCCGGTTGAACTAAAAAAAAAAAAAAAAAAAAAAAAAACAAGTAAATCGCGCGCTCGCAAAACAAAGCAGCAAAATTATCTCCGTGGTCGTCGCCCGTGCCCCGCCCCCTTTCAGAAACTATTACTACAAGCGCCTAGACAACAGCGGCGAAATAAGTAAACAACAATAATGAAAACAACAAAGAAAACAATAGCGTAATAAACTAGCAGTAAAGTAAAACTTGCCCAGCGAAAACTATGAGCAAAAAATATTCGCTTTGTTTTCCCTTGAGCTGAGTATTTTATTTTTTCTAGCTGCACGCAAAAGCAAATTTTACTTTTTTCTTTGAAATGAATAAGGAAAAATTATGTGCAAAATATTTAAGAACACTTAGGGCAAGAAATAAAAGAGAATTGAAACGCGGCGCAAGTTTAATTAACAATTTACTAAGAAAAAGTTCAAAAGGCAGATAATCCCCGATAAGCCGCCGGGAGACATTTATGAGTAGATCCCCCCTGGTCGCTAAAAACTGTAAACAATAATTGAAAACTTATTTTCAATCAATTTGAATTCAATCCCAGAATTTAGCTATTTAAACAAAAAGTTAGATCGAGATAATTATAGTGGACTTAAAAAGGGATTAACTGACAGAGCAAGAGTTAGAGCATTAAAATGCTTTTAAACGAACAAATGCACTTGCTATGTATATGTGCAGAAAGTTGAGTCTAATTGAAATTCCACATCGAATTGAATCGAATGTCCCAACTGTCCGAACTGTTGAGGAAACTCAAAGACCGTGCGGGCTTCATTTGCCAGCTGCTCTAATGCAGCACTTAATTTAAACGGCCTTGTCAACACTTCGCAGCAGCTGTCCGGCAGAAAGTTTTTGTGTCAGAAAAGAAAAAGAGCAGCTGCTGGGAAAAGTTGAGGCGGCAGCATTGTCAATCAAAGCTGAAGAAAACCGCCGTCCAATTCAAAATCAAAGTATGCAGAATCGCCGGAGTGGCAGTCAAACAGCGGAGATAAAGAGCCGGACTCGAGCAGGAGCCGCTAATTGCCCAAGTGACAGTTGTAATGGCACTCCGGGGCATAGAAGCGAGTGCAGTAGCCGTAATCTAATCCAAAATCAAGTGTCAGCCAATCAGAGGCGAGCGCGAGCGCGAGAGAGAGAGAGAGAGAGAGAGCATTCAGCGGAACTTATTTATGAATAGATCTCATTACGCGCTGTTTACTCATTCATTTAATTTCATATCCTGACTTTGACACTCAATTGATCAGGGAAAAGTTGCCAGTCCTTATGCCTCAGCTGATGTCCTGACACTTTTCAGCAAAAAGTTTCGCACTTTCGCCAACTCTTGAACATTTTGACAGGCGGCAATTTGCTTGATTATTGCAATGGACCCGAGGCGGGACGGGGTGCGGGGCGCGGGGCACGGGGCGCGGCAAACGCAGTGAAACTTAACGGCCATTAGAAAAGTCCGCTCGCAACGGAGTCCTCGTCCGGGGCTTTCATTAGTTTGGCACTTTGTCTTTGTTGCACACGCTCGAGTGTCCTTTGGTTCGAGTGCAGGCGGCCAAGGAGCCGCCACATCTTGGCACTTTCTCGTTACCTATTACTCGCCACTCGCCACTCGCCACTCGCCACTCGCCACTCGCCTCTCGCTCCTGCTGTCAACTGACAAAAGTTTAATGATGCGTTCAAGCTGCACGTGAATTGGCCACGTTACCATCGCCGTCCGGTGAAGTTGAAAAAATATTTATTTGCTGAGCTTTAGAAATTATCGGCAAAAGCTGACAGCAGCAATTTATTTCTTACTCTCGTTCACGCCGCGAAGCGAGTATATTGGGTTCGTGCAATGTGCGCCTGTCTAGACCGCCAACTGGAAATATATAAAGGTAAAGTTTCCAAATTGATTTAATCCATATATTTCCTTGAATTGTCAGGCTAGATGCATGAATAATGTACAGGCAGATTACTAACGACCTGCTCTAAAGATTGCCCAAAACTTTTTTGGATACGCCCAAGGGGGGCGTGGCAAATCGATTAAATCTATATATCTTGGAGGCGTAAAAATTCATATTTCCTACAGTTTTAGAGCCATAACAAGAGTATTTACAGTCGGTTACAGCCGACTGAAACGCTTTCTGAGTGAAATCTCACGGAACTGCGTTACAGTTCACGATAGCGCCTAAGCCTATACGGACCCAAAACGCAAGTGGGGGCAGTTGGCAACGACGTTGCCCCAAAGGCTCAATTAAATTGAAAACTGTGTGTATTCTCAGAAGTGGAGCCTGTCCATGCGATGGCCTGACGCGCCGAGGGCCATTCAGGCACGACAAGCATTTACTTCAATTAGATATATACACATATTTCATTAAAGCAAAGCCCGAACCACCGAACCACCGAACCACCGAACCACTCGAGGCAGACGCCTGCGAATTTTGGACGCGCTAATGGAGCGTGTGAGCTGGCCAGCAGCTGGTGCTGTTGCTGCCACATCTGGGGGCAGCACTTGGTTCGGTTTAGTCAACTGTGTGTGATTCGGCATTGGGTTGGGGAGGTGTTGTGGATGACATCTTCACACAGCACGAATGCCTTGGGGGGAGGGAGAGGGGGAGAGGGGGCTGGTGTGGTTGGGGGAGGTCAGTTGAGGGCAGCTAAATTCAATATTGGCGCACAGGAAATTCATTGTTTAACCTTTGTTACTTAAATTGCTCAAATTCCTGCCATTAGTTTGACAAACGAGCCAGCGAAATTATTTTGTTGTAGCGAAATAGCTGGGCACATACATGGCTACTCCATCCCCCCCCCCCGCCCCTCCCCCGGCAGCCGAAAACCAAGCGGATTTCAAGCTAAAGTTTCGCTACGGTCCAAAGTGCAAAAAACCCTCGGCTCCTTTACCCCCGCTCCCCGCTCCCCACTCCCCGACCTCCAACCCCCAACCCCCAACCCCCAACCCCATCGCCCGGGTCACGCACTCGGCTGCCTTCAGGTTCTGCTGCGGTTCCATTGTTGTTCTTGCTGTGGTCCTGTCCCGAACTTCTGGCTTTGGCTTTGCCATGAATTTTATGCCATTGCTGCAGATTTATTTGCGGTTTTGCATAATCACTGAAAATTAGTTTAAAATATTTACATTACATTTGCATTTCAATGTCGGCGGTCAAGCAGATTTTCATAGCAGCAGCAGGCGAGACGAATGCGATTAAGAATTCCCCTAAATTCCAGACCAAATGCTCATTGTTCAAGCCTTTCACACAATTGCGAATATATATTGATATAGAGATAAAAATAACTCTTTTAGGAGTTATCAAAACTTTCTTATATAGGAATAAATAAATAAATCTAAAAGGTTACAGTATTTTGTGTTTAAATATTGATAAATACAAAATTTGTGTTTATATTACTTACCAATTCATATATCTATAATGTTAGTTAGGAATTAGTTTTACACAAATTATAAAATAAAATATTTTAGCTATTGAATGATTTAATTGTGTACATATAAATTCAAATATTTATTTTTTATAACATAAAATTAAAAATTAAAAATTAGTGTCATTTAAATTAAATAGAAGATTAAGAATTTATTTCCTAATATTTTAACTGTTAAAAATTTTAAATGTTAGATACGAAACAGTTTAATATAATAAAAATAACAAATACATATTCCGAGACAAGAAGAGCGAAATGTTTTAGCAACATGTTTGTAAATACGTATATGCACTATTTTATCAGTATATTATTTCAACTTCAGCATTCCAACAATCAGTTATGTATGTTTTTTATTTTTCAATAAACATTAAATACACTTTATCAGCACAAAATGTAAAGTTTATATATGTACATATATGTATAGCAAGCAGTGTCTATTATTTGTTCTGCTACTGTATATATGTATGTGTGTAACGTTATCAATGATTCGTTAATATACGGCTCATATATAGAACACGATAGCCCTTGGTGTTCGCACATAAGCACATAAAGAAAATACTCCGTTTGACAGACGGACGTAATCCGGGCGTAGCTTTTAGTGGCGCCGCACGAGGCTTGGCCGGGCTCAGGCAAATATCTGGCGAATGGATGGGGCGAGGAGGAGCTTCGACAGGAATCGCAACTGCTGAGTAATGTGCCGAACAGGTGCCCACAGCAGCTGTCCGCCCAGCTCAGGGCAGCGAACAGGGAGCAGGGCCGTGCAGGGGGGGGGGGGCGGAGGGGGGGATATTGCATACATAGTCGAGTTCTTAGTTTGGGAATTCTGGTCGCCAGTAAAGACGTAAAAAGTACGTCCAAACGAAGACGCTAAGCTCAATATTAGACGTTAGAACGTTGAGGCAAGGTAAACATAATTTTCCACTACTCAAACTACTAAAAGCAAGAGGAGTGGGTGGGCTGTGTGTGTGCTTGGGTGTGTGCTTGGGTGTGTGCTTGGGTGTGTGCTTGGGTGTGTGTGTGTGTGTGTGTGCATTCAGTTTGCCAATTCAGCTGTCAGAGCTTCTATCTGCCGAAATCAACGCCAATGTGTTGTGTGTGCAAGGATCCCCCACCCCCCAGAGCAGCCCCAAGATTTGCAGGCGATTGCTCGACTTGCAGCATTGTCATTTGGGTTCGAACGCATTAAGGGCCAGCAAATAGTTCCGGCAAACGCAGCGCTATCCTTGGCCGGAAACATTAGGCCACCAAATAGCCCATCAGTCTGCGGACATCTCTCGCGGTTTTCGCTACACTCGTTCTCGCAGTGAAAAGGGTATATTGGGTTTGTGCAAAGTCCACTGAAAAAAGTACAGTTTGAAATATAGACTTTTTTATACCCGTGTCGGCTAAAGTGTAAAAGTAAATCGAAAAGGTTTATTTACCTTCTTCAGTTTTAAAGCTAGATGCATAAAATATCCAAACATTTTTTTTGGATATCCCAAGAAAAAAAAAAAAATATCAAGCTGTTATTAGGAGTATTGCGCAGTCGGTTACACCCGACTGTTATAATGCGGTCGCCCGTGTTTTTTGAGTGCCTGGACGACACAAGTTGGGCTTGGCCCTGAATCTGGTCGTTAGCTCTTGGCCGCAAATGTTCTGTAAATAGCGCAATGCCCTCTAATGTTACTTCGCAATCAATTTTAATAACTCTAGCTTAACGAACTTCTCTCTTGGCTTCTTTCTTTAAACAAAATCAATTACATTTCTATTCAGGTTTGCAATACGCTGACTGCCTGACTTTTGAAGGAGCAAATTGCTTTATTAACTCAACTCCTCTAAAAGCTTCTCTCACAATCGATGCCTGCTTCAATTTTGATTTCGCTTAATATTTTGAGTATGGAATGCAATCGAAACTGGAAATCTGTGGCACAAGTTCGCACAAGTTGCGGTCTCAGGAGGCACTTTCGATTAATAACAACAGCATAAAGCCTTGTAAGGACTAAGTCCTTGAAATTAATTATGCTAATTTTAATCCTTTTTGGCAGTACTTTCATGCTAACAAATGACATTTCGACTAACTAATCTGGCCATTAACCGAGCCGAACCGAACCGAGAAACCTTCTGCGTGGGGCGCCTGCCCGGACCCTGCTTTGAGCCCATTTTGTGCAAACTGAGCACTTAATACACCAAAAAGAAAACCAACAACAGCCACAAATAAAACCAAACAAGAAATGAAAATCTTGCTTTGTTAGTGTGTGTGTGTGTTAGCTGACAAACTAAGACCCTGAGCCATAATTTGGCCTTGGATTTGTAGCCCATTTAGGGAGCTCAGCTGCGACCATTTCCGAGTGACCAGCAACCGCAGTAGGCGGGATTCGTGCCTTCCGGGAGTTCTCAGCCAATGCATTCCGAAATCGTTAAGCCAGGAGCCTCTTCAAGCGGAAGAGACCCACAGGAGTTGGGATTGACCAAATTTAAATCAAGCCAAATGCAGACTTTTAAATAAGGAGTTTACAAAAATGCAATTTTAGCTATTGAAATTGAAATTTAAAAAAGAAAATTCTTATTTTTTATTCAAATATTTCATGTATTTGTTGAATTGTCGAATTAAAAGGAAATGTAGACATCAAAGCTGCTGCCACAGGGGAATCCAGCTGAGCGTCATCGTTGGCTGAATACAGGATATTAAAAACCTATACAACTTCTTCATATCGTGGGCGATCCCCCCTCCAGCTCTCATGGCCCGGCTTTGAGGGCATCCGCAAAAAAACAGCATTAGCCAAAAATATATAATCCCTTGTTTCCCCAAATGTCATTCATTGCGCTGGCAGTTATCATGGCTAAGCTCCCCTTTCCAGCCACATTCATGAGTGCATAAACAGCGGCTGAAGCAAGGGGACGGCTCGGTGGGGGGCGGGGGGGGGGGCGGGCTAACCGGGCGTGGAGTTAAACTGGAGGCATGCTGCAGTTGCGCTGTGGCAGCTGCAAATGGAATTGTTTCCTGCCGTAATTTATAGAAAATGTATCTGACGCTGCTTATCCTTGGCCCCTCCTCCGCCAGCGCCGCTTGTCACATGAGCCAGCTTCCCAGCGGACCCGGCAACGGATTGCTGTCGTGTTTGTGCCACATCTAAAAATCCCCAATGTCAGCGACGCTGGCTGGGGCCCAGCTGCGCAATATGAGTAATCCCGATATTATGTAGATGTGTGCCGGAGTGGGGCCGCATCCCTGGGCCCACTGCACTCCACGGCAGCGAAGCCCGCCCAGAAATGATTGAAGGATTTCGCCACTGTTGCCGTGGCTGCAGGCAAATATATATTCGTATATACGTGTGTTTACCCGTATCCGTATCTGTATCTGTATCTGTATCTGTATCTGTATCTGTATCTGTATCTGTGTGTGCTTGAGCACTTTACTTCCATCCGTAATTGATATTTTACAATTGTCTCTCTGCCGGCAACTGTTCCAGCCAACGCCGGAGCAGTGGCAAATTGTGCAGAAATTCTATTTCTGGTTATGTACTCCGATTTCCAGCATTAAGGCTTCGCTTTGGCAGGCGAGCAACAGTGGCAGCTAAAAGTAAAAGCACGTTTGCGAGCCGACACACATCTGGAGCTTCCCAAGCGCTGATTCCTTAACAAATCTATATTTAACTTAATTTAATGGATCATGCATATATACGATGCTAAATTATTCAGAATTTTCACAAAAGAAACTTCCGGGCACATCATCAACTCGGCCAAAACTGAAACTGTAATCAATCTTGGGTTACGGGTGGGTTGCCTGGCGTCGGGATGAATATAAAAAGGCAACGAACCGCAACGAAAAGTTTCATTTCGTTAGGGCCAAATCGTGAATTATTTGGCAAATGCCTTGCGGCAAATTTGTGCATCCGCCCACTTGAACCCGCCCATTTACCTGCTGCTGCCGTTCACCTGGCGAAGATCAAAGCGAAATGTGTAACAAAATTGCCAATTACATATAAAACACGCAAAACTGTCTGTGCCCGGGCCCCTGGACGGTGGCTGTCGAGTGTGTGTGTGTGTGTGTGTGTGTGTGTTCAAGCAAAATGGAGGTAAGAGCAGGAGATGGTCTAAAACAAAAGGCCCGCTTTTGCTGGCAATTCAATTCAATTGTGAATTCAATTTTGTAGTTGGCAACGCGACGGCCAGCAATGGCAACGCCAACATTTGTGCCTGCAAATGAAGCATTCACACAACGTGTGGCAACGCCATGCGCGCTGCCTACGCTCGTGCTATCTCACTCTCGCATGGCCACTTTTTGTTTGCATGTGCGACGACTATGTTGTTTGTGCCTGCGTGTGTGTGTGTCTGTGTGTATGTGTGTGGCTGTAGCGTAAAACGAATTTGCACTAAATTCCTTGACTCGCTGCCCCCCCTCCAATCCCCTCCCCTCCACCAGCCAGTTTCTGCTGGCCTGCTGCGTCGACATCTTTTCAGACTGCTCTTTCGCCTTCGCTTTCGCCTTTCGCCGCGGCGCCTTCGTGTGCGCTTTATTGAAGCGAAATTGAATTAGTGCGACGGCGAAAGCGGAAGCGGTTGCTAAGCAGGAAATTGCCTGAAATCAGGCGCACGTAAGCCCCGTCACGCCCCTCCAAGCACACACACACACACACACACTCGCACTGTGTGTGTGTGTTTCATTAAAATCTCGAATATCGCCAGTTGGTCTCTGCACGCTTTTGGCTTTTATGCGACAATTTTGTCCTGTTTCTGACTTCATTTGCATGCACCGCCAATGGCCACCGTCCGCCGCTCTTGATAATGGCGTTCATTTCATGTTAATGGATTTCGCACTTAAGCGCAATAGTTCTGATTATTAAAACTAATTGAAAGTCATTTAAATAATGCAATTTATTTGCTCGCGGCCAAGCTTTCATAGAGTATAAATTAAGGCCGAAATAAGTCCCCCTCCCTGCCCCACAAATTCTCTCCACGGAGTCTTTGAGTTTTCTCTTCTCAGTAGCTATTTTATTTTATTTCAGTTAGCTACATAATTGATATTAAATACGTTACCCCTTTTATTAAATACCAATTAAAAGTAATTATTGTATTTTTAATAGATTTTTGTATGGCAACGTGTAGTTCCTATATAGTACATTAAGTGGACTTTTCACTTATTTATGTCTCACACACACACACACATTTCCACCAATACGAGTGGCTCTACTTGAGAGTAAATGCATGGAAACATGTGCCAGAAATACGTGAAACGAAGCGTAAATGAATTTTTCATTCTCCCATTAAAATTTAAGTGCACATTTTCCGGCGCAACGCACGAGAGGCTGCCGGACGGCCACCGCTGTGGAAATCACAACCATTAAGTTCAAGGAAGTTTAGAAGTTGGAACAGGACGTGGCATCCGGTGCCGGTTGCCGGGCCCAAAGTGTGCAAAGTGTTCGCCGCAAAATTGTTAAATTATTAAGCATTATTAAAAGTGGAGTCTATCTTTAAATCGTCTCTCTCCTCTCCGATCTCCGCTTTCAGATTATATGCAATCGCTCTGCAAGAATCACTTTCTGCAGCAGCTCTATCGCAAAATTGATGGCGCCGTCCTGTGGTCCCAGAATGAGCGCAATTTGGACTGCATCATCACCTTTCAGACGCACTCGATCCTGCAGCGCTTCATGCTGCGCTTCGACATGCTCCAGCTGGACTGCAATGATCATCTGCTCGTCTACGATGGAGCCCATGCCGTATCGACGCCCAAGGTTAGTCACTTGATATCGTCTATAAAGAAATATTAAGTATTTATATGGAATTGCTGATATGACTTTCTGTCTATATATATGCACATATAGATATATATATGTATTTATCCGCTTCTGTTCCAAGAACATAAACGCAAATTGTATTTTTTTAATGCAATAATAGTATTATTTAATATTATTTAATAATATTATTTTAAACATTTAACATGTATTATTTAACAAAATAATTTTTTTTTATACTCTTCTATGGCTCTTGTATATCAAAAAACACAGTTTTCAGAAACATTTTAGTTTTGTTAATCCAAACCTCTGCTATTTTTCACCATGTGTACCTATAGGAATTCATATAAGGCCTTATAAAACGAAAAAAAAAAAATTTCCCACTTAAATGCCATAAAAAAAATTTGAAAAAAACTGAAGTTTATTTGATTTATGTTTAGATATAGTGCGTAGCTCTACAATTGGCCACATCCGATTGTGAAAGTATTTGACATGATGCGAGTAATTGAATAGCGAGAGTTAAGGCCAATTATGGCGGGGATGTCCTCAATGTTGGCAACAGCCAAAGCCAAAGCCAAAGCCAAAGCAAAGGCAAAGCAATTGCAATTTGTGTGGCAGCCTCGTGATCCACATGCGCAATCGGAGCACGTTGATGCCTCTGACGTTTTAGGTTCAATCCCTGCGGGGCTTCCGCCCACACACTCACACACACACATACACACACACACACACGCTCGAATATATGCAAACACACACTCTGGAAAAATGTAGGCATAATTTTAGCTGCTGCGACATTTGCAATGATGACAACGGGTAAGAATGTCGGTCGGTCGCCTTGTGGGTGGTTGGGTGGTTGGGTGGTTGAGTGGGTTGGCTGCACCACTGCGGTCGCAATGCGGCGCCAACTGGCAGCTGCCAACTGCCGAGCTGAGTTGGCTGATAGCGCTCTGATTTTATCAGCAACAATTTTCATTTTTCATACGCCCCACTGCGCTGCATTATATTATTTTATATGCGTGGGCGTGGCAGTCTACAGCAACTGTGTGTGAATGTAAGCCAAGGCAAGTGGCCAGAATGCAGCACATAAGCATAAGCTAAATTCTTGAAATCCCAGAGAAACCACACAAAAATGCAGCTGCCAAAGAAGACACGTCAGAAATGTTCCAGACTAGAGAAATAAATTTAATGTATTAAATAAATTTCTCTAAAGAAACCACAAAAATATCAGTGCTACTATATAGTTTTAATTCTGTTTAAGGCACAGGGTATTTTATAGTCCCCTCACGCATTCGAGTTGCATTTTTTTTTCGTTCATACAGCTTCTATGTGGTTTTTCCAGCCCAGCCAAAAACAGCCCCAACATAATTGCTGTGTCGGCCTGAATGACCCATAAAAAATTAACGAGTCAAAGTTTATGACAAAATCGATGGCATTTTAAGCTTCTAATTACGAAAAGTCAAGTCCAAGACGGACAGTAAAGCCAAAGTGCCAATCAATGTAACTGCCTTTACCTTGGTAACAGGTTGTCACGGGCACAATAATAGGTCCTCTGGGGGTTGGTGTTTTACATAAAGTCGGCCTTAACTCAAATAATTATGATTTCTTCATAGAAACGTACAGTCCACATTTCGTACAAACAACTCAGAGATATATTGTTGATCCAAATTTAACTCTTCTGAGTAATTGAAGTCTATTAGATTATTTTTTTCTATCCAAAAGAAATTGGTTAGTATTTATCTATTTTAAAAAAATTTTAAAAAGGTATTTGCTCAAAGGCAGCTTTAAGTAATAATATAAATTCAGATAATATCAATTATAATACTGTTTGATATCGTTATAAAAAAAATAAGCCAGTACATGTTTCTTTGGGCTGCAGCAAATAGTACATATTGTGAATATAATATGGGAATGTAATTCCCATAAAAATGCAATTTTCTGTTAATAAAAAGAAGAATCGCATTTTTGTGTAAATTCGTTTGTACTGTTCCTTTGCGCTGCAGCAAATAGTACATATTGAAAATATAATATGGGAAAGCGAATTTACACAAAAATGTGATTTTTCTGTTTATTAACCCGAAATTGAATTTTTTTATACATTTATCAGCATTTTATATTGTTCAGTTGGCGAGGCAAAAATTCAATAAAACCGCTCTGAAAAAAATTTGTTTTTGTTTGCGACCAAAAATTAAAACTTACTTTGGCAATATGCAGCTGAAATGGCTTCTTAGTTGAAAGCCGATTATTTTGCTGTTGCATTGGGATTTCTCGGTATCTTGCAGCGCCTGTTGTTGTTGTGTTTATTTCGTTCTTTGTTTTGTGTCGAGTCATATCTTAAGAGCCTTTGCTTAAATATTTGCCAAGTGGCTTGTTTTGCAACAGACTTACAACTGCTTGGCAGCTCCACCCTGGCCCCGACCCGGTTGGGGCACCTGGCTCTGGGCCGTTGAAGTCAGAGTCTGTTGCATGTGGCCTAAGAAGCTTTGCACGTCTTCGCTTTTCGCCCCGGCTGCTAATGTGTCTTTGTGCTATGTGGCGTATGAGTGATGTGGCAAGATTTATGAATTTCCATGCAACTTAATGCGAGTCTTGAGCTCATTTGCATGCCACCAGCCACCAGCCACCAGCCACCGGCCACAGCAAAGCAAGCCAAACCGAAGCCGAGCTCGAAAAACCAATAACATTTCAGTCGAGTCGAGAGTCGTCCCGGCATGTAAATACTTTGGCCCCAAAGAAGTTGTCACTGCCTCGCAAAATGCAAAATTAAAATTTTGCCACACTATCCCCCCCCCGCCTGCCCCCCTACCGCTCCCTTTGTGGCGCACACAAAGCGGCGGGGCGGGCGGGTGTGCCGAAAAAAGGGCGCACAAAATCTAGTGAAAAGTTGGCGTTTTTGGGGGCTGCAACAAAATTAAAATATGCCACAAAGTGCCGCACGTCGAAGATGCCAAGCAACTGCAGCTGCAGACCAGCAAAGGATCGGCAGTAGCTGCACCGAAGGACCAGGACGTTGTGTCAAGAAAAGCAACCGCAGCAAAGGCCTCAACGATGACACGCACCCACACACACCCACACACACCCACACACACCCACACACACCCACACACACCCACACACACCCTCACACACACACTGGGTGGGTGCGACGTGGACTTTGATGAACCCCCTTGCAACTTTTATGTTGCACATTCACACAGAGCGAACGTTGCGCGGCGTGGCACGTGGCACGTGGCAGAGACGACAGACACGCTCATCATCAACCTCGCTGCGCACTTTGCGGCATCGTTGAAGTGGGGGGCAAGCTAGCGCCGACCAGCCACAGTGGCAACCTTTGATGTTCTTCCAAGTGAAATTCGTGAAAATATATTACCTTGCTGTTGTGAGTAAGACGGGAGTAGAACCTTGATATACTAGACCTGAGTTTGCAATACTAAGCCTTGGCATTACTTGAAACATTACGGAAAAAAATATACATTGGTATATTGAAATAAATTTCTGTGGGACTTTTAAGCACTTCTTTAATGAAATTAAATAAAAATGCATACTATATGTTACATCTTAAAAATGATTGTCATTAAAGCATTATGGAAAAATATTGAAATTATTTATTTGGGACTTTTTTAAATTCTTTTTTCATTTAAAACTTATTTAAATGCATATAAAATATAACAATCTAAAAAAAAATCTATATCTGTATATGCAACAAAATATATCTGCAACTTGGGTTTTGCGATTGGAAATTAATTGTTCATGATATTAAATTAAAATTTATAATAGATATTACATTTTAAAAATGATTGCCATGACCTAAAGCATTATAGAAATATATATTGAAATAAATCTATTTGGGCTTTACATTTTCAAATCTATATTGTAGGAGATTTTAAATATTCCTATGCAAATTAAGTGAAATTTATTAAAATGTAAATTAGATATAAAATTTTACAAATTGTTGGCATTACTTTGATCATTATGGAAATATCTGTATATCAAAAAAATATATTTATAGGCCAAGACTTTGTTAGTTCAAATGTATATCGTATGAGTGTTTAAATATTCCCAATTCAATTAAAGATTATTAAAATGTATATTAGATACTATAATTTAAATATTATCTCAATTATCTCATATATGCTGCACTATCATTATATTTTATTGAAATTAATTAAGACGTATATAATTATTTATTTTATGTGATGTGGTAGTAAGCCTAGCAACTGAGACCCTGCTTAACCTTCACCTAAGTAGCTGCTCCTAGTTGACTGTGGCCCTTCTCGGGCTCTTGGGGGGCACAGCTTCCAGGAATCGGAATTGGCATTCATGTGGCCCTTATGTGCACAGCTAACCGCAGCTTTACAGCACGACAAGGACGTCAAGGATGCGGTAGTTGGAAAGCAAGGGGTTGAGGGCTGACTGAGCTCCTCAAAAACTGATGGCAGCCCAGAGTAGTTGTGTTGGGGGCGGCAGCAGTTTCCATGGCATTGATGGAATATCACGCACCCGAGTTGGCTTACGTCTTTGTAACATGGCTAACAAGCTGCCCACTTTTCGCCACTTGCACATTCTTCAAATTGAGCTCCACGAACAGTTAACTAAGGCTAAGTGGGCGTGGCCGGAATATATATTAGTGGCCCGGCGAGGGGCGACGTCCCCCTCTCTCCCCCTCCCTTTCTCTTGCCTGTGAGCTTCAGTTTGGCACTGATAATAATAATAGTGCATGCTAATAATGGCCGAAAATATTCCTTTGTAGTAAACTGTACAGCATTAAGGTTATTTTTGTATTATTATTTAACTATAAGTTATTGTGACAAACTACAATAATATAGTGACTATAGTCTTTGATTAAGACATCACAATACCTAACCCGTTCTTTCTTTAATGCCCTAGGGGGGAAGTAAAGTATATATCTATTATTTAAATTTATTTTAATTTGTTACCAATTGTTTCTATGGAATGCTTTATTATATAGTGCTCGATGGGAGTAAGCCTTTCAATTGCCAAGTTTGATTATATAATAATATAATAAACAAAAAATCTTTTTTCCACCGATCGTTCCGATGGTCCAATATAAATAGTATACTGCGTTACAGCATTTCTTGAAGAACCAATAAGTTTTTCATATATAAAATGCGTTGCGGGACCTATTTTGCACGCTGAATCTAGGTCAGAATAAAGAAATATATTCAGCTTCACAATCAATATGCTTACAACGCAATCCAATTTCCGGCATCAACTTCTTCGACGCAAGTTCGCTCACGATAAACTTATCGCAGTGAAGTTCATAAATTAATCAAGTCATATCTATATCGATTAAAAACTATTCATACGCAAAGGAACGATGATTTTAAGGAAACGATATTTAAGCAAGATAAATATTTTTTTTGTTTTCCGTTATTTTCATAATAATTCTGCGACAATATGTTGTTTATGTTGTTTAGCTAATATTAAAATTTACCTACGAAGGTCGAATCAAGGTACAAAAGGAGTTCGCAAATAAATTAATATTAAAAAAATTTGCTCAGCTGGGAATATACAGCATAACAATGGGTATTCTAATTCCCCTTATCTATTTATGACAATTGATTGCATCTCCATGCCACAGCCCGAACGAAGAGAACACGAGTTAATTACGCGAATTTCATTTGCAGATTGACATCTCCTGTCGCAACACGAAGAACACGGTGAATGCGATATTGACGCGCACGAACTTCGTGACGTTGAAGTACGTGACCGACGGCTGGGGAACAGATGCGAACGGTTTCAAGTTGGTGATAACATCGGTGAAGGATCCCAGTAAGTTGACACGCTGAGTAATTGAAAGCATTCTCATCTTTCCCCTCTCCACCACTGCAGAGCACACGTGCAAGGACTTCACGTGCGCCACACGCGAGTTCTGCATCAATCCCGATTTGTTGTGCGATGGCGTCAACCACTGTGGCGACAATTCCGATGAGTCGGTGCAGAATCTATGCCAGAGTAAGTGGCCACCGGCCAGTCCGCGGGTTAAATTACAATATCCCTATATATGCCCTATTTTAGATGAGACGACGAGCACTGTGTTTGGCGTGGACATGACCTGGTTCGTGTTGATTGTGGTCGGAGTGCTGCTGGTGCTCAGCGCCCTCATTGTGGCCATCGCGATCTGCGTGTGCCGACGCCAGGACGAGAACGCCGCCAACCAGAACACCGCTCTGCAGCGTAAGTAGTAGCTACGATTGTGGCTCCCGGTCACCATTCAATTATCGATCCTTGTGCGTTGCAGTGCATCACAATGCGGAGACGAATGGCTCGTCGAAGCATCTGCATTACCATGGCGTTGGCATGGGCATTGGCGTTGGCGGCACGCTGACGAGAGAACATACGCAATTGCCGCCGGCGTCGGGAAACTGGCATCACCCTGCGGGACCATCCGGGTACCACCGCATTCCACACAACTACTTGAAGATGGCCACCAAAGTCCGTCCCATTTGGTGCTTGGCAAATTCCGTCAATTAGGTCAAGATCTTTCGCAAAACTCCACCGGACTCAGCCAGACGAACATCGCCGTTGCTGGCAATCATCCGAATGCCAATGCCGCTGTCGGCGCTGCTCAAAAGGACGAGTGGTTCGTCTAAGCTGGCGAACCAGTTCCGGTTCAGTGTGAAAGAAAATGCAACAAAGGAAACCAACAAAATAATTGACTTAAGCACAATAATCTGCACTTGATAAAGTGATTTTATGGATATTTGCAGAGCATTAAATGAAGTACGCAACAACGAATTCCACAAATATCGAATTGTAAATTAATCATTTTCCATTCCTTGCAGGACTGTTTGACTATATTTAACAACAAATAATGTGGACATCACCGCGCAGGGTGTATATTTAAGAGATCTACTCGTACCCAGGCAGAATCTCGAAAGCGTTGGGCAAAACGTGCCGTAAATTGCACAATTTTGTCGGATAGCCAACGCAAGTGTATATAGTTTATATATATATATAATTAATTTAAATTAATTTACAATTAACACGAATAGCTAAACCCGATACCGAAAATAAACCAAGAAACCAGAAAATGGCATCAAATAGAATTAACAAATATTTTAGAACATAGATATACCGCAAACCGAATGTCTAGTCGTAACAAGTTAAGAGCCTTCAGCTTCACAGAAAGTCCTTGCAATTCCCTTACTACAGTTATGTAATATAATTGTTAGCATTTCTTTCAACGTCTTCAATTTATTCATTTATTTGTGTATTTGATTTTTATAATAATTCCAACCGAACCGTGAGTAAGCATTAGAAATGAACAATCGATGGCATTTAAAAGAATTTTTGGAACAGCAATAGAAACCGTTAAAAGTATTTAAGCTCAATTTTCAAACAAAGAAAAAACGATAATCGATAAGCGATAACGATTAACTGTCATTAGCATATAACTTCCAACTAATACAAGTATAAAAACAAAATGAAGCTCATATTGATTTTAAAAATTGAAATCGGCCCGAATTCTAAATATAATAATATGGACACAAGAACAACACAAACAAGGGATGTAAATAAGTAGTAGACAATATTGAAACGAAAGTAAAAACTTATAAAAATCACACAACTTCAAGGACTCAATTCACACTCTTCATTGTCATGGTCCAAAGTTTGGATCCGTCGTGTCAAGAACATTGCAGAATATATCCAGAATGGAATAGAAGTGTGACTAAAAATTGACAATTCAACTAAAGAACATGCTTGTCATCAACATTTATAATAATTTCACAATACATTAATAATATAATTGAAACGAAAAAACAAGATCGGAACCACAACCATTGCTAAATGACAAATTTTTGAGACATTAAAGGACAATACAAAACACAGTTTTGCTCTTTTTGATGAAAAATTTAACTGAAAATCGACACGAAATGCATTTTGAAGTAAAATACTGGAAAACAGTCCGCATACATTTTTCTACAATCAACCAATGTAACAACATTTTGCTACAAATCGAACAGATACGATTATATTAACTAACTAACAAAACTAAAAAAAAGAAAAAACACAAAAATAAAACAGTTAAATAAACGCAAGCTAATAAAAGCAAAATATTAAATAAAATGCTTCAAAACGATTGTAGTACTTCCCGCCGTTAATATTTTTTAAAAGTACATATTAAAGTTGAATAATAATACAAATAAAAATAATTATAAATGAAGCCACTGCTTACGATTCGTCTTTCAAAATACTTCCATAGGACAGTTAAATATTTGTTTGTTTAATAACCGAGAGAGAAATAAAAAGCATAAAATAATTTAATTTTTTTTTAAATACAATAAATGTACCTACATACAAATAAAAATAAAAATAACCAACATGTCTAGGCGTTTGTAAAGATATAAAAACTAGCTGCAATAAATAAATAAAACACATATGTTCCGAAACCTAGAAGTTCTTAAAAACAAAACATATATGATAAAGGCATTGAATGAAATTGTCTTTTTTAAAGAAATGTATTAAATATTCTTTTCATTTTCGAGCTTTTTTACTTTCCGAATTATCTCTTACTAAACAACTTTAATTCAAATAGATTTCTTTCAATAACTTTTCGAAAGCATTGTAAAATTGATTATTCCTTTTTCTAGTTTTCTATAATAATATTTGATGAAATAACAACTTAGGTAAATATAAAAACAAATCCATGCAAATATTTATCGTAAAATATAGGGAGATGATATTATGATAAAATGAATTTTTAACCAAAATTATAAAAACCAAAAAAAAAAAAAAAAATTGTATTAGGCGTCAAATTTTAGAAAAGAAAAAAAAACATAAGAACCCAAAATAATTCAAACATAACTTAAAGAGCAACAAATACTTAAAGTAACAACCAATTAATCTAAATTATTTAAAACGAATATTTAAAGAAAACAAAAACAAAAGAAAACAAAAATTAATCATAAAATTGTTTTATATGCAGAAACTAATTTATGCAATACAGGAATATTAAATACTAAAAATTATGCTGGTTGGGCAAAAATTGTAATGAGATATCTGTAACGATTGTGTCGTATATGAATGTAGCTAAAATATACAAAAATACAATTTAATCCAATTAGCGAAAATTATGCGAAACCAAAAATCTTTCCTTGGAAATCGTAAATGCTTATGAAAACTGAGTTAGGATTGGAGCAGTTAAAGGATATTGAAAGAATATAGCCACAGAGTACCAAAAGAGACCCAAAGTGTTTGTGAGCTTTTCATTTCCGATTTGTAAATGTTTAAATGTGTTGAATATAATTTGTTTGGAAACTCTCTCACACACTTTCTTTCATTCTTTTTTCTGTCTCTCTCTCTCTCTCTCTCTCACTCTCTCTCTCTCTGTCTCTCTCGCTCTTTCTATTGAAAAGACTTTGCCACAAATAGTTACACTTTACGTCTGTTTGTATGTATATGTATGTATGTACTTTAGATATTACAACTCTATAATAAAACGCTCCTAATAAGTACTAAAGCCATCTTGAATCTATCTATAACAAGTATTGTACTACTGTTTAAACGGTTAACAAATGCAATTAATCACTTCATGGATCAAATGGTTATTATTTCAAAACCATGGAAATGAAAACCAGCCATACTAAAAAATCGTAACGTTGTTGTACACGTAAATCCCCCCGCCCCCAAACCCGAAAACCCCCCTAACATACTCATCCATCATGTGCATATATCAAAAGCTCGTAAATAATATCGTATGCATTTCATAATCGTGATTTTTGCTTTTGTTAGAGAATGTTGAGAGGCGGCGAACGAAGCGAGAAGTTCGACTGAAACCGCGTACTAAGCAGGCGATTGAACCGAAAGAGGAACTTTGTAGGGTATAAACGAGTATTACTTACATACGTATGAAGGCCATGCATATGAATTGTAGTGCAAATGTTAGACGAAATTTAGCTGTAGATGTAGGAGTGCGTAGGAGTGTGAAAGTACTTATGTAAGTATGATATTTTTTTGGCCCTATAACCTGAAAGTCAGTGAAGAGTATGCCTGTGGAGCAGCGCCGAAAATTCGTTAGTCATCATACCCGATATGTATACAGGCCATAAGTTGAAATCGAAACAGAAACCAGAATTTGTAGTGTCATTTTGTATGGATCATAAATAAGCGAATAATCGAAACGGATTGAGTACTCAATTCGACACAATAACATTTAAAATGGTTGCGTTAAGTAAATGCTTAGCTTTGTGTTAAATTGCTGTTGAATGTAAATGTACAATGGATACTAAATATGATGGCATTGAAATTAACAATTAAACAACCAACCACAAGCATCAAACGACAAACAACAGAAATCCCAAAATGCAAAACAAAACTATTGATAATGAAATAAAGAATACAACAAATTTCATTTCGATGTTTTTATTTCTCTTAAATAAGTCATTTATTCTACTTAAAATATATGGCGCTACATACATCGATTATATGGTCTGAAGTCCCGAGTTTCCTTTGTTCTCATCAATCGTTAGCGAGGATTTGATTGTCTCGTCGAAGGCGACATTGCCGGCCGGGCTCATCTCGAGCTCAGCCTCCTGGGCGGCTTTCTCCGTTTTGTTGAGCAACTGGAGGCGCTTGCAGTGCCTCTGGGCCAGGGCGTTCAGTAGCGAGACCAGAAAGTAGGAGACAATGACAAGGGCGAGGAGCTGGAAGGCGAGCGCCACCAGGCTGAAGCCGGTGAATGAATCGTCGTTCGTTTTGCGGTGCATGCGCTGCTTGGTGGACGTCAACAGGTTTTGGAGTGGTGTCTGCATTTGGGCCCCGATCAGGGGCACTTCGCCCAGGGTGTCAACCAGAACGCCGACCAGATTCTCGCTGAATGCAATAATAACGATCAGCTGCTGTATGTTCGACTTGAAGACCGCCTTGCCGATCAGCGTGGCCACAAAGAACTTCCAGAAGGGCACCAGGAAATGGCCGCAAGCCACGCCGGCCAAGTCGAACAATGGGTTGGGCACGCTGGCGCACAGCAGGATGCCCAGGAAGCCAATGCGCAACACGATGCGTTCCACCAGAAGTTTGCTCTTATCGAAGAGACTCGATTTGCCGTCGACACGACGCTGCGACTGGTCCAGCTCCTGGCTCTCGTCCAGGCTTTTGTCAGAGAGACGTGCGGCCCGGGCCATAAAATAGGGCGGCAGTTCACCCAGGGCTGTGCCCACGCCCCACAGCAAAGTTTCAGCGCGCACCTTGGTCAATATGTCCCACATGTCTGGCAATTTGCGCACATACGGCTCCTTTGGGCACGTCTTGAGCTCCGGATACGGCGGCTCTGGAAAGTCCAGGCTCTGGCATTCATAGGCAGCCAACGTGACGGCAGCAATGTGTGGTCCCAGATAGAGGAGAAAGGTATGCAGTCCAGTGCCAAAGCCCACCGAGGACAACAGCCCCAAGCCCAGCCAGTAGATGCCGAAGCCCAGATTCTGGCGCAAGAGCTGCACGTACTCCGCATGGGGTCCCGGCAATTTATAGACTATACTCAAAATCAACAGGCTGGCCAAAAATCGTCGATCCAGCAAACGTGCTCCAAGCTTGAAACACAATGCAAGCAACTCCAAGATGCTGTATTTCAAGGTCTTCAATGGACGACGCCATAGCACCAGGGATTTACGCTCCATGCGTTCCGCTTCGCAGTTTGCATAAATGGGAAGGGAAGTGGCTGTGCACGCTTCACCATTCGAAGACATTCTCTTTCTCATCTCACTGCAAGATTAACAATTTGTTATTTTGACAATATTCAAAATTTCCCACTTACGACTGGTAGAGCATTTTTAGAAGTAGATGCCAAAGAGGTTTTGATAAGGTTTGTAAACTTCAAAGTTGTATTTTGGGTACAAATGTATAAGCTGACGCATCAGATAGATCGAGTGGTTTATGCCTATATAAATAATCTGGTGAATTCAAAAGTACAACAATTTTAAATGGATTCAGTTGCGCCAGCAATCCCTGACGATGTATCCGATTGATTTTCATCAAAGGACAGATAACTGGACACTTTCGCCTGCCACATAGCCGCAGGACCCGGCGGCTGTGGTTTCAACTCGGTCTCAAGCTCATCTTCACAACGGTATTTGTGTGCGCTAATCTGCGTTATAAACTTGTGGAGTTCCTGCTTATCGACAGAGCCGCAAACATTTGCCTGTAGACCATTAAGCCATCGAGCGCTGGGCGGGGGGATCACACAATTAAATTAAAGACCGACTATTGATAATAAGGACTACGAACATGTTTATAAAATGGGGCGTCTCCAGGCGCAGTGTGTTCACCAGCGGCAGCAAGTGACGCAGTGGCAAGAGATGATTACGCGGCTTTGGGGCAGCTGGTTCAGTGCGGCACGCACTCAGTCTTTTCACCAGCAGCTCCAGAGAGGCGTTGAAGACGTACAGCCGCAGCAGCCACGCCTCCTTCGCACTGGCTTGCGCCTCGACGTGTCGCAAGTGGGCGGCCAGTGCAGCCGACATACGCTTCTCACTGGCGCGCTCGTTGAAAATGTGCAGCTGTATGACGGACAGGCAGCGGGCGTAAGTGTCAATGCGTCGATTGATAAGCACTTCGATCAGCCGATCCAGTTCCGGGGTTATATAGTCCGGCGTTGTCTTCAGCTGGAGCACAGACAGAAAAGGTTTTAAGTTCTATCAGTGTAAGTGCTTTGGCCTACCATTTTGTAATGCAGCAGCGGTTTCCATATGCGATTGGTGGGCAAAGCAATCTGCTCGCATTCGAGCAGCTGGCGAAAGTGCAAGTGCATCTCCTGCACGTGCCGCAGGGCCAGCGTATCGGGACGTGCCTTCACTGCCAGCGTTGTGTCCGAGATGTGCTTCAACAGGGCGTCATAGGTGAGCGCATTTAATGGCAGGCTATGCTCGAGGCCCAGCTGCAGTGCGACAGTCGCACAGAAGAGCGTCTTGGCCAGCGGCAGGTTCTGCGACAGGTTGCACAGCGCCCGTACGCAGATGTCGCGCAATTTATCCGCCAGTTGCATGGATCTAATTTCGTGCTCGTACACATCTTCCAGTTCGTCGAGGTCCCGGTGCAGCACGACGAGCATGAGGGCCAAGCACTCGTAGCCGTAGAGCGCTGTAAGGATGCGGGAGAGAGATCGGAGAGTGCCAGAGAGGATATCTAGAGACGCACTTACCCAGGCGCACGTTGGTTACGGGCACACGCAGCATCTGCAGCGCCAATGTCTCGTACATATCGCACACCTGGTGGCCGCGCAGCCTGTCTTGCCGGAGCAGGGCATAAAGGCAGCGCACGCATTCGCCATAGTCGTGCAGCAGTTCCTGTTGTGTTTCCTGCTGCTCGCGGCCCATTAGCTTCACCGATATCTCCGCGTATCTATCTTGCAGCGCCTGCGCCGTGGCTACCAGTAGCTCCTCATTTTCCGTCACCTCGATCGAGCGGCAGATGTTGGCGAAGAGTGTGGAGAATTCGGCCTCGCTCAGCGTCCCATCGCCGAGGAAGATGTTTAAACAATGCCGCTCCAGCGCGCAAATCAGCTGCAAATGCCACTCGTTAACAAACGATATTTGTTAAGGGATAATCGAGTGCTCCAAGTGCTCACTTTCAGGTTGTTCCGCGCAACGGCCTCAAAGTCGACTGCACTGTAGATGCCATGGATCACGGCGCGAGCCTCTGGCCAATGGGCGGTGCTCTCAATGAGACGCGGCCAACGACGCAGCAGCTTGTGCACCTCCTGGCGTGCCAGCTCCTGGCCCGCATACTGCTCTGTGTGGAGCTCAAAGAGCGCGCTTGCAGCGTGCGCAGTCAACAGGATCAGCTCGCTGCGCACGTCTGTGGCGTTGAGCACATAGAGGTAGAGCTTGAAGAGCTGCAGGGCCGGAAAGTGCTGCATCAGCGTCTGGAGATATCTCTTCAACTGCGTCATGAACCTCTCGTGGCTGGGACACTTGCGCACGCTGTGCTGTGTCTTCAGAAACGTTTCCAGCACGTGTACGAATATCTCCTGCTCCTGGTACTGGCGCTGTGCCAATGTTACATACAGCTGGGCAGCCAAGGAGCATACCGATATCCACGGCTGCGACGTCTCCAGCACGACCAGCAAAATTTGCTCCAGGAAGCGGCGTGAGAAGATTTCAACGCTGACCAGGTGGCTAAACTTAAGGTCGATTAGTGTGTGGAACCAGTGGAGACCCCAACAAACATACCGCTGTAGCGTCTGCAGATATTGGAGCGTTGCAAGCAGCAAGGGATTGGGGCCCTGCAGTTTAAGCATCTTGAATTGAATAGCCAGGTATTTGTCGGTGATTAGCTCGTTGGTAAACAGGCGCAGGTACAGATTGCCCGATTCATCACGCTGATGCCCGATCGCAAATTTATCCAGCATCGATTCCAGAAACTTGTAAGTCCGAATATAACTGTCCTTGCTGTCCATCTGTGAGGGGCAAATACAATATTCAATATTCAATACGTTCATTAAGAGCTGATTTTAATCTTCACTTCGGTGCTAAAGACCCAGTATATGAAGTTCACTGCGGCCTTCGTGGCGCCACAAAAAAACTGATAGTGCTCGCCAAACATGTCCAGCATGGGGGTCAGCATTAGCTGGCAGGTCTCCTCATAGCTACAATCAAGAGAATATTATTCTAGCATTCGCAGTGGATTCGCTCTGATCTGATCTGATCTGCACTTACAATACGCCATAGCGACAGAGTACGGCGAGATTAAGGCAATTATCTTTGAGGAGATCAAATCTCTGGGCATAGTCGGGCAACAATTTGACCAGGCCACGCAGTATACTGAAAGACAATCTGGCCAAGGGCTCGCAAAGGAATCGATCGAGTGAATTGTCCCTTAGCTCCAATTTCTCCGTTATACTAAGTACCACCGTTGTCCAGACACCCACCACGCGCAAGTGGCAGAGCAGGGGATTAGTTAAATCGTAGAATTCGGCGGCCAGGAGTGACGTTGTTGGCCTCTCCTGCGATATAACGCGTTCAAAGTGCGTCAACGTTTCAGGCAGCTGCTCCAGAAATGACTCCACGTGCTGCAGCACAAACGGCACAACGTGAAATATGTAGTTCTTGTTGTGCTCGCGATAGGGATGATCATAACTCTGATGGAACGCCTCGACGCTGACATTGAACTTCAGCCCCAGCACTCCAAAGCACTGGCCGACAAAGCTGTGCGACACCTTGGCCAGCCAATTGTGCGGATTGGCGGTCACCGCCTGCGCCAAACTGTGCACATACTCGGCTGTCGTGTACTGAAAAGCACGAAAAGGATTTACTTGCTAGGACCTGCAGCATAATTACCCACCTCGGCACTAGCGCCCGTCGAAAGTGCTGTCAAGAAATCCATGGTAAGCGCAATAAGAGAATAGTCAAAATCTTGAAGCCAACGGCAGCTTGAATATTGAAAGGGACGCCGCCATTAAAATCCGTTAACTTGCCTAGTGACGACAAAGTCTCGATGGGCGAATAAGTGCGATTCTTATCGAAATATTGCGATAATTTGTAAGTATCGAAAGTGGCGGAAAGTTAAGGAATATTTCAAGACATCTGTGTATTTGATACAATTTTTATACTAGTTCACAAAGTGAAAGGAGTATATTGGTTTTGTGCAATCTCCGTCCGGATGAACACGTGCATAATTCACACAATTTTCAAGCTAGTCACCAAACTTTGTATGTAGATTGCTGGTGTCTTTCCCGATTGCGACCTTTCAGCTATATCTCCCACAATTTCAAAGCTGGAGTCACCAACTCCGCCCCTACGAAATATAAAAATTCTATATTTTTGCAAAATAATAACTTCTGTGTACTGTCAACCCCATACCCTGAACCCATCGAAAATTAGTAAAAATAAGGGAATAATGGTGGAGACGCCTCCTTCTGCCTGTTACATACATTTGCACAAACCCATTATACCCAGATTTACCCATTTTCAATGGGTTCAGGGTATAAAAGGCAATTCAAATATTGGTTTTCCTATTTTTTGTATTTATCTCATTGCAAAACCTTTAAAATTGTATTCGTAGCCTAGAAAATAATGCTTGAAAATAAATTTTAATTTTTTAAATACAATAAAGCACAACAGTTCCGCTGTAAACATATAAACCTAAATCGAGTTTCTTTTTTCTAGAATTGGGAGCTATTTATGCGCTGCCCTGCAGTCCAGAGATTTCCTGTCTCGTCCTACATGCCGAACAGACCCTTGAGATCATCGATGGAGAGCTTGGAGCTGCCTGTGAGCACACCATCGCCCAGCTTCATCTTGCGATCCTGCAGCGCTTCGTTGCGCTGCTTGACGTCCTTTTTTTGGCCCAGATCGATTGGCAACAGAATGCGCTTGCGATTGCGCGCATCCTTGAAATCGTCGACGATAGTCTGACGACTCTTGACGGGAATGTTGCCGCTGTTGCATCTGCGGCTCTCCTTCTCCAAGAATTCACAACACCGATGTCCACTGAGATGCAATGATGGCCTTATCGTTGGACTTCAGCACGGATGTTTTCAGTATTTCGAGCACCGAGCATTTTGGTAGAGGAACGCCTGAGACTGAACACGGAATTGCTGCGCTTGCCCATCGCCGTTGCGGCTACCGTTAGGAACGCGGCGCGAGGAACTGGAACTCACATTAATGGTCATCTCATTGAGCTGTGTCAGCAGATCAATTTCCGGTGAATAGCTATCGCTATCGTGTTCCAGGTTGTCAGCGCCCTCCTCTTCCAGCATCCAAAAGGTAAATGCGGAATTCTGTGCTTCTTAACCGATCTTGGCAAAACTTTCTGCATCGGTTCTTTTAGTGCCATAGTGTAATAAAATATTCAACCAAACTTGGCGTCTCTAGTTTTTACAATTATAAAAAAGATTATAATCTACGAAATAAGCTTAAAAAATTCGAGATTGTAATAGATTTTTTTTATCGATTTTAACATAACGGTGTGGGTTATCGATCATTTAAAATAAACTTGATCTGCGCATGCCATGGACGAGTCTATATCTATATCTATCTTATAGTCTCCGAGATCGACGCGTACATAGCGACGGACAAACTCGGCCTGATCAAGAATATATATACTTTATAAGGACGGAGATGCGTCCTTCTGCCTGTTGCAGAATACTTTGCACATACTCTTTTTACCCATTTTCAAAGGTATAAAAAGTACATTTCATATCGATTGTCCCATTATATAGTATACCGATGTTGATCAGATTTTGCTCATATATTAGAAGCATACTTGGGCTTATAAATATGATCAAGATATCTTGGATAACGAAAAAGATGTTATATAAAAAGTAAATTGTGGACAGATCTTTTCTATGTTAGCTATAGGGATAGCTCCGGAACTGAGAGACTAGTGAGCATAGAAACAGATGGACAAACTGATCCCTTTCAAACACATACTGTCCTTGCGACTCTTGGAAGTCCAGCCGCCCGTGATCGTGGGCCAAGATGCCGCCGGGTGTACGGTGCTTCTCGCGCCAAAATATGCAAGCAAGCGCATGCATCAAATTCAGCTTCAAGCCTTTGGAATCGTTCGCCAGCATATGCTCCGCCGGGCAGCCAGTCGCAAGTCGTGTAAATTCTGCAATTCAAAAAATTAAAGCAGTTATCTACGGGAAAAGGCGATGGGGTGCTGGGAGGCCTCCCAGCTGGATCAGAGGTGTGTGTTGTGAGGATTCTAATCAGGGCGTGTCCATGAAAGGCGCCCGCACAGTAACGCGTGCAGAGGCGCCCTCAGTTGGAGCACGCGTCTCAGATATCCGTTCTAGAAGAATTCATCATGCGAGCGGATCAAGGATCAGATCCAGGGTGAAGACTGTTACGCACCTTGAGCGAGTCTATGGTCAGGCTTTTGGCGTGTGCGTGGCCTGTATTTGATTAACCTCCTTCTGCACACTGAGGCCGTCCACGTACTTCGGCTTGACTTTGATGTCCAGCAGCAGGCCGTCAATGGGTGCCCTTGTCGCTCCTCCTCGCTTAGCTTGACCTGCCACTCGACCAGCATGTGCGACTCCTTCTCGTATAATTCACGGGACACCGTCTGGCCTTTGGCAATCGTGCGAAGGCGCGACTTCTTGATGGCCTTGATGGTGGGCTGAATCAGGTTGTTGGTGGACTTAACCCGGCGCGCCTCGGAGCTGCTGCGCGACGGACGACCGCCACGATAAGAGGCGAACGAGGTTCCAGGGGCATTCTCGTCGCTGCATATTTCAATGAGTGACTCCCATTGCTCAGGATAAGCAGGTCGCTGTCCGAGGAATCGTTCGTCGGCGATCTGCGCATCAGCATCTGCTGAGCATTATGGAGTGCAGCAAGTCATCGGTGCAGCTCACGAACTGTGTGCTGTTATAGAGCGATAGGGCGCTCTCGTCAATGACCGGGCGGTAGCGTACAGAGGCCGCCTGCTCGTGCTCCACATCCTCGTCTGCCCGCTGATTGCTGTGATCCGCCGGGTGCTGCATGTCGCTGTAGTCAATGTCACGCCCGTGTTGCCCATGCGCGTGCACGGCCACAGGGCATGCTGATCCACTCATCCTGCCAGCTGCCTGGCCACTTCTTACTCGCGGACGCACGATCGAAACGTCGGAATTCTTAATGGAATCCCCATTCGAAGCCGCCACAGGTACAACGTTGGCCCCAATGTAGCGGCTGCGACTCGAGCGTTATTGTGAAATGCACACATATTGCAAAATGATTTATTAACCTCATGTTCTGTTTGCTGATGTATTGCTGACGACGTCCGTCACCTCGACGCCGTAGTACTCCTCGCTTTCATTGGCCATTTGCGGCTTTTCGCTGCACATTTTTAAAAAAATCAAGCCACACGCAACAATTTAGGCGCCAGGAAAGTTCTAAGTTTGTTGTAGCTGTGAATGTTCCCGCCATTTGCAACATTAGTTGACAATTATTTGAAAATATTTTTGCATCGGCATGCGCTGGCCGAGCTTGAATGTTAGAACCAAAATGCAATCGTAAAAGTGTTGCTACCTCACCGAAAACCGATAGTTCGATATGTTCGATAACCGTCCAATAATCGGTGTCATTAAAAGCAGATATCTTAGCAGTGACGCACTTCGGTCACACTGCACGGTAATTACACTTTTTTGAACTGTGTCCAAACGTATTTATTTAAGAAAATTCGTATTTTAACCTTTTTTAACTTTTAGTCAAAACTTGTTGTATTTTTTTTCTAGGTTTTTCATACTCCCGTCTCTACAATGTACAAAAATCTAAATTTTTCCAAATTATTAATAATTATTACAATTAAGAAAGTTTTTTATAATACTGTGAACGAATGTTACGCAGTAACACCCGACTGTAAAGTTCTTACTTTTGCCCACCACTGAAACCATTGAATATGGGTGAAAGGGGTATAGCGGGTTTGTGAAAATGTGCAGAAGCATCTTAATCTGAATGACGAGCTGAGTCGATTTAGCCATGGCCAATCCCGGAAACTTCAAAAGCTAGAGAAATAAACTTCTCAACTAAAGATTCTGTTATACTATACGCAGGACGAATTTAAAATTAAAAAATTAGAAACGATAAAAATCGATTATAAGACTTGTTTCTTTGAGCATATATGTACAATCTAAATCCAAGAAAATTATTTTTTTGCCAGCCAACCGGAGAGTTTAGACATTTAGCAACTAAACAGGCTAGTGTATTGATATAGTGCTTTCAACCAGTACTATTTAAATATAGTTAGACTCTTTATAAATATATCCTGTACTGTAAATAATTGTTTATTAGTTTCATATAATAAGTAAATATATTTTAGGCCTTTCCATCTGATCTGTTTGGATCTCCGAATTTGAAGAATTTGCCGAATCACATTTTTACTTAGCTCCAATTCGAGTTGATCTTCTGGAGTCGTTATTTGACTTTGGGCGATAGATGCGTTTTTGTCGGCCATTTTTAAAGGCTTTATTTTGATGGAAATACCTTCCCTATTTGGAAACGTGTATACCGTCTCTGTTATAATGTCATTTGGTTCGTGTGATTGATTTAATTAATGATTTAATGCTCTCCCGCAGCTTAAGATTGGCTAAGTTCGGGATTACATTAATGTTCCTATCGCAAAACTTCCATTCGTCAGCTGTCAAGGCGCAATGCAGTAAGGCGTTCACGGCCTGCTTATGGTTAAAGAATATAGCATAGTGCAGGGGAGTCCGACCACTTTCATCCGTTTCGTTAATGTCCACATGGGGACTAGCCAGCAGCAGAGTAAAGCAGCGATTATAGTCTCTCCAGGTTTTCACTGGCCGCTCCTCCAGTCGCCCAACGACCTTTTGAAGCAGCTGCAAGTTGGCGGGCAACCTGAACTCCCGATGCTGCAGCAGCTTCTCGAGGGTATACCAATTGCCATTTACTACGGCAATCTCAACCAATGTCTTATCATATCGTTCAGATTTAGCATTAATGTCGACGCCAGGTTCCAGCAAGAGACTCTCGAACACTCGATGGGAACCTTTCTCGATGCACTCAACGAGAAATTCGAATTTATCGCCCTCATACCTGGCCAGCAACTGTCCGAAACGCTCAACGTTGTCCTTGTTCAGTTCATGGAGGAGCTGAGCGCGGGTGACTTCCCTATCCGTACGTACTCCAGGCAGCTCTAGGTGGGGCAGCTCTTTCTGCAATTCCTTTCGCAGTTCGCCATTGCAGCTGTCTACGTCAAAGTCAGACTTATCCAGAAACAAGCGAGCTATTTCCTCCTTTTGCGCCTTCTCCAACGGACTCATCATCACATAGAACAGTGGGGTTATTTCGTTACGATCCGGAATGTTGGGCGAGGCGCCGTGATCTAGAAGCAGTCGCATGCACTTCTTTACCGCTGTGAAATTGGTTGGGCTAATGTTTTTGGCCAACGAGTTCAGCGGCGTCAGGTCATTATATGTGTGATCCACCTGGACGTCCTTAGACTTCAGCAGGACTTCCAAGTTGGCGCTATCTTTCGAATCGACGGCATAGTTGATGGCTGCTTTTCTTGCGCTTTTATTTACCTACAAGTGGAATTTAAATCATTAGAGTTAACACAGTGTCCTAGCTCGGAGAAAACACCAAGAGTTTGCTACTCAAGTCAAGTACAAACGTCGCCGCATGAAAATCGTATTCGAGAATTTTAGTAGTCTAATCCCGAACTCTCGAATATTTCCCTTTGTACTACTTGTATGTATGAGAATACTCGTAATAAAGTTTTGCACATAATCCAATCTGATTTCAGTTGAGAGTATTTATGACCAATATTCACTTGAATTAACTTTCCGTTTGTACTTGAATTGATACAACTGCTTTTCTCCAGGAGTCTGAGTATAGTCCATACATAGTTCACTTCGCATCCATTCCGAATACAAAGCTTGATGAACTCCGCACATCCAGCGGTGGCCAGCGATGTCTCGTAGACGCTCATATTGTTACCATCCGGTTCATTGGGATTGGCCCCTAAGCGTAGAGCTTCCTGAAAAGCGATTAAGTTCCGTTCGACTAAGGCGCGAGCTAAGCGTTGTTGAATCTTCATGATGCAAGTGCTACAAAATGCACTTTGTAAATTTCTGCCATATTTCTATAAAATGTATATATGTTCATATCACATTATTTAAATATGTATATGCCCTGCATATGGGCAAATGCGTCGTTCGCGAAGTTTTCGACTGCTTACTTATCAAAACCGAAGCAAAACCACAATAATGCGGATGAATAAAACTTATGACTCGCTTAAACGTTGATAGGGGCGAAATTCACATACATATGTACTAAGTGCATGTCTTTATATGCGAGTATGAAAATATTATAGTTAAAACTGGGAAGATGACTGTATTCAAATCAGCAGTATGTCCAGTTGATAGAAATTAACTTTATTTGTTTAACCAAGTACCAAACGTATTTATAAAAATAAATTACTACTATTAAATGCAATGCAGAATCCATCTACAGGACAAACCATGAAAAAATGGCATCAAACATGAAAATCGGTTCAGTTTTGACAAAGTTATGGGCGCTTACAATATGGGAGCTATGGGTCCGAGAGCTTTACAAGTCAAAATTTTTGTCAATGACCGCAATTTTGTTCGCCGCTATTGAAGCTAGAGACTTGAAACTTGGAATATATGTACTATACTCGTGTATACCCGCGTCAGACAAAATGTTGAGATTTAGTGCCAAGCCACTGTAGATTACTGGTAAGCCCCCTCAAAGACTGCGACCTTGATATCCCGGCCACGCCCACTAGAACAGCCACCACGCCCCCGCAAAACGCGAAAACCTATACATACCAAATCCCAGTTTTAAAGCAAGCCACCAAATTTAAATTTTAGACTAGTGGTCACCCTCTTTACATAGGGCTAAAACAATATTCCGGGCCACGCCCAGTCCCCCTCCCGTCTCCGCAAATCGCGAAAATCTATATCTCCCACAATTTATAGTCGCCAAATTTGACAGACAGTGTTTAAGATCGGGCCGAAAAATGTTGCCCACACCCACCTTCACCCCAACGATGTAATGTACATATAAAAATTCTATATTTTTTCAAAATAACATTAGGCAGTCGGTTACGTCCGACTGCAAAATTCTTACTTTTTTTTTGGCAACTAGTTTGGTTTGTCATTAAAAAATTCATTGCGGCTTCGAATCGGTTTGCAGCCTTGTTAATATCATTAACTTTTCTTCAATATGTGCAAACAAGAAAAATATGGATCACAAAATTAATTATTTTTTTTAAGGAGAGTGCGAAAAAGAGTAGTATAGTTGAGAAGAGAAAACTGACTTTTTTTTAAGTAATTTCTAGTTTAAAGTTAAGATTTACATATAAAACATCTACATATGTAATTTTTTTGATTAATGGAAAATTTCTTATCTTATTTATTAATTGTTTAATTAAATGATTGGAGTCACCAAATCTCTCTTTTAATATTTGAATCTACATTCTGAGGTAGCAGTAATAACCCCTGTACACAATCTTTTACTCTACCGATTCTATTTTCAAAATCATTAAAATTGCTTGCCTCAGTAGTATTTATAAATTCAGACTAAATAATGGCGACTTTAAAGGATCTCCGAAAAAGTAGGTATGTAAGTTTTGACGATATTTTGATTTAAACCACTACTGTTGTTATTTTCAGTTTCCAATTGTATCTTACGTGACTCAGTATGAACCCAATCAGCTGTCCTCTCTGCTGCCTCGTTGATATCCATGTCGGTCTCGATAGCGCCGTTACAATTCTGTCGTGCTGCTGCCATATCAAGTAGCAGTTGTTTTTCCTGAATCTCCAATATGTCCCGTTACCTACGAAATGCACGTTGTTCCTCCATAAGTATGAGGTACATTGCAATTTTCCAATTTAAGGAGATTGTGTTGTCAAATTCGATGTCGTTTAACTCGATTGTGTTCAATTTCTGCTGCGTTAAAGAAGATTTTGTCGTTGCTTTACGTGGTGGCGCCATATTGCCGTCTACAATATGCTTGTGTACGTGTGTGTCCGAGATTTAGCTCAGTATCACACACACTAACAAATGTTCGTTCTAAATTCCGTTTTTTCCCAATGTCGTCAATAAGTGTTTCGTATGCATGTGTATGTGTGACATTCGACGAATTTGGCAATTCTAAGAATTTCCAATGCATGATGAAGTTGCGCATTAATTCTAAAAAATGGCCAAGCGGCTCTGAAGGACCTTTTGCACCCATAGAGTCCTACAAAAAGGCTGCAAAGGACCATGTTGCACTCTTACCTACAGTCAGAATGAATATTTAATGTCGATCTGGCTCGAACGACCGGCTTCACAATGAATAGGCTCAGAACAATTTCAGTCATCCATTCAATTTATTTTATTGTTTTACTATATAATTTATAATGGAACACAAATTTGTTTCGACCGTCTGTCGCTTGCAACTATCTCTACGATCAACTTAGATTATCGAAATTAAGTACTTAATCTATCATGTATCGATTATAACTATTCATATTTAAGGACACGATGCTTTTAGGAAAACGATTTATAAAAATCTGAAAATATTCGTTTACTTTTCAAATTTCTCAATGTTTCTGCTACAATAAATAATTATAAATAAAAAAAAAAATTAAGTTAAAACTAGGACATTTTCATCTGATCTATTTGGATCTCCGAATTCGAAGAATTTGTCGAATCACATTTTTACTTAACTTCACATCCAGTTGATCTTCTGGATTTTGATTTTCGATGTCATCCGTAGCGGGCTCAGTCGAACTTTTGCTGGAATTACCTTCCTTCTTTGGAAACGTGCATACCTTCTCTTTTATAATGTCATTTTGGAATTTCATCAAACGTTTTATAGGCCCGCGGTAAATTTCAAAGCATCCCCAGGATTTATTTAGAAATACCTCATAACGGCTCAGCAAATTGGCGCGGGAGATTAGTCCATTTACTTCCGCTTGAGATTGAATTGCCTAGAGGAAGAAAAGAAAGTGTTGGTTACCCTCTAACATATCATAGTGCTCTAGTAGGGTTTACCTGAGTATCAGCAAAGGCTATGGCGGTCAATAGATTCATTAGCACTATCGGAACAATGAATACAAAAAGTACGAAGAAGAAATAACTGAATATATTATTTTCGTGTTCCAAATTGTTTTCGTCAAATTCGCCTGTGGCCATGACGAAGGTCTTGAAGAGAGCTTCAGGAATTGATTTGCCCAGCATGTTATGGAAGTTAAGTATATAGAATGATAGCCCAAATGAAATAACCAAAATGGAGTACGGTATGCAGCTTTTCAGGAAGTCCTTGATAACCACCCTGAGCATCAGTATGTGCGTGGATACAGAATCGAATGGCAGATAGCCAACAAGTCTGGTTAGTTTTACGGCTATCAGTAGGATCGCGAAAGAGGCGATAATTCGGCAACCATATGACTCAGGATTGCCTTTAATGTTGCTAATGAGCAGCATCGAAACGTGCGCCAGATTCAAAACCCGGCCTATCGACCACAAAAGGGGAGTCAGCATAAGATCGATCAGCTCACATATCGCAAAGATGACAACACCCATCCAAGAGGCAATGGAAAGCCATCCATTTCTTTCCCTGGAAAAGGTAAATAGTATGTTCGCTATCGCGCATAAACTAAACACGAAGCAAACTGTGAAGTAGCTGTAAAATGGTATAGCCAGGTTCTTCCATTTTACCAAGATAAATGTCGCGATCAGTGGATGAGCAAGCAAATGACGATGCTCCTTTGATTCACCCATTGCCACAATAGGCGCCATTTCGTTCTTGTCCCTCGATGCAATGCGCTCCCGCAGCTGAAGATTGGCGAAGTTCAGGATTACATTAACGTTCCTATCGCCAGACTTCCATTCGTCAGCTGTCAAGCAATCATCAAAGTGCTCCCTTAGCTGCTCCGGCTCAATGTTCGTTATGGCCATTTCCTCGAAGGTGCTGCGTGCGCCTAGATAGGCTCCATGGCGCAGTAAGGCGTTCACGGCCTGCTTATGGTTAAAGAATATAGCATAGTGCAGGGGAGTCCGACCACTTTCATCCGTTTCGTTAATGTCCACATGGGGACTAGCCAGCAGCAGAGTAAAGCAGCGATTATAGTCTCTCCAGGTTTTCACTGGCAGCTCCTCCAGTCGCCCAACGACCTTTTGAAGCAGCTGCAAGTTGGCGGGCAACCTGAACTCCCGATGCTGCAGCAGCTTCTGGAGGGAATACCAATTACCATTTACTACGGCAATCTCAACCAATGTCTTATTATATTGTTCATATTTAGCATTAATATTGAGGCCAGGTTCCAGCAAGAGACTCTCGAACACTCGATGGGAACCTTTCTCGATGCACGCAACGAGAAATTCGAATTTACCGCCCTCATACCTGGCCAGCAACTGTCCGAAGCTCTCAACATTGTCCTTGTTCAGTTCATGGAGGAGCTGAGCGCGGGTGACTTCCCTATCCGTACGTACTCCAGGCAGCTCTAGGTGCGGCAGCTCTTTCTGCAATTCCTTTCGCAGTTCGCCATTGCAGCTGTCTACGTCAAAGTCAAGGTTATCCAGAAACAAGCGAGCTATTTCCTCCTTTCGCGCCTTCTCCAACGGACTCATCATCACATAGAACAGTGGGGTTATTTCGTTACGATCCGGAATGTTGGGCGAGGCGCCGTGATCTAGAAGCAGTCGCATGCACTTCTTTACCGCTGTGAAATTGGTTGGGCTAATGTTTTTGGCCAACGAGTTCAGCGGCGTCAGGTCATTATATGTGTGATCCACCTGGACGTCCTTAGACTTCAGCAGGACTTCCAAGTTGGCGCTATCTTTCGAATCGACGGCATAGTTGATGGCTGCTTTTCTTGCGCTTTTATTTACCTACAAGTGGAATTTAAATCATTAGAGTTAACACAGTGTCCTAGCTCGGAGAAAACACCAAGAGTTTGCTACTCAAGTCAAGTACAAACGTCGCCGCATGAAAATCGTATTCGAGAATTTTAGTAGTCTAATCCCGAAACTCTCGAATATTTCACTTTGTACTACTTGTATGTATGAGAATAGTCGTAATAAAGTTTTGCACATAATCCAATCTGATTTCAGTTGAGAGTATTTATGACCAATATTCACTTGAATTAACTTTCCGTTTGTACTTGAATTGATACAACTGCTTTTCTCCAGGAGTCTGAGTATAGTCCATACATAGTTCACTTCGCATCCAATCCGAATACAAAGCTTGATGAACTCCGCACATCCAGCGGTGGCCAGCGATGTCTCGTAGACGCTAATATTGTTACCATCCGGTTCATTGGGATTGGCCCCTAAGCGTAGAGCTTCCTGAAAAGCGATTAAGTTCCGTTCGACTAAGGCGCGAGCTAAGCGTTGTTGAAGCTCCATGATGCAAGTGCTACAAAGTGAACTTGTTGAATGCTGCATTACGTGCCATATTTCAATCACTCTGTAACAATGTATGTATATTACAATGATTAATGCACTTATCGAAATACTGCGGTCACGAAGTTGAGGTCTGAAATATCCCTTTACAGAACTGAATTTTCCCATGTTTTTGCAAACATCTTTTCCAATTTTTCTATCTGCGTAAAACAAACATAAAATTCTTAGATCTCCGTTTGAATTTTTGAAAATCGCATGGGAATGCGATTTCGAATAAAGAAAAACCGCGTAAAAATAGAGAAAGAGTGGAATTTAAAGGGTTACAGGAACTTTTTATTTCTTAATTACTCTCTCGCCATGTCCTTTGTCAGTTATTTTGAAAATCCAATCCATTTGTAAAACATCATTTAAATATATGCTCTGCATTTGATACAGGGAAATGCGTCGTTAGCGCAGTTTTCAACTGCTTACTTATCAAAGCCGAAGCAAACCCACAATGAATAAAACTTATGACTCGCTTAAACGTTGATAGGGGCGAAATCCACATATGCACTAAGTGTATGTCTTTATATGCGAGTATGGAAATATAGATAAAACTGGGAAGATGACTGTATTAAAATCAGCAGTATGTCCAGTTGATAGAAATTAACTTTATTTGTTTAACCAAGTACCAAACGTATTTATAAAAATAAATTATTAATATCATGAGATTTCAAAGGATATATTTATTTATTAGTTTTGCGTGTACATATCGTTTGTTTGGTATGTAGAATATGATATATACATATATATAACTAATTGTACATATTTACAGCAAAGTTTTGTATGCAGTGCGAACTAATATAATAAACTGTTTCGAATTAATGAAATGCGCGATAAAATACAATTTCAAACTAAATTTGCTTTTAACCACAAGCCAAATCAAAAGCTCAATTAAACTAAATTTTTGTCACAATTTGTCCTTAAGTTAACTGTATGAGTTCCTAAATGCTTTTGGCCAAATGCGATATACAATTATGGATGGGAACACGAAATGCAAGTTATTGCATTCGAATTTTAATAGCATTTTCAAGACTAGAGACGTTTTTTCAATTGTCTAGCTCTCCATTGGGGCTGTACAAAACTCGTTTCAAATGCGAATACTTTAAATGCGCACGGTCACATATTAATTCAATGAATTGTCGCTGCTTATTGGTAAAGAAGCTCCATTCTGGCTATTAGATAGTCAACATGCAACAGGCACTTGAGTGGTTACATCCTGGCTAAATGTCATTTCAATTTTGTTCCTATTATAAAATATATTTTTCTTTTTTTTTTTCTTTTTTTTTGGTTTGAATGCTGAATACATCTTGTACTTGATGTCTCTTGATCTACGGCGATGCTAATATTTCTTCAGTTGCTCGTACGTGATAAAGAAGATAATGTTCCAGGGGCCCATGCGCACCCACGTCGGTATAAATCCCTTATATAACGCGAAAAGACCTTCGTTGCGGATCGTCTGCACTGCGCAGTCCAGACTCCCATTATAGAGCTTCGGTGGCGACGCAGCTGCAGTGGCCATGCCACCGTTTAGCATTGTCACATGCCTCTGATTCATCAGGCGCGTCTATGGAAAGAGGGGATATTGGAATTTTCTCGGTACTGCTTTCCGCTCCACTTACCCGAATCACATCAATTGGCGTTGAGGCAACGGCGCTGCCCAAGCTGGCAATGAAACTCGAACTGAAAATGCAGCGCTTTGGTTGAGTTACGTTTGGTAAGCTGGCAAATGTGTGGTGCTTACATGAAATGATTGGCCACGTGATCACCGAAAGCGCTCATCAGCTGCAGCTTGCAAAAGTCATAGACTGGCAGCTCGACGGATGCAATAACCACAGCTCGCTGCGCCGTTGGCCCGACGCCGCGCCACAGTCCGCGCACACCCTCGTACTTGTAGATCTCTTTGAAGCAGCCGAGCAGGCCCAGCTTATCGGTGCCCTTGCCGTGCACCTGCATGCGCACCTTGAGCACATCCGTGGGATTCGCAATGGCCGATGAGATAGCGCCCGCCCCCGCCGCACAAATGATGTTGCTCCAAACACGTTCGCTGCCGTCGCTGTCCGTCAGCAGCCCACGCTCGTTGGCTAACTTCTTAAGCGTGTAGTAGGTGCCGAATTTGATTGTACCATAGGTGGCCTGTCGCAGCACCGCTGGCCAAATGCTGCAAGACAAGAAATACTGGTCTGATATCTGGCTATCTATCTAACAATAAAATCAAGCATAAACACAAAGTCTAAGGGGTTGCTGGCGCGCTTATCAAGCAGGGCCAAAGTTTAGTGTCCACTTTTGTGTGATGAAAAACTTGACGGATTAACACGAGACGATTTATTTTTAGTTTAGCTAACGGCGACGTTATCAATATGCACACACGTTACATACGTACGTACATACGTAGATACTTGCATACATATGTTTGCCTGCACATACGATCGGTGACTGGCACGTTTCTGGGTCACCGGAATGCGCTTACCCAGAGTAGAGGGCCCTCAGTCCCTCCTCCTTGGAGATTTTAACGAATGCATCTGTCATGCCACGGTATCGCAGCTGCGAGAATGTCTGATCAAATTTCTGCCCTTGAATTTGCAGACGGGTCTTTGTTGTGTCGATTGGAAATGTGCCTGCAGAAAATACACATGTGCATGCGCGTGAGACTAATGTTTGTTTACACCAGTTTCTGGCCAAAAAGCACAATTCATCGCCGCTATTTACTTACCGAACTCGGCCGTTATGGATGCCAGGCCGCCATAAACGAAGGGCCGCCAATCCTTGACTTCACCCATGGCCACAGCAGCAATTGTACCTGTTGCGTGCTTGCAGTTTCTTAGTCACGTTGGACTTACAAAAAAAAATAAATAAATAAAAATATCACGCAACAAACATGCCGTGTTCGCGGAAAATTAACCAGTGCGCTGCAAAACCATCGATGGTATCTGCGATACTATCGATATATCGATACATACGCATTGCACTGTATTTCTTAGCGATGAATTCAATTTTACACACGACTACAAACGACTTTTAAATGTAAGAAATCATTTGACTAATTTTAAACTATACAAGAACATTCTTTTTGTTCTTATCACATTTTAGCGACAATAGTGTCAAACGGTGCATTCTATTTGATACATAATATTTCGTATATTATTTCGAACTCGCCCGATAAGAAATTTCGTACTTTCTATCAGTAACCGTTATATCTTTGGGATTTGCGACATAATGCATTTTGAGCTTGCCACTACATAAGTAACTAAGACAACGAGTTTTCCAGAGCAATAGTCAGACATGTTCACCTAAAATAAAGCTTCCAAAGAACACTAATCATAGCAATCCCAAACAATACTCTCTAGCGGGAGAGAACCAGTTAAGTGTTTGTCCTAGTCGAATAATTAACAAGATCGTTGCAGTCTGGTGTAACTGACAGCGCAATACTCGTAATAACTAAAACAAATACCCTAGTATTAATTTATTTATTACATAATTAATAATAAAGAACAAAAAACCGCATTTAGGCCATTTCGAACTCAGGACCTACCGTAAGCCCACGCTGCGTGTTAGCAGCGCCACCTATAGTCAATTTTGGCGTGAATAATCATGGTCGCAACTCCATTCCACAACTGGAACTCAAAATAAACTTTAGAAGAACATCTATTTGATGCTAAAATTGATCTAAAAGTGTTTGTAATGTTTGTGCTGCCCCCAGAAACATTAAAAGTGTTTTAATTGTAAACCTCTGTCTGATAATTAGATAATCTGTTATATATGAATAGATGGTTGATAACCAACACAATGTGTCAAAACAAATATGGCCAAAACAAAAAACTGCGTCGTGCAGCGAATTTGCCATGCAAATTTTGGTCAAATCACAAACAAAATGGAATTTAAAAACAAACGAATGGGAATTCCTACGAGCTGCCCCGTCTGGGCTAATCTGGGTTCTCTGGCCTTAGCCTTGTATACATATTTAAATGTTTTGGTTTTGTTTAGTTGACAAATTCGCCTAATTAAATTTTAACTTTGCCAAATTGTTTATGTAGCTGTGAGATTTGTATATGTATTTCTTGGTTTATCCACGTCATTCATTTCAAATTCAGACGCTGCTCGGATCGTGAAAGTCGACGTCGTCATTGTGGCGGCGACGGCGTCAGAAAGTCGCCGGCATTTCGGACTAGTTCGCCTATGCTTATTAGAGAGAGGCGACGGCACCGAGCGGGGAAGATGCTTTTGTGGGTTAAACCCCGACACTTGAAGCTGTTTAGACAAAGCAAAGAATTCGGTGAATTAATTGGTTGCCCACGTATTGTGTGAGGCCGAAATGTAATTTAATTTTCATTATTTTACAGTTAATTTAGTTTAATTGCGCATTTCTTTGTCCCCCAATTCGCCACCAGCTAAGTGATTTTTGCCAGTGGAGCGTGCAGGCTCTAAAACGCAACGCGTGGGCCGCGCTACATACAACTCGTTCCCCAAAGCCATTAGCCACTGTGGACAAACGGAATTAACAAATTAATTCAAGCGTGCTGTGGAAAGCTCCCATCAATTTCAAAACGCCCTTTTCAATGTACCTTTTGTTGCTTGGCATTTGGTACCTTGTTCTGGAGTATTGGATATGGATAATAAAATACCGACTTATCGATAAGGAGCCCATTATTCGTAATCGTCGTCAGTGCTATCGCTAGCGGCTGCTTTGAGGCTCTCATCACTAGTTATTGATATCAGGCTGGCGGCCTCTTTAAAAATCTCCTCGGAGCTGACAATCGAGATATCGCTATTGGAGCCTTCGCCCAACAGCGGGAGTATATCATCCGGGTGCGTGGATGCAAAGTAGTGATGGTTGTGTTCCTGGACAAGTCCAAGCCGCACCGCAATGCCCAGCAGCGTCTTGACTTTGTGCTTAAAGGCACGTGGATCCTGCACAGTTATCTTAGAAAACTTGATCAGCTCGTCGATGGAAACCGGTTCATTGACCTTTTTCAAGCATTGAACTAACTGTTTAATAACAATGTTAAGCGGTTGATTTGCCATAGTACAACGAATAAAATATGCTATAACAATAAATTTTCACTTTGAACTACAACGTTAACAAATTTTTAGAAAATTGTGCGTGTTAAATGAACGTATAGTACAACTGAAATGAAATTCGAATGTTTGCTTTAATGTAAACAGAAATTCTCGATCATTTTTCCCTAACACGGAGTACTCCACGACAAAATTGTCAGGAAAACTAATCCTAAATATTTACTAGAAGAGTGAACTAGTTCACATTTAAGTGGATCTTGTAAATCTAAAATTCAAACGCTCTTGCTATTGAATATTTTCAATGATTCTTGAATGTACCATCAACCAACTGGAAATGAATTTATGATATTAGGCTGTCATATAATGGAAAAAATATATATATGTATAAAAACTGTCAAATTCACAGAATTTATCGTGGCGACTCGGAGACGGTCCCCGCGTCAAAAATTCCTGCATAATTAGACACAATCGCAGCCAACTGCTGCGTCCACATTTCGACCGGGAAATAGATTCAAAAATTCGTCTGTGGACCGGTCTGGACGGTAGCGACGTCGGCGACGTGTAATAAAAACTTCACGCAACGCTCCATCAAGCGATTAGCACATGGCGGAGGCTGGAGTTGGACGTCAGGTTGAGACTGAGACTGATAAACAAAACCACGCTAACCGCTTGATCGATTATTGGCAATTTCTTTGGCGCCAGACAGTTGGCTTCTACTCGGATGTTTTTGTACGCGGATTTCGTATTTCGGGATTTTTGCCAAGCGAAAAAGGGAAACAAAGACCAACGTGTTAAATATGCAAATTTGCCTTAAATTAATTAATGAAGTCTCCAATCGAAATGACTGAAGAAATTTCTTTCGCCATCACCTGGTTCCCATACAATTCTGGGGAATACCAAATAAACGTTGAACTTTTAACGGACAGCAATCAAAATCAAATCATAATGTGGAAGGTTTCCAAAAAACTAGATGGAACCGACGTCGAAGATAAAATACCCTAGCAGATATATGCAAAATATTTTATATTTTAATATGTAAATTATTCAATATATATCTTATATATTTAAATTTAGCTGAGTTTGCACACAAAAATTTGGGTTTTGACCGATTTGTATATATGAAGGTTTATTATGTGGTTGTTCGATAGTAGTGATATTTTACCTATTAGATATACAAATGTGTTTGGCTAAACTGATTTTTAGACTGGCTGTTCCTGTAGAAGCTATATGTTTTTGATCAATTGAATTACATTTTTTTACACTATAATGAAAAGCAAAAAAGTTTTTTTTTTCATTAAAAATCTCATGTTCTTCAGATTTACCCTATGACAGTTATATGATATAGTGGTCCAACTTCGACATATGAACTGCCCTCTAACAGCTCTCCGAGGGATTTGGCTATATCGGGTCGGTTATGCTATGCGTTATACATTTCGTGACAAAATAATAATGCCCTCTGAGGGGTGTATACCCCTCGAGGAAATAAATGTGCAGTTGCTTTCTGACACATTTAACTTGATGAGGGAACTGCATTGTTCGTCTGTACGCAGCACACGTCCAATGAAATTAATCAGTAATTAATTGTTCACATATCGTTTAGTGTACGCGATACACAGAGAGGGGGGAGGGGGAGGGGGAGGGGGGAGTGTCGGGGGAACCTAAAGACTTGCTACTGTATGCGACGGGCTGTTTTAATACACAATTTATTACTAATTATGCGTCACGTCAAAACAAAAACCTAAAGTCTATAAATATTTATAAATTTTTGTTTATTTTTTTTAGTTTTTTTGTTTTTTATTGATATTTATTTATTTATTTTTGTCGTAGTTTCTTTTAGTTACAATGCCAGCTTGGCCGCAGCACGTAGACCAAAAATGAGCAATAACATTAATGCGAATCAACAATAAATCAGCTATAAAACGGCTGCTCCGAGTGGAATTTTTAGCATATGTAGCTGTCGAGCGGGGCTGCTCCTCGCCGTGTGCTCAGGCAGAGCTGAAATGTTGTGCCCGGTCATAATTAATAAATTCCAGCGTGCGCCGCGAAATGAATTCGGTTTCAGTCGCGCCGGGCCAAGGCAATGTCAGAGGCAGCGCCAAACACAAGCAAACAAAACAGCAGCAACAACAACACACAACAAGCAAGACCGCTGCAGTCGGGTGTCGCCGACGGCGCAATGCTCGTTCACAGTAAAAACAGCCAACCATAAAAAATAGGTGGCTGCAAAGCCAAATCAAAAACCTCTGGGTTCGGTTCATTAACCTGGTTTACCCAGGATTTGGTTCGAACCTTTACTTTATATTTTATAATTGGTTCACAAACAAAATTCAAGTTTGATTACAACTTTTTTGACTAGTAATTTTTTAGAAGTGCGAAATTCTAAGTGAGGAAACTAGCTTTGCAAATTGGTGGCGCCAGTGGTCTAACGAGGAATACGTTAGACGTGTGCCTATGTATGTATAAAAAAAATATTTTAACCAAACCATTTTTTAATAACAATGGCTGGGTCGGTTCAGGGTTCGGTTAAAACCTGGTTTGCAGCCTTGAAAAATAATAAAATAATAAACAAGTAAGAGCTAATATGCGTATCTCAACACTATTTCTAGTTATATCCCATAAGATATCTAACAACTGCACCTATCTAAAAAGAATCAACCCAAAATTCGAACAAAAGGAAACTTAGGTGGCCGCCATCTATTTTTTAATTAAGAATTATAATAATTATTATTATTATTATATTTTTGTAAAGTGTGGTCTTTAGAGGAGGTTATCAGGAATCTTTCCGAAAATATTTTATGTACATATCTAGCTTTAAGACTGAGGAAGTTATATTGATTAAAATCTGACACCTTATCTGACACCTTATCGGGTATACACGGTATATATAGTATATCCAAATTTCAAAACTCTAGCTTCAATAGCGGCGCAAAAGAAATTCCGTTCGAATGGTCAACAAGACAAACCCAATATACCCGTTTCACTGCGCGAACGAGTATAATAACAACAAATTGACGTCACACGGTCGCCGTTGTTATCGTGCTCGAAGCCCGGGCTCGGAGTCGCCTGTCGCGGCTCTGTGTAGTTGTTGTTGTTGTTGTTTGTTGCAAGTGTGACAAGCGTATCAAGGCTTGGAACGGGTTAAACGGGTATTGGCCAGACACCAGCAAATGGGAGCCCCTGAACAACAGCAAATCAAGAAGCGGCAATAGGCTAGAATCGCAACTATTCTATTGTCTGAGAGCCTATAATATATACAATTTAACAGTTAACAGGACAAAACAGGAGCTTGTTTGGTATAAATAGTAAAAAAGTACAAGATGCTGCTTGCCTCTTTGTTATGGAGAATGACGGGCAATGCCGGACACAGATAATAGCTATTTAAACTCTGGCATGCAATAAAACCAAAAAAAAAAAAAACAAAAAAAAAAAACAGACAACAGGCGACTAGTTTCCATTAAGCGGTACGCCCCCTGACGGCCGGCGGCGTCAACTTGGCGTCAGTCGAATGGGATAATAAGCAATGCGGCCGCAGCCTGTACTACTTGTCGGCGAGGCGGGTTCCGCGGGCCCCTGTCAGGACCAATTAAAACACACGCTCGGGATCGCACAGGAAAACTGCAAGCCGAGCGATTTCTGTATAAATAAGTGCCTAACAGAAAGAAACATATCGAGCCAAATCAACAAATCTCGACTGGAAATAGAAATAAGCTCGCAGTTATAAAGAGATTAAATGCAAGCCGGAGGCTGGGCAAATGATTTCGAGCATTCCAAAACGCCCCCAAGCACCAAAGCACTCCCACACACACACATACACACACACATACCGTCTTCGCAAAGCCAAACGGATTTGGATAAACCACCGGCGAGCCGTTGCCATTTAAAGTGAGCGAACAATTAATTACACAACACTGCAGATAATGCAGAACAATGGAGAGCAAAAGTATGCGTCAAAGGCGCGTGGGCGAGCCATAGAACAATAATAACAACAACAACAACAACAACAACAACAGCGATAGAGAAATAATGAAAAAGCATTTCGCCGGCAAGGCAAATCGTATGTATGTATGCAAATACATACATATGAGATTTATGGTGCGCGTTAGGCTCGGAATAACCCAAGACGCAAAAATGTGAAGCGAAAAAAGCGAAGCAGGCAAACAACGCAACCAAAAAGAAAACATGTGCTTTGCAGGCCCAGCGCAAGAGAGCGAGCGCACAAGGGAGAGTGCGTGTGTGTGTGTGTGAGAGAGCGTGAGTGTGCCCCGGCAAGTCAGGCCTGCGACATTCGCTTAAATATGAGCGTCACTGGCCGCTGTAGCCTCAGTTGCTCGCTGTCAAGTGCCCAGTGCAAAGCTCTACAAAAGTAACAAAGTCCACAAGTAACTAAAAATAAAAAAAGCATACGTTGAACCCTGTGAACGGAACTTAGTGGGAAGCAAACCAATTGAACAACAAATTCACAAACCTTACACAAACAATTAAATATACTAAATAAAATTCTGAAAATGTACACGGAAAAAGTTTGTGTCGCACTCGCGTTCATCGCCTGCCTCGCCTGCATTGCCGAAGCGGCTGTTTACACGCAGCCCGCGCTCATCCATCCTGGTTAGTATTTTTGCAAATTAGGCGCAGTCCAATCAGAATCTCGTTGCTTTAGTTTCTTCGCCTGTTTCGCTTATAAGTAGTTGGCATCCACATTTTATTTACTCAAAAAAAATTCCTTAATTGCATTTTTTTTTTTAAATTTAATAAACGTCAAGACGTTTGCAAAAGTCATAATTAAATTTTTTAATTAAATTTTAGTCGTAAACAAAGGCTGCACATAAACATGGTCAAATGCTCTAAACGACCTTTAGCAGCAATAAAAAGTGAATAAAGCTAAAAGCAGTTGGCAGTATCTGTGATTGATTTATGGCTCAGATCGGCGCTGCTTGCGAGAGTTTTGATTTGTTGTTGTTATACTTTTAATTGTAACTGTTTGCTGCTGACGTCGCGACGTCAGAAGTCAAACTCAAAGTAGTTATTTTTGTTTTTGGCTATTTTTCTTTCTTTCTTTTTTTTTGTTTTTTTGTTTGTTTTGCCTGAATGATGTGATTTATATTTTGTTTTGCTGTTTTCGTTGACGTCAACACATAAAAAGGAAAAGAAAAAATAAAAAAAAAAACAAAATCTCATAATAGTATAAACAACGCAAAACAGTCGCAGCCAAATTAGCAACAACAACTAAATTTGTTATTTTGTGTGTTTCTTTCTTTTGCTAGTTTTGTGATTTTTTTTTTGTGTTTTTGTTGCTTTCGGTTTTTTGGGTTTTTTCGCATCTGCCAAAAATTAGCATAAGAAATGTGCTGATTTCTTTGTTGTTGTTGCGACTGGGCTTTATTAACAAATTCAAATGCGCTGTGCTAATTTGCATAGCTATGCGGATTTGTGTTACAAAAATGTCCCGGCTCTTGATAAAATAGTTTCTCGATTTATTTGCTTTAATTTCGTGAAGGTCGTCCAACTGCTGACCGGGTTTATTTGCGCTTAAAAATAGGCGATGAGTTCACGCCAATTTCTTTATCCCCAACGCAATTAAGAAGACGAAGCTGAAGAAGAAGAAAAACAATTTCGAACTCTTTAAGATCGCACCGCCTGCGACCTGAATGGCAAATGGCGAGTACCATTAATCAAAACCTCGAATTGCCGCCGGCGAATTGTTATAAATAATAGCGCGGCTGTCAATTGTTTGCAAGTGCCCACTTGAGTGTTGTATTTATAAATATGCCACAAGAGCGCTGTGCTGTGTAGTTTTATTTTTATTTTTGATTGCCTCCGTTCCAATATTGCTCGGCGTGACTGTCAAGTTCGTGGCTTAAGTCTTTTGATCATTTTTGGCCTGTCACGCCGAAATAATTTTTGAAAGCATTCGGCAAACACTTACAGGCTTATGTATGCAGATATTTATAGATGGTTGAGGTACATATGTACGTATGTATGTGTGTATGTATCTTGGCCCCAATGAGTTTTGCATAATGCATAGCTCACTTCCTTGTGCATAAATAAAATAAATGCAAGGCGGCTGTAATAAAGCACAATACACGATTTACAGCAACAGCGATAAACAACTTCCGCTTTAACCGATTCGCATTCTTTTTTCCACTTGCAGCGCATCCCGGCAAATGCTACGACAAGCTGACCAGACGCTCCATGCTGCCCGACAAGGAGTACAAGCCGAAGGGCATCTGCGCCGCCATGACGTGCGACATTGAGGCGCGTCAGATCAATATCGAGACCTGTCCCTACATCGAGATGCCCGGCTGCGAGGAGCTGCCCAGTGACCTCAACTGGAGCTACCCCAAGTGCTGTCCGCAGTTCAAGTGCGTCGACTTCAAGACCGGCAAGGAGTTTGTCGTCTCCGTTTAGATCCAGAGTCTACAACTGCTCTATGGGGGAGGGGTGGGGGCCTGAACCTGAAACGTGATTTTACATGAAATGTATTCGTAGTTTTCTAGTTATCCGACTGTGTGTATGTGTGCTAGTTAGTAAGCCAGTTTGATTGTTTGTTTGGTGTGAATGATTCATTTAGCGGGCATAATTTATTTATTATTCTAATTTGTACATAACAAAACAATTTGCATAATTTCTTGTAGTACTCTTGATGATCTTTTGTCATGTTTCATGTGTGAACATATTTTCTGTATATGTAGAACTGCATAAATATTTTTTTTTTTCTTTTGTTTTTGATTAATTCGAGAACCTCTGTATGCGATATTTGCAAATGTGAATAACTGTATAAATTGTTTAGTTTCGTAGTAATATAAAAAAATAAAGTAAACAATAATAATGAAAAAATTAAACGTATGTATTTTATAAGAAATCTTTGCCAAACTATATCGTATAATCTGTCCAATTTTGGTGGCGTCTTTGCCCATTGTACTAGAGAGATATTTCGTCATTTCCATATTTGAGCATCTTTCTTCGCGTCTTAATAACGCGTGACGTTCCAATATCCACTGGTATTACGCGTCCGTCGCTCTTCGGACTTTGTCGAAACCGTTTGTTCAATTAGCAGTGCCGCCTCGTCTTGGCCGGCTGATTCATCTTGGCCTTTAATTTGGCAAACATCGCACATTCCACCATAAAAAAAAAAATACTCTAAAAGCGATCACCAAATACGAGCAAAAGTTTATTGGACCCCCTTTCTGTAGCTGATTTGCATATTAAATTTGCAGCGCTAAAAATACACATGACTGTTAGCAGGAAACGCCAAAAAAATGTGTTTCGGAAATAGGTTGTAAAATAGGCAAATAGATGGCTTATGAATACATATTTGTAAAACACAAACAAATTTAGGTGAGTCACAACCTAACAGCATTCGTTTGGTAAACAAGTTGTCAATAATAAACAACGGACACACAGACAGACTTTTATAGCTATTTTATTTAGGCTGCCTTTCACTTGAAAACTTTTGCAAATAAATAGTTATGGTGGGTTTTTCAAACTGGCGCCAAATTTGCATACGTTTGCCAACACGCATGCGCACAAGGCTGTGTTTGAGCACTGGTAAATAAATAATTGTGGTGGCTGTCGATAACCGAGTGTACAATAACATACAAGTGTGTCATCGTTAGCCCCGAATTGGGCGTTGTTTTTTGTTTTTTGTTGTTAAAGCACAATTAGAAATTAAATCATATCAATTATAACTGCTAAGCTGCGGAATTTCTTTAAAGTTATCAATAAACAATGCAAGCCCAAGCCACGCTGACGGCGCTGCTGTTAATGGCAGCATTAATACACGAAGGTACGTCACAGAAACTTCCATTGAGATCAGCCAAAGAAGAAGAAGAAGAAGAGGGAGCGACAGCTCAACAATAGTAAAGTAAAGCGAAGACACCCAGTCTAATTGGAGCTGATTTATCAACAGGTGCCGCCATTTGGTGCTATCGCTGCACCTCGGCCACACCCGGCTGCGCGGACAAGTTCAACTGGCGCGGCATCGGCTTCCTGGGCGAACAGTGTCCCGAGAGCAACGACATCTGCGTCAAGGTGACGGAGCGACGCGGGGCCAAGGAGACGATCACACGCGACTGCCTCAGCGCGCTCAGCTTCCGCACGGACATACCGGCCGACAAGTACGAGGGCTGTCGCCCGGCCGCAAAGGATGTGCGCCTGGCGCACTACGTCAACCACACGATCAAGGAGCACGACGTGAAGCGCGACTACTTCACCGACACCACGTTCTGCTTCTGCTTCCTCGACCATCGCTGCAATGGCGCCAGCGGTCTGCGCCTCTCGGCGCTGGCCGGCGCAGCCGCCCTCCTGCTGCTGACCGCATTCCAGTTACGCTGAACAGCACCGGGACGCCACGTACCAAAGTGCCTTTAGGATTAACGACAGTTCAATTGCAACTCGAATCTCGTCTAGCCACATTCCGTCCACTAACACATTTTGTACAACGTCTTGCTTACAACTTTCATGTAGTCTATTTACTGAACTACTTATGTAATACAAATTTTACAATATACACAACAAAAGTCTATGAAATCGCTGAGTCAGCCCAGGCACGCGTCTCAGGATTGAGGGCTTGCTTTGACGAACGGTAATCGTAGCTGGCCACCTCGGGATGTGCGGCCACGTGCTCGGCGTAAACGTCGGCAAGGCGCAGGCACTCGGCCACGGACAGCTCGAAGGGACGCAGCGTGTCCTGGACATCGGCCAGCCGGAAGAGCGCGTGCGTCGTCTCCTCGCGTCCCTCGGGCGGCAGCAGGGTGCCGTAGCCGCGGCGACAATATTTCTGGCGCATGCTGAAAATGTGACGGACGACGCGCTCCACCAGCGAGAAGGGCAGCTCTGTCTTGGGCCGCTTCAGCGGTATCACTTTCACCACGCCAACGTCCACCTGCGGCTTGGGCACAAACGCCCTGCCCGGTATGATGAACTTGAGCACCGGCTCCGTCCAGATTTGCGACATTATCGAGAGCCGGCAGCGCTGCTCGCTGCCCAGCTGGGCGCAAATGCGCTCGGCCACCTCCTTCTGGAAGGTGAGCGTCATGCAGGTGTCGTTCCGGCGAAAGGCGCCGCGTCGTGCCGCCAGATCCGCGTACCAGTTGATGAGCAGGCGTGTGGAAATGGCGAACGGCAGATTGCCGATCAGGTGCAGGCGCTGTGCGGTGTCCGGCACGTGCTGCTCGACGTTGAAGCGCAAGATGTCCGCGTGGTAGATGTCCACCTGTATTTGCAAGGGGCTGGTGCACTCGCGCAGCAGCTGCAGCGTTTCGGTGAAGCGGGCATCCTTCTCGACCAGCATCAGGCGCTGCGGCTGGCGGCGGAGAATGGAGCGCGTGATGCCGCCGGGACCGGGCCCAACCTCGAGGACAATGTCGCGCGGATCTATGCGGCCGGCCGACTTGACGATCTTGTCCGTCAGACGCTCGTCCATGAGAAAGTTCTGGCTGAGCTGCTTCATGGCCTGCAGCTTGTAGAGCTTGACCAGGTCCCGGATGGTGGGCAGCGGCGGCAGACGCATGCCGCTGCTAAGGATGCGAGCCGTGGCTTGAGACATCTGCAAAAGGGGAAGGAGATCAGGGAAGGTTCCAGCTGAGATTGGGCAGTACTTACATTGATATTTGTTGTGCAACGATTTCAAAGAGTTGTAAACTGACGCTTAAAGACTATGTGGGTTGAAGGGGAACAGTGTGGGGGAGTGTGTGTATGTGGGTGTGGGTGTGTGTGTTTGGTTACTGGGTGGTCACTTTTTTGGGTTCCTCGAAGTCGTCGAGGAACTTCTCCTGCTGCACCGAAAATATGGAGTAGCCGTAGATGGCCAGTACGGAAACGCCGAGCGCGCCGGCCGTCAGCAGATTATTGCGTCGCACACGCTTCAATTTCTGGACACGATCCAAGTTCTGCTGCTCGATGAGTTTCATGAACTGCAGCTGGGCCCTGTCTAGCTTGGGTGCGGCTTCTCCGTACTTGATTTTGGGTGCTTGTTCCGATGCAGACATTATTGCTCAATTCGGGCTATGATATTTGTTGGCCTGCTTGACCGAGATTTTCTCTAAAAATTTTCGGCAAAGCTTATGAAATCTCACATGAATTAGTGATGCATACTATGCATTGATAAGCATATATCGGATATTCGATTGCAAGCAGAAATTAATCGACACCTGCGATATTTAACATCGATGTTGCCCACGCAACATGCTTAGCAACATTGTCGGGCAACATTGTGGCTTCGCTGATTGGGGGCTTGAGTGCAACGTGAAAAGCTGTGTGAAGCAGTTCGTGGAGTTTGTGGAGCTGTTCGCTAGCATTGTAATTTGTGTTCCGTCGAGTGCTATTATTTTACAAATCGACAGAAAACTGGGAGCTGAATAACTGCCACTGCTAACCAATAGCAGCCTGGAAATTAATCCCAAGCCAATTTACAAAGTGCGTACCAAATATTCATACACAGAACAAAAACAGAAAGCAAATAGAAAAAAACTATGTTTTGTATTGAGCAATTATAAAGCAATTACATTCCTACATAAATCTGTATGTACATATGTATATTTGCAGAGACCATATGTATTGTCAATAAGTATGAGATTAAAAATGACTTAATTGATGAGGAAATGAAAACAAAGCCTAACGCGAATGTTGGTACAAAAATTTTGTTGCGTGTTTTAAGACCAAGTTGGAAAAAATGTATAATAAAAAAAAAAAACAACAAAAGCAAAACAAACGCGTAATTGCAGAAATCAGCTGTGTACCTACAGCTCCACGTTCGTACAACACGCACACACACAAAGAAAAACATACGACACACGAGCAGAGACAGCAAAACAAAACACGATTCGTGCTCCAATTGAGTGCCAAACAGTAAAAAGCTTCCCCTCCACGGGCCCCTCAATCGAGAAGCCAGACAACTAACAGCTGGTTGAGCGTGCACTTGCTCTCTCAATCTCGCTCTCCTTTGCTGCTTTACTCTCTGGCTCTAGCGCTTTGCCTTTATTTGGTTCGTTTTCATTTTGTTTTGATTCTGCAGTGCAAAAACCGTTGTCAACCTTTTGATGCTCTTTCGCAGTCAATTTCGCCATAAAACGCAAAAGGGAAATTTTATTGAGAATACTCAGCTGAGTGAATTTCGAAATAATTGAACCTGTTGCATAATTTATTAAATTTTTTAAAAAATTCATTCCATTTTCGGTCTGCAGCTGTTAATTTCTTTGGACTGTGTAAAGGGTGTTGACAATTCGACTTGGCGGCCCAACTTGCATGTAAACTTGGGAAAATGCGCAACAAATTTTTGTAGCAACGTTTGAAGAATTGCATGAAATTTCGAAATTTCACAAATTTTATTTTATTATTGCAGCAACTAACAAGCACTGAGCAGACTTAGCCGAGTAAGACGCAAACATAAAACGCGTTTTCAAGCCGCCGTCCGCATAAACATTACAAAATAAACAACAAAATAAAATAAACTCATAAGAAAAACATAAGAGTAATTAAAATATACGCGTAATACGTAGTTAACCGCAATAAGCACATCACAGCAACAACAAAGCACACACATGGCGTTCATTTCGAAAGATTTTCGCTCACCTGGAGAGGCTTGGGTCAAGACCGACGAGGGCTGGGAGCGCAAGAAGGTGCTCGAGTGCGGCGGCAAACGCAAGCGGTGAGTCTTTTTTGGCGGGACGGGGGACAATACGCAGCTCTGATTAGCAATCAATCGATCGATGACAAAACACAAATTTATGACAATCGATTTGAATTTGTATTGCGTATGCAATCAGCAGACAAAACAATGGCAAATGTTTACCTTTGAGTGTGGACTCTCTATTTTTTGTATTTTTAAATATGTGGGTCACATTCGCAGAGCCTACTTTATATAATATGTATAAGTATTTTGACCTGCCACATTTTGGCAACGCAATTCGTAAGACTCACAAATAATAGATAAGATGCATAGTGCCCAAAATGACAGATAAAAGGTGAAGGCCACCGGAACTGTGCTAGGAAATGAGTACCAAGGGTTCTCTGTGACCTACAAAAACCTCTTATCAGACTTAGTTAAAATAAGTAATTTGTTAGAACATGTGCAAGAAACACTCCCAAAAATGAGTGTGTGTGTACATATATTTATATATATGCATACACATATAATATACGAATGAATTGTAAAGCCTATTGTGCCATATTGCTAAACTAAACTATAATTATTGTGTTTTGTTCAAAATACAAAACCCACTACCTTCTCTTTTAAGTTTAGCTGGCGTTGATTACACAAAAAACAACAACAAAGCAAACAACAAATATAATGAACTGGCAAATGTCGAAACTGTTTAATAATGTCCATGAATGAAAGACCAACAATAGACGAAAATCATTGAAATTTATGTTAAATATTCAAAATGCGGCACCATTAACAATATATAAGTTAGCTAACATTAATAACAATTAGGAGCAAAGTTGCAAACCGGGCTTGAACCCGGATTTCCAGTGAAATCATGAACCGGCCAAGAAATCTGCTGAACCGAACATTTTTTTCTTTTCAAATAATTTGGTTTATTTTCTGTAGAATAAATGTTGGCTTGCAAAGTTTTTACTAACTGACCTCAGACGCAAGAAGATATTCTCGCTTTTAATAAATAATCAATAAAAACAAACAATAAAAAAATATATATTGTTTTGATAATAAATAGAATATAGAATACCTGGGTTAATTGAACCTAAGGCATAGCTTGAAATGTGAACAATAATCTTCTTTTTTTTTCGATTTGCAGTCATAATCAGGATTTATATTTATGTAGTTTTCGCTGAGTTTTTGTTTATTTGAAGAATGATATGCCGAATGGTATACTTTCGATATAGATATACGTTTGTCTATAATAATTAGGGTTACTCACCTCAAATGAGTGTGAAAGTGACAGCAACAAAGAAATTATTGTAGACAGGGACAGGGAGAGCTGCTCTAGCAGACGTTTCCGTTTGTTTGATTGCAATTTTTATCGTATTACTCAAATACAATCAAATTGCAATAAAAACAAAATAAAAAGCTTAATACGCACTAAAGAAATCTGGCAAGACGTTAAAAAAAACAAATAAGACTTTTTTAAAAAGCGTTTGTGGTTAATACTTGAAAAGCACGCGCTTTTTATGGACTTGAGTACAACATATTTGTGTATACAAAGAGCACATAATAGATTCTTGAATCCACGAAGCAGTTGTTAACTCTGGTTCAAATCGCACATATGGTGAGGGGGTGGGGGGAGGGGGAGGGGGAAGCGTGACAGACCGAAACGTGCAACGTGGAACGAACCGTCGACCCACTTGAAAGCCTCCAACGGCTAAAATATAAAACAGAACGCCGTGAAATGCAGATGCACGGGGAAAATATTCGTTTTAAAGTGATTATTTTGACATGTCATAAGAGCATTTTGTACGCTTGCAGCGAGAAAACTATTTTTGGCATTTGTCAGGCAGTCGGAAAACGCAGCTCTTATATGGTAGAAAATATGCGGAAGCAGAACGCATAAATAGGTTGACTAGAAGAACATTTCGACGAATTCCAAAATTAGCTGCCAAAAGTTAGGAGCAGAGAAGTATGTGCATATTTCCTATGCATATATATACATATATACAGCTATATTAGTTGTTAGTTCCTTTACTTTAGAAATTATTTAAATGTGATTAGTTCACGTATATTGATGAAATTATTGCATTTATCCGCTTTCGCATATCGAAAAAGTCTTTAATCAAAATTTAAAGGCAACATTTTAGCCACAATATTGAAAATGCAGACTGAATAAATAGTTATTATTACTCTCCAATCACAAAATGAAATTCTATTTCACTTACAAAATCAATATTTACTTTACGTGTGCCATTTTGTTCCTCTATATTGTTTCGGTTTATTTGTATAAAAAAGCGATGGCAAATGAGAATTCAGTTTGTTTCTATCTGGCTAACTCTTGCTTTCTGTTTTGTTTTCTGGCTAACATACGTATATAAGTTTGATATTCTTATCTGTGCATGTATTCTAAGTGTGTTTAATATAATTTTCGTATACTATTTATTTAAATGACACAACGATAATATATGATTTAGGTAAGATTAGAAAATCTGTTAAAGCTGACGTAATAGCGTTTGCTTGTCAAGTGTTATTGATAGCTAACTATATAACTGTCCGTAGGTAGGCTTTTAAAAATTGCAATATACAGAATATATACAGAATATAATAATTGTAGTTGCCTAATAACAATTAAAAATAAATAATATTGTCTCTTTCATTGTGAATAAATTGTAAAAAATTTAATGGCAGCGTTGTGGTTGAAGGTTTTCCTAGAAACTTTTGCCTTCTTTTCTTTCCCCCAAGGCAAATAATCTTGGCGCTCACTTTCGAGCCAAATGACAGTTCTTGAGCTCTTGTGCCTGTCAGGACCAATTTTGTTATATTTATATATAGACGGGCATACGCATGTATAATATTTATATTCGTATCTAAATGTGTCTTTAAAAATCCCTTTAAATTTGGTTAGCTGCAGCACAAAGTGCATAAACGAGTTCGGCTTTTGGGCGCATTCATATATAATTTAACTTTGCGCAACCTTGGAAACTTTAATCCCACACTGAAACACATTCCGCCCATTGGGAGGGAAAGTAACTCGGTCAAGTTTAGGCGAAAGTGCAAGAGTGTGTGTGCGTGTGTGTGTGTGTGTGTGCGTGAGTTTATTTGGGCGCTGGCAGAGCCTGCAAAAGAGCTCAAGGTTCCGTGTCAGTTTTACGAGCACAACTTCCACCTCAAATCGATTTTGAATCACAACCAGGAAAAAATTAATATCAAATGAGATTTAATAATTGAAAAAAAAAAAAGCAAAAAACTAGATCTCGCAACTGTGAATCATTTCTAATTTATGAAATGTGTGCATGCAGTAAACTATATAAAAAGTTGCGCAATTCGATTGTTGGCTACTGCAATGGGAAATGCCAAAATATGCCTTTCAATAACTGGCTGGAAAGTGCTTGTGTTTGAATTTGAGCTATATTTTTGTTTGTTGCTCAATTAAAAATTCAATTGCCGAATTGTCGATGGCGAGCACTTCGTAATGCACGAAAAGATTGATAATTAAAAATTCAAAATTGCATAAAACAAAAAAAAAAAAAAGACCTAATCAAAGTGCATACACGGACGTGGAATTGGACGTGGATGCGGACGTGGACGTGGACGGCGATTTAGGCCCACTTTCACTGCACTCTCCATTGAACATTTGTTGGCCTTTTGAATTGACTTCATTTGGTTTTTTTTCTACACTTTCAAAAGTTGGGTGCAATTCCATTTCGTACACTAGCCAGCAGGGTAAAGCAAGTTGAACGCTAAAATGCCATGTTTGAGTTTGTAGATAAGTGTTCTAGTTATAATATATAAATTAGTGCAGACTAATTAGTTTTTTCATATTTATTAACATAAGCTGTCTCTTAATTTTAATTAGTTTAAAACAAACAAAATTGAATTATTTATTGAAAAAAAAAAGTTTATTTTTGCTTGTTTTTTTATTTGTGATTTAGGAACATGTTTAATGTGTATAATATATATATTGTTGAGATGCCAATAAATAGCCTTGGCATTACAAAAGCAAATTGTGGTGCCCCCCTTGCCCCCATATATATTTTAGTTGATTTTCGAGTTCAACGACTTGTGCGCGTTTCGCTGTTTTGCTGTGCAGTGTAATGTGCACATTTATCATTTTTCTATTGCACTCACTTTTTATGGTATTTTTTCTTTGCTTTGCGCTCGTTATACTAATTTACAAGCTTTTCTCATATCGCGGGTCCATGATCCGAAACTAATGGAGCTTGCGAAAGAAGTTCAACACTCTGGCGAATGAGCTTCTGGTTCGATTCTTTGTAAAGTTTCGGTATTCGTACGGGAACGCGCCTATTTATAGCGCTTCGAGTTCTTTGGGAGCGACAGCGACATGTGATAGCTTCCAACTTCCTCTAAAATTAGACTAGAACTCGACACGGCACGACTTGACTCGCCTCGTGCCACGCCCCGTCCCGCCCCGTCCCGCCCCGTCCCCGCCCGCGGTTGGCCGAGTCACAATAATTTATGTCGAAAAAGGTCACACACTTAAAAATAGACGAGCGAATTGCAGTCGGGGCTGCCCCGGGGCCTGATCCCGGCATTGCATTTGTTTCGTTTGCCGCCGGAAAGGTAAACGAACGCTCGATGTTGACGCCGTTGACGGATTTATATGCATCACGTGGTCGTCGCCCCACCCCCTGCCCCTGCCCCTGCCCCCGCCCCACTCTCGGCCTGGTCCATGGTCTGCTGGCCATCCAATCCGCAGCTCCAGCCCGTTCGCTGAGCAACAATAACAAAAGCAATTGCGTTGTTTCAGCTCCTATTGTAATTTGGGGGGGGGGGGGGTTTGCACTTTGGGAGCTGTGCAGCGGCCATGAAAATGGGAAGTTTATTTTAAAACAGTCGCTATAAGAACGACATCCTATTATTATCCAAATGCGTTTTTAGTAGGTTGATAACCCCAAGAACCGATTTTATTTGTCCGCTGTTGGAGCTTGCGAAATATGTCATTGAAATTTGCAATATATTCTAGATCAGTCTTAAATTAGTCATAGATCAAGCTACATATTACTATAATCAATTTTTATTTGTTTCTATTACTCTTTACTTTCACACGTAAGAGTTAAAGTTATTCACCAAGTAGGGCTAAATTTAAAAAACTGATGAATATGGCTTAAAGCACATTTGGTAGCCAAGTGCGCAGACAATTTGTAACTACAAGGAAAGACGAGTCAATTATTGTAAGTTTCCATTCAGCAAATTGCAGATGAGAGATACGGAGACTGCCTTTCACACACACCCGCAACCCGTACACCCCCCCACACACACACACACACACACACACATAGGGACTGACCCAGTTTGGGCCAAAATTGAAATGCAGTCGCCCAAGGACATGGTGTCCTCGTTGGCAGCTTTTGCCCAGCTGGGGAATCACCGCATTCCAAATATGGTCAAGGCATATCGATCTATCGGAGAGAAGGCCTGATTTCAGTTAGCTATTATTATTTTAGATATGCCATCATAGGAGCAATAACAAGTTGAAATCATGTGGAAATCTGGCCATGTGAAAAAGAGGCTTGAGCAAAGTTCTCCCTGTTGCGTGTTTTAAGGAAAGTGGGTCAATGTCTCAGTTCGGACCTTGGGCATATTTATAAACCATATAAAACTGGTAGTAGTTAGGAAATTTCTTAGATAATTGTAATTCGTTGACATTTGAGAAATTTAAAAGATAATATAAATATGTTTGTAATCTCTTTGGTGTGCTGTTGTAATAAAAGAAAAAAAAAACAAATCTTAAACCTACTCTCTTCCTCACGGCAATATATCACAGAGATAACAAGTATTTTTGCCTATCATAGAAATTATTTCTTTGAAAAAAATTAAATGCATTTCTCACACAAAATCTTATCAGCATTACAACATATATTATCGCTAGTAATTTACAATTATTTATCGCTGGTAAAAATGCAATGATTTCTTCTGGCTTAAGCGCTATAATTTCTCAAGTACTCTGAGATTTTGAACTTTTTTAGCTAATCTGAAAAATAAACGAGTAGGAACTTCGCAGTCGGCTTAAAACGCTTTTAATTATTATTCTTCCAAATTTGGTGACTCCAGCTCTACAATTGTGGTACATATATAATTTACCCTATCCCAAGATATATGGCTTTTTTTCGATTTGCCACGACCTTTAGATCACATCGAATTGCCACGCCCCCAGTGGGCATAGCCAAAAAATATGAACGTTTTATCTGACCTGGGTGTACACGAATATATATTCGAAATTTCAAGTCTCCAGCTGCAATGGTGCCAAAGAAAAATGCGTTCATATGAACAGACTACTGTTGAAAAATAATCAAAAAAATAGTTTGCCATGAATAACTCTAAAAGATTGCAATTCTTTAATTATTGGCCCATAAAAGCGACTTCCTTGGTGTAAAATCCACAACATAATTGAAATTGTGCAAGCTGCAATTGTTGAACAACAACAGAAAAACGAACTGCAATTGAAGAAAACTTGACACTGGCAAGTGAGGCGCTCAGCGAACGGCTTAAATGAATAACCGGGTCCCAGGCACATGCAACATCATGTAATGTGCAGCAGCCGGGGCTGCAAAGAGTTGGCGACTTCCGCCTCTTAAAAAGCAGTTTGCAAGCGTTTAAAATAAAGCAAACAGCGCGACAGGCCAAAATAAAAAAGAGGCAGCAAAACTGGTAGGACAGGTGGGAGGGGGAGGGGGGGAGGGGGGCTTGTTTGGCTAACAGACTGTTGTGTTGCACTTCCGAATGTTGGTTTTGACTGATTTGGCTTGTTTGCAGGCACAGCTCGGAGGGAAGCTGCCCGGAGGCGGCGAGCAGCAGCGAGGGCGAGGACCAGGAAGCCGGTTGCATGCCGCCGCATTATCACATCACGATCCGGTGCACCCGTGAGATCGCCGGCTTCAATGGGCTCAGCGAGGCGGTGAAGCGGCTCGATTTCCGGCGATCGGTGCGCGATCGGAAGCGCTTCCACTACATCTGTGCGTTCCTGCTGCTCGTCTCGAACAAGGGCATCGCCAGCCTGCCGGGCAGTGCGCAGCGCCAGCTGCTCCAGATGGTCGAGGAGGTGGCCTCGCACGGTGAGTCCAGCCGAACGGGAATTGAATTGAACTGAAACCCCCTTTTCTCCCCCCACACAGTCAACGACAGCCAGCAGCATCCGAATGTGCTGCGCGGATTGGCGCTGAAGCTGGAGCACATCGTGAACCAGGAGAACCAGAAGTGCTGGGGCAAGCCGCTGGGCAGCACGTACCTGTGGCAGGAGCACGTGGCCAGGATCAAGCGCATCCAGCGCGTGGCCAGCGAAATCGAGATCAGGGAGCCGGACCCGCAGGCACGGCCCAAGCTGCACGAGCTGCCCGAGGAGTGCGTCCGCGAGATCATCTTGTGCATTGCCGATCATCGGGATCTGGAGTCGGCCGCCGAGGCCTGGGAGACCATGGCCCGGCTGGTCTCCGAGCAGCGCATCTGGCGCGAGCTGACCCGCTTCCACTTCAATCAGCGACAGATCAACACCATATTGGACCTGGACAAGATCAAGCAGATGGGCGAGACCAAAGACTGGAAGCAGATCTACCATCAGCTGCGACGCACCTACGGCGTCAACGATGACTACCAGTTCGCCGAGGTGCTGGCCCTGTGCCGCTCCTGCTGCTGCCTCTTCTGGCCATCCGACGGCCATCCGTGCATCATCGACCAGAGTCCCGACTACAAGCAGCGCGTCGAGGAGGCGGGCGGACAGTTGGCGCTGGCCCAGCCCGTGCCGCCGGCGCAGTTCTTGAAGTATTTCTCATTGTAAGCGCGTATTCCGGCAAAGGGAGTGAGTGGGGGGAGGGGGAGGGGGAGAGAGAGAGCAAAGAGATATATACATATTTTTAAAGGGGTGCTGAGGACGTGGAAACCATGAGAAATATGAGAATTTTATGTGTGTGTTAAAGTTTTAAAATTGAGAACGGACCAGGGAAGAGATCGAGGAAGAGCGAGCGAGTGGGAGTCGGAGAGAGATTCAGGCAGAGAGAAAGCAAAGTGATAAAGTCTTAACACTACTTACCTATTTTTATTTAAATTTTAAGAGCTCACCTCCAGGCTGGGTTCGTCTAGGTTTTGATCCGCCAATTGCTCGGACTTGGACTTTCAAACTCTGCAACAAGTATTCTTTTCAAAGAGCTCTCTGCAGCCAAAAGTGTTTATTGTTTTGTTTTTTTCTTAACTAAATAAATAAGCCTAAGTCCTCTTTTAACGGCTGATGTAGATCATATTACGCCTATTATCACAGTTTGAGTATTTGATGGAGCTTGGTCCAACTTTTGTTGTTAGAAAGCAGAAAGTATGCGTCACATAGGTTGTGATCCCGCAAACGAATCGAACTTCAGTCCCCAAATGTATTTCAGTAATGCAAAATTAACTGCCACAAAAGATGAAAAAAGAACTAAGTAAAACAAACAACAACAACAACAAGAAGCAATTTAAATGATGGACGTTTTGTTTTTTGTTGGTCAACTATTTTGAAAAACTGATTTGTTGGACTTAAGAATTATTAGACACAGTTTTGTGTGTGACTTTTAAACGATCTTTTTAGCAATTAAGTGTAGTTATTTTATTGTCAGCTGCTTTTGGTGCTACATTCGAACATAAGTTACCAAGTTACCAGTTACCCTTGCCCAGAGTGTTACCAAACCAAAACTCTATTTACAATCTCGAACACGAAACAACAAGCAAACAAAATGCAAACAGAAATCATGTGATGTTGCAGGAAGCAAAGCTAGAAACGAATACACCTACCTAAAAGATAAACAAAACACAAATCTAAATCGACAAATGAGAGACACAAATCTACGTACTGCCACTAGCCCCAAACAGAATATAGATGGGATATCTGGCGCAAAACTGATCGACTTTCTGCTTGGCAGATTTCTTTCGCAAGGGTTCCCCAAATCGCTAAAAATCTCAGATGATATTTTTTAATTTTCACTTTGGGGGCGCTGTGAAATATTTTATTTAATTATTCAGCGAGACAGGGAAATGACAGAGAGAGAGAGAGAGAGAGAGAGCTAGAGAGGCATAGATACAAACGGAGTGCACGTAAGAGAGCGAGACAGACTCTGAGAGAGAGCGAGACAGCATTCATTCACATGTTGGACATTGATGAGTTTACTTTTTTTTTAAATGACAAGAGTTTTAGGGGCTGCTGTGGCTAGGAAAGTTACGCGTTCTACCTGCCCATAGCCAAATACTTGAAGACTGCATCTTACACCTAAATACAGACAAATGGTCACATGTGCAGCTAAATTGAAATCTAAATTGGATATACCTGCACAAAAAGGAATAATTGTGCGTGCATTCTCATCTCATCAGGTACTCTCTAGAAATCCCAGGTATCCAAATCTTTACATATTTCGCAGAACTCCTCAAGCGAAAAGTAAAAAGACAGACAGAAATTTAAAAAATTGTTGTTTGTAAATAGATTTCGTTGCTCTCGGAGAACAAGCTCTTGCTCTCCGGGGCTGAGAGCGAATTGAGGGCCCGAGCAAAGTCGAAGTCGGCGCCAGATGTCCCGTCTATATGTTAGTGGTACTACTTTTATCAGAAGCAAATAAATAAATAATGTATGTATGAATACGTGTCCCAACATTTAACTGTAAGTGCATCAGGATCCAAGCCTAATTTAATCAAATGCCGCCAGTCAGGATACAATATATATATATATGTATATTTAAACATAACTAAATTTAAGATTGTCTAAATGTTAAGCGGGTAAAGTACGAAAACATATTTTCAAAATCCAAACAAACAAAAAGCGCTCTCGAATAACGCGAGTGTTTTTCTAAATGTAGACAATTCAAGATTTAATGCTTAAAGGCTTTTCGGTGTACACAAATCGGTTAAACCTGGATGAGTTCTGAGCTCTCATCCAGCCTATGTAAAAAACTTCAATCTGATTTATACCCAAAAAAAAGTAAAAAAAAAAAAATAAAAACAAATATATATATATGCAGAATACTCTGCAAAATATTCTGCTTTTAACTGCATGTCTTATGCGTGATCGTATTTGTACGAACATTTTTATGTTGAAAATAAAATCTTAAATATTTATGAAGCCAAGAGTATGTTGTTTGATTTCAATAAATAGCTTAAAATCGGTTGCCGGATTTATATATACAGTACAATCTCGTAAATGTGGATACCTGCTCGGACACCTAAATATTTTCTATTAAATACCATTAAAGACCTCTAAAATCCGAACAGATTAATTTCTTTATAGGAACGGTGAGAAGTAGCGAAAATAATAATTATTATAATATGAGAATGAGTTTTAGGTAATATAAAAATGAATGAAAAAATATATAAATATAATATATCACTTGAATAATAGAAATAGCAGAAATTTTAAATAAATTAAATGGATTCAATTTTTTAAATAAAATCCAATGTACCTCATATTAAAATAATCGGATTAAAATGTATAAGTCAGTAAGAATATGTTAACTTTAAAATCGTTTAAGCAAGTTTTTCTAATAGTTTCTATTGTTAAAGAAGGAATTTTGTATAGTAATTTTCGATCATGAGATGGCATTATATAACCTAAAATATCAGGCACTCAATCTTTTATTGGCAAAGAGTCGGCAAAGAATCCTTGCATTAAGTACCCAAAAAATTGGTTCCAAAGGATAAAAACCTAAGAGAATTTAAAAAGTTGATCCTACCATAATTCTACAGCATGACAAAATTAGTTTATACAAATTTTAAATTGATTTAAAAGTTATTTTTTAAAACAAGTTAAACGCTAGGTCAATAATAAAAATTGTGGACTTTTTTAACTCGGTAGTCCGGAAAATCCGCTAATTCGGACACTAACTGGTCTTTAATTGTCCGGATTATTGAGATTGTACTGTACTACGTCGATAGTTGTGAAACCCAGAATACAAATGCTTTTCAGCTATATGACAATGGTATATAGGCTTAAGTTATTTATTTTTATTTGATTGTTGATTTTCACACTTCAAATTTGATTTTAACTTTTGCTGATAATCCCAACGTATGCCACACATTTATTATTATTTCACTAGCCACTTGTTTATTTTACTTTTTAGGCCACTGACCTCAACTTTTGCTATCTACAGGAAAGTATGGGGGTCGTAAGCTAAACAGAATAGTCTAGATTCCAGTTTTCGCTCAACAGATACTGTCTCTATTTGTTTTATATGGCGATGCCTTTCTTCACAGAAACAAAACCAAATACAAGCCCCTGCCGAGATCTAGCTGATATTTACCTAGCTGATAAGTCATTGAATACATAGTATATATACATATGCATATGGCCTGTTGGGGATGCGTCATTGCAAATAGACTATTAGAGTCCAAAACAAAGTGGGACGATTTGGACAAATATTGATATAAACTTGACTGTTTACTAGCACCTTCAGATCCCTTACATAATTAAACCTCAGTTTTGTGTGCGTTATAAACATTTGTTTAATAATAAAAAATTACATTTGTTATTTGTTTCTGGAAATGCAACTAAAAACTAGACTTATGAATGCAGTCAGATTATCAAAGCGAAAGTTGGATGAACACAAAAGTTGAGCTAATATATATATATAGCGATATATAACTTAGAAACCAAATTTGTACTAACTTAAATTAGTAGGTATATTACATTTGGCCTGGCCGGGCACATAAACTAAATCACTTCCGTTACTTAGCAGTAAGTCACGCTTGAGATACGAGAACAGTTGCGCGTGGCCTCAGGGCTGGTGGGAAGCCCGGTTTAGCCCTTCTTGAAATCGAGCAGATCGGCCAGGGCGGCCGCTTTGCCGGTGTCGTCCTTCTCGAGCTCGGCGCGCGTGCAGCGGCCGCAACAGTCGGCCGTGGGTCGATTCTCGCATTCGCCCAGCGCTGGCGGCTTGAAGTTGGGCGTCCAGGGGCCCAGGCTGCCGCTGGCATAGAAGTCCATCGGATATGCATTTGTGCGCGGCGAGGCGTTGTCCGGCGTCCACTCGATGTCGCCGAGTACCACGGAGAGCTCGTACGGATTGAGCAGCGGCTGCTCAAAGGCCGAGCCCCAGTCAATGGAAAGACGCGGACAGGCAATCTGTACGAATGCATCGATGTCAGCGAACAGCGCCAGTTTCTGTGGAAAGATCTCAGACAGCAGTATGGTGGTCGTCTCAATGCCCTTGGCCTGCAGACGCTTCTCGAGGAACCGGTGGACGCGTGCGCTGCCCTGGCGACCCAGGGTGCCCAGTATGATGCCAATGCGCTTCGCCTGCTTGGCGCGCTGGACAGCCGTATGCCGCAGGCCCTGCATGGCGCCGTGATCGTACTGCTCCACGGTGAACTTCTTCTCGTACGGATCGTATTTGTAGGCCTGCAAGGGAACAGAGTTAGTAACAAACGGTTGACAATGCCGTTCGGCTGCGTGGTCGTACCTTCAGCAGCGGATTAGCAATCATTGCGGACTCCAGGTGAAAGCGTCCGTCACCCAGGTATATTATCATTTGTGTCGTCTCCGGCAGCTGCGGCGACGTGCAGCCCAATATTTCGCCCGGACTGAGGGGCTTGGCCTGCGGCACGAGGACATCGTAGCCGGCCGCCTTCAGCTCTGTTGCCGCCGCCTGCAGCGTGGTCACAAACTGTATTGTGCTGACCAGCGCCATTTGGCCCACCTCGGGCTTGAAGTTCAGCTTGACCGAGTCGAGAAAGTGCAAGGGATCGATTTTGATGTCCACAAATATGTAGAGCACTTTAATGCCGCACGTCTGGTCGACGGGTATCAAACAGCTGTGGCCGTAGTGGACCAGCAGATCCGCGCCCAAGGCCTGTGCCGTATAGTCGTCCACGCAGCAGGCGCCGTAGGTGACGTCGCCCATGATGACCGTGTCGGCGCTGGTGAAGCGCTCCACGATATCGCTGATGACCATCGCGTACATCAGCAGGCCCTCCGGCAGCTGCAGTGCGACGCGCTTCGACTTGGTTTCCCGTATGCGCCAAATCGTCTTGTGGAGCTCAAAGTTGTAGTTCGAGGGCAGCCGATCGATGGCCCGCTGCAGCTGGGGATCGTCGAGGAGCTCCTGCGGTATGCGATTGATCCGTGCCTTCGGCTTGAACACCTTCTTCGGCTTGGCGCGTATGACGACCACATCGCTGCTGTTGTAGTTGTTGCTGGTGCTGCTGCTGAGCTGCTCGCCGGGTTGGACCAGGTCCAACATGTTGCCCACTTACTAAAATTGTAAACTATGAAGGCACAGGCGTTAGCGGAAATTCGATATACATAATAAACAAATGTGCTACACAAACAAACACAAATATGACAACAAACTTGACCTTGATTTTTATCTTGTATACAAAGGTGTCTGTATACATACATCACATATAAATATTTTGTTTGTGTATACATATAATAATGACTTTTTCTGAGCGCATCCAAAAAATTTGCAGGTCTACGTGACCGCAGACATGCAAATGTGGATTGTAAACAATTACTTTCTATTGCTGCAAAAGTCGTGTTTTTTTTTTTAAAATTTTATTTGTTGTTTTTATTGCTCGCAGTTGGAAGTGACAACAAAGAAACACTTAATTAATTAAATGACTCAGTTTGCGAGTCTCACCTTCACTTTAGAACTAATTTTAGCTGCAACTGTTGAAACGCAAACGCGCCAAGGTTTTCTGAGCAATTTCCTAGACGTTCACTTTGTTTTTGTTTTTATTGTTATTTTTATTTTGTCGGCCACTGATTATTTAATAGACACACGTGTGTGCACTGCTCGAAATTCTATTAGCAAATAATGCGCTGTCTGCGAAATCAGTTGAAATTTAAATGGTGCTCAGTGCAGGGGTTGCTGTTGCACTAAAATTGGTCAGTGAACTTTTGAAGCAGCTGTTGTTGCGCCATTGATAACTGTTTCTGAGTCACGTAGGCCACACAGCGCAACGTGCAACATGGAAAGTTGGTTATATTGCGCGCGCACTTTGAACAGTGCGTTCGCCACACACTTTGCACACACTCAATAATTAACGCATTCGTTAAATAACTGATCAACGTATATACTTAGCAGCTCACTTACTTTAATTTATTATGTTAAAACGAAGTAAATAGCTTGAATACTCGATGCTCTTAACAATGACTGCAGCTTCATTAAAATCGGTATGGTGCTCCGTGACTGTCGTTTGACCACCACAAACTATCGAATATTTGCAGTGTTGAACAACGTGAAACTATATTTTAAATTTGAATGAGCATTACAAGTCGGATTTTAACTTTTTTTTTTTAATTTAGCAACTAAACAAGTTAACAGTAGGTTTTCCATAATATCAGCTTTAAACTTTTGCGCTTTCCGCCTCCGAGACATCAACCTCCTCCACATCCTCTGCAATTGCATGTTAATATAGAATATCATTAAGATAATAGGAAATAATGTGTGTCCGTTCACCTACGCTTGCCTCCGGGCAGTCGGCGCAAACGTTCCTGCTCCACGGCGGCAAAGTATTCGCTGGCGGCCTGCTCGCAGGCGCTGGCAAACGGCGCCATGTTAATCTTGCCATTCAGCATGGTCAGATCGGCCTGTTCCTGTCCATGATTGGCCTTAATCTTCAGCTTGCTCTCCCTCGACTTGGCCTCCAAGATCTTCTCGCGTCGGTTTTCGCGCTCAAACATCTGAAAGAGATCAAATATAATTTTTTATGCGACAATTGCTGCTGCCGGCTGCTCACCGCCGTTAGGAGCGGCTTATCATTCTTGGCCGACATGACCATGTTGTCGGAGACCTCGATCAGAAAGGTGGCGCCCAGCTTGCTGCCACAGCTGACGAACTTCCCGTTCTCGTTGGTCCGCACACAGTAGAGCGGCTCATCGCAGACCTTCACCGTGAGCACCGGCTCGTTCTGCTGCTGCAGCAGATCCCAGGTGTCCAGCACTCCGTCCATGCGCGTGATGAAGAACTGGGAGACCCTGCGGCAAGTACAGTTGAGTTGAAGAGTTGTCTATTATCTGCAACCACTATATACTTGGTGTAACTCCAGGCGCCGTCCGTCAGCATGGACGAGCTGCTCTTGGTCCAGATAATCGAGCTCTCGCGACAGTCCTCCGACCAGATCCGCGCGCACCAATCGCCCACCGTGAGGAAGTTCTTCACGAACGCCGGATTCCGCGTGATGGCATAAACGGGGCCCAGGTGGCACATCATCTGCGAGCAGAGCACAGATAATAATAGGAGAAGGCACGTTTATCTTCGCGCTGCCGAAGCTTAAATACCGTTGCAGATATATGGCAGCTATATGTAAGGAGTATAGCATTTTACACATCTGTAAGGAGATTAGTGACACTCTCAATTGCCAACTTTGGGCATGATATCTTTGAAAACAAAAAGGTTTCTCATACAAAGACTTATTTTTCGACCGATCTTTCCTATGACAGCTATACGATATAGTGGTACGATATTGATAATATTCTGAAAATATGATAGTAGCATTGTAACAGTCTCAATAATCAAAAATCAAAAAGATTTTCATATAAGAACTAATTTTTCGAGCGATTCTTCCTGACAGAAATATAATATAGCTGTCTGATATTAATAATATTCCACACTCAGTTCTCAAGTTTGATTTGAATATCTTCAAAATTAAACAAGTTATACAATAACCAATTTTTCGACCGATCTTTCCTATGACAGCTATATAACATAGTTGTCAGTTATTAATAGTATTCCACCTAAATCATAGGAGCATAGTTACACTCTCACTTGCTAAGCTACGTCCAAATTTTTTAAATAACAAAACGGTTTTTCATATAAAAACTCATTTTTCGACAGATCTTTCCTATAACAGCTATGGATATAATATGATATAGTTGTCTGATATTTCGCAGTTACTTGAGGAGCATATTTACACTCTTGAAAAACAAAAAGTTTCCATGCAAAAACTAATTTTTGACCGATAGATATATGACATTATGGTCCGATCCGGCCAGCTCCGAGGTATATAGAAAGACGGACTTTAGAGTGCTCAGATGTGTCTCCTCCCAGGAATGCGCTTGGAACAGACTTACGCGGATTTGGATCTTCTCCGTGGGCGTCTTGCCCTTGCGGTTGCAGGAGAAGAGCATGCCCATCTCGGTGCCGGCCATGAACCTGGTCGGAATGGTGGTCTCGTACTCCAGCACCGAGATGCCGTAGGAGCGCGAGAGGTCCTGCTCGTCGCTCTTCACGGGATCCATGAGAAGGCGGTCCAGGGGCTCGCTGAGCTTGCGCGTGTCCCACCAGAGCACCTGGCCATCGGAGCCGCCGGAGAAGAATTCGGTGCCGCTCTTGGAGTTGTTCCAGAGCACCGAGTTGACCGGATCGCGATGGCACACCTCGCGCTCGCTAATCATCACCGGATGCTTGCCGTGCCGCGTGTCCCAGGCGGCCACCTGGCCGTTGTACATGCCGCTGACCAGGCTGGTGGGGTCCTTCTGGTTGTACTCCAGGCAGACGCACGGCACCTTCGGCTCCAGCGTGAGGAACGGTTCGTTCGGGTTCTCCACCTCCCAAATGTACGAGTTGCAGCGCTGTCCGGTCTTGTCGCCCTGGAACTTCATGTCGCAGTGGCTGACCGCCATTTTGATGCCACCGTCCGGCGACCAGGACAAGTGCTTCACGGGCACCTTTATCGGATTGGGGTCACGGTACACGTTCACCGTGCGCGATTTGCACGGCTCCGGCAACGGAGCCGGCTCCATGTTCTCGAAATAGTTCTCATAGATGTTGACGGCGTTGTTCTGGTGGATATAGTGCTCCATGGGCTTCGTCAGGTTCATCACTTGCGTTATGTAATTCTCATCCTTTTCGATCTTGCGCTTGTAGCGCACCGTCTGCTCCGGATCGTGCATATTGATGTCCTTCGGCCAGCCGCCCTCGTTGTGCGTTATCCCCGTGCTCTTGTACGTGGCCCGCTCCGTGTTGGCCACGCTCAGCGATGTCTGGCCCGCATATTGTGTGGACCGCTCCACCGGATTCTTCAGTATATAGTTCTTGACCAGCTCGGGATTCGAGTTCTCGCTGAACACCACCTCATCCTTGTCCTCGAAGTGCACGCGTGCCCCAAATGTGCGACGTTCCTTCTTAAATATGTACTCCATTTCGGGCGTAACAAACACGTAATCTTCCAAAGCAGCTCCCTTTTCCAGACTAACGGGTTTTTCGTGCACAGAGGCTTTCAGCGGACGCCAAGGCAACACCCACGTTTTATCAATAAGCACTGAACTATTTTTTTCACCGCGCAGGCCTGTTAATGCCCTTTCTCTCCAAAAAAAATAACAATAAATTCCGCATAAAATAATAATTTTATTTGGTTTATATATGTGGTTCATTATATATAATCTAAATATATATAGAAAATTAAATAAAAGTACATAAATAATTTATATTTAAAAACTTTTATTCAAATCAGTTTCAATTTTATATACATTTTGCAAACTTTTTTTTTAACATACATTTGTACATATATACATTTCTATATTCTATTTTAAAACAATTTTTTTTACATTTTAAAATTTTTTTCTTATCGACAAAATAATACTATACAAATTATAATATCCTTGCGTATATAACAATAGAAATTTTTAGCAAATATTGTCAATTTTTTACAATATAAGTTATTTACAATTTTGCTTAACTTTATACATTGTTTTTTTTTTTTTGTTTTTCAGTTAAAATAAATATGTCTCAATAAATAAAAATAATGTAAGTTGAGTGTGTAAATTTTACCTGATTGCAAAAAATATCACGTATATTTTGAATATACATATAAAATTTGTCTAAATATTTGGCTAGAATTCCTATATATGTACAATTGAACTAAATAAATTTGACTATATATATATATATATATATATATACAGGCCTCGGTGGATCAGTTGTCCAAATGGTCACGCATTGAAGCAACTGAGGCAACCAAGGGCCCGGGCTCGAATCCCCGGCTAGTGTTTGTCTTAGCCGAGGGCTTTTCGAAATTGTTTTCCTAATTTTTTTTTGTTTTTTGTGTTTTGTTGTTTTTTTTTTTTGGTTTTTTTGTAAATAAAATAATTGTTAATAGTAAATTTGACTATATGGGATTTCAGGGCTATATACAATTGAGGGATTTCAACTACAATTGACTAATTTAGCCTATGTTTGCTGACACTGCAAGGATCCGTTGATTACCGTTTCTCGAGGCTCTCTCCGGGTGAAAATGCACTCCAGCCGGCTCCCACTAGCCAGAGTCCCAGCATGGCGACATCCTACAGTCTCCAGGATGGTGTACCTCCAGCTTCTTGTGTGGCACCAGTTCCCATGGACAGTCGGCGTCCAGAGTGCTCGTCCGGAACGCACACGATACGATGTTGATCGTCGGACTGAAGCGCTTGCAGTGCAGGTCGATTGAGAGCCGGACCGCTCTTTTATAGGTCTGCAGGTAGCGAAGTCAAGCATAAATCCAATATGGCCGGACGTCATATGGCGTTGTAATCCTAATGACTCTGACCTTGTGGAAATTACCCAGACCGCGATTACGGCGAAATTTCCGCGATAACAGCAAACACGCCGTACAAAAGGAATTTGCCTGCTCGTTACGGTTAAGTTATGACAGCGTCGGAGACTTAGGAGGTGCCCGAAAACCGTCTGTACAGTATCATGCGTTTTCCCTGGAAAAGTACTTTGAGCTACCTAGAAACCGTGGAGATAAAATAAAGCTAGGTACCCAGCAGATGTTGTTAATGTACGTCGGGCTTTTCCAAAATAGAATTTGTGAGAATTTTGTGTTTGAATTAATATTATTTATAAAAATATGCATTTATAAATGTACTTAAGTTCTATACGTGCTAAGACTTAATTTAGTCAGTCGGCTTGTGGTTTTTCCGTAGTTTCCTGATAGTTTCAATATTTGCCGTATATAGCATGACTGTCTTCTTAATTGGAGGCCTGCGTCTTGTTTTTGTGGCCTGCAAATGGACAGTAATTTTTTTGATTATATTGTTTAGCCTATTTTATTTTAGATTAGTTACATTACGGTTCTCCAAAGCATCGGCTTGTTTAAGTCTTGCATTCTGAACTGTTGCCCTGAGATTTTGAATTTCATCCATTAGTTTCTTGCGCTCATCCTTCAGAAAGAATACCTGACGTTTAAGGCTGCTCCTGTTAACATATATAAAGATAGAGTTTGTATATTTCTTGTAACTTATTCTAGCTATTTTACACTTCGATCTCCAAATGCCTGGCGTAGTTGTCGCTCTCAGAATCGATAATCTCCACATGGTCCTCGGCATTGGTTTGGGGATTAAGTGGATCAATTATTGTTAGTTCCGTTCGGCCAACGCAGGGCGCATCTTCAGTTAGCTGTGAGTCTGTATACTCTTCCGTTTCGCTAATATACTCTATCATTTCATAGCTTTGATCCAGGCTGCTATTGCTTTCAGCTAAATACTCGCACTCTTCGAATTGTACCGAATTCTCAGCTTCTGCAGTTAGCCCAACTTGATCGGCTTCGACTCTGATTTTGCTGCGCTTACCTTTAGCTCCGCTTCTTAACAACTTGTCATTGGGTCCATTAATGGTGGGATACGAACCGGGCTTTAATTTAGTGGGATTCTTGCGCGTGAAGCCTGCAAGCAAGCATTTAGGGCTTTAAAAGTTTCGCTTGATTTTTAGGATTGCGAGACTCACCCAGTTCATATTGCATATTGCGCTCAAAGTCCTCCGGCGTAAAATGCTGATTGCAGATGCAGGCTAACAAGCGCATTGTTATTCATTTACCAACAATTAATATAATAAACTTTACCTGTTGCCGTGTTTGTTATGCTTCGCCCACAAAATGCGATCCATTTTTTCAGCAGCTGCTCATCTTTGGGGAAGTGAAAATAACGCCAGTTCTTTCTATTGCCATTGCGATTGTTATTGCCACAGAAGCTTACAGCACAACGCATTGTAATGTTAATTAAAAAAGGTAAATATACATATTCGCATACGTAAACAAATATTGCTGCAGCTTAATCAGCTGATGGGCACAGGGCTGGTAAAGCTTGCTATCGATAGATCTGAAATCGATAGAAGCTTTGTTTCTTATAACAGATGACAGCACTGTAATAAACAGCTATTTATTGGGCCTATTTCTTTTTTGGTCGTCAATTATTGCGCGTGATTTAATTTCACAATGCTGAAAAGCAGCAACCTAAATAGGTAATATATGGCTGATAATTGAAGAGTATAATGCATATATCTGCTGAATCATATAGTGTAATTGATCAGCTCGACGCTGATCGCACTGTCAGCGACGGCGCAGCCACCGAGCATTCAACAACTGGCGACAACAAAATGCAGCCAAAACCAGACGAAAACGAATGCAGCCTCGCGACATTGCAAATGTCCTTCGGCATACTGAATATCGCCCAACCGCCAGTCGCCAGCATACGTGGGCAGCTCAAGGAGTTGATGTAAGTGATGTGGGGCAAATGCAAATCGAACTTAATACTATTTCAACTGCAGCGGTAAACAAAACAAAATCTACATTGACTTATCCAAGGAGAAATATAAGCTGGACTGCGCTAAGGTATCAAAGTTAATTGAAATGGTAAGTAAACGTTTTCAAATTATGGCCCACTTATTGAACGGCCCTCGCGTGCAGTTATAAACGATGTCTGGGCATTTAAATTAGGCCAAATAACACTTATCGCTGTCAGCTAAATAAATTTATGATATTATTACCCACTCGAAGTGCGCATGTGAATTTTGTAGGATATATAAACATAGTATAGTAAAATGCATTTTACAATCTACACATACAGATGGGCCAAGTGAAGCTCTACAAGGAGAAACTGATGAAAATCAAAAAGGATATGCACAGCATTTACCAGCGATCAAAAGTCTTAAAGGTGAGCAAAACAAAATGTCGAAAACCCAACAAAACATTACTTTATTGTTGCATAAAACCATACAAATAATAATTATAATAGTAATAATAATCAAGTAGAGCACATGCAGCAGTTAAATTTATGACTAAGTAATTAACGTATTCCCAATTTACAGAAACGAGCCGCAAATGTGGCGACCTGCAAGCAGCGCGATTCCCAGCGCAAACTGGAGAAACAACAGCACGAGGAGTCGCTTATCGGCAGTCAGCCGCACTAGATACAGGTCTTGATCAAGCACACCATATATAATAGTTATTGAACAAAATTGCAGTACCCAAGCACTTAGAAATGGATACTGCAATTAACAAAAAAAAAAAAAAAAAAAAAACAATCTACAAACTAATAAACAACGGCTTTAATACTAATTCTAAGTTAAACAATATACAACCAAGTGTTTTTCTTTTTGTATATTATGTATAATTTGGTATATACTTTCGAGATTTCACAGAATATAATTTGGAAATGAAGCCACATGCAAAAGAAGCCACTTTTTTGTATGCTAAATTTAACAAAGTGTATTTTTTAAGTATCTAATTGTGTAAAAATATAACATTAAAACATTCACAGCGCGATAGAAATATTGACAATTACAAACTCGAAGTTTTCAATACATTTTAAGACATGCCAGTTAAATAAATGTAACTTAAGCTAAGTTTATGCGCTGTCTTATCGTAAAATGTAATTTAGCTTCACCTATTTAACGCTAGTTATAGAGAAATTGATCACGATAATAGCTACCAAAAAAATGTTCATTAATTTACTTTTAAGAATATGAATACAAGAGCTTTCACGATATGCTGCGCATAAACTTAGCGTATGTTTGGAAAGAACATGCACAAATATAAAAGTGTGTGTAATTTGTTGCTACCATTGCTAAGTTAAATTACAACTAGATATAATAATTATAAATACAATTAAGATTGAACATTTAATCAACATGCATCGGCGATTGGAAGAAGAAATTGTTGAAGTTGCTTTTGACTGTTGTTGTTGTTGTTGTTGTTGTGTTGGTTCTCGCTGACAAGGATACGGATGCGGATACGAATACGGGAGATCACAGAGGAGCAGCTTAGCTAACACTACTTGTATATTCCTGATCATTCAGCATGTGCATTGCATCTGTCGGTGCAAAATATTTGACAGTGCCTAAAAGTATTTGAAATATTCATTAGTTGTTGGTAGAATTTCAAACTTGTGTGTTTTTAATAAATACCTGCTCTTAAATGTATTAAATAATAACCTTACATAATAAATATGTAAATATATTAATATTGAGTGCAAAAAGAAATATGTGATGAATGTTTTGTTTCCAAATTTATTTTTTGTGGACTTTGCATTATTTTACAATATTTGTAATTGATAAAACTAATGTCTAAAATCAAGCGAAATATTAAAAAATTAGCCCTGTATTTGGTTTTTTGGAAATCCGTCAGAAATTCGTTTGTGATTAAGCAAAATTTAACAAAAGTAAATTAAATAAAATAAAAATAATAATGGTTCGCCCCACATCTTATTAAATTCGGTAATAACAATTTTTATGGAGAAGTTCTATACATATTTTTTGTATTTTGTAATTTTGAGAATATGTGTTTTGTATATTTGTACGTATGAATATGTTAAATGCCAGTTAAAGAATTGGTAGCATAAAAATATTTCCTATAAAATATTTTCATACTTCGTTTCTTATATTTTAAAGAAGAAAAAAAACAAAAACCAGTCAGCTAGTTCTATGAACAGCTTTTGTCTCATAAGAAAAGTAAACAGTACATTTTTTTCAACAATTATTTTATAGTATTTAAGCTTCTGATAAAAATTGAATGTTTTTAATATCAAGTAATATCTGACTGTATAACTGCAACTCGTTTAGTTATTGTCTGTAAACTTTCTTGGCATAGCCGTTAATATCTTATGACAACTTTTGTCCTAACATTTTGGTACATAAAATAAATGTTCTATTTTCTTGTCTGTATCAAGGAGGTATTTTTGCTTTTAGTTTTCAATTGACCTTGTACTATGGAACTGTTTCAAAAATAAGTTTGATCCAAAGTTGATCAATTTAAATCGACATCGCGAAACCCATCAACGTTCTTAGTATCGGACGGGCAGTCGGGGCTGGCGGATGCGGAAGCGGAGGCTGTAGAGGACCTACCCTTACCGTTTTCAGCTGGTCCGTTGCGCTGCAGATACATCTGGACGCAGACATGGATAATAAACACAATGAAGGCCCCAATGCCAAAGATCTCGAAGGTGGTGCGTGCGCTGACCGCCACAAAGAGCTGCCCGCCAATTTGGCTGCCAATCGAGACGCCGACGCCCTCGAAAATGGCGCCCACAAGACTCTGCAAAGAAGCGCACGTTAAGACCTGAACGCTGTACGATTCTCCAAGGGGAGCTTACCTGCATGGTGGCCTCTGTGCCAGGCGGCGCAACAATGCTCGCATACGATGCCATCGTCGCATAGAAGAGGCCGAAGGTGACGCCGTTGAGCAGCTCAATGGGCAGGATGTACCACGGATTCTGCAGCATCGAGTACAGGATGAAGCGCACGCCGAAGCCAAAGAGCACCAAACTCATCGCGTTCACATGGCCAATGCGCTTCAGTATCCAGCCGGACATGAAGAAGAAGGGCAGCTCGCCGCCAAAGCACTGAATGCTCATCACCAGACCCTCCAGTGTCTTGATGAACTCGCTGCCATTGTCAAACGGCTGCGCCAGCTCCTCCAGATAGATGAACAGAAAGTTCCAAATCAGCGCCGTGCCCAGGCCAATGGCCACGCACCAGAGGAAGAAGACGACGCAGCGCACCGAGAGGAACATTTGGCCCACGTCCTTCAGTATGTTGGCGGACATGTGCGTCTGCGTGTGCTGCGGAAGAGGGAGAAGTTTGTTAGATCACTTTTTATACGCGTTCAGAAATCGGATTTGGTGTGCGTATGAACCCAATTTTATTCGCCGACATTGAAGCTAGTAACTTGAAACTTGGAATCTATGCTCGTGCATACCCCAGTCAAATAAAGTATTAAGATTTATTTGCTACGCCCACTGGAGGCGTGGCAATTCGATTTAACCTACATATCTCCCTCAGTTTTAAGGGTAGATAGATCAAATTCGTTCAGACAAATGACTGATGGTCTCCTCTAAAGATCGCGCATAATTTGTTTGTATACGCCCACTGGAGGCGTGGCAAATCAATAAAATCTATAAATGTCCCATAATTTTTTTTACAAAAATCGATATTTTCCAAAATAACCGTTTTCGACAGTTTTAAGCTGCTTCCTACTCGTTTGAGGAGAACTCACCTTCATCTTGGTGGAGGCCAGCATGTCGAAGCCCAGTATGACCAGAGTCATCCAGAACACAATCGTGTAGTTCTTCTCCGTGCTGCCCTCCTGCGACATTGTGTCCACCAGCAGCCCGGCGAGCAGCGCGAATATGCCCCAGCCGAGGGAGCCGCAGAGGCGCTGCCGGCCGTAGAGATGATGCCGGTCGCCGAGAATGCCGAAGCAGATGGCATCGCCGATGCTCACCACCACGGCCATGCCCACCCAGCTGATGATGAGCATGCCAAAGAAGAACCAGAACTCCGGCATGCCCATGGCGGCGCTCGTGTTGATCATCGAGCTCTCCGGCAGCAGTTCCTTCAGATACGGCTCGTTGCAGTCCATTTGGCAGCTGGTCTGGAACATGTCCTTGTCCTTGGGGCAATAGAGCGTCACATTCTGCGAGTCCAGAACGCCCTGGTCGTGCGGTATGAGAAAGTTGAGGCATTGGACGCTGCCCTGCGGGTCCTCGATGATTTCCCTGGTGCTGATGTAGGTGGTAAAGTCGACAAAGGGCCTGGTGCGATTCGCCTCGCAGCTGCCCGTGAGGTTCTTGAGCCAGTCCTGGCACACAATGTCCCACATGGCGGGCACCATATGGCAGTGCATGTTGCAGCTCAACGTGCGATTCCCGAAGAACGCCTCCAGATCCTTCTCCGTGTCCTTCGCATAGTCGCCGCAGTAGCGTATGTTGGAGACCCCGGCGTGGCAATGGAACTGCGGCTTCTCGACGGCCGGCACGAACATGATCATGAAGAAGGCCACGGCGGTGAGCAGTTGGCCAGCCAGGAAGAGAAAGCGATGCCGGTGGTAGCTGGGGACAGCAAGCAGAAGAAGGATGAGAAAACACTTCTGCCAATTAAGTAACATTTGCTCTCTCACGCTCCCCCTCTCTCTCTCTCTGTCTTATGTATTTACATTCACTCTCTTTCACACTTCCAGTCTGTCTCTCTCTCTTTCTAATACATACTTCCACTTTATCGTTTTCACGCGATAACTTTCTCTCATGTGGTTTATCGCCTTCAGTCTCTCTTACAATCTCACTGTCACTCCCATTTTCTCTCTCTCTCTCTTTATTAATACCCCACAGTTTTTCTCACTCCCAGTCTTTCTCTCATATGATCTATTACGTCAAGTCTCTCTTTGAATCTCGCTCGCTCTCTCTCTCTCTCTCCCTCTCTATTAGTCTTTCTATCTTTTTTTCACACGATCATTTTCTCTCTTAGCTCCACTCTTTCTCTTTTACTCCCACTATCTTTCTCTCTCTCTCTCATTCAACATTCGCAAGGCTTAAATGAATTCTTGAAAATCGCATAGAGAGGCGACGTTTACCGGTGGCCACTTACCGGTCCGCGATGTAGCCGAAGAGCGGCTTGGCCAGCAAGCCGACAATGGGCAGTATCATGTACATGGTGCCCACCACCACCGGGGAGTAGCCCAGCTGTAGCGCCAGCGGTGGCATAAACGGTACAACGGGTGCGGTACCTGCAACAGTTGGGGATGGTCCCAACCAGAGTATATAAAATATGTAGATTAGTCAGATGATGTGGGGGGGGGGGGGGGTTGATAAAGTCTGCTCGGAGCGAGATACGCAAGCTGAAATAAATTAAAATGTTTGCACAACTGTGCGCCTATATATAGAATAGACTCTATCCACACTGTGCGCGTTTTGTAGGGTATCAAAAATGAGCCCAACGACGATTAGCGCGAATAGTCTGAATATCAAATGTGGGTGTTTATGGCTGATAAGCAAAAACATCTACAGCAACAGCAACAGCAATGGGCATCGTATATCATCAAGTACAATTTTCTATATGTGTGCAACATTCGTAGCTGCTTTTAATTAATTTAAAAGTTAGAATTTCATTTTAATTGCTGATTGCAGCTTGGGGGTCACGAAGGGCAAAGCACCGTTGGGACTAACGGCAAACCTGCGGCTTAGTTAATTGTCAACATGTCAACTTGGAACCTAGCCTTGCACCAGGTGTTTGTCACCTTTCAGGGCTTAAGCGAACAAATAAAATAAAACTAACTCGGCTGAGTTGAATTGTACTTTATAGCAGGTATTAACTGGGTTTTTATTAAATTTTTAATCAGTTTGTTGAAGGTTTTTGTTTTCGTCTGGGTATTTTGGTATTTAGGCAACTGAACAACGAGAATTCGTGTTCCCAGGCCCAGGCTAATGTATGCATATATAGTATTCATCTGGGATCTTAAAAAAAAATCGTAGGTTGAAAGTTTACAACAACACGTAGAAGTACATACTAATAATTATAGAAATTACAATAGTTACAATTAATGTAAGTTTGGGTTGTGGAAAAAGTTTGAAACGCGTATTTAATGAAATATCTTTTTGCAGCAATTTTATACGCTTGCTGTAGGAATTTTCCGAAACCTAATCTAAGTGGTTTATCTGCATCGAAAAAACAAATACTGCCCTAAAAATGTCAGTTTTATAGCTCTTATGGTTGGAGCTGTGCATTAATCATCAATCAGTCAGTCCGTCAATCAAACAATTTTATTGCAATAAGCTTCCTTCATATATATTTTTAATCTGCCCATATTTTTGTTAAAATCATTTTAATTTCCAAATATAGAAGACACAGTACAAAGCGCTTTTGCTGTACGTATACTTTGGCCCAACAGTGTAACCATAGTTTACCTAAGCTTCTGGGATCAAATTGATTAAAATCAATGTTTGAACAATTCCTATTTAGCAATCATGCTTATCGGGCAAAGAGGTTTATTTATCGAGTACCTATATGACTGCCACTATATGTGCATATGTATCTATGCGTTATCGGTTCGTTTTATCTAGAGACACCTGCCTCGCCGGTTCATTCAACTAAACAGCATAATTTACTTTGAGTAAACGAAAATTACTCGTCAGAGCTATGTTTCAGTCTTATCAGATAGTGTTAACAACAGCAACGTAATGATATTGGTTTATGCTAGTTGGTAACGGTAACTTTACCGGCATTGAAGAGAAAGTAATGCGCCTTCATGGGCAGCAAGTCCTTATCGATGGTCGCCTTCATTTTGGCTGCTTTGCTTTGTTACGCGAATTCGTGGCTATTAGTGATACATCAATTCCAATTAGACGACGAAATGTTTGGAATTTTCCAATTGGATGTGCCGCACACCCTTTGATTGATATATATATTTGTATGTATAGCGAACTTTGACAAAATTGTTGATTTAACGGAAATCAGCTTTTGCACGTATAAATTATCAGCGAATTTGACTGATGTTTTGTTTCATTCAGCTATGCATATAAATGCCCTTGTTTGTGCGTGTGTGTGCTTGTGTGTGGCCCGATCACGTTTCTTGTATTCCACATGAATTCGCAGGTGTCAACATTTCACGTTTGTCTGTAAATGAAGCATATTCAACGCGAGATACACGAAATTCACAATAACTACGCGCAATTCAATCCGAGCCGAGTAGGAATCTGATTAGAACACACAAGCAGCGGCGGCGATGTACTGGATGGTACATATGCGTATATCTTAATTACTGTTTGCACTTGCCGCTTATCTAGAGCACTCAAGTTGACATATGCGTTAAATAGACGCCCACAACACCAACAACGACCGAGCTTCACACGTGAATGTACAAAACAGAAAAACAAAAACGCCGAGAACAGCTGCTTGGCAAGCACCGCAACTGTTAACTAACATTGACTCAAATTGGCACGCTCATTATTGAGAGAGCTACAGTTTAAGTAAAGAATCCCCCTCTGTTTGGATTGTGACGTCTTGTATGAAATTAACGATACTTTCGCGGATAAAGTGTTAAGATGACTAAAACGGAGTCATCATGAAACTAGACTCAGATGTGTATTTTTAATTCACACAACGCATATATTACAATCTGCCGGGTCGGATCAACGTAAGATTTTTTGATTAAGCTGACAAGTTTCGGGCTAATTATAAATATAAATATTATACCGAACTAAAGCTTGGTATGGATTTTATCCAAGATAGCAGTCAAATGCGTGTTAATATTAAAGTTATGTAAACAGAGCACAAACCGAAATTGTGACGTCATACTTTCACGTTCTTAGCGTTATCTTAAGATGCAACAATCCTGCAGCAAACTTAGCGATGCTCAAATTTGCACTAACAGAATTATGTTGAGAGTACATTTCTGCGTTTGCAGATCAGCTGACAACCAATTGGCCGCAGAGTATTCTATGCGGTTTTCGTGTTTGGTGTAACATAAATGTTTGGCGCCAATATTATATGGAATTGGCTTTAATTAAGAATACGTGAATTTTATGGTATTTTCATACGTCAGCGTTGACAATCGCCGCCACGATGGCTGGAAATTTAATACGCAACTTAAGCTAGTAATGAGACTATAAACCTAATGCCTAATTGGGAGAAGAATCAGTCGTATATATGGCTATAGTGCTGCTGATAAACGTGTATATAGTTCTCCTTCTCCTGGGGCGTCATTTGGGCAATCAGCTTATCGTCCAGCTGATCCAAGGGATGCGGACGCCCAGCCACCAGCACAGTGGGCACATCGTCATCTTCCTCCTCCGACTCCGAGTTGATGTAATTATCAAAATTGACATTCGCTGGAAGAAAAAGAAGCACTTAGTCAAAGAACCGAGTTGAACAATAATTACTCGGACTCACGTATCTTGGTGTTGTCAATGTCGTTCTCATCGTCGCTGGAATCACTGGAATTGGCGTTCGAGGAGCCCTTGCGCAGACCCTTCAGGTGGGCCTCGCGCTGGCCCGGCTGCTTCTCGTGCTGCAGCAGGACCGACATAATGTCCTCGTTCTCCTTCTTGTTGCGATGCCCAGACGTGCCAGACGACTGGGCCGCATCGCTTTGGGTGCTGCTGCCATCGGCCGCATCCGCATCGGTTATCACAGTGCTCTCCGTCATCCAAATGGGACGCGATTTGCGTTCGACGACCGTCTCGGTGCTGTCATCGCCGCCGATGGTGACATCTACGCGCGTCTCCTCCACGGCGAAGCCCTGGTTCCGTGTCGCCTCGCCCGACCACTGCAGGCTGTCCGGCCGCAGGGCGTTGGGCTTGTTGATGCCGCGTATCGTGTCAATGTCCACCGGCTCCGGCTCGAGCACCTCGGGCGCCAGCTTAATGCCCTCCACCTCGCGTAGCAGATCGTACAGCGGCTGCAGCTGCTCGTTGAAGTGCGCCAGCATGAGTCGCGAGTCCTTCTTGGGCATGGCCGCACTGTCCTCCTCCACGGAGCTGCCGCAGTACGTACAGCGGAACTCACACGTGGCCATATCGAACAGCTGGTCCGCCTCGAGATCTGTGAATGTCTTCGAGCACGTGGAGCACTTGAAGCTGGCGCGACTGGTCGCGTCGCGCTCCTCAGTCTCCATGCGCTTGCGCATCAAGTCTAGCTTGTACTTGACCACGTTCACGAACGTCTTGTAGTTGATAAAATAGTAGTTCACCTTCTGCGCCTTCCCATCTGGCCCCGTCTCCATTTTCAGGCGTATCTGTATGAACTTATCTGTGCGCAGCGTCGTGATCCGGGCCCGCAACTGTTTCTTCTCGAAGCGCAGCAGCTCCCCAATGTCGTCCTCCTTCATGCAGGGATTCCGCACCAGCATGTCGATGATGAGTGCGTCCTCCTGCGAATAAAAGCCGCGCACGACCAACCGGGCCAGTTGCTTCAGACTGCTGGGCACTTCGGTTACGTAGCGCACTTCGGCTTTAGCGGGCGCTGCATTTGCTGCAGCCGCCGATGTCGAGGACATTTTTCTTAAATTTCAATATTATTAAACTCTGCTTCTTTCTTGATTATCTCCTTTTGCATTTCTTTTACCGCGAGCAATCGATGTTAAGTGCGAATTTACTCTGCTAAGTTGCAGAGCTGAAGACACTTTTGCCTATCGATGTCTACAATTATCGGTCTATCGCGAACAGTGCTGCACAACGATATGTAAGCGCGCAATTTTTGTTTTATTGTGATTTTAATATTGTTACGCTATGATAGAGAATAATAAATATTAAACATACTTGATCAATATATACTTAACTCCTTAACTTTGGTGGAGGCCAATTCTATGTTTTATTAAGAATTTTTAAGGCGTGGGAAACCCAAAAAAACAACATAAATACATTTACTGCTTAATGAATATATGCGCCCGCAGTAGAAGCCTAAGTCCTGTTTTATACGTATTTTGCGTCTTTGGGGTGTGCAAGGGAGCGCACGGCAAAGTTAGCATGAAAAATAAACGAGCGTAGACAGGCAGAGCATGAAATATTAAGTATAACGCCTGGCTAAACAAAGCAGCAAACTTTTTGGATTATTTGCATGCATTTTAAATCGTACTGCAAGACAAAGCAGAAAAGAGCTAGATTTCACAGTTAACAGACTGTAACAGACCAAATAAGCTTTGATAGGAACTCGGAAGCAACAAAAACAAATTTGGTAAACTTGTGAAGATTGTTATAGGTATTCAAATTTAAATTTCCCTAATAACTATTTCATTTAATTAACTAATAATAAAAAAACTCATTTTAATCACAACAAATATAAGTGAATTATGAAATTTTAAACATGTAATTAAATAATGCTGATTATGTTTAGCAACGAGCTTTCGCTCTCTTTTAAACTTTCTCGCTTTCTCTCTCCCAAGTAAAGAACGCCAAGGTGAGGGTGTATTTAACGTGTTTACCTCAACAACTGCAGTGCGCATCCTCTCGCGCACACAATAAAAACAAACTCAACATGCAGTGGCGTAGCTTGGGGGGTACACTGCACAAACAGACGTTTCTTTTGTTACAATTGCACCCACTCACACCATTTGACCATGCTCATGTCGGCAAGCTTTCATTTGAGCAGGAGTCGAGAGCGCATCGTGCGCACTGCGCAAGCTCCTTGCTGTTATTTGCCGTTCTCCCTCGTCGACTAACTTTCTCGTGTGCCGTCGAGAGCTTTCTCACATCCGCAGGCCGCAGTCGTCTGCAGTTATGAGTCGTGCGCGCTTACGCTCGGTTGACCAATTTTCCGTTAAATTTTTTTTGACGGCGCTCAACACTTAAACACAAACAAACAAAAGCGTGCAAATAGTTTTGTGATTGTTTTTTTTTTTGCGGTTTTCCCAAAAACTCTTGGCTGCCAACGCTCCCAAGCATTTTTCGATCTGCTGCACAGTTTTTTACATAAAACGAAACATTTTGCTAACGGTCCAAATATTTGTTTTCCGTCTGATTGGGTGTTCAGTGAAAAAAAAGAGTCAAAGAAACCATTAAAAACAAAAAACACGTCGCGACGCTTGTAAAAATTGATTTTTATTGCGCGAGACAAGCAAAGAATATCTAAAAAAAAAAAACTAAAAATTATAAATAAATATTCATAAAAAAGCGAAATATTTTCAAATAAGCAGAAAGGTGTGTAGAAACAAAAACAAAAAGAACAATTTACAAAGAATTTTTTGAAGCGTTTCCAGTTGCCAAAATTGTTGCTAACATTTGGGCTGCACGTGATTTGTTTGCCTTTTCACACGGCTCCACTTCTGCAACATTCTGCACCATCCACCCGTACACAGTTCAAAATTCAGGCCTCCATCTTTGAGTTCGAGCAGCTCTTGCAACCCCCGAGCGTTAGCCGGGCGCTTAACGCTCCCCCCTCTCCCCTCCCCGCCTCCTCCCCCGCACCCCCGCGAGGGTGGTTCGCCTGAGGTTGAGCCTGAGCTCGTGATGTCATACGACAGCGACAACTACCCATAATAAATAAAGAACTTTAGACATTCTGGCGCGTCCGAAGTGTTTGTTCAGTTCTAGCTGCAGGACCTGCACCCGACTGCGCCCCGACTGATAGCCATATCGGTGTCTATATACCGCTTATATACCCCCTATATCCTGTATACGCATTTCTATATGTTTTTATCCATGTACAACACGCTTTGTTGCCTGCGAATCGGGTCAAAGTTGCATAGTTTGACCCACTTTGGGGCACTGACGCACAGCTGCCATGTGTTGCATGAATCAGCCTATTGATAGCAGCAGGGACTCCGGTCCAATCGATTCGCCATTGGAGCCTGTGCGGCTGTTTCTCGTTAAGGCATTGATTTATAACAACTCCAGGGTACTACACTCAGAGAAAATGTTGTTGCCCATATTTAGCCAAAGCTGAGGTTTTACAACCCTTATTTCAGATACCGAAATTTCTAAAGAAAATGGCTTAAATGGAGTTTTGAATTTATTTTTAAAAATATTGCTTTTCTAATATTATTTGAATTTGAATTTGCTAATTTTTTTCAATTTCTTATATCATTTATTTACCTTCTTATTTATAAACTAATCATAAGGTTAAAATCTAAATTTGTATTTGGTGCTTTTCTATTATAAACGTTTAAATTTGATTCGGGGGTGGCTTAACTTTTTTCCTAGTTTTTTTAGGATTTCTCAAGCTACTCTAGATTTTACTAACTAAACTAGAACTAGAAATATTTGGCCAAGTCTATGACTTATATTACATTTTTTGTAACTCTATGTAAAATAAAATTAAAAAAAAGAATATTCAAGTATTCAGGTATGAATTCCTGTTCAGTCATACTAAAAATAACATTTTTTGATTATTTATTTTTTATTGTTATTTTTATTTTATTTTATTTATTTACTTTTTCTTAATTTTTAAATTAAATTCGTTTTAAATTAGAGAATCTTGGTAATTAGATCCTGTGGATGGTGGTGGTATATTTAAGTAATTAACTAAAGGAGTATTCTGAAATCTTTAAGAACAGCATAATTGTTATTTTGCCTACTTTTGAGCTTTAGTTGTGATGAAATACATATAGGGTATCTGTTGGTTTAACATACTTGTTTATTTTCTATTTCCTTAAGGAAAGTGAGATATGCGAAAAAAAGCTAATCCATTGAAACTTTATTAAATATAGAGATAAGAATCAACAGTTTAAACTACTAAATACATGCATATAAATATATAAAAATTATAAAATTATATTTAATAATATGATTATAGTAAATGTATGCTGCACAATTATTAAATAACTTGGCCGTCGCTTTTTGGCCCACTAACTGGAAGATTTATATTGTTTCCATTGCTTAGATCAAAGCGCATATGGGCTTAACACAAAAAAAATTCAAAACAACAGGACGAAAATCGATAAATGGAGCTGGCGCAGCACGCATACAAATTCGAGCAAAGGGCCAAGGGCCCAGGAGGTGGGGCCAGCGAGGGGGTGGGGCTGGGCATGGTCTTAGATGTGGAGCAGGCACTGTGACACAGAGCAGCGATTTAAAGCGTGCGGTAGTTACCGTTACGCGACGAAGTAGCAGAGAAAGAAAATCCAATAAGCAGAGGGCACAAAGCACGCGAGGCAGCAGCAGCAGCAGCAGCAGCAGCAGCAGCAGCAACAACAACAGCAACAACAACAACAACAACGAGAGCTCGACTCGAACCAACTCCAAAAATAGACACAGCCAAGCGGCGGAAAATGCTCGCAAAGCGGAGGTCCGCATAAAAATGTAATAAGTACGGGCGAGTACACACACACACACACACACACAGATAGAGATAGAGAGGGGGAGAGAGGGAAGAGTGTGTGTAGAGCATAATAAGTTCAGAGCTGCTGCTCGCTGGGGTGGTGACATTCACATTCATATTTACATTCACATTCACATTCACATTCACATTCACATGCGCCGCACAGTATGCAGCTTGTTTTGTGCTTGCTTGATTTCGGTTGCATGCCCCATGGCGCTTAATAAGCGAATGCCCCAGCTGGAGGCGCACAGCTGCTGCAACCCGTACGATTTCGTTCGCAAAAATGATTTTGCCGTCACATTCCATCAAATTATTCACTCGTAATTGCAGCTCATTTTCGCTTGTTGCTCGAACTTGCAAAGTTTTCGGTCTGCTTGAGAGTCAATGAGTGTTTTTCAAAAAACATTCAACCATTGAGAACAATTCAACAGACTATAAATATTTCTTTTCAATTCATATTTTTATTGATGATTATAATTAGGTTCACGATTCGAACCAAGCCTTCAAACTACGTTTTTCACTTCGAGAAACTTTTTTAAAAATATTGAATTTCCGGTTAAAAAATAAATTATAGCTAAAAAAAAAATTAAAAGGCTTATTTAAATAAAGATTTCCTACATGCTTTACTCTTGCCTATAAGCGAAACTTTTAATTCTTCAATTTCTGAAAAGTCCCTGAATGTTTAACCAATTTTGTACTTCCAAAATGTTTTTAAAAAGTATTTTGTACTTAATCCAAGCTGGTCTTTTGTTCCTTCTTAATCCTATTTTTATTTGTTTTAAGTGTGGATCAATCATCTTTATTTAAAGTCAAAGACGAAAAACATTTAAGGAAATTGCTTTCTGACTGCATTAAACGGCTATATTTGATTTATTTGTTCAATATTCGAATAGCATAGAAAAAAGCAATGTAGTAAAATATTTTCAGTTTGATTTCCGGGGGAACAAAGGTTGGCCTTGCCAACAAATTCTGCTCGATAGGTCGTGACTGGGGAGACGAACTGCAGACGACCTCAGATGAAATAGTTAACCAGATAGACAAAGGGCAGGCGTTGCCATTGAAGGGGAACAAGGCGCAGGCCACGATAAGGAAGTCACAAACAATGCCGCACCAAAGTCTCACCCCGGTTCAGCCCCCTCCGGGCCACCCAGAGCCCCCAGCTGGCAGCTGGCAGCTGGCTTTGTTTCGGGCTCGTGCCCCATTGTTCGGCCCACGGGCGGAAAGGCAACGATAAGGCAAACGCAAAGATTTGGTTGCTTCAGCCAAGTCAAGAGCGTTGATGACGACGCTCACCTTCAGCCAAAATGACGTGGTCGAGGCGGAGACGGAGACGGAGACGGAGGCGGAAGTGAAACATTAAAGGGCCCATATTTATGGCAATTAAATTGTCTTTCATGCTCTCAGATCCTTTGTTCTACTAATGAGCATTTCGCTCAAGCCTGCTCGTCTGCCTGTGCTTTTTAATAACCCCATTTGACTGAGATTGAAAGCAGGTTAAGTTCTTAAATTGCCAGCACACACACACTCACACACACACACACACACACTCTCTTGACACGCTTGTTAGCTCGAGCATGTGAATATGTCTTGTTTTGGGTCTTGCATACATGGTAAAATTAATGGAACATGTTTGGGTAAATGTGTAGATTCCGGTTTATGTACAGAGCTGTTATGGATTTGATTTTTACATTATTTTGGTAATAATTTGGTTAATTGCGCCTACACTTCGCTCCTTTCAAGCTTTCAAAACTTTATATAAATTAAAGAGAGAGGCAGTTATTTCTTAATATCGCCTCTCTTTACGATTTTCATAATTGCGAGTGAGTTCCCTGCATTGATTCTGCATCAGCATCTACATTCTGCACCCATATATGAAAAGTAATTAACATAAATGGTCCACAATCTGGACTCCACATAAATTTCCGTCGTTTTTTTTTAATTAAATTCGTTTGCAATTTATACTGTGAAACTTTTCAGTCGCATTAAATCGTTCGCTCGATATGCTTTTAGTGCCATTGCTGTTTTTGCATTGTTGAATTTTCATGTTTGCCACCCGCTTTTGCCATTTGGCTAATTGAATGGCTGGCCTTGGCTTAAATGATAAATTCCGTCGAGTGGGCTTAGCTCCTTTGTGTTGCAATTTCATTACTTAAATTCTGCCAACTCGTTGAAAGTAGACTGAACCAGTTTCGAATGTTTAGCTAGCAACGAAAAACAGATCTGATCTAATATACTTTTTTGTTTAATACACTAGTTTACAAATGTTGCCCCAGTAAAAGCGTATATTGTTAGTCTTTATTTACTTTTGTAATTAAATTTTTTTTATTTAATAACAAAATCATTTTCTTTTATTTCTTTTCAATCTAAAAACCCGAAACTCTAATATTGTAAAAAAAAAAAGAAATGAATAATATTATCCTATAAATCTCAAAAAAATAATAGAATGAAATCTAAAGGTTCGAACCGTGAGCCGAACCACCGATTATTTTTTTGGGATTGTAGTCAAACACTATACAAAATGTCAATAAAGAAAAACTTTTTTTTTCTTCATATTTTAGTATTTGCGGTACAAATAAACTATCAATAAAAAGTTTTGATAATTATCAATCGCATAATATTTAAATACATTTACATACTATATGTATAATTATTTGATTTTTTCTTTTCTCCGAGGAATCCCTCAAAAACGCTTCTATCTAAAAATAAGGCCTGATCATTTTCTAGATCACCGAGCATTTTGTCTGTGGAATCTCTTACTTCAATCACCGTTCCATAGTTCAGAGATCCCAAACTGCCCTTTAAGTGCCATCGAGCAACGTCCAATTACCTTGGCATAGTTCTTTTTCACTTGCTTTTCCACATTGTTCGCTTTATCGCCGAAGTTTTTAGCAGCCACAACAAATCGCAAATGCCGAATGGGTGGATGGGGAATGGTGAATAGGATATGAGGAATGGCGGATGGCGTGCAATGGCAACAACAACAACAACAACAACAACAATAAAGCGCCTAATGAATGTGGGACATAAATTTGCGCTGATTTGCGTTTTGCTTTGCGTTCGCCATGCGTTGCGGGCTCGTAAAAAAAATGCAACTCGAACAGAGAGCTAGCGGTAAACTTTAAAATGCTTCTCTTGCTTGTTTGCTTGCAGGTGCGAGAGAGAGGGCGACTGCCTTCAAACCAGGCGCAACAAGGTCAACGCTGAACAACTCAAACATGTTGCAACTGCAGGTTATGTAAAGGAGCCAACGAGAAGGAGAAGACGACGAAGAAGAAGAGTGTGCGAGCACGCTAGTCAGAAGAAACTTATTCATTGCTTGTGTGCGTGCGAACGGGACAAAGTGCATTTGTTTCAGAATACGATGTCATCGATCTCGGCGCAGGGCGTGGTCGAGAGAGCCTCCGCGGAACTGTCGAAGCGCATCAACGGGCTGGGACTGCGCTCGAAGCATCACCATGGCAGCGGCGGCAGCAGCAGCGGCAGCGACAACGCCTCCTCCAATTCGACGTCCAGTGCCACCTCGTCCAGCGGCAAGACCTCTGTAATGGAGCGCGTTACCAATGCGCTCTGCGGCGGCGGCAACTCCAACTCCAACTCCAATTCCAATTCCAGCTCCAACCCGAACTCCAATTCCAATTCGAATCCCAATTCCAATTCCAGCTCCAATCCCAGCTCAAACGCCGGCGTCGCCGGCACTGTGAACACGCCCCAAACGCCCGACAAGCCGTCCCGGGGCGCTGCTCCGGGCGCCACGCTCATCTCCATGTCCAGTGCCCAGCAGTTGGTGTCCGTCAATGCCGGTGCTGGGCTGCCCGCTGCCCATCACAACCCCGCGCTTCTGATGCAACAGCAGCAGCAGCAGCAGCAGCAGCAGCAGCAGCAGCAGCAGCTGCAGGCCATGGCCGGCTCGACGCTGATCAACTCGAATCATCACATGGTCATGTCGACGGGCGTGCCAGCGCCGCCCGGCAGCATGCCGCTTGGGGCGCCACCGACGCCGACCGTCAAATCGATTGCCAAGCAAATGAACATCACGATTCCGGCGCCCGGTTCGCCCACGTTCAGCACGATGGGCATGGTCGCGGCACAGAAGGTGAGCGCCGGCGGGACACCGTTGCAGATGCGCAAGCAGCTGCCCAATCCGCATCTGCATCATCCGTACGGCGTGGTGGCCGCGCCCGGCTCGACGCAGGCCACCCAGCTGGCCGCCGCCGTCACCCAGTCCGCGCTGATCCTCCACAAGCACCCGCCACACATCCAGAGCATCGACGCCCTGCTGCTCGACGATCGCTTCCTCAATCGCTTTTTCCAGTACTTCTCGCCGTACGAGCGGCGCGTGCTCGCCCAGGTGTGCATCAAGTGGCGGGACATCCTCTACCGCAGTCCGCGCTACTGGTCCGGCCTGCTCCCGACGCTCCAGTGCCGCGAACTGCGCCAGATGCCCGCCTGCGATCGCGGCAAGCTATACAACTCGCTCATCCGGCGCGGTTTCCATGCGCTCGGCCTGGTCGGCGCCTCCGACGAGGACGCCCTGGACGTTGTGCACTCCTTTCCGCTGGCCTCCAAGCACGTCCACTCGCTCAGCCTGCGCTGCTCCTCGATCAGCGATCGCGGCCTCGAAACGCTACTCGATCACTTGCAGGTGAGTTTCGACATCATTATTTGCTACTATCATTATTGAGCAAGGCTACAAACCGGTTTTGAAACGAACCGGTTCGAACTGAGTATTCCAATAGATTTTAATCTGGAACCGAACCTTGAAGCGCTACAATTGCACACAAAATTAGCCGAACCTTCACCAGAACCGAACCATATTTTCAAAAATATTGTTTCGCCTAATTTCAGTACATTAAAAAAAATAGTATAAATAACAAATTCAATATTTACCTTTAAAACTTAAGGAAAATGGCGAACCAAGGTTCGAATCAGACTTCACCTAACCTAATAACGAGACATTGGTTTGAACCGCAATTTGTAACTCGCAGCCATATTATTATTATTATTATTATTAATTGTATATTCTTATCATTGTTACTATTATATTTAGTATAATTGTTTACAATAAAAATTCTAATACACATTTATTACTATTACTATGTTCAATATATTTGTTATAAATGTTTACTTTCGAATTCGATAAGCGTTTTTTTAGACCTTTATTTTCTTTTGTTTTCAACTGAGAGTTTTTAGGCTTGTATTGACCTCTCAATGAGATAGACAACCAGTTCCAGAAACTTTAACTAAAAGCCCCCATCTTTTGAAACATCTGCTTAAGTTGTTTATTTCTCTATTAATATGAGAAATGTCTAAATGTCCGTTAGAATAGAACGTCTACCATATATGTATTATATTTTATATTTCGATGTTTATTTTAATTTTTTCTATATATTTTCATTTAATTATTTATTTATTTATTCCTCCGTTTCTGCCGCCTTTCTTCGTAAAATAAATAATTATTAAGAGGAAAATGGGCTGACTTTTCAAGCATTTGAAGGTATTTTTCCTGAAGCAGCTTTGTTTCCATAGAGCTTATATAGATCTAATTAGAATGTGGTATATTTATCAAAGTGCGCTGTCAAATGGTGAATCTCAGCGGATTCCCGTGACCGTGGGCGGCTGGCGCGATCCGAGAGAACGTCAGGTTGACGATGGTCAGTCACACGGCACACGGCGTAAATAAAAATAAACTCAACGGAATTCCTGCCTGGCAAGTGAAAACAATTCTCGATCTTATTTTGAGTTGCGCGACAGCGAAATGAAACGTGTTAGGCGGAAAAGTGTGTCACGATGGAAAGTGGACGGGAAAGCGGACGGGGGGAGGGGCAATTGTGAAAATTGTGTGTGATAATTTCTATGCGCTGCCTCTGCAATCTCATAACGAATTGATGCGATCAATTTCAAGCGCAAATCACTTCAAAGCAGCGCCATAAATTTTATTTAATTTAGTAAAACATTTCGCTGAGCTAATTTGTGCAAAACGAATAAATATATATAAATATGTGCGCTAAGTATTCATATACTGTGTGCATATATGATTGTAATGAGTGCGATTTGCATGGCGCATCTTTTATGAGATGCGTGCCCAAATAAAATGTTCAAAATAGCTGCCAGAAAGTTGAAAAACAGCGCAACGCTTAACTGATTTGGGCGAGAAATTAAAAGTGCATAAATTAAAACTAGAAATGTTTATTGAAAGCGGGTATTTGGTGCGTGCCTATTGTTGTTTTTCGATTTTGAAATTTGTAGTCTTCATTTTTCATATTAGTAGCTTATTAGTAATTATTTTTTTCATCTTTTTAAAATTTCTTTTTATATTGAAAGAGTTCAAGTCAATTAGTCAAAGAGAACATTCGACTAGTTATTTAACTATTACGATTATTGTTAATAGTCATCGTAGACGTTATCTTGTGATGTTGCCAGAGTCTAAGTGACTTCTGTGGCCAAATCTAATTAGTTGGCCTAATTGCTGCTCTCAGCTGATGACAATAACAAGTTCCAAGTTGGATAAAACAAATCTATTCAGTTTCATGGGCCAATTCAAAGCAATCTGCCAACTTAATCCACTGGCAGCTCAGCATGAAACAGCAGAAAGGGCAGAGCGAGAGAGAAAGAGTGGGAAGAGTGTGTGTGAGGAGTGTGTGTGGGGGGGGGAGGGGGGCGGAGGGAGGGGGGGAGTGAAAGACGCACATGAGTCAAATGGATAATGTTGGTGAACTGTTTGCGGCCAAGTTGAATGAAATAACCCACTCTCCCTATCCTTATCCCACTCTCTCTCTATCTATCTCTCTCTCTCGTAGCCTCAGCTGTGACCCTTTATATGGCAGTACACTCAGAGAAATAAGCACATTTGCGGTTGTGTCAGCTAGTTGACTGCGTGTCAATCTGCAATGTTGGAAATAATTCAATGTGAATGCATGTCATGTTCATGAGCCTAGTTTGTCGAGTGTGCCTGTGTGTGTGGGTGTGCATGTGTGTGTGTGTGTGTGTGTGTGACAAATGGCTTGATTGCAAATTGTTGTCGCTGGAAATGTCAACAAGAATGGCACGCACAGTTGACAGAACCAAGCACCATAAATATACATATACATATATATTGTATGTACATGTGTGCATACAACATTTGACCTTGGGGAATGGGCGCAAAGCGCATGGGGTGCATCTGTGTCCTTTTAGGCAGCGAAAGCTGCTTTAGTTTTACATTAACAAGTCCCTAAAATTTGTGTGTGTGTGTGTGTGTGTGTGTGTGTGTGTGAATATGCAAGTACTTCAGTTGAAAATGCGACGGAAATGCGACAGCATTTTCCATGCATACATAGTTAATGGGCGTACTCCCGGGCCCGTATTTGCCTTTGGCGCTTACGCGGCGTATACGTAACTTCCGCATTTCTAACTGTCGAGTTGCGCTCTGCAGCGCTGTTGAACCCTGCTGACCCATAAAGGTTGCTGCCACGTGGCTGTGCCACAACTTGCTAGTTATGCTTTTAAAGCTGTTGGCTGTCGGACATAGCCAAGAAATTATGGCAGAATATTGGTAAGAAAACTTATAGTCGCTTTTATCAAACATGCTGCGGCCCGAGTTAAAATATTTGCCTAATGTCATTCGTTTTATTTTAGTTTTTGCTAACTTTCTGCCATCACTTTGCTGCCCAAACTTTTCCACAAGCCAAATATTTGGTTCTCCTTTCGAAGTGCTTTGTGGCACAGTCCGGAAATTTGTGGCACACGCAGAACTTGGAAGTTTATCAACATTTATTTGTATTTTCTTATTGGTTAGCATACAACGCTCTGTGACCTCCATCTGCCTCTTCAATCTTTTATTTATTATTTCCATTTATTAATATTAGAAAGTGACAAATAAAGCCACTTTAGTTTTCAACAATGAAAATGAAAAAGAATTAACATAACTATTTTCAGCAAAATCAAAGATATTTAAAGAGGAAGATAAGTTACGATTTATTTTGTTGTAAACGCAATGTTTAACCGATTGTGCCTATAAACGGCTATATTATATAGTAGAGACAAAAAGACTTCACTAAATCGACTCAACTGTTTGATGTTGCTCAAGGATATATATTTTATAGCGACCCTAGATGTCAAAACAAATTTTATGAATACTTGTGAAAAAGAGTCTTTCACAAGGTTATAAAATGCCGAGTTCATTTAGAAACGGTTTTTTAGTCGTATTATTTCTCTTTTAACATTTTTTGCTCAATTTGCGGATTGGTTAAAAACGAAAAACAAACTACATCCTTTTATTCATCTCATGTTTGCCATTGTTATTCGTTTCTGTGGCTGGCTTCTGTTAAATTATTGATTTCGTGGCTGACATGTGGAAAAGGTTACCCTGGATACGTGTGTTGCCAGTCAGCTGGGAAAACAAGAAAAACAGAAAACGGAAAGTAGTTTTGCTGTTTGCTGGCCATAAAAGAATAACAAAAAAAATGGAGCCAAATGTTGAAAAAGCCCCAGACCATTTACTGTTAACAATGAAGTCATTTCAAAGCTTGTTGTTGCCGCTTGCAACAGGAGGAAAGGGCGGGGCGGGGGGGGGGGCGGGGACGTCAATTAGCTCGAATCTAATTAGAGGCAATGTTATTTACATATCAGCTATAATACCATACGATTTGCCAGATAAGAATTTATATGACCATGTTGTTGGCAAACACTATTAATAAAAATAATTATGCAAATTGTACAACAAACAACAAATGAAGATAATGGCCAGATATAGATAATAGTAATAATATATCATTGGTCCGGCTTACGGTTCAAAGCAGAGCCTTGCCGGAAAGATTCGGTTCGTAAGCCTGGTTTTCCATAGTCACATTATTTCTAATTTTAAAGCAAAATATTATGTTAAATATTTTTAATAAAATATCGTTTTCTTCATTTTGTATTTTTGACTATTTTTAATTGAGAGTTTTTGAAGTGGAATTTTATGTTGTTGTATTGGAATTCCCGGCCCAAATCGGTTTGAAACCGGTTTGTAGCCTTGGTTGTATTTAATATATTGTTATTCGAATTTTAACTTTAATGACAAGTAGGCCTAAAAAATTCTTTCCAATTTTTTTTTTTTAAATGTTTTGAAACAGATAAATTTTAAGTTAGTTTTAAAATTTATTTTGAAAATTGATTTTGTTTTTGAAAATGTTTAGTTGCTTTTTTATTGCAGAAAGCAGACACACAAAAAAATGCATTATTATAAATCCAAGTACACAGAATTCGTACCATTTGCTTAGAACAATTTTTTTTTTTTTTTTTAACATTCCGTTCTGGATTCCAAATTTAGGAATAATTTTAAATTTTAAAATCGACCATGAATTGTATACATGAAAACAAAGTTCTCGAATTGAGTAAAAAATATGAATATTAAAATATTATTTATTATGGTTTAGAAATTTACAAATTTTTTTAAACATGCTTTTTTCTTTGAGTGTACTGTCTACTGTTCAATGTCGTTTAATTGTTGATGTAGTTAGCGATAAAAGTTTTTGGCTTTTCCTACTTTGTCGTCAAACGTATTTTTTCCTCTTGCCCATTTCCCATTCGCCATTTCCCTTTATGCTTTTGCGTCATGTTTCCGCCTGCTTTGCGGCTTTATTGCTATTGTACTTTGATTTGACATGTTTTCCCCGTTTGTTTTTTGTTTTTGCCCGGGCGTTTATGAGCGAAAGTTCTCGAGTGTCGCCAAGAAACGTACCGAACTTTGGGCCACAACAAGGAATAAAATAAAGGAAAATGATGACTAGTCAGATCAAACGCCGCGACATATTGTCTGGCACGCAATGTGGGTCGAACACCAGTATTGGACTTATTGTGAAATGTTTTCGCTCTTGAAAGGTCAAAGTTGAGTAAATGTTGAAGGAGTTTTTAAACCCTATAAGGGCGTGCATAACGATTTATCTTAGCTATAAATCATATAAACAATTGCGATGGGATACAAATATGATGGATTTATGCAGAATATAAAGTCCTTACATGGGCATAAAATATATTTATATATGTCCATATATTTATTTATAGAATTAAAATATAAAAATATAATACAGTATAATTTGCTTAGCTGTCTCGAGTACTTTAGTACGAAAAGGCAGCTAACGTAAATTAGTTTTTTTCACATGATTCAATTTTAATGTGGCTATTTAGTTTTTAATATATTTAATGGGTCAACATTGGCATATTTGCCCTCTCACTCAAGATAATAATAATTTCTCATAGATGGCGTTGCTAACTTTTATGAGCGCTTAAGTTCAAAAACATTATTATTTTTATACAGAACCAACTTTGAATACTTCCAATACAACATTTTATGCAGCTATCTTCCCGATTCAGTTAAGTATCAGGGCAACTTATACTTTATGGGAAATAAAATGTGGGGAAAAATTATAATGGAATTGTGCTAAATATAATATATGTATATACTATTTATATGGGGAAAATTTATACTAGAGATATGCAAAATACAAATATATTTATATGGGGAAAAGTGCTAAGTATATTTATCCCAGTAGTCTCGGCCGATTTTATTATTTTATTTTATTTTTAATTGCTAATTCGAAGGCAATCTCTCAGTTATATAAAGCTGCCATATTATAGCACAATTATATAAATAAATTAAATAAGTTATATATAGGGATTTATTCATAAATTAAAAGTGTCTCATTTCTACAAAAGAAAACCAAATACTTCGTAATTTACCCTTCCATATACATTTTTAATTAAAAACTAAAATAGAGTATAAACATATGACAATAGAAAATGCACAAAAGGAGATTGAAAAAAAAAAACAACTTCATGACAATTGCAGAGTCTGTTTGAACTTGAGCTGGCCGGCTGCAATGAGGTCACCGAAGCGGGCCTCTGGGCCTGCCTGACGCCGCGCATCGTGTCCTTGTCACTGGCGGACTGCATCAACATTGCGGACGAGGCGGTGGGCGCGGTGGCCCAGCTGCTGCCATCCCTATACGAGTTCTCGCTGCAGGCAAGTGTGCAAATGTGAAAATGTGCGGGAAACATGGTCTCATATTTAATTGAATTTGTCGCTTCTGCCTCCGCCTCCTCCTCCTCCTCCCCCTACTCCCGCAGGCTTACCATGTCACAGATGCTGCCCTCGGGTACTTCTCGCCAAAGCAGAGTCACAGTTTGAGCATATTACGCTTACAGTCCTGCTGGGAACTAACCAATCATGGCATTGTTAATATCGGTAAGTCATTTAAAATGTACATATAAATAAGTGTAAATATGAAATACATTTAACTTTTTCTGATGCGCATTTCTGCTGCAAGACTCGAGCAAGTTCTTAAAAAATAACAGATGCATTTTTGTAAATTTGATATTGCTGATATGCTTATAATTCCCAACTGGGCTGCCGAAATTCGTATACCCTACAAAATTATAATAAAAAAAATTATAATGAATAAAATTAGGAATTGTTTCCTGTTTATTTTTCTATGCTTGTAATTTACAACTGAGATTAACAACAAAGAAATTCAATATCTATATATTATTAAAAAAAATGAGGAGCAGCTTGTTCTTAGATTTTTCCATGTCGAATTTGAAATGTATATATACACAATGTGGTATTACATGAAACATGTTGTTTAATTAAACAATAATAAAACAACATTTATTATGCAAAGTAAAAATAATATTTTTAAAGGTAAAACAGTGGCAACCTGTTCAATTTTCCTCAGCTAATTCACAAGAAATAAATGCAATGTTATGCTTTTATTTATTTTGCTGCGCATTAAGCGGATTCAGGCGAAACCAATTTGCATATAAAATAAACTGGAAAACTTCAGTAGTTGCCTTGTAGCTGGTAAAGTTCAAATTATGTTCACGGTGGAATTCTGGGAAGCGCTGATCCCACTGGCAGGCATTCTTCTATATCACCTGACTGTGCTGGTAGTCGTCCGGCGGAATTGTGTCGGCCATCCGCCAGGTGTGTGCCAACTGGAGGAGGAGCTTTAGGAAAGCCGCTTATAGCCGCTATTTATATACATTTTAAATACATTTCGAAGCCAACAATAAACACAATGGAACATTTGTCAGCCTTCAAACTCGGAATCATTCGGCCATGTTTTCGCTGCACTCAGCTAATTGAATATTTTTTAGCCGAACCTTTTCTGGAAAATCATTTAAATGCTGTCTATAGGATTAGATCCTTTTGCGTCACGGACAGACAAACGCGTTCACCCTTGTCAGCCACGAAATGAATATGGCAGCTGTGCAACAACATTTTCCGGGAAAACTGAAGGGCTTGCCAGTAGAATATAAACTTTATTCGCAGAAACATTTTACGAAATCCAACCAATTATGAATATAATTGCCTCGACGAGCCAGATTTCCAAGAACTGAACAAATTTCCTCTTCAACGTCAGCTCGAGTGTACTTTGTGCAGTGAATTCAAGAGTCAAGCATGCTTTGTTGCTGCTCCAATCTAGTTTGTTAAGTAGATGCAATCACTGCCCCAAGGATTTGCCTTGGTTTGTAGTTTTTTACCTGACTGCTTTTGCTTTATTGAACGTTGGCTAGACGCTCACCTGAGTCCTGGATGGTTCTGTGATTCTATTTTCGCAGTTCGAGTGCTTTCATAAATTGTCGCAGGGAGCTTTGCAGTTCATTTAATGCCTGCAATACCCTGTACCTAAATGCAGATAGAGTGTATTTTATTAGAGTATATACAGTTAAAATATAAAATGTAATAGTCGTGCTCTTCAGGCCAAGTTCAGTTTTACAGGGTATCTGCGAGTGCACAACCTGCCCCTCAGCTTGCAATGTTATCTCCTGGGAATGTTGTTATTACAAATTACAAAATGGCTGTCATATGCTGCAGCCGTTCCCCCTTCCCCCGCCCCCCCGCAACTTGTCGCAATCAACTCGAATAAAAACAACCCCTCCCCTCCCCACCCACCACCCCCCACCCCCACGCTTTTCATTGGCATTCTACATGAGCCGTTGAAGTGCAGCAAATTAAGCAGACAGTTGCTGCGGGCTCTCAGCCAAATGACTGCCACTTGGGCTGCCAACTCGACTCAACTCAGCACGCATCGTCGCCTCGGCAGTTCAGCGCCTCTCCAGAGCCCAATTATGTGGCACGTTTCACTAGCGATAACTATAACTGTGGCCTTAACTGTTACTGTAGTTAGCCTTAGTCGAACAGAGGCAGTGCAAATTAAAACTGATGCTCGTGGGGCTGCCAACTTGTCAACGAATTGCCAGTTGACGGTTTTATTTGGATGGGACATACATACATATTTATTTGGCTTATATACAAAACTCGACTCAAAGAGAAAATTAGCAACGGGCGTAACGAAAATAACTGGTACATCAATTTTTAATGCCCCCCAATTTTATTGGTCTCATTAATTGCTGGCTGTTCAGTAATAGCATTTGCATTTTTTATGTGTTATTTACGAGGCGAAAAATGTGATAAAAGCTACGATTAAAGCGAATTTGTCCATTGGGATTTTAGGTATTGTATATTTTAGGTTAAAAAATGGTTTCATATTTTTTTTTGATTTTGATTTTTTAAAACGAAAACATTTTCAGACAGTTTATTCACAACTTGGAATTCAGAAAATGCGTTAATTATTTATTTATGATATTTTCCATTTGCCTTGCATATTTTAAATTTCTCAACATTTACTTGTAGGCAAAATAAACTTTAAATTACAGCTAGCCGTGTGTTGAATGAAATGAAAAGCACAAAATGCCAATGGAAAATGCCAGAGATGGAAAAAATACAAATAAATTGAAATCTCCCACTGGGAGCACAGTGCTGTTGTGTGTTTATTTGTGCGTTTGTCTATTTACATTATTATGGCATCAGCAAATATGTAATTGGCATAAGTATTTAATGAGCTCATTTCGAATCGACCATCAAATATTTGCCCAGCAGACTGACTGACGAAAACCAACAGCAACAACCACAGAGCATTTTACAATGCCTTTAACATATATCAATATTTTACCATTTTAATTTGAATGCTTTACGACTGACCACATTTTTGTAATATGCGGAAATATTTAATTAATGGCCAGTTGAGATCTTCACATCTGCCCTACTTCCGTCCCAATTAAAACAGGACACAACCGAGTAATAAATTTCCTTCGGGCTGCCTCAAAAATTAAGCAAATTATTTATTGATTGATGATGTGTTTGTGTGTGTGTGGGTGCGCCCTTCTATCCGATTTTCATGCACTTAAATATTGCTTGTAGGTTTTAAAGTTTTTTTTTTTTGTGAGGGAGAAAAGGAATGGGAGGAAGATGGAAATAACCAGAGAATAATAGAGAGAGAAAAGAATCAATAGCAACTCGGTAAAAAAGAAAGTATGCGAATATATCTTAAATTCGTTTTTCTTTCAGAAGTACTCAAGGTCAAGAAAAGCCTTAATCAGCCTTTTAAAAAGTAGAAGAACGTCCTAAAGATTAAACAGATCTCATAGGGAGAGAATGGATAATGGCAACTTTATAAGCCATACTAAGAATATATATTTACTTTTTAATAATATTTAAAAAATGTGCTGTCCAATTAGGTAATTTAATTCTTTAGGGCAAAATGTTTTTGTAAATTCTACTCATTAATTAGCCCATAAAAGTGCGCATAAAAGTTAGAAGCAAACAACTGACAACTTTGCTGACAACTGGATAAGTTTTGTGAGCTGTGCACAGTTTAAGACAAACGTTGTCATGTCAAGGTAAACGAACAGATTTCTGTCAGAAGTTTCACGAACCTTGCCCCCTTGCTGCCTGCGGGAAACTGAAGCCCGAAACAGTTCGAGCGCCAGCTGAAAAAGTTTTGATAAGGCGCGCGGTGGCCGCGCTTATCACAGCAACATGAAGAACGCATTTTCACTAATTAAATTTTGCATTTAATTCAATTGAAGACGTGCAACTCGCGCTCTTCAGCTTGGGGCGCGTCGAGTGTTCTGCCGGGCGCCTTCTTAGCTCAGTGGCAGAGCGCTGGTCTTGTAAACCAGCGGTCGTGAGTTCAATTCTCACAGGAGGCAGGTTTCGGCGAGGTTGGTCCCAAAGCCTTTTTTTTTTTTTTTTGCCCAAAAAGTGGAACTTAAAAGCTGCTCCAACTGCCGGCTAGATGGGCCAGATGCCAATGGACTTTTTATTGCGGCGCCTCGAGTCAAGGGCCTATTTTTGCTGTTCTTTTTTTTTGCGTTTATTTGGACAGGTGACACATCATTTGGCACGCGAGCGCTGACAGCGCCGGAAATGGAAACGGAAGTCCACGTGATATGTGAATACCGTCGTTGAGGCGCCCCTGAGGCTAATTGGCAGCAGCCATGCCAGACGCTGTACGCGGGTTCGTTCAACTGGGCGTATGCGTGATTTATTAACACGCAACACACTGCGAAATTGCGAATCGCGAATCGCGAATTGCGAATTGCGAATTGCGAATGGCAAACGGGGCGAACAAGTTAATCGCACATTAATTGACATTGTCAACAGAATTGCCAGATTTCATTAAGCAAACCAAGGCGAACAAACCAGGCATCATCATCTTAATCATCGCCTTCATCGTCGTCATCATCGTCGTCATCATCCGCAGAGCTAATGAAGTGGCCGCGGTTCGCTTCGCGCCTGAACAATTGCAATTGTCGTTAATGTCAGCGCCAAAAACGAAATGTCCATCAATTTAACCGCAAGTGCTCGACCCGGCATTTGAGCACGATTCGCGAGTCCGTAACCCTCGTCGTGTTTGTTCCGCATTAGGTTCCGCCCGAACCCACTGTCCGCCAAATCAGTGGAGGCACAGTGGCCATAAGGTGCTGTAAATTGACAATGTAAAGTTTACTAATAAATATAATTTTTTGGGATTTTTTTTAAAATATTTTTGTGAAACTTTACTAGAATAAATCAAACCTATTTGTATTTCTGAGAAAATAATATAATTGAATAAATCATTTATTATTTAGTAATATTTCTATTTGTGTTTTTATATGCCTTTATTTGCATTTATTGAATATATTTTCTTAATTAAATAATTAATCAAAATGTTTTTGTTTTCCAATTATTAATATTATATACTTTTGTTTTCTTTAAATATTATTTGGTAAAGCGCCATAATATTTATATTTATTTTTAAATTAAGATATTAAACTTTTCAAGTATTTCCATGGTCTTTAACCACTGTGCCCCTGTCATATATAGCGAGGTGTATTCTTGCAGACAAAGAATATTGAAAATTTGTTGATATTCACATTGATCTATGTTATGCCAAATAATTCCTGAATAAGGGCAACTAACCCAATACCAATTTATACAAATGTGGCATTTACATATTAAATACACTCAGAAAAAACCCATTGCTAGTGCCGATTACCCGTTGGTTGTCAAGATTTCTGGAAATCAAATCAAATAAATTATTTGTAAGTTTAAGAAGTGTATTTGAGTCTTACATATATTTTGGGCTTATTTTGTACTACTTTGCTGATGAAAAGGCTTCTAATTGATTCGAGTGTAGACTGGAAGCACTATACGGCATGCTGAACTCTGCCCTTTACTAGCCCACCTAAGTACTTCATTAGCAGCCCTAGTTGAAACGAATTCCTGTAAAAATAATGTTTGTTTATTTTACATTTATCTTTCTTGAATTCCCCACGCGACGCTCTGTGCCAACTTGTAGATACGAAATGCTTCAGCGTAACAAGCGAAAATTCATCTTCGTCAGTTTCTGCGGTAGCCCGAAATTATCTAATGATGTTTTTTTTTTTCGCTGTTTGCGGTTGCTGTGTGGGAGGGGGTGGGGGTGTGCAGTACTTCTCTCGAGCTTTCCTTAGATCTGCTTAGCAGCCGTTGATTGTTCCGCCCGCCAACACGCCGCCCCCCCCCCCCCCCCCCCCGACCATGCCCTGCGCACCGTGCGTCGTTTTTATTTAATTACATTTACATTTTCAAGGTAAATGTGGTTGTTGTTGTTGCTGTTGTTGTCGTTGTCATCATCTGTGATCAACGTTGCCGTCGCTGCGGCTTCTGTGCGTGTGTCTGTGTGGCTTTTTGGCTGTCGCAATTTTTAATTAACTTATTTATAAGTATATAAAAAGCTCGACGGGAACTCTTGACGCGTGCTCTTGGCTACGCACGTTAGCAACAGGCCCCCAGCGCCCAGCCCCTGCCCCGCCCAGGCCTGGCGACCACTCGGCCAACTTGTCAATCAATTGTCGTTGGCTCTCTTGTTTTGCACACGGCATTGGCCATGAACTTAGCTAAATGCCCCAAAAAAAAAAAAAAAAAAAAAAAAAAAACAAAAATAAAAACAACAAAAATCGCTGTATTTTTCTTTATTTTCAAAGCATATTTCTTACAATAAAGAAGCCCTCCTCCTACGCTTGGTACCTTGGCTTTGTGTAGGTTCCATTAGCGCTGGGTGCAATTTATAAGCTTTTAAGCAGCATCAATTTGCTGTTGTTGTTTCGCTGGGTCGCTAAACCCCGAGACGGCGAAAGCAGGATTCCGTCTAAATGATTCCGAGGCAGATCCTGCGGGCGAACGTTTCACATTTCCAGCCACAAACATGACCACAATAACATCCACATCCACATCCATCACTGTCAGTTTCGGCGTCTGTTCGAGCTAATGAACTTGGACAACAATTCCAACTCCATTGACCCGGCTCAAAGCCTTCTCGCTGAATGCGTTTAGACCTTTCCGGCTGTCAAAATAACAGCCAAGCGTTTGAATAGCATTGTTTAACGTTGAAGGTTTTATACTATAGGGAAAATTGATGTATTCAGCAGATAGCGTCTGCAACTAAATCAACAACTGGGATTAATTATATTCGTTTTGAGAAAACAAAATCGCAAGATAAAAGTGCCATCAATTATTATTTTTTTAGTTGCCCAAACAACTGGATTATTAAAAGAAAATCCAGCTGCATAACAAACAACTTAATTGAATATAATTAAAAGGGATACATTTTAAAACTTTAATTGCAGAAATAGTTGCAAGCAAATGCAAATGAATAAACAATTGCTCTGCCAAGTTTGAACGAGTAAAACTTGTGCTCTAAGCTGCCAACAGAAATGAACTTGCAGCAAAGCAAAAAGCCAAGTGGCAACACACACACACCCACACACAGCAGGCAAAGCTGCAATGCCATGAGTTAAGCTTAGTTCAAAGTTGAGCCCCAAGTAATATAAGAGCTCGTAAATGTGAATTCGTAATTGCAGGCTTGTGTAATCGGATTAAGTGAAAGCAGCAGCTGATGCTCAAGTGGGAGGGGGGAGTGGGCGGGTATGGCAGAATTCAGTATCAGTTGTTGATTTATGTTAATTTGGCAACTACAAATCAATACTATTCCAGTTGTGCTGAAACAACTTGAAGTGCCCTCGGCTCGACTTGCAATTGCACTCAAAATGAAATTCATTTTAATTCTGTTTTAATGACAGCCACAGCTGCACACACACACACGCACACACACGCGCACACACACGCACACCCACTGCAGATTACAGGGCCCGTTATACAGCTGTGCACAGCTGGCGCACTAAAGTATGCAACACAATTTGCAAGCTCCGCGCCGCACTTTGACGCGATTACGATTGGCATTATAAAAATGCGTAGCAACAGCAACGGCAATAGCGCCAATTACGTCAGCAGTGGCAGCCACAGCAACAGGACCACAGGACGACGCAATAGAGGAACAACCGCACTCCGAACTCCTCCGCACTGTCAACCGCAGTCAAACGAGAGCCACGTCCAGAACTAGGCCGTTTGTCAGCCATTTTGTGGCCCGTGACAGCAGCGAAAGTGACGTCCACGAGCTTCACTTTCACCCCTCCCCTCTCCCCCTTCCCCCTTTTCAAGCTTAGTACTACATAATTATTCTGAAACTTTAAAGGAAATCTCTACCTCATTTAACTGGAAACAAACAATTCAAGTACATATATTGCAGTTTTTCACTTTTTCAGTCTTATGTGTTTCTTAAATTAGTTTTTTTTTTAATTTTCTTTAATTTTGAAACATATTCTTTAACAACAAATTTTAATTCACGTTAGCTTCTCCTTAAAGGATGACTAGATAATTTAATTTGAGACTATAAATTCACAGTTAATTTTAACTTTTCCAGTGTTATATTTCTAAATTATTCATTTTTTAAATTATGTCAGTTGATAGTTTTATTTTATAAGCATCCGTATTCCTCTTTATATATATCTATACACTTTACATATGTTTATTCCCCGAAAACTAACTGAAACTTAAAAGGAAACTCTTAAAAAGAGAATTTCATTTCAGCTTTTTCAATGTTATTCTATTTCTATGATATTTTAAATTAGTTTTTATTAATTTTCTAAATTTTCAAACATAATTTTCTTCTATAAACACACAGATCCTTCTCTTCCTCTAGCATAACTTTGTCTCAATAGTCTCAATAGCAAATTTGCATGAAATCTGGACTCACAATTTGTTGTCGAAATTCATGTTGAAACTCTGCCATTAATAAACTAAACTACTTTAAACTGTGTTAAAAACCAACTTTGGGTCCAATGGCCTGTTTAACCAAACTCAGCTAACTTATCAGAACCAGACTTAACCCGTTGAATAGCGCTAAAAATCTTGATTAGGAATACTTTAAAATTGCATGTTACGCAATCCCCTCGGGATTATTATATAGCATAATTTTCAACACACGCGAAATTAAAAAGAATCAACTTTATTTGCGCCAACTCGTTCGCCAACAAGCAGCTAAAACACAAACGTTATTTTGAGCGCAGCGCTCATTAAAGTTTTAGTTTGCGTCCTCGACTGGGGGCATCGTTGCCTGTCATGAGGGGGCTTTGATGTGGATCACGCGTCACGCGCTCCTCTTATTAAAAATGTATTAAAACGCTTAGCTCCACAGTCGCTCAATGGGTCCCCTGAGCTGGGCAAATGCGTCGTCCCCACTCTTCACGTCAGCCTGAAGTGTCCTTTTGCTGCGTTTCCCACGCGCATCACTTTCCAGGTCATGTGGGTTAGTGTTTTAGCGTGTGTGTGTGTATGTGCGTGTGTGTGTGCGTGGGTGTGCGCGTGTGTGCAAGGTGTGTGGGTGTTCTGTGCATGCATTTGATTGGCAGCTGCTGCCTTGTCTGCGAATTTATTGTCTACTCCGGTTCGTGCCACACACACATTTATCTCTTTTAAAAGCTCCTAGTTGTTTGCCCAGTTTTATTTTTTCCATCCTCATTAGTTTCACAGTTGAGAAGCATCTGAAAAGAAACCTTTTAAAACCATGCATTCAGGCCAGTTTTTACGGAAGCATAAGAATTTATAACAGCTTAAAAAAAAACCAGGCTTTTATTCCCCAAGTAAAAAATGTTTATGTTCTTGTCCATGGAACCAAAGGCAATATAAATAAAATAAGTTTATATGGTATTTGATGCGAACCAATCTCTTGCCGTTGGGTTCGTGACCTCGGTTTCCATTCAAATTTGTTAACAATTTTTTAAAAGCATTGCAATTTTATTTAAAAAAAAATTACAAAATAAACAAACTCATTTTCAACTAAGAAGTCGAATATCTTCATGGAGTTTAATACGATAATAAACAACAAATAAAAAAAGTGGTTCGATATGGGTTTCATTAAGCTGACTTTTGTTGCAAGGTTCGGCTTAAACTATAATAAAAGCTTCCTTTTAGCTGACAAGTGAGAACGAAGTCGGTGCGATGGAAAATTTGACACGCAATGGGGAAAAGTTGGAAGCCGTATGACTTTTAAAGTGAAATCTCTTTCCACCACAGCTCGTCAACTTGTCTGTCAACTAATTAAAATTATATTTCGCCGGCAACTGCAGAGATTTCACATGAGAACCCCTTTTGTTTAGTTGGGGTATAAAGACTAAATGAATACCGACAAAAATAGATGCCATAACAATGCCAAAAGCGCCTGTCAAATCTATGAAATTTATTTTGATTGAATTCGCAAACTGCATTCGAATTTGCTGGTTTGTCAGTTTGCCAAAAGTGAAACTTAAACGATTTGCAATTCATTTGTCAATTGTTGGGCAATTTGCAGTGGGTAAACTTTGATGCTGCTGCCGCCTTGATGCGCCCCGCCCCGCGTCGTGTTCCTTGCCAAATTGTTGGCTCTCTAGTGCACACTTTTCACTTAATTAAAGGGAGCTGAGGCGAGACGCGACATTGTGGCACTATCAAAGGAGCCCACACACACACACACACACACACACACAGAACTGGTCGCAGTTGCTAATTTAATTTTAAAGCACTTCTGCCCGTTAGCATCTATTAGAGGTCCCGGTTGTGAACCGCGCCCAATCCGCCCGCTCCTGGAATGTTACGTAATCCTTATCGCACTCGAGCCCCAGCCGACGAAGACGTCAGCGTAATGAGCCTCACACGTTGCCAACATTATTCGACTTGGTTAGCTCATTACTGCCCCTAGCCCTTTCCCTTCCCCTTTCCCTTTCCCTACTCCCGCCCCTGCCTGCCTTGGCCTGGCCTAATTCGACTCTCCTCGTGGTAGCCTGCTTCACTCGGCTTCTTCAGATTTTGTCATTCCGAGCTTAATTATTGAGCTTAAATATTTACTTGGCACCAAGTACATATTTACACAAATTGAAAGTCAAATTGCGTTCAATTTGAAAAGTAAATAATGCTTACTATGGGATCCAAGCTAACTTTTATCACGTTAATTCTTAACTTTTGGAAGAGCTGAAAACTTCGTAAATAATATAAGATAATTCATAAGCTAATGCCTTTAAATTTTAATGCAATTAAACTATTTAGTAATACTCTGTTCGCTGTGCGATAATGAGCATATTGGTTTTACCACTGTACTTAAAATATATAATTATCGTAAAAAATAATAAAAATCGCTTAAATTGTTTTATTTATTTTGAACTTTTTTACACAGCGAATAGAATATTGCGCAACCGGTTACACCCGTCCTTAGTTGTTTTCGTTTGAAATCATTCACCCTTTATTTTTGTAATATACCTATATATACATAGACATATACGTATATATATTTCTATGTTTAGACATATATATTATATATAGTATTAAAGTATGTACGTGTCACAAATAATTTTTGGCTTTTACGTTAAGCAGCTTTTTACATGCAAACTTCTGTCTTGTGAATAAGTACAAAAAGTAGCAAAAATCAATAAACAAACAAGTAATAATGCTTCAGTCAACTAGGCTGCTCGACTAGCAGTTACTCTCGAATATGATTTGGAATAGAACTTGATTCATTTGCGCAACTCTTTTATGTACACATATATACCCTATTGTGTGGTTAATGGGTATAGAAAACAGTTGTCGAAATGCGAAACAAAAGTTGCCCAAAACGAGCCTCGTGCCAAACATTTAACATGGAATTTATGAGTGCGGCTTAGATTTGTCATATTGGTAATTGGGAGTGCAAATGACAGCCGATAGAAAACAGAAAACAAAAGGAAAACGACTCATAAAGCGAAAGTCAAGTGAGCTCGACTTGTGGACACCCTCTAACAAAAAAGAAGGATACTCGCAATATAATTTAAAGAAGACAAACCCAAATCCACTGTGCATCTAACAGTAGCTCACACACACGCACACACACATGTGTGTATATATATTTATATTTGATTCCAATGACAGTTCGACATCTTCAGCGCCTAAAAGTAGATAAAAGGCGAAGCTTTAAAGAAAGGTAAATGGCTTGGCAGTTCACATACGGCCGACAACACACACACACACACACACACAAAATCGGGTTGGAAAGTAGACGCACACACACACACACACAAATGCCATTAGTTGTTATGGCAAATGTATCTCAAACGAACACAAGTTACAAATTGTTAGCTTAGCATACAGCTTATGGGTGTGTGTGCGCGTGTGTGAGTGCGTGGTGTGCATGTGTGTAATGTCACTATTTCGTGGTATTCGTTATGCTTAACATGCGCAAATTTCCATTTACATATCAAGTAGCTCTATCGCCTGTCGCCCAGTTCCAAGAACCAAATTCGATTTAAGCATTGAATTTAAATTCACAAAAAAAAAAAACGTGAGAAGCCTCTATTTGTTTCAGCGCCCATGCAATGGAAATTCATGGTCCTTTTTTTTTTGAATTCTTTACGAGGAAATTTGTAATAATGTAATATCAATATTTTCCAAGCAAATTGAAGCTTCATGTGACATCAATTTTACATAATCAATAGTAATATATTATTTTGAAGGTTTCTAGAGCTTTCTTTTCCAAAATAAAAAGTGCTCGACTAGGAGATATCCTGTTTCCATGTATTATTTATTGTGTTTTGACTCTATTAAAAAATTATCATAAAAAATAATTTAAAAACATCCTGTTTGCAATTTGTAGATACATATTAAATATTTAGCAATCTTCTGAATTAAAATTAATATAAAGATTTGTTTTAGACACTGTTGGCATGAACATTTATATATAATGCACATGTATATTATAATGATTATGATGTTAGTCATGTAAAATATTTGTCATTCTATCTGCGCCAATCGGCTGAACAATCTATGCATACTTACAAAATAATTATATGAAATGCGCTTTGCACAGAAAAAAAATTGAAAAAAAAAGTATTATCAACAAATAACTCTCCTTCTCTCTCTGTCTATCTCTCTCTCTCTCCTTCGCTCTATTTTTTCTCGAACCAAATGAAATCCGAGTCGAACAATCAAAAAAATATCTCACAGTTTACACATTTTGCCACATCACTGAATATGAAACTAAGCTGGAACCCAGATTGACCCCGCCCCACGCCCCCGAGCCCAGCAGCGGTCAATCTCGGTTCATATAAACTTTATAGTTGGCATTTTTCGTTGTTTTTCGTTGCAGTTTCAGAATTTGTGATCGCAAAAACGAGTAAAGCAGCGTATGCGCGGTGCGTAACTACCCGTTAGTGTCGGTCACAAACCGAAACTGCAACACAGGATGCACTGAAACACTTCTCCATACACATATATATTTTGTTCACTATATATATGTTGCTTTAGTTGTAACTGGCGCCGATCGATGCGTCTCGATGTGCAGCTGATAATAAAATGAATCTCAGCCGCGATTACAGGCGCGATAAATACGCGCAAATCTCAGAGAAATCTCTCGCGCTTTGAGGCTTCTAATGCAAATGCTTAGTTCGATTTAGTTTGAGGCTACGAAATGTAATTCAATCGATGCTACTTAAATCGCGCTCTCTCTCTCTCTCTCGCTCCCTCTCTCTCTCTCTCTCTCTGTCTCGTTTTCTCCATCTCCTTCGCTCACGCTGTGGTCTGTTGGCTTTGGCGTTTAATCGCAGTCGCAAACTCAATCTAATGCAATTGTAACTGCATCCACATCTGTATCTGTATCTGTATCTGTATCTGTATCTGTACTGTAGCTGTATCTGTATCTGTATCTCTTTCTGTGTCTGTTGTCTATCTCTGTTCGTTATGACATTTCGTGAAACGCTCAGCATTCATTTAAATACTTCCACACATCTCACATGATTGCCGGCCTTTGTTATTGACTGATTTTATTTGTATTCATTCGTTTTGTTCGCCCTTTTTCTGCGGTTTTCGGCTTTGAAGTGTCCCCCTTTTGCAGGCCACTTAGCCCACAATTGCTGCTGCTGCCAACTGACGCCTTATGATGGATACAATTACAGTTAGCTGCCGTTGGTTACTTATTGTACACAGTTATCCAGCTTCAATCCCCTGTCGCCATCGTTACTGTTATTCCCTTTGGCTTAAAGCCAGCCCAGCGTCCGTTGTTAACTGGAATTGTAAACTCGAGAAATTCCTAGAAACCCAGACAAATTGAACGCTTTCAAATGATTTCGATGGAAAACGCAAATTTAAGGAACCAATCTTTTTTGCAGTTGCAACACGGAATCCATAGAAATAATATGAAAAGCTTTCTTTCAGCGCTGCTTGAGAATGATTAAAATACTGCTTTAATTCCTTAAAACGTGAATATAATTACTGTCTAACGTTATATTATATTTTCGATTCTATTTGATTTGCCATTAAACATGTATTTTTAGGGGTTTATTTTCATGTCCTGGGGCAATGTATGGATATAATATTAATTCCTTCAATTTTTATTAATTATTAATTATTATCTATCTTAATCTTTCTTTTAACTGAGAAATGTATATATATTTTTTTTCTTCTTTTCTTTCTTATTTTCTTCAGTGGTGCTTAATAACTTTTAACTTATTGTTAAACGTTTCTTAAATATTCCTGTGTCTGGAAAAATGTATCTTTTTGTCATATATAAATGATATCTCTTATATTTATTACTGTGCAACATTAAATTTTCCCATACTTGGACAATTTTATATTTTCTCTTATTATATATTAATTATATCTAGATAGATTTCATCTTTGTATTTATGGCATTGACTTGAAGATCTAGTTAGCGAACATTTTCCACAAGTCTTACTCAATACGTATCCGCTGAGATTTGGATTTTGCATTTGAGTACAGCCTTTCATTTGCGAATGTCGGAGACTCACATGCGAGCATTCATACTGTAATTTAAATCGTTTTTGTGGTTTTTTGGTCAGAAGCCAAACAAAAGATGCACTTTTCCCCGTAGTCAACTACTCAAAGTGGGGCACACAGTTTACCATACGTACATGCATGCCTCTGGTTACAGCTATTTAGAAGTCGAGTGGAAAGCCGCTTAGTTACTTTGGCGCTGCATTTTTTTGACTTCATCTCGGCGTGCCCATGGAAGTTCCTTCGCTCCTCGAAAACTTGCCCCCTTGGGCTTCTGTGCTTATCTTTGTTTATGCAGCCGCCGCATAGGGAAACTGAGGCACGTGGCCAGATCAACGGCAGGCTTGTGGCAGCCGCCGCATCTCCGCCTGCTCCCATTGGCAAAGTCGCCTTTGTGCGACGCGCCCGTTTAAGCCGCTTAAGAACGGTAATTGTAGCCGTCTACTCTGCACCCCTAACCCTGCACAAAATCAGCAGGCAACCCTTTAGCACACTCGCTAAAGCCTAGACTTGCGCAATTCCGAGTTCAAAATGTCGCGGGTTAAAGTTCACAGCAGGTACTTAGCTTCATAGATAAAGCCCAGCAAACTTGGCCAAAATCAATTAATCTAGTCAGTTTTAATAAAGCTTCGGGCTTATATTCCGCTTCTGTAAGCCTTATTTGCCTTTGCTGAAAATAAACTGGTCGCTTCAACATCAAATCCAAGCTAAAACAAAGCCCATAGACAAATAATGAATAGTATAAAAGACAAACAGCTGCAAAGCTGGAATGTCAACGGTTGCAAACTCAAATAGCAAAGCAGACACAAAGTGTGGCACATGAAATGTGGAGCAAAACTGCAGCTGACGCAACTGGAACAAAGTTGTCATTGTCAGCCTTTGGCCAGGGAATCGCAGGCCCATAGTGCCTATCTCTATCTGTGAGATAGTTCCACATAATCGCAGATACTTCACAAATTTGTGATAGCAGGAGAGAGTCGCTGCAAATGCTTTTAGCCAGCACACTCGACGCATTCTCTGTGAATAGCCACAAAATTCAATTATCGCTCAGATTCAATTAGTTTTGGCCTTAACACAAAGGCAAAGGAAAAGCACTTCAGAGATACACGCTTTATTTAATAAACTCTCACTAAATGCCATTTTCATTCAAGAAACGAACATTCTGGAAACAAAAAGGATTTCAAATTCTACGCAATATTTGATTAAAATATAAATAGCAAAAGGCAAAATAGTGAAGACGGAATATGTACGAATGTACTTTAATTAACTACGGGAATTATTAAAAAATAAAAACCCCTATATATAATATATAATAAATTCGAATTTGATAAGATTTGATAATCAATCAAAATACATTTTATTTTGTTTTTATTTTTTTTATATATTATTATACTATTTTTATATATTATATATTATCTAAGCTGACCTTTCTGCTTCCTTCTACGCCTTTCGGCTGTGGGTCAGCCGAAACCCAAGCACTATAAATATTTGCAGCATTTTGAGGCTAGAGTAGAGCTAATTTCCTGTGGAATTACACGCTCCATGAACTATGCAAGAGCCTTGGCCGAGGCCGTCAAGGCGTGCCCAGCTTGTGGGCTCCCCTTTGACCCAAGCTCGGGAACAGCGCCTGCCAGCCGGGCAAAGGACATGCTGCTGGCTGATGCGTTCCGTGTGCCGCAGTATTTGTTGTAGTTTCCCTTGCTGCTGCTGCTGCTGCTGCTGCGTAAACTTTGCGCCTTGGTCTCCACTTAAAGTTAACGTAAACTTTTGCTGACTTCTTTGCTTGCAGTGCACTCCTTGCCGCATCTAACGGTGCTCAGCCTGTCCGGCTGCAGCAAACTCACCGACGACGGCGTCGAGCTGATTGCCGAGAATCTGCAAAAACTGCGCGCCCTGGACCTGTCCTGGTGTCCTCGCATAACGGACGCCTCGCTCGAGTATATCGCCTGTGATCTGAACCAGCTGGAGGAATTGACTCTGGACAGGTGAGACGCGCACACTTACCCCAACCCCACCTCGCCCCGCCCCACCCCCCAATTATTCATGAGTTAAATTCAATTTCCGCCTGCGCACACGCTGCCACTGGCATTAGCTTCCAACTTTATTATTTTTGCAATTTTAAAGAGATTTTGATGGCTGAAGCTTGACAGGAATGTTACGTAACTTTCCCCTGTCGGATGTGGGATACCAAATATGTACACAAAATTAGTAGGATAGTTAATTTCAACTTGGTTTTTTAGTTAGTTAACTTTAAGAGGAATTTCACATATTTTCATCCTGTTTAATGTGTAAAAAACAATATGTAGATACAAAGATATCCAAGTCAGTGCGAAAATTGTGAAAACATTTTACGTCATTTAATATTACAAAATAAATATTACTTTACCTTTAAATTATTTAAATGCTCCTATTTGATTCACAAAATACACTATATAGATAGTTAATAATTAAATTAGTTTTTTAGTTAGTTAACTTTAAGAGGAATTTCACATATTTTAATCCTGTTGAATGTAGATACAAAGATATCAAAGTCAGTGCGAAAATTGTGGAAACAGTTTACGTTATTTAAAATTATAAAATAAATATTACTAATTAGTTTTGATACGAAATATATAGATATTAATTTCATAGTTTGTCATTGCCAAACCTTTAAATTCTTTAAATTTTCCTATTTAATTCATAAAATAAACTATATAGATAGTAAATAATTAAATAAATTGATTATATGCCTTAGTTAATTGGTAATTGCAAATATATTTAACTAATTTATATAATTAATTTTGACTAAAATTCATAGTTTTCCAATGAAATAAACTATATGGATAGTAATTAATCAAATTGATTTTGATTATATATCGCAGTCAATTAATTAATAATTTTCTCCATTGCATAGAAATGCGCTTAAAAAATTAAACAATATAATTATTCATACAAAAATAAATACAATTTTTTTGTATTTTTTATTTCAATAAAAATTAAGTTAGGTTTCATGGTTTTTTAATAACACACTTTTAAAGGAATTTAACGTAATTTTGAGCTCTTTGATAAATGAGATAGATAAAATTAAATTGCATTAATTTTGATTAACTGCCTTAGTTATAATTAATTAATATAAATATCTGCCTTATTAATAATTGCTTGAAACTCATCCCACAATTTGTCCTCCACCCTATGCCGTTCCAGATGCGTTCACATAACAGACATTGGCGTCGGGTATATATCCACGATGCTGTCGCTGACCGCCCTCTTTCTGCGCTGGTGCTCCCAGGTGCGCGACTTTGGCCTGCAGCACTTGTGCTCCATGCGTAACCTGCAGGTGCTTTCGCTCGCCGGATGCCCCCTGCTGACATCATCCGGGCTATCCAGCCTCATTCAGTTGCGTCACCTGCAGGAACTGGAGCTGACCAATTGTCCGGGCGCCTCGCATGAGCTCTTTGACTATTTGAAGGAGCACCTGCCACGCTGCTTAATAATCGAATAAGGGATGGATTGCTTTATTCAAATGTGAAAGGGGGATGAATAAGAAACTGATTTTATTTAGATTCAGTTACAACTAATCGAGTTCTATTTGTATGCTAGTTTTTTTTAGATTGTTATTTTTAGTCGGGAAGTTCCTTTTGTGCTATAACAATTCTCGTAACATTGTAAATCCTTATAGTTTTACAACTTTTTATGATTTCTACTGTGATTTTAACTGGAACTATATAAGTTAAGTTGGGAGCTGTTTAAGAATTAATACAATAAAAGACCCCAAATGATATTTATTTACAATGCAGTACAATACCGAGATGACGTCTAATATGATAAATAATATATACTTACTACTTTTTTTTTGTAGATTTTAAAGCAAGTTTTAATTAATCTCAGTGTAATTAACCATAAAGAAATTGTGCAAAACAAGCAAACAAAGAAACAATTTATATAGATATATATATATATATGAATACATATACCATATATGTGTGTAAATGTAAATTAACTTTAAACATTGCGCCTAAAAGACAAACGAGCATTACAAAATGAAGAGACAAGCGAATGCAGCATGCAAGTAAAATCAAAAAATTATGCAATTTATTGTTCAAAGCAACAACATTCAAAATACAAAAGTGAATACTTATAGGCAAAGTTGCCAACCAGCTTTATACTTAGCTCACCTTTGCAGACCCGACCACTAAAACTTTTCATCGATTGTACCATACTATGACTATGCGAACAAGAATAAGTCCCCTGCCTCCTGCTCCTTCAACACAATTAACTTAAATAAAGGATCAAAGTTTTAGAATTAGCAGACTTAGACAAATGTGCACGCTGATCAAACGACAAAATTCCAGCTAAATCGAATTCGCATTCAATTTATCGAAGCTATATGTTTGAAATGATACATTAAAAGAGTAAAGAGTTTAAATGGTATATTCTGAAGTCCCTGTGCCGCCCTTCCTAGAACTAAGTCGCTAACGACAAAGAGTTAAATATAAAATATAAATTATTTAATATATGGATAACTATCTTATGTAAAAGAGCTGCGCTACCAAAATGTTTAAATGGAATATGTGAGGATTATTGTTTGAAATATTTCAAACGCAAAATGATTATAAAAAAAAAAATGCAAATCCCAAAAACAAATTTTAAAAACAAATTTATGAAAAAAATAAACTAATGCAAATTTGAAATTGTTTTGTTTCATTTGGTTGGGACGGGCTGACACTTTTTTGAAAATAATTTTTTTATTCTTTAACAATTAAACTCTTAACGGTATTCCCTAAAAAGTAGCTTAGCAATTTACCACTCGATGGTGATATTTTATGTACTTAAGTATTTACAGGATAATGGTGGGAAAGTTCCCCGCGCCTTTGTCATTCCTCGCAGGCGCCCTCGCCATCATCGTCATTATCATACTCCGTATTATCCTCTCCGTCTTCAGCGTCCTGGGCATCTTCCTTGCCCTGCTGATCCCACCAGGAAAGCACGCCCAGCCCAGACTCATTAATGGCGCCCTGAAAGAGAACACAACGTCAACAAGCAAGTTTCCCGTAGTAATTAACAGCTGGGCTTACGATAATCCTGTAGGGCGTCTTCACTTCCTGTGCTGCCGCTGACGCGGCCGCGGCAGCTGCCGCTGCTGAAGTGTTGGCATTTTGTGACGATTGACCTTCCGCCTTGGGCGGGCCGATGGGCGATGTCTCTTCGAATATTTCGCGAGAGACGCGAAACTTGATTGGCTCGCCAACATCCATGAACAGATCATGTTTAGCGCCATCCTCCAATGGATACTCCCAGACCCAGGCCTGTTCCGCCTCATCGAATCGCGACGGATGCTGCAGTGCCGCATGCGGAATGAGTATATCATCGAAGAAGCCCAACGTCACGTGCACTCCCTCGCGACTGCAGTTGCGTATTTTACCGGTCATGACGGTGCCCACCATCGGCCGGAACACCACATAGCGAAACAACACTTCCGTGTGCGAGGCGCCGTCTCCGGGCAGGATTATCGAGTCCTTCAGGGAGACAATCTCCTTGAGTGCAATACACAAGCCGACGTTTAGCAGCACCTGCCCAAATGGGGAGAACTTATAAGTTGATGAATTCATTCAGAAATCCTCAGAATTACCTTGTTGGCCAACTTCCGGTCAATTTCATCGCGCACTGCATCCACGAGCTTCAGATTGAAATGGTCGGGCGCAATGCGTACATTGTCTTTGAGTTCCGCCAGTACAAACATGTTTAATAACTATCAATTTACTTGGTATCTTATTTGGTAATTACTATTAGGTGGCACTATTTATTCAAGTAGCCTCATCGTTTCTCATCTGCTCTGGTATTAACAGTGTGTACTTTTTGGCTTCTGGTGGAACTAACAGTGCCTTAACAACACAGCTGTTGCTTAACATGTCCGATAACATCGTTAATCAGTATTTTTGCGTTATCGAAAGTCGATAGCTCTGGAAAGATACCAAAACATTGTCGCCGTGCCGCGTTGGATGGCAGTGGCGTCAGCTGTTCGCGATTACACGTGCGTGCTTTATTCATTTCACAATTGTTTTTAAATAAAACGTGAACTTGAAAAGCTGCGCGCCTATATAAACGACAGTCTGCAACACAATAAATCGTAATTCCTACAGGTTGATAAATTGAGCACCTACACATACCTCTACCTGTCATTCGTAACATGGGCGACGAACATAGATTCAGTGATCCGGAGGAGGATGAGGAGAGCTTAAAAAATGTAAGTTTAGTTCAAATTTACCCAAATGCGAATAAAGTTTGTTATTTAAATGCAATGCATTTGTAGTCTGAGTGGCTGCAAGACTTTAAATCGCTTACCGTGAAGCACGAAATTTTTAAGGACATCAAACTAAATGAGCAGAAAGCCAGAGATGACCTTAGCCAGCAAGTTATTGAAAACCCCGATCCTGAGGCGGAGGAAACTGCTTCGGACTACGCGGATGAATATGAAGACGACGATTACGAGCTGGACGATGGGTACGATGCCTACGAGGAAGCCTACAGCGGCTTCAACAAGCACAACGCCCAACCACAGCTAACAGCAGCAGGAGGCAACAGCACGGGCTCCGGAGGTACGGGCGGCGGCATGCAGCGCGTGAGCAGCTACCAGCCGAATGAGAAAGTGCTGCGTCGCTATTCGGCCCGCATAAATGTAGAGAAGTACGATCCCAATGCCAATATGAGCGCACAAGCGGCCAATCGGCTGGTGAGCTTCGATCGCCGCCAGGAGACGGAGCGAGTGCGCGTGCGCGATAAGCACGATCGCGCCACGGCGGAACAGGTGATGGATCCACGCACGCGCATGATACTCTTCAAGCTGCTCAACCGCGGCCTGATTCAAGAGATCAACGGCTGCATATCCACCGGAAAGGAGGCGAACGTTTACCATGCCGTGTCCAAGAATGGCGCCGACGAGTTCGCCATTAAAATCTACAAGACGTCCATACTAGTATTCAAGGATCGCGACAAGTACGTGTCGGGCGAGTTCCGCTTTCGTCACGGCTACTGCAAGCATAATCCTCGAAAGATGGTGCGCACCTGGGCCGAAAAGGAGATGCGCAACTATCTGCGCATGCGCAATGCTGGTGTGCCCGTTCCCGAACCCATTCTGCTGCGATCCCATGTGCTGGTCATGCGCTTTTGCGGACAGGACGGCTGGCCGGCGCCCAAGCTGAAGGACGTCGAGCTGAGCACTTCAAAGGCGCGCGAGTTGTACCGCGATTGCGTGGTCATCATGTGGCGCATTTACAACCAGTGTCGGCTGGTGCACGCCGATCTCTCCGAGTTCAACATACTGTTCCAAGACGGTCAACTGGTGATTATCGATGTGAGCCAGGCGGTCGAGCACGATCACCCGCATGCGTTCGACTTTCTGCGCAAGGACTGCACCAACATATCCGAATTCTTTCGCAAGAAGTCGGTGGCCACCATGACCGTCAAGGAGCTGTTTGACTTCATCACGGACCAGACCATAAACGAGCAGAACATGGAGGAGTGCTTGGAGCGTATTTCGGAGCGTATTAAGGATCGGGACTTTGATGCCATCACGGCCCAAGAGAAGATCGACGAGGCCGTTTGGCAGAACTCCTACATTCCCAAACGTTTGGATGAGGTAAATAGCACACAAACCCTTCAGTTCTCCACAGTTCACTCATCAATTTGCCTTTCGCCCAACAGGTGCCGCATTTTGAGCGCGATGTGACCAAGGCCAAGCAGGGAGTCCAGCAAGATCTTGTCTATGCAAAAATCACAGGTCTTACACCAGCTCTAGATGTCCAGAAGCAGCCGGACATTTTGGATGCCGAAAATAAAGGCGCGGAAAGTGATCAGCAGACAAGTGGCAACGAGAGCGACGAATCGCAGGACGACGACGATGATGCGACTAAGTTCAAAAACTCGGCACGGCCTCGTGACGAGTCGCCCGATAGCAAAAAAGCTCGCAAAAAAGCGGTGAAGGATGCGAAGGCCGAACAGCGAAAGGTCAAAGTGAAGAAACATGTGAAGAAGCGCAAGGAAAAATTAGGCAGCATTAAAAAGTAGTCGAATATCTCTGGCATTAATATTATTTTTTTGTAAACCCCAATAACTCTAATGTAAACCAAATTCCAAAGCAATTAGAAAGAGGAATTTGAAGCAGATTATGTTTAGATTATGTATTGTGATGCATAATAAAAAGTAAGCAACCCAACACTAAATGTTTTTCTTCTTTCTTGCAGAGGCGTTTTCATTTTGTAACGTATGTAAATAATTTGAAAAACTGAAAGTCATGGTGAAGACGTAACTGTCATTCTTCTTCTAAGAAAGCTTAATGTCAATTATTCTAATTATTTCGTTCCTTCTGAAGCAAACGACGTACGAACCCGTTTCATTCCATGCGTTCCAGGCACACTGTCACGACATACGTGCTTAAAAAAGAACAGGGAAGAAGAAGCACTTCAACTGAATCGCATTAAAAATCAGGTTGAAAAAAATTTGCAGCTTCAAAAGAAAAGTTCTCAATCCGAAGAACCTGAATAAGTTTGAAAGAGGCAGAGTTATCGAGAATCGCGAGATGGCTTTGAATTTCGAGAGAGCGCTCTACAAGATTGTCATGGAACTGAAGATTCCGCCCAAGGAGCACCGGGACTTCCTCTTGGACGCCGCCTACCTCGCCGGCTGGTTCAACAACGCATTCAAGAAGCGCCGATCAATGTTCGCCGGCAGTTTCAGCAGCTTGCCGGCAACCGGTAAGGCCCGCAGCAGTTGTCCCTCTGCACACTCTAAACGCATCCTTGCAGCTACCTATATGTGCGACAATATGGTGGACGTGCCGGCCAACTTCAACTGTTATCTGGTGCTGGAGCTGAAGTTCCCGTTCTATACGGACATGAAGAACGACGACTACATCTATTTGCACTCCTCGTGCAAGGAGAAGATACTGGGCAACTCATTGATATCGTCGGTGTATCTGCAGAATCATCTGCGCAACGATCTCAACGCACTGCTGCGCGCACAGCCAAAGATCAACTGCTCGACGGGCACCGGACGCACCTACCAGCTGTGCTACCACACGAGCCTCTATCCCATCAGTGCCCACACCATCATCGCCACCCAGCTGAAGTCGACGAACAATGCGCGCATCATATTCGAGTTTCTGGTGGCCATTAAGCTGCCCATACCCAAGTACCCGAAGCCGCACTGTGTGCCGCTGCCGGAGTCCATGGCGAATGTGGAGCTGGGCTATTGGGTGGCGCTGCCCGTGCCACACTTCGACGTCAACTTCAACGGGCACAGCTTTCTGGGTCGCAGCCACGTCTGGCAGATGGCCACCTCGGTGCAGCGCCAACGCTGGAGCGTCATCGTGCGACTCTTCTACACGCTGAGCATGGCCAACGGCACCCTGAACACCATCGGAACACACGCTCTCAAGCACACGTGCATTAATCTCTGCGAGAAATTCGGGCTCGACAAGGCAGATCGGCCCCTCAGTCTAAAGCTAATGGACGTAAGAACAGTCTTTAATTGAACCTTAAGCAGCGATCTCAGAGCTCCTCTTTCAGATGATGATCACGCACGGCATTCGAAAGCTGAGGGAAGTTTCTATGGCCAGCAAGAGCGGGCAGATCATCAACTTTGAGGTGCACTTCGATCTGCCTTCAGACTGTGCGAAAACGGACGTTTTGCTCTCAAAGATTAAGGCCAAAATGAATAATAAAAATGGCGTTGATTTTGACAATCTGCGCCTGCTATTCGGGCTTTTAAAGCAGGAGTAAAAGTAGACAAAATATGCCGGCCAAAATGCTTAGAACAACTACTACGTATACTTGATATTTGTTTGCACTCAAATATTATGGCAGGGAACTAGAATTTGATTTTAAAAACATTTGTTGCTTTTTTATAGATAGCATAAAATAGTTTTTAATAATTGCTCTTTAACTTGTTATATCGCAATTAAACTGAAAAATAGTTCAACAAGAACACATTAATAGACGAGTATGAATCTTTATTTTTCTACTATTTTTTTTAATACAGTTGACAAAGCGAGTGTCAACGAAAGTAAATGAGACAATAAAAGAAATATTAAAAGCTTAAAATATTTGTAATTTTATTTGTCTCTCCGGCCATCTATGTCCCTATTCAGTAGTCAGTACGAAAAATAGGGGGGTGTATAAATCTATTCTTAAATATAAAACTATTATAAATGGTGGAAAAATATTCAGGCAGAGTGAAACAATAATAATAGTAATTGGTTTTTGATATTTTAGCCCCAACTCACAGCTGAGGGTGGTCAGTGATTTCCCGAAGACATCCTGCGTAGCCTGTTACGCACGTGGGGAGGAATACAGGATAATAGTAGGTTTAAAGGTAGCAGAGAAAGTCTGGCTACCTAACAGAAAAGCTGAGGAGACTCAATTCGATTATAATGGATTTTGTACTGTCCCCAGAAACATGAGCAGTATTCCAGGATAGGGGGCACAAATGAAGGGATCGTTAAACTCCTGTGACCAACTTTCAATAATCCAAAGTGCACTCTTAGCTTCGCTTACATTAAACTAATTGGTTTTCTTTTGATTGCAGTCGCCATTTTTTTCTGATTCAAAACAAAAAGCCGTTAACAAAAAGTATGTAAACAATCCTAGACCAACTGTCAAATATCTACAACTGAGCATATGGACAACACTGGCCACATGCAACTCTGACTTTTTTTTCGTTGTTTGAATTGAAGTATAAACGGACTTGTCAGTTTGTTTTTGCATTTGGTCACGATTTTCCCAGTAGGTTGTCTCTGTGGAAGAAGGAGGCGGAGTTGAAGCAGTCAGGACGTAGGCACAGGTAAAATATGAAGTCAATGTAGCATTTGAAGGAAATTGACAAATTTATAGCCCTGCATTTGGTGCAAAATGTCTGATAATCCTACAGATATTAACCGAAAAGCTACCGATTCCGATTCCGCAGAGACGCCGCCACAGCTATCTAAAATTGGATTACGCCGAGCGCACAGGATGTCCAAGATGAATGAATCCCATCGTTTGCTCAGGTCGCAGACAGCCGACAAGGAAGACGACGAGCTGTTCGTCAAGCTGCCCAAGTTCAGCAAGCGACTGCGGGGCAAGAGCTCGTCTGAGGCCCAGGAGCCGATGATGGAGATCGATGCCATCGTCAAGGAGCCAGTGCCGGTCAATCAGCAGCTCTACAAATACCTGAAGCAGCCTAATTGCCAGCGTTGGATCTGGTGCGAGTTCATCGAGTCCTTCATCGACAAGGCGATCCTGGCGAGCGCCTACGACATGAACAGCTACGTGCACAGCTGCTTTCCGCAGCTCCAGACGCGCCAGCTGCCACGCCGCTCCTGGCAGATGATACGCCGCAACATGGGCAAGGCGCGTCGCTTCTCGCCGGCGTTCATAACCGGCGAACGCATCGAACTGGAGCGCTGTCGCCGCATCGTACGCCAGCTGCAGCAGCGCAAATTCGATGTGGAGCAGAACGGACAATCCTTGGAGCTGATGCCCAAGCAAATACCGTTGCCGCTGCCCGTGGATACGAAAGTGATCAGCTTGCTCGGCACACCTCAGTTGATGCTGTGCAAGGGACGCATCGTTGGCTACGAGCCCAGGGACAGCAGCTACCTGGTCAAGTTCAACATAGGGGGCAAGCATACCGTGCTCAGCATGCCGGATTGCCTGCTCCATGTGCTGCAGGAGTGCAAAAGCCTGCCGCTGGCAAGCATCGTTCAGGAGACAGAGGACAAGAAGATTGCCGTATCGGATATCGCCGTCGATGGCGACGAACCGAAGGCCCTGCTGGATGCGCTGCTACAGCTGCACAAGCTGCTGACCCTCAAGCGCAGGACCGTCCAGGATATGGCTGGCATGAATGAGGAACTGGAGGCCAATGGCCCGCCGACGCCTGCCCGCCGCGAGGCGAAGCAAACACCGCTGCGCGAGCGGCTGCAGCGTCGCTTTGCGGCCAATATGATAACGCTGCATCGCGTCAACTCCGACATCCTGGAGCCGTTGCGCGTGGTGCACCATTATCTCAATGAGTACGAGAAGGAGGCACTGCAGAGCAAGTGCATTCCACGCAATAAGCTGTACGAGAAGTGCCGCACCCTGGCCGAAATGGACCTGAAGGCGTCGCCGTTCCAAGGCGGCGTGCAGCTAGAGTCCACGCGTGAGCTAATCCTGCGCCTGCAAACGCTGCTCTATCTGTGCGGGGAACTAGGCCATGGCAACAACATCGAGTTGGATGCGGTTATGGATGACTTTGTGAGCAACATGATGGTGGGCTTGCCGCCACAGCTAACCACCGAGTTCGGACTGGTGGTGGCTCTGCTTCAGCCCCTGCGTGAACGCATCCTGGCCATGACCAAGACGGAGACGGAGCGCTGTCAGGACCTAATCCAGACGCAGCCGTCCGATTCGACAAGTCTTGTGCTCAACGAAGAGTCTGACATCGAGGTGGGCTTGTAGGACCCACTGACAAAGGAAAAGCAAAATAAATAAATAAAAAAAAAACCGTTGAGTACTTTAATATACTTTTTCTTAACTATAACTAAATATCTTCGATCATAATATGTACAGAAAATATATATTCATGAATAAATCTTCTGGCTGTGCCAACAGATAAGTCAAGAAGTTTTCTCTGTCTCATCATTGTTATGGTAGTTATTATTATTGTCATCCTGAATGTATTCCTCGCACAGCTCCAAGTCCACAGCATCCATGTAATCGTTTTCCAGAATGGCCAGCGTATGATAAAAGGAATGATCCTCGTCAGGGTTTGCCACAGCCTGCTCCGCATGTAACATGGCGCGCTTGAACGCATTGCGTCGCAGACTTTGGTGGTTGCCCAAGCGCAGCTTGTACGTGGCATACGTGAAGAGCTGATGGGCTACCACCTCGGCCATGTTACAAGTTCCGTAGAAAAATACCATGTGTTTGCGATCGCCTGGTTTTAGAACACGTGCCGGCCACGGCCGATATCCTTTCATTTTGGCAAAAACGAAATCACCCTTCTTGAATTGCTTGTCTTGTTGACTGGCTTTCTGGCTCATTTCTATAGGTATTTATATGTATTTGCAGATGAGCGCGAAAGACAAAATTATTAAATTTGCAAAAGTGTTACCAGATCAAATTTATTGCATTGGCCATTAGCTGAACTTGCGCAATCTACATCGATAACACGCCAAAAGCAGCATTGATTTCAATGGCAGGCTCACGATCGAAACACCCGATATTTGCCTGTGGGCGGTATCGAACATGCAGCGCTGATATTCGGAACTTGGCGATTTTTCCAATTTGTAGAGAAGTGCGCGTAATTAAATCTTTTCACTGCATGACCGAGTATACAAATTTTTGGTCACGCAGAAGTCAGGATATTACGCGTTCAGACAATTTTTCTCTTCATTAAGTTGTTATTAAAGCTTATTTACCCAGAGATATACATATATAAGAATTAAAAACCAGTATTTTTTTTCAAGTAATTTTTTTTTGGTCATGTAAAAATATAATATCTCTTATGTAAAAAAAAAAAATGTGTTTGTCTCTATAACCAGAAGTCTTACCTAAAGTATGCTAATCATAAAAGTGCGCAGCTATTTATAAAGATCTGCCTATACTTGGGAGTGTTGTGCTTACCGGATATGTGCTTAAAACCTATGGGAAATCTAGGCACCGACTTATCTGAGTGTTTACGGGGGCAATCAACTGTGCAGATAATACATTTAGCAGTTAGTGGTAGGTATATGTACAGTGGTTAGTTCATTCTATTACTAGGTAGGCACCTGCACAACTTGTGGGCGTATAAAACCAAATCACAGCATGGACTTTAGCTATAACTAGACCAGATTCCAATTGCAGAGCGCTCCTCAGGAGTTGCAGCGCTTGCGCAGGCTGATGTACATGAGGAGGCGGAAGAAGATCATCAGCATGGCCAGCAGGCCGAACTGGTGCAGTATGGAGACCTTGTCCACGTCCAAGAACTTGAGCAGCACCCGCGGATCGCTGAAGTGGCAGTAGATTTCATCGCAGTCCAGCTCCTCGCGCTGGAACCCGAACACGGACAGAATCAAGGCCACCACGCCCACACGCACATAGCTGAACTTCATCAGCAGATTCATGGGTCCAGGTATTTGGGAGGCGAAGTCAAAGCCATAAATGGCCAGGCCCATGAGCGGAGCAATAATCATGGGACCCACAACGCTGCCGTTCTGCGGGTGGTAACAAAAGATATCGCATTCAGAATTGTTATATTTATAAATCCAGAATTGGGTGTCTTTAGAGGAGGTCATCAGTATAAATCTATCAATCTATAAATATAAATAATCTGCGTAGCCAAAAAATGTGAGTACATTCTCTGAAGGTACGCGAGTATACGTGTTAAATTTGAGATCTCTTCATACGGATAGACGGACGGACATTGCACAAACCCAATATACTGTTTTCACTTCGTGAATAATAAATTGAAAGCTGAATGGATAATATTTTTACGCGTGCGCCTAAAAGTATGCCACACAAAAATATGCGAACTCCATTTAAAAATGTTAAGGTAGGAATCAAGTACTCACTGTTATGCTGAAGGTGGCGCCAATGGCCAGGCCCATGCCCTCGGCGACGAGGGAAATCATCAGGCCGACGGCCACGAAAATGCAGAAGCGCCAGAGCTGCTCCGGCAGGCCGGACATCCAGTAGGTAACGGCCATGAAGGTGAGATTGAGGAGCACCTGCAGCGGCAGCCGGGAAATGCTGAGCGCCATATAGTAGGGCATTAGCGTGTACCAGCGATTGAAGGTCTCCTTTTTCACGACCTTGACCTCGGCGGGATCTGGAGAAGGCGACAGGGTGAGTAACTGCGTCATTATCATCCCGTGCAGCACTTACAGCTGAGTATGGGCACCATGACCTGGGTGTAGACGATCATGAGCACGGCGCCAATGCAGAACTTGAGATGATCGAACATGCGGGCACCCTGATTGCCCAGCTGGAAGAAGATCAGGCCGAAGAACAGGCCGCACAGCGTATGGTGGAACAGCTGGATGGCCAGCGCCAGGCGGGCACGCATTATGCGGAGCAGCATGACCCGCGTCAGCACCAGGAACTGCTGCAGACCGGATATCTCGCGGCGCTCGTGGTGCAGCCGCTGCGAGTAGGCCTTCATCTGCTCGAGCAGTGCGCCCGCGGCGCCCATCAGGGTGCCGTCCGTGGACGCGGCGGTGCCCGCAAAGAGGCCCGGCAAGAACTGTCGCTTCGGCTGCTCCACGAACAGCGTGGTGATGGCCTGCTGCGGCTCCAGGGGCGTGCCCGCCGGCAGGTCCGGCTGCTTGGCCCGGTAGGTGAGCTTCCCATTGTCCGTCAGCTCGCTGAGCAGCGGCACCAGCTGTCCCTCCTCGGCATCGATCACCTCAATAACTGTGCAGAGATTAGGCAAGTGTTCGAAAAAAGCCAACGCCAGCGCCAGCTGAGCACTTACTATAGTCGGAGGGGCTGTAGTGCCGCGGGCAATCCAACTGGGCCAGCCGCAGGAAGGGTATTGTCGCGTGCGGATTGCCCTGGAAGACGCACTGGCCCTTGGCCAGCACATAGACGCTGTCGAAGTAGTTGTAGATCGTCGCCGAGGGCTGGTGTATGGTGCAGACGATGGTCCGGCCATCGCGGGCCATCTCGCTCAGCAGGCGAATGCACTGGGCGGCGGTCACCTCGTCCAGGCCGCTGGTCGGCTCGTCGAGAAAGAAGATGTTCGGGTTGTCCACCAGCTCCAGGGCGATCGAGAGCCGCTTCCGCTCGCCGCCGCTCAGCTTGTCGGCGGTGACGTTGCGGCGATGGTTGAGATTCAGGTTCTTGAGTATTTCGGTGAGCAGCTCCTCCTTCTTGTGGCGCTGCTGCAGCTTCAGGTCGTACGACAGGTGCATCAGCTCCTCGACGGTCAGCAGCGTCTGGTGGTGGTCCTCCTGCGTTATGTAGCAGGCGTCGTCCCGCTTCATCTTAATGCTGCCCTTGACGCCGGTCGTCCTGCAAGCAAGTTCGAGAAATCAGAGGCTTTTTTGCTTCAGCTCCAAAACTGGAGCCCCGGAAGCAAAACTCGAAATACCGCTCGGCCCAGCGAAAGGCAGTTAATGTAAATGTTAATATATGTATGCGTTTATAGAATAACATATCGCATTGTTTGCTCAAATCCAAAGCGCTAATACGGCTGGCCTTCAGCCTGAATTGGTTGTTATTCCCATTCCCAATCTGGCCCCTCTGGGCGGACAGGGTATCATGGCTTCTAACAGCCGGGGCGCGGGGTATCTCCTAGTCGCGTCTAGAGCATTCTACTGGCTTTTATTGAACTTGGCTTAAGCTTAAATAAATGATGGCACAATGACTCAGCAGTCGAAAAGACAACAATTAAGAACGTTGCCGTCGGGTGTAACCCACTGCGCAATACTCCTTCTTAATTATTATTGTCTTTTTCTTGAAATTAGAATACTCTAGCTCTAAAATTGAGGAATTAGCCATCCCAAGGCGTTTACAAAAAACTCATCTGCGATCTTTAGAGAAGGCTATCAGCTGATTTCGTCAGCTTGCCACGCCCCCAGTGGGCGCAGCCGTAAAATATTAGCATTTTGTCGGACGTGGGTATTCACGGAAATATGCATTCAAAAATTTCCAGTTTCTAGCTTCAAGCCCGATATACTCGTTTTACGTCGAGAATGAGTATAAAAATGGCAATAAATAAATGTTCACGTATTTCCAAAGGCTGCTGACAATTATGTTTGTTATTGATATACCTTATTTCGCAGCTCTCAAAGCCTATGCACAATGATTGAGAACCGTATATTCTATAAGTGTTTATTCGCTGTCCATGTTTTGTAATATTTGCAATTCAGGCTCGCCCTTCAATCAAGTTGTTTTCAAAATTAGATGAATAAAATTACATTTGTGAAACTAGCCAAACGACACACGTATATTTTTATTTCTGCGCCGGCGACGTTTCGTATCATTTGCTGTTTAAATTTTGATCGCAGACGTCAATATCCAGTATTTGAGTTCTAGAACCGGTTGAAATTTCAACATCGTCATGTTCCAGAAGTTCAGGCGGCATCGCGTTTCGTTTTTCAATCAATTCGAATGCTTACCTGAAGCCCGAAATCGCATTCAGCAAACTGCTTTTTCCGGCCCCCGAGGGGCCCATTATGGCCGATAGCTGTCCGTTACGGAAGCTGCCGCTGACGCCTTTCAAGATTTGCCGCTGTCCGGCGACGCGAACTGGAAAACAAATGGAAAAGTTAGAAACCGATTCTGAGAGGCGCCACGAACCCAACGAAAAGCCAGTTCCATTTACGCGCTTTACAATATAAATTTGTTATGCCAAAAAAAAAAAATACAAAAAAATTCATTTACAAATTCAACGATGAGAGGGCAGTTTTTTGACTCTCGGGCAGATCAATTTCTATTAAATATAATTATATATAGTACTGAGTATTTGAGTATTTTATGAATAAATGGGACTTAGCTAATATATTTTCAGTTGAGCTCAACGAATTAACTACTGCATTTAATGGCATTGTTTCGATCGTATTTTAACTCCCATTTTATGTCAGGTCGAATAGGGTTTCTTTCTTTATGACGACACGGCAATAAAACTAAACGATTAAACGATTTTACAGCGCCAGCAACAATTACAGGTACAACGGTAAGCATGTGTTAAGTCTGTCGGCAAGTGCTAAATGAAGAGCCCCAAGTTTGGGCCTGAGATCAGAGCTGGCAACTACGAATCGGGCATGACTGGCACTAAATAAACGGGAATTTTTTAAGCAGCAACACGTTTGTGGGCTTAGCCAACTAATTAATGCCGATTGATATCGCTGGTGATACCAAGCGAGCTGAATACAAACTGTTGTAGGGCCTGCATGAGTTACGAAATTCGAGAAGAGCTGCCAGGGGTCAAAGGTTGGCTTAGGTAAGGAGAGACACATGTACTATACAGGGACCTTTCAATTCCGTGCGTGATTTGTTGTGTCAGAGTGTGTGTCCATGTATGTCAATGTCGAACGGGCCTTATCAACAGCCCTGGATCGCCCACTGTCTCAGAGAATGTGATGGCATTAAAAGTAAGCTAGTAGGTTAAAGTCGGACCAGCAACGACAGTTGACGACTGTGCGTACTTTGAATCGACTATATACCGCCTTATCAGCGATATTACGAGTCCAGAATGTTCCCAGTATGGCTTCTAAATACAAAATTGCGAGCGGAAATCATAGAAATTAGGTAACATTTCAACTCTAGCCACTAAGCGCAAATAACGACGTAAATAATGCTTTGATTCCCATTGAACCCGGTTTATTGTGTTTCACTTAGCATCTAATTTATAACCAATCGACACATTTAGTGAATTAACAAACAGGGTTGAATTTATTGTTTATAAACTCTATATATTTAATACACTTGCCGAGGGTACTCCAGTCTTGTTATGAACTAAGTCGCTATGCATATTCTTCCCCAAGGCATATAGAACACTCTCCTGTAGAGCCATCTGCAAGGGTATCTAATCTTCGGCACCAGGCATTTAATGGTTTTTCCCGCTTAATTATACGCTTTCGGTCACCTTTTGAACTTCATTACATTCGATCGAAACTGGAAGTCAACTAAACTTGAACTAACCGTGACTCGTGCGAGATTTGATAACGCTTAAGCATTTCTTTCGTCTAGACTCGTATTGAAATTCGTATTTTTGCACAGCTTGATTACGCTCAACTTGAACCTTGTCCGGCATTAATCGGTACGCCGGGAAACACTAAATCCGTGATTTAACTCAACGAAAGATCGTGCTTGGTTTCGGGTTTGAACAGACCTCGAGCATAACAAAAAACAGTAACAGTTATTAAGGCTTCGATCTGTTTACTTCTCTGATAGAAATGCCCATATCACTCAGATCGATTAGCTAACAGCTTTATATTCACCCAATTGATCTTAATCTTCGTGTTCTCTTTTCTGAAGCAGTCTAAAAACAGATCAAAACAAACCCCATGGAAACGAACTTTTTCGCTTAGAGCTGATATTTTTGGTTTTTGGCACATCTCTTTTTTTTTTTTTGGCACTGCCAAAATCTGTGTGCTTATCTCGAGGTTAATTTTAGGTGTAGACCTTGACACCCGAAGATCACAAGTGAAATGTACAAATAAAGACCTAAATTTGATTTAAATATAGAACTGCCGTTGACCAGTTAGCTGTTCCTCTGGAAGGCATTAGATCGCGTACTACGGCGTAGTATTTGCTTTTTATAGGCCACGTTTCGAGCTGGCAGCATTGAGACCTCCCACGGGCCCAATTGAAATTCCCCGAGCAATAGCCGTAAATCAAAGAACTTCAGTGGCGAAAACAAACAGCTCGTAAAGCAAATCACGCGATCAGTATTTACCCCGCATAGAAGCGATCTAGGAGGACACCGTGCGAGTGGAATAATATTAGTCGTGGTCGGATCAGGTTGTGGGAGGCTACTAGAATATTGTTTGCTTATATTTTCGTAAATGATAATTTAGTAATTTAATAAAGTTATTTGGAAACTATTGATGTCAGTTTTATAAAATCCAAGAAAATGTTTGATCAATCTTATTTATGCTTTGAGTGCATAGAATGTTATTGGCCATGTCTTGCATGGACCTCCCACGGGCCCAATTGGAATTCCTTGCGCAACGGCTGAAATCGCAATACTCGTAAATCAAAGAAGGTCAGTGACAAAAACGAAAAAAACACACCGCTCGCAAAGCAGCTCACGAGAGCCGTATTTACCGCTTATAGACCAGTGGCCAAGTTTACATATCAATTAGCCTGCCGGCTCCCCGACTCCCCGACTCCCCGGGTTTGTTGTTTGAACGGCAAAGTCGACGGCGACGTTGGCCTTTTATTTGAGCTGGCTGAGCAAACGGCGCCGAATTCTGAAATCGAGTGTTGGCCAATCGGCGTTTTCTTAGCTTTGATCTTTGCTGGGGGGGACACGCCCACTTCAGTGGGGCAATGGGCGCCAGTGGAGCTCACCTAGATTAGCACGAGTGCAGCGGCGAGTACTCGAACACACCGACATGAGTCACACCTGAACGCGACGTGACCAATTTGCGTATTCAATTCACAATTAGTGCGTCCGGGTGGGCAGAGAATCGCTCCATGAATGTCGAGAACGTGACGACATGACAACTCAGTCCAGTTTCGGCTGCACTCCGAGCACTCGAATTTGTCCAAGTGCACCCGGTAAACGTGCCGCCAATTTACACCAAAGCTGAGAAGGACAATTAAGTCGGGCAAAAGTCCAAAAAACGTCGCTCGTAAACATGGGGTATTTATCGGATAGGGTATTCAGAGTTCGACAATTGGACGTCATCCGTCAGGTCTTTGTTGCAGTTTGCATTTAGACATATGTTACCACGTTTTATTATTTGCTAATTATCGCAAGTCAGCTAAAAATCGAAATTTAATTATCAGCCACTTCAATGCGACTTTCTCAGAGCTAAAAACGCAATAGCCGCAAGAAAAAAGCATTAAACATGCATTTCATATTTCCAACGGAAGATACAAAGCTGAGAGATTATAGCCGGATACGTGCTCATATAGAAATTATATAAATTGTATAAATAGAGATTATTCATGCCGGATCTTCGTTTCAAATATAAACAAATATACATACATACATACATACATATATACAACTTGTGCACATAATTATATAATTAAAGAATTTCCATGCTGCTTCTTCTTTTGCGATATTTAAAGCTAGATTCCCGTTTTACAGCTAATTTATGCTGGCCTTGTCAAATAATCGATCCCTCTTAATTAGCGTGTAATTCGTAATTTATAAAATCTATTTACTATTTATTAGATAGCCATCAATTACAACACAGGCTAATTGCAGAGCGTTTTGAATACGGAATCTGGCCCTGAGATTTATGAGAGTTACACGTATATTATAGCTGATCTCTGACCTGATATCTATTTAAATCACCCTCATAATTGACTGCAACTGAGCTAAAAAAAAAAAACACAGGGTATACGAAAGGAAACAGATTCAAATTGGAATCCGACTATTTACTTATTACACACTCATATTGTTATTCATTCAATTAATCGAATCTATCACAGTTAAATAATAAGAAAGACCTAATGGAAAATTCGCCATGCAACAACTTAAGCCAACTTAAGCCTGAGGATTCGGGGAGGAGCTAATTGGCGTACCTATAAGTCGCACCTGGGTGTAGGGGCTCTGGACACACTTTCGTAAGTGCTTTGCGCTCGTTTGACATGTGTCAACTATAAATTCTCAGCTCGTTAGCTGATGAGTAGATAACCCTTTAACTGCAAGTTCAATGATGCACGAGACTCTTTGTTTACGTAACAAATCTCTTATGCATATATAATAAAAATTGTGCATTTTTTCTATCTTGTTGTTATATGATTTATCTGTTCTATGTGTTAATACCCTGGGCGTACAATAATAATAGATAATTTGCCTTTTACACATATTTCAGATTAACTATATAGTATATATAGGCTCGAAAGTTTATAGAGTGTATTCGAAATTCAGCAATAGACAGATAAAAGTTCTCGCTTGTTTTCAGTTTGTTTTTGCTGGTATTTAACTAAACACGAGCTGATTACATTGTGGGAGTTGTCGCAATTTCGACGTCGTTACCAGCATGCCTAGAAAGAGACGCACTGCGTGATAGAAAGAGAGCGAGATGTATGCGCTTATGTATACATATTATAGAGCACTTTAACGCTTAGCCACATAATTCGAGGAAAAATGGAAAAGTGTTGAGTAAAATGTGAAATTCCGCAGCGAGTTTCAATGAAAGCGCCGCATTCGGCGCGGGGCAAGGAGGGAAATTATTCAATCAAAGTTGGTCAATTTGTTGCCGTTGCTGTTGTTGTTGTTGTTGTTTTCCTTTTTCGTTTCTTTTGGCACAGCAGCATAATCTGGTTGTTGCTATTGTTGTTTATGTCCACGCTCATAATGATGATGTTGCTGATTATGATGAACGCTGCCCACAGCCCGGGCGAATAGTTTGAGGAAGTAGCTTGTAACTGTGCACAATTTGTAGATAGATCTGTGCATGTGCACACACACACACACACACTCGCACACCCTTGTGCCTGTAGTGGTGGCTGCTTATCGCCTATTGTGATATTCCACATGCGCCCACATTTGGCGACATCGCGCGCCTCGCATTGCACGTTGCACACGGCGTATACGCGACGATGATTAACCCGGACTAGTGCCCCGGCCGAGCGAAGGCTACGTGCTGAGGCCAATTATTAATATTGAAAATTGTAACTAACCGAAACACACTCTCATTGCGTAAGCAGAAGAAACACTTCCCAGGCACGGTTCTTATCGTGCTTCAACCATCGTGACTGACTGGGAAGTACCCTGTTTTTATTGTACGCACGAAGTGAATGGAGTATATGGGATTTCTTGTCCGTATCAACGCCAGATACAGTTTTCAAGCCAGATGCATAAAGGTTATACTGGTGACCTCCTCTAAACCGGAGGATACGCCCATTGGGGGCGTGGCTTTTTTTTCTTGTTGTTAACGAGTATTGCGCTGTCGGTTAGACCCGACTGTAACGTACTCGCTTGGCTGTATTTCTCATTGAAGAGTATATCGGTTTTGTGCAATGTCAAACCTGGAATATTGAAATCTGTGTCTGGCAAAGTGTAGGAAAAATAGCTGATTAGCGAGAAATATATTCTCGCCGTGCCCACCCCTGCCCTTTAAAGCGAAAAGAAGACTCCCTTTTAAGCAGTGAATATTTATTGTAAATATTGGCTTAACCAATTTGCCAAGTCCAGATCCAGTCAGAGTATATATATGCATAATTAAACACCTTATTGGACAGCTATGCAAATACGGGCAGATCTTATTTATTGCCCTTAACCGTTTTGTGACGTCACTGACACCAGCCAGCGCTGACTCAGTGATCACGGATCACTGATCAAATGATAAGCCGCATGCGCCTCGTCGCACTGGCAAATGCAAATGCGATCCAGCAAATTGCAAATTTCAGCTGGCAAATGCCAAATGGCAATCGTATGTATGTGGGTATTTTATTTGAATGTGGACAAGTGGGCGGGGCGGGGGGCGGGGGGCGGACACCGAGCCGGAGGGGCTGCCAAATGCCTTACCTATACGAATATATGTATGTATATGCAACTTGAGCACTTCCAAGTCTCGCTTCGAATCGATTTGTGTGTCAATGGCGAAACACGCTCAAGTACTCTGAAATCCATCGATAGGCGAGTCGAGACATTGGCCGACGCGTCAACTCGATGCCAACTCGTTTTGGCCGACTGAGAATTGGGCGCAGCACCAAAACGAGGAAGACGCCGAATGCCAAAAGTGTCCACTTTGAGCTGGCCATCACTCAGCCGGAGCTGGGTGACCAAATCGCAGTTGACAAGCGCCGAAAGAAGGTTGACAGCAAGAAAAACAAGCCAGCAGCAGGCTTGCGCGACTGGAAGGTACCCTGTCAAATACACTCGCTGGGGCTATAAACTTAAACTGAATTCAATTTAAGTAAATCACATTAATTGCATTGAATTTTATTCAAATACAACTCAAAATACTTGGAATGGAATTCTATTTAAAGGTAAAATATAAAAATAATATACTCATAGCGGACTTTTCGCCAAGTGTAAGATCTTTAAGAATGACGGCTGATAGCATAAATTGACTCTAAACAGCATTTAGCCTTCTTTCGTGAGTACGGGGCATAACAAGTACATTTTGTAATTGATGTTGGCTGTAATAATAATAGACGCTTAAACACAAAAAAGCTTGTTTTTTATGCTCATATTTTATTTGCTCGCCAGTTCGTATAATTATGGAACACTTAGCGCTTGGCCAGCCAACAAGAAGTTGCGAAATAGCTCAAGAGAGCGAAACAAAGCCAACATTTAAATAACTCACGACGCGAGACTTTCGACTCAAGCTGAAATCGGAATTCACGAAACGCGTCGACTGTTGTTTTAAATAGAAAACATGTGCAGGAGCCAAATGAAAATGAAATGTAATGGCTACGCGGCGAAACAAATAAATGATAAAAGGTAATAGAAACCGGGCCTGGCCAAGTGCCAAACACCTTGTTAACATTGAAGCAGCGCCATAAAACTTGGCCATAACAATATGTGCATTTAGTACCAATGCTAAAGCTAAGTTCGCACTCGTAAAATATGGGTTTATGAATTATGGACTTAGTATTACAAAAATTGCCAACACGTTTTTGCATAAGCGCCATAAAAAAGAATTGAGTGAACCTCTTTCAAGTAAATGTTGTAATTCCCCATTATCAAATCGTAGTTGGGCAATTTATCATAATTTCGAGAGAAAAATGCATATGTCGTATTAATATAGAGATAAAAAAAAAAGCCAGCTGCATCGAAAATTGCTTCAGTTTTGACAGAATTACAAACAAAAGAATTATATCACTGCTCTACATTGTTATTTGAAATATATACTACTACTATATGCATAAACGGTAGGAAATATGGGTCAATGCTGCCACATGAAACTAGAAGCTTGCGTCACTTGGGTTTCTAAGTTATTAGCCAGACCTGGTGTTGCCACAAAATATATACAAATATATATTTTTCTTTTATTAAATAAACTTTAGTTTGCATGTTATACGTTTTCCTTCATTTTTATTGAATTAAAAAAAGAAAAGAACAAAGTTCTACTGAAAATTCATATAGCACAGAAAATTAATTTAATTTTTTGGGAAAAAAGCCAATATTTAAAATAATAATAATAATAAAAATAATATGTGCCATATATTCCTTTTTACTCATTTTGTTTAGCGAAAAATTAGATGAAATAATCTTTAGTTTGAATGTTTCATTTTTATTGAATTAAAAAAAAGAAAAGAAAAAAGTTCTACTGAAAGTTCATATAGCCAAGAAAATTAATTTAAATTTTTGGGACAAAAAAAGGCAATATTTAAAATAATAAAAATATATATATTTTTTGTTTTTTTCTGTGCCATATATATTCTTTTTAACTTCTTTTGTTTAGCGAAAAATTAGATGAAGTAAACTTTTTATTGAATTAAAAAAAAAAAGACAAAAAAGCCAATATTTAAAATAATACAAATATATATTTCTTGTTTTTTCTGTGCCATATATATTCTTTTTAACTTCTTTTGTTTAGCGAAAAATAAGATGAAATAAATATTATTTTGAATGTTTAATTTTTATTGAATTAAAAAAAAAGACAAAAAAGCCAATATTTAAAATAATAAAAATATATATTTTTTGTTTTTTTTCTGTGCCATATATATTCTTTTTAACTTCTTTTGTTTAGCGAAAAATTAGATGAAGTAAACTTTTTATTGAATTAAAAAAAAAAAGACAAAAAAGCCAATATTTAAAATAATACAAATTTATATTTTTTGTTTTTTCTGTGCCATATATATTCTTTTTAACTTCTTTTGTTTAGCGAAAAATAAGATGAAATAAATATTATTTTGAATGTTTAATTTTTATTGAATTAAAAAAAAGACAAAAAAGCCAATATTTAAAATAATAAAAAAATATATTTTTTGTTTTTTTTCTGTGCCATATATATTCTTTTTAACTTCTTTTGTTTAGCGAAAAATAAGATGAAATAAATATTATTTTGAATGTTTCATTTTTATTGAATTAAAAAAAAAACTTATACTGAAAATTCATATAGCCAAGAAAATTAATTTAATTTTTTGCAACAAAAAATGCCAATATTTAAATTAATAAAAATATATTTATGTTTTTTCTGTGCCATATATATTCTTTTTAACTACATTTTATTAGCGAAAAATTAGAAAAGTATAGATAGAAAAATCAGTTAATACTCACAGAAATTTGTGCGCTGATCGACGGTGTAAAAAACATCCTGGAATTCGACATCCTTTGAGCTCTTGCTTGGCAGGCTGCGCGATTGCTCCATTGCGAATTGCGGTTGCTGTCCAGGTAATTTATTGCTATTTAATGCCACTTTGCTGTTGGAGCGCTGTTAGATAGAAGCGTGGAGCGGATTTATGTGTGCGTATGTGCACATGTATTTGGCTTTGGATATGTGCGCGTATTCGTAGTTCTTGTCGGTGTCGCTGAGGTACGTGTTGCGTTTTCAGATTGTTTCATTAACTGGGCGGCCAAATAGAGCTGGATTGTGGAGATACGGTTTGTTATTGTTTTGATTTTGCTTTATAATATTTGCTGTTGTTTTTGGCCTGTAATTTGTTATTGTTTTTGCTGTTCGACACGCATCGTCGGGTTTGGGTTTTTGTTGTGCCTTTGGATTTTTATGAAACTTTCACGAATCGCTTTGTTTTGGTTTGTGCGACGCCTGCATTGCCGCTGATTACGCGCTGTAAATAAAAAATTAATCATTTTAAATGTCGTTTTTTACTGGGACGTTAAGCGTGTCAAAAATGAAAAGCCAAAAGCAACAACAATCACATATAGAATAATTGTTATCTCCGGATTCGTTTTGGGTTTTTGCTGTCGCCTTTGCGGCCTTGACAGGCCGTAACAATCTGTTTATTTCCCTCCCCATTGTTTGTTGTTAATATTGGTGCTGTTGTTGCTATCAGTTGCATAAATTCGCAGTTGGCATTCCAAGAACCACGCGCCTCATTAAACTATGTGCCCACAGCTGGAATTATGGCACATGGTTCCATCTATGCATTTTTATTGTCTACTTAGCGATGTTCAATTATAATGTCCACCCGTATAATATGTATGTTTGTATGCATATATCCACAATTGACAGCTCAGACAGGGAATGTGCTAGGCGAGTCAACGACCCAATCTGGATTTGAAATATACACACGCAAATATCTTTGGAATAATCTTCTTTTTGTTTTTTTTGTTTTTTTTTTTTTTTTGTTTCATTGCAATTCAATAAATAAAGCAAATTTATTGCTTATTTAATGTCAAATAAATTAACGATCAGGTGAAACGAACATCCAAAGTAAAAGTTGAACAATCCTGAGTGCCTGAAGGGCCAGAATATGTAAAAAAAAAAAAACTGCTAAATAAAGCGAGAATAAGGCCAGCAAGAATGGCTGAAGAAATTAAGTTAGCCGAAAGTGAAAACTGGAATACGGTATGTGGGACACCTACCTGCTAATTTGGCAGAAAAAAAAAACAATACAAAAAAAATAAGAAACCGGTTTCCTTGCTGCTCCTGCTGTCTTGTCACAACCCTGGGATCAGGTAATTTATGTAGTCACATGTCTGGCACAGAACAATAACTGAGTGAAACCTGTTAAAATTGATAATCTCGATTTTATCGCAATCGCATCAAACATAAGAAAACCAGACTGCATTAAAATGCCAGCCTAAGCCGACGGCCGAAGCCAATGCAGATCCTCCGGAGAAGACCCTGCAAAGCCGGCCAGGTTCGTTAAGCCAGCTCGCAAACTGTCGAGTCACGTTAGCGGGCAAAATGTGGCAGCCAACTGTGAGGCAGGAACGGCGGCCGCGGGGCAGCCACAGCCACAGCCACAGCCACAGCCACAGCCACAACAGATGACTGGATGACTCGACACCTGACAGCCGAAGCCGCCGGACAGCCGCTGGACAGATGGATCACGTTTGTTCCGCTTTTAGCACCGTGCGCTTGTATCGCAGATCGGTTGAGCAGTCTCATCGGATCGCAGTCGCGACGTTAGAGAGCGATAATAATGAGTGAATATTTACTGCTGGTAAACAGCTAGCGCGATTGTTGTTGTGATGCTTTAATTGTATTATAAATTAGCAAATGCTTCCGACAAACCCATTAAAGATTTTGCACAGCACAACATGCGACTTATGCAAAAACAATATACATATATACATCCAGGGATTGTGTGAATAAAAAGCAGCGCCAGAGGAAATAACCCAGCATTTTTTTCACTTGAATCAGTTGCAAGCGTTGTTCAAATGCAGCCCAGCTGCAAACTTTATAACTTGAGGGCAAAATTCCCTTTACGAACACTTCTCCAAAACTCTTAATTATAAGACGCAAATACGGACCCCAATTTGAGGAACGTTAAAAACATTTAATGCCTTTCTTAATTCAAAGAAAAGGTTTTTTTAATGAGCATTTTGCATTTAATTTAAGAATTTTTATTTACTTCTACAACAATAACATTCGATTATACATTTTAAAATGATTCATATTTATTAAGCGAACATTTAAAAATAATAATATTAAGCTCAAAGTGCAAATTTTAAATATCTGTCTCGATTCTATTTGTTTCTCAATATTTCGGTATTAAACTAAAGCATTTTTTTCAAAGAACTTTAGAATAGATTTAAATTGAAATGAAAAACAAATGAAATATATTTGTATTTGTTGTCTGCTCAAAGAAACCTTTGGAACCTCTGACGATCGCTAGCCTTAAGTTTGCCAAACAGAAACAAAAGCGTCGCATTTTCGTTTTGAACACCCTGTATGGGCTAAAGACAAATGCAGATACTTTGATTTTGAGTTCTGATTTGCGTCCATTTATTTGCTTCTTTAATGTATTTGGCGTCGTCTGATTCCTTTGCCAAGCAAAGCGTTGGATTAATGCAAAATCGTCTGCGCTCCGGGGCTAAAACTCGTTTTATTTTTTTTTTGGATTTGTGCACTTATAAATAACCCAACGCATATGGCTTTAAATGACCGTAAGCCTTTTTATATAAGTGTATGCATATTTGGCCAATGGGGGCTTGGGGTTTTTTTTTTTTTTTTGTAGAACGCTGTGAAAAGTGACACGAGTCTTTCCACCAGGAAATGAGCGCTCCAATTTGAGTCTATTGGATAATTGAAAATTTACATATTCACATATCAGAGACATGCTTTATGCTAATTGCCTATATCTGATGTTCTCCACTCCAAATACGGCATTATCGTGACGATATACAAGAGAGGGGACTTTTGACTCATGCTAAGTACTATATATTTACATTTTTTTTTTTTTTTTGTTTTCTTAAGTTTGTTTTTATTTATTGCAACTAGGTGGGCTTGCGCCATGAATTTGAAAAACAAAAATACCTGTTTATTGATAATTCGAAAGGCGTTGGGAAAGTTCAGTATAAATAATACATAACATTCTGATAATTGCATACATAAATACATAAAAAAAAAAACTCTCTAAATTTAATGAAAAAAACATTTTTTGTTGATTTTTTGCAACAAACTAATTGCATTTGGTCACGATTTCAAGTTGTCAACTTTGTATTGATTTTAATTGCCCCTGAATATTTATATGATTATACAAATACATTTAATAAATATATTTATACGTTTTTTTGCGCATTTTTTTATGCGAAAACATAACAAATTAATCATTTACATTCCATATTGGCACTCTGAATTGCGAAGCAAACAAAAAAATTCAATGTATTAAAAATGCACATAAATTAATTAACTGTAGTTTTGATGCACTGTGAATTATGGAAATTGGAGTTGTGGAATTGCTTATGGAATTTCTGAGTTCAATGGGTTTTTTGATGGGACAGGCGCCGGATAAAACGTTAATATATTTTAGAACTAGAACTTTAACTAATAATAATTTTTAAATAAAATTAAGTAATTCCCAACTAGAATTTCCCAACTTAATTTTAGCGTATACTAACTTAATCTAAAAAAAAAAAAATAAGAAAAGTAAATATAAATTGAAAATGGATTTCATTAAATTTTTGTTCATTTTTTTAAATGTATTTCTATTTTTTTGAGCGCAACTGTGTCTAGTAGAAATAGACGCCGGATTGTGTTTGTGGGGTAAGGAAGTAAATTCCTGAGAATTTAACTAATTTAACTTGCAACGCTTTCGAGTTCATAATCTAATATTTGGTATGTAAGATGTTGATATTGAGAAATTAGTATTCTCTAATGATGAAAGCACCAACCGAAATGTTTAATTTATTAAGCATCTCGTATTTATTTTGCATTTAAAAAATCTGGCATTACAGGCCTGATTGGCTTTTAATGATCGCCGGAACAGCGATTTCGCCATTATCGTGCTAATCACGTTCCGATCTGTCAGTTTGCACTCATCTTTCTGAGTAAAAGCCCCGATCGTGCAGCCGCGCACAAGTTGGGATATACCAAAACCAAGAAATGATGGGGCTATGGATCAGCTTGTCGATTGCTTTCATACACACACACACACACACACACACACACACACACATGCGTGTGAGTCTATGCCATTTGGCAAAGTCCAGAGTTGAAGGTCAGAATACAATAAAGCGTATGATAAATCACATTTGTGCATAATTGATTACTAATCAGTTAAGAAATCCGCCTTCTTTTGTTCTCTTCATAGAACTTCTTGGGCAGTATATTTATCTCAATTAGCTCAAAAGCTTGTGAGATATTTCCTGTAAGATATACTTTATTCATTTTATTTTAATAAGCACTTATTAATTTTTTTTTCGCTTTTGCCATGCTAATTGTTAAATTTTATAGTTTTTTTTTTTTTTGCATTTTAATACTGAATTTAAACAGGTGTAAGCTTAATAGGTTTTTGTTTATGGTTACGGATTACGGATTACACGGATTAATCAGCTGGAGTTCACGCTCCGACATATGTTTTAAAACTTGAATTGCGTGTCAATTAATTACACGGTAAACGAACTTCTAATGATGCAAAATAATTGCAATGATACGTGGAGTTTTTTTTTTTTGTAAATTTTAAGTGTATATAATTTATATGTAGAGATCATAAGGTCTTATTATACTAAAGGAAGCATTACAAATTTTAATTATTTTGACAAAATCACGAAATTAACTTTATAGTATTTACCTCTCAGTATATACCTTTCCTAAAATTACCAATTTTTTACATATTTTAAACAAACAAAAAATTCAATATACAAATTTAAAAATTGTGTAGCTTTTAAGTGCATTTAAAATATATCATATAAATCAATTTTTTAGAGCCTTCTAGGTTGACTATTCGAAAGGGCACCTTACGAATTTTGAATTCCCTAAAACAAACGAAAGACAAAATAATTTTATATTTTTTATACAATTATTAAAATTGTATTAAAATAGTATATATCTTTTCTAAAACACAATTTATTTAATTAATTGCAATAAAAAAAAGAAGCATTGCAAATTTTGTGCACTTTTTAAACAAACAAAAAAAATGTGATACAATTATAAAAATTAGCTTTTAAGTGAATTTAAAATATATCATAAATACATATAAATCAATTTTTTAGAGCCTTCAAGTTTGACTATTCGAAAGGGCGCCTTACGAATATATAATTCCGTAAAACAAACGAAAGAAAAAATAATTTTATATTTTTTATACAATTATTAAAATTGTATTAAAATAGTAATAGTATCTTTTCTAAAACACAATTTATTCAATTAATTGCAATAAAAAAGCATTGCAAATTTTGTGCGTTTTTAAACAAACAAAAAAAAAGTGATACAATTTAAAAAAATTAGCTTTTAAGTGCGTTTAAAATATATCATAAATACATATAAATCAATTTTTTAGAGCCTTCAAGTTTGACTATTCGAAAGGGCGCCTTACGAATATATAATTCCGTAAAACAAACGAAAGAAAAAATAATTTTATATTTTTTATACAATTATTAAAATTGTATCAAAATAGTATAGATCTTTTCTAAAACACAATTTGTTCAATTAATTGCAATAAAAAAAAGAAGCATTTCAAATTTTGTACGTTTTTTAAACAAACAAAAAAAATGTGATACAATTATAAAAATTAGCTTTTAAGTGAATTTAAAATATATCATAAATACATATAAATCAATTTTTTAAAACCGTAAATTTTTAATTCCCTAAACAATTAGTAATATTGTGTTGCTTTTAAGTGCGGTTTTAAAACCATCAAGCTTGCCTCGAAACGAGAAAGATTTACAAAATTGTATCTCTTGAAAGCAACTTCCATAAAGTGTCTTTATACTATTAACGAAATGAGACTCATTTGAAATTTGTGGTAAGTGCTTATCTATATAAGCTTTGCTGATTACATATATCTTCCCTATTGTATGACTCTTCATCAATTTAAAGAGTTTTTACGAGGCGCGTAATTTCAGATATCTTTAAAGCGCACCTTGCGACTGTGGCGAATAAATAAGACTCAAGGGCGCAACAGGGTGCCCGATAAGAGTGTCCCAGCACGCCCACACCAACGGCACACACACACACACACATGCATGCATGCAAGTGCATGTATGGGGGTATAAATAGTAAAGGCAATACATAAAAGAAGATTGCAACAAAAGTTGCACGCACTTCTTCAGCTTATTAAACATGTGTGTGTGTGTGTCTGCATATATCTTTGTGTGTATATATGTGGTTGCCTGCATATATCTTTGTTGCACTTTGGAGATGGAATGCGCGAGTGACAACAACACAACAACAAATGCCTTTAAAACGTTACAAAGCTTCCTTTGTGGCAAAACAAAAAAGTGCAGCGTACACACAAAGGCCCAGGCAAGTGCACACTGCAAAAACCGCAAAAATAAATTTTAAAAAAAAATTTCAAAAAAAAACTCAAAACTTTCGCTTTCGATAAACTGTTTATTTGTTCAATACAGCGGTAGTGCATGTTTTTGGCTTTACTTAAGACTGTTTCCCTTTTTGGGTTTGGTCAAAGTGATTTACCATTTGCACTTCACTCACAATTGCCATTAATTTTATTTGTGCGCTTTGTTTTGTTTTATTGTGCTGCACTCGCGCTTATTGTTATCAAAATAAAGGCGACGGCGCGAACTTTGGAAGATACAAGAGCGGAGCGAACGCGTCCAAACTTGGCGGCGATACGGAAGCAACTGAACGAAGCGCAGCGAAGTCGTGAATGTTCACGCTCGTAAACGCTATTTAACTGTTTGCGTTTGTGTGTGTGTGCGAACGGGGCTTACCATGTCGTTTGTTTACCTTGCTCAAAATCCGCCAATTTATTTAAATTTGCCGGTTTTCGGTTGCCATGCATCAAATTAAGTCTTATCAACGATTACCGCCTCTGCTTTCACTCAATTTTCGGTATTTATATATATTGGAGCTCGCAGCATAAATCGCTTACCCTTAAACAAAACAAGTGCTGTGCAAAATGTATTTTTAAATTCACGCGCCCAACATTCGATAACGTTTCATTATGCACGAACGAAGCTGCTTGAACGTGTAAAAGTCGTTGCGCTGTTATCGACTATCGGTTTACGCAGACTATTGTGACTTGCAGTCTGGGCTGTTCGCGCGAAAGTGGAATTCAAATGGCAATTAGACAAATGCAAGCAGCATATGCGGAATATATTCAGGCGCAGCACTACCCAACACATTTCCATTCTTTTTACGGCTTTCAGAGCAAGTCGTCACATTACTTTATTTGTTTAATTCGCTTCAGCGAATACGCTTCTCGTCAGACCACCAAGTGGAGACATCCAATAGCTAATAATATGCCTAAAGTCTACATAATACGTATGTATGTACAAAATAATATCTAAAATACAATTCTCTTTAGTTTCAGACGTCTGCACGGGCGCGTTTCTTGACTAGGGGCGAACAGGAGCTTTGATTTGTGTGGAAGGAACTGCAACTACATTTCATAGCCTATATAGCTACTATGATATCTGACAGCATTGCGCCTTTCTAGCCACGTTCTGGCCCTCCCAATGCGTCTGCAAATATATAGATGAAAGATGAATGAGTCATGCGAGAGCTCTACAGTTAGTTGGGGGAATATAAAATCGAATATACGTATATGTGTGTTGGATAAATAATAAATCCAAGCAAATTAAGCCAGAAACTAAATAATCAATTGGTTTTATTTGATGTATTTTAAGTATTTGACGCAAAGCACAAACTGTAAACGAGTATTACGCTTTAAAACAAAAACGAATTCAACTAAATTCAGCTGCAAAACTACAGATGATGTGTCTGTGAATCGTGCTGTATAAAATAGAGTAAAAGAAAAACAAAAACAAACGAAATTATTGCAATTGAAGAGTTTTGAAACAGTAGATTATTAATTTTATAAACTTAACAATGTTTTTTGTGATTATCAGACATTGAAACATTGACGTATCTCTGAAAAATAAATGTAGAATTGTTGGAAAATCTCAAACATTAAAGTCTGGTAATCGGGTGTTGATGCTAATTTTTTAAAATCATCATTCAATTGTTCCGAATTAATTAGATTTCAAATATATTGCTTTTCGGTTTTTTTTTTTAACGGATTAAATTGCTTTATTAGTAGTTATTAATTTTTCATTCAAATATGCATGGTTTTTTGAACTAAACAAAAAATACGGAACATAATTTGTGTATCGAAAGTAGCTTTGCTTTTTAAAAAAGGAGTCTTGGAATACTCAGATGCTGAAGTTCCTCGCGCAACACAACCTTGTTAGGTATTACGTAGTATGTTTAATTGATTGCTTGCTTGTCTACATTTTTTCAATGCTTCTACCAGTTTAATTGGGCTAAAAACGACTTAAGGTCGACTTCGTTAAAGTCGCCACTAAGTTCTGTGTATGTGTGTGTGTCTATGTGTGAGTGTATCCATCTGAGGCTTGCTTACTGCGATTCGATTAGTTTTGTGTAATAATTATGTTGGCCAGATATATATATTTTTTTTTTGTTTCGTTTGGTATATTGTTATTGGATTCTTAGTTGTCTTGCTGCGCACCAAATGGAATGCACAAGAAACGGGGCGCGCGCTAAAAGTGCTAAAGTGCTTAACGGAAATTAGTTTACCCATTTACTGATTATGTCCTGTAAGAGATAAGAGCAGAGAGAGAGTGAGGAAATTCTTTAACGATAACGTTGCCAAATCATCAAAAAAACTCAAACGCCGGCCCACTCACCTTAACATCATTCATCTCCTCGTCGGACGACGAGTGCGAGAGTCCGTTGTATGTCTTGAAGGTGACATTCTTCATGAACGACTTGAGCAGACTGGCGCTGAGCTGTCCAAATTTGTAAGGCACCACAGGATCGTAGTCGCCGTGCGCTTGGAATATGGGTATCTCATCGCTGCTGACTTTGGCACCGGGGAACTGCTTATGCAGCGGCAGCCAGCACGAGAGCGCCACCACGCCGGCCAGCTTCTGATCGAAGGTCAGCGCCGAATAGAGGGCCAATGCGCCGCCCTGCGAGAAGCCGCCAAGCACAATGCGATTGGCCGCTATGCCGGACGACACCTCCTTCTGTATCATGCCGTGTATGTCGTCGCGAGCCGACCGTATACCTGCCTCATCCTCGGGCCCACCAATATCGAGTGTCTTCAGATCGAACCACGAGGGCATGCGAAATCCCGCGTTTAACGAAACTGGCTGTGTTGGCGCCGTTGGGCAAATGACCTTCATGAACGGTGGACGTATGGCGGCCAAGGCGCTGCTCCAGCCGTGTCTGCAATAAACGCAAATTGTCAACATGCAGGAAAAGTCATTTTGCACCTTCCAGCTATACAAACCCAGTGTCGCCCAGCCCGTGCATAAAAATGAGCTGTGTAGGGAAAGAGATTTTAGATTAACCAAAAGTGTGTGTCGTGTGCTGCACTCACCGTTGCCGTCTGCTTGGCCGTGGCCTCGACAATGACCGGTGTTGCCATGTCGAATGTTGAGCCTCTTTCGCTATGTGTACGGAAACCGAAACAAAAACAAATTTCTAGATGTATGCCAGGTACGCAGTTTTCTGGAAAACGAAAGCAACACCGACGACAGCTTGTTAATTTAGATGTGTATACAATTTGAAATGCGTATTTGTTATGTCATTTGACGAAAAAACCAAAGCAAAATTAGTAGTATTGATTTTGCGATTGCTACGTGAAATTTAACAGCGCCGGTTTAATATCGCATGGGAAGCAACCGTGCGAATATTGTGAATTTCCAAGTAGCCGCTTAGGTTGTTACGTTAAACTCCAATGAATTAACCAAAAAAAACAGTTGTTTTATTTAATTTATGTTATTTACTAGAGCGAACCGAACTGTTTTCAGCTGAGCTATTGGAATTATACGCAGGCTTGTACGTGTGCACATATATGTGTGTGTGTCTGACTATATGTGCATGTGGCCTGGCCGCTGACAATTGTGCATATCGGTAGTATATGGCAGCCCCGCGTGAGCTCTTTAAATCAAATATCGATATTTACATATATCGGCACTTTCTGATACTTCACGCCAATTGGCGGGCAATTATTCAAACAGCTGTTTCATACAAAAAAGATAGTCAATTATTGTTGCATTTATTTAAAAAAAAATCTTTAAAATCAAAAGTCTAAGTCGAAATTAATGGTGGAAACGGGTTCTGTTTGGACACAACCAATTTGTTGTGGGCATGTGAAATGTAGCCCTTGATTTTGCCTTCGTAAATAAGATTTGCGATGATGCAGTGCGTCTCATCCAGAGAGACGTCTGTTACGCCCACAAACTTCAGCGCCGATAGGAAATCATCCATGTCCAACTGATGTGTCTGCCTAATTGCGAAAACTTTCTTAAATAGATTGCGATACACAATAAACTTCAACTTCTCGACGAGCAGATAAATGCCACTGCGTATGAGCACCAGTTCCTGATCGCGCACGATCTCATCAAACTTGTTCACATTGCCGGCCTTCAAGGCGAGCGCCAGATCGTTAAAGAGCAACAGATCGAAGCGTTCCAGCAGGGATTTCCTGGGCAGGTAGCCGAGCAACATTTTCACCGGCACCAAATAAATGAGAATTAAGCGTTTGTTGCTCGTGAAGCGATCGGGGCAGTGGGTAAACGCAAAAGACAGATCGTCCACAGCCATCCGATAGTTGGAATCGAACATGGCCCGCCGTCCCACAAAGTATTTGTACGTGATTCGCTCCGGCAGCGGAAAGTTCTCCTTGAACGCGCAGTTGTCGATGGCGCGAATGAGGGGCTTGCACAGATGCAGTTTATTGATGCGAAAGTAGATCTTGAAGAGCTGATTCACCAGATTCATCATGCCCAGCCGCTTCGTCTCCTCCTCCGAGGCACGTCCGTCGGCGGCGCAGACGCGGAAACAGGCCATCATACAGTCGGCGGCCTTCTCCAGTACGTGACCGGGCGTGAAGCCACGACAGTGCTTCTCGCACGCCTGGGCCAGGTAGCGCAGGTCGAGACAGACGCGATACATGAGCGGCAGGCACCAGTTCTCGTCCTTCAGCTGCTGCAGCAGCTTCACCACCGCCGAGCAGCTGGCCGCCTGCTGCTTGTAGGCGTCCATGTAGCTGGGTGGCTCTTGGGCCAAATAGTAGAGCACCTTCAGATGTGCGCCCACCACTTCGTCCAGCGGGGGCTTCAGCATGCGCTCCACCAGCTTTTCCGGCTGGGCTATATACAAATTGTGATTCTGGACGTGCAGATCGCGCAGCGAAAGAAATGTGCCCAAATTTTCGCCATCGTAGTCCTCGGCAGTGCGCAAAACGCCGGAGAGATAATTGTTAACGGTGCCAAACATATTCGCAGCCGTTCGGCAAAGATAAAATACTTTAAATTATTTAAAATGTGATTCGCAGACTTATTTGTTGATATTTTGTAGAGGGCCGGCAAATAACACAGAGATGTAATAACTGTATTCAACACGATATCGATATTTTACGCACGCTAGTACTATCGTTGAATGTCGATACGTTGTGCGTTACTACAGTGTCAGTGTGTACACACTTTAATTCTGCTTAATAATAACTGCATTTTAAAAGACAAAAGACAAAAAGTCGGTTTTTCTGGCGCGCAGAAAACACCCACCAATTGTGAAGGCCAATATAGTAAAAAAATCTGTTGTTGTCCCCGACAAGTTTCTAAATTTAAACAAATGTGTGTACGTATGTGTACGTACGTATTTCTAAAAGCTGTCAATGAAATTTCGTTTGTAGGCAAAATTAATAAGGCTTTCTCCTTGCGTTTACTTTCGGTAAATGGGAAAAACGCGCTTATAAATAACATTTCAGTCAAATTTTCACCGCACACAGAAATGTCGACTCCGAATTTTCTTTTGAGTAATGGTAAAAATATGCCAATGGTCGGCCTGGGCACATGGCGCGTAAGTAAACATCACAAGTGCAGCAAAATTATTGAATAATCGCAGAAAAGCAGCAAAATACACTAGACATTTGTTAGTGTAATACATTTCATTGTCAATGCCAGCCAAACTTTCCGAGCGAGCTTTTCTGTGCTTTCAGGCGCTGCATTTGCAATAATGCACTTAAGCTTTTAACCGGTCTCATTGCTTGCTTGCTTGCTTGCAGAGTCCACCGGAAGTCATAACCCAGGCGGTGAAGGATGCCATTGATATAGGCTATCGCCACTTTGATTGCGCCCATATTTACGGGAATGAGGCCCAAGTTGGTGCTGCCATTGCCGAGAAACTCAAAGAAGGCGTCGTTACTCGGTAAACGCTGTGAATCGCCAATAGCCAATTGATTTTTTGCAGGATTTCTCTTTATTTGCACAGTGACCAACTATTCGTTACAAGCAAGCTATGGAATACCCACCATAGACCAGATTTAGTGCGTTCCGCCTGCGAGACGAGCATCCGTAATCTGGGCGTCGACTATCTGGATCTGTATCTCATGCATTGGCCGATGGCATACAAATCGGGCGATATTCTGTATCCGACATGCCCCGACACTGGGAAGGCAGTGTTCGAGGACATCGATTTCGTGGACACCTGGAAGGCCATGGAGAATTTGGTCGACAGTGGCCTGTGCCACGCGATCGGTGTGTCCAATTTCAATGAGCAGCAAATCAATCGGCTGCTCAGTGTCGCCAAACTAAAGCCAGTCGTGCTGCAAATCGAATGTCATCCGTATCTACGCCAGAAGACGTTGATCACCCTTTGCTACGACAATGCCATTGCCGTGACCGCTTACAGCTCGCTGGGCTCGGCGCACACGCCCTACGAGAAGCCGGGCGCCTATCCGCTGCTCAAGCATCCGGTCATACTGGAAATCGCCGCCAAATACGAGCGAACGCCGGCCCAGGTCCTGTTGCGCTACCAGACCCAGTCGGGCATTATTGTGATTCCGCGTTCCGTCAGCAAGCATCACATGTACGAGAACTTCAAGAAGATCTGGGACTTTGGACTGGACAACGATGACTTGCAGGCCATCGATGATCTCGACTGCAATGGCCGCTTTATGACAATGAAGGCTGCCTATGGGCATCCCCATCACCCCTTTGAGATCGTCGCTCCAAAACAGCCATAAAGCCAGTACCGAAAACTATTATTCGCTTAAAACAAATCATTTGTGTACCTGTGTCTAGACTTAAGACTTCATATTTAAATTTAGCTATTCATTTTTGTTAATAAATGTCGAATTGGCGAGGTTATTACGAATAAACGCTCGTATTTAAATATAATAATAATGTTATATTAGCTGCTCTCTTTAAACTGCCTAACTTACGCATCGCCTGTAATAATTTTCGCTTTAGTATAATGCTTTTCATTTAAAATAAAAATTATATGCATAAACAAAGTAACCTCAGAAGTATTTGGCATTAATCAAAGGGTACAGAAAACGAGTTGTTCTGATACAGAGCGAAAATTCAGAAATTTGTTAGCATTTAGTCGATTGGTTTGCTTAAGATGAACTCTCTATTCAAATATCCGATTGGGCTAGCTCGCTCGACAGTCCAAATTGCAATCAGGCGCTTTTCAGAATCTCAGCGTTTCAAATGGTAAGCTATATATATTCGCGAAATCAGGGAAAGACTCTAGTTTCTTTCGAGATCAGGTGCCAGGAGGAAGTAAAGGTTATTCCCAATGCAGTTCTTGCTGATGGATATGAAATACCGATTATAGGACTTGGCACTTGGATGGTGAGTGAAGATTGTTATATTCAAATAGGTCTATATTTAATCTACATCAATTTCTACACAAAACAAATCGAAATATCTCTGGAAATTTAGTTACACTAACAGCTACATTAAATACTTATCTACATAAATATACACACATATCTGGTGCCATGGAAAAAGTGGAGTTATGCTTTTATCGCGCTTTGAAAAGCGTGCGTCTCGGTTTTATAGAACTCACCCAACTGCAAAGAAGAGCTGAGGTGCACGCTAAACTTGTAAATACAAATGCTGTTTGTTCGATACTTATCGATATTCTTAACGTCTATAAATTTTCAAGCGATCGCACAGCTGTTATCGATGCACATTTAAATGCAGACCTAGCGCTTGCCGAAAGCTTCCACAAGCTTTCGCTCGGCAATCGGTCGCGACGCATATAAAAGCGAACAACAGCTGTGTCGCTGGTTAGTTTTTCTTAAATTTGTAAACTGAATAGCAATTAATTTGCGTATTTACCACATCCCTTAAAAAACAACTAAGCAAAAACAAGAAATAATCGAAATGGCTAGCAAAGTGCCAACCATTAAGCTAAACAGTGGCTACGAAATTCCCATTATTGGGCTGGGAACCTGGAATGTAAGTACCACATAATATAAAGAAAAAGAGAGACAGAATAGGCAATCACATCTTATAAAAGGGTACAGTTATGTATTATAAAAGTCTAAAAGTATCATACATAGCTTACTTTCTTATCATGTCATATTTCGCTGCCCACGCCTTCGTTGCATTTTTCTTGTTGTGAAAATTAGAACAAGTTTAGCAAGCGATATGCAGCTGATAATTAGCCGGGTCCGATGTCTGTTTTTCGCCGGTTGTTTGTGGGGGTGTCTGTATGTGTGTGTGTCTTTGCATGGGTGTGGGAGGCTTACAAAGGCGTGAAGAGGTAACAAGCGATAATGGGACTTCCAGCAATTTCTATTAGTGAGATCTACATACATGAACTTCATTGTTTACATATTCCTGCATCAAGGTGACCTTCTGTCCGATTAAATGCCAATGGAAAGTTTTAGTTTTTTTTTAAATGTCATGTCAACTCATAAGTACATAAATTTAAAGTGAGCTTGCACAAAACAAAAACTGATAAATGTGCTTATCTAGATGCTTTTTAAGTCGCGGTGTCGAAAAGAGGTTCATTGATACCCAGTAGACATTCAATACACAAGGTATATTCGACACGAAGAACTTATGAAAAACTCAAAATAGTCTATCCCTGAATAGTTTTGGCTATTTGAAAAAGCTTGAAAATATAAATATAGTGTCTATATATATTCATATGTATTTATACTGAATGTTTTTTGCGTTAGATAGTTCTAAAAATTGACATTAAACTAAGCAATACGTAAACGAATTCCATCGTATATAGATATGAAGTACTCTGTCTGCTGATAAGTGGCTATAATCACTTGAAGGCAGATTGCTTCATTTTCGAAATCAAACTCCTCTATTTAGTACAGTCGAAATAAGCCATAAATTGTAAGAGTAATCTGACATTATCCGACCTTGACAGTTTCCAAACCTGGTGTCGAGTAAATTTATTAAATCTTAATTATCTTAAGTAACTAATGTCTTCCTATAGACGAATGCCCTTTTTTAATAATTATTTTCTTAATGGTAAACCTCTTATGATTTAATTAATGATTTGGGTATTCTTTTTGATCGCTTGCTAATCGAACGTTGGGAGTCCTGGGATTCATAAAGCGCTGCTCATAAGAATTTGACGATCCCTACGTTAATAAACCTCTATATACTTTACTTGTTCGTCCAATTCTTGAATATCAGAATGGAATTGAATCCGTACAAAAACAGTTTCTGCTTTTTGCCGTACGGGGTCTTAACTGGAATCCTAATTCTCGCACGTCTTCTTACCTTAGTAGACTATTACTAAAAAATCTTCCCTCTCTTTCTAATCATAAAAAACCATGCTAGGCGTAATCTTCTTACACAAACTAATCATTGGTGAAATTGATTCTTCCGAATTAATCAGCCAAGTTAGTTTTGCGGTTCCGATCAGAAATACGAGGAAGTTTTTACCGCTTTCTCTTAAAATGTTTAATGCAAACTATGCTATCCATAACCCATTCGCATCTTATGTTCGAGTTATAACAATCTTTTTCATGTAATAAATAATGCTTCTCTTGTTCCTATTCTAAAAACGTTAGTCCTTTGTCATCTGTCCATTTGTTCGCGACCTTCGTCACCTCGATCAGTTGGGCGGGAGGTGGGTGGCATTTTGCCCGGGTCCGTAGTACATCTACGTCCAATAAAAAAGAAAAATTATGGTAAAAGATTAGTTAGCGAATAACCCTTAACCTCAATACATCTAAGTCCAATAGAAATAAAACTATAGAAAAAGATTATTTAGCGAATAACCCTTAACCTCAATACATCTAAGTCCAATAGAAATAAAATTACGGAAAAAGATTAATTAGCGAATAACCCTTAACCTCAATATCAATTTTGTTTGCCATGCTCACCGAAATGGAATTATTGTTGTTTGTAGAGTGCTCCTGGTCAAGTGGTAGAGGCTGTTAAAACTGCCATCGATGTTGGATATCGTCACATTGATTGTGCCTATGTCTATCAGAACGAAGCCGAGGTCGGTGCTGGCATTGAGGCTAAGATCAAGGAGGGCATTGTCAAGCGGTTCGTAATCCTGGCCACTATTTCTGCAGTCACCTTTTGATTATTTTTACTTGCAGCGAGGATCTGTTTATTACTAGCAAATTGTGGAATACTTTTCATCGACCGGAAGCGGTGAAAGCCGCTTGTGAAGATACATTGGATTTATTAAAGCTGAAATATCTTGATTTGTACTTGATCCATTGGCCAATGGGCTATAAGGAGGGCTGTGACCTGTTCCCAGCCGATGAAGATGGCAAGACTCTGTTCTCGTCTGAAGATTACGTAAACACCTGGAAGGCCATGGAGAAGCTTGTCGAGGAAGGCCTGGTCAAGTCGATTGGCGTTTCCAACTTCAACCGAAAGCAAATCGATCGCATCTTGGAGGTGGCCAAAATTCCCCCAGCCACAAATCAGATCGAATGTCATCCGTATTTAACCCAGAAGAAATTGTGCAACTACTGCAAAGGAAAGAATATTACCATAACCGCATACAGCCCGTTGGGCAGCCCGAGCCGTCCATGGGCCAAAGAGGGGGATCCCATCATTCTCGAGGAACCAAAGGTAAATCATATAACTGAAACCCAACAAGGAGTTCAAACTCTAAACTGTAATCTTTTACAGATTAAGGAAATCGCTGAAGCCAAGAATAAGACACCTGGACAGATTTTGATACGCTACCAGGTGCAGCGCAATAACATTGTTATACCGAAATCGGTGTCCAAGGATCGGATTGAATCGAACTTCAAAGTCTTTGATTTCTCTCTATCACCTGAGGAAATCGAAGCTATTGAAAGCTTCGAGCGTAACGGGCGCCTGGTGCCTTTGCTGAAGTAAGTTGTCTTTCAATATCCTATCCGAAATCTATGAAAATCTTTATTTACATACATTGGCAATTGTTATGCAATTTTCTTTAAAAATTTCCTTTCGGAATTAATACTAATTTCTTTTAAAACGACTATTTAGAGATGCTGGCAATCATAAGTACTATCCATTCCACGATGAATACTAAGTTTAACCACAAGAAATCTATATCCATATGAGACATATATAATATGTATACACGTAGTTAAGTAAATATTTCTGGCGAAACGAAGCGGCAATTCTAGCAGCACATACGTATGTTTAAATACCTTACTTACGGCCTATTTGTTGTGTTTATTTACGCGTTTGTTTAAATGCCGCTTTTGAGCTCCCAATCAATGTTTTGATTGGAATGCGACTTAGTGCTTTAAAATTACACTTAAATGAGTTAAATATATATATATATAGTTATGTAGTTTTCTCTTAACAAATCCTCCCTTTGTATGTTTGTGCTAATAATGCCTTGTTTTTTATTCTAGCTTCAAATTTGGTTAATAGCTTACTTATACAATTTATTTTCAATATTTTACAGTCAACACGGTCATCCACACCATCCATTCGTGAACGATGAATACTAACTGGAGATTATGTTGAATAACACTATAACCCTATATATGTATATGCTATAATTAGCCGATAAGAGAATAAATATGAATATTTTGGGATAAATATGAGCATCACGTTGTGCTGAGAACACAAATAAATAACGCTTTGTATTTGATACACGCTCTTCATACTCCAATTATTTGGCAAATGCAGCGCATTTGACGTCTTAGCCAAAGAACACATTCAACTTACGTAAAGTCTTAAAAAGTCAGACATTTGTTTATTCTAAGCTTGGCGCAAATATTTTGCACAGCTGTTTATTTCTTTTCTATATAATATCATGGGTTCAGTATCAGGCAGCTAATTTTTCAATTATTTTTTCTTTTCTTTTTTTTTTGTCTTTTTTGCCATAGAACAATAGATTTACCAAATGTTTAGGAACAATGCGAAATTTGCTTAACTGCACAAAAGCATCTACGCAAATAGCTAAATTAGAGAAAAGAAAACAAACCCGAAACTTTTGGTAACGTATAAAAGCTGGCCAATTTGCGTTTTCGCCAACAGATAAAGTTGAGCACAGGTTATTGGTAGACTATGCGTATATTTTGTATCGCCTTTTTGGGCGCTTTCGTGGCACTCGCATTCGGTGCTCATATCCACACGGAGACGGCAGTGAGCACCCAATCGGTGAAGTCCCAGCCAGCTGCGTCCGGCCCGTGTTGTGAAAGTGTGCGGCAAACTCTTCTAGACATTCGCAAAGATATTCGTTTGTGGCTCTTGGATAGACTTTTCGGTAAATTGATTCTGGTGCACGATGGTGAACTGGAAGGAAATCATAAGCACGTCAACTGTGCACACAATCGGATAACCTCAACAGCGGAAAGTTCCGGAGCTGAGCAGAGTTCCGCTCGATTTGATTCAATCCTAAACGACATTAGGAAGACCATTCCGCATAATCACAGAACTTCGGGCCGGTTTAGTACTATTAAGCGTGGAAACAAAAGCCAATCTAGCTCAAGCTCAACTACAACTACTACGACCTCAGAAGGAACTAGTTCATCTGTGGACCCCCTTGAAGAAGTGAGTTCCGACCAGACAAATACTGTTGTTGAAACCGGAAATACCAATCAATCTGGATCCTCAACAACGACAACAACGTCCTCTGACTCCACATCGTCAACTGGTGCTGAGACAGTTGTTGGAGGAGGAGATTCACAGCAATCTGGTTCAACCACAACAACGACAACCTCTGAGGAGACTAGCTCATCCGTGGACCCCGTCGTAGAAGTGAATTCCGGCCAGACAAATACTGTTGTTGATTCAGGAAATACCAATCAGGCAGGATCCTCGACAACGACAACAACGTCCTCTGACTCCACATCGTCAACTGGTGCTGAGACAGTTGTTGGAGGAGGAGATTCACAGCAATCTAGCTCAACCACAACAACGACAACCTCTGAGGAAACTAGCTCATCCGTGGACCCCGTCGTAGAAGTGAGTTCCGACCAGACAAATACTGTTGTTGAAACCGGAAACACCAATCAATCTGGATCCTCGACAACGACAACAACCTCCTCTGACTCCACATCGTCAACTGGTGCTGAGACAGTTGTTGGAGGAGACTCGCAGCCATCTGGCTCAACCACAACAACGACCACCTCTGAGGAGACTAGCTCATCAGTGGACCCTGCCGTAGAAGTGAGTTCCGACCAGACTAACGCAGCTGTTGAAACCGGAAATACCAATCAATCTGGATCCTCGACAACGACAACAACGTCCTCTGACTCCACATCGTCAACTGGTGCTGAGACAGTTGTTGGTGGAGACTCGCAGCCATCTGGCTCAACCACAACAACGACCACCTCTGAGGAGACTAGCTCATCAGTGGACCCTGCCGTAGAAGTGAGTTCCGACCAGACTAACGCAGCTGTTGAAACCGGAAATACCAATCAATCTGGATCCTCGACAACGACAACAACGTCCTCTGACTCCACATCGTCAACTGGTGCTGAGACAGTTGTTGGAGGAGACTCGCAGCCATCTGGCTCAACCACAACAACGACCACCTCTGAGGAGACTAGCTCATCAGTGGACCCTGCCGTAGAAGTGAGTTCCGACCAGACTAACGCAGCTGTTGAAACCGGAAATACCAATCAATCTGGATCCTCGACAACGACAACAACGTCCTCTGACTCCACATCGTCAACTGGTGCTGAGACAGTTGTTGGAGGAGACTCGCAGCCATCTGGCTCAACCACAACAACGACCACCTCTGAGGAGACTAGCTCATCAGTGAACCCTGCCGTAGAAGTGAGTTCCGACCAGACAAATACTGTTGTTGAAACCGGAAACACCAATCAATCTGGATGCTCGACAACGACAACAACGTCCTCTGACTCCACATCGGCAACTGGTGCTGAGACAGTTGTTGGAGGAGAGTCGCAGCCATCTGGCTCAACCACAACAACGACCACCTCCGAGGAGACTAGCTCATCAGTGAACCCTGCCGTAGAAGTGAGTTCCGACCAGACAAATACTGTTGTTGAAACCGGAAACACCAATCAATCTGGATGCTCGACAACGACAACAACGTCCTCTGACTCCACATCGGCAACTGGTGCTGAGACAGTTGTTGGTGGAGACTCGCAGCCATCTGGCTCAACCACAACAACGACCACCTCTGAGGAGACTAGCTCATCAGTGGACCCTGCCGTAGAAGTGAGTTCCGACCAGACTAACGCAGCTGTTGAAACCGGAAATACCAATCAATCTGGATCCTCGACAACGACAACAACGTCCTCTGACTCCACATCGTCAACTGGTGCTGAGACAGTTGTTGGTGGAGACTCGCAGCCATCTGGCTCAACCACAACAACGACCACCTCTGAGGAGACTAGCTCATCAGTGGACCCTGCCGTAGAAGTGAGTTCCGACCAGACTAACGCAGCTGTTGAAACCGGAAATACCAATCAATCTGGATCCTCGACAACGACAACAACGTCCTCTGACTCCACATCGTCAACTGGTGCTGAGACAGTTGTTGGAGGAGACTCGCAGCCATCTGGCTCAACCACAACAACGACCACCTCTGAGGAGACTAGCTCATCAGTGGACCCTGCCGTAGAAGTGAGTTCCGACCAGACTAACGCAGCTGTTGAAACCGGAAATACCAATCAATCTGGATCCTCGACAACGACAACAACGTCCTCTGACTCCACATCGTCAACTGGTGCTGAGACAGTTGTTGGAGGAGACTCGCAGCCATCTGGCTCAACCACAACAACGACCACCTCTGAGGAGACTAGCTCATCAGTGAACCCTGCCGTAGAAGTGAGTTCCGACCAGACAAATACTGTTGTTGAAACCGGAAACACCAATCAATCTGGATGCTCGACAACGACAACAACGTCCTCTGACTCCACATCGGCAACTGGTGCTGAGACAGTTGTTGGAGGAGACTCGCAGCCATCTGGCTCAACCACAACAACGACCACCTCCGAGGAGACTAGCTCATCAGTGAACCCTGCCGTAGAAGTGAGTTCCGACCAGACAAATACTGTTGTTGAAACCGGAAATACCAATCAATCTGGATCCTCGACAACGACAACAACGTCCTCTGACTCCACATCGGCAACTGGTGCTGAGACAGTTGTTGGAGGAGACTCGCAGCCATCTGGCTCAACCACAACAACGACCACCTCTGAGGAGACTAGCTCATCAGTGAACCCTGCCGTAGAAGTGAGTTCCGACCAGACAAATACTGTTGTTGAAACCGGAAATACCAATCAATCTGGATCCTCGACAACGACAACAACGTCCTCTGACTCCACATCGGCAACTGGTGCTGAGACAGTTGTTGGAGGAGAGTCGCAGCCATCTGGCTCAACCACAACAACGACCACCTCCGAGGAGACTAGCTCATCAGTGAACCCTGCCGTAGAAGTGAGTTCCGACCAGACAAATACTGTTGTTGAAACCGGAAATACCAATCAATCTGGATCCTCGACAACGACAACAACGTCCTCTGACTCCACATCGGCAACTGGTGCTGAGACAGTTGTTGGAGGAGACTCGCAGCCATCTGGCTCAACCACAACAACGACCACCTCCGAGGAGACTAGCTCATCAGTGAACCCTGCCGTAGAAGTGAGTTCCGACCAGACAAATACTGTTGTTGAAACCGGAAACACCAATCAATCTGGATCCTCGACAACGACAACAACGTCCTCTGACTCCACATCGGCAACTGGTGCTGAGACAGTTGTTGGAGGAGACTCGCAGCCATCTGGCTCAACCACAACAACGACCACCTCTGAGGAGACTAGCTCATCAGTGAACCCTGCCGTAGAAGTGAGTTCCGACCAGACAAATACTGTTGTTGAAACCGGAAATACCAATCAATCTGGATCCTCGACAACGACAACAACGTCCTCTGACTCCACATCGGCAACTGGTGCTGAGACAGTTGTTGGAGGAGAGTCGCAGCCATCTGGCTCAACCACAACAACGACCACCTCCGAGGAGACTAGCTCATCAGTGGATCCCGTCGTAGAAGTGAGTTCCGACCAGACAAATACTGTTGTTGAAACCGGAAACACCAATCAATCTGGATCCTCGACAACGATAACAACGTCCTCTGACTCCACATCGTCAACTGGTGCTGAGACAGTTGTTGGAGGAGACTCGCAGCCATCTGGCTCAACCACAACAACGACCACCTCTGAGGAGACTAGCTCATCAGTGGACCCTGCCGTAGAAGTGAGTTCCGACCAGACAAATACTGTTGTTGAAACCGGAAACACCATTCAGTCTGGATCCTCGACAACGACAACAACGTCCTCTGACTCCACATCGTCAACTGGTGCTGAGACAGTTGTTGGAGGAGACTCGCAGCCATCTGGCTCAACCACAACAACGACCACCTCCGAGGAGACTAGCTCATCAGTGGACCCTGCCGTAGAAGTGAGTTCCGACCAGACAAATACTGTTGTTGAAACCGGAAACACCATTCAGTCTGGATCCTCGACAACGACAACAACGTCCTCTGACTCCACATCGTCAACTGGTGCTGAGACAGTTGTTGGAGGAGACTCGCAGCCATCTGGCTCAACCACAACAACGACAACCTCTGAGGAAACTAGCTCGTCTGTAGACCCCGTCGTAGAAGTGAGTTCCGACCAGATAAATACTGTTGTTGATTCCGGAAATACCATTCAGTCTGGATCCTCGACAACGACAACAACGTCCTCTGACTCCACATCGTCAACTGGTGCTGAGACAGTTGTTGGAGGAGACTCGCAGCCATCTGGCTCAACCACAACAACGACAACCTCTGAGAAAACTAGCTCGTCTGTAGACCCTGCCGTAGAAGTGAGTTCCGACCAGATAAATACTGTTGTTGATTCCGGAAATACCAATCAATCTGGATCCTCGACAACGACAACAACGTCCTCTGACTCCACATCGTCAACTGGTGCTGAGACAGTTGTTGGAGGAGGAGATTCACAGCAATCTGGCTCAACCACAACAACGACAACCTCTGAGGAAACTAGCTCATCCGTGGACCCCGTCGTAGAAGTGAGTTCCGACCAGACAAATACTGTTGTTGATTCCGGAAATACCAATCAATCTGGATCATCGACAACGACAACAACGTCCTCTGACTCCACATCGTCAACTGGTGCTGAGACAGTTGTTGGAGGAGACTCGCAGCCATCTGGCTCTACCACAACAACGACCACCTCTGAGGAGACTAGCTCATCAGTGGATCCCGTCGTAGAAGTGAGTTCCGACCAGACAAATACTGTTGTTGAAACCGGAAACACTATTCAGTCTGGATCCTCGACAACGACAACAACGTCCTCTGACTCCACATCGTCAACTGGTGCTGAGACAGTTGTTGGAGGAGACTCGCAGCCATCTGGCTCAACCACAACAACGACCACCTCTGAGGAGACTAGCTCATCAGTGGATCCCGTCGTAGAAGTGAGTTCCGACCAGACTAACGCAGCTGTTGAAACCGGAAATACCAATCAATCTGGATCCTCGACAACGACAACAACGTCCTCTGACTCCACATCGTCAACTGGTGCTGAGACAGTTGTTGGAGGAGACTCGCAGCCATCTGGCTCAACCACAACAACGACCACCTCTGAGGAGACTAGCTCATCAGTGGATCCCGTCGTAGAAGTGAGTTCCGACCAGACAAATACTGTTGTTGAAACCGGAAACACTATTCAGTCTGGATCCTCGACAACGACAACAACGTCCTCTGACTCCACATCGTCAACTGGTGCTGAGACAGTTGTTGGAGGAGACTCGCAGCCATCTGGCTCAACCACAACAACGACCACCTCTGAGGAGACTAGCTCATCAGTGGATCCCGTCGTAGAAGTGAGTTCCGACCAGACTAACGCAGTTGTTGAAACCGGAAACACCATTCAGTCTGGATCCTCGACAACGACAACAACGTCCTCTGAATCCACATCGTCAACGGGTGCTGAGACAGTTGTTGGAGGAGACTCGCAGCCATCTGGCTCAACCACAACAACGACCACCTCTGAGGAGACTACCTCATCAGTGGATCCCGTCGTAGAAGTGAGTTCCGACCAGACTAACGCAGTTGTTGAAACCGGAAACACCATTCAGTCTGGATCCTCGACAACGACAACAACGTCCTCTGACTCCACATCGTCAACTGGTGCTGAGACAGTTGTTGGAGGAGACTCGCAGCCATCTGGCTCAACCACAACAACGACCACCTCTGAGGAGACTAGCTCATCAGTGGATCCCGTCGTAGAAGTGAGTTCCGACCAGACAAATACTGTTGTTGATTCCGGAAATACCAATCAATCTGGATCCTCGACAACGACAACAACGTCCTCTGACTCCACATCGTCAACTGGTGCTGAGACAGTTGTTGGAGGAGACTCGCAGCCATCTGGCTCAACCACAACAACGACCACCTCTGAGGAGACTAGCTCATCAGTGGAGCCTGCCGTAGAAGTGAGTTCCGACCAGACAAATACTGTTGTTGAAACCGGAAACACCAATCAATCTGGATCCTCGACAACGACAACAACCTCCTCTGACTCCACATCGTCAACTGGTGCTGAGACAGTTGTTGGAGGAGACTCGCAGCCATCTGGCTCTACCACAACAACGACCACCTCTGAGGAGACTAGCTCATCAGTGGATCCCGTCGTAGAAGTGAGTTCCGACCAGACAAATACTGTTGTTGAAACCGGAAACACTATTCAGTCTGGATCCTCGACAACGACAACAACCTCCTCTGACTCCACATCGTCAACTGGTGCTGAGACAGTTGTTGGAGGAGACTCGCAGCCATCTGGCTCAACCACAACAACGACCACCTCCGAGGAGACTAGCTCATCAGTGGATCCCGTCGTAGAAGTGAGTTCCGACCAGACAAATACTGTTGTTGAAACCGGAAACACCAATCAATCTGGATCCTCGACAACGACAACAACCTCCTCTGACTCCACATCGGCAACTGGTGCTGAGACAGTTGTTGGAGGAGACTCGCAGCCATCTGGCTCAACCACAACAACGACCACCTCCGAGGAGACTAGCTCATCAGTGGATCCCGTCGTAGAAGTGAGTTCCGACCAGACAAATACTGTTGTTGATTCCGGAAATACCAATCAGTCTGGATCCTCGACAACGACAACAACGTCCTCTGACTCCACATCGTCAACTGGTGCTGAGACAGTTGTTGGAGGAGACTCACAGCAATCCGGCTCAACCGCAACAACTATAGTCTCTGAGCAATCAGGTTCTATGCTGGACCCTGCCAGTGGTGAATCTTTAAGCCAGACTAAGACCGTTGTGACGGGCGGAAAAACTAGGAAGTCCAATGATAGCCGTTCCAGAAAATCCAGATCCAGTAGGCGAAGTGGCAAAAAATGGCGTCGGTCTACCTCAACCAGGACGACTTCCAAAAATAATAATGCATCATCAGCAATTGATAAAATCAACCCTGAGGAATCAGACACAATAGCTGGCAGTAATCAGGGCGATTATTCCTATTCAACTTGGAAGAAAACATATTCAAGAAATTACAAGCCCTCTTTTGACAAAAAACTAAAGAAATTATATCGAAACGGTAGGAAAAAGTGGACTAAGTACACGACAACTAAGACAACTACAGGAAAGCAAACATCGAGTTCAGCATCAACCCAACAACCTGATCTAACCATTGGAGATGGAAGCTCACAACAAATTATCACAACTTATACGACAACTTCCGATGGAACTCAGACCTCATCGCCTTCCGAAAATAATGATTCTACATCAACATCTGGCGTTGACATTGTTGTTGGAGGAGACTCGCAACAATCTGGCGCAACCACAACAACGACAACCTCTGAGGAAACTAGCTCATCCGTGGACCCCGTCGTAGAAGTGAGTTCCGGCCAGACAAATACTGTTGTTGAAACCGGCAACACCAATCAGGCTGGATCCTCGACAACGACAACAACTTCGTCTGATTCCACATCGTCAACTGGTGCTGAGACAGTTGTTGGAGGAGACTCGCAGCCATCTGGCTCAACCACAACAACGACAACCTCTGAGGAAACTAGCTCATCCGTGGACCCCGTCGTAGAAATGAGTTCCGGCCAGACAAATTCTGTTGTTGAAACCGGCAACACCAATCAGGCTGGATCCTCGACAACGACAACAACTTCGTCTGATTCCACATCGTCAACTGGTGCTGAGACAGTTGTTGGAGGAGACTCGCAGCAATCTGGCTCAACCACAACAACGACAACCTCTGAGGAAACTAGCTCATCAGTGGACCCCGTCGTAGAAGTGAGTTCCGGCCAGACAAATACTGTTGTTGATTCCGGAAATACCAATCAGTCTGGATCCTCGACAACGACAACAACCTCGTCTGATTCCACATCGTCAACTGGTGCTGAGACAGTTGTTGGAGGAGACTCGCAGCCATCTGGCTCAACCACAACAACGACAGCCTCTGAGGAGACTAGCTCATCAGTGGACCCCGTCGTAGAAGTGAGTTCCGGCCAGACAAATACTGTTGTTGATTCCGGAAATACCAATCAGGCTGGATCCTCGACAACGACAACAAGTTCGTCTGCTTCCACATCGTCAACTGGTGCTGAGACAGTTGTTGGAGGAGACTCGCAGCAATCTGGCTCAACCACAACAACGACAACCTCTGAGGAAACTAGCTCATCCGTGGACCCCGTCGTAGAAGTGAGTTCCGGCCAGACAAATACTGTTGTTGAAACCGGCAACACCAATCAGGCTGGATCCTCAACAACGACAACAAGTTCGTCTGCTTCCACATCGTCAACTGGTGCTGAGACAGTTGTTGGAGGAGACTCGCAGCAATCTGGCTCAACCACAACAACGACAACCTCTGAGGAGACTAGCTCATCCGTGGACCCCGTCGTAGAAGTGAGTTCCGGCCAGACAAATACTGTTGTTGATTCCGGAAATACCAATCAGTCTGGATCCTCGACAACGACAACAACCTCGTCTGATTCCACATCGTCAACTGGTGCTGAGACAGTTGTTGGAGGAGACTCGCAGCCATCTGGCTCAACCACAACAACGACAACCTCTGAGGAAACTAGCTCATCCGTGGACCCCGTCGTAGAAGTGAGTTCCGGCCAGACAAATACTGTTGTTGATTCCGGAAATACCAATCAGGCTGGATCGTCGACAACGACAACAACGTCCTCTGACTCCACATCGTCAACTGGTGCTGAGACAGTTGTTGGAGGAGACTCGCAGCCATCTGGCTCAACCACAACAACGACCACCTCTGAGGAGACTAGCTCATCAGTGGACCCTGCCGTAGAAGTGAGTTCCGACCAGACAAATACTGTTGTTGAAACCGGAAACACTATTCAGTCTGGATCCTCGACAACGACAGCAACCTCCTCTGACTCCACATCGTCAACTGGTGCTGAGACAGTTGTTGGAGGAGGAGATTCACAGCAATCTGGCTCAACCACAACAACGACAACCTCTGAGGAGACTAGCTCATCCGTGGACCCCGTCGTAGAAGTGAGTTCCGGCCAGACAAATACTGTTGTTGAAACCGGAAACACCAATCAATCTGGATCCTCGACAACGACAACAACGTCCTCTGACTCCACATCGTCAACTGGTGCTGAGACAGTTGTTGGAGGAGACTCGCAGCCATCTGGCTCAACCACAACAACGACAACCTCTGAGGAAACTAGCTCATCAGTGGACCCTGCCGTAGAAGTGAGTTCCGACCAGACAAATACTGTTGTTGAAACCGGAAACACTATTCAGTCTGGATCCTCGACAACGACAACAACCTCCTCTGACTCCACATCGTCAACTGGTGCTGAGACAGTTGTTGGAGGAGACTCACAGCCATCTGGCTCAACCACAACAACGACAACCTCTGAGGAAACTAGCTCATCCGTGGACCCCGTCGTAGAAGTGAGTTCCGGCCAGACAAATACTGTTGTTGAAACCGGCAACACCAATCAGGCTGGATCCTCGACAACGACAACAACTTCGTCTGATTCCACATCGTCAACTGGTGCTGAGACAGTTGTTGGAGGAGACTCGCAGCCATCTGGCTCAACCACAACAACGACAACCTCTGAGGAAACTAGCTCATCCGTGGACCCCGTCGTAGAAGTGAGTTCCGGCCAGACAAATACTGTTGTTGAAACCGGCAACACCAATCAGGCTGGATCCTCGACAACGACAACAACTTCGTCTGATTCCACATCGTCAACTGGTGCTGAGACAGTTGTTGGAGGAGACTCGCAGCCATCTGGCTCAACCACAACAACGACAACCTCTGAGGAAACTAACTCATCCGTGGACCCCGTCGTAGAAGTGAGTTCCGGCCAGACAAATACTGTTGTTGAAACCGGCAACACCAATCAGGCTGGATCCTCAACAACGACAACAAGTTCGTCTGCTTCCACATCGTCAACTGGTGCTGAGACAGTTGTTGGAGGAGACTCGCAGCCATCTGGCTCAACCACAACAACGACAACCTCTGAGGAAACTAGCTCATCCGTGGACCCCGTCGTAAAAGTGAGTTCCGGCCAGACAAATACTGTTGTTGAAACCGGCAACACCAATCAGGCTGGATCCTCAACAACGACAACAAGTTCGTCTGCTTCCACATCGTCAACTGGTGCTGAGACAGTTGTTGGAGGAGACTCGCAGCCATCTGGCTCAACCACAACAACGACCACCTCTGAGGAAACTAGCTCGTCTGTAGACCCCGTCGTAAAAGTGAGTTCCGGCCAGACAAATACTGTTGTTGAAACCGGCAACACCAATCAGGCTGGATCCTCGACAACGACAACAACCTCGTCTGACTCCACATCGTCAACTGGTGCTGAGACAGTTGTTGGAGGAGGAGATTCACAGCAATCTGGCTCAACCACAACAACGACCACCTCTGAGGAGACTAGCTCATCCGTGGACCCCGTCGTAGAAGTGAGTTCCGACCAGACAAATACTGTTGTTGATTCCGGAAATACCAATCAGGCTGGATCCTCGACAACGACAACAACTTCGACTGACTCCACATCGTCAACTGGTGCTGAGACAGTTGTTGGAGGAGGAGATTCACAGCAATCTGGCTCAACCACAACAACGACAACCTCTGAGGAGACTAGCTCATCCGTGGACCCCATCGTAGAAGTGAGTTCCGACCAGACAAATACTGTTGTTGATTCCGGAAATACCAATCAGGCTGGATCCTCGACAACGACAACAACTTCGACTGACTCCACATCGTCAACTGGTGCTGAGACAGTTGTTGGAGGAGGAGATTCACAGCAATCTGGCTCAACCACGACAACTTCTGAGGAAACTAATTCCAAATCTGTTGTTCCTGTCTTAGAAGAAAGTTCCGGCCAGACGAACACTGTTGTTGAAGCCGGCAGTCAGTCTGGATCCTCAACAACATCGACGTCTTCCGACAGATCTAGTACAAGTTCAAGTTCAAGTTTATCTTCAGCGACAGGTGCTGGCACAATTGTTGGAGGCGGCAACTCACACCGATCGAGCTCAACGTCAACATCGACATCAACTGTCAATAGTCCAGCCCAAGGCGGGTCTAAATCAGCAAGAGTAGTTTCCAGCTCGTGGTCAAAGAAGTCTAGCTCGTCAACCAGAGCCTCGAAGCCGTCAAGTAGAATTGTTGTCAGCTCTGGAAAATCCACTGGAAATGCTGTTGGCCGAAACGGCGGAAGGTTGGGAAGTCAGACTTCTTACACTTGGTCTAAGCGTTCCAGATCGTCAATGGATAACTCATATCAGCCCGCCTTTCCGGGCGTTATTGGAAAGGTCATAAAGAGAGGTCAGAATAGCATTCCGTCATCAAACTTCGGCGATTACGCTGAAACGGGTGATGTCGCTGAAACAGACGATTCGCAAATAAATACTGGAAATTATGAAGTAAACAAGAAAGGCAACAGATATGCTTCTGCTGACGTGAAAGTAGGAGGCACAGGGTATGGAACTGGAGCTTATCCGTATTGGTGGGGATCGCAAGGATGGATGGGAGCCGCGCCGACATGGGGCTATTATGGATCTGGATGGGGTGCCAATACTTGGAATAATCGTTATCTGAACTAACATTATCAACAACAGTATATGTCATATTTTGCCATTTGTATAATATTTGTAAATGTTGACAGCTCTGTTTTTAAACGTTAGTAAATCATATATGCAAATCAATATATTTAATAGCTTTTCATTTGAAGAGGGGATGTACTACAAATTTCTGCCAATTTTTGAGAAATCTTAGGCTTCAGTACGTCTGGGAGTTATGTAGGTGGCTTTGAACAGGTGAGTTAGAGCTAAATTTAGTCTTTGATAATAATTAAATAAATGCAAACAACATTTCACAAAGTTAGCTTAGCTGTTTTCTAGACGATTTATTATGCAAATTACTATTTGATAGCAAATATTCGAAAGCACATTTGACCAAATATTTGTTTAGTATTTGGTGAAATTTTAATATCGAAAGCTGAAAAAACGAACTTATAATCCTGAGGTCTCTCTACATATACATAAGTATTATTTTAAACAAAGAGTTGTACGAATGGCAGAATTTAGGCGCGGCACGATGACATATAAAATATATTAACAAATCCGCATATACATATGCGAATATCGTCAAACGCTGTATTTAATCAAAGCTAAATTTAGCCGTAAATACCAAAATATGGCAACACTGACGACCAACATAATCATTATCAGATGTTCGTGACAAGCTGACTGAAAGAAAATGCCTAAAAAATGCCAAAACGGCAAGAAGAAGCACACGTGCGCATCTGATGTATTTGTGATTGGTGTAAATACAAAAATCGAACAGACTCTCCTGGCTTTAACCTGTCTAACCAAATAAAACAAAACCGTAGTAAATTATAAAAATTGTTTTCTGATTTTTTTTTTGTAAAGAACAGTGCATGTAATTGTACAACTGGGCGAGGCGAAGTGTTTAATTAATCGTTTCTGCAACAGTGCAAGAGACAAAGACGATTGCGAGCAAAGAGCACACACACAGGCACACACGCAGGCAAAGCAAACACACACACACGCATACACTCTCAAATGAAAATCACAAAATTTTCACCATTTACTCTTGCTATGCATATAATTTCATCGTTGTAAAAAATTACGACGTCAACTGAATTGCGAGCAGTAACCAGAACAATAACACCAATAACAACAACAACAACAACAACGAATTAGTGAAGAATTGACTGCGTCAAAAGGGATTCCCACCCGCAGCAGTGTTTGCCACACGGACAAAGAACTGTGTGTAATAGTGAATACACATAGAATACACATACATATTGAAAACGAAAGCAGTTGAAAATCTAATTCTGAGCTGCCAACCAAATTCCCATTTTACATATGTGCTGAGCTTTCGCACAACCAACACAGAAGCTAGCCATTTACTTTGGAGTTCACGGGCCACACAGCATGACTATTAAACCAGTTAGTGCTCCCAGTGGCAAGCGGGTGGTCGATACGGATGCCACCGAGGCGCATGTCGTATCTGGCCAGGTGGTGGTGGTGGAGCAATCGGTTGTCAATCAGGCCCATCGCAATGTTGTCATCGATGGCCACGGCCAGGTACGTCTATTACACACTTACAAGCTGGCGTCTCCCCACGCGTCTCTTATCACCCACATTCTCTTCACACAGAGTCCACAGCGGCGCAGTGAGGTCTACGACGAGCTAGCACGCACACATCGCTGCAGTCCACACAAGAGGTGAGCGTTGATTATTTTTAATGATTAATATTGTCTTTCATCTGGTTAAAAATTTTGCGAATTATATGCGCATTATAGTTTTCATATATCGTGCAGGTGATATCATATCCTTGAAGGGGATATTTTAATTATGTCACATAAATATCGCATATCGAGGCTGCAAACCGGTTCGCAAACGAACCGGTTCGAACTCGAACCGTCAAATTTTTAAAATCAACCGAGCCCAAAAAGTAAGCCGAAAAACAAGGGTTTGGTTTATTCTTAGAACTTTAAAAAAATTTTAAATTATTACAAAATTAACTATGGAGAATTCTTCCTTGGGTTTGCAGCTATGGTTTCAATAGAAATTCTGACACGGATATGCAGTTTTTCTAGAAACATCATGATGGCTTTCTAAGTAATGCGAATCGAACATAAATACTAGTTAAACTTTGGTTCTTCTATGTTTTTTTAAAGTTATCTTACCAGTCGTACCAATTTCAATTTGGCAAAAATTCCCTAACATCAGACCTCCATTCCATAGCAATATGCAGTGGAACATTTCTAAGATATCTGGACCAAACTTGCCAATTGATTGATAAATTTGGGCACAATAAATTGTATAGGGATTAAAATATATATACAACGTATTACAATCCACGTCTAATGCACCGTTCTGGTTTGTTTTATTTTTGCAGCTCCCGCTCGAAGCGTCGCGATCATCACGAGGCACACGCACATCATCACAAACGCGATCGTTTGGAGCGCGAGAAACTGAATTTGAATCACCCGACGGTGGTGAGTGGCAGCGTTGCGGGCGTGACCAGCAAATGCAGCAGTCCGCATTCAGTGGCAGCCGCTGCCGTTGGTGCCACTGGTGCAGGCAACAGCAGCCCAACGGCCGTGGGTCGCAAATCGCCGGAACATCTGGGGCTCGGCAGTGCCAGCGTGCCCAAGGCACAGACTCAGATCACACCCGCTGCTGCTGCGGCCAATTTGCTCAAGGCGGTCGAGGACACATTCTCTGGCTATAACAGCGGCGATGAGCATCTGCAGCCCAAGGAGCGCACCATTTCAGTCGAGGAGTGGCAGCGACGCGACGAGGAGTTCGCCAAGTGCATGGAAAAGCGCGGGTATGAACTGAAGCCCGTAGAGGAGGACGGCGCCTGTCTCTTTCGCTCAATATCTCTCCAGATCTATGGCGATGAGGACATGCACGATGTCATACGTCAGCACACAATGGACTATATTGTAATATATACAAATTAGTGGATGCCTTTTAAGATTTATTTATTACTTTATCTTTATTTTTATATATAGCATGAGAATCGCGAGTACTTCGGACAGTTTGTCACCGAAGACATCAACGGCTATATCCAACGTAAACGCGCTCGTGATGCCCACGGCAATCACATCGAGATACAGGCCATATCAGAGATCTACAGTCGCACCGTTGAAGTCTACTGTTATCAGTCGAGTGAGTAACCAAAATACCCCATAAAGTATTATATAGCGTGACTCAACTTTTCCCAGCCAAAGTATTTTTCCTCTCAATTATTAGCTATCACCTTTTAACTCATATTTCGCCGTGAGGGGGTGATTATTGAAAATAGTCATTGATTTATTAGTTCAACTTTGAAAATTGAAATAGGAAACAAATGTAAAAGTCATATGTTACAACCGATTTCACATTTCGTATCATTTTTTACACATATCTTTAAGAAAATTCTTTCAACAGCCTTTCCCGCATTTTCTGATATTATGGATGCTTTATCTAACTAACTATTTAAATTCTTGTATAGAGTTTTCAAATTGCGAATAACTCCGGTCGGTCGAAAAATTAAATTTAAATTTAAATTTAAATCAGCCATCCAACATTGGAAACCCATTTTCCAACCAATGAGCGCAGTCTGCAAAGTGACTAATCATTTTCTTATGAAATTATATTAGAATTAAAGAGGCTGTTCAAGGAAAAAAAGGAGTTATATTTAAGAGTTTTTCACGCATTTTCCACGCTCGAATTCTTTAGAATCAACTCATAGTGCTTGCATCTAAGTGAACCACAGAAATGCATTTCATATATACATATATGTATATATATGCCTTAATGAGTAAATTAGTCAGGCAAAGAATTATAATTACGTCTTATCCTCTTGGAAATTTCTTCTCTTAACATTTCTTATTTGAAATACTTTCAGCACCTATCAACATTTTCAATTCGGAGCAATCGCAGGCTGGTTATCCGCCACTGCGTCTGTCCTATCAACGAGGCTCACACTACAATGCCATATTGGATCCGTACAATGCCACTGTGGGCGTCGGCTTGGGGTTGGCTGGTTACAAGCCCGAGTTCCAGACTAAGGAGGCAGTGCGTCTTAGCGAGCAGCTGGAAATTGAACAGGTTCGCTAACGACTATAATCGATAATCCAACAGTACTTAATATACTTCTTTGGCCGCACAGACTATGTTTGAGGATAAGTTAAAGACAACAGACTGGGAAGCCACCAACGAGGCCATCGAGGAGCAAATCGCACGCGAGTCCTATTTACAGTGGTGCCGTGATAATATGCAGCGCTCGCGCACCAGCAACACAGCCGCCGGTTCGGCAACATCTTCGACAGTGACGTCGGCCGAGGCGCTGACCGATTCTGATGCATCGCCCTCAAAATATTCGAGTGACGGCGGCGGCAGTGGTGGTGGCGGTGGTGGCAGCAGCAGTAATAACATCAATATTAACAACAACACAGCAGCCACGCTGAGCAGCTCCAACGTTGTTGAGGCCACAGCTACTAGCTTTGGGCTATCGCCCAAGACACTGAGCCAGTTCACACACAAGCTGCCGCCAGAGGTGAACGAGCTGGGCGGCTACGACAGCGATGCCACGGATATGAGCAGCACCAGCTCAGTGGGACACTGCGGTGGGAATGCGTCGCCCAATACGGCAGCCACACAGCGCTCCAGTAAATTGCCCAAATCGCAACGTCGCAGCAATGGCCTGCGCAGCATCAAGAAACGTCGTCATGAGGCCCGTGAGGCAGGCAATAGGTATATCAAAAAAGATCAGCATAAAGTTTTATATGATTCTAAATGAATTTGTCTCCTTTTCAGCTTGGAAACAGTTGATACGCCGCAGCGTAAGAGTCCCAAACGTGATGCTGGGCCCTCAACACCACGTGCACACACGCCGGAGGCGGAACAACTACCGTGCACCTCCAAGCAGTCGTCGCAGTCGCCACCAAAGCCCGGCGATGCAGAGTCGCCACCCAAGCAGAGCTACTCCAGCTTCTATCAGGAGCTGCTCGAAGCCTCCTATGCCAACGATGGTTAGTGCAAGCGGATGTAGTTGCTATAACTTTCAACTGACATTTACCACCGATCCTTTGCAGGCATCAATGAGAACGAGATGCTGCAGCGGGCCATCCAAATGTCCACACGCGATTATATGGATGATCAGAAGCGAAAATATTTGTGCGGCCCGTAGATAAGTCAAGGATAGGCGAGTTCTTTTGTACAGTGATTAAATTTCTCTTTTCGCAACGAAAACGAAACACAACAAACCAACCAAAAACACACACACACACACACACACACACACCAGAAGAAAAGAAAAACACACCACACATACACACACATTTTGATCAACTAATAATAAAAATTGATTAGTGCGGAGTTGCCCGCAGGGCTCGAATGTCTTGGGCGCCCTGCAGCTGTCGGCACACACCCGCTAATACACACCACACACACACACACACACACACACACACACACACACACTACACAACCACACACACACATGCATACGTCTATATATTTATATAAAAAAAAACAGCATATGTTTTAAATTAAGAAACTGTTCGTTAGCATTAAAAAACGGCAGATTTGAGTTAAAACAAGCACAATATATTTGTATATGGCTTGACTCAAATCTCTCCTAAGCTCTGCGATTTACTGCGTAGTTATCCCCCCTCCCCCCTTATCCGTGCACACTTCCTTAATTACCTAAATTTAATTAAACTAACGTGTACTTTGTAATATCTTAATTTAAGCTGTACGCAGGCAAAAATCATATTCAGTATATAAATAGAAAGAACAGCACGTACATATGATAAAAAAAGGAAAAAATACATATACATACACAAATTCATACATTTACATGAATATTTAAATATAATTACATCATAAATTTACCGATTACTTGATTGAATATAATAAATGGTGCATAATAAATATAACTATTGTGGTTTTAATTAAGATGTTTTAGATTTAACTACAAAAACGTAAACTAAAGCAATATACACGTTTTAGATAAATATTAATGAAAAATAATATGTAAATTATTTTCTTGAGTCAACCAACTTTAAGATTTTTTTTTTAATTATTTGATAAATTAGAAAGTCTAACTATGCTTTCGTTCTTATATAATAATTTAGCTAGTTAATGATACTCTACATGGCTGGACCTACAATACATACAATTTGACAAAAATATGTTCTATATGTTTTGGGATTTCAAAACATTAGCCAACCGAGACAGAAGAGACCAATGAAGAAAAACAACGCCTGTTCTTCGGTTAAATTCAGCGCAGATACAAAAGATTCAATTGGAATGCGGCCATAGCCCAGCGATCTATGAAAGTCAAATATATAGCCCAGGTAGATGGAACTGGTTTCTGTGCCAGGCTCAATGCGCTGGCCGACTGGACGCGGCGCCATTAGGTCGCTCGGATCCAGCATCGTGTTATTCCGACCATATAGCGGTATCACTTTGGTCAAGTCCAGCGGCGACCTGCAAACGGGACAGAACCTGCGCTGGCTGCAAGGCGTCAGCATCCACAGATGCAAGCAGGGCCAACAGAAGAGATGGCCACATATGCAGATAACCGCATTCTTCGCTGTGCCCAGACAAATATTGCAATCATATTGAAATTCGTTGATTGGCGCCGTATTCTTTGTGGTTTCCATGAACTAAACTTATAATTTGATACCTTGCGGCTTGAACTGTTGCTTTTAAATTCAGAATATATTAGGAATTTTTCACTTCTCTGGTTGAATATTTCGCTTTCCTTCTATTTTACGAGTCAGCTGTCGGGTATATTTCCGGATAGGTCTGACAACTTTAACAACGATATAGGTTATCCTTCCAAACCCAAACCTTTGAGAGTGAAGGCTTATAAAAAAAATACACGCAGTTATTCAGCTTAATTGAACACATACTATATATAAAAAATCGAGTATTAAAAAATCCGATGGACATTGAATTATTTTGCATTAAATTTCAATTCACTTTTCAAGTTTTCATGATTTCTTTTTATAGAAACTTTCAAAAATTCGCTTAAATCTGCTCCAAAAGAAAGACCTTGGAGTTGAATAATGGAAAATTAGTTAATCAGAATGGATTTCTTTTTAAGTTTCTAATGATATCTCATTTAGATTTTAGAAAATAAGTTTACAGCCAATTGGTTAAAAAATAAAACGAAATTTAAGACAAATAGTTCTATATATAATATCATAAAAGTCTTCTCTCTTTTCTGTCCTAATATATCGACTAAGTAACTAGTCGTAAACCCTTTGTTCATTTCCACTTTATCGTGTTTTCTTAATACATTTAAATAAATAAATTCGTCAAGTGTATTTACAAATGGTTTAATCGGTGTTATCAAAAGTCGAAATACATTCATAGTATCTAATTCGTACTTATATCTAAATTGCGCTTTGTTTCGTTATTAAGAGTAGATAAATAGTTTGCTGCATTTACACCGTGTTTATATCTTTTATATATATATTTATATATATATATATATATATATATATATATATTTATATGTACATAGTCATTTTATAAAAAAATACATTTCACTAAAATACGCGATCCGCATATAAAATTATAATATCTTTGCATATTTGTCTTACGAGTACGGCCGATAGTTATCACATCGGCTAACTGGGACCCTTAATAGAGTTTGAAAAATTATGTAAAATACTAAGAACTAAGAGTAACTCATGTCATACAGTGTTTGTAAAATATCGTATTACACTGAACAAAGATCGGTTAAAAAATAAAAATAAATTAAACTTAAGGCTGATTTAATGTGATTCGCATTAAACATTGATGTCAGCTATTTGATACGTATTTAGTATCAGCTTATTATAGCTTAAACGCGATTTCATTACACTGTTACTTCAAAAATTGGAAAATTATAATATTTTAGAAAAACGTATTGCTATATAATTATTGCTATTATAATTAATCTTTTATGAAATTTTCTTTTATATTTTTTACACTTTTTAAGCAATTTATAAATATATATTATTTTAGAAGTCTTTAAAATTGCTGTAAAAATATATTAATAATTGTAAATTTTTTATATTAAAAGATTAGATTGCTAGAAGCAAGAATTTTAAAATTTTTTTTGTAGAATAACGAACTTAAGCTCTTAAATTAGCCAGTGAACACTGATATATATCTGCAAGAGCATTATGAAAAAATAAAACAGATATATAAACAGTAAGGTTTATAAATCATAAGGAAATCTAATGAAGTTTACGGTCCCAGCTTTATAGCACTATATTACGACTAGAATTTGTGTCACGTTGTTTCCTATAGGAATAATTGTACAGTGTTTGAAGGATGCCTCTGAGGGAGAGATGGCATCCAAAGATTAGCCTATTGCATTGAATATCGTAAACGACATTCGTGATATCCGATTTGTGTGAGTCAATTAAATTGTGTGGACCGAGAGAGTTTCTGCTGTTTGCTTTTGTTTTCCGTTTTTGCATTTGGATTTGCGAGCGGCAACAATTGTTGCTGCTTTAAATTTGGGATGGATTTAAAATTTTGCTTTAACTGACTTTACAAAAATCATTTGGCTAATTTAACATTTGCTGCTGCTGCTGCGGCGCAGTTGCCTGCTGTTGCTGTTGGCTGACGACAATGTGATGTTGCTGCTGCTGCTGCTGCTGTTGTTGTTGCTGCTGCTGTTGCTGTTGCTGCTGTTGCTGTTGTAGCTGCAACTGCTGCTGATTGGCATGCTGCACGGCTGCCGTTGTGGCCGCTGTCACCACCGGCTGCAGCATGCTGGTGCCGTTCTCGCGCCGGACATGGCTATTGAGCTCCGCTTTGACGCGGCGCGCTATGTGGGAACGGGTGTGCTTGCGCAGGTGATCCTTGCGATAGAAGCCCTTGCCGCACTCCTGGCACTGGTGCCGCTTCTCGCCGGAGTGGATGACAAAGTGCAGGCTGAGCTGCTCCTTGCGCTTGAACGCCTTCAGGCAGACGGTGCAGATGTAGGGACGTTCCGGATTGTGCGATTGCTTGTGGCGCGTCAGGTGATCCTTGCGCTTCAGCGATGCCTGGCAAATGTCGCACACGTAGCGCCGCTCCAGATTGTGACCGACCAGATGCACCTCGAGCAGCTCCGGTTCCGGGTAGGCCACATGGCACTCGGGGCACATGTAGAGCGGACTGCCATCGAGGGCGGTGCTCATCCGTATCTCGCCGGGACGCAGCTTGGGTTTGCGCTCTTTGGAGCGCTTTTTGCGCTTCTTCTTCTTGGTGCCACTAACCGCTGTCGAGCTGCTTGCCACAGCGCTCTGCGCCTGCAACTGCAGTGTTGCCGCTTGCTGTTGTTGCTGCTGTTGTTGCTGCTGTTGTTGCTGCTGCTGCTGCTGCTGCTGTTGTTGCTGCTGCTGCTGTTGCTGATGCAGCGGCTGCTGCTCCTGCTGAGGTATGCTTATGGTTGTTGTTGTGCCAATTGTATTGATCCCAATGGCCGCACCTGGTCCCGTCTGCACCTGCAACACCTGTTCACGGGACGCATTAGTCGGGAGCTCGGGCGTTATTAAAGCTAACTGAACATACCACGTTCTGTTGATTCTCCTTCTTGATGGTCTCCGCGGAGTATTTGAGAAAATGATGCAGCGACAGAGGCAGCGTGTTGGCCGGAAGATGCGAGAGGTAGTCGGCGACGGTGGTGCCGGGCGTGATGGTTTGCCAAGAGGTATTCTGTAGCACTGCAGGGCAGAGGGTAGGGCATTAGCTGGGGTATATCGGTTGGGCCGTTGTATTTACCTTGCTGCTGCAATATGGCGTTGCATAGATCCTGGGTCAGTTCCTGCGGCGCCACCACTTGTTGCTGCTGCAGCTGTTGTTGTTGTTGTTGTTGCTGCTGCTGCTGCTGCTGTTGTTGCTGCTGCTGCTGCTGACCAGAGGTACTCGCCTGCAGCGCATCCACTGCGCTCGTCGTGGCACTGGCTGCATAAACGGTCGCATATTGCGGCTGCTGTTGCTGCTGTTGTTGTTGCTGCTGCTGCTGTTGTTGTTGCTGCGTAGCAGTTGCCACCAGATGCCCATTGTATTTGTCGCCTTGCAGCGCCTCCTCCTGCCCGCTGCGAAATTTGCTGCCGGCGGCGGCGCTGCTGCTGGGCTGGCTAAAGTGCGTCATGGCCACGCCCGTCGCCACCTGCTGCTGCTGCTGTTGCTGTTGCTGCTGGTGTTGTTGCTGGTAGCGATTGCCGCTGCCGCCGGGCTCCTGCTGTTGCTGCTGCTGCTGTTGCTGTTGGTTGTTGTTGGCCGCAGTCACATCGGCATCGGCAACGGCCACAGCGGCAGTCACCGTCGACACCAGCGGCGACGTCGTCGTCGTGAACTGCGGCAGGCCCGGAAACGTGTTGCCGAAGGGTGTGAAATTCATTGTGCGTTCGTTGTACGGCTCGTTGCTGGATTCCGGCTGATCAGAGGTTTAGTTGTGCGTCGGACGCGAAGCGACTGCCAAGAGTTTAGATTACAAAAGAGAATAGAGTTTTATTGGGTCATTCAGAAATTGGTTTTATTGAATTATTTATATTGTTATTATTATTAAAAGCAAAATTTAAAAAAAGGAGGTGCTTTAAATTACTTTCTCTCATTTCTCCTCTTTTTTGCTCGCACTCCTCACTCACTCATTCACTATATTATCAGTTTATTAAGAAAGCCATCCAAGCACAAAAGGTTTAATTGACGATATGAAAATCACATAGAAAGGCGATATTTAAGAGAGAGAGAGAAAGAGTGTAAAAGTGAGCGTGAGCGTTAAAGAGCGAGAGAAAACGAGGAATAATTAAAAAATGGGAGTAGGAAACATAGAGAGTGAGAAAGGAAAATGCATTGTGGAACATTTTAAAAAGTTCAAAAGAGAGAGAGAGAGAGAGAGAGAGAGAGAGAGAGAGAGGGAGAGAGTAAGAGAATAAGAGCGAGAGTAAAAGAGAGAGAGAGAGAGAGAGTGTGTGTAGGTGAGGGAGAATGTGAATGTGAGAGGAAGAGAGACAGAGACAGTGATTGACAGAGAAAGAGAGAGTGAGAGAAAGTGAGCGAGTAGTGTGCGAGGGAGAGAGAGAGAAAGAGTTAGTGAAACACAAATTAAGCGAGAGTGATTAAGAGAGACAGATAGAGAGAGAGAGAAAGAGAGTGTGTGTGTGTGAGAGAAATAGTGAGAGCGATCGAGAGAAAGTGAGTGAGAAAGAGGGAGAGAAAGATGTTAGAGAACAGCTAATAGAAGGAAGGATAACTCTTATTACATACACATATGTACATATATGTTTTTATAACCAAAAAATAAATCAATTATTGCAAGTAGTACTTGAGTTCTTGAGAATCGCATAGAAGGGAAGAGTGCATTGCACACCGACAGTGCGGAGGTTAAGTTAAAAAAAAACTCGATCGCTATTTATAAAAAATAAATTCTTTTTACACATAATGCATGTTTAAAATTTATATAAATTTAAAAATGATGAGATTTTTGTTTGTGTTGGTATTTGTGTGCAACATGTATTATGGGGTACTAACAAGCAGAACATCGAATCTAAGGAATGGCCAATTCGGGCTTTCTAAATGAAAAGTGAAAACGCAGCCGCTGTTATTATTTTGACTGCTCAAACGCGCACCCACAATCACACAGACAAGCATACATACGTACATATAAACATATGCCGGCCGCATGAGCAGCAACAAAAAAGAGCGGCAAACCTGCGCGCAATACGAGCAAAGGCACGAACACAAACTACTATAGGCTGCAATGAAGCACAGTGGTACAATCACCTTGGGAATATGTATATATATTATATATTATATTATATATATATATATATATATATTATTGAACTTTATATATGCATATATATGTGGGTAGAACTTTGTCGTATAATTGTTTTGGTATTATTATTATTATCATTTAAATTAACAAAAACAAAAACACAAACTATTTCTTAAAGAATTCTTATTCTTATAATCACAAACGACGTAAAAAAAAATTATTTTAATTATATATATTTATATTTAATTAATTTATTCCGCAATCAGGGTGCATAATAAATCAGACTTTATGGTTAATATTAGCAAACATATGTTCATGTAAATAATCACTTAACAATTTAACATTTATTATTATTATTCATAATAGTTTGATATTCGTCATAGGTTTGAACAAGTTGTACCACTGTGCGTCTGTCCGCTTTTAGTAAGTCGGCATATTGTGTTTAGGTTAGGGTTGTCCCGTTAGCGTACATGTGTATGTATGTGTTTATGTGCGTTTGATTTTATAACAATATTTTGCAAAAATTTCACAAAACTTAACCAAAAAATATCAAGAAACATTTAATTTATACACCTATCGAAAAAAAAAAACAGCTATTCGAAAACTGTGCAAAAGTGTCGCGTGGAAGGCAACTTTTGGCCATATCGATTTTCACTAAGTACGCAAATTAGTGTCGCGTTTAATTGAGAGAGCAATACAAACACACGCCCATCAACACACACACACAGGCAGACACACACACGTGTATTTAAATCGCACCTCGCTCTTGGGCAGCTGTCGCAAAACTCTAGGAATCGAGGACATCTTTATTAAATGCTGAAAAATTGACTTTCACTAGAGAGCCGTAAGTTTTGTTTTATTGCATTCTTTATTTTTTTTTTTGTTTTTGTTTTTTTTTTTTTTGTTTGTTTTCGGCGAACGCGTGACACAATAAAAATCAGACGCAGGAAGCAGCAGCAAGGCGCCCGTCGTCCACGAAGAAAAGCCAATGCTGACGCTGACGCTGACGCCGCCGTTAACGTTGACGCTGTCGCTGTCGCTGTCGCCGCAGCCGATCGGCTGGACAGCAATGTGAAAGTGCACCCGATTTGCAATATTTTGGCTTACGTTTTTTTCGTTCCGTTATTACTACGTGTTTGCAGTTCGCACACACACACACATACACTCACACAGTCACAATCAAACACACTTTACGAGACGAACGGTGGAAACTTCGCGCGCGACAACATTTATAAAAAGACAAAAAAAAAAAGAAAGAACGAAAAGAAAAGAAAAATGTTTGTATTGTTGCCGCGGCTAGGCCGGGCTAAAGAAGTGAAGGTGCCCAACTACCGTTAGCGTTGTTGGCGCGGCTGACGTCGCTGCGACTGCGACTGCTGCAGTCCGAGTGCACCGTCTCCACATGCAACCCACAAAGCCACACACACACACACACGCACACATGCAACGAAAAAGCGCAGCGTCTATGTCTGTGTCGGCTGCCGCAAATGACGGCAGGGCCACCTAACGGCGTGTGGCGTACGTTTGCTACTGACCCGCCGCCATCTCGTTTGTGCACTCCAACTTCTCCTGCGCGCTGCTGCTCGTGTGCGTGTGTGTGTGTGGAGCACGAGACAAAAGCACGAGCTTCGTGCCGGCATTGTTAGACTTATGTATGTGTGAGTGTGTGTGTGTGTTAGGGACGAGAGAGAATAGGACAGTCAGAGCGAGGTGGAGAGTAAGTGCGCTGCTCTCTTAAAGTAGTCTGCAAAATTAACGGTTATTGTTTTGCTCGTCTAAATAAACACACATATATCTGTTATATGTAAATGTTTATAATTGTGAAAAAACCAATAATAGTATGTAAAAATCGTACAAATTTAAAATTCAAAATATACATATGTATTTATAGGTTTGTAGGAACAGGTACGTAAAGTTATGTACTTTAAAAAAATACTCTAAAATCTTTGGATATTTTACACTAATTATAATTATTATTATTATCACTTATATAGTACATAGTTGTAAATTATAAACCTCATTTGTTATTCAAAAATGAAATTTAATTCAAAACCAGATTTCTAGTGTAGTCAATGTCTACAATGTTATGTTAATTAGCTGCACTTCTGAGAGTATTTACAATTTCATGGCTAATCTGTTTTCTTAATTATTTAGTTCCACCAAGCGTTGACTACAACAATATACTATATATATTGAAAATCCATTGCATTGATCTGTTAGCTGTCGTCATGTATTGGCGGTATTTAATTATATTTCTGGGCTGTTTTAATCTGGGGCTCTCCTCTCCGCAAAATGGTGAATAGTACTGGGGGGCATTACGGATTGGGGCTCTAATTGGCAACACATTATCCCGCAGAGCGCTACGAAGTCGTGGGCGTGCCCTGTTCTCGCAATGAGGAGGTTAGTTGCATGATCGTCAAATGTCCGGCTGGTCACTACTGTCCGGCGGAGAGTTTCTGCTACAATCCAAAGTGCGTTTGTCGCCGCGGCTATCGCAAGGTCAACGGAGCTTGTGTCAGGAAACACGTGACCCACAACCTTCAAGCCGAGGCCCTCAACTCCGCCCTGCTGCAAACGCACTTTGAATACAACAAATTAACTTCAACCAATTAAATCTATTAAATGTTTAAATAATTTTAACAAATAATACATGGCTAATATCTATATAAAAGAAAATGTATAAAGTTTTCCAATAAATCCAGGGCCCTGCACTAGCTTTATAGACCAATTCAAAACAATATCAGTTAATCGTGTTATTTTTTTTATTCATATATTAAATTTTCCTAGCCAATTCGAATATTTGGATGCCCATTGGCATAAAAATTCTCAGTTCTGACAGTTCTTTTTTTTAAAGTAAATAATAATATTCTACTCATTTTACCTATATAATATATTTAGTTATTTTTTATGAATTTCAAATTCTTTTGAATACGAAATTTAGATTCAATATATTTCAATAAATTTAAACATGTTGAGTCTAATTTCTAAACAATTATAATTTCTAATTTCTGAAAAATTTGACACTAGATTAACAATATAATTAGTCCACAAAGCTTCACCGTTTGCCTAAATGTCAGACAAAACTAATTAAACACAATATTTATTCAGCTTTGGCTATTTAAAGTCTTTGTACTTTACTTTTTGTGATTATTTGCAGCCATTAAAACAGTTCCAGTTAGAGCCAGTATTACGAGCGTATTATCAAACCCAATTCTCAGAATTTTGATTGTTCAATTATTTGAATTGTGATCTTTTTATGGTACACGTTTATAAGCCGTCTAACAGCGCGTTTATTTAGCAGTCTATCTATAAGAACCTTGTGATTTTAGCCACTTTAAGATACAGAGATATTGGTGGGATTTCTTTATATTACCCTGTATGGGGTAAAGGATATAAAAATAATGGGTACTTGAGGGTTGCCCATATACAGGTCATTAGATTATTTCAAGTTATCGATAATACCTTTAAAAACTAGATCATCCAAATTTGCTCGTGTATCTTGTTAGTGGCTAAAAGCAGGACTCAATAACAGCCTCTGTATTCCTGAAAAATATGTTATATATTTTTTAAACCCTCTTTCACTTCCCACAAAATTCTGTTGTGCATATTTTAATGTTATTTAAAAATTGCACATTAGGAATTACTGTTTACAGTGTATCCGTGCGTCGAGCACTCTCGTCTGTGTCCGTTGAATCTGAAATGCTGCCAAAATTTAAAGCAGACAGAAACTTAAGGGGCTGGATCTCCCAAGAACTGGGTCACTCGCATAACGGCACACGGATGCCCCTTAAACGTTAATCAACCACCAAAAGTGCGCCCAATTAGCCAGCAGTTGGAGCAACAGCCACCAGGTTCACTGGCCACATGTGGCCAAAAACAAACAAACAAATTTGCCGCCGGCTTTGCATGCGAGACTGCAGGCGAAGTCAAGCACGGGGCCGGGCTGATGCCAGGTGGCAGCTGGCCGTTGGCAGGTGGAGCTGATGGTGGCGCATCGGTTGGTGGCAACAACAAAGATGCTGCCGCTGCTGACACTGAAATATGCGCATGCAAGGCCAATCGACGGAAACCAGGCCACGCACACGAATCAACCGGGGGCGACGACAGCGACAGCGACAGCGACAGCGACAGCCGCTGCGAGGCGCTGCACCCAGCTGCAGCCTACCTCGCCCCCAGTTAAACCCATGGCAAGCTGAGGTAAATGCACTTGGGACTTGGGCACAGAGAGGGGGCTGGCTCTGCTTTTGGCACTGCAATCGGCATTTGAGTAAGAACCGAGCGCACGACTTTGACTCATCCGGAGAGCAGTCAACCTGCATGCCATGTGGTTGCACGGTGGGGGGTTCTGTTTGGCTGCAACTCTCCCTGTGTGCGTGTGTGTGTGTGTGTGTGTGTGTGTGTGTGTGGGGTGCATTGCGTCATCATCGTCGACTGCGTCGTGAATAGCGAACAAGTCGCGACCGCGCCCCCATAAGCGTCCCCGCCCGCGCCGTGCCGCGACCTGGCCGACGTGCCACGGAACTGGTTTGGCGAGAATGTGTTACAAGTGGATGACGCTTGCCGGGCGCAAGTGGTGTCAAGTGGTGGGGGCGCCACCGGGCAAAGACGAGCCTCAGTGAGGCTGAGTGCAAGTCGCGCGCCCATTGCGTCCTCGTTGTTGTTGTTTATCCCGGCTCTGTGTGTGCTCGGTGCTGGCATGAAAGTGAAACTCCGGCCAGCCACGGGCACGGGCACGGGCACGGGCACGGGCACAGGCACAGTCAGAGGCAGAAACCGAAAAGCCAATGGTCGTTGCCGTGGCCGTGGCCATGACCCGTCTGCGGAATGCACTCCGGCGCACACACAGACACACACAAATGCACACGTATGCGGAGGTTTGTTAGCAACCGGAAACGCGGTCACACACACACACACAATGCAAATGCCAATGGGGGCGTATGCGTAATGTGCAAATGTACAATTACGCATTATAATTGGAAATACAAATATGAGCTCTATGACTGTTATGAGCAGTTATATAAATCTGTATTAATTAATTAAAACACTGTCACTTCTAATTGAAATAAGAATAATATCAAGGCAATTCCAAAGTGAACAAGTAAAACAAAGAAGTTTTTTAATTATTTTTTATATAATATTTTGTTATACCCTAAACCCATTGACAATGGGTAAATCAGGGGTATAATGGTTTTCTGCAAATGTATGTAACAGGCAGAAGGAGGCATCTCCGATCCCATAAAGTATATCTTGATCAGTATCACCTGTCCGTCTGTTTGTCCGTCAGTCCGCTCGTCTGTCCGTCTGTATCTACGCGTCGATTTCGGATACTGCAGAAGCTAGAAAGCTGAACTTGGACTTTTTAAATTCGTGTATACGCAGATCAAGTTTATTTCAAATCACCTATCATCTCGTTTTCTTCTTATCGATAATTATCGGTTTTTAGACTCCGTTTTTTGAGAATATCTTAGAAACCATAAGAGCTAGAGCCACCAAATTATTCGCGTGAAGCATACGCAGATAAAGTATATTTCAGATCTTGGATACCTTCCCCCATTCGCCCCATATATGCAAAAATATGAAAAAAAACGCAATTCAAATATAACGGACTTGGGCTTTGATTTGTACATAGATTTCAAGGCTCTTGTCCAGCTCTCAAAATTTAATCAAGATCATCAAAATCATTCTCTTAGTTTAGAAGTTATTCACGAATTTAGCTTCCATAGGGGGCCAAGCAGCTGTTCACAGCGTGCGGCGTGCGTTTACATGTGTGTGTGTGTATGCATGCAAGGGGACTGAAATGTATGAAAACGCAGGGGTTTGAGTTTACCAGTTTTTTTTTTTTTTTGTTATATTCTATTTTTATTGTTTTATTTTGTTTTTATAATCGATTAACAATAAAATCTAAAATCATATAAATTATACATATGTTACAAATTTTTAAAGAAACAATTTTATAAATATTATATTTATTACAATTTTTCAAATCTCAATATAAAAGACACAAAAAAAGTTAAAAGATCTCCGCCAAAAAACACAAATTTGAATATAATACTGCTGAAAAAAAAAAAAGATAATTATCTAAGAAATCGATATTTTTTAATAAATATATGAAGTTGCGGTGTTTTTGTTTATTTTGTTATTTAAATTTATTATTTAAAAGCCTTTAAAACCCTTTCTAGAGTTATAATTAGAAAAAAATTCGAAAGGAAAAGTGATTTTACAGTGGAGGGTTTTATTATTTTCTGTAAAATTAAGGTATAAATAAAGAATAATATATGATAAATTTAAAACTGAACTTATATAGATAAATCTAATATATATTCTATTGTTGCTAAAAAAAGTACAATCAAGCCTTCTTGTGCGGTGGACAGGGATGTAAAAATAGTTTAAGCAACATAATTTGAAAATATTGTTTTTATGTGGTTAACTGCGATCGTATAAAAAAGTCTAGGAATATGAATGCAATTTTTTTATTATTGTGTATTATACATATTAAATTATATATATTATATATTATGCTGTATTATATTTTAAAATTTAATTATACGCGTTCGCGAAGTGAAACTAGTATATTGGTTTTGCGCAATGTCCGTCATGCTGTCCGTCCGTCTGTCCGTCCGTCTGTTCGTATGAACGCAATATTTTTCGACGCTATTGAAGATAGAGACTTGAAACTTAGCATATATACTTGTAGTTATTTGCTTCAGACAAAGTGTTAAGATTTTTGTACCACGCCCACTGGGCGGCTGGGGAATCGATAACATGTCGATACACCTCAAATCGCAAATCGATAAAGGGTGGATATTTCCCACAATATTAAAGTGAGAGTCACGAAATTTGGTATGTAGACTGCTGGTGACCTCCTCTAAAAAAACCGTGATTTCCCGGCCACGCCCACTAGAACGCCCCCCAGCACCCCCGCCTTAAAAAATCGAAAATGGCTATATCATGCAAAGTTTTAGAGCTGGAGTCACCAAATTTTAAAGGTAGATTAGTAATCAGCTCCCTTAAATAAGGGGTTTAGAGCTAGAGTTACCAAATTTTAAAGGTAGATGGCTGGTCACGCCCTTTAAAGATCCGTGAAAAAATCCCCAGCCACGCCCACTCCCACTCCCGCAAATCACGAAAAGTTATATCTCCCACAATTTTGGAGTTTGAGTTACCAAATTTTAAACGTAGATGGCTGGTTACCTCTTTTAAGCTCAGTAAGAAAATTGCCCGGCCACGCCCGCTCCCGCCCCCGCAAATCGCGAAAATCTATATGTCCCACAATTTTAGAGCTAGAGTCACCAAATTTGGCAGACAGTGTTTGGGTGACCTTCTCTTAAGATCGAACCAGAAAATGTTAGCCACGCCCACCCCCGCCCCTACGAAATATAAAAACGAGTATTACGCAGTCGGTTACGTCCGACTGCAACGTTCTTACTTGTTTATTTAGTCACTTTATTTAGCGGCCTTCTTACTTGCGCAGATCAGAGAACAAACAAAATTAACAAAATTCAACTCTTTGATTTCTTCAAGTAAACTTTTACCTATTCGTTTAAACCAAAAAAAAAAGCATGAGACTAGTAAATACTTACTATGTAATGTGATAAAATACATATCAAGATTGAAGAAACTAAACAAAAAAACAATTATTTAGTCAATCTTTGAAATTTTGATACACCGACCAAAAAAAAAATCTCAAAAATAAAATATATAATGGCTGATCTTAATAATATGGCTGATAAAATAATGGCCGATAACTTCATCAATTATGTTCTATTTTCATTGAAATCTTCATATACCACACAAAAAAAATCACACAAATAAAAAACAGTAAAAAAAAAGACCGCACAAAAACAGGTTTGACTGTACTTATGCAATGTGATAAAATACATATCAATGATCGAAAAAACTAATTGGCCGATATCTTCATCAATTACATATGTTCCATTTTCATTGAAGTTTTCATATAACGCACAAAAAAAAAAAATTACACAAAAAAAGTCGCACAAAAACTGTTTTGACTGTACTTAATGTGATAAAGACATATCAAGAATCAAAAAAACTAATTGGCAGATTCATTCAAATTTTCATTTACCGCACAAAAACAGGTTTGACTGTACTTATGTAATGTGATAAAATAAACATCTAACTGGCCGATAACTTAATCAGTTAACAAAAATTTTCATTGATATTTCCATAAACCGCACAAAAAAAAAAATCACACATAAAAAACCGCACAAATAAAAAATCTCAAAAAAGATCGCACAAAAAAAGATTTGTACAAGTGTTTAAAACTGTAAACCAAATAGACAAATTTGGAAGGGATTTAACTGATTCTTTATTCTGTAAAATGATAACTTTTTGTTTTTTGTTTTATACCAGTCATTTTAGAGATTTTGATGTCAAGACTTGTTGGCAAGGGGGTTTTAAGGAACGAGAATTAAGAGTTGAAAATGTATTTTCAATTAATGAAAGCAACTGTAACTCACGATTTTCTAATGCTGTTTGTTGGGCCTAATTAAACATGCCTATTGCAAATCGTTGGACAGGAACTGATTTCGGACTTAAAAGTCCCACTTCGAACTGTGAAACTGGCTGGATTCGCGCGCGCCGAAATTGAAATTAGCCGCGTGAAAGTAAAAACGCGTCGCAATGGGCGGGAGCCGAAGAAGCGCAACAACAGAAATGCGCAAACACAAAGCTGCGAGGCTGACGTAGTGTCGATGCCGACGTTGAAACGTAAACTGATTTAAAGTGCGTCCGGTGATGGCCAGCGAATGCAGACCGAAACGGCCGGCCGGCATATTGGGCCGATGACCGGGCGCCTAAAATTGTGTAGAGTTTGGTGCGAACGGGGCTGGGGATAGGCGCGGGGCGGATGCTCTACAGTTGCCCAAATGTGTTTTGTCAAGAGGCGCTTTCACACAGACAGACAGACAGAGCGAGAGAGAGAGAGCAAGAGAAAGAGAGAGAGAGAGAGACTAACGCACACACACACGCCACAGTTGACAGTCACGCACTAAGCTGGAAAGTGCGACACCTCGCTTTCGCTTTTGTGTTTGTTGTCTCGTTTGCTTAGTGCTCGGCTCGTCTTCGCTCGGCTCGATTCGTTTCGGTTCGTTGCGACCGCTCTCTGTGCTTGTGGTGCGCTCTCTTCTGGTCGCTCCATCTCGCTCGCTTTTACGCTAGCCTCTCAATTTTGCTAGTCAGTTTTCTGCTTTGGCTCGCTGTCAATTTACAGCGCGCGCCGGCAATGCAACAGTTTTTTTCACAATACCTTTTTATTAGCTATTTGTTGTGTGTATCCAAATCTAGCAAACTCATTAAGCACGTATGTGTGTGTGTGTGTTTGTGTGTGTGTGTGTGTGCGTGCGTGTGTGTCTCTCTGCCTTGTATGTAAGGTTTTATAGGGAAGAGCATGTTAAAACATGGCGCCAACATTTAGTAAATGCCTAGAGTTAAGTTCTGTCAGGGGCAGCTGCCTGGCTTTGATTGTGGCTATGTGCACACATGTATATATATATTTACACATATACATATGCGCCTTGCATACGCCCAGACCACCCACACACACTTGCATGTAATTAAATTCAAAAATTGATTTATTTTCAAATTGCGTAAGAAAAGTTATTCCATGGAAATCTTAAAGTGTTTCAATATTCTAAACGTGAATAATTCAGTCTTTTTTCTGGCTCAGCTTCCTTTTGAATTTTTTCTAATGGTCACAAGTCTTCTGACTGCCCTGAAGCAACATTGCACTTAAGTAACTGAACAACGGGGAACCAGGTTCAAATGTCAGGCAGGAGTTAATGGTTGTAGTATGCGTCTTAGCTTAGTATATGCCATAAGTGGGGATTGAAAAGAACATTTGATCACGTACCCTCCGCAGTCACAAATAATCATGCCCATTCCACTTAATAAACCAAGTTAAACACACAAAAAAGTTTCTTTACATGATCTGAATATTAAAATTTTATGTTGCATACTTTTCGGAGACAAACTATTTTTAAATGAGGGTCTTCCTTTTAAAGCTGTAGTTAAACATAAACATAAAATATAAATATAATACATACTATATAATATAATATAAAATATATAACTACATATATGTATATATGTATAATTGTTTTTATCTGCGTTTGAACTCCCCTTACTCTTCACATGTTTTTTTTTAGTTTTTATTTCAGTCGTATATTTTGGATTTAATGTGAATGCGCGATATTTGCGCTTTCATTCTAGCTAAGCAAAAACGCATTAAAATAAGAAACGCAATTTTTCTTTGATTCAGAAATAATATACTTCTGCACTTGTTTTGTTTGGTAAAAGCAAAATTAAAAATTATTTATCCAGTACACAAAACTGATTTTTGCGTGCACAGAGGCTCGGTTAAAAAAAACAGCAAAAACATTAAAGTATTTCAGTTGAAGTTTCTAAATTTCAGCACAGAATATAAACCTTGTACCGAACCAGTTCAAATACTCAGCCGACGCTAGAACCGAACGATCCATTTTCTTTTTTTAAATGCTTACTTTGTCTGGTCAGAGACTGCATTAATAAGAATTCTTTTAATATATATTCTCCCTGCTAAAATTAAAAATAAAATAAAAATAATTAGATAATTTGCTAATAAAAATAAATAAATGTTAATTTTAAATTTAAAATAATGTGACAAACAAAACCGGGTTCATTGTTCAACATATTGAATAAAAGCCAAAATTGCTTAAAATCAAAATTGATGTGGAAAACCAGATTTGCGAGCCCATCCTAAAGGCGAAAGTTTGGTTCGCACCGTGAACCGAACCAAGGATAATTTTATTTATTTTTAGTTTATTGGTTTTCGGTCTAGGTGCTAAATTCATTATTTTTATGGTCCGATAAAAAATAATAATTCCACGTAAATAAAACGTTAACTGCATTTTGCTTTTCTTAACTGTTTCTTAATTTTTTGATTAGAATTTTCAATTTCCTATTATTTAAATATTATATAAATATTATTGGATATTATTGTCTTTCTTTGGCATTTACTTCTAAGTTGAAATCAGAATCTTTTAATTAGTTCAATTACTAGTCTCCTAACTTTTCTATTTTCATATATACTTTTATTTATTCTTCATTTTTTGAGTGAATGTATGTATTTTGTATATATGTTCACTTTCGTGTGATTTTCATTCTATATACATAATTATCTTTGCTAGGGTTTCTATCCTTCAAGGTATATTCTTTAATTAAGTTATTTATTACTGCAATCTCAGCCAAATCTTGGATAACATTTTTTATTAGGACGAACTAGTTGAAATTACCTTGCAGAATTCTTTTATTCAACTTGGAAAAAACGATTGCCAACTGTCGGGCAACTTTAATATTTGTCTTCTTCAAGAGTTTCGAGTGCGACCCCTTTTTGCGATATTTGTGCCAAGTGCAATGGAGAATGCAAAAATGGACCAACAAACGGGGCAACAAAAGTGCAACTGACGTTGGCACAAAATCTAAACAAGTCCAAGCACGAGAGCCCCGCTCCTGCCCCCTGGCCCCTGCCCCCAACTCTTCATGTCACTGGGCAAGGTCGAAACGAACGAGTCGCAAAAAAACGCCCACAAGTTCCTCCCCCCCCCCCCCCCCCCGTCCGTTGATCAAAAATGGGCACCGAAAACTAACCGGAAAAACTAAAAGTGACTCGACAACGGGTGGCAGACAGGACCAGGCCGGAGGGGTGCACGTTAGGGGGCAGGGCGGGTCTGGGGGTCTGCGCCGAAAATTCATTCATAAAATTCTAAAACGCGCTAAAATCTAAAATTCTAAACAAACGGCCCACAAAAAAGGGGGGCCAAGCACACACACATATGCAGCGTGTGTTTGTGTGTGCGAGTGTGTGTGTGCCTCAGCATATTGATGTGTGTTTGTACGCGTAAAAAATCATCCCACTTTTTGGCTAGCTGCAGCTGCAACTAGAAACTAGTCGCCCAAAAAGGAAAGCACTCGGAAAGTGGTCAGGAAACTGTGTTACTTCTGATTTTCCCAGCGTGCTGTGCAACACTGCAACTAACGGTGCAATGCGAATGTCATGTTTTGAACGCAACTGTACCAAGAAAATGTTATGATTATTTTTAGCTGGCAAATCAAACTAAAAAGCGCACGAAAAAAATCTGTCTCTATATATAACAAAAAAGCTTATATACCATATGAAAAATGTACATATATAAAAAATATTTCTATATTCTATATATGTATAATTTTATGTGTGTGTGTGTGTGTGTGTGTATGTGTGTTTATATAGCACCCTAAGGCCTAGGCCAGTGTAAAACAAAGCTCTCTTCGTTTGAGAGAGCGCAAAATGCAGCTATGCGTTTTTCTGCATGCACTTTATGCCTATGCATATGTGTGTGTGTGTGCAACACCTAACTACAGCAGCAGCAACATTGCAACAAACTCTACACGGTGTGGGGCAGGTGGCCCAAAACAAAATGCAATCAAATGGCAAAAATTTTGCCAGACTGAAATGCAACTAAAAACAAAATGTTGGCGCTGTTGTTGTTGTTATTGCTGCTGCTGCAGCTGCATGCATGCAACATAAAGAGCGCAGGACGGGGGGAGGGGGGGGCATGCACAAGCCAGACAGTTGCCGGGCATAAAACAGCAAAAACATGAAAGCATTTTAGTTGCATTTTCTATATAACAAATTTCAGCACATGCTGTTGGGGGTGTGTGTGCGGGTGTGCGTGTGTGTGTGTGTGTGTGTGTGTGTGCGTGCATGAATAATCCATGTGGTATATAGAAATTGCATCCCTTAGCTGCAACCGAATAAAATGTGCATAAAATAAATTTCATTTCATTTAAAATAAATAAAATGCCTCAACCCAAAAAAAGCCCAAACTTGGAGGCCCACAAAAACAAAGACTTAGACAAAATGCAGATGCAGTCGAAATTATTAGACTGCAATGTTGATGCCGCATTGAGGGGCGGTCCTTAGGTAGTTAAGTCTAAGACTGCGGCTGCTGGGCAGCTCCAATTTCCATTAGAAGCTCGTAGAATGGAAACCCATTCGTTTGCATTTTAATTGATTGCCGAGCTGCTTTGTTGCCCCGCCCCCCGTCCTGCCGACGTCCTGGCCCGGCCGGGCTAAATTGCAGGTAATTTATTTATCTCAAAAATATCATCAATTTCGATAGTTTTAAGATGCCACTCAAAGTGTCTCAAGTTGCTTTAAGCTGCAAACTGCATTAAGCTACTGCAACTCTGCAGGAGATTGCAAAATGCAATAAACAAGCTAAGAAACATAAAACGCATGAGCGATAAATCTATCTACACTATCTACATCTCGCATAATATCTAGCGTACAAATTTAATTACAATAATAATTCGTATACCTTTTACTCTTTATTTCTCTATCTATTATGTATTATTAAAAAATTTAATAAACATATAAATTTAACAAACATAAGAGTAGATAAATTTGTTTATTTATAAATATTTTCATAAATTCAATCTGTATTAAATTCTATATATATTATAAGAAAAGCAGTTTCGAAAGAATTTTCTACACAACATTTTTAAAGAAAGTTGCTAAATCATTTTCAAAAGACAGTTTTTAAAAAAGTTTCTAAACAATTTTGTAAAGAAATTTTCAATGAAGTTTATATAAAAGAAGATTTTTATATATTTTTATTATTTATTTATTATATTTACTCAGAAAACTAAGCTTAAAACTTTATTTAGTAAATAATAATAAAAATCTCAATAATTACACAATAAAATGGGAAACATAGCCCTTAAATGTATGCTATAATAAGTTTGAAAGGAAACAGCTAACAATGTTAAAAGCCAAACAAGCAATACATACCTACATAAATGTTATTTTTTTTATTGAATTTGTATTTTATATTATAAACAAAAATAATATCACCTAAAATGGGCAACTTTAAAGAGATTAATCATATCTTAAAGTTAAGGCAATCAGAAGCCGACAATGACAATTAATGCGAACCAAAAAAATAAAATAAAAAATATATAAACAAACAAACAACTTAAACAGGACTCAACTACGAATCATATGTAAATAATATATTTATACATTTAATTCAATTTATTCTTCTAAATTCTATTATTCTAAATGAGTTATTTAAGTGAATTTCAACAAGGGGTTGCCTGGCTCGAATCCCAGGCTAGTGTAGGAATGTAGCACTATCAAAAAAATTCTCGATAGTTAATTAAAATTCGATTCGATTTTAACATCACACCTTTTGGTTTGAAGCTTTGTTTGTTTTTTCTTTTGTTCGATTTACAGTCTAGTTTATATATACATATAATATATAATTATAATAATAATAGCTTGCACAAAACATTCTTCATTTAAATCTTCATCTCTTCATTTAAATTTTTAATATGAATAAAAATAATAATAATAATAAACTAAATTATATAAATAACTGCAAATAGTTTTTAATAAATAAAATTTACTTTATAAAAACTTAAGTTTTTCTGAGTAAATATGTATATAAAAAGAATTGTTGCAGAAAATCACCTTCCTAGAAAATTCTCATTCTTCTTTAACTTTTTCTTTTTACCAACTTTAGAAACTTCTACAAAAAAGCTTATTTTAAAAAACTTCTAAATTATCCACAATCATTTTCTGGACTAATCACAAGTAGAGCAGTTAAGGTCAAGAGTTCAACCAGGCAAGGCAAGGCAAAATGATGAATTAATTGAGCTGTGTTGGGGGCAGCAACAAACGGTTGCAACTTCAGCACACTGAACATCCGCAGCAGCAGCGCATGTTATGTGGCATAATCATGGCATGCCATATAATCAGGCTCGGAAGACAGTTAAACAGGCAGTGAAAGAGCAATGGGGGAAGGGGGGCGAGGGCCAGGACTCATGCGGACACGTTGGGCGAACATTAACCAAAAACGGTGGCTAAAGTGTAGAACGTCCTCGACCTAGTTCAATGTCAATGTCATTGTGCCACATTATCGCCGTTGCCATCGTCGTCGTCGGCGACGGCGACGGCGACGGCGACGTCGTCCTTTGGCAGGCTTGGCCTTGGCTGGAGTGGAAACGAGCGCACGAGTCGAGGCCACGGCCACGGCCACGAACATTGCCCAAAGTGGCACACGGCAGGGCCAGACTCAGACCCAAAATCAGAGGCCAATCCCCACGCCACAGCACACACACAGCCCCCCCGGCCCCCATCCGGCACACGCCCATTATGCGCTCCGCACAGAACCAGGCTCAGTTATAGCCACGATGCTGCAGCGTTGGCGTTGCAGCATGCCAGGCGGTTGGCGGTTGGCGGCTGGTGGCGACAATATCCTTGCACTTGTGCGGGTCCTGCGCCTGTCGCGCGGCTGGGGCTGCCACCCCAATGCACACACAACGCCTGGCAGCCAATCCGCCAACAGCAACAAACTCAGCTCGTTGCCTCCTTTTGGCCCGTGTTGTTGTTTTGTTCGCCGGGTGCAAGGACCCTGGGTGCCGTTGCCAGCCCACACCAGCCGCAGTCGTCAGTCGCGTTGCACTCCGTGCTGCAGCTGTGGCATGCAGACACCCACGGCAGAGCAGCAACCGGAGCCAGAGCCAGAGCCAGAGCCATCGCAATCGTCATCGCAACGGCGCCAGACCTGAAACTGGGACCGCAGTCGACGCCTAAAAGCCCTCAGACTCATGCCGAACAATTTTCAACTTTCGTCCCAACTCCAACTCTGGCTCTCGCTGTTGCGCTCTCTGTCGCTCACAGGGCCGCCCCCTGAGACCGCACATCAGCACCAGACAAAGTCTACATAGCGCCAGACAAAGAGTTTGAGTTCGAAGGGTTCGCTGGCGCTTCGTTTCGCATCAAACATGTTCTCTCCCTAAAATGCTTGCGCTCTCTCTTGTTTGTGTGTCTATTTTGTGTAGCGCAGTTTTGCCATTTGAAATCACAGCACGTCTACGAGGGCATATATTTGAAGTAGGGTGCCTCACTGCCTAAAATTCACAATTTCAATATACTTACATTTCATGTTAAAGCTTTTTCCTCTGACATAAAGACAAATTTTAAATTTTTAATCGATTTTGGTTGCCACAAATAGTATAAAAAACAACGTTAAACCCGATTCTGAGGGTGTCAAATTTTGTTTCTCCCATATCCATAGCTCCCATACTTCAAATGCCCATAACTTTGTGTTCTGAACCGATTTTCATGTTTGATGGCATTTTTCATGGTTTGTCGTCTAAATTGATTCTGCATTTCAAAAATATTCATTACTGAAAATTAAATTTTTTGTGTTTTTTTTTATATAATATCAAAGCGTCCAATCTCATTTAAAGCTCTCGGACCCATAGCTCCCACATTTCAAACACTTTGTCAAAACTGAACCGATTTTCATGTTTGATGGCATTTTTTCATGGGTTGTTCTCTAGATTGATTCTGAATTGAATGTGATTTCGCCACTAGATTGTTAGCTCGCGTAGAGCTATGTATATTTTAATGCTGGTAATCTTAGCTTTCGATCTTACACTATTTAAAAAAATAATAATTTACTGATTCATTGCTAAAACTAAAAATTAAAATAATTTAACAAGCAAATACTGAATATTTACGAACAAGAATAATTTAATCAAATTCTTTAGACTTAATAAATAAATTTAATTTCATAGCAATAATTGAAGAGTACTCAATAGAAATGTAATATAAACCATTAACTTGAACTACATTTGACAAATATTTATCTTGCAGTTAAATGCTCGTTTGTCGCGTGCTACCTTGAAACCTGCTAAGCCAAAAAGGTGACTTGAATCAACAATTGTTTACAGCATTTGTTGTCTTATTGACCACCGCAAATGCAGCCCGGCAGAGGGAGCGAGAGAGGCTGCGCAACAGAAATGGGTTAAGAATCAAAGTGGGCAACATACGCAGTCAAAACACACAGCAAACAAGTCGCATTCCAGCGCTGGCTGCGCAGTCACCGCGAGCAGCGGCAGCCACTGCGGCTGCGCAGACGTGCTTCGGCCGACGTGCCAGTGCGCGTCGAGATCTTCAGCGAGCGAGTCGGGGAATTGCTGAGAGCGCTGGCGGATACAAAAGCAAAGCAAAAGGTAGAATAAAGACAACCTAAAATATGCGCGTGCCCTGACTCACAGACACAACAGCAATATATATTTTTAGTGCTCTCTCCCTCTTTCGTTACGTGTGCGTTGAACTTTCTTCGGCTGCTGGGCGCTTAATGTAAATGTGCTGAACAGCAAACAACAACAAGTGGCCGTAGCGCAAGAAAGTGCAAAAGTTTCTTGGCAGACGTGGCAATCAAAAAAAAAAAAAAAGCTGTAAATTGTGCGCCGTATTCAATGTACATATACACATGTCAAAAAACATACATGTTTTTATTTATAAAAAAAAGTGAAAGTGCGAGTAATCCCTGGAAAATAATTCAAAACAAAAGCGAATAATAAAAAAAAATCACAATATTCTCACGCTGCAACTGTTGCAAGTTTACATAATGTCCAGCCACAGCGTACAACGACGCAAAACAACGCGCTCCAAGTCGAAACAGCAACAACAGCAACAACAACAACAGCAACAATCAAAACAAAATGTTGCGGAAAACCTTAGCGAAAATCAAAACAACAGCAACGAACAAAACGAAAGACTTCACTTTCGCAGCCGTTCAGCAACCTCAGTCGCAGCAGCAGCAGCAGCAGCAGCAACAACAAAAACAACAACAACAACAACAACAGCGGTCAGTTGCAATTCACCTTCACCACCGTGCTGTAATGGCATGCTGCCCACCACAGCCACCATGGTCAACTGTTGCCGGGATATTAACTGCCACCTAAATAAACCGCTGCGCGGCAGCGTTGAGCACAGTCGACGCTCCGAGAGCCGGCAATCTTTTCTAACAGAGACGTCGACTTCATCGCCCACGCCTACCTCTGCGACGAAGAAGTCGCGTTCTCGTTCGCGTTCGTGTTCGTGTGACGTCGGCGAATCGATCAAAGTTGTGCATTCTCTCAAGCAGAGCGCAGACAGCGCAGCGGATGCGCGATTAACCGTTAGTCTGCACATCGATCTCATCAGCTGGTCTCTCTTTCTGCTGGCATTCTTTACGCGCTTTTACAAGTTGGCAACGCCGCCGAATGTTGTGTAAGTAAAGGAACTGCGACTGGAAGAGTCGGCACAGACTGGAAGCCCAAATTCAACGTTTGTTTGACGCTCATACTCAATGTTTATTTCCACAGTTTCGATGAGCTGCATTACGGCAAATACATTTCGCACTACATGCGCAACATCTTTTTCTTCGACCAGCACCCGCCGCTGGGCAAGCAGCTGATCGCCGGCCTGGTCAGCTTCGCCGGCTACGACGGCAACTACACCTTTCCACGCATTGGCGCCACCTATGCGCCGAATGTGCCCGTCTTTTGGCTGCGCTTTGTGCCCGCTCTGTGCGGCAGTCTGCTCGCGCCGGCCGTCTACAGGCTACTGCTGGAGGCCCAGCTGCGTCGCTGGACAGCTGCGCTTGGCGGCCTGCTCATCGTCCTGGACAATGCGCTGCTGACGCAGTCGCGTTTCGTTCTCATGGAATCGATGCTGCTGCTGGCCAGCACCGTTGGCATCGCCTGCCTGCTGCGCTTCCAGCGCTGCTCACTGGGCAGCCTCAATTGGCTGAGCAGCGGCGCGGCGGCTGCGCTGTTTCTAGCCTGCGCCGGCTGCATCAAATACGTTGGCTTCCTGGCGCTCGTTCTAGCTGGGTATTTGCTGTGCCGGCATCTCTGGAAGCTGCTCTACGACGCGAGTTTGACGAGTGAGTAACGGAGAAATAGGAAGGGGGAGTAACTATAACAGAGATAGCTTATGTTAATCGGAGAGAGATTATAACAGAAATGTGTAAGAGAGAGAACAAATGTCTTTGACAAAGCTGGTTAGTGCCAATCATAACAGAGATGTGTAACATAGATAACTAACAGATATATGTACAAAAGGAGCATTTATTACAGGAGCTCTACATAACAACAGGTTGTAACATAGAACTTTTATCAGCAGAAATCTGTAAGGGAAATTCATAACAGAAATCTGTAAGGGATATTCATAATGAATTCTGTAACAGAGAGGGTAGTAGAAGGATCTTTTTATCAGACATTTTTGAGCTAGCAGATTTGTAACAGAGTATTTTTACACATTGAAAGAGTTTCTAACTGAAAATAACAGATATTTGAAAGAGCGAAATCTTAACAGGGACAGAGTGTAAGAGAGATATGTAAAAGAGCGAGAGAGAATAAGAATACTGAACTTAGAAACATCTTAGACATTTAACAGACCGATATTAACAGAGACAGAGTGTAAGAAAGATCTGTAATAGAGGGAGCTCGCTTTCCTGCCAGACTTACTTCTGGTTACCCACCTGATTGGTGATTTTACTGAACTGACAAACGTCTCCTCTCTCCCGCCCCTCACGCAGCTGGCCAGCTCTGGCTGCACGCACTGGGCAGACTGCTGCTGTTTGTGGGCATTCCGCTGGCCGTTTACCTGGGCGTCTTCTACGTCCACTTGAGGACACTGCACCGCGCCGGGCCGCACGACAGCATCATGACCAGTGCGTTCCAGGCCTCGCTCGACGGCGGCCTGGCGTCGATCACCCGGGGCCAGCCGCTGGCCGTGGTGCACGGCTCGCAGATCACGTTGCGGCACACGCACGGACGCACCTGTTGGCTGCACTCGCACGCGGCCGTCTACCCGGTGCGGTACAAGGATCAGCGCGGCTCGTCGCATCAGCAGCAGGTGACGTGCTACTCCTTCAAGGATGTGAACAACTGGTGGATTGTCAAGCGGCCGGAGCGGGACGATCTCGTCGTCGGCGAGCAGCCCGATGCCATACGGCACGGCGACGTCATTCAACTGGTGCACGGCATCACCAGCCGGGCGCTCAACTCGCACGACGTGGCGGCCCCGATGACGCCCCAATGCCAGGAGGTCAGCTGCTACATTGACTACGAGATCAAAATGGCCGGCGAGCTGCTCTGGCGCGTCGAGATCCTCAACAGGCAGACCGAGGGCGATCGCTGGCACGCCATCAAGTCGGAGATACGCCTCATCCACGAGACCACCGGCGCCGCCCTCCGCTTCAGCGGGCGCCAGCTCCCCAGCTGGGGCTTCAATCAGCACGAGGTGGTGGGCGACCGCGAGCAGATGCATCAGGATGCCATCTGGAATGTGGAGGAGCATCGCTATACAAAGAGTGAGTCTGCCAGAGAGTAAAGGCTGCTGACCGACTAGAAGATACCCATTAGCCAGCTTTAAGCTGCTGTGATATCCCAAAGACAGGCTAGACAGAAAACAAATTGTAAATGAAATTTAAAATACTTAAATTTCATGCTCGAAATTTGAGTACGCATAATAATTCTTACTTAAATTTCCCTAATCGAGTATGATTCGCAATCGATTCGGAAAATCAATCCTGGAAATGATTAGAATTAGTAGGAATTTCATAGTTTCAGTTCAAAATACTTGATTACTTTGACGCTTTCTCTAGACTGACAAAGAATATATATAATTTATGAGAATGGAGATGCCGCCTTCTCTCTGCTACACACATTTGCTCAAGTGCATTATACTCTTTATTTTTAAACACATCAAGGGTATAAGTAGCATGGTTTACGGGTCGAATGCCTTAGTTTTGCTTCGTGAACCTGGTTTAGGCTTCAGGCAAGGCTGCAAACCGGGTTTAAACTGAACCACTTAGAACCCAAAATAGTTTACAATAAATCGAACCAGCTGCCCAAAAGCTCAGCGGAACATTAACCGAAACGAACCATTTTCTCTCTTAAAATGGTTTGGTTTAATTTTATTTTAATAGAACGTAAAATTTTTTACCAAATATTCATTTTGGCTGATATCAGTGACTCATTAAAAGTAAAAAATATAAAAAGAAGAACATTTAATATATTCATATAATTAATAAATTTAAATTTAAAACAAAGTGGCAAACCAAGGTTCGAGCCAAAATCTATGTTTATTGATAAGAAAACCCTTAAAGCTTTTTATTCTAACCGTGAACAAAATCACCAACAAATTTTTTTGGCCCTGAGTCCATTTTATAATATGAAACTTGAAACTAATTTGAAGTTTGATTACCGGGCTTGAACCGGTTCGACTTAAAAACCATCATAATAATATTTCAGAATTTAAGTTTTCATTACTATTTCCAATCAATCTTAAATTTGTAATTAACTTTATAAGTCACTTAAAAATGAATGAAATGAAAATCTTTCCGGGTTCGAATCCCAGGCTAGAGTTTGCGCTAAAATAGTTGGGTAAATAGTTAATACTTTAAGTAATAGAAATAATAATAATCCCTCCATTTGCAGCCCAGGACCAGCGCGAACGCGAGCGCCAGCTGCTCTCCGCCGAGATGATTCCCACGAAGCGGACGAAGCTCTCGTTCTGGGCCAAGCTGCTGGAGCTGCAGACGAAGATGTTCTGGCACGCGAAGCAGGTCCAGAGCCACATGTACAGCTCCCAGCCGCACGAGTGGCCGCTGCTGGACAAGGGCATCGCCTACTGGCTGGACGACGGCTCCAGCGCCCAGATCTACCTGCTGGGCAATGTGCTCATCTGGTACATGGCCAGCGCCGGGCTGTTCGTCTACGCCGGCCTGCTCGCCTTCTACGCGGTGCGGCGGCGCCGACTGTGCTTTGATGTCGCCGCCGGGGAGTGGGAGCGCTTCCTCGTTGCCGGCGACACCTTCTTCGTGGGCTACCTGGTCCACTATCTGCCCTATTTCTTTGTGGACCGCACGCTCTTCCTGCACAACTATCTGCCCGCCTTCGTCTTTAAGCTGCTGCTGCTCTGCTTCGTGCTCGAGCACCTCGACTATCTGCTGCGACGCCACTGCCGCGGACGAGCCGTCAACCTGGTGCGTCTCTATCGGCTCCTGCTGCTCCTCTGGCTGCTCGCCGTCGGCGCCGTCTTCGCCAAGTTCTTGCCATTGAGCTACGGCTCGCGAAAGATGTCCGCCAAGGAGATCATCGACTTGCGCTGGAAGGACACCTGGGACTTTATCCTGCAAAAGAACTATGCCCTCAACTAGGCCATACGACTGTCCATCCTTCCACCCGTCTTGTACCGTGTACTATAAACCGCAATGATTCCACTGAGGATATACTCGCTCAGTTTGGCTGGAGCCAAGCTGCGCATAAGTTATTTATAATATATCTATTATTTTTTTTCAGTTAATAAAACTATTTATTTATTTAGTCAAATGCGTGTTTATAGAGGTAGTAGATAATAACGTTCATATTGTGCAAATATTTTTCCACCTGGGAATGTGGATTTCTGTATGAATCTAAAGATCAAGTTTCCATTGAAGTTCAGCTAGATCTTCCAAGAAAAGCTTAAAGCTAATTGGATTATACAATTGTTTTGCACCCTTGTTGGTAACATTTATCAAACAATAATAAATATAACACTAATAATATTAACAATATGTACTTTAGTCGGGAGTGCCCGACTAGCAGATACCCTGTAACCACCTGCGAGCTACCTTAACATTCAATGGAACTTGGACTTTACTTTGCTCTTACCTCATCCCCACATTATGGAAAATTCATTCTGGAAAACTTCCAAGTTATTCAATCAACATTTATGAAACTGTGCAACCAAAAGTTACCTTTAAAAACGTGGTTTTTATTGCCGGAAATTTTGGTGGTAAAGTGAAAATAAAGTAAAATCGAGAAGATACGAGTCCAAATTTGGCTCTAGATTTTATATTCCCCGAGATATGCTAAAAGAAATCAATTAAATATATATTTATCAATATTAAAGAAATGTGGCAAGATACTGAAGAAAAAATATAAAATTGTTCAATTGTTTAGGAAAAATTTTTAGCTCTCACAGTTTTAACTCAGCTGCGATGATAATAATAATAATAGAAGTCGGGTGTAACCGACTGCGCAATACTCAGCATTCACAGTATAATAATAGCTGAATTATTAGTCATATGTCCCATCTGGGCCAATCTTTAGAGAAGGCCTTTTGAAAACTGCCCTAAACTTGGGAGATCAAGATTTACCCGCCCCAAGATGTACAGATTTTATCGATTTGTCACGCCTCCAGTGGGCGTAGGAAAAAAATCTTAACAATCTATCCGACAATTATATACGCGAGTATATATTCCCAGTTTCAAGTCTTTAGCTTCAACAGGGGCGCAAAGAGTAGCGTTCGTGTGAAGTATAGTAATATGTAATTAAAGGGTATCATGTCGTCACACGTCGCCCTAGCATTGGCAATCAGATTTGGATTTCAAAGCAAACGGAGAAACCAAAAAGCTGGTGGAACTCAGAATAAATGCCAAAACACAATAATCAGTAGATACGTAAATAATTCACTGAGGAAAGCGGAAAATGGCGAACATTGGACGATTCAGGGATCGCAATGCGGACATGCGGGCGGCGGGGGTCAGCTCGCCCGTGGATTATGAGAACACGACCCACAACTGCATGATTATATCGCACATCGAGGAGGTGGCCGAGAATCTGATACGGGCCGACTGCAAGCAGAAGAAGCCGAAGGCGGAACTGTGGCCGGAGGCGCCGTGCCTGCCGGGGATCAGTGTGCCGGAGCTGTTGGCCATCGAGAAGTCCAAGTCGCGCTTCACCAGCTTCAAGGAGAAGTTCTCCGAGGAGATGTTCCTCAACAAGGCCAAGCTCGGCGAGGCGAAGCCAACGGGCTCCAAGCCGGACTCGGTGACCAACCTAAACTGCACATTCGGACGCGAGACCAAGTCCAGCGACAGACTCTACGACCTGGTCCTGCCGCGCAAGCCGGACGAGCAGGTGAATCGCGAGTATGCCAAGTTCCACGACAAATACGTGCTCAGCCACAATCACTACTTTCCCGCGGAGCAAGTCAATCGCAAGTGAGTCCAAAGCTGAAGCGTTCAGTTCTGCTACCCTGTAAACATTGCAAAAGGGTATACACGAGGGTATGACGGTTTTGTGCCAACTCAGAGCTAGCCTTGAGTTTTGGCGAAATCGATAAATATCGAACTTGCAACTAGGTTTTTCAAGCAAGTTTCCCAGAGTTAGAAACACTATAGTGTTGCAAATCTGTGTGGCAGCTGGAGAAGGAAATATTACGGATCGTATAAAGTATATATATTTCCTTGATCAGGTCGATGTATGAAAGGACAGACACTATAAGAGCTAGAAATTTTAATAGTTCCTACACGCATATCAAACGCAAAAATATTGCATCAGTTTCCCCACAAAAAAATCGATAAATATCGATTTTCATGATATCTTTTTAGCCTGTCTCGAGTATATTAAGAAGAGATAGAATGTGTGTGGTAAGAACGTTACCATTGTAGGAAGCAGCATTACCGATCGAATAAAAAATATATCGATAAATGAAAATAAGACCGTTTGTTATTAAGGGGTAGAGTCTACCAGAATTAGAAATTAAAATGTAGCTTTTGAAAAAATAATAGGAGCAGAAATACCTTAGTACTTGCCCCGATAACTATACCAGAATTTCCAGAATCAATAAATATCGATTTTCAGCTCATGTTGAAAAGCGACTGCGAGAACTGTAGTTTTTTAAATATTAAAATAAATATAGTAATATAGTAGAACCGCTTACACCAACAACTGCACTTGATTTTTCCCAAAATTGATAAATATCGATTTTCAGCTCGGGCTGAAATGTAGCTTAAATATTATATCGAAAAAGTATATTATATGGGAAAAGTAAGTATATGCTCCTTGCCCCGATAACTACACAAAATTAGTTAAAAATCGATAAATATCGATTTTTAGCATATGTTATTTTAAGAGCTACTTGTACCAAACCTGTGTGTGTAGCTTCTTGTTTCTGAAATTTAAAGTTGCGGCAGCTCGAACAGGGCATCTACTGATCGATCAACCTCGATTGCAGATACAAGCAGCCCTTCAACAAGGAGGCCACCTATGGGGCGGGCACCCAGGGCGACGTCAGCGGCCAGCTGGTGAAGCGTTGCATGCAACAGTGCGCCGGCCACGTGATCATCATCAGCAAGGAGCAGATGGACTTTATCGATCGCACCTTTCCGCGCATCGGCAAAAAGTTTAAAAAGTGAGTTGCCAATTAGCGTACTCTTCTTCTTCACACCTGACGACTGCCTGCCCAGATATCCGTATTTGGCGCCGTCGCACCTGACCTATGGCACGCCCTCGTACGTGCCCGACTGCGACTGCAAGATGCTCATCGAGGACATTTCGCCGTGCCAGAGCAATAAGCATCTGATCGAGGCCTTGGGGCACCTGAACATGTGGCGCCACAAGCTCCAGAAGCGCGCCGATTTCCAAATGTTCGATCTGATCTCGATGCTGGAGCACAGCGACAAGGAGCAGACACGCTACCTGCCGCTGAAGAAGATCTTCGAGCTGATGCACAAGATGCATCTCTACATTGATATTTACAAGATGCGCACCACGCTCTCCCACTTCAAGATGATCGTGGACGAGGCCTGTCCCACGGAGCGCGTCAACTACGATGACTTCTGTCGCCTGCTCTCGATCCAGAATCCGCTGCCCACCACGGGCAACATATCGACGACGCCGGCGAACGTCTACAACAAGGATACCACCTATCGTCTGCTCTGCGCCGATATGAGCAAACAGCCGAATCAGGGACCCGTTTCGCACAAGGTGGGCTCCAAGCAATCGGACGATGACTCGACGCACGTCAAGGAGCTCCTGACGCCGGATATATCGATGCTATATGGCCTCACGCCCAGCGATTTCAAAATGCTGCGTCCCAAGGAGCAGATGGTGGAAATCTTCAAGGACATTGTCAGCGCCACAGATTTCGAAACGATTTGGAAGCAGCTCATGCAGGCACATGAGTCTCAGAATGGGCTCGTCTCCGTGGTGCAGTTCCGTGAGGTTATGGACAACATGGAACCAACCAGCCAGACGGCCAATTCATAGATTTTCCCTTTATTGAGAATAAATAAATTTGAAGTAACCTTAGTTGCATGTGATTAAATTTAAATTCAAATTCTCGTTATATTGGGTATTTTTAACGATTATTTCAGTCACATACTAGTTACTTTGCGATACATTGCATCTATCGACATATCGATAAGTGTATAAATACCAAAAATGGGACTTTTAAATTGTTATACTCCTTTGATGCGAAACTGTCCTACATGTAATCTTGACTTTGACTTTTGTATGGTAATATTAAGTGTAAAAACTAAATAAAATACAACTAAATTATATGTTTTACAAAAATGGATACAGAGAACATGCAAATCTACGAGTACCTAAATGAAACCTATTCATTTAAAGACAACATTTTTGAATTCTTACACTTATTATTATAACTTATTTTTTATTAAGAAAAACAAAAATTAATATATATTTTTAAATAGTAGTTTGTTTAAAAAAATGTCCAAAAACAATTAATGGTTAAGAACCACCCAAGTCACAAACCTTGTTGGTTCTTATTCGAATTTTGCCTTGTTTCGAAGGTAAGGTTATTAGATAACTTAAAAATAAAAACTAAAGGTTCGAGTCCATGATGTCCAGCATGCATTTGTGACCGCACAGAGGTAAGTTTATTATTATTATTACACTTATTTAGCTATTATACAACGTTCTCACTTGTTAATTATCTCAAGGTTAATAGATAAAAATATTATAATTTACATCAATTTTAACCATCTGTTAAATTTGTATGCAAGAATTCTTCACTTAGTTCATTGTTCATTTCAGTCCCTTTTGCTACTTGGGAGTCCCGTTAACTTTCATTTTGCGTTTCTCAGAGCTAATATCGCTCAGTTAGCTTAAATTACAGGCATGTATTTATTTATTGCTCAATGAATGCAACAACAAGTTGTGCTTATCATTTACCAAATTATTATTAATCATTTATTTTTTGAGGAGAGCATTCAAATGGAACTGGTTCCAGAACTAGTAGGCAACACCGGAGACGTTCCTGATCCAGTCCAGGTGGTGGGTGACGCGCGTGAAGCCGGCGGGGGCCGCCGAGAGGCAGCTGTTCGCGTCGCTGAAGGAGGTGATGCCCACCAGCTGGGGCGCGTCGCGGGTGACCAGCGGACCGCCGGAGTCGCCGTCGCAGATGGAGCGGCCCTCCGGCGTGGCCACGCAGAGGACGCTCGCCGGCAGCGGGCCGTAGCTGCGGGCGCACTCCGCATTGCTGATGACGTCCAGGTCGACGCACTGCAGCCAGTCGGGCAGCTGGCTGCCGTCGTAGGTGCTGCCCCAGCCGCAGGTGATCACGCCCGATTTGTCGAAGGTCTCGTCGCGCTGCCGCAGCCCGGGCAGCTCCACCTTGTTGACCAGCGACCAGAAGTCCACGTGCGGCGTCCGTATCAGGGCGATGTCGTCGCCAACGCTGTCCGGCCACCTGGGATGCTGGAAAATCTCCGACACGCCCACCACCAGATGGAAGATCGCGTGTGCGCGCCGCGTCGCGCCGTAATAGACGCTCACGGAGTCAATGTGATCCGTACAGTGGGCCGCGGTCAGCACCCAGTTGTGGTCAATGATCGACCCGCCGCACCATCGCGCCGCCGGACCCTCCCTCAGCAGCAGGCCCACAATGTACGGCGCCTGGCCCACAACAGCCGGATAGCCATTGGTTATGATGTGATCCGGAGTGGCCAACGACGGCGCCGCCCCAACGAGAGCCCAGCCCAGAAGTGCCAACAACCTCAGCTGCATTTCTCCAAAACTAAATTAGCTCACCACTCGCCTGCTAGTATATATATACCCATATAGGGTTCAATTAGCCTTATCTTAACTCCTAATGGGTATTCACATTAGCCACTTTCCCGGGACTGTTAATGAGGGCACTCCTCACCCCAAATAGGTAACGCTTTTAAAGCGATCTCCATTTCCAGGCCACAAAATGTAATCAGAAGACAGGGAAATTCTAGCCAATTATCTTTTACAGTAGTCCAACATTGTTCAGATTTGGATTTAACTGAGTTTTAACTTAAGCAATGTTTGTACAACTATAACTATAACTATAACTATAACTATATGATAAAGATGTCCGATTTTGCTTTTATACCCTTGCATAAAATACAAATGTATATATAAAATTTGCTCTATCCATGTCCTATCGCTCTCTCTTTCTTATCTATAGTTAACTATGTTTGTGCAAAAAGTTTGTCTTCTGACCAATTGTTCAAAAATCGAGAGAGATGTTATTCGAAGGGTTGCGTTAAATTAAATTGCGGACATAAAATGTGACTTATTCTTGTCCTATCCCTTTCTCGCTTTCTTATCTATAATAAACTATAATTATGTTGATAATTAAATACACTTGCACACATACATAACATATACTCTATCCTTGTCCTATCGCTCTCTCTCTTTCTTATCTATAATAAACTATGTGCATAAACTTAGCTTTTTGACCAATTTATATATTTAAAAAAAAAAGTCTAATATGCTATAGGGGCCCGATGTTGATACAATTACTAGATAGGTTAGAAACGTACTCTTAATTGCCTAGTTTGATCTTGAGAAACAAACAGTATTTCATATAAAAACTAATTTTTCGATATAACTTTTCATCGACAGATTCCGAAATATATAAAGCATACAACAAAAATGCGAATCTATGGAAAATTTCAATATCAATATAATTTATGCACAGAGATTAGTTTGCGTAGAAACAGGCGATCTAATCGAACGCTGATCAAGATATTATTGATCTTGCATATTATTGGTATTTTAATTCTGGGGCTAGAAAGATAACATTTCCGAACCCACAAACTTATCATATGGATATATGGATAATATATGTATATAATATAATATTATATTAAGTATTTATACAATGTATATATCTATGGAGCTGTCTTCTTTCTAGTCTAAGAATTAGCATATTATTTGCAAGATCACGAATATCTGAATCAGTGTAAAGAGCTATACATATATATATTAGCCTATTTTCTAGCCTTAGAATTAATATATCCTCATCAGGAGTACAGGGAGGTAGACTATATAAGCTCTCGGAGTTGTCGGGCGTGGTACAAACTTAATGGATTAATCTTTGAAAGAGTTGAACAGTAACTGGGGTAGAAAGGATCTCGACCATTTTCTCGCAAATATATATACAAAGTTCGGATCTTCCACTTCTCATAAATGGTAGATAGCCAAATATAGCCAAATATTGCACACAAGCAAAATGCTTGCTTTGGCTTTCAGAGCAGAGTACACACAAATAGGAAGAGTGGTTTTTGGCTCTTATACCTAAATCTCTATACATATTTATTTACAAAGGTCTAGTTATCTATTTGCCATTATCCAAAAAGTCCTTGGCCTCGTTTATCTTGGCCGCCAGATACGGAGATCCACCGCGATCAGGATGATTGAGCAGCATAATCTTTTTATGCGCGTCCTTTACCTGCACAAAATGCGGATTAGTCGGGATAAAAAAAGGAGAACGGAGGAGATTACCTTCAGCTTTGAAGCACTGGGACTGACGCCCAAGATGAGCGCAGCTTCACGTTTGTTCATTTTGGGATCGAAGCCGCCTTTGTAGTACTTTGCATTGGCCATGCTCTCGGCATCGAACTTGGGCAGATTCTTGAGCGCCTCGTTGAACTTGGTGGTCATCTGTGGCATGCGGCGCAGCAAGTGTTTCCCAGCGAAGCCAACAGCCGCCACGCCGAGGCCGGCCAATATTATCGAGCTCGTCTTGTAGTAGTTTGTAATAGGTTCGCGTTGCATTTGCGTTGGCATCGCGTGTGCATATGTAACGAATGTCGAAATGGAAAGATTTCAGCAGTTATGTTTATAACTTTACCAGTATATTTTGCAATTTTGTACCATTTTATGTAATCGATGTATTTGTCGAAAACAGCTGTGATTTAAATGTGAATGCCGTTCAAACAGGGATCGCCTGATTTGAGCAAACTATCGTATTGGAGTTCACCATGTGCCTGACATATCGAAAATCTGTAATCGATAGCTTTTGCGGCGCGCCATTGCAATATCGATACGTTTTGCTCACATTCCAGCACATCTTTGATATTTATGAAGTAATGTTTGCTGTCGATTATCGACTATTTGGCACTTTTCCATACTTCATGTCATTTTGATATACTTTGCTTATGTTTGAACACATTTCTAATGTCTTCTGTTTTGATGTTCAAGCCAATTTACGATTTATTAACTACTTTCGATGAAATATCGATTACCAGTTCACTTTGTAAATCTGATATATTCTGGTCACATTCTTGCACATCGCTAATGAACTTTGTTTTGATGTTTCTGAAGCAAACATTTTTTGTGTTCGGAATACAGCCTTTAAATGGGTAAAGTGCGTAAACAGACAATTATCTGGATCTGGTGGAATGAAAGCATTATATATCAAGCAATTACCATGAAATAAGTTGCAGTTGGTTTACAGCTGGAATGGAAAGATGTGCGGACAAAAGTTGATAATCTGACCAGAAAATACAGGTAAATAGTCTTGATGTGGGTTTATGCGTGTGTGTGCTCAAACGAAATCTTAACGCAGGGAAGAGCTGAAAAATGCGAGCGCATCTGGTCGACCCTCAAACTGGCGGAACTTTGCGCAAGTACATCAGATTCTGGGAGAGAACAGCGTGGTCAATGAGCGACTGCAGACAACTGGTATGTCCGAACCTTTAATGCCTGCCCTATATCTGCAGAACTGAGACTGACCAAGGACGACGCATTTGACTTCGAGGATTTAGCTTTGCACTCCTTGAACTCGCACGCGTCATCTGTGGAGCATTTTAACACATTTTCCGACGCAAGGCAACGTGCGAAGGAGACTCCTGCGCCCAAAAAGCCAAACCTGCCAATTCCGGTCACATGACGCCCTTCGAGGCGGCAATGCTGGAAATTGAGAAAGATCGCACGGATCGTCTGGAGCGCATTGCTCTGCACCGCCTGCGGATAGTGAAGCGCATGGCCGACGAGAATGCGGATTTTCATAGTAAAATACTTCCTCTAACGCAGAGCAAGAAGTAGTTAATAAATTAGATGAACTATTCAGCTAAGATTGTGCTTAAAATTTGGCTGATGTTTCAGACTGCTGCCCAGCTTCTCAATTAAATGCAATTAAAAGCAAAAAGTAGCTTATATAGTCGACTTATTCACTTAGTAATATTAAATATTCATTAAGATTCTTTGTGCTTAGAAATTCGCTTATGGCTTGTCTCATAGCTTCAGCCTTTTTGTGCAGGGTCTGATTGAAGAGCTTCTGCTGCTCGTCCTGGGGCTTGTCATGGGGCATCAATAGCCCCGTGGAACACTGGAACGTTGCGTCGCCCAGCAACAGGCGGTTCCAAGTACGCAATCACTTTTGAATTTGACTTGAATAATAGCGTGGCATCTATAATTTGTTTCAGTGGACTCTCCGCATAAACCTGCGCATTTTGCCAGCTGCCCGGACGGGTGTAGTCCACATACAGAAATCTGGAGCTGAGTTAAGGAAAGAAATAAATAAATAATAGGTAAACAACATTTAATTTGTATGCGAACCGATGATCAACAAGTGCAAACAGTATTTTCGATTGCCAATCCTGTGTATTCCAATATTCCGCCGATTTGCACGTCGCCGAAGACGTCTCCAAGTGGCAGCAACCTGTAAAAAAACAAATTAACCCAAATTAAATACACAAAAGAAACGTACAATTATTTTCGATTGCGCCAATACATTGTGGAAATCCCAATGCTTCAAAGCCTCGAACGTAGTCCTGTAGCCTGGCGGGTGTGAGGAATTCGTTGGGCAGGTTTTCCGGGGCAAGGACACGTTTTACCTCCGTGCAAAAGTTGCTCAGGATTTTTGCCACCATTGCCAAACAGTTCGCCCACTGTGCCGTGCTCCGCCATGCTGCCCACCTCGAACAAGTTAAGCAAAGTTAACTCGTTCTGTTCGCACAGCAGCAAAAGCTTGGCGGCATCCATTTTATAAAATATAAATTTAAACACAAAAGTATCAACAAATACAGCTGTTTGCTTTTGTGTGACTGGCAAGACTTTTTTTTGCCATCTGTCTTAATGAAGCCAGGGCTGCAACAGCAGCTTAACAGTTGGGTAACTGTTCTACATCAGTTGTGAGCTACTTCATTTTTTGGTCAGCTAGCTGACTTTTTATGCAATAAACTATTATTACAATTAGTTGAATTCAGTTTGTCCGCAGCGTGCTTAAGCCTGTGTTAATTAGCATTGCTCAGAACTCATTCGATATTTATGCACTCACTATCGATTGCTCACGCTTATCGATACATATTTTGTATCATTGCAAACGTATCGGGCTCCCCACAAAACAAGTGAAGAAGAAGCGTGAAAACTTGATGTGCAAAGTTTTAAAACGAAATTTTTCATATTTATTGATTTGATAAAGAGTAATAGTGTCAATTGATTTTGCTAGGTGATTTTTTTTTGCGTGCCGTTGCTGTTGACGTCGGTGTGTGCGTGCGTGCGTTGTGTTTGTGTTGCTGTTGTTGGTGTAGGCTGAAAAAGAACTGAAAAAAAAAAAAAAATTAAAACTATTTTTGGCCAAAGGCAGCAGCAGCCTCAAACTGGAGCGTATTCCGGAGTATTTGCGCGACACGGTCGATTGGTTGATGGGGTAAGTAAGCAAATGCAATCAGCTGCAGCACATAGATTGTTTAAACAATACACAAAAATGCAATGAGATATGATTTTATAAATAGTGTCTGCCCCAAAGACGATAACAGCGACGTCGCGACGTAACGTCGCTCATTTTGTCGCCTCCCCTCGCCTCGTCTTGGTGGTGTCTTTTATGTCCTCTGCGTTCTTTGCTTCGTCGCCATTTGGCATTTCGCCAATTGGCCTCGTTTCTCATCTCTTTTTTTTTTTGTTGTTGTTATGCCGTCAAAAGAAATTTTCATTTGTCGTTGTTGTTTTTGTTGTATCGCAGGAGTTTCATTTGCTCCCTATTATTTTTTTCATCCTCTTCGCCTTCATCTTCTTCCCGTTGTGTTTGTTATCGTTGGGCTGCAAAATCAATAAAAGGCAAATTTTTTGTTGTTTGTATATTTATCGATTTCTCAAATGTAACGCGTCGCAAGTGTTTTGATTTTTTTTATGCACTCGCACACAAACCAATACACACACTCACACGCACACGCGCACGCACATGCATGCCTGCGTTCACTAACACAAATACACACATATACATGCATGCATGTTTATGTATTTATGCACTCTGCTTCCTCGTGTCCATTCATCAAGGCCAAACTGCATTTTCGATTGCGTTTATTTGTCTTCAACCTCTCGCTCGCCTTGCTTACTTACTTGTTCGCTTGCACTCTTTGCCCCCGACTTCCCATTGTTCGTCGCCCTCTCATCTGTTGTTTATGTTTCTACGCGTTTTGTTGTTGTTGCGACGCAGCGCGATAAGCGAAGCCGGTTTAATGAACTTGCCAATTTCCTTACAAATATGTATTCGAAATGTAAAACAAGCACATGGCAACAACAACAATCAGTTGCATAGATCATCTAAGCATTCAAATGTGTATGTTAATGTATATGCACATAAATAAAAATATTCAATAGAGCTCCAAGCGAAGATATGGATTTTTCCATACTCTGCATATGTGCACAGTGGTCGCTTGAAAATTACGCATTTAGATTTGATTTTTATACTGGTTCACGAAGTGGAAAGAGTATATTGGGTATGTGCAATGTCCGCCTTGCTATGAACACAATTTTTATTGCCGCCATTGAAGCTAGAGACTTGAAACTTTGAATATGTACTCGTGTATGCCAGCATTGGATAAAGGTTTCAGATTTCTTGGCTACGCCCACTGGGGGCGTGCGAATATCTATATATCTCCGTCAGTTTTAAAGTTAGCGAGGCCAAACTTTTGTCAAAACTGAACCGATTGTCATGCTTGATGGCACTTTGGTCATAATCGATCCTCTAGATCGATTAATGTATTTTAAACATATTGTGAAAAATAAAATTGTTAAACTTTTTTGTCGAAAATATTATGTTATTATTATTATACTCATTATTTATAATTGCTAATTTATATTTGTAATCCATTGTCATTGTCACACTGATTCTGAGGCTATTCAATTTGTGTGAAAAATCATGGCAAAGCTTAAAATCACACAAAAACATGATTATTGTTAATAGTTATTTGTATTCTCATAATCTATCTAAATAATACCATTTAATATATGTAAGTGGGGTATAATAGCGTGCAAAAAGAAGAAAGAAAAAAAGCACATTTCTGAATAAATAAACCTCTATAATTTGTTATATCCGCTCTACTATAGCATTCAAAATAAATATATATGTTTAATTAAAACTAATTGAGTTTATAAGCTTTTCCATAGAAAGCTCAGGTTTTCAGGGCACATCCCAATCAATTTAAGGGGTATGTGTTAGTCGAGCACGCTTAAAATTCTAAGCGCCATCTTCAGTTTGTATTGAGAAATTGGCAATTAGCGAACTGAGATTATATATATAGTACTGGGAACTGCACTGCGGAAGGGTTGCGAGGGGGCGGGTGCCGCCGCGGCCTTGAGTCGCATTTAGCACAACTCTAATTGAATTAGGCGCAACACAAAGTGCAAGAGAGGCAGAAAGAGAGAGGCAAATAGTTCACAAGTTGGCAACTCTACGTCCAGCATTGATTGACAGGGTTGACAAATCAGTGGGCCAAAATCAATGCCCCCCCCAAAAAGGGGGGCAGGGGCGTGGTCGGGCGCGTGCAGCTCATTAGGCGCCGCTTAGCGCCGGCCCTCGGCCGAGCGAGTCGCCTCAGTTGCCGTTGGGCCGACAGACGCGTCTGGTGCTCCGCTCGGTCATGAACTGGGCCATCTCGAATCTGACGGGCGGCAATCGGGTGAGCCGCGCCATCCTCGTGCGCTACTCCTCGGTGCCGCTGGCCGAGGATGGTGCAACGACGGCGCCGCAAACGCCGGCGGCTGCCACGCCCCGTGCAGCGGCCACGGCGCACTCGTCGCTGTCCTCGACATTTGCGGCCACATTCCTGCACTCGTCCTCGCGCCATAATGGCAACAGCAGCAACAACAACAACAACAGCAGCAGCAACAGCAGCAGCAGCAACAACAATAATGCCAATGCAGGAACAGGCGGATATGCTGTCGGAGGCGCTGCATCCGCACAGCTGTCGCTGCCCCTCGACGTGGAGGAAACGGTCACCTGTTTTTGTCGGTAAGGTCAGGCGGGGGCGGGGGCGGGGGAGGGAGGGGGAGCAGAGCAGCTGCTTGTAGAGCCAGCGAATGTGTGGGAAAATTATTAAATTTTAGCAAAGTTTTCGTATTTTCATATTTTATTCAAGTTATTTGGCAATAATTTAATTCTACACTCATGGGCAAAATAATATGCCCTTCCTCTCTCGGCAAATAGTTATTTTCAACATTATATTTTCAAATAAATTTAACATATTTGAAGAGCGGAAAGGAAAGCTATAGACGTGTACTTATTATTTTGACCGTGAGTGTACGTGCGCACCTGTGTGTGTCATATATGCACATATATCTGCCACATTTCAGATCTGATTAATTTTAAACATTTATAAATTCTTTCGTTTTTCTGAATCTAAAACGAATTTAACGATTCTCACTAACAAATACATATACAATATACATACATGTATGTACATATATACATTTGAAATATGCATATGTTCATAATTGCTATTATTATACCCTTGTTATACCCTTGTGTTATGATTTTGAAAAAGACTATAATGAAAAGAATCTATAAAGTATCATATAGGAAAGTATGTAGATATATTCTTGATCCGTATTAACAGCTGAATCAATATATCCTGTGTCTGCTTACATATATGCATACTAGTGGTAGTATAATACGGTCGATTTTAAAATCATTTTATTACAATAATTTGAGAAACATTTTCAATTTCTAGAAACTCTATTTTGTCATAAAATTGAAAAATAAATAAACATATTATACAATATTAATTTCTTGCATATATTCTTATGCGAATATATTTATATTATTATCATTAAACTCCAGCCTTCCTCGCCCATCTATGCGATTCTCATAAAGTTAAGTTATATGTTTGTGATATTATATATTTTTTTTTAAATTTATATTTATATTTAAAATGAAGATCTATCTCTCAGCTACAGTTGATGATTTTTCTTTGTCTTTCTCTTACTTTATTTTTTCACTCTCTCTCTCTCTCTCTCGTCGTCTCTCTTGCCACACTCGTTGCACCCGTGCTAATGAAAGGCGATATTAAGAAAACGCTTTCTCGCTCTCCTTTTACCTTTCCTTTTTTTTATTTACAAAATTGGCACTGCAGATCTGAGTACAGGGTATCACTTAGTCGACTATCACTCTTGCCTAGCAACACTAACTCCTTTCTGCGCCAGCATCGCCAAAGCCAATTGTGCAGCATTAACAACAACAACAAATCGTATAACTGAGTGTTAGGGGAAGCAAGCGAGAGAGAGAGAGAGAGAGAGAGAAAAAGCTTTTGTTTGGCCATGGTTGCATATCTGCTGCGGCACTCTGCCCCTCTCTCTCTCTCTCCCTTTTCAATCGTTGGCAAAAACAGCTGATTACGATTTCGGTTGTTGTTATTGTTTTATTTTTGCTTTATGTTTTCTTTTATAGCTGTTTCTTGGGAATTACTCAGCCTGTGTGTCCTGCGTTTGCTGCGCATTTAGCAAATACCCGTACCCCCACCCCCCTTTTACCCCGACTCCGGGCAGCGCAAACGTTTGCTTTGTAGGGTTTCCACGCTGTCCGAAAGAAACCCCGCAGTGGGGCATAAGCTGATGGCTCAGCAGTGTTTAGCTGATAGGCACGAGGGGAGGGGGCGGGTGGTTGTTGGTGGGGTGGGTCAATGCTGGTTCACACCTACGACGCATTTGGGCAGCGCTCGCTGTGTCACGCCCCCCTTTTCGACTGGTGGCGCGACACACGCATAAATCACCCAGCGCCTTGCCACAAATGTGGATGTGTGTGTGTGTTTATGCGTTTATGCTTGTGGCGCCTCATAAAATTCATAGTTTTGCTCTTTTATTTATTTATTTTTTTTGCGCACTTCCAAATTTGATGGCTACATCTGACGTCATTTGCAGTGCGCATGACCCAAAGCTGCTGCTGCTGTTGTTGTTTTCGTTGTTGTTGTTGTTATGTGTGGTGGCGTGACCGACTAAACGGAACTCCCGTCGCTGCCGCAGCGCTGCCGCCACAACAAGCAAGCTAAGAAAAACACATGCGAGATTAGTAAAAAGCAACAAATAAACAAGCCGCAAAAACAAAACACAACTCACACCAATGCAGGCAAAAGCACAGCCGAGATCAAGTGTGTGAGCGAGGGAGAGAGAGCGAGCGAGTGATTGCTATTTATTTTTCTTATGCCTATGTCTGTTGATGTTGATGTTGTTATTGTCAGCAGCCCCAGCAGGAAATAAAACGGTGTGCCTCTCACTCTCTCTCACAATTTAATTTAGGCTATATTACTTTCTTAATGAAATATTTACATATGTACATAACATGCATATATTGTGATCGATAAACTAAACTAGAGTAGGAAGTTTACCGTTGATGTCACTGAAAAGCAATTAGACTCTTATCTAAAATATATTTACATATATAAATATTATTCCAATCACAAAACAGACTGATGGAACATCTCAAACATAGAAAAAGGCAAGAACATTTTCTGCGTACCAGGTTTGCTTGGGTCCTTAGTTCGCTCTCACATCTTCAGAGAGCAGGAGAAGAAGCGCGCGATTGAGCGAGATCGCCGATTTATTGCTCAACATGTTCACTCCCACTACAAAACAGTGCTTGCGTTTGCTCTCAGCACTCTCATTGATTTTTAATAGAGCAACGAAATGTATTTATGTGTGTATGTCCTTAAGCACAGGCAGGAATTCACACATATGTATGTAAAGGGTTCGCTACGTCAACCTACTATTTTTAGTAATTATTGCTGGTGAGGGTACCTCAAAGTTGGTGCGCATGCACACTTTTTCATTCTGCGTGTTCTTATGTTAGAGATAGAGAGTTCAAAATATAAATAAAAGTTTAGCTGTTTATTTTAGTTTAATGCTTAATTATTGGTTTTCTTTTTACAAGTTTTCAAACCCTCAATTTTTAATTCAGTTCAAATAAGCTCTTACTTTTTCTGTGTAGAAACCAGCAAGTGGTGCCGTAAGGTGTTTACGTAGAAAGGGGAAGGGGAGGGATATAGGGAGATCGTGTGCCGTTTGATTGCTGGCCGCCTGCACTCGACTGCAACGAGGCTGCAACAGCAGTCGCTGCAATAAATAATGAGCGCAAAGCAATTCGAATAATGGCGAATTGCTCGCTGCGCCGACAAAGCAGCCGGCGTCGCGGTCGGCGTTGCCGTTTGTTTGCTTGTTGGAGGAACCGCTAGAAAGCAGCCAAGCAAGCAGCGCCGTTGCAGTAAGCACTGCATATGCGTGTATGTGTGTGCGTGTGTGTGTAAAGAGGAGCCAACAAAACAAAAAAAAAAACACTCGAAGTGCAAATGAACTGCAGAGCGCACAGCAGTTGCGATGCGGGCGGTCACAGGTGTTTACTGTCCAGGAGTAGAACGAATGGAGGAGCGAGACAACGAAGAGAACGCAACGAATTGTCCTCTCTCTGTTTCGCTCACTTAACTACTGACAGCAGCTGGACTGCTGTTGTTGTTGTTGTTGTGCCTGTATTTGTCTTGAATGACGGTGCGTCTTTCTTTTTGATTTTGGCATTTGATTCCATGGAAGTCGTGAACCAAATGCAGTTCCTGTGTTATTTTGTTTGTTCTTTGTCTTTTCGACTCGTCTTATCAATGACACACAAAGTGTGTGTGATAATTACACACAAGGGTATTGGGGTGCTAATGACATTACAAAGGTTTTTCCCTAAAAGGCTATGCGGGTCACGAACTTTGATGAGTCCTTGATTGTTAACCGATAATTACATAATTAAAGTTCTCATTTCTTATTCAATTTTTGATCTAAATAAATTAATGTTAACATTTGTATTTCTCTTTTCTTACAGGTGAGTACTTCAATATGAAAACTGTTCACAAAAGTAGTGAAATAAATTTCCAAATAAAGGTAAATCAATCTCAAATGGCAGGCTAAATAAAAAACTTTAATTTTAAATTATAATATTTAATTTTACGTAAAAAAAAAAACACCTTTATTTTACGAAATAGTAGTAGAATTCTACTACTAATTCAATTTGAAATGCTCACTGCGGGGCGGTCTTGCACTCTGGCAACGCTATGTGGTGTCAGCTGCTGAGCGCAAAAATAAAAATTCTCCGTGTTTTGGCGGCTCAGCTGATGCGACGCAACGCAACGAGAGAGTAAAATCAAATGAGAGGGAGAGACAACGCTGTCAAACAAGTGGTTGTGTGCCATGTATACGTATATATACATATGTTCTGGTCTTGCTTGACTGCCGCATTTGTATGCAAAGCACACAACGAAACATTTACTGCTCGCCTCTCACTTGCTCTCTGAGAAAACCAGTTAATATTATACATATATGCGTCGGCAGCGACTGCGGCGCTTTCGAGCCAACAGCATTAAAAGAAACTAACTGCAACAACAACGACAACACAATCATTCGCCATCGTCATCTTTGGCTGTATGCTCTGCTTTCGTTCGGCAGCTTCTGTGTTTGCGTGTGTATTGGTGTGTCAGTCAGGCAGGCAGGCAGCTGTCAAAGTCTTGCTGCTGCCTCAGTATAGAAATTTCCTTTGGCATGTTTGGACGCGCACGGTTGTCGTTGTCTCCGTCGTCGCCGTTTACAACTCCGTGACTTTACGCATTTGACTTTTTTTTAGGTGCGCAGTTTTAACTTTTATGTGAAATGATATTCAAAAAAATTGCAGTGCAGTTGAAACAATATTAGAAAAAATTAAATATTAAATAGTGCGCATCCTGAAAAAAAAAAAAACAAAAAAAACGTCAAGTAAGGAGATTCACTTCATTCTACCAGTGTGTGTATGTGTGCGTGTGTAAGTGTAAACTGTGTCATTCACAGCTAGCTGCATACGGGTTTTCAATACACATATACGGGCAAAAAAAAAAAACACTTTTTAGCTACCTCTTCAGCAGTAGCCGCATTACAACTCTTATTATTGATGTTGTTGTTGTTGTTGTTGCCACGGTTTGTTGCTTCACTGATTACGCGCAATGCAGCAGCAGCGGCGGCAGCAGCAGCTTGCAAAACCGGCGAAGCGCGACTGTTGCCAATGCAACGTTTAGAATTGGCACAGCAACAAAAACAAACAAACAAACAAACCAACAACAACAACAACAATAATAACTGTTACGGCGCATCGAGCTTTTGCTTAGGCCACTAACTGTAACCAGTAAGCAGCAGCCGCAGCAGCAGCAGCAGCAGCAGTAATTTGATTGTTGTTGCTGCTGCAGCTTTGTCGTTTTTTTTTTATTTATTTATTTATTTTTTTTTTAACCACTTCCTTTGCCGCAGTGGTGTCTGCTGAATGTCACTTCCTTGCCGGACGCATTTCCTGCCTTGTGTCTCGCCATCATCCCCTCACATTCATGCTGTCAGGTGGCAACGCTCAAACCCTTAGCTCATACGTGTTTAATATAATAAAAAAAAATATTATAAAAAAAAAACAATGCAGCCCTTTCACAGCCACTTCACAAGTAGCGCCAAGTTTTTTTCTTTTTTCTTTTTTTTTTTTTTTTTGCTTAGCGTGCAATGCAAATGCGTCATCCGCCACCTACCGCAGCGGCACAGTGTGGCAAAAATCGATTGTTCTTTGACTTAGCTAAAATACTATGGCGTCGAGTTAAGCTCTAGCTATAAAGGCTCTATGTTGTTAATGTGGGTCACAGCGCTATATAGAGCTGTACAATTGTCAAATAATAAATTATAACTACAAATACATCATTCTTTTAGCGCCTCACTTGAAAAATACTTAAAAAGCTTAATAAATAAATACGGTGAAAAGCGTAAAAAGCATGCAAATAAGAAGTAACAAAGCTAAGTAAATAAAATTAGAGTTGGGGAATTCCAGTTCAATTTGTAAAATAAGTTCATTTTCGAGTCATGAACTAAAACAGTTCTCTTTAGTTATTCACTCGTTCTTGAACGATTTCTTTCGTTCACTTTTCACTGAAGAAGTTCCGTATTTCATATTTACGACCCCTTCAATCAAAATAAGTTCAACTCCTATTGCAAACTGCATTAAAACAAAAAAAAACACGGAGGAGTATGCGTTTTTAAGAATTTTATTTATGGAATACAAGTTTTTGTTACCATTTTTAATTGCTTTGTTACACAAATTGAAAAATTAAAAAGATATGGAAACTTTAGTTTACTTATATTATAAAGTAATAAATAAATATTACTTCAGGTGTTTTTAAATTAATAATCGCTTTGTATTTTGTATTATTACACAGGCGTCAAATTGTAAGATTAAAAAATATAAGATTTTTTAAAAATTACAAGTTGTTGAATTGTACTTCAGGTGTTATTTAAATAGTGTCAGCTCTTTTTGTGGCCCTCTTTTACGTTTTCATACTATATATATTACATATATATATTTATTCTTTTATTCTTTGTAACTGTCTTAAAAGTTGTTGGAATTATATTGGAATTATAGCTTATCTAATCGCGCGGTATTTCCGTTTAATTCCCATCGTTTTGCCAGCTATTTAGGCATTATTAGGGACTTTCCCGAGCGATTGATCAACTGAGAATTGAATTGTATTATTTCACGTGCATAAGTCACCAACTGAGAGCAGCTGCAACAACAACTACAGGTTAGCTTGATATTGGGAAACTAGTTTTTATTTCTTTTGATAGTAATAATTCTACAGCGATTCAAAAGTGAGAAGAGTGAGAGGAAGAGAGAGGGAGACAGTATTTCTGTTTCCATTTGCTGGGCTGCCATTTCGTTTTGGCTCGCTGTTTCTGTCTCCTTTTTGCGTCTCTGGCTAAATGTTCGTTTGACCTTTAACGGTGCTTTGCCTGGTCGCGACTTAAGCACACACACACACACACACACAGAGAAAATCGTCAACAATTAAGCTCATTCAAAATGCGAGCAATAGAAATACAACGTACACTCAACGACACAATATTAGAATCACTTCATAAATTTTGATTTAATTGCTACGCTGCGGTGGGCGGCGGCGGCGGCGGCGGTGTGAAAGCACACTAATAAAAAAACAACTAAATAAACAGAAGAAAAAAAAAACAGCAAATTGACTTCAATGCGAGTTGAAGGTTAAGCGCGTTGAACGCGACGCGGAAATCGAGCGATTTGTTGGCCGCAGCCTGGGAAGGGGGGAAATGGCCATTGGAATTGATTTCGTGGTTCGATTGACAAGCGTCGAGCAAAGGAAAAAAGAAAGAAAAGGCGAAAAAAGCAACAACAAGCGATGCAGACATTATGGCAAATAATTGTATGCAAATAAATACATACACTTAGGGTCATAATAATCGGTACACGTCTAGTACACTCCTTTCCTTTTCTTTTTTTTAATTATCTTAAATTTTATTGAAAAAGAAAATACGCATTTCTTTCTATTTTCATTAAGTTTTGTTGGCAATAATTCTATTTTCAATAAAACCTAGGATATTTGCCGAGGAACGAAAGGTTGGTTGTGTGCTTATTGTTTTCACCATGAGTGTTTGTACTGTACTACGATAATGCAGTCTTTACATGAAGTTGGCTGCGGTTAGTTATGGCAAAAAAGTACTGATATGTGCATAATACGGGAAGTGAGCGCCCAATAGCCAACCTAACCTCAAACTCAATCGCAATTTATTGATTTCCGATATTTGAGCAAAACTTGACATTTCGGGCTGGAGTTGTTATTCAATTTATCGCGTACGCACTGTAGTTGCTTGTGGACGAATTTCTCTTTGACCAACTGCGTAATTTTTTTCCTTTTTATTAATTTTTTGTTAATATTTGTGTCTTTGTATTTTGTATTTTATAAATAACCTTAAACGATTTTTCTGCGCCACAAGCAAACGGCGAAAAGTGTCAATGTCAGCCCAGCTCAGCTGTCGTTACCCAACAAAACAACAACAACAACGAGAGCCGAAAAAATCGAAGAGCTGTGCTAAATTTATTATTCAGTGGTCGCCATCATGGTGTGTGTGTGTGTGTGTGTGTCTGTGAAGGGGGCTGGGATAGGGGGCCTGGTTTTTGTTTTTGACATTTGTGTTAGTGTCGTTCTCATTTTTGTCCATGCCATATCCTCTTTACGCTGCCGCTCAACGACGTTTGCAATGTGTGTGTTGGTCAGTCCGTTATCCCGCGCTCTCTTCATAATTCTAACGGTAACACGTGTCATTAATTGCTTCATGCATGCGCTGCAGCCATAGTAGGAACAAGAGTGAATGACAAGACAGAGAGCGAGAGAGAGAGAGAGAGCTATAGAAAGGCACAGCGACCGACTGAGAAGCGTAGCTGCATATGTTCGCACACTTCTAAAAGAATTGCTGGCTGTCATTTTTGCTACCCTGTAAATGTGTGAAAATGGGTATTTTATATTTATAATAATTTTAATATAAATTTGTATATAATCCTTTAAGTGGCATAGGTAGGGTATCTTCTAGTCGGGCATTGAATTGCAACAAATCTGCTTTGCGGCCAAAAATGTCAAAATCCTCAAAACAGAAACAGAAAAAAAACAAAAATCAAAGATGAAAAAAATCCATGTTGCAATCATGTTTTTTTTTTTTGTTCCATGCCCACTTGTGTTGCTGCACGTATTCGTAACAAATGAAAACAGCAACAACAACACTCGAAATCTTGCGGTTGCCAGCGTGTAGCATAAGAGACTTTTGCCTAGTTTTTTTTTTACATGATGAAAAAAATAGAGAGAAAAATAAACCAAGTGGCGCTAGACTCCCACAAGAACATCTAGGCACAGTGGTTGCGAGTCTGTTATGCAGCGGGTGAAATTGAAATTAAGTGGCCTTCTTGCATTGGGTAAAAACCTAAAAATGAAATTCTAGCACGATTCGTTAATTCAATTTGAGAATCGTAAAGTTTTTAATGGTACAACTACAACAGCTGCGTTCTGAATAGCAAATGTGCCATAAATAATCATTGATTATTCAACAATATAAAATGCAACAACTTCCCGTATTTATTATTAGTTGAATGTTGAAAAAACAAGTATGTAATATTTACACTATTATTGATTTTGTTAGAATAATCTATTCAAAATCAATTTAACTTTGCCTCTCAAGCTACACTTTCAACGATTTAAAAAATCATTTAAATAACGAATAGATATTTAGAATTTTTCAACAAAGTACTTCAGAGTTTAATTAGATTGTTTACAAGTAATCACATTTAATTACAAAAATTCCGAAATTTAGGCTTTTAAAGCAGATATTTAACTTCAATTTAATTACAAGCTTTTTGCTGTTGAAAATAAAAATAAAATATATATTGTTTTGTGTTACAAAAAAGCATTTAGAAACAACAAGAAAGTAAAATTGTTTTCATTTGATGAAATGAAATTTAAAAATTAGGCAATTTTACATTTTGAACGAGATATCTAAATTCAATCTAAATGCAAACTTTTTATGCTGTTGAAGATCTCAATGAACTCTTAAGATCTCAATGAGCTGCAGCATGGGGCAGCTGCCACTGGACTGTAGCCCATTTTAGAGGCTTTAGTTTAGCTTTTATTTTTCGTTTGTTTGCGGCTGTTGTAATAGTAGTTGTTGTTGCTGTCCAAATGGCCGCCCACCGGCGAACGCTGGCAGCTGCTGTGAGCTCTATAATTATGCGGCATCTTCCACGACTGCAGAGGAAATAGAGGGGGTGGAGGAGGCGGAGGGGGACGGGGACGCCGAGGTGGTAGTCGGGGTGAGCTCTCTGGTAACTGGATAGTGAAAATTGCGCTGATTTTTGGTTGTTGTGGCCAATGTTTCTCTAGCTAATTTTCGGCTACTTTTGCAATCGACTCCCACAGAGCTGCGGACACGACCAGCTAATCCCTCATTGTGTTGTTGTTTTTCTCGCTATGGGCTTTTTCGCCGTTTTCCTACACAGCAACCAAAAACAACAGCAACAACAACAACATCTTTTTCCATTCGTCAAATTGAGTTAGCGAAAATTACTATAATTTTGTGGGAAATTTTATGGGTCAAATTTTGTGCTGCGCTGTTGACAATGCGGCAACGAAAACTAGCTTAAAAAAAAAAACGGTCAGACGCGCCGCTGACCGCAGCAGTTTTTTTTTTTTTTTTTTTATGTACATATATATATATATATATATTTTAAACATTTTTTTTGTTTTTATTTTTGTCTAATTTGCTTAATTAGCGCGGCTTACATTTTTCATTGTTTGGCTCTTATTTGGGTCTATGTATTTATTTTTATTGTTTTTCCCACTCTTGCAGAGGGTATTATAATTTTGCCACGAAGTGTGTAACGCTGTAACCCTGTAAAGCATACATATTTATAATCGGTATATATTTTATATATCGATATAGACATCTTCGTCTGTCGCTCTGTTTCTATGCAAATTAGTCTCTCAGTTTTGAAGGATTGAACTATGTCACATATTTGATAAAGGAACAATCAGTTGAACAAATAATTTTTTGCTTTATATTTATGTTTAGGTATTCTTATATAGGAACAATTGGTCAAAAATCAACTATAGATAAATATCGTACACTTTATCTATATTATTCCAAGGGCATTTAATCTTCGGCACTCTGTAGGTAACCGTTTTCCTCATTTTTTTTTTTTGGCTTTTTGGTAATTTCAGTGGGTCTCTCGTCTATTACTATTATTACTATTATTTTTATTTCACTTGACATTTTTGCATTTCTCTCACGTCTTGGGCTTTGTACAAATTTATAGCCACAGCCTGAGAGCGCATCGTTGTCGTGAATGTAGGAAAATGAAGTGAAGTGGAGTGGATTGGTTTGGTTTGGTTTGGTTTGGATTGGATTGGATTGGAACCACAGCGGATCGAGGTGTATAGGGAGGCGGGATCGGGGAGGGGGGCATGATTGCTGGAAACGTGATGTGCGGCGTTTTGTGTAATTCGCCGTGAGAACTTTGCGCTGCCTGCAATCGCTCAAGTTTCATTTCATTTCGTTTGGGTTGCGTTACATTTGTGCCCCCACGACGACGACGGCGACGGCGACCAGTGGCACGTAGATACAAAGAGGCGAGCATACAGATCGATTGCCGATTGCCGATTGCCGATTGTCTTTGCGTTTTGTTTCTTTTGTCTGGCGAGAGCCAAACAACAACGATATATGAACCGCTAATCATTCGGCCTGGCGTGGCCTTCAGAGTGTGAAAATTGAGGCAATCGCTGCTTGCGGCAGTCAACGTGAGCCTTGGCAGCACTCGCGACGTGTCTCAATTAGATTGATCGACCGTGGAGCGTGGAGTGCACCAGTTCCGATAATCGATAACAGTCCTGACACCAGTCTGTGTTGGCTATCTTAAAAATGTGTGCGTACAATCGATTTATCACGCTTGAACTGCAATTAAACCGATCATATCTTTGCCTCGATTTATCGTAACTGGAGCAGCTGCAATTATCGATAACATGCCTGTCACTGGATTATACGGCAATCGATTAGTCTAGCGTAAACTGCACAAATTTCAATCATCTTAAAACATCGATTTATCAGGCGAATACTGCAGAAACTGCAATGCGAAAAATCGATTTAATCAGCGTTAACATCAACTCAACCAAGCTGAAATTATCGATTACATGATTTCAAAAGTAATTGATGAAAAAAGCGTGCTTTAGATATCGATTCAATCGGCGTTCAAATATAAAACTGCCTTATCCATAACATATATTAGCAAAGTAATCGATTAAGCATGATATATCGATAACATATTTGTAACTGGCGATTATAAAAGAGTAATGTGAGCAATTAATCCATCAAAAGAAAATTTCAGTAGCTGCAGTTGTCTACATACAATTTGTGTTATCGATAACAATCCAAAACATTGGCTGTTACATTTATTATCGACAGTTTTGCTGTTATTGAAAATATTGCCAGCTATCGATCGCTAACGCCGATTAGGAGCATATTTCGAAAATATTTACTATCAATCGTTTGATTATCGATAACATTCTTGGCAACAGACTAACAGTGATTTATATTGTAAAGTGAAAAATAATCGACTTATTGATTTGTGAATTTCTTGTCTGTTTCTCTCTGTTCAGAATTCGATTTGTAATTATTTATCTAAGGCTATCGATAATTATATCATATATTAGTGGTATTCCAGTGCGTTTCCAATAGATGCATTGGATGCGCTTTAGCTTCGATTCGTTGCATGACCCCAAAGCCAACTAAGCAGACAGTAGCTAACACATATGTCTTCATCATGATGATGATGATGATGATGATGATGATGTTGTTGATAATGATGATGATTATGGGAAGAAGAACCGCAAAAGCTAATTGCTTATTCACAACGCATAACCTTGCCACTTCATGTGATGTCTTGCTTGGCTGTGCATTGACACTTGGCGGCAGTAAACCCTTCTCTGTGACTGCCGCAAGACGGTAAGAAGAAGTAGAAGAAGAAGCTGAAAACTTTCATCTTGGCTTAATTGAAAATGCAGCGTAATGCCTAGCAGAAAACGACAGCTGCTGTGGATAAGCGGGGAAAACAGCAACAGCAACAGCAACAGCGACAGCGGCAAGAAAATAAGAAAACAAGCCAAGGCAAAAGGAAAAACACATTAAAATAATATAATTATTTCTCTAGACTTTTATAACACTGTGTATGTGCATGTGTGCGTGTATGTGTGTGGTTTTTCACTTCGCCTTTAAGCTGCGATTTATTTGTGAGCTGTACTACAACCAGATAGATTTCCGCATGCTTTTTCAACCGTGAATAAGCACGAACTTTCATTTTAAAATTCTAGAAGCGCGCACGCCCCAAGCACCACGCCCCGCCCTGCACCGCCCCGCCCCATTTCAAGTAGTGTCAATTTGTCGAGTTGTGCATTAAAAATGAGACCAACGAACCGACTCTTAACTGTTTCGCTGCTGCCGCCCAAATCAGCAGCCAACATCATCATTAGCAAGTTCTCTCTCTCGTTGTATATATATATATATATATATATATAAATATATATGGGTCTAGACTGTGGAGAGCCCCGTTGTCGTAACCCGCTTCACGGCTAACCAATTTTTCTGTGGAAACTTTCATGGCTGCTAGCTTTGGCTTAATTCTAATGCTTTTGATGACCCGTAACGTGCCTGGAAACGAAATGAAATGAAATGAAATTAAATGAAATGAAAAATAAACAAAAACGAAAAAAAAAAAAAAAACTACGACAGGCGACAACTTTTGCGACTTTGTAGCATCAACAAGTTGAGAATTGCATGCATATGTGATTTACTAATTGAAATTCGTAGAAAGTTGATTTGTCTTTCGAATTTGGCAAGCCAAGTTTCTGTCACAGTAATCGCTCGCTAAGTAGAACGCAGCGTTTGTTCATTCCCAGCATGCAATACAAATCGAATTTTTGAAGGCTTTCAACTAAAATTATATATACATATATGTATTAATTGAATCAAATATTTATGCAAAGGTATTTCAAAACAGAAAGCAAAAACAAAAATAATAATTCGAGTAGTTCTACTCTCTGATCGATTACTTTCGATTTGTTTCGTTCCCATTTTGGTTTTTATTTCACCTGTGAAAGTTTTGAGATTCGGGCTTCAATCCCAGTCTTGGGGCATATTTTTCTAAGCATAGTAGATAGTTTTATAAAAATGAAATATATATAATAAACACATAGTCTAATTCAGCATAATAATAACAAGAAATAAATTATATTATATAATATAATATAGTATATATAATTAATAAATAATTCCGAAAAGTTCTTATTTTTCGAGCTGCAACCGTATAACCCTCTCAATTAGTTTTCTTCCAATCTTAACTAATCTTGTGAAAGTTTAGGGCTCCACACTCGAATCTCATATATATATGATTATCTTAGCCAAAGACCATAATTAGCGAGTGCTGTCAACTTAGATAAATAGTTCAAAACAATATTCGCACAATGTATAACAATTCCGGAAGTTCTACTTTCCGTGCGTTCACTGTATAACACTTTCAATTTGGTTCGTTCCAATCTTAACTAAAACAATTTTAGATTTAGTTTTGTATTCCCCCCCCCCCCCCCCTCCCGACTTGTGAAAGTTTTAGACCAAGTGTCAAGTCGTTTGGGCATTCCAAATTTATTTTTTCACGCCTTTTTCTTTTACACTTTTCCGTGTGCGTTTTACGAGATAATCGTCGCACTTGTTGCTTTGCGTGTTTCCAGCTCGGTCTGCTCTTGGCCAGTTGCTTCATTTGATTGAATCAATTTGCCGCATTGGTGTGGCACGTTGTGGCACCCCCCCCCCCTCTACCCCCTCCCCCACCGCCCGACCGTGCCAGAACTGCCGATAAGCGCGTTTAATTGTGACAAACGTTGGGAATTTCGCATCATATGCGAGTTTTAATATTTCATTATAAAGATGAGCGCCTCGTGCGGATGCCTCACGCAATCGCTTTTGATTCATGCTGGCGTGTTCCACGAATCCCTTTCAATTGGATTGCCATACAAGGCTGATATGTCTAGATAGCATTTGCCATGTTTTGCAATTTAGCGGGAATAGCCCTTATGAAATACAGATATTGTCAGCATTTGCAGCATGTCAATTTCATGTGATTCAGCTCAAATGAGTCAGCAACAAGATAGAAGGGGTAGTCCAGTTATAGTATTATCCCTAATTAGTAAAACCGCTTCGGTTTCAAAGCAGATTCTCGTTTGCAACGAATTTTTGTATATTATATAATATAAATATTAATGAATAAAATCTTTTAAGTTTTTTCTTGGGTTTTTTCTTGAACTAAATTACTTATTTTTTAATATGAAATATTATGACTTTATTGTTTTTTTTTTTTAATTTTTGTAATCATTACCAAATAACATTTCTGATATTTTTAAAACAAAAATTCTCTATTTGAAATTTAAAATGAATTCAAGAAAAATTAATGAGCTGAAAATTCCAATATACATCAATATAAATATTTCACACTGGTACAAAAGTATCATGTATACGGTCTGCAATTTCTTGAGCAATGTAGGCTATACACACAAGCAAATACCCTTCTCTTCGTTTAGCTATATAAATAGGTGAAGGTTATCCAGTCGCTTGACGCCTTTTTGACATGCGTCCCGTTCGATTTTTGTTGCCTTTTCTTCCATTGTATTATGGTCCCCCCCCCTCCCCCTCCCCTGCTGCTTCTGCCTCACTGCGTTGGCAGTTTTTCCAGCGTCTTTGTTTTTGGGTTTCTGCCTTCTTTAATGATGAGTTTAATTTTGGCCTGTCGTTTCGCCAGTTTCTTTTGCTTGGGCATTGCGTAAGCAGCGGATGACACCAGCTTTTACTTTCCTTTTGGGCCGGGGCGAGGCTAAAATAAATGTGTAGATAAAAAAGAAACGAAAAATAAAATACAATTTGAAGATGATGCGAATTTGAATTAAATGTGAGGAAGTAGACAAAAAAGCGGCAGCGTCTCCGAATAATCATTGCTTTTTATTTATTTTACAATTAAAAATGATAAACTTGAGTTTTTTTCCAAGCGCATTTCCATGAATTAATGCACAAAAAGTTGTTAAAATAAACAAAAAATATGAAAGAAAAAAACAAGATTACAAATAAGTCGAGGCAAATAATTCATAATTCATTTCTATAGTAAATCTAATTAACATGCATATGTATAAGCGGATTTGAGCTTAGCAACCTCGCAAAAAATATGCCTATTTACATACTCGCCCAAGGCACACACACGCGCACGCACACACACACACATACAACTGTGAAAAAGGAAAAAATATAAAAAAAATATATAAAACCTCACGCGATCGCGTTTTTTTCTAGAAGAACAACAAAAAGTCAAATATATATACACATAAGAAATGCGCACATTTATATATGTAAAAACACATAAACTTAATAATAAATTTCAAGCATAGACCAATGTGTCCACCGTTGCACAGTGGTAGCAGACAGTAAAATGCAAGAAATTATTTGTTAGTTTATTTTTTTAAGTTTTATTTCATATGAAGTATATTTAAAAAAAAAGCTTCATATAAAAAAGAGTGCAAGTTAATATTTATAATAAATAAAAGAAAAGTTTTACAATTTTTTTTTTAACTTTAATTTTAATTGCTTAAAAAAAAGGACGTATAAAAAACAGTAAAACAATCAGTAATTTAATAAAAGTCTGTTTAAAAAAACTGAAATTTTATATACAACATTTTGGCCTCAACTCGTACCACTGTGCAATGCGCGTGCTTTCCTTTAATTTGCAAAAGCGCTGACAAAATCTAAAATGCGAAAATAAAAAACCAACGATAGAAGTTTATTTTTACCCAAAACGGAATAAGGGAAACCGCAAAAAAAAAACAAATAAATTGAACGTTGAAAGTGAACTTAGCAAAAATCGAAAATCTTTTAGGTTTTACGTTAATTTCATATTTGGTATATTTTATTTTCTAGAAGAAAGTTTATCTCAAGAAATTTAAAGTGAAAGAAACAAACGAGTTGAGTAAAAAGTATTTAAAAAAAAACAACAACAACAACAACTGTGTGTAAAATATGTTAAAGCCAAGCAGCAGCGGACAAATGTGCAAAACATAAACAACAACAACAACAACAGCAACAGCAAGAGCAGGCTAAAAGCTAAACGAGCAAAAAACAAAAGCAAAAGTGACTGTGAATAATGTTGAGAGCGCCCACACAGCACATTGTGGAACTTGGTTTCGGTACAGCGACAGCCGCCGCCGCGGCCACCACAAGCGAAAAGCAGAAAAAACAACAGCAACAACAACAACAGCAACAGCGCAAAAGTTTACTGCAAAAGCTCAAGCAGCAGCAGCAAAAGCTACACAAGCCAGCGGCAGCAGTGACGGAAGCGCACGAGACAAATCAAAAGAGAGCAGCGCTAACAGCAGCTGATTATTATTTTAAGCAGCAGCAACAACAACAGCAGCAGCAAAAGCACACAGGCGAAAAGTGTTTGTTATTGCTGGCAACAACAATCACAGAGGAACAGCAGCAGCAGCAGCAGCAGCAGCAGCAGGAGGAGCTGGCGCAGCAAAAGAAAAAGAAGAAAGAGCACACTAGTTACAGCTTCGCAGCTGCGCTGCGGCGCAACAAGAAGCCAAAAACAACAACAACAACAATAACAGCAACAGCAACAGCGATCGCAACAGCAGCAACAACAGACGACGACAGCAGCAGCAATCAAAGCTGTCGCAGCATTAATAGTAATAACAAAAACAACAACAGTTTGTCTAATAGTTGCATTAACAACCATAACAACAGCACTCATTATAAAAACAGTAAAAACTGCAGCAGCGGCAGCAACAGCAACAACAACTACATAAGTAATTACAATTTCAAAACAAGTGAACAAGCGTGGAAAACAACAGCAACAACACAACAACAGCTGCTCATTAATAGACACAGCAGCAATCGACGCAACAACAACAATAACATCCACAACAACAGCAACATGTCACCCACATCACAGGCGCCTACGCGAACATCTCTGTTCGACTCCTGTCATCGCAAGATCCGTTTAATTGGCGGCGGTCCAGTTGCCTTCTTGGGCGGTTTAGTGGCGTAAGTTGATAACATTTCTATAAACACTAGCTATTTACTATTACACAGACACACACACACACACGCTCTTCGTATCGAACCAGTTTTTAATTACATATTTTCTCTTATGAAATTAAAGCGCTGAGCGTGGGATCTCTTCGCTGTAAATCATTAAGCGTTATACTATCGCTAAAAGTTCCAATTTGGCGTGTATGACAGTTGTTGTTCATCCTTGCAACTGTTATACTCGCCACATTTATGCTCTATTTTGCGCAAACTGTTATTGCTTTCTTATATTAAATATTCTTATTTTATTTTATTAAAAAAAACTCGTTTTCTAATTTTATAATTTATTGAAAATTAGCTTTATATTCTTTATATTAAGAATGAACCAGCTTTTAATTTCATTTTCTCTTTTGAAAGTAACACATACTTCCATTGGATAATTTGCCATAAATGCTATAAATCGAAATGCTGAAAGTTCTAATTAAAATATATGAGAGTAGCAAATGTAGGTTAAACTAAATTATTCTTACAACTGTTATACTCAGTTTGGGTCCTTTGCTTTAAACAACAATGTTATAATTATGTTATATAAGGAAGCTGAAAATGTTTTTGCGCTGTTAAATTAAAAAAGGGGGTTTTAAGTATATTTTTTTTGCCTTTCTAATGCCAAAAATAGGCGCACCAGTTCAAATAGCTTTTAGTGCTCCAAAAAAGAAGCAAAAGTAGTTAGAATTGAAATACAAGAAACATTGCGCGGTCAAAGGTCAAACGCAAGAAAACAAAAAACCGACTCTAGGTAAGATAAATAACATTTGTTTCTTATTTACTCTTTTTTTTGCTTTTAATTGCTATCATTTCTCAGACGGTTTTTTGTTTTTTCTTTAGGTAAACCACTAAAAGCTCTTTGTAGTGCAAATTCAAGGCTTGTGGGGCAATTAAAATATCAAAAAAAAAAAAAAAAAAAGCGAAACTAGAAACGATAAACAAAAGCAATAGCAACAGCAACATTTTTAAATGTTTATGTTGAAAAGAGACACCAACACTCAGTTCAGCTGGCAAATAGGCCTGAAAAGCGTTATTTTGAAGGTCACCAAGCGTGAGGCTAACACAAGCGCGCTCTGTAAGCTGGCTGTTAATGCGAATGAAGTTAACAGTGCGCTGTTACCAAACAAATACATCAACTGTTCTTGTTCTGCTCTGCTTTTGTTGCATTACCGGGCTTGGAAAACTTCCTTGTTTGCCTAATTTGGTTAAAAGGCCAGTCCAAAAATAAGCGTAAGCAGCCAAATTTAATAACAAGTAGTTAGCAGTTTGTTATTTTTTTTTAAAGCAAAGTTAAATGAACTTAATGCGGACCGAAGGCGAGAGATGAAAAAATGAAGGCAGCAACCACACAAAGCGTTGACTCTGTCAACACAAAGTGCGCTGAACTGATAATTAGTTAGAAATGTAAATATTGACAGAAGTGAGCGTGCATAAAAACGTACCACACAACAGACAAATGGAAGGAACAGCAAGAAGAAGAGGAAGCAGAAGCAGCAGCAGCAGCAGCGAGCAGAAGGAGGCCCGTTGTCAACTGCTGCGCTCCCTCTCCCACTCTCTCTCTGACTCAGAATGAATTAAGTAAAGTTGTGCTGTGGTTTTTTTTTTTTTGGAGGAGGTCGCCTTAGTGCATGCGTGAGTGTGAGTGTGTGAGAAAACAATGACTAAATGTGAGTGGCAGAAGAACAAGGAAAAGACGCAGCGCAAACTAACGTAACAAGTCATTTGTTATTGTAAGAGGAAGAGCGAGCATAAAATGATGATGATAAACCTGTCAAAGCGAACGGGCGAGAAGTGTCAATGGATAGAAAATTTGCATAATAATGTCTATATGCGTTTTTTTTTTTCTTAATTTTTTTCTTTTAAATATTGTTGCTCCCTCGTTTGGATCGCTTCAAGAAGTCGACGAAAAATTTGAATAAAAAATGATGTAAACAAACAAAGAAACGAAATGAAGGAGAAGTAGAAGGAGAAGGAAAATAAAAACGCCTAAAAATATGACTGCATGAAAAAGAAATCTTCATAAATGAGTAATATTGTTGCTTACCAATCATTCAAACGCCTCATTGTGTGCATATTTCTGTTGCTAACTGTACTTTGTAGGCAGAGCCAAAGAAGGAGGAGGCAAAGGGGGAGGGGGGCTAATTGAATGCTGTCATGCATTAACAGCGACGACAACCTCTGAAGTGTGCTGCCTGTTTGTTTGTGGCTTTATTTTAGGCATTGAGATTTTAACAATTCGCAAATTGAAAGTCCCAAACGGATTTAATGAACACCAATAATAAAATGGTGTTAGGCACACACAAATTGAAGGTTGCTGACCTAAATTGTGTTGAAAATGCTTTTTATATATCTGGAGAGTTTTTAAAAAAGGCTCCAATAGAGCACTGCAAAAATATTTGAGTTAAGGTTATAAAAAACTGATGTTTGCTGAACTAATTCAATTTTTATAAGTACTGTTAAATTAATAAAAACTACAAAATATTTATAAAGCCGCAACCTAACACTAGAAAATCCTTCAGTTAAATAACTAGAAATATCCTATAACAAGCGGTTTCAAGCAAGTAAATCACGCACTAGAAAATTAATTTCAATTTTTAGCCAAATAGTTTAACATACCCTGTGACAGTTATTTCTTGCACTAATGCTTTTCACTTTTCAACACTGCAAGTGCCCATAACTAACCTCAAATAGCTGAAAACTTCTTTGTCCATTGCCCAGCAGTTGTGTAATTTAACTTGAGCTTATGTAGAAAGTTTTGCTGTTTCATTATGTAAGTGAAAAACTGGCCTTAAAACTGTCAACTGTACAGCTGGCCCCAATTTTTTGTCTTTCTTAGCCACCTCCTGCCAATAAACTGGACGTGTTTTATGCGCCTTACTTGCACTTTTTTTTTTTTCGTTTGTTGCTGTAAATACTCTCGTATTTATCCATGTCATTCGTTATTTATCTGCTCTTGGGCTTACTTTCTTCCCCACTGACCGACCGAGCGGGTGACTAACTTTATGCGCCTCACATTTGACTTTTGGCTTATCATCAAGATGTGCTCTTTGTCGTTTGGCAAAACGTTTTAATTTCCTGTTTAATATATATGTACATATATCTGATTCATTGGTGTGTTTTAGGAAGTGACCAGTGTGGCCAAATTTCGCTGATTTCCTGTCAACTGTGTTTCTTTCTTTTGTACCGTTCTCTTTCAAAATTTATGAATAGGTCTTAATGAAGTTGTGCAAATTTATATAATTGGAAGAAAGGATTACTTTTGGCTAAAAAAAAATTGACAAATTAACGGTAAAAATAACAGTTTAAAAGGTCTGGAAACCTTTGCCCAAAATGCAACATATATTCATTTTATCTTTAGGTTTAATGAATAAATCAAATATATAGATATGTACTTGTAAAACAAGATTGCAAATCGGGGTTGATTCTATTTGAATTCGAAAATGCTAAAGTTTTTTAATAAATTAATAAATTTTCAAAGAATGTGGTAAGCCAAGTACACGAAGCAAACCTTAAAGGGAGGTTTGAACCAATTTTTTGGGTTTCGGCCATGCTATAAAACAGATGTAGCTCTAGCACTTTTAACAAAGTTTTAAAATTTTTAATTATATTTTTTAAAAGCTGGCAACCCTGGCAGTTGACAAATGTTGAGTATTTAACATTGCGACCGCTTCGGCTTGCACTTATCAGGTGGCCATTAACCTCGAGCTCAACAGCTGCTGTAAACTGAACTGAACTGATCTGTGCTGAACTGAGCTGAACTTGAGCTCATATTTGCCAGAGTTGGCCCCAGCCCTAACACCTGTTCTTCCAATTGCCTTCAGACGGCGTTCATTGACATTCTGTGGGCCACTTAATGACTTCCCAAGATGGTCAACAGCCACAGCTGTTGTGCCAAAGACAAAAGAGTTTCAGATTATGCTGAAATTAGTCGACTCAGACAGGCGTATCAAAGTTTTTCCTCAACTTCAGCTGCCTTTTTTTATTTTTTTTTTTTTTTTTTTTTTTTTGTGTTGCTGCAACTGTCTGACTGACTTTTTAGCCCAAGAGGCAGCAGCCCAAGACAGAAGAGCAGATCAGCGGCGTAGAACGATAATTTCCGGATGCCACAAGCAGCAGGAACTACAGTTTGCAGAAACGCCATAGATCGCAGAATTGTGTCTTGTGAATTTGAGTTGTCAGTTTGAGCTAAAGACCAAGGCCTGCTTATACACAGTAAGAAAAAGTAGGTTAAAATATGAAGCAATTTTAGGCAAAGTAGTTTTAAACTTGATTATTACATTTCTTCTCCTTCGTGATGCAATTAAATTCCGCACTTGTTTTAAATATACAATATATATTTATGATCCATATTCCATTATTATTTATATAAAATTTTAGACAACACAATTTTAAAATTAAAATTTAATACTCTAAAAAGTTGTTATTTAAAAGTTTTTCCATGACTTGTTTGTTAAAAAAATAGTACAGAACAAAATGTACTATGAAATTAAGAGTAGTTTTTTTTTATTTTTATATACGTATATTTAAGATGTACTATATTTGAATATTATAAAATATTATTTTTAAAGTTAATTATAAAGTAAAAAAATAAAACTTGTATGATAATATCTTGCAAGAGATATTCTATATCTTTTGAATAACAAAATAAATAACAAACAAAATTATGTGAATTAAAATGAATACTATATATATAAGAAAAATGTATAAAAAATAATGTCGTATATATATTATTCTTTTGCCCCGTTTTAATTCGTTTTCATAACTGTGCCAAACTATCATCCAATCCAATCCATTGTCAAAAGTCGTTTGTCTATTCTATTACGGTAATTATGCATAAACAATTGCCATAAAACCAGCTAGATGACCCGCCCTGGCCCATCCCTCCTCTGGACATATGGCAAATAACGTTAGTTGCTCTTGTTGCTGCTGACTGTAATTATTTGTCCATTAGTTCTTCTGGCAGCTGGTATAAATTTGGAACACGACACCGGCGGCGGGGCAGCGCCCCCAATGGCAAAGCGCCAGAGGTCAACGGAAATATTTCGACTAATACCAAGAATCAAGCTGGGAAAAACGATGCCAAAAAACTTGACAATGGAGTACGAGTACGGTAATCTTTGGGGAGGGAAATATTGTCCCAGTTTAAATGACATCTGTTGACCTAAAAGTCCTTAAATAATTCTCGTTTTTAGTTTAATAATTAAAAGTTTCATTCCATTTCTTGTCGAGTGAATAATTACTTAAAAGTCGCAACAATTTATAGATATTTTTGTACATCTGCCTATTAATAAGCCACTTTAAAGATAAAGAATTATATATATAAATGTATAATTGCAAATGTAAATGATATCGTGACAAATATAAATTAAACTCAAGTAGTTTTCAAGTTTTCTTGACTTATGAATATTTATGTTCTGTTAAGAAAGTGATAAATACAACTTGCAGATATTGAAAATGTTATTTACAATGCATAAGATGTTATCTAAAAGTACTTCATTTTAAATTTTAAAGCTTCTAATGCAAATTTACGATTTTACTGTAATTAACAATGTTGACTTTAACATTTCCCACTATCTGTGCAGATCACTGTTAAAATCCAGGCTTAAATGTAAATTGACGCTCAAAATAACAGAGTGCTGTTAATATTAGAGAACAGAGCGTTGTTAAGTATATCCTGACAGTGGCAATTATAGCAGTCATATTTAACAGTGTGCTATTAAATGTGTATAACACCTCCCAGTAGGCTGCAAATGTTAGTGCACAGTTTCTTTAAATGTTAAACTAACATATACATCCGTTAAATTCGCTGTAATTAAAGTTCAGTGCAGGTGAAACTCGTTAAGTTGCGTGTAGTAAGTACAAACATTAGCATCTGTGGCTCCTCGGAGACCCAAAGACGAACAAAAGATATTCAAAAAGTTCATTAAAAAAAAACAAGACTGTAATTTGTTTTAGTTTATGTGAATTGCAATTGCGCTGACCTAAACACACGCAAACATACAAACACATACACTAATATACGCTCATTTTCACTATGTTATTTTCAATTTCACCCACATGCAAAACCGATGAAAGAAGAAAATACAAAAAAAAAAACCACACTCATAAAACTTCACCTTGAAGCTGACGGACGCTCGCAAGAGCCATCAAGTTCCGGCTGCGGCTCATTTGCTTGCTACGCTTCTGCTTTTGTTTTCCCCTCCCGCTCGCGCTCGCATGTCTTTTCTTTCTGTCTGCTTCACGCCTTTTTTTTTAATCCATTTAACCACATGTTATCGCCCATCATCAACTTCATCTGTGCTGTCTATCTACATAACTGTCTAGCTGCACGCTGTGTCTCTCTTTTAAATACTTTCCATTATTATTATTATAATTTTGTTGATTTTTACCTTCATCAACGAGACATTAACGTCGCTCTCTGCATGACTCACAACTCATTACTCGCACACACACACATACACACACAAAAGCTGCTGTCATCGCGACTCGCGCACGCTCTCCCTCCCCATTGTGATGCGTTGGTTCTCCCACTTGGGCGCTCTCACAACGGGTGATTCTTGTTGTTGTTCTTTTTCTGTTTCTTTAGTATGCTAACTGAGTGCGGTCAAAACGGTACTTTGCAATTTATGGCTGGTTTTGTCTTTGTCTCTCAGCAGCAGCAATGACAGTGGGGCGAACACTGCGAAAACAACAAAACTAATAGGAAATTGCGCACTTTTTGGCAGCAGCTGATTCATATCGCAGCTTTTGGCCATTTACAATTGAAATGCCATCCGCATACGCAACTGGCGACAGTGGCTCAGCACTGCACAAAACCTAATTAAAAATATATGTACATATATGTTCTCTATACTCTTCACTCACGCAAACACATATACATATATTTACATATATGTCTGTTGTGTCTTTGCGCTTGATTAACGCGTAATTCTGTTTTGTTAATTGTGACACACATTTATTTGTGGGCTATACCTACCCCCCCCCCCCTCCCCCCACCTATTAGCACGCCTCGCTTGCTCTCGCTTCCTCTCCTGTGGCGTAAATGGAGCGTAGCTTTGATAGATTAATGACTTACCATGAGCTTTTTGCTGCTTGGACTATTGCTCTGATCACATTGCAGCCTTTGTTTGCTGCCTGCGCCCGTAAATCATCATCAGACACATTCACATTCATATGCAAAATCAATAAAAAGCGTGTAGAGACAACAACATCCCAATTTAAGCAATTTACTAATTGTGTGTACACACTGTTCCCCGATACAAACACAAACACACATACAAATGTACATACGAGGAGATCCGTTAACAATTGCTGAAAGCTCAATGCAGCTATTCCATTGATTAGATCAGCGTTCATTTGCTAAAAGTGTAGACAATAATAAAACACAGGGAATAAAGTGAAAAAAAAACTAACAAATTTATTTGCTTGCTTGAAATTTAATTTAATAGACAACCAATAGATTTTCGATTTAAACTTATCGATTGTCAAGTCTTGTAAACATTGGCTCTAATCAGATCATATTTGATCAGATAATAACATCAATGAGAAACACGTTTTAACGGTATTTCCCAAAATGATCTGTTATTCTTTTTTGTAACTGGTTTACCTATTTTTTCTCTCCTTTTTTATTGGGGATTTCTTAGTTCGTATTTATCTTAAGTGTGTTCCATTTCGACATTCTAATTATTATAAATGAAACGTTCTTCTGACGAACATCGCGAAACACACACAAAATGAATCAGTTACGAATCATTTAGCGCTTGTTGTGATTCTTCTGCTTTTTTTATTTTTATTAATTTATGGCTACAAAATTCTGACACCTTCATTGAAGAGACAGAAATTGTATGAGTGAAGGTTTAGGTAGAGGGTATGAAGGGGGGGAATGATTCGCAGCAGCTAATTGAAATTGTTAAGCAAAATGAATATTAATTGTTTTAAATAATTTTGAACTTGGCAAAGGCAAAGGTACAATACACTACATATACACACACACACACACACACACACACATGAGCACACGTTGTTTTTCTGCTGACAGCACGGCGTCGCAGTCTCTGTCGACGTCAGCGCAGCTGTTTTATTGTCGCACGCTGACATACGGAACGTACGTTCTTCTTCATCTTGTATTACGCTCGATTGTCTGCCGCAGTCATCATCGACAGCAGCAGCAGCAGCAGCAGCAGCAGCAGTCGCAACCGGCGCACGTTTTGGGCCATTTGTGTGCGTCATTCGGCAACAGACGACAGCAGGCCGAAGCAGCGCAGCAGCAGAGCACAGAATTTCGCATAAGCGTATGTATGTTTGTAGGTAAATTATGTGTCGTTGCTGTCGCCGTGCCTCATATTTGCGCAATCCAATTGGAAAGCACGCTACCGTTACAAATTTCATTCAAAGTGCAATGAGCGCCATACGTCTGCCTGAGCGTCGTGCGCCCACAGCTGATTTGACTCACACACACACACACACACACACACACACGCACACTCTCTCACTCTCCCGCTCTCTGTTCTAACACACGCACACAAAACAAAGCGAACTGCGCTATGGCAAAGGTGCGCGGTCGCGTCAGCCAGTCTTCTGGTTCTGCTGCTGCCGACAGTGAAGCGCGCGCGCACGCAAACAACAAAACAGAGTAGCAAAAAAAAAAAAAAAAAAAAAAAATTTAAGCAAAAAATAACACAGAAATTAAAAAAATAAAAAAAAACACAAACAAACATAATAATCAACATATTGTACATAATAGACACAACGATCGCTTCCTCTTCCTACTCCATTTAACGGTGCGCGCATTCACAAATTCTGCCTGAGTGTGCGAATGTGCGAGAAACAAATCAAAATAAATGAGACCCAATTGAAAGCTTTGCTGTGAACTTTGAAAATTCAGCGCTGTGCTGCACTCTTAGTCCAGCAACAACAACAACAACAACAATAACAACAAATCAAACTCCCAAACAAGTTGACCAAGTGACAAACATCATCGTCGTGAAGTGGACTTGAAAAACGCGTTCGGCGATCAACGCGGCTGCTCGCTCAACCGGACCGATCGGTCGCCCAAAACGCCGCCCACTCCTCGCACCGTTCGTAACCTTCAAAAAAAAAAAAAATGAAAAAAAAAACATTTGACATACGTTACATTTACGTTTACGTTTGTGCTGTGCCCCTGACCCACACACCCCACTACCGCCCAGTTGACGCCAAAGCGTCTGACGTACGGTCTCTCTCTCTCTCTCTCTCTCTCTCTCTCTCTCTCTCTCCCCTCTCTCTCACACACACACACTCTCTTTTTTAACTTGTGCAAAGCAGTTACAGTTATGTTTTGCATAGATGCGTGTGTGTGTGTTTGCATTTGTATGCAGCGCTTCACGTGATCGCAATTTGCGCTTACATTGGGCACACTTGGAGAAATTAATCGCTTATCGTGAATGATACCGATAGTTTGTGAATGAGTCATGAATTTATTATACGTGATATATTTGAAAAGTTTTAAGGTTTTAGCTTGAGTTCAAATGATTGCCGGATCTGTTGTTGTACATTTTTAATTCATAAATCAAATTATACATTTTAAGTTGCTGACTTTGGTGAATAAGAAATTTGTAATTATAGATTTATATTAGATATATTAAATCATTGTCAATTAACGAATTGTTTTAAAAAGATAATTATACTTAATTTGCAGTAATTATTTAGCTGATTTTTGCTTAAAACTATGTTTGAATTTCCTATAAATTATATTTTATTCTATTTATAGTTTGATTATTAGTATCAACGCTTTTAATCTAAAGATTACTTCAAGCATATGCCATGTGCTCAGATTTGTAATCTTTGCAAATACTTTATATTTTATATTATTTTCTTGGCCTCTCAGTATGTTTGGGGGGTTTGACTCACGAATTGACATCGTTTAAAGATGGGGGGCAAAAACTGCTTTACCGCCGATCTTCGCACTTGACGTTGATCGTTGTCATTAATTAAGTGTGTGCAATCGTTCGATTTTCTACGCATATATAGATATGTGTATATATATTTTGTCCCCTCTGTGGCGCCTGAAAGCGTTTTTTTTTTTTTGCGTTTCGTTTTCAACTCATTTGCAAATTGAAATTGGCTTTATTTAATTATTCGTGTCAATATAGTTGCGAAACTGAAACTAGAACTGAACCCATAATTATAATTGAGAAAGTCATTGTCAAAAGTGACGTCAGTCTTGATCAGCTGACCTGTTGTGGGTTTGTTTTATTTTGGTGAGAACATTACAAACCGGTTGTAAATTGTAAGCTGAGATATCATTTGATATTTGTATTTGTAGAGCTGAATTGAACTCTGAGCTGTGCTGGCGATGTATACAATATATTTTGAGAAGGGGAAACAAGCACTTTTTTTTTGAAATCAAAAAGCTTATCTTTAAGATATATTTGTAAATTATTTCAATAGCAAAAAAAAAAAAAAAATTTTAAATGCCACAATTATATTTATTGATAGGTTAAACTTGAATTATCTGGTTTTACCTAAAACCATAAAATTTACAATCAATATCGTAAAATATACACGATATATACAATATATTTTGTGAAGTGGAAAACAAGCACAATTTTTTAATGTTAAAAAACTTATTTTAAAGATATTTTTGTATATCATTTAGATTGCAAACCATCATATTTATCGATAAGTTAAACTTCATTTAACTTCACACCCAAGATAGCATACCAATTTTTAAATAAGCACGTGGAAACGATCACAATTTTTTAAAATTATAGATATATTTGTATATCATTTAGATCGCAAAACTATTTAAATGCCACAATCACCGTTATCGATAAGTTAAACTTGAGTTGTCTTTACTTCAAAAAGAAAAATTGTCTCATTTTGTGGCAATGTGGCTGAGTGAAATGAATATATCAATGGGTCTTTTATGTTGTGCCATTATTCTGTCACGTTTTCATGACTATGACTCAATTGGTTTTTATTTTATTTTATTTTTTCATCGGGTTCGTTTTTGTTGCTTACGTTTACTTCAAGTGTGGCACACAAAACAGCAAACGGCCAAACCAAGTGAACTCAGGCCGTGAGCCCATGTTTATGTTGTCTTTAGCGATATATTACATCATCGTCATTATTTTTAAAATTTGTAAAAGAGAAACAACTTGGGAAGAGCGACTGTAGCTAACACTTATACAAATGTATTGCCAGGAAAAGGTCCACCACGACCTAAAACTGAGAAAAGCTAACATTTTACTTTCAAAAAGACTACATTTATAAATTCCTAAATCTCCTTTTTACCAACATTTAAATACAACAAAGTGTACGACTAAATTATTCAAAATAAAAGCGAATATGGCACACAACAAATGACTTGTATAAAAATAACTATAAATTTTATTATACGAACTATAAAATATATATCAGTTCTAAGCAGCATTATTTCAGTTTATATGAATATCATAAAACTCGGCAGCTTTTCACACACTTTAACGAAAACCACATCTGTTTCTCTGTCACGTAACGTGTCTCTATTTGTTTGCTAATAAGCTTTAACAATGCCCAATTTTACCCACATTTGACACTTGAATTAATCACAGTAATCTAAAAATCAGCCCATATGGAAATACAAATTTGAATTTGTTATTTGCATTTGTTTCCCATTTGTGGGGGGGGGGGGGGGTTGTTGTTGTTTTACCCTAGATTTTTTGTATTGCGGTAGAGCTCTTCTTAAGAAGAGTCTAGAGCAACCGAGCTTTATGGCTATATCTTATCGGGCAATGAGTTCCAAATACTGTTTACTTACCTATTTACGTGCTTGTGCTTCTCTCTGCTTTTCAGTTACAGTTCATTTTGTGGAGCTTTTATGGCCATTAACTTATCAGAGCGCAGGCAGCTATTACTACAATATTTCCTATCTATTGTTGTTGTTGTTGTTGTTGTTTTTGCCATTTCAACACCTTGTGGGCACTTTTACACACGCGTCGCAATTGCTTTCAACATCGTCAACACACACACACCCACACACACATACACACACACTTGTTGTTGTTGTTGATAGCAGTTAAGTTGAAACAACAGCAACTACGAGAGAAGGAACCTCATTGTCTCTATTGTTGTTGCTTTGTTACTAGCCTGTGTTGTCTGTAGTCTTTGTCTCCGATATTTGGTAACTGTGCTCGTCTTGTCGTTTTTTACATACATCGTAATTGCATTTCCATTTGTCTGTTCGCACAGCCGCGTTGTAATCTATAAACATTTAATTTCATCATCCTCATCATCAGAAACATCCGGACCCTCAGCTTCTTACAAAAAAATAATAATAATAAAAATAAAAGTAAAAATTATAATAGTACAACAATCGCGGAGTATAAACACTGATTTGCTTAATCATATATATAGCGTTAATCTACAGCCACAATTGATGATTTTCCCCCTGTTATCATTTCAAAATGATTGCCATATGTTGTCTATATATAGCTTAACATTACGAGTGGGGTATACCTATTAAAAAATATATGTTTGGCATGAACTGGCCAAAGATCAAGTCAATAAAACCTTGTCTTAAATTATTTACATTCAATCGACAATAAAAATATATAAAAACCAAACTTAAAATGGAACTTTTAACGTTTACGGAGTTGAAAGTTTGTTTATAAATTCCAAATTTTAGGAGTTGACATAAACCCGGAATTCAATTTTATATGAAAACCCTAATATGAAAAGTAAAAATTTCTAAATAAACCTCAATAGTATACTCCAGACCTATATCCAATAACTCGTCCAATTAATAGGCTGTCGTGTTTTCATAATTATTATCATATCATAAGCGAGTATTTATCTATCGATGTGTGGCAACATTCAAAAGCTTTTTAAATTGATGGATCCATCGTATTTATTGAAACGCTTACCACCCGGTAAATGGAGCACAGGGGAGCCAGTCGCACTTATCTAATGTGGGTCTGGGGGCGCCGCCCATTTGGGGGGCAGATGCGGCATATGGGCTCATGGTCATGTCTGGCTTCGCATTTGGAATTCAGCTGGAGAGGGGGACAGCTAATTGAGATAGAGCTGCACGAAGGGGGTTTGGGGATACAGTTGGAGGTGTCTGGGCAACTACATATGGTCACACCGAAAACAAACATAGAAGTGTTGCCACACATGTTTAATAAATATTTAATTGGGACAGGTTCTAATGTTTCGAAATTTTGTTTTATTCTGTTCCGGCCGAAAAAAAAGAAGCTAACCTTTAACAGAAAAAGCGGTCGTAAAATGATTTTTGTATGAAAATCCTTTTTGTTTTTCAAGATATGCAGACCCAAGTTTGTAATATGGCTTATCGCTATGCTCCTTACATATCTGCAGAATATTATCAATATCGGATCACTTTATCATATAACTACCACAGGAAGAAAGGCTCGGAAAATGTGTTTTTGTATGAAAATCCTGTTTGTATTTCCACAATTCCTTACCAAACTTGGCAATTAAGAATATTACTATACTCATCATCAAAATCTGGCCAACATCAGTCCACTATATCTTATTGTGGCTATAGGAAATAATGGTTGAAAAGTTTGTTTCTTTTTTATAAAAATTCCGATTGTTTTTCAATACATCCGAAATTAAGTCGACGTCTCCATGCTTTTAACTTACCTGCAAAATACCAATGACATCTTACCACTATATCGTATTGCCTAACATATTATTAAACAATATATTTAAGACAACTGTCTTTCTTAATTTATTTGATTTTACACGAAGGTTTTCACTGTTGCTTTAATTTGAACGCATTTTAATAAGTTTTGGTGTTGTTGTCAGCTTGTCTTCTCGAGCGGGTAAAAGCACCAAATCTTATTAAGCTCACGCCCGACGCTTGAACAACAAGAATTCAGTATTCCCCACAAATGTTGGTTGCTTTGAGTCACCTTTTTCGGTGCCTTGATAATCGACTGTTTAACAGAGTTTTTTCCCTGTAAACACGCCGTTAATGCAATACCCAGGAAATTGCAAGCACTTTAAAAAAAAGTCTGATATAGGCTGTGTAAAGGACGAACGATTTCACATATTCAGTATTTGATATTAATTGAGGTTTTCGCTTTTTTTCTTCGCCACTTACCCCACAACAGTCGCAGCATTGACCAAACATATAGGTGATAACATAGAAGGATCCAATGCTTGATACAAAGAACGCGACTGTCAGAAATAGAAGTAACCAAATGATCGAATAACAAAAATTTCCCATTTTAATTATTAGAAGAAAAAAAAATTATAATATATTATAATAATAAGATTTGAGCAACGTGTGTACTGAAAATTTGTAAACTGAATATGAAATGAAATAAAATGTTATGTCGTGCTCAGAAATAATATGAGTTAAAGTCAAGGTGAACTATGATGAAAAATAGAAAAGCCTGTTTTGTTAGTACTTTGTGCACCCCTTGAAAAAATGGGTAAACACAAGCGCATATATTCGTTTTGTAGAAATGTATAAATCGGGCAGATTATACATACATATATACATATGTATCGATTAACAGACAGTAGACCAACAAATTTAGTATGTATGTTTCATATTTCTCATTTGTGCCAAAATAAAAAATAAAACACCCAAATTAAGAGGTACAGGCTTTGGCTTGTTCATACATTTGGCTGAATTCTTGAACAACAAAAAATTGGGCTTGTTGTCCGTCCGTATGAACGCAATATTTTTCGGCGCTAGTGAAGCTAGAGCTTTGAAATTTGGAATATATACTCGTGTATACCTGCGTCACTTATAGCTTTAAGATTTTTTGGGTACGCTCACTGGAGGCGTGGCAATGTGATAAAATCTATATATCTTCCTCAGTTTAAAGTTAGATACATAACATTTTTTTTTTTTAGACAGATTACTGATCTAAAGAGATCATACAACTTTTGATACACCCGACTGCAACGTACTTACCTGTTTCTATATGCATGAATGACAGTTAATTTGTACGGGGTATCTCGCAGTCGGGCACTCCCAGGCGCACTGTGTTTTGTTGGCCTATCCGGGTTGGCCTATTATGAGTTCAAAATTGTATATTTATCGCTAGTTTTTATGCAGCTTTCGGCATTTCGTGCGGGGCGCTTTCGTATTTCGCGTGTGTTTTGGGTTCGCTTTCAATCGGCGGCGATTGCGACATAGAAATGCGACATAAAAGTCCAACGTGCCAATTTATGTGCGGACTATTCTGTCCCATCGATTCGAGGTCTTTATTTAATGAATTTCTATAACTATATTCGTGTGTGTGTGCTCGAAGTTTTTTTTTTTTTTTTTATGAAGATTAAGAACTTTTTGTCGTTGTTTAATTTTTGATTGGACATTTGCGACGCAGCCAATTCTCAAAGCCCCCAAAGATACTGTCAATAATTATCGGTTATAGCAAGAAACCCGTGGCACGAATTCATGTGATAATCCCCAAGATAGGAGCAATTGGGAGATTAAAACGAGTATATAAAATATATACAACTGCGAAAAAAAAAATAGCACCACTATGACATTTTTTCTTATTGATCAAAAAAATAACAATTAGTATTGCGATATTTTAAAAATTTGATATTTAATATATTGCTTAGTATTCCCCCTAAACGAAAAGGTAGTACTTCGGTGTAATGGTAATAGATTTTATTTTTTTTTTTTAATTTTAAGGGAGAAGGTCGAAAAAATGGCGGAAAAAATAATAGCACCACTTTTCAAATATTCACTTAAAATTATAAAAATGAGAAATATTTAAGACCTTCATTATTTAAAGATAATTGTGTGTCAAAACTAAGAATATTTTATCAATTGAATATATAGTTGCGATACCTTTATTGGAAATAAAGGCTGCTTAACGACTTGGCATCGATTCAACCAAGTCCTGGTATCGTTTCAGAGGAATTTTCCACCAGGACTCGTAAATTGCTTGCCAAAGTGATCCGTTGCTAGTTGGTTTAATACTAGCAACTGCCTTTTTGACATTAGCCTATAGATTTTCGATCTGCTGGCTGCACAGCGCACTCCAAAACGTTCACTGGTTTTCTTTTGAACCATTCCTTTGCTTTCCTGGTGGCGTGTTTGGGGTCATAGCCTTCTTGGAAGACCCATAATAGCGCCATTTTATACTCTACTTAGAGTAGCATTACTGCATCTAACATATTGACGCAACCGTGTTGGTTCATTATGAGTTTGGCTCAATGTATTGGACCTACTCCTAATAACAAAAACAAGCCCATACCAGTATGTTTGGCCCACCATGTTTAAAAGTCTTTGTAGTGAATTTTGGATTGTATTTTGAGCTTTAAGGGTACTAGACGTTCGAACGAGAGTCTTTTCTACCAAACATAACAACTTTACTCTCATCTGTTCATAAAATATTACTACATTTTTGGGTTGACCAATTTTGATGATTCTTTGCTAACTTCATGCGCTTGGCAATATGTTTCGCGTTTAAGGAAACGGACCTTTCTTGGGCTGCAAACATTTAAATTTTCTTGTTTGACACATATGTGAACTGTTTTCACTGTCACAGTTGTATTAAGCTCCTTTTTTTATGTCAGTTGCAGCCTTGAAAGGATACTGTGTGCTCTCGAGGATCAACACTTTGACGTAAATCTGTCGTATAGCTCCTTTTTATCTACGTGTTTCATCGTTTTCTTTATAGTTTATGTCATTTAGTATATTTTTAATTGAAAAGCCAATCAATCGACCAAGTTATCTCTTTGATTTTCCATACAATATCAATTTTCTGATGATTTTGCACTTTTCCGTATTCCAAGGCCCATTGTATCAATAATTTTGGATTTTTTTTAAACATAATGCTTAAAATAATGAAATCGAAGTTAAATCTCTTGAGTACGTGCTTTTTGTCGAAGAAACTGTACGAAATTTAACGTTTTTCATGAAAAAGCATAAGTGGTGCTATTATTTTTTCCGCCATTTTTTCGACCTTTTCCCTTAAAATTACAAAAAAAAAAAAAATCTATTACCATTACAAGCGAAGTACTACCTTTTCGTTTAGGGGGAATACTAAGCAATATATTAAATATAAAATTTTTAAAATATCGCAATACTAATTGTTATTTTTTTGATCAATAAGAAAAAATGTCATAGTGGTGCTATTTTTTTTTTCGCAACTGTACATGGATATCCTATTGAACCAAAAATATAATTTCTTGCACTTGACATATTCTTATCTATCTATAGTACAGTCGAGCCAATAAAATATCTTACGATAATTGCAATTTCATCACATTCAAACAATTCTTTTTTCTTTCTGCCATTTTGTATAGGTCAAGAAACTGTGGAACGATAAAAGTGTTTGATAAGCGTAATAATAAACAAAATTCAATGTGTTCATGATGACTTTTGATAGTAAACTTAATAGAACTTTTTTTTTGATTATCTTTAATAAAGTTAGACAACTTTTTATTGTGTGTGGCAATTCTTATAAACCAGTTCAAATGACTCATTATATATTTCAAGAAATAATTGGATCACGCACGTGACGATCCTACCTACGGCTTCAACATGAAAAATCTCGAAGGAAAATTTAAGTGTTTTTTAGTTTGGCTTGATTTTAGCATACTGCTTTAATTTCATTATTTTTATTTATTTAAAGTATGATTTTTTAAATATTAGCTAAGAACTAGAGATACGTTACGTGACAGCAAAAAGTGAATTTCACCTGTATCTATAAAAATTTAGAAGTGTTCAAAAACCGAACAAATTTCTTTAGCTTTTTAATCATCTTTAGTTCTTTTTATACAAGCCATAATATCGTGAATTAAGCCATATTTTACGTGTCTAATTTTGCCTTAAAAAAATGGCTAGTTACATTGAAGTATTATTCTAATTTTTATTGTTTTGTAAATTGTAAATTTATAAATTTGTATGCCGTTATAGATATGACAATGTTTATCGACCCGTAACCTTGGCTAAAGAATCGAATAATTGCTCAATCAAAATTGCGCTTGTGGACACTGCAATCCCCCCAACACTTGGCCCCATTTTCTAAGCTATAATTTGAAATAAAAAAAGTGTTGGACTATATCGTGCCTTGCCCCATTTTGCAGCACTTTTCGTGCCACCGAAGGTGCATTTGCTGACGACCTTTCAAACGCCTTTGACACGCAATTTGCTAGCTACAAATTGAAATTGAAATTGAAATTGAAATTGAAAATTGAAATGGCGCTGAGGGTCTCTCGCTTGGATGGATGGAGGGTGGCCTTAGTATAGCTCATTTGCCAATAATGTTATCAGAGAGCGACCTTGTTCATGAATATTTAAATTTTATTTTTTTTGTATTTGTTTATGCTTTACTTTGTTGACTGCTCTTTGTTTTTCTTGTTGTTGTTGAAAATTGACAATGAGGCCGCCTGTACGCCAATTGGGGGAAGCGGGCAAAATTTTCATTATCACCTGAGCACAGACAATGGAGGGGAGGCCACTGAACTGACAAGTCGATTGTGTTCACCTGTTTAGCCGAGCAAATAATGGTGTGCACCCCACTCCCAACACACACAGATATTTAAATATATATATATGTATGCTGTTTATATATATTTAGAGAAACCCAAGAGCAAAGCTCTTATCGCGGCAGTTTGGTCAATACGCTTCGTTGCCTGGCTCTATAATCATATGTGGGCTTATTTGTTTTGTTGCCTAAAGGTCCTCTCCAACTACCCCGACAATTATTCAAATAGAGCAAATGCTGCCACGCACTTTATGAGTTTTGTAACGAATGTAAATGAATTCAAACTTTTGTGTTGATTCTTTGTGCCTGATAAGGTTCTTTCTAGACTTTTAAGTTCTATGTGGGGTTTTGTGCGGGCTTAGAAAGCGTTACATGTTGCTTTAGCTTTAAGAATGTTATCTAAAAGCACTCTACCACGCAATAACAACATTTTAGTCAACTACTTAAATATGATTATCATTCGTAATCCCAAGTTTAATATGAAAGAAAAAACAACTATTCTCCTACACACTGTAAGGTTTTAAGGTGGTCTTCAGGAATAGACCATAAAATATTTTATTATACTTTATTGAAAATAAGTTAAAATGGGCAAACAGAACAAACCTGATAAAATTGCCGATGTTGGTTTAGTTCCCATATTGATCCAATGTACCTTTTCCATGTTCATAAACCCAAATTTTTGGTAAATATTTTTATATACTTTTTTCTCAATTTAAAATGAATAAATTTAGTTAAAAATTTAATAGCAGACATCAACCTAAACCTTTTTTTATATATTTATATAAATCAGTTTTGTTTAAGGTTTAGGCACGCTTTTCTTTCTAACAAGAAGAAAATAGCATTTAACTCATAATTGTTAAATATATATGTATGTGTGCACTCTTTTTTTTCCTTTTCTTTTTTTAACACTCTTTTGAGATCGATTAGCTTTTGATTTCTTTTTGTAACGCTTTCGTAAACGGTTTAGTTAATCACAAGCTGCTTTGCTTTATTAAATCAAACAGTTTTTAGTAGAAAATAAAAAAATATGTGTATACATCTCTCTCTCTCTCTCTCTCTCTCGTTCTCTCTGTCCTTTTTCTTTCTTTCTCTAACATTCTTTTAATATTATTAATTTCTTTTTATAACGTATTCGTAAACGTTTTAGGTATCTTCCTCTTGGCTTAAGCTTTTCTTTATCAATTCAAACAGCTTTTCAAATAAAAAGCTTTCCATAGTATTTTTAAAGTTGAAAAATCTTAGATAAGTTTTCGCAACTTGGTTGATAATAACTTTTAGGTGAGAAAAGATTTTTATTTTGTTAAAAAGAGCTTTTTGTATAGAGGCTCTATAGGATATGGGCGCATTCGTATCGCGCAAAGCAAAAACTTTGGCAGCCCTAACGCCTGTTGAGCTTTTAACGACGCACGATTTCTTTCTGCGATCCGGCGAGAGAGAGAGAGAGAGAGAGAGAGCCGTAGTGGAGCGCTATCAAGAACTGACTTTATATTTTATGATATATATACATATATAGGTATACGTACTCGTGTAGCCCCAGCCAGGGACTGGTGGGGTCTCAGTGGCATTGTGTCGATGTGAACGGTTAGTGTCGGTCGATTGTCGGTTGGATTTCTTTTTTTTTTTTGTCGATTGTTGTTGGGCTCTGTTCGGGGCTGCCGTTGGGCGATAAGGCGCCGACCGTGTGTGGTGTATGTGGGTGTGTGGGTGTGTGTGCGGGGTTCTTTTGGTTTTCATTTTTTTCGCGATTACGATTTCAATTTCGGTTTTATGAGCAAACATTTTGTACGCATTTTGCAGCTGGTAAAAAAAGCAAACAAAAACAAAAAGAAAAATTCAAAGTTAAAGCCGAAAAAATGACCAAAGCTATGTGAATAATACCAAAAAATGAAAGAAACGCCAAACAGCAAGGTGCCAACAACAACAGCAATAATAACAACAACAACAACAACACCACCACCACCACCACCACCACCAACAACGAGAACATTTAAATTAGATTCCGAATCGCAGCCGATTATAGATAGTATAACTGATAAATCAACAACATATACCGCAACAGCCACCACCGCGTCCCCCTCCACGTCCTTTGTGATTAAATGTCTGTTGCGAACCGCGCGATTTATGTGGCAAGTGACAACGATACCCTCTAAAATTGGTGACACCATAGGCACCCTGTATCGCTATGCGCAGGACTCGGTCGACAGTTTTCTATGCGTAGCTGGGTGAGATACTCTTTAGGGCCAACAATCAATAACCATCTATATATACACACACCATATATCGATTGTATGAATCAACTAATCCGCTCTCCCCTCTCTTTGATCATTGCAGAAAAGCGCGTCGCAAAGAGCGCGATGGCGATCAAAATTCAACAGATACCAAATTGTATTTGGAGGAGAGCGTCCTGGAACGCAAACTACCTGAAGCTGATCTCAAAGCTCTTGTCGATCTTCCAGCTGGCTTGGACTACAACGAATGGCTAGCCTCACACAGTAAGTACATCCAGAATTTGATTCGATTTAGATGTTTTTTTTTTTTTTTTTTGTAATTTTTCAATACCCTTAACGTATTATGAGTGCATATTAAATTCTTTAAATATTTAGAATTGAGAGAAATGAAAATTAATATGAAGTTAAATGTATATATATTCTCGATATATTATTTTCCCTCTTGAATTTGAAATAAAAACTTTCGTACATTTTAAATACCTTTATCTTTTATTCTCTAATAAAAAAAATAAAAAAAAACTTTCAAATTCCCTTTTTAGATCTGAATATTTATTTATTAATATTTGTTTGTATATTACTTTTTTTTGTTTGGTGATTTCAACAATAAATGACAGGGTATTTGCTAGTCGAACCGTCTTATTCACATCGAGCTCCCTTGTCATTTGATTGTACTTTTTCACGTGATATTCGTGTTTTGATTTATTCGCATCGTTTTCGCATCCATCTATAAATTGCTATTACTTTTATTGTTGCCACCGTGTGATTATAAATGCTCGGGAATTTTGATAGTCAAGCCGTTATTTGGGTCCCGTGACTACTATAGGCCACAGTGAGAGTGTACCCAAGTGCCGTATAGGCCAATTGAGCTAACTGGGCTTAGTACGTGCCAACAGCTTGCTTACAATGGGAAGCTGCGTTTTCGCAGCTGCAAATGGAGGCACACTCCGGGGGTGCCTATTAAAGTGAAAAACATATGTAGAGTTGGGTTAATTGGCAGTTAAGTGGGAAAATTACCTGGTAATTGCCTTAGTTTACTACCAAACACTAACTTATTAAAATATATTGAGTAACATAAAAGTGGTTAGATGAAAAAATGGAAACACATTATATTTTTTGGTACAACTGAGAAAAGTAGGGTTGATTGAAAAAGTGTAGAAAACCAAACATCTCTTAAAGTACGTTTGCTACGTTGATAGACTTGATATTAGTTTAAAAATTATAACAAATTTTATTTTACTATATTATATTTAACATATAATTTTTAATTACAATCTCACTAAAAATATGCGTTTGAAATAGTTTTATAGCCTCGAGGAGAGAAAAAACTCTACTTTAAGCTCAAATTCATAATCTGGTTTAAAAACTAACAAAGACTTTGGTACTTGTCTTCATCTTGTTTAAACTTTCAAATATTAAAATTGTACATTAATAAATGAATGACGAGTTCAAATGTACAAATTTATATTGCTAAGTATTTTCTTTTATTGTGTTTTATTTTTGTAAACACTTTTGAATATAGAAATTGTTAAAAAAAAACTCTTAAAAATGTAAAAATATAGGAGTTGTGTTTTTCCTCATTGCCGCTCAATAAATTTAAAGTGACGAAATAAAGTTTGTCCAGATAATAAAATACATCCTGGTGATCCTGATGTATGTCAACAGTATCTGGATTATCTGGGAATGTCCTTTTTTGAAGAGGACACGTGAACAATATTTTTCAACATACAAAAATACGCCAATAATTTGAATATTTATGCAACGTTTTAGAAAAACGTTGTTTAACTCAAAATAATCAATTTCAACTTTTTTTTTTTTAAATACGAAATGATTCAACGCAAGCAATATTTGTTAATATGTGAAAGTACCCTATATTAAAGGATTTTCTACCAAATATTTAAACAAAAAATAAATTTCGTTCTTTGATTCCTTTTCGTTATTCTCGAATTTCTTTAGATGTTGCTCAAAGTTGGGGTTTGTACTGAATACAGCCTATTAAAGTTGGAAAAGTAATTTTCGTATTTTGTGTTGTTTAACAATAAATTTGACGACAAACCTCGTTTCTAATTAGTTGTCAACAGCTGTTAATTCTACGCTGAGTGTAATAATAATAATAACCAACTAACTAACTAGATGCTGGCCTATTTAAATATGAGGCTTAAGCTACTTTAATAGTTCCTTTAATATATATGTACATCAAATACCTCTTTAGGATATATTCTCTAATATCCTCTAGGTGACCCCCAGCAACTTGTTAATTTGTTGCCCTGTAGGGGGTCCTACATTGTTAATTGACTAACTTGTCGTCATCCACATCCGCATCATCATCTTCATCGTCATTATCGTTGTCATTATTATCTTTCGAATTCGTGCCGTTCTCTTGGCAATTTATCGGATATTACATCATCCCGTATTAATCTGTTGAATAATGATAGCTACACAAATAGAAATTAACGCAATCTGTGCCCTGCAGCCTTCTAATCAAGAGTGTTGTATATAATTGGCACTGTTTCAGCAAATTGTAACGCCAACGTGCACCCACTTTACCCCCTCCCCCTCCTCCCCCCACCCCACTCTTTCTACGTTTTCCATCTGCATTTATATTGAATTTTCATAATAATCAAACTGCAAGTGCCACCAGCTGTGGCCGTGGCGAAGCGAAGCGAAGCGAGGTCGCGCTGTAAACAAAAGGCACAAGTTGACTTCATTTAGATATAGGAGGAAGATGCATGCCAGCATGCAGCTGCCCCACGTGGCCCCTCTGCTCCTCCGGCCCTAACCCGGCCACTATCCATTAAAAATGATTTCATTGGGCGAGTTATATTTGCCTTGGTTTGCTTGGTTACCCCGCAGCTGTCGCTCACTTTGTTGTACATAATGCAATTTTGGCTGACGTAATGCAGTTACACACCCCACCCCACCCCACCCCCCCCACCTCCCCCCTTCAAGTTTGTGACTACACACACTCGTGTTCTGATTCCCTTTTATCTGACGCACACTTGTGCCAATATTGAGTTTAACATTGACCTTATAAACGATAAACGCTGCGTGTCTCTCCGCCGGATAACACTCTGACTTTGACGAGCTGTTGCGAGCAGCTGTTTCAATGCCAAGTTTGACATAATTCTCCAACTGATCACTGATACGCCGAAGAATTGAGAAATGGAGTGTTTGAAAGCGTATTCAATGTGAATACAAATACTGATAATTATGTGGGCGGGCTGAGGAATGCATTTGAACTGCGGAGATTTGCTGGGACCAGAAAAAGTTTGTTTTTCCATTCATTTTCTGCATGAAGGGGAAAACAAAGAAAAATACTTATTATTTTCTATATAAAATTTCGGATATAATCGTCATTTGATGAGTTGTCCGGAAATCAATATTTTCTTTTTATATATTATCATAATAATTATATATGTAATACGTTACGTGACATATATTTTATTTTTATAATTCACTCATGACAGAATTAAACATTTTATATTTATAATGTGATATGAAGTCGTAATATAATACCTGACGTGTTAAATATTTTCTTTTTATAAGTCACTTAATGTGTGATTAAACATACATACAGTGGCGGACAAAACTCTACATACGACCCCTTTTTCTTAAGTTTAGAAAGTTCTAAAGGATTTGAAAAAAAAAGTAATGATGCAGGTTTGTTTTAAATCTTATTATTGTATAAAAAATAACAAAAAATATATATATCTCCAATATTAACTTTTAAAGTTATTCACTTAAAACTTAAAAAAGGCACTGACAAAAGTGTACGTACTTTTTTTTTGGCTTTGTACATTTTTTTTTATAATATTTTATATTTATTTTTGAGCTAATTTGTTAATACTATTCCGTAGCATTGTGATTTACTTAAACTAAAATATAAATGTTATAATTGTCCATGGGTTGTTGTATTGACGTGGATTTTGTTGAGTTTGGTTGTTGTTTTTGGGGTTTCAAGAACTCAGCTCGGATTCTCATTTCGCTCACAATCTCGTGCCGTTTGCCTTGTGAGGATCGAGCGAGATAGCAGCTTTTTTGGCAACGTGCTCCCTTACACAACAGAACATTGCCTGGGTTAGCTAACAAAATACGGCGGAAATTGATATTTTTCAACTTTATTCCTCTTCGCATGAGGAGTTCTGTGAAATATGTAAAGGGTTCCGCACTTTGGCTTACTTACTTTGAATTTTTTTTAGTATTGATCGTTGGAGAGGGTACCTAAAAGTTACTTGGAGAAACACTTGGAGAAAAAGTTGTTCGAGGCGAGAATGCACGCCAACTTATTCATATGTATTTGCACAGGTATATGCATATTTGTGGTTGCCTCTGGTTTATTTGCTGTCTATTCGATGAAAAAAAATCTATAAATTTCAAATTTTATGGATTTTCAGCTACATTTACATACTATGTACATATGTCTTGCGTAGTCTATGTGAGAAAATGAAAATTGCGTCAGTTGCGACCCGGCTGAATGATTTGGGCTCACTTTTGAGCCTTTACTAGCTGCGCCAGTTCTTTAAATGTTTGCACCTGCAATTTCACCTGCATATATGGGTAATAATGCTATTAATGCGTAAATTTCCTAACCACAGCAGCTCCTTAAAAGTTTTATGATCCGCGGAAATGTTGTCCTTGTATAAAATAAACAAACTTATCAAACATTGCAATGAATGCTGTCTCTCTCTCTCCCTCTCTGTGCTCGTGTGTCCCATTCTGTCTCTCTTGATCTCTCTATCTGTAGACTAGCTCTCTCTCTTCGCTGTCTCTCTCGTTTTCATTTTCATGTCTGAAGCTGAAAAGCCATGAAATTTTAAATCTAGATTTTTTGAAGCCAGCTAAATATTTATCCATAATACGAGATATTCAAGACATCCTCTTAGAAACATGAAAAATGAATTAAGTACTGAAACTGTTTGAAATTTTTTTATATCCCAAGCGTTTTAGGGGCATCTATAAACATTTGTGGAATTTGTTTTGAGACAATTTTACAGTGCAACAAAACTTGTAACTTAGTTCTGGATATTAATAATTAATAATTTATTATATAGATCATGTTTCAAGATCGTTTTTTAAAATCTACATGCAATTTTTATCGAGATGAGTGTTCAACTATTTTAAAAAGATGAAAAATAGTTTGCATAGGGATAATTAAAAGTTAAATGGAAATATAACAAAGGTGTATTAAAATAGGTAGAAATACATTATGACAAAGGCGTATTAAAATACTATAAATATTACTTTATTTTTATAAATGTTCAACTATTTGAGAAAGATGAAAAATAATTGATATTATTGATAATATTTTGTTATTGATGTTATGACAATAGCGTATTAAAATACTATAAATGTTTTAAAAAATACCTCATGCTATATTTTAACTGGTTTTCGTTTTCTTGCAGCCCTGGCTCTCTTCGAGCACGTGAATTTGGTCTATGGAACTATTAGTGAATTTTGTACACAATCCGGTTGCGCAGACATGACGGGCCCGGGCAACAGGTAAGCCTTCGAATTGGGCACCTCAGTCGGAATCGTTTCGATTAATTAAACTTAAATATTTGCAGAACGTACTTATGGTTCGACGAGAAGGGCAAGAAGACGCGGGTCGCGGCCCCGCAGTACATCGACTATGTGATGACCTTCACACAGAAAACGGTCAGCGACGAGTCGATATTTCCAACCAAATACGCCAACGAGTTTCCCGGCTCGTTCGAGTCGATCGCCCGGAAGATTTTACGCTTGCAATTTCATGTGATAGCGCATCTGTATGCGGCGCATTTCAGAGAAATCGCGCTGCTCGGCTTGCACACCCATTTAAATCTGACGTTCATGCACCTCACGGCGCTGCATCGCCGCTTCAATCTGATTGATGAGAAGGAGACGGACGTGCTGCGCGACCTGGAGGTGGCGCTCCGCCTAACCGACGACAACAGCGTCTGCGGCCAGGACTCGCTAACCGATTCCGGCACAGGCTCTGCATCCGCATCCGCATCGGCGTCCGCATCTGTTTCGGCCTCTGCCGCCAACTGTGACCACCAGCAGCAGCAACAGCAGCAGCAGCAGCAGCAGCAGCAGCAGCACAACAGCAGCAGCAACAGCAACTCCTCCGCCGAGGCGCTGCATGTCAATTCACAAAGCACCTGCAGCGGCACACCGGCGGCGTCTCTGATTGATGGCGACGCTGCGGCCCCGCCCATTTGCACGCAACCGGAGGCGGGCGCCGCCGGCAAGCCGCCCGGCAGCGGTGGCCTCTTGGGCGGCATTTTGGGCGATCTAACCAGCGGCGAATTTGGTGATACAACGCGCTACTGCACCTCGGCAGTTCCTCCACATGCAGCGGGATGCACGGATGCCGCTGCCGCAGCTGCCGCCGCCGCCGCCGCAGCCGCCGCCGTTGGGGCGCCGCCAAGTGTGGCAACAAATGGCGCATTACATTTAAATTTTAGCAACAATAACAGCAACAACCACAATTTGAATAACTTGAACCATCATCACCACCATCATCCCCATCACCATCACCACCATCATCCACACACTCACCTGCACCACCTGCATCAGCAGCATGCGGCGGCAGCAGCAGCAGCGGCGGCGGCGTCGGCAGCGGCGTCAACGCAGCACAGCGGCCTCATACAGTGCAATGCGGCGGGCGCGGCGTCTGCGGGGGCGGGCGCCGGCAGCGGCGGTGGCGGCGGCGGCGGCGGCAGCAACAGCAGCAGCAGCAACAACACAACAGCAACCACATAGTGTGACAGCAGCAGCAACAACAAATACAACAACAAACAAAAGAAAAAACATTAGAAATACTAGAATTACGCAAAAATGTTATTTAATGTTATTACTTCTATGATCCTAAAGTTGAAAATATTGTAAAAATAATAAAAAAAAAAAACAAAAAAATTGTAAAACACAATTATCGAAAAAAAAACGATAGTCGATTTGCAGTTCGACAGTTGCGTAGTTCCATAGAGCACACACACACACACACACACGTTCTTTAGAGAAAGAGAGTAAGAGAGCTGCAAGCTAAGACTTAGAGAGAGAGAGAGAAAGATAGCTCACGCTATTGAGGCGTTCTCCTGCTTAATAAGCTTTATTAGTAACGCCCGCTCCTCCTCCCGGCAGCCCAGCATCACAAATGACAGTTAAAAATAATATAAATGAAAAAAGGCATAGCCTTAAAGGCAACAACAAGCACTTTAGTTCATAAACGAACACAACAACAAGTTGATAAAAAACTATAGTAATAAAAGCAAAAACCAATTGTATAAAACAAAAACAAAAAAAAAAACAAAACATTTTAAGAAGACAAAAACAAAAAATCACACGCAAGTTTATTGACGCACGGGCACACTGGTAGCTTTAACAAACAGCAGAAGCCCCCAACTGGAAAGTCTTTCAACTATTATACAATATTATTTAACTACTCGTGTATATTATATATATATAAATGTTTTCCGTTTCCTGTGCATACGAAATCGAAAAGTATTAATTGCAATGCAGATTTCTTAGTTTCTTACATATGACTGTTTAAAACTTAGAGTAAAGCATGATAATATACCTCAATAAATATTTAAATGTGCATAACCTTACAATATATATATATACTATATAGTCAACTTCTAGTAAATTTTTTTTTTTTTTTTTGTTAAATATATTTAAATAAAATGTATTATTGTTAAAATTAGAGATTTTATTCTTTTTTTTTTTGAGTTTTTTCCTATTACAAAAAATAGCCTAAACTAAAAACTATTATGCCTGTATTTTCTGTGCGTTTACATAAATATAACAGCTCTTAATTACAAACAATATTTCTTTACATTTTTAATCCGTATATAAACAACAAAATTTACTCTAAAGTTATGCACATTTAAATAATTGTATGGCGATGTTTTTAAACCAAAAGTTTGGCGCTGATAACACTAGTATATCATTTTGAAAGCTCTAATCTCAACTCTTTTTTCTTAGTAAGTTCCTTTCCTGTTTTATGCAAACATAAATAGATTTTGAAACCTTCGCTAAGCTTTAGCTTATAAAGAAAAGTTCGCATATTTCTAAACGGCAACAAATGAGCACTTGAACTTATAGAGTATTTCTATGGTATAAACTATTTCTAATCGTCGCAAATCTTGAACACCACACTCTTAACTTGTACTCGGATACTGGATACTGAATTTTGTATGCACCAAATATTTCACGACCCGCACACCGAATGTTGCACCAGTTTTTAAGAATAGCGAGAATCTAAATAAAAATATATAAAGTGTTTGGAAAACATGCTGAGAATTTCGAAAAACAAAATGGAAAGAACAAGAAAACGACTTGAATTACCAAAGGCAATGAAGCTAATTTACTTTAAACTACAAAAAACTAAACGAATCTTTATAAAAAAAAAAAAAAAAAAAAAAACAAAAATGTTCAGTGTACTTGTATTAGGTTGTTGCGTCTGTGTTGGTGTGTCTGTGAGAGTTTATGTGCGTGCGTGTGTGTGTGTGTGATATTTGATTTATGTGCATTAGTTGGGGCATCTTCTCTAGGCGTAGTTAAACCCAGAAATTCAAAGCTCACTGAACAGTCCAGGCTTTAGCTAAACCAAAACTTATTCAATAGCGTTTTAGATCCGTTAAACAAAAATAACAAACTATTTATGAAAATTCATTTCAAATTATGGAAAAGATTTGCATAGTGCTGGTGAAATTAGGAAATGCTACGGGAAATGACAGAAATACAAGATATTGCGCGATTCTCCAACTGGAATCAAGCGAGATACATTTTACGATAAAAGACAAAACAAAAACAAAACAAAAATAAATTAAACAAAAAACAAAATATAAAATGCAAACTGATAATAAAATAAACTGTTATGTTCAATTAAAACGGAAATTGTGTATTATTGTAGAAAATTGTAAGAATAGGTCTGATTTAATCAAAGCTTGTAAATTGTTAATATAATGTTAAATCTTAACTTGCATTAATCATGCTGAGTATCAAACTTTGTATATAGACTGCGATAAGTCGACATTATAATAGCTTACATCCAATATATAATAACGTAAGTATCTTGGTTTGTATGTTTGTGTATCTGTATCTTCATTTATCATATATTATCCTCTTCAATCTGAACGATCAAAGGGACTGTAAACAGTATGTTTATAGCATTGCAAAGAGGATTTCAGTTTTCTCACGATTTGTGTAACATATTGAAGAAAACATCAACGACTGTCTGGATCAGATGACTACTTTACTATAATATAAAATACAAAATGTAAAACCTTTTGTTGTTTAAACATCTATGCACATATACTTATTTTTCTGAAATATATCATATCTGCTGCCATTGAAACTTATGTTCGAAAACGTATTTTTGTATAATATTTCCTTTTTGTTTTTGCAGTATTTCAACAAAAACTCATCAATTGCGACCTTTACTATAACTTGTCTGGCGCATATCATATTTTAGACAACTTGAATAATAAATTATTATGCTGTCCATATTTGTTTTTAAATAAGTATAATTATACTGTATTTAATACGTGAGGGTATTAAGATTCCGAATATTTTATGATTGTTTTTTCACTTTTTTTTTGTATTTAGTAAATTCTCTAAAATATAATCAACTTTAAGTCTGATCTCAATATCAACAAAAGAAAAAAACTTATATATTTATTAGTATTTAATAATCAATATATAAAAATGATTTCTCTCCTATTTTTTTAGTTTTTGTTTTTTTGTTATAGCTTTAAACTATTTATTTATTTGTATTATATTTTAATTCAATAATAATAACATTTACAATAAATGTAACCACGATAATTGTTTCTAATTAGTTGTTAACAGCTGTAAGTACATGAACCGGCTCTAATTACCCAATGTTATTCAATTATTTTAACTCGCAAATCTCTATTCTATGGAAAATTTACAAATAAACCAAATAACACCAGAATATTTATTTGTGTATGCCTGCACACATATACAAATTAAATGCACAAGTATGCGTGCATGCCTTCCAGTTCCAGTTCCAGTTGTAAATCCGAGCGAACAGCATGACGACGTGTAAATACTCTTCTTGGCATAATAATCAACAGAGTGCCCTGCCAGCTAACAGTTGGTTAACAGAGCTCATTGGAGAGCGCCTGCTGCAAGGTAAGACGCAATGTTAAGCGCTCAAATGTTAATTGCAGCATCATTTTAACAGAAGTCTAACATTGGCTCGGCAAGGGTATATAAATGCGGCGATCGCGGCCCGCGCTCATTTAGTTGATGGGCGGATGTGCCCGCATTCGGTTCAGTCGGACGCTGCACTCGAAGCGAGGCGGAGGGAGATTAAATTGGGAGCCGTCGTAGTCGGAGATCGCACAATTTTGATAACGGCAATAATGTCGGAAAGTGGACTGTTGCGCAGTGTGCTGTATCTGTGGCTATGCTACGGCATTTGTGGCCAGGCTCCGGCGGGACATCGCACCAGGTACGAGCCGAACTGGGCGAGCCTGGACCAGCGGCCGCTGCCCAAATGGTACGACGAGGCCAAGGTGGGCATCTTCCTGCACTACGGCGTGTACTCGGTGCCGAGTTTCGGCTCCGAATGGTTTTGGACCAACTGGATAAGTGAGTGCACGAACTAATCATGTATATGTATATAGATATATATGTATGTATATCGCTCTGCTGCTCTACAGATCTGCGCAACGCCGACTATATACGCTTCATGCAGCGCAACTACAAGCCGGACTTCACCTATCAGCAGTTCGCAGATCAGTTTACGGCGGAGCTCTTCAATGCCACACAGTGGGCCCTGCTGTTCAGAGATAGTGGCGCCAGGTGGGTACAGCTAGATGTACATATATATGCCAATTGTTCAGTTACGTTACGGCTTATGCGTGCATCCGTATCTCCAGGTACGTCGTGCTGACCAGCAAACATCACGATGGCTACACGCTGTGGCCCTCGAAGTACAGCTTCGGCTGGAATTCAGTGGATGTGGGACCCAAACGCGACATTATCAGTAAGTAGATATTTTGTACAAAAAAATAAAACAAAACAAAAATATATGGCCAGGTTAAGCTGACAGTGTTTAAAATACAATGATACGAAAAGGTATTAGAAACGCCAAGTTTTTTTTTAAATTGTCTTTCTTTGTTTATTGTTTTTCAAAATCTTTATATTTTAAATAAAAACTGAATAAAATAAATTAAGAAACTATTAAATTAAGTAATAATAAATAAAGTACTTACTAACAAATTGTTTCCAGTTTGCTTCATGCATAAAATTTCCAGTATTAATACTATAATATTAATAATTAAAAATATCAATGTAGTTTTATCTTAGGGCTATTTCCGTTGTAATAATATTGAATAATTTCTAACTATATTATAATACTCATATTTATAATATGATTGTCGTGTTGGTGATGTTATGCGAATTGTTTATATTTCTTTTAGGCTTTTAGCTTTAAATTTTTATATTTATGTAAAATTTTCTCTTCATTTACGATTCAATTATAATTTTCTATAATTGTTTTTTGTAAAAGAATTTCAATTTTAAATTTCACTTTAAACGAAATTTCATTGTAAAAGCATTTACTTCAAATTTTCTTGAATTATTTTCCAAGATTTTATCTAAACTTTAAACTAAAAGCTAACCGAAGTCATTCCTAACGTCTTAAATTTTATTCGTACTTCAGATTAAAAATATATGTAAATAGTTTATAAGTAGATGAAGAATTTTTCTAAATTTGAACTTTATGCTGAACATTATAGAAATAGTTATTTTAAAACTAATTGACTAACCGATACCTATTAAAAATAAAAAATAAAACGAAGTACAAATATCAACACAATTTTCCGCCAATTTCCTCTTTTAAACAAATTTAAAATGTACTTGAATTATGTTTATAAAGGATTTATAAAGTCTGAAAGTTGATTCGTAAATTTAATTCAAATTTAAAAAAATATTTTGTATTAAATAAATGGTTTTAAATTAAAGAATTTTTTTTTTTTGAAGATAATAAGAATAGTTATAATAAATAAGATTGACAAATTGAAACCGATTCAAAATAAAAGTGTTATTAACAATAATGAATATTTTAAATACGATGCATTCTTAAATTTAGTTAAATGAATTTTTTTTAAGTATTTTATCTCAGTTTTTTTGGTACACTTTTAGTTTAAAAAAAGATGTTATAATATGTGAATAGTTTTTAATTGAATTATATAAATTTAATCAATAATTTATGTAAGATTCAGTAATTAAGTATAAGATAAATAAAGTAAGTAAATTGATGTTTTCAAATTCTTGATTCAAACAAAAACGAATTTCCAACTCAGACAATCTGCTGCAATTATTATATAATGTAAATATACCCTTTATTTGCCCGTCTATATAGAGGAGCTGGCGTCGGCTGTGCGCAGCGTTTCGGACCTGAAGTTTGGGCTCTACTACTCGCTGTTCGAGTGGTTCAATCGGCTGTGGATCGACGATAAGCTGCATCTGCTGCTGCAGCAGCATTTTGTGGACCACAAGGTGCGGCCGGAGCAAGTGGAGCTGGTGGAGCAGTATCTGCCGGACATCATTTGGTCCGACGGCGACTGGGAGGCGCCGGCCAAGTACTGGAAATCGGAGGAGTTCATTGCGTGGCTCTACAACGACAGTCCCGTGCGCGACACGGTGGTGACCAACGATCGGTGGGGCTTCGGCACCGCCTGCCTGCACGGCGACTTCTACAACTGCGCCGACCGCTTCAATCCGGGCGTGCTGCAGGCCCACAAGTGGGAGAACGCCTTCACCTTGGACCGCAGCAGCTGGGGCCAGCGCTTCGATGTTACCCTGGCGGACTTCATGAGCGCCAAGGATGTGATCAGGGGCATGTACATAGGCACCGCCACTTTGTTTGTCCTTTGTTCTTAAACGGGAATCCCCCTTGCAGAAATCGTCACCACGGTCAGCTGCAACGGCAACGTGCTGATCAACGTGGGTCCCACCAAGTACGGCACCATCCTGCCCATATTCGAGGAGCGCCTGCGCGACATGGGCCGCTGGCTGAAGCTGAACGGGGCGGGCATCTACGGGAGCGCGCCCTGGATCTACCAGAACGACACCCAGACGCCGCACGTCTGGTATACCCGGGGCAGGGAGTCGGACAGTGCGCGCACGGTCATCTATGCGTTTGTGCTGGAATACCCCTACGAGACCAATGAGCTGGACATCTATCCGCTCGGCAAGGATATCAACATTTTTCGCAATGTCCTGCTCACGGGCCTGGACTTGGGCATGGACAGCGATGTCCTCAACAAGCAAACCACGCAGATCGTAATGCTGGGCATGGAGGACACCAAGATTGTCGTAAGATTTACACTCTCTCTCTTTCGCTCTCTCTCTCTCTGCACCTCTTTCTATGTGTGTCTCTCCCTCTCTCTATCTGTGCGTTTCTGTCTGTCTCTCTCGTCTAGACTGTAGATTTTATTTAACATTTCTAACTCTTCCCATTCACAGTGGACGGCGAGTCACAATAAATTGCACATCGTATTTCCGCCCAAACATCATATCGATAGGCGTGGCTTGGATTACGCCTGGACCTTTAAAATAACTGTAGTTTAATGTAAGGAAAACTCACATACTTACTGGTTGTATTTCATAAAAGACTTCATGTTAAATCAACCCTATTTAAACAGACCAAAAGATGGCCAAAAATATATATTCATGTACGCTATCTTTTGTATTTAAAATATATATATTTCATATCTATATTCACATCAATTCCTTTTAAAACCGAATTTCTTACAACTACTAAATATTCTAGAACACTAATTAATTCGAATTCCAATTTCAAATCGCTGTAATTCTCCTCTTTTTTTTTTTTAAAGAGATTGGCTTTATGGAAAAAATGTAGATTGGTTCTAGACCTAAAAACCAACTTAAAAGTGCAATAAACGATATTAAAAAAAAATCTTGTTAGAGTTAAATTGAGAACTCATTAATATATTAGAAAAAAAAAAGAATAATTGCATAAATATAAAACAGTAAAACTGATATAAACATTGCAATATTTTATTTTATTTTTCTAATAATAAACGGATACGTTTGCCTAATTCATTGAACATAAAACAATACATAAAATTAATTCATATAATATTTAAAATACTGTTGAATCAAATCAATTTATGTAAAATAGCAAAATGTTAACTTTTTAAAGTGTTTTTTCAAATTCGTGTAAAAAGAGAGTTGGGTGCGCTTCATAATTTATTTTTGGTATAGTTTCCTTCGCTACAGTCGTTTTATTTAGTATTTTTATAATTGAGCGCTGCTGGCCACACTGTTCACCGTTGCAGCCGATATATCGCTTGCACGGCCATCCCTAGTCTGATTGGCACAACAAACGCGAAAAGTTGCGATTCCTGGCGCTGGTTTTTCCTTGCACTTCGCAGCAAGTAAATGCTTTCAATATTTAACGAAAACTGTGTGCAAATGTTTAGTTTGGCTTGACTGCGGCAAATGCCCAACAGAAAGTGCTATAAACAGGCAGTAAACTGTGAAAGAATTGAAATTCAATTTTGAACGCTGAACAAGTGTAGGGGCAGCAGAAATACCAATACAAAAATGCTGGGAGAGCGTGCGCATGCCAGAGAGTGAGAGCACAGTGTGTGTGCGAGTGTGTGTGGCTGTGGGGGCGTGTAAAATGCTCTTATCATTTATGCGGCGATTGTTTTTGTTCTCGCCATGTCTGCTGCGGCAATTGTCCAGCCCCAGCTGTTGTTCAACAAAAATCTGATGTGTTTTCTGCAAGCGTAACTGTAACTGTGTGCATTAATTTCGCTATAAAAATAGCCAGAACGATGGCACGCGAAGGCCACCTGTCGTATGCACTGCCTGCGACCAAATGAACTGTGCTTATTCAGGCGTGAATTTCGGGGCGTCCAATGTGGCACACATTTGTGGTGTGTGTTGTGGCTAATTAGCGCTGATTTGTGTCTTGCGCGTATTTGCCTTGTGTGCAATTATCAATGAATTAATTAGCTTGTTTAGCTGTGTGTTGAAGCCAAAACAATCAATGCGTCATCAATTGTGTGCTCTGAGAGTGCGGCTTGGGCTGGTAAATAAGAGCGAAAGCAAACAACAAATTTTGTGCGCGCCGTTATATGCTAAGCGTTGCCACATAGTCAAATGCTAGAGTGGTTCATTTGTTCATTGTTAAGAGAGCCACAAAGAAACTTCCTTTCAACATTCAACATTAGAAAGCTACTTAGCTTTTTTTTTTTTTTTTATTAATTAAGCTCATACATAAATTCCTTAACCCTTCGTATGGTAGCATTTTAAATTTTGATATAAGTTTTGTTTTTAAATTGGAAATAAAAAATAAAAACAACTTAGTTCTAGTTGAGTTTCGCATTAATTTATATTTAAATTTGTATAACAATTATTGTCATTCGAATGATGCCACTTTTATTTAAAACTTTAAATTGTTTATAATAAATATAAGACAACAAAATGTGTAACGGTAACATTTTTATTTTATATATACACATGTTAGAGTTTTAAGTATAACTAGAGTCGAAAACCAAGAAATTACTAAATTCTAAACCGTTTAAAAAGTTTTTAAAGCGGTATGTTACAGATGTGCAACACTGCCATACAAAGAGTTAACAGCTCATACTTGTTTCAGTAGTTTCGTGAACTAGTGCATATGTATGTCGACTCGACAACCCTGCGCAGGTCTCTCCACAACGGCAACTCCAGTTAAGTGAGCGCGCGCAGCAGCTGTTTTGTATTGTTCGCTCACTCTCTCGCTCTCTCTATGCCCGACTCTCGCAACCCGTTGCCATACGTCACTTTTGGCCAAAACACGGGCGACTGCCGACTCTTTCAGTCTTAACTGTGTCTGTACTGACGTGAGTAAGCGCTTGGATTGCGTACGGTCAGCAGCAAACGGCAGCGCGTGTTAAAAATTGAATTAGGAAACAATAAGAGAACACAGAGATATAAAGATGTGTAATAAAAAAGTTCATTATCAACATTGACTACGGAAAGTGGAGAGCAAGTGCAAGTGCAAGAAGAGCAGTGAACCAGTCTCAGCGGACGGCGCCCTTGAATGCAAATGTGTATGTGTGTGTGTGTTCATGTGCGTGCGTATGTGTGTATGCGTGTGTTGTCGGCTGCTGTTTCCAAAAATGTTCAATGTAAAAATATAAAAATACAACGACGCACGGCGAAAATTCGATTAACAACAAAAGCAACCTTGAAAAGGCAAAGCGGCGGTTGACTTGGCTATTTATATGTGTCCAAGTGGAAGTGCTTGAAATTGTTTTCCATGCATGCCTGTCCAATCAGAAAAGCAACTGAGAGCGCGGCCAGAACAATTGAATATATCGTCGCATGGTCATTAACACTACACGTCTGTGTGTGCGTGTTTTTTTTTTTTCCTTTTTCTTTTTTTAAGCATGTGTGTGTGTTGTGTCTGTTTTGTGCGTGTATTCTTGATTTCTTTATGTAATTTTCAACATTTCTTTTATTCGACGTAGGCGTGCAGGAATTTGCGTACGCAGCGACGCCAGCAACAGCAGCGAGAAGCGTAGCAACAAAATAGTAGTAGTTTTGTAGTAGAAAAAATAGGAGCAGCATTTGTAAACATGACGTGCCCGCTAATTAATTAACTAATTAAAAAGTGAAAGAAAGAGAGAAAATAATAGGTGTGTAGACAGACCTAAAGCCCACTAAGCAGAACTCCCAAAATTCGCATTAATATGACATCATACGCAAATGACACAACGGCAACGGCAACTGCGGCAGCCACAACGACAACAACGAACGCAGGAGCAGCAACACCGGCAGCAGCAGTAGCAGCAGCTGGCGCTGTCACAACGCCAGCAACTGCAGTCGGCACAAGTGCTGTGGAACAGCTCAACAAGCAAATGTCCAGCAACAACAACAATAACGGTGGCTACGACGAGGACGACAACAACAGCTTGGATGGGCGCGAGAAAGCCGACACGACGCCCGAGAACATCAAGAAGATTGCCGAGATCATAAACGACAAGGAGGCGGCAGCAGCAGCAGCAGCAGCAGCAGCTGCATCGGCGACGCCGAGCTCTCTGTCGCCGCGACTGCAGCAGCATGCGTCGAGCTTTGTAGGACTTGGCGCCGCCATCGATGAGTCAAACGCGAAGTTTTGCCTTGGCAAGCCGCCGCCGTCGCCGGCCGAAAAAGGTGAGCAAATTGCAAAGAGTCGCGGTCGCGGTCGCTGTCGCTGTCGACGTCGACGTCAGCATCGCAGTGGCTGTTGACAAAAAGCAGTCAGAAAGCAGCAACAATAACAACGACAACAAGAGAGCCATTATTCATGAACTTGTTGTTGTTGCTATTGCTGTTTTCAGCTTGTTGCTTGTCTCTTTTATTTTGTTGTTGCTTTTAATTTGAATTTTTAATGAAGCTATTTGGCGAGTTTTGGCCACGGCTTTAGCGCAAATATTTATTGCACTAGTCATGGCAAACAAACACACACACACAACAGAAAACACACCCATGAAAGAACATAATGGGAATGACAGTTGCACAGTGGGACAAAGACTGCAAACGTTGATTTTGCTTGCAGAACTTTATTAATTGGAATCAAGCTATTAAAAGAGAACAGTTATTTAAGGAGATTCAAAACACTTGCAGGCATATTCCAGACCAAAATATACAATATTTATATTCTGATTAAAGCCATACAATACCTGTTATATTGGGTTCGTTTACACATTTTTTTAATAGTACATTTAAATTCAAGTTGGAATTACATAAAAAGTATGACTGAATCGCGTACACAAACAATGGAACAAAGCTATAAAATATTTAAATAAACATTTGCTGATTAACAATATAGTAGTTCAAATTCATCAGAACTCAATCAAGCCGATGAAAAATGACGACACATTGCTGCTAAAAATATGAATTTTCCAAATATTTTTATTGGTTGATCAAAGAATAGCATTCTGTTTACATATATACACCGGTCTAATATCTAATCAAGCGTTCATAGACATTATCAAGTTGGCCACAAGGCCGCCAGCAAGAATTTGCTTGGCATAATGCCAAACTCTTTTTTTTTTTTGTATTAAATATTAATATTTTGCCCTTAAATCATGACCTAATGTTTAGACAAATATTTCAAATATGCTTTCAACAAAATAACACAATTCCAGCGATTGTAATTCTAGTATTTGTTTAAACAAAAACAAGTGCTGTTCAGTTCCATTGAATTTATGTGCTGCAATGTGTTGCAACAAGCCCAACTGAAACTCGGGTGACATAATCTATCAGCTGGTCTGCAATTGCCTCAGTTTAAAAAAAAATGTTTTTTTTTGCCCGAGACAGATACAAAACTGAAGTCTCCAACGAGACTTTTGTCGTAGTAGCATGTTGTCATAATTTTTATCAGTTTTAACATACCCTTCCAGAGGGTTTTCCAAATTTGTAAAGTTGTATGTAACGCCTTGAATTGGTGATGCCAAATATAGATGGCGCAGATTCATAATCTAGTTATCAAAAATATTATAATCATTTAATATCAACTATAACCGTATTAGCTGGCCAGAGATCCGATATTACGATATAGGTAATTAACTAAATTGAATTGTTAATATTAATTCGATTATCTCTACATTTCGATGATATCCGATGAATTGGTCATATACGGCATTTTGACACATCTTGCACAATCCGCCAGTTGCTGTCATTATCTCCCATTTTCACGCCGTGCACGCAATTCAGTCGCAAAAAAGAAATAAAACATTTCAAAGCTGGTGACTCAGCGCCCAAGCGCTGATCGCTTGCAGCCAATTGCGATATAGCCGAGTTTTACCTGTGTGCATTATATTCGCACAATGAAATCCGTGCCGTAAGCTCAAATCTAAATATTTATGAAAGATCTTTGTTGCAATCAAGTAAATATGCTATTGATAGCTATTATCATATATCAGAAATTAGCCCAGATATCGCTTGTCGAAAGGCAATCGACTACAATTTCTTGCACAGTGACCCAGTACCAAAGCCACTGTGACGAACCAAATAAGTAAACGCCAATTGATGTCTAATTCAAGTTATTATTTGCGACATTCGAGGAGCAGTGCAGGGTCGCTTGTCTCTGGGATACCCCGCAAGCACCTGTTGATCTACTTATAAACTGCATATGCCCTTTAAAAGCAGTTTCTAGAAATTAAAATTATCTTGAATTAAATAATATTTTTTTTTTTTAGATTTTTAAGAACTGTTTTTTATTAAAATGTTTTCTATAAAATTGGTATATAAATTTATTTAATAGAAAATTGAGTATATAATTATAGTTTTTTATTATTTTTTTAAAACTGTGTTTTTATTAAAATGTTCCCTCTAATGTTGCTATAAAAAATTATTTAATTGAAAATTGAGTATATAATTATAGTTAACTTTCGAATTGTTTATAGTGAAAAATTAGACTTGAATAATAATTTGATCAAAGTTATCAGAGACTTTTAAATTTGTTATGTGAAAAAATTAAAACTTTGTAAATGACTCAAATCATCTCTAAGACCCGTGTTCTTTTAAGCGAGCTTTCACTGTAAATATATGAGGGTTGTATAAAGAATTTAAGTTTGAATGGCCTTTTGTATTTCGGGCTTATTCACAGCCACACTCATTTGCTTGGCCCCACTGAGTGTTGCGCTAAACTAGCTCATGCATTAAACAGCAACAGGGTATTAGAAAAATTGAAATAATTGCAAGCGTTGTTTGGTTGTTGCATTACGTGATTTTGTTGCAAAGTAGAACAGAAACTTGTGCACCAGTTGCCACACAAAACGATCGATGTCAGGAAGTGTTGTTCGACAGTGTGCACTGTACTACACACACACACACACACACATACATATATAATATGTGTGCATTTGGCCATATAGACCACAACTAACGGTAATTATGCTGGCCACTCAGCATGCCAAAATATTGTCTCAGTTGCGGTACTTTTAAACGGTTTTGTTGCTCTTGTTGTTGTCGTATGGCATTTGAGGCTTTTGCTACAGTTTTTTTTCGCTAAATTATTATTTTTATTGTTATGAGCGCTTTTACTTTTTGCAATAAATAAACAAATTGTTGTTACTGCCATTACCATTTATGGCCATTTGTTGTTGAAACTTTTGGCTGTTACTTTTTTTTTGGTTTTTTTTTTTGGATTTTGTGTATTTTTGGAAAGTCAAGCTCAGGAAATTGAAGGGCTGCCGCCTGCTGTTTTTTTGGCCAAAGACTCTTAACTCTTTTGGATATTTCGTGTACTCAGCCATTTACGCCCAAAAGCAACAAAAATAAAAAAAAACAAAAAAAAAAAAGCTGGTAACCGACAGCAAATCGATAACAACTTTATCATTGTTTTATTTTTTCACAGCAATTAAATGGCAACAGGTTCCAATTGATTTCTAATTGGGCGATTAGTAAGTCTGTCTTACGTCATGGCCCAACTTGAAAAGCCTCTTAAATGGCGTTTGTGCTATTTTCTTGTTGCCGTTTTTTATATTTAGTTCCCACTCTTTTGGCAGCTCTTAAAAACTGCTTTTGTTGAAACGTTTCAGTCATAGAAAAACAATCAAGAAATAAATAAATGAGCAACTTTTGCGGTTTTGCATACATTTAAATGTGATTTTATATAATATACATATTTATATATGTATATGTATATATACATTTATTTTCTTAAGCACGGCGACACCAGAGAAAGCCCCATATGATCATCAATTGTCATATGATTGAGGTCATCGCCTCGGCCATTTGACGTGCGATGATTCAGTTGATCACGGCAGTTGATAATTAATAGTTTTGAATCTGTGCAGGGTGGATTCATAAATGAAGTTAGATTTACATTGCCTTTGATATATTGCCGAAGAATATTAGATGAATATCTACAGCTGCAATATTTAACTTTTATAGTTTATACATATGGTTATATATAAACTATAAATATGGTTATTACTGTTATCGTTTCCATAGAGTTATTTAAGCCTTGCTAATTATCTTTAAACAGATGCTATGCGATAGCATCATTAAGTAATTTCCTCTGTTATACTTTGCGGTATAATTAAATTTATTTAAAATTCCGTTTATTTTTGACTTATGTTTCCTGTTCCACATCTAACTCATATTGAAGAGAATTAATTAAAAGTATAAATTGATTTTGCGTCCAAAAATAGTTGAGTGAAATCGCCTGTTAATTTGGTCAACTTTTAAAGGCAACTCGAGAAGTTGCACAGCGGAACGGAAGACACGTGCGTCCAAAACTTGCACGGCCAGCGCGCCAGCCAGAGCGTAAAAAGTTGCTAGACCCATACGCGAACCCGCCCCCGGCCCCATCCCCAATGCCAACCCCAATCCAACACACAATTGACCGAAATCAACGAACTCTAACCTTCAGTTGGTGCACTGTCCGGACCGCCCTTTAAGTAGAGGTGCCTCCATATGCCACAGAATGCGAGTACGCACGAAGAGCGGCCCTCTAAACGCCCCCCCCCCCTCTTACCCCCTTCTCCCCGTTAGTTAGCCAGTGCTCAGCACTGGCGTGGCAAACTTGAAAGCAAATTGTTTGATTTTCTTTTGGCTGCCGCTTTGCCACGGAAATGTATAGAAATTTGCTGGCGGAAGCAGTGGGGGAATTGCCACGTTGCAGGTGGGCGGCACTGACCAAATATTGGGCGTGGCCAGCTGAAGAAACCACCGTGTGGGTTGCACTATCATCAAATCGAACTGTCATTATATTGGGTAGCCTCCGCCGGAAGATATAATATCACAAGTATTAGCAGTTTTTACGTGTTAATAAACTTAAGGTTGAATAAGTTCAACACACTTAACTTGTGTTTGCTTGACTGTTAATTTGCTAGTGTTAGCCCACTTTCAAATAATTGATTAGCACTTATAGAAAAGTTGTGAATTCAATTTTTCCTAATGGAAATATGTGTTTTTTTTTTTTTTTTGATAATTAAACAAATTTGCATATTTGTTTTATGTTCACCAAAAAGTATGCCATTATTAAAAAGGTCTGGTGGGTAGAATTTTCAATTAAAAGTATATAATAATTAATATAAACTAGAGATAGTGATTGCTGGGTAATTGGAACATCCAGAATTTTGAATTGAACCCAAAAAAAAAAGTTTAATTTGATATGTATTAGACACTTCAGCATCTTCAGTCATTTTTTATTGTGAGCAGTTTTTATTGATTAACATATTTTACTTATTATTTAATTTATTTAAACCTTTTTTTGGTATAGAGAAAATTTAATATCTTGTGGTTAATAAAAATTAGCAATTAATAGATTAATAAATTAATAGAAAGCAATCATTTTTAAAAATATTTAATTTTTATTGATTTTTTTTATTTAAAAATAGTTTTATATTTATTATTCTTCTAAATATTTTATATACTTTACTTATTTAAATTGTTTTTTGGTATACAGAAAGTTAAATATTTTGAAATTGGTGAATACAAAGCAATCATTTTTGAATATATTTCATTGTTATTAATTTTTTTATTTATTAAAAATAGTTTTATATTGATTATTATTTTTTTGTAAATATTATTTAAATTTTTCTTGGTATACAGAAAGTTAGTTATCTTGATATTGGCGAATAGAAAGCAATCATTTTGTAAATATATTTAATTTTTCGAATTAGGATGTTTCACAAATATTTCCTATAACAAAGGCAATCAAAGCAACTTCGATAAAAACATTTATTTGCATCAATATATGTTTTTCCCAATGAAATCTCCACCCAGTTTATTAGCTGCAAATAGCATTCAATTAAGTTTAATTTATTTATTGCGCCCCGCCCCGCCTGGCGCCCAATTGCCTGCTTGCGTGCTGAACCGGCCGCGTGGCGCACTTGCGCCCAGTTGCTTGCCACTTCGGCGGTTGCTGCGGCGCTGAGCGCAGTTCTCTGTTAGCGCCAGACGCGTTTTCACCGCTCAAATGGGAATGATTAAAACTGTAAATGAATGCTAATTTAATTGTATTTTCTTTTCCGTTGCCTCTGTTCCATTGCAGCGGCTGTGCTGAGCAGAGCGAATCAGCAGCAACAGCAGCAGCAGCAGCAGCAGCAGCAGCAGCAGCAGCTCAACAGCTGCAGCAGCGACAGCAGCAACAAAGAAATCGCCGCTGCTGACGCAGACGAGGACGCCTCGACGGCATCCAACTCGACAACGACCAAGCAGTCGCTGGCATTCACCATCGACCACTTCGACGCCTCGGAGAACGACGCGGCGACCAAAGCGGCGCGCTACAAGACCATGATGGAGCGCTTCCAGAGTCGCCATCGGCGCGGCGCCTCCATGTCCAAGCTGGAGAGCGACACCGGCAGCTCGACGACCAGCGGGCGCCACTCGCAGCGCAGCAGCCTCGACGCCAGCAGCGTGGCGGACGACGGCTCGGTGGCGGCCACGCCCACCACCGAAGCGGCGCCCGCGGTCAAGATGCGCGTGCGCGACCGGAGCGCCTCGCGGGTGCGCGACGCCTCCAAGCGGCACAGCTGGTCGCCGCGCAGCTCGGCCGCCACGGAGCCGAAGCAGGCGCAGACGCAGACGCAGACGCAGACGCAGACGCAGCCGCAGCCGCAGGCGGCGGCCAGCCAGAAGCCGAAGCAGACGACGGCGCCGCCGAAGGGCGCGGTCAACATGCTGGCGAATCGGACGACGCCGTTCACGCCGCGCTCGACGGCCATGCAGCTGGCGCTGCAGCAGGTGGAGCTGCTGTGTCCGCATCCGCCGCTGGAGGACCTGAAGGCCGGCGAGGAGGACGCCGTCAGCGAGGCGGGCACCTACACGCTCGACGGCGACAACTACACGGAGGAGCAAAAGGATCTCATGAACATCGATCGCAACGCGGCCGCCGCCGCCAAGCTGCGGCCCAAGCAGCTGGCGGTCAAGTCGAGCCGGGCCAGCAACGTGCTGGAGGTCAACTACTACCACGAGACGCCGCAGCAGGAGCAGAAGGGCAGCAGCACCGTCGCCAACGCCACGGGCGCCTACCTGGAGCAGCTGAAGTCGCGCGTGCTGCGCCCACAGGCGCCGCCGACGCCGCCGTCGCCGCGCTCGCCGGCGGCCGACGTCGGCTGCTTCACCAGCGTCACCACCAGCGGCGTGCTGGCCAAGCAGCGCGCCCTGGACACGCACCCGAAGCTGACGCGCCACGCGCACAGCCTGTCCACCTCGCAGATCGACAGCTCCGAGTACGTGAGCAACGAGGCCAAGCTGCGCCACGCCCAGGCCATGGCCGGCAGCGCCACCGACCGCCAGAAGGCCGAGTACCGCCTCAACTTGTTCACCACCAGCACCACCCAGCAGTCGCAGCAGCAGCCGCATCAGCAGCATCAGCAGCAGCAGCAGCAGCAGCAGCAGCTGCACCAGCTGCCCGAGACGCCCACAACGCCCACGGAGGGCGCGCTGCTCCAGTCGGCGCCCAGCAAGCAGGACTGGATCCAGGAGTGGGCGCGCAACGTGCGCGCCCGCAGCCTGGCCCTCGACGTCGGCAGCAGCGCCGCCAGCCGGCGCAAGCAGCAGGCCCAGGCGCAGGCCCAGGCACAGGTGAGCGGCGAGAGAGAATGGAAAGGGTATTTTGCAGTGCATATGCTTTCAACTTAGAGTAGATATCTTTCTCGGCCTGCGGGCTCTTAAATTATGTTGTCTGCACTTTGTTGGGCTCTGTTGCAGGCTGGAAAGGATCCTTTGCGGGCTCGCTCTCTCTCTCTCTCTCTCTCTCTATTTCCTTATAGTTTAAACCCAAACATTCGATCAACTTCTGTAAAGCATTTTCCAATTTTCTTATGATTAGATCATTTTAAATTTATTTTAAATTTATGCCAAGGCAATTCTGCAACGCTTTCTATAAAAGGGTATCATAGTTGTGCGCAAATGTATATAAGGCACCTCCGTTAGAAGAAAGTATATATATTCTTGGTCAGCAGCAGTAGCCGAGTCGATTCAAGTTCGATCTAGTTCTGCTCGGGCTTTTGAGCATATCTCAGAGACTAATAAATTTGGTTTAATATGAATCCCAACAAGACAGGGTATAGGGTATCTCAACAACAGTCGGCATTTGGTTGACCTTCCCCATTAAAATTGCAAAAAAATAAATATCTAGAATCATTTCAGGCGCAGTACTGTAATTTTTGTACAGGGGGATTACTTAGCAATATACTAAATATCAATGCACCTAATTCTCCTTTTACACGTTAAAAAGATAGTGGCTATATGGAAATATAAAAAAACGCTTTTAAAGGTCTCGTTAACTTGAAATTCTTGTTAAATTGAGAATTTATTTTCGCCGCTTAAACATTTTAACTCATTGAATACATTTTTATAAAAAGAAAAAAGAAATTCATTAAGATAGTATTTTATTCGTTTTCAACGTTTTCGTAAGATTCCATCGGCTTGAATTATTTTGCTCATAATTTTGGAAAATGAATTCTCTATTATTTATTATTGATAATTCAGTAATGTTTATTGCGAAGTTAAAATTTATAATCTGCGACGCGTGAGAATAAAGAAAATTCATTGAACATAAGAAATGTGCATAAAAAGAATTCGTAGAAAAGAGAAAAAGGTGTGTTTGAAAAATAAATAGGAAAAGGTGTTTATTTGTTTCCCAACTATATAAGAAAGGCTGCACTGCATTAGCTAATAATAAAAGAAATTCATTGAACATAACAAATATGCATAAGAAGAATTGATAGAATACTTAAAAACGTGTAAAAAGAGAAATAGGTGTATTATGAATAGTAGAATAGTATTCATTGACATAAGAAATGTGCATAAAAAGAGAAAAAGGTTTGCTAGAAAAAGATATAAGAAAAGGCGTCTAAGAGGTGCTTCAGCTAATAATAAAAGAAATTCATTAAACAAAAATATGCATAAGAAGACTTCAATATTTAAATATTTAAAATCCTCTTAAATCAAATCAATTAAATAGGTCTATTAGTATAAACATATATGAAATGGTGTCAAAGAGGTTGTTTTATTTATTTATATGAAATTCATTGAACATAAAAAATATGCATAAAAAGAATTCATAGAATATTTAAACTCGTATTAAAAAGAGAAGTAGGTGTGCTAGAAGAAGATATAAGAAAAGGTGTCAAGGGGGTTGTTTAGCTAATAATAAAAGAAGTTCAATATTTAATATTTAAATATTTAAAATCGTCTTAAATCAAATCAATTCGCGTAAAAAGAGAAATAGGTGTATTAGTATAAGGAAATATGAGAAAGTCTCAAAGACTTTATTTGTTTCCCATATACAACTGCGAAAAAAAAAATAGCACCACTATGACATTTTTTCTTATTGATCAAAAAAATAACAATTAGTATTGCGATATTTTAAAAATTTGATATTTAATATATTGCTTAGTATTCCCCCTAAATGAAAAGGTAGTACTTCGGTGTAATGGTAATAGATTTTATTTTTTTTTTTTAATTTTAAGGGAGAAGGTCGAAAAAATGGCGGAAAAAATAATAGCACCACTTTTCAAATATTCACTTAAAATTATAAAAATGAGAAATATTTAAGACCTTCATTATTTAAAGATAATTGTGTGTCAAAACTAAGAATATTTTATCAATTGAATATATAGTTGCGATACCTTTATTGGAAATAAAGGCTGCTTAACGACTTGGCATCGATTCAACCAAGTCCTGGTATCGTTTCAGAGGAATTTTCCACCAGGACTCGTAAATTGCTTGCCAAAGTGATCCGTTGCTAGTTGGTTTAATACTAGCAACTGCCTTTTTGACATTAGCCTATAGATTTTCGATCTGCTGGCTGCACAGCGCACTCCAAAACGTTCACTGGTTTTCTTTTGAACCATTCCTTTGCTTTCCTGGTGGCGTGTTTGGGGTCATAGCCTTCTTGGAAGACCCATAATAGCGCCATTTTATACTCTACTTAGAGTAGCATTACTGCATCTAACATATTGACGCAACCGTGTTGGTTCATTATGAGTTTGGCTCAATGTATTGGACCTACTCCTAATAACAAAAACAAGCCCATACCAGTATGTTTGGCCCTCCATGTTTAAAAGTCTTTGTAGTGAATTTTGGATTGTATTTTGAGTTTTAAGGGTACTAGACGTTCGAACGAGAGTCTTTTCTACCAAATATAACAACTTTACTCTCATCTGTTCATAAAATATTACTACATTTTTGGGTTGACCAATTTTGATGATTCTTTGCTAACTTCATGCGCTTGGCAATATGTTTCGCGTTTAAGGAGACGGACCTTTCTTGGGCTGCAAGCATTTACATTTTCTTGTTTGACACATGTGGGAAGTGTTTTCAGTGTCACAGTTGTATTAAGCTCCTTTTTTTACGTCAGTTGCAGCCTTGAAAGGGTACTTTGTGCTCTCGAGGATCAACATTTTGACGTAAATCTGTCGTATAGCTCCTTTTTATCTACGTGTTTCATCGTTTTCTTTATAGTTTATGTCATTTAGTATATTTTTAATTGAAAAGCCAATCAATCGACCAAGTTATCTCTTTGATTTTCCATACAATATCAATTTTCTGATGATTTTGCACTTTTCCGTATTCCAAGGCCCATTGTATCAATAATTTTGGATTTTTTTTAAACATAATGCTTAAAATAATGAAATCGAAGTTAAATCTCTTGAGTACGTGCTTTTTGTCGAAGAAACTGTACGAAATTTAACGTTTTTCATGAAAAAGCATAAGTGGTGCTATTATTTTTTCCGCCATTTTTTCGACCTTTTCCCTTAAAATTACAAAAAAAAAAAAAAATCTATTACCATTACACCGAAGTACTACCTTTTCGTTTAGGGGGAATACTAAGCAATATATTAAATATCAAATTTTTAAAATATCGCAATACTAATTGTTATTTTTTTGATCAATAAGAAAAAATGTCATAGTGGTGCTATTTTTTTTTTCGCAACTGTATATATATCGTAGTGCTTTGGCTAATCCTCTCCTCCATCCGCAGCTGATGACGCGCAGCTACAACTGCTCGGACACGGGCGCGGACTCGCTGACGGACGACAGCCTCAGCCTGTACAACCAGCAGCAGCGCCAGTATGCGGCGGCGGCGGCGGTGGCGGCGGCGAAGCTGGCGGAGCGTTACCGGCTGCTGGGCGACTGTGACTACGCGAGCGATCCGGCGCTGTGCAGCCACGGAGGTGGGGGCGCCGGCGAGCCGTATAAGCCGCCGAAGAGCCCCAGCAAGATACCGTCGCCGCTGCACACGCTGGGCCGTGCGCGCAGTGCCAGCCGCTCGAGGCCGGCCCTGGAGCAGGTGGCCGCGCCGAACTCGTCGTCGCGCCGCAGCTCGGTGAAGTCGCCGGCGGCGCAGTGCAGTCCGCAGCACAGCCTGGAGACGGGCTATCGTCGATCGCCGCTGCATCGTGCGCTCATGACCAGCAGCATCAACGAGGCGCAGCTCCAGCAGCTGACCAGCGGCGACTACCTGCTGAAGCAGCTGCACCGCCGCAAGAACTCCCTGGATGACGTCGAGCACGAGCTGCTGCCCGCCCCGGGGCGCGCCGCGTCCGGCTCCATATCGCCGCTGCGCCGCTCCAGCTCCTTCCAGCAGCAGCAGCGTCCGCTGCAGCCCGTGCGGCAGGCGCGTCCCAATTTCCAGAATCTGTACACGCCGCCCGCGGCGCGGCACATGCAGCAGCAGCAGCAGCAGCATCAACAGCAGCATCATCATCAGCATCAACAGCATCAACAGCAGCAGCAGCAGCAGCAGCATCAACAGTTGCAGCTGCAGCTGAAGAAGTCCGCGAGCAGCAACAACTTCGAGCACTCGTACAGCGACTACGACAACGATCTGCAGTACTACATCAACGACGAGGACGAGCTGGGCACCACGGGCCCCTACTACTCCAGCGGCGAGGAGGAGGACCTCATCGAGCTCGAGCAGCAGGCGTCGCCGCAGCAGGCCGAGTCCGCGGTGCCGCTGAGCAACACGCGCCTCAACAAGGCGCTGCTCATGCGCATCGAGCGCAGCAAGCAGCGCGTGGCGGGCGGCGGAGCGGCGAGCGGCACGCCGTCGAAGCCCAGCTCGGCGCCGGCGGGCAAGCTGAGCGCTGCCCAGGCGGCGGCCGGCCTGGTCGCGTGCCCCAACACGCCCGAGTTGCCGCGGCGCGGCATCAAGAGCGCGCAGACGCGCGCCCCCGCCTCCGGCTGCGGGCCCAAGATGCGGCAGTCCATGCCGCGCGAGACGAGCCTCAGCCGCTTGGCGCAGCAGGTGCCCAGCAGCCTGGCCAATGCCAAGAAGCAGCTGCTCCAGACGGCCAGTGCGGGCAGTGGCCGGGAACAGCAACAGGGTCAGGGTCAGGGCCAGGGCCAGGGCCAGGGCCAGGGACAGCGGGTGCAGCCCAAGTACATGGACATCTCCAAGTACAAGTCGGCGCAGTCGAACAATTTTCTGCGCAAGAACGACGCCAAGAGCACGCTGAAGCCCGCCGAGCAGATGAAGCGCAGCCCCAGCGCCTCCTCGATGGGCCTGAGCCGGGGCGAGGGCACGCGCGCCAGCAATCGCAGCGTGCGCTCGGCCACCTCGGTGATGAACAGCAGCACCACGTCCCTGGGCGCCGGCGGACCCGGCATGCGCGCCTCATCCGCCGTGCGACGCGATGCCTCAGGTGAGTTGGCCACAGCTATAAATACACAGTTTCCCCGTTTCAAATCCGCTCGAATGCCCACAGTGAACAAGCAGAAGGAGGCCGAGATGGTGATGTGGAAGCGACGCTCCACCTACGATCCCATGAAAGCGGCCGCCGAGGATCGCCGGCGCAAGGAGGAGGCGCGTCGGGCGCTGTCCCAGTCCCAGGTCCAGGCCCAGGCCCAGCGACAGTACAACGATGTGGCCAACGAGGTGCCTTTCGAAAGGTAAACTAAATTCTCGGCAACTGCAGGTGGAGAAAGTTAGCGCAACGTTTACAACAATTAATATACAATATTTAGGTCTCATGCAGATGTTTAAGTAAGCCCCTCTCTCTCTCTCTCTCTCGCTCCGAGCTCTTAAACTCTCTAGATCTCTTTAGTCTAAACTTGCCTTGAAGCAAATAGAAGCTCCTAATTATGATGAGTCTTTCTAGTCTGGGATCCATTCCTATATATGTTTATTTTTAATTACCAAATTTACTTAAATTTTTAACTTGATTGGAATATTTATATAATATAACTAAAAAGTATTAGGGAGTTTAAATGTAAATAATTTATCTCAAAATACTTTGGCATACCCTGGCTATTATATGGTAGATCAATATCTTTTTTTATATGTAATAGAGCTCATCGATTCGAGTTCATTAACTAAATAACAATTGAGTTTTGTGTTTCTGGTCTTTATTGTAACAAGAACCTCGCATAGATTGTGAGAGGTAATTAACTTAAAACCGAAATTCGTGTTTAACATGGATATGAGTATCTCTCGAGATTGATATACAAATATCATTTATAATGTTCAAATTTGTTTTTATAAATTTCAAATGGTATTCAATATGTATCTAATATTTAATTATTGTTTTTATATATAAGTACTTACTATAATGCATTTGTTATAATTGATAGATCGAAACTATTCGATATTGGGGAATATATTTAGACAGGTATTAAACAATTAGCGCTTTAATTAAGTTAATGAAACTAGCTACACTCACTCATTAGGAAGTATATACATATATAGTTGGAGCACAGTTGACAATGAATACTAAAGTGTTCTCAATTAATCGCTAGCTCGAGGCCTCATTTAGATTGTAAGCTATAGAAATAAGTAGATTCTTAGACTTCTCGACTATGAGTATTTGGAGAGTTTTATAGATAGTTAGACCTATGTTTGTATTTATATATATTTTTTGTATAATGCCTGTTATTATTTTTCCAATTATTCCTTTATTATTAGCTTAAGGTTGTGGGTTATTTCGCGGCTAGAGGTCAAGGTGCGTTTAACGGCCAATTAAACCTACTCGTTACTCACTTTTAATTTACACGCTTACGTTTTTTTTAATCTCTCGTAGTGCTCGGTGCTGTTCAAAAGGCACAGCGTTACGAATCCTCTAGAACCTATATACATATATATATATATATCTCAAAATTGTAGGAACTTAGTATAGAGTCATTTCCCGTTTTAATTTTGCTAATTGATTTCTTTTCTTTTAATTTCTGTACACCTACAAATCCAATACCACAACTGCAAACTGCAAACTTCAAACTGCATCTCTGCTATCCGTAGACCATCACGCTCACACTATCGCCGTGGACTGTTTTGACCAACGGATGGTGTGCTAGTGACCGATCTGTAACACCACAACATTCGACTACTATCTTTCCAACACCACACACGCAAACACACACACACGCCCACACACCCACAACAAGAACAAAGCAAATCGAACTCCCTTCTCTACAAACACTGAAAACTACATTTAACATGGTGCAAGCAGCCGCCGACCCAGCGAATTCCGGTTCCTAACTACGTAAATAATCTTGATTGTGACACTAGAGGCATATTCTAGTGCTAGACACTCAGCAAATCAATGTGAACCCAACTGAAATTAAGCAACGAATTTTGTAAATGGATTATCTATCGTTGTATATAAGTATATACGAATCCTTCTTACGAATCGAACGACAGCGACAACGAATTGCGGTGCCTAGCTTCGACGAGTTGCCAAATGTAATAGAGAAGTTGTCATACTCGCCACTCGTCACTCGTTGCTCGTTACTCTTAGCTCGTTACTCGTTAATCGTTGCTCGTTACTCGTTACTGTTTATTATGTATGCATTTAATTCATTTTATACGTTGCTATTGTTGCGATTGTCTGGCGATATGTATATATAGATATATTTAAACGAGACAACAGTCAGCCTGCTTGTCAGCTCGTCGTTTAAACGTTTGTCTTGTGCCGCTTTCCAAGCGCCTCCGCTTTGTGCACCACGCGGCAAGCGCGCATCCATAACAACCTTTGCATAACCAATGTATTTGGTCTATCACACTCGTATCATTTAGCATTTGGTTTGCTGGACTCATTAACGAACGCGAATACTAATCCCTAACCATCTTAACAATTGTTTGTTGACTGTACAAATATTTGCCTTGCTTTGTACTTAACATTTAAACTAACTGGTTTGATCATCTAAACTATATGACATCTCCATAGCTCTAATCGAAACTAATACAACTTTCACACACACATAGACAACAATTAAAAAAGCTTAGTTAGTCGCTAGTTAAGCACTCGATTTGTATTCGCTACACTCATTGAATATATTTACTCAACTGACTTATACATATATCTATCTGTATCCGCATCTGCATCTCTATTTGCCAGCACTAATCGTTCTCCCTCTCTGCTCTCTACTCCCCAACGGAATGCATCTCGCTCACGCAGTGTCCAGCAGCGGCCGGCCAACAATCTGACCATCACGGGCAGCATGCATTACAGTCCAAGAAATTCAATGGAAAACGATGCCTGGACGCTTGGTGAGTCGTCGGAGTTTGGCGAGTATCCCGACGATTACGACGACGAGGCCGAGGAGCAGGAGGACGTCGAATACGTGGCCGATCAAGAGTCCGACGATGTGTTCGAGGCGGAAACGGCGCAGGCCACGGGCTAAGGCAGCAACAAGTTAAACCAGCAACAGTGATATATAAAAGCGATCTATATATAATTATAAAATATTGTATATCGTAGCAAGCGCAATGCGATTTAGTTATAACCTTTTCCCCATATTGTAACAAATTTGAGTTCGCGAACCACATTTGATATGATATTGTATGGATCAAATATGATTTTCATTTATATAAACTGAATATATATATGAATACGAGAAAGGCAAACGAAGCCTTGAATAAAATGAGTGAATACTTTGAAAAGTATACTAAGACGAATATTATTTACGATGCTGTCCAAAACGCCATAACTGAAACAAAACTCAAGCAACAAATATTTTAAAATCAACTCTTCTGCAACTACAACATAAGATTTTGAATAAGCAATACCATAGGAATTCAAGATACTGAATATTATATTTTGTCAGACTTACAGTTGGTCTTCAGTTATACAGAAATCACTTGAAACATTATGTTTAACAACTAAGAGATACTGAATACGAGCGCTGGCATTATCGACAGTAAGTCCGATCTGAACGTTGACTGCAAACAAGTGCTACAAATTATATCCTAAGATAACGGAATTGATTTTAAAGCCGTGCTAAAAACTGAACACGTTCCGGACTTGCTCGATTTCTGTGCCGCTGCCCGATAAACTCATCAAGAAAATAAACGAATTGTTTGTAGATTTTGTATGCGTACACAAAGTATATTAAATAAAAGATACCTATATGAATATATATAATATATATACATATAAATAGTTTTATATAAGTACGACTACGAGTAGGGTATACTTATGTGGTATTTGCTTTTAAATCGCCCAAACTGTTTTAGTATTTTTAAAGTTTAGATGCAGCTTTCAATGCTTTCAAGCAGAAACAACTGAATATGATTAATCGACATATACCTAGAACTAACTTAAATATATATATGTACTATATAATGGTGTCGGTGTCCATTTTATTAGCTGCTGCTCGTCCATCTGAACTCTCAAGTCACAAATTGATCGAGCTGTCACTTGATTTTAATGATTTCACTAAATTTGATAAACTATAATTTTAAAAATATATATTTATATATTATATAGATATTTTAAATTCAAAGCGTCGAAAATAATTTATAGACTTTTGTAAATTTCAAGCAAAAAATGTATTGTACAATTTGTTTACTTGTTGTTTTATTTCTAGAGTCAAAAATAAAAATAAAACTAATTAAAATTGAAAATGAACGTGTTTTGGGAGTAATACTCCATAGTTCTTATACATATTTATTCTTTAATGTTATTATATATTATATTCTTTAATGTTATTTCTGGTCTGTTCGGATCTACTTTTGACATTCGGTTCTTTTGGCTAAAAATTGTGGTATACTTTTGGGCTGTCATTTTTTTAAATCTTAAATATAGAAAATAAATGTAGATAACGTTGTTAGCAAACTAGGATATTTGCTCATTTCCAATAAATATCTCATCTGATTTATAAACTGTTTAATAAAGATAAAAATGCCTTACACAAGCCGAGAGCAACAAGAAAAACAAAAAAAAAACACCCATGTTACATGCTCTTTGATACACTCACTTGGAGTGGGCGTTGATGGGTGGATGGGGGAGGGGGCGGAAATGCCAATTAGAGATTTTATGTAATGCTGAAAATAACGCAACACAGCTAAGCTAAACAAAAATAAAGTACAAGAATTTCGGTGGGCGGCGCCGGGTGGGGAGTGGCAATTTTATGAAGTGGGATCGGAAGAGGATAAGCAAAGGGCACGGAGCAACAAAAACAACGAAAGCATAGTAAAATGAAGCAAAACTAATTAAATTAAATAAAATAGAATTGTAAACAACAGGCGAGAAGAGAGCAACAGCAGCGAAAGGAAAACAAATAAAAGAGCCATAAATATTTATCAAAAGAAATAACAAAACAATCTGAGAAAAAATGCCAGAAATGAACAACAATGAAATGCTGTTGTTGTTGTTGTTGTTGTGCAATTTGCCTGTTAAATGAATTAATTAAGTTTTATGCAGCAATAGCTAAGCTGAAATTAAAGAAAACATTTCAAATTATGAATAATATTATATGCCATGAGAAGAATAATTATAGACATTTTTTTCTCGCTAAGCTCTTTTAACTGTGGATAAACAAAAATTCAGTTCCATGAAGTCTTATCAAACAGCTTCCTTCAGAGTAGGTAATTGTTTACTTATATTATTGATTATTAATTATTATTTCGGTGTTCTTTGTGTTTTCTCTCTCTCTCTCTCTCTCTCTCTCTTAGTACCTCTTAAGTCTTCTTCGGCCGCCTCGTGATCCGCCTCGAGTTGATCAGCTCTATTGAAATGTTAATGCCTCTTCTATCCGTGTGTTTAGTCTGGCACTTGGGGACTGAATTATTTACGAGTATTTGGCTTTTGGATTTCTTGTTGCCTAAGATCGCAGTGCTTCAGATTTTCGCGGCGGCGTCGACAATAAACAAATAATGCTTAATGTGCCATCGATCTTAAACAATGCGAATTATTATTTACGAAATGTGATGGAAAGAACTGAAAACGCTTCAAAACGTTTCTGCCACATTGCTGCATTTGGTACTTGAGGCCACTTTTATCGATTTGATATATGGCATTATACGATATGCTATGGCCCGTCTTTGAAGGGGCTCCACGGATTGCGTCAGCCAAAAGCATTTGTCAATTCTTTTTACGAGCGAAAAACAAGATGTTCGCTTAGCCAAAAATTGCCCAAAAATTTCGTAAATAAAAATAAAGTTGCAAAAGAATTTCCAATCAATCTGAAGATTATCGATCCGGATAAAGGCGCTTGAAATTGTAGTACAAACTGGGGCAGTAGACGTCGTACAGGGGATGCCGCATCACGACGTACTTGAAGTGCCAGCGCTCGACGAGAATCGCCGCAAGCGCCACCAGGTAGCCAATGCCCAGGGCCACAAAGGAGCTCCAGAACTTGTGCAGGTTCATGAGCGCCTCCTGCGGCGCCTGCTCCTCGGCCGGCAGGCGCTTGACCACGTCCCGCAGCCACTTGGAGATGAGACCTGTCGGGGGCAGATAGAGCAGAAGGGGAGACAGCTTACACTGGCACTAGCGGAGTCAGGGAGTCGCCACCCACCGCCCTCGCCCAGATGCTGTATTATGTTGTCCACGCGTGGCTTCAGCGCCGAGTTCTTCTCCAGCGCCAGCACCACGGGCATCTGGACAACGCACTCCTTCATGATGTGCAGCGCGCCCGTTCGCACCCCACGTGCCTCATCTGCCACACGCAGGTACCGCAGATAGAACTCGTTGTCGTAGTAGGCGCACTCGCCGCGAGCTATGCGCTCCGTCTACGTGGAAGCGATTATTCAGTGGGGCGGGACCCAGTTCTAGTCGAGGGTGGCCGACTCGAAGACACCCTGTACCCACAACACACACTCCTGCATTGTGCTTCTTCTTCCCCCTGTCGCACAGAGCAAATTCTGTATTTTCTATTTGCAAGCACCTTTTGATTCGGGGTATCCACAAATAAAATTTTAAATAAATACACTTAAATAAATAAGTTAACCAAATGGGGAAAAATATATTGGAGCTCTTTTCATCTAGAATTGCTTGGAAAATGTGGGAAATGTGGGAGAAATTTGTAGAATATTTTGTATCTGCTTTCGGTATATATATGAACCCTTATTGCAAATACAAAGCTTCAAGCTCTTAAAATATTAAATATTCCACACTCGTTCACGAGGTGAACAAGAGCATTTTGGGTTTGTGCAATGTCCGTCTGTCCGTATGAACGCATTTTTTGTCGCCATTGTTGCAGCTAGATACTTGAAAATTGGAATATATACTCCTGTATATCCGCGTCAGATAAAGTGCAAAGATTTTTTGGGTACGCCCACTAGGGGCGTGGCAAATCGATAAAATCAGTTTTAAGACTAGATACAATAAACTCCACATAAGATCAGGAAAAAATGTGATTGGCTCGCCCACTTTGGGGGGGAGGGGAGGTGTTAAGCCACTAAAATTCATATCTTCCTTAATTTTAGAGTACATTTTTATCGACCTTCTCAGGGGGGTTTCTAAGTAAATAACCCCCCAAAATCCCCCTACCTGCCTACGCCACTGCTGTGAACGTTCTTGCTCGTTTGAAAACCGTTTCCCAGTGGGTACAGGGCATTATCATCCACCTCCTAAAAAATGCAATCTCTCTGAACTCTTACCAGGTCGTCGATACGCTCCACAATATCCATGCGGGCGCCCACTTGCCGGGCCGTGTCATCTTTCGACTCCAGGAACAGCTGTTTGTTCTCGGCGGCTCCAGTCGTGGGCGGAATGCGGGCGCGGTTCAGCTCGTGCAGCGTGTCGATGGTGACGCTGGGTGGGAGGGAGAGAGAGAGAGAGAGAGAGAGGAGAGAGATTAGTGGCTGGGGGGAGTGCGCAGGCGGGTCCTACCGTGCCGCCGGGTTGGCCAGAATGGCCGTGAAGCTGGCCCGGTAGGTGGCCACCAGGAGGATGCAGTAGATCCAGTACCAGCCGGTGAGCACGCGCAGCGGCCAATTGCGCGGCACGCGCGGCAGGGCCACGTACAGGAGCATGCTGTAGGTGAGCAGGATGCAGTTCGAGTAGTCGTCGAAGAGGTCGCGCCGGGCACCCGGCCGCCGTCCGGCCCGGTGCCGGCCCAGCGCCACCCGGAAGCTGAGGCGCCGCCAGCCGGGCTCCGTGGCGCGCTGGCCGCGCCGCCGGCGCAGGCAGCGGAAGAAGCCCACCTGGCTGCTGCCCAGGAGCAGCGCGTTGAGGAAGCTGATCAGGTAGAAGATGGTGCCCACGACGAACAGCGAGAGCAGGACCCCCGCCCACATGGCGCCGCTGAAGGGCAGGATGAAGGTCTGCCAGGAGTTGTCCATGGACGACTCGGGCGTGAGGAACGTCAGGCACTCGACGCTGTGCGGCACGCTCAGCTCCACCAGCCGCACGTAGCTCTCGAACAGGTGCAGGTCCCCGATGCCGAAGCGGGCACTGTGCTGGGCCTAGTGGGGATGGACTCGGGTCACTTATCGCCTCGCATCTGGCTGGCAGCCTACCACTTCTCCCACGGGTCCGTGCTCCACGCGGGTCTCGTTCTCCTGCTCCCAGTCGCCGGCTCCGCTCTCGTTCAGCGCATAATACTGGGGTCGAAAGTTCAGGGCCTTGGCCAGGGCGCTCATGATTTCTATCTCGACGCCCTCGTAGCGGTTCGTGGATCTATTCAGATGGACCATGGGCACGTGTTCGGCCACGGCCACCGGAAGTTGCGCACCTGCGAAGGAGTTGCGGCTTGGGTAAAATCTAAATTCTCCACTTAATAATACATTTAATTTTCAATATGAAATTTATATATTATAGATTACACTATAACTATTTTAATTATTTCGGGCTTCAGTTTAAAAATAAAACTAGAAATAGTGTCCAACCGGAATCGGTTCAGTTTTAGCAAAGTTATGGGCCTTTTAAATGTGGAATCTGAGAGCTTTAAATTTTTCTCTTTTTTAAATTGACCACCTCAGATTCGGTTTTAATGTGGGTTTTTATACTAATTGTGGCAACCACAATCGAATAAAAATATAAATTTTCATTTCTAAATTTTGAAAAATAAAATGTTTTTAAAAATGTTTAAAGGGGGGAAATACATGATATTTTATGAAAAAAATCCACAAAATATTATTTTCAATAATGTAAATATTTGAAATTCAGAATCAATATAGAGAGGAAAATACCATCAAACATGAAAATCGGTTCAAGTTTGACAAAATTATGGGCGTTTGAAATATGAGAGCTACGGATCTGCGAGCTTTAACAAAATTTTTGTCATTTTTTTGATGATTTTTGACAAAAAATTTGACCCCTCAGAATCGGTTTTAATATTGTTTTCTATACTATTTGTGGCAACCACAATCGAAAAAAAAAGTGTAAATTTTTATTTCTAAATTAAAAAGAAAATGTTTTTGAAAATGAGTAAAGGGGGGAGTAAAGGGGGGAGTACATGATATTTTATGAAAAAATCCAAAAAATGTATTTTGAATAATGCAAATATTTGAAATGCAGAATCAATTTAGAAGGCAAATTATGAGAAAAAACCAAACATGAAAATCGGTATAGTTTTGCCAAAGTTATGGTTTGAAATATGGGAACTATGGATCCGAGAGCTTTATTTGTCAACATTTTTGTCAGTTGTCCAAAATGTCCCGCCCACGCCCACTCCTGCCCCCGCAAATCGCGAGAATCTATATCTCCCACAATTCAATAGCTCTAGTCTAGTGACATGCTCTAAAGATAGAGCCGATAAATGTTGGCCACGCCTACCTCCGCCTCTATGAAATATAAAAAACTTATGTTTTTTCCAAAATAACAATAAGAACTACTGTGTACTGAGAAGGAGTATTACGCAGTCGGTTACGTCCGACTCCATAACATTTACTTATTATCAATAAGATAGATTATAAATAAAAAAGAAATTAAAAAAGTTTTCGTCCGACTGCAACGTTCTTGCTTGTTTTTTATAATGGTTATAAAATCATAAGTATTCAATTTAAATCATTGCGAAATTTTATGAAATTAAAAAATCGCTTAAAACAAGAATGATGAGTATTCATATAAGGTTCGAATCCCAGGCAGAGTCAGTCAGTGATAATTGAAAATAGTTAGCTCATAACTAAAAATATTAATAATATTATTATATCAGATGTGCTCTTAGTTTCGAAAATCAATCTGTATCCAATATCTTCTATATGATATATCTATATGTAATAAAATAAAATAAAATATTTTAGCTCCTAATTGAAGAAAAATAAAAAAAAATGAAGTGATAAAATAACAATTACATGATAACTACTCGATATTTAAAGCTGGTTTTTTTTTTAAATTTTTTTAATACCGATGCTAATATGATATATGATATTTCTTGATATAGTGATGCAATCAAAATAAAATACCCTCTGTTGGGCCGTAAGGGGTGGTCAGATTTCGATCGCTTACCATGCAGATTCCGGGTTTTGTCCGGAAAGATGAGGCTGTCGTTGATGCGCTTGCCGGACCGCCAGGTGTCCAGCTGCCTGACGACGACAACTCCGGCCAGAATGCCCGGATAGGCGACGCTCGAGATGGCGTAGCTGCGGCAGTGGGCCAAGGTTAGTGGGCCGAGCGGGAGCGGGAGCAGGCGGGCAGTGCACTCACCTGTTGTCCGGCTGGCGCCTGAGGAAGACGGCGTTGACGCAGGCGCTCCACACGTGCAGCATGTCCGCGCCGAGCAGCCGGACGTCGTGCAGCAGGAGGAACTTGCGGCCCAGATTCAAGGCGCGCGCCTCGTAGGCGAACTGCATCAGCTGCTTCGCCTGCCAGCCGTTCAGCAGGCTGATCACGTGCAGGTCGCAGTCGCTGGCCTTGATGGCGCCCAGCAGCCGGCGCAGTTGGCCGGACGGCCGGCGCAAGTCCTCGCTGGCGCCCACGCGCACCAGGAACCTGGCCCGGGGCGGCCGGTCGACGGGCTCGAAGTAGGCCCGATCGTAGAGCGCCAAATGCAGATCGTCGGTGATCACCGCCAAGCAGCGCTGGACGCGCGCCCGGCCCAGCAGCCGCTCGAGCAGCTGCTTCAGCCGGCTCTGGTAGCCGTCGGCTGGCTGGGGACGCGTCATCAGCTGGGTCCAGTCGACGGCCAGCGCCAGGGACAGCCAGGTGGCGAGCAGGGCCAACTGCATCCTGGCAGCACACTCGGCGCACTGATAAGGACTCTCCGCGTTCGCAGCTCCTTTTGGCCCGTGTCGCTTTGGGGCAAGCCCCAGTTGCATGCCGCATTCGGTATGCAGATCTAATTAAACTGGCCTGAACCCGGCTGTCACTCAGCTAACTTGGCCAGCCAGTCGGCCAGTTAACCTGCTCTACTAACATTTCCACCCGACGACAGTTGATCTAATTAAGGTTCGAAACGTTAACGAAAGTTGAATTTCAGAGACATTAAATTCTGGATGATGTTTTATGCTGGTAAATTCAAGTGTTTCGGCGACACCAAGACATTATTATAATAAATATATACACAAATCGAACTGAAATTAAGTTTGGCGATTTGACATTGACTTAAATCCAAATAATCCACTTTCCACGTTTGTTTAAAATTTAAAGTTGAATTGTCTGGTTATATTAGCCGCATATATACATACATATATTTTAGTATTAAATCTAAAAAAATATTGAATGGGTTCAAACCAATATTTTCAAAAATTTTGTTGATGGTCCATATCTATATTCTATACTACTACTAAAAAAAAAGGTATTCTATTTTTTATTTATAGGTAAATAATTTATGTTCTTCCTTTTAGCCTTTAGTAAAGTCTTATTTATTTAAATTTTTAGGTGAAGTAACTTTTCGTTCTACTAAAATTCATCCAAACCATTTACTTCGATTTCAGGTTCGGTTTATTATTTATGAAATATTTAAAACCCGAACTGGAATAATATTTATAGAATGTTGAACATTTAAATATATAATTTTAGCCACTTAATATGGCAAGACAGCAGAAAGCTGGAAAGCAATTTTAAAGCTCATAAAAGCGAGTAAATTGAAAACCACGAATTTTCCATTCATGTGCGCTGAATATAAAATCCCTGCCGCAGACGTGCAAAAAAAAAAAACGAATATATTACATATATGTGTGTTAATTCTTTTGATGGGATAAGCTAATCGCATTGAAATGCATTCGCAAAGGTCTGCGGCATTAGTGGGACTGAGCTCTTTAGATGAAAAGGCCAGACTAATTTGAAATCAGACCATGACTGATTTGTTGTCCGTCTTCATTAGCCAGCCGGAGGCAGCGCCGGGGGACGGGAGATTGGCCACGGATAATGCCGACGCTAACGATTATGTAGACGACGTGTCACCAGGAATCAGTCAAACAAACCGATTAAGAGCCAACCAGAAGCCACATTCAAATGCACATTAATGTCAGCTTAAGTCCCGAGACTCGAACTCGAACTCAAACTCTGCGAAAAGCAGACGAAAACCCGGCTGGGCGCGGATGTACCTGCGCTAATAACTGGGCCCGGAGCACAGCGGGAACTGGGCTTGGCCAGGCTGACATTGTTGTTGTTGTTGTTGTTGTAGGTGCTGTTGTTGCTGCTGCTTCTGCTCTTTATTGTCGTGTAATTAACTTTTTCCGAATCTCCGGATTTGGAATTGTTTGCACATAATTGCAATTTAATTATTTCTTTTTTCCCTTCGTTCGCTATATGTTTTTATGGATTTATGTCGGTCGCGCGGTCCGCTGCCGGCCATTAGCCATTGGCCATTAGCTGCAGGTAACACCAGTCCAGCGCGCAGGTAGCACCAGCATCGCTGTTAGCCGCGACCCTAACGAGTGCGTTGCATGCCACAGACGAGAGAGAGAGAGAGACTGTATCTGAATACACGCATATATATTGAGTATATATGGATCTTTTGCCAGGCCATTGTCGCGTTTTGTTTACATTGACACATATTCCATGTTTGTGTTTGTGTTTGTGTGTGTGTGTGTGTTTTCCTTGAGATTTTCAGCATTATTTATGGGTTTCTTGAGGTTTCACATACACATGTTCCCTGGGTCCACGCTCACCCACAGGAGGTGGCCCGGGTCCGGGCATTAGCCATGCTTCTGTTTAAAGTTCAGACCAAAATAAAAGAAAATATCTTAGGCGAATTTTCGCTTCTTGGCCGAAAGTGTGAAATTACCAATTCCATGCCGCTGAGCCTGGGAAAAATTTGTAGTTGCGGCCACAGTTTTTCCCACCTTATGTGCCAATTGCAAGTTTATGATTTCTGGCAGCTGCTTCGATCCGATTCGTTGGTCCTTTTGGCCAAATGTTAATTAATACACCTGACAGGGCACTGTTTGTTTTTTCTTTGTTCTTTGTTCTTATTCTAAAGTCGAGATTTGCATAACGGAAGCGACTAAATTTAAGCCAACAGCAGCTGCTGAGATCATCCCACTAAAGCTCTATTCCCACGCTTTTATCAGTTGATTCTGTCATACAATATATGAGGCCAAAACGGGTTTTTTGGCTCTTTTCGTTTCTGCTATTGATAACAAATCTTTTCATTGATAGACTGTATAATTTGAAGATTTCAACTCAATCTGAACACATTTTAAATCTTGTGTTAAGCTTTTAAAAGTCCAGCGAAACCTTTTACGATATATTTGAATATGTTTTGATTTGATTTCTATTTAGTTTACAGTTCAAATGGAATTCCACACATCTTGGCCGATCTTGAGTTTATTTGACACGTTTTAGAAATCAACACAAAAATCCATTTCAAATATATTAAGTGAAATAATTGCTTGCCAACAAATTGTGTTGCAAAAAGCCATTAACTATATCCGCCCATACACTCAGAGAAAAACGCCATTCTAAATGCAATTCGTTCTATATAATTAAATAATTCTTAAATAGTCTTAATTTGGGTATAAATCATCCTTGATTTTATTTATTCGCTCGTAAATGTTACATAAATAGGAACTACATTTTTAAATCAAGTACAAAAATTGAAATGCGCGTAAAACGTTTCAAATTGCTTAAATTAAGTACTGTATAAATCAAAGATTTATTTATGTATTTATGGATTTAATAAAAAAAATGTTGATATAAGAATTCTGATCTCAACATTTTTCTAGTTTCTCTCCCTGTTTAATGTATTAAATTATTGAATAGCTTAATTGATATAAATTCTAAAGAATAATTTGAAGCAGTTTTGAATTTTGGTTCTCAAGCCGAAAGATATTCTTGAATTTGTCTATAAATCTCTGGGTTTAATTTGAACAACAGATTTATAAAATCATATATATAGTTGGAGTTACATACATTGAGGTGTTTTAATCAATCAGCTGCCTGTTGGAACTGAATTGGAACTATATTCATTAACTTAATGAGACGTTATTAAATTATTCACGTTTAGAAATGTGCCAAGCCGAATCAGAACACGTTGCCCATATCAATGACTAATCAATGAATATACATATGTACTACATGTGCACACGCACACATACACACACACACACACGCACACGCGCTCTTGTATCTATCGAAAATACCATATAGAAACATTTCTCTGTGTGTGTGCATTTTGGTTCATTGAATAAAAACTTAATCAGCATTCAATTAAATGCACAGAGCACAACAACAACAACAATAACTCTGGGGGTAACAAAAGTCAGAGAAAAAAACAGAAAGCAGAGCGACGGGGAGGGGGGAGGGGGAGTGGGAGGGGGTGGGGGACAGAGAAAAGCCAGCAAAATCAAGCGCGTTTTCGTTGATTATGTAAATCAATTGAGTAGCGAGATAAAAACAAATTTTGCTGATATATCGTTCTTTACTATTATTTTTCGGATTTTTCTTGTTCACCCGCCTGACGTTCTCTGACGTTCAGTTTTATATAATCATCGTCGACAATTGTGGGCCTGGTGATTTTCATACCCTGTAAACCAATGCCGGGCATATTGTTGTCGTTCTTGAATATGGACAATTCCATTAATCTACTATTTATTTATTATATACACGTTATATAGATGAAGACTGCAATAGAATTTAACAGGGATAACTTTATAGTATAATAGATTTACGAAAAGAAGGCAGATAAATGTTATCTTGTGTCAGATCTAAAATTAAACTGTAATTTCTTATTATGCTTTGAATGATAAATGTAAATGAAGATTTTTTATGTAGCATACTTTCTAGCGTACAGGGTATCTGGCTAGCATTCATTACGGCTTAACCGTTTTTTATGCACAATGTGCTTCGCAATAATCGCGTCAACGAGCCTCTTTTTTGTAGTCACTTTTTTGATTTGTTAATAAATTGAAACTAGTAAAAAGCTTTAATTAACGAAATGAGAAAAAACTGTACACCGTTATATCATCAGAATTGGAAAAAAAAACGGACAATGTACACTAAAACTATAAATATATGTGCCTGTATTATCGAGTAGTTTAAGGCAATAAATAATAATGGATAAAACGCGGACTGGCCACGCTTTAGCTTAAAGGGCTATTCAATTAAAGCTTTTATACAGTTTTTCTATAAATATATATATGCATTTTATATGTATTTGTACTCAACTTTAATAATAAAACCCTTGTGCAACATATAAAAAGAAATTAAGTGAATCATGAGGCAAGACTTTTATTAATATTTACTATCCGAATAAAACAACAATATATACTTTATAATATAATATAGTATACATTAGTACAACTCCTGTTTCGTTAAAAATGATACAAAAATTGGAGCTAAAATTAAAAAATAATTAGGTAATTATATTATGCATAATTGTATTATGAAACGTTTTATATTATTGTATACTCTACAATACTCTACTTTTTATCAGTTCAAACAAACAGTCTTTATAGCTGATGTTATTTATCATTAATAAATATGGGTAAAAAACAAAATATTCAATTTTACACAATTCTTTAGATTAGATTGTTCTTAATGGTGAAGAACGATTGGGGTATTCATATTGTGCAATTTACCGTGGGTAGAACTCCTTTGTTTCTTGTTCCGATTAAATCAGCAGTTGACAGTCATACTGTGACTCATATTTCGTGCCCTATATAAGAATGACACCTGTTGTCTTCGACAGTCATGCCGAAAGAATGCAATTAGTTGCACTAAAAATTGACTAATTGCCTGGCTAAATGTTACGTAAACGCAGCTCTTTGTCTGCTAACTCTTCTCTCCCCCCCCCTCCTCCTCCACCACTCCACATGCTCCAAACACGTGGTGAATAACACGAATCTGCAGAAAAGCGGCGCGAGCTTGTGAAATTCTAAAACCGCAACCCGTTGGCCCGAGTAACTCGAGTCCGGAGCGCGGCCAACTGTTGCCAAGGGCCGCATTCGTGATGAAATATTCGCCTCATATTTATGGGTTTCGGCCGGCGAATAGCCTTGGGACGGCTAATGGAAATAAAATAGAGGCCCGTCCGCATCTGACACACATCCGATATCAGGCCTGCCGAGTGATCTAATCACGGGCCAAACCTCTTCGCGCGGACCCGGGCAGACGCCGTGTCTACGCGCCCGACGACATGTCGCCCGCGGGTCCGGAGAGCGGAGCGGGCCCCGAGTCGCGGAACACGCCATTTCGCTGTCGAATCTGAAGTGCAGTGCATTTCGCGATAAACACGCGACCTTGCAAACGATTCCCGTTCCATCTCCAGCAATAAAATAACACAGCTACACCTACACACACACACGCGTACATACGTATATGCTACACTGGAAGAAAACGCCCGTAGGTTGGAAGCACATTCGTTCCAGAAGGTTCCGCGGTGAAGAAGCCAACTGAAAGAAAATTAGATATATACAAAAATAATGAGTTAATTAATTAATTATTATTCTATACTTCTAATCGTATCTATATGATGCAAACAAGTTTAAAAAACAAATTATTTTTTCGATTAGACATATGTAGAAATAAGTAATTTATCTTTTTAACTCAACCTTAAGCTTAGCTGTAGTTACTTCAAGCCACATTTCTCATATATTGTATCTAAAACTTGGGGAATATTATTGAATTTTAGCTAAGAAAAAATTAAGTATGAATAATTCTTGACAAATTCATAAAAAGGTTTTCAATTAGACATATAAATAAATAAGGTATCTTATTAACTCAACCTTAAGTTTAGCTGTAGTTACTTCAAGCCACATTTCTCACATATTGTATCTAAAACTTGGGGAATATTATTGAATTTTAGCTAAGAAAAAATTAAGTATGAATAATTCTTGACAAATTCATAAAAAGGTTTTCAATTAGACATATAAATAAATAAGGTATCTTATTAACTCAACCTTAAGTTTCGCTGTAATTTCCATATAATATTAATTTTAGTAAGAAAAAAAAAAAACGTCTTTTACGTTTAAAATCATTAGGCACAAAGTATCTTTTGTAAGCTAACTATGGTATTTGCGTTTTATATTTCTAAATTGCGGCAATTTTGTGCTCTAGTCCTTTTCTCTCAGTGTATGTATACAAGTACTTATTGAAGCTTTGTATGTGACGCATTTTTGCCCTAGCACCGTTAAATATTGATTTAATATTCTCTAGCTCCACTGTTGATAAGTATTTACTCTCGTATAAATATATGTACACGTATATGCGGAATCGTGGTAGGGCGTTATGCGGTGCATAGTATAGCGAACCAGTCAGACTATTTGTCGTCCAAGTTATTGAAATAAGATAAGGGCCAACCGAAACGCATTTCGAACGGTTCCATCGATTCGCCCCTGTAATTCAACACCTCCGATTGCTGTTGGCAAATATTTGTTGTGCACACTCTGTGCGACTGGAGGATAGTAAATAGTAAAGCTCGAGTTTCTGCCAACTTATCTGAGCTATTAACGGGCATTGTTTAAAGAAAACATATCAAAATAAATATAATTATCGCAACCGATTTTACCTTGAGCGTGTTTATTAAATATTTATTTGTATACATTTCTATCATTCTTTATTTTTTGTTACTGCTGAAGACGACCGGAGTTGAGTGATATATCATATAGTTCCGATAGGATAAAAACCCTCCTAAATTGATTTTCTTTATTTTTATTATTGGTTTAAAAAATGGTTTGTCCTAGAATATGAGATATCAGTCAATCAAGGGTATTTAAACATGAACTTCCCTTAGTTACATTTTTAATTAGAAACCTTGAGGCATAAAATTCACGTCTGGCAAGGATTTGCGTCCTCAAGCCAGGACGGCATTAGGCAAATTACCTCGGCAACTTTATGAGCGAGTCATAACACTTAACTTCTCTAGCCGCATTGGAAACTGTGGAAAAACCCAGCGATCAACTCATTGTGGAAAATTTGCGGCTCATTTGGAAGCGAGGATCAGGTAGCCGAAGAATCAGGTAGAGCTGGGCACAGATACGCGTATGATATGTACTTGATGCCAAAATCCACTTAAATGTGAAGACGGGTCCGGGTCCGGGTGAGGGTAAAGGTACGGGTACGGGCAGGGAAATGGAAATGGAAATGGAAATGGGATGACAGTAAACACTGTCGGCTGATGCAATGTCATCAATTTGGAAAATCAACTTAAACGCGACCCTTTTCTGAAACTCCGCTGAGAACTGGAACTGCTCGGGTCTGGGATACGGGAATGTTTGCATAAATTACGCTGGAACTCGAGCACCTCGACCAGGTCGCAGTTGGCTTCAATAGTGGCCGTTTTTTAATTGACTATTTTAGCTGTACGCAATGCACGTCGGCCCCCCAACCCCAACTCCAACCCCAACCCCCACCCACTGCCCCAGCCAATAGCCAGGTTCGAGAATCAGTTGTTGCTCAGTGCATGACCTTCGTTTCGGATGGCGCACACGCAATTTTAAGGGTGATTAGCGTTCGGATAGGGATACCAAATAGTAGACGTAGGGCAACGGCAGAGATGGCGGCGACGTCGACGTCGACGTCGACGGCGGCGGGAAAGTTGCGCCTGGGAGTTGAGTGTTAAATTGATAAATTGCCTTTATTGGAAAGGAAGTTGCGAGCTGCCTGTGAAACCGGCATTGCCGCTGGGGTGACACTATTTTTATGAGCATCAAGTTGCTTTGGGCATTTCGCCTTTAACCATTTGCCATAAAACTCAAGCTGAGAGTTTTCGAGTTTTCGAGTTTTCCCCTAGTTCACATACTCGAGCCGCCCGAAGAGACAACAAATATATTTCTGTATTCAATTTCAGCAAACTGTGAGATCGTATCTTATGGATACATCTTGCACATGGTCAGCTTTAACTTGCTAAGTATTATGGATCAGTTAATCATGCTTGTTATATATTGAAAGGAATATGTTTTATATATGTAGAAATTTTATATATAGAACTAGCTCAAAAATTGACATTCTGTGTAAATAATTATCAAATGATAAAGTATTTTATAATTTTATATATATTTTATATTTTATATTTTAAGTTAGAATAACTAAAATAAGATTAAATGTTTATTTAAGTTTAAATTAAATATATAGTTCATTCTGATGAAGATTATTATAATACAATGCAAAGAATGAAGATACATAAGAGTACCATAATAACAATACATTTAAAAGTATTAAAAAAAATATTCAAGAGTAAAAATAATTTCAAAAATATACATAGTATATGTGTTTTAGAGGTTTTAATTAATTATGTCTAAAAGTTTCAATTGATAACCAACCGTTATTAAAGGTTTAGGAACAAAGAGACATATTTATATGTATATGTATCTTGTGATTCAATTTCTAGTATCTATGAGTGATTTATTTATTGCGGCTTGTATGTTTTTTGGTTAGCTTATCTATTGATTATCTTATCTTCAGATTGCAAATATTTGTTTATAGAAATGCGATGGGAAACTGTCATAAAAACTCGAATTGAATCAGCGTGACAATTTCACAAGATCTTAAATCCATATAAGAAGCGATATCAATCTCTCTCCCCTCTCGCTCTGTCTATCTTCGTCTCTCTCTCCCTGGCTATTTTGCTTTTCACCTGTTTAATATTCTATCTTCCACACCATTTGCATTCTCATTTCGCCTAAATTTCTATGGAACTAATCTACAGCTGTCGCAACAGAGAAAGAGAGATAGAGAGAGAGAGAGAGAAGGGGGGTGGGGGCATGCAACAACACGTATCCAATGGCTGCATTGGCTGCACTGGCCCCACAGGCACCGCGCTGAGCTGTGGGGGGCCAGGGGTGGCGAGCTGTCGAGGCTTCACTGTAGGCGCAGATAACCCGTGCCCGGCACTCACGTATGTCCAGTAATTTCATCATTGCTACGTTTTCTCCCATTTCATGAAACTTTACGTAGTCAAAAAATAAAAATGAACAAGAAAAAACCCGTTGCCAAGCAGAAAATGAACTATTGATGGAAAAAAAAGAGCTGACGGCAAATGCAACACAAGCAAAAGATGCAGAGAAATGCAGTTGTGTGTGTGTGTGTGTGTGTGTGTCAGCCACATGCAGGCTAGTCTCTCTGCGGGCTTTGTGTGTGTGTGTGTGTGTGTGTGTGTGCAAAATAAAACAGATGATTGCCCATAAGCAAAACGAAGAAAAGAAACAGCGGCAACAACAACAACAACGACAACAAGACGAGCTCAAAAGCTTTGCAATGGCAGCGACGGCGACGGCGACGACGACGACGACGGCGACGGAGGCCGGCCGGGTCCCAATCGGCCGCGGCTTTGGCTCTCTTGCTCTCTGCCAGCCAAGACAGAAAAAAGAAATAAATAAATAAATAAATAAGCGAGCTAAAAAGAAAACAAGCAAACATCAACAACAGCCGCAGCAGCAGCAACAACAACACACACATATATACATACGTATGCACATACATACATACATATGTGGAAAAACAGATGAGTGCGACGTTGCCGCTGCACAACTCGTTTGCAGGCGGCTCAGCTGGCAAAGTAAGTGAAAAACGGCAACGCTGTGCGGGCAATAGGAAAACAGCAACAACAAATAGCCGCACTCGCAGCCGCAGCGGCAGCGGCAGCGGCACCAACAAAACCTTAGGCAAATTACATACTAACATGCAGACACACACACATATAGCCAAATATATATATATATATGTATGTCTATGAGTGTGTGTTTTGGGGGGCGCGTTGACTGCGAGAAACGAGTTGGAAAATCAAGATACTGACTGCCGATGAGAAGCGTTTGGAGCAGCGACGCCGGCAGCGCTGCAGCGCCCATAAAAACGTTGAACGGCCACGGCTGACTTTGTATACAGCATTGCATATGTATGCGAATGTGCATATACTCACATATATCTATATACATACATATAGCTTGTGCGTGTGGGGGGAACATGCGGGAACCTGCTGTGCGCCAGAAAAACAGATGATGAGCGAAACAGCTGCAAAGTCAAATGTTGTTGCTGTTGTTTGTGTCACTGTCTCTCTGCGAGAGCCACGGCTCAAGAGCTGGTTGAGTCGCATCAGCTGTGCGCGTCGTGTGAGCAGCTCAACGGCACGCTCAAACTGGCTCGCCCAATTCCACTCAAACCGCTGTCAGCTGTGAGTTAATGAGCGCCGCTGCGTTGCGCGCTCAAAGAGCAAATTTAAGAGCGCCGCACGACTGTTTGCCGCTCTTGAGTGGATATACGCGCTCTGCTTCAACGTTTCAGCTCAAAGCAGCAATTGAGTGGTTTGCGTACATAAGAGAAATGCGACTCAAAAAGTTGAAAACAACAAAATCTTACAATAAGAAACTAATTCGAAAAGAACTCGCAATGTTTTTGAGTTTCTCACACAGACACACACATAATTGAATGCATATTTATTTATGCTAATCCCCCCTAGAGCTGCTGCTGGTCAAAAAATTCAAATCAAAAAACTTTTACGCAAAATTGTGTAAAAAAAAGTTTGGCAAGTGCTTTGCATATTGAGCATAAATCAATTATGCATCTTAGAGATACAATTTCTGGCACGCTCAATTGAACAACAAATACATATACATATATTTAAAAAACTTGCACATTATAATTTATCTAATTTTCTGGCATTTTCCTGTAAACAACATCATTTTCCACAGCCACTAAATATAGATGAAAATTGATTACACATTAAAAAAGTCTCATTCTCGTTGTTGTTGTAGCCACCGTTGCCGCTGTTGTTGTTGTTGTTGTTGTTTTGCGTTTTGTTCGCTCTGCGCTGTGCGTTTTTAAAACTTTTGCCCGCTAGATGGCGCCAGCCGTATCGTTTTCGACTGCGAGTTTATTTTTCGTGTTTCACGTTTGTTTCTCTGCTCCGTCTTATCGCGTATTAACTGTGTGTGTGCGTGTGTGTGCGTGTGTGCGTGTGTGTGTGTAGTCAACACGTCAGCAATTTATTATCTGCAAATTATGAATCAATTGCATTCAATTGTGATTTGCCCACCGATAAGCGATTTTATCCATTCGCAAATATTTTGATATCATTTATCAGATACGGCTTTGGCTATTTCTAGCCGCAATTTAAATTAAATAGCGTGTTAAAAATACGAAAACTGTCAAGGTTTTCTCTTTTATTCCTAATCATTAGCGAATTCCGCGAAAGTAGATCCACATTTTAATTGATCTGCACAGACAATTTCCGAGAACTTGCCTTAATTTGTTGGCAACCATTTTCACCTTAGCCACATAAAAGCAGAAAAACTCAACTCGATTCTTGTTAAATTTCTGGTGATTTTTTTTTTTTCTTCTGTGCGGTTTTCCACATGTGGCAATTTATGCTCATGTGTGGGAAAGTGGAAAACACTTAAAATGTGCAAGAAATGGTTTATTTCTGAAAAACTAGCGTATGCTGATCATGATCAGCCATAATTGTTAATACTCGAGCTAACTAGACTTTGATTTCTAGCAAATCAAACCAGAGATTAGGATGCAAATCTGCTGCGTCACGTGTGCCCAGATTGCGGAATTCGTTGGCTCGACTTTTGTGCCACAAAGTCAAATAGGAGCCGAGCAAATAAAAGAGGGAGCGAGGGGAGGCAGGGGTCAGCATGGAGACGAACTTTTCGTTTCATTGGGTTTATTATCTGGCAAACATGTGTATCCGTTCAAAAGCTAATGTATGTGACAGCAGCATAAGATACAGATACAGATGCAGATACACGGGGCGAGATACAGATACACATGCACACACTTCATAGAATTTCATTTCAATTGGAAACGAAAATTCTAGAGATGCCGGACAAGGCACACACACAAACACACACGCACACCCGCAAGGAAACAGGTTCAGATACATTTCAATCTTTCGTTTTCAATCTGCGTACAACAACAACAACAACAACAACCACAACAACAACAACAAGAGGCAATTTCATAATCTACGAAATGCATTCAATTGAAATGAAAGGACACAGCATGAATTCATGATATGAATATAAAATTATTCCACCATCCTACATAAAAGAAAAGAAAGAAATAAAAAACACAGCTCGCCTCGTCTTTCAAATGCTGATGAAATTCTGAAAAAGTTGTGCATATGCATCTGTATGAGTATCTGAGAAATATTTTTTATTAAAAATAATAAAGTCAAATGATGAAATTGAGACATCCAAAATATTCAAAAAAGCAATATTAAGAGTCGTTATTAGAATTAGTAGGGATATTATTTAAATATTATTAATATTATTATTGTCATTTTTATTTATTTATTATTATTACGATTGTATTATATATTTTGGTGATTAAAAAATTCATTTTAAAAAAGTTAAAATACAACTGACTTTTGGCCAACATTATTTTTTATATAGTTTATATAGTCTCCATATCAATTGCCCAAAATCACGAATTTATTCAGCTGAAATACTTCTCAAAATTAACTTTAAGATTATTTTAAATATAAACAATAAACAACTTTAATTTTTTGAGATTTATCAGATATCGAAACAAAAAATTAATATGCAAGATGTGTTATAGATTTCGGATAATCTTTTCAGGAAAGATCGCAGATAAGAGAACATTTTCAGTTACATGTGCGAATGAAACACTGGTAAAAAAAAAAAAAAAGAAAAGCAAGGTAAAAGAAAAGTTGATTTCCAGCGAAGTAAATTTCACGGCTCGCTCTTGAGATACTTCTGGAAACATTGTATCTTTGGCAGATCTCTGGGGTAATTGTTGTGAAATTAGGCAGCATGGCAACAGCGCTCGACTGTGCTGCTTGCCACTAGCAACAAGCAGAAAGCAAGTTGCAACTAGCAACTTGCTACTTGCTACTAGCAACTAGCAACGAGCAACTTGCAACTTGCAACTTGCAACTTGATATGCCATTAGCCACACATTGTGAGCGAGCTGCAGTCGGCAATCCGCAAGTCGGAGCCAGCCCACTTGGCCACTGGGCTTCGATTTTCGAAGTTGTTGCAAACTGCAGTGGAAAATTTCAATTTTGACATGGTGCGTTCTCCGGGGGCAGCAACAACAGCAACAGCAACAGCAACAACGACGACGGCAGCAGCAGCAGCAGCAGCAGCCGCGCGGCGACTGCGGGCAGCGCAGTAATGTGGAACGAAACGGCTTCACCACGGGAGGGTGTGAAGTGGCGGGCGCGGCAGCTATGAAAATTTGTGTGTACGTGTGCGTTGCGCTGCCTCCTGCCTTCCTTAGCCAGGAGAGCGAGAGCGAGAGCGACACAGAGAGAGAGAGAGAGAGAGAGAACATTTCCATCATCATCCTTTTTGGCCTGCCTGACGTTCGTGCTGCCCGCGCCGGCAGCGGCGAAACATGCTCAACCGGCACAAAAGTCACGTATGCATGCAAACGCACACACACACACACACACACACACACGCATACATACACTCGCAGAGAGAGAGATACATGCGTGTGTATCACACACAGAGCGACAGTTGAAGGAGAAACAGAAACGGCGACAATGCCGGGCCCGGTTGTAGGTGCGCATGAGCGAGGCGGCCGAAAGAGCGTTGAGTGAAACAGCTGATGAGTGAAGAGAGCGGCCACCGCGTCAGAGACAGTGACAGAGCGCTGTAACAAGCAGGCAACTTACATCAGCCGTTTTGTGCTTCTTTCTACCTGCAGTCGCACAACAACAGCAATAGCAACAGCAGCAACTACAACTACAACTACAGCACCCACATACACGCACACACACAGACGAGCGCGCACTCATATGCTTAGGTATATACGTATATTGAGTATATACGTGCCGTGTAGCGGTCTCTTTGCGGAGAGAGCACGACCGCTAATTGCTCAGCAAACACATATAGCATTGTTGTTGCCCTCTCTCAGTCAGCAGCACAAGCACAAGCACCACCACCACCACCACCACCACCACCACCATCGCCATCGCCATCAGGCGAAATGAGCGAGGCGGCCGCCAATAAATAGCCGGCGTTGAGCGCTGCGCTTCATAGTAGCTTCGAAACACTGCTGAGGTAAACACACATAGAAAAGTAAGAAACGGCAAAGCAGCAAGAAAAGAAAGCGCAAGCAGCAGCTAAAATAGCGTGTATTTCAAATTTTCTACTGTTGGACATCAAATACACCAAAATTTTTTTTCACGAAGAATTCTATGTAAAAACAAAACCACATCTAAAATGTACTTGTAGTACTTGTAACTGTAAAAAAACACACACACACAATTTTTTTTTATGAAAATTATTAAATCTTAAATAAATAATTGCCATCAAACAAATGCAACGGACCAACGCCATTTAAGTGATATACGACAAACAAACAACCAACAACAACAAAAGTGCTGTGATTTCCAACTACAAAACAACAACAACAAATTTAATTTAAATTCAACAAATTTGAAGCAATCAGCAGCAAAAATTAAGAAGAAAACATAAAAAGAAATAACCAGCGAATTGTGATAAATAATAAATAATTAACAACAACAAACACTTATTAAATTTTTTTTGTAAAAAAAACGTTTCAAGTGATACAAAACGAAGCGAAAGAAAATCAAGAAGCGAGAAAATCACAACATTTTCCCGAAATAAACTAAAGAATATTAAGCACCGACAAGCAACAATTCTAATGAAAATGGAAGTACTCGCTGTGCAGTCAAACTACGGTGGCGTCCTGGGATCCAACAAAGTTAGAGGTAAGTCGAAAAACCCCAAAAATACATAGTTCTAGAATGTGCCAGAAAAGCGAAGCAGAAAAACTCGAAATTTTCAAACAGTTGCTCGAACTCGAATAAAATTATGAATAGACAAATTTGCAATTTTTTTTTTTTTGAAATTTTCGGTTTTTAATTGTAAACTAAGCAAATTTCAAATTAAATGCCATACAAATATTTTAAAATACATTTATTTGATTTTAAATTTATTTCGAACTTTTTCGAATATTTCCCAATAATTTTTGAATTTGTCAAACCTTGCAATTACTTTGCACATTTCAACAATTTGAATGTAAAAATTAAAAAATCAATTTACACATGCAACAAAAGCAACAACAACAGCGACAACATCTGCTACAAAGTCACGTACGCAACATTTTGTAAGACAAAAACAAAAAAGCAAAAAAAAAAAATGATTTTTTTATGAAACACAAAGTGGAAAAAAAAATGTTTAAAATGCATTTTTTTTTTTTTGTTCGTTTTACTGTTGCTTGTTGCTGGGCTCGCACACTCAGTGCTTTTATCTCGTTCGCTGCTTGTTGCCAAGCGGCGTTTGCTGCCTCTCTGTGTGCGTGTGTGCATGTGTGTGTGTGTGTGCGTGCATGCATGCGTGTGAATGAACATTGAACAGCAGCAGCAGCAGCAGCAAAAGCTACAGCTGAAAGCTCCAGCAAAAGCAACTTTACGCCGTTTTATCGCTCGCTAAGTCGCTCGCTGCTGCTGCTGCTGCTGTTGTTGTTGTTGTTGTTGTTGTTGTTTTATCTTCTTTGCGCTTTGTTTTATTGGTTTCTTGTACTTATCAAAGTTTTGTTTTGTTTCTTGTTTGCGCCACTTTCAGATTGGACCAGCACATTGACACCGCCCACGTCCGCCGCTGCGGCCAAGAAGGTCGCCGTCGCCGTCGCCGGCAGCGCAGTCAGCGGCAGCAACGGCCGCAGCCAGAACACACACAGTATTAAGCACAAGCAGCAGCCGAGCAGCAGCAGCGGCAGCGGCGTCGGCAGCAAGAAAACCAAATCGAGCAGCAGCAGCAGCAGCAGCAGCCAGCCCATCATCAGCAACAACAACAACAACAACAACAACAACAACAACAACAACCATAACAACAACATCTACAGCAGCCCCTACAGCTGCGCTGAGGAGGAGGAGGAGCTGGCGCCCTGCAGCGACGTCGACGTGGCCGCCGTCAGCGAGCTGTCGAAGCGGCTGCTGGACAAGCTGCGCGAGGCGAAGGCGCGCCACCTGACGTGCACCGAGGTGTCGCTACCCTGTGATCTCACGCCGAACATTGCGGCGGACATAATACGCGTGTCGGAGAAGGAGCCGTGCGGCACGCGCGGCTGCACCATCTACGTGGAGTTCGAGGACGAGCCGCAGAACTCGCGGCGCATCGCCTCGCTGAAGGTGGACCCGGAAACGGTCTCCACGTTCGAGGTCTATCTGACCCTCCGCCAGGATCATCGCGGCTGGACGGCACTGTTGCCGCAGTTCATGAAGAGCCTGGCGCGCACCATCACCATCAGTCCCGAGTACACCATCACCAAGCACAAGCTCTACTCGGCCGACGGCCTGGGCGCCAGGCGCAGCTACAGCTTTGGCTCCAGCTCCAGCTCGAGCTCGAGCTCCAGCCAGGCGATTGCAACGCCAACGATGTAAGCGAGCGAGCGAGCGTGAGAGACAGAGAGAGAGAGAGAGAGAGAGAGAGACACGGAGACGCAGTTATATTTATATATACATATATATACGCATGCATATGCATATATGTATGTAGAAGCGAGCCCAGCGAGTGCGACCGAGAAGCGCGCCCAACACCGCCCAACACCCCCTGTGATGTCGAGAGCAGTAGTTAGTTGCGAGCGCAACGCGACGACGAAGCAAGTATTCGAAGCCACCCCACCTACACACACACACACACACACACACACACACACACACACAGACACACGCATACGTATTAGTATACGACACTCACACTCATATACTAATAACAAGGACCCAAGTCCTTGCATTCAATTTTGTAATTGTGACTCTCACCACCATTTTACTTAGATGCGTAGTAGATGCTATAAAAAGCAGAAAACAAACAAGAAAAACGAAAAAAAAACAAAAAACAAAAATAACTAGTGTTTTAAGTTGTTTCTCCTTTTTCAACAAAACAAAAAACAAAATGAATGCGAATGCAAAAATCATTTAAAACATATATATAAAATAAACAAAAAAAAAAAACAAAAAACAAAAAAGAAAACATGAAATTTAAAGATGACGATCCGCATGCCACAGCAGAAGCGACGGCGCAGGCGGCAAATGCGTTGGCCACACTCGACTCGACTCGACCTGCCACGCCCCCTGCCAGCCCACTGCCCTCTGCCCTCTGCCCTCTGCTGGGCCGCTGCGAGGGTCGCTCGTCGACAACTCATGAATATGTGATACTGTTTAAGATGCTAAGAGTTTTTTGCGTGCGCTCGCGAGTACGGCCAGGCAAAAAACGTTGATAAAATACACACACACACAAAACACACACACACACACACACAAACACACACATAATACACAATTAAATGTGAACAGATTTTTTTTTAATAGTATGCTATTATAGTAATAAACAAACGAAAACAAACAAACAAAAAAACTTGATCTTGATAAATTTAAAATTTAACATACGTTTAATGAGAAGCATCGTAAAGAGCTGTAAACGCCGATGATCCAAATGATCGTCGGCGAGCGTAGTTGAGCAGAAACGATCCAATTTTAGTTAGACGCAGCTTGCTGCATTAAAATTTTTTTTTAAATTATTTATTAATCTTAATTAAAACCAACAAATTTTAGGATTTTAACAAATTTTTATATATTATTAAATGTATAGCGCGTACAACAACACAACAAAAACATCATTAAAATTTAAAAAAAAGAAAAAAAAAATTAAAATAAATACAAAAAACAAAACAAAAATATTGCTTAAATGTTAAGGCAAAAAAAATATCTCAGTAAATGTGAAAGCGTAAAAAATTTGTAAAATTTTTTTGTCTGTGTAAAACTCCAATTGCGATAAAAACAAAAATTAATAAATTTAAAACATAAATGTAGCAACAAAAAAATTATAACAAAATACAAAAAAAAAAAAAAATCAACTAAAATGCAATGCGATATAATTTGTAAAAATTAAAATTAACGTAACAAAGAAAACTTAATGTTCTCACACACATATACATACACTTACACACCCACACACAAAAGTATCTATACCAGCTTAAAGTATCTTTATCTTTAAAATCGAAAAACTATTTATTACAAAAACAAAAACACACACAAAAAACGATAAACAACAAGAAATTCATGTATTAATTTTTTTATTATTATAACAAAAACCAACAACAACATATTGTATTTAATGTTAAGTTTTTTTATTGCGTAATTTAAAAACAAAACAAATAATTGTGAGAAATTTGTAACCAAAATGTAAGCAAAACAAAAAAAAAAACAAACAAAAAAAAATTTTGTGAAAAAAACTACACATACAAAAGAAGCAAAAACAAAGGCAAAAAAAAATTACAAAAATAAAAGCATATAATTTTTCCTGCGCTAGCGGAAAATAATTGTGGAAAAAATTAAAACAAAACGGCTTTCTATTTTGCCAGGGGCAGCGGGTGGGCAGAGACGGCGCTTGTAGCGGGTGCTCTGCGCTGCAGCTTGCAGCTTTCTTTTGCAGCCAGGTGAAGTGCGGCAACAGCGCCGCAAACTGCAGCCGCAGCCTCAATCGCAGCGAACGATCTGTGGCAGACAATTGGAGGCAACCAGTTTGGGATTTGCTAGCCCGGTTTTCAGTACGTTAGCCAAGGCTAGCGGGGGCCGTGGCTGAAGCGGGCGTTGGGGCCACTGTGAACTTGGCTGAAAAGCGGCAACAGCGCATGACTGCGACACTTGCCAAGCGCTGGCAAATTAAACTACAACCAGAACTAAAAAGGGCATAACGATAGCCCTTTACCTATTCACATTAATTAAGCAGTTACTATAATGATTGTACTACCAATTGAATTTATTTAATCTCTTAAGACAAGTAAGGAGTTGGCTAAGAAATTCATTTGCTCAGCCTATTAAAATAACATTTTCATTTAGATTTAAAATAAAAATATTTGCTTTAATTTATAGGAAATAATATTTTATATTATGTATGTCATATTACAACTATTCAAATAGACACAATAAATAAATAAATATAGATAACAATTATTTATTTTTCATTGAATTAAGCTAAAAAAGCTAGCTCAAAACTTATTGTATTGGCCATCTATGACTGCCAAGGCCCTAAGCTCGCAAAGTGGGTACATGAACATTATATTTGCTTCAATTTCTAGGAAGTGATTATTGTGAGTATACAATAGATACAACTTATGAGTATTATTTTATTATTCTTAGATGCGTCCAACACAAACATTTCATTAAATAAAAAAATAAATAAAATTTGTATTTTATTAAACTTTGTATAGGAAAAACCTATTAACAATTTGTATATTTGACATCATTATTTAATATTAATATAATCAAATTTTATTATTAAAAAATAAAAACAATAAGTTGCTTTATTAATTTTAAATAATAACTTCATTTTTTATAAATCTTGTCATATATAAAAACTGAAAAAAAGTAAAGGCGGTTTTAAATTTGTATTTTCAAAATGTTGTTTAGCAGCCTTACAATCTAAATTAAATAAGATTTTTGTGTGTGTTCCAACTTCAAAATGAATGCTTGGTATTTCTTATGCACGCACAGCTTACTATTAATACTGATGACAAATATTGGTCTCTTATCAGTTTGATTCTTGTGATATACAATGGCTATATTTTTAGACCTATCTGTTGCTGGCCAGATAAAGTGAGCTGCTTTTGATTACTCATTTGAAATCGCCTTTTCTTATTTTTTATCTTCGATGAAGTTCCGCCACATTTCTTTGTCATTTACTAATCTTTAGTCCGTTCCAATTAAATGCTTTAAATATGTAATCGTAATTAAAATTCTCACGTCATAAAAATGTGAAATTAAATCATTTTATGCCACGTCACAATTTCACGTGTTTTTCGGCTGGTTTTGGCTTTTAATGTGTATTATTAAAAATATTTGTTTTTTGAACTTTCCTGTTGTTGTTTTCCTTTATGTTCAGTTAGCGCCACGGCATATTCGGACTAGAGGGGGGAGGAAAATTTCAATTTGCTGACGCGCCTGACGCTGATAATTTCCTTGATTTTGTAATTTATAGTTGTTTTTATAAATATATTTATTTTGTTGAGAATTCTATATATACGTATATATATTTTGTGCGACATTTTAGTGCCGTCTACTAAAACACGTTTCGGTTATGCGACACACGCGTTCCAAAAAAAAAAAATTGAAATTAAAATAAGAAAAAAAAATAGGTGAAATATTCGCCATTTTACTTAGTTATTCCTCTGGAGCGTATGCGATACCCTATTTTCCCGTAGTTTCTTTAGGCCCCCGGACGGTGTCTCGGGCTGGCAGCTGTATAAAGTTATGACTGTCTTTTGAAAACATCTGTTTGGTATTTCCCCATATGAAACATCAATTCAGATGAAACGCAGACAAAAAACAAGTGCGAGAAGAAGCAGAAACAATTGAACTAGACAATATTTGCAATATTATTTAACCCGAAGTTTGTCACCCATTGTTCCACTTGGCGCTCCATTAAAGTGAATATAAATATATGGAACTGGGTGTATCATATATGTCAACAATTTTGAGTGAACAATTTGAAATGCGGAATTTCTGTTATTGAACGACAACAATTCGCAAATATTTTCTCAAGTTCTCTCCGGTTTATTTTTGAATAGATCGCAATACCAATGAGACATGTGCCGACCGCCGAACTATTTTGACTTTCATATTTTGTTTGCATTAGCTTTTAAATTTCCAACACTTGTCTGCGAATTTATTTAAGTTCTTTTTTCTTCTCTGCTATTTCAATATGGGAATTTTCCAGTTCCCATTTGGACACGTGTCGCAGAAAATGCGGAAGACTTTGGCGGCTTAAGATAAAACAGATTTTAATGAAGCCAAAAATTCAGTTAATCCTCAAGCAGTTCTTCTAAGGTAAACATCTTCGTATCAGTCGCCGATAGATTTGAGTTTCGAGTCTGATTACCTGAGCCGGAGTCTTATCAACACGAAATGTGTGAATCTATGGACATTGCATTATCAGCTTTTTGAAAGCAAACAACGTTTACTTAAGCAAACACTTGAACCATATACTTGCTGATATGAGTTTATGCTGTACGGTAAACACTCTTTTTGGGAGGGAAATCATATTTGAGAAGCCTTCGAATTATAGAAAACCCAAATGCTTTATTCCTACCCCTCTTGCTCTGTTGGAAAATGTATCTTCTTACCTATATATAGACTTCAAGATACATTTGTATCTTTGATCCCTTTTTCCGGAAATAATATCTTGATCTCTCCGTGCCTACAGACCTTAATTTGTCTATGGGCAATCACAGCAATTATTAAACGCATTTTGCCAGTTTCTTTGACCTTCAAGAGACCTTTTTACAGTTGCCATTGTTGACGGGTTCTGTTGCTGTTCCTTTGTCTCAGGCAACCACAACAGATCGTACAATTTATTATTCGATATGGACACAAGCCAGCACCTCACCTTTTGTTGTTGTTGTTTTTGTTGTTGTTGTTGTTCCTAATGCCCTAAGTAGTAAATTTCTAAATCAGTGAGGGATCCTTGAGGTGGGTTGCTTTTTTCATGGCTTACAATTGTATATCTAGATATGGGCTCACATGGAATACTAAGCATATGTACATATATATACACGATATATATGTACTTCTGTATTTCTGTTCTGTCTGGTCTGTTTTGTCAACTTGTCGTATCTTTTTGTCTCTGACTCAATTGGTGGTATCGCTTAGATTTGCTTGTTTCAAAAACTGATAAGCGAGTTTGTACTTCTCATTACTGTGCAAATACACAGAGAGAAACTGGAGAGTGCTTTAAGATTTCTTTGCAACTTTTTTTGAGCATTGAAAGCTTTGACATAACAAATTGTCAAATATTTTTGATCCAAAATTCAGTTTATATACCCTTGAATTAATTTATGTTAAATAAATGAAGGTACATAAATAATTACACTAAAAAAAAAAGTTCTTTCAATGAATTCAATACCACATTCATTTTTTATATTTTTAATTTTCTAGTAAGAAAGTTATGGATAAAACAATGCATGTTTTATAGTCAAGAAAATTAATTACATTTTTTGTATTTCAAAGATTTTAATGAATTATTTTGATATTTTCTTAAATGATCGTATTCTTAAACGATTTTTATTGATTATTTTGATTTTGGGTTTTGCAATAATAAGAAATATTCTGAAATATTTATGTACTAATTATATAATTATTTATATTTTTAAATAATTATTGCTTGTATATTATATTTTATTTTTTATTTTAAGTAAATTTTAATGAACGTATTCGATAAAAACAGCCAAAGCTAAACAAATGTTTTTTAGAAAAATCTTTGAGTGAAAACGTTTTCTGCCCAAGTGTCTTTGGCTTGTATGCTTGTGGTTAAATAATTTCTCTCAGTGTAGTTATGTGTGTATGTGTGTCTGTGTGTGTTTTTGCTGTTGTTGGTGTAGTTGTTGTAGCTGTTGCCAACGGTGCGTTGTGGCTGTGGCTGTGAAAACAATGCCGACTGTTGCGAGGCAGGAAAGCGGAAATGCGAACTGGGCGAAGAGAGCAACAACAACAACAACAACAGCAAGAGCAGCAACAAAAGTCAACAGTAATTGTAGCGTTCCAAGGTTTTCACAATGTGAATGATATGTGTGTGTACACACATACATGTGTGTGTGTGTGTGTGTGTGTGTTTGTGTGTTTGTACCTGGGCTAGCAACAATGCGACGACAACTTTTCATTGCAATAACAAAAGAAGCAACAACAACAACAACACTAATGAACAGCGAAGGTTTCATAAGTCGCAGCAACAACAGCAACAGCAACAACAGCAACAATGTAGCACTTAAAACAACAACAGCAATAAAAGAAAACGACTGCAAACCAATTGTGAGTCATTTGCCAGCTCTTCGCAGCTCTCTCTCTCCCTCTCGCTCGCACCAACCGGGCTCTAACCTTTCCGCACTCGCTCGCACCAGTTGCAAGTCGGCAGGTCGCTTTGAATAAGTCGCAGCAGCAGCAACAACAACAACAACAACAACAAATAGCCACATGTGCAAAATTTTCGAGCATAGAAACAAAAGATAAAATGAAACAAGAAAAAACAAGTGTAGCATAAAAGAAGAAGCAGCGGAGTAGGAAGAAGTTGCAGCAGCAGAAGAAGAAGCAGCAGCAGCAGCACGGCCCAAAGGCCGCCTTGATAATACGCTAACACACACACACACGCACACACAGACAGCGCCGCACACAATGTAATCCCCTTGGCGGCCAGTTGGTAAATTGGAAAATGTATCTTACAGATATGAAATGTAACGGCTGCTGCGGTCGGCAATTATTGTACAAGTGAACCGCAATAAAAATGTAAATTTTCGTGGTTTTAAATGGCTGCTTATCTCTGCCTCCCCACCTCCCGCCCCATAGTGCCGCCCCAACTGGCCTCATCTGGAGCGTGCGATAAGTGCGGAGGAGTTTACAAAAGTATCTGCAAGATACAACTTAAATAAACACAGGCGAAATGTCTTTCGACTTAAGCACTTGATATACCATAAGGATTTGTTATTTAGCTTATCCCTATAAGAGAACACGAACTGCTTTTATTTTAGCGCGAATAAAATAATTATTATTATTTAAAATTATTTCAACAGAGTTCAATCTAAAAACTTCTAAAATGATCGATTAGCTTACTGAAAAACCAAAACAAAATTCTACAAATTGGCACATCGATGTTTAACTAGACACACATAATATATTTTGTACTTGTATTTGCTTGTTTGTTTATTTATTACTATTTTTTTTTAATTTTCTTGCATGTTTATAAAATTTATCAACTACCATGGGAACGATTAATCAATGAGCCTCACAACCGAATGTCAAATTAAAAGCAAATAAGAAAAATATAAATGTATGTATGTGGGAACACGTGTTTGTTTATAATGCCCACTGGGGAAATATGAGAGTTTTGCACAAATATATTGTTGTTCCAATTGTTGTTAAAAAGCTCATAACTCCCCCGGGAAATGAATTGTTTTCTTTGTTTACAGCGCGTTTTAAGTATTTATTGATTGCATAAACTAATCTCCCGGCAAAGGTCAAAATACTCTTGCAAATTAAAACTAAAACGCAAATAACGAATTCAATCATAAACTTCCTTTAAGGAATTTTTACAAATGCAAGGATTTTATTTATGCAATCTTTGCGGTATTGTTAACTCAGTCTGTTGTGGTATCTCGGCATTAGCAAAAAGCCAACAAATTTGTAGTTAAATAAAGTACAAACAAGTAAAGATATTAAAAGGTTGACAAGTAAAATATGTTATATTCAATTGTAAAATCCCAACACAAGACTCTGGTGTATATGAATAACAAATCTCAAATAAATGAAGTCTGCAGGTTAAACATTAGATACTTTTCCCAAAGTGTAAAAATCAAAAAAACTGAATGTGGATAATATATAAAAATATTCGGCAATAGTTATTTTTTTATTTAAAATTCATTAAATGGAGAGGACAGTTGGTACATTCAGAGAAAATACTGAGTAAGTTGTTTACCCAAAATTTCTAAATATAAAACTCAAATGCAATGTTCTAAGTGTTTTGTATTTGGATCGATATTTGGATATTTAACTTAAATGTATTCAATGAAATTAATAATTAAATTTATGCATTTTTTCCTGCGTCTATGAACATATGTACTAAATAAAATAATACAAATTATTCAGTTTTTTTTCTCAACATATATTTCGACAATTAGATTCTTAAACGTTTTCCTCTAATTACGCGTTCTCTTGAGTCCGAGCCGCGCTCATGACTTTGACCCGTGCAGAGCCGCGTTTCGAGAGCCGCTGAGCCACTGCACCACTGAACCACTGAACCACGCAACCATCGCTCACGGACAGAGCCACTCATCGGTCTCAGAAACCGCAGCAATGACTTCGCAATGTGAAATTCGTTCAAGTTGTGAGTTTTTCTTGTTTTTGTTTCATGTTTCGTGTTCCATGCGAGTTGCTTGGCCATCGTCGCAGTGTATTAGTCATCTTCGCAATTATCATTATCGGCTTAAACATCATGATCATCGTCATTTATTGCGGTTGCATTTTTAATTTTGTGTAATTTTCATTTCAGCTGTGTTAAGTGTTCAAGTTGTTATTGCTGTCATGTTTTTGTTGTTGCTGTTGTTGCAGTTGTTGTTCTTATTGTTAGTCTTCAACCTGTTGTCGTTTATTGTGTACTTGACAGCCATCGAAAGGGCAAGCAAACACATTTCGCAAAGCTCATTAAGTTTGCTGTTTTTCAGATACCCTCGAATCCACGCTTAAAAGCGGTATATTAGGGTATAAAATAAGTCGAGTATGCTCGGAATAAAATGTATACCGATATGCTTGTTTACTTTTTCTCCTAAATTTAATTAAACTAAGTATGAAGTATCGTTGATTGTTTATGCACGAAAAATAGAAAAAAAGATTTTAATTATATCAAAAATTTGGTTTCTGCAAAAAGAAAAGAGTACAACTCTATTAATTATAATGTTTATTCTTAGCAAAGAGTTTAAATTCCATATGACAAGGATTTTTCTTTAAATATTAATATTAATTTTTAATGTTTTCTTACCTCAAAACTGATTAAAACACAAATTTAAAAGAATATATGTTGCAAGTGCATTTCGAGTTTGTTTCCTTTGTCAACTTTCTCTTTTTTGCGAGGTAACCCAAAGTCGCATACTCTCGTCTAATGCACACCTTTTCTGTTTTTATTTCGGTTCATTTCTGGTGTTTATCATTGCACCGCGTCCCCGTAGAGTCCGATCTAGCTGGGCCCCACGAACTGTGCTAAATTTCGTAATCGAAAGTTGTTTTGATGGTTCAGTTTTGTGCTCAGCGCTTAGTCAAAGGTATTAAGTAATACTTAGACGTATACGATATTGTTGTACACACATATGAGTGTGTGTGCGTGTGTGCACTTGATGTACTCGAAGCGACATGTAAATGAGGCCCACTTGGACTGGAATTGAATTTTGCTGTTGAACTCAAGCCAAATAAACATTTGCCATTGCATTAGTCATAGGGTAAACATTTAGCGGTCTCAAAAACAGAACAGAACGGAACGGAACGGAAAGGAACGGAACACACAGCTCATCGTTTATATATACACATATATATATATCTATTTGTTGAGCTATGTTTAGCCTTAACAGGCACTGGGAGGTTGGTCTTGGCTAGAAGAAAGTCTTTTGTATATACAACCGAGTCTTAGTCAGCTGTTGGGCATTTCGGGTTTATTTAAGATAAAAAAGAAGACCAGAGAATATAGGAATAACAAATATATAGTTAATGTTGAAGTAAAAAGAAAACAACAAAAAATTAATAAGTAGATAAATTTCAAAAAATGTTAAAGGTTTAAGAAAAACGATTTGATTTTAATTTCTAATTTTCCTTTATTCAAAATATGCTTGGCTATCATATTAAGTATAATATATACATAGGCATAGCAGGACAGGTGGGAGGGGGATGCATGAATATATACCATTACACTTAATACGTTTTACACTTTACAAAAAAAAAAAAACTTTAGTAGACGATTTTGAGTGTGATAGTTGTCATAATAATATATATAGTATATATATATATATTTTTTTAAGTAAACAAATAAATAGTGGCACGCAACGTGACACAAAATACAAGTAATTTTCTGCTGTTATTATTAATATTGCAACTCTATTTAATTAATATATTACTAAATTAATTATCATGTTACAATGTAATATTAAAATAGGCCACAATATTATACGTTCATTTAGGATAATTTTTTGCGACATTCGCTTTAAATGATTTTGTATTTAAAGTTCTATAAGGCGCTAAAATTACACTTAATCAAAACTGTTAGTTCCTTTTAAATGTTGTTGAATTTAGTTGTTATCGAAGGAGAGTTTACTGCGGATGAGAAACATGCGCACAATGCGTGCTTGTTAACTAGCTTCAATAATTTGTCAGAAAAAGTGCTAAAAATCAAAGAAAACAAAATTATGTCTTACATTTAGTCATTTTTCTCATATTGACAATTTGAGTTAGCTATCAATAGGTAGAAGTAACATCATTTTAGAAAAGTTTCTTCGAAGATAAGAGAAAGAAGGGATTTGTCTTTTTTTTTAGAATTCTATTGAATTTATTATTTTCAATATAGACCTTACATATTATTACAATAATTTGGAATTAGCGATACGATAATAATAGTTCAAGCTTATTTTTCAATTATTGCTCAAATAAAAGATCATATATAGTATAGCTTAAAGGAAACCGCCTATCAGTTTAGTGTACAACAACTTACAATCCGATCAGATAATAACTTGTAATTAGCAAAATTCACTTATCAGCAGACAGTTAGTATTGCCTTATATGGTGGGTCTATCGATAGCACCTGACTATGGGCCCGATTTTAGAAACGGCTCGCAAGTCACATGGCACCAGATTGCACTACAAAAACAAAACAAAAAAAGTGCATTGTCTGCCCGGTGAATTATATGAACAAATATTTGACTAGCTGGGAAAAAAGCGTCTAGTCTGTGCGGTTCTGGCCGGGCGTGAATGGACGGGGTCTTGAGTGCGCCGAGCACGTGTTATCAGTGATTCAGAGTGCTGCTTTTGGATATATACACATACATATATATATATATATGTGTGTGGATAGTGCATGTAAGTGGTGCAGCCGGCAAACTTTGGACCCCATGGCGTTACTCGGTTACTTTCGGTTTGGGCCACAGCCAATTTTCCACTCGTATATCAATTCAGCTCAAGTCAATTGCGAGGCCAAAGGCTTAAGTGCCTAATACTACGGCTAAGAGTCCCAACTCAAGGTCGAACCGACAACGCCGAGAAATACGTTTGTTTTTGACCAGCTCGCGGGAGTTGATAAGCATTTTTGGAACAGCATTGAAAAACATTGAACGTTATCTGCCTTGTTGTTTTCTCTACTTTATTATTATTAGTCCGCCTGGTTTCTGTGCCAGCCAGCCAGCTATGTGGTCAGCACTCGGTACCTGATACCAGAGCTGCCGATCTTTAAACAGAAGTCTACGCCCCTATCTTTATAGTCGCGTACCTAGCAGACGTTCGGTCTTTCTGATTGCACAACGTGACGATACCCAGCACAGAGTGTGTGGGGTATATTGACTGATTGTCAATTTGTTGTGAGCATCTTATGAAATTTCGAATATTGCCAAATATTTCATTTCATAGCTATTTACCTTAGTTTTCATTTAGAATGTCCATATATATAAATATATTATTAATATGCAAAGTTTTCTTATCATCTCAACTTTATCACATTCACAGTTAACGAATTTTAAATACAGGGTATATGCCCAGTCTAGACTATCTAACTTGTGTACAACTTGTTTGTGCAAAAATTGTAAACAAAGTTCTCAGATGGAAACTGATAGTTGAGCTATTTTTCATGCGAAAGAATTCGAAGAGTGCCCAGAAATATGATTCGACTGATCAGAAAATAGTCAGTTAGTAAGCTAGTGAAGAACTTGATAGATCAATTAATATTGCTGCGAAATAATTAAATATAAGCTGGGTAACGTCTAGTTCCTAATAATATAATTCTGATTCTAGTTTTATTTATGGGCTACATTTTAAATATATTTTTAAGAACGACGCTTAATAAAAAAATATACAAATAATATATAAACATACATATGTATACATATTTCTACATATCTAAGTTTCTCCGTAGACAAAATTTATGTTTAGTTTCTTTTTTATTCATGAACAACCTCGAATCAGTTAATGCAATCTTGAGCGGCGAAACTTGTCGCGAATCTTACGTTCAGTTTGACCCTGGCGACACTTGCACCCCCCCACTTGCAGCAAGGGGCACGTGGGTGGAGCCCATAAAAACTCGAAGGCAAACGGGGGGCAAGCGAACAGTTCTCTCCCGTTGTCGCCTGTCGGGCCAAATCGCCTCAAATGTCAACTTCTTAACCTCAGACACTAGACGCAGCGGAGTTGTGTGTGTGAGTGTGTGTGTGTGTGTGTGTGTGTGTGTGTGTGTGTGTGTTGTCATAAATCTCTTATATAACCGTTTGCATAGACAAACACCGACGCCATATAAAAAGCCGCCGTCGCTGCTCACATAACGCGTCCAACTCGACGTCGACGTCGCCGTCGCCGTCACCGTCGCCGCGACTGCTAATTTTTATGATAACTGCGACGCCTGCTGCTGCTGTTGTTTGTGCTTTTTGCAGCAGCTTTTGCAGTTTATTTTGTTTAGCTTTTTGCATTACATGAAAATGACCTACAAATAAATTGCACATTCAGCGTGGAGTACGCTGGGTATACCCCCTAAAAGTGCGGGCAACAGGGTATAATGGGGTATCACCTATGCTATATACATATATTCGCGACCCAATGCTGATCTAGCGAGCTACAAAATTATAAGTATCTGTTATCATATACAATCTATTTTCTTATAGCATATATTTGGCTTGCATTCTGATATGCTGTCAGTCTTATCTAGCTGCTTTTATCAGAGTATCGGGGGTTCAGGGTTTCGCAATAGTTGCGGGCTTAAAAGAGCTTAGTCTGGGCTGAATTATATACAAGTATTATGTAGTATATATGGTAATTAATGTGATTTGTAGTCGTTTAGTCTAGGTCCATTATCATATACAATTTATTCGAATACACCATTCCAAAAAACCTTGACCCGGATGATGCGAATTTTGCACAGGTTTGTTTTTTCGGCTATTCCACAGACTTGGAGCCCATATCGCCAGCACTGGGCGAGGATATCAAGTTAATTTAACTTTTGTTCTTCTAATTTCTTTCAAATCAATAAATATAACCTTGTTTATTCTTAATTAACTTTATGTACTTCGAGAAGAAGCCTCAAGTCGAAGCTATGTACAGGATATCTCCTAGTCCGAATATCCCCCAGCAGCCGTTAAAAGTAAATAATAAATAATAGCACAACTTTCTGCGTAGCTAGGATATCTCATAGTCGTGCACTTTTGACTCGCGCATTCTAGCCTAAGTATCTACGTTTTAGCTTTAACATTTGAGATAAATATTCAAACCTAAAGCAATGACAGGCGTCTCAAATGAAGCTTAATCTCCTCACTGCCCCACAGTGCATCCCTCCCCCCTGCCTCTCTCTCCCTCTCTCTCGCTCTTTGTCTTGCCTTGCACAACCCTTTGCCCCAGCCACAGAGCAAACAATTTGCATTAATAATTTAATTGAAGAACTTGTTAAATTAAATATTTAAATTTAGCTGCAAGTCAGAGTCGCGTCACTCAAACAGTATGACAAATAATAATAATAATAATAAAACATATGAATGTAAATAAATGCAAATTAAATTACAACGAGTACAAGCTCAACATTGCCCCAGGCGAGGGGGTGCTGTGTGTGTGTGTGTGTGTGTTTGTAAGTGTGTAAGGGGGGGCGAGGGCTGCACATGCGACATTTATAGTTGTTGCAATTGATATGGACAGCCGGTTGGAGACTAGAAACGAGTGTCTGTGCACGGGTATGTCCAGGCTTATGTCTTTACATAAGATGCACATGTACATATATCACATACTTATCAGACTGACTGTGAGGTCTGTGCCTGTGTCTGCGTTGAGTGCCGCAGCCGAAGTGCTTCTCAGATACTTTGCAGACTTAGCTGGTGCTCAAAGTATCTATGCGAGCAAATCTTTGGGAGATACTTGAGATGTTTGCAATTTTCATAGGCTAAAGGGTGCTCATATTAAGATTTTGGCATACATATACTTAAATCATCTTTCGTAGTATTTTAAAGCAGATAGAAATAGTTTAGTAATATAATATTACAGATGTTACACTAGTGCAGCAATTTTAATTATCAGAAGTTAAAGTGCATTAATTTTTTTAAATACTTTTCGTAGACAATTAAATATAATACAAAATATTACAATAATATTAAATCAATAAAACTAATAATAAATTTCTATACCTTTTTATATCATATGTTTTTGTTTTACTAGCTTACCCGTGTTTCCAATAACTCCAGACTATTTTCCTCTATAAACACAAAAAATAATTGCTTTCGGTATTCGTAACTCCAAACAGTTCCTTAGCTAACAATTGCCTCGTAAAGCGAAATTTTTGTGCACAATTTGTAGTTTGGCAAGCTAATTGGCTCTTGGCCATTTGGTTAACGGAAGCCGCCAGATGCAGCGATCTTGTTAATGGCTCGATAGTTTTAACGATCGCGACGGCTAGACATTTAATAGATCGATTCGAGTACATAACACGTCACAACAAGTCTGCCCCAGACGAGACGTGACGAAACGCGCGCATATAAAATAGTTGTTTTTTTCCCGACACTCTGCCGATAAGACGAGGAAGCGTATTACGCAGATTCCATAGCTCAACAGGCGAACCCTCAGCTCTCGAGTCCCAAAGCCCTCGGAGCTCTCCAGATTGGTATTAATAGTTAGTTCTCTGCCAAGTGCCACATGTCTGGCTTGCACACACACACTCTCTCTCTCTCTCTCTCTCTCTCTCTCTCACACACTCACACCTCTCTGTCTTGCCCTCTCTGTTGCTCAATGACTTTCAGCCGTGCATTCAGCTATGAATGTCTGGTTGTTTGGGTGTTTGAGTACTTGTGTGTCCATGTGCTGAAAAATCAAATAAATATTTGCAAACTGAGAACACGATTTTACTATTTGTTTACAGACGTAATCAATATAGGAATTCAAATGCAAAAATACATAAGGCAACAAACAAAACAGCCTACTTGATTCAGAACGAATTCAAAATACAGTAACTATTTCATTTCAGTATCTGCTTTGAAAAATGTTCCAAATAGTCAACAGATCTTAGTTAAGATCCACAGAGTTGAAAATTAAAAATAAAACTGCAAAAAAATTAAACAAATTTCAAATATTTAAAACTACCCTTTTTCAAAATGATTTTTTTTTAAGTAAAACTTTCTAAATATAATTTAAATATTTTTTAAAGTTTTATGCTTAACTTTTTGCACAATTTGTGTTTATTTATTTATTTACATAAAATCTCTTTCATATTTGCTGACAAAATTGTAATACTCTCTCTGTCTCTCTGGACAGTGTATCAAAATATTCAGCAGACACAATAAACCAGATTGAATATTTATGAGTTGTCGTGCAAGTTGTCTCAATGTTGTTGTGATTATTATGACTATTTATAATCGAATCGTATGCAAAAATGTGCATTAGAACTGGTTTCATAACTACCCTACATATGATCAAGAAATTATAAATAGAATTGTATATTGATATAAAGCAATTAGCAGCGGCTCCCTTTTAAAATTTCTTTATCTACTCTGCTCTACTTAAAAAAAATTTGATTGTACATCATTTTGTCAAGTCATCAACTTGCAAGTAATTTCATCGATAATGCTAAGCAAATTTATTGTGTGCTGATATAGAATAATGCAATATCATTGTATTCATGATTGAGACATAACGTTTGTACAACAAAAATTGCCCTCGTCTGGGCAAAAAATGCATATCACGAAACGATTAAATGTCGTACTTGAATAACAGTCCTCGAACTTTTAGCATAATAAGGGTAGGAAAAATAAAAACATAAAAATCTGTTTAATTTCAATATAAATATATATTTGGCATTATTGTAATACCATCAATACATTTATTAATTTAAATCAGTTTTTATAATCATACCATAAAAACATTTTTTAATTTATATTGTTTTAATTTTGAGCAATTAAATTTCTAAGCTATAAATTATATCTTTGCCTCGTCTAGGCTTTATAAATAATTCTAGTGCATATCTTCAACTTTTAGTACTCTGTCTGTACGTAAATTAGACAAATACAAGTTTATTACGCATACGCCGTGTTGGTTTTTTTTTTTTTTTTGTTGACATTTGTATAAATGTGTATATATAAAATATTAGATAAGTAGCTGAAGATTATGTTGTATAGAATTTATAAGCTTAGTAGTATAAAATATTATTTGGAAATCTAACAAGCATTTTTTTTGTTCTTCTTCCTGCCTCTCCAGTTTATATATGGCATAGAGCATGCAACTTATCAACTTAGCTGAAATTGAAAACTTTTCGGTTTATTTTTTTTTCAACACTTCTATTATTTTATTTCATTTTCTTTTTTTTTTTTGTAGTTTTCGGGTCTCGCCTTTGAATATTTTAATATTTTTTTATTGCGCTTTGGCGAGACGATAGCAATGGCCACACCTTCAGCGTCTAGAGACTCTACACATAAGCAAGTAGAACCCAAAGCTAGACGACATTTTGTTGCTGCTCCAGGTGCGAGACTCGTGTGAGTGTGTGTGTGTGTGTGTTTGTGCGGGGTCTGCGGGGCGCTCAGGTAATATTCTTTATTTGCATAGCAATTTTGGTTGTATGTCGTTTTATGTCTGTTTACTTTTCAGTTTTATGCCCATATGCGAAAACAAGAGCGACCAAAATAAATAAAATCATAAAAACGAGAAAAAAGAGTTGTTTTTAGCGTGTCGAACTTTGAATACTCTTAGATGTAAAACAGATATAGCCTTAGGAAAAATCAAAAATCGATTTTTCTACAAAAACTAAATGATCAAGTATTTTGATTTCAATAAGATTTAGCTTATAGGTATAAGGAGCATATTTATGTTTTGATAAGTTTGATTTAGATATAAAAAAAAATAAGAAGGGTAAACGAGGTACGAATGCTGCAGTCATGAGTACAGATATATTGGCAATTGATTCCCAATTATATAATAATAATCAAGTTACTTTCAGCCAAGGAAATACTTGGCCTACCAAATGAGTCGAATGTCGCATTTGGCAAGCGCGGTTGGGCATGCCCTTCGGTTAGGGTATACGCGTAAAACGTGGGCTTAGCCTATTTATTCGCATTGCCTCCACAGCCAGCATTATGAAACTTGACCTAGACGACAATGGCGGCTTTATCAGCGCCGCACGCGTGCCGCCGGCTGCTGGGGTGTGAATCGCCGTCCGGCGGCGGGGTTCGCAACTGCGACATGGAGAAACTGGCCAAGCCCCAAAACAGACAGAGCCGCCCCAAATCACCAGCCAGCCAGCCAGCCAGCCAGCCAGTTGTGCTGTGCATTCGTTGTATTTATAGAAATAATCAAAAATTCAACGCGAAATCAATATTTGACATGGCGTTTACTTTAACTGCTCCCCCGTGCGGCCCCAGTCCGTCCCGCACCAGCCATTTGTTATTATTTATTGCGTTGAAAAGTTTCATTATCAAAATTTTGTACACTTTTTTCGCTTTTCTTTTTTTTCCCTCATTTTTGTGTACAATTTACATAAGGCGACGTCTGTTGTTGCCGCTGCAACTTTGTTGCGGCTGGGGGGAGGAACTGGGAGCTGGGCGCTGGGCGCTGGGCGCTGGGGGCTGGCAGCTAGGAGCTAGGGACCTCGAACTGGAGCTGCTGCTGCTGCTGCTGCTGCTGCTGTGGCTGGTGAAATGTAATGGCCGCAGCCGAAAATAGCAGCAGCAACAATGACAGCAAATGGCAGTGTAAAAGTTTTTGTTGATAGCAGCCAAGTGGAAGACAGTGGAGCCGGCTCATGAATGCCGCTGCAAATGTTGGCGTATTGGCCCCAATGTGCCCCCTTGTGTGCGTCCTTAGAAAGTTGCCGCCTTTAATGGCCTTGGCATTGCCCTAAGATGTTTATGATTTATCAGCTGCTACGTGGAGTCACAAAAAGTTGCCAAAACGGCATTGTTAGGGAGTGGGGCCTGTAACAGATATTTGGTAGATATAGTGGCATGTTTCTTACAAACAAAGCTTTCCAATTGGGAGAGTGTATTTACAAAAAAAGGAAATTAAATATATGCATTTATGTGTCTAAACGAAAAGGTCTGCTGATAATTATTACACATACGCAGCGTTGTTTCCTCAATAAAAACTCTTTTTTTACGGCTCTGTAGCTGAAATGTAATTTCAATAAATAATAATTAAAAACTGAGCAGTGCCAGAAAAAAATATATTAATTAATAAAAATGAATAAATAAATAGTCAATAAAACAAGTTATTACACATACGCAGCATTGTCCCATTTAAGACTAAAATTCATTTTTATTAAATTATAAACAAAAAGGTAAAATGAAAATAAAACGAAATGTTCATCAATAATATATTTATTGTTGACATTTTTATAAAAAAGTGTTTGTTTTGCTTTCCAAATGAATAACAAAAACTCATCATACAAAGTTTTTTAGTAAAATTTAAAATTTAAATAATTATTACACATACGCAGCGTGATACCTTGAACATTTATTGCGCTGGCTGTTTTTCCTAATTTTTATAATATTTGAAGTCTAGCTTTGAGCTGTGAATACCATTTAAAAATAATTATAATGGCTACTATGTCCTTCAGCTAAACTTATACTACATCCCTAAATTGTTGTTGCTTGGTAAAATTAATTTTTTACTTTTAATTTGGCTATTTATTAACTTAATTAGTTTATTTTATCTAACCATTTTCATGTTTATAGCCTTTGCTCTCACTTGCCAGCCACGTTTGCCCCACTGTGCGGCACCGCAAAACGGTGCAGTGGCAAAAGCAAAAACAAATGCCATGAAAACATTTTAAAATTCAAATCAACGCGATTTTTGTTGTTTCCTTATTTTATTTTGCACAGTTTTCAGAGCTGGCGCAGTTTTGTTTTATTTTTTTTTTTCTTTTCTTTTTATTTGTATTTTTAGTTGTTGTTTTGTATTATTTTTTTTTTTAATTTCTGGTCACGTATTTGTTTTGTTTCGTTTCATTTTTGGAAACAATATTGTGCCACGACAATAACACCAGCCGCGCCGGGGACATGTCCGGGTTGAAGAGTGGGAATCAGCGTAGCTGGAGTTGGAGTTGGAATCAGAGCTAAGCCGGGAGCTCGAGCTGGAGCTGGAGCTGGAGTTGGAGCCGTGGACGGTCTGCGGTTTGCAGTCGCAGTTGGATTCGGCTCTGAATTTCTGTAATGTGAGCCAATTACTGGAGAAGGCTTTCGAGTGGCTTCTCGTTTGCCAAAGTGTTTAGCATTTGCGAGTGTTTTCAGGGCTGGGGCTAGGCGACAAAAACAAGGCCTGGACCGAATTTTAGATACCCTTGAGTGCATGCTAACCAACTGTTGAGAGTAATTGGTTAGCTTGGTGAAGATATACAGATATAATATATATATAAATATAGAGGGAGAGGTGGGCAGAGCAGAGCAGAGCAGAGCTATATAAACACTCTGCTATTGCCAAATATTAAAAAATGAATATGCAAAGAGTTCATGTTAAGTAGCTGTTACATTAAGCTTTTAAAATGCCAGCGTACCCTCGTTAATCACTCATGTATTTGCAGGGTATGCGAGCTGAAATTTATTTTTGCGCACCCATACAAGAAATATTTGTTTGGTCTTTATATTTGATTTTCCCTGCTCAGCATCTGTATCTGGGCATAAATCGTCCTTCTATTATGGCATGCACATTTGCAAAATGCGAATACGTGATCTTCGCATTATAATTACTCTCCGGCTTGCCGGCTCTTAACTTTTTCTGCTTTGCAGTTATCCCAGTTCTTTGGTTTTTGTTTTGGGGCATATAATTCTTAATGGCCATGGCACATTTCTCTGCCATTTCGTGCATTTAATGATTATTTTTGTATTCTTTTTTTTGTGTTTTACTTCTCCCTTTATTTTTTAGTTTTATTTTCTGGGCAATTTGATTTGAATGCTGTGCTATCTGGCGCTATTGTTCGCCTGCTCTTCCATTATTAGTCTCATGAATTTAATGGGCCTTTAATTATTTCTTATAATTTTAAAGCCATTATGCGAACCATGAGACAGCTGACATCAAATATGAATGGTTAAAATGCCAAAAATAAAAAATAAAAATCTTCATAACTTGTCTCTCATTCTGGTTATGGAAAAACGAAGTAAAAATTAAGCTCCAAAAAATATGCCAAATTAAACTCGATGTATAGCTTATAGCGAATTAATTTGGCTTATTCTTATTTAAATAATGTTAAAAAACAGGCATTTGAATTATGTTGCAAGGCCCAAGTCTAGACTTTATACATTAATAGCATAAATAATTTATTATGAGCTTCAAGAAAGTTTCTTCGTATAAGCCTCAGTGCAAATAAAATTGCGAACATGGAATTCTGAGCCCAAAGTGGGGTTTTTTCGGAATTCTTAAATTTTGAGAAACTGAATTCAGTCGATTGTGAAACTTTGTCTCTGTTCCTGAATAGACCGGTTTAAAAGGAACATAATTCTTAAAACTTTGACTGGACTACAGAGAATCGAGTAAAAGTAATGCTAAACTGAAAGGTTATATAATACTGATAATGAAAAGAACAAGAACTTTAAGTTTTTTAGGTCACATCTGCGACCCAATAAAGTATATATATTCTTGATCAGTTTTTATTTTTATTATTTATTTTTTTATATTATTTGTTTTAGCTAATATGTTTTCCTACCTGTCTGTGCTTATGCAAACTAGTTATCGTTACATAACTTCGCATAAGTTTATTTTATATATCCCATAGGAATAGCCGTAAAGTCTGTTTTGCTATAACAAATTGTTTTATGTACAAAGATATCCCCGGTAAACTTGACAATTAAAAAAGTCACAATGTTGCTAACATATCTTATCAACATGGGAACAATATAGCAGCTAGCTTCGATAGGAACAATCGGCCGAGAAATTAGTTTGCTTATGAAAAACATATTTGTTTTTCAAGATATCTTAATCAAACTGAACAGTTAAAAGTGTCACTCAACATAAAAGTAAATGTTTATCAACATTGAACGTCTATATCATATAGTTGGCGTAGGAACAATCGCGCAAATAATCAGTTTTTGTACGAACAAGTTTTTTGTTTATCACGAAATCTTAACCAAAGTTAACTGTTAAAAGTGTCCCCACATAACAATATCGACCCATTATATCATATAACTGCCATAGGAACAATCGCTCACAAAAAATTTTTTTTTTAATGAAAAACTTTTTTTTTATCAACTTAACAGTTGAAAGCATCGTCATTTTTACCAATATCTCTTTTTAATATATCCCAATCAACCTTGGCAATTCCGAATGTTCCTCTGCTGCTGGCACCTGAGTAAGCTTCTATATAATAATGACTTATATATGAACAATCGATAACAAAAATTATATTTTCGTATGCAAACTGTGAGCTCTAAACGATAGAGAGTATTTAATCTTCTTCTTTTTCAATATATTATTTTAGCTTTAAGTAAAACACTTTCAATATAAAAACTATATAGGGACAATAAATTATAGAGATATATGTCTTCTTTTTCAAAATATTATTTTAGCTTTAAGTAATATATTAATTAAAACTGTGAGCTGTAAATTATAGAGATACAACATTTTCTATATGTCTGCAAGGGTATTTAATCTACTTCTTTTTCAATATATGAAAGCTAACGAATTGCAGCACAAGTGTTAAACAATTGATAAATAGTTGTATATAAAGTGCGGAGTGTTGTTGGGCAGCGCGGACTGCGATTCCCACCAGAAGCTGCCCACGCAAGCACCGTCTGAACTTTAAGGCCAACAAAAGTTGTGGCAACTTGGTCAACTGCATTACCTGTAGCCGAAGTGGGCTCCCCTGGCTGTCCCATTAGAGCAACAAATTAGCTGCAACAGCAACGCCCGCTGCGCTGCCTGCGCTCTGCTTTATCCGTTCTTGCAACATCCGGAACTTATGGAAGGGGGGAGGGGGGGGGGGGCTAGCTCGTAATTTACGAGCCAGCAATCGCAGACGACTATCGTAATAGCTGGTAACAGCATTTGTGCATTTTGTTTTGCCATAAATCATATTGGTAATGCAAGTTCTGCAACAACGGCAAGCAGCTGCATAGCCCCCACCCCCCCCCCCTTTGGCCCCCTCAGTTCCTGTTTCATTCCCAGTTCTCGACGCGTTGCCCTTTCGGAATCCACTTGGACAACATTGTTGAGCTTCGTCTACAACGCAGTTTCTTGGCTTACTTTTCTACTTGCCGTTGTTGTTGTGAAACGCTTTTGGCTAATTGATTTACAACACTTTCCAACCTTTCCCAATACCAACTGACAAATGCAGGGCTTTCAGCTTTTTACTCTGTTGTATATAGAATATATAGTATCTTTTTGTACTCATTTTTACGAAGTGAATAGAGTATATTGGGTTTATTCGATGTCCGTTTGTCCGCCTGTCCGCCTGTCCGCCCGTTTGTCCGTCCATCTGTGCGATAGAAGTTAGAATCTTGAATCTTTGATTATATACTCGTGTACACCCGCATTGCATAAAATATGTATACTTACTTGTTTAAACCCACTGGGGGCGTGGCATTTCGATTTATTCCATATATCTCTCTCAGTTTTAAAGCTAGATATATCAAATTTTGCAGAAAGCTTACTGAAGACCTCCTCTAAACATAGTACAAACATATTTTGGCTACGTTCACTGGGGAAGTGGCAAATAGATAGAATTCATAAATCTTGGGGGCGGGTAAGCCGCGAAAAGAGCAATTAGGACCTTTTTCGACTGCTGTGGACGAGTATTGCGCAGTCGGCGACGCCCGACTGCAACGTTCGTACTTGTTTGTATTTTTTTTTATCAAACTCCAGAGCTCTAGGCACAGCGCGGGGCGGGTTGGGATTTGCTCAATGCTCTATTGTGTGACAATCGCTATGTGCACGATATATGTACTTATATATACATGTAGTATGAGTGTGTGTGTGTGTGTGTGTATATGCCTGCTTATCAGCATGTATAATAGAACTATATAGAGTGGAGCGCTGGCTCCCTGGGGCCGCATTGGGTGGCGCGAGCTGTTTGCGAAAATAATTTATGGCAAACTGTTGATTGTTGACATGGGGGCACCAGAGCTCCAAGTTAAAGCCGCTCAGATGGTGTGCGCTTGTGTGTGTGTGTGTGTGTGTAGAATTTATCATTAGTTTTTTTATATACACACTTATATATACACATATATATATATTTGATGTTGCTTTCAGCTTCGCGAAGCGAAACCAAAACGAAACGCGACGAGCAAAACAAAAGCCTCCAAAAACACAGCGACAGCTGCTTGGGGCCTGTTGGTTGCTTTTCAAAAGCATTGCGTCATTTACTGTGGATTGCCGCTCAGTTAGCCCCACCCCTGCCCCCTCTCCAGCTGGCCCCCGCCCCCCTTCCCCCTGCCAGACGATCGCAGCACGTTGCTCGCTCGCTCGTTTCCTAGAAAATCGCCACAAATTCTACGAACTGGCAACGTCAGAAGTATAGAAACATGTACCCGATATAGTAATTGTTGTATGTGTATGGGCAACTACTATATCAGTACTATGTTTGATTTCTGTTGTTCGCAATTACCCGTAAACACAGCCCCCACTTCCCCCTTTCGGTTCGTTCTGATTGGAAGCCAAATCAAATAACGAGTCAAATTTTAAGTGCTGCTTGTAGAAAGTTAATTTGAGGAGTTTATCTTTTGTTTCAGTTAAACTTGGCAGACAGTCATGCTGTTGTCTTTATCTAAATTGATATATGTTTGGAACTTTACAGATTCCGAAAATACAATTGCAGCCCTCAGTGTGTAAGTTGTGAATGAGATGGGAATCATTCAGTTGTGTCTATATAATATTATAGTTGTATTAATAAATAATGCATATAGTCGATTAATTATCTCGCGGGTATACTGAATCCACTTACTAAGTTTATAGCCCTATTTGAATCACTTTAAATATAATTAATAATAAAATAAACACTATTTCAGTACTACAAATATGAATTTATTTATTTTGAATGATGAAATCCTATTGAAAATATTAATTAGAGCTAAGAAAAGCAGTATAATTAATAATAAAATGAATATAAAATAAACACTATTTCAGTATTACAAATACGAGTTTATTTAAATAGAACTCGAATTGAAATGATGAAATCCTATTTAAAATATTAAATAGAGCTAGAAAAGCCATTATAAATAATAATAAAATAGTAAGAAATCTTGACTGGAAATTATGAAAAGCTCTTTAATATATTAAATAGGGCTGGAAAAATCGGTATCTACCACATTCAAAAGTAATCTTTAGCCGCTTGCAATGGTTCCCACCTATTATAACATAAACTATTTCGCTAGAAGCTCTTTTAAAATAACTTCAAGGCAATATGGCCTTGATCCAAATATATATGCATGTTTGTATGTTCATTCATTCAATAGTTCTTATCGTCTAGCATTTTTTTCTAGCTGTTATCAAAAAGCACATAATATGTCTAAAATTGTACTCTTTGATATTGTGCTCAATCTAAAACTACAAAGATTATACATAAATAAGTTGAAAAATATTTAAAAAATTAAAATTGCTAATTTTTCAGCATTTTTGTTCATGTGCATTAAAAATAAAATGTTTATTTTTCTAAATATCTATAAGCACAAATATATTATTATTATATTTTATGTTTTTTTTTTTCTAATTTTTGTCATATAATAAAAACACAAAAGTGTTATTGTTAAGTCTTATAAATAGGTTTTATTTGTCATATTTGAATACTTTTTATTTATAACTTTTCTTTATATTATATTATACTTTGATAAATTGCGTAGGAACACGTAATATTTAGCTGTAATCAAAATTCACACAATTTTTATTTGTTTGTGGCTTTTTTTGTTTTGTTAAATTCTGTTTTTGCAATTAATAATTTTAATGTTTTTCAGACAGTTTTGCCTAGTTCTTCGTTACACTTGAGAGCTTTTCTGATTTATGTTCAAAACAAGCAACAATTGTTACGATGTCATTCACGCCAAAAGGCAAACAACGAACTCCATTGTAACGCCTGCCCCAGAACCCAGAGCCCCCAGAACCCAGAGCCCCAGTACACAATTAGGCGTTTGTGGAGCCCGTTCATGAGTGCCACGAATAATCGCATTATAAATGCGCAGTAGAATGAGCTTTAGTTTCGATTCGATATGGAAAACACTTGAAGAAAGCTGAAAAAACAAGTTCAAACTAGTTGAACTTTCCAAAAGTTTATAAATTTGTAGCTAGAGTATTGTGAGGCAATATAAGGCACAAGTCTTTAACTAGGCTAGAAGTTGCTCATTACATTCTTCAAAAATTGAGATATTACTCACCATATATAATCCTTTTCCATTTCAAGAATAAAACAATTCATAAAAATCATTTTCAAAATGAAATAATTCAACAGTTTTATTAGTTAACTTTTGCTCAATTCAAATTAGTTTCAGTAACAAAAAAAAAAAAAAAATAGATACTTATATATAAATGTTCATATTTAGATTTTTGTTTTTGTTTTTTTTATGTACAGAGCGCTTTAAGTTGGAAACATATGTAAGTATTAATAGCGTTTATATCCTGATATGTTCCCACAAAAAAAATTAATTAAGTTTACATTGTGTCTACAGTTTTTTGTTGCTGATTCAACATGGGCACTTAATATATACAAATATAACATATATATTCATTTTTTAATGTATATCGATTCATTAATGCATAAGATAACAACTCTTAATTGACTACAAAAAAAAAGGCACCTGAGTTCAAAGTGTTATTGCCAAATGTAAATAAGGTAAACAAATAAAAATTAAAATAAAACTCAAAATATATATATGTATATACGGATTATACAGTTTGCAGTATGGATATATACGCATACAAAGAGATACAAAAAAAAAATTAAAAGTAAAGGAAAAAAAACAATATTTAATTCATTTTAATTAATGGTATGTTGACAAAAAGTTCTCGTGGGTTGTTGACTGATTACTGATTACCGCTGACCGCTGACTGTTGATTGACTAATCTGCGCGATATCGCTGATATGCATGTCTATATATATATAGTATATTTATGTACATATTTAGTTATCCGTATTTGTATAAAGTACTTAAATGGTCTTTGTCCCTGAATGAAATGCGCTTGGCCAATAAACCCGCCCCTAACTACACTTAGAATTGTTGGCTCTCTTGTTGCTCTGTTTGCATTTGCTGACTAGTGCGTTTTCTCCCGGTCCCTGCTCGGGCGCCACCCTTAACTACAAGCCGCCTAAATCGCTACCCTTTCTTTCTTGCTTTGCGTCTTCTCTGTTCCTGTTCTCTGCCCTATTGCATCTTGTACAGCTGCGGCGGCTCCTTGGAGGCCGGCATGCCCTGATCGTACTTGCCCAGCTCCGCCTCGTAGAGCAGGTTGTTGATCAGATGCTTCACCACGATCTTCGACTTGGACGTCTTTAGTTTGCGTATGGTGATCGCCACGTACTCGCCAAAGACTCCGTACTCATCCACATGGCTGGCACTCAGATTGTTGCTCCCACTGCTGTTGTTGTTGTTGATGTTGTTGCTGCTGCCGCTGCTGCTGCTGATCTTTATGGGCGTGGCAGCAATGCTGGAGATGCCGCTGCTCGTTGTTGTCGTTGTGGCCAGCGAGTGCAGATCCAAGGATGCGGACGAGTGGTTGTTGTTGTTGTTGTTGTTGTTAGTGGTTATATTATTGGCCACAGTTGGCGAGGAGGAGAGATCACGATCACGATCACGTTTTTGTGCCATGTTATTGGAATGTTGTTGCTGTAGTTGTTGCTGTAGCTGCTGCTGATGCGGCGGCTGTGGGTGCCCATTGCCGTTGTGGCTGCTGTGGCTGAGATTGTGGCTAAAGTGTTGCTGGAGCGTCTGAAATGCGATCTGATTGTGGTTCATCTGATGATGCTGATGCTGATGATGCTGCTGCATCGCCGACTGCGACTGCGCCGTCGACTTGATCGGCGTCAAAGTCAGAGCCCCAACCACGCCCCCGACAATGCCAACGCCCACGCCAGCGCCGACATCACCGCCATCCATCTCATCCATCTGCGCCTTGCGCTTACGCGGATTATATGTCAGATCCGTGGGCTTATAGTAGCTCAGCGAGAGCGGCGTGCTCGTCTGCCGGTCGAGCATACCCAGCTCGGATTCGTGCTCGATCTGTGTTCCGATAAATTGAGAATGAGCCAAAGAGCACGAGACAGTGGTTTAAACATAAGTTGGCAAGCACTTCAATTTCATTTCCAACAAATGAAGGTAAATGAAAGTGTAAGATCTAAATTTATATATTTTTCGTGTATATATAATACACATTTTGAATAGGAATGTCTTGAAAATAATTCAACTTCTATAAATTCAAATATTTTATAAGTTTAATTATCCTTTTACGTTGAAGATAATTTTTGAAAAAATAATAATTAGCAAGTGCAAATAAAATATTTGAACAAAATTTTAATTTCTATTAATAAAAATATATATGGAAAGTTTAGGTGTCTAGTTAGTTTTTCACTAATATGAAATATATGTGCTTGAATTGATATCTTTAATTTAAACTTTTTAAATATTAAATGCTTTAGAAGTTCAATTATTTTATAGAGAATTATTTTTAAAATACGTTTTCTACAGCTTTGTTTTTATTTAAAAATCTAGTAACCTAGTTATTAGTTTTTCCCGAATTCATTTAAAAAAAAAAATAAATTTCGCATGTTAAAATTTGAGCCATATTTTTAAAATATTAATTTTACATAATATGTACATACCCCACTACTCCTATGAGTAGTAGGGTATTCGAATTACGATCCGTGAAGTCAATTAAAATGCAATTAATAATCGTGCTGGGGTTAACTAGTCGTACTTACGATTTCTGTTTTCACATCTTCGGCGCTGATATTGCAATAGCTCTCGCCATCCAATTCGGAAGAAGAACGTGTCTGCGAAAGAGCGAACAAAAACAAATCGTTAAAAATTAGCAACAACTATAAGAAGAAGAATAACTACAACAATAATGGCGATGTGAAGAATTTGTCAGAAAAATAATAATAATAATAACAACAAACACAACAACTAAATAATAACAAATAATAATGGGCAACAAAAAAAGAAGGCAGAGAGCAAAAAAAAAAACAAATTAGAATAGTAATAAAAAATAAATAAATAAATGTGAGCAACACACACACACACACACACACACAGACAGACTTTGCATACAGATGGCGGCGGCAGCGCCAGCGGCGATTAAATTAGTTGTAAAGGTGGAGCGGGAGGGGCTGGCGACGCGACGAAGTCAACATTGAAGTGGACCAACGAGTGGCCAAACAGACGAATAGACGGACGAAGCGAGCGAACGAAAACAACGAAAACAAACGCAAAACGCAGCGCAACTTGCTGTATTGAAGCTGCTGCTGCTTAGGCGGGTCCATTGCCAGCGCAGGGGTTGCGGGTGGGCGGGGCGCGGTGTCAGCGCTGCCTGTTGGGCGGGGGCAGGGGGTCGGCGCAAAACGTGTAGCCGCCGATTTCTACGGCTGATGCAACACACATATGGCTAACGTAGCAGCAGCAGCAGCAGCGCAAATCAAAGCCAGTTGACACACACACACACACACACAGGCTGGACACACACACTTGCACAACACACGACGCTTATCAAGCGCATGCGACGCAATAGCAGCGCCAGCACAGTGACAAAAATATATGCTTAATTATTGCAAAGCTCCAAGTAAATAAATAAAATATCGATAAATCGATATCGCAGTTTAAGCTAGTGCTAATGCGTTTTATGAATTCTACTCAAAATGGCACGCATGAACACCAATTCACTGTCATCAACGCAGTGTTGCCACCTTGTCGGTATTTTTCGAGCTCTGCAGTTCATTTGCAAAATGAATTCCGAAACAAGTGCAATGCAAAGGCAATTATTAAATATGTATGTATATAGAGTATGCAAAGATGCTGGCAACAAAGCTTGCACACAATTCGTTTGTGTTACATAGAAGCTCGTGCCACTGTGCGCCACAGTTTTTGCTGTTGCTGACGAACCGCTAGACACGGAGCCAGCAGCGTCGGCGCGTGTGCTGCTGCCGCAAAACAAGTCAAACCACTCACGCATACAAGCAAAGGCACACACACACATACGCTCATTCTCACTTGCCTGAAAAGCAAAAGCTTCACCGGAACGACAACAACAAACAAACAAGAGAATGCTGCACTTGGCCATGTGTGATAGCTGAATACTCTAACAAAAACGGTGCTATGCAAAAAAAAAAGCTTAATTAACTGTAAGCAGTTAGTACAACAAATATGTAAAAGAATATATTAGTACATTTGTATGGGTTGCATTTGCACGTTTGTATAATTTTTTGCCGTAATAATACAGCAAAAACATAAAATGAATTTGTTGTAATAAAATTAGCTGATTAATTAATTTCTAAATTAGTTACATTTAATTAAAAATGTTGAGGATTTTTTCTCATTTTGCTAAGCATTGTTTGACATACTGCATGCACGAATCGCACATGCCTATGCGGCATTATAGTGTATAGGTCATAAGAAATGAGAAATAATATGTACAGCAAAGTAAAATCAATAAGAAATAAGCAATAGGCAATAGGAGCTTACCACAGCAGCTGAGACGGCTGCAGCGGCGGCCGCTTCTGCTGCTGATGATGCTGTTGCGTCGCTGCCGCCGCCGCCCGCACAGCCATTGGAATTGGCGTCGGAGCCCGCTGCATCGGCTTCCAGATTATGTTCCCGTTCCCTTGCGCTGGCCGCTGCCGCATGGACTGCTTGGGCGGCAGCAACGGCAGCAGCGACGCGAGCAGCGAACTCTTCGTGGTGCTGCTGCTGCTCAACCTGTTGCTTGCCCGCAGCTGTCAGCTGTTCCAAATCTAGGCTATGCATCAGCGTCAGTTTATCAGCTGCTTCCGATTCCAGCAGCGCTGCCGCCGCAGCCGCCGGCTCGACATCGCCGTCAACGGCGTCGGCGTCGCGTTCACCGTCCAAAATGAATCGGATGGCCTCGTAGGCGAACCACATGGGCTGATAGAGAACGCCACGGTTGCGTCCGTTCAGCACCTTGCCGTGCTCGCGATGGAAGGAGGAGCGCAGCGATTTGATTTTCGATCGGATCGAGCGTATCTCGGTGCCATATTTCTGGCTGAGCAGCTTGAGGGCCTCGTATTTGGTCTGCTTGATGTGGTAGCCCTTCGTGTTGGGGTCCCACAGCACGCGCTGCCGCCGATAGTCCTCGATGAAGCCCAAGATCGTTGCGCGCGACCATTCGATGCGGTCCGCGGGCGATGCCAGCGCCGACGGCGACGGCGGCTGCGGCTGCGCTGCGGCGTCCACAATCAAAGCGATGGCATTGGAATTGGCGTCGAGCTTGTACTGCGCTGCGCTGGCGCTGGCGCCGCTGCTGGACATCGTGCGGAGAAAGTTAACTGTTAAGGAGGCGGTGGTGGTGCTGCTGCTGCTGCTGTGGTGCAATGGGTGGTGCGGCTGTGGCTGGTGCTGGACTTGGTGGGGCTGGTGGTGCGCGCGCGCGCAGGCGACTGCCGGAGAGAGTGCGAGAGAGAGAGAGATAGAGAGGAAGGCAGCAAAGAAGGTAAACACAACGCAACGCAACGCAAAACGCAACGCGACGTTAAAAAAAAGCGTCCACAACACGTTGCTTTTGACTTTCGACTGAGGCGGCGGCGGCCGCGGCTAGCGGTTGTGTGGCAGAGGAAGCGTAGCAGCAGCAGCAGCAGCAGCAGCAGTAACAACGGCAGCGGCAAGTGTGGCGGCGGCGGCGGCCAAACGGCAGCTCAGCTGCACTTTGTGCGAGAGAGCGCGCGAGTGAGCGATGCACAGTGGTACGCAACTGAACTGCAGTTCAACAAAAACCAAAAAGCTAATTTCTAAATATGGAATTCAGTTCAATTTTATAATGACAAACTTATCAATGTCAAACGTTCTAAATCGGAATAGCTTTTTAATCAATTTCAAGCAATAAACATAAATAAAAAGCACAAAACAAAATAATGCCTTTAAGTTTAACAGAAAAAGAAATATTGAAATTCGAATTTTAAGCACTAATTATATTGTTCAATTTGAATAATTGTGTAGATAGATATTTTTAGACAATTTGTTTAAATTTACAGCCAATCATTTCAATTGTGCTTCATATATTAAATAAAACTAAATAAAGTGCAAAACTTTATTCATTCTTATTTAAAATATAAGCAATGTTATAGAATGGTTTTTTGAAAGAATATCGAATATGTTTGCATGGCAATCAAGAGTTCGTTTGCCACGTGCGATCAGCTTTTGTTCGCTTGTGTACCACTGTGCGACGTCGCTTCGTCCAAAATCAACGCAAAGGTGTGCGACTCTGTGTTTGCTGTTTGTATGGGTGTGTATGTGTGTGTGTACGGCCAGGCATGTGCGCGAGTGTGTCAGTGTGCGTGCCTGTGTTAGTTGTGTGCGTGTGTGTGTGTGTTAGTGTGCTGGTTGCAGCGGCACGCGGGGGCTTTTTTTCGCTCACTCAACGACTCAGCTGCTGCTGTTATTGTTGTTGTTGTTGTTGTTGTTGTGGTTGCTGTTGCCGTTGCTCTGCCCGGAGACCTGTTGGTTGCTCGCTTGATAATGCGACGCTTTGTTGTTGTTGTTATTGTTGTTGTTGCTGTTGCTGCTGCTGACTGTTTTGGCTTTTCTATTTGTTGCTGCTATCAGCTGTTTTATTGCATTGTTGTTGTTGTTGCCGCAATACATACGTGCGACGTGACGTTGCTGCTGCTGGTGTTGTTGCTGTTGCCACTCGACGTTGACGTTACGATCCCCCGACACGTTCGTTGTTGTTTTCGCCGCTTCGTCGTTCGTCGTCGGTCGTTCGCTGTTGAAATCACGATTTGTACTAATTTCACATATTTAAACTGTGTGTGGCATGCGCGCTGCTCCAAACGGGCCAGTTGCTGCTGTTGTTGTTGCTGTTGCTGTTATTGTTGTTGCTGCTGCTGCCGCTGCCGCTGCTGCTGCTGCTGCTGCTGCTGCTGCTGTTGGCCGTAAGTTCGTCACTTGGTTTTGTGCTCGCCCCAAACCACCGCCCCCGCCCCACGCCTCAAACACCTTCCAATCTTGTTGTTGTTGTGGCTTTAGCACTTGAGCACAGATCATTACAGCTACATCATAAGCTTTGCCAAAAGCTTAGAATAAGCACAAATCCGACAGCATGCGCCTTCAACTTTTCTGCACCTTGTGTGAAGTTTAGTGGAGTTCAATACAACTTTTACTATGATTGTTTTTTTTTTTTTTTTATTTGTTAGTCTTGTTTCGTTTGTTGTCCAATCAAAGGGTATTTAAATGTCGGCGCCTCGATCGCAGATTGCCTTTCTTGTTTCGGTTCAGTTTTGTTCGTGTGGCGATCGTTGCTGCTGCCTGCTGCTGTTGCTGTTGTCGCTACCGTCAACGGCAACACGTTGCACAGTGGGCCTGTGTTGATGGCGCTGCTTCTGCGCATGTGACGACCGCTGCCAACAAAATTTAGCTGGCTATTCGTGTAGCACAAAGTGGCGGCCATGACGCTGGATAGGCAAAGTGGCGTGCGCTCGTTGAGAACTTGGCTACAACATACACTGTGTGTACATGTGAGTAGGTCTGTGTGTGTGTGTGTGTTTACTCTATTCTATGTTTCCACCGAAACCATTTGACAGTGGGAGATAAAGCTCTTAATACAATCAAACAACCAAACTACCGACATATTTCTTAGCATTATTTTTATAATTATTTGATATCAAGTTTTTATTTCTGTATTATGTTTTATTTTATTTATAATTAAGCAATAAGTTTGATTATTTCTTAAGCCCTTATTCCAAAATAACATACAAATACGAATTAACGTTGATTTCAGGTGCGCTGTGCCTTGGTACCACTGTGCAACGGCAGCTACAGCTGTAAATTTTGTTGCCGTCGTTGAGAAGTTGTTATCGTTGCCGCCGCTGCTGCTGTTGGACGAAGCAGAATAACAAAAACAAAATTCGCAAAAAAGCTTCACAACGCGGTAACAAATTTTGCGAATCAGCAAAAAACTCCAAAAAAAAAAAAGAAAGAATCAAAAAAGGAATTGCATTTCACGGCAAATTTGGTTGTTTTTGTTAATCAAGGGGCGGGCTCGTCGGTTGTTAGGTTGGTCGATTGCAGGGGGCAAGGGAACTGGCTGAAAAAACAACACGACAGCGGCGACGTCGCTCACGTAGGCAGCTTTGTTTTTGCATTTTGAGTTGACAACTTTGTTACCGCCTGCCGCCTGCTCCGATCGATGATCGACATTGAATCGCGCTGACTCTCTCTCCAACTTGCGGTATCTCTCTCTCCCCCTCACGCTCTCGCCGCTTTTAGTATGTATGCAAAGTCCTCAACACGTGCAGGTTTTAATTTCGCCGAATTTTGTCGTCGTAAGGCGAATTTACACACATATACACACATACACACATACACATGCATTAACAGAGTTAGAGCTTGTGCAGTTTGCCATGCATTTTGCCGCTCACTACCCCAATCTCCCACTCTTTCTACCTCTTTCTCTTCATGTCACCTCTAATACACACAGTATTTTAACATTGCGGAAGCTTTCGTGACTGCTTCTGCTTCTTGCTTTAACTGCTCATTATCAAGCGCCGCTGCTGCTGTTGCTGTAGCTGTCGCTGCCTCTGCCGTCGTCGACTGGGGCAGCGTCATGTTTGCCGCACCTACGATAACGGCATTAAGTTGACTTGACTTTCAGCCCGATCCCCTTCCTGTGCCCTATTGAAATACCGCATCGCAGCGCAACATGAACAACAGCACAGTGAAAGCAACGAAAATGCTGCGACTGCAGCGCGTAGCGCGCTAGCAAAAATTGAATCTGAAATTGGCCCTGACTGCGTCAGGCGCTAACGCTACCTCAGCTGACAGCGCTGCCATCGCTGCCGTCGCCGTCAACGTAAACGTCGCGTCGTGGCGCAAAGCTTTGCATTCAATTTTCGTTTCAAGTTGACAAATTGACGTTCAAAGTTGTTTGCGCAGCATTTCAGTTACAGTTTCAGTTTTGCTGCCTGCGTTTTCCGCTTCCCTCATTCCCAACCGATTCCGCTGCCTGATTCCATTACCGTTGCAATCTTTACACACCCATATCGTTGCCTTTGTCAGTTCTGGTTCCTTATTATAGTATGTATTTTATGATTTTGCACAGTCTTTACGTCCTTTTGATACCTTCAAATGCATGCATTTACACGCATGTGTGCGTGCGTGGGGACATGAATGCAGTACAATGAGCGACAAATGTTAGTGGAAGAGCATTTTCAAAGCTATGGCAGGCTATGCTGTTGCCTGATTATTTATATTGATTTATAATTTTATTTAAGTATTTCACATCTAACTGCCAAACTATTTTGAAATGTTTACATACAAGAATTGTATAAATTATAAAATTATGTGCATATCATAGAACAAATTTATTTACAAAGTAGGTGCAAAAGGTTAATTAAAGAAATCAAAGCATAGCTTGAAAATAAATAGAAACAAAGACCTTATAAATTAAAATAAGCAATGTTTTGTGTGCAATGCACAGCTGACTGCATGCTGAATGCTGTCAGGCACTGTGCAAAATAGAATGAGCTGCTGCGGTTCCTGTTGTTGTTGCTGTCGCTATAGCTGTTATTGCTGGTTGTCATTGCCAACTAAATTGCATTGAGCTGTCACATTAGAGAAGCAACTCGATATGCCAGTTGCTTGCATCTCGCTCGCGCTCGCTACCTCTGTCTCTCCTTTGCCTAGCGTTGCTTGTTCTCCTTTTGCTGGCACTCTTTATACACACACAGCTAAACAGTTTTTATCAATCAACTTTGGAGGTGTTGTTGTCGCCACTATTGTCGTGGCTGCTCTCCTTGTTGTTGTTATTGCGATTTGTTGTTGCGTGCACTTTAGTTGAAATTGCTGTTGACGTTGACTGTGGAATACATATTTTTATTTTTATTCAATTTCAACGTCACTCGAACGTCATCATCATCATCGTCATCATTGGCGAGTAGATCATTGTTGTTGTTTGCCAATGTTTGTTTGTGTTTATTTCAATTATGCAGCGTCTATCGTCTATCGTTTATCGTTTATCGCGCCAGGCCAATCCGATTGGATAAGCCACGCAGCTGTCGCGCCGTTTAAAGTGCACTTCCTTATGGCCCGGTGGCACCGGTCTTCAAGCCGTCTCTCCACTTGGCCAAATGGCAGTGGGCAACAGTAGCAGAGGCGTCAGAGCCAGCGCCAGCGCCAGCGCCAGCAGAGGCGTCGGCAGGGGCCAGCAGTTCACAGCTCCGTTTCGAATTGCAATTGCAATTGCAATTCCTACAGCCGCTTGAGTGAGCGTTTATTTATTTACTTATTTAGTTTGTGCAACTGATGCGTATCTGATGCAGTTGCGTTTTGCACTCGGCCTGCTCTAACGGGAAGTCGCCGTTGAGTGCGCCCAAAGGAAGTGCATTCGAATGAATGCACATCTGATAAACACAATACCCATAGACAGCTACCGACCCCGATACCAATACCAATACCAATTGCGATACCGATACCGATATCGAGATGCCAACCACTTGAGCTTTACTTAATTAGCTTTTTACGCCGACTTCTCGTTCTGAAGGTTGCCCCAAAAGCAAACATTCACGATCCGCGATATCCGCCTCAATATTGAATATCATTGCGGCTCTCACGGAAGCTCTTTAACGGCTAACTTGCAGTTGGCGAACTTGACATTAAGTTGCCAGACGAGTATAAACATTGAGGATTATTTCTGTAAATCTTTAAAGGTAATCCCTGGGTGCATTTATAGCAGACATATAATCATACAAATTAGTATTTCTTTTTTTATATTGTGAATATGTTAATCCTTGAAATATCTTGCTTATTCAGATAGATTATCTGTTCCAGGTGAAAGAATGTGCAATGTCTGTCTGGTTGTCCATCCATCTGTTCGTATGACTTGCAACTTGTATATATTATAATTTTAAGATTTTTTGCAATTCGATTAAATCTATATATCTCAATCTCCTTTAAATCTAGGTAGATCAAATTTTTGCATCCAGATTACTGATGATTTCCTTTTAAGGGCTCAGGAACATTTTTTAAATTCGCCCACTGGGGGCGTGGCAAATCGATAAAATATATAAACGTTTCTTTTGGGGCGGGTAACCCGATTGAAGATTTAAGAGCTAGAGTCTGCAAATTTGGCAGAGAGTCTTCGGATGAGCTCCTCTATTTATAAAAATCTTAATTTGTTAAAATAGCAATTAGGGTGAAGAAAATAATTTAGACAGTTTTCGACTGTTTTAAGCTTTTATTATAGCGTGCAAAATTCTTACGTCTTTTTATTGTTTTGTAGAATTTTATTTAATATATATATATATATATTTTTACCCGAACATGCTTTTATATCATAATAATACTACAAATAAACTAAGTAAACATATAGCCTAAGGCGAAAACAAGGCTCCTACCTGTATAAATGTAACTCGTTCAGGTAATCGAAAGGGTTGTTGGGCTTTGAGAGGCAACAATTATGAGCTAAACTACAAATACAAACTGGCAATCAGATAGAAATAAGCTTAAGACGTTTCCAAAGCCCTGTTCCAACAACAATTTGCTGGGGCTTAGTCCGTAATTAAATCTCTTTTAACGCTAAGCAAACCTCAAGCCCATAAATTTGTTTCTATTTGAACCTTTTGCCGTTGCCTTGGTGCTATGAATTTGGCCGCATTTGATAAACTTAGATTATCAGTAACCGAAACGTTCTCGCACGCTAGGGGCCGGAGGGGGTGGGCGGACGGGGTGGGGCGTAAGCCGAAACACCCTCGATTAAGACATTTTGCGGTCATCTTCATGTGTAAGCCATTTGGGCCTGCATATAATTACGTCCAAAGGCTTTTGGGCGGCTCATTCATCACGCTGCCAACGGGCAAACGAAAAGTATCTCAAAGATTGTTAGCACTTGGGCCGAGAGTGGGCGTGGCGCGGAGGAGACAAGACAAGAGTTATTTATGTTGGATAGCAGCGGCAACTATTAAAAGTAACTACTTAGCAAACACTGAAGCCGACCCACCGGACCACCCGACCAGCCCGTTCCAAAAGTTTTTCGGCAAAGTGCCATTTAGTTAAACATTTTGACACATGATAAATGAGTCGTAGTAGCCGAGAACCCTCCATTAGGTCAGGCATATGTTGAGTCCTGCGCTGTGCTGTCCTGCTGCAGTTCCTGATCTGGTCCTTTCGGGCAATTAAAGTGCCATGAACGGCGTTTCGGTAACGCATAAATAGTATCTATGGATGAAGAAAGCACTAGCATGTAAATTTCGTTGCCGGAGCCACCCACATTCGGAGGACCGCCCGCCGGAATGGACGTGGCGGACATCCGCACAGCAGCCGAGCGAGAAGAGAGAACTCATTAAATAGAAAGCATTTATTGCGTATCTAGATACAGCTGGAGATAGTTATATATACTTATACAGATACAATCCAGCATGCCGGTAATAGAATGTCATGAGCAGCTGACACGACGGGAGCTGTGTTCGGCCAGAGGGTGCGAGATTGAATGACTGAATGAATGAATGAATGGCTGAGTGAATGACTGAACGAATGGCCAGCGCCATGAATGGCGTCGCGCAAAGTGTGATATCAGGAGTCAAAGTTTGAAGCAGTCGAAAAAAGAAGCGTCGTAAAAGTCATCGTCGTCTGTCGACAGGAAGGTCATTTAAGTTTTAATGATAGAGTTGTGTGTGCCACTGTGAATAGGAAGGAAGGATGCGCCATGGCTAATGAAAAAGTTGCGCCCCACAACTTGCGGTTCTGGCCACAACCCGGGGGTAGTTGATTGCTTTAAGAACTAAAGCGCCAAAGCAAACATCGCGCTGGGCGGGGTCCATGGCAACTTTGTTGGCCAAATTGAAGGGCGAAATCAAACCGCGTACTATTTCCATTTGAATTACAGGCAGGCGTAGAAACAATACTTCAAAAGCTGGCAAAACTTTGCTCTAATGTGACTAAAATACAACTCAGTTACGAGTTTTTTGTACTCTACCAGAGGGTATTTTGGGATAAGTTTCTTGCTGAAACTGGCCAAGTATAACATTAATTGAAATTGAACGGATCAGGTTAATATATCGTTAAGTTAGCGAAACTATCCAACAACAATTTAGTTCTTGGCTGAAAGAATCGTTTGTTTCCAAGAATATCTTTATAGAAACAAGTGAGAACATTGCTGTCGGGTGTAATCGACTGCGCACAGTACAAAAAAAAAAAAATATTATTATTATATTCGAAAAATATAGATTTTTGTAATTGTTGGACTCAGGACTCAAGCCCTAAAATTATGGGAATCGCCTCCACTGAGATGTGTGAGATCTTTAGCAGAGGTCTTAAGTAATCTGCAATTGTCTAATGGATTTTCTCGAATTGCCACGCCCCCAGTGAGAGTAGCCAAAAAATCTTAACACTTTATCTGCACTAGTATGCACTAGTATATATTCCAAATTTCAAGTCTCTGGCAAGACGGACAAACGCAATATACCCTTTTCACAATCTTATTAATATTGGCCAGCTAAATTCTTTAGAGAAGGGTATTCTATGTTCGACCTCTCGCACTTTCGCAAGTACAAAGGTTGGAGTTAGACTCCTTGCGGCATTTCAGTGCTTTGCTCAAGCAAAGCACTTGGACTCTGATAGTAATCAGGAGCCTTAACAAACACCTATTCTTTGAGCAGGAGTCTAGCTGGGCTCTCGGGTCGGCTAGTCCTGTCGCTGTCCCCGTCACCTTGTTGGTAGCTGCCGCCCCTCCCAGGTCCTTTGCATATTTCAAATCAAGTCTTTTTTCCAATTGATTGCACATTGATAAAAGTTATTATGCTGGATACATTTCCTGTTAATTGAATGCGCTTCGAGCGCTCCCCTCCCCCTCGAGGGCGACGAATGCTGTCAAAGGGCGTGCTATTTGCATCTGTAAAGCGGGGCAATTGACGCCGCTTTGGACCAGCTCGCACTCGTATCATTATCGGGCTCGCTATCGCGCTGAATTGTTTCGCTGACTGTTTCACGCGAACCCTCGACGCTTGGCGTAATATTCAGCTCCTGCTGCGTTTTATGCCTTTCGCATTTGCCCTCCGCGTCGAGGACCCCTCCCGGTCCCTGCTCGGGCGCACAACACTTTTGCGTAATAAGTGTATTTACTTTGTGCGAGAGTGTTTCACGGTGTGTGTGTGTGTGTGTGTGTGTGTGGAAGGAATGGAAATGGCTTTCGTAATAATGGATTTCATTAAGGCCATGCAGGACAATGAAGGACTCTGCGTAGGTCTCAGATGCTGTGTGTGTATGGGTGTGTGTGTGTGTGTGTGTGTGTGTGGACGCCAATTCAAACTACGCCATGCGTAACAAATAAATTCATTAAGCGCAGCCAATGCCTCGTCCAAAACATTATCATCAACGGAACGCAAAGGGACGAGGACGAGGACGAGGACGAGGACGAGGGCAGGGGAAACCGAGGAACCGGCTGACTGAATGATAATAACAAAAGCCGCTCGGCTTGGCACGCGTAATTAAGTTGCATGTTCGAATGTGGCCGAGTCCAGGTCCAAATACGAGAGTCCTGCTCGGCGTTTTCGCTAGGCGAAAGCGTAGCATCCGGCCTATAGACCTTGCCCCACCTGCTCGCCCCGTTATTCAAATGATATTTATGCCAGTTTTGCGCACGCCCAATGTTTACGATTATGGGCCGCTAGGATCGGGGGGCGGGGCTGGCTCCGTGACCGGGATTAACGCTAAATTGTCAAGTATGCATCTAAGTAGCAAGCTGCTGCTGCTGCTGCTGCTGCTGCTGCTGCTGCTGCTTCTTCTTTGCCTTCCGGTGCGACGTTTAATTAAAATGTATATGAGCCGGAGGACGGGGTTGGGGGGTGGGGGGAAGGGTGCTGCGGGTTCCTGCGCCACCGCAGAGCAAAAGTTACGGGCGCTTCATAAATTTCAAATTAATCAATGGGCTTACGAATGTTGTCCTTGTCGCTGTTAAAATTGCATTTGTCTTGTTAACCAGCGCCGAAAACGACTCTCCGGGCTTACGGGCGAATTGAAAGTAATGCGAGTCCCTGGCCCCGAAGTATTAGATACATAAATTCGTGGACCTTCATTTCGCTCGACGTTTGATCTATGCGATGGGGCTGCGAATGGAGCAGGTGCTGCCAACAGGCGGCCTGGGGGCTGCCGGGGGTGGGGCTGCTGCCAAGAAAACATCTTGCAAATTGTCGCTCCGTTAGCGAAAGTCTCGGCATTACTTAATTGTTTTCTAAGAGGCTGCGGTTAAGTCCCCCACTTCCTGTTTAAAGACAAGTTGGAAGTAGCAAGTAAATATTTCCAGTATATATCGCTCAATATACTTTCTGTCGAATTTCGTTATTCTAATTTGATGGAGATAAAAACATTAGGGTATTTAGATTTAATAATAATTCCCAAACAAACAAACAATACTTAACTTTACATTAACTTGACATTACATTTCGATGATATTAAAATCATGTTGATCAATAACTTTATAGATAGTCAGTATCTTCTCTTAATATAAATGCAATATTTTATAACAAAAAAACCTTGATCGCATTAAGTTTCTATTACAATCAAATCGAATCGAATTTAAAATCTTGGCGTTTTAATTAAATTTTCATTTAATTGCTTAACAAATTATGGAATAAATTGCCCAGCGCAAGCTGAGATTCACATTAAAGAACATTATAAATTAAAAAAAATATTTACCATAAAAAAACGACCGGATTTGGTTACGCTCTTAAGCATGTTTTATGTGCTGTCATAGGTAAATATGAATTTGCTCTGCGCCAAACTAATTGCGGCCAATTCAGTTGGCCAAATTAATTGGCCGTTTTGGAGGATCCATTAGGGCGCCAAATTGGAATTTATTGCGTAGATTTGTAAGTCGTCAGCGTCAAACACGTGTGCGGCGGCCCAAGACGCACGGAAAAAGAAGAAGTACAAATTGAGAAAAGAAAAAAAATATGAAAATGAAAAAAAAATACGACATTTGAAAGGCCCAAGTTAGGCCGGACAAGAGCAACAACAATGAGGTAATGGGTTAATTAGCCTTATCGGAGTCATAGGGGGAGACTCGGACTCGAACTCGAACTTGGACCCAGGCATCCGCAGTTCTTCAGCCGGGCAACAATAAGTCGGCAAAGTGTTACAAATATCGCACTTAAGGGCCCAAAATAAGTCGACCGACAAATACAAAAGACGACCCGCTAATTAATCAAAGGCCAGTGGAAAAAAAAGGAAAAAATGAAAAAAGAAAAACGAAATATATAAAGCCGATGTAAATTCGTTCATATTTCGTATGCGTATCCGTGAGATACGTAACACTCAGCTGGCCGAGAATCGGCTAACAAATGCAAATGTGACCCCACCCAGCCGAAACTCTGCGCCCAGAACGTGCGTGTCTTAGGAAATACAAAAACCAAACAATTAAATTTATGTAACTCTGCGCCGTACCAGAGGTAAGTAATGTCAATGTTTCCAGTTGCCATAATCATAACTTACGCCAAAGGTCACACATAGCCGCAGAACAAATCAGCTGGGTATAGCCGCTGCACAGTGGGACAAACGTAATAATAAATGCAAAAATGGTTTGACATAAAAAACTACTTTTAAGATATTTTAAGCACATTTTCAATCATAAGTTTAGTCTTTAGTCCAATGGCAATTTAAAAAGGTTAATTGTATTTTTTATAAAAAAAGCGTTAAATGAAATCCCATTTGTATATAATATGAAAAATATAATGAAAGGGAAAATATTTTTAAACTCGTATTTAATAAATGATAATTTTAAACTAAACTACAAAATGTTATTTATTGTATATAATAGCTTTTATATAATTTTTTTGAGTTCCACATGCACAACTTGCTCCACTGTCACGGCATGAGGTGCCCCACATACGGAAAAAACCACATACGCCTATGCGTGATTATTTTGCGCCTCGAAAGCGAGGAAAAATGTTAATTAAATGATATTCCCAGCTAGCTCCGGCCAAAAGCCAAAATAACAGAGAAGAAAAACAAAATGTATGAAAAAAATACAAAAAAAAAAAAAAAATACAAAAAACCCTCTAATGTGGCCACGGCCGGTGGTTGGTGGCCATTGGCCATTGGCCGATGGCCGATGGCCGGTGGCCGGTGGCCGGTGGCCGGTGTCCGGTGTCCGGTGGTTGCTTGGCTCGCAAGCCGCCGGAAAAGTGGCTCGAATTATGCATTACCAAAGGTATTTTGCGGCCCACGCATATATTAGCGCTCAGATAGCGATCGGAGGCCTTCCAGCCAGGCGGGTCACATGATTTTGCATATCGGGCAATGTTGGAAACAACAACAAAATGTCATGCGTTGAGGTTCGCCCGAGCAGGGACCGGGTGAGTGACGACTGACAGCGCCTCGAATAGGCCCAGCTCACGCACAGGTCAAAGCTGACCTGTGGCTAACCAGCAGGTGATGGAGCTGACCGGACCGTTGACGGACGGCGGGAGGGAGGGTGTGCGCTGTGCGGTGTGCGGTGACGCGGGGCAGCGTATTTTCTTTCTGCCTCCTCCCCCCCACCCCCGCCGCTGGCTTCACACGTCAACGCACCAAAGCCGAAAATTAGTTAACATATTTTTTCGTTTATTTTATTTTATTTTTTTTTTTCGGTGTTTTCATAAATATTTGCATTTGCCCTACACCTGCAACGGAGTCCATGGCCAATGTGTTGGGTAAGCCGACAGTTATCTCTAGCTAGTTCCCAAAAGAACCCTTCGATCATTAAACAAAGGCGCGCAGGAAGTGTAACAAAATCCTCTTATTGATTGATTGATTGACGTCTCGATTGTTCAACCATTAGGCGTTTTCTTTCCCAGTGAAGTTGTCTTCGGCAAATGATCTGTAGTGGTCGTAGCACCGCTGACATCTGCAATTGATCGGGCATTTATATAGACATTCATCTTAATTGATGTGTGTGTATCGGGGATCACACACACAGTCTCGTGTTGTGCCCGGAAGTGTCTTAATTAAGCAACTTCTTAATGAAAACAAATTATTAATTACCCAAAGCATTTGTACATTAAGTAGATAATATATTACTTTGGAATCTAGCATTGTTTATATGCACAAAAGACATAAATAATAACCGAGGAAAATTCAATTTCAATTGAAATTCTCCCTCTAAACTTTCCGCTTTGAGGCAAACGTCATAGACGGGAATTTAAATTTATTCGAACAATTAAAATTGGAACTATTCCTAGAGATATTCAATTTTATAGCAAATTATAATTTATTCGATCAATTAAAATTGGCATTGTTATGTTCTAATCAAATTAAAATTGGAATTGTTTTTAAGTCTATTTTATTTATTTTTTTATATAAATGTGTTCATTTTTTATACGAATAAATTAATTTTTCAGGTAAACAGCTATGGTACTATATTTAAATGGATGAACTTTTATGATAATAATATAAATAATATAATAATATTGTAATAAAATAAATTTTTTTTTTTTTTTGAATGAGTTTCGGAATTGTTCAAAAATGCACTTCAAAATTAACCGTGTTAAAAACGTATTTAGTTTAAATTTCATTAATTTATTTAAGGTTTGTTTTTTAATATTAAGAATTCAATAAATCAAATTAAATGTAGTATTTTAATATTTGTTGTCCAATATAGGTTTTTATCTGTGATTGTAGTGTATTTAGACTTCCAAATAATTTCCAAACGTTTCTCCTCTGTTATAATCAAGTTTTGCGCCCCCCCCCCCATTTAATATATTTTCGGGAGTGTTGGGCCGAGTAGCCCCAAGTAGTCCGTCCAATAATCCACATTCGTTACAAACATTCCAACTTCTGGCTAAGTTGACGGGCCTGACGACTGCCGGAGTGGAGTGAGGGGGCGGGGGGAGGCTTTTGTTGTTGTTGCTGCTGCTGCTGCTTTCGGCTGTGGCATTTTCAATTGTTGCTAATGAGTGCCACAAATTAATTAGGTTACTTCGTTACGCTGACGCTGACGTTATATGGTCCTCAAGTTGGGGGTCTCTGTCAAGTTTGTTGCTATTATTGTTGTTGTTGTTGTTGGGACTGCGGCTGATGTTAAGTAGTGATAGTTGCTGCAAATTAGCATAAATTTCTCTTTCTTTTCCACACAGTTCGCACGGAAAATTGAGCAATTTTCCAACGTTTTTCCGTTGCACGGGCGTGAGGTGAGGAAAAACGCGCCGCGCCTGAATTATTAATAACAAAATCTCTTATCTCGCAACGGTAACTTCTGCAATGTGCGGCCCATTCTCTGTTAACCCCCCCCTATTCCCTGCACTAACCCCCTTGCCACGCCTTCCCTGTGCGATCTTATCAGCGCCCCATCCATTGTACAGTGGATGACAAGCACAAATATTACGAGATTTTTGTACGCAATTTATTGTGTGTGTGTGTGTGCGTGTGTGTGTGTTGCTGGGGCGTTTCGAGAGAGAGGAAATTAATTTCATTTAATGGGGTGGACGCCAAATGGGCTTAATGTGCCTCCTATTGGTTACCGCGATGATTCAGCACAAGGCGAAGATCGCAACGAATCCGATTAAAATTTGGCTGGAAATTAAATAAAAACGACTTTCAGAGTTTGCCATATATGTAAAAGCCTTAAACGTGAGTGCTGAATTATTGAGTCCGATTTTTAAGGATTGTGAATTGAAATTTAATTAATTGAAGTCTAAATTTGGGAACATATTGAATCTGTGCATAAGACTTTAATTCTTATACGTTTTTTTTTTTGCATCGATATTGACTTTGATTGATATTTATTGGTATTAGCTGAATTTGCTGCCGTTTAGTAATTCTTATTTTTATCATAAAATAATTGTATTGGGTATCTAATATTTATTTTAAGAAAATTGTAATGTAGGGTTTTGAAAATGATTTAAAAATTAAAAATGTATTTAATATATTTCATGTATATTATTATTATGATTTTTAGCAAATAAGTTCAAGTTTAGAATAAACTCGAATCTGATATTTATGTTGAGCAAATTATGCTGATGAAAGCATATATTTCCGCCTCAAGATACATTTAAGTAAGAGTTTTTTTTTTCGATAATTCGAGTAAAAAACGGAATCAAATTTGGCTTTGGGATGGAATCACGTGATTTAAAATTTGAGCCCATAATCGAATTGTGCTCAAATACCCGGCCCAAAGCAAATGGGAGGCGAGACACGTGCACGCCAAAGACAACATTCTTATCGGGAGATGAATTTGGGCGCAGCCTCGTCGATAAGCAACAACAAATCGGGGCCAGAGTTCAGGCAAAGAGTAAAAGGTACAATTTCTTGACTTTTGCCGGGGGGAAGGTAGAAGGTAATTTCCAAGTATATAACGTAAATTTATTTATTTTGCTTCTCTCTTTTTTCGGGCAATAGTGGGGATTATTAGGGCTTAGGTAGGAATACACACACACAGACACACTCACACGTATGCGTGCACAATTACATTTTCATAAAGGATACGCGTAAGCAGCTTATGCCCACGCAGCAGCATAAAAGGAAGGGCATAGAAATATGTGGTGGCATGGGAATGGGCCTGGCATATAGGGAAGAATGGGATTGGAAGGAGGAGGGGAAGGGGGAAGGGGAAGGGGGAAGGGGAAGGGGGGATTGCGGTTTACTGGCAGCTCTTGTAAGCGTCTATTATGAGGAGAAAAGTAACGCTAATGAGTAAATCAAGTGCACATGTGTGGGCCGTTCAACTGGAATCCTTGGATGCCTGGCTCCTTGAATCTATGATTCCACGCATCCTTTGAAGCTGCGCCAGATGGCGTGTTGAAGCATAAATAAGCCGCCAACCTTAGACCCCCTTGCCCCGCTTGGCGCTGTTTTAATAGCTAAATTATGTAATCATGATGTGTGATACACACACACACACACACACACACACACACACACACACACACACACACACACAGTAGCTGGCCCCGTTCCAGGCTCGTGTTGTGGCATTTATGCAAATCCTGACTTCGCTTCTTCTGGGAAACTTTTACTTGGCAGCAGCCCCTACCACGCCCACCCTCCCCGCCCCCCGCCGCTTGCCCCTTTTTAATTTGAAATTTTTCATAATGAGCAATGGCAGCGGGGTAAGCTGGCTGAGGGGGAGGGGGGGGGTTGGGGCGCACTGGGATGCTTTGACGTTGCCATAGTGTGAAGATTAAATTCTACTAATTAGAGACGTCGAGTGGAATGTTCGCGCTTTGTACGCGAGTGTGTGTGCGTGTGTGTGTGTGTGTGAATAGTGGTGTGTGTAGTGTGGTGTAAAGAGCGGGCTGGGAGAGGGTATTTGAGTGGCACTCACTTGTGTGTGGGCGCCTCATTGGGCAATCGCAAACAAAATGGCGTTGAACTCCGCGCAGTCAAAGACCCCGCGCAATCACCAACTAATCCCCACCATAACCCCCCCCCCCCCTCTCTAATGCCTTGGCGCTTTTATTGATATCGCTGAGCGTAAAAAGTTCAAATCCCCCCCAAAAAAAAAACATTCAAAGCAAACTATTTTACGCGGCTAAAAGTGCGCGAAATCCAACTGTAATATTCTAAATCAGAATACCAGAGCTTATATTAATTATTCTTTTTGATTTGGCTCTTTTCCGCCTTTTGGCACCTTTTGGCATTTTTGGAAAAGCCTTGAATTTTGGAGAAAAAAAATCTAAATTATCAAGAGCTTTTTGAATAGAGTTTTTAGTCAGGAAATTTGTAACACAAGGAGCAAGGAAAAGTTTTTTTTAGAAATCCTAACCAATATTAGCAATTATGATAATCAGCTTCCTCTACCAAAATCCGACTACTGTCTAATAAAACTCCAGGAGAAACAATCTGCTAAGTTTTAGTTTTTAAAAGAAATCACATTTAAGCATAGAAAAATTGCGCACAAATTCTTTATGTTTTCAAGGGAATTTATAACTACACCTATACACCGGTTAGCGGCCGTTTAATTCCCCCATAATTTGTCTATGAAAATATTAACGTAACAAAAAATTCCACTTTGTAAAATTACCAAAACGGAATATTTATTATTGTCAATATTTATTAAATAAATGCAACCGAAAAACTATACAATAAGGTATTAAAATAAATATATTAGCCAACATTGGACAAGTTCGTAAAGTCAACTACATAATTACATATATCTAACTCTAATGTTTTTCATATTTAATTTTGAAATCGGCCAAATGTAGATCTTAAAAAAATATATATTTCTGACTATACCCATGAAAATATGAATAAGAAATATTAAATAAAATTGTCCACCTGCGTATATGATATATAGGCAAAAACTGACATAAAAGGCATATGTAAAGTTTTTTCGTGGTCCCCGGGGGCATTATAAGAAGCATATAACAATCATCTAATCTCATTTAATGCAGCGAAAGCCAACTTGGATCAAGTATATAGATGTATTCAAATGCTGTCTGAGGGCCATCCTCCAACGCACACGTTTTCAAAGTTTTTCGAAGAGCTGGCCTTGATGTTCTCTACATTCATCTATTTAAAATTCAAGCATGTAAAATGTCATAGATTGCCATTAAAGAAAATGAAATAAACTATATAGGAACTTGTTACACCTTTGAAATTCTTCGGACAGTGTAAAAAATGAGCCCGTCAAGTGGTAGATGAATTTATTATTTTTGTGTTTGTTAAATTTTGCGCGTGTCATAAATGTGAGAATAATTAAAAATGGATTTCAGTTTGTGTTTTTTTTTTTTTGTTCTTTCTTCGTTGCTGCCACATGCCACACATGTTGACCGTGACAGCAAGGGGGCTTTGGTGGAAAGAGGGGGGGGGGGATTACAACTAGTGGCAACTTTTCGGACACGAACTTGTTCAAACTTTAGCGCTGTATGTTTTAATTAAAACTCGCATGAAATAAGCCGTTGCCACGCCCCGAACCGCTGCGAACCAGTTTAGTTCATTTGCGTGCAGAGGCTAATTTTAGATACCCTGTTTGGGGCGCGGGGGGTGGGGGAATTTTAAAATAAGTCCAGCAAAAGTGCAGCAAAAGTATGTGGCACCAAATCAAATGCAGCAAATAAATTATATTTGATTAAAAAAGTTGATTTGGAAAATGTGGCGCGAAAACGTTTCATTTAATCCCCCAGAGAAATGGAAAATTCGCGACCTTTCTTTTTTTGGTTTTTGGTTTTAATTTGACAGCCAGTTAATTAACTAACGACTTTAAACGGATTGCGAAGGCCCCGCTTCGCCAGGACGAAGGCATTTGGAGGACTTGCTTGCTAAATCAATTACGCAATGAAAAGGACTGACAAATTGCCGGGAGAGGGAGCTGGGGAGGTGGGCGTGGGAGGCATGGTTACACATGTAGCTAAGTGAGTTGTCACACAAAAAAAATTTAATAAAATAAAAGCAGGAAGGACGAAAAATGCGTTTTTAATTTTCAACAACTGCCGCAACGGCAGCTGAGCTTGTGGTTTCGGCTTGGAGGGGGGGATGAGCCGGAATACGGAGCGGGGCGGGGGGGGGGGGGGGCGAGGAGGCTTCTCAGTCACTTGGGCTCTCAGTTTCCTTGGCTGCCTCGGAGTGCCATTCACTTTGATGTTTCACTTTAACAGGCTCTCCCCGCGCCTGATGATTTTGCTTGAAATTATATTTTAACTGCCAGTGTGTCGCAGCCCCCGCGCGCCCCCCACTCCGCCCGGCTCCAGCTGCCTCCCACTGGCTGCTGGCACATGCGGCAACTGCATCATCTTGTTGGGTCATAAAAAGTAATGACAGCAAAATTTCACTCGCCTGCTCGCTCGATAATGACGAACGACGAGAGAGGACGAAAGTGGGGATGCGGGGGCGGATAAAAAGAGTACGAGCACCCGGAATGGGGACGGACGGAGTGCAAAAAGTAGCTGAAGTAGTCAAGAAGTAGAGGCTGCTGTGCCATGCACTGCACAAAAAACTCTAGTTAATTCTCCTTCAACTTTTTACATCATGTCTTACTTAAAACTTTTTTTTTTTTAATTTGTTCATACCTTATTAATAATTATTATAGATCAAATTGCAACCTACTTATATTATAATAGCTAGTATAACTCAGCCTTGTAGGACATTTAAAATGTATCCCTGACTCAATATTTATATAAATTAAAAAAAAATGTGTTTATGTTTTATATATATTATATATGTATATATATATTTTGAAAATTTTGCATTTGAAATGTTTAACTTGTAAATATATGATCTAAGTGTATATTATTTAATTTTTATTTGCATTATTAAATATTATTTTTAGTTTGTAATAAAGGTATTTGGTATACCATATATATTATATACATCATAAGATAATATATATTATATCTTAAAATTTAATTTATTATTTCTATTAGTGAATAACATTTTTCATATGAAAGTACAACAGTTATTTAATTGTGTTCTCAGCTTAAATCCTTCTTAAATACCATATAATTATAAGTGAGTATATAAATTAAATGTATTTCTATTTGTGAGCAATATTTGTTGTATACAATTTATTTATATATTTTTTTCAAAGTGTGCTCAGCTTAATCCCAATCAGAAAATTAATTTCGAGTTTTTTTATGTGTATGCGTTCGTCATCTTCAAAGGTTGTGGCACCCTCAACAGTGCTTTGAGCCTGCACCCCCGCGCGGCACGGCCGCGCTCAGTGCCACTGTGCTTCCTGCCACAGCAGCAAGAGGAAACAATTATGAAAGCGGCTGGCAGCACATTCAACTCCAGCTCCAGCTCCAGCTCCATCCACAGCTCCGGGTCCAACTTCAGGTTCCAATTGGAAGGCATCGCCTGCACATGCAGCGCTGCCAGCTGCGTCGCCAGTTGCCCCACGAATCTCCGTAATGGACGTTGCCGTTGCCGTTGCCGTTGCCGTTGCAGCTACTTTTGCCGCCCGCTCGCAGCGCGTGTTGCTCATAAGATAAAGATAATAGAAAAGTTGAATTTATAGCAAAACACTTTTCAATCATGCAACCAAAACGTGTGGCAGAAGCCCATACCGTAACCGAGTCGGGATCGCTGTCGGCGGCTGGGGGGAGTCTGGAGCTAAGGATGTGGACCCTTCTTCTCGCAGGCAGCGCCAAATCATTTCCGCAACACTTGCTTATTCACTTTGTTGCTATTGTTGTTGTTGTTGTTGTTCTTATTCATGTTGTTTTGTTTCTGAATAACGCCAAAGTTAATGGGTGCTGCTGTGCAAAATTGCGTGCATGCCGACTACTGTATACCCTAGCCAGCGATTAATATTATAAAAACTGTTTCGTGTCTTCATTTTATTTATTTTGTTTTTATTATACTATTCACAAAATTAGGCTTAAATAATTTACAGAATTTGTAAAATTCAAATAATTTACTCTAAGTGTGAACAAGAAATAATTAGCTTGCGTCTTAAATTATAGCTATTTCTGGAATTTTTAATTATTTTTTTTGCATACTAATAATTGATATTTATTTATTATTTTAACTAAAGTCTTGAGCTCGTATATAAAAGACGTTGATATTGCAAATATTAACAAGATATTTTTAAAATTAGTATTTTTTAAAGAATAGTATTTATTAAAGCTTGTTAGCGATTCTTTTATCAGATCACAAATGTGCATTTGTCAGTGTAACTGTTCAGGCTTTTACATTTAAATATAAAACGTGAATTCGAGCAATTTTTTTTATGTAACAAGTAAATAAAAAGCGGGACGTAACTCACCCCATAAGATCGCCAGTATGCCCTCTGGTAGTGTATGCAAGTGTAACTGGTTGCTGTGCGAAAAACATCTGCCAACGGATATGCCTGGCCATCCGCTATGGCCCACAGCCCATTCTCCCATTCCTGTGCGCCCAACAGCCGCCCAGCTGTATCTTGTAGATAAACTCGTGTGCCACGTACCGACCAACACACACACACACACACACACACACACACGCACACTCACACACACACACAGCCCTCGGGGGATCTAACTGACTATTCATGCGTTTAAAATTTGCAATACACCCCGAAAAGAAAATGGGTAAAAGAAGCAAAAAAATGAAAAAAGAGATAAAATAAAAAAAGATGATGAAAAGCGCCGCACGTTACATTTTACGTTAAAGCTTTGGCAAACAAGTTTTCTTCTTCTTTTTTACTTTTCTTTTTATCTGCACGGCAGATTGAAGGGGAAGTCGCTGCAACAAGCCCCTGGGGCAGCACCTGTTCTAATGCCCGATGCTTTTTTAGATATCCCCAGATAAAGTTTAACTACTGCAGTGCTCTTAAATTGATCAAATGCTGAAAAGGCTGTAGTTCCATAAAGGGATTGATATGTGAAGGGATTGTGTGGGGTAACCCAATATGTGAAAGATGGGGCCTTGATTGTGCATCAGTTGAATTAGGACATTATTCGCTTTCTAAGGCAAGGCTTAGCTACTTTATCTGCATTGTAAATACTTACAACGAGAAATGTAATGTGTTTTAGATATAGGATATATCTATAGTGTTTTAAATAAGTTGGACACGTAGGACATTTATAATAGTAGCTGTATTGGAAGACACATACGAATACCGACAAAACTTGCAAGCTACATTATCTGCATTGTAAATACTTACAACGAGAAATGTAGGATATTTTTAGTATTTTAAATAAGTTGGATACATAGTATATTTAATATAAGGACATTTTTTGGCCAAAATTTCAGTGCTTTGATGTTCAGTGTACTTGGCCACTTTCATAAGACCCTGGCTTACTCTATTTTTGGCAAGACTTTGAGTTATTTGAACTTATTCCTTATTCACATTCTAAGGCAAGGCTTATTCAAGTAGCTGACACACAAGAATACTCACAAAAGTTGCAAGCTACTTTATCTGCATTGTAAATACTTACAACGAGAAATATAGGATATTTATAGTATTTTAAATAAGTTGGATACATAGTATATTTAATATAAGGACATTTTTTGGCCAACATTTCAGTGCTTTGATGTTCAGTGTACTTGGCAACTTTCCCTTAAGACCCTGATTAATTCCATTTTTGGTAAGACTTTTGAATTGCTTTGTGGCTAAGCCGGGATTATATTTTGATGTTGTAAGTATTTGCGAGGATTAGCCAACTAATTTGTTTGTTCAATCCAGCTAAGCCAGAACTTGTAGCCTTCGGCACTGCCGGCTATCAAAACTGTGTGTGTGTGTGTGTGTGTGTGTGTGTGCGAGGAGGCGAGAGCTGAGAACCCACCTAAACTTCTTGGAAGATTCCACGAACTCGCACTACATGCAGGAACGTAGAGCAGCCAGCTCGGAAAAGGCACTTGCAAATTACACGTAATCTGGCTTTTGTACCCGTTCTTGTTCTTCTTGTTGTCCTGGCTCCTGTCTTTGTCTGAGTCCTTCGTCGTCTTGGTGGCGTCGTCAAAGTGCCAAAGTTTTGCATTGTAATAAATATTTTAATTTTGAACTTGAGCAATTAACCCAAGAACGCATGTGGAAATAGTGGGCGCAACGGCGTGGGTGGCGGGGGGTTGGGGGGGGGGCTTTGCTGTCATGGCAATTGCACGAAGCTGGGGCCATTACAGCCCACATGAACACCCCGAGGAGCGTTGTATGTGAGCATTATGAACTTAAGCTGTTCCCAAAACAACAACAACAACAACTGAAACAACAAGAAGAACAACAATAACATTAAGATCCTTAGACACATGCCAAGTGGTTAAGTCGCCAAGACAGAGCGAGCGAGGGGGCGAGAGGGGGGAGAGAGGGAGAGGGAGACGGAGCGAGGTTGGGCCAAAAAGTTTTTTGTGCGTCGCATTTAAATGATTTTGCATAATTCAATGGAAAAGATTTTCGGGGGCGCTTGCCGCACAGGAAAAGCAAAGAAAAACCATTTCAAGCAAAAGGTGGAAAACTTGGCCGAACCGTTGCCATCATACATTTTCTTCAATTGCGCACAATTAATCCTTTTTATGAGCGTTTTCGGCGTTTCTATGTTTCTGTTTGCTGCCTTTCTGTTTTTCTGCTTTTCAGGTAAGCGTGTTTTTACCCCGGACGGGGACGGGAACGGGAACGGGGACGGGGACTCGAACTGGGAACTGTGGCCGGGCTGTTGTTCCATCAGCTGGAAACGCGCATACACAAAGGCCTTAATTATAAAAGTCAACAAACAGGGGCGGTCGAGGGGGGGGCAGGGGCGGGGCCAGGGGTGTGGCACAGTGCTACCACCGACTTATTGTCATCAACTGGATGAAAATCAGCCGCTCACAGTCGCAACCATTCAAAAAAAAAAACTCGCATGTAATTAAAATAAAATCCCTTTAACGACCGTATACGGCAAAGATTTTTACGGTTATTTGTTGTATACGTAGCGGACCTGCAGAAATTTAACAAACCCACCGGAAAATACAAAAAAATAACAAAACAATTGTGATAAATTTTTATATCAATTTTTTCGTTTCGTTAATTTTGTGTTTTTTTTTTGTCAACTCAGGCGTAGGGGGTTGGGGGGTAGGGGGACAAAGAAGAAAGGGGTCAGTCTGCATCTAGGTGTGAATGAAAATTGGACGAACCACGCGGCTTAACATCCTAAGCGTTGATTTATTTCATAATGCGATCAAATGTAATGCAATTAAGAGTTTAAAATTTGTTAAAAAATATGCGCAAAGAAGCAGAAAACCATTTAAAAATTTATAAGAGTATTACGTTTTGCTGGAGTGCTTTTTTAACCCAGTTTACAAATTTAACATTCTTTTTTTTGCCATTACAAGTATTATATTCTGTTTTTATTGAAATTTGTTTTCTTTTTATATTCTTCATTTATTTTATATTTACTTATTATATTCTTTTATAATAATTCTTATTTTATATATAAGGGTTACAAATTTTAATTTTTTTTTTGGCATTACATTTTATTTTTATTTTTATTGAAAATTGTATTGTTTTTAGATTCTTAATTTTTTTTAATATTTATTTATTATATTCTTTTATAATATTTCCTATTTTTTATATAAGGGTTACAAATTTTAATTTTTTTTTTTGGCATTACATTTTATTTTTATTTTTATTGAAAATTGCATTATTTTTATATTCTTAATTTATTTTATATTTATTTATTATGTTCTTTTATTATTTCTTATTTTTTATATTAAGGTAAGGTCCGTTTGAAGCCTCAAATATTAATATCTATTCAAAAATGATTTAAATAGAGTACATCCAAAATCAGTTCTTACACTATCCAGGTTGACTTTTAAGCTCCGGCTTCCACTCTCTGATGGCGCAAGTGTAAATGATGTGCCACAGAGCCGCATAGTGTGTAGATCCATCGGGGAACCTGTCACGCTGTCGTTTGCCAGTTTTAATTATTGTCCACTTTTATTGCAGTCCGCGATTGCAGATAATGTCCGAGAATGAGAGTCGGGCCTGTGGGCCGCTTTCCCGGGTCAATGTCAATATCAGCGCAGTCATCGTCGCCAAGCCCCAGCCCCACCCCAGCGCCATCTCTCTGCCCACTCCTCATCCTTTCATCCGCGCTCGCTCTTTGTTATCCTGGCACTCATCCCGCTGGCGTGTCATCGGCATCAGCTGGCGATTAACTTTGCAGTGCAACCCTTTTTCGCGCCGAGGGCGATATGCTAATGATGGGCCATGCCCACTCCTATTCCCATTCCCATTCCCATTCCCAAGCCCATGCCCATTCCTCTCCAGCTTTTGCGCTGGCCCGCGGGCAGCGTTGCACACTTTTTCTGTTTTATTATTTCTCCACTTCTTGCCTTTGGTTTTCGCCTTTGCCGCTGCCTTTGCCATTGCCTTTGCTTTTATTATTTTCAAGTTTAATTAACTTTTGCGCTGTTTTCGGAGCGCGCGGGGAGCGCACATAAATTTTTAGCTCTTTGCTGCCTTTTGCCAGTGGCGAGTGGCAACACATTTCGGGGCACAGGATCTGTCGGCCGCAGGCTGGCTGGCTTCGAAATTTGATACGATGCCCATTGTCATAAACCCTTTCGAGATGGATGTGCCCTCAGCGGAAAGTTTACCCATTTCCCCCGCCCCCATTCGAGCGGAGTCTGCAACCCGAGGCTCAGCTACTCGGCCACCTCGCAGCCGCACAGTTCCGCCCGGCAGTCTCGCAGGGAGTCCTCCTCCTTCCTGCGGGCTGCGTCAGCCACTTTCAGTGGGAATCCCTCTTCCGGGATGGCATCCTGGATCAGGTGCAGGTGCCACACAAATCGCTGTGGCTTGAAAGCATCTGAAAGACGATAATTCTTAATGAGCATCCAAAGGGCACGACTAGGAAATGCCCTCTACCAAATGGGTTTCGAAGCTCAGTTTCTTGAAAGTCATAAACTGAAGCTTAAACCGAGCAACTAATTGTAAAATCACATAAATTATGTGCGATCATAAAAAAATACAAAATTTGTAAAAACTTGAATTTAAAAATATTTATTTAAATTTGTAATTTTTAATTTTATATAAATTTATTAAAATAAGGCGAGTTTAGGAAAAATGAGTTATATTAAAATAAAATTCAATTAAATTTCCTATTAAAAAATATGTTTAAAAATTGAGTTAGATTATTATTTATTAATACTAATTTATTAGTAATATTATACAAAATTAGTATATCCTTATATGTAATATACAAATTGCCAAATTGATATCATATTCATATCTATCTCATCTCATCTCTCAAATACCCCGCACATAGGGTATCTTGACAATTGGCAACCGCTTGACAAGTGCTTACGTAATTTCGCACTCGCTTTGTGTTTGATACAATAAACGACTCGAACTTATAAGTGTGCATACGTATATATGTGCATACATATGTACATATAATAATAATACCGCCAACATCTTTCAAAAGCGCCTGCCTGCCCCAAACAGCTGCCCCCCCCCCCCCTGGCGGCTCCGACCGCCAGTCAGTCCATCTGTCAATTAGACTTTAATGTATTGCGATTGTACTTCAAGTTATACGCAATTACGATAGAACTTCAACTGGAGAGACTCGAGAGACTGGCGTTCTGGTTTCTGGCTCTGTCCCGGGCCCAAGCCATCGGCAAATGAATACATTTATTGAGTGACAGACAGACGCAGTCAAAAATTACATTTAAAAACTTGAAGAAAAAAGATTGAAGAACAATTGAATTTCGATCTCGATTTTGGCATGGAAAAAAACTGACGAAAAATAAAAAAGAGACAACAACTTGATGATATAATAACTTTGAAAAGGTTTAGAGAACATAAGACAAGGCAAAACTTTTGCACCCTACCATAAATCTGATCCAAAGATTTCTTGAGAACTGCCGAAAATGTTTACTATGGAATACTTTACTGCCTTGTAAATTTTCTATGTCTGTAAAGTCTGTGGATGAGCTAATTCGTAAAACGGCATAATATGATTATAATTCTAATTTTTGGTCAGCATTAAACAAACGTTCTTGATGGCAGTTAATTTATTGTTTTAAGCCGTGGGCTATTTTATTTTTATTTATTTATTATTATTTTTTTTTTTTTTTTGGTGCCTGTCTCGGGATCTCCCCTGAGCGCTGATCTGGCCTGTCCGTAGCTTTTGAGATTTATGTCTACAGCGACTCTTAAGTCCAGCAAACAAACAGGTATTGTCTACCAGCTTTGAGCGATGTTTTTTTTTTTATATTTTTTTTACTTATTCTTTTGGTGCTGTGGGACGCTGAGTTTGGTTTCATTTTGGGCAAGTGTCAGCGAGGCGAATGTTTTTGAGATTTATTCGTTTTTACAGTCTTGTGGTATAAATTAACGTACTTATAAAAAGAAAATTTGTCTATAACTGAAAAAAAAAAACACTTTTTGAACTTAAAAACATAATTATATATCAAATATATATTTTTAAAACGAATATAGACATTCATTCAGAGTTAATATTTATCTATTGTAAGGAAAAATTCCGTTTAAATATATTAATTATTCGCAATATGTATCTAGATATTTTCTCTATGTGAGTAGTTAAATCTTGTTCATGAGCTTTAAATTTAAAATCAATAAAAAACACTTGCCGGAGACTCGAACCTGAAATCCCCACAAATACCATTTCTCGTTCAATTCTGTATAAAGTAATTTTAGTAAATAACTACTATTAAATAACCTTTTTTTATAAATCAAAATAATATAATGCTTATTTTTAAAAGCTATTAATTACAGCTATAATATACATAAATTATGTCATACTACAGAATATTCTGCTCTAACAAGCCCTTATAATTGTTCTCCAGATAAATGTTGTATAAAAAAAGTTTCTCTTTACACATTAGATGATTCGTCATCATCTGACATAACCAAGCCCCATTATCTCTGAGTAAGATCTACATATACAATACTGAATTTTACTAAAAAAAAATAAAACCTGTTGAGTTAGAAACACCTTTGGGGTTATCATTGCTCAGCTCAGTTGCCACACCCACTGATTACCGCCCCCAAGGCAGAACCAAGCTCGCCTGCTGAGTGAGGCGAATGCGAACTCCGGCTCCAGCCCCAGCCCCAGCCCCAGCCCCAGCCCCAGCCCCAGCTCCAGCTCCAGCCCCAACTCCCAGTTCGGATTGGGATTTGAATTGGGTTTTGGATGCATGCCAAGCGGCTGGAAGATCGAGTCAAAGATATGAACGAGGCAACACGCGTCGGTTTTGATATTTTGTTGCCTTTTCTTTTGGCATACCCTGCACTTATTGGAAATGGCTGTCGCTGGGGTAGATGGCTGCCGAGCGAGTGTATGTAACAGGCGGAAGTTGTCCTATATAAATTCTTGCTCCGCTGTTAAAATATAATAGTAATATAAATTCTAGCTAACCAAAAGTGAATTCATTTTATTTAACTTATTAGCTAATTTTTCTTTTATGTATATAAAATATTTTAACCAACCCGAAATTGAAAAAGTGTTTTGATAGATATAGATTTGTATATATATACAAATATTTATTAGTATTTGAAAATGCATTTCTCAAGAGAGAAAACGCTTGTCCGATTGGATTTACAGGGTATCTGCTAGTCGGGCACTCCTGGCTGCAGCACTTTTACTCGTTTTTATATGCTGCTTTTTATTTCCTCGTCTCTTGGGTGTCTCTTGGGCTCGCTTGATCAGCGTTGCGGCTGCGGTTGCTGTTGCAGCAACAACAGCAACAGCAACAACAACTTGGCAACGGGCTGGAGGCAAGTGGCAAGCCAGCTATATGAAACGAGAGATACAACACACGCTGGCTGTTTTGAAGGTGCGGCTGGTTGTCGTTGTTGTTGTTGTTGTTGCTGTTGCTGTTGCTGTTGCTGTTGCTGTTGCCTTTATGGTCGATATAGCTTCGTTGAGTTCGTTTGGGTTTTGGATTTGTTGTTGTTATTTTTGTTTCTTAACTTCTTTTTTTTGCTACTCTTTCTTTGTCTGTTTTTGTTTGCTGTGGTTGGCATTGCCTCTTGTTGTTGTTGTTGCTGTTGTTGTTGTCGATGTTGTTGCAATGGCCGCAGCATGCGTTTTGATTGCAGTCGCCGTTGTTGTTGTTGTCGTTGTGATTGTTGCTGCCTTGTGTTGCCTTTTTCATGCCATTTAAGTCTTATTTATGGTTCTCGTTGATGATCGTGTTGATGGTCGTACTTGTTTTTTATTTTATTTTTCCTTCTTCTTTATGTTGTTTTTGTTTTTTACTTTTTTTTTTTTGGCCGTTGTTTATGGTCGATTTTTAACCTTTTTAAGTGCTCTGCAATGTGTGTGTGTGTGTGTGTGTGTGTGAGGGAGTACTACGAGTGTGGAGGATCCGTTGAGGTGCGGAGCCTGATCTCTGATAGTCCTTAATTTGAGGTCGGGAAGGAGGCAGCTAAACATTGGAAAAGGCGGAGGGAGGGAGAAAGGGAGAGCGGGAGCTGGAATGATTATTATACAGCTAAAACAAACATTAACAAAACATTGAAATCTGTGAAAATCACGTCGAAACTACTACAACTTTTATTAAGAAGGAGAGAGAGAGAGAGAGAGAAAGAAAGATATACCTATACATAAATGAGTGAGAGAAAAGTCGCCTTTCTATGCGATTTTCAAAAGCTTAAGCAGGAGCTTGCTGTCTATGGTGGCTCTAGAAGTTTCGAGATAGAGAAAGGAGCATGGAGTAAAAACGAATAGTAAAACGAGCAAGCAAAACAATAAAGACTAAGAACAGGTAAGAGAAGAAAGCAGAGGAAAACACAATGAGAGTAATTACAAGGTACTGGGTAACTGTCAGTCGACCACTTTTACTCGTGAGCCTAAGATTTTGCCTATGTTGTTGTTGTTGATGGTGTTGTTGTTGGTGTTGCTGTTGCTGTTGTTTTTCTTTGGCACTGCACTGGCAATCGCTGGAAATCAATTATAAAAACCTTTTGCTGTTCGGCTCGAATGGGCACGTTAATTCGTGAAAAATGTATTTATTTTTCTTTATAAGTACATATGCCTGTGTGCACCGTATTTCAGGTTTTTCGTTTTGTTTTCGCCGCCGAACCGTTTGAAAGAGTTTTCATTGTGCTGCGAGTCGTAAGTGGCTCTGGGTCTGGGCCCGTTGCTTGGGTCAGCGTCGGGGGCCGGTTTTTTTCTTATACTATATGCACATATATACAATTTTACTTATTATTTTTTTTTTTTTTTTGGGGTCTGGGTCTTTGGACATGACAAAGGATTGTGCGGCAGCCCGTCAGCGGAAAATGGCAATAAATTTTACTATGCTTTTTGTTTAGCTGTCGAATCCGTTCATTGATTTCTTTATATAGATTTTAACGATAGGCCGTGCAACTGCCTTCCACTCTCGACCTTTATTTATGTGTCATTCGCTTCGAAATGCGCTTTAAATTCAGGAAGTTGCAGTTTACGCTTCCCCTGTGCTTTCGTCTCAATTTTCATTTTACGCTTCGTAGCTTCAGGGTTCCCGTCCAATATTCCCCTATATATGGACAAAGTTAAAGAAGAGAGTTGAACGCAATTTATTTTATAAGGTTGATAGTTAAAGCCATTCAAATTATATTGCAGGTATGATTTTTAAAGACCCCATTTTTTTTTTTGTAAATCATTTCTCTTTATTAGATTTGTAACAATTTAAATATTTATTTTCCTTAAAAAAAAAAACGAAGTTGACTTTAATAAAATCTTTGTTTAACTTTTGTTAAGTTTATTTTGCATTAAAATTACAATTAAAATTATTTTGTAGTAAAATTAAGTGAATTTCTTAGAACTCAATTGATATTTAGCCCTTTCTTAAAATTAAGTTGAGAGAGTTTTTAAGAAGTTTGTCTTAAAATGCGGTCTGATGTATATGCTTTTAGGCTTGGCTTATTAGCATGGTTTTCTACATCCTTGATTTTGTTCAATTTGAAAAGAACATTTTGAATTAATTAATTAATAAATTAATTCATATCAATGCTGAATTTTTCTTAATAGTCAACATTATTGTGAAATTAAAGAATTCACAAAATATAGTTCGGTTGATTTAATCATAGTGTTTAAATACATTTTTAAAATATTTGATATGCTAAATTTCAGGAATTTCTAAAACAGCTTAAAAGATCGATAAGTCAGTGTTTGAGGAACAGGAAATAAGGAAACAGACTCTTCACGCACACACACACACACACATGAGTAGATACACTCGAAAGTGTTGTGCGTGTTGTGACTCCCAGAACTGGAGTGCACTCAGCTGTGTGCTCCACTTCAGCATCAGCAACGGCATCAGCATCAGCATCAGCATCAGCATCTACGGCGGCAACAGATCCGAGCTTAGCCCAAAGTAAACAACAGCCGAATACGAACGCGAGATGAATTTATGAGATCATGTTTGAAGTTAATTATGCCAAAGCATAAATTTCACGTCTCGGTCAGACAGACACACACGCACACACACACACGCACACACACACACACACGCACACTAGGCTGTTGGTCGTGTGCTGGAGTGCAAATGTACTTTGTCTCCTCCATTCGAGCTGTCAAGATTGTTTTTCTCGTTATTTCTTCTGTATTTATTTTTTTTTTTTTTGCACGTTTCACCAATCATAATAGTTTTTATCTTAAAAGCCATAAGCATGTGCATAAAAAATATATGAAAAATAAAACAGCGCACAAACAACAACGTTGTCAAACTAGTTGCTAGACCTAGGTTAGTTCTTGGCTCAGACGGAGATAAAGTCTAAGCCATGGTCTGAGACCTGTTTCTTGACTTAGATTCGTTTCATGTTTATGGTGTTTGGGCCAAGACAACCAGAGTGGTTGGGCCAGCCAAACAACAAAGCGTCTGTCCCAAAGTCCGAGCGTTGTTGTTTACGAACAAGAAGTTTTGCGGCAATGGATGTGGTTTGTGGTTTAACTGCTTTTATGGTAACAAAAATATACAACAACAACAACAAAAAAAAAACAAAAAATAAACAAAAATAAAAACACAAAATAAAGCATTGAATAACAACTAAGAGGTACGCGACTATAACATACCCCGCGAAATGCGTGAGTTAAAATTTTAGCACAGTTGAGTTAGAAGGACTATGATATTTATAGGGTTAGTTTTACTAATGAAGAGCTGATAAAGCAAATTTGCTGAATTTATCTTTTACAATCAATATATATATAAAATGTACATATAAATGATATAAAAAGGTCACATACCAAATTTGATGGATATAGCTCTTAGAATCGCTAAGTTACTTGAGTTAGGAGGACCTTTAAATTTATAGGGATAGATAAAAATAAAGAATTTACGTATGGTAATTGTTGTAGAGCTCATCTACTGAATTTGCCAGCTTTAGCTTTCAAAGTTGCTGAGTTCCTTGAGTTAGGAGGGGCTTAATGGTAATAGGTTATATAGGTATATTGATGAAAATTAAACATATAACAAATAAAAATTATTTGCACACCAAGTTTGTGAGTTCCTTGAGTTAGGTGGAGCCTGAACTAATAGGGTTATATATGTAGGTATTTTGATGAATATAATAAATATAAATTATATCAGTCTAGCTTTAGAGTTTCTTAGTTCCTTGAGTTAGAATAGGCGTAATTGAACTAAAATTCACTCCAAAATAAGATAAACAAGATGTATTTAAACTCGCCCCAGCTTTAGCCCATTTAATAAATCTTATTAAATACAGGGTATGGCAAAGAAAAAAAATATTTTTTAATAAAAAAAGAAATAAATAAAAATCGACAACAGCAGCGGGCAACAGGCAACAACTTTGGTTAAAAAGTCATCAAAGACCAAGACGTCAACAACAACAACAACAACAACAGTCACGATGTTGGGTTGGTCGGTCAGACGTTTGGTTGTTTGGTTGCCCGTTGGGTTGTTGGGTTGCTCGGTCGGTTAGTTGTTGTTGTTGTTGTTGTTGCTGTTGCTGCTGCTCTTGTGGCTGTTGTTGTTTTCGTTGGCTCGAAACCAGTTTGGGCTTCAGCTCTAAACTTTATTTACAATATTGTTTTCTTTTACGACGTCGCTGCTGGCTGCGATTTCGTTGTTGTTATTGTTGCTGTGGTTTTGACCCAAGCTCCTTTTTGTAATAAAGAAACTGGTATAGCAACTAGTCGTACTTAAAGCAACTGCAGACCCTCTCGGCTGCAGCCACAGACTCACGACAAGGTAGCCAATTTGATGTGCATCTCTTGGAGCTGGCAGCCCCATGTTTAGGCAGCCCCTTTTCTCGAAACGGAGCAGCTGACAATGGAGAGCTGGGAGCTGGTCTTTGGGTGTTGATTGGTCCCGTGCGGTTTATCAATCATTAACAGACACCCGACTCGACTCGACACCAAACTCATAAAAGCCGTTGCCTAAACGCCCGACTTGGCCTCTAAAAGGCCATCACATTATACAGATGCCGTCTTTCAGATTTACAAATGGCGGTACATAAAAAAAAACTAAACTAAAAAAAAAAAAAATAGAAAATACTGAAATTTTCGTATGGTCATAACATTTTACGAGTACTGGCCTGGCTTATTGTCAGTTGGGTCAGAAACGAGCAAAGCGCCATTTGCCGGGGCTTATTTGATTAGATACTTTGGCTAGTACGGGCTCTAGGCAACTGGAAAACTTTGTGTTCCCCCCCCCCCCCCCCCTTTCCGTTGGCCAAATGTCCGTGTCGGGTGGATGCGGTTAGTCCGCACGCTGGAGACGAGGTCCAGCTGGCAGCTCTTCAAATTTTCAAAGTGTTTGATAACTTATTTATTCGATTTGAAAGAAGCTTAATTAAATTTTACTTTAGAGCGTCGAACTGACAACAATTTTGTAAGTCTATTGAAATTTAGCCAAATGGAAAGGGCAAGTATCGACCTATTCAATAATAAATGAATGAAATTAAAGGGATAGAAAATAAATATTGTGTATCACAATATATTTCGTATATAATAAATACTTTGTTAAATATGAGATTATTGTTTTTACAAACTTCTAAATATATATTTAGATAGTCTAAGAAAAATAAATAAATCAAATTATATGATTATTATATGATAATGATAGCTATTGTAATAACTTTAATTAATAATCTTAAGGACTACTTTCTATCTTTACCCTATTAAATTTTGTATCTTAAAATACTCTTATATTCCATTTGGCAGGGATAATGATGATAATAAAGTTACTATCATTAACTTTAGTTAATAATCTTAAGGACAACTTTTCTATTTCTTCTTCTCATCTAACCCTTTCCATTTTGCAGGGAATAAAAATAATATAGTTTTCATCATTAACTTTAGTTAATAATCTTTAGCATTAGTTTTCTATTACCCTCCATGCTTGTTCTTCTTATAATGATGATAATAAAGTTGGTATCATTAACTTTAGTTTATAATCTTAAGGACTAGTTTTGTATTACCCTCCATGCTGCTTCTTCTTATAATGATAAAGGTTTTAATTAGTTTAGTAAATAAGCTGGAACTCTCCATTCCTCATCTTCTTCTTGCCCTTCCAATTGGGCATCAGTCTTGAAACACAAAACTGTGAATTTGCCAAGCGTTACGAGCAATGCCGGAAAGTTGACTCCGAATTGCGACAAGGTAATGGTGGTGGCCACCCTCGAGGGCGGGACGGGACCCAGTGCCGGAACCGGTGCCAATTTCATATCCGAGGAACCGCAGCTGAATGTCAATAGCTTAACCAAGGGGAAAGTGGGGGAGAGATAGATAAAGAGAGAGAGAGAACATAATTTGCTTTGCTTAGTTTTTGCTACGTTTTGGTATTTTTATTACAATTTCTGTTAGTTAGTTCGGTGCGACAGGGATAAACAGGCAAGGAGTCGGCATCCGCATCCGCATCCGCATCCGCATCCGCATCCGCATCCCAATTGCAGACCCACTGAAATGCGGGCTGTGGCTCGAGCGACCAAAGCAATGTAACATGCCAAATGTGTCCCGGAATTTAATTAAACATTTTCAGCGCTTATTCGTGTATACATTTAGCCGGGGCTCCTGGTCCTGCAGGACCTGGTACTGGCCCATGGCCACAACAACTCCACAGCGCCACGACAGCCATTTGCCATGCTTCTAACCAACTAAGTTAACCGCCCCACAGCCCCCACCGTCCGGCTGCCCCCGCCCACCAATGCGCTGCCAAACTGTCCCGTTCGCAATTCTTGGCCAAATACTCGGACGGAGGGTTGCTGTGGCCATCGATTCCGAACCCCAGTGGCTGGTCCAGGACGAGCTCTGCCCAGATGTGGGCGCTGGGTCGGCGGGGCAGCCGATTGCCGAAGGTTATTGACATATTTTAACAACTATTTGCAAAAGGCTTTAGTTTCACTTCAATTCCATTTTCATTTCAGCCCCCTTATCCTTATCCTTATCCTTATCCTTGCCCGGCCCCTTTTCTATTTTTTCCTACGCATAATTGAAACAAGTGCATAATGTCTTTATCCTGTTGGTCCATGGTCCGCTCTGTTTGTTTGTCTGTTTGCTGCCATGTTTAAATGTCCTCGCGGCATCAATATTTGTATCCCAGCAAATATTTGGCCTTTGCCATGTAAATAAAGTTATTTAAATTACTTTATGAAGGGCCCAACATAAAGTAGAAGAAACAATAAAAAATATAACAAGAATTGCAATACTTGAGGCCCGGCCTGTTTGCGCTGCCCAAACACAACTTGGAGCTTCCAGCTGGCTTCTGGCTAGGATCTGCCACCAATCAACAAAAACAAAAAAAAGCGAAAGCCCAAACGGGCTGCACCATCGAAATTGAAGTTTAACCTTTTAACCCCTGGCCACTGGACACTGACCAAAGTTTGTTCTCAGTTTGAAATTGAATTAAACTGGATTTACATATTTTCTTACAGATTTCTTATTTCATTATGCAACACTCAAGTGCGGCAAGGTTGCAAGTTTGCTTTATTGATGCATTGGGGCACTCAAGTGATGAAAATATTTTTATTGCTTGGAAAATTCACTTTTAAATCTTTAAGGGTTTTGTTATTTATTTCTTTACACTTGTGTACAAGTTTGTGCAAAACCTAACCGACTTTAGAGTTTTAATATATTGAATAAAACTGTGGACAGATGTAACATATTAAGTCTAGAAAGTCTAGTTAAGTCTAGAAACATCCATATAATCAAAAAAAAAAAAAAAATTTTGAAAATGTTTCTTAAATACATAAACGTTTTAATTCAAAACAAAAAAAAAAAAAATATATAGCCATAACTTTTATAAATTTGTCAAAATTCTATTAAGTTTGTATATACATGTAAATTGCCAAAGTTGTTATCAACATTTCTTTTTAATACTATAAATTACATGTAACTTCTTTTAGATAAATTCTGCATTTAAATTAAGTACTAAAACTTTATTTAAATGTTTAAAATGAATTATACATATTCCCCTTATGATAAACAGTATGTCAATAAAGTCTTTTTACTAGCATAAAAACTACTTAAAGTTGTGTATTTTCTTACAGACATATTTTTTTCTGATTCCTTTTTTTTCTAAGAACTAAACTGCATTCAAAGAATTTAAATACCTTGAGTCAAACATTCTAAAGAAGTAAAAAACTAAGAACATTCAAATTTAATGCTGTCAAGAAAATGTTTTTACAAATACGGTAAATTGGTAAAATGTAAAAACACTTTCTTGACAGCAAAAAAGTAGTTTTTTGCTAGTATTGACATTATTGAAGTTATTTTTTTGTACTTTTTAATTTTTCAATCAATTGGCTTTTTGATCATGAAGCTTTAAAATAAACGTTTTGTAAGTTAAGTAACAAAATTTTGAATAACAGTGTATAATATATATAGTACCATATATACCATAAATTATATTATATATCCATGGGGCCATAATTCTACTGCCTTCATTTTGGCTTATAGCTTCTGCTAGGGATATCAAAAAATCCGATATCTTTTTGGTGTTTATTGTTAGGATAGCAGGGTGTGCGAAGACTTTATTGGAGCCAAAAACGTGACTATTCCTTGTTTTTCATTAATAAACATACTGGAGTCGAATTGTTTGCTAAATTAAGTTAACTAATGCATAACTTATTTTGTCAACTGTTTGTGTGTTAGTTTTTTTGTTACCAAAGACAAAGCAAAGACATTTTTGGCCACTCGCAACATGGCGAAAAAAAGCATCGGTAAAAGTGGCTCAAACTAAAAGTCGATACATTTCTGATTCGATACTTTATTACATCACAACTGTCTGCCGGTCAGCGCATCAGCGATACTTTCGATATTTGAATAAATACATATATGTATGTTTTGTGTGTGTCCATTTGTAAATTTGCCGGCGCACAAAACAGATCAAAAGAGATGCGAAAATAAGCACAACAGCTGCTTTCGCGCTCTCTCTTTCGCTCCTAGCGCCTCGCCGCAAGGCAGCTCAGCTGTCTACACGCACACATGCACACAAGCAGGCATATGTGTGTGTACACCATTCTCCTTGCTTCTTCTTTCGTTTAGCTTATGCTTGGCGCAATCAAATGAGCATTACGAACGCCAGCACAAAACGCACAGCGCAAACGTTTGCACAAACAACAAACTGCTGTTGCCCACACTCTCTCTCTCTCTCTCGCACCATCTCGCTTGCACACTCATTAGGCTGCCGCCGCCTCTCTCCGCATTTTGCATTTTGCGCATGCAAGCTTGTGCTCACTGTTGAGCATTCAGTGCTGCGCGCGAGTTCGAGTCGTGGACAGCTGTTGGCGTCCCCATCCCGCGATGAACGCACGCGATCGACAGTTCTGGACGGAGTTCCTGCAGCTCTATCGATCCCTGCCGGCCGTGTGGAAGGTCAAGAGTCCGGAGTACAGCAGCCGCGCCCTGAAGTCGGCCGGCTACGAGCAGCTGGTGCGGAAGCTGCGCGAGGTGGAGCCGCACGCGGATCGCGCGCTGGTGGTGAAGAAAATCAACTCGTTCCGCACGAACTTTCGGCGCGATTTGCGCAAACGCGAACTTTGCACCGCGGAGGCGCCCTTCGAGTCGACGCTGTGGTACTTTGAGCTGCTCGGCTTTCTGGAGGGACAGGAGGCTGGGGCGCGGGAGGGCCTGCACAAAGCCAGCAGTGCCGAGCCGGACGAGCAGCACGAAGCTTTGGTAATTGAGCTTTGCAAGCTTTTCGCTTCGTGTGCTTTCTCGCCTCATTTCGTTTCATTTCTGTGCTCAGCGCTACGTCACGTTCGACGAGCCGCGTCTCAGGAGGCGCCGCACAGCCGTAAAAGCTGAGCTGCCCGCCTCACCCGGATTCGCCGCATCTCCCGCCTCCGCGTCCGCCTACGCCGCGTGCCGGCAGCGGCGCAAGCGTTCCGCGACGCTCGCCGAGTCGGAGGCACTGGCTCAGACCTGGCGCAGCCAATTCGACGAGCTGGCGCCACGGCAGAAGCTCCTGGCGCGCAAGCTCATCTCGGACGTGCTCTACTACGGCTGCATGGAGCAGCTGGAGCCCTCCCATGTCACCCAGCTGCAGCAGCTGATGCTGCGGGGCAGCCTCACGCCCCAGACCGAGGACGTCTCCTTGTCGCCGCGTGCCGACAAACTCTGCTCCATGGGCAACTACGATGAGAGCGATTCTGTGGATGCGGATGGATGAAATAGGTACTGAGAGGTCCTTGTTCTCTAGTGACTATGCGGAGCTTTTAATTTAATAACATAACAGTCGAAAGTTACTATTTATTATCGAAAAGTATCTCATAGATACGTACTATATACAAATTAATATTTTTGTTTTTTTTTTTTTTGTTTTATATTTTTATTTTGTCAGTGTGGGTAATGTTTTTAGCTGAATATTTGCTTACATATTACTTAAAAGTAATAATAAAAGTGTATAAATACATACATACATGATATCTAGTTGAATGTTATTTGCTGTCAAGAACTAAAGTTAAAATAAGAATAATTCAAAAATAAATGAATTAATCTTTTATTTTATTCTTTTTTTCTTCAATTTAGCTAATGCAGTAGAAAATTTTATTTTATTTTGTTTTTAAATATTTTTAAGTAAAATAAAAAAACATATATTATTTTGCGAGGCTTAAAAATTGTCGTTTTGCAATACAATTTTAAGAACCTTCCAAAGCATACAAAAGCTCACAAAACATATTTATACACATTTAAAAATAGCCACGATAATGTTTTATAAATATTTATAGAGAATATTTATAAATATTTATAGGAGGAAAAAATACTTTCAAGTGACTTTCATTAGAGATTGATTGACTGATGAATACGACTGAGAGTCTGAGCTGAATGAATTAGTAAAGCGTTTACAATCGGAAACTGAAATCAAGTTAATCTTTAATGGAAATTGCCTGATAAGAAATTTGAATAGTCATTAGGCGGCAACAAAAAAACTAAGCTATATATTTCTAATCTAAGGGCAAAGTCAATTTGTTCGGCAGGAAATGAATAAATAAATGAATGTGCTCGAAATGAAAACGAATTAACAACGTTTATTGGCAGGCATTAAAACTTGGTCAATTCGAATTGAAAAACTTGCGCAAAACCAGAAAACCAATTGTGAAAACACGAGTGCCCAAAAAACAAAGTGACATTTTTAACCCCCCCCCCCTCGCCCCCGCCCCCTTGATCAACGAAAATGCAAATTTATTGGCATTTAATTTCAAAGTAAGACACCGAGAGAAGGGGGCAAGGGGGAAGGTGGAAGGTGGAAGGGGGGGGGGGGGAGAGTTAGAGGAAAACAGAGCGTTGCCCGCATTCAGTTAAAATACATCCCGCACCACCAGGCGGTACTCGAAAATAAAAAACCAGACCCAGACCCCCATAATGTGCACAAACTTTGCAATAACAACAACAACAACAATGAGAGAAAGAAAATGAAAGAAACAAAAAAAAAAGAAGAAAACAACAACAACAATGCGAACCACAACAACAAATTCGGCATATAAACGAGCGCATAATGAGCTCCATAGAGCCTTCCGCAATGCTTTAGATGGATGGATGGATGGATGGCTGGATGAATGGATGCAGACAAAGGCAACACTAAGGAGAGCCGAGGGCGAGAGGGAGGGAGAGCGAGATAGATGGCTTGAAAATCGCATTAAATGCCTAAAAATAGTAGCTGGCAGCTCACTGGGCTCATATATTAAACACGCCCAACCCAGACCTCGCCCAGTCCCCGTCGGAGTCGGAAACCGAAACCCACTGGCAAACCCAGTGCCAGGGACAGGGACGGGGACAGGGACAGGGCCATAAGTAACAGCCCGTCGATGGTGCTGCCTTTTTTATGCTCTCTGCATATCATGCAATTACTTTCCACTCAAATGTCAATTTAAATTGAAGTTTTATGCAAAAACCATACTTGAAACTTTGCGCCTGCTCTGCCCATCCTCGGAACGCTCAAAGAACAATACGCCGCATGGCAACTCAATCTGACACGGCCCGTCCCCACGCCCCACGCCCCCCCCCCCCGTCGCAGTTGCTGCTCCTCTAAATTTCAATCCCGCTTGCTCTTGTTCATTTCCGGAACAGGCTGAGACTGAGATTGGGTCTGAGTCGGGGTCCGGGTCCGGGTCTGGGTCTGGGTCCGGGTCCGGGCCGGGGGCAGTGCCTGCTCGTGTTTGTGTTCAGCTTTTTATGTGTTAGATGCACATTTCGGAAATTAAGTTGAAATTTATTAGCACATCTTTGTCGTCGAATTACATGGATTGGTTTTTTCGCAGCTCCAAGCCATTTCAAGTTCTTACAATTGAACAGCAACGAATTGGGGAGTGCTCTTCAGATACATTGTACATATTTCCGGGAGTTCCTATAATATGCCAAAGATGTTGTTCGTACATATACTCAATAATTTATAGATCTATCTGTATTTTAAATAAATATATATTTCAGATAAAAAGTAAATATAACAATATGAATAATTTTAATTATTACACGAAAACTTAAATGAACATTTAATTAATTCAAATTTTTTTGGATTGTATTTTTTTTTTACATTTTTAAATTATATTTAACATTTTGAAAAATCTAAACTATTAAACGAACATTTTGAATAAATCTTTATTTATTTAATTTGTAAGTTAATAATGTAAGGTAATAAAAGAAATGTCGACCGCAAAGCCAGGTGAACATTAGTTCACGCCGAACCGATATGCCCGGCCGAAACGAACGTAGCGCTCTTTGGCGTTGTAAAATGTATCTGAAGGACTCTCAATGAGGATATACACACAGATATTTATTTGCGCACACACTTCACACATGCACGTGTGTGTGTGTGTGTGGGCACTCGATTTCCATTTGGTTGAGTATTAGTGCCTCAATATTACACAATTTCGAATCGCATCAAGTCGTTAAAAGTTTCGATTACACAACGCGTTTTACAATTGGCAACGGAATGGGCCATGGAACAGGGCGGAACGCGAAAACAACCACAACTAACTGTGGGCACCGGCTGGGGGCCGGGGCAGGAAGTCCCTCTGTGTGCGAGTGCGAGTGCTAAAACAAATATTGAAAGTGGCATTAAAAAAAACAAAAAAAACTTTGCCAACGCTGATTTTATTGCCATGAATTTGCGCTCAAATGGCAAATCAATGTGTTTCCTTCTGCCAGTCAATTTTATGGTTGTATTGTTTCATATATCCTGTGCTGGGGAAAAACCAGCCCCGAACCACAATCCTACATATTGTGCGGATGCTGCCGAACACACTGAAGATGTAGTTGTAGCCCTGTCCTGACAATCGCGTGAATAATGGAGCAAAAATGAGTTTTACTCAACAAAAGAACGATTTTTGAATTAAACTAGTTACGTCTAATTTAATGTGTGGACAGCACAACGTTTGCGGATGCAGCACAAAGCAGAATGCGACTAATGCTCACGCGAGAGCAAAAACAGAGAGAGAGCGAGGGATTTTTACTGTCAATTAAATTTTGAAATACTTTATAAAATAATATGAATTTGCGATGTTCGCAATACTTTGTACGAGTTCTACTCCGGTTAAGTGTCGCTATCGATAGGTAATCGTTAGCAGCTGTGCACGCATAGAGCTCTACCGGCTTTGCTGGCCGGTATTCCCATTAACTTTTCGTCGTAATTTTTTAATGCCGACGCTTTTAACGCAACGCGTTGATGTTTTATCACCTCCCCCCAAAGCGAGCTAACAAATAAAAGCGGCAACAAACTATGCATATAAACAATTTTTACTACTATGTATTCGACCTTCCCCCCACCCCGCCCGACAGCTGTGCAGCCCTTTTTTTTTTTGTGTGTGTGCGACCCTCGCCCTCTGCTCGCAAGTGATGCATTGATTTTCCGATATACAAAACATTCTTATCCATGGCAAAAAGGGGGACGCCCACAGCCACGCCCCATTTGAGCTACAACAGGCACCTGCCCACAAGCAGAGCTTTTAACGGCCGCCCAGCCCCCTCGCGGCCCCCGCGCAGATTTCTGCTGGCTTTGTTTTTATAGCGGCGTGTAATGTGATTTATAGCCTGTTCGGTCCTTAAAATAAATTCCTTTTAATGGTTTTTTATTGCCATCAGTAGTCGGCGTCAGCGTTAATGTTAATTAAACTATTGTAGTGCTTGTTGCTCCGAAAAAGCTCTGAGTGCTGTCCCTGCTCGGGCGCCATAAATCCCCCACAAAAAAACACGTCAAGAGAGAGAGAGAGAGACGAGTAAGCCCGAAAACCGGGCCGAAACCCGGGATCAGAGCTGGACAATGTTTCAGTTGTTGAATGAATTCGCCTCGTGAGCAGTTCTGCTGATAAAAGGTATGAAAGGATTGGCCAGATAAATTGAGCCCCGCGGTGATATATGCATGCAATTGTTAGAAACTACTTAGCGATGCGGACAACGGCCGAAAGTTGCCAGCTGCATTTGTAGCATTCAGCAAATGGCCGGCAACACGGTAAAATTAATTTTCAAATTGTTGGCCATCCCTTTGTGGGTCAGCGAGCACCTCTGTCACGTAGCACATGGAGTCCCTTTGGCGCGGACGCTTTGCGGGCTGCCAAAGTAGCTGCCAGATTGTTGACCAGCTCATTAAAGCCATATTACTCAGGCTTAAGGTTGTTTTTTGGCTCGGCTGGCAAATGCTTTGGGGATTATGATGTGTTGATATACAGCATCGTTGCGGCAGAATCCCAGAATCCCAGTGGCAGCGTCTTCGTTTCTAATATTTTTTGCTCTTTTTTCCCGTTCATAAATGTTTAACGTTTCAAAGTTTTGCCGAGGATGTTGCCACGCCGGGAGTTCTGGCCATTTGAAAATTGCGTTCATGATAATTGCGGTTCTGTTTTTTAGGCCCCAGCTGCGTTTAATGGCTTTTCACAATTTAAGCAAGTCCCATTTTACTTTTGGTTTTTCCAAATCGTTTCCTTTTTGTTTTCGTTGTTCTTGCCCTTTTGCTTTCGCCGATGCCTGTTTCCGCTGTTCCCCTTAATACTGTACTGCAATAAATTGCCGATATTACCCACATTCCGTTTGCATATTTGGTATTTACTTTTTATTAAAATCTTTAGGTTATTTGTGGCAGTTTATTAATAACGAACTGGGAGCTTGGTAAGATAAACATGGAATGCAGACATTGTTATTTTTTTTTTTTATTTTCATTTAGCGTTAGACTCGGCCAGAACTACACTAGCCTGGGGAATACCTTCAAACAGTTGGCAGCAGCCGTCCAACAGCATTTTATTGCGATCTTTGATGGTTTTACGATGACTGCTTGACCTGAATTCTAGATTTATGACCTCAAAGTATATTCCTTTGTTTTTCTTTAATTTTGCGAATTTTATTTTTACAAAATTTATCATTTTGGCAAAACTTAAATTTCGATTCTCAAATATATTGCTTGCTGTTGGATACACAATTCCCTGCCATCTCCGACTCCAAAAATTATATATGTTCGTGATCAGCATCAACAGTCGTTTGACCTTTTTTTTGATACAGGCAATACATATATTATTATATAGCTGACTTTTTGCATGAGAAACTTGTCTGTTTTATAAGATATCCTGCCCACTATGCTACTTACATATCAGCCACAATTTTATTACAAAACTGACTATTACAGCATATAGATTTGTCTGGAACAATTGGTTAAATATTAATTTTTGTTTTTTAAGATATCGTAACATATCGACAAAATCGTCTCAACATTGGTCTACTATATCATATAGCTAGTCAGTCGAAAAATAAGTTTTTGTATGTTTTGAACTTTTATATAAAATAGGTTTCTGTAAGAACAACAGGCCAAAAATTAAGCTAATTAAGTTATTATTATTATTCTTATTATAGCTACAAATTATCAACCTAAGTGTATTTTAAATAGAGCTGGCTGCTATGGCTACGATTCGAACCTATATCCCCGATGTTTAGTTTCCCAAATGCCCAAAGCATTAGACAACCCACAGAGCAGAGTTAAATACAGAAATGTAGAGCAGATCTTTTATATGTCCGCGAGGGTCTCTCGCCCCTCGGCTGAGGCAGCCTCCGTATCCTGCTGTGGGGTTCGAATCCATTCCAATCCAGTCTTTTGTCCATTCGCTTAAACGATTATCAAATCTCCACCAATGATATCATCTGCGGACCATTCGTTCATTTGGTTAGGTGCTTGTTTATCAAAGACTCGACAAGGTCGAAACGCGTTAATTAAGCATATACAAAGCGGCAATAGAAGCGTTCCGGCGGTTCCAATTACGAGTCTTTCGGCGTCCCTTAAAGTTCTTCAGCCTTTTGATTATGGACTAAGGCACCACCGCAACCACAATTTTCGAGCGATCGCTGAGTTCCAGGGCCAACCTATAGAAAAAACAAAATCAAAAAAAAAAAAAAAGAAAAAATATCCGAATAATGTTGTAATTTACAGCGCCTACAAAAATAAAAAAAAAAAAGAAGAGAATTTGTTTTTCTTACGATAAACAAAAGGCGAAAAGCAAAATAAATAGTGAAAAATAACAAGTCATAAACATGATTTATATGCAAAGTGCGCGCCATGAGATTTTGTGGAATGGTTTCGGAGTCGGATCGGCGGTGCCCAGAGGTGCCAGACCCAGCTGGGCGACCGAACAGACCCCGATATTAGCGTCAATTTATGCCTGTTGACTGTTTGTACAAATGGCCGGGCCGTCGGGCCGTCGGGGCCCAGTTGCGATCGCTCGCTTGGCTCTGATCGCACTGATCATGAGCTAAAACAATGGGCCCACAATTGAACTACCAAAATACGCCAACATTTTTCTGGGTAAGCACGCACAGCGCGCCGTCCGCGTGTCCGATTGGGTTCGAGCGAGGGACAGGCAGCCCTCGACCCTCGCAGCGGGACACTCGAGTCGTCTGCCCCCACCCCCACACACACTCGCACACACACTCTCTTTGTTTGTCACACACAAATGAAGAGTTGATGATGTTGACGATCATCATGAAGATCAACTCGAAACCTCAGCGCTCAATCAGGGTTTTCAGCTGAGAAACTGCCTGTCATGACGGCTACGAGATGCAAGTCCGGGCCTGGGTTCGGGCTAGGGTCTGGCTCTGGGTCTGGGTTAGGTTGTGATGTAGGTACATGTGTTGGAACTGTGGCCGGTTCTGTGGGACGCTTGTTAGGCACAGATTGTGTGTGTGTGTTTTTTATACTCCTTCATGAAGTGAAAAGAGCATATTGGCTTTCTCTTCGTATGAATGCCGTTTATTTCGGCGTTCTTGCAACTAGAGGCTGGAAACTTGGAATATAACCTCGTGTATGTCCGCACCAGATACAGTGCAAAGATTTTTTGGCTACGCTCACTGGGGGCGTGGCAAATTCATTTAGTTTATATAGCTACCTCTAAAGTTTACAAATAAATTTGTATGCTTGACAAAGTCACGAAATACATAATTATATAATTTTAGAGCTAGAGCTCTTAGATTTAGCAGGCAGTTTTCTCTCAAATATTTCGACTGTTTTGAGCTGTTAATAAACGAGTATGGCGCAGTCGGTGACACCCGGCTGTTTCAGCTCTTGCCTGGTTGTTGTTGTTGCTGTTGCTGTTGCTGTTGTGTCGTGGGTCTGGGGCACGTCAGAAGGATGCCAGCACACGGAGAGATGGGCAGACAATGGGTACACTTGTGCCTCTTGGCCAGCCCCTGCGACTGGTTTTCAGCTCCTTTTGTGTGTGCAATGAGCAATGATTAAATTAATTATGCCTGGCAGGTAGCCGGGCCTATTCCTAGCTGATTCTCTTGGCCTATTGAGGGGCAGGCGAGCGTGAACTAATCGCCTGCACTCGCCTGCCCAGGACCTCGGCACAAAAGGGACATTTGATATTTTTGACACATTTCCACAGGCTCTTTTGGGACTTGTAAATTAAAAAACACGATGATTGCAAACCCAATCCCTAGACCAATACCAATACCAATACCAATCCCATTTCCATTGCCGGGCAGGTCCCAGCCAGCTCTCTGGCAGGGCAACAATTGAAGTGTAATTTATGACAACAATGCAAGCGCTTGTTAAGGCCTTTTCCTATTGCTGATCCCCATGACAAATGCCCTGACTCTGGCCCTGACTGTGTGCCTGTCGATCGGCGAGATAAGCCCTTGATCAGGTTGCCAAACACTTGTGACCTAAGCGAAAGCCGATCTGATTCGTCTTCCCCTACTTTCTACCTCTACCTTGGATTTTCCTCCGTTTTTTCTCTATTTTGGGGTTAGGTTATTATCTTCTTTTTTTCTTTTTGGCCTTGCACATTTTGTGATTGAAGGGAAGAACCGAATGCATTCAGCCAATCTTGAGCCTATCTCTGCGATCACTTTTGGGTTAAAGTGGATTCTATGGATGTTTAAAAAACTTCAAATAGACAACAGGAAATGTGCAATGAAATTGGAGATGAGAAAATAGCACAATTGTGCTCTGATTTGCAAGTGGGTTTCCCCTGTGCCTAACCGTTTACGTAGTTAAGATCTCTGACGATCTCAGCGATCAATCATTGGGCATCAACAAATCAACGTTTCCTGTTAATTCAGCTCCTCAGCAAACAATAAGAGCAATTACAGATCTATTTTTAGCATCATCAATATCTGTCTTAACTCATAAATATTTTATTACAAAAAATCTTATTTTATATTTGTTTAATTTTTTTTAACTCAGCATCTGTTAGGTAAACATCATTTTTGATTTTCCAGTTTTAGGAGAAACTTATATTTAAAAATGTTTTCTTAAACTATAAAGTTTAGATACATATATATATATTTTATGTATATATTTTAGGAAGAGTTTTGCTCTACAATTTGTTCTTTTTTTTTCAAAGCTATCATCACTTAGATAAATATATTTTGAGCAAAGTCTGCTGATGATAGATTCGGGAGGTAGAGGTACTTGAAATACAGTTTTGATCTATTTATTTATTTTAACATTTTTGGATTTCTTTGAATTTGTTTATTTTTTTCTGTCTTAATTAACTTGCTGATCTTATCATCAGATGGATATTTTTGATATATTTCAACTTCACCTTTTACATTTATTCTTAAGCACTTGCGTTAATCATAACTTAGTTATTTCAATTGACCTCCAAACAATATGATTACACTTCCCGCATATGCATTGAATTAGCCACAATAAGATGTAAACAAATTTTCAAATACTTTTCACACAAATGTCAAATGTGCGAAAAGCGATTTGTATGGCGCCAAAAATAGATGAAAATAGGCGAATTTAAGGCCACCCACTGCATCGTGGAGACTTCCGTGGGTTGGGACCGAAATACAGAAAAAATACAATGTGAAATAATTAGAAATGCAAAAATAGAGCACATTGCATATACTATCCAAAAACTAAACTATCAAAGAGCCAACTCACAGGCGAAACTAACAAAAAACTTTATATATTTTAGTTTTATGAAAATTTATTTGCAAAAAGAAGATTCAATAAATTTGATGTCCTTTTTTTAAACTAGAATCTAAAGTAAGGCAAACTATAAAATATTGCCCTTAGAAATAAATTATAACAAGAAATGAATTATGTATAAAAATACCAAATATAAAAAATGTAAATATACTTATAATTATTTTTGTTTTTTGGGAGCTTCGGCCAAGTTATTTCTGCCTGGGATAGAGTAAAGAACTCAATAATAAAATATTTTAAACAGTTATTTAAAAAGTGAACGACGATTTGGAATACATTTATCTAAAATCCAATTTGAGCAAACGGTTAAAAAGTGGAAAATGATTTGCCAGGGACTACAAATAGGTTGCCAGCATTTCATTCAAATTTTTTAGTTTTTAAAAATAGTGTTTTCCTAACTTATTTTAATGACGGCAATCAATAACAAGACATTTGCGCGCTTTCTTTGATTTGACGACGCAAAATTTGTTGGACGGCGATGGGTAAACAAAAATTCACCGCTGGCAATTTGAATTGAGGCATTCAATGAACCCCCCCCCCATTCCCCATTCACCAAGTCACACACGCTGCCCGAGGCACGAGCCCAGCGGCGGTTGCCCCCGTGCCCCAAGCGTGGCGCCCCCAACAATGGGCGAATTTAGCCAAATCGCCGACAAATGCAAATTATTTTAGTGCGATTTTAAATTTATTTCCCAACTAAATTTTCCTCGTTTGTGCGCTCGCCGCGTCTCTAGTTATTTTTGTACTTAAATAAAGCGCAATTTGTGTTGTTTTTCTTTATTTTCGTTTTTTCGTTTTTTGTTATTCTCTTTTTTCCTAGTTTATCAACAGTTGAAATTTAATAGATTTGGCACACTTTCGGCAGCTTCATATTGACGGACAGTGGGCGAAAGAAAAATGTTAGTGCACTGCAGGACTATGAAAATTCATTATACGATCTATAAACCTTGCAGAAAAATAGATTTAGAGTGGAAATAAATTAGGTATTCCTTTAAATTTTTTTCTGAGCATAAAGTCATTTTATTTCTAAGCTATATAGCTTAATGCAACCAACATTTTCCCACTGGTGTATTTCGAACTTGCAAGCAAAACAAATTTTGCATAAATAAATAAAGTTGAAAAAAAAAGAATTATAAAAAGCAAAAACACATTTGGTTTTTGGAAAATAAACAACACGATATGAATGAGCAAATGAATCAATGAATGAATGAGCAAAATATCTGAATACAAATGCGTATCAAAAAAGAAGAAGAAATAAATATAACAATCCATTGTTGTTCTTTTTTTTCTATTCCGCAAATTTTAGCACAATATCTGCATATCTATCAGCCATTTTGAAAACAGCTAAACTACGCGCCTCGCAAATATTTTTCAATAAGCCTAGAACATAAATTTGTCTAAGCCTGAACCAGTTGTGAATCACAAACGGGCTTATTATGGAAATTATTTCGGTACCGCAAACAGACGCTTTTGTGGTTTTTATTTCGAACAACTGCAATATTTATGTTATTGTCACATAGATTTCAAATCGTAAATTTCGCGCGTAATATGGGTGGAAAATTGAGTTTTAGATGAAGCTTCCACAACTAGCTATAAAGCATTAAAATGAGGAAATTATATATTTTTTTTAACAGATCTGCATAAATTAACGAATCGACAGTCTTAAAAAAAACTAGATGTAGGGCGGGTCCCTTGCACGTGCCAAACACGAAACAAAAGGTAACCTTAAAGCGAACGTCTATTTTTGGCTTTCGTATAGAAGTTGGCGCCAGTTTAATGGCCTATTTTATTTGGTGTTGCTTCAAGCTAAATAAAAAAAAAAAAGCTCGAAACTTAAATATGGCTAATTAAAAGCAAACAAAGTTCAAATGCAAATGAAACGGCGACAACAAAATGAAAAAAAAAAAGAAAACGATATATGTATAAAATCAAGCACATAAAATAAAATACAATTTATGATATGACAAATACGAGTATTGTACAATATTGTTATGAATGCCCGAGGAACGGAGTGGGCTGACTTCAAAAATCGCAACTGGGTGTGTTGCGGGCTGCGGGCTGCGGGCAGCGCAGCTGAAGCGACTTTGAAAGCGATTTTGAAATCGCGTCCAACCCGAACTCGGCAAAAATTCAAATTCAAGCGGCGTGTGCGTCGCGTTTTGTTTACAAATAGAACCCCATAGATTGGAGGTTGGAGGGTAAGGCGAGCGCGAGGGCGAGGTTGGGGCTGGGGACGAGGGGCCCACTAATAGCGGCATGGGCCATATTGTATGGTACAACATATAGTTATACACTTATGTATATTATATCTGTGTGTATGTACGAGTATGTGGGATTTGTTTTTTATTTGTACCCTTGCTGGGGGCATTATAGCTATGCCATGAAACTATATTTAAGCCTAGTTGCAATGAACCTGCCAACATCCTATGGCAATATTAAGTAGAACGTAATTCAAGTGACATATGAAAATCCAATATCCTAATCACCCTTTAAAATATAATCGGAATGCTGGTAAAACAGCTTATGGCACAGCTGACATAGAAATATGTTAGGGTATTCAAGATTCAACAGCCCACAACTAGTTGTTTGTGTCTTGTTTGTAAGCTCGTGTATGCATATTAGATGAAATTATAAACAAAACATAAAGCGACGCAATATGCGCGCCCGCTAAATTCGTCACGCCCGGCAGAGACGAATGGACAAAAGGCATAGACCGAGTGGGAGAAGGAGACACAGACGAAGGAGGGCGGCGAAGTGTGAGAGGTTGCCGGCTGTCACTTATCGCTGTTCGTTTTCGTCTTGCGCCTGCGAACAGATCGCGCTGCCTGCTGTCTCTCTTCTGCTTCTGCTTATTCTTCGACTCGCTGTTGCTGTTGTTGCTGTTGTTGTTGTTGTTTCTGTCATGCCCAAAGCTGGGGGTCGACCTATTCAATATGCTGACACACGCGCCAACACCTCCTACGCGTTAGCAGCGCCGTCGCGCCGCAGTCCGCAGTTGGCGGCCCACTTGATGAGTGCTCGTCCATTGTTTTTCGCGCCGCTGGCGTCGCAACGATCTGTTGAAGCTTCCCAAATGGACGACAGCGCCAAAGTTTTACATAGCTTACGGCAGCCAAAGCTTTACATAGTGGCAGCCGCAGCCGCAAGCACTCGCCCAACGCATGATACAACTACAACGTCAACACTGGCATTCAATTTTGAAATGAATTGGGAATGGGAATGGGAATAGGCAATGGAAATTGGAATGGGTGCTTTGCAGCTGGGACCGCGGCAGCGGCTGAGGACCAGCAGAAGCAACGACAGTAGCGCTAATAATGCGATTTGTGTGCGATGCACTAATGCATAGAATGGGGAGTTTCGGTTCTGCACATAACTAAACTACTATCTTTATTTGAGAAACTGAAATTAATAGTAAAATAAGTAAAATGTATACGTTTATTTTTATTATATGTATACAATGTATTTATGCTGTCTATACGGTATCTTGCCGTCTGCTTACTTTGCGCTTTACACTAGTTAACTCTCATTCGATTTGCTTAACACACTCAACACATTGTCATTGCTTTTGTTATTTCATGCATTTCGCTTTTGTTTTTGTTTTTGTTTTGTTTGCTGTTTATTGCTGCTGCTTCTTGCCAACTAATTTACATTTTAATACCCGCACAGCCGGAGCCAACTTATCTAAAAAACACACACACATCGAGTCCACAGCTGCGCCTATTTGCAGTCGGCGCGGGGTTTGTCGGCTGGGTCGTGGGCGGCGTCGGGGTCTGGGTCTGGGTCTGGGGCCACCGATGAGCGATTGAGATGATTGAAGCGAATTGATGAAAGGGTATTTTGAATTCAACAAGAGCCCATGCCTTTCATTCCATCTGAAAGTAATGTTCGTCGATGGAAACTGGAAAGTAGTTAAAATAAAATCTGTGGCTAAGGCTTTGCTAGCATCTCCCTCTCTCTTTCTCTTACACTTTGCTCTGGCAGCAGGGCTACAGCGTGTCATGTGCAGCCCTGGCTTCTGTTTGTTTTCAAGTGTGCTGTCGATGTTGTTGCCGTTGTTGTTGCTGGTGATGTCACAAGAATAACAACAAATGGTTTTTTGTTTTGCCTCACGTTCGCATCGGGGCGTATGTTAATTTTTTGTTTTTATTTATTTTTATTTTTGTTTGTTGGGCTTGCAATCTTATAATAAAAATGAAAAAAAAAAAATAATAATAATTTGGCTTTTGAAAATTTAAATACAGACAACGAGACAATTAATTCGTACGCCATGTTTGGCGCCTGGTTTGTAAACCAGCTTTTGGATTAACTAAGCAAACAGCGGAGTCCATTGTTATTGTTGTTGCTGTAGCTGTTGTTGTTGTTGTTGGCCAAGACCTGGGAACAGTTTTGGGTTTATGGTAAACGACAAGCGTGTAGCCTGTAAATTAATTAGCTACATGCTACCCATTGATTTCTGAAAAACTTTATCGAAAATGGGCTAAAAGTGAAACTAGCTAAACTACAGTCAAATTTATTATAAAGAAAATTATATCTATTCATTTTATTTTATTACTTTTATATAACACTACAATTTATTGGGGTTTTTATTTAATTTAAAATAAAATCTCTATAATGTTGTTTGATTTCTTTTTAAAATTAAATTGAAATTTAAAAAAAAAAAAAGAAAAATGTTATAAGGTTTGTAATCTGAAAAAAATAATTTAATAAATAAATTAAATAGTTCAATATATAATATATGTAAAAGAAATAAACTGTAATATAATTATTATTTATTTTCTAGTGAGTAGAAACCCCATTTAGTGAGTGGGGAATAAATAAGATTTTTGTTAAACAAACTGCATTTTTCAGCTATATTCTTCTGACGTATTTAGTGTACATTTATTTGAAGGCGCTGCCCCAACGATTTGGTCAACGGATGTGTAAAATATTCGAATGCTTTTGGGCCATTTACAGAATCGATAGAAGCGACAGGCGTCAGCGAATGCGTCAACGAAGCTGAAAAAGTGGCTAGCAGGGGGCGGTTGGCAAGGGGTGAGGGGAGACATAACGGATGACTTTGTTTACAGCCAAAAAAACACAAAAAAAGCAATCTATATAAAATGTATCTTTTGGCACACGTCAAGCTGGACACGCAGCCCGTGGAAGGGACAGGAAGGCCCGCTAATTATTGTTGTTATTTTGTTGGGATTTTCAAATGATATCTATAAAAAACAAAAAAAAAACAAGAATTAGGCCATGATAAAAAACGCTTTCGCTTGTTTGTTTATAATTGTTTATACAATTTGCAGAACGAAGCAACTTTTTTGAGATAGCGCGCGATCTATTTGAAGCACTGGGGCCAGAGGGCGGGGGAGGGGGGCGGTGGAGCCTTCAAATGTACACAAACATCCCGGCCGGCATGTATATATGTGTGTGTGTGTGCGTGTGTGTGCGTGTATGCATGTGTGTATGCGCTTGGTGCTTACATTTTGCAATTAGATTAGAAACCCCCCAAAAAGACGCGGCCATAAAACATGAAACTGAAAAACAAGAAAAACAAAAACATTAAATGGCGATTAAAAGTAATTTAGATAAAAACACTGAAAGCAAATAGCCAACAACAATAACAACAACAACAGTGGCATCGCAGCAAGTACATGTGCGTTAGGCGAGAAGAAGAAGAACACGCACACAAAATGTATCTGGCTGTGCCTTATAATTGAATTCGGGCATCACAGCTTTTTAAGGCCACATGCCGACGACTGTCCGACTTTTAAGTGGAGAGTTTGCACTGCTCAACAACATTAAAGTGACCGAGGAGGACGCCAAGGAATTACATTTTGTTTGTTGATCAGAAGTTTTTGCTGTTCTATCTTTTTCTCGATGTTTACTGCTTATACTTTTGGGATTCTGTTCATTATTCAAACAAAGCCGAACCTTTCACAGAATTATTTGCTTAAAAAGGATGGCCTAGATGAATACAAATTTTATTTCTGTTATCTAATATTGTCAGAATAAAAACAACAAAAAATGGATACCTTCGGCTAAGATAGCCTAACTCTACCCTTTTTTCGATTTCTAATATGGAATTCTTGATGTTAGTTCCCTCTGCAAACCTTTACCAAACTAATATAAAAATATGCTTTATAAATGTTTTTTAGGCATTTGTACTTTTTGTCTGAATGTGTTAAATTAACTTATTTCGATCAGCAAAGCACACATAATTATCTTTAACACGATAGATACGTTCCAAAAAATCGGAGAAAAAAAATATATTGAGTACGTGGAAAAATAGTAGATTATTTCGAGACCTAAAAATAAAAATACTATAAATAATATTAAAAAGTAAAGAGAGACAATGTATTTTGCGTGCTTATAGATATTAATTGGAATATTGATATTGAAATAAAGAAAATAAGAAATAGAAAATCATTTAAATAAAAAAGTAAAAGATTATTTTGGGAAATATTTTTCTATTTTCCATTGGTGACAATTCAGTGGATTTTAGAACGAAACCGTTTTTTAAGGATTGTGTTTGGTTTTCCAATATCAGTTTTAAAAGTATAATGTATATCTTGTGAGGAGTGCGAATAAAAGAAATTCATGTAACATAAAAAAGTGCACAAAAAGAAATTATATAATCGTGTTAAAAGAAGACAATTCGAGTAAAAAAAGAAAAATGTTAGCTTAGAGAACTTTCATATTTATGGGAACATAGAATAAGATAAATTGGCTTATTACAAATTTAAGAAAAATATTGGTTGAAACTAAATTTCTACTTATTGCTGCGAAAAGCTGGTTTGAGAACACCATCTAAATGTTATTTGAACTCTGACACGAACCGTCTACCATTTTTCTTTTATGTAATATCGTCTACAATTTTTTTTATGTAATCTCGTCTACAATTTTATTTATTTTTTTTTAATGGCTTATACGTAAGTTACGCAAACAAATCCATTTTCAATTAATTTTGCTGTCTATGCCAACGCTTTGTTGTCTGTCAAAGTAATTAGGAGTATTCAATTTCAATTAATAAAGGCTCCGCTCGCCTTAAGGGGAGAGCATACGTAATTCGTCGTGCGGAGCACTTGCCGCGATCTGTCGTGCAAGTCTCTTTTGGACAGTATTGGAACCGGGACCTCTGCGTTTTTCCTAGGCCAACGTATTTATCTGGGCGCCAAAGCAAAGCGACGCCAGCGACGCGCTTAACTGATTTAGTTAATTGCATTGTTTTTCAATTAAAGTTCGTATTAATTGAGCAAACAAGCACGGCGGAAAAACAAAGACGACGCTTGACGGTGAGATACCCTGCACTCATTCGCATATATACGCGTATATACCTCAGTTTCGCTACAGGGCATTAAAGAGGTGGCAAATAAAAAGGCTGCCACAGCGAGCCAAACTAGCAGATAAGATAAATCCCAGGCAGACACCGTAAACAAACCGCCAGCGAAGCCACAAACAGAACCAGAACCAGAACCAGAACCAGAACCAGACCCAATCCCGATCCCAGAGCCGGCGGGGGCCGTGGTTTAACTGTTTGCACATTGATAAGCGCAATGTGAAAATAGAAACAAATATTTATGTACCTATTTATTGCTATCTGTAGCTGTATCTGTATCTGTTTCTGTATCTGTATCTGTAGCTCTAGCTGTAGCTGTAGCTGTAGCTGTATCTCTTAGTCTATCTGCACATATTTACAACTGGTCGCTTGTATTTATGGAAATGCTCCTACTTTCATTTGTTTGCGTTTCTTTCACTCTCCCATGATAACTCAGACTTGCGTCTTTATAGCCAACGCTGAGTCGGAGCACATCGGTAAACAAAATATGGGTGCATACAAATTCATTTCAAGTTCTTAAGATCTTAAGTTCTTTACGTGAGTTTAAACAGGTAGCGTCTTTAGCAATTATTTACGTTGAGAATTGCAAAAACAATAATCTAAAGAAAATGTAAGGTGTATATTTTAGAGCACATTTAGAGTGTAAGTTAATATGTAAATAATAATAAATGATTACGAAATATAACATTTTTTGCACAAGTGGACTCGTGTGTTTTTCTTAAATAAGTTTTAATTTTAAAAATAAAAAAATATATACTATATATAATTTACTTATTTAGATTGATGGAGTCCCTATGGCCGTGCTTTATTGTGTGGAATAATCCTAAAAGGCAAAAAATAAATGTTGCTGTTGCCAAAGACAGTCCGAGTGGGCGACAAACAATAAAGTATATTAACATATATAAAGGGCCACATACATATAGCCGCACATATGTGCGTACATCGAGTGAAAAGATTGATATAGTTGAAGAGCTCGGGCGACGCAAAGTGGGCACTTGGCTGGACGTGGCTTTGGCTTGGCCCTGTGCGTATCTATGGTAATTGAATGTGAATGCGAGTGCGAGTGCGAGTGTGAGTGTGTTTGTGAGTGCTTTTCTGCTGGTCTGTCGCCTGTTTGTTTATGCAATTGCCGAGGTGTGCTACCAGCGTGTGGCATTGTGCGGGATACGGACTCGACCGGATCGGCGTGGACGGAGTGTGGAGGAGTTTGTTATAATAACAGTAAAAGTGGCTTCCAATTCGAAATCAATTAACGTTGAGTGCTACTGGGCATGACAAGAGCGTCAATATTTACACAATATAATGACGGACCAAATAAACAGAAAGAAACCATCGAGCCGAGCGACCCATTGCCGAAGGCAAAACTAAATGTTGCCTAGGAAAGCCCTAAGACCAAAATGCTGCGACGACGCCTACAAGTTGTATACCCTGTACTCGATTGAAAATGCTCGAAAAGAGGTGTATTGAAGTGTGCATATGAAACATACAGTCAGAAGTATATACTTTCTTTTATATCGATAAGCTTTTCTCTTTTTTTCAAATCAAGTACAGGATAGCTCGCAGTCCGGCACTCTTGATTAGAATACTCTTACTTGCTTTACGTGTGGTTTTTCCTTGATATTTATTTGACAGCCTCACAGTCTCATATGGAACAATGACATAAGCAAAGTTCTTGAATGTGGCCGAAACGAGTTAAGGCAGCTCCATCTTTAAGGGCTAAGACACGCAGCGTTTTCTTACAATTTTCCATTTACTGTTAGCTCAACCTTTACATAACTGATATATTCTGTACTATACTCTACCTTCAAAAACCCAAGAAGTTTTTACTTAAAAAACGTTTAATATAATTCTAAAATTTTAAATACATTTTTAATTTTTAATTTAGTTAAGGATCAATATAAACACAATATTAATGGTTGATTATGAAATCAAAGCGAATTTAGATATAAACAAAAATTAAGAAAAGTTTCATTTAGAATAGCATTTTTTCCAAGGAAGAAAACTTTTTAATATTTCCTAAATTTAAATTATTTTAATGTTCCATATTTAATCATAAAGTAGCATAAAAATAATAATAATCTAACTAAAATAAAAAATTGAATCAATATTCTTAAGCAATCTCCATCATATTTCTCCTCTCCCTTACTGCCTCTCCCTCCCCATCGTTTAACTGGAACTCCCGTAAATTTCTTGAGCATATTGATAGAGACATGCATATTAATAGTTTGGCATTTGCTGTCAAAGGAGAAAATTGGTCCTAGGATTGCTGGAAGCTGAAATTCGGCATTCAAGTGGGCAATTCATTCATTTGGGATTAGCTGCAACATTTTCCGCACGTTGCACCATAAATTTTCCGAGCATTTTTACTATGCAAGGAGCATGCAACTGTAGTTTGGCCAAAAGAAATTAGAGAGAGACGCCTCGCTGAGGCTGAGTTATGAGCTCTACCTGAGCGACTGCAGGCAGCTATCCTGGGCGACTCCTGGTGCCTGGTGCCTGGTGCCTGCCACCTAACTACCCTCGAATTCATTCATAAATTTCGAGCAGCGCTTTAAGTCGCCTGCCTGACACTCGTTTGGGCCATAAAAATGTCGCAACGTTTTATGCCGGCACGAAGGACACTTCCGGCATTAACGATTTCAAGGATCTCGCTAACCGGCAACCAGACAACACTCACACACTCGCACAAAGGCGCAACTTCCTCGACTCGCTGCTCACATCCTCCCCTCCCCCTCCCTCCGCTGGGAAACTACTTAAGACTGTGCAACGTGCATCTTCGGATTTGCATGGAAATCGGTTGGGTAGTCGAAATTAGCCGGGTACTTAAAATGCCTTTACGACTTACACTGAAAGGAATTCACATGCTGTTTGAATGCAGTATAAATTCCTTTTAATGGCTCCTCATTGTGTCTACAAAAATGTTCATGTTAATACGGGCATAATAGCGTATTATAAGTAACTACAAAATATAACTGCCTTTGCCATGAGATGACTTATCTAAGCTGCCGGGACGGGCAACTGAACAACGAGGATCCGGGCTCGGGTCCCGGGCACTAGCCCGGATGTTATTACGGCCAACTTGAAGGCCAATAATATGTTGCTCTTGAGCAATTATAGTTATGGCAAATACATAAATTAAACAAGTATTAAAATGAATAAGAAATTCTTATAAATATTGACCAGAAAATTACAATTATTTGAACAAATTTTATTTTTGTATGGAAAAAGAGTTCTGCAATAAATTGAAACTCTTTACATGTAAAGCTAACCAAAAAAATTGTTGTTTCTAGCAGGATATTGTGTTTATTTATCATTTAAAATAATGAATTTATTTTGTTATAATTTAATTACAATTTTCTATTATTTGCTTGTGCATTTTAGATATGTTTGATTTACATATGCTAAATTTAATATTCAATTTGAAATAACAATTATTCCTACATTTATTTTTCCAGCGTTAGTCTCTGCATCCTCTCTGAATATATATATATAGATGTTTATTAAATCATATATATCATCTGTAGATAATGAAATTATTTCAACTATTTCTCTTTTCGTTTTAATAAAACACAAACCAAATTGAAGGAAATATTTTAATTTAAAAACTTTTGAATTCCCGCAGAGCTGGAATATTGCAACTTTAGGCCATGTCTGCAACATGGTTGTTGCAACACATCAAATTGTTGCAAATGCCGTTGCATTCGTCAGATATTTTATTTTCATATTTTTGACATGCAAATTGTTTGGTGCACAACAAAATCTGCGAAATTGAATCATTTCGCACTGACAGCTAAATATGAAATCAGAAATGGAATTACAAAACAAGCACTGGCAGGCCCCGCACGGCGCCCCAACGCCCCCATCAGCCCCTAAGCGTGGCTGCCAAAACGGATACGCGTCCAAATTGAATTGTGTCCCCGACTGCTCAACTCCTGCCCGCCCGTCCGTCCGTCCGCCTCTCCTCTGGCCATCTGTCAGTGGGTTCTTGAGGTGAAAATGCAATTATTTATTAGCAAAAAAAAAAAGGAGAATGTGCCCCGCTCCCCGCTCGAATCCATCCGTGTACACGACGACGGCAAACGCAATCAAAACATGACGCACACACGGCAGCTCCAAAGGGGGGCGCGGGGGCTGCGTGGGCTGACAGGGGCACGTATGTAGAATTAGTTTACGAATTGCTGCAGGATACGTGGCGCAACATTTTACAGCAAACAATTTCCCAATGCGCCCAGCCCCGCCCCCTCCCACTGCCCCGGCGCCGAGTTGGCCAAAAGACGCTGTCAGTTGCACTGTGGAATAAATGGACAAAGCTGTGTGCACAAAACTGAGCGTGCCGCGGGCTATTTGTTGTACTTTTGAGAAGGGTTGCCGGAATTCAATAAACTCGCATACAAGTTGGATCTTATTTTTATTTAAATGGGTTGTTTTCGCAAACAAACAGAAATAAATGTTTCTCTTATAACGAGCCAACAATTTGTTCGCGTTGTCCGTGTTCCGAACAGGGACAAGGGCGGGGATAAATGCCAGTCTCTCTATTTGAAATTAAAAAGATATTAGGGAATTACAAAAGTTGCATTTCTTAAGTCTTAAATGAAATTGATATTAAAAAGTCTCATTTTGTTTGCAAATGTTAAGTGTTAAATAAATAAAGCAACCCTTTCCAAATTATTTATTTTTGAAATTAAAATTGTATTTAATGTTTTTTCAACAACCATTTAAAAATCCCACGCTAAGTTAATATCAGTAAATTCTTTTTTAAAAAATTTCAACATATAAAAATAAATCTCAATTTGCTTCCCACAGTTTTCGCAGTCAGAAGTTTTCTAATCAATTGCCCCACTGTGGCACATAGGACATAGGCATAGGCATAGACATAGATAGACCCCCGAAAAACCTTGTTGTCTGGCAGCTGGGGGAAATTGGAATTGGCTTGGCTTTGCCTTTCGGCCTGGTTTGGGGTTCGAGCCCCGTGGCGCTCGCCGGGGGTGGGGGCTGGGGGCTGGGGGCTTGGGGGCTGGGCGGTGGAGGCAGCAATTTGTAGCACATGTAACGCGACGTTTGCCAACAAGCGATGCAACCTGAAAGGCGCACACACAAATTTTTGGAAGCTCTATTAAACGTTGCCACCCGAATCCAAAACCGAAACAGTTCCTACGTTCCTCAACGCACTAGGCGCTGAAAATGCTGGCGGGGGCGGGTCGAGAAGAGGGAGGCGGAGGGGGGCTGAAAACTTTTAAAAGAAAACTTAAGCATGTGAGTGTATGTTTAGGTGTGCGTGGATTTTTGAAATGAATATGCATGGGCGTGTGGGCACGTGGGCATGTGGGCGTGGCACGGCCACGGTGCCGGAAAAACTCTTGGCAAAAGTAAATTTAAAAGTTTCACCTGCGCCGCTGTCGCTCCGTCCGCTTAAAAGATATGAGTAGCGCGCACTTTTGGACAAGTTTTCTAGTTTTTCGGGCACGTGAAGCGCGTGGATGGAGATTCGCTCGCAATACCAGAAAATGTGCGATAATTCACATAAGCAGTCTTATCATGTGTGTGTGTGTGTGTGTGTGTGCGCGTCGTCAAATGATGTTGTGCTAGAATGTGTCTGCGTGTGCTCATGGGTTTCCTGCGGAAAGAAAGCACCTCCCAAGCATTTAGGCATGCAAAGTTTTCACTTGCGGCACGTTCCACTCGAAAGCAATTAGGACACCCAAAGAGAAATGTTAGTGCGAACGAAGACAGCTCCAAACTTATCCCTGAAAACGCAATTTATATGTTGTTGCAATACATTTAGATAGAAGGGGGTCTGCAAAGTTTACAGCTCTTCTTTTTGTCTCAAACCACCTTTGAAACAGTTTTATACCTAACTTTTATGGATATCAGCGTATACATCTTTTATATATCTTATATGCCCCGGGCTACGAAATCCAAATATTCATTGTTACTTACTTAAGAGCTTTTATTCAAGTCTTAAGAATGCCAAGAAATTTAAACGACACCTCAAAACAAAAACTGTTCTAAAATGTATAAAAAATAAGTTGTATTTTGGATTAATCACGAATCTATTTATTAAAATAGATTAGACGAAATCTTACTTGCATTTAAAAAAAAAACTAATAATTTAATACGACTCCATTTATCAAAAATCGAATTTTTACAGTTAATATGAAAAAATAGGTATTCGGAAACTCAGGCTTTTTTTGAAGACGTAAACGAAAATCTTTTATTTTTTTACGTAACGTGCCTTATAGAGTTTATTAATATGTTTAAAGCATACAAAGTGTGTGAAGCTTTTATTAAAAATTTGATGTGTTTTATAGTCATGATTTAGCTAAGACGTTTAAAATTAGTTATTAGAATTTCTCAACCAAAATGGTGGTGAGCAAAATCGTAAACAATTCCTTTTCTTCATCTTCTTCGATACATAATCAACTTATAAAGCATATTAGCGTTTTAACTCTTTTTAATCTGCTTCGGGATCTGGTCGATTTGAGTTCTATTTTCAGGTCTATAATATTTTGTTTAAAACAAAAGCGTGAAATATTTTTTTAAATGAAACTTAAATGAAATGTGAAATACTCAAACCCTGAAAGTGCGATTTATTTTTGCGCTGGCCTTCGCTCTTGATTTGTTGAGAAAACGTAACATTTACTAACATTTTCTCACGCACGCATCCGAAAACCATTTAAATAACGCTCCATCATCTGGCTCGCACACACACACACACACACACAGTGAAAGAGAAACTTTTACACGGCAGCCCACGCTTCAGATATTTCCCCCCACTCGCAGCCAAGTTTTTAGCTCCTGGCAATGGGCTGCTGTAGTGCTTCGTGGACGTTGCCCCGCCCCACATGCCTCTTTTTTGGGGGCGAGGCGGGGGGCTGGCGTTGATAAATGCACCGAGCATAAAAGTTGGAGCAAACTACTTTGGGTTTTTAGGCAAATTTTCGCCTAGAACTAAAAACGTAGCCAACTACTTTCCACTTACCTGGCTGCGTGCCACGCCCACCGCGCCCGCCACTCCCCACCCAGCCCAATCAGCCGCGCCTGCAGCTGCCCCCCAAATCGCTGGGGCCATTAGAGCTTGGCAAAAACGCCGCTAAATGCGATGTGAATTATTTAAGGCACGTGTGTTGTGCAGAATGCGGCAAATTCGACAGTGAAATGCATTTATTATTGAAGATACGGAGAATAAACCACCCCACCCCCGCGCCCCCCCCCCATCTACCCCCCTGACTAGCTGCCCAAGTTGAAGCTGTAGCCAAATGGATGCGAAGCGTGTGGAATCCTTGGCCTGACAAGCCAACCAATTATGTTCGCCTGATGAGTGCCTCGGCGGAGGCGCCCCACCTGGAGCCTGGGGGCGGGGGCGGGGGGTTGTATATTTTGATAAACGCTTTACAGTTTGAAAAGTTTTGCTGCTGTGTGGCACGTGATTGGAATTACGCGTGGCATGGCCCACAGCCAACTAAAACTCAACTCGACTTGACTGCGGCCCAGGCCCCAACACAGAAGTGGAAATTTTACACGAGCTACGAGTCTGTGCGAAAGGTGAGCTAAATGCAAGTCAGAGCAGAGGGTAGTCCAAGAGCCGAGGGTGGGGGGGGGGGGGGGTTGCGGGGGAGACAGTGGGGGTCGGGTTGGCAGGCAAAACATGTTTCTGATTTTGGCAATCGACAAATGTTGCACACATTGCGCAAAAAATTTGCATACATTTATTTATGGCTCCACATTCCAAGAAACTTCTACAGAAACAGGCAGTTTAGCGTGCGATTTCAAGAACGTGTTTTCCTGCTACATTTAGGCTAATCTTAATAATACCAAAGTATTCTCTTTAAATCGGTCATAAATGAAAATATTATTATTAATATTTTTTGGCTTTTAAATAACAAAAAAAAATATGTTATTCCTGCTAAGTCTCGGCTAATCTTAAATGTACCAAAGTATTCTTTTTAATTTTACATTCAAACCGCTCATTAATGAAAATATATTGATAATATATTTGGCTTTTTAATAAAAAAAAATATGTTATTCCTGCTAAATCTTGGCTAATCTTAAATATACCAATTTATTCTCTTTAATTTTAAGCAATAAAAAAAATCGTAAATTACTTTAAATTGGTTTCCCAACACGACGAATTCAATCAGCGCTGGCGGTTTTCGGAACGCCCCATTGCAAATATGCTGCGTGTTTATTTTATGTGATGTTTATTTGATTGCAAAGTGGAAAATGGGAAATACAAATTGGTTTGTAATGTAGTTAGTTTTACATCTGGCGATATATGTATATATATTGTAGACCTAAGCTGTCTCTTTCTCTCTCTCTGTCTCTCTCGCAGTCTTCAGTTGGCCGCCGGCTCGCCGTTGCCCTGCACATGCAGAATCATGTCGAAGGGATCCCACTCCAGATCCGACTCGTGCTTCACGCGTCGCCGACCGCCCGCAGGCACCTGGTGCGGATGATGATGATGGTGATGGTGATGGGGATGATGGTGGTGCGAGTGCATGGCCAGCGCTGGGTGGGCGCCGTGGTGCCCCAATTGCTGCTGCACGAGCCCGATGGGCATGTCCTGGGCGTGCTCGGCCATACCAGGTGGCCGGTAGAGCTGCAAGTGCTGGGCATGGGGCTGGCCCTGCTGCTGCTGCTGCTGCTGTTGTTGCTGCTGTTGTTGATGCTGATGCTGATGCTGCTGATGCTGCTGCTGCTGCTGCTGCTGCTGCTGCTCACTGACCATCTCCTGGATGTGCTCGCGCGTCTGCTCGCGCTCGTCCACCTTCCGCAGCAGCATGTCGCGCATGAAGGACATGCGCTCGAAGTGCTCCCAGTTGGAGCGGAATCCCTGCTGGGCATACTGGGCATGCCGCTCCTTCTGCAACTCGTCCACGTAGCGCTGCTTGATGATCGACCAGCGCGTCTGCATGAGAGCTGCAAGCGGAAGGTGAGCAGGTGCCATTAGAGGATCGGCCTTCTAGCAACTAATATGGATCTACATTCTAGGTCAAGAGGAGCGTTATATACATTTTGAGAAAGCATTTTGGAAGTGGACTAACCGAAGATCTTTATCATTTTGATTTGAATAAATAAATTTCGGAATATTACTTTTAATTATTTATGACTACAAGAAACTTTTTCATACCTAAACTAATTTAATACCTATGTGAATTGTTTACAGACGGACCGTGTCTACATATTGATACTGATCAACAGTATATATATAATATAATACCCTCTCAAATAAATTGTATTTTAATTTGATTTTTCTAATTCTGTTATCTTTCACTTAATCTCAATTTTAAATCGATTTGAAATAGAAAAAGTTTCGGATTGTAGAGCCCCAGAAGTCGGTGGAACTTACTCGGCGTCAGGCCCATCTCGTTGGCCGCCTCCTTCCACACGGCCGAGGTGCGGCTCTGGCCCTGGCCCTTCTCGCTGCGCTGCCGCCCCGCCCACAAGGAGGGGCGCGCCTTGATGGCGTCGATGATGCGGCCCCGCATGCTGTTGTGCAATGAACTGGGCCGGCCCAGTTTGCGCATGGGCGTGGTCGTGGCCTCCACGGTGACTGCCGCCGGCGGCACCAGGCCGGTGAAGGCGGTGTAGGTCAGCCCGTGGGCGGCCGGCTGCTCAATGAGATGCGGCAGCTCGGCGGCGGTCTGTGCGACCGGCGGTGTCGCCGGGGCGGTGGACTGCAGCCAGCTGAAGCTGCCGCTGGGGCGTCCCCGTCCGTGCGTGGCGCTGGGCAACGGAGGCGGCAAAGCGGGCGGCGAGCCGCCCACTTGTAGCGACGACTCGCCGGGCGAGGCGGCCTCCGAGTTGCTCGAGCTCGACTGGGCGCCCACGATCTTGGCCACGGTTATGTTGTACATAAAGGACATGGGCTCGAAGTGCTCCCACTTGGTGTTGAAGCGCTCCTTGTGCAGGATCTGGCGGTGCACCAGATTGTGATAGTGGTACTTCATTTGGCTCCAAATCGATTGCAGTTTGACTGTGGAGAAATGGAAATGGAAGGGGTGAACATCTTGAAGGCTCACTTGCATTTATGAGAATCGCAAAGAAAGGCGACATTTAAAAGGAGCATTTAAAAAGAGCATTTAAAAAAAATGGGAGAAGAATAGAGAGAGAGAGAGAGAAAGAGACAGAAGAGAGGATAGGGAGAGTCAGAAAAGCGAGAGCGAGAGGGGAAAGATAAGAGGGAGACAAAGGGGAGTAAGGGAAGAAGGGAGAAAGTGACAGAAAGAGTAAGCCAGCCCCTCTTAGGATCATAAAAGTCCAACAGAAGGGAGATATATATGAAAGGAGCAAAAAGGAAATTTCGGCGTAGAGGGAGAACTAAAATAACCCTGATCTGGGTATGCAAAAAGAAAACTTACCCGCAAAGTTAGGTGTCTCAAGCTCTTTGACTTATGAGATCGATATCTTTCAGTCTGATAAGGGCTTACAGATGCCTCTTGCATATATGTATGTATGTATTTGCTTCATTTAATTATACCCCCTTTAAGCAATATAGATGCATACAATGTATAAGAAGTAAGCTAACAATAAAAACAACTAATTCCCTTGTTTATGCCCGACGCCTGATAGCTAATGCAATAAAGATCCCATGATCGAAGGTGGCTGAGTGAATAAGTAATATGCCCCTCGTTAATTACCCTATCAAGCCCTTGCCCGAACGAGCATTTTACAACCTGTGACATGCATCTATTTTTAGACGACACACACACACACACACACACACACTCGCAAATGCAGATCAGCAGAGAAAGACGAAAAGAAAGAGAGAGAGCGAGAGAGAGAGAGAGAGCGAGCGCAATGCAAAACAGAAACAAATTGACGCCGGCGGCCAGGCTGAGCCCTGTGCAAACTTTGGCTAATGCTTTAGTTGCTGCACCTCAGTACACACACACACACACACACACACGCACGCACACCTCGTATGGCTATCTCGGTCGCACTCACCTGTAGGCACATGACCGCCAAACTGTTCGGCGATCTCGTTCCACATGGGCGACGTGACGCTGCGGCACAAGTGGAGCTTGTTGTTGGAGTCCCAAATCTCTGGGTACTTCTTGATGGCCTTCAGCAGCTGGGCGCGATTCACGAAGGGATCCTCCTTGGGCATGGCGACAGGATATGGCTATGGCGGATGCGGAGGCGGTATGGAACTGGAGGCGATAGCGAGACGATGGCGCAGGCGGCGGCGGTGGCGGTGGCGGCGACAGCAGCGGACGCGGAGCACAACTGCGTCCTTTGACATCAATTATCGGCGAATAACTGAAAGTAGAGTTTGCAAAATATGCGAATTGAAAATGAAAAGGCAGAGCGATTGAGGAAAATAGAGAAAACGATGACGACGTCGGGGCAACGACGACGACGACGACGACGACGACGACGCCAGCGACAGCGACGACGGCGACGACGACGGCGACGGCGGCGATTGTTGCTGTTGTTGTTGGGGCGCAGCGATGCCGAGAGATTGGAAAGCAATGTGGCAGAGCCAAAAGCAGCGCAAAAACGGCGAAAGCGCACACGAGATGAGATACACAAAATGCAAGCGAGAAGAGAGAACAGACAGAATGTGCAAAAAACAAAAAAGCACAGAAAAAAAAAAAACCAAAACCAAAAAGGCAGCAACAGTTCGGCAGCAGCAACGACAACGACGGCGACGTCAACTTCACGGTGTGTGTGTGTGAGTGTGTGTCGGCAATACGTAGGTGCCGGTGATAGAGGTAACTGTGGGGCAGGGGGCGGGGGTGACTGCTGTGCCACATCCATACATAAGACGACGCGACGACCAAAGCGCACACAACAAAACAGACAAAGGCAACGGAGACCAAAGAGACAAAACAACAACAGCGAACCTTATGGCAGAGACAGAGCTGCAAAAAAACAACAAAAAAAGAAAACAACAACAGCAAAAGAAAATAACAGACAAAACAAAAAAAAAAAGAATTGAAGCAAACGACGGCAGCGCGCAAAAGAAAGGCAACGATAAACAACAGCGACGCCGACGCCAACGTCAACGTTGGGGCTCACTTGCATGAGCCTGTGTGTGTATATATGTGTGTGTGTGTGTGTGTGTGTGTGTGTGTTGGTGTAGTGTTTGCCACAGCCTCGTCGCGTTGTTGAAGGTGGCCACGGTATCGGCTTGAAGCAGCGGTCGGTCGGTCGGGCCGCATTAGAAGCAGCAGCAGCAGCAGCAGCAGAGGCAAAACTCGTGCTGCGCTCTCTACGCGAATGCGAAACAAAAGAGCAGCGGCAAACAGCGAAGAGTGCTGGGCAAAATGCAGGCACGCAAACAGAGCAAAATGCACGATGACCGATGCGACAGAAACAGCAAAAGCAACAGCAAGAGCAACGGCAAAAGCAACGGCAACGGCAACGGCGACAGCGACAGCGACGCCAAAGCACAGGCCGCAGACGCAGACGCAGCTAAGTAGAGCCCGGCCAGGCTGTCTAAACAGCAACAACTCTGCACACATACATATATACATATGCATACATACTCACACAACGCCTAGTTACTGACGAATGGGCGGTCGGGCAGTCGGTCGGTCGGTGGGTCGGCCGTTCGGTCGATCTGTCGGCCAGTTGTCGTTCGGTTTTGGGGGCTACGTGCAATGAACCCATTTCGCAGCAAACTACAACTACAACTGCAACTGAAACTGCACACAATTAACACACACGCACAAGCCAAACGCACACACACACACACACTGGCGCACTTTGGTGAGCTTGTGTTTGTGCACAGCGCACCCACTGCGTTCGTTTAGCCAACAACAACAGAAAAAGCTAGGCGAGAAATCGTCCCAAAAGTTTAAGCATTTTATTAAGGTGCTTCACTTTTTAGTAGGGTGCTTCGCATTAGAAGTAAATGTATGCAAGGAAAAAAGGTTGCGTTGGCAAATAAGCCTCCCAGAGAGTAATAGGAATATGTAATATACATATAATATAGAGCAATAAGAATATATTAAATATTCACCAGAGCCTAGAGTGTTACCTATTTAAATATTGTAATTTAATGGTTCACAATGAATAAGCTCTTGCAAAAATATTAATTACTACTAAAACTAACAGAAACTCCTCTAAATGATTTTTTTTGGTTGGAACCTAATTAAAAAATGGTATACAGTGCACAAATATTGTCTAAGTACAGCTATTATGTTGGCTTTGCTCACGAAAAAAAAACTAATATGCAAAAGGTCAACTACAAAATTTTATAGGTTACCTTATCCAATATGTTTAATAAAGCAAAATTTGAAAATAAAAGTAGGAAAAAAGCACGTATTTCGCTCCAATAAAGTCTTTGTACACTACTCACTTCAAAGTATTCTCAAAAATTAAATAATGTTAAATAAATATAGTTTAAATTTTTTGTCGAATATCCTTTATTTTGAGCTTCACCCTTGGATGGTTTTCCTTTTTCAAAACTTTCATAGATTGTACATAAGCATAATTAATTTTTTTAGTGTAATTTATTGTTTCCAAGTTTTCATTTTTAAAAGAAAGTTAATATATTTCAAATTAATAGGATAGGTTCTACATAAAAAGTTAATAATTTTTAAGCGAATTCGATAAGATTTTGGCTACATTTGTCTTAAACATTTTTTTTACCTGAATCAAAATCTCTACTTATATACACAATATACAAATTAAACAAATAAAATATAATTTAGCTGTTTTAAGATCTTTGATCGATATGATCTATATCAGCTACAATAGGATAGAATGAATAAAATGAAATGTAGGCGCCTTTTAGTATATTACATACATATATTATTCATATTGACATTCGAATTAAAATCACTTTCAACATATTTAAATCAGCCGGAATGATAACACACTCTGCTTGGGTGAATATACAGATTTTCTGATGGCTGGGCTCAAGTTCTAATTAGTTTTATGACAATCGAACGATAAAATGGGAAGAACAGAGATCTAATTGAAGCCTTCCTCCCATGCTCCATAATACGTGATTGGTCGTCGTTGCTGGGAATAATTTGGTCATGAATTGGATTTAGATACCCGGCTGGGTCACACTGAGATCATGGCAGTGCCTATCGTCGGAGCGGACAGCCTCTTCATCAATTATTCAATGGCATGACACTGGCGACTGGTTCCGATTGCTGCTGGGATGGGAACGATTACGTACGGTACCGTTTCCATACCCGTGCCCGTGCCCGTGCCCGTTCCCGTGCCCGTTCCCGTGCCCGTTCCTTCTGCATTTCTAATGCTGTTGTTAATGCTTTTAATGTTTGTCGTTTTATTGGCTACTGTTTTCGGTTGGGTATCTGCGAGATATGTGAACGCACACGCACTTATCTGGAAGCGGTGTCTTTAATTTTTATGACTGCATAAATGGTCCTGAGCGCCCCGACCCGACAGGGCCAACGTAATTTGCTAGATTAGAATTAATTTCGAGGCGCAGGCACGAGAAGCTCGAACTCTGCACATAGGCAAAACTTGGGCAGTAAAAAAAAAATGTAATGTATCTGCGGCTGGACGGCAGTTGGGCTGAGCACAACGGGGGCAGGGGCGGGGACGGGGGCTGGGAGGCAGACAGACAGGCAGGCAGGCACAGGCTCCACATCAATTGTCGTTCTGAAGATGGGCTTGAAACTGGGACTGGGACTGAGACTGGGGATGGGGATGGGGCTGGGCGTGGGCCTGGGCCTGGGCCTGGGCCTGGGCCTGGACCTGGGCAGGGAGTGGGTTGGGATGGAGGGTTCTATCTGCGCTCTCTGCTATCTGCTGTGTGCTGCCTTTGTTGGGTTTTTATTTTCATTTATGCTTTTTAAGTGCTTCATTAAAATCGCGTATGGCTACGGCTTTGGGGTCGCTGCTGGGGTCTGATGCCTGCCATCTGTGGCTGGGGCGGACAGACCTTTGTCAGCGTCATCAAGCACGGCACACAAGCAACAAACAACTAAGAAAAAAGTATCTTTCAGATACATGTCCAAAACGCAAAGAAAGCAAAGCATAAAAAACGCACGACGACGGTAAAAAAAATATATATATATATACAAATAATAAACAAGTAAGAATCCTCTTGTCAAAGGTAAACGCCTAAATGATACCCCGTGTCCGAAGTCGAAAATAATTTACACATTTGCGTTAAGAGTTGGGCATTAAAAATTGAAAGGTTTTTTTTCTGAAAGATATTTAGACGTGTCGGATATGGTCATATATATAGTATAAATGCTTAGTAGCTTTTGTTTAGGCTTATAAATAATATATTTGTGCACTTTATCATACCTTTTTTTTAATGGTTTCCCCTGGGTACAGGGTATAAAAAGATACAAGAAATAAAAAGAATTATAACCAAACATGTTTTTCACTCAGCTCTCGCTACCCAGTGTCAGGCCCAACTTCAGTCGCAGCTTCAACTCCGGTTTTGGTTCTTGGTATGTGTGTGTGTGTGTATTTTCTTGGGCTGCGTGGCAATAAGTGTGCCCGTTCACGGGACGGTGCAAAAAGTTAAGTATCTTGTTGTTGTTGTCGTTTCTTTCTTCTTTTTTTAAGGTGCGCATATAAAGAGGCCTTCTTAACTGCCAGACCCAGACCCCCAGCTTTCAGCCCCCCCCCCCCCACCAGTGGCCAGTTCCAGGCAACGTCAAGAGATAACACCAGCAAAAGTAACAACAACAACAGCAACAATAATGGCTTGCAGCATCCGAAAGCCAATCGGAAAGCCACTTGGCCAACTCCTTTTCATCCTCCATGTGCCATGTGCAAATCACATACAGTAGCAAAAAATTTCGACAGTTATTTACGATTAGCACAAAAGATACGAGACATGACATGCGCTGAGATGCCGCGAAGATGCAGATGCTGCCCGGCCGGGATCTGCGATCCCAAGCTGAACGGGGGCCGGGGGCGGGGGGCAGGGGGCAGGGGGGGAGCGGTTGGGGCACAACATGAAACTCGGCCTGTTACCCACCGGCTACTGTTGCATTCCAGCAGACACAGCGGGTGACAAGGGCCGCAAGGGTGCCGCATGCAACAGACAACCCGACACAGCACTGGCCAGACCGAAGAGCATTTTACTGTTTGTTTACCTTCCTTTGCGGTTCTCGAGAATGGAGACAGAACTTCATTTATGAGCTTCGTTTGATGATCAATTAAATGCTTCTGACACTCGGCCTAAAAGAAAACGTCTCTGCGAGCGGACTAAACAGAACCGAGCGAATCTGGGGTGTTTGTATGGCGCATATACCCATTAAAAGTGCTTGCAAAGGGTAATTTGTACATTTACTATCTCTCTATCTTTCATCTCTTCCTGACCTTTCTATGCGATTTTCATGAATTGAAGGCTTAACTCTGTTTTCTCATATACCTCATACACTTACTTTTACTTTCTTCCCCCCTCCGTCTCTTTGCTGGTATCCGATTTTAATGCACTTCATGTCAAAGAAGAAAATCATAAAACGCAACATTATTGTGCATGCATTTATGTGTGCGGATCGCCAGGAGGTATAAACTATACGGAATGACTTAAATGGGGTCATTCCGGATTGCGGGCAATTCTTTAAAGCCATAAGCAAAATTTATGGGATTTCGCCGCCTCGCCGCTGCGCGCAACTCGTAACTCTTTGGCCTGGCAGCCTGCCTGTTGAATAAATTAGTTGCGATAATAAGTGGCTACACACTCGTGTGCATTTGCCCCTGCCACCGATCAGAGAGCGGCAGCGGTGACCAAGTTGGCAATAGAAGAGTCTTGGCAAAAATAAAGCACAACAACAGCAACAACAAATTTATCGACTCGTGCGTCCTGTTGCGTGCAATGCAATTTAAATGCGGCTGGAGGCGTGGCATGCCGCATCCACCTCCGTCCCAGCATTTGCGTGCATTTTAATGTACTTTATCATTTGCCTGCTGCGCACTTTGTTTTATTATTTATATTTACTATAATTTTCCTCTTTCGTTTTGGTGTAAAAATTGTTAAAAACGCATGGCGAGAGCGTAAGATACCACGTGAAATGATTTAAATATATTCAATAAATGTTTTCCTAATATGAGAGCACTTTTTATTTATGATAAAGAAAAGCATAAAAAAAATATTTCTAAATTATGGGGAATATTCCTTTACTTGAATTATTAAAATACTTTACTTTTACTCTCTCCACAGTTTGTGTTATTGCCGCTTTGTATGCCCCGCCTTCTGCTGCCAGATATTAATGGGTATTTGAAACAGCAATAAAAAGCACAGCTTGGTTGTTATTGTAAAGTTGTTGCTCGAAAAGAAGGTGGGGCCTTTGGGGGAATGGGCCGCTAAGTGGAAGCGCAATAATTATAATTAAATGCATTTTTACGTGCCTTTTTCCCGTTTGGGATTTTCTTTATGCAAATAAATAATTGCACACCTTTTGCAGAGTTCAACTGCAGCCAAAGCTACAATTAAATCCATTAAAGCAGTTGCATAATTTAAGGTAGCGTTAGATTTTATTATATCTAAAAATACATGTGTATTACTTGAATAAAATCCATCAAATATTTATCATATTTCACTTGTTGAATCATTTTACGCTTGGGTTTAGAACTTAATTGGAAATTATATGGGGAAAAAGGGAATACAAAATAACAATAACAATTATGATTAGCGATTTTACTTATACCACTTAAGCCATTAATTATATTCCTATTAATTAAACGCATATTTCTTCCGTAAACAATATTTTTAAATTTTTTGTTCGTATTTTTTACATAAATAAATCTTTCATTTTATTATGCTTCCTTCTCCTGTTTAATCTGTAATTATGAAATTTTCTTAATTGTCAAAAGGTCAAAATTGCGTGCAAGTGCACGAAAACAAAAACAAATGCAAAATGAATTCAAATTGCGTGCTTTTGGCACCAAATCAAAATTCAGCATAAAAAATGTAAAATGCGAAATGCAAAGGAACAGAACAAACACAAAGAGCAAAAAAGCAACAACGACAACAACACTCAAATTGCATGAAATATGCTAAAAGCGAACGCAAAATGAAAATAAGAAAAAAAGAAATTAAAGTCCGAAATCGCATAACGACGAAGACTGTATACTCTTTGTAAACGAAAAGCGACTGACGGAGGCAGACTGAGGGAGGGGTTTATTTCAATATTTTTAAAGAATATAGATGTTCTGATATATTAATATATTATAATGTTAGAAATTAATATAATTGCGACTTGATGAATAAATTTAGTTATTCATTTCAATCAGTTATTTTATTCACTTGATCTTGATCATCAGTTCATTTTTAATCGTGATTTTTCAGTCAATTATATTAAATTTGTTTATAAATAGAAAATATTCAGTTTTTAAGTTATAAATATTTTTTTATCAGGCAATTAATTCAAATGTATATACATTTTTTTTCCATAAGTTTATAATATAATATATATATCAGCTTATATATACCGAATATCGGATTATATTGAACCTCACAGAAACTGAGAACCTATTGAACCTAGCTGATGACATAGCTGATGAACTCGCTGCGGGCTTATAAATTTTTGTGTAAAAAATCAGTTTTAATAAACGTGTCAGGCAACAAAGAGGCAACGGTAGCTGCTACGTGTCCGTGGTCCGCAAGCTGTGTGTGCGTGTGTGTGTGTGTGTGTGCGTGCATGCAACGCATTAATTATGAATTTAATTCACTGGGGCCGTTCGTTAGGGCAGCAACCATTGAGGGACAATCGGTTCGGGCGAGTGCGGGGACAAGGGGGGTGGGAGGGGGAAAGGGGGCCACTTGCGATGCGGTCGCAGGCAAACTGCACTTTGACGAGGCAGGGAAGGGGACGGGGGCAGGGGCAGGGGATGGGGATGGGGGATACGCAGGCAAGTGGCAAAGTCAACAAATGTGCAACGGACACAATTTTCTCAATGCACAAACATGAGGCGGGGCCCACGGCCAAATGGCGAGCGGTCCACGCCCTCCGCCGCCCGCCCCACTTTGTTGCCGTTGCCATTTCGTTCCTCTTGGTTGTGTTTTTTGTTTTTGTAATTTTTCATTGGAAATATCGCGCTACGCACTTGATTGCAGCATTTAATTAAAGCAACAGCAACGGCCAAAACAACAACAACAACAACAACCACATCCTGAGGCAACAACTAAAAACTGAACAACATGTTGCCGAGATATTTATGCGCAACACTTGACAGATTTATTTATGCGATGCTGAGGTTATGTTTTTGTTGTTTCTTTTAGCTTTAACATAACGAAGCTGAAATAAAGCAAGTGTCGAGAAGATACGGGCAGAGAGAGTGAGTGAGAGGGAGAGAGCGATATCGGAAGGTATCTGAAAGGCGTATCTTCAGCTTGTACTTCAGATCTTTTGAATAACAAGAATTTTTTAATCTATTTGCAAAACTATAAACGGATGTCTTAATTTTTATTGGAGTTTGTCATAAATTACTTCTAACTAGTTTAAAATTAAGATAAATTCCCGAGCTTTTGTTTAAAATTAGTTTAGAATAAAAAGAAACTCAATACATACACAAAAAAATTTTATAAAATATAAATATAAACAGAATAAATATTTTTAAAATTATTTAAAAAAAAGCAGCTTTTTATATATTTTATTAATTTGTTTAGAATAGAAAACAATGCCGAAACAATTTATTCCGCAACCTTGTAGCTATTTTGATAAACAATAAAAACAATTATCAACGTCTTTAAATGAAATTAGGAGCTAATTTCCTAATGTCTAATAGATACATTAGACTTAGTTTAGCCGACAAATTCCTGTTATTTCAATCGATAAATTTAAAATTTGTATTGCCTATTTATATATTAAAAGAATCTCTCGAAAATGACTCGCAACTAGTTGAGCATAGCAAATACAAAATATCTCAAATAATTTTTACCACATAATTGTTAACAGTTCAACAACAGCTATCCGCAAGTATTTCCCACAAATCCTATAAATATTAAACCAAACAAATCCCCTGTGCCGAACTTTTGGTTCGACATTCTTGGCCGGCCTTAAATAAATATTTAAATTTCTGTCATTTTGAGCAGGCACGGGTTCAACTGAATATCCAAAATTCTTTTATTTTTATTATTATGGTTTTAATAAATAGTATATACATATTTTTTAATTTCAACTTCATATTTCTAGCACCCAATTTCATAGGCTTCGATTAGGCTGGTGCACCGAAGCTGCCCACATAAATCACAGCACATCTTTTTTCTCTTGTTTTTTTTTTTGGCAACTTGAATTTTAATTAAAATAGAATGGTATCGAGAATGGAATAGCCCGGGGCACTCAACCGCTCCGTCCGCCCAATGATAGCCCAGTTCGAATGTGAATCCGCACAGATAGCCGAAGATCAAACACCCTCTTAGTTGGCAATGCGATCTTCGGCTTTTAATGGATACAGCATGTAAATTTAAGCAGCCAGATTATACATCGTTACAAATCGGATGACAAAGGCCGAATGCCCCATGCCGAGGGCAGGAGAAACGACAATTTTTCTAAAGAAAACAAGAAGCCGCAAAGAATATGTTCAAATCTGTTGCTGGTTTCGAAAATACATGGCCACATTTTCTAGCGCTCGAATATTTTGGATACAACATAATTATATTGGAAGCTGGCCCATAAATCAAAGGCAAAAATCTTGGGACTGCAACCGAATCGGGAACGAGTGCGAGAACGGAACGTGGGCGTTGCAAGATGCACTTCGACAATGGAACGGGTGGCCGGACGAGGATGCAGTCAAGGCGAGAGCGAGATAGACAGACAGAGAGAGAGAGAGAGAGAGAGAGAGAGAGAGTGCTAGAGAAAGAGAGGGGGAGGCGCAACCTCTCAACATTTGGCAGCATGTGGCAAGTACGCGAACTCAAACGCTCCGCTGCAACTTGTAACGAAGATGAAAATGATTTATGCTGCAGTCCGTCCGTCCAACTGTCTGTCGACAGCATGTGCCGCTAAAGGCTCTCCGCCGGGCTGGGGGCAGGGTTAGCCAGCTGCGCAACTGCGGCTCGGCTGCACAATAAATTGAAATATTTTTCTTAATTTTCAAATTGCTGGCAACATATTTATTACACATAAGCAGCAGAGACATCTCGCCAGATGGACAAGCGTACTGAAAAATACTAGAACAGAGCAGGCCTATCTACAAGTCCACAATGCCAAAACGAAAAATAATGGATGATATCATAGGCGAGGCGAAATAATTTGAAAAACACACGACAAACTCAGGCGTTAAGTTGTGTACATATTTTGCGAAATCAGTATCTTTTATCTACAATGTATCTTACGGATCTATTCCTGTAAATAAGTGATCTTTTCTATTTATTTTACATACGAGTAGACACATTTCATTTCTAATTTTTCGATTAATTGAATTTCAAAAATGTTTATCATTAAATTATTTTTATTTTTAAGAATGTTCTGTTATACCATATATCATTTAAATTATAGATCGGATAAGCATACTTTTACTATGTCCTACCAATTTTGTATTAAAACAAATGAAGTTAACAGCTGTTGACAAAAAAAAGTATTGACATTTCTTTATTTTTAAATAATGTTTTTTTTTAATACATTCAAGTATTTAGCATTTTTGAGATAAGTAGCTGGCAGTATATTTATTTCACGAATAATTTTTAACGACATTTATGCCATTTAATATTTATGTATTCCCATTCCAATTGCGTTTGCTTGAGTTGTTGTCACACAAATCAAAAGATTTTCAACACTGGCTAATTAGAGGCTGTTTTTTATGATTATTTTTTATATTTTTTGGAATATTTTTCAGAGTAAACAATGCCATACCCTGTCCTCCGGAATGGTGCGTACTTATTTATGCTGTGACGCGTTTTTCCGAATGATCTATTTATTTGCTTGAAATATTACAAATTGCTATGCTTGACTTAGGGTTTGTGTTCGTGTGTGTGTGTGTGTGTGTTTCCCCAGGTCAGTCGAAGGTCAGCCGAGCCGTAAACTAAAATTTGTTATTTATATGCCGAGCGTTGACACCAGAATCCAAGTCCAAGCAGCATAAATTTCCGTACGATATTTACATAGATATACGGCGGACATTCTAACGAGTCGCATATCTCGTGCAGTTTATGTTCTGGTATTGGATTACATATGGCCTCAAACAAGTTCTTCCGATGAGAGCATGTTGAGTTATGGACGGCGATAAAACTAAGTTTTTGGGGTATGTAGTCGTAATTTTTCATATTTTATTGAGTTGAAATATTGTTTCGTCATTTCCATTACGTAATGTGGCCGGCCTGTCGGAGGCATATAAAATTTCACACATGAATTATATATAATTGTGATATTTTTCATTTGAGCAATTTTCCCAAAGATAAGGATGAGATTTTCTCCAACTTTTTTTTTTTTCAATATGGAAATGAGAAAGTTATGCTTGAGGCATAAAGATTTCTATCATATAGTCCTGGAGAAAGGAAGTTTATATTGCTGATTGCAATTATTTGATTTATTTATTTTTTCTTTTCGATTAAAATCAGTAGAAGCTTTATTAAAAAACATGAATATAGCCCAAAGCAATTAAGGCAATTAATCTTGCTAAAAGCTTTAAGGCGCTTTTCAAGCTGCTAGGCCGCTGTAAGCTTCTGGAAATACACGTAACATGCTGTAAAAACTGCCTTGGAGACTGTTCGTTTGTCGTGTGACGCAATTAAATGTATTTTATTGCAGGAACTGGATTTGTTGACCAAACTTTGAAATTGTGCGTCAGCATAAGCAAGACTTAAGCCTGAGAAAGCCCAAAGGGCTTTACTTTGTTTGGAATGTATGTGTTTTACGTTCTATTCCCCCCTCCCCCCCTTCCCACTCCCCCCGGTACCCATTTTAAATCATTTTCACATAGGGAAGCGGAAAAGTTTTTCTTTACAATGGCACCGCCCTTCAGCTCTTTGCTGACTGGATAAGAAGTTGCCGGAGTTTTGGTGCTTGGCCAGCTGGGAAAGTCGGCGCCGTATTGCGGCATATGGTGTAAATTTCACAAAGCCGGAAATAAATCTTAGTTATGCTTTTTTAAATCCTTCAACAAAGCGCCGAAAAATCATAGAACGATAATAAAAACTATAAATTGCGTCATAATTTTCGCTCGCTGAAAGGCGGCGAGTAAACAAAAAGAAAAGAAATTTGTGAAAAACTTGCATTTCCGGACGCTGCCGGGGTGGGTTTTCCCCGTCGGTTACGGGATCGCATTGCCAACGTGCAACGCTCCTGACGAGATAATCAGCAATGCTTGTTATTATTGCCGGGGAACACACCCAAAACACATACCAAAAAAAACAAAAAACAAAAAAAACAAAAAATAGAGAAGCGACTGGAACCCTCCCTTCTCCGCGCACCTTTTATCATGCAAATGCGAATGTTGCAGATCCTTAAGCTCAGGATAGGCCTGGGAAAGCGCTTTATTAAATATCTATAAATCAGCGAGCCAAAAGTTTATTGTTACGCAAATTTAGTTCGGGAATAGTTCTTTACAAATCCGAAATCCTTGGAACAAAAGGTCGGCCTTTGTTTTCCTCAATGTTGTTGAGAAATTGCAATCTATCAATAAAGCTGTTCGCACAGTTTTTTTTTTTTTTTATTCTAAGGGGTCCCTCTCTCACTCGCGCTCTCTCTCTCCTTTTAGCTGACAATAACAACAATAACAAACAAGACTTAGGCTCACCCTTGAGCCAAAAGAAAGTTTTCCTTGCCCTGGTCCGGCTTTTCCACGACACGTCCCAAGGGTTTCTTTTTTTTTTATTCAATTTTTTTGTTGTTGTTTCTTCCCCGCTCACCTTTGTGTCTTTGGCCAAAGTATCTGAAAAGTCTGGCAATACAAGACAGCAACAATGCAGCTCATTCTGCGTAGCAACTTTTCCTTACAACTTGTTGTTGTCGTTTTCTTTGCTGGTTTTTTTTTTCGTGTTCACAAGATTTTTCTATTGAATTCGTCTCGGCTGTGGTTTCCAGTTTTTCTCTTTTTTTTCTTTCGGTAGGCGCGGCTGAGCAGTTCTCATATTACAAATACAAATGCATTGACAGCGGGAAGGGCAGAGGGAACGGCTGTTACCTTACCTGGACACAGTCCATAGCCTAAGACCCCAACTCAAGTACGTCCAACCCTTGCGTCTCCCCTGTGCCCTCTCCCCTTTTCCCTTTTCCCTTTCCCCTTTTCCCCGTTGCTTCATTGTTTTTCACGCGCAGTTATTAATTACGCATCAAAAGATACCGATCTGCAATTTATTTGAAGCCCCTCCTCCGGGTCCTGCGCCCCGCGGAGAACTCTGCTGATTTGTTGGCTTGGTTTTAATGGGTCTTATCTTCGATCTCTCTGGCGCCAATTTGCATTTTATGAAATTATGTAAATGACTTTGAATGCAGCAGAGGCATCTCCCCCTCCCACACCAAATAATACCCCAAAATCCCCGAACAGTAGTCGCCAACGATGTGCGGGAATTAATTATGTTATTTAGATCTGTGCGGTGGGTCAATTCGATATGGAAGCGGCTTAATTTAATATAAATATAATTATAGTTTCGAGCATTTTCGTTGCCCGATTACAAAATAGCCCCATTAATTAGTTTCCGTTTAATGCGCTGGGTTTTTGTAGCGAGTAATTACTGTAGCATAAGCTCTTCAATAATAACTGCAAAGCGTTCATGTGACATATGTAATTTAATATGTAATTAAATATAATAAAATAAAACATTCAAATCCAGTCGCTAGCACATGCAATTGGCACTGAAAATGGCATGAGTTGTCATGCATATTGATAAACTAGCTGGGGGTTATTTGCTGATATTAAAGAGGTTTTTGGAGGTTGCATTTGATAAAGTTAAGCTGTAGAGAAAATTGTCTACTCGTAATGAATAAAATAGTTGATTTACAGCCAGTCGTAAGCACATGCATTTGGTACTGCAATTGGCATGAGTTCTCATGCATATTGAATAAAGAGGTTTCTTATATAATATTCATGCTCCTTTTACACAGATCTGTGCTCATTTCGAAAATCAATATAAGTTATTTAGAGAAAATTGGCTATTCGCTATGATGATGATATAATCCAGTCGAGAGCACATGCATTTCCCACTGAAAATGGCATGAGTTCTCATGCAGCTAAAGTTTTTGGCTAATATTAAAGAGGTTTTCAGTATTGGGTTGGGGCTGTCAGTGAATAGACATGTGGCAGAGCTCCCCCAGATAGATCTGAGCTCATCTCAACTGCGGGCAATTTCAATGCTATGGCAAAAAGCAAAGAATGAATCTCATTTCCCGTGCAGTCGCTGGGAAGTGCCCAGTAAGTGGCAAGTGGTAAGTGGCAACAACTTCGGACTAAATGGGAACTTTGCGTTGTGCCACTTACAGAAAATATGTGGTAATTATGCTGCCAGTTACAGCAAACAAACAAACAGACGGACGGACGGAGGGACTGAGGGACGGACCGAAGACATGTTGTAAACTGTGGAGTTGTCGAGTGGATGTGGATTCTATTAATTGTTGGGCTAAACGAGCTGTTTAAGTTTAAGGCCAGTGGATTTTCACCGGAACCAGTGGCAAGTTTTTCATACCAGCCAACTGGCAACTGTCTTCCGCGAAGGGGCGGAGGAGGCGGTCTCGAGCCCGGTGCTCCGGGGACTGCGCCCGAAACTTTGGACATGACGTTTTGTTCTCGGACGAGGAGGCGAGAAGGCGCTGAACCGCTGAACCATCGAACCGCTCAGCAGCTGAACCACATGCGAGGCGCTCAGCTGTTGTTCTAGTTGTTGTTGCTGTCGTTGTCGTTGTTGTGGGTTTCCGGTATTATGCCCATTTACAAAGGCGGCGCGAAAGGCAGCAGCAACAACTTGAGAAGTTCTAAGGTTACAGCAACAAATAAAAAAGCCTCCGACAGCAGCAAGAAAGCAAACAATAATGACAACAGCAACAACAACTACAATGTAGCTAAAATGTACAGTGGGCTAAGACCCCTTAATATATAATATATAATATACACAAGTAATGTTATTAAATAAAATAAAATAAATAACTAAATTTGTTGCTAGCATTAATTTCTTGGATATAAAATTTGTAAAAATATTTTAAATAATTTTTGGTTTGATTAAATACATGCCGAGACTTTATCTTTATACTATACAATATATATAATATAAATGTTTGCATATTAAATAAATACTGAAGTATCTGCAAATTATATTTATTCAATTTCAATTTTTATTATTAGTTCTTTTTACGCACTCGACTATCGCTTTTTGCCCACTGTGCAATGTCAGCTGAGTGGCAAGCGGCGGCAGCTTTAATTGTGCCAAAACATTGTAAGTACCCGTAGGTAGCTCTTTGAAGACCCGTCTTTATTGCTGGCCAAAGCAACAGCTGATTGCGGTTAACGGGGCAGGGGCAGGGGCAGGGGGCAAGGGGCAGGGCCAGGCAGATAGGCAACCGACAGCAGCCACTGACGTTGACAATGTGGCCAAACTGCTGGCAAGTACTCGAACTTATGCTGGCTGCTGGCGGCGTTTCGAGTTACCTCAAGCGCTACGCATAAAAATGAGATACCAGAGGAAGCCGGCAAGTCCCCCCCCCACCTTCTCCTTCTCCTTCCTCACCCCCTCAGTTGGCAGTTGCCGCTGCTGGTGCTCAAGTTTGTGATATGAAGTGAGACTCGGGCCCGGCTTAACCTTCGCATTGTTGGGCAACAAAAGCGACCGAGAACTTGTTAAAAATGAGTGGAATTTCGCGCTGCGCTGCACTTGGGGCAAGGGCCGGCCCAAGGGTCGGGGCAGGCGGGGAGGGGGGGGGGAGAGGGACGACGGCATGCGGGCGCGCAGGATGCGGCACGTTGCCAGCTGAGCCCCTGCCTGATATGTGGCATTCAACTTGCTGCGGTTGCCCCTTTTGTCATTGTTGCAGGCAGCTTAAGAACCGAAAAAACAACAAAAAAAAAGTGCAAGAGAAAAGGGTTGCATCCCGCTCTCCCCCCGCAATGCGCCGGCCCCACCCCTCGGCCAGCCACGACCCATATAATAAGCTTGATAAAATCAACGCGCTTGTTTGAAAATACTCGTAGAGTAAAAATTGTTTTCATTGCATGCGGGAATTAGCCCTGTTGCACGGGCATAAAACAATTTCGGAATTGGAATTTAATCTGCTTCAGCAACGGCAACGGCAATCGAAATCGGAATCGGCTCTTGTGTGGCGTTTATACCCTTTCATTGGGTACTTCAACTCTGTTACTCAATGTGAAATGGAAGAGGGGATATCCGACTAAATATATAGAGATATAAATGCCGGTTGTGTTGTTAATATAAATCGGGGGGAAAATATGACTATATCATTATACATTTTTGAAAATATCTTAACCAATCTCAAAAATTTTTATTTTTTTATTTTATTTGTATTATTATTATTATTAATATTTATTAAATCATTGTAATTTTTAGATATTGGCGTTGTTTAAAAATTTAAATCGGCATTTTCATTATATCTTAGATGCCTTAAAAAATGTTCTGAAGGTATAATCTATCATAGTTTATAAATTATTTAATTGTTAAAAAAGAAATTAATATAGATAACTAATAACTATTATCAATAAAACTACACTCGGAAGCAAATGATAATAAATTATTAAAATATATTTAGATTTTTATGGTATATATATAATAGTGCCTATTTATATGACTTATAGTTATAGTCACAGCTCAAACCTAAATAAATACTTATTTTTTAAAAAAGAGTCCCTGGCTTTTAGCAACTGTAATCTTAAATAAAAAAATTCTACTTACTAAGAATAAGAGCTAAGGAGTAATCACCGATTACTTTATAACTATATTATAGCTACCAGCGGGTGAGAAACATAGTTGTAAGGGTATTTAAAGTTCGGCTGCTGCCAGCTAAGACTTTGTGCATGTTGTGATTGCCGTTCGTTGTTATTATGTGTTTTTGTTTTTTGTTTTCATGAGAGAATTGTTGGTGAGGGTATTACTGACAGGGCAATAGCGGCTTCAACTTTAACTTCAGCTTCGTCTTCGTCTGCCTCATCGGCTTATGTGCAGCCAAGTTGAAGCTAAAGTTGAAGTTGCAACAATTTCAGACGCATCGCAGGGCTAAATTCTGTGTGTGTGTGTGTGTGTGTGTGTGTGTTTGTCGGAGGTGGAGCTGTTGTGGGGGGATTAATGTCAGACCAAGTTGAGAGCGCTAATAAGATACAAGATACAAGTACATCTTACAGATACTTTGTTGCTCTTGTTGTTATTGTGTGTGTGCGCAGTCAAAACTTTGCAGGATTTGTGCAATTTTATATAATTGAACCATGCTCAAAGGATGCGAAGGATGCGCTTGCCGTTGTCAAAGCTGATTTTGTGGTTTGTTTTGATGCCGGGATTAGGCCAGATGTGCTTCGAGGGCAATCCGTGCACGCAACAAGGATTCCCGCCGCGTTCCCATTGACTACAGTTGAGCCGTGGGATAGTCCTTGCCAGTGATTCAGCAGCTCAGCTGATCACAGCAAATGGGTTGGCGTTCCTTTCAAAAGAATCGATCTCTATGTCTTAATATCGAAATGTTTTAAACCATTTTGGAATTGTGCTCTGGGGTTAAAAAACTGGGTCTTTTATATTTTGATTAAATGGTATTGTATAATATTTTCTAAAGCAGTTTTTATACTATTTGAGGCAATTAAATCTCTTACTGATCTTTCTAAATATAACTCAAGCTGTCTGGTATTATCTAAAATCATATAACAGATGAATAGAAATTTATAGAAAAATTTAATAGGAGAGGAAATATTGCAGCTACAACTTCTATAGCAGGAAAATTAAATAATTTGGTATTATATTATATTATATGATATAACATATTATAGTGTATGCATATACTTTGATATTGACAGACAAAACAATTAAATATACAAATATTAGATGTAAATATTATAGTTTTTCTCCTGTTATTCCTTTCCATTCTTGGTTAATATAATCTTAAATATTATTTTTTTTTAGTGCACATTTGCTATATTTCAATATAATTTTAAGTGTCACATATGTCTGAATTTTATTACACTTCAATTTAGTTAAATAGAGGAGGTTGACACAAGCTAATATATCTATTATGATTAAGTGCCCTTAATCTAAACGATTATACTAATAAACTGGGGACTACTTTAGTGAAGGGCCAATATCTGCTCTGTGTAAACATATATATATTATGTATATATAAGCTGATGCTTGTTTTGTTTTCTCAGTCTTGACTTGGTTTTTTTCGTGGCTTATACAGTCTATATGTTAATTTTAAAGAATGCTACGCCTGGGAGAGGCAGAGTTCACAACAATAATGTGTGTTACCAAACCAAAAAATAAAGAAAGAAAAACAAAAGCAACAAACAAGAAGAACACACAACGCACACCAAATATATTGTGTTTTGGCCGGGCCCAAGCACAAGACCATGCCGTGACCATGTCCGTGGCCCTATCTTGTATCTGTATCTTGTATCTGCGTATCTCTTTCGCGCTCTCCCCTCTGCCTTCCTCTCTCTATCGCTCTCTCTCTCTGTCCCTTTTTGACACAGTCGCAGCTTCAGTCGTTCGTATATCCGTTCTGTTTGCATGTCGTCGTTGCCCCGATAGCTTCTGGTGTTTTTTTTTCTGCTGCCCAACAAACCTCTGTCCGTCCGTCCGTCTGTGCGTTCCCTACCCCGCCCTTCCGTTGGTCACTCTGCCTGACTGCCCGTCTGTCCGTGTGTCGCTTGGACGGCTTCTGTTGTTAAGTTGGCATTAATGTGTAGTCGTTTGTAGTTAATTCGTTGCTAGCCCCGCAACACCTCTCTGCAATCATCTCGTTCCCCCCTCCCTTTCTCTCTCTCTCGCTCGCTTAGTCTTTGCGTATCTGCACTGAATGACTTTAAATGTATCTGTTCGGTGCAAAGTACCGAAAAAATATATTACACTTTACTTACGCCCAGAAGGAAAAGAAATTGAAAGAGCCAAAAAAAAAAAAAAAAAAACAAAATAAAAAAAATGGGGAAAAACAACTTACACAGCAATATGTGCAGGGCCAGCAATACCAAAAATACGAAACCAAAATACTCTTCAAATGAAGAAAATAGATTTTAAAATCAATCGAGGAATATATATATGGCAAAATATTTATTTATTTACTATGAAATATTAAGTTTATTGCATTTTTCCGAATTTTAGAATTTCCTATTGAATGGTATTTATGTATATATGTATATGCATATATTTATTATATATGTACATATTTATTGGTAATTTATATAAAAAAAAATATATACGATTTATATAGAAGAAATAATAATTTGTTTTCTCGTATTTCTGTTTGCTTAATATTTCATTAAATGTAATGTGTATATTTACTTTACAAATAATTATATATTTATTTGTAATTTTGTATTGTTTATTATTTATTCTCGTTCTTAAATTTATATTTCTGCTTTTAATATTTCACTTAGCGATTAAATTGACACAATTTAAATTATTTTCAAATGAAGTATCATAAAAGCGTAATATATATATTTTATGTTTTTAATAAATATTAATAAATATTAATATTATTAATATTATTAATATTAAATACGATATATTTCTTTTCTTGTTGTGTATCAAAGTATCGCTACAGACTTTCTTTTGGTATTTATTCAAAATAATTTGGGATACATACATCTATATACATATATGTATTTATATTAGCATTTCTGTATGGGAAATGCAACAACAAAAATAGCAACAATATTTCAGTGTGATATTTAATGAAAAACCATTTTCTTTATGGGCTCAGTGTTTATTTTTCTTGTTCGAGTACTCGTTTTATTCGTTTTGTTGAACGTTCCGACGATTCGATTTGCGTCACGATCATCTGTGCGCCTTCCGCTACATTTGCCCCGTCTTCCTATAGATTTACCCTTATGCCACATTTCGTACTTCACTCGTTCCCAGACCCATTGCCATTTCCATTCCCGTTCCCGCTCCCATCGACCAGCTCGCTAAGTGTACACAAATTAGTGCAAGTTTATCAGATAAAAGTCGAGCTGTGCTCTCACCTAGCGCCCCCTGCAAAAGTTCCTGCACTCTATTGACAGACATTTTTTTCGGGGTACGTTTTTTTCTCTGTCTTTCTTCGTGTTCTTTCCACTTTCGTTCTTTCTACTTTTTTTTTTCTTTTTTTTTTTTTTTGGCAATGTGTAGTTTTTTTTTTTGGTTGTCCAACAATTTACTTCAAGTTGGATTGCGTTAATCTGGTAAATGTTTTGACGTTCTCGCAATTAAAAAGGCACCGGGTGTTCACCCTCCGGTTTGTATGTGGTTTTTTTTTTTCTTTTTTTGGTCACCTTGTTGGGGCCGTGACAGGGCCCGTCTGTTTCACTAATTAAAAGCAATGTTCCAGAAATGTGTTTACCTGCTGCTAATGAGAATTCACAATGAATTTCACTCGCTGATTCTTTCCCTATCGCTATCTCAAAGTACTTACTACCAACTACTAAGTTGTGCTCTGTTCTGTTTGGGGGTTTTTCTATTTTTTTCAATTTTGTTTATTTTTTTGGACTATTCTGTTTTATGTTTTGGTCAGTTTTTTCCGCTGTTGGCGCATTGCGACTAATGCCTGCGGATGTGGTTCACAATTAACGGTATGACGGAGTAATTATTCTCAGTGCTCGACTGCGCCACCGGGTAGATTAGTTTTGTCTGCTTGGATTCATATACCATACGAATTATTATACAAGGCAAATTTCGTTTTGCACAAATGTGCTTTGTTTCCTAAGCGATTTTAAAATTCTACTCTAAATTACAGGGTATTTGTTGTCAATCCTAATTAGTTTTCTGGACTTGACTTTGTCGCTTCTGTGCAAAGAGTTCTGCATAGTTTGCGGTGTTGATGCAGTTAAACTCTTGTTGATTTAAATTTAAATTTTTTTAGGTAGACAAAGGAATTTTTTTCTTTAAGTTAATTTTACATTTGAAATTTGTTTAGTGTAAAACCATTTTTATGTGTATACTTAAAGGTATTTTCGCTAATTAAGTTTACATTATATACTATATGTTTTAAAACGTATTTTTGATTAATAAGTTATCCATTTATAAATTTCACAAAACTGAAAAACCAAAAATTTATCAAAATTTTGACTTAATATACATTTTCCTTTATTTTAGACTAAGTTTTGCTAATTTGATTAATATACATTTTCTGGAAATTAATTTATTATTAAATAATATTACTTGTCTATTTACAAAATATTGTTAAGCATCATGTCCTGAGTTGATTTATTAAAGTCAAAATAATGATAACAATTTAGACTTAGTCGCCAGAGAATACATTAGCCTGGCCCTAATTGGCTGTTACATAAAGCTCGTAATTTTACGTTTGCTTTTTATTTTTTATACGTGTTACATAAGCTTTGACAAAATTACAATGTCCGCTGCGAGGGTATAAAAAGTTTACCATTTCTAAGTATTTGCAGCGTTGTGACTAAGTTGTTTGGTTCACTTGAGAATTTTTTAGGGGCTCTTCAACTCTGTCAGCGCTCAAAAGATGTTGGAACTGTTTAGAGGAGTTTGAGGCTGTTTGAGTTTCGAGTGTGTCAGAAATGCAAATACATATGTAAATACACATACTATATGTACTTATTGAAACCGAGCAAAGGGTAGAGAAGTGGGTTGTTTTTTTTTTCTTATTTTTTTTTCTCGTTTGTGCGCTCGAATCTTTGAGTTTGTTGCAGTCTGCGCTGGCAGTTTGTGGCATCTATAAGATACAAAATACGTTTGCCATTTACCTTACTCAAGTTTATTGCATTGGTGTTGTTTTGCCCTCCCACTCCAAGTATCCCTTCGCTAGTTCAAGAACTTGGCTGTGCAGGGCTTGTAGTTGTAGTTGTTGTTGTTACCGCCTCGAAAATCAATGTGTGTAACGAAAAAGCAACCGAAATAAATGTTCTGTGAAGGAATTTCGACTGTTTTTGTTTTCACTGTGGCTGTTGCGTTCCCGCCCCTTGCCGCTCGGTCCCCCGGCCCCTCCCACCTACCGCAATCGCAATGGCAAACCATTTGGCCCCGGCCTGGCCCAGGCCTTATTTGTTTGCCGGTTTGTGTTTATACCTTTTGGACTTATTTAATGCCTTTCGCATGAAATGGGAAACAGAGCCAAACAGAACCAAACCAAAACGAACTGGGGTGCCTCCCAGCTAGACAGACAGGGCCAGGAAAACGCTTGGACGGACTAAAACAGCCGGACGGACAGACGTTTGGATACAATGCAAGTTGTGCTGTTCGGTTTATTGATTTAAGTTTATTGCCCACACATTGAGCCAAATGCCAAGAACAACCAAATGGTTTCTAATAATATGCCCGCAGTTGTGATCATCTGCACACACTTGAATCAAGCTAAAAGCACTGGCCTAAACAATTCGCTCGGTAATCAAATGGTTTGTTTGTTTTTCTTTAGTTTGCAGAGCCGCTTAACAAATTAAAGTTTGACAATTTGTCCAAATATATTGTTGGGTAGCTCTTTTATTTAAATTGCTTAAATTTATCATTTAATTAATTGAAAACACAAGTCAACTATACAAAGTACTCACTATAGGGAGTACCCCTTTCATTTTGACTCGCGCAGAAACATCAAAATTCATTGAAATAGGATCATAAACAGGATATGGATTCATTGTATTTTTTATTTCTTTTCTCCTTTACTTTATAGACTGGAACTGCAACTCCAAAGAGGAGGGCATCAAGCGAATCGAATGGCAATGGTATCATATGGCCGTGCATTAGGGCGATTCAGGAGTGCATAAATGCTGACGGAGGGGGAGCCGGGGTGGAGGGGGAGGGGTAGCGAGCAAACAAACTAGCAATAAAAATAACAAAATGTGAAATTCTGGGAAATGGCAGCAAACAAGAGCAAGAACAACCATCCAAAACTTAGTATAAACAATTGACAGATTCATAAATATGCAATTTACTCAACTTTTTATTTCGCTTTGCTGCATTTCCTGTTGCCAGTTGATGTTGTTATGGTTGTTGTTGTTGCTGCTGTTGCTGTTGCTGCTGCTGCTGCTGTTGCTGTTGCTGCTGGTAGGTACTAAAATTACCCAACGGCAACCAAATGGCAACACATGCCCATAAATTAGCATTTAGAAAAAATACAAAAAAAACGAGAAAAAGCAAAAACAAAACAGCAAGAATGCTGTAAACACATAGCCGAAGTTCGAATGCCCTGACAGGGTTTTCAATTGAATTTTAGGCAATTCAGTTGAATTTCTGAATTTATGTATTCAAAATTAACGAATTTATTCGAGTATACAGAAAGTTGTAGAAAGGTATCAGATATAATATGATATATATAGTTTATGTATATGTATTTGGCTATTTAATTTACTGGCGTTACAAATGGCATGGGAAAATCATAATACCCTATGCCAGAGCATGGAAAAAGGCAACAGCAGCTACAAAGCGAATGCAAAGAGAAATGTAATTCATGCCCAGCAACAACAACAGCAACAACAACAACAACAAATAAATGGACAAATGGAGCGAAAGGGGCGTGGAGGGGGGCACCCATAGATATATAGAGCCACACAGAGAGAAAAAGCTTATGTAGATTTTGGTTTAATTCGATTTGGTTTTGCTTTGAAGTAACACAGCAACAACAACAACAAAAAGAAACCAAAAATAAATTGGACTTATGCAGCAACAACAACGGCAACAACAACTCTCGGCCAATTTGTGGCAAGTTTAGGTTGGCCCGTTGAAGATAAGTCGGGTCAACTATACAACTTGCAACAACATCAACAATAGCCAAGGCAAATGGTCTGCGGTTTAACATGGCCAATTTGACTGCGATTTTTTGGGGTTTGAATTGGAGTTTGGGGGGTTTTTTTTTTTGGACTTAGCATTTCTGTTTTGCGTACTTGTAATACCCTGCTTTCCGGTATAATTTAGCTTACTAAATGGCCTTTAAGTGCGATAAAAAGACATTTTATTCAAATTTCAAATGTGCACAAGACCCAAACGCAACCGCCCAATCCCTCAGCCTCCCCCAGCCCCCAACCCCAGCCCCCAGCCTTGCTCCCTTCGTGTGTGGTTGCCAATTGACTTTTATTAAGAGCTTGGTCGGTTTCTCTGTCGCAGTGCTGGCCATTTGTTGGGCCATGATTGGAATCGGTTTCAGTTTTCAGATCTAATTGATGATGCTGCATAAGCACATTATTTGTTTTCCTTTTGCGGCAAGGCCAGCGGGCGGGGGCCATTGTTTAAATAGTTAACGGTCCGTTGGGCATTTTATGGCCATCGGGGAGGAACACCAGAGGAGCTGGTAAATAATATATTAAGCTATTACGGCTTTCGCAAGGAGTAAAGTCCTTTCAATTTCTATTACATATCATATATTATTTAGAATAAAATAAATATACTCAAGATTTAAGTATAAAATGCTACAAATATTTTATATAGAGAAAATGTTCTATTATAGAGATAGCAATAAAATTAATATCTTAAATTATAATAATTATGATTATTAAATTTTATTAATTTATTAATTAATAAACAAATCCAAACAACAACCTTTCTGCCTTCGCAAACAATTAATATATGCTTTCTGGCAGATCAACTTGCGAGTCACAGCCAATTTTCGCTCAGTGCATGGTGCACTGGGAATAGCTGCATGCATTCATGAGTGTATTCGTACACTCATATGTTTGTATATTCATGAAATCGCTGCCTTTTGTATTGCGGCAATGCATTGTCATTACCAGAGTTCCACCCGCAGCAGCAAAAAAAAAAAAAAAAAAAAAAAAAATATATAAATAAAATATAAAAAAAGAGAAACAGAAAGCCAAATTTAATAATAGCGTTAAAATGCGTTCAGCTTGCTTTTATTTTCTGTGCAATCTGAGTGCAAAAATAAACGAGTCAGAATTCGAAATAATGATAGACACGCTGTGCTGAGCCGCAATTCAGAGCCGAACTGGAAATTCAGATTGGGCATTCAAACAATCGTGGCCTACACCTTTTCGCCACGCTTTCTGGATTTAAACAAAACGAAACAATACAAAATTAAACGGGCAAGAATTTAGTGGGGAATGCTCGACTAGAAGATGCGCTGCAGCCGAGAAAATTAAGTTTCTATATACTATATAACATTTTATTTGTACAGGGTATGTATGCATAGTAGCTGGCACCGCTCTCCTTAGCACAGGGTATATTATATAAATCTCTCCCCCTTGTGTAATGCTTCCCACACATGAAATATGAAGCTTAATTTTTTGATGGCTTTTTAATAAATTGCAAACATTCGCGAAATTCGACCGACAAATTTGTCAGCTAATGGCATCGGCGAGGCGGATTGACTTCTGCCACGGGGAGTTTGGGAATTGGCAGTCGGCTTGATTGGCAACGGAAGCTGTCTAATACTAATAAGCAGCATCAGCGGCGGATCTGGGCTCTCTTTTGTGCGCGTTTCCTCCTCTCTGTCTATGAATCATGCGCAGCTATGACATTTATGGCCTCAATTTATTTGATAAATTTCACACGCACGTTATCAATTGCCTGGACGCAGCTCTCACTCATGCCTCAAGCCACATCCTCAATCCTCAGCCCGGCTGAGTTCTGCTCGGCACAGTTATGGCAATAAATTTTGACGGATTAGTGCGCTTATGAGTGGCATTGGTGAAGGACTTCAGGACAACGGCACAAAGCGGAGAAAGCGAAAGGAAAGCGAACGAAAAAAACTATTTAGGATGATATAAACTGTAATAATGTCCATTATTATTTATATTTATTTGGCCCGGGCGCCGCGGGGGCGGGTTTCGGCTGTGTGCCGTATCAATTTTCATAAAATATCGATAGCCGGTTATTGATAACCGTGTCGAAAGTCATTTTCTATTTCCCGACGCTGCAAATGATGCCCCGAACAACTGCAGGGCTCTCGATTTGATTAATTTGAACTTATCAGCCATGTTTATAGGGCGCATTTATCATGCCGAGAGCCGAGAGCGAGAAACTCGCCACAACTCGCCAGATGCTAACCACTTGAAATATTTCTTAAATAACATTTAAATCCGCTACTATGCATAATTAAATAATTACAAAAAAAAAAAATAATAATTAGAAATAACACTTTAAGCACATTATTGACCCGGGTAGCCCAGAATTGGTTCACACCCAATTATCAAGAAGTGACACACAAAGCAACCACTCAAGTACTGCCCGGAACCATCAAGATCCGATCTGAAGACCCATTGACAGGTACGCCGTACGTGTCCGGCGGCCATGCGATATGGAAATTATTTATACACACTGCTATCGCCAAATATCTGAATTCAAATCCTCAAAATTAATTACGCACGACTGTGCCTGTGCCTTCCATTCATAATGCCGTGTTTCTTTTTTATTTTTTCCTACCTCACCCAAGGTAGAAGAAAATTTGTAAGGAAAAGAGAACAAATGAAAAATTTCGTAGACGTTGGCGATGCTAAGGCCGAGATAGGCACAGCACATGACCGTAGATACGAATAGAAAAGTGTGCGATAATAATAACAAAAAAGAAAAAAGTAAAGAACAGAAAAATGGGAATATAGGCAACACCCTAGGAAACATGGGCTCAGCTCTCGTTGGGTTCACTGCGTTCGCTTATGCCGTTGCACGTTTCGGGGCCTGCATCGTGATATCGCCTGGGGGAACGGGGAACGGGGGACGGGGGGCGGGGGAAAAGAGGCCACTTGACGCCAGTACATGTACATTTTTTTTTACATAATTGGCCTAATATATTTTGGCTTGCTTTGTCCTAATGTCTGGCCGCAGACACGTACGATGTGTGCGCTCTGAGCAGCTACTCCTCATCTTTGGCTTATGATTTTTATCAGTGTTTGACTAACGCACCCAAAATTTATTTTTATTTTTCAGTTTTGTTTTTCTTCTACGAAATATGGGTGTGTGCCGCCATTGCCCAATGTTGCCCAGCAAAACCAAAACTGAAACTGGCTGAGAGACAGACAGTCTATGAGCCAGCGCCGAAACGAGCCCAAAAAGCCAAAAGCAAACAGAAACCGAGGCATTAACCAGCCGCCAACTCCGTCGTCCGACTCCGGCTCTGGCTCCATGTCCAGACAGTTGTTTGTTTGCTTAACTTTTGATATTTTTCAGTTAGTTGGCTTTAACTGTAAATTGCTTGCTGTTGGCCAATATGCGAACCTTGGCATTTTGTCTCAGAGCAGGTGGCGCAGCCAATGCACAGGCTTATGATCTGTTTATGTGGTAATTCATAATACGAGTTAAGCCAATTGGGCCTGCACTTAAGTTTGAATCAAGCTAGACAATGGGGTTGGGAACAGTAGAGAGACACTTATATTCGGCCTAGTAGAATATAAAGAAGGGGCTTATTAGTCAAGGTAGCAAAATACTGAAAAAGTATAATTGAGCAGGCGGCGAATACTGGGCTTAACTTATGTATTCAGACCGATTCAAAACCTTTATATACATATACTGAATAAATCGAAACGGGAAGATGGCCGATTTAACTGTGCCAAAAATCGAGGAACCAGAGTCCAGCAGTGGCACCAAAACACACGATCAGCCCACTGTGCTGCCGACCAGTCAAGACATAGGCGGAGGGGATGGTATTCAGATCGAACGCCAGCCCAGTAAAGACGAAATGGCGCCGAAGAACCTCAGAGGGGATATGTCCGTGGGCGATGCGATCACCTTGGAGGCCAAGAAGAGCCGGACTTCGACTCTGAGCATCGCAGAGCTGGAGGATCGCATGAGCTTGCGCCTGCAAAAGCTCGCCGAGTTCGAGAATGCGCAGAATGCAAAGGGAAACGCGGGTGAAGACGAGGTCGACATAAAGAGTTCACAGACATGGCCAGAATTTTGGCAGCAATATGAAAAATAGAAGAGCACCGGAGGGGCATAGCAACAGGTCTACGATATACATACATAAGCAAACATATACATACATACCTATCTGCATGCCTGGAATCAGCAAAAATATCGCGAATAAATAAATATATGTAACTCGGAGAAGCATTCCTCTTATTTGCAACTGTGAAGCTTAATTTGCAGTCTTTGCTTGTTTTGTTTTTGCCTCGCATGCTCATTCTTTAACGGAGCGCAGTTATACACATATCGATTGCCCGATAGACTCGTCCTATTCCTACGATAGTGGCACGACAGGCCGCAACAAAAAATATCGATAACTAACCATGCACAGCAGCTGACAGCTGAGCAACTTTTTAGCAGCATTTTAAGTTGTTTTTGCGTGTGTCAATATGTCGCGTAAGTATAAGTAATATAAAAACGATAGATATATATGCTCATTAAATGGCGCTCTCTGGCCGCAGGCAAGTGGTCGAACAAAGAGACGACACTGCTCTTGAGGCTCTATTTAAAGTACAAGCAAGACTTTCGCGAACGCCATAAGAAGAGGACGGAGATATGGCAGTATATTGTCAAGGAGTTTGAGCAGCAAGGCTTCAAGGCCAATTATATAAAATTGGATAGAAAGTTTCGGAACATGAGCCGCACCTATTTCAATATCAAACGTCAGAACAAAGACTCCGATCCCAATTGGGAATACTATAGTACCATGGAGGAGATATTTGCTGGCAGCTCCATACCAGAATCTTCCGAGTCCATGACTTTCAAGGAGCATGAAAACGATAGTCAGCACAGCATTCAGATAAAGCCCGAAGAGTTCGACGCCGACTATCCAGAAGTCCTGATGGACGAACCCAATTTCAATACGTTGATGTCCAGCCGCATCAAAGAGGAGCCGAGCGAAGTAAATGTCGAAACGGCGAGCTTGGCTGACGATTTGGAGGCGCAGCGGGTCCAGGAGTTGCGCGCGATTCGGATAACTTTGGAGGAGGCGAACGTAATACAGAGGGCGAGAAATTGCCTGCTGGAGGAGAGAAACGAGCTGATGAAGCAGTATCTAGCTGTTAAATTGAACTATAATCAGCATTTATTCAATTAAGGCACTAATTAGATAAACGCTTTTAAGTGTTTTAATTTGACAAGTTCCGCAGAGATATGCTTAAACTGTAACTAGATATATATGGACTTATCTTTTTTAATTTAAACATTAGTCATTCTAAGAAAGAAACACTCAAGAGCAACTGATGGATCATCAACAAATAACAACAACAAAAAAACTGTCGCCTAAATTAATTTAAACTGATTTATTAATGTGGCGACATCGCTCGATCGAAGGCGTTGACGTCAGACAATAAGATCTGGCTCGGCTGTGGCAGACATGCCGAAAATCCGGTAAATATACGCTAAGTGGACAGCTAATTAGCGCAATTAATAAGATAAATATAAAAAGCCGGTCACTAAAACAAGAAAGACGGAGACACGCTAATGAAATTAACATAGCGTGGTTAATAGTTTTACTAAATTTGAAAACAAATTTTCTTCATCTTTGCATACATAAATATTTGATGGGCTCCGTTTTTTTTTTTTTTTTTTACGGCTTTACAGATATCTCTTAAGTTAAGGCAGTTTAAATACCCTACATATTAGTGAATAACTATAGAGAGCCTCAAGGCGCAGCAGAAACGTTAAGGATGACGCACAAAGAGAGGTTGAAAACATTTAATGCGCTCCTCACCGAAAGAGAGAGAGAGAGAGAGAGAGTTGATTTAAAGGGTATGCAAATTTCGGTGTTTTTTATGGCTTTTTTTTTTAAATTTCCATTCTAGTTTTATTTCTCTGTTAATTGTCATTACAATTAATGAGTTGGCGTATGTCTGCACGATTTTTGGAGAGCGGAAAATTACCCATAGAGCTACCAACAAACACGTTTATTAATGAGAATTACTCTCATACTATATAGTGGAACAGTTAAATATGTTAAGTTTTAGGTGTGGAAAATTAAAGTCTAATAAAAATTCCGAAAGGGTTGCATCGATATGCAAATGAATCTATTAAATTTGTAAATGATTTTGTAATTTAAAATTAATTTGTCTGGAGGGGCATTTCATCTTCGGCCGTTGGTGATTCTTGGCGAAGTTATGGCAGCGAAAATTGTTGACTGTATTTAAATTTTGGTAGTTTCAATTTATCGACTAATTGCTTGGGGCTGCTTCAATTAGACTTCCTTTTACAATTTGGCCAGTTGCACAAATGTCTGCCGGCGGTTCGCTCATTAACTCAACGGTGCGGACAGACCTCTCGAATTTGGTCAGCCACGACTGGGGCTGGGGGGCCTGGGCTTGGTATGTGGATGTGCGGAATGTTCGTTCTCTGGCATTGCCATTGCCAATTTCCGGGGCAGAAACGGCCGTTGGGCGTAAATTAAAATTAAATTCAAATGGAAAAGTGTCGTACCGGCGACTCCCGGCCGTCGGACGTCGGCCGGCCATTGGCACGTCTGTCTGTCGGTTGGAGGCAACATTTTAGCAATTATATTCGCGTTCGGGCGACATTACAACGGCAATTACACGCAGAAGGCAGCCGCAGCGTGGGCGTGCTGGCGTGTTTGGGGACTGGGCGTGGTGCTCGGGCCGGCTCCGGCCGGCTCGTCCTGCTGCCATCCTTGGTGTCCTTGGCATCCTCGTCAGTGTCACGTGAAGCGGCAACGTGCTCAACGGACTGACGCACAAAACCCTGATGGACGACAGTCAGCGTTGACGTTGACGTTGACGTCGCCGCTGTCATTGACAGTGCTGCTCCTGCCGCTGGCGCTGCTCCACGTCCGGTTACCACGCCGGATTCCCGTCGTGCCAAAGAATTCGAATTGCGAATACCTTGCGCTATTTGCTGCAGGTTAACACGAATTCTTCAGCTCTGGCATTCCGAAATATTTGCACAAATTTCGTTTCAATTTCAATTGTTCCTAAATGTGTGCTAATTATACAATTATACACTTTGTTCCATTACCACTTGGTTTTTCTGAAGACAGAGTCATTTGAAACGTTGTGGATAATTAATTTGACCTAATATCCTTTTTAAGTGTTTGTACTCTGGGTAAGAAAAGAGTATATTGGTATTACGATTTTTTGGCTGCGTCTACGAGGGTCGTAATTAGATCAAATTCATATAACTCCCTTAGCTTTAAAGCCTAGATATATACATTTCAGACATCAGACAGATTACTGGGGGCTTGGTAAATCGATATAGTCCATATATAAGTTGGGGCGGGTAATCTACGAAAATGCATATTCTAGAATTTTATATCTAATTTTCTATAGAATAACAATAATAATGAGGACCCCTCTCGACTGCTTTCTCACTGTGAACGAGTATTGCGCAGTCGGTTACACCCGACTTGCTTATTTTAATACTCTACTGTTACATTTCTCATGATGTGTTTATATATCTTGGATACCCTACAGTTTACAACAAAAAAAGGCAGTTAAAATATGAAATTTCAGCATACACAGTGTGTGCGTGTGTGTGCGAGTGTGTGTGAGTGTGTGAGTGTGTCTGGCAAATGAAATAAAATAAATGTACAAAAGCAATAACCGAGCGACATTACATAAAAATCTACTTGGCCCAGCTCCTAATGACTCTCGTCCTGGTGCTGCCTCCGTTAGACGTGAGCCTATTTAGGCTTACACGGGTGTGTGTGCGTGTGTGGAATATGGCCGACACTTCCGTTCGACATGTTGCACATGTTGCTCCCGTTTCCGTTGCGCCACATACAACACGACCCCAAGCCCCTTCCGCCAAACCCCCCCCCCCCCTCCCAACGCACTGGCCATGTGGCTACTCGCATAAAATACAATATATACAAAATTGGTTCTGTTCCAGTTGTTGTTGTTGTTGTAATGAGTTGTTGTTGCCATTATTATTGTTGTTGTTGGTCACGCATGGTGTTGCCTGTCGCTTGCTGTTTTTATTGCCAGCGCTTCCTGCCTCTCGCTTGTTTCATAATTAATATCCTTTCACACATTATTATTACGGAAATGAGAGGCGAATTTATATATGCTATATATATGTATATAAGCACGTACATACAACATATATTTCATTACATGCCCATATACATACCTCCTCTCTTCGCTCTGATGAAGGCCCAAGGGGACATCGTGCACCCTATAAAGCCTTTATATATATACTTATTCTAGATCACCGATTTGCCAGAGCAAATATCTTCATTAAATACTGCATACTTTGGGCACAATTTTAATAAAAATATCCCAAAAATTATGTATACGTATAGGATTTTCCTACAGGGTATTTCCTAGGCAAGCGCTCTCCCGCTCATATCCCTTCTTCTTCTTTTTTTGCGAGAGCTTGTTAAGCATTTTATGGGTTTGGTTTTTTCATAAATTTGGGACACAAACGCACGGACGGACACGTCTCGGCCCCCGGACCAACGACGGGCTTGTAATTAAAAGCTCATGAAAAGTGATTAAAAAGTGAACTGCGGCCAGCAGCCCATCCGCCCAGCCGCCACACACATGTGCCGTATGAACACACACACGCACACACATGCATATTTATTAAATTGTTTTTTCTGTTGGTATTTTTTCCTGCCATAAAAATGTCAAAAACAATGGGCAAAAAATGGGCAGCCAGCTGCTAACGGCACACACGGAAAATTCATCTAGATTTAAGCATCGGCCATCGAAACTGCTGGAAAAATGCACTGTGTAAGCCCAACTCCAAAACGGAGCAATGGAAACAACAGTTAAAGCTCGCATTTATATGCATTTTATTCACATGTTCGAATATAAATTATATTTTTAAAGCCTGCACAAGTGGAAATGTCGCATTAAGGATTAATAGCAAATAGAAAATAATACTCAAAACTATTTTTGAAATCTTTTTAATCTTTATAAATATTTAGTATATTAGTATATCAATATAGTATTAAAATATTTAGTATTAAAATACATTAAAATTACCAAAAAAAAGAAGTAGAAAAGTAGTAGTAGAAAAAAGAATATAGAAAATCTGTAAAAAATAAAAATCAATGAATAAATTTAAGAATCGAAATGGAAAACCAATTCTCAGAGAAAAGCATATACTCCCTTATCATATATATAAAATTCTTCGCTTCAGAAGATTCAAAACACAATTTGTAGAGCTGGAACTGGAGAAGTATATATTTCACTTTGGATTGGCTAAATTGAGAAAACAGAAAGTTTCCCTTATTTATTTGTTTTCAAATTCTTAGAGAATTTCGAAGTAACTTCGACATCTTCCATACCTTCGTTATCTCCTGTAATTAATAACTGAATTATATCTTGAATTGATAATTTTCGACATTGTTTGCACACAAAGCCAATAGGCGACTATAGTTAAGCCCAGTAGAAATAATAGTAAAATTTATCTTGTTATATTTAATTGTATATTTCATAATAAATAAATTGATGCAAAATATTTATATTAAATATAATCTAATTATCTCATTAAAATAACTAAAAACTTATACTAAAATTTATCTTGTTAAATTTAATTGTATATTTCAAAATAAACAAATTGATGCATAAATATTTGTATTAAATATATTCCTATTATTTTTCCTCATTCAAAATCATATTTGCATAAATATTTGTATTAAATATATTCTTATTATTTTTCCTCATTCAAAATCATATTTGAATTATATCTTGAGCACTTTTCGTCGACTCCCAATGTCAAATCTCATTCAAATAACTGAAAACTAATGCTAAAATTGATCTTGTTAAATTTAATTGTATATTTCAAAATAAATAAATTGATGCATAAATATTTATATTAAATATATTCTAATTATCTCATTAAAATAAATAAAAACGTATACTAAAATTGATCTTGTTAAATTTAATTGTATATTTCAAAACCAACAAATTGATGTATAAATATTTATATTAAATATATGCTAGAAGCACTATTTACGGCTATTGACCTGCGCCTTCCGGAACCTCCTCGGCGATTCAGCGACCGCAACCGCAACATTTCCTAGCCCGGCCCGCAATTACAAGAAAGTGGCTGCAATTGGGCTGCTAGCTGACTCATGAGGGCCGGCTAACACTCCGGCTAGCCGGCTAACTGGGTGGGGTGCTCGCATTTAAGGATTAGCATTTAAGAACGTATTTACGGTATGCATAAAGATATTTAAAGTGCCTCCTGCCCGGCGGCGATAGTCGGGCCTGCACGCATGTGTCGCCCGTCAAGGATGACGCATGACTTAATGCGGGGGGGGGGGAAGGAGGGGGCAGTGGCAGGGGCTTTGCTGGCTGTGACAGGAACTATCGCGCATGCATGAGCGGCATTTTCGCCGTCATATTTCCATGCGAAGTTTTGCGGGCTTCGCGTGTTGCGTGCAATTTGCGTGTAATTTCCACGACAAAACAGCGGGACTGGGCGGGGAGGGGCGTGGCAGAGCGGGACAGTGCGTTGCGCAGCGGCTGCAGCTGTACGGAGCCGGGGCCCAGAGCCTATTCGTCCTGTGTGTGTCATCACAGCGCATAAATCATAAGTAACAAGGCGAACTGCGTCGCAGCCGAGGAAAGAAAGAAAATGCGAGAAATAAACATAAAAACGGGAAATGCGTAATTTATGCTGCGCAGGACGAAAAGCCAGCGTTAACGCCGGGTGGTTGCTGCGCTCTGTAACTGTACCGTTAGGCCGTAAAGCTTGCAGTTTTCCCATAGCCAAGCCGAAAGGAAAAGCGGCGAAAAGACACCACCTTGAAAGTTGCGCTTGAGACGCAATTCGGGAAACTGCGTTCGCCTTTTGCCACCAGCGGGCAACTTCAACCCTCCGATTTGCCAGAGCGGCGCTTAGCAACCCCCAAGATACTATATATGTGTATAGCCTTGGCTGTCGTCCTTGGACCGACCACCGTTCGATTTTATCGGGCATGTCAACAGTCAGCTTGTTGCCAACGTCCTTTGAGTCGCATCAGGTACAGTTGCAGGACTTCAACAAAATGGCTCGCAGATAAACCTCTTTCTGTCAATGTCCAAATATTTGCTCCAGCTATAATAATAGCATACTTTGAGGCTGCGGCGACCTTTATGATTTTATTATGACACCCCGGAATTCGCCAACTTGCCGAAGTGTAGCCAATTGGCCATTTACAGCGTTTCAGTTTAACATCCAAGACGAATCCAACTGATGTTCGTAATAATATTTGCGCCTGCTTTTTACCTGAGCTCAGCTCGTATTCCTCTCCAGTACTCGGCGATATCATGAACTTCCAGCTGGTTTTCCTTCTCGGCCTGGTGCTCTGCTGCGTCTCGGCCAGGGCGGCTTGTGTGGCCAATGTGAAGGTCCTTGCCGAATTAATTTCACCCGACTCGCACTCTGTCGAGGATTCGGGTTCGCATATCGAGACCTTGTGCGCCGAGGCAGCTCCCGGCATTCCGGCAGCCAACTCCGACGTACCCGACTTGACTTCCCAGGAGTTAACATCTTATTTTGCGGCAGGCAATCAATAAATGATCCATAAACCCTTCGCTGGTATATTGTTTTTATATTACATATTTTTAAATAATATTGCTGGTTTGGCTTTTAATATTGGTAGTTTTTTGTCAAAAATAACTCAAGCTTAATAACCTGCAAATCATTTCAATAAAATCACAATTTTTATATGAATCAGCAAGTTTCTCAGATATTGGCTAAAAGGATGCCTTAAATGATCCTCAAAATTTTATATAATTATTATAATAATAATTATTACCTATATATTTGATCATTAATTTTAATTATCAGTTTCAATAAACGTATATTTAATTTTTATGGATAGTAAATATCACTTTTCTTTCATTCTCTTAACATAATCAAATTTATCTATTTAGAAAATAATAATATACAAAGGTTTAATTAAAAAATGAAAACTTCCGTGAAATAATAAAAAAAAAACTATATAGACAGATTCTACACTGACAGAAAAACAATTCATTCTTAAATAATTACAAATTAAATAAAAAATGTATTTAGAACAGAATTCTACTAAACTCACTAAATTATCGTACTTAAAGGAAGCGAAAAATATTCTTAATAGAAACTCAACCTTGCTTAGATTGAGATACTTTTAAAGGAATTCTTAAAAGCTTACTTGAAATTAGAAACAAATTTTATCTAGCTTAGTTTTATTTTATTATATCTAAATTAGTCTAGAATATCTAGAACAAAAAAAGGTGTTAATTCAAAAAATAATTTTCAAATCAAGAATATAGAATAAATATATAATATATTGCCTAAATTGATGAAACCCTATAAACAGATCCCAGAATTCACGGCTAGTACATTGAGTGTGTAAATCGTCTTGTATGTCATTTTATTTATTGTGCCCCCGTCCGCCGCATCCACTGGTTACTAACGTGGCCGGCAAGTAAATCTAAACCAAGTCTTGGCCGCTTCACTGGGCAACGGCTGGTTCGGTTTTTATGTTCACAGTTTGCTGACACACACAATAGTGACAGGTCGGTCAGTGGAAAATATGAATACCACTTGAGCATGTTAACCCCGAAAGGCGTTTATAAAACTGTCCAAAGCTATTAATATCAAAAATTCCGCACACAGAGTGCACAGCGAACAGGAGAGCGTAGAGAGCACAAGCCGGACGGAGATGGAGGTGGAGGCGGAGACGAAGCCGGAGCCGGAGCCGGAGCTGGCGGCGGTTATGGCAACTGCGCAGTTGTTTAGCTCAGCCAGGACAAACCGAACTCGCCCCCCCCCCCCTCATCCCAACGCAGCCTGGGGCCAGGTCAGCCTATGAATCGCAGCGAGTGGCATGTTTGGCGTCCATGAGGCGGAAATGAATGGCGCTTGGCAACAGTGCGGGTTGAATGGTTGGAAATGGGCACTGGTGGGAGGATTATCAACAGGCACTCACTGGCACACTCGCATGGCTCACATGCACATATCCTTGGTCAACATAAAGCTCGCTCCAGGTCTCGGCTCTCGAGGGCGGGAGGCCCCAGCCTTTTGTTGGCTGCAAGCTAAATGCTATACGAGAATCTACGCGCCATGTGTCCTTTGTTATTTATGATTAAAAGCGCAAGGACCCGTCAGCAGTGCACACACTCGCACACTCGCACACTCGCACACTCGCACACACGCACACAGATGTGCGCATATTTACATATGTATATGTGCAGCTGAGAGGCAGAGCCTGTTTGGGTTTTTGTATGCTAAATATAACGCTGCATGTGTCCATACACGTCCATCACTTAATCACGCCACCACACTCACAGTTTTTATTTGCTCCTCACCCAAAAACACAAACAACAGCCAGCGGTGAGCACCCTACAGCTGGCCATCTCGCTTTTGCCACGCAACAGGCCCGACAACCACACTCGGAGCCAACAATTAATTACAAAATTCCAATTTCAAGAAAGTTTATTAAATAGTATCATAATTCTCAAATACAGTTCTTAATCTCGAAAGCTTGAATTAAGCAAAGTTTTGTACTTAATTCAAGAATTTTTTTTTTTATTTTTATTTTATATTATGGTTTTCATTTAACATTTTCTTTCCGTTTATTTCTAGTATTTAAAAACAAATTGGTTTTTGAAATTTCCAAAACAAAACAATAAAAATACCTTTAAAAAATGTTATTATTCGCCTTAAATACTAAAGTAAAAATAATTTTCAATTCATAGCCCATTATTCATTTAGAGTTTTTTTTTTAGTATATGTACTATAAGATATTATATATGCATATATTGGCTCATATAATATATTTTATTTTTATAGACTTTTATAGATATTTTTGCTGATCCTTTTTGTGTATTTTCTTAATTAAAAAAAAAAAAAATTGAATATTATTATTATTATTTTGAAACCATATACTATTATATAATAAAATTGTTACTTTGGTTTATATTATTTTAATATATATTTCATTAATATTTTATTTCATTTTTTTAATAAAAGAAATTGTATATTTTGTAGATCGTTTGAATTCCGTAGAGCATTTGGAAACCAAATCTCTTTCTATTATTTTCTTCTTCTTAGAAAACTAAGATAAACTACTCCGAGTAGCTCATTGTCCTGGCCAATCTGGCCGCTTCGACAGGCTGAGAACTGCGCTACGTACGGTGCTAAGGGATTCGTGGCGACCTCATCCTTTGGGCAAAAAAACAAAAAAAAAATACAGAAATTGCGTGCGAGGATTTTGCAATGTTCATACGCTTGGTTAAGCCGCTGCACGCACATCCTTGCGCACATCCTGGCGCGAGTGAGTTTGGTTTTTATTTAATTTCAGCTACATGAATGTCCATGTCCCTGTTCCTGTCCCTGTGTGTGTGTCCAGCGGCGTATCCTTTCGCCCGCTCACTGAAATATGCAAATAAGTTAATTTTTATTTATTCTCCTTTTTTCATTCGCTCCGTCTCTTTCCCGTTCTGTCTCTCGGTCTCTCTTTCTCTTTTCCTGCATGGGATGATTCACTTTTGGCTTCATATCCTTGGAATTTATGATGCAATCTCCCTGCGCATTCCGGTTGTGTGTTAAACAGAGAGAGAGAGCGAGAGCGAGAGAGAGAGAGAGACAGCGAGGAGAGTGCTTTGCTGGCAGGTATCCTGGCGGGTATCCTTGGTTTCAAGTTTTCGCATTATTATGATCTCTATTCTGTGCGGTGTCCTTTGTGTGTGTGGTATGCAGCAGCCGTCAGCGTCAGCGTCAGCGTCAGCGTCATGCCTGTTGCCAGGCAGCCCTGGGCATGTCCTGCATGTCCTTCTGCCATTAAGGGTGGTTGCCAAACAGTCGCTGCCGCCGGCGGTTAGTTAGGCCCTGGACAAAGCATTTTATTTGAGCTTTTTATTCGCCTCAATTCGGTTTTTTTTTTATTTATTTTTTTTTTTTATAAATTCGACTCCTTTATTGTTGTGCGTCCTTTGTTGGCGAAATGTGTGTCAGTGCGTCAGTCGGTTGCCTGGCACTTGGTCCGACTATTTCCGGTTTTAATATGCGCACTGCCTTCCCTGCGGCTTTGTCCTTGCCGCGTCTGCTGCCTGCCGGCCTTAGGTACAGTTCGCACATGTTCCTATCAGCCGACTTCCACACTTCCACTCTTCCAGTTCCGCGTCCAGCTCGAGTTCCAGTTCTGTGCTCTTCCTCACCCTTCCCTCTTGGGATTGCCCTCTTGCATCTGATTAACTTCAGCTACGCCTCGTCGACTTGACGCTCGGTGAATGGGATCATTACACACATTGAAATATATATAGTGCACTTATATATGTTTCAGGCCTGATTTATGTATTCATTCGCGAGCCAGTTCATCTGCTGTTTTATTGACGGCCGATCGTATTGACGGCTGGTGCCTAACAAGTAATTGACATTACATTTAATCAAGGTATTTTTTACATCCCTGAAATGTGTAATAGATGAAGACCTAAAAGGGTGTATATGTTCCTGATCAGCATTAATATCACAGCAGCAGTAATCACAGTTCGAACTAGATATGTAAAACACACTTTCAAGGGCACCTCAAAAATAAATATTCTACCTTGTTTCTATTAAAATATATTTAACATATGTTTTACAAAAGTTCACGCATGTCTTTTAAATTTTAGACAATATAATTATAATTAACTGGTAAATATGCAAAATCGCCCTTCTATGCGATTTTCAAAAGTTCAAGCAAGGCTTACATGTTGAGGCATTTCCTTTTTTTCTCTCTCTCTCTTTCTCTCTCTGCCTCTTTTTATCTCTCTCTCTTTTTTTATCTTTCTCTCTCTCTCCCTATCTCTCTCCCTATCTCTCTCCCTACCTCTCTCTCTCCCCCTTTATCTCTCTCGCTCTCTCTCTCCCTTTATCTCTATCTCTAAATATCTCTCTCGCTGTCTTTCCTTAACAATCTATATCTTTATCTATTTCTCTATCTATCTCTCTCATTTTATATCTCTCTCTCTCTCTTTATCTCTATCTATCTCTCTCCCTCGCTCTCTCTCTCTCGCTCTCTCTCTCTCTCTCTCTCTCTCTCTCTCTCTCTCCCTCTCTCTCTCCCTCTCTCTATCTCTCTCTCTCGCTCTATCTCTTTCTTACCTTATCTCTCTCTCTCTCTAATAACTAAAACCTTTGAAAACAAAAATAGCTTCTAAAAATCTTTATATTTTCGTTTTGTAATGATAAACACTGAAATTGACGATGGGAAAGATATAAAAGAATAATATCACTTCTAAGATAGTCGGGATATATGCTAGTGTACAGCCAAGTCAATATAATTTCAGATCAAATATAGGCTTGTATACTCCGTAAGTTTTATCTTTTTCTAAGTCAAATAACGGATTCAGTTCAGTTCAGTTCAGTTGCCTAAATGCCTGGTGACTTGGACAACAAATAAAAAAGCGGACAAAAATAGAATAAATAAAAGACAAGAGCAAAACATAAATAAATATATTAATCAAGCTTATCAGGCAACAATATTATTTTTAATTCCAATTATCTATCTGCCTCGGGGTCTGTCTAGCATTTTGTTCGGGCCTCGGCTCTGCCCCAAATTTGTAGATCTGCAATCGCTTTTAGAGCTGATAATTCTTAGCTTTCATCGTGACAAATCATGCGCTGCAAATCACAAATCACAAATCAGAGATCACAGATCACAAGTCCAAAAACAAAAGTCTCAAATCTCGAATCAGAACGAGAATCGGAGGCCAGCCAACGACATGGACAAGATCACTTAATCGGACTGACCCCGGAGCAGAGACGGGCGCTAGATTGTAAATGTTACAGAGCCAGTGGCTCCGGCAGCGGACTAGACGTGGAGCCCAACTGGAGCCTCAGCGATCCAGACAAGTGATGCACGACAGATTGCGATGAAAGGAAATCATTGAGCCGAACATTGGAGCTGGCTTTGCGGCTAGCTGCCATCAATTAAAGTAATTTAAAGGAATCAGCCGATAGACAACGACAACTACAGAGATAAGGCCTCGGCCGGGAACTGAAAGAATGGAGAGCGAGTGCTCGTAACCAGATCCAAAAGCTCAAAATCAATCAGCCAGAAAGCCAAGGCAAAAGCCAGAGACGGCCAAAACGAGGGGAGCCCAAGAGTGGAAGCCTATTAGAAAGACAAGCGTGCGGCTCAAGGCAAATAACAACAAGAAGAACAACAACTACAACGAAATTTTAAATTGGATGAGCTGCAAGCAAAAAAAAAAAAAAGAAGTAAGCGGGCAGTAGTTGACTAGGAGATACCCCGTACCCAACCATAATGAAATGTAAGTCCTGGAATTTTATAACCTATTTTATTTTATAATACAATTGTAGGGTAAGAAATGAACCTACCAAAAATGCTGCTTATCGAGACTCAGAATCGATGTTTATTGAATAAAGGAATATGTCGCGAGTTATCGATAATTTGGCATACAATTGATTTACACGTGAAAAACAGGAACTTAAATTAATAATTTCGAGCTTACGGATGATCGATTTATGTGCTTGTCCAAAAGCAATATACCCCATGTCAATTCTCATTTGTACAGGGTACACAAAAAGAAAACAGTAGCCACGAAATCGATTGAAGAGCTAAAAAGAGTTGACGAGACAAAGGCACAAGACGAAAGACGTAAGACGAAGACGAAGACGAAGACGCAGACAAAGACCAAGACCAAGACGAAGACGAAGAGGAAAAAATATCGGAAAATAACAGACAACGCACAAGTCATCATTAACCAAACAGTAGCCAGTAAAACTGGAGGAGCTTGAAAAGAGCCAGCCAAAGTGGTAAAGTGGTTGATAGGGTCGGAGGCGGGGGTGGGGGGGAAACAGATAGACGGCCGGCCGGCCGGCCGGACGGACGAAACACGATTAGAATGGAGAGTGGATAAGCGTGTCTGCCAGCTATAAAAGTGTAATATCTGTAACTCATTAATGACAGCAATTTAAGACAGAAAGACTGAAGGAACTGTTCGAGCTGCAGAGTTCAGACCTCGGAGAAAGACAAAACTGAGACCGAGATGATATTAAAAAAAAATAATAATAAAAATGAAAAAAAAAAAAAAAAAAAAAAAAATCTAAATCTGTTGGAGAAAACAACAGCAAGAAATTCAAATAGGCTTTGGGTACGTAATAATCATAATGATGATAAGCGCGCTCGTGATGATGATGTTGCTGCTGCTGCTGCTGCTGCTGATGATGATGATGATGATGACTGCGACTGGTTCCAATCAACTGCCACTTAACTAAATGACTGTGCGACTTACCCAGTCGCAGACGGACTCAGACCCGAGACCCAAAGATAGTCTGTGTATGCGTGTGTGTGTGTGTGTGTGTGTGTGCGAACACCGATTTTATCACGAGTGACTGATGAATATGCCATTAAAGATATACGAGTACCACGTACCACACGATATTCACACACGCACACACGCACAGTGGGGCCGAGCGAGGGGCAAGAGTTAGATGGGGCCTGGCTAAACGGAATATAAAGCAGACACAGAGGTAGACAAATGACCAACTGACAATAATGAAACTGATTCGCTGTTGTTATTGTATTTATTGCCTTTTTTTCTTATTTTTATTTTTTTATTAGTTCGCTGTTTACGCTATCATTTCATGTTTCAGTTCCAACGAAGTCGGCTGGTTCGGGAGTTTTGCTTTTAATGTTTTCAAAAATGTAATGTTAGTTTAATGATTAGTCTGAACTAGTTCCGACTGAACACAGTTACCCCAAAAAAAAAAACTAGTTTACAAATCTTTTTAATATGTTATTTAATGTTAATTGAATTTATACAATTTATATATTATCTAATGGTTTTCTTAAAATTCGAATACCACAATAAAATATATTTGACATGTTGAGCATTTGAGCTCAAATGCGTTTTGCAGCCCTGGCACTTAAGGTTTCAAAGTAAGCCAAGCGGCCACAAATCAAGTGTGGAGTGCACTCGAATTTTGTTCAGATCCGTAAATCACTCCGAAAAGCGAACTTAAATGCGGGGCACAGTGAAACCAACTACAAGCGAACCTCGCCCTATGGTCAATTTATGATTGCTACACTAATCACAGTTGGCTTCAACGGGTTCGACAGGCCGTCGCCGTTGCCCCGTCGCCCCCCTCCCCCCTGTTCACTGTATCTTTAAGCAGGCTATCAGTTCCAGCCCTTTGCTTGGTTTTTATGTAAGCAATAGATACATGGCTGCATATGGTTATTGGAGTGGGCACTTGGAGTATTATGTATATGTATTTTTGTTGTTGTGCTTTTTTTTTTTTAGTTTTTGGGGTCTGAACGGTGGCTACTGTGCCTGGGCCCCGACATTTGTCTATTTGTCGGACTGGTCGGCCTTATATTTTTGGGTTGCAAACAAATCAATGTATGCATTTTGTTAAAAGTTTCCAACTCCAAGTTTGGACTTGGGTTTATTGTTTTCTTGGCTTGTTGTCGCTTTCCAGTCGGGGGCCCCCTCAGAGTGTGCCATTAATTGTTTCTGGCTTTTTGTTTGCCCAGCGACGCGTCGTTGGGGCCAACTTTCGAAAATGTTGGTTAGTTTTTTGTTTGATAAATGTTGCGCTTTGAAATATTAATTACACTTGCGTTCGGGTGTTGAATTTGCTTTCAGGCAGTGTCTAAAATTTATTGAAGACAAACACAAGACACTTTTAATGGCAGCCAGCTAAGGGGCGGGGTCGGGAAGGGGGGTAGGAGGGGGGGGGGGGGTGGGCGATATCCCCAGAGATTTATTTCATTGTTTTTGTTTCCGCTGGGAATACAAAATTGAGCATTCTAATAGTATTTGCCTCAGCTGAATAACAAATTGCATTATAATTGACCAAAACAAAAAAAACTTGTTGAAATGAAAGTCACTAATGAAAAATGTTCTTAAATCACAATATAATTAATCAATATTTTTTAAAATTAGCACATTCAGTCATTGCCTATCCCACATTTGATTTTCAATTTTGGCACATGTGTCACCTTTGTGTTGTGTTTACTTAAACGCATTTGTTTAATTATTTCAGGTGAGTATTTGGCAGTCCAGTTAATACAGATAATTAAAAGTTGCCAAGTTCAAAGCTGCAGATATTTTCAAAATTTTTATTTATTTTTATAAATTAATTTTTGTATTTTGGTAAATTGTAAAAATACCCTGTACCTCATATATTTGATATATTTATATAATATATTGTTTGATTCATTGACATAAATGTATTTGATAGACCTGACTATAGCTATAATTATTGTCTTTAATGTCTTCAATTTAGATAACATTTTTTTTTTTTTGAAAGTTTACTCTTCGTTCGCCCAGCTAATTAACTGAAGTGGACAGTGTATAAAAACTGCATGCACAACTTTTGCAATTGGCAATGAATGCCCATCTGCGTGATGCCAACCGCATTAGATGCGGATTCAACTAACTAACGGAACTCGCATTTCATTCGCATGCTGCCAATCAAAAGTTTCGCAAGCGCCGCGGCATAATGAAAAGGCTCCACTGGGAGCCATTGGGTGTTGTCCTCGCCACGGCGCCATGGCAATGGTCAATTGTAGTCCGGCGAAAGGACATCGGTGGCCACACCCCTCCGCCATTGACTATGCAACGAAGTGTAAATGAGCAAAATAATACGCAAAATTGCAAAAATATGCCTCGGGCAGTCGCAAATATGTGAAAGCCACAGCAAATGAAATGATCTGTGGACCAGTCTCCACATACGACCAAATACATATGTATGTCTGCATACAGATAGCATCAACGGGTGGCGTTTGGGGCCCAGTTATATGACGCCCGTTGATGCCTCTGTCGGTGGAATAATCGAATGCAAAATAACTTTTTCAATTTGGACGCCCGCCGCGCTCGACTCTTGACTGCCTTCAACGCGGCTCCGCGTCGTCCCTCCCATCCAGTCGGTGCTGTTGCTGTTGTTGTTGTTGTTGTTTGCGCTCACGTTTGCCACATTTTCCACGATTTCCATGTTTAATTATAAGCCTGATGCTGCCTGAGCCGCCCAGCCACTGAAGCTGCCACAAGGGAAATTTGAACAAGGGCGGCACAGTGGTCCACATTCCCAGAAAATCAATGAAAAATCCAATCATTTAAAAGTATTTCACATTTTTTTATTATGTTTAAAATTGGTTCTTTAATTATAAAAAATATGATTAACTATTTGCTCTACATTTTATATATTTAGATGTCCCTAATTTGTTTCTTCATTTTATTACAATTACTTTAATATTTGGCTTAAAAATTAATCAATACAAGCCAATATTATAATTCAATTAATAACCATAATAATTTAGTCAGTAATTCTATTGTTTTTATATTTCTTGACATTTATGTTGTCTTGACACACTGTGCAGTGTCCTTGTATATCCTTTGAAGCTCATTTCAGCGGCAACAGGAGCAGCCGTTCTGTTGACTGGCAAGTGTTTCGCCCAAATTGAATATTGATTATGAAAATAATAAGCAAAAATTGCGTAACTTTCTGCCTGACAGCAGCAGCCTTAACAACAACAGCAACAACAACAACAAGCAGCAAGGAGTAAGGACATCCGCGTGCAGACTTCAACGTCGACTTGACGCTAGGCTCAAGTGTCCATTGATTGACTGCCATTAGGGCGTATACGTAATAAGCAGGCAGCTGCCTAATCAAAGAGTGTTAATTTTCCCAAAGGACTCGCCTCACATTACAGCTGCCCGCAGCCCCGCAGCCCCCCCGGCGTCCCCCAACGCGACCTTCTCTCATAATTCAGGCATATTTTTCGCAGCGCAAAACTCATTTGAGCGTATGCGAAAATTGACGAAAATTTTCGTGTCTGTGATGAAAATCCAATTTGTTGTTGCGCAAGTTTTCCGTCTCCCCTCGCCCCCTCCCCCTGCCCTTATTAAGCGGCAGCTGCTCGTTTCCACCGAGCTCCCGAGCTGCCGTTCTCCCAGTTGTTTATTAATAAATTAAGCAATTAAATGCGTTGAGCTCATTGTTTGCTTTTAATGAAAATCTAATAAATTCGCACGTGAATCGAACGGGGACAACGAGCTCTGCCCGGTCCATGGGGCAAGTCACGTGCATAATGCATAATTCTCATGCCCCGGCCCCGAGTCCTGGCCGAATTGTTTAACATTCATGTTAAAACAACAGCGGCAGCAGCTGCTGCCACTTTGCGAGAGATAATTAGCCGGGCTTAAATTCATTTGCGGAGTCGAATTTAAACTTAAGAACTTAACTTCCCTTAACCCCCATAATTATAATTTATAACTATTGCATAGCCATACAAATTCTGTCATTTTATGTCTCAGAGTTATTATATCTAGGAGCACATATCCAATTTTGTGACTTTATCTCTTACAGAAGCGTAGATCGCTAAATTCATATAAGAAAATATTTTAATTGGGTTGCTTGGCACTAAACTAGCGCACATTAATGCAAATAAGTGAGTATACATTTTATGGCACACGTATAATGAAAGAGATTTCAATTTAACTATCCACTAAACATTAGGTCCGATATGGTAATTTAAGGAAATTAAATTAATTTTGACAATACTTAAACTTTGGCCGAACACAGAGATTAAATCGTAAAATCGGACTAAATTTTATGTGTATATTACACAAAAAGTAACTACACTTGGCGAAAAGAATGTGTATATATAGACGAAATGTCTATATAAGAGAGATATAGATATAGATACAGATACAGCTACAGATACAGATATAGATATAGATATAGATATAGATATAGATATAGATATAGATATAGATATAGATATAGATATAGATATAGATATAGATATAGATATAGATATAGATATAGATATAGATATAGATATAGATATAGATATAGATATAGATATAGATATAGATATAGATATAGATATAGATATAGATATAGATATAGATATAGATATAGATATAGATATAGATATAGATATAGATATAGATATAGATATAGATATAGATATAGATATAGATATAGATATAGATATAGATATAGATATAGATATAGATATAGATATAGATATAGATATAGATATAGATATAGATATAGATATAGATATAGATATAGATATAGATATAGATATAGATATAGATATAGATATAGATATAGATATAGATATAGATATAGATATAGATATAGATATAGATATAGATATAGATATAGATATAGATATAGATATAGATATAGATATAGATATAGATATAGATATAGATATAGATATAGATATAGATATAGATATAGATATAGATATAGATATAGATATAGATATAGATATAGATATAGATATAGATATAGATATAGATATAGATATAGATATAGATATAGATATAGATATAGATATAGATATAGATATAGATATAGATATAGATATAGATATAGATATAGATATAGATATAGATATAGATATAGATATAGATATAGATATAGATATAGATATAGATATAGATATAGATATAGATATAGATATAGATATAGATATAGATATAGATATAGATATAGATATAGATATAGATATAGATATAGATATAGATATAGATATAGATATAGATATAGATATAGATATAGATATAGATATAGATATAGATATAGATTTAGATATAGATATAGATATAGATATAGATATAGATATAGATATAGATATAGATATAGATATAGATATAGATATAGATATAGATATAGATATAGATATAGATATAGATATAGATATAGATATAGATATAGATATAGATATAGATATAGATATAGATATAGATATAGATATAGATACATTTTTTTTTAGATATTTGAAATTGAAATGTTTTGTTTGTTCCTCCGTTTTCCGATATCAAAAACTTCCTCTGTTAAGATGCAAATTCGAATAGTGCAATTTCTCCCAGTGTATTCAGAATGAGTGGCAATAAATTTGTATGTTTAGAGGCCATGTATCGCTAATAAGCTTATGTCAGCGTTAAAAGTGACTCATCTGGCTGAAATGGGGCTATTTGTCAGTTAATAGGCAATTCGTTTAAGAATAATTGCATCCTTGCCAGGATTTGAGGGACTAGCCCGCAGCTGAATGCCATAAAAAGCATATAGTATAAGTTGAGCAAAGAGGGGATGGGGGGGACGTGTGGGGGGTGTCATGTTATTTTTTTTTTATTTTACAGCATTTAAATAGCTTGAGGCTAATTTTGAAATTGCGCCGACATCGTGTCGAGTGTCCTCGTAAAACTCTTATGCAATTATTGAAAGCCAGAAAGGAAGCAGAGCAAAGATAATAAAACACAAACCAAAAGGCAATAATAAAATATCTTGTGGAAACTCTGAGAAACAAAACTCAATAAAAGTTTGAAGTAATTTCTGCCTATTTTAAATAAGAGAAGGGGAATTCATCACACGCATGCCAAGGTCTCAATTACAATGAGAACATGCGAAAGGAAAACTGGAAAACTTGTGGAGAGGGCGGAGGGCGGAGGTCGGAGGGTGGTGGAGAGGGTGCACTTTTAAATGAGCGCGCCGCAGGGGAACAATTAAAAAACGTAACGTGATCAAAATTTGGAATTTTCTTTTAAGGTCCTTGAACGTCGTTTTCGCTATGAAATTAGACAAAGTGCCGGGCGCCGGGAAAATATATATGTACTTCTATAAAGACGCTCGCAAAACTCATAAAATGTGAAAAACTGCGCCCAAGTTCGTAAAATTTTAATGAGTTTTTCCTGCGTTTGGTTTTCTTCAGCTTTTTAATGCTCAATTGACGCCAAGCAGAAAATGTTAATGTAAATTTATATAAGAATTAAAATGTTGGGCACAAAATAAATGCCATTTATAAATTAAAGAAAATTTGGATTTTTCAATGAATTAGCAGCCATAACTGTAAGGGGTGGAAAATGAACTGGAAAATGTTGACGACATTATTTCTTTTGTCACACGCGGGGAAATTTCAATGAATTTACCAAGATTTTTCATTAAATTGTTGACTGAATTATGGGAGATTTCGGGTGATTTTCAATTTATAAATCTAAGAACTATTTTACTTTATTATTATTATATGTATTTTTATTCGCCGCAAATATAATTTTATTCAGACCCAAAATCAAAATTCTCTAAATTGTAATAAAATATATGTTTAAAAAGTGTGTTAAGACTTTAAAATGGAGGCAAAAAACCCTCTAAGAAAATATGACTTCCTTTTCTTTCTGTTTTTAATGCCATTTGCGAGCCATTCCCATAAGTTGATGTCTAGCAAGGTGATAATTACGTGAAGGTAGTTCAAGAAGCTGCACAGCAGGTACCCGAAAAACAACAAGAAATAAAATAACTGCTGGTATTTAAGTATGGGGACGCCCTCATCAAGTGTCAAGTGCATAATTACCCACTAAAAAGTGTTTCGTGTGTCGATCTTAGCCGACAAAGAGCCAAAAAAAAAAAAAAAAAAGTCAAACAACAACAATAACAATGGTCAAAGGTAAGGCTGCGACCCTTGTGACGATGGGGAGGGTCGCTGTAGGTCGTAAACACAATGGGACCCACTCGGACCTTTTGCCCGGACGTGTGGGAAGGGGGAAAGCGGGGAGAAAGTGCCACTGGACAGACAAATAGAGCAAAGCGAACAAATGAGCAGCTACCAAAGGCAAAAGACAAAAGGTTAATTACAACAACAACAGCAGCAGCAACAACAACAACAACAACAACAATCATGAAATGATCAAATTAATAAAGAGCTGCGGACAATCAAAAAACGAAACAAACACGAGGCCAAGGGAGAGCGAGAGAATTGGCGGCAGTGAGGGTAGTTGGGAAAAGTGTTTTGGGAAAATCGCATAGGAAAAATTACAGCAGCAAAATGGAAGAATGGCGTGGCCCGGGGGGGAAATAGGTGAGTGCATGGAAATGGAAGCAAACATAAATTTAATTTATTTGCGTGTAATAAACCACAAACAAAACTCGTGAGTCTCGAATGAGCGAAACCCCGCCCCCTCCCCCTCCCCCTGCCTCTATCCCCTCGCACTGCGCACCCCCTCCTGTCACGCAGCTCGACAGCTACAATTTTGGCCAGCTGCCGTTCCCCCCACCCCCAGGTCGCCTGCCAAATGAGAATGGGTAGGAAAAAAATAATAATAACAACAACAACGAAAGAAACATTTGATTGTGAAAATTAAAAAGATGATTTCTCACACGCCCAGCGGCGTTGCCAACGTCATTCTCATCATTCTCATTTTGATCAACGTCATTATCACCATCATCATCGCCATTATCATAATCATCATCATCATCATTATTATTATCATTGTCAGTTCAAGGCAGCAAACACGAACAAAAATCGCTAATGGGTGGGGAAACATACTGGAGATGTAGATGGATACGTCTTTGGGATGGGGGTTGGGGTTGGGGTTGGCGTTGGAATTGGTTTGACGATGGGTTCGCAACTGGCAACTGACTGATGATGCTGACGTGACACAGTGGGCTAAAAGCCCCAATATGCCGCTTGAATGGCGCACAACATATACGAACATCATAAAGGAAATTTTAATTATATATATATACATATATATTTTATTGTATATACTTCAAAAGCTACACGCACACATAATAAAAAATTTAAAGATTTACTTTATAAAAACTTCATTAATAATAATATCAAAATAAATTTAAATTCACTTTTTGTTTTTAATTTTTAAAAATATAGGTTGCAAAGTAACTTTTATAGTTTAAAAGAGTTAGTTTTATGACCTTTAGTTGAAAAAAGAAATATATGAAATTTAAATTATTGCAATTCGTACATTAAAAATTATAACAGTTAAGGGACTTGCTTTAAAATAATGCATCTAAAATTAGTCCTTTAGGTTTCGAACCGGGTTCACTAATTGAATTTAAAGACGGGGTTCGAACTGTTAGCCTGCACATCGAGCTTCTTTTTTTTTTTGACTTGCATCTATAATTATTATAAGTTTACGATATGCTTACAAACTTCCTCGAACCCGAGACAGAGTATAATATTTTCCTGAATATATTTCAAATATTAAAAAGTAAATATTTGATTTGATTTATATAAATGTGCGTTGTATTGCATTTTATAAAAATAATTAGTTTTGTTTCTGTATATATGTATGTTAAAGTTAAAGAGTTCTATTCCATATATATATATTTTTTTTTTTTGCAATAGAGAAAACTTCTTCAAACGAATAAACTGCACTCATAGTATTCAGTCTAAATAATGTATGTAGTATATATTCCCCGAGCATTGCCAACAGAAGCGGACTATGTGAGAACTTTTACCCATGGTTAGGGAGCCAGCCCACCTCCGATTTGCGCCCATCCTCCGGCTGGCTGTGTCCCATGGTAACGCGACCGATGGCGTGTTGTTTGTGCAGCCGCCGCTGCATGTTGACAGATAAACAAAAACAACATTTGGGATGAATAGGCAACGGGAACGGCAACGGGAACGGCAACGGCAACGGCAACGGCCATGGTAATGGCAATGGCTGAGCAGCAGGAGCAGCGCACGGTGAGCGACCCGGTGAGCACCCTATTAATGCTTATTACACAACAACAAAGAGCACACAGCCAACCAGTTCAACTACACTGGCAGAAAACACAAACGACGTTTGCAGAATATTCGCAGAATATTCTTGAATATTCCCTAAGTGGTTAATCAATCTTTATATCATAATTGTTTGCTAATGTAAAAGAAGAGTGATCTAATGGGAAGTGCCCGACTGGAATATACCCTGTACACCGCTACGAACTATGTTTCTTCCCACCTCTATTATTCTTGAATTACTTTAAAGTTTATTGTCCGATCTTTATGAATATTTAGAACTAATATAACTTATATATATATAGAAATATCAACAGGCAGGCGTATGTTGAAGATATCTAAACAGTTACATAATTTTAATCTGTGTTTGCTATACGAGAAAACGCTTTTAATCAATATTTATCGATATTCTAAAAATGGGATATGCTACCAAAAATCACCTTGATCAACTTATTTTTGTGATGTACGAGAATATATATAGTCAACATTTTAGTCTCTTATAGTTTCTGAGATTGGTGTCTGTTATCGGTGTTACTTAATGGGGTATGATGTCTTCTTCTGTCTGTTGTATACATCTGGATAACATATAATTCAATTTTGAATAAAATACTTTCTTTAAATGAAGTATTGTATTTCTAGGTTTAAGCACTTGAATTGTAATTTTGGAGTTAAAAGCAACCTTCTTGAAAACTAGTAAAAACTAGTTTGTGCTCAAGTTTGCCCGAATTTTGATACAACTTTCTTGTGTCGATTTCTCCAAGTGTACCCGCACTTTTGGTAGCCCCCTCCCGGGTAGTCTGTGTCCTTTAAGCGCAGCGAGTGCGCGTGATTGCGTGCTACTACAGTGAACTCTCGCTCGCGCTCTCTCGCTCGCTCGCTCTCGCGCTGTCTCTGTCTCACCCGCTGGTGAAGTCTGCGCCAAGTCCTCGCTGCTGCTTTCAAGTGTTGAGCGTGTCGAGCGAATCCTTGTTTACCGTTGTTGCAATTGTTTTCGCCGTCATTATTATCGCCGCCGCTGCTTCAGTTGTTGTTGTTGCTGTTGTTTAATATTACATGACCAGCATCGCCATCCTTCGTGCTCGTCCTTCTTGGCAGCTTGTTAAGCGCTCAAGTGCTGTGGCAAATTCGTTTTGAACGCCACTCCAAAGGCTCGACCGGCCACGGAGCCACCTCGACAAGAGCGGCCCACTCCCGCAGCAGGATTTCCCCATTGTTGCTGTTGCTGTTGTTGTTGTTGATTGCACTCGTATGCGCCCCGGCGGCACAGTAGTCACCGGCGACGACCTATGGCGCTCTCAAGGCACTCAGGAATCGCACAAAACAGGACCCGGGCAGGCCCAGGCGCACACATGGCCGAGTGAAATTGTGGAAATGGCCATGTAATTTGTTCTCCAACTGCAGTGGGAGATTTGCCAGTTGCAGTTGCTCCATCTAACCACCCCCTCGACCCGGACAGACCTTTCGTAATGGCTGCTCTCGCCTCCTGAAGTTATTCTTTCTGCTTTCTTTCACATCACAGACTAGTATATATACATATATGGGAAGTCAGCATATAATTGTTATAGAGTTGAAAAGTTTAAGCTTCGCGTAATTAAGCAATTTTGATTTGAAAAAATAATTGCAGGTGCTCGACTGGACGATACCCTGCAGTTAAATATTCATAATAAATATGTCACAAATATGTCTACCTCTTGAATGATTGAGAATCGCATAGAACGGCGATTTTAAACTTTCTTTATCAATCGCTTAACTGTATCGGAGCCTAAATCGATGAAAGTCACACAAGAAAGGAAGGGAATATCCCCTGCTAATTAATTGCCAGGCCACTTCCTTCTCCACCAACTTATATAAACGTTAATTCCCATTTAGAAATAAAAATGTCACCTGCAATTAACGTCGAGTGCAGCGGACGTAAAAGCGAGTTAATTGGCCCAAAGTAAAAACACAACTCGAAAGTTGGCTCCCGCCCCCGCCCGCTGCGCGGGCTAAAAGCCAAGTTTGCCACATAATTGGAAGAGTTCATATTTCTCTGCCTTTAAGCAATTAAATGCAAAGATCAAGCCGAACCGCATGAAGCTATTGGCCATTTAGTTTGCACGGGGCCAGGTCTCCATGTGGTCTCGTATGAGGAGAGCGGCAAATTGAATAAGGCTAATGCTCACCAACTGTCAAGTGCAGTTAGGCAAACATAGCGAAAATAAAAAAATAAAATACACACCCAGGCACAACAACAACACAAACAACACAAACAACAACAACGACACATGCGACACTTGACGCTAAAAGTAAACGCTGGCGACGCCATTAGGCGCAACTTGGCCTGCAGCAGCGGCGAACACCTAACCTCCATTTCCATATCCATCAGGCACTGGGCAAAAGGCAAGCCAACAACAGCAACAAGAGTCAAACAACTTTGAGCATTTTCGACAAACATGTCACACATTCATATGGCCAACGCTTAACGCCCCCACGCCACTTACCCCTCTAACAAGCACTGGCCACAGCACAGTGGTTGAAAATCGAAGTGCCTGATGGAATACTATATGGTTTCATTTTATTGTATTAAGCTAAAATTTTTTATTTTTTAATATTCTTAAAAAAATTGGTATTTGATAAAGAATAAAGAATAACTAAATAAAGTTAGAACCCCTCCACCAAGATATTTGGAGTAGGTGATAAGTAATCTGTCTGAAAAATATGTATGTATCCAGTTTTAAAACTGAGGAAACTTTATCTATTAAATTGAATTTATAGAAGTCACATATGTATTGTATAACAATGTAATGCAAGAATTATATTATTTATTTTAAATCAAATTATTATATTAAATTTTTACTCTATTATTTTATGGCTGTTTTTTAATTATATTTAATTTGCATGTAATTAATAGCATATATTATTTTGAATATTGTTAAACAACACGATCTTTTTCAAGCACCGATTGCGCGTTCGTGACCCACTGTGCGGCACTTGACACCGTCGCTGCGGCACCAACGGACCTGGCAACAGCGCCGCGACGCGACGTGCTAACGCTAGCTTGTACCGCCAACGTCCCGCTGCCTCTGCCTCTGCCTCTGCCGCTGTCGTCCCGGGTCCGCACATCGATCGAAATCGAACCACACGCCGACGCCGTCACCGTTGCCGTCGCCTTCATGCGGCCCTTCAATCAGCTGTCAAATGAAAATGTCAAAATATCAAAAGTGAAAAAGGCAAAGTAAACTTAGGCCCGGTCCGGGACCCGAGCCCGAGCCCATTATTGTATTTCTTTGGCGTAGCCAGCCTTTTAAGAGGTCGTCGTCGTCGTTGTTGTTGTTGTTGTTGTTGTTGTTGTTGTTTGTACTTATGTGTACGCCGTCGCTCGGTCCGTTGATTCGTTAGTTTCGTTAGTTCGTCATGCAATCAGTCAGTCATCCACTCAATGCGTCAGTCCGTCAGTCGAATCCAGTGTCTGTTGTTGGACGACGACGACGATGACGATGTTTGCCTCTAAGTGGCCCTAAAACACCAGAAAACTGAAGAGAAAAAAAAAAACAACAAAAAATCTAAAATAAAACTCAAAATGCATACAGACCGTAAAACAAAAGGAATAAACAAAGAGAGAAACACACACACACACACACGCACAGAAAATACATAAAAATAGCTATAATGTGGAAATATATTGGATATAACAAGTTCAAGAAAGACATCTGTAGTCAGTGGGATATCGAGATGATTTGTAAACATCATAATACACAATACAAAAATTAAAAAAAAAGAAAAAAAAATATATATATATAGCTCGCACAGTCTCGAAGATCTCTAAGAACAGCTATAGCCCTATTATAATAAAATACTATACAAAGTGTGGATTTATTTTGCATTACCTTTCGCTTGTTGTGCCCCCCGAAAAGTTAATCAAGTGAAAAGGCAAGAAAATATCGTTGAAGCAAAATAAAATTGGAAACGAAGCTAAAAAAATACGAAAAAAAAAAAACTAGTTTCATCTCGTTTAAGGTGTGACAAAAGTCAAGCCGAGAGCCAACAATAGAACGGGTAGGGGATGCGACTACGGCAACAACAATGCGAATTGGTTATGAACACGTTTGACATTTGAGGCCCTGGCTCGAGTTTGGCATTGCAAATGGATTGGCAAAGTCGCTGCAATGACAATAACAGCCCCAACGTGAGAGTTGCGGCAGAGGGTGCGACTAGGAGATGCCCTGTAAAACAGCTTTTGAATATATCAACTGAAGGTTAAATTACTTACCAATATAATCGAGAATAAGCGACAATTAATTAGTTAGCTGCAAAGACAGTGTGTGAATATCTGAATAAAAATGTTGACTTAAAGCTACTAAAATGAAAATAAAAAGAAAACAATTTTGTAACTGCAAAGATTTGCAATTTATTTATTATTCATGCCAAGTTCAAATAAATGCAAATTTGCAAACAGCTTGTTTTATATATATACATACACATTATTCCCATTTCCTCATTTTCTGCAGGGTATATTATTTAAAATTTCCCTTTTGACTAACAGGAGTACCGAATTACATTTCTATGTGCCACAGAGCTCTCCTAGGTACCCAACCGACGATTTTGCCGTCTCGCTTCGCTTTATGGGCTTCTGTCGTTTTTTATGCCTCTTCCTTAATTTTGTACACCTTTTCACTATGGTTTTTATTTTATTTATTTTTATTTATTTATTTTTTTTTTTTTGATTAGACAGCGTCACAAATCAATAGCATTGAGAAACGCACGAGTGAACCAACGCACAAGATACCATAAAAAATACATGAATGTATTGGTGTGTGTGTGCTTGTCATTGTATATGTAATGCCATTTATGGGCTGAACCATTGTACTAACAATATTTTCGGCTCTTGCGGCTGTTTGTTATTTTCTTGCTGCTTCTTTTTTATCACATACACAACTCGGCTTTATTTTTTTTTTTTTGATTTTTTTCTTCTTTTTTTTTGTATATTTTTTATTTATTTTCGTGTGGGTGTTGCTCGTGCGCTTAACGGGTTTTCATGGCTTTAACGGTTACTGCTCTTTTACGACTTTTATTATTATTATTAATGCATGTATTTTCCATTTTCGGCTTATGATCTATTGTGAGCGCTAGCCGCAAAAACCGCCAAAAAGAATCCGAAATTGGTTTCGATTCCGTATTCAACTTGAAATTTATGCATATCAAACAAAACGGTAATCAAATGTGTAGCTCAAGTTAGACAATTCCTTGATGTTCATATCAAATGTCATCGATATACATATGTATTAATTCACTAGTTCACTAAACATCCGCGTTTATGAACGATAGCACGGTAACACCAATAAACGCTGCTATTAGGTGGCAACTCTGTTTGTTAAATATTAAACAACCAAATTTGGTCAGTTTAATCACATTGCAGTCGCCGTTTTCCATTACTTTCTGCAATTTCCGTATGGGAAATTAATTTCCAATTTGCCTTCGCATGCGAATATTTAAAATTTTAAATCAGCTTAATAAACTTCCTTCGACCCGTGCAGCATTTTTATGAGAACGAAAAGCTAAATGACAAGGCGCAGGCTGAAGTCGAAGCTGCCGATGATGCTCAAAATGGGAATGTGAAAGGGGAAGAGCACAAATAGTGGCAACTCATGGCGCAATCGTCAATTATGGACCGACAAGAAATAATGGCAAAAAAAAAAAAAAAAAAAATGAAAAGGAAGCGACGAAAGCGGAAAAAATATTGTGTTCGATAATCAAACCGAAAATGTGCACAGCTTGAGTCAAAATAAGGCAAACAATGCGAGAGCAAAAGGGGCAGAAAAACCTGGAAAAAAGGAAAGAAGAGAAAGGAGTGGGGGAGCAGGACTTTTAAACAGCAGGATATGCGTACAATTTTTGGCAATTTGCCACCCGCCGCCGCACGCGTCGCTGCCGCCATACAACGTCGCTGGCCAGGCCTCTCCCATAATTAAATTACATACAACAAACTCACACACATTTTCGGTTTACTTGCACGTGTGTGTGTGTGTGTGTGTGTGTGTGTGAACGTGTGCTTCCGAGCGCCTGCTGACTTGCTTTTCTTTTGTGCGCCCTGTTCTTAATTTCAAGGTCTGTGTGTGTCCCGCACCCCTTCCACGGCGACCCTCCCCCCTACTCCAGCACATCCGGCAGCAGCGAATTGACGGCGTCAAGGCGAAAACTTGGATATGAATGCGACTTTGCCTTGGCGCCGTGTGTAAATGTAAAATATGTAATCACCGAAATGTTGTTTTTGTAATTTAAGTAATTACGTTTTTATTTGCAGCCCATCTGCGCGCGCGTGTGTGTGTGTGTGTGTGTGTTTGTGTGTGTGCGTGGGTGGAATTTGAGCAGCGCAAGTTCCCAACTGCAGGACCTCACAAAATGCATTTACGGACGGAATTCTTCATACAGCTATGTGAACTTTTGTTAGCCTGGAAATGCTAGACAACTAATGTATTTAAATATTTACTCGTGTTAATATTGTAGAATATTTTAGTATAGAATAGGCAAAGTAATCTTTTATTTGTTCAACTCAGAGTTTGACGAATTAAAAGTAATTAGAAGTAAGCAATAGTAATTGTTATTGTTAAAATGCCAAAGCGCTTCGTTTAATATATCATTTACCATCCTACAAAATTAACTTAATCATTATCTTGGCTTTAAAAATGTATAATACACATAATTATAAAATATGTACCTAATTAGAAAACAATTGTAAACGTTAGAGTCGATGTTAAATCCTGTAACTATTTACGCTCAATTGACGTCATCATTAGTTCTTCCTTCAAAGTCGAACATTTGTCAACGTTGAACAGCTGGGATAGATCTGGACTCGTCGTGGGTCGTGAGCCAGCTGAGTGGTTAATTGTATCTGCAGCGCCCTTCGATATGTATTGTGACCTTGAATACGAAATCGGAAACAGAAAAAGAAAGAGTCGTCCGGCGGCATGGCAACATCCAGCGGCGAGACCCGGACTCAGATTTCGAATGCGCGGCGCGTGACTTCCAGTTAAGACCTAATTATGTCAGTTGCTCGTACGAGATTGCCGGCACGGGCATGCAGCTAAGCCGGCGGATAGGTGAGTGGGCCAAAGGATAAAAGTGCGAGCGATGCGTGCCGGGCACGTTCACTACACTCCAGCCGCCGGGGGATGAAACGATGATGATGTTGATGACGCAAATTCAAAAAGATTTGCAACCGAAAAATACACGCACATACGCAAGCGAAAGGTGCAGCAACCACAACCGCACGTTGTGCTTCTCGTGCCCGCTTGCGATTGTCGCCGTACCCCGCTGTTGCCCCCACCTTATCGTTGCAGGGTTGTTTTTGCCACCCATTCATGCAGCCGGCTCGTCATTCATTTCGTTTAAACAGATTTTTCAGCTATTTTAACGATGCGATTTCTGCAACGCTGAACAACCCCCAATAATACGTACGTACGTCCGTCCGTCCGCCCGCCCGTCCGCCCGTCCGTCTGTCTGTCAGTCAGTCAGTGAGTCAGTGGAAAAGCAGAGGCAGCCCACTCACCCAGTTACGAGTGTTAGTCCTTCAGGCCGCCATTGTTCTTTGTCCTTACGCCATGCGCCTAGCAACAAGCGATAAAATTCGCCCTATGCTACAAGGTAAAAATAATTTCGCTTTTCGTCGGGCATCTGGCGTTGTGGTGAATGCACCCCCGTTTCGATAGTACGCCGAGCAACCCCCAAGCGCTGCCAACTGCGCACTCGGCGAGCGCTGCAGCTTATGGAAAATTCCATGCGTTTCGCATTGGTAAAAACTACTCGTTAATATACGTGTTCATATGACATCCACGCACTCACGATTAAAATTCACTTATTCTGCTGAATCGATTTCGGTCAGTTAAACGGTAAAAAGTCTTTATGCAGATCAGTTATAAATTTGCACAGGAAATCAATTTGGAAACATGAAACATTAATTGTATTCGGAATGCTGAAGATTAAATTATCTTACAGATACATAGGGCTATATTTTGCTATATATACTTAATACGATTATATTTTCAAACAAAAACTTAGTTTTCGACCGATTTTTCCTATAGGAGCTAAATGATGTTAAAACTTTGAAAACGTAAATTTCTTATTGTTAATTTCAATTTAAGCTATCTTGAAAAACATGTAAACTTTATTCCTTTTATCGATTTGAAACCGAACCAAAGCAATTTCTCTATTAAGATAGTCTTGTTTAATTTTAGTAAAATGGCGAAAATTAACTGAACTTCGGAGGCTGCATTTACGTTCAAAATTTAGTCACAGACAATCTATCTCTTAAATAAACGTAAACGAAATATAATTTCCTTCTAAATTTAAAATGTGCCGAACCAAAACTTGGTGCACTAACCGAACCGTAAACCAAATCACCAATAATTTTCTGCGATTTGCAGCCTTGATTTCGATTAAATACTGGGAGCATAATAAAGAGCATACGTTTAATCAAGAAGTCCAAAAATGTTTTTGATAGAAATTTTCCACTTTTTCTATAGGTGTTATATTATAAGTAGTCCGATGTTATGACGCTTTTGCTTTGGTATACAATAAACGTTTTTAATTGATTTGATTAAACACGATTTTAATTATGCTATGAATTCTTTTAATTGCACTGTACTGAATTATCAACAATGGGAAATAGAGATAATAAGAGGGAAACAAGTCTGCAAAATATGAGCAAAATAATTTAAGCGATTAAACGATATTGTATCTGTGCAAATGTATGTGTTTATTTATAGTTTTACTTTTTTATATTAATGCATTTCGCTTTATATATAATATAACATATTTCATGAGTTAAAATATTTATGCTTTTAATATCAATCTAATATTTTTCAATACACCCATTTTTTGGGAACGTATCTATTTTGTAAAAAGATAATTAATTGTATATATTTAAAACTGATGGCAAACAGTGTAATCAATTTTAATTTTAATACTAATCAGGACTATATATACTGCATAAGCTCGCATATATCTCAATGATTTATACATTTGCTGACAACATTATAATACCCTCTCAAAAAGCAAAAAAAAAAGTAATCTTATGCTTAAGAATTTGTTTTCCTTTTATGTACCTGGTTTCTGTAAATACCCAATGTAACATGTTCTCGTGTTTGGAGTTCCTGAGAGTCTTTTTGAGAAGCAAATCGTTCCCTAAGGAGCTTTTCTCAGCTCCTAGGTGCCCCAAGGCCCGAGCAATGTTGCTTTTAAGTACACATATATGCATATTATTTTTTTTCCGGCTGATTATAAAACGCTGTTCCTGCGGCTCCTGGCGTGGAACCACTCGACTCGCAGACTCGTCTCGTTTTTCATAATCATCTTAATAATTTCACAACTCATGTCTTTATTACATTTTTCTCTCTCTCTCTCTCTCTCTCTCTATCTCTGTCTATCTATCCTGCTCCGTGTTCATCCTGCCGCATTATAATTTTCTTGCTCTCCATGGAATTTTTTAATTTAGACAGAGCAAAGTATCTCATACATTACGGCACATCACAGCATCTGAAATGTATCGCATGCGTGGGCGTTGAACGCCGTCGTCCCTGCCCAGCCGCATTTCCATTTCCAGACGCACTCACTCGTGCCTCCGTCCCACCTTGCCCCTTTCTCCGGCAGGGCTGGATGCGTACGAGATTGTGCGTGCCGGCAGCGGAGAGGGGTACGGCGGGGCTCTGGGCTTGGCGCTTGAGCTGCCGCCTTTCATCAAAGATTTTCCATTTCCTTTGGGGCGACGGATTTACGTGTTCTTGTCTTGGCTTGTAATTTAATCTCGGCGCTTTTCATTTCAGAAATTCTGATGGAAGCAAATATGACGCCAAATCTGTATTAAACAAGCGCAAGACCCCTCGCCGATTGGGTAGAGACGCCGCTGCCCCGTTGAAGGGTTCGGGGCCATCCTCTCGACGGGTAGCCCAAATCGGTTAATGGGTTATCGCCCGAGGCACATCCATCATCTTGGCCGCTCAATCAAGCGCAAGGCTCGACAGGAGCTAAGAACCGGCCATATGTGCGTGTCCCGAGAGCTGCCTACTTTTAAGCATGAAATCACACGCCAAGTCCCAAATACGGTAATAGCAGGTAGTGCCAGATTGTAAAGCCAATTCATTTTATTTTATTGTAAAATCCATTCCAATTACTCTTTTTCTTTTCAACCTGCAATATGGTCGCCCAAAAAACTAAATTCCCACAAAGCTGTGTTGTTGTTATTGTTATTGTGTTATTGACATCTGGCAACGCCCGCGGCAGTCGATACCTTGCTCTTGTTTACACACTCATTTAAGTAACAAAGTGTGTAAACACTTGTTTGCATATCGAACAAATGAAATGCAATTAGAATTTGATTTAAATTGAATAAAATAATTTATAAGCAATGCGAGGCGGCACCTGTAAATGCGTACGTATATATGTATCTTCACATACGTCTACACATCTTGCTTCAACTTTCAGACTGCTCTGGCAACGAAATAGGAAGTTTGCCTATTGTAAAAATATATGTACGTACATAAATTCATAACGCACGACAAACGGGCACCTATTGTATTTATTTTTATGCTCATGTTTATTTGTGTCCTATTAGAAACCAATATGACACGATCTCTACCCCACACATTCGATGCTTAATTTTAGAATGGCCTTTTAACAAAGCAAAATCTGTGTGAAACAGGTTCCATGCGTCGCATTTCCGATCATCCCGGCAACACACACACACACACACACGCACACCCTGTCCCGACATCCTAAGGGGCAGCAAATGTGCCACATGTGCCGCACTTTGCCGAACCCGAACAAATTTTAATGCCGGCCCGAAATACATATATAGTATATACACATACATATATTTCAAGGTCCGTTGAAGGCATCGTCGACTGCCTGCAGCTGCATCAAATTTGTAATTAGGCGGCGAAGACGGCGGCTCCGCTGCTGATTTAGTGCCCACTTTCTCAATGTCGCCTGCGCATTTCGGATAGGGACCCTGCCGGCGAGCAGGTTCCCGTTCCCGTTCCCATTCCCGTTCCCGTTCCCATTCCCATTCCCGTTCCCATGCATTCCCTTCAAATGGCCGCTCCTCGCAGTGTCTGCGTGTCTGGGGTTTGTTTCCTAAGCGAAAACTAATAATCATAAACAATTTTATATCACTGAAATTATCACAAATAACAAAATATTTTTATTAACGTCGACCCATAAAAACCGTCAAGTCGGCACGAAAACGAAAACTGAAAGTATTGGGGGTAAAAACTGTGAAGATATACTATATATATATATATATATATGTGTGTGCACATATGTGAACCTGTATGTAAAAAGTATATGACATTTCTCTGGGCAACAAGTAAGAATTTTAATGTGCAAAAGCAATTTTCGTTGAAAATCATGTAGAATTCATTAAGATTTTATTTTAATGTAATGTGCATTTTATTACAAGTCAGAATTGATTATAATTCTGAACAACACCTGTCACCAAATTTAAGGATAGGAACTTAAGTATTTTAAGAGCTGGCATTGCATACATATGTGAACCTCTATGTAGTATATATTTTATATATAATTTATATTTTATTCAGAATCTGCCTTATTTGTAGGCAATAGCTAAATTTGTTAGATTATTACAGGGACATTTATATAGGCAACAAGTAAGAATTTTAATGTGAATAAGCAATTTTCGTTGAAAATTATGTAGAATTCATTAAGATTTTATTTTAATGTAATATGGATTTTATTACAAGTCCGAATTGATAATAATTCTGAACAGCACCTGTACACCAAATTTAAGGATACGAACTTAAGTGCTTTACGAGCTGGTCCTGCCCGAGTATAAGCTGTAAATTGTATGTATATACACACATGTGAACATGTAATATGTATGTATTTGTTTTATAAAGACTATATTTTATTTAGAATCTGTCTTATTTGTAGAAAATAACTACATTTTGTAGAGTAACAATTTCCATACATAAGTAAGAATTTAAATGTGATTAATTAATTTTTGTTTGGATTATTATAAAGCTAATGCAATAAGCAAATGTAAAGACAAGAATTTAAGTAAACCTCTATGTAAAATCAGGTACAATGCAATATTTGAATTTAATTTAAACTCAATTTTAGTTTTAGCAGTAATTATAAGAACTTTATACCAAATTTAAGCAGAATAATCCAAGACTAAGAGCTGGCCTGGCCCAAATTTGACCTGTGACAATTTCCACATGGAAGTCAACTAGTTACGCTGCCCAATCAGAACGGACTTATGATTTATTATAGTTATAAATATATGAGATCACATAAATCTGTGCAAGGCTCATATATCACTGTTTTACGTACGAATGGTATCATATTTTACCAGGTAACAAATCGTTATTAACGTATTTTACTTGCTGTTTTAACGATATGGTTGTTGTTGTGCCTTCTTTTTTTTGCAGCCAGAGGCTAAGTGCAGACATACATACATATTTGGAAACACAATTTCGAGGAGGAGTCGAGGCAGTAAAATGAATCTTTAATTGCCACTTGACGCCCGATGGCCCGTTGGCTGCTGTCTTCTTTGCTGTATGCATTGATTTTGTGTTTCATCGTGATTTTTTTTTTGTATTTTAGATTTGGTACCAATTTTGGCCAGGCTCCTCGACTGCAATTCAACGCTCCACGATCTCGTTTTTTATGGCTCTCGAGTGTTGCCAGCGGCATTTAAATTATGATTATGGCTCTGAAGCGTAACCCAAGTGGCGATGGGGGATAGCTACGACTCGACTCGGCTCGGCTCGTATCGAATCGAATCGTTTGCTGCAAATGTTTTCAAGTGGACGGCAAAGCGATGCGAACAGCAATTAAATTGGCTATACCCGGCCGCGCCCCCTGCCCCCGCCTCCGCTGCCGCCCCTCCTGCTCTCCATTATGCCATGCCCCAAAACGACAGCAATTGATTTGCGTTTTGCTCTCTAATCTAAATGGGCTGCATTTTTGTAATTAACGCCATCAAATAATTTGCCCCATTCAGAAAAAGCCACAAAAAAAAAAAAACAAAAACAAAAAACAAAAAATGATGAAGAAAACAACACGAGGAAAAATAGAAAAGAAAATTATCGTAAAATCCAAAATGAATAGCGGCGTTTGTTATAATTTGTTGAATTGAGTTTTGTTTTCTGGTTTCGATGAATTGCAACAAGCTACTTGAAAATTGTTTTAATGAAACATCTCATTTGTAACTGATGCACACACACACGCACACACACACACGCACACACAGAATGTAATTACATAAAAGCCGCAACTAGAAATCCAATTTTTAAGTGCTCTTTTACGATCACATAGCCTCACATTGAAGAGCTCAAAGTGTTGCATTAAACTGAAGCATCTATTGACCTATGATTATCGAAAACTCGGACGTTGATTACATTTTATTGAAGGCTGTTTACAAATTTTATTGGCTAATTGCCTCTCAGGAAGCTAACAATTTTATATTCCCCTAAAAAAATTCGGATTTTCAAATATTAATCTAAAATTCAGATATTTTCAGCTTGTGGGTTTTCCCATGAGCATCTCAAATTCGTTAGTAAATATATTGTATACTTGTTTAATTACTTTTTACTTTTTTAATTTATTATACTCATTCACGAAACTAACATTTTTGTCAAAAATCATGCCAAAATTGATCCAATTTTTTACATATCTCTCTGATTCGTAGCATAGTATAAAGTCGGTGCGTTTACAGGTACGTCTAAGAGATTAGAAAATAAATATAAAAACATTTAGCGTGACTGAAAATTGTAAAATATTTCGTCATCTATAGTTCATAACAATAAAATTAAATAATAAACAAAATATATATATACCAATTATTTCGTTAAAATTTATATTTTTTCGTTCGTTTTTAAACGATAGTTTTATAATTTGCTTGAGATTTGATTTATATAAATTTGGATCTGTTGAGGAAGTTTTGGGGATATGAGAGAATTTATTAACACACACTTTTCAGCAAATGTTTAAAAACTGATTTGATACAAATACTTATCTAATATGTACAGTTGGATAAGTTCATATAGAAAGTATATTTTGAGCTCTTTATGGGATCGGCAATACTCTGTCACGACTTTTAATCAGCTTAAATGAAGTTCAGGTATAATAGACCAGTAGGTAAGTGTTTTCCTTTCCTATCGTTCTTTTCCTTATATAAGCAGTCGCAGGCAATTTTCTTGGTTCTCGTGAAGAGCGTCAAATTGTTAACTTTATGGGCTCAGATAGGCCTCCAGTAGTCGGCGTTGTAAATTATATTCGTAATGTTCACAAATAAGATTTAGACTAAGCAAACCGAAGCAAGCATAGGCAACCCAATTAAGATAACCTGTAACGCGACGCGCCGAGCGAATCAAGGCGGCCGATTGCAATGTGCGTCAACGTGACCCGCAGCCGGGCCACGGCGGTGCTCCGGAACGTAGCGGCGCTGGCCCAGACCCGCTGCTATCAGTTTCAGTTGTCTCAGCGGACTCAGAGTGTGAGGAGCGCAGTAGACGTTGATTTAGCGATGCATTCACTCGACGCGGCCGCAGCCCACAGCTTCGAAACGGGTCTGAGCGGCGTTTCGCCGGTGCCGGTGCCGCCCAGCATCGAGTCGTGTTTCCAGTTCACGCCCGAGCAGAAGGCGGCGTGCGGGAATCAGCCGCGCATCGCCGACCTGGTGGCCAATAAGACGGCACGCGGTGAGTTCTTCTACGGCATCGAGATAACCGCACAGAGCAAGGGCAAGCCGACCTGCGTCGACTTCAATGCCTTTCTGCCCGTGCTGCCCGCGTTCATCAGCATCGTGTGGCTGCCCAACTACTGGCGGGTGGTGCCCATCGACAGGGTGGAGACGCTGCAGATGATACGCCACCTGGAGCCCTACATACCGGCCATGCCCCACATGAGCGTCTATCGGCAGAGCAAGGAGCGCATCGATGAGTTTCTCGCCCTCAACTTCACCAATCTGCTCGCCGTGCGCGGCGACAAGCTCGACGAGGAGCAGCCCTACCGGTACAGCCATCAGCTGGTCGAGCACGCCCGACGCGTCCGCGGCGGTGAGTAACCGAAAGGTTTTCCCTTTGCTCTATCTCGAATTTCCTGAGTGAAAATCTAATACGCAGCCGACATATCGATTGTCGTGGCCGGCTACCCTCAAGGCTACCTGCGAGCGGAGGGTGAACCCGAAGATATGGCTCTGAACATGGGGTACTTAAAGAAGAAGGTAGGTCCAGGTACCAAGAGCTTCAACTATCAAAATAGCTTTAAAAGCGCATGAGAGCCATAGGCAACTAATTTTCATAAACATGAAATCAAAGATATCGGAATTCTAAGAAGACTGTCCTAAAAGCACATTAAAGCTTTAAGCTTTTTATCAAATTTAATTACTTTTCGTTCCTGCAAGTTGATTTCTGAAAAACATTCATCTAAAGCTCTTTGAGCTCATGAAAGCACAGTACTAATTTTTATATTTCTACGTTTTACTCTCGAATCTTATTCTTATCGTTTTAAGCATTAATCCAAAGCTCCGTAATATATCATAACACTGCTTGAAAAGCTATTAAAACCACAAATTAATTTACTTTTCGTTCTAACAAGTTGATTTTGATTAATCCAAAGCTCTGCAAAAAAGAAAAGCTTTCAGTGCAGTTACTATGGCATTAATTTTTTTTTAAGGACCAAGCTCTTTTTTCTAAAACTTGATTTTCGTTTAACGTTATTCGAAATCCACCTGATCTTATCAGATAAGCTTTCAGTACCATTTTGTTGTTTTTGTTGCAGGTTGAAACCGGCGCGGATGTGATAATAACACAGATTTGCTACTCGCCCGAGGTGATTGTGGAGTTTTTACGCCAGACTCGCGAAGCCGGCATCGAAACGCCCATTATGGTGGGCGTGGTCGTGCCAGACTCCTTCAAGACGTACGAGCTGATTGAAATGATTTCGAAGGCCCGCATGCCGCCGGAGGAGCGCGCAAAGGCGGCGCAGTTTAAGGACGACAACACGAAAGCTCGAAGCTTCTTTGTCCGCCTGGCGGTGCGCATCATTCAACGGAGCCTGGACGCCGGCTTGGGAGTGCACGGCATTCAGTTCTATACCATGAATCGTTTCGGACCCGTGCACGACGTGCTCTGCGAGCTGCGAAAGCTCGGCATTCTCAAGGAGCCGCCGCCAAAGGACGCGTGCGGCGATGCCTAGACGATGCGAATGTAGCTAGCACTCCAAATCAGTTGTAAAAAGTAATAAAGTGGTTTTTGACATCGACATAAGATCGATAAGAAAGTATCTTGCATATTATTTCCTTACCAAGGTGCACAGTGGGTCACAGCTTATTGTACCCGGATGCAATGAAAAAATGTAAATGAAGTCGTGCTTGAGGTTAAACATTGATCAATTATTCTGCGTTTACACTTTGTTCATATCTCTTTTCATTTAAGTCATTAAGTCATTTGAGCCAAGTCGATAATAATATGCATGTAGCAAACATCTAGCAAAGTCAGAGTCAGTTTTTTGTGTGTGCACACTGGGCACACACCCAAGGCAATTAGGGACTCTACATCGTAGTTCAATGTAAAGACTTAATTCGGATGAATTTTTTGAACTATTAAATCGTTAAGTTGTTTTTTAAATCCCAATAAGTTATAGATATTACATAAATTATTTATGAAACGGAAGATTTTATTTTAGGGAAAATAAAATTTGTTTCTCTTTCTTAATTAATTAATTTAATTTGGTTATTAAACTGTCTTATAAGGCAACTTCGTGTTGATTGGCTGACATTAAAAAACGTAAAATTTATTTTTTTTTTACAAAATATATAATATATACTACATAATATATAATTTAAAATAATGAACTGGGACTGAGTTCATTACACTTAATTGAGTCGTTCAATCGAACTTGTTTCAGCACGCTTCGTTACAACTCTACTCCAGTTTTTCCAAAGAACTTGCGTGGACACATTGGCGGCATGCAAATTGCGCCTATTGGAAATATTATTGCAATTTCAAACCAAAATAGCCGTGATGAGTAGTTCCACTGCTAAAGATAACGAGGTTGGCGAGGATTGCGCTCTGATTTCCCCAGAGACATACGTACGATTTCTACAAAAGCAAGACGGCGTCGTGCGCGACGAGGTGACCATGCTGGGCTTCAAAGCGGCCATCGAGGCGAACGCAGATCTCTTTCGGGACGCCACCGTGCTCGAGGTGGGCTGTGGCAGTGCGCTGCTTTCGTTGTGGGCGGCGCAGCAGGGCGCGGCCCGTGTCATCGCCGTGGAGCCGAGCGCCGTGTGGCAGGTGGCACGTCAGCTGGTGCGCGCGAATCAGCTGGAGCATGTGATCGATGTGGTGCAGGGCGCTGTTGAGCAGCTGGAGCTGCCCCCGGTGGACATCATCGTCTCCAAGTGGATGGGGTAAGCGACGGAAACACGGCACCCAACGAAACATTCCCTTCTTTATGCTCTCCCCCCCACTCAAGTGCCTGCCTCATGTACAACTCCACCATGGAGGCTGTGATATATGCGCGTGACAAATGGCTCAAGCCCGGCGGCAGCATCTTTCCCCACATTGCCAACCTCTACATGACCGTGGCGGAGCAGCCGCGCGCCTCGAACGACATGTTCGGCTCGCCGGTGCAATACTGGAGCCGTTACTCGGGACTGGATCTGGGCCACGCCTGGCGCATCATACAGCAAACGCCGCTGATCAGCTGCGTGGACGCCGCCCAGGTGCTCGCCAAGCGTCAGCTGCTGCGCCGCCTCGACATGCGCACGCTGCAGCGCTGCGAACTGAGCTTCGTCGTGCCCTTCAGGCTGCGCACCCTGCGCCAGTCGCTTGCCACTTGGTTTGTGCTCTACTTCGACTATCACTTCCCGGGCCCGGCGCACCTGAAGCCCTGCACGACCAGCCCCAGTGCCCCGTCCACGCAGTGGCAGCAATCGCTCTTCCACATCGATGCCCATCTCCCGCTCTGCGTTGGCGACTTGCTCGCCGGCCAGTTTCAGGTGCAGCGCAGCCTCCGGCATCTGGACTTCGACATCGACTGGAGCTTCCGCAACAAGCTGGTTAACGTCAAGCTGCACAAGCAAATCTATCGCATGCAGGGCGATCCGAGAGCCATCTAACTTCGGTTGATTCCAATTGGGAAATAATTCTTAGTTCTTTTTGGACCTTGAACCTTTTCTTAACTTTCGTTATTTTTGTGCATAGTAATATATTGGACTAAAATTATTAATTATATAAACCAATTTACTTATTTATTTGATAATTTCTCTCTGTTAAATACTGCTTGTTAAAATTATTATCATAACGATTGACCAATTTCATAGTCGAACATTCCTAGCTATAGCTTCTTATATGTAAGACAAGACGTTCTTATTTTTAAAACTGAAATTTTCACATATATTTTCATAAATATATATAAATGTTATAATTAAGTGAAGATAAAGTAACATAAAATGGTATTGCAAACGTTAATAATAGTTTTACCATGTTTCCAATAATTAATATAATATGAATTCCAAGTAATGCAATAATAAACATGGTTGCAAACCCAAAAAAAATTTGGTTCGGTTCACGGTTCGAACTAATTCCCACACCAAAAAAAGGTTTGTGATATTATATTAAAGTAAAAATATATTTTTTATTTATTGGAACATTTTTAATGTACTTCTTTTTCTGCTGTTTATTTTAAATTATAAAATATGTTTGATTTATGATTTTAAAAATGTTGGAATTGGAAACTACAAAAAATGTAAAACATTCTTGACAATTCTTGAAATTTGGAGTAAAGTTCAAAGTGTGTCTTGTATGACATAAGCTAACTTTTATGCTTAATTATAAATTATTGTATACCCTTTAGAGAGGCTCCATTTGAACTTCTGTTTTCTTTTAGCTGTATCCATGAAACATATTTTGATTTGATTTACTTTTATGATGGAAGACTAGTTAATGCTGCCGATGAGTGTTAAACACGTCCTGCAGTCAGCTGGAAATTGTGCTGTCAGACACAAGGATCAACCCCTTTCGCTTCGGACACAATAGAAATGGCAAATAACTAATGATGTGGCTGCCTGCTGGTTGTCGGATTGCTGGAACGGCAAACTGCAGCTGTTCGATGCGTCCGGTGAGTGGCCCTGGACATGTGGCCAAATCCCTGTCCAGCTGAAACCTTTGGCACATGCAAACGCAAAGGATTTGAGCGGGGAGAATCGCACTCTTGAGCCGCAGTTAATATGTTTTGTGATATTTTATGCCTAGTGCTATCTGCGACTCCTTTTGGGGGGGAGTTGTGGGGAAACTATTTTCTGCGTCATCATCGTCATCAATGTCAGTCAATGTCAGAAATGCTTCAAATCGTAATGCGTATATATTTTTGCTTAAATAATAGAAACGTTGCGTCATGGCACCTTTACATGCTTCAAGGCGGTGCGGGGGGTGGGGGGCTGTAAGGGTTGCCTGCAAAGAGTGGCAATGTAAAAGCCTTTTGACAAAAACAACATTTGACATTTGTAACTTGCGGTTGATCAGCCATGGAGAAAGGATAAACGCTGGCTCCCCAACTCCAGTTGCGGCGCCTGAGCCCAACTCCGCTGCCTCCCTCTCCTAAGGGTTGCCCGCAGAGGCAGTGCCTGATGATGTCTCTGGTGCCGGTGCCGATGACGTGGCAGAGCACATCAGAGTTGTCACGAATCGCACTGAACAAGTTCGGCGATAGTTCCACTCAAGTGAACGAACGAATTGCGTTCGTTCACGATCATTAATTAATATTGCTTAGACGTAAATAACTGAAATATAAACATGTGCAAATATATTATAAACTTATTGTTCAGATTATTAATTAGAACGATGAACTAACGATTCATTCGTGAACAACTGAACTGAACTCCTTGCAGTGAACAGGGTTGTGCAACTCTAGCGACACACACACACACACACACACTTGAGACACACACTTTCGAAAGGTTCGCCAGCATCACGCTTCAAATCCTGCTCGTTATTTTTGCAGCTGTTGTTATCGCCGTTGAGCTTGAAAAATGATGTGCGAATTTTTGTGTGATTCTTTTGCTTTTTTTTTTGGCGACAACAAATGCGAATGTGAATACAAGTAGAACACACACACATACACACGTACTCTAATGGCCGAGTAGTGCGCACTTTTTACAATTATTTATTGACAATTAAGCCAAACAAATGACGTCGTTAGAAAGGACAATAAGCGTATATTACGCATACGACACGCTGTGCAAAGTCCTTGTGCTCGCTCTCGCTCCTCTGCCTCTCTTCTACAAATATTCTTCGCATTTTCTTCTAGTGCTCAACAGTAGGTAGAGAATTTCAAGTGTTGCAAAGCGGTTCCATCTGAACTCTCGCATTTGGAGATCCCTAGGTTCGCTTTTTATATTTATATTTTAATAACGATTTCCTTGAAAATATTCAGCTGTGTTATTTGCCTGTAAAATGTTCAGAGAATTTTCTCTCACTCTTTTTTCGCTATATCTGTATCTGCAGCCATTACATCAATCCATGTGAATCGGATAGAAACGCAACATTTTATTTTAAAGTTAATTAAAATTGTATTTTGCTATAGCGAATTAATTCCCAGCACATATAGCTGACATGCTCTTGATACACTGACTGACACCGCCAAAAGGTCTATTCATATAATATATAAGATATAAAACTGTGTGTAGATAATTGAATTCAGATTCCTGTAAAAAAAACATGTTTTTTATTATCAATTTAATTTCGGCTTTGAAATAACAAACAAAAACTGGAATGAATTTTGTACAATTCATTTTAATATCTGATAATTGCTGAGATTTATATCGATTTAAAGCTCAAATAAAATATATATGAGCGTGTGCATATATTAAATGTACAACCGTGGTTATATAAAAAACACAAAATGGAAAAATTATCAAACATTTGTCACAAAAAATCCCTATCTAATATTTTTCCCCTGAATATTGATTAAAAAAAAAAAAAACAACGGGCATAATTGAACTTTGGAGTGAATTTGTGCTATTTGTATGACCACGACTGTATATATGTATTTACATATACTATATGTATTTGTACAAATATTATAAATTAATTTGCAGGCGAATGCAAATTGCAGAACCAGTTGAAAGTTTGTTTACTCGATCCCCTTTCAAAAGGGGGGCTCGTTGCTCACCTAGAAAACTTGGACGATTTCCAGGAGCTGAGTTCATATTAAGGATATTCCGTGGAGGGGGGGGGGGAAATGTTTAGGTGCAAAGCGTTTGTTGTTGTGCTTTTTTTGCTTTCCTCTTGATTTGTTATGCGTCGTTTAATTTCATTTCAAAACAAATAAGCGTAAAATGAGGAAGGCAGCGATAAATAAAAGCAAAAAACAAACCCAGCAACACACAAGCACACGCACACACACATACACAATGGCAGGCCTATGAATTGTATCCGTATCTGTGCATCTACAAAAAACAAGAAGAAAAAGAAAAAATCACCAACAACAACAACAACAACAACAACAAAAAGCAAATCAAGACAACACTCAAATCATCCGCTGCGGCACAGCCCCCATGCAAAGAGCGAGAGCCGAAAAGCAGCCACAGCGAAGACAAAGACAATGAAACGAGCGAATAAAAAAAGAAGTAAAGTTTGCGCTAGTGTAATGGCTGTCCAGCGGGGGAGGCAGAGGCTGGCAAACGATCTGCCGAACAAAGGAGCGGCAAGCACAGGCAAAAGCAATGAGCGAAAACAACAACAGCCGCAACGACAACAACAACAACAACAACGAGAATTGTGTATTTATGGCGTACAAAATAAGAAAATAAAAAAAAAGCAAAAAAAAAAATAAAAATTAAATAGAGGCAAAGCAGGCGAGCCAAGTCACGTTCACGTTTCGTTGGGTCGAGCGATCTTGTTGCTGGGTCCAGCAACGGGGGGCCACGAAACAGCTGAGGCGCTCTGCGAGTGTGTGCGTGCGCTGAGTGAGAGAGCGCGAGAGAGCTGATCAAGAGCGCACAGTAAAAGAGTAAGGAGCTAAGAGCATTTGCTTTGTGGCTCTTTCAATTCGAGTGAAGTTGCTTTTAAGAGCGCGCAGCACAAGCGAAGACCGTTTGAGCTCAATTAAATTATGCTCAATGCGATCAAGAGAGCGTGAGTCTAAGAGCGCTGCCAGCAATAAGTAATTATATGCAACTATCACTTAAAATGTATAAGAATAATAAAACATATGTTTTGTAATGAAACAAGAGTGCAAGAGTGCTTACAAAATAAAATTTTAAAATTGCTGCATACAAAGAGCTAAGTTTCGCTTAGCTAATTGCTCTTGAGCACTTTTAGGCTGAGCGCGCTCTTTAACGATCGTCGCTCAGAGAGCGGCGCTCAGTAGAAAAAGAGCTCACGAGCGGGCGAACGACAGCAAACAGCAAACGGGTTGAGGTAGCTGTGGCAAATGTTGTGTGTGTGCGTATGTATGTGTGTCGGCGTGTGATATATACAAATCTATGTATGCGCAGGCAGCGCAGCTGAGCTAAAAACAAAAAATATACATATATATGTACATACATACAAATATATGTTTACGACAAACAATAAATACAGTGCATTTGTAGATGCAGAAACGGGGCAAGGGTGCACCAACAAAAATACATACTCACGTTGTCGTAGCTGCAGCTACACATTGATTTTATTATAGTTTTTACTCTTAACATACGAACATGTATGTATGTATGTATGTGACTGTGCGTGTGTTTAGCGCAACGACCGATAGCTCGTTCATATTCACGTCTCTATGTATGTGTGTGTGCAGTTATAGATATAGCTATTTAGCTGCTTATTTAGCTATAACTGCAACCGTTTCTGGCTGTAGCCATGCTCTTGAACAATTTGCGGGCGCTAGAAAAAGTCGCTGCGCTATTTGCGACCTGCCCCACAACAATTTGCATACGCGCGTTCGTTTGCGCGTATTAAATTAACCAACAGCCTGCAAATACAGATCGAGCGAGCGTGCGAGCGTGCGAGCGAGCGAGAGAGAGAGAGAGCGCAATAAGCTAAGTACAGTGTGTGCACACACACACAAGCGAATTAATTGGGCGCATGCAATGAGCAAAAATTGGCCAAAGCTCATGTGTAATTTACGCGAAATTGTAACAATTTTTGAATTAAGTTACATTTGCAGTGGATCAATAAACGAAAGTGCAGCCAAAAGGGTAAGGGCGATGGGGGGCGAGGCCAGAGGTTTGCAGAGTGGCAGCCAGCAACGAATAAAGTGAAAACATTTCAATTGGATGCAAATATCAACTGAGCATACATTTATGCATATACATACATATATGAGAGTATATTCTACTGTAGGTCAATTTTAACGATTTAACGATTGTTCAATTTAGCTTAACGTTTATTGGTTTAAAACGAATGGGCAATTACAATTACAATTAACGTGCACACACTGGTTAATTAAAGACAGTGTGACCACCCCAAGAAGCTAGACTTGTGTTATCACATTTTCAATCTTAAGAAAAGCCTAAAATAAGCAAGTACCGGTTAATGCTGATTGAACGTTATCTAATCAAAATTTAAATGTTTTTTTTTCGCATTATCTTAGTTTATTACTGCGATAATTTCAAGTTGATTTCCGGTTGCGGAAGGTTACAAAATATATATTTAAATGTAAAGCAGAATCGAGGCTGCTTTTTTTATTTTGTATTTATGTTTTTACACACGCTCAATAAGTAAAAAGAGTATATTGGGTTTGTGCAATGGCCGTCTTGAAGTTTGGAATATCTACTGGGTTATATCCGCGTCACATAAAGTGATCAGCCCCCAACTATATATCAAATCTGGCAGATAGAATTTTGAGCAGCTCAACAAATTAAATAAATAACATAAAATAACGATAATAATTAAGACCGTTTTCGACTGTTTTTAGCTGTTATTAAACGGGGAACGAGTATTGCGTAGTCGGCTATACCCGACTGCAACGTGACTTGTTTTTTTTTTTAGCTGTTTTTAGCATACGTACAAATAGTTCTTATCTGATAGATTCGACTCTTTTGGCCGTTGTTGTTGATGTTGCATGTTTCACATGTTTCAGATAAGCACACAGATGGGTATAGATATTTGTGTGTTTGGATAATTTATGGCCGAGGCGCGATCAAAAATAAAATGATTATTTTCAGAAAATGGAAAAGGAAAAAAAAAACGCTAGCAAAACGCAAATTATAAACAAACGTCAACACAAGACACGAGAGTGAGGCAACAGAAATTAAAAAAATAAATGGTAACGGGGCAGGGAGGTGTCAAAGAGAAATATATATATATATATATATATATACTATCCACAGCATAAACATATATAAAGGAAAAGCAAGGCGAAAAATGTTTTGCTCAGTCCGTTTGGGCCGACCGCCAGACTGCAGCGATATCTTTTGATCTTTTGGCTGGGGGCCCTCGTAGTTGTCAGCTACCATTGCTGTTGCAACTTGCAGATGCAGATACAGATGCAGATGCAGATGCAGATACATTCGGCCCGTGGCCTGTCAGCCGCACGTAGCTTAGCCAAGTGAAAGATGCCACGAGAATTGGCAAACACGAATCGGAAACTGAAATATGGCTGCACTCAAATTGAAATGAAAATCGCACAAGATTTAATATTTTCTTCAATTTGTTGTTGTCTGGTTGTTTCCCCTTTTTCGTTTTTGCATCTTTCGGTTATAGTTTTCATGCGATTGGCTTCACGTACATTGGCTTTTCACACATTTTCTAATTTGTTCGATTTGACGCAAGTTTTGCACTCGATTTGGCAACTTTCATTTCGAATTGCATCAGTTCATGACTTTTTCTTCCCCCTCCCCCTCCCCCTCTCTCTCTCTCTCGCTCTCTCTCTCTCTCTCTCTCTCGCTATCTCCCTGCCGACACCCAATTGATTCTCTACGCCTGCTGCCAACTTTGCCGCTCGTCCATCAATTTGAAATGCATTTGAATGGGAGCCAAGATTTGTTTTTACCACAGCCGAAGAACCACCGATAGAAATGCGACGAGAAGATATGCAAGAAGGAAAGCAGCGAACGCGTTTATTGCCTTGATTCATTCTGGCCAACAACTTACACAAATCTACCTGCACTCAATACTCGAATCGCGATGATTTATCTAAAAAAAAAGAACCAAATTAAACTTTGACAACTTTGTATGCATTTGACTTGTACGTTTTATATATTCGATTATATTATATTTAATTTTTAAATTTGATTAATTTTCTAAAAAATTTATAACTAGGTCAGTTTCATACTTTAACTATATTTGCAAATCAAATAAGTTTGTGCTTTAGAATTTAGTACTTTACTTGTATTTGTTTAAGCTTATTTAAAATGTCGAATATTTAATACCCTTGCCTTCTATAAGTTACTAAGTTCTCACACGACAACTACGTCTTTTTCGATTTTTATACATATATCTTAATCCGATATTTTTCTGAAATATTTAGAAGTTAAGTACTTTAAAAAGTTCGGTGATGTCACCTTTTATCCATTATACATAAGTGCATTAAATAGTTTTTCTTCATAAATAATTAAATTATTATATGGTATTAAAAATAATAGTTTAGAATTTAACATCGAGTTGCCTCAATTAAAGTTTTCGAATTTGTTCGATTTAGATACTGTGAATAAATGAATTCGAGGAAATTCTGCTTGATTATTTGTTAAATGAAAAGTAAGACAACAAAAAAAAACAAACTAAAAAGAATGAAAAAACTGAAATAATTAGGTAGACATTTTCCGCATTGGCCATGTCACGACATTAGCCGTATTAAAATTACAGCTAATACTCGTACATGGAAACAATCTTAACTACGATCAAAATGCGCACAAAGCATCGCTACCTACGCTAATTGCTGTATAAAATGCAATAGTTATGGAAAAAAATACACACACACACACACACACACACACATGCAACACACAGCAGCACGAACAATATAACGTTTACAAATACAAATGCATAAATTAAACACACACTTGGCCACATTAAACAGAATAAATTAAAGTTATACTATATATGTATACATATATTATATGGATCGACCCCGAACAAGTGCAACAATTACAAAAGCAAATCTGTTAGCCGCATTAAAGCTGAACAAAGAAACAATGGCAAAAGTTCTATTAAGCCAGATTTGTGCATTTGCGAGTTCGCTTTGTTCGGATATACTCTATAAATATACGAGAAAAAGGCCACTTAAGCGGGCTAACAAATATACTTGGATTACATTTTTTTTTGAAGATTTTAACTAAGTTTCTAATTTCAAGCAGTGGGCAAACTCTTGGAAACAGTGGAATTTAACCAAAAAAAAAAAAGATTTAAGATTTAACTGCATATATTTCAATTCCATTTATTTCAATTTATTTAATTTACAGTAACGTAGATATTATATAATAGGCTGCGTTTTTTTTTTGTTCCATAAAGAGTATTATTCGTATAGGCATCTCCATTAAAATTTCAATACCACCATGTGTTATTAAAAAAAACAATGGCAAGAATAAAATTATTTAGGATTAGTCATTAATTTCCATTTTGGCATAATATGAAATGGAACACAAAGAAACATTGAAATGGCGGAAAAAAGTGTGATTCATAAGCATGGAGGATAAAGGGTTAACTTTAACCGTGTTCCAATTCCGAATGTTCCACTGTGCTGTTAGCTAGCGTTCCATTCCATTTCTTTTAAAGAATGTACTGATATGCAAACGTTCGAATGTGTTGTTGGCGTATGTTCCACTTCCAGTCGTTCCTCAAAATTAAATGAAAACTTAGGATAACTGAAACATACCCTATATATATATTTTTTTTTTACTTCGTTCGACTTGCAAAGAGGCAACTTTGTGGAGCCACATTGCTCATTAATAGTGGTTCGGTGGTTCGGTGGTTCGGTGGCTCGGTGGCTTGGTGGCTCGGCCTGGCTGTGGATCACCGCAATGAGCTGCAAATTGCAGCGTAGCGCAGCGACCCGCCTTATAACCCATTAGCCCCAGTCGACCACACACGAAGAGCGAGAAAAGAAAGTGGCGACTAAGTACAAAGAAAGCGTTTGCAGAAAACCAGCAAAAAAAACAAAACAAAAAAAAAAATAAAATGAAGATGAAAACAAAAAATATATAGAAATAAATAAAGAGACGTGAAAGAAGAAGCCAGAAACCCGCAACGAACCTTCATCTAAAATACATATGTTAGTGCCAGGTACCCATAGAAGAAGCAGAACGATGACGACTCTCGGGGCCTTTGAAGTGCTGCCTAATGCCTGATCCAAATGACTAAATCTGAAAAGCCAAGAGACAGCGCTTCAGACCACACACAGAGAGCCGGGCCGAGGTGGGCCCAACTGGACTGGAGCTGGGCCCCTGACGGAGCGTTTCTTTGGAAGTGTCCAGTTCGGCTGGAGGCCCCGGGGCCAACCGCTAGGCCGGGCCAGAGGTCCATTAAAATTTCATGTGTACGGAGAATAGAGCGCAAATAGGCTGTAATTATAGAACAAATATACACATAACAGTGGAGCAAACTGGGGGGCTGCAGGCGCGGGGCGGGGTTGGGCAGCAGATGAGGCCCGAAATGGGCATACGAGTGTGCACAGTACGTTCATGCGAATGCGGTGAATACGTGACGAACGAGGGATGGGCGCGTGACACGAGCGTGAGGCGTGCAAAAGCTCAGACGAGCTTAAAAGCGCCTTAAAGCTTCCAGCAAACGTTTAAGCAGAAAATGTTGAAATTAGCTGAAAGCGTAAAAAAATAAATTTAAAGAGTTTATTTATAAACTAAAATGCACTCGGAACACATATAAAATAATAATAAAATAAGTAAAATAAATTACATATTTTCTTTTTTTTTTTTTGGTTTTTTAATAAAATGAATAAAAGAATAAGAAAATATTTTTTTTTTTAATTTTGAATATTTTTCTAAGCTTAAACGTAATTTTTTAAAACCTTTACCACTATAAGTTAGTTTTTATAATACACAAACCAGAAGCCTAATTATAATGCTAATGAAAAAACAGCTCAATAAATAAATATGCATATATAAAAAGAAGGAAAGGGGTAATTTAGGGAATAGCTCTTTCGTGCCTTTGGCCTGGGGTGGGCTTCGGGCTTCGTAGAGCCCATGCCCATCTCTAGTGCGAATGACTATGTAAGAGTTGTTGGCGTGTAATGCCGCAATGAAAATCGCCCATTACAACAATTTCATTTCATTTTACCGCCTTTGGCGCTTACGTAAGCACCAACAGCAATAGCAACAGCAGCAACAGCAACAACAACAGCAACAACAGCAACAACAGCAACAACAATCCAATGCAGTAGGTGCCGTCGGTGCCAAGAGCTTGAGCTCTCGGAAGGTGGCAACGCAACGGCTGTGGCTGCGACCGAGGTTGGGGGTTGGGGCGGGGCAAATGGGGTCCAAGTTCGGGTTCGGTTTCGGGTGTGTGCCAGGGACAGGGAAACGACATTTGTGCCACCTTTTCTGTTTTGCCTGCAATTACACGGCCCGCAACGGCAGGGCCAGGGGCGGGGCAGGGACGGGGGCAGGGGCGGCGGCAACAGCGGCAACTAAACAGAAATCGCGCCAGACAAACTGACGGCAGCGTGTGATTTCTGTACCCAGCGTTGGATCGCTACGGACTGGGGCCGGGACTGCGACGGAGACGGGGCCAGCGGGCGAGGGGCAGCGCTTTGAATAGGTAAAATGGGGGGACTGGGTTTATGGTATGCCTGTGGCTTCATGCTATTTTGTATACTCTGCCAGCCGTCGCGCAATTGGCGAAAGGGCCATTTAACAATTCTCAAGAATTCTCATAGATACATATATTCAGCGCATTGCTGTCTAATCGAAATGGGGGAAAAATAGTGCACCTGTTTCAAAGAAATATTTCAAATGTACTATTTAATTTTTGAGATTGCCACATTTGTCGTTTGTTTACTGTAACAGTTAGCATTAGTTGTATTAACAGCTTATTTAGACCTTTTGCTTGGAATGGAGAAATGGAACCGTTGACAAAAATGACAGAAATTATAAATTAAACTTGGTGATGCTATTATTCCAACATTCCCTTCTGTGCATATATCAATCTTGCGAGTGTTTTCATTCCATTTTGTTTTATTCCAGCATTTCACTATGCATATCGCTCTTTCAACTGTTTCATTTAACCATGCCATTTCGAAAAGTGTTTCATTCACACATTTCTAAATGCACGTATCCCTGTCAACTATTTTATTCCATTATTCCCTGCAGAAAGGTGTTTGATTTCAAATTCCATTTTGTTTTATTTCAGCACTGCATTTTGCGTGTTCCTCTGCCAACTGTTTCATTTAATTATTCTATTTCGAACACCTCTGTCAACTGTTTCATTCCATCATTCCCTGCAGAAAGGTGTTTCATTCCACTGTGTGTTCCTCTGTTAACTGTTTCACATCATTAATCTATTTCGAACAACTGTGTCAACTGTTTCATTCTATCATTCCCTACAGACAAATGTTTCATTCCATTCTGTGTGTTCCTCTGCCAACTGTTTCATTCCACCAATGTATTTTGAAAACAGTCAAATGTTTCATTCCATCATTCCCTGCAGAAAGGTGTTTCATTCCATTCTGTGTGTTCCTCTGTCAACTGTTTCACATCATTAATCTATTTCGAACAACTGTGTCAACTGTTTCATTCCTCTGCCGACTGTTTCATTCCACCTATTTTGAAAAACTCTCAACTGTTTCATTCCATCATTCCATGCTAACGAAGAAGGGCATCTGGCAGCCAGTGCCAGCTCAAGCTTAGCTGAGCAGATCAAATGCGATTTAGATCGTGTGCGCTCAGTGCGATTGTGAGACGAAGCACATTTAATGATATCGCATGATTGATGATTACTCATCGACCGGTTGAGTTGCTGTTCGCTTTGCTCAGCAACAAAGCAACAGTGTAGCGGAAGGTGATGTCGTGGGGGAAGGGGGGGGAATGGGGGTTTGGTGGGGCAGGGGGCTGGCAGTGGTGCCGCGGGGCGCTCACAGCACGCGAGCAACGATTGTTGAAGGCTCAACAGATAATTACCTATAGAAGCTCAGCAACAACAATGCCCAGCAAAGTACTGTTAGTCACCGTCACTCGTTCTAAGTGGCCAATGATGGCAAGAGAGGGGTGTAGGGGCAGGGAGGAGAGGGGGCAAACAAGCTGACAAACCAACTGAGCTGCCTGGCTAGTTAGTTGGCATTAGCAAAGTCCACGTCGTGCTTAGGAAAATCGATTGGCTGCCACAGACAAGTTGGCAACAGTATTGCGCCCCTTACCCCCCTCCCCCCTCACGCCCCCTGCCACTCCCTGGAGGTAGCCCTGCGGGCCTGGTAACAGTTTCACAGTTATGAGTAAAACCATAGTTGACCTTAAACTATTCGTATTCGCTGCTTGTACTTAAGTCACTCGGTAAACAGAGGTTGGCAGTCGTCACGCGACTCGTATACCCTGTACTTATGACTGCTGAGGGGTATACTCAAAATATACCTACCCTGTTTGCAAAGTAAGTTAGTTTGAGGCCGAGATTCATATTTGTGAATTTTGGGATATTATTTAATAAATTTCTAAAGTTTTCATTTTCTTCGAAAATTGACAACTTTTGTATTTTGATTAATACAGCATTATATATATATATATATTCAGAGCTGCGTACAGGGTATCTTCATATTGATATATTAGTATTATAATTATTAAAATTAAATTTTATTCATTCAACTATTTTTCACTAAAGGTGCAAATGGAAAATAGAAGTTATTTAAATCTATTTGATTTACCCAAAATCATTTTCACTTCAGAATAGTACTGCGCATCTGCCAGTCGAGCACGCCCAGCCGACACAGTTTTCGTGTTTGTATAAGACCGAATGACCCATCCATACTTAGTTCTATTTGTACAACTGCTGAGCTGGTTTTTCCCTGGTTTCTGGGTTCTGTGTTCTCAGTTCGCATTGGGCTCTGGGCTCTAGGTTATTTCATCAGCCATGGGGCTGTGATCTAATTTATGCACTCACCACGCTCTGGAAACTTGCGCACTGTCTTTGCCAGAGGTTGACTCACTCGAAAGACCCGCCGCTGTTGCCAAGGCCCGCCGATGGCATTAATCGGATTTCGACGTCATTCCGAGTGAGTCGCAAGTGTGATAAGTTGCTAATTATGCGCGTCACATTAACTGTTTAAAAACTCCAAATCGGAAATGAATTCAGCTTCAATCGCATGGCAAACTATGATAACCAGATCTTTGGCCACGTCGGCTGCCCTGCTCCCTGTCGAAATGAAATACTTTTATTACAAATAATATAAGGTAGACTATAAGATAATGATTAAGAATGAAGGAAATTACATTCCGAAGAAGGTAGTCCATATTATCTAAAAACCAAGATGATAATGGGAGCAATGAAACAAAGGAGGACAAAGGTTCTAGATTGGGATGTCAAACAATGCAGATGGGAGATAAGAAATAAAGCAGGCAAGAGAAAATATATGTATATAGATAAATGGTCAGAGGTAAAGCTCTGCGCTCTGAGCCCTTGATTTTGAAAGTGTTATAAGTCAAAAATGTTAAAAATCTAGTTTATTAGCTTATTTCATATCAAATCTTAGTAAACTAACATAATCTGAAGTAATTTCAAAATGAACTCGAAAAATTGAGTGTTTTTTTTGGTTGGTAAACTTATAACTTATAACTTATATAATGATCAAGTAATCCTATTAATATAAAAACGCACTATTTATAGTTAATTTTAGACATTATACGGCGAAAAAGTTTAAGTTATGCTTCCAAGAAATGGAAACGAATAAGACTAATATCGTCTTCCGATGAATCAGTTAAAAGTGAACTCGGAACTGTTACAAAAGGAAGAAAGCAACATGAAATCACGAAAGAGGACACGAAGTCCACGTAATTATGCACAAAATATAAGAAAAATTATGAGAAATAGTGGAGAAGAATATGAGGCAAAAGAGTTTTATCATGTAAGTGGTAAAATTTTCGAAATTTCCAAGCAATGTATAAATGGATTTATTTTTGGAAATTAGCAAATTTCGAAAAACAGAATTTGTTTCTCCATGGATTGGTTCGAACTTTCACTTTCACCCAAAGGTGATTTTTAAATTTAATATTTTAAATACAGGTAAATATTAGTTATTATTAATGTTAGATAAGTAGCTTCGAGCGAGCCTTATCAATATGAGAAACTCTCTTTTATATTACGAAGTCATCAAATACTAATTTTTTGTTCAAGAAAAAGGAAACGATCCTCATCAGGATTCTCTGCAGGGTTTGCTCCCACCACAGTTCGACGATTTGAACTTTATACCCCTTGGAGTCGTCAAGGAAAGAAGCCGCCGGAGCAATCGCAGCCAAACAAGTTGCACGGTCCTACACCACAGTATATGCCCCTGAGAGCCTTCCCGTCTCCGCAGATCTTGATGCCGCAATCGCCGTCATGGGATCTTCGTCCACCGACAGCGCCGCAGGTGCCTTCTTCCACCGTGTACTTAATGACATTTGCTCAGTTGGACCAATATAATTGATCCGAAGATCAACAACTTGAGGTGCTTCATTTTATATGACACCAGAGCATCCAACCAACCAACAACCAACCAAAAAACAAGAAGACAAATTGCAATTTTTCTTATATTACAAAAAGCGTTTTTCGCCGTTTTCTTTTCAAATGTTGTAATTTTTTTTTTTTTTTTTTTTTTTTTAAGATTATGCCAGAAAAAGAAAACATGTTTTTTATTTATTTTTTTTTTATTAGCTAATTTCCTGATACTATTCTTGAGCATCTTAACCTTGCTGTACAGTAATTTTTTAACAAACTTAGGATTGGAGCTTAAGTCTTAGGAACAAATGTTGTAATTGTATTGTTCAATGTGATAGCGAAACAAGTAAGGGGCTCTAGTCGGGAGTGCCCGACTAGGGGATACCCTGAACCCTGTGTTCACATACATTTCAACACACATACACAAAAAAAACACACACACACACAGCCAAGTCTGTAGTATTTGAATTGCGTTTTTTTACATTTTTGCATTTATGGGGCGAATGGGGGGAAGTATCCAAAACTCTTAAGCTGCTGGCTCTAGCTCTTATAGTCTAGGACATGTACTAGGAAAGCTAAACAAAGTTAAGTATTGCAATCGATTTTTATCGATATTAGTGAAACGGTGCATTATATCGAATTACAGAATCTATAGTTGTTTAGTTTGAGTCTCTAGCTTTTGTAGTTTCCGAAACCGCTGCGTTCATACAGATGAACAGACAGACAGACAGACAAACAGACGGACAGACGGACAGAGCTGGTTCGACTCGGTTCGTCGTCCTGATCATGAATATATATACTTTGTGGGGTCTGAGATACTTTCTTCTGCCTGTTACATACATTTGCACAAAACCAATATACCCTTTTTACCCATTTTCAATGGGTTCAGGTTCATATATATATATATAATATAATTGCTATATGAAATACATACAATAAGAGTGTGAGCTATTGTAATATATACTATATAGATATTAACTAAGATCTACTGGACAAAAATAAATGCGCAAAATCAATAAAGTCAAAAGTAACTTGGACGTCTTGTAAATTGGATGATACATAAATGATTATAATTGTAATTTGAATATTGGAAATCGAAATAGCAATAATTAAAAGATGATAGTTGATAAAAAGAAATAATTATATAGAACCACCTGTCGAAAGCCTTTCGAAACATTTGCTAACGTCATTTGATGAGCTAAATAAATTATTCGATTTCATCACATTTCGCATTTGAAATTTACTTAATTTCTTTTTAGTGCTCGTTTCTATGCAAATCTGATAAGCAATGCAAAATAATAAACAAGAAAATAAACAAATTTCCAATTAAATAAATGAAATGCACTTTGGCCCAGATTTCGAATAGATGCGCTCCGGCTGCGGGCCGGGCTCTCGAAGGGACGGGGCGTGGCATATCTCGGGCCATTAAAAGTGAGCACATAAAGCCAACAAGTCGACTCGAGAGATATGCAAATTGGGCACACAACAATGGCTCTGGCCAGACTCGGCGATAAGGCCAACACTCTGTGGAGGGGCGGGGGGAGGTAGGTGTCGAACAGGAACCTGTCAAATGACTCATCGATTTATGTTCCACATCTTATCGGCCCCTTGTTACGACTATGCTCGCTTGTTAGTTAACTGGCTCGAGAAACCCGTTTCGTGACCAAATTATCGCGCAGCCCCCTCCCCACTCCCCTTCCCCCTTGCCGCAACTTCCCCACCCACCGCCGGCTTGTAGCCGAGGCCGGTGAATTATGGCCGCTGGGTGTCAAATGCAACTAGGCGCTTTAGATACGGACACACGGACAGGTAGCCGGCTGGCGGTTTGGTCGGCGAGTTGGCAACTTGGTTGCTTTCAGGCTCGACTTTGTTATCGCAGCGACTTACTTTTGAATTTCACCTATTTTCCCCCTTTAAACCAAAACAGTTTCAGCGCGAGTGTGAGTGTGTGAATGTGTGTGTGTTGGACTCTCAACAGCACAGTTATTCATCATTATCTGACGACAGACATCAGCTGTTGTTGTTACCCAACAACAACAAAGACAACAACGTTGCAAACAACGAAAAGCTGCACACAACTTTGTTAAAGACAGCAAAGTTGCTCGGAAACACGAACTCGGCACTTGCCGAACGCCGAATGCCCTACGCATATGTATTTTAGTACAAAGCCATATTGAAAAGCTCTAAGTAATAAAGTAAATAATTTAAAGCTTTCAATAAATGTTCTTTTCTATTAGTTATTGGAATTAATAAATAATCAAATAAATAAATTAAATTAGAATTATTAAAATATAAATTAATAAATAGTAAAATAAATATAATAAATGTATAAATTAAGCAAAGTTAAATTAAGCAGCAAAGTTTTTGAGAATTAATCAAAGATTAAATTTGTTAAATTTTGCCCACCTTTAATAAATAAAAAATTGTATTTATAAAAATAAAGTTCAAAGCCATATTGAAAAGCTCTAAGTAATAAAGTAAATAATTTAAAGCTATCAATAAATGTTGTTTTCTATGAGTTATTGGAATTAATAAATAATAAAATGAATAAATTAAATTAGAATATTAAAAATATAAATTAATAAATAATAATAGAAATATAATACATTTATAAATTAAGCAAAGTTAAATTAAGCAGCAAAGTTTTTGAAAATTAATCAAAGATTAAATTTGTTAAATTTTTAAAATTTTTTTTACATTTAATAAATAAAAAATTGTATTTATAAAAATAATTTTGTAAATTTCCCTTGAGTTTTCAACTTGAAGCATTCACTACAGCTTAATGTTCGCTTAACTGAGCTTCAAAGCTGTTAAAAGCTCTGACCCACATGCAAGCTCTGACCTACGCCAAGCCGAGACCAATTGCTGATATAGCCGACAACTCCCACTCGGCGTAGCGCAGCTTGGCAATGGCAAGCGATCGTTAGCGTTGATTACGAGGCAACAGCAACAGCAGCAACAGCAGCAGCAGCAACAGCAACAGCAGCAGCAGCAACAAGTCGGCGAGCGAGCAAACAGACCAGCAAACAACCAAGCCAAGGCATTAGCAATAACAACACATAAGAAAACAAAAAATACAGAAAAATAGAAAAAAATAGGAAAGTTTCGCTTGGCAACAAATCGCCGGCCAGCAATCGACTAACAACTAACAACGACAACAACGACAACGGTGAATAAACCCACTAAAAAACGGATAGGAGAGGGAGAGAGAAAAAAACAAGTCAGCAAACGATCAAAGTGATTACTTAGAAGTCTTTGATCACCCCTAGAAAAAAACTAGCTGAAAAACGCATAGAAAAACTGCTGAAATTGCAGCAGTTTTAATCTGCAGACAACAACAAAAATTGGTTAAAGCTAAGTAAATTTGAAAAGTTTCTAGAAAGTTGACTACTATTTATTAATTTTACTATTATTTTAATTTTTTTGAAAATCATTTCTTTGTTTCAGGTTAACTTTTATGGTATATGTTCTTTTTATAATAATACAAATAAAAACTATAACAACAAAAGTACTGAACTAATAATAGTTATATTTATAGATACAATACTCAATAGACAAAAAATAAAAAACCACAATTGTATTAATCATAATAATATAAATAATATAAATAAATATTAATATATATTTTTATTATATTTTTTAGTATATAGTAATGTGGCATTATTCCCGAGATCTTTTCGCGCAAGTCTTAACACCCAATTGACCCAAATAATTAGACAGCTTCTTAAGCAAGCAGGTATTTATGGGGTTCGTCCACCCCGTCGAGTGCATCTGGCTTGAGCGTGTGTTGACATGTTATTAAATTGCAATTAATAAAGCCCAAACAGCTGTAGAAATATTGAATCAAGCTTAAACGAACTCGCCGAATCAAGGCCGTGGGGCCGCCAAATAAAAATGCATGGCCCCTCGATTTTGCACCTCCCACCCGCCCCCTGTTTACTTAGCACGTCACGATCAACAAGTTATCATGACAACCGTCAAATTTGGGTGCATTGCACTCCATTTTAAAATATTGAATACTGAATGTGCCGAGTTCAACGTTCTCCGCTTCGCTGAAGACTCTTAGCCAAGAACTTGGCAATTTGGTCAATTTGGAGTAGTGTTCGATAAGAGTTCATTGATCGATAGACCGTTATCGCCGTGCACTTTTGCTGTCAACACTTTTAGGAGCTTTGACTTTCTTTTCTACGAGCTAGATAAATTTTAAACTTAATTGAACTCCGCTCTTATCGGTCAATATTTTGTTTTTCTTCATTTTTTTTGTTAATAGAGATTGAGTTCTTTCGTTTCGAAAGACTTGTCCGGAGGAAATTGATAGGCTTATCGTGTTGTTGTACTAAAAGATCTAGGTAAAATTGTATTACTTTATTATAATAAAATAGCACAATTTTGAATTAATTAGTTTTTAAATAGTTGGTTTAATTTTGTCTGCGTTTAATTTTGTTGCGTTTTTTTCTTTTTTATTTAATAATATATATGTCTATTTTTTTTTGTTTGTTTTTTTGAGAACTATTGATGAAACTGTTCTATTCTCAAATATCGATATATATATTTATATTTATTTATTATACATTTATATTTATGTCTTTTCCTATTTAAATATTGTTCAAAAGTCATTTAGTTTTGTTTAAGTGTATGCCTCTATATAGATTAAAGTGTAAAGTGAAATATATATTTTTTTAAATGTTAATGTGCTTACATATAAAATGTATATCTATTGATTTATTATTATACATGTTATTATACAATAATTACAACAAGTGGAGTATATAGTAGAAGGATCCGCTGGCACTCTGCCCAGATGTGTGTCGCCTCCATGCGAAGATTCGCACAGATTGAGCCCAAGAGGTGAATGTCTTCCTGTTTCGTGCCTGGCCGTGACTCATCCGCATCCGCAGTGCGCACACTGGGTCTAAATGGAGCTCTGAATTCGCGAACTGCATTTAATTGCCGACGTTTAATTTATGCCGTCGAGTGACTTGATTGTCGCGGCAAGGGGCAGGGGCAAGGGGCAAGGGGCAGGGGCATGGGCAGGGGCAGGGGCAAGGGGCAGGGACAGTTGTTGGCTCATCAGCAGCGCGCGCGGGCTGATTACATGTCATCAGCTGCAGTTGGACTATTTTAGCAAATTTTATGGCCAACATAAAAGGCCCAAACAGCTGTACGGCCGAGCAGCTGTAGCTGCAACAGATTCCAGATTTGCACTCTGGCTGGCGTTCAAGTTAACGACCAGCCAACGGCGCTGTGCTCATTACCCGCCGCAGACCTAGTTGGGGAGGGCGACCGGGGAGGGGGGCGTGGGGGAGCACTCGCAGTTCTAGCCGGTTCTGGGCTTTAATTGCAGTTATGGTCGCAGCCTCCTTGGCTCTGCCAACTGAGATGCATCTGGACGGCTACTGTGCGAGGGGCTATTAAAACTAATTGGCATGATTGATTGTTTGTGGTATGCCCCACCTCCCGCTGCCCCCATCGGTGCTCGTTGCTGTGGTTGCTTTGCTCTCTCTTCGTTTAGTTTGTTTCTCCATCATTTAATTTAATTAATGAGCGTGTGTATCAATTGGTTTACAATTGTTTAATTGCCTGTATCATGCCGTGTTATGACCCCCCCCTTCCCTTCCCCCCCCCCCTTCCCTCTCTAGCCCTAGCTCATTGCCAATTGCCATTTACCATTTACCACCTATGTGGAGGCAGTTAGGGACGTGCCCCTGGGGCACGGGGCACCCACTGCGACGGCCGCCTTTGTTGGGCTTCTTCTTCTTCTGGTTGGGCTGCCCCTCCTCCCGCCGCCCTGTGTCATGTTACGTCTCTCTACCTGTCTCTCCGGCTGTCATGTCTGATGTTGCGGTTTAATCAGCAGCAAAAGTTCAGCGCTTATGCAACCGACGCATTGACAGCCTTTTTATTGCCCATGGCCAGCTCCGTGGCTAGTTGGCTCCAACTTCCCACTTGCTGATTGAACAACATTCGACGCCATAAAAAGCAAACATAAATAAAATATTATGCATAAATGATCATCAGTCGGTAATTGTGTAAGCCCCGAAGTCCGTCAGGACATGGACAAATTAGTTGCCAGCCAAGAAAGTGTTCGTTGTTAAGCTCGCCAATTAGCCACAGAGAATAAGTTGAATTTTTTAAGAAATAAAGCTCATCTAGGCTGACTGAAAGAGAAAGAATTGTAGAGAAATCAATATTCATGGTTTCAAAAGAAATAAAATGAACGCTATGAATTCAAGGTATTCAATGGAAGTTAAATTAAATTCAAAGGAAATTAAATAAAGGTTTTATTAAATGCAATAATCGTTTACATTAATAGTATTCATAGCTTAAAACTGTTTTTTGTTTGTAATTTGTCAAATTTGGTGATTTTCGCGACTTACCCGCCGATATATACAGTTGATGTATGTATGATCTGTAGAGCAACTCATCAGTAATCTGTATGCAAAATTTGACATCTCTAGCTGTAAAACTGCAGAAGATATCTAGATTCAATTGAATTGCCACGCCCCCAAAAAATCCGAACACTCTATCCGCAAGTTTATCAAGTCTCTAGCTTATAAAAAATTGCGAGTTTAAAAACTAATTAAACATTTAAAAGTGCTTGTTCTGACGGAATGATTGACTGACTGACAGACTGATTGACTGGCAGAGTGATTGATCAACGCACAGCTCAAAAAAATCAGGCTTAAAGCTTCCTTTTAGGAAGAAACTCATTTATTCGACTAACATTTATGGTTAGTTAAACAATTGCTGGCGATTTTAAACAGATTGCTCAATGCAAACGGGAAATCCGTAGGTCAATGTGGGGTTAGGCACAATCTGTGGGCTGTAAAATCTGTTGTGAAGAAAGTAAAAATTGATTCCTAAAAGCGCTTGCTATATGCTTCTATCTATAGCCCCGTCCATAAATAAAGTTCACTGTGTTGCATTTCTGGATTAACGCCGAGTGTTTAATCTTGATCTCTCACCCGGCACTGGAACTTTCGCTAATGGCGAACGGTGAAACTGTGCGCTGTTGTTGTGTGTGTGTGTGTGTGTGTGTGTGTGTGTGTGTATCTGAAACTAATTGCTGGCAACTATGGGTATTGTCTGGCTGTCTCGCTGTGTTTCCTCTCGATGGGCAACTACTGTTCTGGTGCCTGGTGGCAAGCGTGGCGCAAACAAAACAAGACGAAAAATGCATATGAAACAATAGAGCGAATTATGTATACAACGGGCGTGTGTGTGTGTGTGTGTGGCTTGAAAATGCGCTCAGCTTTTCACCAAAACTGGGCGCCATTGTGTGCGCTTTGGCCAGAGCCAACTTTGGATACGGATACGGTTCCCTGGCTGCCATCCATGGGCCATTGTCACTCTTTGGTGCGTTTCATGCAGCCAACCATGCGACGATCCCAACAACACAATTGAAATCAAGTCTCGTCGAAAATGTTAATATGCCGCTGCCGCAGCTGGAACTGGGATTGGGATTGGGAGAGCAGCTAGAACGGGCAAGGGACGGGAGACGGCAACTGGAACTGGAACACTTTGCATATTACAAAGACTGAAATGAACTTTTGGCGTCGGCCGCTGTCGCTTTTCTTGGCACATTTCACAAATCATCGAGCGCAAAATGAAGCGACAGTAAAGAGACAAAATTAAGTTTTATTCTCGCTAAGATAAGATACATGCATAAAGTGACAGAGGAGGACAGGATGTGCCACAAGATATTTTCGCTCCAGGTTCACTTTATTTGCAACTAGAAACGCTCGTTAACCAGCAGAAATAATGTGAACATGGAGGATGCCATTCTAAAGTTGTAAAATCCGCATTTTTAATTGTTTAATGTGCCAATGAAAAGTTATTATATTTACGTCTCTTTTGGTCAGTTTTGAAATTTAGAGAATAAAAATTAAGAATTCTGTATTTAAATCAAGCAGAAATGCCATCAAAATCCACGTTGGAAAATTCTTAACTTGCGAACAAAATACTTGATTCAAGAATATTTCTTTATAAAGGCGAAATTCCTGAAAAATACTGTACTAAATCTTAGCAACATCTGTATTTCCGTTTACGCTAATATCAGTCAAGAAATTTCTTGCAATGCGCCTTTTGTGATTAATTAAAAAATAAATAATAATCAAATAATTTTGGTCAAGATTTGCGCTTTATATTGATTCTGCATATAAAATGTATGCATTATTAAAAAAAAAAACATTATTTAGAATTCTTTTCATAAAAAATCAAAACTCTCCCTTACTCATTTTCGAGTAATTTTTTTTCACATTTATAATTACACATTGATATTTTTATTTATTTTTATTTAAATTAAGAACAACTTTGGAGTTCAACATTGTTTTTTACCAACAATTAATCATGCCAAAATTCACAAAAATGTTGACTTTCGGATATCATATTTCAAACGCCCATAACTTTGTGAAAACTGAATCGATATATATGGCTCATGGTTTTGGTCATGATAAGTCCTATAGATTGTATTTTGCATTTAAAATATGTGTATTATTAAAATTCGAATTTTTTACATAGTTTTACTTATATTATTTTTTAATTTTAATTAAAATCTTGAATGTAGGTTTTTAATTATATTCCTCAGTAAAATAATTTCTGTTTCTCTTAATTTTAACTAAATGGGCAAAAAGGAACCCTGAGTTATACTCTAAAAAGATTATTCCCTGTGGGCGTCAATGGAAACGGTGTCGAAGGGAAGTGGAACATGAATAGAATAGGGATATATATTTTTCTATTTCTGGCGGGTCTCCTTTCAGCTGGTGATATGATGCGTGGCAAGAAGCTGCAGCCAAGCATGTTTTAAAGACTTTGTTTCCCTTGGACAGCGTCCAGCGCCGAGGCAATGCCACTTTGCAGCTTTACGACTGGCATAACGACTGTAACCTGGGCTGCAGCTCCATGAAATACACACGCACACACACACACACACACACACACGCACACCCACCTATATGGTGGCGGAGCTTTATCATCTATCAGCGTCACTCTCGCCTCGGCTAGTCATAAATTTTAACGCCAGACGCGAGCGCTTTTTACGAGTCCAAACTGTTCGCCTGGCCCCGCCCCGCTTTGCCACATATCGCATCTGTAGCTGCAGCTGCAAGTATCTGTATCTGTATCTGTATCTGTAGCTGTAGCTGTAGCTGTATCTGTATCTATATGTAGCTGTAGCTGGGCTAGCTGCTGGCGCACCCGTTTGTAGTGCGTACCCTCGGCTTTAGCTTTAGTTTTTCTTTTTTACACTCGTTCGCGAAGCGAAAAGAGTATATTGGGTCTGTCCGTATGAATGCGGTTTTCTTCGCCGCTATTGAAGCTAAAAACTAAAGATTGGGAATATATGCTCATAATTACCCGTGTTAGATAATGTCTTAAGATTTTTTGGCTGCGCCCACTGTAGGCGTGGCTATTCGATAAAATCAACAAATCTTCGTTTATATCTTTTTTAAATCCAGTTTAAGGATCGCATATATTTTTTTTTTGTATTTAAAGCTATTAATTAATTTGATTAATTTTGGCTTTATTAATTAATTTTGGCCACGCCCACTCCCGCCTCCACAAATTAAAAAGTCTATATTTTTTTTCGGCTGCTTTAAGCTGTTATTATACTGCGAACGAGTATTGCACAGTCGGTTACACCCGTCTTGTTTTATTTCTTTATTTTTATTTTTACTTTTTTTGGGTCTTTGCCACCCAGCGGCTGGGCGTGCCCTGGCCTGGCTGCCTTGATGATCATAATTTCCAATTTTATGGCACCGAACAACAATCTACCATCTCCTATCAGCATGTGTGTGTGCGTGTGTGTGTGTGTGTGTGTGCACATGGGCGAAAGTTTTGACTGTAGAGTTAAGCGTTTTTATGGTGGCAATTTTGTGCGCTTTACACTTGATGCATCTGGGCTGTTAACCGGCCCATTGCCATCCGATTTTGGAGCACTCCGAAGTGCTGCCTACGTATTTAGTTTATGGATCAACGAAATTAGCCAAAGAGTGCACCGAATTTGATGACACTTACGTCACATATGGCAGACGAGCATTTAAATTAAGACTAAAATGAGAAAAATTGAGATATTCGGGTTGCCCAAGATTAAATACATAATACTAAAATATAAATAGACATATCTTAAAAGTTAGCCGAGTTTTCACAGAGACAACTATTTAGAGTCAACACATCTCTGATACTTGCACTGATAAAGAATATTTCACATTATTAAATTATATTATATTATAATAGAATATCCTCTGATCAAGTTAAATTAAGAATATTTTTATACATATTTTAATTGCCTCTGTATATTATTATAAAAACTGAATTTGTGATCTAATTAGATTAATAAATAGTTATAGTTACCTATAATAGATCAGCCAGAGAAATATATTGTTATTTTGATAGAGTATTTGCACAAACTTTCTATTCTATTTAAGCCTTTCGTAAGTATTCAAATGGCTGATGAAATTAAATATATGAGATATGCCCAATTTAATGCTTATTAAAAATGAATTTTAATGGGTCTAAAACCGTTAGCGAATTCGCAACTCTGCTTGCGACACGTAGCTGCTGTCACGTACCCCAAGCGATCCACACCGGGCACAGGCCTCGGGGCCCCTTTCCCCCCCCCCTCCTGGATGAAACGCAAATATGATGACAGACACGTTGACCAAATGACACGGACACGCACACGAGACGACACGGCGAGGAGTGAGGGTTCAGGTAGGGGCTCTGGCGGCGTCACAGTTCCCGCAGTGTCGTCAGCTGCATAAATGTGATGGATAAGCTGTGACGTAACGAACAGGGAAGACGGCCACGAGCTCACGTGCGATATGCGTATCCCAGTCCAGCCCGGTCGCCGGCAACCTCAGACACTCAGGTAGAGTCCAAGGGGGCCGGGGTCCGACGAGATCTGCCATGACGGCAAAATCACGTGTCGCTGGGTTATAGTTGACGCCGGCACTAATTACACAGTCATTGGGTGGCCCAGACAGACGTTAGCAACGTTCTGCCCTTCCACGGTCGTGTGAATGGGTCGAGACTCGTGGCCCAGGTTTCCCGTTGGACTACTGATGCCTATAGGCATCTGTTTGATATAGCTTTTCAATCGGCAATTGACTCTGCCAAACACTCTTTAGATTGATTTTTTGAAAATTGCATAGAAAGGCGAGCGATAGAAAAGATGAAAAAAGAGATCACGCAAAGTGAGAGAAAAAAACCTTGATTCTTGCGAATCGCATAGAGAGGCGAATTGAAACAAAAGGCAAACTGTTGATATTTTTTATGTGCGTGAACTCGGATCTCATTTCGTATGAGGTCAGATAAACAAGAAATTATATTATTTGCTGTTAGCACAACTTTTTAAAGATCAGCTTTATCGCGTTTTCCCGATAACCTTTGCAGTTTTTGTTATTTACGCGACGATTGCACTTCGATGTATTTGCTAACATAGAGGTGAAATATAATTTGCCTAATTGTTGATAATAATTATTAGATTCGATAGTTAAAACAATTAGCTTAGATAACAGCAGCCCAGCTGTGATCGAGAGCATCTACTTATATGTTGATCCAATTATCAAGCCAAATGTGACACGGCCACTGACGCGCATTTTAAATCGTGCGAAAATCGGAAATATATATGCATATATATTTTGTTTTCTTGTTGTTATTTGTTTCTTTCGCAACGCTTCAAAATCTTCGAAGCGTCGCCTTTTGCGTCAGCATTTTGGCTGCTTGTAAGTAAACAAAATAAAAGTTCATTACATATTTGTGTATAAGTAGGTAAACCCAACCGATTTGTGTATTTATTTCAATTACATACGTAAATAACGTTGAGTTTTCACTGATGTAACCTTTAATTGTGCCTACAAAAAAAAACAATAAACAGCTGGCGCAAAGAATATTGGAAAGGTCTGGAATAGAGATAAGTGAAATTGTGCGAAATTACTTGATAACAGATACAGATATAATAAAAGTATCTCTGCTTTTTCTAGATACTTTCAGATACAACTGCAGAGCATTGTCTAGTCGAATTCAGTTATGCTTGTTTTTCTGCCCCAGTTTAGGTATATAAACTGCATAATTTGAGCACACATACAAACGTCAGAGCAGAGTTCAATGAAATCGCAAACTAAATTTAAAATAACAAAAATAAAAGAAACAAATCTTGAAATTAATTAGCATACGATCAATGGGGGTAACAATCAATCAAAGCCACAAACCAGCGTAAAAGTATCTGTATCTCAATCTGTATCTGTATCTGTGGCCGACTGGCGACAAACGCAAAGGTTAACGTATCTTCGTGGCGCCTATGCAAATGTTGCGGCTGCTACTTTCATTTAGCTGCCGCTGATAAAAACCAAAAAAACGTGCGATTGCTGCAATCGACTGAACGCCGACCGCCGACCGCCGACCGCCGTCCGCCTGCGGCTGTCGTCAAGCGTTGCCAACGAAATGTATGCACATGTACACGTGTGCCCGTGTCTATGTATTTACATATGCATGCGCATATCTACATATGTATTTGTACGTGAGTAATTGACATTCATTTCCTCCTTGGCGTCGGCGTCGGCGTCGGCGGCGGCGGCGGCGTCGCCATCGACCCGTACAAATTTCACGAGCCGCTCGCGCCAACGTCACAAAGTCAAACCAGAAGACAAAGGCGAAACAGCGCGAGCGCGGCGAATTGCTGAAGTTTTCGCTGTTGCCAAGCGGTAGCGGCAGCAACGGCACCCAGATGAAACGGCGATCAGCATTTCGCCGCCGCGTCGCCGCCGCGTCGCTGTCGCCGTTAGCCACCAATCGAATTAAGCGAACCTCAAGCCAGCAGGCTTGGAACAATGGAATCGAAACAAAGGTTGCGTATTCAAAAGTAAATGCTCTCTTCAGATTACGTATACGATGTGTCCATGGTAAACGATAAATATTTGGTACGCGATTTGTAACAAAGTATGTCAAAAGATATGCACCATATATATTTAAAAAGATATATTGGTACATTTTTTTTTATATTCTATTAAATTTAAATGCAAAGGAGAAATGGTATATGGGATTATACTATGTATTTCTTGATATACTCTTAAATATATGGGCATGCAAAAATAATAAATAAAGCAATAATATTTTACATATAATATATATATAAATTCCTTCCTTTTAAACTGCAAATGTGAGGGAATATAAAATTTTGAATGCATCAAGATATTTAAATTATTTATATATTTTATCTAATTTAAGAAATCGATGTTCATTTTGGACTAATGTACATCATCATACAACACTCGTTTCAACACTGTTGCCATGCGCCAAATCCCGACATTGTTAATTATTTTGTTTTGCGGCGTTTGTTTGTTTCAATATCAACAAGTGACGTTGAAATGCAGTGGATAATTTTTTGTTTAGCGAAACTTGTCAAATTCGTATAATTAAATTCATTTTATTGTCTGTCGGTTTTCTCGTCTGTTAAATTGTTATTAATTAATTAAAAATGTATTAGTTGCAATTGCCATTTCAACTGCAGTAGATAATTTTTTATTTAGCAAGACTTGTCAAATTCGTATAATTAAATTCATTTTATTGTCAGTCAGTTTTCTCATCTGTTAAAATGCTATTAATTAATTAAAAATGTATTAGCTGCAATTGCCATTTCTTTAATTATTAACATAAAGTGGTTTATAATAATGCCCAAGAATATCGAAACATGATTTTAATCTTGTGGAAATTTCCAGAATATTTTGATATGCTGCCGCAATAAAATATAAGAACTTTCCATTACTGTTTAATGCTATTTGTTTGTTTCGCTTTATCAATAAACTGTAAATTATATCATATAAAGTATAGTCGTGACAACTTTTGGGTCTAGACTTTACACCTAGCGGTCAAATAGTTAAAACAATTATCTATGATAAAAATATATTCATCATAATCTGCTTAATCGAGACCCTCTCGTTCCAAAGTTCTGGCTAATCGCACTTCTGAACCGTCGTCGTCGTCAGTCGGGGGCCCTCATGGGGCTACGTGACAGTCGCAATGAATTCAGTTTATGCCCCCGGGCATGGCGATGACTCATCCAAGTCCCAGCTGGTAGCGGAGATAGCAACTGAACGATAGGTGACTAGACCGACAGACAAACTAAATTAAATACGAGCCAAATTTGGGAAGGAACAGGTATTGGCCGTAGTGCCGAAAATAAAATACCCTGGCGTGAACTTTAATTAGTGGAGAGCGTTTTTAAAGATACAATATTGTAGATAAATGATAAAGAAAAACATTTGTCCAGCTGTACAAAAAGGGGATTTTTCCTTGGAGTACATTTTAACAAATTTTAAGAGATGTAAAGGCAAAAAATAGGGCAAGAGAAATCATGTGAGATTATATAGTATAGAAAGGCTTTAAAAGACAAACAAGATAGTAGCTGCATATTAAGATGCAGATGCAGATAAAGATACATATGCATATTTCGTGCTGTGATCAGTTAAGATCAGAACAATAATTGCATATAAGTAGAGGTCTCTGCGTCAAAAGGTTAAAATCCTCTGCAGTCGCTAGACAAATAAACAGGCACATAAAATAAGAAAAGCAAGAAGAAGATTAAAAAAATGTGGGAAAAACAACGCAAGCAAAATAGAAACCGAGATAAAGCGCAGAGCTGGCAAGTGACGAGAGGCAGCAGAAAAGAATTTGAACTACACAAAAAAGCACACAAAAACAAAAAAAAAAACAAAAAGAAGAAAAAGAAAAAAAAGGCAACAACAAAAGCTGAAAAACAAAATTTTGCATTGCTGACGCACTTTTCTTGTTTTTCTCTGAATTTCTCGCCTCTAAACACATTTCTACCCTCTGTTTGTTTTGACGGAAATCTGTTATTAAATGAAAAAGAAAAGAAAAAATTAAAAAAATAAAAACGATAATGATCTAATGGCCAATGCGACCACATCGCGCCACACGGCGACTGACAACCGATTGGCAATTAAGTGGGTCGATGTTGCCAAATGGCAATAACATGTACGTACGATGGGCCAAAAGCGATTTTCTTTGTATACAAAACTAATACTTTGCTCAGGTGTTGACTGTGTGGAATGTCTATGTATATGTTAAACTCAAGTTAAAGTTTAACATAAACATACATTTGTTATGCCTTCTTTCATTTCTTTAATAATAATGCGCAAAATATTTGCCAAATAATAATTATTTAATGAATTCGCATCATACACTCAATATTAGTTGCTTTGAATAATAAATATTCAGGTATATGTGAATATTTTATTTATTTAACATATTTAAATACTAGCATAAAAGCGAATATCAGTCAATATTTTTCAATTTTTTTTTATATTAGTAAATATTTGTACGGATAGGATTACTAATAAGATGTTCTACGGATTTAAATGGTTCAAACTGCGGATTTCTGTTAAAAGATCTAAAGAGTCGGGGAAGCAATAATGCAACAAAAAAAAAGTGCTTATAAATTTCCAACACGATGTTGGCCATATATTACAGTAGCCGAAAATGGTGTTTTACAAGCCTTAACTCATATTCAGCTATAGAATAGGAAAAGTTTCCAGTGCGCACGCAACAGCGGGACATTTGTGGCATACAACCACACGTAGCAGGGCAATCGAAAATAAAAAGTAAAAAATACAAGAGAATGAAAAAAATGAAAAAGTAAAACTTAAATAAAATAAATGTATCTGGGCCCTTGCCAAAATTATAATTACCTGACATTGCGCACCGTGGGGGTTGTCAGCGGCGAGCATCTGGAAATGAGTCTACGAAATATAGTTGGCTGACCCCACGCAGTGCTCATCAAATTTCCACTTTGCTGGCGGGCAGTCAAACGAATTTTTAATATACATATACGTACACACTCGCATGTAATTGCAAAATACGCTTTTGTGTATCTTTGAGATACAATTTGTTGTCTACATTCAGTCGATCACATGCACGTCACTTGCACTCGACATGCCCGAACTGTTATGGGCATATTCACAATCTATTCGGGTTTTTGTTGCTATGCGAACCAAACACTTTGTGCCTTTAACTCAATTGACATGGGCTGAAAGTAAAATTTGTGCGAAATAAATACGCCCATAAATATTTACGGGGTAGTAGAAATGTGTCTGGTTGTTGAGGGGTTTTTGGGTTTAGTGAGGGTACACTCAGAGAAAAAGTAAGGCTGTTGCACCCAAATTTCTAAAAAGTGAAATTTTCGCTTTATAAACAAATACTGAATAATTAGCTATATTGTAATTAAGTATGATTGAAACTTGATTCAAATTTTGGGAAGAAATGAATTTAGTTGCATTCATTCAAAGCCAAAGCTTGTTTGAAGCTTAAATGCGCTTGCAAAGCTCTTTAGGCAGCTTTCCAGAGTTTTATAGTTCCTGCATTATTTACAATACCCAGATGACCTCAAGTACTTTTCATATTTACAATTAATTCTAATAGTAGATTTAAAATAAAATGTACTAATTTTTTTTTATAGCGAATTTGATTTATTTACAATCAAAGAGAGAAATTTGTTGAGGTATTTAAAATGATCAACCCACACTTTAATTTCACTTATAGCTTACAAGAAAATTTTCGGTTTTTGACAAATTGATATTCGAATTTGTAGTTCAAGTGGATTCTAGACTATAAATTGGCTCACATATCTGCTTTTCCGAGTACTATACTCAGCTCACATTTGACGATGCCATTATTTATGTCCAATTTTCGAAATTTCGTAAATGTATTTGTATTTGTTGTTGTCTTGGGTGCTCGCAGGCCTTATTTGATTATTTTTGGCCCAGCTGATTTGTTGGTTCGTAAAAGTTCTTATTTATGCCAAGTCAAAACAAATTTCAGCTGCCCGCTGCCTGTGCTTTTCGATTTTGTTTCAAGGTCAATGCAAAGCAAATGTCGAACGAAGCGATTATCTTTTGGGTGCCCGAAACGTTCCTTGCCCCATTGGCACGCGCCCCTGTCCGTGTCCGTGTCCGTGTCCGTGGTTGTGTTTGTGTCCGAGTCCGAGTCCGGATCGCAAGTACCAGAACTCACGTCCGGCCGCTGACGTCAGCGCACGGCGGACGCGAGCTGAGAAAGAAATATCACAATTTTAAATAAATAAACAGGCCAACCGAAAATCAATTTGTCTGCCAGTTGTCGTTACAGGGCGCTCGATTTCCGTGGGGGAGAGCCAGCCCGGCGCTTCGAGCCATGGAACCCCGTGGATCCAATTCGTTTGTTTGGCACTATTCAATATTTGCCCAAGAACTCAACGCGATTCGCGGATTGGCATGTGCGATAAGCGAAAATTATCAATAAATACTCTGCACTAAATACTCTTCAAACGGCGCTTCTTATTTTGCCGCGACCTTTGTAACGCACTTTGAGCTACGCATTTTTAATTTCTACACTCGACAAAAATCCTAACTAATAATTCTAGTTTCTCAAAAATAAGACTCAATATTTTCTTATATTTTTAACGTTTATATTTTTATATATATATTATTTTTGTCTGCATAAAATATTTTAATTTATTTAACAATTTAAAAAAAACAATAGCTTGATAATTTGAAAATTGCAAATTTAAATTTTTAGTAAGAATCTCATTTGTTTATTAAATTTGATAAGCTTATTTGGGATTGGGTTGGCAAGGGTATCTGATCCTCGTCATGCCGCTTGTTACCTGCTAGTTCTTGTTTTTATTTTGACAATTTGATTTATAACCTTGGCCAACAAGTAAACAAAGTGCGAGGCACATTGCCTTGTTGTCATAAGCAATATTTATTTAGTTTCTATTTCTATGATTTTAATGAAAAAGCTTCTTCGTATATTTAAATACGCCGAGTAAATATTTGTGCCCATAAATCAAAATTGAGCAGCTGCGACTCACACATAAATCAAACAAATACTAAATTCAAAATTCTATTATATATTATTCTATTATGTTGTGTTTTATTTTATTGTACTATTTCGGATTCTCTCCTGTTCTGTTCTATTTGTTGGTGGTTTAGCGTGTCAGGGCAAATAGTTTCCAATTTGTTTATGGCTTCTCATTATGATTTATTTTCGAACCCAATATTATGTATTCTGGTTGTACTTCTCTTTTATTAATGATAATGATAATATGTGCACATTATACTACTCGGCAATAGTTAAAATTTCATTACTCTTGATTTTTTTTAAGTTAAATATTTTCTGTGAAATATTGGCTTTCTATGCGATTTTCATAATTTGAAGTGAGTCTTAGAGAATTTTATATTCTTGTTCCAATAATATTAGAAGAGGGGACTGAAAATTGCCTTTCTATGCGATTTTCATAAGTTCAAGTCAGTTTAAGGGAATTTCATATTTTTGTGTCTTGATGTAGAAGAAGAGAGAACTTGACTTGTCTCATGGATGTTTTATTAAAGTAATACAAAGTCAAAAAAATGTTTAATCAACACGGCAATTATAACGGGGTGATCTCATCGCGCTCGTAATAGCTCGACTAGCAGATACTCTGTACTATAACTCAAAATGATCCTCTAGCTATCACAATCTTAAAATACGTATTATAAGTATAATAGTATAATTAAATGCTGGGCACTTATACTTTCGTTGTAGTTAATTATAGCAAATTACTCTACATTAAATAAATGGAGTTGAGCTTACTGAGATCTGTTTTATCAGATAGCCGCACAATTAGACTTAAATATATGTGAGCTCACCATATCATGTAAAAGGGTATGAAAGGCTCTGTTAAACTCTGACAAAGCGACACCTAAGAAGTCCCATATATTTGACGGACATTACTTAGGTAAAGGCCACCAAATGTTATTGTAAAACTCAATATATATTTGCAGAGCGTCGACCCTGAAACCAGAGCATTAGACAACTCTGCGTAAATTTTCTTTTTTTTTTTTTGCATTCAACTTTAAAAATACTTGATATTAATTAATGTTTTGAATGATCGATCAAGAATCTGGGTCCGCGCTTGTCAACATTGAATCTGTTGTTGTTTCCGTCGTCTCCGTTTGGGCTGCCGCAGTGCGACTAGTGAAAATGCACGTATTCAGCTGGCGCTGAAAAACGGGAAAGTTGGAGATTTGTCTTGTCACAAGGTCGGCGAAACACAAGCTTTGGAAGTGATCCGTTGTCTTGGCAGCCTGGGTGGCCTTTTTGATATCCCTTTTCAGCTTGATGAATGCATACATCGCTTTGGCGCCACAAATGACACCTGGCTTAAGTTTGCCGTCAACGAAGGGGCAGGATTTCACAAGACTTTCGCTAGCCGCTTTGATGCTATCGGCGATTTTGATGTAGTCCTTGATTTCGGGATTGAAATTGATCCTCTGGCCGCAGTGATGGATCGAATCGTCGAACTGCCAGCTGGCGTCCACTACCGTTTGGGCCGACTTCACCGTACATTCCAACGAATTGTAGGGCATGAAAAACGCTTTAACCACGCAGCTCAAACTGGGATCATTCTCGCAGTTTTCCGCAGCTTCAGTCAAGGTGACCGCACTAAATATACCCAGCACAGCAATAAGTCTTATCATCGTGTTGCAGCTCTGTTGGAGCAGCTCCCTATTTATAGAATTCTTTGGTTCCGCCAATTTGATGCAGCTCGAAAAGCGCCTAACAACCGTTTCAGAACTTGGTTAATTCTATTATACGTAGGCGTATGCGGCAGGCAGCTACGCTGTTATTTGCCAGGCCATAGAGTATATATGATCAGGTTCAATTAAATTTTTCAAATATCGATAAATATCACTTTCTTGAAGATTAGAAAATTTGTTGTCAATTTGTGACCCTCAGATTTGTAAAAATTAAAAAAAAAAAAAATTAAATAAAATGAACATAAACAATTTAAATTAAAATGCAAAAAATTAAAAATGACTTAAGCTTAAATCTTTGTTGTTTTAATTATTTAAGAATAACTATTTTTCATAGTCTAAAGAAAGGCAAAGGGAAGCAGGTGCGATTTATCGTATTTTAAAATCGATTGGTTTCATATGTTCTGCAACTTTTTATCCAAGTTTGATTTGAAGAAAGTAGCGATAGATTTAACAGGCGTTCTAGAATTTGAGAAGCGCTGCGAATCGAATTACATTGTGTAGAGATCAGATCAGCCTAACATCTTATCTTATTTAAAAGTCATAAAATGAGCCTTTGAAAACGTAAGATTAATGATTTAAATATCTTCCTAAATAAACCCGCTCAAATTCATAAAAATGAGCGTCAAATAAAGATCTAAAACAAATGTATATAAAAATATGTTCAAAGATAAATATCATAAATTTCAAAAATGGGGTTTAAATGAAAAAAGCCATGTACACCTCTTATAATTAAATAATTAAGATGACAATATATTTAAAAATAAATTGAATTAAATTTATTATTTCATTTTTGAATCGCAGAATGTTTTCCTTTCTTTTAAATTGAATATATATTTTTTCGCAAAATTGTACACATATTTTCAACGCAGAAAGAAAATAAATTTTATACAATTTGTGTAAATGCTGTGTTGTCTTTGGAAATGCCGACAGCTTCATTCATCTCGATCTCAATCTCGATCCTAAAATCAAAATCAATCGATGAGTCGTAAATCTCAGAAAAAAAACCTTTCACATTGAATTTATCACACTCGGCCGCGAATCACGAATCACTCGTGAAACAATAAATTTACGACAGTTGCAGATCGGAAAAAGTAAAATCGAATAAATAACAAACGGTATGCAAATCGACACGATCGATAGATCGTTCAACTTAAGATTTATCAATTGGAAGCGACGTTTATCAATGTTGACTTGGCCAGCGGACAAGGCCAACACTTTGCCTGCCTATGGAATCGACGCCAATTTGTTCAGATCTTTGGGGCTTTCCGCTTGCGCCATACGCCCCACGTTGGCCAGGGGAGTATAAATTATTATACATAGATACGGACCGAAGCAATTTGAAAAAGAATTCAATAACACAATGAAATGTGGCTCTTTGCGATTTCCGAGTGTGAACAAAAACTCACAACACAAACATTTTTCTAGCAGTGTTTCTCCCGGCGCAGAACTAGCTCAACTTTTGTTTATTGACAAAGAACTAGCCGAAATTTATAGCGGGTCTTATTGTTGATGCAATAAATAAATGGAACATTTCGAAAACTTCGAAAGAGAGTTGAAATTTAACAAAACCAAATTTACACATATTTTTAATTGCAATTTTGAAATCTTTGCAAATGCAAAGTTTATTCTCATAAACCGTGTGTTATCCATACTAAAATATATTAACTTTGGATATAAATAGAGCTGGCGCTGCTTAAGTACTCTCTGAAACTGTTATATTCGGCGCACACTGGCAGCCGGCAGGTGGCGCCACCCCGTGGGCGTTGTGCCAGGTGAATGGCCAGCGCGAATGATTCGCAATTTTCAGTTTTCATTGAAGACTTTGGACATAAATCAGATTATTAAGTATACGTAGGCATAAAAAGGGGAAAGAGAGAAAAACAAACGGAGGCATGCAACTCACATAAATATTAGCAGAAATTTTTATGTGGGCGCCAATTTTTCATTCATGCCAAACCAAATGAAAATGCATGGTGGAACAAGTAAGAGTGCTGTAGTCGGGCGTGCCCGACTAGCAGACACCCTGCACCCTTTTGAACACCAATGCCCCACCTACTATGAAAATTGAAATCTATGTTGCAACCAAATATATGGGCCGAGTGGGAAGAGGGTTCCAAAAATTGAAATATTCCTGATCTGCGTCTGCTTTAGTAGAATTTATAATATGAGAAAACCAACTCGTGAAATCAATTTTTGTTGATATCAAGAAACCGGGCAAGATATTCAACAAAAATTTAAACCTGTTCTGCGTATGTCCTGGGAGAATCTATAGTCGAAAAGTTTATGTCGCTAGCTTTTGTAGTTCCCGAGATCGCTGCGTTCATACAGACGGACAGGCGGATAGGTGAACAGACGGACAAGGCTAAATGAACTCTTCCTTCTGCCTGTTATATACATTAGCACACAATCAATATACCCAAGCCCGAAAAGACATAAGATGTGCGTTTAATTTCCGTAGTTATAGATAATTACGATCCTGTATTTTCCAGACCAGCTTTAACATGTTGTTCAATTCTCAAGTGTCCAAAAGCGAATTCAATCGAAGTTCAATTTGCGGAATGATCCGTCGACGCCAAAGACGCTGTTATAGTCGTAGCTCTGTCCGGCGGGCCGGAGCTTCTCGTCGATGCCGTAGTTTGCCTCGTCCCTTAAATATTCGCGCTGCTCCGTGAAGGTGTCCCACGTCTGCTGCTGGAGCTCCTCAATGGTGCCCTGCTCGCCGCCCAGGTGCGTTGGCAAATACTTTTGCGGTATGTGCGCGTACAGCGACTCCAGATTGCTGCCGTGCACCGAGATCTGTGGAGGGCGGAGGAGGAGTCTGAAACTGAGGGAAAGCGCATTTTCTACATGCTGAAATACGTACGCGATCCTGCTGCTTGGCGGGCAGCAGGGAGCGCATCATGTTGAAGCCCACTTCGAAGGCGGAGTTGATGTTGATCATGTGCCGGCCCTTGTCCCGCACGGGCATCGCGTCCTCCGCGAAGACGGACATCTTCTTGGCGATGCCCGGCGTCAGCTGCAGCATGTGGGCGGCCGTATAGCCGCTAAAGTCGAGCAGCAGGAGCCAGCCGTGGACCACGGCGTAGTCGTCATGCTGCAGAGTCAGCGCGCCCAGCGCGTGCGACAAGGCCATGATCTCCTGAAAGTTGTACTTGTCCGCCGGATAGCAGCCGGGCCGCACATAGACCAGCCGGGGTCCATCGTCGTGCAGTGGGCGTGGCAAGCGCAGGCCCACGCTGCGGGCAAACGCAAGGTCAGAGAGAGAGAGAAAGAGAGAGCGAGAGAGAGAGAGAGAGAGACTCACCCCAGGCGCAGCAGCTCGTGGATGCGTTCGCTGTCCACGTCGCGGATGGTGTAGAAGTCCGGAAACTGCGTGCGCAGCGTGTAGTATTTGTCCAGCTTGACCTTGGCCTTCTCCAGGCTGAACTTGCAGCCGCGCAGGAAGGCCACCAGGAACTGGTCGTCGCTGCGGGCGCGCAGGTGGGGCTGCTGCTCGATCCAGGTGCGCAGGGTCCCAATGTCCGCGTCCAGGCGCTCGGGCACCTCATTCAGCTGCTCGATGGCCGCGCGCTGCAGGCTCGCCGACAGGGGGCGTATTTGTGGCATGGCGCTCTAGCTCTCTTCACCGTTCGGCGGCAGCGACGACACTAAATCGATAACTTGGCGTTATCGACAGCCAGACCTGATTACCTAGCGATAAGATTATTAAGTTTAGCTTTTTAAGTGAACCATGCACTTAATTCGAGCTCCTTTATTGGTCGTTTATTGCAAATTTACTGATTTGCCTCACCTAAACATATATATGTTTACTCGATAATTGATTAGAACCTCTGCAAGGCCAAGGAACATTGATACCTCTTTGTGGAACTCCTAATCTTCCAAGCGTTATCGATCTCATAAAAATACATTTTCCATAAAAACAACAAACAAGCTGGGTTGATACTTTGCCTGGGTATATACCCTATCTGAGCGAAGTCTTTTGGCTCAAGCGATTTGTTTATAGTAACTCCCGAGAGGGTATTCAAATATTCGGCTCTTCTTTTAGGCGTGTATTATGCAAACTAAAAATCAAAATTTAGATGGTTAACGGTTCGCATTTCTTTTTGGTTATTTAAAGTTAAATTACTAAAAACAAACTAATATACTTTTATTTGTTTTGTTATTTATTTGTAGTTAGGAAGCAGAGTATTATCCGTTCTACTGAAATTAAAAAAAGTGTTTCGGCTCGAGTTGAGGGCAACCGGTTCGGTTTATGGCGTTAAGAATATTGCAAATCCGGATTTGAACCGGTTCGGTTCGGTTTGGAACCTGATATCCATATGTATAAACTATAAGTTACACCATTAAGTTGCAAATTGTTTTTTTTTTATTTTTATTTATGCTTGTTAATCTTTGTCAAAACATTTTCTGAACACCACTGGATAATTACTTATTTTTAAAAATGATTTTGTTTTTTTTTTTTAAAGCACGAATAAAACAATTAACAAAACAGTTTGTAATAAAAATTAAAGGCTTACACAAAGTACTTTATTTTGCAACAGGAATTTAAAAATTTACTTTTTTTCTATGTTCAAACAAATTTATTACGTTGAATAGGTACATACATATGTATATACATATGAACGTATGCATTTGTACATATGTAGATATGTGTGCTTTACGCGGTACATTTAATTGTTAAGGTTTTATTTACCATGTTTTCATAGTTATTTTTTTCATTTTACAATTATGCTTTACACGAACTTTGATGTTTTTGTTATCTTAATGCTCTTGTTTGCTGTTTCGCCACGGTAGTTGTAGTTGTTGCTTTGCCAGTTATCTGCGTAAATGTCGCACACACAGCAAAAAGAGACAGCGATAGCGACATAGTCACTTAAAAGCAACACACATGCACACACACACGCAAACATTAAAGTACGTATGCATGTACGTATGTATGTATGTACGTACAAAGGTACGAATATAATTCGATTGTGCTGTGGCAGACATATTGGCACCAAAGCGAGCAACAACAGCTACAGCAGGCGACAAAAAGCAAAGTGCAAAGCATCGACGCACACGGACATACATACATACAAGTGTACATGCATGTATAAAGAATAAAAGGCAAAGCTTCTGAAGACGTGTCTCTCTCTATGCTGTCAATTCCATTTCGTCTTTTGCTTCGCTGTTTGCTTTTGCGCCCGCAACCCGCACCCACGTCAAAGGCTATCAATTTTAATGCATGTCGCCTTTCGTGCCAAAAAATACGAGCGAAATGACAACAGCAACAACGATAACAACAATACCGCCGGGAACAACAACAAAAGCACAAATAAACGAAAAGCATATGACGAGAGTCGCTGCGACGCGACGCTGCAGCTGCAGCGACGGGCAGCGATGCTGTGGATGCGATAAAATACAAATACATATTCATACATACATAATCTTGTATGCATACATATGTATGTCTATATGTACACATGTATGCATGTAATGCTCGCTCAGCTGTTATTCGCATTGACCTTCAACACATTTTGTTGGCGCAAACACATATGTATGTATGTAACTGCATACATATGTACATGTATGTATACGCACTTCCTCGAGCATTTGCAAAAGCTTTACTCCAGACACTTGATTTACCACAAAAAAACTTTCCCATACAATTTTTTTTAGAGCTCTCATTAAAGTCCATCTTCCGCCGGATTCGCACAAATTTGAAGGAAAGGTGGAATAATAAGCTTATTATTCATATTGGTATATTGTAACTAAATATTTTGTTTCAATTAACAAAATTAAAATAACACTTTTTTTAATTCTAAAAATATGTATAGATGTGTTAATACATCTGTATGTATGTACATCGTTTTCTATTTTCCCTCGAATATAGAATGTTAAAAGGGTGTTCCAGTCTACATATGTATGTATGTATGTACATGTATATTTACATGTATGCATGTATGCACAAATACAAAGACAAGTTTTGATGCCTCTTTTGACATTTTGCAGCTTGCATGGAAAAGTTTCTAACCAAAAAATGAAAGGAAAAAAGATACTAAAAAAAATAAATAAAAATACGAAATAAGCAAAACATGTTCAAGTGACACCCAAGTGCTCGAATACATCAGATCCACCAGCACACAGAGCACATTTAAAATTTCTACAATTTGTAAGTATGTACAAATGTCTATTCTATACTTGTTTCTTCTCCTTTTGAATACCCTTTCCTGAGGGCATTCTAGTTTTGTTACAAAGCGTGTGCATATATAGAAATCTGTTCGTATGTACAAATTGTTATTTAATAATAAAGCTGTATGAAAAGATATTTAAGCAGAAATGTAAAAAGAAACTGAAATTAATGAGCAGGGTATTGGGTTTTCGGCATTCCAAACATTTACTTGTACCCCTTACATTCAGTTGGAAATGTGTTTTTGTATATGTATTTCAGTGTTTGCCCATTTGGCGCTGTAAACATGCCGCCAACAAATTTGTAAACAAATTTGAGACTCTGAAGCCCAAATGAAACTATAAGCAGAGTGTTTAACATTCTGACCATATAGTATATGTACATATATCGCTGGCCGATTTTCAATCTCTGATCGCAACTTAGATACTTTAATTACCTGATTACGTACTTCATATTTTTGTAACGGTTGTTAAAACAATCCAAAGTGTTTCAGAACAAATTGTGAATTATATAAGTGTGCCTAACTAAATCCATTATTTACAGAACGAATTTGTGTTATATATATAAGTATATGACGTAGCACAAACAACTTGATTCCACTTCGAATCTCGAGCTTTGAAATGATTTTAAAGGTATTGGCTCTGCTTGGCCTTTTCGGGGTATCCGTTAGGGCCTCTGGGAATGAGGACTGCGAGTCCACATTGAAGTGCCTGGTGGGCGCGTTCTTCAAGCCGACCCATTCCGTGAAATGTACGATCGCGGCGGCTAAAAGCATAGTGAATATCAACGAAGACTTTCACAGGACGATGGAGACCTGCGATGACCCGAGCATGTCCACCCATTCGGCAAAGACCATCATGAAGTACAGCAGGCACATCGAGAAGTACGGCCGTCAAATGTCCACGCAGTGTGGCAGAGGATTGTTTGTAAAGATTGGCGTCGTCTGTGCCACCAACATGATGATCGCATATAAGAAAATTATAATCGATATGGAAGCCGCTCTCCAGTTTGGCTTGGAAACTGTGAAGCACGAGACAACCTGTTTCACACAGTTGCTGGCCAAGTATTTTGCGTATTTTCCCATTCAAATTCGAAACCTGAGGAATTGCATTTTCTATTCATGAGCTTAATATTAAATGCGTTTTTAGTTCTTCATATATTTATTTCAAAATAAAGGCAACAACTTAAGATTATCATCTTCTGTACGATTGCTCTGGTCGGGAGTGCCCGACTGTCAGACTGGCAAACAGACAAAGGATATATATGGAGTCGGAGATACCCCTTTCTGCCTGTTACATACATTTGCACAAAACCCACTATACCCTATTTTACCCATTTTTATTGGTTCACGGTATACAAATTAAAATTGTACACAATTAAAAATGCATTGCCTTTAATATTACGCGCTTTCAATGAAAAGAGATCTCTTCAGATCTCGCATTAGAGCGGAAAACTGCGAAGCACTCCTGTCCATGTGCTGTGTGAAGCAGTTTCTCTCGTGGTCCACAGTTTCCAGGCCAAACTGGACAGCGATTTCCATATCCTGTATGATCCTCTTATATAATATCATGATGTTGGTAGCACTAACCACCCCAATCCTAGTAACCAATCCTTTCCCGCATTCCGCGGACATTTGCCGGCTGTGCTTCTCGATGTGCCTGCTGTACTTCAGGTAGTTCCTCGCCGTGGAGGAGGAGGTGCTCCTCAAATCGCACGTCTTGGTCACCCTTTGGAACCGCTCGCTGATGACCGTGATCTGGTTAGTCGTTGAGATGCAGCATTTCACGCAATGGGTCGCCTTGAAGAACGCGTTGACCAGACACCTCACCGTGGGCTTGCCCCCACAGTTCTCACTCCCATTGACTCGGATGGACGTGGCGACTAGGCTCAACAGTACAAACGCCTTTAAAATCATTTCTAAGCTGGAAGTGGAAGTGAAATCAACTTGTTTGTACACGTTATATACACAAATTCGTTCTGTAAATAATGCGTTTAGTTAGGCTCGCTTATATAATAATTTATTTATAATCTATGCTATTGAAAGTATAATGTATGTAATGGAATTTGTGCGCCGATTTTCCGATAAGTGTGAAACACGTCTCCAATAATTAAATACATACATTTGCAATGTTCGGGTAAAGTGCTTTGAACATGAACTTTGGGGAATACCTAAAAACCGGCAGACAGCCAAATATGAATGTTTTAACTATAGATATTTTTAAAAATTTGCGTGCTTGAATGCATGTATTTTAAATAATAAGTTGACAGTTTTGCCTAGTATAGTTCATTAGAAAACAAATTCGCTGCCGTACCACACATCATATTTAAAATTAAATCATCCTCTGAACAATCTGTTCACTTGGCTGGCTCGGGTTCTGGCACGCGAGATCTACGTTTGCGATGAGGTAAGAAATTATTTTGAGTCGAGTAGATCGGCCAACGGTACGTCCGTACATATGTACATACATATGTATGTCCATCCACGTACATAACATGTCTTTCTGCTTGTCATCTACTTATTTGTCCTCTTCTGTGACAGGTGAATGTGGGATTGCTTTGGATTGTTTTATTATTTGGGTGAGCGGAATGAGTTCTAATCAGCTCATCTTCGTCGTGGATATGGAGAAATGAAAACTTCACACCATTATTCAAAATTGTTATTGTTCATAATGCCCTTTTTTTTTGGCTTATCTGTTTGCTTCTCAGCATTTAATTTACAATCACCGCAAACTTTTAACCAAGTTTTTTTGTTTGTTTTATATACATACATTTTCAAAAAAGTGCTCATCATTAGCCCCGTTGTCGCCGGAAGTTTGGACAATTGTGGGTATTTCTATATAATTCGAAACATGAGACAATATAACTGCATAATTGCACTCTTAGAAGCAGAGCATTCACAAGTGTTGTTGAAAGTTGAGTAATTTTGTGTTTATTAACTCACTTTTATATGTATACCCTGTAGTCACAACATCATTGAATGAGCTTTTTATCGGTCAACATTTTCAAGCTGCCTTTCTGTTCAATTCTGGTTCTTTTTAGAAATTTGGTCAAAGAATGGAAACATATTCGATTTATTGATCTACGTATAAAAGAGATTACGATTCAGGTCAGGGTATTTCTAAGTCGTGCATTCTACACTGTATACTTAACCGAATCAAATTAAAGAAACATATATTTTAGTCTTTTAAATTTGTTTTAAAAGTTTTTCAGAAATTTAAATAAAAATGTTACTAATGTCGATAAAATAAAAAATGTTTAAGTACAACAATTTTAATTTCCTCATTAAAAATAATTTCCAATTAAACATAGCAACATTGTTAATTGGATTTGAAGCTAAATTTTATATACTTATAATAGAACAATTTTTGCGTAGGGAAAAGGCAAAGGGAGAGAGAAGCAGAGAAGTGGGCAGTTAATAAAACGCATTTATTGCCAATTAGACAGTTTTCCTCGTTACGCATTTTCGTCGACTGACTCATCAAAATCAATAATTAGAACGAATAGAAAATATGTTCAGATATGTGTATACTATATAATTAGCTTAACATGTTTATATATTAATATTGTAATATTCAAGAACTTTTGCATTTACGTTGGCAATGTTTCGAATTCATTTGAATTAACTTTAAATATTTATTATGGGCAAAATAAAACATTCATTCAAACCTATCATAAATAGAGTAGATAGTGCTGCAAGAAGGGTATCTACTTGTTCGAGCATTATTTTGCTGGTGCCACAAAATTGTCTCCTTTTAACTTTTTGGCAGCAAATGACTTTGACAGAAACTCAGACGAGCGGGCGCTGCGGGAGGATATATTTTATATAATTTTATGGGTCGAAGTGAAAAGTTTACAAACTACTGAGCTCAGCGGGGGCGGGGCAGCAGTGTCGAGAGTGATGGGGGAGGGGGGCTCCAACAAGGAACACAAAACAATACGAATAAAACTTGCGCCATAAAATGCGAGAATTATTGAGTCTGTCGCAAATAGCAAAACTTTTGATTCTCTTAGAAAATCTCTTAATAATCCTTTCATCTAGAAAGTGTCCCAAATTCAGCAAAGAGCTATAAACTCCATTTGTGTGTTGTTTGTTTTTTGTCAAAGGCGGAAAGGATACGTTTTTTTAGCTTCGTTAGTTTTCCTGCACATTACTTTAAATGGTTGTTTTTCTATATATTTTTGAGATATAGTATATTAAAAAAACAAACCACTATGCCACCTATATAATTATTTTAAAGAATCTTCTTTATAGGCAGGAGAAACTTATTGGGGAGGAGGGACAAATTGGTAAACTAAGTTGACAGCAGCAGAAAAAAACTAGAGACGAATAATATGAAAAAGCGTGGATCACTTGTCAGAGCTGAAAATAATTAATCTTTTCACATGTGTGTTATTTTTATTTTATTTTATTTTTTTGGCAAAACGTTTCAACTAATTTATGATATTTTTTTGTATTTAGTAATCAGCGAAGCGTTCAAATCTCTGACAAATCCCCCAGCGGACCCCCGCCATGCGTCTGGTTTTTTTTTTACTTTAGACGTGGGACGCACACGTGCCAACGGATAGGCATAAAATTGGATTTTGCCTTAAAGATATATATATACATATAAGTGTAATTTATCAAATATTTAAAGTTTATTTCTGGTATTCAACCAGAGACGCACTTTTAAAGATACATATGTATATGTATATATATATTTAGTTTGAATGGCTGTGGAACATTAAAACACCAAAACTACATATATTCGAATTTATACAAAAATAAATTGGGACGGGCTAATTAAAAAGTATTTTATCATTAAATAAGTTCGAAATAAATCAATGATATTTTTGAATCCCAAAGCAGCCCTAATGTGGTTGTAACTAATATTATTAAAAAGGTCCCAAAAACTTTCATGCCGGAAACGCTGAAACTGCTACAGTTGAGAGTGCCCAATAAGGAGATACCCTATATTCACGCACTCCCAAAATAGTTCTTAAATAACTAATACGAATATATTTCGATTAGGAACGTGTAGTAATTATTACTTATAAGAATTGGCAATTGTTAAAAACAAACAATTTATTGCAACTTAGAAATTAATTCTAGGAAAATTAATATATCTACATTTATAGCTAACTTTTCACACAAAACTCTATTTTTTATAGGTATAAGATATAAACTAAATTAAAATAATTTATGTATCCTATTGTACTTCCGAAAAAATATAAAAATATTATAATATTTCTTAGATTAAGTACTAAAAAAAGAGTTTCGTGAAATGTTCGATTTTTCAAACCATTTAGGTGGACTATTTATAGCCGCTAAGGTGTAAAATATTAAAGATTTTAGCTGGCTTTCTTGATGCCTGTTTCATACTTTTGAAAGTACAGGGTATAGGAATAATCATACGAACTGGGCTTATTAAAAACTTGGTCATAATATTGTTCAAACATAATCGTATCTTTAATTACATACAGTGACAAAGGGGGGCTTAACAAAAGACGAGGCCCAGGAGAATTGGCGCCAGGATGAGAGAACTTGGCAACTTGGATGGCACATGAAAGTGATTTCTGGCAACAAACAAATGGCTAAAGTGCGGGTGCTTGAGTGGGCTGGACGAGGACATAAACGGGGTTGACTGATTTTTGTCTCTTTGCGTTGGGCGCGTAATTAAATTCCCTGCCAGGCGACTGGAGGCGGGAGGTGGATGGAGGGAGGAGGGAGGGGCTCTGCTGCCCGAAGTGTGCGTGTTGGTAATGAGTGGGCGGTGCCGTGTGGGGCGGTGCTGGCCCATCGAATTTATCAAGTAGACAAATATTTGCTCTAATTAGTAAAATTGGACACGTTCCGTGGATGGGGCACCTGCGCTGCGGGTGTTGACTGATTGCCCCGAAATCGTTTGTTGCCTTCGATTTGGGGCCGCTCATTAAATGCCGCTGGTCAGCCGTGGACGTTGGGGAAGGGAAGGGACGGGGGCTGGGGCCAGCCTGAAAATTAGTTAAAGACAGTAAATGCCAATTGCGTGCCCCGAAATTCTTGAATGGTTGTTTGCCTTGGCATTGTTTAAACCGATTAACGCTTAATATCCTGCTGATTGGTAATTGTCTGTACATGCAGATTAAGTAATTTACAGAAGCTTCCGCCACTGCGTGTTCACAGTAATAACCAACGCCCCCTCAGCCCCCCTCCCCTCCCAGCCACCACAATGAACCCTAACATTAAGAAAGTGTGGCACACAAAAACTTTTCCCTTACACTTGAACCCTTTAACTACATGCAAAGGGACCTGCCTGGGGCCATCCAACTGGTTCTTACATTTATTGGTGTCCTTACATACATTCACGTCCACGCCCAGTGAAAAAAGTGGGAATCTTGTACTCAAATCAAGTCGAAGCATGAATGCAAACCGATTCACTTTGTCGACTGTTTAGAATAAATAAATAAATAAAAAATAAGTCGAAATTGAAATGATTTATTTATAATTTAAAACGATAATTGTATATTTATTATTTATAGGTCATTTTATTTGTTGTGTTTTATTTTCATCACACTTTAAAAAACTGATTCGCTTCGGGCTTTTTGGGCATTTGGTTCGGTTTTTGAGTCCAAACCGATAAAATTAAAGTCAGAACAAAATTCAAATATTAAGTGTTTCTAATAATTCAAAAACTTACTAAATATAAGGCTTAAATTCCAGTACTTGAACGAAATTTTTTCCACTCTTTTGAAATAACACGCATTGAATTTTAAACATTTCTCTCTATTTTTTTTTTAATTTTTAAATGAAGTTAAGAATTGTATTATATTTTAGAAATGAAACTTGTTAATGGCATCTTACAGGAAACATTTAATTGGCTTATCTCGAATTCAAACATAAATTTCCAAAATGATGAAAAAAATAATTTTAGTGATGGTGAATTTCTGATTATGTTCATTATTCTAAATTATAAATTATTTATTAAAATATATTTATTGAATTCAAATAGTAAAATAAGCAGGGAAATAAATTCGCAAGAATATTTTAATATATTTGATTGTATTTTAAGTTAATTTTTTAGGTCTAGGCCATATTATTAATGTGAAAACTGTTTAATTGTTGTTAAAATCTAAATGTTATACATATTTTTCATACAAACAGATTATACAAAGAATAAAATTAGCAGGGCCTGGGTTGAACTCCAAGGTGTGGCCGAGAGTTGTGGGCCAAGTTTAAGCACAGTTCAAGAAACGAAGTCAAACAACAAATCACAGAAATCCTGTGACCCAACAACGACCAGCTGACCTAACCCATTTGGGCCAAAAACAAATGGACAGATGAGGGAGGGAATATATACGTATATATGTAGAGTATGTGTGTGTGTGTGTGTGTGTGTGTGTGTGTGTGGCTATCGATAGCCCAATAGGGAATGCCAAAGAAATATACTTCAATAATTCATTGGAATCATGATAAATGTCCGGATTTCACTCTGACATTCGCAAAATATACTGAGGTCAGCACACACACAGCAATCCTTTCGCACAGATTGGGATTCTGCTTGCGTGTTGACTTGGCCAACAAACTGCTGGCCATGTCAGTGTTCGCCGTGCCTCACTGTGTGGGGCGTCCTGTGTGGCGCTTCTGTTGAGCTTAATGTTGCATGTATGATATACTTACCACGGCTAGTTGGCATGGGCAACAGTTGCCAAGTAGTTGGTGCTGATTCAGCTACTCGATTCGAGCGGGGATCCGCTGGAGAATAAGCAACAACAACAAGGTGCGCAGTCCGGTTGAACCCAGAACTCGGATTTTAAAATGAGGCCAATTCAATTTTAACGACTCTGCGACATATGAGACCAGATAATACTAGGTTTAGTTGCTTTCGGAGCCAACACAAAGTTGGGAGCGACTTTTGACTTCCTTGATCCTTATATAGCTACGTTGACTTAGCTGCGTCTACAATTTACCGACAACATTCTCATTAAATAAGCCTTCAACGTTTGGCTGAGAGACCCAAACTGAAAACTTTGCCAAGTTTGGGTTTGCCAACAGGTCGCATCAAAAGCTTTTCAACTTTTCTGTTTGTTTCTTGTAATTGATAAATTGTATTAAAAGGTTTGCATAACATCCCAATTATTGTGAACGATTTGTGCCGCAATGCAGAAACTTTTACTTTCTGTATTCGATGTCTCCTTTCTCTTTCTCCTACGACAACCCAACAACGATTTGTGAAGAGCAACCGAAGTCGGTTTGGCTGAATTCCATTCCTTTAAAATAACGAATCGATAAGTTCGATTTTGTAATTAAAAAATATAATAAATTAAATTTAAAATTAATTAAATAATTAAATAATATAATATAATATGTAGTATAAGAACATCTATGTCTCGTATTCAAGAATCTGAACTCAAAAAAATCAAATATAAAATTTCAGAAATTCAAAAATATTTCTCAAAAATCGAATTTTAGGCTAGAACTCGCTCAGATTTAAAATTAGGCGGTAAACCGCCAAACCAGACCGATTTCTGACTACCTCCTCTAACTTGGTTTATTTTGAGAGCTGTGTTCAACAGAAGAGGAAGGCAACCATGAAAATGTGTGGCTAAATTGTATAACTGAAATAAATTGTATTATGCTCGCCATGGGTAATCGATATGATGAAGTGGAAGAGTGCCAGAGACGGGGGACAGGTGTCCAAAATGGATCGGTTAGTATAGCCGATTTCGACACTTGCGAGCAGTCCCCTCAAGAACGTTGGAAATGAAGACGCTGTGGGTTGTTGCAACACTGTCTGTGGCGCTCCAGTGTGCCGTGTGTAGTCAGTGGTCCATGCCGTCGGGCTTTTCGACCCGTCTGTTCAGGAACATATATTTCGCCGATGTCTATATGTGCGTGAAGAACACAAGCAAGCAGCTGTATCAGCCCACCCGCAAGTTGGAGAAATATGTGGCCAAGTGCACAATGCCGCCCATCGGCGACCCAGTGGCGAGTGGGGTGAAGAATCTCATTGCGGCCATCAAGGGCATGAACTTGGAATGCTCGAAGCGCTATATTCTGTGCGTGACCTCTCTGCTGGATGCGGTTTCGACGCTGGTTGGCGAGGGCCTAAACCTGATTGTTGTTTCTCTGGGCGAGGCGTTTCAATTTGAGATGCCCTTCTTCGTGTGCGCCTGGCCAGTGTTACGGGAGCTATTTTGTCCATTGTCCAGCGCAATTCAGGAAATTAATGTATGTTTGGCTAAGGTGTAAATACAAATTCGGTCGCTTCAAATTGAATAAACATTGTTAAATCATAATAAAAATAATATTTCGATTATTCTATGTCTTCTATGATCAATCTAGGAATTTTTAGTTTAGCTTTTTTTTTTATACATTTTGTAATAACAAAAATCAAATTTAAAGAAAAGAGAGATTTAAAAATTTATGGAAATAAAAGACAGCAGATTTTCGTGAAATAACAGGAGAATTTTGTGACAGTGTAAAAATGATCGATTACAGTGATTAGTGCATATTGATACAAATATTATGTCATATAAATTTTATTAGACAATTCTGTAAACCGATAAGTAAAGGGTTTCAATCCCTTAAAATTGTGCTCTTTACGTTGCAATAGACGATGTCGGTGGGTAAGACTATGGAGGTGCACAGTAATTTTTGAGCATATGGTAGTTGACACTTATCGGCTATTGTCATGTTACCAAATAGAACTATTTCGGAAACTTCGATCAGAGATCGATTCATTTCATATAGTTCGATAATCAATCGATGAACGCAGCTCGGCAAATTCGATTTCGATTGTCCATCGGAACCAAAACATTTCTTGCGAATTATCGAGATTCTCAGTTTTATCGCCTTAACTGGCGGCAGAATATCGCCAAAGCCTTCCAGGTGCGCTGGAGTTTTTGGACAGTTGACGAATGATTTAACAAATGCGTTTATTCTCTCTTCTAGCAGATCGAATTTCGACATAAAGCATTGGAGGCTTCTGTGAGATACATTCTGAAGCAAATGATTTTCGAGTATGGATTTTGGCATTGGCGACACTTTAATATATCTCTCATGGCTTGTACGGTAGACCCTATTTGATTTTCCTCTTTTCTTTAGGCTGAGAAACATTTGTTAATTAAATAAATCAATTTATGGATTTCAATATACATACAAAATCGTAGAAGACGGTATAAACTCATTGCCAACATGGTTTTTATCATAGAGATCCCTGTAGTATCCCCTATAATAATTCAAAGGCTTCGTTCTTACGTTATCCTGACTCTTTGCCTCGAACAGCAAAGTACTTGCTGCTATTGCAACGATCAGAATTGTGATTTGGTCTCCCATCTCCAAGGGGCAGCTGTGTAATAGTTGGGGTCTGTCTCGTGTCGAGTGGAACTTTATGGGTCCACATTCGAAATCTAGCTGGATATGGCTAAATTCAAATTAACTGCGGTGCGAAGCCAATTTCAATTTATTTACCTATTTATAACTGCACAGTGTTCTTATAGCTACAAAAAAAAAAATACTTTTAACAACACGGAAGTTATTCGAATAGTAAGCGACTACCACAGATGGGTCTGTTCTGATACCCTGGAATTTAGAAACTCTTCAACTAAGGGGACTTCCAAGAAAACTAAGTCTCTTCTTACTCAGGGCAACATTTTAATTTCTCTCTCTGCAAGTGCGACAGAGGTCGGGACTTTAAATGGGACTTTAAGTCGCATGGGTGTATCCCGACTGCCCAGCTACCCTGGTATCCTGTTATTGCTCGGACCACCGCAGATATATAACTAAATAATAAACTGATATATAAAACAAGTCGGACCTAACCAACTACGTAATACTCGATCTCAGTACACATTAGTTATTATTTGTAGTATATATTATTATAGTTATTTTGGCAAAATAAAGAATTAATTAATAAGTGGCCAACATTTTTCGGCTCGAACTTAAGACGAGGTCACCCAAACACTGTCTGTCAAATTTGGGAGATATAGTTTTTCGCAATTTGCGGGAGGCGGGAAATTTTTGACAACTGACAAAAATGTTGACAAATAAAGCTCTCGGATCCATAGTTCCCATATTTCAAATTCTATAACTTTGTCAAAACTGCACAGATTTTCATGTTTGAGGGCATTTTTTGTCAAGGTTCATCCTTTAGATTGAATCTGTATTTAAAATATATTCATTATTGGATTGTTTCATAAATATCATGACTCCCCCCTTAATAATTTTCGAAATTTTTTTTTTTTTAGAAATGTAAATTTATATTTTTAATCGATTGTGGTTGCCACAAACTGTTAAAAAAACAACATTAAACCCGATTCTGAGGGGGTTAAATTTATTGTCAAAAATCATGCCGAAATTGACATATAAAGCTCTCGGATCCGTAGCTTCCATATTTCAAGCGCCCATAACTTTTTTCAAAACTGAACCGATTTTCTTTTTCATGGTTTGTCTTTTAGATTGATTCTGCATTTCAAATATATTTATTATTGAAAATACAGGAGTATATATTCCAAGTTGCACGTCTCTAGCGTCAATTGCGTTCATACGGACAGATGGACGGACAGACGGACGGACGGACGGACAGCAAGACGGGTTTGTGCGAGTGCGATTAAAAAAACGTTCCTTACTTGTTTAATAATCAGTTTGATTTTCATGGGTTCGGGGTTCGGTTCAAAATTGAAAAGTAGTTGATGTTCCGGGTTCGAACCGGTTCGGCTCTCGCAGCCCAGCAGACTTCGGCACTTGGCAGGCGCAGAAACAGTCGATGTGGCAAATCTGGAAGATGGATAGCTGGCGATAAATTGGCAGACAGATTTGCGCTCAATTTCTCGGCTATCGACGACAGCACTATTGGAACTCCGGAGAGAGCCAGAAGGATCAGCAAGTATGCCCGGGGGATTAAAGCGCACGCCAATTGCCGTGCGGGAAGCCTGGGAACCGATTTTCGTTTTGGGCCTGCCGTTAGACGGGTGCCATAAGCGCACTAAATGGTCACGGACAATCCGAAAATTAAAGGCAACCCCTGAGGGAAGCCCAAGACATAAAAGGACACAGGTGAGGGCTGCAGGTCGAGCGCGCTTGTTGCAGCGTGGGAAACTCGAAACGTGAATAGAGCACAAGAAGAGGCCAAATAGGAGCCGGGACTCTGGCATGTGCAGAAAATCCATCATAACTCTGACAATGCATATGGGCTGCCAGGCGGAACAATGGACGGGGACGGGGGCAGGGGCAGGGGCAGGGGCAGCGGCGAGGGTCAGTTGGTGCCTTGCGCTACCTGGCCACAGGTGTGCCTGCGTGTCAAACGCTCGTTTGCTCTCCAATTAGCCAGCCATGCGTACCTAAGCCCACGGAGTTATCGATAACACCTCATACACTCCACTTCAATCGCAATCTTATTTCGCAGTCCTCTTTCCTAGCATTCCCCTCAAATTCCTAATTTACATGTTAAGTCCCTAAGCGGCCAGGCACAATAGTTTTGTAGGTGTATTATACATATTGGGTTTGTTTGATGTGTCTTATTACGCCGACAATTCGTCCGCGTCAGAGGAAGTGTTATAATAACAATAATAATTAAGATCTTTTTCGACTGTTTTAAGCGGTTTTTACGAACGAGTATTGCGCAGTCGGCTACACCCGATTCTAAAATATAATCACTACCAATTAAAAGCCAACTCTTTACCCACTGTAAAATCCGATATTTAGTAAACTGTTATTCGATTTTTTCCGAGTCTTAGAATTGAAGGTAAAGTTGTGCTTCCTTTTATTTCCTGGATTTATTTTTCTTCTTTTTGATTTGACTTGATTTGTATATAAAATATATTGAAGCCATTCAGATGTGGTTAAATAAATTATTAAAATTATTATTTATTTAAAATGACTCAAACCAGCTCGTTAATGGCATTAGAGTAGATTATGTAGTATAAATTTATTATTTATAATCATTGTTATTATTACTGGGGCTTTTTCCTATCTGATAAATAGTTTGTTATTCGACTTGTGTATTAGTTTTATGAAATTTATTATTTAAAATTACAGCCCTCGAATGATGCTCTCGCCCCGACTGTTGACGTAGCATTTTGCTAAAAATCACTTAGAAGACCGCAAAGTTGTTCAAGTTTGCATTTTGCATTTGGCATTGTCATAAATTAAATGCGTGAAGGAGCTTGCTGCGGCGAGGGGCAGGAAGCGCATGAATCAGTTGCAACTACACAACTTGAGAATAAATTTGTAATTCAATAGGTTGAGACAACAGTTGCCGAAGAGGCGAACCAGATGATGACTACCATAATGCTGGCCATGATGACGATGATAATGTATATTGGAATGCTGCTAAATTACAATGCATTATTCATGCGCATCAGGACACGGCGAGGAGCTGGCGAATAAACACAAAAGTGTAAATCACTTTAGATAAATGAAGATGTAATGCCAAAAGGCTGACGTACTCGCAAGCACATCCTGTCCGGCGCCGCTCTACAAGCTCTTCAGCACGGCAGTCCTCGTTGAGTTCCCCAGCAGCGTCCTTGTTCCGTGTTCCTGCTGCCAATCGATTCATTCAAAGTTGCCAACTGTATTACACGTTTATTAATTTGCTTTTGTCCGGATAGACTTTAACAACTGAAGGGTTCCCCCTAGTCGTCCTTGTTTACTGTCGTACTGGCTAACATCTGCAGAACTTAAAGTTGACTAGATATCCAAGCTAATTTGAAAATGCAATTTGCTGTCAGATTGAAGCGAACTTTTATACGTTTCAATTTCAATTCGGTATTGAATTACAGCGAGCAACCAATTTAAAATACTCGTGTATATTCGCAAATTTATTTATTTGGCTACAAAATATATATTTTTATGGCCCTTGGGGGCAGCTGCCGGCAAATCGGACCATTCGTCTTCCCAGTATCGATTCGAGGACCTCAAGCCCGCGCTGGGAACGGCACAGACCGGGCCCGACCGACCCAGGGGCCCCAATTGACTCCTGGGCTGTCCGACGCAGTGGCACAAGCGATTACCCAATTTCACGTGCTTAGACTGCAGTCCAAAAAGGGTTGGCTCGGGGCCCTGACCGGGCAGCTCCGGCGTCTATCGTCTTTTGATTGATTGCTGCCAGTTACAGCGCACAAATTGAATGACCAATTGCTGCTCCGACCCGGCCGTGGAGCCAGTCAAAAATGATAAATAGACCAAATGACCCATTTAACTGTTGCGTTACGTCTTGGTCCTCGGGCCGCATCTGCTCCAGCTCCTACTCCTACTAGGACTCGTAATTGAGTTTCCCTGATTGGCCTTGGGGCCACGGTCCGAACATTTAAAGAGGATTCGGGCAAATTAAAAGCAAACAAACAAACATCCAAATCCTAGCAAACTCAAGGTGGGTTCAATCTATTTGTGGAGCTAAGTTCCGAGGGCTGGCAATTATTTGACTGGGACTTAAGTCCGAATCGGTCGGTTGTCTCAGAAAGCCCATCAGCCCAACTCTTTTTGTGCATATTTTATTGTGCGGTTTTTCCATTTTTTTTACAACATTTCAAAGTTATGCGATTATTTTTGCTTTTGTATTTTGTATTGGGCTCCCCTTTGTAAATATTTCTTTTATTGTAAGATAGGAAACAAATTGAATTTGATTCTGAATTAACGTTTACTCTATTGATGAAGAAGTCTTGTTTGTAGAGATCATAATACTTCGCACCAGTGAAATAAATATAATTAATTACAAATAAAAGAATGTTTATTCAAAAGATATTACTCCTCGTTTCTTCAAATAAGTTTAGGTATTGATATGCCCTCATTTTTTCTGAGTTGTTTTCCTTTTCTTTTAATGCATTTGGTTTATTTAAAGTTTTGGTTTATAATATATTCTAATTTTGTAATATTTTTTTAGTTGATGCGCTCTTTTAAAGTTATGGAACAAATCTTTATTTTTACAATATCAAAAGTTTCTTTTTCATGCAATATAGAATACATTTATAGCTTGTTACTTTAGCAATAATAATATAGCTGTAAAAATAAAGTGATAATATTATTACTATTATAACTATTACTACTACTATTTTTACTACTACTGCTTCTTCGTCTACTTTAACTCCCACTTCAACTACTACTACTATATATGCTACCTTTTTTTTTTACTACTACTGCTTCTAGTATATCTATTGTACCTCCACTATACCTTCTATTTACTACTCCTGCTAGATATAGCACCACTACTAATACTTTTACTTTTAATTGGGCTTGTCAAATCACATTTGATAACTTTGTGGCCAGCACAAACGCAGTTTTTAGTCCATATTCAGAGCCGTTCGATTGGAAAGCAGGGCCTCAATTATTGGTATTTTGCAAACGCTGGCTACTCTACAATTAACCGTTTCAATTGTCGTTTTCCTGTGGAAAACCCGCAATTATCAAAACAGTCACAGCCATGGCCATGGCAACGCTCACCGGGGATCCGTGCCAGGGATCCTAAGTATGTACGTCAGGCGGCCATTCATCCAACCATCCATCCATCCATCAGCTACATAAATATAAATGCAACAAAATGTTACTTTCTCCATTCCATTATTTATTTTTGTTGTACTCTACAGCCTTTGAGGACCTTTGCTTTCCACGGCCATTGTTGGCATTGACAAAAGGCAACCGAGGGGGGGAGCTCAATACTACTTATTTTATTTTATTTTTTTTTTGCTTGCCCAAACGAAGGACGGCAATTACAGGACCGAGGGACAGAGTCAGAGTCTGACTCAGACTCGGAGTCGGAGTCGGAATAAAAGGGTTCTTCGGGCATTAGCCGGCCTTATAGCACACACACCATTAGCGAAATGCCAGGAACGCGAGGGAGCGGGAGAGAGGGGGGAGGGGGAGGAGGAGGGAGAGAGTGTTAGAGAGCAGGGCCTTGAGAGAGAGAAATAGCGACTGTTACCTTTGTTTGTTGGTCGTTTGCCTAAGGGAAGCAGGACAGGAACAGGAACTGGAACTGCGACTGCGACTGGGACTGGGAATGGTTTTGGGCACGGTTCGGTTCGGTTCGGTTCGGTCTGGTCTGGTCTGGTCTGGTCTGGGCTGTTACGGCCTGAATCCCGCCCACCACTTCCGTGACGCTGATGGCAAAGACTTTTAGCCGAAATGTCAATTGAGGGAAAATGTGCGTACTTTGCAAACAGAGCGCAAATACTTATGTAATACAAACACACTCACTAGCGCACACATACACTCACACACACATGTGCTTACACATGTCTAGGTCAAATGGAAAAACGAAAGAAAAAAGAGAAAAGAAGAAACCTGCCGAGGAAAAATGAAAAGCTTTTGGCTAAATGAACCGGCGACGTTCTTATGTGGAGTATTTTGGGGGGTGTGGTAAAGGGGGGGGGGGTTGGGGGTCGGGCGAGGGTTCTGGTAATGGTTGGGACAACTGCTGATAGTCGGCTAATAGAAATGCGTACATATTGACAAAAACTCCCGGGGGCATGATTCAATGATAACGCGGCAGCTGCTATTAGGACCGATATGCGATATCGGTCCCCATATGCATGAGGACCCCCATTTGTGAAATGAACAGATAAAAAGGCAGTGCAACCTGATTGACGCGTGAGCTGATCACTGATTAGCCAATCACAGCGTCAAGTGAGCATGGAGGTCAATGCGAGCCGGAGACAGGAGCCGCAAGTGGACTAAGTAGTTATGATATTGATCAACTTTAGTAAACTTATTATTAATTAATTAAAATTAATTTAAATAAAAATTAGTATTATAAAATAATTGGTTTTCATAAACTTTTTTTGTTTTTCTTCAACTTAGAAACAATTATTTGTAAAGATACTTGCCAGCGATTAAATTAATTAAAATTGAATTAAATAAAATATAATATAATGAAATAATTTAAATGTGCAAATATGCTTGCTTTTCATATGTTGTTTTTACTTTAATATGAATTATAATATTTCAACTTATAACAATATATAATACTGATTTAAATTAAATTTAATAAAATATAATATAATCAAATAATCAATATGTGCAAATCTTATTGGTTTTTATAAGCTGTTTTTGATTTTCTTAGTAAGAGTTAACAATGATGATAATTATTTATAAATATACTTTATAAATAAAATAAAATTTAATAAAATACAGTATAGTAAAATAATTAATATGAGCTTGGTTTTCATAAGCTGTTTTTGATGTTCTTAGCCAATATAGTGTTATTTAGTAATAGTTATGATATCTCAACATATAATAATATATAAAAATAATTTAAATTCAATTTATCAGCTTGGTTTAAGAAACTGTTTTTGATGTTCTTAGCCAGTATTAATCTTGCAGTGGTTGCAGCTTATGTTTTGGGAAATTTGTCCGGCCTACCCTTTTGCTGTGGGTAGTTTGGCCATCACAGATAGGCCATATTTCCGGCTGTTCACTCGTCAAAAGTGATGTGGATTCGAGGCATCAACTCGGGCTGGCATCTGATGCAGATAAAGGCATAAAGGCATCCGAGCTGCTCGGAACGTGAGGTTCAGGTTCACTTTAGCAGTGTTTACTCGTACAGACGTACTTGTGCTGCATATTCACCGGCAGCCTCCAACTTGTCCATTGTTATTGCTACTGCTCTGTGGCGATGTGTGTGTGTGTGTGCGTGTGTGCGTGTGCGTGTGCGTGTGTGTGTGCTGTATGGCTATTTGCCCGGGGTTTTGTCGGCTCTTTGCATTGTTTGTTCGCATTGTTTCACATGGGCGAGGTGCACGTAGTTCGCATAGTTCGTATTCAAGTCAGGAACTCCTCTCGATTCTTTGGCACTCATGCAAAACGCACAAAAGTGCGCACAGTGTCCGTTTGCCAGAGGATATTACTGCTGCTACTGATGCCAGCTCCAGCTCCAGCTATTGCTCCTGTTCCTGTTCCTGCTCCTGCTCCTGCTCCTGTTCCTACTCCTGTTCAGCACAATGCGAGGCATTGTTTGCACGGCTCTAGTTTTAAACACGTTTACAAAGAACTCCGCTTGGATTCTCTTTTGAAATGTGCACGTTGAGCCTGAAACAGTTTTGCCTCCTCTTCTTCCCTTTTTTGTTCACCTTTGTTTCTGACTTGGCTCTCGGCTCGATATCATTTATGGTGTGCATTGAATAGAACAGAAATGGACAGAAAAGTTATTTTTATGCTGCTGCCCAAATGGCCAAGGACCGGGATTAGTGCTGTGAAATCCGAAACCGAAGAATGCTCGCTCGAATTTCGAAACATTTCCAACACTCTTCGGCGCAATTATTCCATTTCCAAGTTGGCCGGCATGGAGCATATATTAAGCACATATTTCCTTGCCGCGAATCTTCTTGCACTCCTCGCGCATAAATCAAAGGAAAATATTGCTTGCTTAAATTAGAGGCGCCTCCGACCTTCGGGTCGTGTCAAAGTTCAGCTAACTGTTTTACAGTTGGAAAACTTACAGTTGGCCAGGCAGCATAATTTGAATAAAAAACACGTTTAAATTTTTAATAGAAATCGTAAATTATTCGCACCCGCCGGAGCTCGAGTGGAAAAGTCGCCCCTTTGTCGCACATTGGCACAGTGGGAACGCGACAGCTTTCATCGGTTATCAGGCGCTCGGAAAATGATTTTCAAATGCTAAGCAGTTCTTCCAAAACAACTCGCTAAGCCGCGCAAGGAACGCGGCCCAAGTGGAGCGAAATAAGCAATTTCCAATTGGATTCCTATTACGCATATACATGTAAATATATTTAAATTGTTGGGAATCTGGCAATATGGTCGGCGTGAGCGGGCGCCTGATTCGCAATCTTGTTGTTGCTGCTTAACATTGCTGCGCGATGGCTTATAAATTTTAGATGTGACTCATTTAACTTTTAATTGGCAATTAGTTTCAAGTTACGCAGCAAATTTGGCTCAAGTTTCTCAATTATTGATGTTTAAATTGCCACTGCCAATTGCCGCACTCGTCTATCCCCAGCCCGCCCCATCCCGCCCCATCCATCCGCAAGCCGCGATTCGCAGCATGTTCACGTTCCCATCGCCCCATGTCAGCCAAAAGGGCGCAACTTTCGCCCAAGTACGTAACGCCCGGGAGGCCGTCAATTAAAAAATGATATCTCACAACCGTTTCCAATGCATCGCGCAATCTAGCCTAACTGACTTTTCCACCCATCCACTTTGCCAACTTTGCCTCTGCTGGTATTTTCCATTAAATATTCAAATTGTGGCCCTTTAAACACGGCATACGTCAATAATTGCCACCCGCATCAACATCTGCATTTGCATTTGCATTTGCATTTGCATTTGCATTGGATTGGAAAAAATTGAGCAATTTGTTCGTCAACCATTTGAGACCAAGAAAAAACCTAAAATCAGCTTGTAAAATACCTTTATATTTTGTTTTTGTTTATTTTACATTAAGCATGTTCTAAAGTATTGCTCAAAAACTTAAAATTTGGTTTAAAAATGGCAATTTTTTATTGTTTCTTGGATCTCTGCGAAAGGTTGTCATAAAAATGTGAAAATAAAAAAATTTAAAAAAAATCCATTTCGTCCTTAGGGATCGCAAAATTTAATTTGAAGATACAAACTCGTTATTTAATTCTGTATTGTAAAAAAATATATTTAAGTTTTGGGTTTCTGATCAAAGAGGAAACAGTGTCTGCCCCCAATCCCCAAACAGCTTCTCCTCCCAGGGATGGGCCCGTCAGGAAAGCGACAGCAGAGTTGAGAGTGGCATTGAAATTGTAATAAATGTCATAAATTGTTAACAGCTGATTGCACTTGATTATTTTTGTGGCAGCCGGGGCCAGAAGGAGCGCGCGATATACGGCTAGAAAGAGAGAGAGAGAGAGAGAGAGAGAGATTCACACCTACAACGATGGCAGCGACTGCTGCAGCAATAATAAAATCGAAGCGCGTGCGGTTTTAATGGGCCCCACACTCCCGGGTGAGGGCGGGGAAAGGAAAGGCGCAAAGAAAAGTGGGAAACGTTTTCGGGCCTATCGCAGTCGTAAAGGACAACGGGACTGAAATCGGCCGCAGATAGTGCGAAGCATTCTCGAGTTGTTGTTGTTTGTCGTTTACGACCTGTTTCCGTCGATGATTTGCCTGGCAAAATGTGAAGCCGTACACTTACGTGCATATAATATCATATTATATCGTATAATATTTTATGATTTTATTTCAATGTCAAACGAAGGGAGAGCCGAGGGAATGGTCAGCCCTGGCCAAGGCGGACAAGTTGATGGTCGTCTGTCGGTTTTAATTTGCCATTTACACATCATAAAATTTTGGAGCGTGTCTGTTCTCCACTGCGAGGGCATTCCAGGAGCGGCCACGCCCACTTCGGCGTGTCGAAAGGCAACAGCAACAGCAACAACAACAACAACAACAACAGCAGCCATTAAATGTCGTTTGGCAATAAAATGCGAATCTCACTCGTCGCTGCAGCTCCTAACCCCAATATTTGAGCAATCTAGAATAGAGCCCGACATTAGAATCTCAGTCACAGTGGGCCGCAACCACTCAAAATCTCATCTGGTATTTGCCCGGCGGCCAGATAACAGCAAAGTTTGCAATTTAGGTGCTTGCGAACGGGTCCAAACATCATTTTTAATGGGCATCAACCCAGGAGCACTTCACGGCAAAACCTTTTAAAACCAAAAAAAAAAGGGGGGAAAACAAAAAAAATATGTCGAATGTCCCAGTTTGAATGTTGACGACTAACAAGCTGCCATATCGCCTATGCAGGCCTGGCATTAATATGAAAATCATGTAAGCCCTCGTTGCCGAATTAGTTCTTGCCACAAGCCCACTCGCCCCCATGCGCCCATGCCCCCATGACCCCCACCCTGCGCCCAACCAATCGCAAACGATGCCCAAAAGCTGCATTCCGCACCAAACGAGAGGCTTAAAGTGAGCACTGGCCTACAATCTGGTACATTATGTTTTTTTTTTTGAATACCCTGTAATGCCCTGTGGGCATGCACGTTCAGACTATATGAGAAAAGTTATTATTTGCGAAGTTTTAAAATTAATTAAAATTTTAATAGTTAAGTTTGAAATTAGTTTATTCGAAATAATAAATGTTCCTATTATTTTTCTCGTCTAATATTTATTATAAATATATTTTGGCAAATCGAATCTCTGATCAATATTTATGTAGCTTGTCTCGTAAGCAATTCGAATAATAGAGGGTATATTGTAGTCGAGTAGTCTTAAGTGTACTATGATTAGTGTTGTTGTTCTTCTTCTTGTTGTTGGGCCATTACACGTGTGTGTAGACCCTACAGTGCACCCCATTCTGCGGTTGTGTGTGGGTTATGAAAGGGTAACTGCGAGTATTGGTAAATTTCATTTGAGTTTTGTGTTTGTATTTGCAAGTGAGTTTGTTTAGTTTACAGGGTAGCTGTTGGCCTCTGTTCTGCTGTGGGCGGGGTGTCTATAGTGTATAGTATATAAGGCGCTTAATATGCAAAGTTTGTAACTTAATTTAAATTCCCTTGGCGTGCACTTATTACTTTGTGCCAACTTTGTTGCTGTTGTTGTTGTTGTTATTGTTATTGTTGTTCCCGTTCCCGTTGCTGTTGTTGTTGTTGTTGTTGTCGCTGCCTGGCACTAAAACAAAACCTAAACTAAAACTGAAACTAAAACAGCCAACAACTTGGCACAGCCCACACTTTATAGTAGTCGCACATGAAAACAATTTTTTGATAATTAAAGTTGAGCATTCTTTGGACCTGTGTGTGTGCGTGTGTGCTTAGTAGGCCCAAAGCAATTGCCACTGTTGGCATTGGGCCCTGGCTCCATTTCAAGTGTCAGGTTTCGGAGAGTTGAAAAGTTCAACAGAGAAAAACTATGCCCCAACTTTGGCTTTGTCCTCACTATGCCTACATCGCATCGGACCACGTTTGCACCAAGTATATATTTCTTATTTTCTCTTCTTTTTTTTTTTTGCATTGGAACCGAACCAAGAGCAGCTGCAAATAGAAAAAAACAAAAGTGAATAAAATGAGCTGAGAACTTTTTGACTGGTCCACAACCAACTTGCAAGTTAGTTAAAAACAATATCCTAGAGATTATTATTAACAACCGTTTGCTTAATATCTTGGTAGCTCCAAATCCTTAGCTAACATTAGATCGAATTTTTTGCATTTGTGATTTTATTTATGTCATAAAAGTGATATTATACGAACTAAACGTTTTATTAGATCTTGTGGTTCGTGTACATATTTTTAAAATTATTATTAAAAATTGAAATTAAAACCGATAGAACAGTTATCTAAAGGTGTTAAGCCCTTGCAGACAAATATATATTTTTAGTTGGGTTTGCTATCATAGAAGAGTGTTCTATATAGTTGTTCGATGTAGAAGCAATTGCTAAGTTTGTTTGGGATATCTTTGAAAACAAAATAGATTGACCGATCGTTGCTATGGAGGAAATAAAGACTTTAAATTGTGTTCTTGTAATATCTTTTTAAAGGCTGAATATTCTCGGCAAAAGAGTTGTCTAAGTTAATAACGAGATTCCAGGTTCGAAGCTTAAAGTTAGGTTTACTATTACTATATATATATACTATACCAATGAAGACAGCAATAATAAATGTAATAATAATTATTATAATAAAAAGAAGCAGTAAATGAAATATAAGTAGTTCAAGTTGATTTTGCATATACTTACTTAGTTCCCTGGCTTTAGCCTGGCACTCAGGACTGCAATAAAAACAAAGTCCTGTTGAATCTGCTTCGGTCGGCTTTTAATGTAGTTTACTTTAAAAAGCTTTTGCAAGAGCGTTAATAAATAAGTATTTGGATGCCGGTTTCCGTTTGCCAGCTGCGACCGAAGTGACAATTCCAAATGGAGTAGGGAGCGGGGTGAGGGGGTTGTGGGGGCCGTGGGGGGGCATTTCAAGGCAGTTGGCAGGCTGGGCAGGACATTATTTAAATTGCCATCAGGTTAGGACAGGCAATAAATTGAAATGCGACTACGGATGATGAAGGGCGGGGTCCAGGTGCAGGGGGCGTGGGCGTGGGCGTGGGCTGCTCACAGCTCTGACAGCCGCCTGAAATGCATTTAAATAAATAAGCTTCGGCGGTGTAAACAATGCGAGAAAACAAGTTACATAATATGTACGTGTGTGTGTGTGTGCGAGTGTGTCGAGTATATTTTACATCATTTCAAATGCGACATAATTAAAAATGTCACTTGTTTTCCCGGTGGCCCCCGGGGACCCGCATTCTGGCCCACGAACCTGGTCGCACCTGTGCGGCGGCTGCGGCTCACCAAAAACTTTTCGCACATAATTTATATACTAATGCGCGTGTGTGTGTGTCACAATCACAGAAATAGAATTTCTTATAAGCAGCAGCGCGAACTTGAAGCTAGTAGGGCGCCAGGGCGTGGCATGTGGGGGCGGGGGCGGGGGCGGGGGGGGGGTGTGTCTTGCTTGCGCCACCAAAAATGCCAACAATGCGCGCTTGTCACTCGAAATTACTTTATGCAAAGCGTTGAGGTGTGCGTGTGTGTGTGTGTGTGTGTGTGTGCAGGAGGGGACGCCAGCTGACAGGCAAACAACGAGCCTGGCAACCATCAGCAGCTCATCCCGCCCCAATCCCCAGTCCGGCGCCGCCCCCCTCCCTCCCCCCATCCGGAGGAAACACTTGCTGCTTATGGATTTCATAGCCGCGCAAATTTCCATCTTCTCATTTCATTTTTATTTTTTATATACATTTTTTTTTTCTTGCGTTTTTGTCATTTCGTCTTTTTACAAAGTGGCAACTGGAAATGCTGGCAACAGCAACCCGCTCGGCCCCCAACCGCCAGCGACACAGCAATTTACCGTTCGCATCTTTCTTCATCATGCGGCGGAGGCTCAAACAACACGACGTTTTTATTTTCGCCACCAACGTTGTGGAGCTGGGCGGGGGCTGGGGGTGGGGCGCACAGCTCGGGGATTGTTTGCATTTGTGAATATGTAAATATTTTTCAGGCGCGTTGCCCGATCCGATCCGAGACACGTGAAGTGCCATGTGTCGCTCCTTCAGGAGATACCCGGTGGCATGCGGCAAGTTATGGCGAATCCTGGTCCCAGGCAGGAAGTCGTAATTGTGTCTGTGACTGTGTTACGAGATTTTTATTCTCCTTCCCGAGCCCAAAAGAGTATATTCGGCTCGCCCAATCTCCGGCTAGACAGACTCAACTTTTTGCCGACCGCTTACGGATGAATTCCTCGATTAAATTTAATTTTAATTTAATTTAATTTTTAAAAATTTCATTTACTCCATTTAGAACGAGCATTGCGCAGTGGGTTATACCCGACTGCAGTGCTCTTATTTTTATTTTATTTCTTTCGATCGACCCTTGGCAGGTCCTGAAGCTGCGTATGGTGCCCAGCACAGTGGGCTGAGTGCTACCATATTCACTTAATTCATATATGAAATCTTGTATATTTTGTATGCATTTTCCAAATTTAAATATGTAATTTTATTAAAAAAATTTCATTTATTTATTTATATATTTTATTGCATACTTCATTAAGCTCTGTAACAGAAGAGAATATACAAGAGCTCGCATTTTTTTTTTTTTTTTTTTTTTTTTTTTTATTGTTCAATAAAGTCGTAACCACTGTGCACCTGATGTTGTCCCGTTATCCCGTTTTGCCCCACAGAGGAGGTGGGGTCGAAGGCAGTGCAAACATTTCACGCATATGATTTATTTTTTCGTTTGCGAGGAAAAAATTTACAATTTCCGCTGCGTTTACGCCAACGAGACCATTTCGCAACCACGCACGTTGTTGTGCCAGTGGTGTGTGTGTGTGTGTGTGTGCGTGCGTGTGTATCTGTAAGTGAATGCTCAAGCACACCCACTCAGCGACCCACTGACTAATGTGGCCACATATGCCACACATCCTCGCTGCAGTCGGACCGGCGACCGGGGTGGGGGGTGGGGGATGGGGGATGGTGGAAGGGGGGAGGGGGGCTCGAGGGGCTGTCGTGATTCCGTTTGCGGCGCTTTGTTCCCTTCTTTTGACTAATGAGGTTGCCGCTCCATTTGTTGATTGCCGCAATCGTGATATGCCACGCCCCAAGTCCTTCGCACGGCCAACACATGTTGCCTTCTGCTGCTGCTGCATCCTCGACGTTATTTACAAATTTCTCTTTTCTTTTCACAATTTCACAATTTATGCGGAAAAACTCACGTCATCCTCAAACGTGCTCAACGGCGAACGAATTGCCTGGATATTGAAATAACGATCGGATGGAAAGGTGCATCAACATCTCTGATTTAGGCTTTTACTTTTTTTCCTTCTTAAATTCATATTACCTGACCAAAGAGGCAAACTTAAATAAATAATAAATTTTATTTAAAAAAAAAAAAAAATATTTTAATTAATAACCAAAAGCAAAACTAGATCTTTTGGAAGGAGAAACTGGGTGGGGAGCATGTTGAGCTGTTGTCGTAACGCTTTGTAATCATCGTGTTTCCAGCTGATTCTAATCAGAGCTGCTAAACTTTTGTCATTAATTGGGTTAATAGTGTGCGCCCGCAGGGGAATACTTGGCCCTACTGCACCTTGCCGGAGTTGAGTCGAGTTGAAAGCGAAACAAGTTCCCCCAAGCAGCCCGGCTGGGAGGGTCGTCTTGGCCGGGGTCGGCAGCCGGGGGGAAGCTCCCGGAATCTCCCCTCCCTAATTGCGCACGTCTGAGGAAATTGCATGACTTTTCACGAACATGCCACCGGCGCAGCAGCGAGCACTACAAAAGGCAAGTCGAGCGGCAAGGCGAGGCAACAACGTCAGCGGCATGCAACATCAATTTGTGCAACATGGGCGAAATTTCACGCATGCAACAGGGGAGCGGCGACGTCGTGCGAGACAAGCGCAGACAGAAAGTTTAATCAAAGCTGACAGAAGACAATAGCACGGTCGGACAGGGGGTGGCAGGGTGGCGAGAGGGGAGCTGCACTTGCAGCAGCTTCAAAACTGATTACAGACAGGGATCTGACTAGGGCTACAAATTAATCGTTTACAAACATCAGCGAATATATTTATGAATGCAATATATGGATATTTAAATATCCCTTGAATTAAATTTAGGTACGACAGCCCAACTGCTTAAAGCGGTGCTCAAATTTAAATAAATATTACATATATTTAAATTAAAATATTTGAGATTTTGTTATTATAATTATTATAATAAAACCTGCATAGATATTTTTTGAATTTTTAACCGAATTACTTTTAAATAAAAAATATTTTCTAATTTCAATTGCCAGTGTTAATTTTTATTGTTTTATTTGAATAATTTGATTTGAATAAATTGTTACTTAAACTTTAGAGGAGGTCTTCAGTAATTATATTAATTATGGGATATAACCAAAAAATCGTAACACTTTGGCTGACGCGGGTATAGAGGCGTATATATTCCCGTATATATTATGATTACGGGGCCAGTTACTCTTCAGTGAACGGGTACGCAGAGACAGCTCTGCACTTGGGCCGTGGGGATCTCGGGTAGTTTCGGGAGGTTGTGGGTCGGTGTCAACAGCACTCTACCTGGTGGGTCGGACAAACAGCCAGCACTTCTGCCGGCTCCGGTTCGGGGCTATCAAATCGGTTGAGAGAACAGACGCACGCAATTAAACGTGAAATTGCATTGTGAGAGCCGAGGACGGCGATGAATAACAATAAATAAACAATTTTCCGGCACGATGGCTGGCAGATACTCGCATCGCATCGGGCTAACTGCCGCAACAGTTTCTGCATTCCGGGGCCCTGCAATTCAAGCGGGTGACAAATTGACAATTTGTGTGCGGCGGACAGGGGGACAGGCCGGAGAGTGCCATTGTCTGCGGCGGCTCACCAAATATTTGCACAAATTTATACAAGGGGAGGGCGAGGGGCCAGATCGAAAAAGCTAACCGCAGGGGCCGACCGGCCAATGTGCAGCCGTATGTGTACGGGGCGGGGAGGAGTTGAGCTGTGTTGGGCTGCATTGTCTGGATCGGGCTCGGGATCGTTGGCAGCTGACAGAGATCCTGGGCCCAGCCCCTCGGATGACTCAATTTCTGGTGAATGCCGCTCTTGTCGGTTCATTTGCATGCTGTGTGCTCCCGGGTACCTGGACGTCCTGCGGCCCGAGTCCTGCGTGCCATTCCCAATGGCCATTCACGAATCGAGCCCAGCTCGCAGCACTTCCTCTGACACATGAAACACGTTTCCGGCAACGTTCGCCCGGGGTTCCGCTCTGACATAAGCAACAACCCAGGCATGCACGATCACGTGGCCGCCTGCGTGCGTACACGTGATTGTTGTGCGTAAACGCATTTCAGCTGTTCCCCCTCCAATATTGACATATCCTCGGCACAAGTGTCGCGGCTTGTGGGCTCGCAGCATGATTTCCATTTTCCGTGGAAAAACGAGCCCATGTCCGCGTGCATTTGCCACGCTGAACGGCTTGATTGACTCGCTGTCGTATCCTCGTGCAGTTTCCAGCTGTTCTCAGTTGCCATTTAGACGGGCCCTACACGTGACCCAGAGGCAGCTGACGTCCCATGATTCATCTGCGCGTACATTTATCTGCATCTGAGTCACTCAAAGGGGTGGCGAGACCCGATGGCAAATGCCTGCTCCCGGTTATCGAACACCGAATGCCACGTGACCGAAGCTCGTCACAGTATCTGTGTATGTGATGTAATTGCTACGCTTCTTGCTAGATAATGTTGTATAAGCAATGAAACCAAAGCCATGTGAGCTAGGAATTGTATGTAACAGGCAGATGGCAGCATCTCCTACCATGTAAAATATATATATTCTTGTCTGTCTGTCCGTCCGTCTGTATGGGCGGACCTTTTAAGTTCGCAGCGATATCGATAATTATCGGTTCTTTGAAAATCATGAAAAATACTATTCAAATACTATTCACTTGGGGTTTGGTTTGTACATAGATCCGACTGGAGCCTTCTCACTCGTTTCTTTTATACCCTGTACAGTTTCAATAATCGATAACATTCGATAAAAATCTTGAGACGATTTTAAGACTTTTTTGGACTTTGGATACCTCGCTGCATAGATGAAATAAACGCAATTCAAATATTACATCCGAAGGCTCTTGGCTTAGAAGTTTTTCACGACTTTAGCTTACATATGCGTGTGTGTGTGTGTGTATGTGTGAAATTGTATATATATGTATGAATTGGGCTTAAAGATATTTAAAGACAGGGTTTAGGGTATCTCCAAGTCGGGCGGAAGAAGTCAACTAATATACTCAATTCACTTTGTGAAGGAGTATAAATAATTGCATAAATCAAAATATTGGCGTAAAATATACTTTACAATTAGTTCGGGCGATAAGTGTACCGTTACGGATGCGCATATAATTGTACAGTTAGTCTCAAGTCTCGCAGTCTTTAATAAATATCTAACGAATAGCGTTCTGTAGATCGGCTCGAAATGTTTTTTGTAATCCTAATATTGATCCTGAAAGGCATGGCAAGCAATGCGCACCCGGAAAGAAGCCTCCGCATTGCAATTGATGTGGAATTTGTGCTTAAACTTATAGTAAAAATATTCACTTTTTCGATTTTCTCATGTTTAAAAGACGCAATTGTGTACCTGTTTCCATTTATCAAACAAGCTGTGTGGGAATTTGTGCTGTGTGCCCTGACAGAGAACGAATTTTATTACACAATATTGGCTATACGAGACGCGATTGCGGACTTGAGTATCGATTATACCAGCTTTTTAAAAAAAGTCATAATGCGTATTATAGGCACCTGTAAAATAATTGGATATGCACTGAAAGTTGTTGGGGGACTTTTTAATAAGTATTACGAATACATAAGATTGGCCCTTGTATGTGGCTGGCGAGCGCTTAAAATATTACTTTGTCCAATGGTATTTGCTCTGTGGAAATTTATTGCATGTGTAAAAGCTTAACTGACTGTTTGGCAAATCTTTGAAACACGAACAAGAACTCAAACTGAGAAGATGCAAATTATTCACTGAACATATAAAGGAAAGATGATCACTAATAAAAATTGTAATATCTTCGTATTAAAAATTGTTGTTAAATTTGGCATTGTAAATAGGATCAAAGAAGAGTGCTATAGTCGAGCCCTCCCGATATACCCCGTATCCAGCACCATCAAGCTGAACATTGACACGTACATATTTTATAATTCCTTAAGCTAGAAATTGCAATATTTAGTGTTTCATAACATCCAATTCCTTTTGGCAAGGACTTGGCATTTGATCATGAAACATGTTTCTTGTTTTGGCACAGTCGACACTTGGGAAGTTGGATCCTTCTCGCTGTCCTTGTGGGCTTTTTATTTACATGCGTCGTGAATAATTTTTATACTTGCACAATAAATGTGGCGGCCTAATTGAGTTAGAGGCGTTTCGTGTGTGTAAATACGGCAAAGTGACAAGAGTCCTTGGGCAGCCCACGCTCACACCCACACACACACACACGCCCACACACACCCACACACACACACGCCGCATTTGGGTGTCCCTTTGTTCGCCTTGTTGCAAAGAGCAGAAAAACATTCTTCAGAAAATTATATTGCGAACAAAAGTCGTCGCAAAAGAATGGAAGTTAACTTGGAAATCACTCAAGCTGATTATATCAAATGCAAAAGCAGCTCAACATCCCACGGTGGGGTTAAGGCAGGAATCGAAATGATTAGAGCAATTAAATTAATAATCTCTGGGTTCTGTTGTCGCTGCAATCGACTTGTTCATCCAGACAGACGGACAGGCGGACAGACGGACATGCCTGATCAAGAATATACACTTCATCGGGCCTGTTTTTACCCACTTACAGTGGGTTGGGAACTGACTGCCGCTGGCCAAGAGGCAAGATGGGTCGGGAGTACTCCAGCGCTGCGGTCGGCAGAGCTGAACTCACATCACAGGCCGGCAGAGTTTGGGCGAGCGTGTCAAATGCGGCTAACTGCGACCCAGCGGAACGGCAGAGCAGGCAGCGGCTGCGGGCCCACTTGGAGCTTGGCAATGGAGCGACGCAGGTGGCTGGTGAAGGCGCACGAGATGCGCTTGGTGCTCCACGTGGCGGCCAGTGCGCATCTCGGCTACGCGCTCTACTACGACTACACGTATGCGCAGCTGCCGGCGCTGGCGATGGAGCTGCGGCTGGAGCCGCCCATGGGTGGGAAGCTCAAGTACCTGACCTTCCTCAACGGCCTGCTGCAGTCCGGATACTATCTGCTGGCGACGGGACACGACCTGTGCCGACTGCGGGCCCTGCGCCGGCTCAGGGACTTCCTGCTGGCCAGCTTGGTGGTGCCGCTGGCCCTGACGGTGAGCGTGACCTTCTGGACGCTGTGCGGCATCAACCGCGAGTCGATCTACCCCCCCATCCTGGAGCTGGTCTACCCGCAGTGGCTCAACCAGGCCCTGCACTGCTACGTGGCTGTCTACGCCTTGCTGGAGCTCTGCACCACGCCACATCGGTACCCGGAGCGGGCCAGGGGACTGGCCGGACTGGCTGTTGCCCTGGGCTGCTACTTGGTTTGGGTGCACCTGGTGGTCCTCCGGACGGGCGTCTGGGTCTATCCCTTTCTGGGCGCACTGTGCGGCCCGCTGCGCCTCTGCTTCTTCGCCCTGATCCTGGCGCTGGCCTTTGGCTACTACTTGGTTGGCGAGCACGTGAACCTTCTGCTCTGGGTCAATGGGACAGTGGGTAGATAGAGTAGATAGATAGAGTTCGGCGAAATAAAGCGGTTTCCGCTGCCCCAATCCACTTCGACTGCGTTCGGACTTGGCGGGGACTTGGCCGGGCTCGGGAATTTGCATAGAAATGCGCGCTCGAGGGCCAGCGGAATTCGAAGCCAATAACAATGACAATTGACTCGTCAAAATGCAGCGGGTGCGAGACAAAGGGCGGATTCTCAAACCCGAACTCAAGGCTTGAGGCTTCTTTTGCGGGCGCCGAGGCGCCGATGGGCTTGTCAAGGCTTCCGATAGGGTAAGAAGCGTGGAATTCCCTTAAGGGCTTTCTTTTTGTCATCTGTTGCCGTCGAGAAGAGTTCCAGCTAACTGGACCACGACAACTGATCAGAATAGTAGGACAAGCAGTCAATTGATAATATAACACACGTTCTTACTTTACTTTTAGATTCGCATGTCTTCAAATAACATGAAACGAATGTTTAGGTGAAATATTGTCGAAGTAGCTGGGCAATTTATTCTGATACAGTTTGTGATATCCGTTTATCAAGGAAGCATATCCGCCACTAGCTCAAGGGTGCAAATGAGAATGTCCCCGAGGAAGTCCATAGCGAAGCAGAAGACATCCACCGTTCGTTGTCTCAGGCAAAGAGGCAAACCATTTAGGTCAACCATAAAGAACTCAGCCACAATCGCGAAGTTAGTCCGCGTCATGCGAGCCAACGATATAGTCCCAGCTGCTAAGCACACTAGCCCCAACTTAAGGTTGCACACGCGCGTTAAGTCATTTATAACGGATAGGTGCGTGTTGAGCTTGCCAATTGTAAAGTTTCTAATTCCATCGCGGTCGTCCCGGCAATATACAATTTCGCTCAGTGCTTTCTCGCAAACCGCTCCTTGTGCATCGATGCTTTTATAAAAGCAATTTAACGCGTCATTATCACCTAAAAGTGATTCGAGAAACCCCTGCACCACTTCGGGATCTGCTTCCGTTATTTCAATGGATTCCTCTAGTTCAGGTGTTGTCATCGATTCAGTTGTTTTACTTGTTTCGCTAATGTAATCCACATACAGGTCATAATCTCTATTGGCGACAAAGAGAGTGGAGAAATTGGATAAGTATATGCTTTAAAAAAAAAAAATGAACATACAGTGAAATCCCGGGCCACGAACTACTCCCGGCGTAAGCCCAATCTGACTGGGCCTGCTAGAGATATCTTCGTATGGATCAACTACTGAATATTACGAAGCAGTCGAAGTTCAGTTTGAAAGTCACTGCAGTCAGGATCATTGCCTCTTCCCAGCTATAGCTGAAATATAATAGCTGAGATACTCAGCTATATATTCGCCTAACTTGACATCTCTAGCTATAAAACGGTGTGATTGATTTAATGACATTTTGTTCGCTAAATTTTCATACTAAATCAGATGTTTTTGGTAAGACGGAAAATCGGGCGGACTTTGTGAGCAGAGAACACGAATATTTCCCTTTCCCTCTTCGAAAGTTTATGTAGAAATTCTTCTCTCTTAACTTCAAATTCGACAACTTTGACAAACCTTCATACATTGTTAGGAGAAATAGCGTTTAGTTCATGCCTGAATAAGGGATAACGAATGACTGGATTAATGCAATTTGTATGATCAGACTAGTAAATGATATGGGATAATACGAAGCACACATATAGTACATCCAATATACATACGGATCACCTTCTATGGGTTCACGTGTTGTATGTTCCTCTTCGTAACTTATATATTCCTCTTCGGAAGTTGTATGTTCGTCTTCCTCTTCTGCATATTCATCTGGGGTTATTGGTGTATATTCCGCATCCTCTTCTTTATCATCAATATCATCATCATCTTCCTCGTATGATTGTGTTGTTCCTGTAGTTGTACTCCTTTTTGATCCTGTAGTTGTACTCCTTTCTGATTCTGTAGTTGTACTTCTTTTTGTTGTTTTTGTTGTACTTCTTGGTGTTGTTTTAGGTGGCTTGGTTGGTGTTGGCTTGGGTGGTTTCGAGGGTGGGGGTGGCTTGGGTGGCTTGGGTGGCTTAGGTGGCTTGGGTGGCCTGGGTGGCTTGGGTGGTTTGGGTGGTGGCCTGGGTGGCTTGGGTGGCTTGGGTGGATTGGGTGGCTTGGGTGGCTTGTGTGGTGGCTTGGGTGGTTTGGGTGGTGGTGGTTTGGGTGGTTTGGGTGGCATGGGTGGCTTGGGTGGCTTGGGTGGCTTGGGTGGCTTGGGTGGCTTGGGTGGCTTGGGTGGCTTGGGTGGCTTGGGTGGCTTGGGTGGTGGCCTGGGTGGCTTGGGTGGCTTGGGTGGCTTGGGTGGCTTGAGTGGCTTGCGTTTTCGATCCGTTGGGCCTCTTTTTATATAGGTAGGTGGCTTTAATGGCCGTACACGTCTTCTACGATCGAACTCTTGAGGAGAACCTAGTACCAGTTTTTGAATTCGACGGTCTCTAAATACTTGTAGGTGTTGGTGGCGTTGGCGAGCTGTCTGCCAGCGATGGTGTCGGAAGATATCCTTCCTGCTTGCGAAAACACTCGTTACAATCGCAAGGAGGAATACTATGTTTCCAACCTTCATTTTGAAAAGTTATTTGTTGTAAAAAGAAAATAGTTACGTGATTTCGCTTTTATAGGTCCAGAGACTTAACCTGATTATGTATGGCTAAATTCAATTATATGCGCATAATATATTTTCAAAGGTTGTATAATAATTAATTTCCCTATACCCATTTTAAGTTGTTCAACAATTTTACAGTGGTTACATCAGATTTTGTCATATCCGCCTTTAAGAGCGTAGGACTATATGTTTCAGTGTAGCCCAATTTCAGAAATATATGCATGTATAGACGTAAGATATCTCCTAATCCTCTGATTAGAGCACGCTTCTCTGCTTTTATTATCTGTCTTTTACCTCACCCATTAAAAACGTCTTACTTTTAGGAGGGCAGATTTCCAAAATGTTAGTTTTCGTATTTTTTATATAAATTCACTTCAGTTTATGCAGTCTATGCGCTTCGTGCATATTTACTTCCTGACACCATTCATAGATACGCCTGGACTCAACCAAGGTGCCATTCATTCGAATTCGATTATCTTCCTTTGGGACGATAAAGGAATCAGTCAGATCTTTGGACATAGGTGGGATTGGCCTTGCATTTAGACAAGCTTCGATCTTCGAGAGCAATGTGGAAAACCCTTCGCAAGTGTATTTCATATTGGAAGTGGATTCGTAGAAAAGACTCTTCGATTCCTGTTTCCCAAAGGCCACCCATATGCGTTCTTTGCATTATCAGAATAGACCTGAGCGGACACCCTCGTCTCCACTCTGTGGGGCTCTTGACCATTCCGGCCCAAGCGACAAACGATATAGATCGGACTATCCCTGCCCCCTGGAGGATTTCCTGACCAACCTCACACTCATCGAATGGCAGCTAGGGAATGCTTACCGCGGAGAGCTCGGCCAGAGAGGAGGCAGGGAGACTTTTTCAATAGGAGGAACTCGTGCTTGGTTTCACTTTGGGAAGCACTACAAAAACCTTTTGGGTGGAGTTTAACCCAACGAGGAACCCGGATTTGGCCAAGGCAAGGGCAGCTTCGGCGAAAGTTTAGTCATCGTCGGGTTAATAGTCGTCCCATCCTAGCTCTCTTTGGCAAATTTCTTGCATAAACAATTTGGCCTGGATCGCAAAGGGGGCTAGCTAGCCTGCTGGATAAAAAAACCTTGGCGATGAGAGCCACACGAACATCTGTAGCCAAATTTTCGTTCTTGTTTAGCAACCACAAAGCAGAACTCGTCGGTCGTGGCTTTCCATCGGATTCTCAATGTTTTGGCAACTTCGATCTCAAGCCAGTCGGGCCACCCATTTTTTTAAAGAAAATAAAACAGAAGAATGGTTGGTCAGGAAGCGAATTGGAATTTCCTTGAGAGGCTGTTTATAATTCGAGAAATTTGAATCGCAGTGACCTGATTCGGGCATATTTTTCGAAACTAGGAGGCTTTGCGATTGAGCTCTCTCCCTGATTTGGCTGGAGCCTGAGATTTTTCATATCCAATTCACTTCCACATATGTTCCTATACATGTTGTTTGTAAAAATTTTATTTTTTTTTTTTGAAATCTCGAAATCATTCCAATCGAAAATTATGAATATCTGGCCGAGTATTTTTGTTGTTGTGTTGGTCCTGTCGCGTGTCGTGATCGGCGAGCTGACCCAATGTTTGGCGGACGACAATCCAAGGAATGAAAAATTCATATTAGACGAGAGCTCGTGGGAGCTAATGCTGGAAGGCGAGTGGATGATCGGCTTCTGTGTGCCCTTGATCATGGCCTGCATCAAGTTTGATCGGGTCTGGAGCAAGTTCGCCCTGGAGGAACAGCGGGAGCGGAGCGGTGTCAGAGTGGCCAGCATGAAGCTCGAATATTCGGAGACGGTCATCAGACGCTTCTCGCTGCACGACTTGCCCACGATTCTGCATGTGAAGGATGGCGTCTTCCGCAAGCTGCCGGTGGCCCAGAGCGTGAAGGAACTCAAGGAGCTGGCGCTGACCAAGTGGCAGGACACGGAGCCCATGCCATTCTGGCAACACCCAAATGGCCTGTTTACACGTGGCTTTATACGCTACATCAATGCTATCGATATGGTGTACCGTTGTTCCTGGCTCGACACAGACTACGAGCATGCCACTTGGCTAGTGCGCATCGGCCTGGCCCTCATCCTGGCCATGACTGTGACGGCTATCTGCGGCATTTACACCTTTGTGCGCGAAAGGCGACACTCCGCGAAACCCGCCAAGCTCGAGAAAGAACTTGTCCCAGACGATAGCGTCATCCTTGCCGAAGGTCCTCCCGCCGGCGAGAAGGAGGCGTCACTCTAGGCAAGTCACGTCCCAACACAGAAGTTTTCAGCAGAACAAGCTTCGTTCCTGCTATACATTTGTTTCATTTGTTTATGTAGCCTTAGCATACTTAACACACGGCTAAAATTGCCCTCCGTTTTTTTGTTCACTGTTCCGTATCTACAAACACATAAATGTTTCCCATCTCCAAAGTTGAAGTGCCTTCTTTCTAGTAAGCTTAAGGTCCTTGCAAACAAAGGTGGCCGACTTTCCAGGTTGTGGGTCTGGACCAATTGCAGAAGGCGCAGCCACCAAGGACATTGTCTATCGATAAGTTGCACAGCAAGAAGGGGCAGCATAGTCGGGGGCGTGCCACTAGAGCGCTTTACTCAGCAGCTGCGCTTAATACCCTCGGTGGAAACTCAATAGCTTCAAGTGTGGTCATGGTACGCTCTAAGATCCCTGTAAAAACCGATAAATGTCGATAATAAAGAAACGAGACGAGTTATCGATGATTTGAAAAAACTTGATCTGCGTATCGAATATACGAAATTAAAATCTATGTTCAGCTTTTCAACTTTTGCAGTCTCCGCAGACGGACGGACGGACGGACAGACGGACATGGCTAGATCGGCTCGGCTAGGGTATAAAAATATTGGTTGGATGTTTCAACTGTGTTGAATATATATAAGAAATTGAGCAGTTCTCGGTGGATGAGTTGTCAGGCAATTGAACAACGAGGGTCCGGCATCGAATCCCAGGCTGGTGTAAGGATGTGGTTGTCTTAGCCGAAGGTCAGGCAGTCAGTGCTAACTATATATATATATATAAATATAACTATATCCTTTACTTTATTAATAATAATAATTATGTTATATAGTTGTGGGTGGTTCGCGTGAGCTGTGTGGTGACAAAGGTGGTTTGTATGGTGGTCTGGGTAGTTTGGGTGGTTTAAAGGCCGGCTTTTTTGACCTTTAGCCTGGCCTTATATTCTGATCTTATCTTAGGTGGCAGCCAAAGTGGCGGCCAGTGGCCTGGGCGCTTCCGTACGGACAGACTTCGTGCTTGGAAGGCAGGTCGGTTTAATACGCTCATTCGTCTGAATCCTTCAGATGAATCTAGTTCCAGTTTTTTACTTTGACGGTCTCTAAATACTTGTAGATGTCGTTATTGTCGTCGTTCAGGCGGGCCGGGTTCAAGGCGAGGTCTTTCCTGGCGATCCTGTTCGAAGTCATCCATTTCGGTTGGGGAAACATTCGTTACAACTGCGAGGAGGAATATCACGTTTCGAACTTTCATTTTGAAAAGTTCCTTTTTGTAACAAAGAAATATTTACGGGAATATGCTTTTATAGGTCCAGAGACTTAACCTAATAATGTATGGCTAAATTCAATTACATGCGCTATTAATATAATATAATAATAATATATAATATATTTTCAAAGATTAAGCTTTCACAGCTTTCAGAGGGGATTCCGGCTGGTCTGGGACATTCCATTGATTTAATTCAAGCGAAACCAAAATACACGCAGTCGCATATCTATCCGTAATAATGTTATGTGCATTCTCACTTGCGGGGTTAATAATATTACATATATTCTGCTAAAACATTTGTCCGTCTATTTGTTTCTCAGAGATATGTTAGATTCTTACAATAGCTCCTGCCCGAAATCGATAACTATCGATTTCCATCACCCGTTTGTCTTTTTGCCTATAGAGTGTATTTCAAGAGTTAGAGATACCAAGCGAACCTCAAATGAATTATTTTACAGGGTATCGCTTAGTCGTGTACTTTGAGTAAAGCAGTACTTTTACTTGTTTACATCTCTAATTCTATTTTTACGCAAATTTGAAATAACACACTTTAAATAGTTGGCATATTTGTCTGTTTACATTCTTTTCGTACTGAAAATGGGTAAAACAGGGTATAATGGTTTTGTGCAAGTGTATGTAACAGGCAGAAGGAGGCACCTCCGACCCCATAAAGTGTACATATTTTTGATCAGCATCACTAGCCGAGTCCATCTAGCCATGTCCGTCTGTCTGTCTGTCCGTCCTTGTGTCCGTCGTGCTTGCGCAGATCAAATTCATTTCAAATCATCAATTGCTCGTCTTGTTTACTTTTTATAAAGCCACGCCCCTTGACAAGCCCATCGAATCGATTTGCGTTAATTGCACGCCTCGGCGCCCGCAAAAGAAGCCTCAAGCCTTGGGTTCGGCTCGGATTCCCTTTGTCTCGCACCCGCTGCATTTTGACGAGTCAATTGTCATTGTTATTGGCTTCGAATTCCGCTGGCCCTCGAGCGCGCATTTCTATGCAAATTCCCGAGCCCGGCCAAGTCCCCGCCAAGTCCGAACGCAGTCGAAGTGGATTGGGGCAGCGGAAACCGCTTTATTTCGCCGAACTCTATCTATCTACTCTATCTACCCACTGTCCCATTGACCCAGAGCAGAAGGTTCACGTGCTCGCCAACCAAGTAGTAGCCAAAGGCCAGCGCCAGGATCAGGGCGAAGAAGCAGAGGCGCAGCGGGCCGCACAGTGCGCCCAGAAAGGGATAGACCCAGACGCCCGTCCGGAGGACCACCAGGTGCACCCAAACCAAGTAGCAGCCCAGGGCAACAGCCAGTCCGGCCAGTCCCCTGGCCCGCTCCGGGTACCGATGTGGCGTGGTGCAGAGCTCCAGCAAGGCGTAGACAGCCACGTAGCAGTGCAGGGCCTGGTTGAGCCACTGCGGGTAGACCAGCTCCAGGATGGGGGGGTAGATCGACTCGCGGTTGATGCCGCACAGCGTCCAGAAGGTCACGCTCACCGTCAGGGCCAGCGGCACCACCAAGCTGGCCAGCAGGAAGTCCCTGAGCCGGCGCAGGGCCCGCAGTCGGCACAGGTCGTGTCCCGTCGCCAGCAGATAGTATCCGGACTGCAGCAGGCCGTTGAGGAAGGTCAGGTACTTGAGCTTCCCACCCATGGGCGGCTCCAGCCGCAGCTCCATCGCCAGCGCCGGCAGCTGCGCATACGTGTAGTCGTAGTAGAGCGCGTAGCCGAGATGCGCACTGGCCGCCACGTGGAGCACCAAGCGCATCTCGTGCGCCTTCGCCAGCCACCTGCGTCGCTCCATTGCCAAGCTCCAAGTGGGCCCGCAGCCGCTGCCTGCTCTGCCGTTCCGCTGGGTCGCAGTTAGCCGCATTTGACACGCTCGCCCAAACTCTGCCGGCCTGTGATGTGAGTTCAGCTCTGCCGACCGCAGCGCTGGAGTACTCCCGACCCATCTTGCCTCTTGGCCAGCGGCAGTCAGTTCCCAACCCACTGTAAGTGGGTAAAAACAGGCCCGATGAAGTGTATATTCTTGATCAGGCATGTCCGTCTGTCCGCCTGTCCGTCTGTCTGGATGAACAAGTCGATTGCAGCGACAACAGAACCCAGAGATTATTAATTTAATTGCTCTAATCATTTCGATTCCCGCCTTAACCCCAACGTGGGATGTTGAGCTGCTTTTGCATTTGATATAATCAGCTTGAGTGATTTCCAAGTTAACTTCCATTCTTTTGCGACGACTTTTGTTCGCAATATAATTTTCTGAAGAATGTTTTTCTGCTCTTTGCAACAAGGCGAACAAAGGGACACCCAAATGCGGCGTGTGTCTGTGTGTGTGGGTGTGTGTGGGCGTGTGTGTGTGTGTGTGGGTGTGAGCGTGGGCTGCCCAAGGACTCTTGTCACTTTGCCGTATTTACACACACGAAACGCCTCTAACTCAATTAGGCCGCCACATTTATTGTGCAAATATAAAAATTATTCACGACGCATGTAAATAAAAAGCCCACAAGGACAGCGAGAAGGATCCAACTACCCAAGTGTCGACTGTGCCAAAACAAGAAACATGTTTCATGATCAAATGCCAAGTCCTTGCCAAAAGGAATTGGATGTTATGAAACACTAAATATTGCAATTTCTAGCTTAAGGATTGGATTATTTGTGGGCTATGATTATAATAATAAAGTTAACACACAATTATACTCAAGGTATGCAAACGAGTGCAATTGCTGCAGTCGGGTGTATCCGACGGACACTGCACAAAGCCAATATACTCTTTTCGGTTCGGGAGTGAGTATAACAAGAGTTTTGTATGCGGTCTTTATTTATTTTGCAGATGCTTTTGTGGTAATGGAAATATGTAAAAGTAGTGAACAAGTTAGAATGCTGCCGTCGGGTGTAACCGACTGCAAAATGCTCTTAAGCTAACTTCAACTAGACACCTTTAAGTCTTTAACGGAAAACATTTCATTTCGAATATAAATTTAAAAATAATTTTATTACATAAACGCTGATACGAAAGGTGCACAGGGGAAATATATATAATATATATGGTAGCTGATCTGATCTGATTACGAGACACAAGAGTATTATGCCGAATATATATCCCAATGTATGAAGTGTGTAAGTCTCTGGCTTCGATTCAGGTCAGTCAGCGGGTTGAGAGACGCGTGTCCCTCCCCCTCCCCCTCCCCCCCCTCCGCCCGGAGGCTGCAACATTCGGCTGTAAGGGACACTCTGGCCTGTCAGCAATCCCGTAATGGCTTTTTCGGCCAGCTGATCCCGGTGAGGCAGGCGAGCCGGCTGTCCATTACGGCTCACGTGGCAACCAGCGAAACGTGAGCTACTCACATTTCGGCGCCATATGCCGCGACGGGGTCGAGGGGTGAGGGTCGGGGCCGATCCGACCAGAGGGCAATTAAATGCGAGTGCGCACTGTAAATATTTGTCCGTAGTCCTTTGGCGGCGCCCAGCCTCCGGGCCGGCGCTATCGCGGCGCGTTCTCATCTGTGGGCCCTTTTCATGCCGCGCATAATTAAGACCTGGCCCGGCTCGAGCATATGCCAGCGAAATGGCCGAAATGGCCTGCCTGAAAGGCGTAGCGAAATTTCGATATTGATTTCGCTGCAGCGCCGTCCGGGTCCGGCTCGTGGTCCGCCCGTAATTAGTTGTAATGCGACTGGAGGGCCTACGAGCTGGCGTCGTTCATCGAACGCTTTTGTATTCAAGTGTTTATCGGATTGGCCCGGGAAAGCCTCGGGCGGTGCTTGGAATTTCAATCACAGTGTCCGTTCCGTGGCTCGGACAGGTCCGAGCACGTCTCAATTGAAGTTAGCTCTAGTAGTTTTTCAATTTCTGCGCAGGATATGTGAAGGAGCTCCGGCTGCACTGTGCGCCAGCCCGTGCCCCGGAGCGCCCCCCTCGCTGCAGCTGCTCCGTGTCCCAAGTGGAAAAGGCAAACTGACAGAAACAGGCGACAACAACAGCGACGAGGACATCTTCAAAACAAAAACTGCCAACTGGAGTGCACCCCCGAGCCTTGTTCTTGTTTCATCTGCGATTTGCAATTGGCTGCTGTCGAATTGGAATTGAAGTGCCGCACTTCGGATTGCCCCGAGCGCCACACAAGGGGGGCCCAGCACACACACACACTCCCCAGATGGCGCCTGACCACACATCTGTGCCAATGCAGCGCCCTCAAGCACTTACGTTCAAGTGGAGCTCACCTGTGGGACCAAAGCAGAGCCGCAGCTGATCGAATCATTGATATATAGATTTCCCAGCTTCGATTTCTTTCTCTTGCATTTGCGGCAAAATATGAAGCCGATTTTCTTCTGGTGACGAAGGGAAAGAGTCAATTGGGTTTGCGCAAGCATATATAAATCTATAGCATCCAATTTACAAATCCAAACATCTTGGGTTGGGTTGGCCACGTAAATCCATGTAGCCAACAATGCTGGAGCTAATCCCCTAAAGATCGAGCCGAAAATTTTCAGCCACTCCCAAACGATATTTTTCCAAAATAACAATAACAAGCAGTTCTGGCTTGTTTAGCTTTAATAATGTCCAAAGGGTCTCCATCCACAATCAGATTTTTTGTTTAAAAATTAACTGAGTAAGGAAGCCCAAAAATTATAGTTTTCCCAATTTAGGAATTCCACTTAAATATTATATATGTAGCTGCAAAATATCAACCCGACTATTCCTTAGTCTTCGACAAACACTAAAAATATGAAATGAAAATAAATATAATATATCCTATACCCATTTTCTATATTCCTATACCATTTCAAAAGTATTATTTAATAGCTTAACGCAACGGAACTAAACAAAGGCAGTGCATATGTTCTATCTGATAACAACTTCTATAATCGGAGCCCGTTCGACGTTATAAATGAAGCTTTTGGAGCGCGCCCAGTGTAAATAAAATGTGTGCTTCTTAACCCATATAGGAGTCGTTCAAAAAGGTAATTTCGGGCCCCGTAAGACCATCGATCAAAATGAAAATAGTGAAATGCTCTGATTCGGTAAACAGCGGTCGGGCTGAACTCAATTAAATGATGGGCCCTTTGTGAACTGCAGCAGCTAGCGAGTGGACCCCGGTCGACCCTAGCGATAAATCAATCATGCTGCATTACCTACCGAAAGGGGTTAACGACTTTGCGGCAAAGCCGACGATTGACTGCCCGATGGACTCCAGTTTACCGAAGGTTTTATCACAGCTGATATTGTACAAACACCAGGTTGGGGCTGTCCGTTCTTATCGAAACTGCCGCCCCCCCCACCCCCCCCTAGCACACACGCGCCTGGGCGGGGGCCCCCACAGGGCACACGTGCCGGTGCGGGCAGATACCTAACGGTTATCAGAGCGCCATGGCATCATTAACACAGATGGGACCCATTGATAAGTCGTCGTCGTCATCGGACTGCCAGCTGTGGCTAAGCAAACAGCAGCGGCCCGCGGGAGAGTGGGAGGGTGGGACGGCATATTGATGGGTGGGTCTACCCCCTATGCAGGTCTGTGTGTACAATTGCCCATGGGTCGCATACTTTTGGCTTAGTGGCTTTATCACTGGGTCTCGTCCGAGCAGCCGGCACACGTGTGCTAATTTTCGGTATCAGCCTTTAAACATTAGTTACTGTGACTGGGAAGCGCAACAACTGTTACGTCCCTTTGAAGTTGGACACAGCTGGCAAGCAGGAGCTTGAAAGTGAAGGACCCGAACACGACTAAGGTGAGCTCAGAAGTACTTCTTTGAAGAGCAAAATCAAAAGTAAAACTGAAATTCCTGCAAGTGCTCGACTTGAAGATACTTCCAACTGTTCAAGTGTCGTGACATTGTAATCGGATAAGGTGTATGGCAGGTTAGTGACAGCTATCGGTAAAATTGTAAGTGGTGGAAAATATGAAGGCTTGGTATTCCCTCAAATATATTGCCATGAATTTACCTGTGCCAAGCCAAGTCTCAATGGATCTATTTTCTAATTTCCAGCACTAAACTGAGCCTAAGAACCCAAATCGCACAATTATTTGAAAAGTGTTCAATTGATGGCCAAGCCGCATCAATTGGCGAATTCTCGCTCCCTCTCGCTCCCACTCGCTCCCTCTCGCTCGCCCCGTGGCGGTTGAAAGCCCGAAGAGTCTTTAGCTTGTGCTTGCCATTTATTTATTTATTTGATTTGTCGCGCGTCGTTTTGCCTTCACAGTTAATTTACGGGTTTTAATTTATTAAATCAACAGCAAAAATAACAATCAACAACAGATGCTGCCACGGTCGCTGCCGCCGCCGCCGCTGCCCCTGCCCCTGCCACACCAGTTGCCTTTCTGATGCCGCATTGCCGCAACAACGGGAGACAGAAGCTCGAGCGCCAGCTACTGTTGATTTTTAGCTTGATAATCTCTTTGTGCGCGCACTCGTTCCGTTCCCCAGACGGGTCCGAGTTCGAGTCCGGCGACAACAACGACAACAACAGCAGAAAAGTCAATTGATGATACAATTGATAGAGGACTGAAAGCGACTCAGTGCTCAACTACAAGACGACGTCTAAAAATAGAACACGTTAATTACGCGCTTGATAAGAACGACTTGGAAAAGACATCAAAGACAAAAATAAACAAGTATATACCCTGCATAATATATAAGACGATGTAAACCATGTATTGCTAACTTTGATAGCATATCTCGTATGTGCTATTATTAGTCTGAGAATGTAGTTGTAAACCATAAACCTAATTGAAGATGGGCCCTTGACTTTGGAATATACATATATATAATATATAATATTGGTTACACCCGAAAAAGAGAATAGTACAAATCTTTAGTAAATATATTTATAAAAAATATTATAAATATATAATCAAGCAGATACATTGGTGTATAGCTTGATCTCCAAGCTGATCGATATTTTCGGACCCCCATCCGCAGCTGTCGTGTGGCAATTTTCAATTGACAAATCGTGACCATTTTGTAACGTATTTCAGCAATTACAATCGGTCAACTGTCTAGTCTTGTTCCACTTAAGCTCGCACACACACACACACACACATTTATAAATAATCTACTAGTAACTAAATATGTACAATGCAATTAGTATAAATGTCTATTGTAAATATTTGAATGTGCGCGCGCAGCTTATCAGCCGCGAAACGAGTGTGAGTGTGAATGCGACCGGGTGTGCCAGTGTGCTCAGTGCGTATATACTATATACTTCTATATACATATGACATCGGCGCGATAAGGAACTTTGAAGACAGCACGGGGCCGCAGTCGGCCGTGTCGGGAAGCTTTGACGTTGACGTTGTGTTTGAACGCCGCTGCGTCTGGCTGAAAATCGCTTTGAAAGACCCCGGCAGACCCCCCCCCCCTAGCCCCTGCCCAGATGGTGTACGGGGAGACAGCGCGAGAATGTGGAGGTGCGATATTTGGTTGTTTGAGAATTGTAAAGGGTTTTGTGCTCGTCGTCAACAAGGTGCTAGTTTTACGAATGCTAAGCGTTTTCCGAGTCAATTTTCGACCATAGTAATATAATCGTATACAGCCACATAGGACATATCTATTGCAACAAATACAATTATGGACGCATGTGTGGATAAGTCTATATAAATTGCTCGTTAACGATTTTCCCCTTTCGTTGTTTGCTTCAGTTATTGATAAATGTGTGCTAAATGGCGTCCATTTAATATTTAAACATATAATTTAAGTCGTCTGGCAAAAGTGACACAAGCAAAACAAAAAATCAAACGTCAAAAAATAAATGCACGACACGCTGTCTAGTTTCATACATTATGTGTACGTACAGATATCTACAGTATATACGTACTATATACACGTATGTACATATTTATACCAATTCGAAAATAAAATCGACAAATTTTGCATAGGCAATTGGAATCGTCGCCGGGTTTTCGCATAGAGCTCAACCCCAGCTATCGAGTGAAAGAGCGCCCTCTGCTCGCAGGCAAGTCGCGCGACGTTGAGATACTTTTGCCAACTGACTCAGAGATACGAAAGCGTGTGGCTGGCGAAAATCACGGCTCAGCGCAGCGAAGAGCGCAGGTTAAGAGCAGCTGCCGATTGAGTGAAAACCGTTTAAGAGAGTGCGGCGAAGTGAGATATTCAATTACGCTCAAGAGCATTCAACGCTCTCTTACTCTCTTAGTTTTGGCTTTTCCCCACAAGTGGCTCAATATCCGCACTCAGAGTGGCATCAGCTGCTGTTAATTAACTGGAACCTCAATCTATTATCTGCAAACACAATTTGAGTCCAAATTGAACTTGTAGTCAGCATAATTTATGCTGAACATGGGAAACTAACGACATCAACGGCTTTTGCAAATAAACGCCATTTGTTGGATAGAAAAAAAAGGCACTACCGTACTATTCTCAGATAATATATCTAAATCATGGCGTGGTTTATTACAAAATAAATCAAATTATTTGCTGTTTTTTGCAATTTTATTGCAATTTAAAACTTTATGATTGACATTCCTAAAAAACTAAAAGAAATCCAAATCATTTTTTGAAAACAGTTTGTTCGGTTCGACTTATTTAATAAGCAGCTGCTTTGGTTCCAGGGTCGGTTCCCACTTTCCAGTTTGGTGTAAATATCTATTTTTTGCGAATTTAAATAAAAAACTAGAAATCAGAATTTGTACTTGTACTTGTAACCATGTACATCATGGTTTGAAATCTCAACCGTTCTTCGCTTAAACTAACAAAGTAAGTGCTAACTTAATCCCACATACATATATTCCGATAATACGATAATATTACCTCACAGAGATTTTAGAGATTTCTAGCTGGCATGGTTTAGCTTCCTCATTAATTTTGCATTAATTCTTACACTAATAAGTGCGCCAAGAAATCCCATCTGGTTCAACGTAGCTCTTTGGCTGTTGAATGGACTTGCTTTTATACTAATTCTGTACTTCAATTTAGAGACATATAAAATATGTATACACATTATATACACACATACATGGACGTGTGCATATTTCATAATTTATATAATATTTATATTTCATAAACTGTTCAAATTTAATTGCTTAAGTCGAGATGAATTAAAATTTGGCATATATTCAAAGGCTCAAATGGGCGCCACGATAAAATAATCACCACGAAGGCTCGTAAATTCGCTTCGCCTGCAGCAATTTTCCAGTCTAAGCAGCCACATTGCCACCTTTGTGGTTGTGTACCGCCTTGGTTCCCGCAGCTCTTCGAACGGCTACAAAAGATGCCAAATTCTAAGACCCAGAAGCAACAGCCCCGACCCTCGCCGCCCCGCCCCCGCACCACTCATTGAGCCGCACTCCTTTTATGCCGCACTTTAGCTAAGAATTTTCTCTAATGACTTAAACGCAGTAACCACTAAAACATTTACAACGAACACAGCAAAGCCGCTTCCCCCCCCCTCCCCCCTCCGACCCCTTCGTCATGGAGTCAAGGTAAAAGCCTCCGCGCGTTTCCTCCACTTCATGTTGTAGGTAAAGTGGCGCATTTTTGCGCAAATTTTCCTCGAAACCGCAAGTAGAAAACTCATTAAGCGAAAAGCATTTGGCGTCTAAAGCGCGCCCAGACCGCCACGCCGCCCCCCGGGGGGCGTGGCCACTTGAACAACAACTTCACAGCGCATTTCACTGCGAGTCGGGTTGTCTCGGAGTACCATGTGGCCTATAAGAAACAAACCAAGACATCCCTCCCCAGGGAGGCACAGAAGGACGAAAGCCGGAAATATCTCTAGATAAATTCGAGCTATTCGAGAGAACTTCAGTTGGGCAGCCAACTACTGGAATCTGATTAGTTAGTGATTGGCTCACAGATAGTTTAGTTGAAGGGGATTGCCCTAAAGTGAACTAAAAAAAAATTAAATAAATAATAATTAATAATTAATAGTAATAATATTATTATTAATCGATAAGTGTGAGATTAAAGGATTCCATGGAAATGTTAAATATATGAGCTATGTTATTTCTTATAGGAAAACATATTTAAAATTTAAAAATTGATGTCTTTTCCCATAGGAAAACATACTTCACATATTTAACATTTGTCGAACATGTAAGAAATGTTGATAGTGGCTAAAACAGGGCCCCTAGCCCTTCTTCTTCTGCGCCGAGGGATTAGGGCGCAAGTAATCAAGGGGGATTCGGTTCAGCTTCGGATCGCCGGAAACAGTGGGCGAATACTGGCGACCGCCAGTGTCTATAGTTCGCAATCAGAATTGATTTCCACTCGGGTGCACGCGCATTATATTTGGCGCATTAAACTGATTGCGTCAAAAAGAAGGAAGTCAAAGTTTGCCACGGCCGTGGCTCAAAGTGAATTTGGCAATTTGTGTGCCGGGCCCATGCGGATGGCGATGCCTGTAAACTGAACTGTCATAAATAAAATAAATATTTTGCGCTGCCAACAAGCCCGGCATCAGCCTCAGCCAACGCCCACCGGGCGAGGGCAATTTGTGCGCTATAATCAGGGCGACGGGAAGGAAGCCGGCGGAGGCGCAAATCAAATCCTGTGACGAACTCTCCGGGCGTCCCAGGCCCGATGATTGGAAGCCAGCTCGCACGTGCTGCGTAATTCCAGAAAGCAGCTGGCCATCAAGCAGCAAAAATGCCCTACAATTGCGTGTCGCTCGACTGGGGCGTCGCGAATGCGACCTTCAAGGCCAGCCAAATCTATGTAAAACATTTAATCCTCTTTACAAAAATAAAGCCAGAGCATATACACTAGAACGACTGGACAGCTAATTAGTGCGATCACCGCCAGAAAACAGGCAATATAAAAGAGAATATCCCAGGCTTTAAGCGATTCGCTCCCCAGTAATCCGGGCGGTTCGTCCGGCGTGGTCAGCTCGTTGGACGTCTTTATTGTGTCGGACTCCGGGGGTATCCATCCTCTCGGGGGTATGGGCCAAAAGTCGGCGGGCTTCCAGCTGAAGTTGCTGTCGGACATGGTTTTCGACTAACAAAATTTTGTGCTCAATTCAATAAATATGGAAAAACTGTTTCGATGAAAACTACATAACTTTTCGTTTCGAATCTGTGTAAGACAGAGTATTCAAATGTCAGCCACAAGCTCTGGATACGAAAAACGAGAAAAAAAAGAAAAAAAACGAAAAAAACTATCTACTTAGCTTGAAGTTGTTTTACGCATAAATCCCTCGGACATGCCTGATAACCTATCGAGCTCAGTTGGCTCAGTTTTGTAGGCAGGTGTATTTACTTTTGATTTCTCAATCTGGCTCCAATCTCGGCTCTGCTGTGGGTGGGTTTTTCATTAGAGTCGCCGGCGAGCAAAGTTTATTTATTTTTTTATTTTCATTTTTGTCGTTGGTTTTTTTTTTTTTTTTTTTTGGTAAATTTATTAGCATAATGCGTAAAGATATCGCGTTCATTTGACAGCTTCTCCAAGTTGCCGCTCGGCTGGCTGCAATGGCGGCGGTCCCTTATGGCCAGCGGAGCCAGGCAGCCCAGCTGGAGCAGCTCCCTCCGCCAGTTTCATTGTTTCATTATGTTAATAAGCGGCCAGGCAGCGCTGGATTCGAGTAATGAAGCCTCGGAGCCACTGTACTCGCCACTGGGCCCAGCCCGGTCGCAGCTCTCCAAATTCACTCGAATTTCAAATATCCAAGTTTATTATGTCATCCCAGAGCAGGACCGACGGCGACAACGACAACGACGACACTTTGCTACAATGGCGCCATAAAGTTAATTCGTGTACGAAAAATACCCACTTGACGGAGCACACCAGCACCGGGCATTGGTCACACTGGCTGCAGGGTGGCTGCCAGAAGGGGTAATGAGCAGCTGCAGCACCAGCATCAGCATCAGCATCAGCATCAGCAGCAGCAGCAGCAGCAGCAGCAGCAGCAGGCGCCATCCGCTGTCGACTCTCGTCATATAAATCGACGCAATTATTTCGGCAGCGCTTCTCGCCTCGAAACTGTGTTTCAGTCCAGCAAATTGGAATATTTGCATAAATTACGCGTTCGGTCAATACACGTCGACGGGGCGTCGGGAGGGGGGGGAAGGCCTCTGCCTCAAATCAGAGTGAATAAGTTCCTGATGGGTTTTCTGCAGAAATGACTAGCGAGAAGGAAACATAAGACGTGCCTGATTATTTTCTATTAGTATATATTATATATCTTATAATCTTATAATCAGTTGTATTCAATTATTGCTGGCCTAGAAACTTACTACCTTCTGGCTTATCGAGCATGATTTTGTGCTTTTTCTACCCCCAGTTGTGGTTAACATAATGCAATTTTGAATATTGAAACTTCATTTCTTTGAAATTTTAATGCTAAAGTTTAGATACCACATGCATATATAATATATATACACACAAATCGCCGTTAAGTCGCCCTGTAGGAGGTGGGGGAAAGTTCATTGACTGCTCTTGGAAAACTCTCCAGTCCTACGCAGGTTGCCAACGTTTTGGGCTCAATTCGTAACTGAGCGTTGTTGTTTTTTTTACTCCGGCAGTTCAACACCCTAAATACGTATTAAAGGAGAATATCGTAGACCCTCCAAAACAGCCGCACAGCCAGCAAAACAATTATAAATCTGTACAAAGAGGCGGCGCAGCAGCGTTTTTGGTTTTGAAAAGTTTGGCATCTGGTGGGCGGGGCCGGGGGGGCGGGGGGGCATGGGTGTGGCTGAGAAAATTAAAATCCATTTGGCAAAGGGAGCGATTGAAGGGGCAAGGGGCGGCGGGTGCTGGGGGAAAGGAAACCGAATGCCGAAAGAAGATTACCTCATTAATTTCTATTAAAATTAAAATAAGTTTTGCACTTTTAGAAAACGGCCCACAAAAAGAGGCACAAAACGAGCCGAACGCCGCACAGGCATAAAATAAATAAATAAATAAATAAAAGAGCACAGGACGAAGCGGCTGATGGACAGAGGACATCGGGCATGACACTGATGGAAGGACAGTCCGTGCGGCTGCCTCGAATGACTTTGTGGTCCATTGAAAACCGAACGAACACAATTTCCTACTTACAACACTATTTGTAAATATTTAATAGCCGGCCAAGGGCAGGGACTGCTCCTGGCCGGGCTCGCTGGGGCTGCGGTCGGGTCCGTCATAACCGCAATTGAAAGTTATTAGTCGGGCTCAGTTGGCGTCCAGCTGTGTCTAATGATTCTTCTCTCCACGCCTGCCTCCGCCATTCTTTACGCCCTGATGGAGGTGGCAGCCCTTTTCGGGGCGCGTCTTTTTAAATATTAAATGTGCGTCCATGTGAACAGGGGTATTCCTGCCGGGGAAGCGGCAGAACTGCGACTACGTATTGCAAATTTTCAATTTATATTTTTCCATAACCGAATCGATTTTTCTAAGGTCTCCAAGGGAGCAAATATCTTTGCCTAACTTTAAACTTAATCTTTATTAATACGCTTCGTTTTTGAAAATATAAATAATGCCACCAGGCATTTATAACATTTGTCCAATTTTAAATTTAATTTTTATTAATACTTTTTATAATAAAAATGTTTTTATAAGCCAGAAAGCAGGACTAAAAGTATAAAAAAATGCAAATAGATTTTATGAACAAATGCGAACTTTTGTGAATAAACTCATCTTCTCGAACAGAGACTTGGGGATAATGTTGCTGTTTCTGTTCATGTAATTCGACTTATCAGCCAGTTAGTTTTATATCTCGGTTGGGGTTTCGTGGGAGCTGCTGAGAGGATGCATTGTAATCCCCATCCTGGGCATTGTGCTGGAGCACTTTGATGTCGTTTTTGGACGGGCTGCAATGGCTAAACACTCAAGAATGTAACAAAAACATAAAATATCCTGCCAGAGAGTGATGCGAAAAAAGAGGAAAAGAGCTGAAATGAAAGGACATTTTGCACGCGCTGCCGCCTTAATGATGACGATTAAAATGCGCTCCACAAAAGTTGCGCGCAGTAAGTAGAGCGCGTTGGGGGTAGGGGGAGGGGGAGGGGGAGGGGCGGTTTTTGTTGGGGTTGGGTCTGGCACGCAGGTGCAAGGCAGCCGCTAATAGGACAGGGGCTGGCGTATGTGGGGTAGGGGGCTGCAATAGGGTGACACTTTGTGCGATACATGAAAAACTCATAAAGCAAAAAGGAAACAATTACAAATACAAGTGCACACACACACGCACACACATGTGTGTGCGCTGGGTGAATGGCAGAAGCATAGGGGCAAAAGTGGCTGGGGGTAAGCCGGCATGGGAGGCGGGGCCAGGACGGGGGGCGGGGGGCCTGTGGGCAGGCGAGCTATTCACAGATGTTTGAAGGATTTCTGTTACAATTTGTTTTGCGGCGCTTCGCTTTAACAAATGCCTCGCTGCCGCTGTCGGCGTCGACGTCCGCGGCGGCGTCGCAGTCGACGTTTGTTGCTGCTTTTCTTTTATTTCCTTTTATGGCTTTCCTTGTGCTGAAGAGTGAAATTGTTTCCGCCGCACTTAACGATGCTGCGCTCTGCTTCTGCTTCTTCTTTGCCTTGCTCGTTTGCTTGTCAAGCCCCCCCCCCCCCCTCCAACGACCCAATCCCCCCTACGCCACTGTCCCATTTGATGGCAAACATTTCCGCAGCTCGTCGCATAATTTAATGCAAATACCCCCGTTCACCCTGGCCAAATAACACAATACAGGACCCCGCTACCCCCCACTAAGTCTAGTCTCTCCCACTAAATATCGATTTTAATAAGAGCACAAAATTTTTTGTGCATTTCGCTGGCGTCTCGCCTTGTCCTTGGACTGACCTTTGCGCTCGCTGCATTACCAGCTTCGCTCGCAGCTCACCTCACCCCCCACCCCCCACCCCCCGCCCCGCACTCCGATGGGTCCTTGAGCACAAATGCAATGCTTTTCGAGCACGGCACCGAAATACCCTATAAGAATAATCATACTAACAATTATAATATAGTAAACATAAAATTCTGCGAATTTCATTTAAGCCCGAGCTCTCTAAAGTATGCAACAAAAAAGCTCTTAAAATTGTATATAAAATAATAGTTATATACAAATATTTTTTCAATAGATTCAAACAGATTTCGACAGGCTTAAATATTTAAATCGACAGATTTAAAAGTTTGCATGTTTTTTCAAACAGTTCATTGCAGACATCGTTGGCTTGATGAGCACTGCAGAGAACATTATTTCTATCTAGATAAACGTAAATGAAACAGCGTTAAATGAAATTCAGTCAACTGTGAATATAGCTGAGAGTTAAGGCCCGAAATAAAACTGACAGCTCTTTGATATGCGCGTATATATGTAAATCTTTAGGCTGTTCAGAGTGCTCGGGCACTTAATTGGCTTAATCAAAGATGGTAATTATAAATGTCTGTTGCAGTCGCCGTTCTCAGTTTGCGATTCGCAAAGGGCTGTCATATGAGGGCTTCAATTGCAGGAGCTTGGTTGATGTCTCGAGTTGCTTATTAAACTGTCGCTTGTGCAACAATCGCTGTCAGTTGCAATTGAAATTGTGGCAACAATTTAAAATTTACCTCAGTTAGCTAGGAACCTGAAACGTAGTCGTAGACCCGACCCCAAAATCCACTCGCACTTGTGAATTTTCACACGCAAGCAAACAAGGTGTGCGCGTGTGTGTGTGCGCGAATTTGAAGGATAAATAAGGAGACACGTGGCACACGTGGAATACACGAAACGCAAATGGGCGAAAACCTACTGAATGATAAGCATGCAACTAAAAACCTGCCGGAGGGGACGGGACCACAGATCCGGAACTGCTCTACAGTCGAATTAGGCAATGAGAGAGAGAGAGAGGGGGAGAGAGGGAGAGAGAGGGGCGAAAAAAGATGTACAAAAATCGAATTTCAAATATCAGAGAAACGAATTTAAATATGCGAATGCGAAAGGGATAAGCGCAACTTTTTATGCAAAATAGGAAAAACATTTTTGCGCAAGGGGCTTATAGCGGATTTATTTTGGCAACAGTGCAGCCCCCCCCCCCAGTCGCCCAGCACGTACACCGTACCCCGTAGGAAGCCCCATTCAGTGGCAATCCCTCCACAATCCCTGCACAGGAAACACAGCCAGAAAACAAATACAAATACACGCAATCCAAATATTAACGTGCAGACTCTGAAATAGCAGATACAAATTCAAAAAATACAAAAACACTCGCATGCTGCGAGACAGGACACGGGCGGACGATGGGGTGGGGCGGGGTGGCAGTGGGAGTTAGATTGGTAAATTGAAGGACGGGCTCCGAGCTGCATGAGAACCAGTTTTGAATCCAACGTGATGTGCGGAGTCCTAAGCTGACATCAAAATGGAAAGCCAATAGGATTTCGAAAGGGCATCCAAATAGTTATCAAATGGGTTTCCCGGCCTGCCCAGTGAATATTCAACGAATATTTGCCTAGTCCAATATGCCACATCCTTGAGGATATTATGGCATCAGGTATAAAAGTTGGGCAACAATCTTTAGCTGGAAAATATATGACAATCGGTTCACAGATTTGAGGACTGCGTCTAACCCCTTGTGGGGGACTACTTAGGAGTTGGGCAGGACGCGATGCGGCAGTTATGATTGTGATGTTGATGTTGATGAAGTGCCAGAAAGGCAGGAAGCACAGGGAAAGAACGAGCGGAATAACGAATGTATGAATGAGTGAATGAGTGACTGATGTGGCTGATGGATGGTAAAATGGCTCCAGACTCGACTACAGCGGGCTTGTCGGGCCACACAAACATAGGTGGGTCGCACCCTCCCTCCCTCGCCCTCCCCCTCCCCCACCCCCACCCACTTGCAGCCCGTTCGATAAGCGTGCGGCCTCCACAGAAATTACACGCACACTTGCGCGTTTTGCTCTTGATGAAGTTGATGGATGGCCCTGGCGCGAGCCGGGTCAACTACTGACCACCATAACTGGCAGTTAGTCTAAGCCAACCCTCGGCCCATCGAGTACACTACCCCGCTAAGGCGAAGTTCCGTTAGGAATGCGTCCAATGCTATGCACTTGATAAATGGTGGCCATAATGAATGGTTGTCCCCTTTCCTTCAGTCCAGGCTGTGGATTTAACCAAGACTAGATTTAAGAACATCGACATATATATTATATTCTCGTAAGATATTGGAAAATGTTCTTTTACAGTGCTTGGCTCTGACTGCTGCGAAGTGGCTGATAGGGCTAGCTTTTTACATACCCTGCACTCATACAAAACAGATACATAGATAAACCAATCCATTATACCCTAAGATAGATACATTTTCAATATTTCTAGATTTTTTCAAGTACATAAATGAACTTATGTGGTGGGAACAATTAAATGGCCGGGCACGTCTGAGCTCTGGGAAACGAGATACCCACGGCTACCCTCTGATAGCAGGGCATCTGCTCCATGCAGGGTCCCGGAATGGGGGCCGGGTGTGGGGGCACCGAACAAGTTGCAGCCAATGAATCGAATGCAATTCCATATTTAACTGCAGGCGGAGGCGAGCAGCATAATCGTAATTACTTAATGCGCTCAACAATGTTTTGCCACTAAATTTAAGGCGAAATGCATCGTTAAATGGAACAGACGCTGCTCCAGGCACAGCCAGTCCCGGGGCCGGAGCACCGCCAGCCACCCCAACGGGCCCCCGTTGCGGAGCATAGCAACGATTATGCTCTAAGTGAAAACATGTGGAGCACAGATCGGCCGACCCAGACAATCGCCTGACTCATAACACCGCCAGATGGTACAGCTGCTGCGGCTGATCGCCCATGGCAGCCGTGGCCAGCACGCATCATCGCCAGACTCGAAGAGGGGGGCGGGGGCGGGGGGTGGCTCCAATACACATGTCTGACTGATGGAGTGTACAGGTTATCCAATTTACATGCGAATCTGTTCAGTTGCTAAGTTGTGCTAGGCACTATGCCAGATAAATCATATTTACACGGAATAAAAACATGTGCGTACACTGAGCGAAAAGATGGCGAGTTTTCGTTGAAGTCGAATGTGGCATGGGTCACAATTTCCCTGGGTTCGAAAAACAAATGCAAGAAACTAAAAAAAAAAAAAAAATACAATTAATTATCCTGATCTTTAATCTTTCTTGGGAATTAGCTAAAGCAAATATTAGCTTTGGTTAAAAATAAAATATCGATCCCTTTCGTCAGTATTTCCAATGTATTTCCTATGCTATTAAACGAGAAAAACAAACGTGTTTTAACGGTCGCCCAAAACTCGAAATTTATGCAGGAAAGTTACCAAGATCCATAATTAGTATTTAAAAGTACTTATGGGTGTGCGTCCCCACAATAATTAGGCAATTATTGTGGGCTAGGTGTGCGTGTGTGTGCGTGTGTGTGTGTGCGTGTGTGTGCCGCAGGTAGCCCATGTTACATTACCGCCACATAGGGGATACTAAATTGTGTCTCTATGCAGCTAAATGAAGAAGAGGCGAAGAGGGGGAAATTATGCAAATTTCGATCCATTAGAGCGTCGCTCTTTATATGCAAATGATATGTTGGGGAAATTTATGTGTTTTTTGGCGGATAATTAGGTTCGTGTGTGAAGTAGCCACAATTAACTGGCCAGAGATCTATAATTAAGGCCGAATTGAATTGGCAAAAGCCGCTAAAGCAGCTAAAGGCAACAATTGAAATAAAATAACACCAAATTGTCGCTGCTTATGTGCGATTTAAGCATTCTTATTTATTTAATTTTAATAATGACGCTCATTCGAGGCACGTTCGGGGCGCGGTCATGGGAATGGGCCGAGGGAATAAATACACATGCCCAAATACTCTATGGCATACTCTGCCAATAGAACACCGTCCACTGTCCGTTGCGACGTGTTAATTATATTTTTGACAAATTAATTCGATATTCGACTGGCAACGCAGACGTCATTTGAATTTTAATTGAACGCGTCAACATTAAAAACTCAGCTTAGACAATTACAATAAAAATCAGAACTGAAATAAATGCTATTGGCGTAAATAACAGGAGAATGCACGTATAATAAAATATGCTGTGCCGAGGCAGAAACACAAATATTTATATTCTGGCCTATAGGGTGTATTATCGTACATACTTAGAGTATATTGTTACCTAGATTGAGAACTCTCAAATTGCTTCACATTCGCAAAGCGATTCTCGTAGCTGCCCCCAGGGCTGGCTCCCACTTCCGGCTCTGGGCTGGCGCAAATCGAAAATATGAGAAGTGCGTATTTGCGGACCCCGGGGGGGAATCTGCCGTTCTGCCCCAGCCCCAATCGGAGCTGGCGAGCATGGCCGGCGACCGTGTGAAGCGTGCAACAGGGGTAACAATGCATCTGGGAGCGGGCGAGGGGCCGAGGGGCCGAGGGGGGCGCCAGCAGCCAAATGGTGTAGCTGTTGTTATTATTGTGCGGATTAGTGTGGCGGGGTTCGTCGGGCTATGCAATAAATTAAAATAATGTTTGCTCATTTAAAACTTAGGGGCTGCGACCGCTTTAGAGGGGGCGGGGTGGGCTAGGGGGGGGGGGCGGGCTAGAGCTAGTGCAACAGGGGACAAGTGTTTGCTTGTGCGCCGTTAATTTGTTTTTACGACACTTGTTGGTGTTTATTATTTCTGTTTGCAGCTCCCGCGTTGGCGGTTAGTCATTGGATGGGGGGAGGCTTGGGCTTGGGGGAATGGGGAGAACAGCCAGGCCCGATACTCCCAGGAGGCCACTGTCGGAGGGACCAGCAGAAGAAACAACAGACAATTAGATAATAACAAATTTCAGCTCCATTGTTGACACTCTCGAAATGTGAGCAGACCAAATGGAACCAGAGATAACAACGCGATTAAGGCGCTTCGAGTGGGAACACACACCCATACCCTGTACGAACGCCAGACTAGTCGACTCAGCCCCAGATTAACTCGTCATGAATCTTAATTAGCAAAAAAGAGCGGAAAAAATGAACGAAGACACGAAAAGGGGCAACTCCGAATGCTGTTGCCTGTTGCGGGGAATTAGTTGATGGACAAGCGACACTCGAACTCATTACGCAAAACCCAGAGAGGCTAACCCGACCCCGACCCCGACCCCTACCCCGACGCCAGCCAAATCCTCTAGCTATACCTATGCCCGAACCTGAACCTGAACCCTATCCCATATACCGTACGCGAGCAATAATGGAATGATGGTGGAAGAAGTGGCAAGAAGATTGTTTTGCTTTGTGGCACAGAGAACAACAACAATGACAACTTGAAATAATAATGCAAAGCATAGCCAGAGGTCTCGCAGCGTGCGAGAAGAAGACAGAGCGCGCGCGAGCGAGAGAGCACGACGACAACAAAGACCAAACATTTTATAGACCGAACTGTGTACAAACAAGGGCATCCAGTTTTTTTTTTTTCTTCAATTTTTTTTTCTAGCCTAACCTTTTTTAAAACCAAAACAAACGAGCGTAGAATGAAGGAACGAGCGCTAAACGTAAACAACACAACGCACGCCCCGCAGAGCCAACTAAAGCTGAAGCTGAAGCTGAAGCTGAATCTGAATCTGTATCCAAAGCCGAAGCCCAAACTGAAGCTGAATCTGAAAGCTGAGTCCGAGTCCACAACTCGTCAGCGGGAGTAGGTGTAACTCCGGTAGTGGCCTGGCCTCAAATAAGCCCCAAGCGACGAGGAGAACCAGTTCGGCCAGTTGGCTGTTAATGCCCGCTGCCCGGCTGCCCGGCTGCCCGGCAGCCGGCTGTCTTGTTTTTGTGCATTTTCATAATAATAATAATAATAATAGCAATAGCAATAATAATGAAAGAGCTTAAAGATCAACATGCGGCGATATCGGCGCACAAAACACAAGTATTCCTCGGGCGCAGTGCCTGAGTCCGTGGTGTCATCGACAACAGAGTTGCAACCATCCACAATCCGTCCACCTGGCTGCCTAGAAAACCAGCGACAGCTCAGGTGACTCACCCGACTTCAGATATGTATGTGTGTGTATATCAGAGGTGTATGAGAAAATGTAACATGAGTGTAAACGAAGTCTGAAGTCTTTAATTTGTTAACTTTAAGTCAGATAAAGTAGCTAAAAATTATATATAAAATAATAAGATCTATAGTTAGAACTAAATAAATAAAATGAGATCTGTAGATACTTCGGGTTAAAATTTCATTTTTATTTATTTGTAACAAAAAAGTTAAAAGCAAACTTTATGTATATATTACTTATAAATAAATAATAACAAAAAATAATATTTATTATGACCATAATAATAAAAGCATCAATAGTTAAGACCTTACAAGAAAATAGAAGTATAATAAAAATTCAATAAATAAGATCAAGCTTCTGGCATTTACTTTTTTTTTTTGTAATGCCTTTCTTACTTGTCAACTGTTTGTAATAAATAAATAATAAATAAGTGCAGATAATTTGCGTGCTAATAAATACCCTGGGTTTTGTTATAAGATTCAAGGATAAGCCGGAATAAAAGCTGTAAGCTTAACTGTAACTGTAACTAATCGCAAATATCAACAGTCGCAGTCTAGCATGCGCTATATCATTTGCCAAAGCTATCTCGCCCAGCTGAATGACCAGCGGAAAATGGAAAATTTTCAAGCCCCATGACCTCAGCTCGGGTAGCAACAACGTTGAGCAAGAAGCCCTATGATGATAGCTTGCTGCACGGCGGGTGGGGGCGGGTTGAGGGGTGAATAACGAAAGCCGAAATGAAAATATTTCATCAAATGAAAGTTAATCATAGAAACGCATTCAGTAGATTTTACTGCGAAGCCCCACAATGTCATCAAAATAAGTAAAGCAAAAGACATGCCGCCCACATCTCTCCGCCGCTCTCCGGCTGTGGTTCCAGTTCTAGTTCTGGTTCGTTCATTGTGTTCTTTAAACAATTTACCGAATGCCCCAACGTCAATTGGAAGGCGTTCGAGGCACGTTCGTTAATTAAATTAATTGACGCGTCTTGGCCGAGGGCCCCGCTACTTATGATGGCCCCAGACCGGGCCACCAGGCAAATGCCAGCTAGAGGAACTGACCTACAAGCCGGGCCTTTTCAGCACATACCAATGCCCTCTCCCCCAGCCCCCAGCCCCCTGGCAATCGACAGACCCGTAACTGTCGCCGTCATTCGTTGATTTGCTCTAATGTCTGCCATAAAAAAGATAACAGGAAAGAACAGTTGGCTCGGCTATGCCGAACTTTTAATACACTTGCTTGATCAAATAGTAATAATTATCAAATGCAACGAATAACATCAAAGAAAAGTAACCCGATCAATATTATTTACATCATCTATTGCATTTAAGGTGTGGACGTTACACAACGTGCCAGAAAATGCGCATACCCTGAACTCGGCTGTAAAATGCAGCGTATGACAGCCTCAATGTTGAGCGCTGATGTTGATGTTGATGTCGATAATATCGATGTCGATGGCAGCATAAATTAGGCACAAACTAATTAAATGCGTTTCAATTGAAGTTGCAACTGACAGCAGCAGCAGCAGCGGCAGCCGTTGCCGGCCCAAATAATGAGCCGAGTGCTTGCATGTATCTGTATCTTGCAGATACACGTACTCACTTGCCACTTGGCGCAAACACGTTCGTGTTCTCGACGCTTTAGCTCTGGCTATAAATTGCAATTCGCAAGACACTTTAGCGATGTTTTTTCTTCTCTCATTTTCCTCTCATCGATGAGCTCAGTTGCATGCATAAAACTATTACAATATTAAATAGTTTTAGATATAGTTAAACTTAATAATTATATCACGACTGCAAAAATAATTTAGTTCATATTTATTTTGAATTAATTAATATTTTATTAATTTCGATATTTTGATGGATGGCTTAGATAGAGGCAGCTAACTGAACCCGTTGGTAGAGCTTTCATTCTGGCGGCTGTGTAAATGATTAGGGCTTAAACGCAATGCGTTCCACTAGCGACGGATTTGTAAATTTCGTTTGCTGATTGTCAATTTTCCAAATGACTTTTTCATTGCCTACTTTTCACTTGCAAAACTTTTCCGCTTTTGGCAACAATTAAAAGCGCTGACTCAGCAGAGGCAGAGGCAGTGGCAGTGGCAGCCGTCGCAGTTGGCCCGTTCCAAAACGGTTGGCAACAGCAGCGCCGTCAAATCAAATATGGCCAAAACGGAAAGTCAGCCAAATGTCTCTGCCAGGCCGCACTTGAGGGCCAACAAACTTTTACCCCAGAGCCGCCAAGTCTGCCAAGACTGCCAAGTCTATTGTCGTTGTTGTTGCTGCTGCTGCCGTTGTTATTGTTGTTGTTTGCTCTTGGATCATAATGACACACATATGAGTACTCCAGCGAGTAGAGACATAATTACCGCTGAACCGCGCCGAACCCAAGCAACCAAAATGATCTCCGGCTGACAGCTGACGCTGGTAGCCGGAGCGTTGACTGATTTATGAAAGACACTTTTGCAAGTCGCCCAACTTGATTTTCAAGAAACCGTTACGGCTCTGCGCTCAAACAAGTGTCTGTCTCTCAATCTGTCTCTCCATCTGTCAGTCAGTCAGTCAGTCTGTCTGTCTGTCCCTCTCTCTCTCCCCGTCTCTGTCTGTATATCTACCTATCTTTCTATCCATCCATCCATCCATCCATTCATCTATCTATTTGTCAGCACATTTAGCAAATCTTTTGTCCAAATACTCTTTCCCAACTATCTGCGAGTGTCTGTCACAAGTATTTCGACATGCTTTCATTTTTAGCCACAACGAAAGGTTAAAATCTTTTGCTAAAAAAGGAGATAAATTATTTTCACATTCGGCAATTTGGATTCCCATATAAAATATATATTTACAATATATGTAATGTATTATAATTAATTGAATTAATAAAAATTGTGGGTAGGGCAACTGCGGTGCGGCTCGAGCCGTTTCTGGCCGTACGTTTTACTCAATTTTGTCTATTACACGACCACGAATTGAAGTGCTTTGTTGTCTCTGAGCTGTGTTTGTTGCCAAGCACCCAAATGGCTCATTTTTCTGTCTCACCTCGCCTCGGCCCGAACTGGGCTTTTGCGTCTGGCCAGACCAGTCGTCTCTTTGGCTGGCTGCTTGTTTTCGTTGTTTGGCAATCACGATCGCCAGATCTTTCAGCTGCTTTCAGAGTGTGGCCCAGTTGGTGGCTGCCGGCTTTCCGCGCTTTCCGCGCGACTCTAAACTTAATTGTCGGCCTAATGGTAATGTCTGTCTTTCTGCCTCTGCCGCTGTCTCTGCCTCTGCCTCTGCCTCAAATCAGCTGATGGCCGCTGCCTGATGACTGCTGCCTGATAATGATGAGTAAGCGCTTTTAATGCCAGCCAAGAAACGCTTAGAACACCGCATCCGCACTGTATTTGGATTCATGTGGCGTTTCTTTAACAAAGCGTATAATTATTTGCAAACAGAGCACGGCCATCAAGCAGACCTTCTCCGCACAGACTCTTCGAAACTCGTGCCACAACTTCTTTCGACGGAGAGAAAAAGAACGTCAGAATTGCCAGTACATCTTTTTTTTTTATTAATTATAATGGACGATAATATTGTAAACAAAATTAAATAAAAGTCCTCGAAATTGGAAAGTACAAGTAAATTTATTACACTTTTAATAGATCCCTATTAACAGCACCCAGGCAAAAAAAAAGCGTTATTTTAAATTTTTAAAAAAGGCCAAAATTTTCAAAATGAATTTTGGACTCTCGTCCAACTCCTAACATATCTGCAAAATCTTACCTTGTCGATATAGTTTTCCTTTTGGAAACTCAGTTAACTACCGCGCAGACGTTCCAAAAGGATTTTAGTTTTTTGGCACGAATCGATTTGAGTCCCGTACGATGAAATAACTGTCAGACTGGGGAGTTCCTATGATTTTTTCAAACTTTTTACAAGCTTCAGTCAAAAATTTGTTTTATTCCAGCCTCTTGGTAATCAATAAAAAAAATTAAACAGTATTTTAAGTTGTTAACTAGGAAAGTGCCATGCGAAGATCCTCGAGCAGTATGCACTCCCGGCCCTCGTTGACACGCCCCTGGGAGGCCACACTCTCTGGCGACTTCGAGGATCCACGGAAACGCGGCATCCTACGGAACACGCGCTGTCGCTCCTACCGACAGCAGCTGCAGAGCACGGAGCAGACGAACATACTGCAGGGCCTGATGATAGTCACGGGCATGGCGACGGTGCTGGTGGTGCTCTGGTTCCACAGCATGGAGCCGACGACAGCCGGCGATTTAGGCCAGCCGCCGGCGGCGGCGGCGGCGGCGGCGGCATGCGGCACGCTGCAGGCCCTGTGGCTGGGCGTGTCGGGCCTGCTGGGGCTGGGCCTGGGCCTGGGCGGGCAGGCGGCACCTGCGCCGGCGGGGCGAACGGCGCGCGGCTTCCACTGCGAACAGGACCTGGACACGATGCGAATGTTTCGCCAGATTGGCAAGCAGGTGCTCAACCAGGAGCAGGCACTGGCGCGCCTCGAACGCGCCGTCAAGAGCGACCGGCCAATGAAGGCCGTGGCGCTGTTCGGCCCGCCCGGCGTCGGCAAGTCGCTGACCGCAATGGCGCTGCGCCAGCAGTTCCCCTGGCCGGAGAACGTGCACAGCTACTCGTGGAGCACCTATGTGCCGGACGGCGCCCACAAGTTTCACATGATGCGCAACTTTGTCGACCACCTGTCCAACTGCGGCCAGAACCTGCTGATCATCGACAATCTGTGCCCCTGCGACTTCAGCATTGTGGCCATCTACAATAAGCTGCTGCAGGAGCGCGAGGGCGATCCCACTGCGGCCGCCAATCAAACTGTACTCGTAGTGTACATCTTCAACCTGGAGATGGAGCACTACTGGCAACAGTATGAGCTGCTGCAGCAGGTGCCCACGGACACGACCCTCATCCACTATCGGCCCTTCGCGCGAGACGAGCTGTTGGCCTGCCTGGAGAACGAGCTGCGCCTGGAGCAGCGTACCCTGGACAGGCTCACGCTCAACTACATACTCGAGGAGGCCCTGCTCGATGTCGAGGACACTGGCTGCAAGCGCATCCGTCAGCTTCTCATACAACACGGTCTGCCGGACCTCAACTGAACCGATCCCGACCATCTTTCGGCGCTGCTCATGTTTAAATCAACGTTGTGAATATATTTGAATGTACTAGATCGGGGGGCTCATCAAATCTAAATCTACTTAACGAGACACTAGGGTACGGGTAAATCCCGCAAAATAAACTCTATTTTTGCTATAAAATGGAAGACACATCTTTGATATTTTCAAACACCATAAAAACTCATACACCTTAATCCCATTTGTCCACGATGGATACTTTCCTAAAATCAAAATAAAAAATAGATCAGTTTCAGACCTAAAAAAGCAACTTGAAAGTATACTAAACAAATTTAAAAAAAAATAAATCTATTATGAGAATTAAAAATATAATTTTGTTTTCTGATGTGCTTATTATTTTGGAAAATTATTTCTCTATAAGCGCTGATAGTTCAGAATAGATTATATTCTTAATTCTTAATCCTAAAATAAAAATAAGAAATAGTAGATCAGTTTCAGACCTAAAAAAGCAACTTGAAAGTATACTAAACAAATTAAAAAAAATAAATAAATCTATTATGAGAAATACAAATATAATTTTATTCGTTTTCTGACGTGCTTATTATTTTGGAAAATGATTTCTCTATAAGTGCTGATAGTTCAGAATAGAATATATTCTTAATTCTTAATCCTAAAATAAAAATAAAAAATAGATCAGTTTCAGACCTAAAAAAGCAACTTGAAAGTATACTAAACAAATTAAAAAAATAAATAAATCAATTATGAACGTGTTCATTATTTTGGAACATTATTTCTCTATAAATGCTGATAATTAGGAATAGTTTATATTAAATCGTGATTTATTACTTTAATCAATTCGTGTAAAAATAGAAGAACGTCACAAAATAAAAATTCGTGGGTGTATAATTTATATATTATGCTCATATATAATATTGGTAACACTTATTATAGCCATATTCGGCTATGACATTAATAATAAGAACGCAGACTGCATATCGCGATTTATACTAGTTCACGAAGTGAAAGGGGCATATTGGGCTTGTACAGTAATTTATAATTTTTTATCTCGCTCAGTTTTAAAGCTAGACACATTTACACAACATTTATTTTTTAAGCTGTTTTTATACTATGAACGAGCACTGCGCAGTCGGTTACACCCGACTGCAACTTACTTGTTTCTCCGCTTTCTGTCAGCAAACTCACCAAAACAGCAAGACAGCATTATGTTGTTTTGTACTCAGAAGATGAAACACAAGCGCAAATTTAAATGTATGAACTAGACTTGAAAATTGTTTAGATCTTTAGAGCAAAAATTAACGATGCATACTGTGCCCTAATGAAGTTTGTACTTGTTTCTTATTATTCGACGGGCCTGGTATCGTTCGTGGCATATCTTGACTGAAGTGCGACGAAGAGGTGCCTCAAGTGGCGGGCTGAAGTGTGGCCCATGCGAACGACAAGAAACGAGTACGGCTCTGGGGATTCTGAGAGGGTGTGCAGAGCGCTTACATTACGCACGGCTTAAGTACTGCCTGCTTAGAAATATTTGTCTATCACTCGAAATTCGGAGGTTGCTTCATCATCATCACATCATAACTTCAAGTATAGGAAAGTGCCTTGGTTTTGTTTTGGCTCTGCCAACGTTTGCCACAATGGAAATTTTCTGAAGAGGCATCCAAAAGTGAGACATCGTCAACGATAATGGTAAAGAGCCGAGTTAAGCCAGCTTCTGCTGCTTATCAACAGCTATTACAGGTCTCAGCTAGAAGCAACTCAACAAGCAGTTAATAAAAAGTAAAAAGTTAACGCAAAGCATTTTCGCTGAGAGCGTAGGTAGCTCTTCAAAACAAAATTTGGTGTATTCATTTAATTTAATTTTCTATCATTTAATTGAAGTGAAAGTAAGATGAATAAGTAGGTATGAAGCATGAATAAGTAGGTGTTTCAATTTATGAATTTGTAAATGTATTTTCGACTATTTTAATTCAAATAATAATAATAATAATAATAATAATAATATATAATATTTGAAATAAATGCACTATCCAAATTTTATATTTCATGTCATGTTTGCAGTCAACTCAAATTAAAGAATATATCACTGGAGTTTGAAGGCCTGTGGAAACAATGGGATAGATTTCCAACTAATCGCCAACAGAAATCGTTTTGAAATTTAATTGAAATTTCAACTAATTAAAATGCAATTAAAAACACAACGACACAAAACAGATTGTATAAATTTAAATACAATTTTTAATTGTATTCATTTAAATAGCATTTCCGTAGTCCTCGGTGGATGGGTGGCTTAAGTGGTATGTATGTGATGTGGATGCTTTAATTGAAGGAAAACTGTTAATGCACAGCTTAAAGTTTTTGTAAATAAAATATAAAATAGATATTTTGATATAAATGACATCAAAATAAATGAAAATAAAAGATACTAAATAATTAAATAAATAATCAAATCTTTAGCGTTAATCTATCGAGTGATAATGTGAAGAAACTGCACTCACAACAAAAAAAAGCAAATTGGCTCGAAACCATTAATTTGAGAGTATCTTAAAGTCGATTATCGCATCGCGCTCAGCTATTGCACAGACTCACGCGTGTTTTTCGGCACAGTGCGTTCGCCTGGGCATCCGTCAGATACGGCGAAGCCCAAGAGCCAACAACCGCATCGAGGACAGGCCGCGACTGCCAATTGCAGTGCGATGCAAAGCGCAAAACGCAGCCAGCGGCGTTTGTAGTTCATGAACGGCCAGCGAACTCAGCGCGAGCTGTGATAATAAGATACAACTACAATATATGAAAAAACGAATATGCGAATGTACGAATACGAATACGAATATATCGGTGGGCGACCGACACCGGTGCGGGGCATTCGATATGGCAACGGCTTGCACCATGCACCGGTAATTTTTCCTCTTTTTTTTTTTTAGTTTTCTGTAGCTTTTTTTTTTTGTTTTTGTTTTTTTTTGTTGTTGCCTGAGATTGAGTCGTTCGGCTGGTCACGTAAGCACCGATTCCAACTGCGATTTGGCCGGCGTTGTTTTTGGTAGCTGTCGCCGCTCGCTGGGCCAGTTGCATAAGCCCCTCAATTTGATTTTGGCAACGCGGAAGATACGAGCAGTGGATATGTGGCCAAATCCAAAGCCAGCGCCACAGCCAGCGAGTTAGCATCTAGGCGATTTCGAAACCATTTTGCAGTTTGTTTTGCCATTCGGCTTTAACAATGCAATTGCGAGCTGCTTTCATTTGATGGCTTCTAAGCTAAATGGAAATGGCAAATGGCCTGCAGGCATCTGTGCGGCAAGCCATGGGAATATTAACTCAGCCGTCAATCAAGTGGCAATAGTGTCGGTATCAGCAGAATCTCCTTTTTTTTTTGTTTCCATTCGAGACTTGTTTGTTTTGTTTCTGTATGAGCAAGTCCTGTAAATAAAACCTGCCTGTCAAATTTAAGCATTTTCACTGTACTTTCTATATGGACAGAGAATTAACTAATGGAACTCAGTTTTAACATACGAAATACATCAACTGTTGCCCATGCCATCTATTTGTCTTCGGAGAGCTACCGATAACCACCGAGCTCAGCGAAGAACTCTCAACTTATTTTCAATGCATTTTGCTGGTGGAAAGTGGAGCAAACGGTTTCCTTTATGGACGAGCATATAAAATTTTATGAACCATTTATGGCAAGCGAAAAGGAAAAAACTGAAATCAAAGAAACACATAATAGTAAAGTAGCAAAGGAAAAGAGCAGAAAACGTCGAAGCGGAATAATAATGCGATGACAACAGAGGCACAGTCATCCAGCCAGCCAGTCTCCAGTCTCCATCTGGAGGAGCCGTTGCGGGGGGCGGGGGGCGGGCGGGGCAGTTGCAAAAATATTATTATGATTGCCGCTGCAACGGCGCTGCAACTCCATATGGACGGACAGGGTTGCCAGGGCTGCCCAGTGGTCCGGTCAGCATAAACAATCACACGCTGAGTGCGTCGCAGTTGCCGCTCCACGAAAGCCCATAAATAATGAAAGGAAGCTGCCGAGGGTCACAGCGGCCCGGGGCAGCTATGGGTTTCGAATGATTTGAAATGAATGAAATAAATTGGTTGGCACGTTGCGACCCAGCGACAGTAAATGTCACATCGACTCCGTTTAAGGCCACAAAGTCGCAGGGCAGCCCACACGAATCCCGGCCACAAGCTCTAATAACGAGCTAATAGCTGCAAGTGCAATTCGGGACGGGAGCAGCTGGATTAAATTTACATGAAAGCTAAGAAAAATGTGCTCAACTAGCAGATATCCCGCATTCGCATTTTATATACATAAAGTACATAAAGTATATTATATTAGAATATATAAGCTGCGAGTTTCGAAAAACCGAGTTTCAAAATGTTAAAGTATATATACTATATATATATATATATATATTTGATCAGTGTGATCAGTTCGCTTCAATTCAAACGAGTGCCAGTTTTCAAGTGCCGTCTTTTTGTTGCAGGCAGTGTCGTTGTGTGCCGGATTTTGTTTTTATTTTTTTGCTTTATATAAAATATAAGATATCGATATAAGACTATAAAAACCTTTTTCACCAAATTCAGTATGTTCTGATAACAATTCGTTCTCCTTGACAACTTCATAAAGATCGGACGATTAGCTTAGTAACTTAACTTGAGGTTATTCAGAAATGTGTTTTCGATAGTCGTCAATGTCTATTTATATATTTCTGGAAATCGGTTGTTTAGCTGATAAGCCGCAGAACAAGCAAGTTAAGCTTCCAGCCGATCTCCACGTTCAGTATATTCCCAGCCGTGTTGGGAGCTGCTTTAAATTTAAGAGCTCCCAGCAAAAATGAATATAAAATGTGCTTTGTGTCTATATGTTCTACATATCAGCCTGCAACAGATAATGGCTATAGAGGAGGCCACCGAGATTGAGGTAAACACGACGACAATAAATCACATTATAATTATAATATAATTAATATTGATTTCGTTAGTCGTGTTCGGCCAGCAGAAAACAGGATGAACAGTGCGGCTTGTACACCTATAAGGTTGTGAAACCGTTGCTCGACTATATACATCAAATGAAGCGGGAAATCGAAAACCATAACAAGAGTGGTGAAAGCGCGGACAGAGAGATCAGGGAACTGCGCCAAAAGCTGGCCCAACACGAAGATAATACGAAAGCCATCGAGGAACTGAGAAAAAATATCGCTTTGCACAGGGAAATACGGAAGTCCCAAGCCGATTTCGATGCCCTCAAATTGCAGGAGTGTAAAAATCAGTTGAGGGAGCAAAAGGATTCACAAATATCCAAATGCGAAAACGAAACCAAGAATTGTGCCGGGAAAGCAGAGAACGGCTTCGCCACCAGCTGCATTCCGTTTGGCAACGCTCCGGGTGTTCATCACATTACGTATTTAGACTCTTTTTACGCACTCTGTGACAACGGGACAGCAGGTCCCGGCTGGACAGTTATCCAGCAGCGGATCGATGGTCAGGAGGATTTCCAGCGGAGTTGGACTGAATATCGCGAGGGCTTTGGCGCCTTTGATGGCGACTTCTTCATGGGTCTGGAGAAGATCCATCGCCTGACCAGCGCCCAGCCCCACGAGCTCTACATACACTTGGAGGGGTTTGAAGGCGAACCCAAATACGTCAGATACAAGCAGTTTGCCATCGCCGGCGAGAACGATCAGTACAAACTGATCAGCCTGCATGGAGCTGTTGGCAACACAAAATATGATAACTTGTTCAACAGCAGAAATCAGAAATTCACCACCTTCGATCGGGACAACGACAGCTTAGACGGGCACAACTGTGCCTCCTATCCCCATGGCTCTGGGGGCTGGTGGTACAATGCCTGCGGAAGCAGGTATAAATTCGACTTGATCGGGTTGAAATAAAATTGATAATCTATTTGCTCCTCTTGCTTGCAGTAATTTAAATGGAAAGTACAATCCGAAGTCGGTTAGCCAAGACGGCAGCCTTTTTTGGGATGCCAAAATCTCTTTGAAAACAGTCAAAATGCTAATACGCCCCAAAAACTTAGACAATAGACCTTGATTTTTTTAGTTGACAACGATTAACATCATTTATATTATATAATTAATAACTCATTCAGATTTTTTATCAATAAATAAAGTTGCCATTCTTGCCCATAATAGTTATTAGTTATAAAGTTAGGTGTATTTAAGAAATCGTTTGAATCGTTCAATTTGAAGTCTGACGTTGAAATCAAAGGGTGGAATAGAGTGGCCCATTATGGAAAAGTGGTAATAGATACACGCTCGTGGGATAATTTGACTGTAATGTCATGTAATCAAGCAAAGTTTTGGTTTCGAGACTAATTGTGATATAAAGTAAAAGTCAAAGAATGTCGACAGTTGGACAGAATTTATGTGATAGCTAACGACTCGAAGCGATTTGGGTTACTGTTACCCAGTGGCAAAGCGGAGCGGATAAAAACGAAAAGCGAATTAATTTAAGGGCACTGTGCAGTCGTAAAGCACTGAGGCATATGTGCAGTTGGTAATTGTGCAACTGCAGCAACTGTTGTAGCATTAATGAGGAGCCAAACAAGGCGAGCAGCGGCTGCGAACACAAGCGCGAGTTACATGCACACGAAAGATACATTTGTATCTACAAGTCAGAAGTCGCATGTGGTCGGTGAAAAGCGTTCACGGCGCAGAGCGAATCAATCGCAACTCAAATAAATTAAAAGAAATGCAAGCAACCCACATTGCTCCGACTGCGGCTCTGGCTTTGGGCTCTCGGATCGGGTTGACGCACTGCACCGAGAAGACATGCACTCGCATGAGGAGACAAAATAAATTAAAGCGAGGACAAACGGCAAATGCACAAAGCACCAAGCCAGAAGACAGCAGGCAGAAGGCAGAAGGCAGAAAACGTAGAAAGCAAAGGCAAAGACACTTTGAGAAATTAATGGCACGACCAGGCAATTGATTTAAAGCAGCGACAACAGAATTGACCGTCCCAGCGAGCTGGCGAGCGAGTAAACGGCCAACTGTCCAACTAACCCGAACAGCCAACTCAAAGCCTCAAACTGTCTGATAGATATTAAAGTGCAGATAGCCAGCAAGAGCAACAGCAACAGCAACAGCAACAGCAACAACAACGGCAACAACAGATACGCATTACGTTCTGCACGAGAGACGTGGAGGCTGGGAAAAATTATTGGCAGAGACTATGAAAGAAAGCTGCTCGCCTGCCGCGCATCCGTATCCATGAGATACACGTCCCATCCAGCTATTTAGACGCACAAATGTTTCTAATCTGTGCCGCCAACTGCCACTGGCCGATAACACACATCCCGTACCCATTCCCATGGTGCCCATACACACACACACTAACACACACACACACGCACACAGTCTGTGTTACACACTCGCATTCTCATTCGCAACTCGTAGAGTTTGAGCTTCGTTCGTGTTGCCTAGATTAAATTTCAATTAACACCGCAGATACTCCGCACAGCCGCAACACCGAGCTGTATATGTTGCAAAGTCTGGTGTCCGTATCAGTTTTTCAATTAGATCTCGCATTAATTAAAAGACGTTTGTCAATGCACACGATATCGATGCGATATCGAAATTGGTGCTTGTTTCCAGCTCCACAACTAATCAACCGTCTGGGTAATCATATGCAGCACATAATAAGTATCTCCTGTTATGAAACACTCGATTGTCGGCTGGACTGAAGGTTAACTCAATCTCCTCACAGAAGTGGCTGAGGCCAAGGCTGAGCTTTTGGCCTGATGTGGTATCAATCAAAATCCCGCTAGCAATTAATATCGAATTGTACAAATAATTAAATTTCAGTCGATTCAATCGACTTTTAATTACAGAATATATTATAGTTTTGCCAGTCATTAAAATTAAGTTACAGTGAAAGCTTTATGGTTCTTTCGACTGCGTTAAAACTTGTATATACTTGTAGTTCAAAACAACTCGTTTATTCTCAGATGTTTTATTAGTTTAATAATTTTAATATTTTTATAAAAAAAATAGGTATCTCCTAGTCAGTCACTTACTTATTACTAATAAGGATTTCGAATACCAATCCAATTAATATAGGATATTTGTATCTAAAGGTATATGTATCTGATAAGCAAGCAATTATGTTAAATGTTCCATTATTTTAGTTCAAAACATTCTCGTTTATAAATACTGAGTGTCACCTAGTCGATCACTTGTTATATATAGTTTCTGTAAAGGTCAGATACTAACGATTTCGGATACCAGCCCAATTCGTGTGGATCGTATCGCTGGTAAGACGAAAGCCGTATTCCACCAATTGTTCACCGGCCACCGCGACGCCGGGTGAGTTTTGCTGATAAAGCAATCAGTCGGAACGATCGGCTGGGATGTTGGTCGTGGAGGTCTATTTACAAATTGGGCGACTCACGCATAACGCAAATTGGTTGGGCGTCCATTAAATTTTAACAAGCAAATTTTGCGTTTGCGTCTGTCAAACAAGTTGACAACTCGCGACTCAGCTAAACAAATTCACCGTTACATTACAAGCACACCCACTCGCACACCCACTCGCACACCCACACACTGGCGCAGAAACATAACTTATATAGCCTTTACTTACGGGCGGTCGCTGCTGGCGCTGCCATTAAGGCATTAAACCCAAACGAGCCGGATAACGTGCACGGCGGAGGCGCGAGTGACGCGAGGAAAGGTGGAAAAAAAGAAGGAAAAATCATTAAATTAACATGACAAATGACAAAGGGCCGATAAAAGTACATGCATGCATGTGCCAGCCCAGGGGGGGGGGGGTGTGTGCCACAAATGCAGTTAGGCAAGGTGGGACGGGCGAGCAGGAAGACGCCAGCGACAGTCAACACTATAATAAATCCGTAAATATAACGGCAAAGGATACTTTGGTAATTGGACGAGCTTATGCTTAACGGCGCTTTAATTTATGCCAAGTGCCCGGAGTTGCCCGCCCAGCCCGGTGCACGGAGCCCACGGCCGCCAACCGGGCAACCGGGCAACCGGGCAGCCCGACAACCGCGGACCCGCCTCTCTGCTATAAAATGTCGCGCTCGTCGTTGTCGTTGCTTGTTTATGGTTATGGTTATGTATATGTCTGTGTCTGTGTCTGTGTGTGCGTGGGTCGGCAGAGTAGGCGTGGCATGTCATGTGGTCTCTAGTACATGCATGCGCCCAATTTTAACGGGTATATAAAATGCCAGCTCGGACATCGCACCCCACAGTGGGCAGTGCACAGTGGTCACAGAAGACAAAAAATTACAAATATTAAAAAAAATAAGCTGGGCGTAACCGACAATCCTCGTGCCCTGTGCTACAACTAATGCAAGTACAAGAGCTGTAGTTGAGGCGACTCGACTAGCAGTTACCCTGCTGAACTTGGAATAAAAGCAAATAAAAAAGGATTCAAACTTTTCCTAATAAATATATTACTTATCATATCCTGCTTATAATATATTTCTAACTATTGTTTCCTTCTTTGAAAACCACATTTTGATTTTCTTTTTACTTTTTAAGCTGCCTTTTTGCAATCTTACATGCTCCAAAATTATCTTGGCAACAAACCGAATTAAGCTTAGATCTTAAATAATTCGCGTGAGCTGTTTTTAATAATAGGAAAAACCCCTTTGGTTTCGTTTTCTTGAAAACTTGGCCCAAATCGTTTTTATCAGACTCGCTTTATCAATGCCAACCTTTAGAATCCTCGCGGTTATTATCCTGCCTAAGTTTCAAAATTTATAGCGCCCATTGTGCGATTTTATAATTGTGCGCGACTGCGCTGCCTGCACAGCGGAAGCGGAAGTTGCTACACATTTTGTTGTTGTTGTTGTTGTTGATATTTTTTGTGGGTGTTGTTGTTGGTGTTTGTTAGGTGCTCGTGTTTTTATTATTACAATATTTGCGGGCATTGTTGCTGTTGTGCTTTTAATGATTATTTTGCATATCATAAAATTAAATGTACGAAAAATGTTTTTTTTTGTCCTTTTTATTTGTTTGCTTTGTTATGGGTTTTATATTTTTCTCTGCATGGTAATTAATATTTGTGTATGGGAAATAAAATTTCGTATGCACAAGAAAGGAGAAAAAAAATATGTTTATTAAAAGTTAGTGAATAAAATTTGCTTAAAATATGCTGCTTTTGGTAAAGGTTAAATATTGTATAATTTTAAATATTATGTATATACACAATTCCCAAAGTTGAGTCGCACGAGGAGGCTTAAATAACGCGTGTCTTAAAAGCATACTAAATTTGAAGCAATTAATGAGGTCCGCTAAATTGCCTTCGATTGGTTGATTAGCTAGTGAACACATCTGGGCACTGCGAGCCGCCAGAGATACTTTGTAGTTGTGCTTAGTTGTTTCGTGCTCATACATAAATTATGTTAATGCCATCAAACAAAAGAGTAACCAGCCATAAAAGCACTAAATGGTCAACTATAAAGGCGAACTGTTTGCTGCACACGGCAAAATAGAATCCGCAAAGAGCCATCAACTTTTGATGGGGATGGCCAAACTGGCAAACAGAATGGCCAACAACAAAGGCGGCCCAATAAATGAGCAAACGGATGACTTTATGTGCCCATTAAAAGCTACGGCACATAAAACTTTCAAAGCAAATTAAGTGTAGCGCACTTATGTGCGCCGAACAACCCATTTGCCATTTTTGCCACTAGACACTCGGTGTCAATTTAGCCGTGGAGCCCTCCAGGTAACCTCCAGGTATATTCTACATACTCGATATATTAGACCAGCACATGCTCCGAATTATCTTTAACTTATCTTTAACTTAAATCACTTGTATATACTAATTTATTATACGAATTAATATGTTAAGATATTGTACGAAATTCTTCTAAATGTATTTATGGTATATAAATTGAATATTTGACTGATCTATAATTAACCTTTTCAAATTAAAAACACTTTGCCCCACTTGTCACAGCTAGCGAATTCTTTTATGTTTATGTTCAGATTTAAATTTCTTAACTTAACTTTGCACTCTCACTCCCGCTCCCTTTCACTCTCTCTCTCTCTCCCTCTCGCTCCCTCTCGCATCACACGCGTACTTTCATTGTTAGCTCAATTTAGGGCCTGAAAAATTGTACTTTAATGCATTTAAATGGTTTTCCTTTAGCTGCGCCCCACATCAGGCGTTTCTCCATCTCTTTGCCATTGTCTCAGTTTCTTTTTTGGCACAACTTTTTTTGCCAATACCTTCATCAATCATTACTGGTGTCACGCGCCGGGGACTTTGGGTCTGCATCCTCCGACTGCGACTCCGGCTTGGCGGGTCGCGACTGCAGTGCCAGTGGATTAGACGGCGCCCTTTCCGGGTTAACAAATGAATTTCGCGCGCTTGCTGTCCCCTCCCCCCCCCTCCCTTCCCCGCCCCTGCTCCATTTCCAGACTTGAAAAGATTTCAACACCACCATCGTGAGAGCGGAAGGGTGGGAGGGGGGGGGGGCTAAGTGAGGGGTTGGGCTTTTGGCGACAAAATCGAATGTTTGCGCCTTCGCCCAAAAATGCTGCGTAAAAGGGTAAACAATGACTTTTTTCACCACGTGCGCGACTTTCTCGCCTTCCCCTTGGCCGACGAGCTTTGAAACGCAACGAAGCACAAAAATAATAACAAAACCCCTCGGCAGGGCGAATTACATCCCCACGTATATTGAAAGCAAACAATGAGCAATGTTTTTCTTGCCTTTCCTCTTTTCTTTCTTCTTCTTTTTTTCACTCCTCTGATGATGTAATGAGCGTAATAATCAGAAAAACATGCGAAAAACGGTTCTGATTTAGCTGCTGTTGTTGTCACCAGCAGATTGGAAAGCACTTGATTGAAATGTCCAAAGCTAACTCCATAAATTACAAACTGACAAGCCAAACAAGAATTTCGGAGATTTGCTTCTTGAAATTAAGATTCTAACAGAGTTGACAAACAGCCCGAATGGAAAAATACGCACACAGTGAAAAGCGCCGTGACAAGTTTAAGTTCGCTGGTTTCAAAGTCATACTGCTAAAATTTCTAAGATACAGTATCTGCGAATTTTGTTGAAAACACTAATCGTTCTCAAATAAGAAGTTTATTTGACAAGTATGAAATTTTTCTGTTTTTTTTTTTGTGTTTTTTTCTCTGAGTGTACCCATTTAATTTTGGGCAATGAGTATAAGAAAACTGTCACTTGCTTTAGCTAACATTGTAAATTAAAGCGACAGCTCAATTTTAGTTTAGTGACAATTTAATGCGCTTTAAACTTATGTATTTATTGGGTTTGTTCCATTTATTTATTATATTTTTTTTGTGATTGTAAAATAGCTTATGTCGATATCGATATTAGATAATGTTGTGATTTCCTCTACTCTACATTTCTTAAATACAATATGGAATTAAATAAAAAATAAATTGTAATTTGTATCATATTGAATTTAATAAACTTGAAAATATTTAAAATGTTTTTTTGACGTCATATAAAAATAAATATTCGTTGTATTTACTTTTAGCAATAGAGGAGTATCTCCTATTGACTTGAAGTTTTTCAATTTGACAGAAGCCGTGAAAAATCTCGCTTTCCCAATGCTTTATCGAACGCTTTGAAATTAGTCGACTTAAACTTTATTTGTCTGCCTCTCGTGCGGCAGAGGGGCAACAATCTTCAGGCAGTCATAAAAATTCTTTATAATATGCAACAGTTTATGGCCCCAACGTAACTAACGATGTTATGGCCACTCGTGGGGCCTAGCGGGCTGCCGAGCACCGATAAATAAGAATAATGTGTGGAAACTCTAAAAGAAAAATAAAAAATAAAAAAACACACACACTCACACACACACACACACACACTCACAGAAGGAGCGAAAGAAGAGCCTCACATAATGACCAGGGACGAGCAGTTTATGGTTAAACAGCAGACTTTAGCTCCATATCCGAGGCAGAGCTCCAAAACAGGCGACACGACGTGTCGGCAACTGCCTTCTGCCTACAGCCAGCCCCCAGACCCCCCCCCCCCCCTCCCCCTGCCTGCCTCTTCGGGGCACCACACACAGCGGGATATTCACGCTGGTTATGCAAAGTAATGCAAAATGGCAACGGCAACTGCAATTGGTACGCCCCCCAATACCTCGACCCCATCGTCGCTACCTAGCCATCTCTATGTCCTTCGCCGTTGTTGTCTTTCCAGCTGTGCGGCCCGGCCATTATGTGTGTGTGTCTGTGTGTGTGAGTGTGGCTGGGTGTGTGTGCCTGCCGGAGAGTTTTTCTTTTTATATTGGCTCGGCTTGATAACGCATATTTTTGGCTTATTTTGCAGCTTACTGCTGCGGCAGCAATTTTGTGGGCTACTGCTACGAGTGTGTGTGTGTGTGCGCGGTTCTACCCTGTGTGCGGGCTTAGTAGGGTATATCAGCTGCATACATAAAATAATAAATACATTCAAAACTTGTATATATAATAAATAATTATAAACATTTTATATATATAGAAAATAAAATTCAAATGCATTTTCCTTTTTTTTTTAGGATTTTAATAAATTTGATGGATTTTCTTATGTCTCTAAAGTGTGCACAGGGTAACCTAAAGTCTAAGAGTATCGTTCAGCAATATAACGGACTCGTGTGGTGTTTTTTTTCTTTTTTTTTTTTGGGTAGCTGCGGTTTGGTGTGCACTGCTGCCAGCCGCCAGTTGCCAGCCGCCTGCCGATAATCACGCCGTTGCCCATCAACCGGAAACGGGCGCTCCGCCATCTTGTTTCAGCGCAACTGTATGAGTGTAACTGATTGTGTCTGCGCGCGCGTGTGTGTGTGTGTGTGTGGGTATGGAAAATATGCGTGCGACTGCCATAAAGTGGCAGCTCTGTCGAAATTGCAGTCGCTGCGGTCCAAGTGCTCGGCTTGCCAATCTGCGCCCGGCTGCATGCCAAAGTGCACGACGTATATTGGATTTGCCAATCATAAACTGAAGCCAACTGCATAATCTATGCACTTCACATGCAGAACCAGCTACACACACACACACACACACACACACACGGACTGGCGACTGCCATAGAAAGAGGGGGCAGGGAGAGATTCACATTCGGAACGCCAATGGAATATATTAAAGTTCTTTTACGTTAAATGCAAAGTGGCGTTGCATGAAATTGAAAACAGAAATTGTCTAGTCGAAGTAAAAAGGACTGGAGGGAGAACCATCTAATAGAAATACAGAATATATTTCAGTAATTATTTGTATTAAGTAAAACTTAACTATAAGTAGAAACTAAACAGAAAATACTTGAAAAAATATGGAGAAATTGTTAACAGCTGTTCTAGTCTCGGTTACGCTCAATATCAATATCTGCAACAATCTCGCAATATTTGGCATAAAAGCAACATACTTTAGAAGATATACAACTTTGGGAACTGTTGACTGTTATAGCGCTCCATAGAGCCCGTTTTATGTTTGCGAACATAATCATAAGTTCGTACTTATCCTTTCCGCAATTCCATAGCCGAATTCAAATACGAGTCGTCTTGGCCAAGTTTGCCGTTTTGGCCCCTCGCAAAGCGGCGCATTGCATGTGGTGCGCTGTGGCTCAAAACAACCGCCAATAATAACAATAACTATTTTTTAGATCTGCTTAACAGCCAATGTAGTTAAAAAGCAAATGTTTTTCTCAATTGCCGGGCTCCTTGTTGCTTTTGTTGTGCTCAGCGAGTGTGCGAGTGTGCGAGTGTGTGTGTGTGTGTGTGTGTGTGCTTAGTGTTTTTGTTGCAAATGGGCCGCAGAGACAACAGCGACGCTTGCCAAAAACAATTCCCACTGAATTTTTACAGTCGAAATAATTTTTAATTTACATAAATGGCGGCCTGCTCCATGCTCGTGTGCGTGTGTGTGTGTGTGTGTGTGTGTGTGTGTGTGGCCGGAAGCCGCTTTGAAGCGTCTCTGACTGTGTCTGCGTCTTGGCTAGGAGTGGCGCCTCCCTTTCCCCTCGTTAGCTTTGCCGCATTTGCGACGCATAATTTTCGGTTTTGCATTGTTCGACGTTGCAATAGTCAGCAAAAAATTGAAACACTTGTAGGGCCTGACTGGCAGATACCCTGTCGCAGATACCCTCAAATACTCAGTGCCCAACACTGAAGCCCGCCCATTCGTTCACTCCCTACAGGGTATACACAAAGCGGCACTGTATCAAAAGCGGGTTCCATGAACGGAAGTACTTTCTAGACGGCCGTCTTTGGCGCTTGTCAAATGCTTGGCCGCTTATCGATTTCTCTTAGCCAGCCGAAATGATCGTCATCATCGCTCATACGCCGCGTTGTGCCGTGTCCTTTCTTGTCTTTTGGAAATTGTATGAAAATTGTCACTTAAATTCCTGACGAAATTGTTGCTGCTTCCCCGTCGCCGGCCATTGTTGTTGCCGCCATGATAAATGACCAGCAAACATTCTCGTTTTGTGTCTGTCGCCCGATGCCATGCATAACATTTACACTAACTGCCTGCCAGCGCCCGCCCGCCGCCCACTGGGCTTCATCCCGTTTGCTTAATCCGCAAAATATACATAAATACGTACATTTTTCTACAGCTTGGTAACTTTGTGCATTTATTTTGCGCCTGGCCAACTTCTGACTGACTCTGGAATTAATCAAGCGACAATTATGCCGAGCACAACTTCTAGGAGCTGGCTGAGCCACTTCCGAGTTGGATTTGAGTCGAGCTTATATGGAGATAGATATCATTTCTTTTTTTTGGCTCCCCCCCCCCCCTCCCATTCCCCAATTGAAACTGCGTTTGTCTTAACTATCGTCAAATCTGTTTTTTCAGTACGGAATTGTTTCGACATTCACAACACTGGCGCCACCAAAATATTGATAATGTGATCGAAGCCACATTTAGTGCACTTGTAGCTGGCCATTTGGTTGGCAAACTCGGCGGCGTCCAGGTGGGAACGCTTCCGGACATAGACGGCGTAGATGAAGGCGCCCACAAACACCTCTGTGGCGCCCACACTGTCCGCCAGTCGTTTCGGCTTGTAGCCGGGCGCCAGAGAGTAGTTGCTGTTGTAGTCCATGAGGCCGACTTTGTGCAGATTCCACAGGAATACCACGAAGGGCCGCTTGAGGTTCAGGCCGAAGCGCATGCGCAGCTGCTCGTCGATGTTGAGACAGGCCTCCTTCAGCGACGGCCAGTTGGCCTCGTCGGCCAGCTGTCTGTAGAAGAAGACATATTCGCAGTAGTCGACCAGCGGCCAGTTGTCTTCCAGCGACTTGTCCATATCCATCGATATAACTATCTTGTCGGCCTGCGTCGCATTGAAGGCCTCGACGGCCTTCATCATTTCAATGGTGACCTCCGGCCGGCGGCCCCGGAAGTGTATCCAGCCGTAATTGCGAAGGTCGAGCTTTTGGAAATCCTCAATCGTGGGATACGGAAAATTGGTCCTGCAGCTGATTGTCGTCCGCGATCCGCTGGCCTTATTGACTATCACCGAGGAGAAGAGCGGATCGCTTGCGCAGCGGGGACAGTTGTCGAATTTGATATTACGCTGACGCATGTCGCTTTCGAGTATCCGAAATGTCGGCGACGAGCTCAGCACGCCAAAGAATTCGACGTCCACGCCCAGATTCCGCAACACGGTGCAGTTATTGCTGGCGTTCCCGCCCCGCTGCAAATAGCCCTTCAAGCTGCGCTCCGGCTTGTTCGCCAAGGGAAACCGATTCACAAACGAAATGCAGTTGATCCCGGTACTTCCCACACACAACACCGTCTTCTTGCCAACCGTCCAACTTAACTTCTTGTTCGCCTCGTCCATTGTTGCGTCTCAAATACTTTTCTCAATGCTGCTTCCTTAACTCATAATTTTGTTCTGATCACACAAGCAATTGACACAATAGGGAAAGGCAGCCCACACCCGACGAGAACGAAAGCCAACAATCGGGCTGCCTTCGACTAGGCCAAGAAGGTGGAAATTAGAGTGGTCTCAATAGCAACAAAAACTGCTTTTGGGAGCGAACTCGTTTGCTTGCCATCGTTAATTTAATATCATAATTATTTATTATTAAGAATTTCCAATTTCAGAGATAAATATCTCTTATAACTTCCAGGACATCACTAAAAACTACAGAGGCTGAAAATCGATATTTATCGGTATTGTAAAACCCATCGATTCGATTTGGCATAAACTTGAGCCGCCCATAGACCTCTTTTACCCCATTTTGAACTGGCTAGATAGATAGATAAACAACTGTATAAGCTCTCCTGAACCCTGTCTATTCATACCTTGTACAAACGCACGCCGCACTCTATAATAAATAGTGCTTAACAAGAGCATTCAAATCTATGTACAAAAGTCTATTTACATATAGGGGGAGAGGTATCCAAAATATTCTTAGCCTGCGTATGCTTTACGCGAGTACATTAAACCAAATTTGAAGGCCCTAGCTCTTACAGTTTCTGCGATGTGCTCTAAAAAACGGGCCAAAAAAACCGATAATTATCGATAAGACATACGGACAGACGGACACACAAAACCATTTACTTTTTACCCATTTTCAATGGGTCCAGGGTACAAAAATATAATCACAGCGAGTATTTCTCATCTTTGCTCGCAGTGCATATTCATATATTTGTAACTATGTGGTTAGAGTAACAATTGAAAATTTGAGAAAAGCCCCAACGAATGTTCCTCTATTGTTCCTCCCAATATGTATGTTTTAAAGTGTGTGCTCCCCTCTACAAGCAGCCGCTGTCCTCGATGATGATCTTCTTGGACGTTGTGCCCGAGTTGGAGCCCATTGTCTCGACCTTGCGAATGATGTCCATGCCCTCCACGACCTTGCCAAAGACGACGTGCTTGTTGTCCAGCCAAGTGGTCTTCTCGGTGCAGATGAAGAACTGCGACCCGTTGGTATTGGGCCCGGCATTGGCCATCGACAGGGTTCCCGGTCCGGTGTGCTTCAGCTCGAAGTTCTCGTCCGGAAACTTGTGGCCGTAAATCGAGCGTCCGCCCGTGCCATTCTGGTTGGTGAAATCGCCGCCTTGGCACATGAAGTTCGGAATCACCCGGTGGAACGGAGAGCCCTTGTACCCGTAGCCCTTCTCCCCGGTGCACAGGGCGCGAAAGTTTTCGGCCGTCTTCGGAACCACATCCGAACGCAGTTCCATGACGATGCGACCCAGTTTCTCTCCGCCGGCATTGATGTCGAAGTACACACGTGGCAGCGACATTTTTGCTTGATTACACAGAGTGCGGAAAAAAGCCAGCTCTTGAAAATGGAAATGATAAAAAAATAAAAAAATATATACCTATTTGTCAGACTTGTACTTAAGCGTATTTACCGATTTCGATTTTAATACAAATTAATAAGGAATTTTTTTAGATCCGTTCCGCTGCACAGCCTGAGTCGGAATGAATATTCGAGGCAGTAACTACATATTCAAGGGAGTCAAAGCCTACTTTCAAATTATCAATTATATTTTTTTCAAATCTGCTTGCCTGACAAAAGCTGAGGTCTCTGAGAACTATGGAATATGGCAAATACTCAAATGGTCTCATTAAAAATTCTTTAAAAAATCTAAAAACAAAAAATATATTATTATCTGTCTGTAAGAACTATGAAATATGGAAAAATAAATACTAAAGGAACAAAATTTTTAAAAACACCAAATGCACATTGCACCATTTATAATTTTCTAAATAATCTAAAAATAGAAAAACATTAGTGTTTAGTATTAAAAAAAAAACAGAATTTAAGGGTAATATTCACTTTACTGAGTTTTTTAAAATATCCTGCCTTTTGAATGTATAAGGACTCAACGAAATCCAAGAAGAACTCTTTCAAAATGAGTTTTATTTTTGATGACGTTTAACTTAAAAATGATTTAAATTGGATAAAGGCAGTGAAGAGTTCAGCTTACGATGGTATTATAGATTATGTTTAACTTGGAAAATATTTAACTGTGGAATATGGCAAATATTCAAATAAAATAAAAAAAAAATGTTTAAAAGCGCCATATGCAAATTCTCTCATTTAAAATGTTCTGAAAAATCGAAAAATAAAACAAATATTAGCTTTTAGTATAAAAAGAAAACAACTGCGATTCTTAATAGAAAGGATTATATTCTTTTTTGAGTTTGTAAGATCTCTTTCAAAATGGGTTGTATTTTTGATTGCGTTTAACTTAAAAATGATTTAAATTGAATATAAGTACTGAACATTTCAGCTTATGATTGTATTATTGATAACGTTTGACTTGGAAAATATTTAACTGTGGAATATGGCAAATATTCAAATAAAATCTAAAAAATCTAAAAATAAAACAAATATTTGGTTTTAGTACAAAAAGAAAACCACATTTAAACGTTTTACTGCGATTCTTAAATGAAAGGATTATATTGTTTTTGGAGTTTGTGAGGGCTCAAAGAAATGGGTTGTATTGTTGATAGCGTTTAACTTAAGATTTATATAAATTGGATAAATTGGATAAAGGTCGTAAAGAGTAAATTGGACTTAGCTACTGAAGATTACAGCTTGGGATTCCCCATTGTTTCACTGTCTCGCACTTCTCAGGCCCAGTTTCGATCGACAATCCTTTGGAAGCAAGTCAAAAACATTTCAAAATTAAGAAAAACCTACCAAAAACAATGTACCCGAGCTGCGCCCTGAGCATAACCAAGCCCATGCTGTGCGTTGGCTGTCTGTCGGTGGACCTGATCGAGACGTGCGACACTCTGCCCGAGCAGGGCGAGATGCAGAGCTCCCTGGAGGCCTACTGGCAGCGCGGTGGGCACGCCGGCACCGTGAGCTGGGTGCTGCGGCTGCTGGGCGCCCAGGTGGAGTTCCTGGGCGTGCTGAGCCGCTCGAGCATGCTGCGCGAGATCCTACAGCAGATGGAGCGCAACTCCATTGTGCTGAGCCACTGCCCCCGGACGGACAGGAGTCCGGCGTTCAGCACGATCGTGCTTGCCCGCAAGACCGGCGGTCGCAGCATTTTGCAGTGCTCCAGGAACCTGCCGTATGTCACAATGGAGGACTTCCAGAAACTGGACCTCAACGGCTACGGCTGGGTGCACTTCGAGGCGCGCAAGAAGCTGGAGACCGTGCGGATGATGCGGGCCATTCTCGACTACAACAACGGACGCGCCGATCGCATTCGGATATCGATGCGCGTGGAGAGCGGCTACAAGGAGTACATCGATCTCTTCGACATGTGCGACTATGTGTTCTTCTCGCGGCAGCTGGCGCTGGACCTGGGCTGGCGGTCGCCGGAGGAGACGTGCACGCAGCTGGACAGGAATATGCCGCTGCCGCGGTGCATCGCAATGCCCCGGCCGTGCCTGATTTGCTCGTGGGGCAGCCAGGGGGCCGGCTGCCTGGACCACCAGGGCCGGTACTTCGAGCTGCCGCCCGGCACGACGCGAAAGCCCAGGGACACCTACGGCGTGGCCGAGTGCTTCACGGCCGGCGTCATCTACGCACTCTACGTCCGGGAGATGACACTCCGGGATGCCGTCGGCTTCGGCAACCGCGTCGCCGGGCACAAGACCACCCGGGCCGGCTACGATCACATATCGGCGCTCAACATCTATCCGGTCACCGTGACGGATGTCGTCGAGCACCGAAGCGGCCACATATCGGAGGACGACGAGGACGATCACGTCCTCTGCCGCAAGTTCTTCAACCGCGTCATCGAGCCCAGCGACGGCAAGTTGGCCACCAAGCTGATGCAGCGGTTCGAGCCCACCGGCTTTGTGGCCAGCACAATAGAGCTCTCCACGGACAGCGAACCCGAGCCGGAGGCTCCCCCGATCGTTACCACCCCGTTGCACAGCACGATCATACGAATGCCTGGATCCCGGTCGACCCGAACAACCGCCAGGAAGAGTGTTCAAATCAAAAACAGACGGATAAATTAGCTCTTGTGTGGGGAGAAAAACTCGAAAGTGCTTGGGAAATAAATCTGTTTTAGACACGATTTGCAAATGTGCTTTGTTGTTGGTCCAAATCTCCCGAGTGTCCCTCTAGACGTCGCCACAGTCCTCAATAACAATCCGCCTGGAGGTCTTGCCGGAGTTGGAGCCCATCGACTCGATCTTCCGGATGATGTCCATGCCGTCGACAACTTTGCCAAACACGACGTGCTTGTTGTCCAGCCAAGAGGTCTTGCCAATGCAGATGAAGAACTGCGAGCCATTGGTATTGGGCCCGGCATTGGCCATCGAGAGCGTTCCCGGACCCGAGTGCTTCAGCTCGAAGTTTTCGTCCGGAAACTTGTGGCCGTAAATCGAGCGTCCGCCCGTGCCATTCTGGTTGGTGAAATCGCCGCCTTGGCACATGAAGTTCGGAATCACCCGGTGGAACGGAGAGCCCTTGTACCCGTAGCCCTTCTCCCCGGTGCACAGGGCGCGAAAGTTTTCGGCCGTCTTCGGAACCACATCCGAACGCAGCTCCATGATGATGCGACCCAGTTTCTCCCCATCTGCGGTTATGTCGAAGAAGACGCGGGGCAAGGACATGCTGGTCAGGCTGGGAAATTTCTAGTGAAACCGTAGGTTCTTGTAGATTTTAAATTTAAAGAGAAAAACAAAGCCTAATCTGGAATAGAGCGACGGCTGCGGCAAAGCCTACAATGTAAAGGAATTCCGAACTAATTGAAAAAGAAGGTAAGTTGTAAGGTTTTCTGTCGGAAAAAAGCGTAAATATAAATCGTTAATTGAATTAAATTTTTGGCTTTTCGCACAACGAACAAGAAAGATAATAAATTATTCGCTATATTGTTTGAGATGCGAGCAATGAAAATGTTTTCCCTTGCGGCACTTAAAGGTCAAACCATAAATTGTTGGAAAAATCGCATAAATGGCAAATGTAAATTGGAAAATGGAAAATTGTTGCCTGGGGTGCGATGCTGGCCGCTGTTGATGCTTAAAAAAAATGTCACATAACCTTAAACCGTTTAAACCGGCCATTCATTACGTATGCGCCACGTTGGCCAGCGATAATAATTACCTTGCCAGGCAAGCCCAACTGGTTCGTCCAGCCCAGGTAATAAATTATCGGCTATACAGCTGTACATGCACACATACATAACATATATAGGTATATTTATATATATAGTCTATACATATAGACATACATTTTCAATTGATTGCGAATGGCTGCATCGCCATTTTATTTACGTGTTGAAAAGGGTTTACGTTTTGGGGCATTTTTGTAATGCTTTTTTCATGGGCCTCCGGCTGTTTGAATTATTGCTAGATTATTTAAATAAATTGCAATATCAGCGTAGAGATTTTGGACACGCAATTGCCAAAGGCTGATGAGCACTGATGGCGTAAGTGTTAGGGAACAGATTAAGGATTAAATATCCTTGCAGTCGTTACATTTAATAGCTGCCATATATACATAATTTATATATATTTTTTTTTTCATCGATTAGAATTTGATTTTTCGTTGGAATTTACAATTAAAGTTAAATATTTGGCGGAAATAGTTAAAGCGAAGATTGAAAGCACGCTTTATTTATTGTATTCCTCGGCGATTGTTCACATAATTATAAGGGGCCCAAATGAAGGACATTCCTTATCGCCTTATTTGCATTTGGTGGTTGGAGGAAATAAGAAATTTAAAATGCCTAAATGCCCTAAATGTGCAGAATTTTGATTTATGTCGGTAGCTGGCCACATCGCCGCAAATCCGCCCCCTCACCACGCCCCCCCCCCACATCCCCCTTCCATCAAGTGTCCGCAATTAATTTTTATTCCAACGCAGTTCATTTTAGTGGCAAGTCCGGAGGGTTGGTCGCGGACGCTGCTTGAGACAAGTGCGGCACAATAAACACACCTCCAACAATGGCCCAGGACGGGTGCGGCAGGCACGAGAAACACAGTATCCGACTGGGCTATACCCTGGCTAAATGTTGCTAAAAGAAAGATATTGTTTATACGCTGGCTGCCTTCTGTTACATAACTTCAAGCAAGTCGAGCACACCCGGCAGGGGGGTTGAGTCCATTAGCAGTGACTTGTGTCGCCGGCAGCTGCGGGGGACTGTGGCTGAGGGCGCTCCGCATCCTGCTGAATTGTGTGTATGGTAAAAAGAATCAACAATAGACAAGAAATAAGCAATGGGGGATAATTTTTGTAGTCGCTGATTTTATAGCAAGGAATTTCGAGTGACTGTGTGTGTGTGTGTGTGTGTGTGTGTGTGCGTGTGTGTGTGCAGCGTGATGACCTCATTAATTTTCAATCTGAGCTGGATTACATGCCGCTGTCCAGCTGCCCAACTGAGGGGCACGCCCACTTGCAGGCGCATGATGAATCTCTTCCTTGATTCCGCGCCGCATTCCGCGCGCCCCGCTCCGCTCTAATTTATGATGATAAATGAGTTTCAATCAAGCGGCAGAAGTGAAGCCAACGTCGGCCAGTTTCCGTCGCGGTCGCAGCGCCTTGCCTTGGTCCGATCCTGTGCAGCAGCGACGGCGACGGCGGCGTCAGGAGCAGCACCAGTCCAGTGGAAATTGTATATATAAATTATCCATAATTTGATTTGACTTGGCTCGTCCTGACGCAAATTTGTTTGCCTGCCGTGAGGTTTTTCATTTGAATATTTATGAATAATTTCTTCTTTTTTGGCAATATTTAAAAATTATTATTATTTTTCTCTCTCTCTCTCTCTCTCTCTCCCTCTTTTTTTTTTTTTGTAGGCCTTGTTGACTTTCCAGTTGTTCGCCTGCACTTTTTCAGTCAACAATTTTTCATGCAGTCCAAAATTGAAAAATCAAATTAAGCACAGAACCCACCCTGACATTTCAACTGTAAAAGTTTTCATTTTGTAATTACTTAGGCCATGCCCTTCCATTTATTTCACAAGATTAATAATTGCAGATTTAGCTTTAAGCTTGAGCTTTTGAGGCAAGTTATGATGAATTAGTCAGTTAAGACTCTGGCCAAAGGAAAACCCATTTTAGACATAAAACAAATATATTAGTTCCTCATGCATTACCGGTGGCAAAAAAAAAAAAATATAAAAATGTTTAGATAAGTAAAACAAAGATTTTCCTTTTTCAAGAATTAAAGTATGCATATCTTGATATATAATATATTTGTACATATGTGCATGTATGTTACAAAGTAAACAGGAATGAATATTGGGACAATTCAGTGCCCCCGACTGGAGCACTCTGACGTGCTTTGTTTGATTTATTTATTTCTTTATTTTGTATTCCCCATTTTTTGTCGAGCACTCGCGGCCCGGATTCGAGGCACTTCCGCTTCATTGGGCAATTACGCGAGCAGCGCTTTGATTATGCTGCAGCGCGCAATTGTTTTGACATTTAATCAAAGCGAGCAACAAAGCGAGTCCTGGCGGGGTCCTCGCAGCTGCACAGGATGCACCACTGCCATTAGATGCAGCGGGGGCGACCCTGCTCCAATGCTGATAAGCTCGACTGGACACTTGGGTAATTGAGTAACTTGCCCGTCCAGCACGAGCCACGGGCCAACAATGGGCCGTGCCGCACATGGACTGACAGTTCAACGTCCGCTTAATGCAGCAGCAGCAGCAGCAGCAGCAGCCGCCTCCAACGGCTCCCCCGGCGTCGGGGCTGCGAGTCCTAGCGGCAGATCAAAGCGCGTTTTGGGTCGCTTCTCGTTGTTTACATAGCCCGCATCGTCGCTGGGACAAAAGTGCTTTTATTTCTTTTATAATACGATATGTACCTCCTGTATCTGTTACTGCTGGCAGGGCAAACTGAAGACCTGACAGCGGCAACAACAACCACGGGCCACATCCTTCGATAATGTCAAACAAAAAGGCAGCAATTTGAGTTTGAAGAGCGACCTTGCGCTCTGCCTCAGCTTTCTGCTCCTGGCAGCCATAAAACTCAACTATGTTAGTTGGGTGTGCTTACACACACACACACACACACACACACAAGAGCATATAAATATATATAGACATATACACGATGCGTACACATATTGTATGTCATCAGTTCAATGTATGTATTTGCAACATTTTCTTTTATGCCTTGCCGAACTTTTCTCATTTTGTTGGCCTGGCTTCATTCTAGTTTATTTTTTTTTCTTGTCATTTCCTTTTCATTTCAATTTCTATAACACAAAAATTGACTTCCGCTTCCGTTGACCCAGCTTGACTCTTATCTAAAACTTTCATTCATATTTGCCTTAAGTTTTGTTACCCTACACTCAGGTACAATATTTGCATACATTAAGTTAAACGGACGTCAACTTTTTTTTTTTAGATCTTTTATCCTCTTGACAAGTTTGACATTGTGAAAGTTTCTCATTTCCCTAATATACGTTTAATATTAAAATGTGTGCATTTTATTTTCTTTTATTTAATTAGAATGAAAACTAAACTCAAATTTAAATGAGAAAGCAAAACATCGCCTTTCTACGCAATTTTCATGAATGCTAATAAGGCTGGAAAACTTTTCGTTTTCAATTAGTAAAAGTGATAGAGAGGACGACTCTGCAAATAATATTTATAATATCTCGCATATATATTATTTATTTATTTATTATATTAAAAATAACTTTAAAATGCCACTTTTCAATATATAAAATAATATGTAAAATAATAAAGTTATATAGAAACTTATTTACAGCAAAATAGTATTTTTAAATTATTTATTTATTATATTAAAATCAACTTTAAAACGTCACTTTTTTTTGTTTAAGATCCTTTTGTTAAGCGATTGTCAACGTCATGGCCAGAAATGTGTGAAATGATATGTTCAGTTATCCACCACTTTATCGATTGGGTTACTTAATTAAAATGTACACTGGGAGTTCGAAAAGTCAGCGGGTTTCCTCATCCCCAATTTACCTGCACAATTAACCGACCGAAAGCCAGCTCCGGAATGAGGAACTGGCGGCTGTAACAATCGTTTGCTTGGTTGCGGTCAATGTTGCGTATGCGTAATTAATGCCTTGTGGCTCTTGATAAACACGACTCCAACCTTTGCCCACTCCTCGCCACCCCTCACCCCACACTAGCCCTCCTCTGGCCTGTTTGCCTTGCCGTTGCCTTTGGTCAAGACTTTATGCATCCGGTCGGGCATTGTGTTGTTATTGTTGTTTGCCAGTTGGTTTGTTTGTTTGTTTGTTTGCAGTTGGCTTTTACAGAACCTATCTATGGATAGCATTCGACTCAACGCCACGCCCCCGGCCCCGGCCCCGCCCCCGCTGAGGCTTAGAAATTCGGTTAATATGTAGTATGTGCACGCGTCTGCAAAGTTTGTAACTTTATTTAAATTATCATCTTTAGAGTTCGGCTCGGTTTTGTTTGCTCCATAAAACTAATTTGAGCCATGAGAAGTTCACGCTTGTGTACGCAAACTTGCCGGCAAATAGATGAGTTGGGCATTCTCAAGTGGATTCCGTCAATGGGCCGGTGGGTAACTTCTACCTGCATTCAATGCTAATTAACTTTAGCTTCGACTTCAGCTGGGGTTGTTTGCCAATCGAATCGGGCCAGAATATCAGAATAGCGAAGAGAGTTCCTCGTCAGGTAGAGATTTCCATTTTAAGACCGATTTGAACCTATTCGATAGCTAATCCACAGACAACCCGTATTCGAGATGAATCAGGTCTCTACTCTAAATTGGTTTGTTGTTGCCGCGCTGAAAGAATCTGTCCTTAACTCCCTATCAGTGCAGACAATTGCATATTATTGACATTTCAATTGTCTCCCATTATTGTCCCAGCCTTTTGTGTCCTTATTTAAATTACGAAAGGAAAAAACGGAAAAAGGATGGGTGGCTCGGCGAGAGCGGAAAAGAAAAACACGCATGCAATGAAAAGGAAAATTTGCATAATAATAGCAATTGCACACGCTTCAGGTATTAAACACTCCACTCGACCCATCCTCAACTCAATTTGCCCAAAATGAAAATGAGCAAAGGCGAAAAAAAAAAGAAAGGAAAAGCGATGAAGACAAAAAGAACAAAATGTATAGAATCCAATTTTCACTTAATTTTCATCGCAGCGTTGCTTTCTCGGAATTTTCGCTCTCTCTCTCCCTCTCGGCGCCGTCCCTCCGAATCCCGTAGCTACCAACGTTAACGCTGCAACAGAAAAAAAAAAAAAAAAAAAACAATAAGAAGGGGAAAGTAGTCGAAAATGCTGGCAGCAATTTTCATTTGGTTTGTTATTTTGTCTCAAAGTATCAATTTGTGTATCATTAAAATAATTTGATTTCCACTCGCACTCGACCCTAACTGAAAACGGGCACGGACCTCGGCCCAAGGTTTAGCTTTGACTGCCAGATCCCGTTGCGCCGTTGCCGCCTTGGGTACCAAAATCAGCTCAAGTCCTTGGGCTCTAATTATGCCCAACCGAAACGAAACGAAAGAAACCTAATTAAGCATAGCCCGTGGCACACATCTAAATCCACATATTGAATTTCATTCCTTGACATTAGCTTCTCACAGCGAATCTTTTCGCAAATGGCTGAGATCGCCGAAAGTAGGTGCATAAAAAATAAAATAAATATTTGTTAAATGTGCAGACAATTAAACTGATTTTTGGCCAGCGGCGCTTTTCTTCAGATTTCGAAACACATCTTCAATTAATATCGGTTTACAATTTAATTTCAATTCAATTTTAGGATTAGGGCAATTAAAATGGGAATAACCTAAGGGTGAAAGTATCTAGTATCTAGTTTAGCAACAGCATTGCAATAAATTCGAATAAAGTCTAGCTTTAATATTGTGGGAAGCAGAGTATTGATTATAGGTTTATCCCCCACTTTGTTTGTTGGTTTTTTTTTTTTTTCAAATACCATTAATCAAGTGGCTCTTAAGTATGAACACAAAGCAAACAAAAAAAAAAAAATATGACCATCACAAATCAGCGATTTCAAACAGCGGCATCTGGGAATGGAATGCGACAAATGCGGCAGCGACAGCTGGCGGGCCGGGGCAGGGGCAGAATGTCCTTACCACTAACAACTTGTCGGCATCGAGGCGTTCATTAGGGCAATCAAGCACTCAATATGCCCGGCTGCCGGCGTGGATGGCAGCCTGCGTCAGAGCGTTGCCTCTTCCGCTTCCGAATGCATTTGTGCGGGCCCCTCCTCCCTCCCTCCCTCTCTCCCTCTCCTGCTTTCTCCCTCGTTCCAGTTCGCACGGCTGTCATCCGATGTTAGGCGCTGCGTTTTCGGCTTGTCAATTGTCGCGGCATTGATGTTATCCAACTGATGTGGGGGCCATTTGTGCGGTTGCCGCCAACTTGTTAGCCAGCAGCGTGCAGTGTTGCAAAGCGAGAACAGAATATGCCCCAAATTGGCACTTAAAACTATCTCAATCGGGGAACCTGAAGTAAGTGCAATTAATCCAATATTTAGAAGTGAAGTGAGAGAGAGAGACACCCAAAAACACCAAAACCATTATTGCCATTAGCAATTAAATATCTACTCTAATTATCCATAAACAATTATATATCGATAAAAATCTAATGCTAATTGATCGAGCTTTGAATTATGAATTAAGTTGAATTAAAAGTTTGATTGATTTCGATAAGAAGCTAACTTCTGTTTAATTGCAGTTTAATTGAGTGTGGAAAACATTAATAATTTCTAGTCGATAGAACGACCGACTTCGAAATTGTTATCGATTTTGGTTCATTCATAATTTTCATACTCGTTCGTGAAGTGAAAAGAGTATATTGGGTTTTCGATAAAACCGATTTATAATATATCTATAAATCTTGGGGAAAATCAGTATCTCCCACAATGCTAGAGCTAGTCTGCCAAATTTGGCAGACTTGTTCGGATAACCGTCCCTATAGATGGGTCCGAAAATTTTCGGCCACGCCCATTCCTGCCTCACAAATTGCAAAAATCCATATTTTGCCAAAATAACAATAATAATATACTGTCAATTATTTATTTATTTTCGTTTCATTATATGATTATTATATTTTATATTTTGTCCATACACGTGATGAATATATTTATTATTTGCTCTAGTAACATTTAATTTATTCATTTGTGTCAGATACCCTACCAAAAGGAATTAGCAATGTGCCATTGTGAGTGCTTTTGTGGTCAGCCATAAAGTTACTTTGATCGTGACGCCTTCTGATTAAATTGCTACCAAAAGTCATTCATTCGCATATATGTACATATGTTTGCCTATTATGATGTTCTTCAAATACCAAACAATCAGGCAGCGCAACGTGCCTCGCGACGGGGCACTGTGGAGCATGTTGATGTGGCACAATATTCGAGCTGATTACATTAAGTTTCAAATCGAGACTATTACGAGTACAGAGAGGAAAAAAGAAAACATTACACATGACAAGCAGCCAAACAGAGCTCTCAACTTGTGCGGGTAAACAAGAGAGTCCTACGAGGGGGTGGGGCCTGGCTGAATAGGGGTGGAGGGGTGCCAGCAAGAATAAAGCATAAGCGCACAAAATTTTGTACGAAAGTCAAACAAAACGTAAAGAATAAATTTATGCGCACTCCAACACTCGCGACGACCAAAAATCAACAAAAAGATGACAGAGAGAGAGAGGGGGGGGGGGATGGAAATGGAAAGGGGAGGAATGCCAGCATGGAACTAAAATGAGTGCGACGATATATTGACAGTAAGTTGACAGTTCGTCAGTGTGGCCAGTTAGTACATGGCCGCGACATTATGTCTGACTGACGTGACGTTACGTGACGTGACGTGACGCGTTGTAATATGGCGACGTATGGCTTAATGTGACCACGAATATCAACATCAACTCATAAACAAGCAGAGCAACTGCGAATGTGTTTTTTTTTTGTTTTGCTTCCTCCTTGGCCGGGGCGTGGAGGGGGCGCGTGTGTGGGGGCAATATGTAGAAGTATGTATGTGGTGTGTGTGTGTGTATGGAAATTGATTGTTGCAGAGCATAGGCAGGCTTTTGTTTGGCGCACTGACATGGGTTTTTAGCCCGACGAGCAAACAAGCCCCAAGTAAGAGGCAGGCCGGGCCGGGCCAGACCAATGACGTGACAGCAGCCCATTTACTGGCGACAGGTTGGTCATTTGGGTTATGTGGTGCGTAGGAAATTAGCCTCGCTTCAGGTCATATTTTATACACAGCTTAAACATTATTATAAAGTTGGGTTCACTTTGTTAGCGCAAGGGGCCGATGTCCCAGCCATGTGATAATAATTGGATGCCAGCTGATCCTATGAGGAGCACACTTTTATCACACACTCGCCGAAAAGGAAACCAACACTTTTCTGCTTCAAATGTGCCAAAAAAAAAAACCGTTGTCGAGGACAAGGTGCAAATTTGTACACTCGTTCGCAAAGTGAAAAGGGTATATTGGGCTAGTGCAATGTTCATCTTTCTTTCCTTTCGCCACTATCGAAGCTAGAGGCTTTAAATTTAAAATATGTTTTCGTGTTAGGAATTTTCGGGGGCGTGGCAATTCAATAAAATCCAAATATTTGCCTTAGTTTTAAAGTAAGATACATCAGACAGCTTTCTGAAGATCTCCCTTAAAGAAAAATATTGTTGGATACGCCCACTGAGGGCGTGGCAAATCGATCGAATCTATGTATCTTGGGGGTGTGAAAATCGATAATTTCAGAGACAGACAATGTTTCCCACAATTTACAAAAATATATATTTTTCTTATATAACATCAATAATTAAATGAGTATTGCGCAGTCGGTTACACCCGACTGCAATGTTGTTACCTGTTTAAATATATTTTAATGGGCATATTGAGTTGTTAAATAATATTTTTGTAAAATGAGGCAGATGGACTGTTGATTATTTAAATAAAAATTTTAAAAGGCTTTACAAAATATGTTTTTTTGAGTGTACATGTATCTATATAATATACTACTCATATTTAACTTATTCCTTTGCTAGCAAGTCAATTCGACAATTTCAGCAACTTTGACAGTTCTGTTACACCTACCAAAAAAAAGAAAAGAAAAGAAAAGAAAAGGAAGAAAGAAATAAGAGCAGAGGAAACAACGGAAAAAGTTGCCTTTACTTGTACTTCAAGTGCAGAACGACAGCATAGCGACAGCAGGAATTGTGGTAAGCCAAGGAGAACTGAGGGAATAAAAAAAAATATAAAAAAAAAACACAAGTAAATATCCTGAGCGAACACAATTCAATTTAACTTTTTTCATTTCTTTGCCGTGCTGTGTTATTTTTATTTATGTAAAAGCACACTCGTCTGTGTGGCACTCTATAAAGAGCGAGGGTATGGGTGTGTGTGTGTGTGTGATACGATATTATGGCAATTTCCATTGGAGTCAGTTCCTTTCAAAATTAAAATGTTTCTTATGCACGAGAGATTTCTGATGGGCAAACGGAATAAAAGGTAACGGCCTGGAAGTTACCGAATATACGACGGAGCACGACAACAACTGGAACTCGGAGCGCCCTAGGAACATGTACATACATATGTATTTGTGTACATATAACGGGATGTGGCCAGTTTGGGGGTAACTGCAAAATACACGCCTATTGAATGGAAATTCCATATGCCAATACATCAAATCGGCCAGGTTTATACTCGAAGCCATATAACGATGGATAAGGTTAATTACTTTTGTGTCAAGCTGAGCTTAAAAAAGCGTTCTATTCCTGCCCCAATTTGCCCCATAACAGATCAATGCAATTGATGTTTGTCTTTGTTGAAGAAAAAAAAAACAAAAAAAAACAAAAAGTTTGCAGAAGTAAACGTAAAAGTATTTGAAAAACTATTTCGCAGCGAAATGTCTGGCATTGTCTAGAACATTTCGCCACCTTCCTGGCCAAGTCAGGCTGTCGAAATTGGGGCACAGACAGTGGATCCCAACCAGCAGGACGACCGCACGAACCGAATAACAACACGAAAACTTTAATCAAATCCGCATGTCCTACACTCATGGTGGGGGGAAGGGGGGGGGGGGGGGGGGACAGACGGAACAAACGGGCGGAAGGGGAGTGGAAACAAGAGCAAAACGTCTCATTTGATTCGCAAGCAAGTGGGCAGCTCCCCCCCCCCCCACACTCATAAATCTTAGCCTAAACTAGCGCCCAGTGAGTATGTGCGAAGAGAAGGCCCGAAACACGAAATCACATTCGCAATATAAGAAAAAGAAGAGAGAAGAAGAAGAAGAAAAAAAGAAATAATTAATATTTATTACCCGAGAATGAAGTATTATCAAATTGCATAATTGCTGTGTTTCGCATTCGACACGACAGAAACTGGCCGGCCGGGCCGGGCCGGGCCGGGTCGGGCCACCCGCGCGGCGCCCGCCTAGGGGCGCTGCCAACCTGGGAGCGGACCTATAAAGTGTGTACAATATATTACCCGAACTTGGAGCTGGAGCTACTTGCGCGTAAATTGCTACTCTTGAGCCCTGACGCTGGTCGGACAAACTTTTTGATATATGAATTAAGTTTTCTTCGGCCTCAGTCCGAGTGTGTGTGTGCTTGGGTGTGTGTGTGTGTGTGTGTGTGTGCAACGGCTGTGCGCTGTTGAGACATTTTGGATTTACGTTGTAATTACAGAATTTTGGATTTTCGTCTTTGTGCAGTGTGCAGAGGGGCCCCCAGTTCCGGCCACGTTACCGGCTACGTCCCTGGGTCCCCGGATCCCGGCCAACTCGTCGAGGCACCGACTCTCGGCCGGCTGTGGTCGTGTCCATTTCGCTGGGTCGCTTGAAGGTTATTTATTATGACATGTTATTTAGGTTTCATTTCAAAAACTTGATTGGACACTTTAGACTGGCGGCTGACGGGGGCCCGAGCAGGAGCGCGGCCCAGAACCAGAGCCAGAGCCAGAGCCAGCCCAGAGCCGGGCCCGAGCCGGGCGCTCTTCTTCTTCTTCCTCTTCTTCTGCTCAACGGAAACATTGCGTGCGCTTGTGTTATTCTGCAAAGGTTACAGCTCATGCGTGCGTGTGTGTGTGTGTGCTGGGTGTGAATGTGAATTTCGTAGCGGGTTCAAGTGGACACACACGCAAACAACAACAATGCCCCAAGTCATGGGGTCACGGGTCAAAAGTTGAATTCTAGTCCGGAAAGGCTGCGTGAAAAAATTGTGTAATCCTTTATTATCGCCCATTTCACATAATTCGCTAATGCCTCGAGCACGATTGCATTTAGAATCCGTTTAGCAATAAGCCATTGCCGCCCGAAGCTATCAATCATTTGGATAGATGAGTAAGCAGTGTCAACTCCCAGAACTAAGGAATTGCCAATCTAAACTTGAATACGATATATACATATATTTCGTCTTTCTTTTTTTGATCTGAAGCCAATAACTGAAAAGTGCAAAGTCCGTCAGTTTTAAAGCTAGATAGATCACATTTTTGCAGACGGATTTATTATTTATTATGTGCATTATTGTAAAGAAAATTGTTTGCAATATTTTGGTATATATCATATACTCCCCCCTCAATTTGGAATTAAAAATAAAATAAAAACAAATAAAATAAAATATAAAAAAATAAATAGTTTCTATATTTCAAATAATGTATTGCGCTGTCGGTTACACCCGATTTTACTTACTACTTTGCATTCTTTTGAAAAGTAAATCCTAACTCTTCAAAACTACAAATAACTATTAAAATAAAATCAAACTGTTGTTAGGCTTAGGGATCTCTACCCAAAATTATATATCTTCCCCTTTTGTGTAGATGGTTAAAAATAGCTCGAGGTTTGTCAGACAAGGAGACATCATTAAATCCATGATGATGTGCATGATTTGCAGCTTTTGGGTGTATCGAAAGAGAAAGAGAGAGAGAGAGAGAGCGAAAAGCGAGGAAGAAAAATAATGTAAATGTGAATTCATTTAAATAATTAAACCATGATTCCAGCATAAATTGATCGTAACAGCATGAGAGTTAATGGCACTCGAATTATAACAACTTGACTGAGAGCCGAGAACTGAGGAGCGATAGGCAGCACTCAAGGATAGAGGAATGGAGCGACAAAAGAAGAAAATAATTAAAACGAACGAAATTAATTTGTTCCACTTGAGCCACCCGCCTAACAATGATATGAGGTTTCTACCCGACTTTATGCTGATTGTCCACCTCATCTCGGCGTAGCCCCAAGACGTCTGGGCCCAAGGCGTCTACGTCTCGGCCATGACACATAACTTATGGCCAAAATGAGCATTTGGAAGAAAATTAAAAGACTGTTGTCAGCAGAGTCGAACAGGAAAAAAAATTACATAAAACGACGTTAGAAAGAAGAACAAAATGAACTTTGAATGCTCTATAGTCAAATGATCGAGGTAAATAATTGCGTTAAATAAATAGTATTGTAGTATAAAAATAAAAATAAAATTTAATTACTTTAAATATTTTTAAAAATTATTTCAATATTATGAGAATTCAGATTAAGAACGTGTTACCAACGCAGTGGGAAAACGGAGATACCCGCCAGCTTTAATATAATTACGGCTAATTTATCTAATATGTGTTCCGTCGGTCAGTCGAGCGGCAATTTCCATGACACGGCATTAAATGTAAAACCGAAAAACAGCAAACGCTCGATGGGAGCAACGGGGGTAAGTCATGGGGGGGGGGGGGGACTTTGGTCTATTTCGACGGCTTATCGCCAACAAATGTGCAACAATAACGATATATGTATGGTCTAGGTTTTGGCCTATCTCAAGGCAAGGTGCAGGCGGCGGCATCGGTGAGTTCAGAGTTCACCCTAATCAATGTCAACAACTTCACGCTTCGCTGTTCGAGTTATGTTGACAAGCCGTGTGATAAGGACATTTCTAGGGGACCAGCCTCATGCTGAGTGCCACCTGTGCCTTTCCCCTAATCCCGCAGCCCATAAAGTATCTGAGTTATTTGCTCTTTTCAACTGAGTCCCGAAATGAGGGCTCTCAGGTATGAACGTGTTTTTTTTTACAGTAGCCAAAAAGAGATTTATCAGATACGAATTTGGAGTAACAAGAGATGTGTATTTTTTATACGCTCTAAATGACAATCGGTATGTCAGATTTATCTTTTCAATCGAAACCACAAAAATATTTTTATATGTAAATAATTTTTTTTTAAATCTTTTACTAATATCCGATATTTTGTATTCCCATAATTAATATTCAATTATGTGCGCATAAACGTATATGTATATTATGTTTTATTTTTATATTTTAACAAGAAGTCGTGACCCCAGCAGGGAACTGCCGTCAATATGAGCAGCAACACATACACACACACACACACACATCGAAACAAATCCAGTTTCATTAATCTAATGCATTTTTAAGACGTCCATTAGGCCGAAATTGTTCTAATATACGGCCCGTATAAATTACTTAATGCTGGGCTGTGAAAAAAACGAGGAGAAAAACCAAAAATAAAATAACGAAACCGTCAGCAAAAATATACCGAGTACGAAATTAAAGTACGATATAGTATACAATGGGACTGACGGAATGGCATATCATAAAAATGCGAGAAAATTGCTACGCCCAAAAATTAAAAAGGGAACCCAAGCAACGGAAGAACGGAAAACCAGGCCAAATATCAACTGCTGCGGCCTGGCCTAATAGACAAGACAAGAAAAATAAATACGATAAAATGTGAAGAGTATTTTGTTATACGAAATCATGAATAGATTTCGTAGCTGGTTGCCGCAGTTTGTGTGTCAGTAATGCGTCGTTAAACTGTAAAAGACCGTAAAAAAAAAAAAACCAAAAAAAAAAACGGAGCCATAAAAAATGAGTAGTCTTGGCAAAAGAAGACGAGGCAGCAAAAGCCCAAACGCTTCGTCCGCCACAAATGAGCGAGAAGCGAGGCGAGTAAATCATTTTACAATGGCACCCGTAGGCCTACGTAGGTCTCTTGGAGCTGTCAGCGCCTTTATGGCTTTCATGAAGGACAATCAAGTAATAGCCGACGATTTTACGATGACACAAAACTACATAATAAAAGATATATCAGAGGCAAGCGTCTGACTCCAACTTTGACCAGTTTCTTGCCCCTCCCTCTCGCGCTGGCTACAGCGGGTGGGGCAGTATCAACAAGCGTTACGCCCCCAAAAAAAAACAAAAACAAAAACAAAAACGAAAACTTGATATATACTTATGTACTACCTAAATCGTTAGCTTTGGCACGCCAATATATCCGATGCATGTTGGCAATCACTCTTCGGCCTGTTGTGCCTCGATTCTAACAATTTTCAATTTCCAGCCAGCCCCCCATCCACTTCCCTTCCCCTTCCCCCTCTCTCTCTTTCTCTAAATATCGAAATGGATGCGTGACACGCAAACTTCTCGCTAGTTTTAATACTCCCCCAACTCAATTCCGGCCAGCGGTGCGCGATGGCGCGAAATTATTGTCACCTGAGTGGCCAAACAGTACGTCAACACCCCTTCCATACCCCCGCACCCCCTCCCGTGCCCACTCCTAGCCAGACTATCAGCGAAGCCAGCCGGGTTTTATAGCCCAGCTTGGCTTAACGTGGCGGGGGGTTAATAAGTCTGGCACTCGGCAAACTCTTGGAACTCATAACATAAACTCTTATTACTTATAATTTCTGCAAGCCCCACAAATTTAATTAAACTTTTATTTACCTTCAACTCTGTCATTGTTCTCACAATTATTGGCACTCTCGTATAACTATCAAATTTAAACCGATTCTCATGGGGAGTGGCCTTGGAGTCCAATTGCTAATAACCCCAAAAAAAACTTTGTGTTAGTAACTTATCACTTATCTTCTTACACTTAAGTATAATTTAAATCCTCCATATTCCTGTTTGTCAAATTTAAATTTAATTTTGTTTTTAAATATCAATTTTTATGTAACATTCCAATATCCACTAATCTGTCCATATATTGTCTTAGACGAATTTTTATTTAAATAAACTGTAAAGTTCATTATATAAAAAAGATATAAAACATCATAATATCAAACATTTAAAAAAGCGTAAGTAAAACACCCCTTAATATCTCTATACTTAAAAGGTTTATTATTTGAATTTTTATTTAAATTTCAAAACAAACAAATTTGGTCATAGTTAATGTTGCCTTGTAAATAACATTTTATATAATTATCCGTTGCAGGGTATTTTCCAGTTGTGAAATGCCACTAAAAAGAACCCTTTACATACATATATATCATGGACATGTATACATACTTACGAGCGGGGCTTTAATGCTTTTGATTTCATTCCAGGATTTCTCCGTCTCTTGATTGACAGTAATGGCATTTTTGCGACTCGTCGAGCGGAAAATGCTGAAAAGCTGCGCGCTGACACGACAACGCGAGTCAATAATAAAAATTGCATGTGGAAAGCACATTTGGGAATCCCAAAGTCACACACAAAGTCAGCGCCGCAGTAAGCGTCGCCGTCGCCGTCGCGGTCGCGGTCGCCGTCGCCGCTGTCGCAGCGGAAGCAGCAGCAGCAGCAGTTGACACCCCGAAAGCCAGCAGCAAACCGTAAATGAAAACCCTTTTGGCCGGGTTTTCCAGTTAATTTATTTTTGGTTAATTTCCTTCGTTTGTTATTTTAGTGCCGCCACTTGGCGTATGGCCCCAACAAACCCCACTAAACCCGGCCATGGCATATCAAGCCCCCGCCAGCATTTATTGCATCTTGGCAGGAACGCACTCAGGCAATTTACAAAGCGAAAAGGTTAATGGTAACACGTGAAAGCCGAGAACAAAACGGGTCAATGGGCTACAGGATCTACAGCTAATAAACCAAGAGTTCTGTTGTAAAAACTCAGGATCTAAGCCCGTAAATAAACGGCTGGTTTTCGGGTAAGAACAGGAATTTAGGCATACTTTTCTTATATATAGAATCTTTTTCCAATCCAAATATACATCTCAGGCCAGAGGTTAATTTTCTTTCAATAGTTTTGACACTAAAATGTATATACTTTTTTAAGATCGTTGTATATTATGGCTTTATAACTGTTTTCCAAGCATATGAAAAACAAATTTCATTACTCTGGCAGAAAAATTACAACATTTTAGTGTGTACTTATAAAACATATTATAATGTTTCTTGTTTAAATTATCTTGAAAAACTTATTGCCGACTGTGGAATGTAATAATAATAAAAAGCCGAAACACAAATATTAAAAACCAAACTGTTTTTGCTTTTGTTTCGCATTGGAGGGTTAAGCAAAAAAAAAAACAACAACAACTTTGACTAGCACGACTAGGAGATACCCTCCAATTTATTTTGATAATTTAAAATTACCTGAATAATAAATTTAAATTATATTTCCTATATGTAAAAAGATGACCAAGAATATATATATTTATATAGTTTCCCACAGGCCGTCATGCTTTTTTTTGAACCATTCTCTAGGGTAAGCGAAAAAAGAGACAATATAATATATATATATATAGGCAATAATTTGAAGCATCAATTTTTTATTGCTGCTGGCAATCATTTAATCATCTCGAGTCATCAGTTGGCCTCTCTTTATCGCTGCCGCCGCTGAGTTTTGAGTTTGGGGCAGGGGCTGCCTTTGGGGTGGGGGGTTGGGGGTGGGGAGTTGGGAGATGGGAGATGGGTGCTGGCTGCTTGGGCCGTTCCATGGCGAATTTGCAGGCGCTGGCTTGTGCATTGCGCCAGCATCAGCCCATTTGACACATGTGTCACTTGCCAGCGCGTTTCGGTTTCAGTGTTGCTCTCGGGGCCTTCAGTTGACAGCTGTCAGTGTCAGTTTACATAATTTATAGATTTCAACGCATAAAAAAGTCATAAAATTTACAATGTTGCTTTCAACAAAAACACATTCAGCCCGGCCTGGGCCTGGGCCTGGGCCCGTTCCCGGCCTGGGCCTGGGCCTGGCAGTGTGGCAGCCATAGCCGATTCTTTTGATGCCTTATTTTTATGAGCGAAGACATCAATTTTCGCACAGTTTGCCTAGAGGCAACAACAACAGCAACTACAACGGCCACATTGTGTATATATGTATATATATTTCTCTATTTCTTCAATTCGTGTTTGTATTGCCAAATGCCATTCGAAATGCTTTTGATTTATTTGTATTTATGTGATTCCTTTCTCATATTCAGCTCCAGCGATAAATCCTCGCACTCAACAAAATACATAAACGATTTATAGTTGCACAAACGCAACAGAAGCAACAACAATAGCTATCAGGACCACGGCCAGGAGCTGGGCCAGCCATGTGGCAATAGGAACAAGTTTTCGTGTTACCAAATCCCAGCGCAACATAAATCTTTAATGGAATATCTTGGCACCGAAATGCCGCAAAGCAGCTAAGTGAGAGAATCGCGCGAGGGGTGTTCAATAGTTCAACAAATCGCAATGGCAAAAAAACAACCAATTGGTTGCCTAACTCCTAGAAATGTAATGTAAATTTGCAACTTCAACAAATTTTTAACGAGTACAAATTTGTACAAATAAATTTTAACTGATTTGTCAAATTAAGTTGTGTATTTTTTTATGCTTGTTTTGCAAGGTGGCAACACTGCGAATATATTTTCTACCGGTTCAAGCAAACAACTCCATTTTTTATCTTGCCATGAATTTAAACGTAAGCTGGTTCAGTTGCCAAAAAAAAAAAATTAAACTTGATATATATCACAAAATATGCAATACATTAAATACATTAAAAATAAATACAATATATAAGAAATTTCTAAAAAAAATCCCTATTTGTTTATTTGAATATATTTTAGCAGAATTTTCTAGTTTCTTTTTTCAGGTAAAATTTATTTTGATGTCATAAAATATTTAATACATTTAAAAAAATAGATTAGAAATTTGTATACAAATCCCTATTTGTTTATTGGAATATATTTATGCAGTAGTCATTTATTTTGATATCACAAAAAATGTAATACATAATAATATATTAGAAATTTCTATACAAATACCTATTTGTTTATTTGAATATATTATAGCAGAATTTTCTAGTTTCTTTTTTCAGGTAAAGTAATTTATTTTGATGTCATAAAATATTTAATACATTTAAAAATATATATTAGAAATTTGTCTACAAATCCCTATTTGTTTATTTGAATATATTTTTGCCTAATTTTCTAGTTTCTTTTTTTTATGTAAAAGTAAAAGTTTTGATGTCATAATATTTGCTTATTTGAATATATTTTTGCAGAATTTTTTAGTTTCTTTTTTCAAGTAAAAGTAATATATTTTGATATCACAATACATTTAATACATTAAAAAATAACTGTATACAAATCCCTATATGTTTATTTGAATATATTTATGTAATAGTAATTTATTTTGATATCACAAAAAATTTAATTTAATACATTAAAAATAATATATTAGAAATTTCTGCACAATCCTTATTTGTCTATTTTAATATGTTTTTGCTGAATTTTTTAGTTTTTTTTTTCGTGTACAAGTAATTTATTTTGATGAACAAAACTATGTAAATGTCGAAATCTGATTTGTTTTATTTAAATGTAGAAAACTGTGGCAAAGCAAGGCTCGAACCAAACCTGGATTGAAGAAACCGAACCACTCGATATTTTTTTCTAAGTTCACATAATTTTTTGATTTTTTTTGGCTGCAGTTTTGATAAATATGAACACTTGTTATTAAATAAAATATGAATTAAAGTGCAGGTCTGACTGACAACCTTTCAAAAATAATTGCTGAGAAGGCGCCTACTTCAGTGCGTAAAACAGTTCAAAAGTAAGCATTGCCGAACTGAGCAGGCCGAGAATAGAAAGCAAAACCGTAAATTGGTAATTTCGAAAAACTAATCGCATCGAAGTTCTGTTTTTTCAGCCAACGAAAACTAAAAGAAACCCAGACGCCCCCGAGGAACTACCGTTGAAATGGGTGACCAGGCGACTCCGACGCAAACCGAGCACGAGGACGAGAAGCCGCCGTATGCGTTTTTCTTCGGCGGAATGGGCGCCGCCTCGGCCATCATATTCTCGTCTCTGGGCGCAGCTTATGGCACCGCCAAATCGGGCACGGGCATTGCGGCCATGGCAGTGATGCGGCCGGAGCTGATCATGAAGTCCATTATTCCGGTGGTCATGGCCGGCATCATAGCCATCTATGGCCTGGTTGTATCCGTGCTGATCGCCGGCTCGCTGTCGCCGGACTATACCATACGCAAGGGCTACATCCACCTGGCGGCCGGACTATCCGTGGGCTTTGCCGGACTGGCGGCGGGCTTCGCCATCGGCATCGTGGGCGATGCCGGCGTGCGCGGCACGGCCCAGCAGCCACGCCTCTTTGTGGGCATGATCCTGATACTGATCTTCGCCGAGGTCCTCGGCCTCTACGGCCTCATCGTGGCCATCTATCTGTACACGAAGTAATCATGTGACTTAATATTAAATATGATGCCGCCAGTGCGGAGCTAGCTCCGTAAATTGTTTGAGTATGCTTTGTGTGGCAGGCGGACATAAATTCCCAGGCGCAACGAATCTGCGGCACCTTGTGACAACTTAACAATCACATCAGTTGTAAGCGGCGCCGAACAGAAGCGAACCCCCAGTAATAAAGCCCCGTCGGCTCCCCGCGGTACCCAAAAGCGTTTGCCATCCGCAAAAATATTCAAAATGCAAAACATTCCCGGGCACACACAAATAAAAATGTCATGAAGCTGCTATATCAGGCCACGGGCTGCCAGCCAGCGCAGGGATTGAGGAGCTCGTTGTCGTTGTCATCGTCATTCCGTGCTAGGAGCATGTCTAACAGCCAAACCACCGCAGCCCCACCCGCCCCACGCCGCGCCCAGTAACCGCTGCTCCCAGTGGTGCCAGAAACAAATTTCCATTTTGTTTTTTTTTGTTTTTTTGTTTTTTTTTTTTGTGTATGAAGAAAATTGTCGCTAGCTAACCGCTGCGCATTTTAAGCTCACGCCCGGCCACGCCCCTCGGCCCTCGACTGGGGTTCATATTTTCCAATTTGTTTAATTGAAACAAGTGCGAAAAAGGAAAGCAATGCTGAAAGCGCTCAAAGTGTGCGCACCAAAAAAAAAAAAAAAAGGGCACCAAACGGAAACAAAATAATGGGAAAACCGCAGCTTCGATTTTCAATAGTCAGAATTCGCTTTGTGGTTTGTTTACTCGGGGTTGACTCGGGTTTACCAAACCGCTAACACGCTTTTCGCCATAAATTTTCACATTTTTGCTGGCGCTACTCTCTGTATATGGATAGCCGGGAAATTTAACGGCACATAAAGATAAACCTCGTTAGCAGCAACAAAACAGGACAGAGAGAGGGTGCAAAAATTGCATATTATAATACACGTACTTTTAACGGTTTTCTGTTATCATCCAACACGGGTATATCAGCTGGCGCATAAATATTAGAAATATTAAAAAAGAAATTGAAAAACTGCTTATGAAAAATTAGTTGCACTTGACTGCTTGCACTCGGAGCCATATTGAACAAGCGGGAAAACTCTTGAATTTGCCTCAAAATATTGCTGGAAAATAAAGTTCAGAGTTCGCGAGTCTATTAGATAAAGTAGCCTGTGCTATATCATATATTCGAATAGTTCGTAAGCAGATATATGCTGTATACATACATATCCTCTATAGTTTGGTTGGCATATTTTTCTATTTTGGCTGATAGTTTTTATGGCCACTTTATGATATAGTGGTCAACTCTGATATATGTACTGCCTGCAGCAAGAGTATATATATATATATACATATATATTGGGGTCAAATATGTCTTCTTTAGTGCATTTTGTAACAAAATTATAATTTTCTCTGCATGAGTGCTTTTTTTACCTCCAAGTACTCTTTGACTCTTCAAATTTCAAATACATAATATTTTTAAATATTCTGAAATTAATTTTAAATCATTCTTTATTCAATTATTGTTGCATAAATGAGAATCAGCTTCGTGAACTTCGAAATTATTGCAAGCACAAAGTTTCTCGGATTGGGAAACATTTTTCAGATTTATATTTAGGAAATTCGAGAGTACAAATTCACGCCTCTATCAAAGAGTTTGATCAGATGACATTTAATTGTTACTCCTCGCTAGAGTGAAACAAATTTAATTTGATCAAGGGAGTTTTTTTCTTTAATTTCATCTGATTTCGTTATCAATTGTCTTGAAAAGAAAGGAAAGTGCTCGACAAAAAAAAAAAAACAAATTCCCCTTCTTTAGGGTAATCTAGCGAGGAGTTATGGCGACCGCCGAGATTGAAGACGATGCACCCAGCTACGCTGTCTTCTGTGGAGGCATGGGAGCTGCCTTCGCCATCGTATTCTCCTCGATGGGCGCCTCGTATGGCACGGCGATGTCTGGGGTTGGCATTTCTACAATGGCCGTGTCGAAGCCGGAACTGATTATGAAGTCCATCATACCGGTGGTCATGTCTGGCATTATAGCCATCTATGGCCTGGTTGTAGCCGTGCTCATATCCGGCTCGATAGACGAAAAATACACCATACAAAGGGGCCACATCCATCTGGGCGCAGGACTCGCCGTCGGCCTGGCCGGACTCTCGGCGGGCATTGCCATTGGCATCATCGGAGACTCCTGCGTGCGTACCTCGGCCCAGCAGCCACGCCTCTTTGTGGGCATGATCCTGATACTGATCTTTGCAGAGGTCCTCGGCCTCTACGGCCTCATCGTGGCCATCTATTTGTACACCAAGTTGTAGTTCTCTCAAAATGCGTGAAGCAAAATATAAATATATATAATTATTATAATATATAATTAAGTTCCCATTGGAACCATCAATTAAAAATGCAGCTTTTTCATAAAAAACTTGTTTGTTCTTTAAGACATCTTTGACGCAAGCTCAGCAATTGTTATCGTTTGAAATCAGATCACTATAGCATATAGCTTCCCTAGGAACAATCAGAAAACTTGTTGTTTACCTAGTTAACTAAATCAAGCTTCTAAATTGCAATTATCACAATTATATTTTAATAATTTAATTCTAAGCTGCTTGTTTCCATTTTATTTTTTGAACTAAAATAGGTAATTAAATTTTTTTATGATTGGAGAGTTTTAAAATTGCTCCATTAGTGTATCTTAAGAAAACTCTTAAACTACAATCAGCTCGATATAAATATAATATTATTAATAAACAAACTCAGGATATGGGTTTGTTTCATTCCCAATATTGCACTCGTACTTCCGCTTAGGATGTCTGGGAAATTAATTAACATTTTTGGAATTGTTATTACCTTTTCGGGCAGGCCGGTAAGTCGGTGCGTCTACTTTACTGCTAATCGTTGGCCAATTGTATGCAGAAGATGAAAGCATTTTGTCCCTATTTAATTTGATAAATGAGGCAGAAGCCATAAACATCATCAATGCCAATAGCCATAATCGCACTTAATGCTAAACAGAGCGCGGCCTGAACGCTCCCGAATAGCTTGTTTATACAATTGCTCAAGTTGATGCCTGTCAGCCAGCTGGAATCCAGCTCATGGATCTCATACCTAATGCATGCACCTGGGCCCTGGCGGGTGGTGTGTGGTTGGCTGGTTGGGTGGTTGGGGGTGGGTGTTGGTGTTGGTGTTGGTTTTGGTTTTGCTTTTGGTCTTGGGCCCTGGCGCGTGTGTCATTTTTGGCAACTCAACACCAATTGGCATTAGCGTTGAGTGTGTTTGCATAATAAATTCGATAACATAAAATATCGATTCGATTTAACCACAAATCTTGTGGGCCAGCGCCGGGTGGTTGACATAGAAAGTAATAAACGAAATTTGCAATTTACTTTTGGATTCGAGGATTTATGTTTCACCTTCCTGCAGATAATTGTTTTCACTTCCTTTGCCACTCGAACGAACTTTTAATGCTGAAATAACAGTAAAATGCGTGCGGATGAGGGTGGCCTCTCGGATTGTATTCCGAGCGGTGCGGCATTAAGCACAAACGGAAGCAGTTGAATTTGCAAAATGTACTCCCCACTCAGCATGCCCCCGTCCCCCGCCCCCCCCCCCCGTTCCCCTCCCACCACGGGCCCTGACAAAGTGCTTAGCGAAATGGGTTTATTAAGAGCAAACACTTTATTCAAATGGTGGGCAACATAAATAAATATGTATTAACGGGCATTACTTACCTCTCGCAGTGGGGGATTAAAATCGGAAAAAGCAAAAGCCAACTTTTACATGGCAAATATGATTATTTCTTGTAACGATCTTACTAAGCCACATCAGTTAAGTAATTGCAAAACAATACTACAATAAAAAGCAACCCAAATCAGCATTAAAATTTAATGCTAAAAGAAAATATGGAATTAATTTATTATACCTAAAAATTGCAATTGCTCAAGGCAATTGTTAATTAATTCTTATTGGCTAAAAATTAAGCTTTAAAGGTTTATGCCATTTTCACTTTTATATATCGTACTTTTTTTGGATTTCTAAATGTACGCAAAAAAATACATAAATTAATAATTCTCCATCCCAATTATGTAATCGCAAAACAATACTACAACAAAAAGCAACCCAAATCAGAATTAAAATTGAACGCAAAAAGAAAATTTATTATACCTGAAAATGACAATTGCTGAAGGCAATTATGCCATATTATTTTTTATTAATTAAATATTAAATTTTAAAGGCTTATATAATTTTGACTTTAAAAAATCGTATTTCTTTTTTATGGTTTTATAAAGCAAAGTAACTAATCAGCATTATAATTTAATGCTAAAAAAATATGGAATCAATTCATTATAACTAAAAATAACAATTGCTCGAGAGAATTATGCTTTATGCTACTTAATAATTAATTCTTCTTTAATAAATATAAAACCTGTAGTTTTTTTATATACAAATTTCTCTCGTATTAAGTTTTAAAGGCTCCTACAATTTATTGCTTTTAAATATATTATTTATTTATTTAAGAAGGAAATAATTCTCCCTTTTCTTCACTAATTTTAACGACGTTATCAGAATTTTCTGAAAATGCATAGTTTTAAATAAAAATAAATTTACGAAAGCTTCTTTATTCCAGTTTTAAACTGTTTTTTTCTTGGTATGTAAATGTTTTCTATAAATCTTTTTATGTTTAAATTCGGGTATATTTCACGAATTCCTTTCACCCCATTAAAGCTCCTTTAAAACGTGCCGTATTTGTAATTTTGGCGATATGTTTTGACCATTAAAACTGCACGCATCAACTGCGGCAACAGTCAGAAAAGGCCAAAACATTTGACTTTTATTTTAATGTGGCCAATCCGCAGACGAGTTGGCAGCCCCTCTGACTTTGTGTCTGGCTCCTTTACACAATCAGTCAAGCGAGGATTGCTCGACTGGCTTCTTGGACTCCAATACGCCATCGTCTTTGTCGTCGATTCCATCATAATCATCAACGTCATATGATTTTTGGGTTTAGTTCATTTTGTACTTAATTTCATTTTCGTATTTCTGTGGCTGGATAACCAATGACCTGGAAACAATTTATACTCGTATATTGTTCCCATGTGTGTGGGTGAGTGTGTGAGTGTGTGCGTGGTGGGAGCTATGACAGCCTGTTCAACGAGTGTATGCCACATAGATATTTATTTCTTGCTGATTTCATTCTATTCCTAAGGTCCAACCCCCACCCGACTGTCCTCAATAAATGCGAAATAAACACTAAATGTGTAGTTGTTGCCTTTCCTCTCCCTGTCCACACCCACACTTGCTGTGCTTCGTTTCCATACCCTCGCCGAGGAGATTAACAATTTGTTATAAGACATAAGACTTGGCAAATAATATAAAAGATATTTGTTTTTTTTTTAGTTATTATTTTTCTCTTCAGCTTACTATATATTCTCAGACATATTTTATTAAGATATCTGCAAGGGTATTCAATCTTCGGCATGGAGAAGTTAACGTTTTTCCTCTTCTTTTTTTGCTGATTTGAAGCTTTTCCTGTTGGCAACACCTCTGAAAGCCGCCCGGCAACAGCTTTGACTTTTGTCCTTGCCTTTGGCATGTTTGTCCTTTGAGTTTTCCTTCTCCCCTTCTTTGGCTGAGCTGTGAATTATCCGTGTACGAGGTTTGTCATTCATGTACTGGCAATTGCCTTATACCCAGATTATATACATATATATATCTCGAATATTAATTTAAGTGAGAAAAGTGTAAGCTGCTTAATATAATGCGAATTAGGTTTCGCCATGCCAACAACTTTAATGGCGACCCTCGTCTTTGTGAACTTCAATTAGGAAGTTTGGCCCAAATTTTCATATATTTAATCCAAATAGCGCCAGGCTGATTAGTCAATTAGTCGGAAAAGAGAGAAAAACCTCAGAGCGCGGAACGAAGGAAATCGACCCAATTGATTTTGGCCAAACTCCAATACACTATATATGTATATGTATATGTATATGTGTATGTATGTGTGTACATTGCTGAATTATTCATTTCGCTTTTCATCAAATTCCTTTTAGCAACGCCCGGGATTGTCTAGTGTTTTGTGCCGAAAATAACATTGTATGAATTATTATTACTTGAATACGGTTTCAATTTCCTTTTGGTCGTGGCGGGCACAATGGAAGGTCAATGCACAGTTCCGTGGCGGAAATCGCAGAACTCAGCAAAAGCCAGTTGCCCTGGTGAGCTGCAATCCCCAGAGTTAACTACAAGTCGTTGTCAAGGGACAGCCCCCGAGCCAACAGCCGCTGTCAGTCTCTCGGTCCGTGTGTCTATCCGACTGTCAGACAGACAGCCAGTCAGACAGTCAGTCAATCTTCAGAAAATTCGCTCAAAATCAAATTTATTTGCCAACCACATCGAAATTATGACGGGAGGGGGGGCAAGGGGGGTTGTTGGGGGGGGGGGGGGGGGCAAGGACTAGCAGGACGCCGAGGCGATTGGGAACACATGTGCGTTTTATTGCATTCGCAGAAATATGCGTTCCAATTGGAAGGACCCCACACACACACTACACACACTACGCCACACCCATAACTATTAACGTTGTCAACGCCTTCTGTTTGAGCGGACTTGGAATGGGGGGCGGGGGGAGTGGCGGGCGGGGGCAATGGAAAAACGAAGCATTGTCAGTTGGGCGCTGCCTTTTGTACGTTCGAGTATTTTTATTCATTCTATTTCTAAGGTTTTTATTTTATTTATTTATTTCGCTCGCCCCTCGCTGGCATTTGAGCAAACAAAAAACGAAGGCGAACAAGAAGAAGACGACAACGAAACGGAGCAAGAGAAAAGATTTTTATTTTATGCTCTCAGTATGTTGTAAATCTTGCTGCTCCTCCTGATGAAACCAAACGAAATTAAGAAATTTTTTTATTTTTGCCCTCGCAATTTCTCGTAATGAAAGAAATGCCACAAAAAAAAAAAAAAAAAAAAAAGAATACGGCACCATCATGCCTCCCCCGGCCCCCCGGGTCCGTCTATTCGGCAATAAATGTCTGGCCGACATTCATAATGAAATCATTTGGTATTTATTATTTCGTTTATGTGGTACCCATTTGAGATATTGCCTTCATTTGGTCCGTTGTTAGCGGCGACAGTTGCCCCCAGCCCCTGCCCCAAAAATCAGCTACTCTCAGCTTTTTCCCAAAACTTCAACTGTTCGATTTGAACGAATTTTCCTTCAACTGTTACTGTTTTTTCCAAATGGACTGCGTTCCTGGACAACTCCATAAATCAATTTAATTTCTTTTTTAACACCCCTTCCGGCTATATACCGCAATCACATTAAACACAATCCACACAAATCGATTTACAAACTCACAATTTTCTAAGTTGGGAATTTTATTGAATCAATTCTTTTATAGAATAAATAGAGAGCTATTCCAACCCTTTACTTCGATAAATATCGATCAGTGATAATAATCAACGACCGTATTTTTAATTTTTGAGAATTATGTAGTCCATTAAAAATGATGACAAATATTCCCAAAGCTAAAAATAAATAAAAATCAATTAGAATACAACTTGTGTCGATTAATATTACAATATTCAATCAATAAATATCTTGGTAATTATATAAAATATGGATATCAAATTTGTTATAAATATATTTTTATAATATATTGCATATAGAAAAATTCAAATATGCTCAAAACCGTTATTAATTTAATACCAGGGCGTATTTATATAGTTAATAATAATAAAATATGCTCTTTTTAACTTAAATTAAGAACATTATTATCGACAATTTTTGAAATCTGTTGAATTTTTTCGACATTTCCTGTTTCAGAAATTATTGAAATTGTGTAAACTGCCTTCCTTTTAACTACAGATCGATAAATATCGGTTATATGTATGGAGAACTTTATCAATTTTTAACTCCATTTAATTTGATCACATTTATTGTATTTTTGTAAACAAAAACAAATTGCTAAAAATGGGCTTACAAAGGAATATTCGAAGGAGATTGGAAGCGCTCTCAAGTATTTTTTGATGGTAGGTATAAAGTATTTATTAAAGTGTATAAAAAGGACTCTGGTATTTCGATAGCTTTAATCAAAGTGAACTCAAGATGCCTTATTAGTACTTTGCTGGGCATTCTTGTTAGCACAAGCTCTCCCCCTCTCCCTCTGGCTCTCGGTATGTGCTCTGTCCTGCTCCCGCCAACCCGCTCAATTACAGGACTCTCGCCCGGTTGTTCTTTAACACTCTGCTTAACCCACATTTTGTTGGATTTACCGAAACGCCGTTACAGCTGCCTCGCTCGACGCCTATCTCCGGATCAGTCTAAATGTTTTTATGTAAACACGCAGCGCCCACACCAGGCCGGGCCGGGCCGGGCTGGGCCGGGCCGGGCCGGGCTGGGCCAGACCAGCTATTCCGCCCGCACCCACTGTACGCTTACAGTGCGCTGTAATTGTGTGCGCCTTTGTTGGCGCTGCAGCTTTTGCACTTTACTTTTGCACTTCCTTCCTTGCGCTTTGTTTCTTTCTTTTTTTTTTTTTGGTGTTTTTTTTGTTTTCGCCCAGCGAGCGGAATAACTGTACAAGCGGGAGCGACACCGTCGTCGCCGGAACAGGGTGAACTGAGCTGTCTGAATGCCTCTGACTGACGACTCCGTAGATGTTGCTGCGGTGGCTCGTCGGGGTCGCCGGGGTCGGCAGGGTCGGCGGGGCTAGATGTTGGCTTGAATGGCGGACAGCTTTAGCTTGCTACTTGTTCGGGCCCAACACTGCCATTCATTGTGTGTGTGTGTGTGTGTGTGTGCGTGTGTGGGTGTGCCTTATACAATGACTTAAGCTGAAATGTCAATTGGATGCATGGAACAAGGAGCAGCTACGGCCGGGCAACCCGGCGAAGCCCACGAAAACGAAAATGATGAAAATACACCCCAGGGTAAATGGCCAAACGTAACGGCCGGACAGGGGCCGGGGACGGGGCCAGGGGGCTGGAGGCACTGCCGAAGATATGGCCACACTGCAAAAGTGCTTATGACAGCAACGGCGACCCCTCCCCCTGCCCCTCCCCCTGCCCCTGCTCCACCATTGAAAGCACAGCGAAATCCTTTCTCCGGCTAATAGAATTCAAACGCATGAAGCCTCTGAATAGGTTCGTTGTCGAAGGGCGACTCATTGAAGTCAAGCAATGCCCATTTGCCGCTGACACGGACCCGGCTCCGGCTCCGGCTCCGGCTCCAGCTCCGGCTCCGGCTCCGGCTCTGCCCCGGGGCGGGGCCGGGGCGCAAGCAGAAAAGTGAAAGTACGTGACATTACGCTGCATTGTGCGTTCCTCGAACGAGGGTTGCTCTGTGAATTTAAATTATTGCATCAGCTTCGCCCAGCTTTACCGAGCGTCAGAAATGTTCCGTTTAAGAGCCATTAAGCGGGCGAAAGTGTTCGCAAGGGTGCTGCTGAATATACATACATATACATATATACATATACATATATATATATATGTGTGCTACTCATAGCCTTTAAATATTAAATATAGACATATTGAATACATAAATTGACAGCTGAAGATGATTTCTGTTAATCTAAAAAAAAAAAAAAAACAATTTATTATATCTGTATAAAATTATAGGGTATTCTTTCGTATTCACTCAGATCTATTGATATTTTCAACTTGTCCTTATTTGTGCTGTTTTTTATTTTTTTGTAATTAAAAAAAAATTAACAATTTTATTGATATTATTATTATTATTTTTTTCTATTAATTATATTATTATTAATATATTTTTTGTAAAGTGATTTTTACATTTTTAACACTCGCTTTGTTAATAAAAAAAATTTAATAATTAATATTTCTACTGTTATTAGTATTATTATAAACTATAAACCTATCTATATACATTATTGTTATTAGCAAAAAATATATATATATATATACTTTTTGCAAATATATACTCTGTTCCATTTCCTAACTCACTTCAATAACTTTTTTACCAACATTTAGGTTGAGCTAGTCTAAAAGGAATAAAATAAATGTAACCATATATATGATTATATAAAAAGGATTTTGTACCATTGTCATATGTTTCTTAAACTCCAAGAACTGTGTGTCTTAAGCGGAAAGGCTGCAAATTAAAACGTTTCTCCTCATTGATCCAAAAAATAAAAAATTTTATTATTATTAAAATGTATTATATAAGCATCAATATCGATATAAAATATGTAAATAAGCCTTGGCAACCAATGTATATATAAAATATATATGTTTTCAGATTTCCTAGGTTTCTCAAGATTTTCGGATTACTTAACGATCCAACCTCTTCCTAGGAGCCCATTACCTTTGCCCACTTCGCCCGCTTTTCAGCCCGGTGACGACTTTGACGTCCTCGGAGCTCACCGGTCGCAGGCTGGACCTGGACCTGCTCTCTGGTAGCTGGGAGGGGCGGGGCTCCGGGTGGATGTCTATGTCAGGAACGCTGTAGTTTGTTTCGTAAGTTTTGCAAAAACCATTAACGACGCACCGTGGCCACTTTTTGGGCCCGGGCAGTTGGGTTTTGGGTTTGGGCCGCAGCTTCTTCGCTTAAATTGAAAAGAAAGAAAAAAGTGAAAAGCTGTAAACTTTTAAAAGTTTCAATCTTTGTTGCTGTCCCACACACCCCCATCTGCCCCCGCGATGGAAAGTTGGCCACTTTGGGGCCAGCGGCTGAAGGCCGCTGCTCATTTGGTCAGCTTAGAGGGGGCGGTGGGCGGGGGCTTTGTAGATAGCTTTTGCCCACTTCTTGACGTGACACGGGCCAGCAAGAAATACGTTTTGTCGCTCCGGCTAATGGCTGCGTAAATGACAAAGTGAATTTTCAGTAGAAGTCAGCAGCAGCAGCAATTTTTGTATTTTTCATTTTTATATATTTTGTTTTTTATAAGCTTAGGGCCGGGTGAGGAGGTCACTAATAGCATTATATACCTAAGGCCGGGCACGAACATCCAACATTAAATTAAGGCAACAAAATAATTGGACGTATAGGAGTATAGTAAGGATACATTAGCACACATTAGCTAAATAGGATCGGATGAACAGAAAGCTAAGTAACAAACAAAAAGAAGCAGGTTTTTCGCTCGAACAAATTCTAACAAAATATTACAAATATGCACATTACTTATTTCATAAAGTTAAATGTTTAAATATCGCATCTGCTCTTCTCTCTCATTCTCAGGCTTACTCTCTCGAGAGCGCTAATTTATTGCATTCTTCTTTGCGCGACATTCGCAACGTTTCACTGGCGGCGCTTAACGTATAAATTCTGTTTTATTTTTATTTATTTATTTGCTTGTTCTTTAATATAAAAACTTTTCTTAAGCTAGTTTATGAACAATATATATTCACAGTGTTATGCGGAAGCTTCGTCTGTGAATTTAGTGTTTTAATTCATTTATACATTTTACAGTTTATTATTATTAATAAGGAAATAAGGGAGAGAAAGCTTTCTACCTAAGCTACTTAAAAAACTAGAAGAAAACAATTCCTCATAGAACGTTCCCCCAAGTTCAATAAGTTGAGTTTGCGAACCCATATGATCTAAGTTTATATCGTATTTCTATTTTAAAAAAATCAAAAAATATTCTTGAAAAAAAACTGTTTAATACAAAGTAGAAGGATTTTTCAACGTCCAATAACTGACTTGATAATAGTCTACAGTAAGAAGACTTAAAAGAGTACACATTCTTGATCTCTCGGATGGATAGAACAAATAAGCTTGACTTCTACATAATATACAAAAAAATAATAATAAATACAAACGTTCTATTGCTGTTTATTTTAATCATAGCTAACTAAATTTACTTATTGTCTTAAGACGTGTGTAAATAAAAAATAAATAAACCAAAAAAAAAAAAAAAATAACTGACTTCTTTAAATATGATTTTAAATAGACTGAATGCATATTTTTAATTTTCCTTTTTTTTATTATTATTAGTAATTTTTGTAGTAAAGTAAGGCTTACAAAAGTAAAGTAAAAAGCGCGACTTGCGTATAAAAGAGCGTAGTAAATATTTAAAAAAGTCGAATAATTATTGTTGATTGGCCGTGCGTTGTCAGAAATGATTTGCCCCATTAGCTGGACTAAATGGCGGCAATTGCGGCATCATTACAATAATTGATATGCAATATCTGATGACGATTTACGCTATTTCACACAAGCCATCTACGTCGCATTGTCCGGAATCGATGCCCGGCGCAGTGGAAGAGGACACGTCCCGGCCAGAAACGCCCCGTTCGGAAATCAATGCGTTTGAATAATACAAAAATTAAATAGTCAACCACTTCAGATGCCCACTTTGCGTTCCTAACAGAGCTGTAAGCCTAGAGGGAATTACGAGTCGCGGTTCCAACTGTGGTTACGGCCCACTTAGCCGGAGTTCCCACAGCTGTCAGTGGGCCGTCTTACCAATGCAGAAACTAAAAAGACAATAAAATTATGGATTTTCACAAACAATGACAGCAGTGCAAACAGAGCCAACTGCGACTAGACGACGGCCCCTTCAGATGCCGCCGACTGCAGTCGGGGCCTATTAATAATTTAGACGTGCTGAATGCTACAGAAAACTCAAATTATATAGTATTTGCCGTTCATGTACGATATTTCAGCACGACAGCCAATGATAACTTAAATGTGGGCCATTAAGCACAACAAATGGTCAGGAACTATATATTTACCAGTTTGCGCAGTTCGCATAGGGCAAGGCCCAGAGAGACCTTTCGACGTTGCTTTATAATTTATTTGCTTAATTTGTTATAGTTTTTAATATTGGCAGGCATTGAAAATCCAGATATATATATATATGTCTATATTGGATGGCTGACTGATTTCTATCGCATTACTATATTGTATATATTAATATAATACACTTGGTATGAACTTCTTTAAAGTTTCCTTTAAAAATATGTAGTTTCGCATTTCGAGCCAAATATCTGAAGGCATGTTTCTATATACTACGCGCACATGTTATATGTACATTATATATTTAAACCTGAGGTCCTTTCGCATGCCCAAATATTAAAATAAATTTGTAATTCAAAAAAGCGCGCAATAAATTTCAAAACCCAAAACACACACAAACAAAAATATGGAAAGAGGGAAATATAAATAGGTTGACTCTGTGGTTGCTTGTTTTTTTCTGCTTCCTTTTTTTTTCGGCAGCTTTGGCAGGGCAGGGGCGTTGGCTGAGGGGGTTGAGGGGGGGCAGATGTTAGGTCTGCTGATGTGTGCTTGTCGTTGGCATGGCAAAAGTACTTGAAGAATTACACACAATGCATGCATTATTCATGCTTACTTCAGAATTTGCGTTACAAAGTAAAAAATGTTGTAAGGACACTTCTGCCTAGCCCGGCACTCGTAAAGGGAAGCGCAGGCACACACACACACTCAGCAACTGTGTGTGTGGGGGGGAAAACGCGAATAAGGAAGTGTGAAGAAAAGCCTGGCTAAAGCAAAGTGCAGAATAGTCAAACAAGAAATCACACACACACACACACAGAAACACAGAAACACCGACAAACCGCTGATAGATTAGAGTTTTGGCTTGGCTGGTTCCCGTCCCCACAATCCCCCCCGCCCTTCGAATGCAAATTGCGGCAACAGCAACGACACTCGCCGCACAACAAATGTACATAATCATGTCAAATGTCAGCCGAGACGAATGCACAACCAGGTTGGCCGGACGGGCCAAAGGAGTGAGAGTCCAGGGTATATATATATACTTATGTATATGGGGACTGCCACTGACAGGGGCTGGCATTTCAATTGGCTGTTCGTGGAGTCGAAATTGCGGTAAAATTGATGAGACCATCAAATATTGACAATTGCATATCTAATTCGGTCCGTGCCTTCTGCCAGCCACTGCTGACGGCATAAATCAACAGCTCCAATATCGAGGACTTTGTCTTCCAATCTTTATGTGGCAGGCATTCATCTGCCCCAAGGGACACGGCCATAACTGCACTTATCTCGCCGCCCCCCGTTGCACCGCCCTCGGTCTGGCCTTGCTTTCTCGCAGGGGCCAATAAAAAATATTGCCAAAAGTGGCTTTACGAGTGGAGTTTCCTAATGTGCGACTAGTTCATAAACTGCAGTATATCCTCTATATCTCACATATCAAATATAACAATAATACAATGGTACCAAATTAATCCCATGTATGTTCAAATTTTCCTTCTCATTTGGATTTGGTTTCTGTTCTTCATTCATGTTTAAAATACTTGTTATAATCTTACTTCAATATATCTAACAGCAACACCAAAAAATCCCAATATATAGCCGTAAATTTCCCAAAAACCAAAATTAACCCAGTTAGGCATTGGCACAAATTTTCCACTCTCATTTCTGTGAGAAAACTCAATTGATTTTCACGCCAATCGGTTTTTTATTCGTAGCTCAGCTTCCACATTAATTCTAAAATTAAAATGAAAACAAACTAATCTTCAATATATATCAAGAATAAGAAAGTTAATCCATATATCAATAGGTACAAGTTTCCCACTCTCATTTCTTGGCCAAAACTCAATTGATTTTCACGCCAATCGGTTTTTTATTCGTGGCTCAGCTTCCACATTAATTCTAAAATTAAAATGAAAACAAACTAATCTTCAATATATATCAAGAATATCAAAGTTAATCCCTGTACAAATAGGTACAAATTTCCCACTCTCATATTTCGGCTGAAACTCAACCAATTTCCATGCGAATTAGCTTTTCGTTCGTGACTTGATTTAAATTTAATAAAAAAAAAATTAACAATTTATTATATAATCCTTCTTCAATATATATACCAAAAATACTAAAAATAATACCATTAGACACAGGTACAAATTTCCCACTCTCATTACATGGCCAAAACTTAACTTATTTTCATGCGAATCGGGTTTTTGTTTCCACATTAATTCTGCAATTAAAATAAATATCAAAGCGAAATTTGTACCTCCCTTTCTCATATTTCGGCTAAAACTCAACCAATTTGCATGCGAATTAGCTTTTTGTTCATGACTTGATTTAAATTGAAAAAAAAAATCTTCTTTTTCTACTTCAATATAAATATATACCAAGAGTTCCGAAAATAACCACATATACGCATAGGTACAAATTTCCCACTCTAATATCTTGGCCAAAAGCCAACTGATTATCATGCGAATTGGATTTCCGTTTGTGGCTTGGCTTTTATATTAATTCTACATTTAAATGAAAAATAATTTGTCTCACAACTCACGTAAAATCTGACTTTAATATATATTTCCCACTCAAATTCCCCACTCTCATATTTCGGCTAAACTTCGTTCGTGGCTTATCTTCTAGAACAATAACCTTCGTAGGACAATGTGTTTCTCCGATCTGGGCACACTTTCAATAGCTTTAAATGCGCCTGATTCAAATATCCAACCTCATAAATCGTTCGATTCACGCTGTCAGGCAATCTTCGGCCTGTCGCAATACAATTTCAAAATAAACAAATGGAAATAGGAAGTTAACAAAGGGGCAGCTGTGGGGGCAGCGCATCAATTTGCTCTCCGCTGGACCCTAGGGGGATGGGGGAAGGGGGAAAGGGGGGCCAAAGCCGATAGACGGATTACAAGGCGTCCTTATGGCGCTTTGATGGTTTACAATTTGCCTCAGCCACTCGCTTGTCCTTGTTTCGCGTTCATCCCACGCTGATCCTTTTGCAGGTCCGGGGCGAATACAACATTCCTTGTAATCGCTCTTGTAATTGTAATCGTCTCAGGCCACTCGAGGGCTGTCAGCTTTGAGATACCTATTGTGCTATTGCAAATTCCTTTTATCTAGTTACAGCAAAATAACTTCGATTAAATACTTATAGACATTTATTTGTATTCTCGTCGTAATTCAAGCTTTTGCAATTGAACAGCACCTTTCCTTTGTTAAGACAATAAACCCTATTTGTTCAAAAATAACAAATTATTTTATTACTTTTAACATCGGACATAACATAAATATATTAGTATATATATAGCGTATAGCGCTCATTGCAATTATCGGTCGAAAAATATTTTGCCATATTAACAATTGGATTGTTTTTAGTGTCTCGCGCCTTACACCAAAATCAGACTAATTGCATTATATAATAAATATATATATATTTATATAAATATTGTTCTGTGTTATGTTTGCAAGGATATTAAATCCGTAGCCCGCCATATATTTAAATTCTGTAAAAATTGTTATTTTTATTATAATTTTATTTTTATAAAATTTACTCAATTATGTTTATTAAAAAAAAAAAACCAAAATGTTTGGCTTTACGACAATTCATATCACCAAGAAAATTAATTTCATTTTTTGGGCTTGAATAAAATATATATACATATGTATACATATATATAAATATCTTATATATTTGAAAGAGCTCAATTTTTTTTTTTTTATTTTATTTATTTAAAGATAGGCAAGTTATTAAAAGTAAATCTAACTTATTTTTTATATAGTCCTGGCTGCTTATCAATATTTTTTATGTATTGCTTATATTGCTTATATAGTCTAATATTCCTGTAACTGCAACTTGGTCGATGTTATTTATGTTTTTAAAAGAGCTCAATATTTCAAAAACAAGGAACTAATTAATTTGGATTTTATGATATAAATAACATTTTCAAACGATTAAAATCATTTATTTTTATATTAATTCCTATTCATAATTAATTAATAATAAATCATTATTAAACAACTTCCAGCATTTCAGTTAGATGAGCGATAAAGCGGAAATGGGTTTACTGCTGAATATAATTCACTTTGCAACGCTAAACTAGCTGGTTAATTTTTAGCCGCAAGATAAAAAAAAATATAAATAAAAAAATGTAAAAAAAAAGTTATATTCAAATATTTCAAATAATAATGCTGGCATCAAAAATTTATATTACAGTGCACATTTTATAAGCTGATTCCTCGGCAGTTAAGTCCAAATTAGCGCCTTCAATTAATATGGAAAAGTTTGGAAAACTTGAGGAACATTTCAGCTTAAAGCGAGAGAACTGAAACTGAAACCGAAACCGAACATAATTGAACCGAATTGTGGGTCTTATCAAACCGCACACGCTCCCATCAACAACAACAACAACAACAACAACTTCGTCTTCTCATCATCACAACGGAAGAGCAGAAAAAAATAAGAAAAAGAAAACTTACTACATCATAAACTAGAAACATGTGGGAAATGGGCCGGGTTTTGTGGTCGTGTGTGTGTGTGCGGGTGTGTGGGGAAATTATGTTGATAACCTCACATGATCCTGACATTAGAGCTGCTCCGGGCTCCAGCTCCTGCTCCTGCTGCTGCTGCTGTGGTTGCCAGGGCCCCTGAGATGAAAATGGAAATGGAAATGCGCACGTACTGGCTTAAGTATATTTAAGCATATGGAGAGAATCAAGTGAAAATCAATAAAAACCAAACACGTCTACACAAATCACATGAAAATCGATGTGAAGCCGACTTCATAGTGCGGCGGGGGGAGGCGGAGGCGGAGGGGGCGTGGCGGGCGTGGGGCATGGGGCATGGGGCGGAGCCCTACTACGATTGCGATGTAACCGAAACTTAAAGGATTGCGCCTTGTGTTCTCCGCGTTCTTGCTGTTGTTGTTATTTTATTGGTAAAACGTGCAACGCATTATAAAATAGCCAAAGGTGCCAGGGTGTCGAATATTAAATACCCTAACGCCAAAATTACCCATGCAATTAATTTACAACTGTATAAATTTTTAAAAAACATTTAGAGTTTAAAAAACCTGCTACCGAATATGGAATACCCCAACAAACAAATAATTTAATAATAATTTTTACATAGAAAAAAGAAAATTTGTAAATTTGATTAATTCTTTATGCGAGACAACATTTTGAAGTATTAGTTAATTTTATTTAACAGAAAAATCTTTTTAAATTGATTGCAGAACTCGTTTATTAGATCATAAAACTATATTTTAGTTAGAAGAAATTTTTGTGTTTAAAAATACATATATTACATTTACATAATGTAGTTATTACACATACTTATTATAATATATTATCTATAGGAAATATATACATTTTATTGCATAAATTTTTTTCAAAGAATATATTAGAATATACTATTATTATTTTTTCCTTTTTTTTTTATATCCTTGCCGTACAGCTTATGTGCCCTCGGTTAGGGTATTAGAAAACCTACGCGTTGGGGCATTTCACAAAAGCGCATTAAGTGGTCCATTCGCTGGGCTCGTTGAATCGTATCCTCCTCTAGTTTGTTTTTTTTTTCTTGGTTATGGCTATGAGTTAGCCGGAGACTTCCTACACACACACACACACACGCATGCATATATATATGTGTGTATATATCCATTGGTTTTGGCACCTTCAGTGCTTTTGCGAGTAGTTTTCTTGTCGAAGCGAATGCTTCGAATTTTGATTTCGCTCGGATTGGGGCTTGAAAGGATTGGCCCCGAAAGCTTAAGTGCCTTTGGCAGAACAATCGGAGCTTTTAGCGGCATTTACTTCTAATATTTTCGCTTTGATGTTTCGCATTTTCCAAGTGCTCCTGGGTGTATTAACGGTGAATGCGCGAACGTGTTCAAAATTTTCGTTTCTCTTGCCAATATTGAACACAAAGAGAAAAAAACGAACTAAAATTCCAGCTTAACAATAAGAACTGGTCTAACATTGAGCTCTATCTTATAGGTTTAGGCGGTTGAAGTTTTCTTATCGATAGTTAAAACCCCAGAGACCTTATTTTATTTTAATTTTGATTCTTGAATTTAAGAGAAATATATATGTATATATATCAAAATAAAAGCAATATAAAAAGTTACATTTTTAGTAGCATATGTTCACCCTGAGTTATTAAAAAAAAACAACCTCAATTAATCAGGCTGTTCCAATAAGAATTTTGCTTTTCTTGAAATTCATACTTTTCACATACTTATTACATTTAATTAATTAATTATTATACAGTTAGAATTCAGCATTGAAAATTTGAGTTACCATGTAAGCTATATAAATATAAATAATAATATATATAAATATAAAGCGATTAGTTAAAAAAAAAAAAAACATTTATATTTTCTATTTATAAGAAAAGAAGAAGAAAATATATATTTTTCCTTATAAAGAAATTTCTATTTCTAAAGATACATTTTATATATGCATTCATTTTAATTATAAAAAATATGTAATGTCTAGTTGAAACCTAAAAAACAGAATATCTAATCCTTGATAAAGATTCTGGCGTTTGATATTAGAAAATGCTGGACAGTAAAAACGCAGTGTGTGGGAAATTGTGGTAAAGTGGTCACTCGTCAGCTAAAACGTTTATTTATTTATACATAAATCTATATTCCTTCTGCTATATTAAAAATTAAAGTAATATGAAATGAACAATTTCAGAGCCCAGCTTTCTGCTGGCCTTTGCCAATTCCTGACAGTCGTTGTTCGCGAGCGAGCACTGTACCCGAATATGGTTTGGCCCACCATGGATGCCAGCAAACCATCAAATGGGATTTTAATCTTTGCCTCTTTTTCTGTAATGCTGTCAGGAGTTTTTCATAGTTTTTTTTTTTTTTTCTGTTACTTGTGGAAAACAGAAAAGAGAATGCTGCTCGGCTCAGAAACTCAGGAGCTGTCACTGTTTTAACAATTCATCTTAATACAAAAATAAAAAATGGCGCCAATGGCGTTGGCCAGTCATTCTGCCCCCCTCCCCCCCTGCCCCCATCCGCCCTTTAGCAGCACCCCGCACCGCTGGCTATTTGTCACAGCTTCGTTGCCAAAGACGTTGCTGCCACTGCATATTGCGGATCAGCCAGCGTTCTATGTGCCACAAAAGTTCTGCCACAAAAACTTCCCGATTTTTTCTGTGTGTGTGTGTGTGTTTTTTTTTTGGCGTCTCTCTTGTGTGTGTGTGTGTGGGGCAGGGGGTGGGGGGTGGGTTTACACATGTCAGTTAATGCTGAAAAAATGTTTACACAACACAATTGCCACGCTGGGTGGGGCCGGGTGGGGGCGGGACACAGCATGTGGCGACACAGATGCCAAAGTTTTAAAGGCCGGCTTCCCCCTCCTCCTCCTCCTCCTCCCCCCCCCCCCTTCTTCCCCCGCAGGAGTGCGCTCTGCAGTGTTCATTGCAGCAAACGTCGAACAGGATAAAAGTCAGACGCATACAATTAATCAAATACATGATTTATATATCGCTCGGACTTAACCTAAATAGGACAAACTACCCCGCCCCCCTCCCCAGAGCCGCCCTTTTCTAGCCTGTGCCTTGGGTGTCCTGTCAAAGGACTAGTTATAGCAACAACAACCAGGAAGCAGATTACTAAACAAGAAAATCCTATAAAGAAATCAAATAAGATGAAACATACCAAATTCAATAAATATCAGAAATAGGTAAATTAAAAAATACTAGACTAAAAATTCTTTGCACTTCAAATGTCATAAAAGTTTTTAAACAATAAACAAAATATTATAAGAAAAATTGAAAAGGAAAATACGAAATAATTGTTACAACACACAAAAATATTAGTATATAATATTCTATATGCTATACAAAAGTGTACAATAATATTACTATAAGATATTGTAAACGAACATTTTACAAATGTAAAAAAGATAAGAAAAAGATACTTGGAAAATGATACTGAAGAAAACAAAAAATACTTTACAAATATTATATATACAATTCAAAAGAAAAATACTAACATAGATACTACATTTAAACCAACTACATATATAATAGTATTAACCTATACTAAACAGACTATGTTGGACTTCAAGAACTTCTTATCAATCCTCATCAAAACTCACTTTTCCAAAACAATTAAAAATTTAAATAAACTTTTATAAATGACTATTCGTTTTTAAGAGTAGTTCAGGTACTAAATAAACATTTTGTTTATTTAAAACTAATGTAGATGTTGAGTTCTTTGCTTGACGCGAGAAGACTGATGAAAATAAAATGCACTCAATTCCAGTTCGAATTCACTCACAGAGCAGGAGCCAGCTGCTCTTGAGTCAATTCACGCAACGCGGCACTCTTAAATTTAAGAGCGCGCGACTAACGCTCAAGAGCGAACGGCAGTGCGCTCTTTGAGTGCAACGGCGGGCAGCGCAACAACAGCTGATGATGTTGCACGGCATGGCAACATATGTTTGCCGCACACAACGAGTGCAGCTGATGGCGTGCCGCTCAAGAGCTGAGCATGCCGTAGAGCGTGAGAAAGAGACCGCAGGCAGTCGCGCGCTCTTGCGCTTGCGCTCACGCACTTAACAGTAAATGACAATTCACGGCCAAGGGGAAAAGTCACTCACTCGCTGGCGACGGCGGCAGCGCTGCTGCTGCGCTGCCCCGGCGGAAAATTCCTATAAAAGCGGACGCGCATACCGCCGGCCGGATAGTAGCTTTGGAAAACTGCTCCGCCACAGAAGTTGCCGCCCAAGCTCCTCTCAACCGTCAGCCGTGTGGCCGTTGTTGTTGTTTCGTCGTCCATCTTCCACATCGTTTTGTAGTTGTTCCAAGCTTTTTTCAGCTGGCAGCACAGCTCGCTCACCCACATAAGCAGGCACACACACACACACACACACAGACACACATAGACACCCGCACACAGCGACGCTCCCACAGCTGCATGCACAGCTGTGAGCATTGAGTTGAGTTAACTTGAGCCGTGTTGGGAGCAGCAAGCAGAGCGACTCAACTGCTGCCAGCAGAGAGGAGGTCTCGTCCGTTCTTGCTGTGTCGCTGAACGTTCAGTCAAGCAGCGGCCGCCGCACGCAACACATCAGCTCCACTCGAACACGCACGGAGACGGAACGACGCAAGCAGCAGCAGCAGTAGCCATCACACATACATATGCAGAACTTTAACTAATTCGCAATTCCTTTTTGGGCAACAAGCAAAGGCGATTCAACCAATAACAATAACAACAACAACTCAACTTTCAAGTGCTGTGCGTAAATTTTAAATAGAGAGCAAGAAAGAGAGAGAGAGAGAGAGGGAGCGAGCAAGAAAGAGGCGGCAGTTTCGGCTTTTTTTTTTAGAATGTATTAAAATTTAAATGTTTAACTAGAATAACAAATTTAGTTGTTGATACTTTTTGCAATTATTTGTTAAACGAGAAAGAGAGCAAATTAGCAGCAGAACAAAAGGAAGAAGAATAGAGACCATAGCTTCAGTCAGAAAATTGTGTGCCGTAAAAAAACAACAAAAGTAAACGTGAAATAAAATGAAAGTAAATCAGAAATAAACTAATAAATTAATAATAAATAAATACACAAAACAAACAAAACACACAAACACATACACAGAAAAATCAAATCAAATTCTTGTGATTAAAGTGCATTTCTAAACATATATACATATATATACATATATACACAAGCACACACAGACACACACACACACACACACACAGACATACATGTGTATGTTTTCAACTACCCACAAATCACATAATAAAACGCATCGAAAAATCAACAACATCAAAAATCCAGTCAAAAGTTATTTTTTTTTGCTGCACAACCAATTTCCAATTGGAGAAACAAACGAGTGAACAATTCCAATTTGACTGCTCGCACTGTCCGTCCGCGACAGTTGGAGGCCCGTCTATATGAAGATGGAAGTGCTCTCAGTACAAAATCACATTCAGGGACAATTCATTGTCATTGGTACAACTAAAGTTAAAGGTGAGTAAAACAAATGTCTATAAATTTAAATCTCTCTTTTTTTTAACTAAAACTTTAACTGTAAAATGACAAAACATAAAATAAGGCAAAATTGTGCAAAATCGTTTCACATTTTATTTCTTTAATCTCTGACTTCCTATTTGAACAATAGTTTCTCAGAAAATTTGTCGGAGTTTTATCGGTGAAATATAGATATAGTATATTATTTCTGTTTTTTTTTTTTTTAATTTAATTTAAACTGTCGAGCTATTATTCTTTTAAAGTGTAGTTTTTGCTCACCATGCCAAAAGTGGGTGAAAATTCTATAAATGTCTCGCTATATAGTGTTATTAAATTTTTTCAGCAATCAGGGCGTAAAATACCCTTTTATCTGACTTTATGCTAATAATAAGCACCATTAATATTTTTTTATATGTCTACATTTTGTTGAGCTCTTCTAGCTTGATATTTATTTTATTTGTTCAGATGTATTTGACATACTATCTATATAGATAAGAAAATAAAATATCTTTACGTTTATAGTATAAAAGAAATTATAAAAATTATAGTATAAAAGAAATTTAAATCTTTAAGAACCTTCATTATTTTAATTTTAAAAACACGAACAAATATTAAATAGCTAAGTATTAAAAATAATTGCAGTGAAAATCCCCTAATGTTTATACGACGAATTCACACTCCATAAAAAGATGTTTTTATTATATTAGAATAAAAGAAATAAGTGTTAAACTATGTAGTTTAAACATTTTTTTTATAATTTTTGCTTTTAATAAACCCACGTTCAAGTACTTGAATCATAAAAATAACCATAATACCCATAAGAAATGACGAATCTTTGCTGTGGAAGATGAAAAAATGAAAGGGAAAAACTTAAATCTTAATTTAAATCTTAAAGAATTACCAAAGACTGCCGCTCGAATCGGCAATTGTGACGTAAAAGATTTTATTTCCCATTGAAATACTCATTCATTATAAATTATGGTTTTTTTTTTTTTATTGAAACACATTACGAAACATTTGCACTACACTTTTTTAATGTGCTTCGAACGTTTTTTATTATTACTTTTTTTTTGTTTTCTGTTTTTTTTTTTTCTGTTTTCAAGTTTATGGCTCATTTTTTGATTCAATTAGTTTTATGGCGCATGGAAACATTTTATTTGATGTTTTCAACCAATTTTGTAGACATTAAAATGTACAAATTTCCATAACAAACAGAAAATTTGGTTGGTTTCTTAAATTTTTGTTTCTTCTGATTCTGTTTATATGCGCGATGTAAAGCGTTAATTTTTTAAATAGCCTGAACTGAAGCGAATACTTAGAGACCGTATTATCAGATGGGTTTATTCCGGTGTTAAAAAAGTTGTCTTTAATATGCTGACGGCAACTAATAGAATTAGCCATGAAATAAATTAAACCAAAGATGTTTTCAAACCACAAATGGCATTAAAAAAAAAAAAACAAAAACACACAACAGGGCATGATAAAATATGTAGATATGCATGGATGTTTGCATGGGGTTCTTTTCGCTTTTGGGGGGGTTGAAATATGCAAAATTTGCTTTATGCATTTTTGTGCAACGTGTTGTTTTTGCGTGCTTGTTTTTGCGCCTCCCCAGGGCAGCAGGCATATCCTGTTCTTGTGTCTGACGTGCGGATTATGCAACATCCTGTTAATCCCTGTCACTTTAAACTTGGTTAAGGCACACCAAAGTCGTGCAAATTAGACACGAACACGAGCCCAGCTGGGTAGCTGGGGACATGTAAACCAGCCGAAAATTCAAATTCACCCAAGGGAGGTGAAAGAGCAAGGTGGAGTGGGAGACGGCGACAGGAGACGGAGACGGAGACGGAGACGGAGACGGACGCGGAGCAAAGCTTTATGTTGACGACGACGACATGCAACAACATGTCGTCACACAAACACAAACAAACATGCACCGACACACAGAACACAAACACATGCACACCTTGCTAACTGGGAGACCTGAAAGCTTGGCGCCTACAGACAGCAGCAAGAGCAGCTCAGTCTCTGTCTCTGTCTTTTTCGCACCCACTTCGCCAGCGGCAGTGCCGTTCTTTTGTAGTGTAATGTGTGTGTGTGTGTGTATGTGTTTGTATATTTGCAGTCAATTTAATTTCATGACTGACTGAGCGCATGCAATTTTATTTTCGAAGGACACACACACACACTATCACATATAGAGAAATGTGTGTAGTCATGCATATTCATATGCCATTCAATCTGGGGAATCTAGGAACCGAATAACGTTGTTTAATAAATTACTTAATTTCCTTCGAATAAACATTAGTTATGCCCATGTCTGCCTGTAAGTTTTGTGTGAATATCTAAGCGTGGTTAGGCTCGAAATACATTTTCCTTTTTACGAAACAAAATTAAATAAATCCTTACTGGCATAACTTAAAAGATCAGCCAGTAATCAAATATTTCTTTCCAACCAAATATACCACACACAAATTACAGTTGCATTTCTTATGCTTAAATGTAATTTAAAACGTAAGAAAACGCATATTTAAAAAAATTGAAATTAAACGGCTTTTGGTATTTATACTAGAATCTTAGGTTTTTTTTAAATTGCGTAGATGGCCACACTGGACCTCTGCGCTGAACAGTGTTTAATAAAAGCGCGTGCCGTATGTGCATAGTTCGTACGTGTGTGCGTATGTAAATACATAATTTTGAGTGCTCATCAATTCAATGAGGATTTATCGCGTGGTTAAAGTATTCATTCCAAGGTATCAATCACACTCATTCGCTCAACCAACTACCAAAAACTCCAACTCAAGGCCGCACACGCATAATGCAATTCAAGCACGAGTTACCGCAACTTAGAAATGTAATTTCTATGGTAGCCGCTGTATGAGCGAGTGCAGGCTCTACTCAAAAAACAACAAAGCGCACCAACAAAGCTTTTAACATTCGCCGCAGGTAGCTGCAGACGATTGTATGCACCTACGAACATACAGACATGTTCATACAAATCTTGATGCTGTTGCTAGGCTGTTTTTGTTTTTGTGTGTTGGTATTATTGCCGATTTTGAATGCATAAAACAGACGGTCGCAAATGTCGCGTGATGTGCCCGCAATGATGAAGAAGACATGAAGAGGGGGAGACGTTGTGTGGGCCGCATCAGAATCAAATTGCATGCGTGTGTGTAATTAAATGTGTGTGTGCGGTCGTTTGTCTGTTTCCTTTTCGCTTTCGCTTTTGACTTTACATTGTAAAGTTTATACAAACCCTTTTGCAGCACTTGACAAACACGTGTGTGTGTGTGTGTGTGTGCGTCTGCATGTGCCTGTGTATTGACAAACGTAGAAAGAGAGCCGCAAACATGTGTCGTTAATTTCTTAATTACGCGGGTGCACCTAAAGAGAGCGCAAGAGTGAGAGAGCATTATCCATTCAGGCAGTTCAGTGGAATGGATACTTGTGGTATATGGTATATGAGCGAACGATGGAAGAGAGAGGCGGGGGAGCTGAAAGAGTTTCAGCGCTAATTACATGACATCGTCGAGCCAAGCCAAGTGGTTAATTTGTGCATATTACATGGGGCAACAGTAAGATATTTAACTGTTTTTATTTGCATACTACAGGCACCTTAAATAAACACACTCCAACATGCAAGCACACATACATACATACATACATACTTGCATACGTCTTATGTGTATGTTTAATGTAAGAAGATAAACACAAAAGGCAGCCTAGAGACAGTGGTAGAAATTAATTACCAAGAGTTGCAAATGTAGAATAAAGGGTAGAAGAAAAACAAAAGAAATAAAAATATATTTTTTTATTATTATTAAGCTTTGTAAACAAATTTTCAGTCTACAAAAACTTTAAATGGCACATTGTGAACAGCAACCTTTTCATTTTCCTACATTTTTGCTAGCCCTAGTCCACTGTGCGGCTGCTGTGCTTAGCTTAGCTTTTGTATTTGTACGCTTGAGTATTAAAATAACAGCAAAAGAAATAAATAAAAAAAAAAAAAAAAAAACTGCAAACGACAGAGAAGACACATAAAGCAAGATGTGGAGGCGGGGCGGTATGGGGAGAGCAGCAACTGCACAACAAGGCAAACGCAAAAGAAACTGCTGACTAACGAACAAAACGGATGGGGAGGGACGCGCAACCGTCAGCTGGAAACGATGAGGCCTCTGGCTCATAAAGCGAAACTAAAAGTGCAGAAGCAAGGGGAAGAGCAAGCACACACACACACACACACGCACACACATACACATTACCTAATGGCTGGCTGACGGCTAAAGCGAACGGCTGATTTTCCAGCTGTTGTTGCCAGGTGATTTCTGACCACCCCTCTCCACTCCCTCGCCGTGGAAGCATTGAGTGTGTTGGCGAGCCTGCGCACAGGGCGTGAGTGCGTTTGCGAGCTTGCGCAAGCTCTTCGAGCGCTTCTGTGCGAGAGTGAGTGAGAGAGTTTATGCAATGGTTTTGCCGGTGGCAACGCAGACATCAGCTGTTTTTTTTTTTTTTTTTTTTTTTCCTTGTGTCTGCTTTATTTTTTGTGGTTTCATTTTGTCTTTGTCGTCGTTTGCATTGTGCCGGTCGATGTTTGGTGACTTAACTTACGCTCTCCTTTGCTCTATATCCTACAATTGCAGACTGGACGAGTCCGCTAACGGCACCAGCACCAGCAACGGCAACGGCTACGGCTACGGCTACGGCTACGGCTACGGCAGCGACACCGGCACCGGGCGTCGCAGCGACAGAGGCGACTGACGCGGCTGACGTGGACGTTGATGTTGTGGATGGGCATCCAGTGTCGGTGCTGCACATGCGTCAGCATCAGGCGCTCCACACCCGGCCGCGGCTCTCCTCTTCATCATCATCATCCTCCTCAACGGCTCCGGCGGCCGTCAAGCCCCCATCCTCACCGATGGCGGCCAGCTTCGATATGCTCAACGGCGGCAGCGCCGTCGCCGCATACATGTCGAACGTATTGCAGGCCGGACCGCCGCCGCCGCCGGCAACGCTGCCGGCGTCGCCGATGCAGTCGACGGCGGCCGCCCGCTTCGGCGCCATTGACAATCTGGACGATGTGAGCGCCAGCGCCGTGCAGGAGCTATCGCAGCAGCTGCAGGCCGAGCTGCGCGACGCCAAGAGCCACCATCTCGGCTGCACCGAGGTCTCGCTCCCCAGCGATCTCATGCAGCGCATCGCCGCCGAAATAATACGCATGTCGGAGCGGGAGCCGTGCGGCGAGCGCGCCTGCACCATTTTCATCGAGTTCGAGAGCGAGCCGAACAACGCCAGGTGAGAGCGGACTCCACTCGATTGGAGCATTGTGACGTCACAATATCGGCATTTAAGCAAGCAATATAAATGACAGCGCATACGTATATATCAATTGGGCCGATCGGATGGGAATAATCAGTTGAAGAAGTTGTGATCTAACTACAAATTTGGGGCTCTATTAACTCGACTATATATAGCTTTATATATATTGCTATACTAGCTGAAAAAGTTGAAACAAAGCTCAAACCGATATTGTGACGTCACAGTTTCTGAAATCGCAGCAAGAGCTTTAAGCTGAAGCTTTTGACTGTCTTGAGATAATTAAGCTAATTTGATTTTTTTCTTGCTCTCTGCAGACGTATTGCCTCGTTCAAGGTGGACCCGGATACGGTATCCATATTTGAGCTTTATTTGACGCTCAAGCAGGACAAGAGCGGCTGGACCTCGAAGTTACCGCAGTTTCTCAAGTGAGTGTTTGGCATACGTTTGTGGTAAAGTAAATGTTGGTTAAACACATATTCTCTCTTCGGTAGAAACCTAACGCGCAGCAATACGATTATGATCAGTCCCGATTTTACTTTGACCAAGAACAAGCTCTACTCCTCCGAGTAGAGGCACCATGAGGCACATGAGGCATGCATATATGGAAGGCGTGGGCGTGGGCGTGAACATTGGCGCTGCTCTCAACTCATTATACAATCCCTCCGAATAAGTAAATGAAATGAACAACAACGCGAAGCAGAAGAACAACAACAACAGATGCAGCAGGCGCCCAAGCTTTGTGAGCCCCACGTCGGCGTCTTCCATTAAAAAAGAAAACCCATCCAAAAACAAACAAAAAAAATACTAATAAAAATAACAACAAACAAACAAACAAACCCATAAAGAGGCAAACTTTGGACCACAATTCAACTACTCCTGCAAAATCAACAAATCAACTCGAAAGAAAGCAAATAAAAACCCAACAACAATTATGTATTTTGAGACCTAAAAATCCTAAAAATCAAAAAAAAAAAAAACAAAAAAAAAACAAAAGAACAACTACAACAAAACAAATCAACTGCAGTTGCAGGCAACTCAAAACTCTTATTGGACTGACTTTTTGGCTTATAAAAAAGGAACTTTTTGAAAAAAAAAAACACAAAACACAAATATTGAAAATATTGTAAACAAAAGGAAAAACGCAAAAAGCAAAAAAAAGAAACAAAAACAAATATTTCACTCAGTGAACGGTTGCCGGTTATCCGTTTTTATAAGAACATAAAAGCAAAAGCAAACAAACAAAAAAAAACCCCAAAAATGTAAGAGAAAAGAGTATTAATCGAATAAGCTATATATGAGTATGTGTATCAAAAAAGATGAGCAAAAACAAATTTCTATATAATGTGGTAGTTGATCATATATATATAGTATGTGCAAAAATCGATGATATACTTATGGATATGTATGTATGTTTTTCTTCACGATCTTATTAGGCTATAAATCTCTATATAGTATATATATATACATAAAAAGGAAAGCAAATTTATATATATATATACTCATATATACACGCTATATATGAAGGGCAAACAATAAGGAAAAAGAGTTGGGCAGAAACTGAAAAGAAGAAGTTGCAAACAAAATAAAAATTAAAAAACAAAGTTGATGTGATATTATATAATAATTATGAATATTGAAACACAAAACAAACACACACACACACACATACTTAAAGAAGAGGAAAAATTGAATACTTTGAAAAATGATATAGATCTGATTTGTATTAACCTATAAACAAATATTGTCTCAAAATCTAAAATCTTATTTCACAACTAAGTTCTAGAAATCTCCACAACACAATTAACAAATATTTCCACCTAATTTGCTACAACAATTAAAAACAAACCAATGTATTCTGTTTTTTTTTTTTTTTTGTGCAGAGTTTCAAACTCTGGATCTATATAGATATATACAATATATATATATGAAATATTTATAATATTTGATGTGTTTCTAGCTTAAGATTTTAATATTAAAAAAAAAAACAAAAAGAGAATTCAATGTGTGTAGCTGTGTATTTAACTGTAGTTTAGTTTATCAAACAAATATAAAAAACCAACAAACAAAAAAATGACAGAACTTAATAATTGGCATGCATAAATCAATAATATGATTAATATATACAGTGGAGCAGCTAATTGTATTTGTGAGTAAAATCTGAAAACAAATTTAAAACTTGGATTAAAAGTAAAAAACTACAAACAAAAATATAAAGAAATTGGGCAACTAAAGCAAATGTTTGGAAAATCTATAAAGTCATCTGTGTTAATAAATTTTAAAATAATTTATAGCGTAGCGTAAAAAAAAAAACAAATTAACTAAACAAAAATTCTAAAAGCCGATGTAAAATTTTTATAGCTGCAAAAAACAAAACATTTCAAACCGAAAGCTACAAGTATTTGACAAATTTAAGCTAGAATACATTTAAATAATTTATACACTCACTTAAAAAACTAAATCTTAAAAAATACACACCACACACACACACGTGCAAAAACAGAATTTATTTATTCTTCAATCAATCCCCCAAAAGAAGATCTCGTATAATGCAAACCTAAACAGAAATAATTTATAACTTCGACTTATCGAAGTGGAAATGCCCTTGCAGTTAATATTATTATTAACAAAAGTATATATATGTATACATATATATATACAAAGATCAAGTTCTGTTTAACATAAATTTATTAATATAAATAAAAGAGCGTCTGTACCAAGTTTCAAAAAAACCTCTTCCCTCTGATCAAAAAATATAATATCAGAAGTATTTTCCCAAAAAATAATAACCTCTGCAAGGGTATTATTAAAAAAAGAACTCATTATAATAGAAACAAGAAAAAACAAATTTGCATTTTTTTTCAATTTTTAAGTTGCTTTACATTGCGTTTGTCAAAGAAAACACACAAAAGAAATTTAAAAAAAAAACTCAAAACAAATGTAAATAGAGCAGCGAAAAGAAAACAAAAACAACAACAAGATGATCTAAGCGTAATGTATTAAAAGTAAAAAGTTAAAAACAATGTGAACATAAAAACTATGCAAGCAAGTGAAAAAATAGAACCATGAATGTGATCTATTTAATAATAAACAAACATACAAATAGAAAAACAAATCTAAAAAAAAAAACAGTTGACAAGTTTGGGTTTTTTTTTTTTTAATATAATATAAAGTATTACATAAATAAATGTAAACCTTTTAATTTGTAGAACTTAAAATATAATTTGCCACTTAAACAATTCGTTTTATTTTTACGCCAAGCTTAAAAAATATTAAAAAAAAAAACAAAATCGTAGAACGCAACGCTTTAAATGTTGAAAATGTTCAGTTCTTGTTTTTATTACTTTTTTGTAACTTTCATCGAAACCGCTTTTTTAAACGAATTTTGTGCGAATGGGCCCAGTAAATAGGGAGTCGCAATTTTGTTCTCTTTGGTTTATTGTTCTCCAATGGATGGGTGTAAAATGTATAAAGAACATGAATCTTAGACACGTCCAGTGCTCCTCAAAGTATTTGTAAACAATAATGATATATGGTTAAAAGAAAATACCAAACTATGAATAACTAGTTATTTATGAATATATATATATATAAATATGTGAAACGAATATGTGTATGTGTGGTTAAATTGTAGAATTTTTACATACTCCTATATGATAATACGTAGTGCGTATGCATGTATGTGTGTGTGTTAAAAGGGAACCAATTAATGCATTCAAAATGATCAAAAAAAATCACTAAATAATAATCAATAATAACCAATCAATTAGAAAACGCCTCAAGTAAACAACTAAAGCAACAGAAAATACTAAAATAAAATACTAGTAAATTCTTCTTAAAGAAACGAAACAAAAACATATGTGTACTATCCGATATTTAGAGCCGAGCACATTAATTACTTAAAACCCAAAAATCACCTTTCCCCTTTCTCATCTAAATCCACTCCACACACACACACACACACACACACACACACACACACACACACACATTGAACATTTTGATATTTAAATGCAATTTCAAACACACAAAAACTAATAATAAAACAAATATGTATTTAAGCGATTATCCCACCATGTGATTTAATACAAATTCTTTAATTTCAAATTTATAGAGCTGGTAAAAAATTATATTCGGAATTTGCTGTTGAAATTTGTTTTGGGAATCTAAAAAAAATTAAAACTAATGTTTAAAATACCTATGTAATATGATTTTTTTTTGCGGAGAGTCGATACAATCACCGAATTATTATGCAAAAGTTAAGATGCCATTAAAAAAAAAAAAGAACAAAACAAAGAATAAAAACTCTATTCGGGTATTCTGTGTATTGTCATTTTGTTATTAGTTAAGATCAGTTCGTACCGAACGACCAAAACAAAAAAAAGTTGATAAAAAAAACTCTCTAAAACAAACAACAACAAAAAAAAACATTCTAAAATGTCCTGAAAAATATAGGGGGAAAACAAAAAACTCTATGTTGTAAATCAAGTAGCTACACATACTATGTGACTAAGTAATGTTTAACAATTTCCATATATTATATCTATAAACACACACACGAAGAAGAATCAAGTGAAATGCGTTAAGGCCTAAAGAAGAAAGATACAAAGCAAATGCAAAAACAAAACAATATTATATAAATAAATATATATATATACAAATATGTATGTAAAAACAACAACAAATTTAAACTTTAGTAGCGCTTAACAAATTCTAGCAATTTAACAAATTTTAATTAATCAAAATATGGAATATATATATAATATATAAATATATATATATATATATATGTATATAAATAAATATATATATATATGCATATATATATATATACATATATATATATATATATATATATATATATGAAAGAAAAACAAAAAACAAATGCAAACAACTGCAATTTCATTTTTCTCTGTGTAAAAGTTGAGTAAAAAATAAAAGAAAAAACTTAAAAAAAATAAATTTTTTTAAATGTGAAAAAACCGTTTTTTATTTAAATTAAATCATGGGAAACTCTCAAAATGTGGAGCTTATGCGTGGTTGGTGTCCTGACTAGCAAATAGCCGCGCCACACTCAGCATGTCTTAGCGAGTGCACGCACCCCAAATGTGCCAGTGTGCTCGGCCACAGCGACCAATGGCAGCTTGGCACTCTCTTGTGGCGCAGCCAGATCCTCGCGAAGCTTTCGCTAAGCCAATCAGCTGACAGCAAGCGGCGCTCAGAGCTCGTGGCCCAGCTCGGCTTGAAGTTGTTGCTTCTGCGCAACTCGCGTCACTCGCTCAGCGTTGCTTGGCGCCTGCAGACGTGTTTCGGTTCTGTGCCGTTTTGAAATTAAGCCTTGCTTGTGTTGTTTCGTGCGCGCTGTGTTTGTGTTTTTTTTTTTAACATTTTTTTCAAAGCATTTCCGCGCACTTGAGAATTGAAACAAGTTGTATTTTATTCTGCAAGAAAATAATGCTAGTTCTATGATTGGTAGGTGCAATCAGGCTCTATATGTATATCGTTCTGTGTGTGTGTATCTATGTGTCTGTGATATGAATATCAGATAAGGAAGGCTGCCCCAGCCCCTGCCCCACCGAAATGTCAACGTAATCTCAGAAATCTAGTCTTTTGTTAAGTCTCCTGCGTCCTCATGTGGTTTCATGTTGCGGCATTTCTTTGAGTCGAGACTAATGACTGTGTGTGTGTGTGTGTGTGTGTGTGACAGTCAAGTAATTCATATGGATACCAATAAATGACTTAAAATACTCGCATGCAAAGATCGCCTATCTGCAGGAACTGGGCGCGCCCAGCCAGCTAAAATTAGCTAATCGTTGCCAGGCAATCAGCCCGTCGAAAGCAGGATTTAACTTAGCCCAGTTCCAATTAGTCAACTCCAAGTAATTGACAATATCGCCCACTAGAAAAAGCTATTCATTCAACTTCAAAACAATGGACTTCTTTCAGTGTACTAATTATACAAATAAAGGAAAATCTTGTCAGATAATATTTAAAGTTCCATTTTGCACATCATTCTTTAAGATTTTCATATCTTGTACTAACAATAAAATTTAATTCATTACATATTTTATTAACAGTTTTATGAACATTGTAATTTTTAAGAATTGTGTTATTTAAATTTTGTCCTTAAAAAATAATTGGATTTTTAAAAATCATTTTCATAATTCATGGATATATTAATTGTTTTCCCCCCAAAAAAATTATTTGAGTTTTTTTTAGGTTTAAGCGAAACTTAAAACTAATTATTATTAAAAGTTATTTAAGAAACCTGCATGCATACTAGAAGTTTTTACGTATATTTCTGTATCTTGTAAATTAATTGAAAATATTTTTTTTTTTTGACCAAAACGAAAACCCCCATTATTTATAGTCTGTGATGAATAACATCGAGATTAAATACATAAAAACCTAAAAATTTTATTGATTGAATAAATAATACGACTGTGCAATACTGATACAATATTGAATGAATATTGAATACATTACCTCACGTTTCGAATGCCAATTTGACTCTCTGTTTGCTTAGCCTTCCAATAAATTGGCTGAAATTGGAACTTCTAAAAATGAAATATAAAATATATTTGAAAACAGTTGAAACAGTTTCTCTTTTTCTTTACTTTTTTCGGTTGAATATTTTTTTTAGTATTGAGCATTGAATTTAAAAAACAATTCTTGAAGTTTATCTATTAGAATTTTTTAAACTGTAGTATCGAATATTTGAATCACAAATTCTTGAATTAGTTTCATATTATATCAAAATATAAGTCTTAAAGAATTTAAAATTATAATTATTTAATGAGAAATAAATGACGTAAAAGCTAACTATCGAGAGTTCACTGTATTATTTGTTCATATTCCTAAAAAAGTGTATCTCAATATTCAGGATTTAATTTTTTTACTTTATGCCAATAAATACAAATTCATCCAGCATAAAGAATATTTAGTTTTTAAAATTTTGACTAACTTATTTATGATTTCTTTACTTTTTAAGTGTATGCATGCGAATTATTATATATACATATATTATTAATGCGAATGTATGAATTTTATTTTAACATTGATATTCAATATATTTACTTATTTATGTTACATTATGTTTAAAGGGATTCAAAGATTCTTGTCTACTCATTTTCCAATATCTAAACGCACCCCAAACTAATTTGAAATGGAGCCAAATCAAACTCTGCATTGATTTAATTATAAAAGCATAAGCCTTCAAAGATTTTCCAATTGATGCAAATTTTCTTTTGGCTAGTTGGTGGCTAGCTATGCCAGAGCTGCATTCATAACATTTATGCAATCTTTAGTTTTATATGTGATCCATATGCAAAACAATTCCTGGAAATAGCCCGGCCAGCAAGGAGCAACTGCCCAGCGCGTTGGTGGCCCAAACAGTGGCAGGAACAGGGACGGGGGCAGGGGCAGATGCAGCGATATAAATGCTGCCCCGGGCGAGTGCTTCACGTTCTTCCTCCGAACAGCAGGCAGGTCTTTCAACCGTGTTGAGAGCTGAGTTCTTTTTTTTCGGGTTATGCAATATGAACCTGTACGATTAGCTAAGTGTTGGCCACGGCTTTACCTAGAAGCGGGTCTGTTAACCTTACGGGCTTGGCTTTTGTTTTTTTTTTCTTTTCGGGTTCTCTGATTTTCTGCTGACTGGCGCCCAACCGTTGGCCCCAGTCTTGGCCCCATGATTCAATGTGTGTGTTCTTTTTTTTTTTTTTTTTTTTTGATTATTGTTTTTCTTTAAACTGATTGGCATTAGCGGCCAATTGGCAATTGCATTCCCAACATATCAATTTGCAATTGAAATTTCGCAGTTTTGACCCTCATTGCTGCGCTGCTCGTCTCGCTTTCAGCACGTGCCCTCAACCCGTAGATAGCGCACAGAGGAGGGTGCCAGCGGGCATGGAGCACAGCGCCGAGCCGGGCGCGGATCTGGAAGCCAGCGCCGGCGTCGGCGCCGGTGCCAGCAGCGAGGAGCCCCCGACACAAACCACACAAATCACCTCCATCGATGGCTTCTTCAATCGCAAGCGCGGCAGGCCGCCCAAGAATCGCTTTGTGGAAGTCTACAAGAGCGTAAGTAATGCCCCCAACTATATATCTGAAGTTCTCCAGAGCACTTCTTGGAGGTTCACTTGTCTTGGCCAAGAGAGTAGCCAACAGTTTATTAACAGAGTTAAACTATAGATAAATCTGTATATAAGATTCGGTTTTAAAATAAAAATAATTTATGAATTTAACTTTATATAAAAAGGCAATGCAAATGAATAGTAATTCTAAATGCAGTTTTTTATTATTTTATTTTTTTTATGTCACTTCATTAACTAAAAACATTCGAAAAATAAATACAATTTTTGAGGCTTTTGAAGCTAGAGGCTTGAAACTTGGAATATATATCCGTGTATATCCGTGTCAGATTCGCAGTTTTAAAGCTAGGTAGACCATATTTTTATTTACACATCTCCGATATTTCAATATTGTCAAAACTGAAGCGATTTGATCATGGTTTGTGCATTAGACAGAATCTGAATAGAAAATAACATTTTTTGAAATTTTTTCTTAAAAAATCATGTACTCATTTTCAATATATTTCAAAAATATATTTTGAATGGATTGTGACCGTTACAAATAGAGTAAAAAAAAGATTTTAAAAGATACTGAGGAGCTCAAATTTTTTGTCAGAAATCCTGCCAAAATTTACAAAAATGTTGACATGAAAAGCTCCCGCATTTATCAAACTCTAATAACTCTCGCTCTCTTTTTCAAGATTGCATTTTATTTGGATTGAATTTTTATTTAAAAAATATGCACTATTGAAAATAATTATTTTTAAAATTTAATTATATATATATAATTTTATAAGTAAAGCAGGAATATTTCATAGCTTCAAAGTTACACTTTCCGTTAGGTGTCAGCTTTAATTGATCAGCCTGCTAAAGATTTTCCGCATTACAATGAAAAGCTTTGATTTGATGGCTCCTAAAGCAGAATTTTCTTCGACTGCTGCTGCTTCTTGGGTATATTTGTTGTTCCTTTTCGGCTTGTCTGGCCGTCGACGCGCCCCAACTAATGCCAATGCATATTAACACACTCACACACACTCACACACACGCACACACACTCGCTGGCACACTCATATTGTAATTAGGAATTTGCGCCTATTTGCGTGCTGCGTCGCGTCGATGGACTTTCTGAGGGCCCCCGTCGATGGGGCCTAATGCGGCATTTTATGTGCCGTGTGTTGAATTGAGTTTTCGGATTTGGTTTTTGCCATATTCGTCATATTAATATTGACAACGAGTGTTTCCGCATTTATTTCACTCTGCCCCGTCTGTCGGCGATAACTACCCGCCCCCCAAGTGCCCCGCCCCCTGCAGGCGCTCGTCGAACGTTTTGTGCTTTTAACTGTCATTTTCATAATTTCTACATTTTTGAGCCCAGTTTGTCGGCACACACACACACACACACACACACACAAGTGCGTACGTGTGTGTTGACGATTACACAGCCCACGCGTCAGCTTCTTGGCCCCAGACTGGGCCGGGGGGGGATAGCGTGTGGTGGGGCAGGTGTTGGCCAAGTACACACAATTGTGCTTGTCTTTGTGCCTGTGTCGTCTGTTGTCGCTGTGAATCGAATAATTTGAATAAATATTTTGTCCATTGCCTTTTGCGGTATTCTGTGTGTCTTTTTTTTTATTTCATTTTTTTTTTTTTTTTTTTGGGAAATAAGTTAGTGCCAAGTGAAATAACTGAGCAACTTTAGACCTACATTTGGTAGTTACATGGAAGAGAGTTCCAAGCCAAACCTGCTTTAGCTTCGCTGTAGAAAACTTTAGATATTTTAAAGTCAAACGCAGGCAGAAAAGAGTTTTAAATACCTGAACTAATAAAAATTATAAGAAATAAAAATTAAAATCTTGTTTGTACATTTTCTTTTACCTAGTTTTTTTTTTGCATTTATTTCTCTTTCTCACTTGATTCATTAGCTTTTTTTAACTGCATCCTTCTCTCTCTACTTCAGTCACTTGCTCTTTCTTTTTTTCTTACTTGCTCATTCACTTAATTTCTCTCGCTATCTTTATCTTGTTATATCTTGCTCACCTTCTCTCTTTCTTACTCACTCTTTTTCATGTTCTTTCGCACTTATTTTATCTCTCACTTGCTCTCTTACTTGACATTAGCTCTTCTGGCTTTATCCTGCTTTCTCTCTCTCTCTCTCTCTGTCTCTTTCTTAATGCCTGTCCATCTCACTCGGTATCCCTTCTCACTCACTCTGTCTCTCTCACAACTATCTATGTCATTTTTTTCCCATTAAATATCGCCTTTCTATGCGATTTTCATTAACTCAATTTGGGCTTACAGATTTGTGCGCTTTTTTAGTAAACAAGAGAGAAAATGGGCTTAAAGCAAATGATAGAGCCATCATAATTATAATATTCGGACAGTTGTCTAAATAAACATCCTATCCAACTTCATTACACATTAAAATCCGTCTTGACTTGAGGAAAATCCCATAGAAAGATAAAGAAACCAATAAGAATAATAATTAGAGTTTGAGGGCCTTATCAGTTAAACCTGCCTAGATAAGAAAGACTAATTCTAAATACCAAAGATGCACTTTGAATGGCCCAGAAATATATTTGTAAATAGAAATTCTTCAATTATGCTTCCTATCATATCGTTATCATACCCCTTTAACCCAATTTTTAATGGGTACAGCGCATTAAGGCCAAACAAAAGAAAAGACGAAACCTTTTGAAAGGCTGCATATTTGACGGGTTTGTTGCATTACTTTCGTGGCGACCCTCTGTGGCCGCCCTCGACAATCGAATATGACGATTAAAAGGAACGTAACAACTACAATAACTTCTATATATTGTATTTAATCATATAAGGTGTGTGTACTTATATGAATGGGTCTATATATGCGGGTGTGAGTGTATGTGTGCGTGTGTGTGTCTATGTGTGTGTTTATCAGGTAAAGCCAAACACGTTTCATTGTCTTTTTCAATCTTTTGGAGTAATTATTATTATAGATGCCCTCATATCAACGCCGCGATTTGTTTATACACTACATTTAATATCTTTTGAATTAAGAAAAACTTAAATATTTATTTAATTAAAATTATAGTGCTTCTCTTGAACTAAAATGAATTTATGTTTTATTTTTATTCGACTTCAAAATTTGTGTTAGCTTTAAAGCTTAAGCAGATTTCTTGGCTTTCGTTTGATTTTTTTTTGGTTAGAGTATTCATAAGTTTGCTTTACGAAAACGGTTTTCGAATACATTTTTGTGGTTTCTCTTTTTGTATTTGGCTTTTTTTATTTTGCTTAAGCGTTTTTTTTTCGTTGTTGCTGTTGTTGTTTTTGTTTTATTTATTATTTTTTATTATTATTATTGATTTTGCTGCGTGAACAAAATTTAAATAGTGACATTTTGGGCCAACAATAAACATTAACAGTAATTTCGGAAATAATAAACTGGTTGCGACTGTTTGTCATAAATCCGAAACTATGACAAAAAGCAACAACAACAACAACAGCAATGCCAAAGAAATTCAATGAAACGTCGCCCACAACTTTTAAGGTGCAAGAACAGATTAAAGATAATTTCCTATACGGGGAGCGGCGACCGGAGAGGGGCAATCGTTGCTTTTTGTTACATTATAATCCCCCAAAAAAAAAACATTAAATATTTGGCATGATCTCATTAGCTTTATGAACAGCTACATAAGAAAATAAATAGCTTGTGGTCTATCAAACTTATATTAACTGATCGTAAAAATCAAAATTCCATCTTGCGCAGGCTCAACACTCGCCCCAAGCCATCTTCACCAGCTTCAAGTTGGAGAAAACCGAACAGGCCCCCGCCTGCGGCTTGCCGGCCCCCGCTGATGGCGCCGAGGAGCGCCTGACGACCTTGAGACTTGGCCCCGCCACCGGCGAACTGGCTCCAACCGATCTCGCACCTAGTCGCAGCCGGAAGAGACCGCGCGTCTGGACTGTGGACTCCCACAGAAGCTTCACCAACGTCCGCAGCGCGAGTCCAGGCGGTGAGAAGACGAAAACCACTCCGACGCGCGAAAATCATTCACCTGTTCCAGTGAGTTGCAATTGCGAATAATACAAAATGAAGTAGAGTCGACAAAGATCGTACAATAATATGACCTGTCCTTTATATACTATAGTTAGCTATACAAAAACCTAATTTTTGACCCTCAGTTCCACTAGTTAATTAGTTTTCTGATTTAAATACGAATTTTCGTTTTTATTTGGTGCATAATCAACTGAGCTTTAGGATATAGAAGTCCGATGTTAATCATGTTAATATTATAATTAGCCATACAAAATCTTAATTTTTGATTTTGTTCAAATAGCTTAGAAAAACAAACGACAATTTTTTATATAGCCATTATATAACAATTTTCGAACAATTATTTTTATGGTAGCTTTATGATATAGTAGCCCGATTTTTGGATTTTGTTTGAACATGTTAAAAATCAAAACATTAAGTAGCTCCTATTAGCTGAAATTGATTTGAAACTTTGAAAAAAAAACACAAAATTATTTTTTTTATATAAAAATAGTACATTTTTGACTGACAGTTCCTATAGGAGCTGAGATATAATATGAGATATATATATATATAATATATAATATGCAGAAATTTATAATATTTGCAAATTATGCATTTGGCTCCTTTTCCGCTATTGCCAAATTTAGATTAAAAAAAAACTCAAAGGTTGAGACCCTTGATATAGAGATTTGATTTTAATAATATATATTTTATTTTTAAGTATTATTGTTGATTATAATATTATACAATATTATTAGAGATTTTTTTCAAATATGTTGAAACCATAATTAAGTTCGCAATCCCCAAGTTTGATCACGATATCTTTAAATACAAAAAGTTGTTCTTGAATTAACTCAGTTTTACACCGATAATATTGTCAGATATATATGACTATATATATCTCGATATATCTAGCACAAATACTGCTTTAAACAGGCGGCCATCATAATCAGAATCATGATCTTTAGGAATTTGTTTTTAATTTATTTTAATTTGATTTTAAATTTAAATTCATAGGAATAAAAGCAACAAAAATAATATTTAAAAAAAAATAGTAAGGCTTTCTAGGGTTAAAAAGAGATATGTTGATTGATGCACATTTCTTTTTACAAATTCCTTGATGCTCTCTCTCTTTTCAGCTGATGTTTATCACGCCCTGCCTGCAGCCGCCCGCAGCCAGCAAGCCCTTGGAGCGGGTTTCCGGTACGTAGAGCCCACGTCTGAGGCCCGGAACAGTGATTTGAATGGCATCTATGATTTCAGTTGTGCGCGCCGCGGGCACCTTCTATCCGGAGAACGCGAGCGCCGCCCAAGCCGCGGAGCTGGCGGAGAGCGCAGCGTCGAAATACGGCGGCCCGGGCAGCGGCGACGGCGGCGCCGACCAGCCGGAAGATCTGAGCATGCGCGCATGCAGCCAAGCGGGCGCGGCGAGCGCCGGTGGGCGGGGCGACGAGCTGGAGACGGATCTGAAGCTGTTGCAGTTCAAGCAGCTGCTCGATCTGTACCAGCGCCAGGTGCTGCTGCCCAGCTTCCTGGCCGCGGCCAGCCAGCCGGCCGCGCTGGACATGCGCCTGCTGCTGGAGAACGCCGCCCAGCAGAAGATGCTGCTGATCAATGCGGCAGCGGCGGGCGCGGTGGCAGCAGCAGCAGCTGCAGCGGCAGCGACGTCAGCATCCGCATCCGCATCCGCATCGGCATCGTCGTCCGTCGCGGCCGCAGTGGAGGAGTCGCCGCTGGCGGGCGCGAATCCAACGCCGCCGGCTGCAGCGCGCGGTGGCGGCAAGCGGGCGCGGGATCAGGACATACCCACCGGCTATCTGAAGTTCCGGTTCAACGAGGACTGCGGCTTCGAGCGCTGCGGCTACCGCAACCATCAGTCGCACTTCCACTGCAATCGGCGGGACTGCCACTACAGCTTCTGCGACAAGACGCGCTTCGTCCAGCACACGGCGCGCCACGAGCGCATGGACAGCCTGATGGGCGACGACTTTCGCCAGTTCCGCGCCAACATGCGCTGCGGCGTGGCCAGCTGCTGCTATGCCATGGCCACGCCCACGCCCACGCCCACATCGGCAACTGCAACTGCGGCAGGTAGGTGCGCAGCCTGCTCTGGCGAACTTACATTTCTCTCTTTTTTATCCTACAACTTAAATCATTTTTTCATTTTTTTCAAGAGCTATTTATAAGATATTTATTTCATTTTTTAAAAGAATTTACAATTGAATATTTTTAATACATTTTTTTAATTTTTGTTAAAAAATTTTAAGAGTTCTTATAAATTTTTTCCAAGAGATATTTATGAGATATTCAATTCATTTTTTTAAAGAATTTACAATTTAATATTTGTAATATATTTTTTTATTTTATTTTTTTAATTTTTGTTAAAAAAAATGTACAATTTAAGGTTTTTAATGAATTTTTTAATATTTATAAAATCGTAATGTTTTTAAATAATTCTAAAATTTACGATTTTACAATTTAAGTTTTTTAATTTTTGATAAACAATTTTTTTAATATTTAAAAAACCTTAAATTTGTTTAAATAATTCTAAAAATTGCGATTTTAATATTTTTAATTTTTTTGAAAAATCTCCAATTTAATATATTAAATTTGTATTTAAAAATATTTGAAATTTTTTTAATAAATTTTACAATTGAAGATTTTTAAATAAAAAATTTAATTTTTTTGAAAAAGTCTATAATTTAAGATATTTTTCAAAATATTAATAAATTTATAAAAAATAATCTTAAGTTGTAGACTTTTTCAAAAAAATTAAATTTAAGATTGTATTATAAATTTATTAGCATTTGAAAAAAAAAAACAATGTACAATTAAAGTTATTCATATATATAAATTTAAAAACAATATGCAACTTTTTTAAAACTGCATTTTTTCGTTTAGAGGACAGCCTGGCGTCGGGCGCTGCTCCAAAGAAATCATCGCACTTCCACTGCCGCAAGTGCGACTACGTTTGCACCGACTCCAACAAGGTGGTGGCCCACCGGCGCCTGCACCTGCGGCTGGAGTACGTGCGCTCCGCCGGCTTCCGGAAGATCGCCAGCAACGAGTCCTGCGCGTCGCCGGGCTGCACGTACGCGCTGCGGCACACGCACTACCATTGCAACACCTGCGACTGCAGCGTCCTCTCGCGCGCCCAGCTGGCCTCGCACCGGCACCGGCCCTCGGGGCAGCCGGCCAAGCAGATGGGCGCCAGCTCCGGACTGGATGTGGACTTGGAGGCGTATCCCTGAGCTCAGCGCTCAACTGCAATATACTAGAAGCCATATAGATCCAAATGAAATATGTAATTAGATCAAATTAAATGTAGCTAAGTGCCAATCCTCAATTTTGCGGTACAAATATCAACGACATGTGGAAGGGTGCCATATTATATATGTACTCGTGCATGAAGTCTCCGGCCGACTATCCGAATGAAACTAGCGCCTTGAAACTGCGCGCCTGACAAAGTGTTAAAATTTGTGGGCGTGGCATTTTGATTGAATCTTTATATCCCCTTCAGCTTTAATGCTAGATATATCAAGTTTTGTCGGACATTTTACTGATGATCTGGGGACGTCGCAAATCGATAGAAATCTGTATATCTCCCTTAGTTTGTCCAATAAAATTTGGAGATAGATTGCTGTTGGCGCTTTCTAAATAAAAATATATATTTATTTGGTACGCCCACTTGGGGGCGGTTCAACCGATTCCACCCAACTGCAATGCTTTTACTTGTTATATATTCGCGTTAGGCTTTGAAGGCAATTCCATTCCAAAGAAAGACCCATATAGAGCGCTGTACTGATTAACAAATTATCTCCATCAAAGTGCAAAAATATTTCCCTCTTACAGTTGGTGAGTCACATTTTAATAATGTCTGTCCCCATAATCGGTTTTTCCCCAAACGCAATGAACGCAGACTTAAATATTGGTACAATGTAATGTTTTTACATCTTTCAAAAAGTTCTTTACATTAGGTGAAACAATTATTTACTTCATTCTAATTCGTTGTCTTTTATTGTTTTATAGAGCCACAGATATTTTGCCTTTTCCATAATTATATCAGATTTACCAGGACCATTATGAAATTCATCCAGAGACATTTCGTCGAATCGAATACTTTCCATTAACTCACGAACCACAAAACGAGAAAATGGATTCCCCTTGAAGCTTTCATTCAGAATCAACTTGTTAATCGAATATTGACTTCCGGGTGTGTGGGATTTTTGCGCTTTAATCCAACTTTCAAGAATGCCGAAACGTTCTGCTTGCGATTTAATACACTTAAGATAATTTTTGAAGGCTGTGCCCTCTAATTGTAAGTCCTGGTCACTTTCCATATGTTTGCCGTCCCATTTTGTTATATGCTAAAGAAACGGGGAAGTGTTAATTGTTTCGATAAACATTTAGAAAACAGCACTTGCTCACCCATTTAGCACTATCCGCAAGACTATTAATATTTAAAACATAGGCTTTATTATTTATTTGTATTAGATCCTTCAAGTTCAAGTCATCACAACGGGTCTCAAGTATTTCCACACATATGTAGATTAGCTATGGGTGCTGACTTCTTTCTAATTCCAAATTCCATTAAGTCGAGTAACGAGTGAATCGATCATTTTAGTAGAATTTCGCGATCCCCACCACTGTAAAAAACAACTCACGAAACGTTTCAAAAACACTTGATTTCACACTTGCCAAACGTATTATATTATCATTTGAACACTCTATAAGCTCCGCCAGGTATTCGAGTAAAAGCCGCAAATACGACAAAATGAATGTGCCACAAATCAGGTTAAAAACGTGTCTTACTCGTCCATGTTTTTGGTTTTGGTCCGCCTTTTTCTCAACGATAAAATATTATTCGGATTCGCTGTAATTGCGTGATTACCCAGAAATTCAGAATTTGAAGTGTGACCAAAATATAAAAGATTTGTACTTTGCAGCTGCGTTCTGTCTGAATGGTAGGCTAGTATGCTGATCACTGATCGTGCCAAGCAAAAATTATGCATAAACAAATCTTATCTTTAGGCAATTTATTTTTGCATTCAACAGAAAGATCTAACTAATAGTAAACGATCTGTTAACTGTTATAGATTTCTGATAAGAAACTATATAATTACAGTAATTTCTGTTACAATTCAGTAATACTGAATTTAAAAATAATTCACAGCCTATGAAAAAATACAATAAATACTATAAAATTACCAATTGCCATTTTCATTTAAAAATTTAGTATTTTCTGGCATAAACTTGCATAGAACTTTTTTCCGACAGTAATTTGTCATAATTTTCGTGAGACAAACACCATAAAGAGAGAGAGGAGCCAAACATTTATTTTTATGAACTACAGTAGTTGGCAAATGTTATTTTTAGTGTCAATGTACTTTTTGTACCACTGTAAATATGTTTAGAAAATTGATTACTTTAGTTTCCTTTAGGGTTCAGACATATTTTAAAGGTTTTACTTTTTCCGTTCAAATATTCTGATCTGATCAATCGAATTTATTAGTGGTAAGGCACCTTAAAGCTTAGAAAATTTAATTTAAAACTTTCGCCTGGATTTTTCCGTCAACTCAATTTCCCAAGAAAGGAGTTGAGCTAATTTTGGACGGCATCATTTTTGTTCATAGAGCTCACAAATAAATGTGTATAACTTTTTAAACAACATCTGAAGGGTTTCTTATAATTATTGTGTTTTACTCTAAAGTGTGCGTAATCAGATTTATGACTGTCCCGATTTGAGCATATGCCATTGATATCTGGGATCATTGAAGTTCTTTTGGGTGTGCGATATAAACATGTTATCCGTTAGTTGACTTAGTAAATTTTCCAGTTAAGCTCAAGGATCGTAAAAGTACGTCTACCGATAGTATATTCTAGAAACAACTTCTTTTATTCGTAAAGCTCAAATATCTTCTGTGAAATTAATTGCAGTTCAAATGTTATAATTTTTATTTAATGTTTATTATTTAAAAAAGAAAACTTTTCACTTTCTGAAAATTGATTAAGCTATATCATGTTTACTCGATTCCGACGATTTTTGCACCAGTGATGTATATACTCGAAAAAGGAGCGAAGGAATATGAAATAGAATAGTTCAGAAACGAAAACTACGCTGAAACCGAACATTAAACTCATTATGCCGCCGGTTAATGCTGGAAATCGAATGAAAGGAGACAATTATTGTATTGATTACATATACACAGAGAGAAAAAATTAAGTTCGAACCATACTTGATATAAGTCGGAATAACTGGGAAAGAGTACAAAAAATCTAAAACCAAGTACAACAGATCTATATGAGAGAATATAATCGAAATTTTCAATTCTCAATTCTCAAATTACTAGAAATAAATAATAATAATAAAATTAATTATTTAATAATTTTATGTGTCGATAGTGGCTAAATTCTCCATTTGCTCATTGAACAAGTTTGTAAAATCTTAAATAAAGACTTTTAAAATCTCAGCTCAATATTAAAGTCTTTAATCAAGATATACAAATCTAAAATCGAGTTAAAGAGAACTTGAAACAAGATTAAAAATACTTATTTCAAGAAGCTTTTATAATTGGAAAATAATTTTACGCGAACTTGATTCAAATTGTCCTTGAATCAAGAAAAAGTTTCTAATATCAAGAGCTATTAATTATTTAATTACTAAAATAAAATAATATAAAATTATAAGTTCGAACCTGACTTTAGTCAGTTCAATCTTAGTGAGATATCAAGTCTTAAATGCGGGCTTTTAAGTACGAACTCGTTGAACTTTTCTCTCTGTGTAAGGAATTGTTTAACACACTTACACATATACTCTGTGAGACCGGTGTACGATGACCGAACGTAGCTGCGAAAGTAATTGTCATCGTGATAGAAATTGACTATAGCCAGGTGATTGACAATGAAATCGGTTGAGAAATTTCGAAAGTATTCGTTCTTGACCCGCACACCCTGCTTTCTGAAGGGTATCGTGGGTATTGTGAATGGATTTGGGAAGTACGTCACATCGTGACAACTTGCCAGACAGAGCTCCTTACACGCCGTACTCTCCCCATCGACATTCTCCAACTCGGCGCGATTCTGGCAATCAAAGTGGGCCACATGGCAAACGCTGGCATTCCGATAGATCAACGGCAGATGGTACGGTATGCAATTGCAGAGCCGCAGGAAGTACATGGCATCGCATTCCGCCTCGCAATTCCGCCGTGTGTAGTACTTATAATAGAGCAGCTCCTGCTCGTCGCTGAAAATGCACTGGCGCCTCTTCCGATCGATGTTACGTATGCTCCAAACGGCCTCATAACTGTTCGGCACGATCCGGTAGTTGGTCTCATGGCCCAGCATGATGGGCAGACCGGATTCCTTCAGACGCGGCTGATCAATTGAGTTATACAAGAGCACCTAAACGAGAGTAAAAGGGGGTGCATGGAATTTTATATTTTATTTAATTAGGACGTCATTTTTATCTATTTGCCACGCCCCCAGAGGATTGTAATCAGTAATCTGTCTGCAAACATTTCAAGTACTGAGGGAGATATATAGATACAATTGAAGTGCCACGCCCCCAGTGGGCATAGTCAAAAAATCTTAACGCTTTATTTGACCGGGATATACACGATTATATATTCCAAGTTTGAAGTCTCTAGCTGCAATAGCGGCTAAAAAATTCCGTTCATACACAGAAAATTAAAGTGTCGTACTAAAGTAAGTTTAAAATACTTAAATTCGTACTTGACATTTGAGAACGTAAGAGGATTCTAGAATCGAGTATGAGTCGGGATTGAATGGTCAAATCAATCCCAAAGTTCTTAAAATAAGTACGCGATTCTTAGTTTATATCCAATATTGGGACGATCGGTAATTTTGGCGTTGCTAGCAAGTGTTGAGTGGAGTTTCGCGAGAAGATTTTTATGTGGAAAAAGGAACAGGTAAACATAAACATACATTTATCTGGTTAATATAATATTAACTTTAAAAAATATTTTTTTTCCACCATGTAGTATGTAATCGATGAGGATTATGTCGATAATTGGCTTAACGGGCAGTTTACTGACAAATGCGTGCAAAAATAACTTACATTTAAGTTACTATAATAATTAATATGTGAAAAATAGAATATAAGCGATATATTTAAAAATATATAAATATGGAATAAATAAAATAAACATACAAAATTTAAAAAAAACGTAAAGTTTTTCTCATTGCGATTAGATCAAGGATATATACATACATAGTACTTGAACTTAAAATTCAATTAGGGATGGAATTGAGTATGGGCGACGACTAAAATCAAGCTAAAATTTCATAAAATTAGTTCGTTAAAAACATACTGAAATTGATTATTTCGGGATTGAGAAAAACATACTTGATTTAAGTATTTTGATCCATGTTTAAGAAAATCCTTACTTACTTACCGTACTTCTGACTTAAGTACTTGATTTTTTTCTATGGAGGTCATCAGTAAACTGTGTCTACATTTTGTGAGGAAGACATGGATATTTTATCAGTCGTCTTATAAACATTTTTTTTTTGTTTTTTAGAGGATTAAATTGATTTGATTAAATTGATTTGCAACGTCCCCAGTGGGTATAGCCAAAAAATCTTAACACTTTATTTGACCGGGGTATACCCAAGTAAATATTCCAAGTTTTAAGTCTCTAGCTCCAATTGCGGTAAAAAAAAATTACGTTCATACGGCCGGACAAAATATTTAAAACTTTTAAAAATGCAAACCTTAAAGCCTTGTCCATTGGTAGACGAGCAATAATAGTCATCTATGTGGGCATTGAGCACAATCTGCAGCCCATTATTAACGCCTATGCCAATGCCCCGACGAGGATAGAAGCCCGCGGGCAGATGTTTTGGATAGCCGCTGATGGGGTTCCAGTCCACAGCAATATCTGTCAGGCCCTTGGACGACGTATAATCCCGTATAGAAGACGAACTGGAATACGCACACAAGGTACCACATATATTAATTGTGTTTGCTGAAATATAGATTGTTGTACTCTGTTGTACACAAAGTGCAAAGAGCATATTGGGTTTTGGCTTGGTTCTGTTCGTCTTGCTGGCCGTCCGTCTGTCCGTATGAACGCAACTTTCTTCGGCGTTACTGCAGCTAGAGACTAGAAATTTGGAATATATACCCGTGTATGCCCGCGTCAGATAAAGTGTTAGGATTTTTGTGCCACGCCCACTGGGAGACTGGCAAATCGATGACAACTCAATTCGAAAACCGATAATACGTGAATATTTCCCACAATATTAAAGCTAATCACCAAATTTGGTATGCAGATTGCTGGTGACCACGCCCACTACACGCCCTTCGCCCACAAAATACGGAAATGCCTATATCTCTCACAATTTTTGAGCAATGGTCACCATATTTGGAATAAATATTACTGGAAAGCTCCGCCAAACAGCACAAAAGAAAGTCAAAATCGATATACCTGAAAGCTCAAATCGATATAACAAATTTCACAATTTTAAAACTAGAGTCAAATCGATAAAAATCGATATAGCTTGGATGCGGGTAAGCCGCGTAAATCCATATCTCCCAGAATTGGCCAGACAGTTTTCGGATGACCTCCTCTAAAGATCGAGGGGAAAACAAACGACAAAAATCTATATTTCTCTAAATCGAATTCAAAAACTTTAAACATTTTTTTAAGGGGAAATTGTTTTTTAAATAATTTTCAAAATATGGTATTTTTTCGAAGCTTTTTTCCAGAGGTGAGCTTGCATTATTAATCATTACTCGATAATGTCGTAACCGCTTCTAAATAATAATTGGGAACGTTTTCGACTGTTTTAAACTGTTATTGTGCTGTGAAAGAGTATTGCGCAGTCGGTTACGCCCGACTTAGTTTACCTGTGCTTGTACAGATAGTACGGATGGAGAAAGTTGAATACGCAGCACAAGCCCTCGTCCACGAAAAACTCCCGGAAAATATCCGTGCAGGGCAGATTCTTCTGTTCGAAAATGCACGAGATAATCATTTCCTCGCACGTGTGGGAAACGTCGACGATGAAATTGGAGAAGGTATCGTTCCTGGAGCGCGGTTTTATGTTTGAGAATTGGGTAAAGTTGTAGTCCAGATTGCAGGTCTTCTGCAGCATGGCATATTCCAAAGATCCTCTGTGGAAAACGGGATGGATGTCTTCATCCCTATATACATATATAGTACAGTTGGACTACTCACGGTCGAAAGTTGGCCACCTTTGAGTTCTTTGCCTTGTTCATGCTGCACACCGTTATCGCCGGAAAGGGTATATCCTGTATGGGCGTCATCGTCGAGCTGATCCCAATGATCACCGGCGTGCTCTGCCACTTGTTGAACACATTCAGGGCCAGATTAATGGCCATATAGACAACGACGACGAACACCTTTGCGAAATAGACTTGCACCCAGCCCGGCAGCTGATCGTTCCACACGTACTTCAGTCCTTGCAACGACGTGTTGCGCAGAAACTCCTTGATTCTCCTCTCTAGTCCCCTCCACAGTCTCTCACGCAGCCGCTTTTGTGGCGCCATTTTGGGGCTCTGCTGTCTTGAGATTCCAACCTGGCTTCTTTTATAGCTGGAAACTAAATTTGTTGCTTAATCTCCTAAGTGATTGCTATTCGTAATTGGTCAGGTCTAATTAAAGGGTTTGCTCTAATGACTTTTTCCTTGTCTCATTAGGGCGAGCTTTAGAAATTACACAACATTCTCCAATTGGATTTTATGTGGAAAAAAGTAGTCGAAGATGCCTGCTGGGACATACCCTGTAGCCAGCTTTTGCAAGGTAGAAAAAATGCTATATATGATAAAATACATATGTTTTTTAATATGACGTTGAAAACCTTAAATGCGAGTGAACCGAAACACCTGCAAATTTGATTTGTTCTCATAATAAAGGAAAATAGTCTATTCATATCAAGAAAAATTCTAATGAAAAATCTAATAAAACTTTAAATTCTTAAAAATAAAAATAAATGCTATGCTTTTTGTGCTATGGCTTAAAGGTTAAAGGTTCATGGAGAAGATATTCAAATATGAAAAAATGACAAAAATCAAGGTAAATTTTTACTTTGCGGATGGGACAAATATTCACTCTTGATCTTATGTCTAATAAATCCGAGCTGAGCGTAAGCAAGCTGTTGATGTGGATCGATAACTATCGAAATAGGGCAGCTATTTACAAGAAAATAAAAGCAAAGTTAACAAATATAAAGAGTACAATAAGGTCACAAGGTTGCGGAAAGAAAAGGCACAACAACAACTTCTTCAATTAACAGTTATCTGATATATAAAGTGCTTAAGCTAAAAAAAAAACGTTGTTTCATATCGTTTACTGCTGGAAATGTTCATTTATTATATTATATTTAAAAACAAAATAATAAAAAAATAGTTATATTATGTGATTATTATGTATTTCTCTTGGTTTTAATTTTAGCAAAGTCAAGGGAGAGACAGTTCCTGCTCAAGAATACATATGCATATAATTTACATGTTTTTAAAATTGCATTTATTCAGACATACATATTGCGTGTGTGTGGGTGTGTGTGGGTATGTGTGTGTATATGGTATGTTTAGAGAAGAGTGTGACTTGCCTCTGATTGCATATTGCCACTCTGCCGAACTTACAGAACTAATAAAAAACACGGAATACAAGGGGGCCAGGGTTCCGGGCTGACTAATGCTTAGCGGGCTGATAAGGTATTTCTATATATAAATATCTATACAGCGCGCACTGTGCAGGGCCCGGGGCAAAACTGATAAAAGTGTACTGCGGAAAAGCATACAAAAAACAAAAAAAAAAATAAACGAAAACGAAAAGAAAAAAATGACTCGCAAGCTGAACTGGGACAGGCGGTAGACTTGGAATGCATGAGGATTTAAGTGCGGCGCCATTTAGCGACCGTTCCAGTAGCCGACGCGTCCATTCTCAAAGGCCAGATTGATGCGCGGATGGGGCAGGGCCCTGGCCGGCGGCAGCGGCTCGTGCAGCTGAGCCGGCGTCGCCGGGTCGTCCTCAAAGTAGAGACACTGGCGCACAAACTCGAGGAAGAGCTGCTGCGTCTGCTGCACGCTGGCGGGCAGCGCCGCCAGATTGGCGTCGGTGCAGAGCTGGCGCACCAGCTGCTCGCAGATCCGCGTATTCGTGTTCACATCGAACAGCGGCACGCCGAAGTTGACGTCGAGCAGGGTCCACTCCTCGGTGCCGGGCTCCGGCTCCGCGGCCGTATCGCCAATGGGCAGCTCGACGCTGCTCTGGGACAGCAGCTCGCCGCGATTGCAGCAGCTGCCGCCGCTGCTGTCGTTGTTGTCGGCGTCGCCGCACTTGGCCAGCTCGCTGGCCAGCAGCTGGGTGCAGTCGGCCGAGGTGTATTCATTGGCCGGGCCGTGCTCCGGCGTGGCAGCGAAATGATTCTCGTCGGGACTCTTCAGCTGGAAGCTGGTCAGCTGTTCGTTTGGCACACTTGTCTTGCCCGCGGCCGGCGCGGCGCGTTTCCGCTGCGGCAGCTTTAGCCTCACCGCCAGCTCAAACTCCTCGCAGCCCAGGTCGGGCACGCCCGTGTTTAGGAATGTTATGTAGCCGCATTGCTGGCGCAGATCCAGATGATTGCCCAGCTTCTGGACGGCCCGATGCGTGGCCCACTTGGCCTGGCTGGCATCGGAGGCCTGGAATGGAAACGATTCGTAGTGCAGCTGGCCGACGGTGCGTATGCCGTAGCCCTGGAGCAGCACGCAGCCGTTCTTCAGCTGCTCGTTCAGATTGCGAAAGTTCTCCGAGTTGAGCACGTAGGCGTCCGAGTGCAGGATGTTCACCAGCAGCTTGCCGTAGCCCAGAAAGAGGCGTGGCAGCGACTTGAGCACCGTGCCGCGACACAACAGCAAACTGGGCGGCCCATAGCCTGCGTAAGATCGTGATGTAAGTGCGTGCCAACTCGAAGGGGGGCCCGGCTACTTACCCGTGATATGGTTGTAGAACAGCTTGCTCCACATCGGCGTCGCATCGGAGCTGCGCACAAACTGACCGAAAAACGGAATGCTGAACATGTGGCTCAAGGTGGCGGTCAGCGGCGTCGCCGAGATGATGAACTTGTACTTCTTCTCGAGCACACGATCGCGCGTCTGCCGGTCGAGGCCCTCGAGGCACTCGAGCCGCAGCAGATCGAGTCCGCCGGGCAGCAGCGGCCGCAGCGAACAGATCGTGGACCGCAAAATGACAGCGTGGGCGAAGTAGCGCGAGACGTCGCCCTCGCCCTCGGCATCCAGCAGCGAGACCTGCTCCAGTTCGGCCAGGAAGCTGTCCAGGCTCTCCTCGCACAGCTTGCCCACCTCGAACATGGTGACGGCGTGGTTCTTCAGACCCGGCGACAGGTTGCCCATCATCAGAAAGGCCGTGAGCGTCGAGTCGAAGAGGAAGCCCACGCGCTTGCCGCTCTTGACGGGAGCGGGAGCGGAGGCGGAGGCGGGACCGGAGGCGGAGGCGGAGACGGTTGTTGCTTTTGCTTTGGTGGTGGTCGTGCGCTCGCTGACATCCTCCAGCTCGGAGCTGAGCTCCTGCTCGTCGCTGTTGTTGTTGTTGCTGTTGCTGTGAGTGGGCGCCGTGGGCGTGGCCATGTTGGCAAAGCTAAAGTCACTGGTGTTGCCGTCCGAGGAGAGATAGCCAATGGAGCTGCTGTCCCTGTCCTTCTCCTGCTTGGGCGTCCTGGGACTCGACTGCTGCAGCTGCAGCTGCAGCTGCTGCTGCTGCTGCTCAAAGTCAAAACCGCCGCCGCCGGCGTACATATTGTAGTTGAGCGGCGTTATCTGCGGCGTCTGCGGCAGCTGCTCCTCGTTGTAGCCCGTCCAGCTGGCGTGATGCTGGCCGGTCTCGTGCTCCGTGTGCTTGCGCTGCGCAAACCCGAGCCGGCATATAAAGCTAACCGCCTGCTTGACGCTGTCCAGCTCCAGCTGGAGCATCTGGGCCAGCTCCGCAATGCTCATCTGCTCGTCGGCGCTCACGAAGATCTTGTAGAGCAGATTCTCAAAGTAATCGCCGCTGACGCGATTCATGACAAAGTTGCGCAACGGCGGAATGCAGATGCGATCCTCGCCGCTTATGGGCACATCCAAATAGATGAGGCCCTTGCGATACAGACTCTGGACGACCTGGTAGTCGCACTTGCCCGTCGGCTGGCCGCCAAAGTCGATCAGGTCGTCCAGCAGACTGCGCTCGGCGGGCGACACCAGGCGTATGTCCGTCTCCAGCACATAGCCAATGTCCAGGCGCCACCAGGGCTCCATGTGAACGCGCACGGGCAGCCGTGGCAGAAAGTCCAACGGATTGGGCTTCGCACTGAACAGGAGCGAGCGCGGCGTATGCGTCTTCAGTTCGCTGATCAGCGCCAGATACTCATTCCGACCGATGCCCAGGACACGCAGGCAGTCCGCCGCCGTAAAGTTGGGCAGCGTATCGTAGCTCTTGTCGCTGCGCAACAGCTGGCTGAGCACGTCCAGGTAATAGTTGAAGGGCGTCACGCGCAGGCCCTTGGTGACAATGTCGGCCAGATGGTAGGGAAAGACGCCCAGGCTATTGATGTTCTTCTGGATGAGCAGCTCGTAGTAGCGCTGCTCCTGCCGGAACACCTTCGAGGCCAGATTGCCGCGGAAGCGCAGCTGATTCTTCAGGCTATAGTTGAACACGTACTTCTCGTAGTCGCGCTGATTGCTGTGCAGCACCGACCGCAAATGGACGGGCAGCTCCTGCCACGGCACGTTCCCACGCACGCACACCTGCAGCTGCAGCTGGCAGTTGCCACTCTCCGTCGCCGTCGCCGTCGCCGTTGCCGTCGTCGCCATCGTCGTCGTCGTCGTCGACGTCATTGTCCAGTCGCTGGCGCAGTTGTTGTTTGTTTACCTGTCGCAGTGCTCTCAGTTCAGTTGTTGTTGCTGCCTCGTGCTGCTTTTGGCCATTTCATAGTCTGTTCTATATTACAGCGCGATCTGTTTGCAATGCTTTTGCTGATGTGTTTACTTTCTCTCCTTCTATTCGCTTTGCTGCGCTCGTTGCCTTTTGTCGTTCTTATTCTATTTTGGCAGCCAGCAAAGTGAGACACAGCTGATAAAACCAGTCAATAGGCGCGTTAGCCAACACTGGCCCCGAAACTAACGTACACTCTGAGAAAAACTATGGCAACATATGCAATGGCACCTCGCTCAAAATACAACATGTACAACATCTATAGTGAATTTCGATAGTTGGAGCCAATGAATAATGGAACATAAATTCAAGAAATTCTTAATTATTAATCAGATTATAATAATTCTTGACAACTGCAACTTGACAGTGCACACAACAAAGCAAATATGAAGGAACAAAAAGTTTATAACAATTTAAACGTGATGGTATACAACATATAAGATATAAAAGAAAAGAAATAGATATGTATAACAAATGAGTTATAAAAGATAACCAATAGTTACAAAACATGTTCAGCAGCATTATGCAACATGGTTGCATATCGTAAACATTTTCAAAATCGATACCCTGAGCAATAAGTCGCGCGATAGTGACCTGCAGGCATTGCGCAACACTCACTAAGAGCATTTGCGGACGGTTAGCAACACTCCCTGATGATGATTTTCAGTATTAAAGGCACTCTGCTTTGCCTTGGCTGCGTTTTTCTAAACAATACTTTTGTACAAATACTCAAAACGAATCGAATTTCGAACAGTCGTAGTCATTTAATTGTGTAAAGGCTGTGTGACTGAATTCAAGTGCCAGGCCGTAGACGCTGACATGCGGCTGGAATAGAACAAGCAGAACAACAAACAAAAGCACACTGAAAGGTCGCAACGAAGAAAAGGGACATCGACATCGATTTTTTTGCACCCTTTTTTTTTCTTTTTAGGTGCATATTTTGCGTTGCAAATTAGCACACAAAGAAACGCGCGACAAGTGTCGCACAAACGGGGCAGCACGCAACGGAACGCAAAGCGGCGAGACAGCGATTAGTTTGTTCAATCCAAACGAGCGCCACAGGCAAAGGGACGCTCAATGAGCGGCGGCGGCGAGGAACACGAGCAGCGGCAACAGAAGGCGCGGCAAACGTCGACATCGCCGTTGCCAGGCGTCTCAAGGTGAGCCTTGAAGCAGGTCAATCGAATTTGCGATAATGTTAGCTGGCGTTTTGCTTGCAGTGCGTCGACTTCATCAGCGGCTGCAGCTGTGGTCAGCGGCGGTGGCGGTGGTGGGGGCGGGGGCGGAGGCGGAGGCGTGGCCGTGAGCGGGACTGCTGCTGGTGGCAGCGGTGGCCGTGCCACACCGGAGATGAAGCGCTCGGCGGTGCGCAGTCTCATACAGCGCTACTTCCATCAGCTGCAGTCGGGCTGCGGCAACGCCAACTGCACCAATGCCAACTGCGCTTCCAGCGGCAAAGTGGCGCCCATGACGCCCAACGAGGTGGCCGCCCGGGCACTGCAGCTGTTCTCACAGGACGCACAGCTGTGCGACGGTGCGACGTCGGCGTCGGCGTCGGCGCCGGCGTCGGCGCCGGCGCCAACAGTGAACAGGTGCGTGGCTGATGACTCATCAGCGGACATTAACCCGCACGCTAATTGTCTCTCTTGTCTTCGCAGTAGTCCACAGCAGGACGTGGACATGCTGTCGCCGAACGATAGCAGCAGCAGCAGCAGCAGCAGCTCCACCAGCACGATTACCTCTGCCAGCACAACGACCACCACGAGCACCCAATCTCAGTCCAATTCACAGCCGCAAGGCTCCACGGAGCACACGAAGCGGCCGCCGTTGCTCATCGACGTGCTGCAACTGTCAACGCCTGCAACAACAACAACAACAACAACAACAACAACAACAACAGCAACAGCTGCAGCTGCAACAGCTGCTCCAACTGCAACTGCATCTGGAGCAGCTGCAGCAGCAGCAACAACAACAACAACAACAACAACAACAACAACAACAACAACGGAAACGCCAGCGACAAGCGCAACTGGCGACTCAGGTGCCTGTACACCGACACTGGCGCCAGTGGAGTACCTCGATGCTGAAACGCTGGAGGCGCTCTACGAGCAGTGTCTGGCAACGGATAGCTTCGATAGGATGTACCAGGCGATCACCGAGGTCTTCTCCAGCGTCGATCGTCTGAGCAAGAGCTTCATCTCCAAGCCGGGCCAGGAGCGCCGGCATCTGGAGAGCAGCTCGACCAATGCGCTAAACAAAGAGCAGCTGCGTCAGCTGGAGGGCGAGCACGACAAGGACGTGGACAGCACACAGCGGACGGAAACGCCACGCGAGCAGCGCTCCGAAGCGGCGGCTGGTGAACGCAACGTTGCAGCGGATGCGCATCCTGATGCTGATGCCAGTGCCGATGGCGATGGCGATGGCGATGGCGATGGCCGTGCCGACAACGATCGCGACGAGGACGACGAGGACGAGCCGATGGACCAAACTTCCGATTTTCTACACAAAGGCACCAAAGTGGACTTCCGCGGACTGCGCCGCATCAAGCGAATTCTGTTCGGCGCGCCCTGCCAGGCCATTGCCGAGAAGCTGACGAGCAGCGTCATCCAGCTGGCGGACTTCATACGCTACATGCGGCTGTACCGGCAGGACTCCTGGGAGCAGGTGCTGCACTGCCTCGTCATATGCTTCGACATGGCCACGAACAGTTAGTTAGCTTCTTCTTCTTTTGTTCTTCTCTCATTTTAATCGTTGGCCTTCCACGCAGCTACGGCCAACAACAGCGTTACGGATATGGAGTACCTGGACCGAGTCCTGCCCAAGCTGTGCCATGCGGCTGCCGCCATGCCAATGCGGGCGCAGGCGCGTCTCGCCCTGATTTGGGGCGAATACTGTTCGGATCAGCTGCAGGTGCTGTTGTCCTCCTGCCAGCAGCAGATAACGCTGCAGGTGCTCCTGGACGAGGATTCGGTGCGCGAGAACGAGCATATCATAAGCGTGACCAAAGTGCTAAAGGTAAGTCTGCCCGTCGTCGTAGTCACCACCCGTTTCTCGCCTGCTAATCCCCTGTCCGGATCGCACAGATTGTGTTTTATGCCAACATACTGGCCAGCGTGCTGGAGCGTCCGTCGTGTCGGCTGCCGCTGCAGGAGGTGGGCGAAAGCGAGGATGCCGCTGCCGCCGCCGCCGCCGCCGCCGCCGCTGCCGTCGAGGACAGCGAGGATTTGTTCGTCTACAGCTCACTGCAGCGGCCGCATATGCCGAAATTTGCCGAAGATCCGCTGGAGAAGTGCCTGCAGGTCTCGTACATTGACTGCCGCAGTCCGCTGGTGCCGCTCGACGAGTTCTACAACGAGGCGCTCAGCGAGCACATCCAGATGAACCAGGACTACCTATCCTACAAGACGCTGGCCATGGAGAGCGAGCTGGGCTCCAGCCACACCAACTACTTCTGCTTTATGCTATACGCCTTCATCCTGACGCCGGCCACCAAGGTGGATGCCCTCTACTACGACTGTCGTATGCGCATGTACAGCGAGCGCTACTCCTCGCTCTACACGATACTCAGTAATTTTGGCCAGGACGGCCAGGAGGGTGCCCGGCCCGATCTCAAGCTGACGGTGCGACGCGATCAACTGATCAATGATGCGCTCATCGGGGTGAGTTTTGCGATCCCTGAATTTTGTCGCTTATCGAATTTATCGATTTGTGTTTGATTGCAGCTGGAACTCGTCGCGATGAGCAATCCGAAGGATCTAAAGAAGCAGCTCGTCGTCGAGTTTGTGGGCGAACAGGGCATTGATGAGGGCGGCGTTTCCAAAGAGTTCTTTCAGCTAATCGTTGAGGAGATTTTCAATCCAGCCTTCGGCATGTTTGTCCAGCAGGAGGAGACGAACAATATGTGGTGAGCACTAGGCAAAGTCCTTGGCAATCTCTCTTTGTTCAATCTCCCATTTATCTCGCTATCTTCTTTCGCAGGTTCAATGCCACACCCTTTGAGAATGGCGCACAGTTCACGCTGATCGGAATCATTATTGGCCTGGCCATTTACAACAATGTCATCCTGGCTGTGAACTTTCCCATGGTCGTTTATCGCAAGCTGATGGGCTATCGAGGGACCTTCTACGATCTGAGCGACTGGAGTCCGACGCTGTACAAGAACCTGAAGTCCATGCTGGACTATCAGGGCCAGGACATGGAGGAGGTATTCGAGCAGACGTTCAAGATTATTTACACCAACGTGTTTGGCGAGCTCGTCGAGCACGAGCTGGTGCCGCACGGCAGCGAGGTCCTTGTGGGCCAGCACAACAAGCGACTGTTTGTCAATCTGTACAGTGACTTTCTGCTCAACATTAACATCGAGCAGCAGTTCAAGGCGTTCCGCAAGGGCTTCGAAATGGTTACCGACGAGTCGCCGCTGAAGCTGCTCTTCCGGCCGGAGGAAATCGAAAAGTTGGTCTGCGGCAGTCGTGTACGTTTTCAGCGAAGCTTACCTAATGTACCTCGGATTTTATTTGTAAATTTTTCTTGAATTTCCATCGCCTCTGCAGGAATTCGACTTTGTCGAGCTGGAACACTCGACGGAGTACGAGGGTGGCTACACGGAGGAAACCCAAATTGTGCAGGATTTCTGGAGCATTGTGCACGCAATGTCGCACGAGTCCAAGTGCAAGCTGCTCGAGTTCACCACGGGCTCGGCGCGTGTGCCTGTTGGCGGCTTGAAATGCCTGCGGTTGCTAATCACGCGCCATGGACCGGACAGCGATCGTCTGCCCACTGCACATACGTGCTTCAATGTGCTGCTGCTGCCCGAGTACAGCAGCAAGGAGAAGTTAGAGGAACGCCTGCTCAAGGCGATCAACTACTCTAAGGGCTTTGGCATGCTGTAGTCGCCGCAAAGAGCTGTCAAAGTTTTGGATTCAAATACCTCCAGCAACGCAACAGATACCACCTCCAAAACAAGATAATGACGATGACGATGATGATGATGATGATGATGATGATGATGATGATGATGATGATGATGATGATGACGATGATGAGGATGATGGTGATGATGATTTTGATGATGAATTAATTAGTTGAAGAGTTTTAGTTTGTTTTTGAATTTTTGTCATTTATTTTTGATACAATTTGTTCAAATGAGACAATATGTGTGTAAGTGCTCAATATGGCGCGATAGCAAGCAGACAAACTAAGCAAACTCGATTTAAATCACAGTATTGTTTACTATGTCGCTCAGTTAATTGTATATAACATAAATTACATTTATACGCATATTCACACACTCATGTAATTACATTTGTAATGCAGCACACAAAATTTTGCTGAATAAATTTTAAGTTGTGCGCCGATAATTGCCCGATAAACTGGTTTTCGTTCGCTATCGATAACTAAGCACACACAGCCTACGCAACTTGTACAACACTGTTGGCTCATTGATGATGTCTTCATTTGCTGTAGTCGCCGTCCGCATATTCATTCATGTTATCTTCGTTGTTGTGTACGGTTGTGCAGCGGGGAAAAGTCGTGAATTTTTGTTGATTATTTGAAACACACTCGCCTCGCAGAATATGCAACAATTATCATAACATAGAAAAGTGCAATAAAAGTGTAAACTGTGTGTGTGTAACAGTATAATAAAGTGAGCGTCATGCAGAACCAGACAAAACGCGCATTGTTTTTGCGTTCGCCAGCGATGCTGTTATTGTTTTTGGCGTCGTTGTTGTTGTTTTTGCAAGGAGCCAGCGCCGATTCGGACGCCGAAGCTGACGTTGTGGCCGCCCCCGAAGTTGTTGCAGCTGCAACTCAGCAAAATTTCAACGGTTCGTGTCCCAAAACTAGAACAATGAGTTCATCACTGGAATTAGCAAGGCATAAGCGCTATAAATTCAATTGCATTCATCTGTAAAATGATGCGCACACAGATATTATCTCTGCATCTCTGTGCGTGTGTGTGTGTGTGTGTGTGTCTCGGTCGCTGCGGTTTTTGTTTACATTCCATTGCTCTTTCCCCTTTCCTTGCAACGTCATGCGGTCATTAACATAAAAAGCACTTAAAGATGTGCAACGGACTCTGCTCTGATTTTATTAGTTCAAATTTTAAGAATTTCTTTAATTAGATTTTTCAATATAATAAATATGCAGTCAATAAATAAAGTCAATATAGATGCCAATTCTGAGGTCCTGTGTCCCTGACACAAAAATTGGGTTATCAATATGTATCTGCGGGTCGAAGAAAAATTGATTGGTATATAGTATATTGCAGTTTTCTTTGCATTTCCAGTGCTTTCCAGTTATGTTGAAAAACATATTCTTAATATTATAGTTTTTATTTAATTTAATATATTTAAAAACCTCCACATTAAATCTTCACACACTAATATAATTTTTACAATTTAAAAAAGAATGCCTACATTATATATGTATAAAAGTAACCCAAACTACTTTAAATTTAATGAGGCTTTATTTCGTATTTTATATACTTTTCTGTTGAATTAAACAACATACTCTTAATATTAATTTTGCAATTTTATTTAGTAGGAGTAAATTACATATTTAATATAAATAAAAAATTGTAGTAACTTAACCGAGATTTCTAAAGTTCTTTCCCACTTATATGATTTCTACAAAACAAGGAACAGCCATATTTAATTCCGATTTGACCTGATATATTTTATATATATATATTATACTTATTATATTTATATTAAATTAACGCTTTATGTTCTTCTTCTACCCCGAAACAGATATAGTCAAAGTTTTTACAGTGGCCACCGAACCAACCGATGGATATCGCCGTTATATACGATCCGCCAACGTTTACGACATTGAGGTGAGTTCCTAAAGCAAAAATGTTTATTAAAATTCAGAACATTTGAAAATGGAAACTATTTGGAACACAAAACCGTTAAATTGCGACCAGTTAGAATCAGAACTTTATAGCCTGCCTTTGTTTTCGATTATTATTGCTTAAATTTGAATATCTTTTACGACCTGTTTTTTTTAGCCATTTAGAAAACAGAAAGAAAGAAGAATTGCCACACATTTTATTAAATTGAGCTTCTATTGTTTCTAGAATCAACGCGTGCTTAGATTTTTTTATTTACCTGGCTTTATTACGATCGATCATTGGTCTAAAACATTTTTCTACAAAATCCTACATAATTGATTTTCAAATAAAAATATCAATAATTTGTCTATTAAATTCATTTGGGCTATTTTTATGGCCATGACTGCATATACATATCTATATATATATTATAGTTTCGTTTAAAGGAATCTAAGACATGTTCAAAGTTCCGCTATTTGACTTATATTGCTTTATTCAATTTCTTGAAGAATTGCCAAATATTTTTATTTGAACAAAAACAATTTAATATGGTGATATATGTTTAATTAAAATTGCCATACTTTTTTGTTAAAATCAATTCCATATTTTAAATTTGATTAACCGCTATGTAACTGTAGGAATTTGCGGGTGGGCCAGATTTCGGAGATTCTAGTATTTTCCTGTTACATTTATTTATTTACATCTGTTTGAATACTTAAGTTAGAGTTTTAGAGTAAATTTAGGTTAGGCGCTGGAATTATGTTTCCAAGCCCTACTTGAATTTCTAAAAATAAATTTGACAGTCGAACAATTTAATACGAAGAAAATATTAATGCAAATTTTGGGTTTTTATTAAAAACCAATTTAATAATCTAAAGTAATCTGTTGGAATAAGTGATGTATTGAAGGAGTACTCGAATTTCGGAAATTTAATTTAATAGTCGTTTTTATTTATATTTAAAATGTATTATTTATTGGAATAATAGGAATATTTATGAAAATGCAACCAGACTGCCTTCTTGGCAACATAAAGGTTAAATTCCAGCCTGTTAGCAACTGTGGAACAGCCAGGGCATCTATTTAAATGAATCTCTATTGTTTTCTAAACGAATTTACAAATTTGATTAAGTGCCGGCTGCGTTTCCTATGTGTATAAAAAGCAATGTACATAAACAAATGATTGGCCCGAAGACGAACTCTTGCCGACATATCTCGCTTTGCGGCACACTTTTATTACTTTGTATTGTGGCTTTTGTATCTGTGTGTGCGTGTATATACTATATACAATATATATGTCCAAGCATCCGGCACTGGCGTCCAGATGACTCTGCGTCTCTGATGTGTTACAACCAGATTGGCTGAACATTATGGGGCACCATATAGTGCACACATGTGGTCGTCTCGATGTTTACTTTGTAGCTTTTAATCACGTAGTCCATGCTGGCAGTTAGTCGCGGGGTAATTAGCACAGTTCCCGATTGTTCCAATGATAGCTTAGAACTTTCCGTTTATGTATTGTTTGATGTTTGCTTATCGCCTAAAACTATGCCGGTTCCCTTATGTAAAACCATCTCCCATCGTGTATGTGTGTGTGTGTGTGTGTGTGTGTGTGTCGCATAGTCAGTTCCTCATGTTCATCATTTAAAAGAAATACAAAAAAAATTGCTGATAAGCCGGTTAGCCGGCTTTCGTTTTCAAAGCATTTCTTATATTTCATATTTTGGTTTTTTTGTTTTTTGTTTTTTGTTTTTTGTATTTCTAGAATTGTGTGAACTTAGCCATTTAGCCAGACAATTTTAGCGAGTCGAAACAGTTCTTAGATCTGTATATAGAAAATGAATTGGATTCTCAACAGCTGCTTGACAACGTTGAAAAGTAATTCAATATAATATTAACAGCTGAGGCGTGCTGTTATTGACATTTGTTAGATTCTGTAAAGAAGCTAACAAACATTTATATACTATACATAACTGGCTTTTAGAATTACGGTTTGGATTTTTAATGAACGCTTTAAAAATTTGGATATGCATTAAATGCCAAAAAGTTAATATTTGAATAAAGCGACGGAACATTGACCTTTTATAGTATGGCTTTAACATTTTGTGGAATTACATAGATGTAAAAGCTGCACTCTAACATTTCCGAGAATGCAGAGATAAATGCGTTGCTTTATTAAAATATCTTTACCATTTCGGAAAATACATATACATATGTATGTAGATATATAAGCTGTTAGTTATAATTAGTTAGTTATAATAACATTGCTTGAATAGTGATGATGATAAAGATTTTTATTGTGAGAATTGCAGAAATATGTACCGCTATTTAATAACATAGTTTTAACATTTGAGAAAATACAGATATAGCTTTAACATTTTGTGGTGTGATTCTAATCGGACGTCTAACAGATACAGTTTAATAATAGATCTTAATCCTTTCGAACAATTCATAGCTTTAATATTTGAGAGTATATAGAGATGTGAAAGCCGAATTTTAATAACATTGCTTTAACAGTGATGTTCAACTATTCATTTCTACGAATACGAACATTTCCGAAATATATATCTATTGAGAATATGGTATTTGAGAATATAGCTTTAACATTTGGGAGAATAGATGTCTTTAATTATAGTAATTAATTGTTTCTTAAAAACAGAGATCTATAGAACATGCTTGATTTTGCTTTATACTCCGGTATTCCCACACCTGATCCGTTTTGATTTTTTATCTGCTAAACAAGCAATAAGCTTTGGTTTCTTTCTGTTCTTGAGAAATCAAAAAGAATATGTAAACAACAAAGCAATTAAATACATATGAAAATATGATTAGATTAATCAGTGTCCATTCCAAAATAGGTCACATCGCTTGGCATGGGCGAGGAATGGAAGGGGGGCGATATGAAGAGTGCCGGCGGCGGTTACAAGATTAATCTGCTGCGCCAAGCGATTGAGGACTTGAAGGATGCACAGGATACCGTCATATTGTTCACGGACAGGTACAAAATACCCTTTTATTTTGAATAAACAGCATGAATAACACGAATGCATCCACAGCTACGACGTCATCATCACAGCTACGCTTGAGGAGATCTTGGAGAAATTCAAAGAGTCCGGCGCCAAGCTGCTCTTCTCAGCCGAAAAGTTCTGCTGGCCGGACAAGAGCCTCGCCGATCAGTACCCCGAAGTGGAGGGCAAGGCCTCGCGGTTTTTGAACTCGGGCGCCTTTATTGGCTATGCGCCGCAGGTGTATGCCCTGCTGGAGGAGCCCATCGAGGACACTGGCGATGATCAGTTGTACTACACGAAAGTGTTCCTGGACGAGGCCAAGCGTGCCAAGCTGGACATGAAGCTGGACACGCAGTCGCGTCTGTTCCAGAATCTACACGGTGCCAAGAACGACGTGAAGCTAAAGGTCGACCTGGACACCAATCAGGGCGCCCTCCAGAATATTGACTTCATGACCACGCCGCTCATCATCCACGGCAACGGGCTGAGCAAGGTCGATCTGAATGCCTATGGCAACTATCTGGCCAAGACCTTCAACGGCGTCTGCACCTTCTGCATGGAGTACCTGCTGGACTTGGATGTGAGTGCAATTTGCCGGCTTATGAGCTGAATAATATTATCGTCTGATATTTCCTCCCGCAGGAACAAAACCTGCCTGTTATTACGTTGGCCGTCATGGTGCCGCAAGCTGTGCCCTTCTTCGATATGTTCCTGGCCAGCGTTGAGAAGCTCAACTATCCCAAGGAATCGCTGCATCTCATCATGTACAGCAACGTTGAGCTGCACGACGATCTTGTCAAGTCCTATGTGAATAACCAAGGCAAGAGCTATGCCAGCGCCAAGTATGTGCTCTCCCTGGATGAACTGAGCGAACGTCAAGGCAGACAACTGGCGCTGTGAGTATTTTTGCGGTAGTAGATAGAACAAATTAAAAGTATTTTAAAATTTCTGTATTTCAAAACTATACATCTAAGATTTCCTATAGGTCTGAAATCTACTATTAGAAGATATTCAAGTAATCTAACAGAAGCTAGGATTTTTAATTCAAAATGTTGTTTATAAAAGAGATGCATAGGAATCCATTAAAGTTCCATTTGAAATCGCCTTGTGGGTTAAAAATAATCCTTGTTCTAAAATTTAATAAGAATAAGTGAGTGAAGGAATATATAAAAGAAGGTATGCAAGTTTATATAAAATAGGCAATATTATCGCCTCTATAACCCTTCATATTGCAAATGGCATGCAGAACCCATATTTTTATAACTGGCACATACATATATATAACAATCTACCATCAAGATTTTAATGATATTTTATAATCCATAAGAAACAGAAATATATATCATTCAGTAAATATACTTAATACTTATTTAATAATATGTTAGCTTGTTCGTACGAGTTCTTTTTCTTTAGTTTACCCTCACACCCTCACTCACAATATCTGCTCTCACTCAATAAAAAAACATCTATCAGCACATACCTAAATTCCTGAAAATCGCATAGAAAGGCCATGTTTAAGTGAAAGAGTGAAACTTAGATAGACGTTTCTTTCTTTCTAAAATGATGGGAAATTATTGGGAATTAAATATTTCTTAATATGTAGTATATATCTTTATGAATTCTAAGCTTTAGAATCTAGAATATTCACTTGACTCATATTAATATTTTTGAATAGATATAAAAACAATGCATATGCATATAAATTAATAAATTGAATGAAGCTAACTTGTACCCTTTTCTCCAACGACAGCGACAAGGCAAAGCTGCACAACAGCGACTACATTTTCTTTGTGGACAGCGATGCGCACATCGATGACAGCGAAGTGCTCCGCGAACTGCTGAAGATGAACAAGTAGGTCTTCACATTCGCTAGACGCCCATATGGCAGCAAAAGCAACTAACTTTAAACCATTTTGCAGGCAATTTGTGGCGCCTGTGTTCTCCAAGTACCACGAGCTGTGGAGCAATTTCTGGGGAGCGCTCTCCGAGAACGGTTACTATGCGCGCTCCCACGACTACGTGGACATTGTGAAGCGGGATCTGATGTAAGCGAAAATCCGCAGGGTATATCTAATGGGTGTTCATTGGTAACAACTTTATTGCTAAAACATACAGGGGGGACAAAGGGCAGGGCTCTGATTTAATCGAAGGCAATCGAGAAATCTGTCTTGAAGCTGCGTCTGTCGATCGAGTACATGTTGTCGGCGGTGCACTCGTAGAGGCCGGCGTCCATTTGGGTGGCCGGATCGATTTCGATCTTGGACTTGACGCGATCATCGCCGATGCGCCACTCGTGGACGTGCATATACAGGTGCTGATAGATCTCGGCGCCGTCCTTGTACCAGGTTATGTGCGGACGGGGATTGCCCTTGGCCACGCACAGGAAGGCAATCTTGTGGCCCAGCACGTACTCGAGATCAAAGTGCGAAGCCTGCGTGATTTTGGCGCCCTAATAGGAGGAGGGGGGCGTATTAGATGTGTAAGCTTTAGCTGGTCCAAACTTACATTATTGTTGTTGTAATATTGATCCGACTCGGGATCACGGTACTTGCCCGTTATGGGCAGGCCAATCTGTACACGGGACTTGGTGCGGCCGCGTCCGCGTCCACGGCGCGCCTCGCCAACCGGTGCGCTCAGCATGAGCAGGGCCAGGCTCAGGCCCAAGCAGATCAGCAGGCACTTCACTTGCATCCTATGCTTCTCGTGGACCGAATCCCAACGTTGCTGTGCGAATCTCGTCTGTGCGGCGACTGAATCGGCAGCTGCGGCAGCAACGGCGGCACTCGCAGCATTTCTCTTGCTCTGCCTCAACTAATTTGCCACAATTGGCGTCGCTTGGGTCTCGCATTTAAACCGCCGGGCGCGCACATATGCTAGGTGTCTCTGGACATGGTTTTATTCTCGCATCGCTTTGGTTGACTTTTGCATTTGCAGCTCCACAGGTTGCCATATTTCACTCAATTTCATTTGATTTGATTTGCGCACTCGCTGAAACTGGGTATCTCTGCAGCAGTCTGTCCAAAGGCCACCTCTTTCGGTGCTTTTGGATACGTGCGACAGATTCCCATTGCGCACAGTGGGCCGAGCTCTGCATTTTCGGCACGAATTTGCATTTTTCTAAAAATACAACATTTACATGTACATAGTTTAACAGCCTAATGTGCTGTTAATTGCATGTAATGTTACGTTGACAAGTTATGTTAAGGATCTATGTTAAAACAAAGTTCTGTTAAACAGCCATGTAAAAAATACTTTATTGAGATTTAAATAGCACGACCTATTATTTCTATACATTCTCAATTACAATCCTCTTTAAATATATATTTGAAATAATATTTGCGGTTGGCTCGAGCCCACTGTGCAATAGATGCCCGAGCATTCATAACTGAGCTGATTTGCATTGTAAATATGGCATAGTTTGTTTTGGTTTTGCTTGCACACATTTTAATAAAATAAATGCAAAAAAATTGTTTAAATAAGGTAATTGAGACAATTTGTCGGTTACGCACACAGCGAAATAATGCGAACAAGCAGCCCAGACGAAAGGTCGAGCACAGGCACCAAATTCAATTGAAAACAGACAAAAACCAAGCGAACTTGAAGTTAAAAATTATATCTTTATTATAAAATGTAGTTGGAAATATCAGTTAAATGAAAAATGAAAAACTTGTTAAAAATTAACCATGGCATAGTCCGTGCGAAAGCCACGACGATCAATTGCGTATATATTATCCGCCTGGCATTCATAATAACCTGCAAATGAAAATGATTAAGGAAAGTTCAAAAATATATATATATACGCAAAGTTAAACAAAACTGCCAAATCTTATTTCTATAATTAGAAAACATACCTGCATCCATTTGGGTTGTTGGATCTATTTCCATTTTGGATTTAATAATTTCTGGTTCTGGATGGGATTCGTGTACCTAAAAAACGAGCTCTGAAATTTGCTAAAACTACACACTGAGATTTTTGCTCGGTGCACTCACCTGAAAGAAACGATGTTGATATAATTCCGCGCCATCTTTAAACCAGGTTATAGTCGGACGCGGATTGCCTGAAATACGAATAGTTAGGGTATTATATTAAAGGAGTTCCGATTGCGGACTTACCCTGTGCCATGCAGAAGAAGGTGATCTTGCGCCCCAACGTATAGTCCAGTTCAAAGTGCGATGATTTTATGATCTTGGCACCCTTTGGTAGACAAAAGCTCATTAATTTTGTGTTTTTATCTTTTGTGAATAGTGCTTACATTCTCATGGTCGTAATAGTTGACCGCGTCCTGTGATCTGTGCTGAATGACAACGGGTTTTTTACCCGTATAATTACGGCGGAGCACGTTGCGACCGCCGGTGCTTCCTATAGGGAGATGGGCGATGTTTATAGAAACTTGAGGGATCAATAGATTTATTTATCGCACTCACTTTGGGCCTCCACATGGCAGAGATCACTCAACAGCAGCAGCAGCCAGAGCAGAGCAAACGCTTTGATCTTGCACTGGTTTAGCCAGGGACTGGGCATTTTTTTTTTGTTTTTGCGTTCCGACTGCGATCCGGCTATCCTCGTATGTCAGCGGAGAATGTTTTGTGCATACTGCGCTCAGGGTAGCCCCCGACAAGCGATGTTTGTTTGTTTACACTGATTGAATTTAATCGCGAGTTGACACAATGTGCGCTCAGCCTCGCGAGAGTTCGCTACTTTCCATTTCCACAGCATTGTTGCGAATCTAGTGAATAAGTGATAAATGATTTCGGCCTGTGCGTCATACCTAATGTTCCGCCTCCACATACCTTGTCTCCCTTTGCAGCGGCATGTTCAATGTGCCACATGTGACGACCATTTATCTGATCAAGCACAGCGCCTTCGATGCCATCAAATTTGATCACGCCGAATTCGACCCTGATATGGCCATGTGCGAATCACTAAGAAATGCGGTAAGTTAAATCTACATTCCTATTTTTTTCTTATACAACTATGTTCATTCTATTTTTACTACATAATTATATTTTAAAATATTTCTGGCAGTCTCAAATTCAAACTTCATAATTCTCCCACTTCCTTAAGAACTCTTTGTACTAGTCGTAAACTTATTAAACTTATGCTTTTAGTACCTAAACATTTCAAGTGAAAATCTTAATTTAAGACTGATTTAGTCATATTTTAAAATAACGTCGGAGTTAATTTTTGTATCTCAAAAAAAGTTAAGAAATTGCTTTAAAAAATGATATTTAGTTCTTGAAGTCAATTACTTGAATTAAGATTTTTATTTTTCAAACAACAAACTTTCCAGTTCAAGATTTAATAGTTAGTTGCTCTTGATTATATAACTGTCTAAAGGTTAGAATAATTGTGCTAAAGTCACCAAAAACAATTTTATACTTAGGAATTTTGGGATATGAGAAATTAATTCTTAAATTAAAAATTTTTGGATTTTTTCAATTTTAAGTGAGTATCTTTAGAGTTACTCTCTCACCATTTCTTGAGAGCACATTTCTAAATATTTATTTAAAACCTCTTCTTGTTGTATTCGTAAATGAATTTCGCTTGCAACAGTATCTTGCAATAGTATCTTGATACGAATAAGTTATTTATATACATTTGCTTTACAATTTATTTCTGTTTTTAGGGCATCTTCATGTACGTCAGTAACCAGCGTTATCACGGTCACTTGGTCAATGCGGATAATTTCAATACGAGCGTTGTGCGTCCCGATTTCTATACGCTGCTGAGCAATCGATACGACTGGACGTTGAAGTACATTCATCCCAATTATTCGGTGCAGCTGAACGAGAGCATGGTCATACCTCAGCCGTGTCCGGATGTGTACTGGTTCCAGATTGTGTCCGATGCCTTCTGCGACGATTTGGTGGCCATAATGGAGGGCTTTGGCAGATGGTCCGATGGCAGCAACAACGACAATCGCCTCGAGGGCGGCTACGAGGCGGTGCCCACGCGCGATATCCATATGCGGCAGGTGGGACTCGATGCGCTCTACCTGAAGTTCCTGCAAATGTTTGTGCGACCACTGCAGGAGCGCGTCTTTATGGGCTACTATCACAATGTGAGTGTGGACTTTGAGGCAACTACTTTGTCCTTATAGCTAATGTTTGTTTAATTTTCCATTGCAGCCGCCACGCTCCCAGATGAACTTCATGGTGCGCTATCGGCCCGACGAGCAGCCTTCGTTGCGCCCGCATCACGACTCCTCGACATACACCATTAACATTGCCATGAACCGGGCGGGCATCGATTACGAGGGCGGCGGCTGTCATTTTTTGCGCTACAACTGCTCCGTGACGGAGACAAAGAAGGGCTGGATGCTAATGCATCCCGGCCGCTTGACCCACTTCCACGAGGGACTGCTGGTGACCAAGGGCACACGCTACATTATGATTTCGTTCATCGATCCATAGGCGTGCCATGTCAAACTATTGGCCAAACAAATATTTTTTTTTACAACTGCCATAACGGCCACTCCAAAGAATTTATATTTAGCCTAAAATAGGAGCATATAAGCAACTCGAATCAAATCTAGTTTAGTCTTGGAATGTGGTCCATTGCCTTAGTTTGCGGTTCGGTTGCCAAACTTCCTGACTAAACACATATTTTGTATCGAAACTCCAGGGTCTGACACAAAACTACTTAAGCATTAAGTTTACTGTAAGTCCTTCTTTCGAATGGTGTTTAATTCTGTAAAAAGAAATCACGATTACATCCAAATAAAAGCAATTTTTAATACTCTATTTGAAGCTCTTAAAGTCAACAGCCTTAATTTCTTTAAAATAAGATTACTGCTCATTTTATAAAACACTTTTTAAATTTTATTAAACGAAATTTTATTACTGCATATACTTTTCTTTTTTTGTATAAAAGCAAACTAAATATTCAATCAAATTAAAAGATTTGTTTTTTTTAAATATTTGTAACCCTTTTCAAATCTACCGCGCACCACAGCGCTGTTACTTAACATGGCGTTTTAACAGAAAACACCACTGCATGCTGTTAATGGCTGCGCTCTGTTAATGCTAGCACAGCTATAAGCGGCGCAAGCCTTTAACAGCGTACACTCCCACACATACAGCGACCGGCAGCCGTAATTGCGCCTAACAAACTATATGCATTGTTTAATACGAATATACTGGGCTATAAAGTAACTTTTTTATAAGTTACAGAAATATTTGTATTTGCTTATCTAAGAAACAAAAAAAATAATTAAAATTTATATATAGATATAATTATTAGTGAGAACATAAACTTATGACGCGCAGTGTAAATGGGTATCAAGTGGTCGTCGTGGAGCGGTTTCTTGTTTCCGTTTTATTTCGTTTGTCTTCAGTCGCATTTGGGATAACAGTACGTGCGGGTGTTTGCGTGCGTGTGCTGTTGTCGCCGTCGCTTTAAATCTACAGTTAGTTCTAGCCTAGCAGTTGGCGCGCCTGGACAACGCCAAATGCGTTTGAAATCGTGCCCTTAAAAATAGCCAAAAAATAAACAACTCCTGACTATGTGGGTGTGCGGTCGCAATTTGAAAAATTAAAAAATATATATAAGTATGTGCATAATTCGAATAAGTAGTATTCAAAATGCCGCATCCTGTGCAAAGTTTTTATTTGTTTTTTTTTTTTCTTTTTGTGAAACAAACAAAACAGCAAAAGGGCAAGGCAAAAGTTTTGTTATTGGCAGCGCAGACATTTGCCTCTCTGCCGCAGGCGCTCTCTCTCTGTCGCTCTCTCTGTTGCTCCATGCTATCCATCTCGCCCAACGGGCTCATTCGATTTTCCTTTTTCCTCTTCCGCGTGCGTGTGTGCTGTGTTCCTGTCGGTATTGTTGTTGTTGTTGTTGTTGTTATTGCTGCTACTTTTTCCTGTTTCATTTGCCTACATTTTTTACTATTTTATTTACACTTTTCGGTCATGTGTGCGCGCACGTTGGCAGGCGTCGAGGTTGGGTTAAAGGGGCGCGCGTTTTGCTCACACCTGAGTTTTAGTCGGTTTTTTCTTTCTTCGTTGTTGTACCGCTCCTGTTTGCAAGTTGGAGTTGCTCTGGCAACAACAGCAGCAACAACAACAACAACAATAACAATAAAAACACGACCCACAGCTCATGTTATTTTCATTTCCTTTTTATGCATCAAACAACACGAAAGCTCGTGCACAACGAACCTGCCAAAAAAGAACCGTTTTAACAAAAAGTTATCACAACAACAACAACTGCATCTGCATCTGCATCCACATCCACATCCACATCTCCGCCCCCCTTTGTCAGCCGGCAAATGATCAGCCAAAATAAAATCGAAAGTGGTGCCCGAGTTGCGGCTTAAAAAAGCATGGAACAATCGGGGGGCATCCAATGCTGGAGGTGAGTAGACATATGTGTGCGAGTGTGTGTGTGTGTGTGTGTGTGTTTAAGGGTGTTATGTATTTTCTATTAGCGGCGTGTGTTGTTTCTCAGACGGCAATCGCCCTGAAATTAGCTAACCAGCTGCTAATTGGGGCGGCAGGTCGTGAAAAATGAACTGTTAATTGTAGGGAAGATGTCAGGTGGCGCAAGATGCGGGGTGCTGCAACTACGGGCGACATTCGTTTTAGGACTGAAGCAACGCGAAGCTATAAATAAATGTACGTGCAACATATGCTAGAGTCAAAGATTATTGACTGGAAAAATCTATTTGAGGGAGTTTCAACATTTACGAACTCTCTATTTATATTTGTCATTTATTATATTATTGGTATTATATTATAGCAGCCATAGTTTTGCTTTATAAGATAGCTTATCTAATTTATTTCATTGGAGAATTTTTAGTTATTGCATGTTCTTTTGTAGATTGCTGATATCTTAACGAAAAGTCTTTTATCCTTAGAAAATTATTAATAGTTCTGAAACTTTTGAGGGAGTTTCAACATTTACGAACTCTCCTTTTAAATTTATCATTTATTATATTATCATTTTTATGACTTTTATTAAAAAATGTGAACATTTCCAGCAGCCCTAGTTTTGAAAAACTTTTCGGTTGTCAAAAGGGAGTTTTGGGTAGATTTATTTTACCAGATTTAACAGCTTATAGATAGCTAGATAGCTAAGAGTATCTTAACTAAAAGTCTTTTATCCTTAGAAAATTATTAATAGTTTTGTCAAAATACACAATTTGTAGCTGCAACTTTTGTACCCCTAACACAAAACAGCAATTGAACAATTTCCAACTGAAAAGAGGAGAAGAAGAAGAGTGAGCAAGATTCTAAAGTTGCCTGCGGGTACTTTTGTCTGTTTAGTTTTTGTTTTGTATTTTTTTGTTTTGTTTTGTTGTAGCTTCCAGAGAAGGACTTTCATCTGACAGTTGACAGAATTCTGACTGTGGCTTCGTTTCGAGGATGTTTGCAGTGTGCGGCGTGAAAAGCAATTCAAATGGCTTAAACGATGTCCTGACACATTTTGTCATCTTTTGTGGCAAGCCAAGCAAACAATCTGCTTTTCAGCCAGTTTTTGATGTACATGTGTATATGTTTAACATTGCGTTATGTATGCGTCACTTGAGTCGAATATATATATATATATATATATATATATGCTTGATGTCAAGCCCAATCCTGGCCAAAGGGAAATTTTAAAAACGTCTTTTTGCTTCTGTTTGTTGACGTGTTTCTCAAGAACTATGCATTATTAAGTGCCACCAGTTAAATTCAATTCAGTTATTTAATACGTTCTGAGAAAAACAGCGTTTGAAATAATAGTACGACTGTACATCTGTCAAAAATGTAATTGACATTAAAGTGTGAATTATATATGCATTTTAAAATGAACCATTAACTTAAAAAAGAAAAAAGGGCTTCAAGTATCAAGAAACAAACCTAAAATAACCTCAATGGAAATACAAACATTTTTCAATTATATACTTAATATATAAATATTTGGAGATTATAGATATTTTATTCTTACTTAACTTTTTATTTATTTTTGACATAAAATAAATATTATATTATTATTCTAAAAAAAAAGTCTTTTTAGTTTGGAATAAGGTTGTTGAAACTACAATTATATTGAAAAATATTTTCTAACTTGTTGTTTCTATTCCTTAATAAGTCCAATGAATTGAATCTTTTACAATATTGGCAATATTTGGACTAAAATATAAAGCCCATTTACCCGATACTAATTAGTTTAATTCACAGAAAAAGTACAGCAATAAGTTGTATAATTTGTTAAAATTCTACATTCTCAACAAATACAAATATTTTATACAACATTGTGAAGCTGTTTAAAATATTCCTGGCTAAGCATCCAAACAGCTCTAGAATCCAACGAGTTACATATAAATCTGTCCTGGACTCAGCGCACATTTAGACTAATGTGCACAAATCTTAAAAAGTTAGGTAAAAAGGGGAAAAATAATTGCACGGAAACATGTAACAAGTATTTAAATACAACTACACAATAAACTCTTTTGAATTTACTTTTTGAAAAACAGAAACTAGACAAGAGCTCAACGCAATCTTAATTGTCATAATCACAGCGAGGGGAGGTCCTGTATAAACAAGTGCACACACACACACACAGAAATATATATACGTATATAAATATGCATATTTGTATGTGTGTGTTGGCAACCAAATCCTCCCGAGCGCCCTTTGTGGCGTGAAAAATTAAAACGTGACACAAATTACTCGACTCCTCTGGGCTCACACACACACACACACACACACACACACACACACACAAATTCCATTACCGGAGCAGGGGCGTTACGGGTAGGGGGCCCCAGTCCGTGCCTGTCAGCCGCACTGCGTCTGTCCCGAGGGCGCTGAAACGCCTCCCGCATGTTGTCTATAAAACTCCCCATAGGTGTATGCGATGGTTAGCCTGATCTACCTCACGCTCTCTCTCTCTCTCTCTCTCTCTCTCTCTCTCTCTCTCTCTCTCTCTCTCTCTTTCATTCTCAGGCCGCACCTCGGGGGCCTTTGTTAATCATTTTTGTACGCGTAGATTTTGCAAGCACGCACATGTTTTAAGGGCCAAACCAGTCAACAGGCCAAGAACCCATTGGGCCATTTCCAGAGTCATTTGCATATTGTGTGGCCTATAGCAGGACCCTATACCTGAGGGCCCAAGTCCTTTGTTTGCTATTCTGATTTCAAGCTTGTCAAGACACCAGCCGTAAAAACCTTGTTAGCAAAATCTGATTTTACAACAGGGAATGCAAGCCAAAAATTAAAAATAAAATATAAAATGAAAATGAAACAAAAAATTGGTTTCCTAAAAACAACCCAAATAAAAAATATCTGAATTATCGAAGAGAGAGACCATTTAAAAATGTTGATATATAAAGATTTATATATTATAATACAAGTTGTTCGTTCAATAGCCTATTTAAAAGCAAATTGAATTATGCAATCTAGTTTTAAATTAAGTTTTTGAAATTCTTATAAATATGGGTTTTTCTGCATTTATGAAAAACAAAAAACGTTTACAATTATAAATTATTAATCTATTATTTTCAACTACTAATAAACAAGATTTTATTTTTATTTAAGGATAATTTTATTTTAAATCAAACACTTTTTGCTAGATGTTGGTCATGTGGAAGCTATTCCTGGAAGAAACATATATATAATAATATTACTTTTGGCAAGTCGGCATAGTAAAATTTTGTTAGTAAGAATTTTCCGGTTGGGCGGCTCCGGGTTTGAGCCTTAAACACGCAAGTCATTTGACGGACTTGTCGGGCCATTCCACACGTTTCGGCCAGAGGCAACTGCGTGGTGCTCCAGCGACGGGAATGGAATGGTTTGGACTGGTTCTGGTACTGGGGACAGGACATGAATATCAACAACGAGGAGCAGCGAGCGGGAAAAGGACTTCACTCAATTTGACAAACATGACACAGAAAGCCCCGGAGCTGACTTGCAGTTTGGCCTGGACAGACACTCAAGCGGTTCAGCAACTGCGTAGCAGGTCGTCCTGGTCGTCCTGCGCCGCCTCCCAGCCACCATTGGCAATTAAATTTTTAAAATGCCATTTCGAAAGCTATTTTGTGCGCCTATGCGAAGCAAAAACGACAACTGCGTGCTCGACAGGACCGGGGCCAAGCAATTGTCCCGGGACAAGCGGCGGACAACGGCAATATTTGCACAGAATAAACCTAAATTGAATTTGAGTTAGAAATGGGTGCAGAGTATCTCCGACATGATTTGTGGCCGAGCCAAGCATACTTACCGTTTTCTAAGGCAAAGGGTATTTTCATTTTGCCACGAAATGTGCAACACATAATGCAGTTATATGAGTATATATAGTCTGTCGCTTTTTTCTTTAAACAACTTTTATGTATTGCAATATTTTATATATTTACTATACCATATATGGTGGATTTTATTCACTCTCACTCACGAATAATCTTACATTGAATTACTGAATAAGCCTTTCGAACGAAAATGAAACTTTCGCCCAAATAACCTTGGATCCTTTGTAGATATTCTGTAAAATGGAAACACGTTTCAAATAAATTTTTAAAAAGATTTATTTATAAAATTATTTACCATGAATATTCTAATTTACAATATTATATAATATCACAATACATATGCTTGATAGGGTGTTGCATCGTCGTCTCACCGCAGATAACTGTTCTTTCTGGGGCTTTCCTTTTGGCAAGTATCTGCAACTCATGTGCTGTCGGGGACCTGGTTGCAGGTTATTCAATTTTCTGCGCCTTTGTTTTGCTTGCAACTTTCGCATTGCCGCTGAATCACTTGACTCGCCCCCGCTGCTTGTGCAACTGCCTTGTGCCATCAGCGGCCAGTGACAGTTCCCATCGAGCCCCCGGCCCCAACCCCTCCCCCCCCCTCCTTTGGGTAACTCAAGGACCCTGCTCGAATGCAGTTGCCACTTGCTCCTCTTGGCCGCCAGTCAAGTGGGTCTCCGTCTCCGTCTCCCTCTCCTCCCCTCTCTCTCTCTCTCTCTGTCCGTGTCCCTGTGCCTGCCCCAAAGTCCGATTCGACTTGAACTCGTTTCGCTTGAGACTTTAGGCGAATTTTGCCTGCATTGCAATTTCTCACAATCTTGTATCTTATTGTTCTTTGTATTCTCTCCCTCTCACTCTTTCTCTCGCTCTCTCTCTGTTTTGTTTTCCCTTTTTTTGTAATTTAATTGCCAATTTTGACAATTTTTCACTTTTCCCCTTTGGGGCAAGCGTTGAAGAGGGGCTCAGGGGGTTTTCTGCTGCTGGCGCAAAGCTTTTGCCAAAATTTGCCAAAAGAAATGGAATTTTCTTTTATAATTTGAATTAAGGCACAATGATTTCGCAGTAAAAATCGATTATCGTAGAAAGTGGAAAAAAGAACTTGCCAAGAAAAGTACTTGAAAATTTGCAGAACAAAAAAAAAATAAATAAATAAATAATTGAAAACAAAATACTTACTCTGTAAACAGTACAGTATATATTATAATAAATGTATTTACTTTATGAGGTCACAACTACGTGAGGTCATAGCTACGTTACACATTTAAAAACCGATAGTAATATAATCATAATAGTATAATAATTTCATGACTTTTCCATAATTTATTGAGTTTCAACGAAGAAAATCATTACACGTTTTAAAAAAACTATAGTAACAATTAAATGAATAGAATATTGTGAATCATAAGAATAATTTCATGACTTTTCCATAATTTATTGAGTTTCAAAGAGAAAACAGTAATTAGAAGCCCTTTATAAATTTAGCTTTAAGCTTGGGTTTCTGGGCACAAATAATCTTAACAAGTTTGAAATGTCACACTATATAAATATATATTTCATACTTGCCACAATATGAGTCCATTGTGTTGTGCTTCATATAAAGTATGTGGATATAATCACAAGCAGATCGAAACTTCCGCTCCATTGTAAATGCAAATCAGTATATTTATATAAAAAAAACCTATATATATATATAAAGTATTTACATATGTATATTAAACCCGCTATTTATGCTGTTCATGCAGAACAAGAATAGAATACAAACAGCAAAACTGCGGCGCACGACAACACAACCAACAACCAACAACCAACAACAACAACCAACAACAACAACAACAACAACAACAGCAGCTATACAAATGGAAGTCAAACGAAACCTTAACATAACACATGATAAATTTATGGTTATCAGAAAGTCCAATACTTACCCAGACACTGTACATGAAAACCCAAACCCAGTTCGTCTGCAGCTCGCCTATAGGAAACGAATGCTAATGGGTTAAGCGTACTTTCCTTACACACACATATATATCTCTATATGGTATCAGCAGTACATATATAACGCATTATATATAATATAGCATTTTTTTTTTATCACTAATGCTCTTTAGTCGCTTTATAATTCGCCTTGTTGTAGATATACAAATTGCTCAAATGCTTTTTCAATGAGTACACTAGTTTTTATAAAGAAAACTTTTGCGAAATTTACTTTACTCACTCATTAAAAAGTTTGCTTTTTTAACCCGATTTCCTTGAAACAAGTTAAGTTAAATTGAAGAAACAAAATGTATTTTTCGAAAGTCAAAAGAAATAAGCTAATCAATAAGAGGAAATATAAAAATATTATCATAATTATAATTTAAATCAATTAACTAGTTGGATTAACTGGAATATTTTGTAAAAAATGTATATTTATTAAATCATGATATACCAGTTACCTATAAAATTGAATGAATGCGATATCTAGAAGAATATATGTATGTTTATGAATGTAAGCAGATAACTGTAAATCCCCATAGATTGGCTGTGATAAAAATCAGCGCCACATAACGTGTTATACAGACATTAAAGAATCCGACAAGCACTCAATAGATCGACAGTTATTAAAAAATCATTTAGCTGCCATGCAACAGGGCTTTGGGCCATAAAAAGAGGCCTAGATTAAGCGGCCGCTGACACGTTAAATAGATAAGGGCCAAAATGGTGTCAAAACACCCAAAATATGAGTCAAGTGGCCACTGCGAAATAATAAATGACGGGCAATTTTATATTTGCAACACAATAATTCTGTATTCCAAGAGAATGTTCTAAACAAGTCCTTAAAAGACTTAAGAACCGTTGCCAACGTATTATCTGCAATATTTTAATATTCCCTAAGAGCTTTTCACACCTAATTTTCTCCAACTTGCACAAACTGTTGCGTTGTTAAGTTTTCGCCCTAGTTTGACTTGAGACACACCCAGCCCAATTATGGGTGTGGGGGGAGGCGCAACAGTTGCCCCATTGGCTGCCCCCAAAGTCGGGCAACATTTGTGGCTTTTGTGCCTGTGCGTGCCTTCGATTGATGACGGCTTTTTAGTCGTCTTTTGTTCAGCTGAGAAATCACCAAAATCCTTTTAAGCACAATACAGTGGGCTACGAAGGCAAAAAAGTTATGTGCAATAAGTTGAGAATTTTCAAATTACCATAATAATCATAATAATTGTGTTTATTTAATGTTGAATTTAATGTGAATAGGGTTTAAAGTTAGGGAAAATTTGAACTTGGCTGCAAATTAATTAAAGTCTTTCTTAAAGTAGCTTAAAAGCTTTTCATATTTTTAATTAAAATTAGATACAAATAGGTGTTTTTTTTTTTATCATAAATACCAATATATATTTATTATTCTATTTCTATTTACCTTATTTATTGTATTCATCTTTTTTTAACTAGTCAATTAAGCCGTTTGGCCAACTGTACAGTGCCTACCATTAGACTAATTGACAATGGACAGCGATAATATGGTAGCCCGCCTAACTAATTTGTATTAATCAGTTTTATAGACTTGATTTGGCTTTGATTTGGGCATTTAACTATTAAGTAACTTTGAATAGGCCCAAAATGGGCACTATGCAGTTATAATGAATATCTCTGCAATATTCATAACTGCAGGTATTTGATAACTATAAATCATAAAGGGAAAATAAAAGATAGTGAATACAAATATATATAAGTGAATCATATAAATTAGCATTTGACAGCTGGTTTTGACCCTGGTGATATGTGCTATTTACTTAGTGAATCAATAGGAAAAAAAAGATATTTAAATATGACAATAATCTTATTGATAAGACAAGCCTGTTGGTGCCACCAAAGTAGATAAAGTATCCGAGTGTCTCATGGTTTATATTCCACATATAAAAAAAATTTGTATTGATAATTAAATTTTTTAGATATACCCATTAATGATAGGCCCAACTTTTTATTAGAATTGTATATCTTTTTTTTTTTTTTTTTATTTAGAAATAAGTTTTCTCATCTAGATAAATGTGATTAAATAATGGCATTATGTATTCAGGCATGAAATAACTATAGGTATCGGCAAATACATATTAAATGATTATGGCCTTCATTTGATTACACTTATTAATCGCAGATCTATAAAAACACAACTTGCATCATTTTAACATTTCGATTTCGTTTACTATTTGAGCATAAAAAGAAAAACATTCCATAAAATACTTCTAGCACGTTCCGTGGCTGTTATATTGGATGATATATGAAAGCGCTTGATACACTATAACTCATTGGGGCATGAAGACATTTAGGAGATGGAATTTGCAGTTCTCTTCAGGTCTTGCCAACGCTTGCTAATCCATTAAATTTGAAATATGATTTCGCCAGCGACTTTACAACCATTTCGGTGGCGCAAATGGAGGCGTCGCTCGGAATTTCGCTTACATTTTGGACAAATGCAATAAGTTTTGTGCCAAGTCGAGGATGGGTTTTGGGCTTGGGCTAGGGCTAGGGCTAGGGTATGGGTTTGGGTCAGGGTTTGGGGCCGACACAAATCATGCGAAAAGTTTGCTTCTTCCTCGCATGATTCAGTTTCACTTTTGCTCCGCCACTTGGCTTCTTTGTGCTTGTGTATATGTATGTGAGCACGTTGCCCCCTCCCCTGTCTCCCCCCGAATTATTACGCAATTGTTGATTCCGCCCACATATGGAATCATCTGCTCGCCACAGTGGGGCATATTTTATGAGCTGGCAGCGACGCCTGGCGTCGGGATTATGAGTGAAGTGAATTGAAATAGAGCTGGGATCGCGCTCAAAAGGGACCTCTTCAAGTTGTCCTTTGACCGCAATGTGAAAGAACGTCGCACATTTTAAGTGCATTAGCCATTGCCGCAGTCTCCAGTTTGGCTTTGTTCTGCAGCTTGATTTGAATTTAAAAATCATTTTTGTACAGTGGGTGGCAAATGCATATTTACAGATGTTTTACAATTTTCGTAACGTATACAAACATTTGTTTAAAATGCTATTATATTTGATTCGGTATTTTCGAATGAATATTTGCGAAAGTATTTGAGTACAGTAGATGCTCGCAAATTGAAACTCTTCAGTTCTCGAGGTTGATTTATTTTTATTTTAATAATATCCAAAAGGCATCTTTTGCATTGTAGTTCTGATATTTGTGCAAACACGTTAAATACAAATAATAAGGTAGATTTGCTTTCTTAATATTTTCGGAACAACCTCAACAGTTGTTCAATACATGCTTTTAAGAAATAATTAATATCTGCTATAAAGTTCTATTTATAGCACAATTGTATTTGAACATATAAATAGATTTCTTTGGGAAATATCATGTATGCAAAATACTTGCATGGGAAATGGATTTTATTTTGTCGGGGATTTAATGTTATACGCAAGGACATTGCGGGAATACCACTGACATTCGAGTCGCCAGAGCGCCTTCAGTTCTCGTCTGTTTCATTTTCAATATACCCTTTCCCACTTGGCACCCACTTGTGGTATTTTTCTTGCTCCACTCTGCCCGCTGCCACACCCACAATTTAATATCTGCATTGTGTTGTTGTTTATGTGTCTGTCTGTTGTTTTGTGTGTGTGTTGCCTTTCTTCTCTATATATATATATATGTATATCTATTTTTTTTTTATTTGTAATTTTGTGAGCCCAGAGGGCGAGCGGAATTGTCATGTAAATGGGTTAAGTTCTGACACTAAATTGTTTTCACAAAGCCTTTTGCTTAGTTTTTAGTTTTATTGTTTCGACATGTTGTAAAATGAATTTTCATTCAAAGCTTTTGCTATGCTTTTCTCTTGATCCTTTTGCTTATTTTCTCATTTTATTCATTAAATTTCCACAATTGCCGCTGGGCAAAATAAGATATTCCCTTGTTTATAGATAAATTGTATTGTTTGCAATTAAATTTATATTGAACATTGTTTTTGGCATTTTATAGATTAAGTGCATAGCCTGTGTTAAAGGGAGCATATTAAAATAAATATATATTCGTAACTAAACGGCTTCAAAGCGAAAAACTAGTTATGGAAAATGCAAATTTTCTAAAGGGAAAGCTCGTAAAAGCATTGTTAAACTTCAACTCTGAACTCTTGGGCGCGGTTTAATTGCAATGTAAGCTTCCTATTCCCTTAACCGCTCGACATGCATACAATTATTTAGATATAGGAACTCATTGTTGAGCACCAAAGTCCATATGCAAAAGCGGCGCCCAACTTCGGCCAGCGTCATGCTGAGCACAGCGAAAAAACATTTAAAATTGGCCATTGAACTTTCATATCAGCAACTGGCGAAATGCTTTTGAAAATGCTTAAACACGCGAACAAGCAACGGCCACGCCCACTTATAATTGGCAGAGTTTGTGGAAGAAAAACCGAAGCAACTAGAAATAGAGGGAGGAAATGTACAACATTGCCTTATCGGGGCCAATGCTACCGAGTTTCGCTCTAGTTTATTATAAATTCATTAGATATATGGGTAAATATGTATATACAAACATTAAAAAGATATCGATAATATACTTATCGACATGCTCATAAATAACAAAGAGATTGCATTTTAGAAGCTAATTTTAGTTGTCATTAATGTAAAACACAACAAATAAATTACAGATTTTTTTTTTTCTAATTTATCATAATTCTATTCCAAAAAACATATAATAAATAAAGTGAGCTAAAAACATCACATGTCGCTTTAAAGTTGTGTTTACAGGGTATGCGAGCTCAACGCAAGCTGAACTTTCGCATGTTGCTGACATGCTAACCCACTACCCCACTACTTCCGTCCCCCACTCCGACCCCCAGTGTACTGTAAATGCATTCTAAGTGGCGAGCAGTTTGCAAGTGATTAACATTTAGTTAAATGGTCTAAAATAGTCCATTAGTGGCAGCTAAGAGCGCAAATAAAATCTATATATAATGCATTTTAAGCGGCGCAACTGTTTTATGAGATAATATTATTATAAGACACATTTTGCTTTCTAGATACCTATCCCTTTCCAAGATTTCCTCTCTGAGTTTTCGGTTCATATAAATGGCAATCAATTGAAATTACGGGAAGGGCTTGTTTCCACTTGTAATACACAGTTTGTTATCATTTATCGGTATTTTTTTTCTTTTATTATCATTGTATAAATGGACACCTCCTCGAGCACCCTGCCTCAATTAGCTGACACTATCTGTACATCAAAAAAAAAAGCACGAAAAGAACAAATACTTTGACGTCTGATGAATAGATTTTTAAGCCAGTTTCCGCTGCCCTTTAATTGAATTGATAACAGTTTTCAATTGTTTTCCAAATATAATTATATGCCATGTATATAGAGGGTGCCTGATAGCATTATCTTCATACTCTGAGTCCGTTCAACAGCTGCGTATTTAAAATGATGAAATGCTTTTTATCTAATTCGTTGAGGCCAATTCTGACCAACAATCATTCAAATTTGAAATGACAGTACAGCTTTTTTTTGAATAATTAAAAATATTCTTGCTTTAAACATAACTGCGCTTGAAACTGCGGCCTTACATCAGAACCCTATCTATATTTACCCAATTTATTTATTAATTATTCTCCGTTTTTTTTTTTCAGATGCGCGATGCGCTAAAAACACAAATATGGCAAAACCTGCAATAAATGTGAGTTGTATAAATTTATAAAAATTCCATAGAAGCGACAAGATTTTATGATACTTTTTTCGACACACCCTCAAACAAAGAAGAAGTGAAATAAAACAAACTAACTTTTATTTATATAATATTCATTTTATTTAAATTTTCTCTAGATAACACTGCTTTGCCGGCACGTGATTCTACCGCCCCGCCCAGCACAGCCGCCCACAGCGTAAAACAATCAGAAGTAACAAAAAACAAAGGTGGTAAAAAAATTAAAATAAAGCAAAAAAAATAGAGAACAATGCTTGCAAAGCGAATCCAGAATAAACCAAAAAAACTGAATTCAGCAAAAGAAAAATATAATTTTAAAAAATTGCAATCAAAACCAAGCGAATGAAATCAAAATACCAAAGAAGAGATACAAGACCAACACGTAAAAAACGAAAACAAAAACAACACAAAAACCAAAACACAACAACAACAACAACAACAAGAACTACAAATGCTTCTGCCACAGGCCAAAGATACGAAAATAAGTGGCAATCTCAGCAACAAAATGGCGCTGGGCAAATCCATTAAAATGTACCTGACCATATTCGTAGCCACGACCTGCATCTATATGGTGCTCTACCAGTACCACATGTCCCGACAGCCCCTCGCCACCAACGAGGTCGTCAAGGTGAGTGTCCCCAGCACAAGCAAGTTTCAGATAGAAAGCCATAGATATTCAATATGTATGCCATAGATAACACTTCTGATAAGACCCAGCACCAATCGGTTTCCCATGTTTTGCTTGTCCTTGACGAACCAGCAAGTTCGTGTTAACCAAGTAGTGACAAAAACAAAGAAAAACCCAACAATGACCGATAGCTTAATAGATTTCACACTCTTTGAATGCATAAAGTAGTTGTATATTTGTAAATATTTTTAGAGTGATAAACAGATTAAATAATTAATTGCATGCCTGACAGCTGTCTGATTCTGTTAATGCAATAGATAAGCCACAATAATACACCAAATTTATTGACAGAAAAACAATACTAAGCGATTTCAAATGAGATGCTAGTTTGACAGCAGGAGCGATTATTAAGTTATGAAATTCAATTGAAAATCTGAAGAATAACATTTTTACATTTTTAAGAAATTAATTGAGATAGTCAATAATAGCAAAGTGGAAGAAAAACCAAACTTACCTAAAAGTCAGTTAGCTTAGTTCTGTTGTTTTCTTCTCTAATCGCTTCTTTCTGCGCTTTTCGCAAATATCAACTACTTTGTACGGAAAGAAATAAATAATAGTTGATGCTATAATATTATAAAAATTGTAATTAATTTTATAGAAATATTGAATCGATTCCGTTTAAGATTATTTGATAGTCCAAAACATAGTTGTATAAATATTAAAAGTATGCTCTATTTGCCTAAGAAAGTCTTTATTATATGTATACATTTTACATCAATCTCATATTACTATGTATCTTTTGTTCTTGTTCTAAAACTATGCCTAACTGGAAAAACCAAAATCATCAATATGCATTTACAAATGGTGTAGCATCCCGAAAAATCATCATCATCATCATCGTCATACATCGCATCATATTTGTGGGCGCCCATGTTGAGCAACTCCTCCTCCATAAATGCGACAATGGGACAGGTGCATGCCACAGACGTGTCCTCATCCGCAACCACCTCTGTTTCTGCCTCTGGCTCGTCCTTCTTCTCGACGGTTTCATTGCCACTGACATTGTCATCAGCCTCAGACGCCAACAACAAAAGCATCTCCACACCAACAACAACAACAACAACAACAACAATAAGAACGACAACAACAACAGTGGCCAATGCTGCTCTAGCTACAACAACAACAACAACAACAACTCCAAAACTTAAAACAACAACAGCTACCCAACCCAGCCACGCCCACAAATTAATGGGAAGATCAACGGGCGCCGATCATAAAATACGTTCCACATTTGTTGCCGTTTCCGAGCCCGTAAATATTTGTTTTCTTTCAACACATTCCTGCAAATGTTTCAGACACCTCATAACAAAAAAAAAAAAACGAAGTTCAACTAATTAGTTTTAAGTCACATTTTCTTTATCATCTTGCAAGCGTTTTTTCATATTTATCTTAAGAATTGCGTTGCCAGCTTTTCAGCTCGTTGTTTACCCGTGTTTTAACTATTACTATATTATTTAGTTCTCCGATGCTACGTAGTGTACATAATGTGCATAATGCAGATAGATAGTTGCGTATATTGCGCTTGTCCTTTTTTTAAATGCGAGTTTCTGCACTTGGCATATTTGCTGCAGCTGTCTGCTCCATTGACGCCATTCGCTTTGGTTGCGCTTGTTTATTTCTTTTGCCCGTTTTCCAATTTTCCTAATTGCTTTTTTAAGTTGCCCGACTGCAGGGCACAAGTGCGTTTCATTTCCATTGAAAGTGGGCAAAGGGGTGGGGGAGGGGGAGGCGAGCAACCCGTAACCATTACCCGTTACTTTCAAGTTTACATGTAGTCTATGCGCTTGGAATCGTTTTCCAGGGCCCCCAAAGCTTGTAGTTAAATTCGCCCTGGCTTTATATGCAATCTTCTCGGAAATTAAATCAAGATTTGAACTGTCAACTTTTGTATAGTTGAAATTTCCTAAAGAACAAATTTAATGGAAGGGAGAAAATGTCTTGGATTTCTTACAATGGGCTTTATAATTTTTGTGTAAAATTTAAAAAAAATTAAATGCAAAGTCTTCTCGAAAATTAAAAAAAAAAAAGATTTAGATATTATTTAACTGCAAGGAGCCATGCTAAAGAAAAAACTTTAATGCATTAAATTATTGATTAACAATTAATATTACTAATTATAATCAGTTATTCCGTCAGTTGCTCAGCCAGTGCAAAACAAATAAATGCTATATAAGTTCTATATATATACATGATTCTTTTGTTATGCATTAATATATTCGTATCGATTTTTAATGCAATACTTTGAGAATTTTTTTTGACAAAAAACAATGAATATAAGCTGATATTAGAGAACAATTTGCACTAATTTCAGTCAGTGTCAGTGTCAGTCATTCTTAGTATATATATAGATGATTCTTTAGTTTTCCCTTGGCTATATGCTTGAAGTCTTGTAATGCGATTATGACGAGCTCATTTTAATATCATTTATGCACCTGACGCCCACCTAATGGATTGATGGATGGTCTGTTCGGTGTCTGACTTAGCATTGACCTTACCTGACATGTCCACATGATAAATTAGCCAACTCATTGGAGCATTGTCATCAGCTGATGAGCAAACGCATTTTGTGCGCTCTGTTTGCCAAGTTAAGTCTGTTTGTTTCGATTGTTGTCGTTAAGTACCTGAGTATCCGTATCTCTCATATTTGATGTCATTGAAACTATGTAATTAGCAATTTGCAGCTGCACTTTGCGGCTGGTTGGCCAATTACTAATTTGTCCATAATATGGCTATAAAGGGGCCAACGCTTGCCACGCAAATTACACTATTTGTTTGGCCAGGTTTCATACACACGTACACACGCACACATTCGCAAATTGCAAATCAGTTGAGGGTGTAATAAACTGGTGCATGGGTTTTTAGGTTAATCAGATGCAATATATCAGATGGCACTCCATAGCCGCCTCCCAAATTATAAATAATATGCAAACAAAAAGATTCTCTATGCGAAATTTGCATGAGTCTAATTTGAAAATTGCTCATTGCGCATTGAAACCTAAAAACCGAAACCGCGTACAACAACAAAACCAACAAAAGAAGCAACAACAAAATCCACCGCCATTGAATGGCATCAAGCTAGGGGGTGTTCCAGTTCCAGGCACTGGGCGGCCAGGGTAGCGTGGGGTGGGGTGGGAGGTCTCACCATGATGATCCAGTTTCTAAAATGCATGCAAAGTGCAAGCCAATTGAAAAAGATTCCCGCATTTGTGGGTTTCTCTTAGTTAGCAGTTATGTCTACGGATGCTCTACAGTCAATGTCAGCGGCAGGTTCCATTGGTTATTAGCAGGCGGTTGGCCAATTGCCGAAGGTGTTGCATAAATGTTTATGTTAAGTGTAGCACATAATTGAGGACGCTTTGAGCACAACTGAAGTGATTTGAATATCTAAAGTTGAGTCAAACTTGACCGCAAGTCACAAGTCAACAAATTAGAGTATAGCTGAGATCGGAACTTAATTGCACTGTTGATTAAATTTACATTTTATTCGATTTGTTTATGGTTTAAATTGATATTGTAATTTCTGTAAATAAAATTGTAATATATTTTTTAATCATTATTTAATTGACAAAACAATCAAATTAAAAAAGAGAAAAATTTAAAATGTAGTGGCTTTACATTATAGCTTTTAGATATTTAAATTTGTTTAAAATTAAAATGCTTTAAACGTTGGTAATCTTAAGTTTTTGCATTTGACACATATTTCGTATTTCTAATATCTAACATAGAACTAAATAAATAAATAATAATAATAATAATAATAATTAAAAAATTAATAATAATAAAAACAATAAATAAAATAAATTAATAAAACCCAGGCATAAAATAACATAGAACTTAAATTTATCTAATGAGAGAAAAAACACGAATTTGACGTACTTTGCAAATTCCATTTGTTGCACTTAAAAGAATTGACCACAACATAAATTCCGTGCGTTCCGCTATAAAGAACCGAACAATAGTTCCGAGCCAGTTCAACAATTGGCCATACCAAAAGCCATAAATACATCCCGCATTGACTGATATACGGTATAGGACATGAACTTGGTCAGTGCTGGCGGCTAAAATGCGGCTTGTGTGTGTGCCAATTTTGAGTCGCTACTGCTTTGCATGCAGTTCCATTATTATTATTTCTATTATTTTTTCGTTTCAACATTTTTGAATTGCATTTCTCTGCTTCAGTGGCTTTTATTTATTTGAATGTCTGTGTTTATTTTGCAAATAAATTTGAATGCATTTTTGTGTGTCAACAATGGACAATTTGCAAAGTGCGCGGCGGCAATATTTATTTGCCACACCAGCAGCAGTTGCACGCGTGTGTGTGTGTGTGTGTGTGTGTAGCATTTGAGTGGCCTGCTTAAAGTATATAGCATAACGAGTAACCCAACGGAACACTGACACGCAGCTAAACCCGGTCAACTAGTCAACTAGTCAACTATTCAACTAGTTAACGGCTTGCCTGCGGATTAATTTGCATAATTGCTCATAAAGCGGCAGCTCACGCCGCGTTACGCATGTAAACACACACACACACACACACACACACCCCGCACATTATATATAGACAATCGAGTATAGAGAGCCTTCATTGTCATTATTTAATACCACAACTCTTGCCTATCGTAGCCGCCACTATATATCATCACGCCCACTTACCGACGCCCCGAACAGCTAGCGGAGCTGACACGACTCGGCTATACGCTGAAGCATGTGCTCAACCTGCTCTGGCTGGTCATCGAGGATGCGAACAAGACGAACCCGCTGGTCGCGCACACCCTGGACCGCATCGGAGTGCCCTACGAGTACCTGGTCGGTGGGTATTGTCGGCAAACATGCTTAGCGTCCATTTTGAGTGCTATTAACGACCATCCACAGCGCCCATGCCCGAGCAATATAAGCTGACGAAGCGCGCCAAGCCCCGCGGCGTCTCCAACCGTAATCGAGGACTCGACTATCTGCGCGCCAATGCCACCGAGGGGGTGCTCTATTTTGCCGACGACGATAACACCTACGATGTTAACATATTTGAACAGGTGTGTAGCTGAAAGGTCAGGGCCAAAAGTGTCCATACCCATAATATTTGTACAAGAGAATTTAATGCACTCCGACATATTTGCTTCAAGCAAGCCTGATATATCTTCCTGTGCTTTTTCCCCCAACCGAGAAATGAAATAAGAATATTGTTATTTGAATTTATGAAAATCGCAAAGAAAGGCGATGCTTTAGTGAGAGAAAGCAAGTGTGTAAGAGAGGGAGGGAAGAGAGGGAGAATAAAAATGTGATATAGAAAGAAGCAAATGCCTTTCTATGCGATTTTCATAAATTCAGAGAATTACAGAGAACTTTTACTGCTGAAACAAAAGCCAACTAATACCCAATTCCCTGCAGATGCGCTATACCAAGAAGGTAGCGATGTGGCCCGTCGGCCTGGTCACCAAGACCGGCGTTAGCACTCCGATTATACGCGGGGGCAAGCTGGATGGCTACTACGATGGCTGGATAGGCGGACGCAAATACGCCGTGGACATGGCCGGCTTCGCTGTGAGCGTCAAGTTCCTGCACGAGCGGCCGCTTGCGAAGATGCCCTTCAGGCCGGGCTACGAGGAGGACGGCTTTCTGCGCAGCCTGGAGCCGCTGCAGAGCAACGAGATTGAGCTGCTGGCCGACGAATGCAGGGAGGTAAGTGGCCGAGACGAGGCTGATGTTTGGCCAACTAAAGCCCATTGTCCGCCCTCTACCTAGATACTCACCTGGCACACGCAGACGAAAAAGAATCCGGCTGCCCAGCCGTTCAACAGGACGCGCTACGGGAACACGAATTTGGCGTTCATTGAGAAGCTGCTGGTGCGCCCGTAGGACGGGGGACCGGCCACTTTTGTCCACGTGTAGTTAGGCTCTTTAGTTAGGTATCTAATGCGATTACGATTGCGAAACGATTGTGTACGCAGCGAGTGAGCTCACAAAGTGTCCACGACTTTGACCAGTTGTACAAGTACAATCTTGTGTTTAAGTCGTCTCTTTATACCGACTATCATTAGGTTCGCACCGTGTAAGGCCTGTAAATTATAAACGTAACCGTAGCTCGCACACACACACACACACACACACACAGAGATAGACGCATACATATGTACGTAACTTAGTTAGGCTCTAAGCGCACAAGTTGATACGAGATTTGCAATCATTGCAACGGCTCTGGCTTGATTTGACCCCAGCCGGCGCAATTTACATAGCCTCAAATACCGTTGCACAGACAGTAGTATATATATATATATATATACCTCTTAAGTATTGTATATTTTAATGTTCCCAAGCTATTTTGTAAATATCTGCCGATCATGGTTTAAGATGGTCAATTTAATTTATTCGATAAGCGAAACGTATTTAAGTGCATTACTTTATGAAAGACAACAGGCTACATTTAAGGTTTAGTCAATAAGCTCAAATGTTTTTTGCAATTCAATCAGGATAATTCGTTAATGCGCGCGTCTCAACCACTCAATGCAATATATACCTATGGTTTCTGTTCCTAAAAAAAACACATTGTTATTTTGTTTCATTGTCATGACTTGCTAACTTTTGTAATTCTCAACTTGTTTACGCCACCTTTGTGATTAATTTACGTTGGGTGTTTTTATTGCAACTGTTCCGTGTTAATTTCGAAAATAGCCAGCCATATAAATTGTGGCATTAGTTCAAGGCCCAAGTCAAGCGAAGAAGCTATCCGAAATGCAAACAAACAGCGGCCAAAATGTGGGCCGCAACCATTTCAATAATGCATGCCGACGTCGTGGCACAGACCCTCAGACTGACAGACCGACTGAATGGCAGACAGACGGGCCGACACCACAGTTACAGTTACATTTACAGATAAAAAGAACTGGCCGACGATTTGGTCACATGGCCTGGGACCGCGGGACTTGAATCGCGTGTCAACTGATACCGTGGGCAATGACAATTGAACAGCGGAATTCTGCAAATAGTTTGGCAAATTACCGAAAAGACAACAACAACTCTCAGATAATGGCCTGGCTGATGGAATTCAATTACAAAAAGTGGCAACAAACAGTTGCATATATTACACAAAATAAAAGAGAAAGAAGAACAAAAGTAATTACCAACCAATATATAACTGAATGCTATTAACTGTTTACTCTGCATCTTGCACACACACAAAAGAAAAAGTGAAAAACGTTAGACAAAACAAGCCTATTTCAATATGAGTTCCAAATTGAAAATTAAATTAAATATTTTTATAGATTGTGCCCAAAAAGTATGCAACTGTGTAAATACAGAAAAGGTATTATATATAATGAGAATTTCTACTATTTATACAATTACACATACTTCTTAAGTATTTATGTACGAGTATTAAACGATATTTAGTTAGGAACTTACCAAATCTTTAAATAATAATAATTAACTAATCTCAAGGGTAAATCTTCGTGAAAAATATTCTTATAAATTCTTTGAAGCATAGTATATATTATAAAAATATTCTCGACTATTTCAACTCAAAATACAATTACAAAAAAAAAAAACAAAAGAAAACCAATCTACAATTACGAATAAACTATTCTCTTATTCAACAAAACACACACATTTTTAAATAAACAAAAATCTTTAAAAAACAAGGAACTTCAATCATTTTTGTGCAAAACAACAACAACATTTAATAAAATGATAAACATTTCTTAAATATGTCTAAACATAATTTTGAATATTTTTGTGGGCTGCTTAAAACTTTCTTCGATTATTTGTGGGTTTATTATAATTTTCTTTTCTAACTATTATATTTTGTTATTTTCTTTAAATATTTAAATAGAAACTAAATATACCATCCGTTAAAGCTTGAACATTTATTAACATTCTAAGTATTTTCTTGACATATATCGATTTACTTTGGACTAATTAAAGTGCAATAGAAATTTACGAAGCATGTTGGTGTTTATATATATATATATTTTTTTTTCGCAGGTCTTTTGTTTTTCACGTCTAGTGGCTCCAGGCGGCAACCTCAACTCGTTGACTTTGAGTTCCTGCAGTCGCTTTATATGCATAGAGAGAGGCCTCAGTAACATTATAACCCAGGCATATTTGTAGACTTTCAGCAAATTTGCCTGTTGTTGTTTTTGTTGTTGATTTTCATGAAACTCTCAATATTTTACGTGTATTTCCCATCGCTGTTTGAGAATTTTTCTTTCGAATTTCGTTCGAATCTAAATTTTGTTTATCTTTTTAAAATACCCATTTCATATTTTGTAGACAGCAACAGTAGAATTTTATAGGTGCAAAATAGGCCTTTTTCTAAAATAATTGTGCAAAGTTTTCAACTATAAAGCTTACAAATCATGGCACTAAATTGTTATACTAATTATAACTAAATATTAATGTTTAAAAATCTCTGTATTTAGTATTTCTTAATAGTTGAGTTTTTCTTTTAAAAAAAAACTTCGGATTAGGGATCAATTTATTATATTAGATACAATATTAGAATATGAATCGAATTGATATTTTCAACAACAAACCATTATTTTTTAACTACTAATACTTCCACCAAAATAGTTCTTGGAAATTAACATTTGTATAGACCCTATACCAATTATTTTGTAACTATTAAATTATTTTTTTTTACCAAATTTTGCTTATATATCAATTAATCTTTAAATTAGGGAAAAAAAATTATAATAAGTGAAATTGGAATAGTCGTATAATTAACTCTAGAAGTTATTTCAAATAATCTCTCGTTTGTATGTTATTTTATGACCTAAAGATAAGCGGGATGTAAGTAGATAAGTTCATAAGAAGTATGGGAACGACTTTGGTTTGTGATATAGTGCTGGCTTTAAAGCTAACATTGGTTGGTTCTCAGAGACTTACTTGACTGGTTGTGAAGAGATATCGCCGATATATAGTATTGGTCATTCGCCAAGAAAGTCGATTTATATCATAGATCAAGAGACAACATAACAAGCTGACATGCTTCAATATCGACTAAAAAGGGAGCTACGAAATGTCAACTAATCAAAAGTTGAAGCTACTTCAAGTGTGCGTTGAGTACCAAAAATAGAAGTTTTCTTTAGATTGCAAACACTTGTGAGGGACTCCTATGGATCCGTTGGTTTATAGTGCTTTAGATATCTGAACAATGGACTTTAAACTGCTCGCCAAAATGGTTCGCTCGACTGAGCCCGTTCTACTGGGGGGTACTAAAAAGATAACTCAACATCGATGGCTGCACGTGAAAGCTTATAGTTGCCTCTTCCCACTTGGTATGAATCAAACGCTGCAATGGCGTGTTGAGCGTTGACTCCTCCTTGGCGACCACATCGTTGCCAGCGCTAGCGCCACTAGCAGCACCACCAACACCGCCGCTAGCGCCAGCGACACCGACACCGGCAGCAGCACCACCGGCCGACGCAGCGGCCTCGTCCTTCGCCTGCTTGCCCGACAGCGAGCTACTCTCCGGTGTGATCGGCTGTCGCTCCAACATGACCAATGCCTGCTCGTTGTAGGTGCGATTGTCGATGGTCATCAGTATCTGATGGCCCGAACAGCTGTAATAGTTCACATCGAACCGCGACTCCGCATGATAGTTGCGCAGCAGATCCGCGTTCCGATTGAAGATGACGCCGTAGTGGCCCGTGCAGCTGGTTATCCAGATCGGATAGTTGGGCGTCTTCAGGCGCGAGCCCGGCTGCCTCGACTGATTGACGGCCGCCTGCCGGAGCATAAAAGCCTCATTCAATCCATCCCCCCATCAATCCGCACTCTCTACTCACGCTGGCGGACTCAATGTCCCAGAGCAGCAGCCCGATCATGCAGCGCTTCAGGACTCCGTACTGGGGCACGGCCTGCAAGTGAACGGAAAAACATAAAGAGCTCTAGCATGGTCTCAAATCATAGTCTCTCATAGCCTCCCACGCACATAGCTGTTCTCGTCGCCCACGTTGATGACCCCGTTGTGTATATAGGGCGTGGCACGGCCCGTCAGCAGCAGGGTGACTATCATCAGGGAGCCCTCCTCGTGGTTGCTCATCGTCAGCGGGGAGGACTTGGTCGAGTCCAGGTCCGTGCGCACTCTGGACGGCACCGCAATGGAAGAGAGCAGATCGTTATGGTTAGAGCAGATTCGGGATATATATATGGGGACACACTCTTTAGCTGAAATCTTACTTTCCCATCGAGCGTGTGAGTACAGCGCTATAAAGGAACAGCAGGGTGCCCGGCGTCTCCTCTTCTGTAAACTTTTAGATGGTATTAGGCAAATAGTTAGTCGCATCTGATATCATACAAACTAATACGCTCTGAAATCGCTGCAGTCTAAGCCTGCGGCGATTTCCGTAACTGGCATTCTTACGTATTTGAAATTGCGCTTCATAAAGTGTTCCAGCTCCTCGTTGGGCGAGACTGTGAAGGTGTAAAGCTATAAAGAAAGTTTCTGACTTACTCGAAGCGAGCTACAATGCTGGGAAATAATTATTAAAATCTGCCACAACATGCCAAGATTGCGAATAAAATTTACATTACAAATCTTTTGATTAATTCAAAATACACCTAATTCGCTTTTTGCGATTTTAAATATTCTATGAATTCCTGCTATGCCTTTTTTATGTCATGAATTTATTTTAAAACCTGTTTCTTCTATCAGTCGTTTTCGCGCGATTATATATTTTTAAATATGTGATTCCCCAAATTATAGATAAACTAAACTAAAAATAAAAAAAATTTAGATTGGTGGTTATCATTAATTGGAAATATATAACTAGAGAAATAATTTCTCAAAATAATGAATTTTACATGAATATTTCTTTTATGTCTATATTAGTTTTTCTTTTTTAATATTAATGAATTTCTGATATTTTTTATAATATATTTAATGAATTCAAAATGTGATTGTTTATTGCATACCTAATTCTCTTTTTACACGACTTTAAAATAGCTTTAGAAAGTTGAAATTTCTCTCTTTTTATCGAAATTGATTTGATTTAACACGATTTTAAATATTCTGTGAATTCCTTTTATGGGTTTCTTTTATTCTCATCCGTTACAAATTTTAAATTGTAACATTGCTTTATATATTATAAGTAATGAATGGGAAATAGAGATAATAATAGAGAAATATCTTTGGAAAATGGTGAAAATAAATCAAGCAAAAGCTGTGATATTGCAGTCTTCGCGAACTTAAAATTTGTTTATGTTTATATTAGTTTTAGCTTTTGTTATTGATGCATTTCTTGTTACTTTTTCAAGCTCGGAAATTAAATTTTCAAGTTAACTTCAACTAGAATTTTTGAACAGGAATTTGTTATTGTACTTTTAAGTTACTTTTTTTTTTTTTTTTTTTTTACTATTAATGGTGTAAAAAGAGATTTGGGTATATGTTTTGCAAAACGATTTCCCTGGCTTGAGCCCGTATTTGGCTTTCCAATCCAAGGAAATCAATAGAAATCAATTATGCAATCGGTGGGCTCACCTTCTCGGTCACCGTGTCGTGAAAGTAGCTGGCGCTGTGATCCACAAACACCTCATCCTCCGAGGGCAGCACCATGGTAACCTTGCCCTTATCCGAAATAATGCGCAGTATCTCGACCAGGGCGTTAAAGAGCGCATCCCGCTGCAGCTCAGCCGTGGCCAGCAGGGGACTAAAAAAAAAAAGAAGCACAGGCCAATTAACTTGTTCCCGGCATTCCCGTGCTGGACATGACGCACTCGACCGTGGCGGCCGCCCGGCTGCTCTTCCGGGCGAAGAGCAGGTACTTCAGTATGAAGCCCTGCACCACGGACAGCATGCCGCGCGTGGCATTCCGCGGCGAGCGCAGCCCGTACGCCAGATCCTCCTTGGGCGGTGCCCCGAACACAAAGGACGTCTGCAGCCACTCGGCCCGCATGGGTATCGCGGCGGTGCCGAAGACCAGCTTGCGCAGCTCCTAAAGTTGACGAGGATTGAGTGGAGTCCAAGTGCATTAGAGGATCGCCGTTTACCGTTGCCAGCTCAGCGGTGATGGGCGTGCCGCCCTGCATCAGAAACTCCTTGTTCATGGTGCTAATTGGTTGCCGAGCTATCCGCTTTTCCGTTCAGCTAATTTCGATTTCCGCTCGAGACCTTTGCTTCGTTGCGCGACCTGTCTGCAAATGTTGCAGCGAAAGGCTTGCCCCGGCTGGTTATAGAGCTGCCCCTGGGCTCGGAGCTTCGCCTGACTGCCGCCAGACAGCCGACATTTCAGGCGCTTCACACTTCAGCGTTGATTTTTAATTTCATATTTAGTCGGGCCCAGCGACAACAACAACAACAACAGCAGCAACAGCCACACGTCACCAACAATGGGACGAAACGGGCAGCAATGAGATATATTTATACCATCGACTTGATATCTGGCTGGGCAAATTAAATAAACTATATTACAGGGTATTAGAACGCCAATGGATAGTTCATAAATAGATATAAATAAAAGGCCAAGGCAAAGAAAAATAACATGAGAGAGAAAATAAATTTAACCCAAATATGCACCCTAGCGTTAAGTGTGTTCATAAAAAGTACAAATGAACCTTATCTCAAACTTAAACTGTCTATTATTAAAAATTAAATTCCAGGGTAGGTCTTCAGTAACCTGCAGTTGCAATTTGTAACCACTTCGACTTCGATTTGACCCACTGTACGGCTTGACTCTGGCTTAGAGGACTTGGCTCACTTGTCTGTCAGTCAACGAAAGTAACTTTAAATGAAATTGAATTGAATTTAGTTCTGTGCGCACCACACGAGACCTGATATACTCGACGTGCCTAGGTATGTAAATGGTACCAGAAGTGAAAGTGCTATAGAGTGGAGCAGTTTGTGGCGCTCATCACCTGCCTGCATACAGATGTATATATACGTATATATAATGGCCAAGATTTTTGGCATGTTGAAGCCTGCCATGGCGCCCCACACAACCGGAAATATGTAGTTGTTGACGCCCATTTGTGCCTATTTCGGTGCAGAAATATGTGTGTTACTTAATAGTCGGCATTTCTCGCCATTTCAATGATGTGTGTCGTCCCGCAGGCACCCCAAGCGATTGCCCAATTTTAGCCGGTTAACAAGCTGAAAGAAGATACCCTGTGTTCCATGCCACAGTCGGAAATTGAACACAGCATTCAGGTACATTCAATTATAAAAGTAAGAGTGCTCTCTTTGGCTCGACTGAGAAGAACAAATCAAATCTGAAATAACTTATGAAATCCCATTCAACAAAATTGGTTGGTTCCTTGCAAAAGGTAAATTTGTATCCTGAACTCCTTAGTTAAGTAAGTTAATATCTATGAATCAGAAAACATTTTGTCTTCGTACTTCTTACGACTATGGCGTGACATTCAAAAATTCCCATTCATAAATGTTTAACAAATTCAAAAATCAAGAATTTTTAATATCTTTCGTTTAAACAGCGAGTTCAGCGAGTTCAGAAAGACATACCTTTTCAAGGTCGGACTTAATTAATCCGAGTTAAGGTCATTTAAAAATTAGAATGTTAAAGGAATTGGTTTAGGCAGTTTTTCTTTTTAAATATATACAACTTTTGGCACATTAAATTATCGTCAGCCGTCTTACACAGGGTATATTAAATTTGATTAGGCCTATTTTGACATTTTTCTCATTTAAAAAATCATATCGATTTGCTGTGTTTGGGATCCCAAGTGACGATGAATGTTGGTTAGCAATAACTGTTTGATTGAGCCAACCTTGGGCCAGTTAAAATACCTGACATTTGGATAGGTCTACAAATTGTTCATGTCTGTAACACTGCTAGATTCACACGGCTTTTATTGTGATACAAGTTTTTATATAGATTTCTGACACAACAATTTTGACAAGAATTTAAAAGCTAAGTGTTTGTTAGTGTGTGGTTAGTTAAAATAAAAAAAGGGTTTTGGCTAGTGAGTATATGCAATAGAAGTGTCTCTATTGCGTCATTTCTCTATCCTGTTTCATAATGTCACGCATAAGTGTCCTGGCCGAGGCCGGTGCACGTCCCACTAAATACAGAAAATTAAAGTACCAATTTATCACACGGAGCCTGAAGGCAGACTCCCACAAACGGTACTCAAAGTAAATGCGGCGGTATAACCAATTGACGAACTGCACCGGCGACCATTTCCTGTCCTTGTAAAGACAAAGCTGGGCATGGCGTGCCATGACGCGCGGCCGGTCCACCAGATCCCCATGCATATTGCCAATGGCGCGTACAGTGTTCAGATTGCGACTGAAAGACCATAAACATATAAATTATAATTGCTCGGTCAAGCTTATAATACGACTGCACTCACACCACGAAGAGCAGGCTGCGCGGCATTTCCTTAAGCGTGCTCATTATGATGTCGAAGTTTTCCTTGGCCATTTTCTGCACATGCTCGATATCTTCCTGCGTGAGTTTGCTGCGTATGCTGCCCCTATGTATAGTCATAGGCTGCTGGAAGAGCACCGCGGCAAACTTCATATGGTCGACAACATTCATCTTTCGCGCCGCGGCCTTCATTCTGTCCTCATCGCGAAGCACGGTGGCCTCCCAAAACTCACAGAGCGGGATGCGTACTTCCGCAGGCAGTTCCTCGTAAAGCCCATGATCCAATATTACGATGTTCGCAGTGCCATCTTGCTTACTTTTACGCACAAATACTAAGAACGAAATTTAAGGCTTTTTGCTAAAAGGCTCTCGACATGTTTCTATGATTACCCACTGTTGCCGGGATGTGGATCCGCGTGCACAAATCCAGTGTGGAAGATTTGCTCGGCAAACACAGTGAATAGCTTCAGGTCAATGTCAATCAAGCTGAGGTTTTCCCTCTTAATACCCTCAATGTTACTGACTTTCAGTCCGTCCATCCATTCCATAGTTAGCACACGCTGAATAAAATTTGATCAAATGGGCGCATTAGAATTGACTGCAATTGCGACTCACCGTCTTGGTGAGGCCCCAATGAATCTTCGGCACATGAACGTATCTCAAGCTCTTTAGATCCCTGGCGCAGCGCTCGGCGTTTCGGCCCTCCTGCTCAAAATTGAGCTCATGTATAAGATTCTTGCGCAGATCGTTTAGGATCCAACCAAAATTATAGTCCTTAAAGATGAGCTCAATTATGTCCTGCAGAAAGATAATAGTGGCCAAGTCGCTGATGAAACGCTTCTGTAAATCGCAGTATTGCACTTTGACGGCCACCTGATCGCCGTTTTTCAACTTCGCCTTGAACACCTGCGCCAGGCTGGCGGCCGCAATGGGATTGTAATCAAATTCCTGATAGATATCCTCGGGTAGCTGGCCAAAATCAGTGGCGAAAACCTCCTGAATATCGGCCTTCGATGTCGGAAGACATTCATCCTGCAGCTTTGATAGTATGCTCGTGTACTCAATGGGCAAAATGTGGTTGATGGCTGCAAATCCCTGACCCACTTTAATGTAGAGGCCACCATTTAGCAGGCACGTTTCCAATAGCCGCGTCGCACTCCTTCGGTGCACTTCCTTCATATTGGCCGCATACTGCGGATCCTTCTCGTTCAGCCCCAGATAGTCTAAGGCTATTAATACGGCCGTTTTCAATGATCTGACGAAACGCACAGATGCTCCGCAGTAGGTGAAATCGTTGACAATGCCATCGTAGGCCAGCGCCCCAGCTCCGGCCAGCAGAACCCCCAAACGCACGTACGACGAACTCTTCCATTTGCCTTCAGGCTTGATCTGCTTCTGTGAGGTGGAGGGTTTGCTACGGAATTCTCTTTTCCTGCACAGTTGCCTGTTACCAAAACCAAGCAACTGCCGCAGATTCTGCTGGTGTACATTAAATAAAAATCGCGATCCTATTAAAAATATTTTATACGCACTTACAGGTGTTCGTTGCATTCTTACGCAGAATTTTTTTTGTCGGATGAAAACATTGGCGAACAGCTGTTTACCTCACAGCTGTTTAAAAGGCAAGGAGGAGCAACATTAACATTACTGTGTCAGTAGCAGGTGAATGCTTTTGGTATAAATGTGTAATTAAACTTAAGCAGTTCTACACAAATTATGTATTAAGCTAAGCAACGCATCCGACTTTCAATTAAAATTTATTGACATTTTGAATTTGCTACCGCAAGTCGTTTGACAATGGTTTTTTTTTGACAGTCTGGTAGCCTTGGTAATCGTCATCGATAACCGACCAATTACCATAGTGTCTATCGAATTTTGCTGAAATTCGTTACCAGAGATGTCAGCTCCTTCGTAAGAATAAATTGTTTTAAGTAAATTAAACCGAATCATAAGCTATGCTATGCTAAAAATGCATTGAGCTGCTAAAAAATAGTTTGCCGCACATAGATTGGCCGAAGCTATTAACAGCTGCTTGCATAGCTAACTCTTCATTGGGCGACAGCCCTATCATTCTGTATACGAACGCCGCTTTGTTTGTTCCGCCGACACATCCAGTTCTATATATAGCGTGCAACTAAAACAATTCGGCATTGTTTACATTTAATAAACATATAGAGAAATCCCCTGCCTCGCTTGCCAGCTCTTAACCGTAATGTCGGGCACCATACTCGAAAATTTGAGCGGCAGAAAGCTGTCCATATTGGTCACCAGCCTGATGCTGTGTCAAGTGGCCTGCTTCCTGATGGGTGGCCTGTATGCGCCCGTGCCTGCTGGCCATCAGACCGTGGTGGGCATCAAATGTCGCGATGTGCCCGGCCGCCAGAACGACACTAACTTTTTTCTCTACTCGCGCGGGAACGGAGCTTGTGATTCTGTCCAGGATATTGACATCGAGCAGGACCCACTGAAGATGGCCAATCAATTGGTGTACGTGTTCCAAATGCCGCTGCCACGAGGCAACCGTACCCTGGAGTACTCACGCTGGCAGCAGAATCTCATTGGTGTGCTGCAGGTGGACATTGCGTACGACTCGTCTTCGGAACTGCGGGAGCCGCCCAACGAGCTCCAGCTGACAATCGACACACGGCTTGCCTATCGCAACAAACGGGATGCGGACACAGACTGGAAGCTGTATGCGCACAGCGTGGAGCAGCGCTATTTGGACTGTCGTTCCTCGCACGTGGGTCTCCTCGAGACGCTTTACACGTGTGATATTATACCGTTGTTCGAGCTGGGCGCACTGCATCATAATTTCTATCTGCTCAATTTACGCTTTCCCATGGACACGCCCAAGCAGATGAATCTGCAGTTCGGGCACATGCACGATCTCACCTTAACCGCCATCCATCAGAACGGAGGCTTCACCCAGGTCTGGCTGCTGCTGAAGACCCTGCTGTTCCCCTTTGTGATCGCCATCATGATCTGGTTCTGGCGACGCGTGCACATCCTCCAACGTTCGCCGGCGCTGCTGGAGTACATGCTGCTGTATTTGGGCGGTGCGCTGAGCTTTTTGAATCTGCCACTGGAGTACCTCACCCTGGGCGTAGAAATGCCATATATGCTCCTGCTGAGCGATGTGCGCCAGGGCATCTTCTATGCAATGCTGTTGTCCTTCTGGCTGGTCTTCGCCGGCGAGCATATGCTGATCCAGGATGCGCCCAACAAGTCGACCATACGCTCGCGCTACTGGAAGCATCTCTCGGCCGTCGTTGTCGGCTGCATCTCGCTCTTCGTGTTCGACATTTGCGAGCGCGGTGTACAGCTGCGCAATCCCTTCTACTCCATCTGGACAACGCCGCTGGGCGCCAAAGTGGCGATGAGTTTCATTGTGCTCGCCGGCGTCTCGGCTGCCATTTACTTTCTCTTCCTGTGCTTCATGGTCTGGAAGGTGTTCAAGGACATTGGCGATAAGCGCACCTCATTGCCATCCATGTCGCAGGCGCGACGTCTGCACTACGAGGGTAAGTCAAAAGTCGAAACTAAATCCTATTTAAAATCCTTATAAAGCAGCAGGCGAATATTTCCGAATATTACTGAGACGGCTCAGATCGATCAGACGTCTCAGTATAGTATTTATGTTGATCCAGTGAGAAAGTTCATAAATATTTCTTCAAAAATGGTCCACGATCCGGAAGCAACAATGGATGAGCCGCAATATGCGTGCTTCTTCTGTGTGATGGGCGTCACCACGGCCATAGTGTTTACAACGCTGGGCGCCGCCTATGGAACGGCCAAGTCTGGTTTGGGCATAGCAACGATGTCTGTGAAGCATCCGGAGCTCATTATGAAGGCCATCATACCTGTCGTTATGGCCGGCATCATTGCCATCTACGGCCTGGTGGTCTCTGTCCTCCTGGCCGGCTCGCTGTCCACGCTGTACAACAGCTACAGTGCGTTCCTCAATCTCGGCGCTGGCATAGCCGTGGGTCTCTCCGGCATGGCGTCCGGCTTTGCAATCGGAATTGTGGGCGACGCTGGTGTACGGGCTGCGGCGCTGCAACCCAAGCTCTTCGTGGGAATCGTTTTGATACTGATCTTTGCCGAGGTGCTGGGCCTCTATGGCCTCATTGTGGCCATCTATCTGTTTACAAAATAAAGCGAACGCATCTAATTCCAATTTTTTATTATAAGTTCACATTTTACGCTCTACATTTCAAAGTTATTTTCAATTCTCTTGTAGGTCTGATCTACCGCTTTAAGTTTCTTATGCTTGCCACACTGCTCTGCGCTGCTTTGACCGTCGCCGGGTTTATCATGGGCCAAATGGCCGAGGGACATTGGAAGTGGAATGAGGATATTGAAATTCAGCTGACCTCGGCCTTTCTCACCGGCGTCTATGGCATGTGGAACGTCTACATATTTGCCCTGATCATCCTGTATGCGCCCAGCCATAAGCAATGGCCCACAATGCGTCACAGCGACGAGACGACACAGTCCAATGAGAATATCGTTGCCTCCGCCGCCAGCGAGGAGATTGAATTCAGCAACTTGCCCTCCGATTCGAATCCCAGCGAAATATCCTCGCTTACCTCATTCACGCGCAAGGTGGCCTTTGATTAAAGGGCGAAGATTACACGACCAGTTTTATGTATTTATGTTGTGTGCCAAACTATTTCTAAGATTGGGGTTTGGCGGCCAGGAAGCGCTGTTCACTTTAAATGCTTAAAGTGTTTGTGCGTGTTTTTCATTAGTATTACAATTACCAGAAACATTTCTTGCCTAGTTTTTGCATTTTACATACATCTACTTATACAATAATATTACTTATCAGCATTCATAAATGTATTTTTTATAGATTTTTCTCTGCATGCTCAAAGTAGTGGCCAAGTCCATGGTTTTTTAACTGATATCTGTAGTAAATGCGTGTACTTATTTATATTCGTCTGTATGCCTCGGCAGTATTATATATATGCGAAAATCTTTTAACTAGCCAGTAAGACTCAATCAACGAACTTTTTCGGGTGCTTAGGATTGCATGCACATTAAGAAATACATATATACATAATTATAATTATTATATATGTATACAATCAATTCAAAATCATGTAACTGTCAATGTAGAGCAATTTCTCACTCCAGTAGCAATCAATGAATAAAGAAAAGCAATATTTAAAGGCAGACTTTTAATTATGGAAGGGCATGAGACTTTGAGACTACCAAATAATCCGCTGTGGCGTGCGATAATTCTTCCAATAGAACTCTTTGGTTAAGTACACGTAAAACGTGGCCACGTTCAGGAGCAGATGCACGGCCAGCTCCAGCCACTCGGCGAAGGCTTTTCGCGTGGGTCGCGTATGCAGCCGAAAGAGCACATACGGCACTAGGAAATAGCGCAGCTCCAGTAAGCGCTGGAAGCACAGGACCAACAGCAGGGTTAGTGGAAACATCAGCTTGAAACTATCGGGCATATGGCGCAGTCCGCAGCAGAGCAGCGTCAGGGCGAGCACATAGAGCGGCGCCATCGCGTAGCGGAACCACCAGAAACGGCCGTACAGGCGACTCCACAAGTAGAAGGTGTAGTGGCGATTGTCGGCCAACAAATATGGATGCACCACAGTGTTGAGATGCACCACCGTAGCCACGAGCAACGTAGCCAGCAATGCCAGCAGGATATGCCGCCGGAGCAGACACAACGCGGAACGCAGCTGACGCAGGGTATTGGAGATGCCGAAGGCGGACGCGAATATGGCAAAATAAAAGATCTGGGGCAGATGTAGCGTAGCCTCGTGGGCACTCTTGTCGCCCACCACAATGGAGCCATTGATGAAGATAAACCCAATGAAGGGCAATATGATGGAGGCGTAAAAGCAGCATTTAGCCAAAATACTTAAAATGCAATTGCAAAGCAGCTGCGGGCTGCTCAGCAGCTGCAGCCAAAGCTGTGAACGAAAACAGGTTATGAACATATCTAATATATACAAGGGAATAATGGGTATGTGCGCACCTCGCTGCCAAATAGCCGTATTTCTTGTTTACTCTCCTTGCGCGTCCTCGCGCACTGCTGCACTAGCGTGTCCAGAATGGTGATGCCACAGCACATGCACACCCAAACGATGTTCGTCTGGCGCATGAGGACACTGGCCGCGCCGAAAACCGAAGCCGGCAGATGGGCCTCCTGCTGCCAGTAATTGTAGAAGAACAACACCATGGTTAGGGACAGCGTGTCCGTGTAGTAGAGATGGCTGAAGAAATACAGGGGCGGTAGCACGGACAGCGTTATGGCCTCGTGTGCGGCAAACGCATTGCCGCCAGTGCCTGCCAGCGTGCGACGACGTATCTTGTAGAGCAGCAGAATGTTGATGCCGGCGCCGGCCAGGCTGAGCAGACGCAGACCCGTCACCGTGCAGCAGTTGAACGGATGCAAGAGCAAAGCAATGAAATATAAGCCGGGGAAGGTTGTGATTTTCGAGTCCCACTGCAACGATTACAATTGGCACTTGATTAGCCGGTTGCCATGGCTGCACCTGCTCCTGCATACCACATCGAATTGCTTGCGGCAGAAGGCCAAGCCCTGCGGTATGTGAAATTCCTCATCGATTATGTACTCGGCGGTGCCGTTGACCCGCAGAAACAGCGGCAACGAATACAGCACAAAGCCAACGGGCAGCACCAGTTTCCAGGAGCCCTGCATGCTCAGACTTCCATTGATCTGCACTAGTAAAGTGTTTGCTAGTTTTGTTTATTTTTGGACACTGGCACCGGCACCATGTTATCGTCTTTAAGCTTATCGATAGTTTGGTTTTAAATGCACGCAATTAAATACCGCTCCATAAATATACCAAAACATTCTGCTGCCCAAAAGACGGGCCTGTTATGTGTTGAAATTGAAGAAATCTTGAAGAAAACAATTTTCCAATTATTTTTGCTTACAACTACAATGAGTCGAGTGCAAAAGCGATCGCTGGTATTTTCGCGGACAGACAAGATCGCCTTAATAAAAGCCATACAAAAGAAGAAAATAATTTGGGATCCAGGCCATGCAATGCACTCAGATCTGCAAGCAATAAACCAGGCCTGGAGGGACGTCGCTCATCAGCTGAAAAAAGATGGTAGGCCGTCTTCCAACATTCGAAATAAACTTAAATTTTGAAATATTATTTTAGTTACCCTCTGTCGCGAAAGCTTTAAAGTATTGCGCGAAAATTACCGAAACTATTCGAAACGCATCAAACTGTGCGCCGCAGACGGAGATCCGTTGAGCAGCGACGAGGACATCGACATTGATTTGGAATTTGGCGAACGCATGTCCTTTCTGTCAGATGTGTGCTCTAGACGCAGGTAAGACTGCAAATGAAGTTCATTTTTAACAAGTTTTGTGAATACGTACTCCGCTTGACAGGACTTACCGCACTGCCCCAAAAGCTAGAAACCAGGAGGACAATAATACCTATAGCCATAAGAGCTATGAACCAGAGAACAAGCCCTGGCCAGAAAATATTACAGACAAATATTTGGCGGACAGTGGACCGACAATTCAGCTGCCAGAAGTTTCTATCAACGAAGAGGAAGTGAAATACAGCAACACTCTAAATGTAAACTAATGTCAATACCCTCTATTTTCGTTTAATATTAGTTGATTAGTTTCAGATGTTGGAGAGTAATTTATGCAAAGATGACGATCAGTTCAAAATTAATTCGACCGCTGCACATTCTTCAACTCAGCTGCAGGCTCCGAGTTCTGGCGACGAAGAACAAACGTCGAGCTGCTCCACCTACGTGAGTTAACTTTAATTGCCTTCAATTCTATCAAATATTAACACTAATTATATAGGAAAGGAGTCGTGTCATGCCCGATCTTCTTGCATCGATGTTCGCCAAAATAATGAAACAACAGAAGGCTCTACTTGCACAGCAACATTCGAATTTGCAACATCCGGAAGTGTACGCATTCTGGGACAGTATTATAAAGGAAATTCCAGCCGAGGCGTTATCTGAAATCAAGTTCGAAGTCACGGCCTTGCTTCACAATATTTATAAAAAATATAAAAAGTAATATATTACCTAGCCTTCGGCTAAAAAAAACACCACATTCACACACTAGCCTGGGATTCGAACCCAGTCCCCTTGTTGTTAGACAACTATCGAGGATTTCAGTTAATTATTTACATTAAACTTACTTAATAACTAATATAAAACAGATCAAACTTTTATTTTCTAAGGCATAAGCATTATTTTTACTGTGAATGCTATGAGATGGGGGCAAAACTACATTTTATAAGGAAATTTTTTTAATTTGATTTAATTGCAATTGCAATTTCTTAACTCAAGTTAAGAGCTTTGCAATAAGGACTTGTCCTCTTTGCTTAATACGCCAAATTTATTACATTACTATTCCTGACTGACCCTAATCTTGGTTTTGTCAGTATCAAAGGATTTTTACAAATGTGTGTCAGTATTTTTTTTCGTAAAAAACGATATTTTGTTATTTCCAAAACTGGTTACATACTGATAATACCAAATACCCGAACAGCTGTCTTTTGTTTATATTTTCGTGTACAAAATTTTATTTCAACATTCAGCAATAATGAACACGACTATTCTTGATCTTAACGATGATTGCATCGCTTGTATATTTAAATATCTGCCAATTGACAGTCACACGAGATTAGCATCGGTTTGCACGCGATTCCGTTATGTGTGGCAGGGCTATGGGAAGTGCCTATACAAGCGACTGGAACTTGGGGATACAAGTGCGGAGGGCTTAAAGCGGAAAATGCTCTTGCTGCGCCAAGTTGGCGGCCATGTGAAACATATAATAATCAACCTGAATAGGAATTTCAATTGGAAGGAGGTATTTATAAAAGAAATCTTAGAGATTCTGGCAACAATGACCGCTCTGGAGCGTGTTTTGCTGTGGCTAAAGGACAGCGAGCCCTACGAGATCTGCGAACGCATTATTCGAGTACTCGAGCATTTGCCGAACATGAAGGGGATTGCAACATATCAAGACAGTTAGTCAAAATATCTATGCATCCAAAACCAAAAAAAAAATCGTAATTTAATTAACTTCGTTTCAGGTAACGTTGTGGACAGCCTGTATCAGTTTAGCGACTCCGAGGAACTTCTAATGGAGTCCAAAATGAGTCGAGACCTCCTGATAGAGTCTACTTATGATCACACAAAGATACGTATATTGACATTTGACAATGCCTCCATTCTGCCGACTCTCCAAGACCTGGTGGGGCACTCAACTTGTGTCAGGGAGCTCAGTTTCCGAATGACACAAAAGGCCGCTGAGTACACGCCGCTTGCCCAGCTGCCTGAGCTGTCTAAGCTACAGATCTACGGCAATCGCCTGGACCAAGACTATGGCTCCCTAATGCCACTGATCGCTGCCGTATCCTGCAATCTCTCGCACCAGCTGCACGCTTTGTCCATTCATGCACCGGGCCTTGGCTACCCGGAAACCGGCGAAATCGCACGCATCAAAACTTTGCAGAGCTTGGACTGTTATTTCACCGAGCCGCAGTGTCTGGAATTGTTGGTAGCTCTCGATCAGCTGAGGGATCTATTCATTCAGCTGCCCAAATCCGGTCCTATTGATGGTTTACTTTTAAATTTACTTAAACATTGCCAAAACTTAAATATTCTGCAAATAGATTCGCCAAATTTAGAACATAACTTTCTTGACGAGGCATATCAAGTACTCCAAAATGTGCGAAATCCCAGCAAACAACAGCGACTGATACTCATGTTCGGCGATAAGTCCATAATACTGGATAAAGTGAGTAAAAAGTTACATTACTCAAGTCAACTTTATTAACGGCATATTTTGTAGGATATGAGCACCTATATAAAGGTTTACTGGCAGGACTCCGATAATTATATATTATGACCGAAGTGATTCCAAATATGACTTGTTGAACTGTTTGTACCCGTTTTGTTAGTGGCTGAATATACGCAATATATTTTTATTTTATTTGATTTTATTCGGCATAATAATGGAATTTACATATTTCGATCTTTAACATTTAAGTACATACATAATGTTTAACAAACAATACAACTTAATGACTACCAAGAATCCTTGCCCAACAGCAGTTGGAACTGCGTATTGCATCCTTCGGGTTGCAGCTAGTCCGGCATGACAGAGCGGAATTACTAGATGTCTTTCTCATTATAGATAAGATTAATATAATTTTTGTGGTATGGTTAAGAGTATGTCCACTTTGTGTTGCTGGGTGTGTGTGTGTGTGTGTGTGTGTGTGTGTGTGTGTGTGTCTGGGTATGTGGCTGAAGTTTTCAGTTGTCCTTGTCGCATGGTCATAATAAAAACTCCACCTTGCGCAGTCGTTGCTACTTGTTGACGCTCCTGTAGATCATTGGAGCCGAACGATCGTTGGTCTTCGTGTGGCGCAACTTGATTGTGGCAAATTGAGAGGCGCTGCAAAGAGTGACGAACTTTGCGAGTAGAAGTGGGCGGCATGGAGATACTTGCAACTACTGAAACGAGCACTTACATACGCATTGTTATAGCTTCTTTATACAATTGCTGGGTTAAGATTAGGGGGGGGTATTACGGCTTTTTACATACGCATTCGTTACTGTTAGATTTGTGTGTGGAGTGTTTTTCTATAGAATACTTCTACGGGCTGGTAATCTGTGGCTTGCTAACGGTAGCCTATGGAATAGTTGCGGTAAATACCGCGTCTGCTGCAAATACAAAATATATTCGTGATATTTCCACTTTTTGGGTGTGGTTGTGTTTGTGTGAGTGTGTGCTAAGAGTGTGTAGCATGATGCAAGAGCTTATGTTTAAGCAAAAAAAAAAATATATATATATATATATTTATATTTATGTATATATGGTATATGTGTTTATCTTAGAACTGTGCATTACGCAAGGCACCAAAAATGAAAGTTCTCACACTTTGTGAGGTTTTGAGCAGTAAGCAGTCAGCGTTTGATGTGCGAGCATAGTTTATGTCCTGGCAAAAGCAGCTTGTTCTCTTCGAACCTGGGATCGCTTCAAAAAAACCTATTCCACAAACCGAATTCTGTCTGATCTAAGATTAATAAAACATGTTAATCAAAATAAACTCTATTCCTAGGATTTTGATCTTTTGATTTAGTAATGCAAATTATCAGAATTTGGGTTTAGTTTTAGAAACCAGATGCAAATTTCAATTTTCAACCCAGGTTTTAACGTAACATATTGTTCATAAGGCAGCAAAACCTTGTAAAACAATACAAAGAAATTTTAACAAATTTCTATAGTATAGAAGTTAAAAATATATAAAATTTCTCTTTTCAGATTGAGTAAACTGTAGAAAAATCTTTTACTGATAAGTGACATTGATTATATTTTTGTTTAATTTCGGTTAGCTCTTCAGCTGATTTACCCAAATTGATATCTAAGTTAACTCTGCCCCAAAAGATTAGTATTAGTAGTAGATTCCTCTCTGATTCGCTCTGGACCCCCGCCAGCTGCACAGTTAACTCATGCTCCCCTCTCAATTGCCGCCGCGCTCGGCGCATTTTCTTCTCAGGTAAGAAAACGGCGAAACTCCAACCTCCTCACATTGTGCCCCATACCCTGGTCTCCGTCGCCGGCTCACTTCAGCTTGGCGCTGGCGGATTTCGGGCCCGCTAGGCCGTGCTGCTCCTGATCCCAGAAATCGTACCAGGGCCCGTAGCTCTTGTTGCCCACGTGCGCTTTCAAATTGCGCTCCAGTGTGGCGCTGCTGTTGTTGTTGTTGTTGTTGATGTTGTTGCTGCTGCTGCTGCTGTTGTTGTTGTTGTTGTTGTTGTTGCTGCTGGAGGAGGACTTGAGCAGGCGGGTGCGCGGCAGGATCGTGGCTGTGGGTGCGCCGCCCGCATTGGCCGTGGAGTTGCGGGTGAGCGTGCTGTCCTGCTCCTTGGAGCTGGACTTCTTCAGCGTATTGGTCGCCATGGTCGATGTGGACGAGCGGAATGTGTGGAACTCCATCTGCTGCTGTTGCTGCTGGTGATGGTGCTGATGCTGATGCTGATGCTGATGCTGATGCGGATGCTGATGCTGGCGCCGCAGCTTGTCGTCCTTGCGCACCAGATGATCGTTGATCACGATGCAGTCGTACGGATCCGAGCTGGTCGACTTGAGCTCCGCCTCGGACTCGTCCTCGCTGGTGTAGTACTGCTTCAGTATGTCCTTGCGCTTGAGCGTCTTCATCACCAGGCCATGGTTGCCGCCGACACTGGCCGAGTTGCCGCCGACGCCGCCGCCGCCGCCGCCGCCGCCGACGCCGACGCCATCGTGCTGCATGTCATCGAAAAAGTTGTTCACATCGCTCATCTTGAGCGTTCCGTGCTCGTCGCTCTCGCCCTCGTCCGTGGAGTGGGGGAACTGCTGCTGCTGCTGCTGCTGCGCCGGCTTCGAGCGGCTGAGCGTCTGCGCCTTGTGCTGCGGCGTCGAGGAGGCCAGCGAGGCGGAGCCCTGGGAGGAGCCCTGCTTGTCCAGCTTGCGATGCCCGTGGCCGTAATCCGGCTGCTGTTGGTGCTGCGCCTGGCCGCGTCGCATGGTGCTGACGCGCTCGCTCTCCGACGGCTCCTCTATGTCGATCTCAATCGTCTTCATGATCTTCATGCGCGACTTGGGCGTATAGCCGCTGCTCCTCTGCTGCTGCTGCTGCTGCTGCTGCTGCTGGGGCGGCATGGCCGGGCTTATGCCGTAGATGTTCTCGTCGTCGTCGCCGTAGAGCTCCGTGCTGGTGATGCTGTCCTTGCGACCGCGCTTCTCCTGCGACGAGCTGGAGTTGTGCGACTTGGTCAGCGTGCCCGTGCCATTGGTGTGGCCAGCGCGCTCCCGATCCTCGTCGGAGCGCGGCTCGTCGCGCAGCTCGTCCATGTTGGGCGCGGCGACCAGGTCGCGATGCTGCCAGAGCGACATGCCGGCCAAGATGTCCTCGCCGCTGCGGCCGCCGCCGAACTTCCAGAACGACTTGGTGCGCTTCAGGCCCGCACTGGAGGCCTGCAGGATCTCGTCGTCCGAGGCAATCAAGTCGTAGCGCATCTTGCCCCCCATGCCGCCGCCGCTCTGCCGGCTCAGCCGGTTCAGGCTCTTGTCGTCGATCTGGCTGTCCACGCTGTTGCGGAAATTCCGGCTCAGCGTCCAGGAGGCCACATCCCGGGGCACCGTGTGCGTGTTGGTGTCCGCGCGCCGCCTTCGATGGATTCGATTCGATTCGATTCGGATTTCGATTCCGGATTTCATTTTCGATTTCGATTTCGGTGGGTTAGGCGGATTTCGCGTGGGTTTGTGGTGGATTGCGGGTGCGGGCGTGGTTAACACAAAGGATGCGACAATGATGAAGGGCAACAAAGTGTTTAATGATGATACATGAAATCAAAAGAACAATAAAACAGCAAACGAAAATAAATAAAACACTTCAATCGTAGCAGTAGATATATAGCTATATATATATTATATATGGGGTTACGATGGGTGCCATGAGGGGGCGCGCATTAGTGACAACAGCTGCGGGTGGGGGGTGGTGCAGGTGGGGCAAAAAACATGCGTATTGTTGTTGTGGCAAAAGGGTGCATCATTATTATATTTGATTATGATTGGAACAATTAAGTTCACGTCTTGAGGTATCATTTTTAAGTGAGATTTATATTGAAAGTTATTAAAAATCATATGAAGTAAAAAATTAAAAGAAAATAAATCTTTACTTTATCATTAAAAAAAAGTAAAATAATAATTAAATGATTTTTTTTAAAAGATAGGCTAACAAATTATTTTTTTTTTAAAGAGATTTAGATTTTACTACTATACTATATAGTATTATACTATACTACCAAATGTTAGCATTTAGAAACTCGACGCTTTTCGATTACTTTTGTGTCTTTATATTAAATCATAATAATAATGAAAATAAGCCAGTTTCTATAGTACTAACTAAAAACAAAAACAAATACTATGGAATATAACTTTTTTTTTTCTTTCTTCTTTATATAAAAAGAGTATATTGAAATTAATATTATATTATATTTTACTACAGAAGTCAGTATATAATATAGAAAACCAAAAAGACAACACACGAACTGTGTGCTTAAAGTGAGAAAAGGTAAAGCTGGCCAACTGATATCAATATAATAATACACCGGTTAGCGGCCGTTTACTTCGCGGCCATTTCGCTTTAACATTTTCAGTCTAAAATTCGTAATTTGGCCTCACGTATTCACTTAGCGGCTTCCCAACCGTCAAAATCAAAAATTGCTTTTAAGAGAGCTACGAAAGGTAAAGAAAAGGCTCAGACTGATTTAGAGTTTGCTAAACCCATATCTGAATAAAGGATCTTAAGACAAAAACAGTCAGCAAGTTTTTAAGAAAACTTCCTCATTACATTGTTAAAATAAGCAGTTTTTAAGTTGAAATTAAATTCTTTAGGATTGTTATAACTAATTATTGATATATTATAACTAATTATTTTTTTTGGGCTCGGGACCAGTATTTTCTTTTATACAGAAATGCTGTATTCGTTGTACGGCATTTCCAGGCCGCTAACCGGTATCATATCAAAAATAATGTTATATACAAAATAACAGCATTTCAATCAATTTCTAGTCCACCGATATATATAGTAAAGTACCCCAATTTAGCCGCAACAACAAGAGGCTAGAGAGTCTCTGGTTTTTCATTAGCACCTACCGTATGGGCACACGTTGTGTGGCTGGCTCCTCGTCGGAGTAGTCCACCTCCGGCTGTGGCGGAGGCTCGTTGGCGAATCCGCTGTCGTTGCTGCTGTGCAGCGAGGTCTTCGCCGCCGCCGCGGACTTGGTGGAGCCCTGCGCGACAAGAGGGAAAAGATTGAGAAAGAGACGCCAGCTTGGGGCCTGTTGTGGACCCACCTGTGCTCCGGTGAGCAGCTTCTGCTTGCGCCGCTCGACGGCGGCGGGCACGCCGTTGGTGGCGCAGAAGCTCTGGGAGCTGTTCAGCATGCGAGCGGCCTGGCTCTGGCCGTTGGGCACCGGCGCGGGCAGCGTGGGCGGCGGGCCGGGGCGCGGATTGGCCGCGGAGCCGGAGCGATACTTCTTCTGCTGCTTGATGGTGTCGCCGAACATGCGTGTGGGCGAGGACTCCTCGGCGCTGTGGTTGCGGCGTCGCCGGTAGGTGGCGTCGCTGTCCATCAGCTCCAGCTGGGCCTCGTATTGCTGCTGCTGCTGCTCGTGGTAGCTGCGCAGGCCGCTGGCAGCGCCGCCGCCGCCGCCGCCGCCGACGCCGATGCCGGCGTTGCGTTCGTAGCTCATGTGCATGTTCTCGTAGCGCCGGCCGCCAGATGGCGCCAGCTCAACGCTCTCCGCATTGGTGTAGGCCACCGGGAACCAGCCAAAGTGCTGCGTACGCAAATTCTCGCCAAACTGCCAGCCCTTGGCCTTGGCGCCAACCAGCGCAATGCGATCGCCCTCCTCGAAGGACAGCTGATTCTCGCCCGAGGGCATGTACGCGTAGAGCGCCTTCGCCAGCGGACGCTGATCGCCGCGCTCGACCTCGCCATGCGGCAGCTGCTCCTCAATGATCTTGTGTTTATTGCCTGCAAGGGAACGTTTCAATTGGGGGTTTGGAGGGACGAGTGATTGAGTGCGGCGGACACGCACCTGTCATGGGTCCGGCGCCCACCAGCGCCAGATTGAAATCGGATTTGGCGCGCGGCAGCGAGTTCTGTGCATAGTGCGCCGATCCGGAGACGCCCTCGCGCTCGTGCAGCGTGCGCATGTCGCCGTAGGACGCGTCGATGCTGCGCGACTTCTTCAGCTGGGCGCCGTGGCCCTGGCCCGGGCCCTGCAGCTGATCGTCGTCAGCGTCCTTGATGCGCTCCTGGAAGCGTGATTTGGTTAGCGTGCGAATCGGGAGTTCTGTGGGATAAGCCATGACTCACCAGGCGTCTTGTGTTGCCGCTGCCGTTGCTGGCGCTGTTGTTGTAGCCGCCGTCGTATGCGGCCGGCGGTATAATCTCACGAGAAGCGGCAATTTCTTGCCAATTTTCGAAATTATTATCAATTACTGTTTTGCCGGTGGTGTGGTAGGCCATCCAGTGCTTGGCAATCGAGCACTGGCGCTCCAAGACGAAACCGTAGCGACGACGCTCCTGTGTCATGGCCTGCGCGAATGGACACGGCGAGAAACAAGTGAGAACGTTGCGGTCGGGTGTAGCCGACAGCGCCATACTCATTCACAGTCGAAGCTGTCTTTTATTACGCTTGTTATTTTGCAAAAATAATGACTATTGTTATTAGGGGGGGGGGGGGTGGGACTTAGAGGAGATCATCTCAAAAATGTCCGCCAAATTTGGTGACTTTATCTGACGCGGGTATACACGACTATGTATTCCAAATTTCAAGACAGACAGACAGACGGACATTGGACAAACCCAATATACTCTTTTCACTTCCTGAACGAGTATAAAAGTCAAAAGCAAAAATCTCACTTTTTCCCAGAAGGCAGAACAAAAGACTTAGGCAACAAACTTACATTCTTATAGCTCTGATCGCAAAATATATCGAGTTTTTTCTTCTGATCCTCCAGCAGTTGCAGACTCTGAAATGCGTGTGTTGTTTAAGCAATCGATGTGAAGCTTCTCACGCTGGGAATTACTCACTCTCAGCTCCTTTTCGGTATTCTCGGGCGTGGCCTTTTTCTTGCGCTGCTTCTTCATTGTGGAAATGGCCTTCTGGTAGCTCTCCATGCGCACTTTGTGCTGCTGCATAAACTTCTTTTGCTCATGCTGCACCACCTTCGTGTCCTTTTCCAAGTTTGTCTCCAATGGCACCAATAGATCAACGTAGAAGGCTTTCAGCTGGTGGATAAGGATTATAGGTAGATTAATAATACAAGAAAATTAAGACCTATGCAATTTATAATGTTGAGAATGCTTTCTATTTTAAAATTTGAAATTCTCTCCTGCCAAAAAAAAACATTACAATTTTAGGCATTACTTAAAACCATGAGAATCTCATAGAGAGGCGATGTTTAGGTTAGCGAATGAATGCGAGTGAGTAAGAGGGGCATATATCTCACTCTATTTCTCACTCAGCACCCTTCTTAAATTCAAGTATTGTTTACAGATTTTCATTGCTTTTCGTTCATTTTCCACACGACTTACAATATTCATCTGTTGATCCTGTATTTCCTTGTTAACATTCACAACGCTCATTAAAGCTGAACCTGCAATGGCCGACAAGTCGAGTGTATAGATTATAGATTAAACGGGTCTCTCTCGCTCTCTCCCTGAGGTCTTACCAATATCGCCTGTTCCGCTTTGTTGCGCGTTCATCGCAATCTTGGCCAATGCTTCATTGAATAGACGCGAGGCAGTTGCGGCACCTGTTGCATGAAATGGCACGAAATGCATTACAAATTAGTTAACTGTACACGAAATTAAATATGGTATACTAAACAATACTATATGATAATGGTAATACCGCCATGCTTACCATGCAACGCCTTCAGGTAGCTTTTGCCCGCCGCAATTAGCTGCCTCGCACCCGGATTGAATCTATCGAGTATGTTCTGCAATTGAATGGATTCATAAAAATGCTGTTTAATACACATTTTTTTATGTACTCGCATATGTTAATTAGTTGATAATTTATGAGCTGCCATCGCATTCATTTAGTCGACCACTTTTTTAATTGTTATTGTTGTTGCTATACCCCGTAACCATTTGAAATGTATATTAAGGGGTATAATGAAGCAGCGCAAATAAATTTCTATACACTTATATAGTATGTATATATATTTGTGATCCTTTCAGAAATACCAAATTGGTAATAAAACAGGCGTATGCTGAAAACTTACTTTCAAAATCGATAGTTATCGACCTGAATATCCACTTTTTCTAGCATTTCTTAGCGATTATAACTTTTTGATAATTGCTTGATTTGATTGTGATTTTTGTATTAATTAATGCAAAAGTTGTATAGCATATCTTGGAGATTCTAAGAATTAAATACACCCAATTTGAAACAGATTTAGAATGTTTAACTTTTTAAACGGCTTTCTGCATACCCCTCAAATTTAAAATATTGCAGTCTTGATTGTTTGTTGCCCTCTCTTTTGGCTATATTCATTAATACAAAAGACCCTAGCTGATTTTGTGTTTATCCGCACATATTCCCAGATATCTGCCCGGTACAAGGTATCTCCTTGCCAAGCACTTTCGACTCTCATTGGATTTCGAGTCGCATATCACACGCTGAGCCTGTCTGGCTGTCGCAATGGCTTTTCACGACCTGCTTCGGGTAGTAAAAGTTCGTTGTATAAGCCAGCGAACAGCGAACACATTGTTGTGGTCAACAAAAGACATCTACTTCGTTAGTTCCGCGTAAGCCGCCAGCGGAGTTTAAAAATACTTGGCAATGCCAACTGCACCTGCAGCAAAATCTCTGCTGCGGCCGTAAAGCGAACGGTGAACGGAAAAGTGCGACGGGGCATATGCCACAGCACCTTAACGACAGTAATCTAATAACAAGAGAGCTTTCTACGCTCAGCCATCCGATAATCCGTATAATCTGGCTGATTAAAGTCAGATCAAACTACAGAATGCTGCGCTTAAGTATTTAATTCTTTTCGAGCTTAATTTCGATTAACTGCTTAGTGTTGGAAAAGTTATCGATAATAAGCGTTGCCCATTTGCGCTAAATGTTAACAGAGGCCATTTACATAAAATGTAAACAAGGACATTTACACTAGAGTGTTTACACTAGAGTGTTTAATAGTTTTGATATGCACATTTATTCGAATTTATTGAATTAAAATAAATACTTTTTATAATGTGCTAATTAAAATATTTTTCCTATTAACATTCCACAGAATGACAGCATCAAGCACAATAATCAGATAATGATAATAATTTCCCTAACTTCCAGACAATTAATCGTATGATGAATCATATGATCGATCAAGCCAAGTTAAATAACTCGAAATTCCATAACTAAGCACTTAAATAATAATCAATTAGGCTTATGCAACGTTAGAGTCACAAATGCATTTGAATACAATCGCAGGTGCACGGGTCGCCGTCGTTTTTTTGGGTGACGTAAATTGTTTTCTCAGCTCAATGGGTGTGGGAGATGTAAGCGAAGGTCTGCCCCAGATGACATCAGCTCGGGCTAAACGTGATGGCTAAGACAACGGCTCTATTTGGCCAGCGCACGCAGTGATCCTGGGCTGGGCTCCATTAGAAAGACAATGCTGCACCACTGAGCCGCTGGCACGCAACACTCAAAAATTGTAAATGACTCACAGAGCGTTTTATTGTCAGCCCGTTCCTGAGCCTGAGCTCAACCTGTTCGAGCACGATTAATTACTAGCCGCTTGATTATTGAACACATATTTTGCTAAGAACTCATTTCCGGGCCGGCACAAAAGCGCAGCACTCATAGCTACGAATACAATGAGTGCGAGTACTCGCCGAAAAAAAAAAAAAACAACAATTAGCAACAAACTGTCAAAAATTTAGCGGCAATAATAAACAAAATATTTTGTTTTCTGAAAACAGTTCCAGTTTTTGTATAGCCCAAATACAATGGAATCTCTAAAGCAATTTTTTTTTCGACAATTTTGTTATTTTTTTGTTTTTACTTGGCTAACAAATTTATTAGCTGAAAATGTGGCATCAAGGCGTGGGAATGCCTGCACTCAAACTGGAAATCAAGCTCTAAGCAGACAAGGTCACGCTCGGATTAGACGATCCGCTTCCACTTATTCGAGTGTTTACTTTCATGATTTATTTTAAGAGCGCTCTTATCGCTAGGCTAGGCGTGCGTAAATATATATACATAGTTGTATATACATATATATATGGTAAGTAATTGTTGAATTTACATTCAACTCGGATTGTTTAATTAGTGCGAGTGCGAGTGCATGACAAGTGCGCTAACCCTGACACAGGCTAAGCTATGCAGCCAAGTATCTAGCCACGTATCTTGGTATCTACGAGATACATTTGTGCACCTTCGAACGCGTGCATGCAGTTTATTGGGCTATCAATGTTACTTGTCGAGTGATTTGTGGTTTCCACAATTAAAGTGACGAGCAGTGTGCTTAGCCGGACATTTATGACAATTAGCTCTGATTGGTTAATTCAATGGCTTATCTAATGGTTCTGTTCTTGGTAACAAGCCCAGTTCAAGGTGGATAAATGTGAAAATGTGAATATAACCTTAATGTAGCCTAGAATTTAGCAGTTAGTCAATATATGTATCTATTTTTTAAAATTTTCATTCTAATAAATAAGCAATTGTGAGTGGCAGAAGAAAGCATTTAGAACCCTATAAAGTACATATATTCTGGATCAATCTTGAAAACTTTTAGAGCTAGAGATTGAAATTTATAATTCTTAAAAATCTTGAACTAACCTTTCTTTTTCCTATTGTTATATTATATTATATGATACATTTATAATATATAATAACTTTTTTTTAAAGCAAGATAATACTATATTTTTTTACATTTATATTTTTAATCAAAACTTTAATTTTGTTTATGCCATGTTTTCTAATCTGGGGCTTGGCTAAGCGCACATCATATATAATCAACATTTAATTAAAAAATTACAGCACACTAACTTGTCGTAAACACAAAGTAAATCAGATTTGTTTCGTAAGCGCCTGGCACACATTTCCCTGCCCCGCTGCCCGATCTGTGGGCATAGCCCGGGCTCAGTTACTTTTTAGCATGCAATTTAGAAAAGCGCTGACGCAACGTTTATCACACCCGCAGATCTCTTTGGCCGGCGCGGGGCATTTAACCCAAAATAAATTGAGGCACCTCCCCCGCCCAGTGGCCGGCTCTAATCGCCGCTTAACATAAATCGCCAAGTGCGCTCAGCACATGTAATTTTTTTAATTAAAACCAAAAAACCAAAAGGAGAAAAAAAGACAGTCGCAATGCAAAATGCGGGGCAACAATTTAGCCAACTATCCCAGCACTTGGGCAAGTGGTATCAAATGGGCCTGGCCATAATTCAGCGACGCCAGCGGCCACACCCACCGCGGGCATGCGAGAATGCAATCCGCCAACAACCACCGGCAACAACAACAACGAACACAAGTCGCAATTATGCCAATTAGAAAATGAAAACTTGCAAATAACAAAAAAAAAAAAAATAATAAACTAAAAGCCAAGCAAACACGCAACAGGTACAAAACAGCAACAACAATAACAACAATAAAAGCTGTTGACAAAACTTTGGCAAAGGCGTCAAGGCGTAACCACAGCATAACCCCTCCCCCCCCTCCGCCCCCGCTCCGAACGCAGCGTGCGTGAAAAATGTTTGAGAATTGCGTGACTTCCCAGTCCAAAAGTGCGAGCGTAGGGCTTCGCCCCGCTCTCAGCCCGGCGCCCGGCGCCCACTCGGACAATGACACAGTTCCATGGCCAGCTCCAGCCCGTGTGACATCGTTCAGGTCTCGCCCAGCTCTCGCTCGAGCTCTCTAATGCTGCAGCCTTAGAAATGCCTTCGCCTTCGACTCACAATCCGTCACAGTCGCAGTCGCAGTCGCAGTCGCAGTTTCGTTCCCTGTTCCCACTCCACTCTTGGGCTTGGGGCATTAGGCAGCGGACTTTGTCGTCGTCTCCATTTAGTGGCTGCAATATTTATTTATTCTCATTGCCTGTCTTTTTTTTATCTCATTTTATTTTCATTTCTGTTGTCGTTTCAGCACTCGGAACACCTTCGGCCGTCAACGGCGTCCCACTTGTGCGCCATGCTGCGCCGCTCTTGAGTGGCTTCGCCTTCAGCCCAGTCCCCAGACAATCAAAACCAATTGCCTGGGCTTTTGTGCGGCCACCTGGGCAAGAAGCCGCCAATTGCGGCTCAGAGCTTCTAGCCATGCCGCCAGAATGCGCCATAAATCTAAGCGAGTGACAAACAATCGCAGCAGATTCATTTATTCTTCAGTTGGACTCCGGCCAGCCGGACTGTTCAGGGGAAGTGGGCAAGATATTTACTAATTTTTAAAGTAAAGCTTAAGTTAACAAAAAAACGTTGAGAAGAGCCTAGATTTCTAAATGCCTGTATATTAAATTGAGAGTAACTCTTTTATAATTAATATAAAAGATAATTATACAAATGTAATATTCACAACATATTCCAAATAAATTTAATTTTTAAGATAAGATAATAATTGTCATTGATATTCATTCAACAAATACAAACCTTGAAAAACTACCAAATAAAAAAAAATTCGTCTGAATATTATGTTTTTTAATATTAAATCTAGGATCTACTCATTCTATACACTTAAAATGTTAGCTAAAAATAAACAACTATATAGAATAAATAAATAAAAGGCTTCACATATATGAACATATGCATATAAATCAGTTAAGATTTAAATACACACAATAAAAATTTCAAAAAACGTTTTTCTACAAGGCGATTAACTTAAATGCTCTTTAAATAATACCATAAGCCCAACTCTGCTTAGATATTTAATTTCTTAAAAGACCAATTGGCTTAAATTGTGACTTTTATGTGTTTAGATATTAAAAAATATTGCCAAAGGAGCAAAAAAAAAAATGAGAAAAATAAAAATGTTTAATTATCTCCTGTGAGACAGCAGCGCTCAAAAAAATTTAAGTACCGCCACTATTTCGTGCAAAACAAGCGCTATAAAGATTTAAAAAAGAAACATAAAATATAAATCCGAAACACGCAGAAACTAGACTCATTTGAATTGAATTTAAGATAGAAGCATTAGCAAATTGAGGAACCGCTGGCGGTAAAAACAATAAATGCCAATCAATTAATTTGCAGAATAACAATAATACATAATACCACTCACATTTTAATAGATCTATAAACCACTTAGAGCTGACAGCCAATCAAAGTCTGTCATAAAAGTCGGAGCCAATTGAGAGCTTGACGTATAAATCGCAGGCGAATTAAATATAATCTTAAAGAAAATACCAGCTAAATGAGGAAGTGATTTGATTAATGCACAGCCATTCGTATTCATCATGGCGTTACGTTTTCAGTTGCAAGCTCCAAAACAAGTTCGTTTCCTGAGTCTTTTTACAAATTTGTCACAATAATTAAATAATTTTTCTTTTTCCCTAACGCTGTGACAACAAAATGAAACCAAAACAAAAATGCAAATGCTGCTCGAGCCAAGAAAATGCAACCATGTGCAACATGAAAAGCTGAGGAAGCAGCCTAAAAAAAAAAAACACACAAAAATTTCCGCAATTTTCAAAGCTGAAAACCGCAAAAAAAAAAACAAATGAAAAAAAAAACTGCTGCTGGCTGCAAGTTGTGAAAAAACTAAAAGTTGCATAATGAAATAGATGCGCGAAATGTGCAACGCCCGTGTTGCAGCCCCAATACACCTAGTCCGCCCCCCTCCCCCTCCCCCCCACGTGCTGAACCCTGCCACGGCAGATGCCGCAGCGACGAAACTGCAAAAGAAGCTGAAAACTTGCCAAACTCTCAAGACTGTTGTTTTTTCTTTTATTATTTTTGTTATTATTGCTGTTGCAGTTGTTTTTGCAACTGCCACAGAGTGTGGCACAAACGCAATTGAACTTGTTTTGGTTGGGTTTCGTATGTTATATGACCGTTGAAAAATCTATTGAAAAACAAGCAGCCGAAAAGCCAAAACAATAAACAAGAAATATTTTAAAGCCTCGGCGCGTCGTGACCAAATTCGGAATTTTCAGCCACCGAAATTCACTTTCAAATGTCTTGGCGGACAAACGGCCTGCCAAACGGGATTTACACGTAAATACATAAATATATATATTTATTTATGAATTTTGCTTCTTTTTTTTTTTTTTGTTTTGGGAATGATATTTGGTGAACTTTTTAGTTTTGGGGCTTTTTATGGACATCGCGTGCGGTGATAAATTTAAGGCCGATATGAGATGACAGCCAGCTTTGGGCAGCCGAAGTTCAGATACCCTTGCAGACATAAAGCAATTAAGTAATTTTTCTAAAATTTACCATTACTATTATATTGATATATCTTCAAATTTGGAACGTATTGCATTCCAAGAGGAACTGAAGAAATATGGCTTATGGCTACGTTAATGGCCACTTTCATAAATTAGGTACTTATGGCAAGGGTATTAAAAATTACCAAAACATTTATTGTAACAAATTGTTTTCATATCGTTGGGATCATTATGTGCGCTGCGAGCGTTTAGAAAATATGAAATTAGTCGCAGACACTTAATAGAAATGGCCTTCACGCAATTCGCCGTTGCTTTTGGGCCAATTGTGAGTTGGTTACGCAAGAAAACTGTTTGGCGCCATGTAGCTAGCGGGGCATGTTGCGTAAGCCACGAAGTAAAATTGTTTTTCCCAGATTAAAATCACATTAAAACCTAATAGACGCATAATAAGTAAAGTTTTCACCTTGACCGAGCTTTACACTTGTTATATATTTTAGTATATGTAGATTGTTTTTGAGTAATTCGCATGAGTTTGTTTAAAAGAAAGAAACAAATTATAAATAAAATATAATAATAGTATTTATGTGCAATTAATTTTAATTTATTCATTGTATTTTTTTTTTTAATTGAGAAAACTCGCTTTTTTTATTACCTGTCCAGAGCATAAATAAATATTGCAATTGTAAATTTCCTCTATTTCATTATTTTCAGTTTATAAGCAAAATCTAATTGTTTCGTTTAAGCTGCCTCAACGTACAAACTGGCCATAAAAAGCACATTTAAATCTCTTTATTACCTCTTAAACTACTTAAAACTAGCACAAAAAAAAAAAAAACACAAAGAGCAACGAGCAAAAAAAAAACGAAAACAAAAACCAAAACTTACCCTATAAACACCATCAACGAGTTTTGTAATTTCTTCGGCCTCCATTGTTGAACCTTTGTGGACTGCGGCTGATCGGACGTAGATTTAAATGCGACTACGGCCTTATCGACGGACGGGCAGAAGTAATGCCAAGTAGCTGTCCACAGCTACTGGAACGGAGCGCGCCGAATATAATTGAAGCTCACGAGCAAATTCACTTTCGGCTGCAGCGCCCAGAGGCAGGTCTGACGGAATGGGAGACAAACTGGGACTGCACTCGATTTTCACTTTCTAAAGTGGCACACACTCGCACACACACACACACACACACCACACAGGCGCAGAGACGTTGAACCGGGCCAAAATGTAAACTTGTAACTTTGACTTTCGGCGCAGAATCTTGGAAATCTTGTTTTGAACCGCTTTGGATAATGTCGTGACTTTCTTTTCGGCGGACACACGAATCTCCAGCCACGTAACCAACTAAATTAAATGCCAACACGCTAAACGAGGCAACCGTTTGTCGGCTTTTCGGCTTCTCGATGCCTGTTGTTGTTGTTGCTTTTGGATCTTAGGTTGCTGTTCGAGTATTTGTTCGGCGACTTCAACCGAATTACACGAAGCACAGTTTTTTGACACGTGATCTGAGCTGATTGAGTTATTATGGAAGGCACTGTAATCAAAAAGAAAATTGATAATTAATTATTTTGCATAAGATACATTTACAGAAATCAATAACAAAAAATATATTTAAATAAACAAAATGAATACAAAAAGAATTTAAATATATAATCATTTGAATAACAAATATAAATAACTTGTATTTATATATTATGTGAGGATAAAAAATTTAATTAAATATAAAAAATGTAATTGAAAAATATAAAAATGAATTAAAAAATATGAGTATAGTATTTCAAATATAAATCAAAATAAAAAATATATATATATAAATAAAAAAATTAAATATAAATAAAAATATAAATATAAAATATTTATTTTTTAAACTTTATATTATTGAATGCTTAATAAGAATTTAATAGAAAAATATAAAACGAACTAAAAAATATGAGTATTACATTTAAAATACAAATCAAAAAAAAATTTATGTATACATAAAAGAATTAAATATAAATATAAAATATTTATTTATTTTAGCTTTATATTACTGAATGCTTAATAAGAAATTTTATGGCAAAGTTCCTGCTTAATTAAATACTAAAATTTAGTATATACTTCTTGCAGCAAAAAGCACTAAAATTTACCTTGGAAACCTAACGATAATTTGACCAAGTGGAAAACAACCAACTTGTTTGATCAATATTCAGCAATCCTTTCCTGTCCTTTGCTAACATTTATTAACAAAAAAACAAAAGGAAAATGAGTAAATTGGATGATCTCTTGGCTAAAAAGAAAACTGTGGTGCCAGTTTTAGATCTGAGCCGCAGTAATATTCAATCCATCGAGGAGTTCAAGAGGCTCATGGAAAAGGTGCCCGACTACAAAATGCGGCCAATTAAAGTGCGTGCCGAGGAGATCAAGATACGGGACAAGGACTATGCCTTCAAAATGCCCAAAAAGGAGATGCGAAAATTATTGAAAAGCAACGGCGAACGCGAGGCAATTTTCAGCTACGCGGATCCGATGCCCTGCGAAATGAAAGATGTCGTCCTCATGGAACTGTGCGCGGTGCCCATCGACTGGAAAATGTTGACCACGCTGCGGCCCAAGTCGAAGCTGGAGGAGGAGTACTTCAGCCGCATGGTCGAGATGGGCAAACTGGAGCTCAAGACGGAGGCCAGGGACAGACGCGAATTCGCGCTGAACAATTGCATCCGGAAAATCAAGAACAAATCGGGCATTGTGGAAACGCGGCTCATCACCTGCGAATCGTGCGGCGAGGAAATGTGCTGGGGTATGCCAACCAGAATTTTTTTTATTTTTTTTTTTTAGCTATGATTCAAAATGAGCAGAAACAAAAAGTTTCCAGTGAAACCCACTATTATGTTTTAACTATTTTTTATTTTAGGTAGAAGTTAAATTTATTTGTTCTATCGATCTTCTTACTGTTGGACTATTATCTGGTTTTATTATCTTCAAGTCTATCAATTTATTTATTAATTTAATTAGTAGCCAACCAAAATAACATCCAAATAATACTAGAACTATTTAACAAAACATATCTCAATTGCAGGCAAATGGTGCGGCGACTTCAACTACGATTTGTACGTGCGCGTTGAGGCCAAAGTGCTGAAGCCGAAGCCCCTGCCGAATACGGTCAATAAAACGAAGCTAAATGGACGCAAGAAATCAAGCATCAGCGGCGCCAAAGCCAAAGTCAAGAAGTCCCCAAATGCGAAATGAAACTGAAACGTCGCTGGACTGTGCTTAAGTCAATTAAAATTCTTCTTGTTTATGTCTTAGTTTAAGTGTGTCTAAAAATGTTGTTAAAACATAACTAAAAGTAACAACAACAACAACAACAACAACAGTGCGCATAAGCTGTTGTTGTTGTCATAAAAGCGCTAATTGCGTTTGTTGCTCGTGACTAGAAAATTACAGCTAAATGCTAAATTGAAACCAGCTCGCGTTTGATTTATTTGAAAATGTTAACAACTTTGGCTTTATATTCATTTTATGCCTTTATGCATATGTGCCCTAAAGTACTCAAAGCTGGTTCTCTAAAATAAATAAACTTAAGCTCCCAAACTTTCAATCGTATTTTGACACATTTTCTAATTTCTGTTTAACATAACGTTAACAGAGTTGAGCTTAACATAGAGCTATTAACATTTTCTTACTAATATTTTATAGATTACACACAATTTATACTAAAATTTGTAAAAATACGCTGAAAATAAACATTTTTAAACTTGAGCACTAAAAGTATTTTATTAAAATGCCAATATTCCTTAATAGTACTTAAACTAATAAACATTGTACTTTAATTAAAAAAGCTTTACACTAATTTAAAATAAAAGAAATCTTGGATCTTATAAAATCTGGACTGATTTATACTTAATTAAGCACTACATATTGTTTTTTAAATTTTCAGTATCTGTGTCGTAAATTGCATCAAATATACATCTCTAACATTTTTGAAAAGTTAACAGACACTGAAAAAAATGCCACAATTCGTAAATTCCTAAAATGCTAAGCAACCAAACGAAACGCAGGGCAAATGCAAAACAGTAGAAATTTTCAAAATATTTTCTACGGCCATAAAAAGTCAAAGACACAAGTTTTGCCGGCTCAACAAAAGCAAAACAAAAATAAAAGCCCAAAAGCAACGCTCAAAATGAAATGGCTAAAATATTTAAATTGCTGCTTAACAACAGAGGCAAATAGCTATTAAGGCAAAATAAACAAGCCCAGGCGCTGCCACACGGCAGAGTCTGAGGCCGGCGCGTTGGCGACACCGTTCCGTTCCCAGTGGCAGCCACCTTGCAGCAGCACAAGCAGCAGCAGCCCACATGGAGGCTTGTGCAACGATTTGTGCAAGCTCCCTCTCTCCCTCTCTCTCCCACTCCGTCCGTCTCTGTCGCTCGAAAAGAATGCATTGGCCGTGTCTCGGCGGCTGCACAACTTTTGATTACTAATGAGTTCAGTTGAGTTCGGTTCGGTTTCGGTTTCGGTTAGCCGATAGCTCTGATTTATGTGCTTTATTTATGGAAATATCTATTTGCGTTGAAATTGAAAATTTACTTTGAATATCAAATTTATAGCACGGCCAGCCCAAAGCAAAGCCCTCCGACGGCGGAATTTCAATTCGAACAGCACAAATAGTTCAGTGTGCGCCGGTTCTGTAATGCGTCCCATCAAAATAGGGGACTTGGCTGCCAAGTGCTTGATGGCCGAAAGCAGCGTTGACAACTTGAAATGCGGCAGTTGAAAATTTATTGACTAGAATATACCCTGTAAGCAGGGCTCAGCTATGGCAAAGTTACTGTCAATAAGCTAGTTAAACATAAGTAATATATACATTGGTTTGTAATGCCAAGAACAAATTTAGGGTCTGCAGATTTTTAAATGGAAAGACAAGCTTAATGACATGGCTAGCTCGGCTCGACTGCTGATCAAGAACATATATATATTATATGTATATATTTTTATTTTCTAGTATAGTATTTGCGTATTTATTTTATTATTATTTTATTGATATTATTATTATTATTTTATTATTATTATAAATATTTTATTTTTGTATTTGAAAAAATAATGTATTTTCTACGCAATTCAAGTAAAATAAAACCGCAAAGGTGGAATCTTTTTAACTTGAAAAAAACAAAACTTTATATTTATTTCACGTATGCTAATAAGTTTTCTCTAATTAATTAAACCATTTTTTTCTTATTTATGCAACATCAACTATAAAATCAAGAATAATTCATACTTAAGAATATTCAAGAAACAAATATTCTCGATATTTTAAATACAAACACGTTTAATGCCACTTGTACTCTGAGCTAATAATAAGTTTGAATATACCTATAGACACACTTTCAATGATTATAGGGTATCAAAACGGAAGTCACACTATTTAATTGGACTGCTGGTCTATTGTCTTATTGAACTTTCATCGCATCAACAAGAGCTAACTCCGTCAACACTAGGCCTATTTTCAGAGCTTGTCATCTCCAGCTATAAACTGACGACGTGCCAGCGATTACGTGGGCACAAGTCGGGCTGCTGAAAGGAAAACGAAATGATACCGAAATAAAAAAAATAATAATAATAATAATAACAGCCGTAAAGGCAGAAAGAAAACGCATTGAGACCTTACGAAATCGGTTGGGCATGCAGAGTTGTCGTATTTCAATATTTAGAGATGCAAGATAAACAATCTCGAGATAAGCCCAAGTGAGAGTGTTGAAAATAAAGCGCATCTCCGCAGTGGGGAAAGAAAGTTTGCCTTTTTGCTTTTAATAGAAAGATTTCACGCGGCTTTGTTTGCGTTTGTCACTTGCCTTTAAGTGGCTCCACGCCCCACTGCGGCCCAGTTAGAATTTCCATGATGGCAAAAACAAAAGACTTAGGCAACGAACTGGCGAGGCATACAGCATTCCACAAGCACTCGCAAGGTTGCCACTTGCGGTCAACACTGACAGCTGATACCCTGAGAAGCTGCACCTCAGCTCGATTACGAGCGTCTTGCAGATGCACAAAGATACCCGCACACATACTCGCACTCGCACTCGCACTCGCACTCGCACTCGCACTCGCACTCACACTCATATTCGTTTGAGTATTCGTACTTGCACTTGCCGCCGTTTTGCTCAGTTTATGAGCTACCTAGCTGGCTGCGGCGTTTAATTACGAGTCTGCTATGCAAAAAACGTTGTTTAACTATTAAGAACAAGGCTAACTTGACAATCTGGCCAGGCCGATAGACGGAGCCGGCAGCTGCAGTTAAAAACTTGTCCACTTCACTGGCCATGATAACAGCATATTGCGATTCTAACTGAAAGATTGTATGGCTATTTTCATTAGCATCTATTCGGTGTTCTGGCCAATAAAGTTTTGTGATAAGACACTTATGCAATTTCAGCTAGAAGAGCTGGTAAATTATTATTTTTTATCACTTATTCTGTAATTTTAACGATTATTAAAAGAAACTGTGTAAAACAATAACTGTACATATATATCGTACATACATACATATATATTCTGTATTTATATGTAGAAGCAACACGCACACATTTACAGTTATAAAGCTAACACGCCACGAACTAATTGCTTTTAGATAACATACACAAACAAAAAAAAAAAATCGCACGCGCGCAGGACACGACCGCTCAGCTGGGCAGACGCGCACAGACTAAATCATCTCATTAAGGTCGCATCGACGTTGAGCCAGCATTCGCACTAATACAATAGCAGCTTAGAGAACGCAATTAACATAACTTCCGCGCTCACACCATCCCCAAGGCACGCATCTCGCTAAAGCGCTCTCAGCGGCGCACGCCAGCAACAATGCGCGCTCTCTCTGCAGGTCGCAGCCTGCACGCCTAACGGGATCAAAAGCATCAGCACCAATGGCGTGACAGTAGGCAAATTCATTATCTCCCACGCTCACCCAGTGTCCCCTCTCTGGATAATCGCTCTCTGCTAGCACGGATATCCGTTGACATTGCAGTGAGTGCAGAAGACACACATTAATTCATACATAATAATAATAATAAATATTAAATTGTATATATAGAGCATTGTTAGGAATAAATGTAAAATTTTTAAATTACAAAAATAAATAAATTTAATGCAATTACTCTACAATTACTATTCTCATTTAATTTTACTTTTACTTTTCTCAGGGGGGAACTGCTGTAAAAAAAAAAAGCAAAAGTTTATCAGTCAATCAATCAATCAGTCTTCACAAACTGTTATTTTTCAAAAGTTGTTTACATACTTTAGTTAAGCAAACACTAAATAAAATCTCTCATTATGTTTGAAAATCGAAGATAAACCGTTAAAAGATGACTTCCCTTTCCTGCCTGCAACACTGGAGAATCTTCAGTTCCGCACTAATTTCTCAAGAGATCTTTGAAAACTTTCGCCAAATCGACAAAAGTCAACAACAATTTTCCGAAAAATCAGGTAGACAGACAACAACTTGGGGCAGCTGTCCAACAACAAAACGCTTAAAGCCAAAGAGCAGGCAGGCAGGCAGAAGATGAAGAAGAAGAAGAAGAGGCAAACCCTGGGCTGTTATTATCAAATGCTCATCATTAACATTTTGCTGGCTGCTGGCTGTAACAGGCTGAGCCGAGATCTCGACGTGACGATCAAATTGCGGCACATGCGAACACGTGTGACGACTACCTTGGGGGCAGGGGGAGGGGAGGGGAGGGGGATCACAAAAAGATTGTTGTTGTGAAAATGAAATTAAACTAAAGACTGAAAACTGAAGACTCAAAAACCTGAACATTGTAACAGACAATGCACAGACATGAACAGCTCACGAAGGGAGGACGGGAGGAGGGGAAAGGGGGGGGGGGAAGGCTGCTGTTGCGCTAAATTGCCGCCAGATACATTTGCAAATGAGTCTTAGACATAACAGCAACAACAACAACAACAACAGCAGCAGCAGAAACAATAACATTGTAAGCCAATGCAAATTGAGAGGCAAAAGAGTCTGCGGCCCCCATTGAGCCATTGCCCCCTTGAGCCGTACAAATTATTGACAGTGAAAGTAAAAGCTGAGCGTATTTTCTTTTGGGCTGTCGAACCGAGCTCATAACCAAAAGGGGCAAACACCATCAGAGTGTTCAAATCAAATTAACATATTTTGTAGTTTTTGCCCTGTAACAACTATTTCAGCCAATTGATTTAAATTGGCATTTTTGAAATTGTTTAGCCATGTAATAGAAAAAAAATGTTAAGAAAAAATGAAAGATGAGATACAGCTAAGTTGCATACCTTGACTACACTTAAAGAAAAAGCGAATTTGCATTTAAGTCAGCATAGTTAAAGTACAGACAAGGTGGTATTTTTTGTTTGTTTAAAATGCCACAAAATATAAGAAATGCGGAATGAATGCAATATACAATGAATTGTATTTATATCAAGAATAATGACAATTGAGAGTATTTAAGAAAAAAGGCAGTACAAGTACTAAGAACATGCAAGCTCATATTCCATAAACAAGAACGGTACAGGGTATCTGCGAGTCAATCGCTTTCCCAACTATTATTTCTGCTGTTTCTCCCATCCGAGCATAACAAAAAATAAACAATTTCATGCGGCGTTCTATTAACCCACTAGCTGTCGCTGTGGCTGCGGCTGCCGCCTCAGTTGTCTCGTAATTGGACACACCTAGGCACCGCCTATCCATGGGTATCTTCGACCCGGACCCGATCGTGACTTCATTTGGCAACGTTGCGCACGTAGCTGCCGCATTTCTGGAATCTCTGAATGTTGTTGTTGCTGTTGTTGTTGTTGTTGTTGTTGTTGCTGCTGAGAGCAAAGCCGTCATAAATTAGGTGTAGATGGCATCTCAAAGTGCCTTCCCGGCATCTTCTGGCCGTGCAATTTAATGGCGACACTAGACACGTTACACAACGCCCCCGACCCGCCCCGCCCCGAAACTAAGGTTGCCGGGGTGTGACTGTACCTACAAAACTGAGCTGAAGACTTAAGGCTAAGGCTAAACCAGCATTGACTGCTAAACTAAGCTGGGGTAACTTCAACACATGAAAGTAAAGTAAAAAGAATTCTGCACCGCTCGCATAGTTAAGCAAAATAAGTATATTGTAATAAAAAAAAATAATTGACATCAAGCTAAAATTGCTGAGAAGTTGAGCTAAATTGTTTTCAAACAAGTAACCGACTCGATCACTGTAAAAAAAACACGTCAAAAACTGTCTTCATTATTTTTCTTCTTTTGGCAATTTACTTTCGCAATTTAGTTATATAGATTATATCGATTTTCCACGCCCCCAACAGTAATCCGTCTTAAAAAATGTCCTTTACCTAACTTTAAAGCTGAGCGAGCTAAATAGATTTGAACGAAGAATATAATTATTTATCGTTTATCAACTAGCTTCTAGGTAGTACGAAAGTTGCTGTTGCCAGAGCTTTCGCTCTCGTACGACGCACACAGACGCACAGCTTTAAAAGCTGCCAACGCCGAGCTGTGAGAAGCAAGGCAGAAAGCACTAATACTTGTGCGTTTAACAAATACACCCACGATTTTCAAATAAATGCCCGACTTGTTTGTTTGACATGCGCTTCAAATTACGCGCCGAGCTGTGTGAAACGGTAGCGAACTCCACAACTCCAGGCAGAGCAGTTGGCCAAGCACAAAGCCCTATCAATTTTATGGCAATTGCGGCAACAAAATAATATATCACCAAGAACCAAGTACAGAACAATCCAAATAAGAATTATTGAATGACTGCGTCAGCGGTAAGGAATGCGACCTTGAGCTGTCGTCGTCGGCGGCGGCTGTTGAGATGTCGTGACTGGCCTGGTCAGGCCCGGGCCCGGGCTCGGTCCCTGGCGTATAACAAGTACAACAGCCGAATGGCAAACGAGAGGCAAACGCTTAAAGGTACTGACAATAAATACAAAATCGAAGAAGCAGAGAAAGAAATCTGAAATCAGCATCGCAGCAGAAAATAGCACAAGTCTCGTACAATAAAACACGTTTGACGAACGCTTTGATGAAGATGAAGATTGAATATCTGTCAGATACATGTACACGGCAATAGCAGCAGCAAGCACAAATGTGGCAACCAACCGCAGTAACACAAACAACAACAACGACAGCGTTCACTTTTATTTTCAGCATTGCAACCGCAAAATAAGAAACAACAACAACAACAATAACAACAACTACAACAAAGCAAATGGCACAACAAGCCAAATAACAAAGATCAAACGTAGTTGAAGCTCAAAGAGAACAAAGCAACAACTACAAATATGTAGTACTCATTTGAACTGTAGCTGTTAGTACACACAAATAGATATACCCTACAAACCATGTGTGTATTTGACAAGGGAATACAGCGCGAACAAATATAGGCATATATATATAGTACACATATAGCACATATTTCCATGCGTGCTTACGAAATATTTGTGTTAACTGGGATTCAAGATGACGAGGAAATACGCAATATAGACATATAACAAATAATAAAATATGGAATATAGAACATTGAGTATAGAGAATATATTGAAGATATAGAAAATATAATAAAGAAATAAAATATAGAATAGAGTAAAGAATATATAGAATATGAAATGAATAACTTAAATGTTAGAATATAAAATACCCGTAGACTATGAAATATAAAATAAATATTAAATATAGAATATAAGCAGAAGATACAAAAAAAAACACGTAATTTTTACAAGTGCATTGGAAATAAAATTGCACTTTAGAATATGGAATATAAAATACAGAATATAGAATATGGCATACAGAGTATTAAGTATAGATTAAATAGAAAATATAAGTATTGTAAAAGCTAAAGATATAATAAAAAAAAACACTACAAAACTCGCAGTAATCATTTTTCAATTCAATTGTCAATAACACCATTTCCTATAGAAGTTTTTCATTTACGTTTAATCGAATTTGATTTGTTAAAACCCTTCTAAGTTTGATTCTAGCCAACTGAAATTATCTGTAGGGTATCCCGCAGTTGAGTACTTTCAAATAGTAGCTTGCTTAACTTTCGCAAAGTTAGTTTGCTTTGTAGATTAGGAAATGCTTCATAAATTCAGAGTCAGGCGTCGACTCCCACCTCAAAATGCAATGCCAACTAATAAATTGGAATGCGTCAAGGCTAAAAGCACAAACACAAAGTGCGTGTAATATATATATATATATATATATATCTACTGTATAAGCACATAATTCTCATAATTAAAGCTCCACAATTTGAGTGGCTCATTAACCATTTAAATAAGAATTCATGACAGTCCCAAATGAATTTAATATCAAACGTTTAAGCCCATAAGTAAGAATTATTTGTTTTGGCTCTGCGTAATGAATTCCTAATTAGATATACACTCAATAATGAACATTTGTTTACGATCACAAATATACAAGAACCTTGATTCATTTATTTTGACAATTAACGCGTACATAAACGGTTAAGATATATACAATTTTATATAATGTGTATTGTGCATTTATTTGTTACATTATTTAGTTCACCTTCCAAATAAACTTTTAACCCCAAAGTTAACCTCGAACTAAATTTAGAAATCATTACAGGTACTCCTTAAATCATTTACCATAATTTAAGTTTTTTAACATGTTTTGTTTTTAAACTTTTACATTTCATTTAATTTCTTGTCGCTGTTTTTTTTTAACTTGGTTCCAGTTAGAAACTTTGGACAACAAAATGCCAAATGGCAAGAAAATAAAGTGTCAATGAACCCTTAAAGCCGGTCCATGTTTATTTATGCAGCTAGAGACCCAATTACATAGTTTAACAACTTTTGAAAACTATTGGCAAAACTAGACTAAGATTGTTATTTGTGGCGTGCTGTGGACATGATTAAAACAAATCTTTCTCAATTCTCAAATGCTTGTGTAATTTTTGCAAGCGATATCTCAGATTCAAAACCAGTTTTAAAACTGTGCTAGAATTTTGCCGCAAATTTATCATAATTGTTTTTATCATATAGTCTTTTGTTTCTGTCTATCAAATTCGGAACTTTTCTTATTCGAAAACCAGTTTTAATCCGATGTTCAAAAGTTAAACATATGTAATCGGAATTCCCCTTCTCTGCTTACATGCATAACATATTTTTCATTTATGAATTTCTTTTATTAAATGTTTGGGAATTTCGGACAGTCAATTTATTAATCTTTTTTTTGCAATTTCTTTTTATATTCAGATTTGCTTAAACAATTTCTATACGAATAAAGCATTGAAGCTTAACGGCTTTGGCTAAGTTCAAGTTTAGTTTTGCCATAAATAACAGATGAAGACAGAAATCTAAGAAGTTTTTTTTTCAATTTATTTTCTATAGTTTTCGGCGTTGCCAAAACAAAAAAAAAACTGGGTCTCTGTGCTATGTTCACAATTAAATGCCATATTAAAGAAACCATTACAAAGACCAATTAAATTAGGGGCATTAATTTTGTTGCTCTTTGGTTAATTTAAGCAAATAAACAGACGCTGCGAAACAAAAGACTTGGGCAACAAACTTGGCGCGTAATTGCAACTACGTGCTGCGCATTTCGTATTCAACATTAAAAATCATAGAGGCTACAAATAAACAGAAAAAAAACGAGTAAAAATCAAGCTCAGAGCAATCATACGCCAGGTTGGGCATCGGCACTTGTAAAGATCACTCAATAAACTGACGGAAATGAGGCTCCATGTGGGCAGCGCTCGTAGAATTGAAAGAGCTGAAACAAAAGACTTAGACAACAAACTTGGCCTATAACATAAAATTTTCATAATTAGCAAGCGAACGAGAGAAATCCCAACAACGTGAGCAAAAGCGAATCAAAAACTTTTTTCTTTTCTTATTTAGTGTATTTTTTTTTTCAGAGGTAAAAGGCACAAAAGATGAAGTTGTACTCAAGTTATCCGTGCATTTAATTAGCCATTTTCACACATTTCACTTTCAACAAGCTGCCAAATTGTAAAAGATATATATATATATATAAAAAGATATGCATATAACATATAGCGTATATAGTAATAGAGTTAGCCAAGCGATTTCTTCAATGAAACGCAAAAAAGCCATTAACGGTCAAGCGTAGGTTTGCGTTGACAAGACTCTTGTATCTGTATCTCTAGCTTCATCTGCGGACGTATCTGCCGCTTCCTCCGTTTAACTCTTGACTGCCGCAGCAGCCGCCGGCGACAGCGGCGAGTCACTTTCAAGTGGCCATGGCAATTTCTTTTCTATTTTTTTTGGTTTTTTTTTTTTTTTTTTGGTTTTTTTGTCCATTTGCCTGCTAATTGAAATTTTCCCATTGCATTGAACTTGAAAGCGCTGCCCAATTTTCAACTAGGCAAATTCAACATGGCCATAAATCGCGCCATGCAATGGGCAAAAATACAATTTCCACTTGAATTTCAACTTATGGCCACGACTCGCCCACTAATGTCTGCTTGGCTTTTGGGTTTAACAAACTTTCTGCACATCTCGCATTTGATTAATGCCATCATTTTTTCGGCTGCGCAATTAGCTATTGGATTTTTATTTGTTATGCGTTGTTTGGCATTGCGAAACCCGCATATCATGTTCAAAATATGAATATAAATAGAAAATACTTAAGTACTCATGTATATATATATATATATGTATATGTCTCTGTATGTACCTAATGATGAGCTCAGATTTGATTGGCTTATTGTTGAGACAGCTGCTAAGATTTTGGCCACAAGCCTGTAAAAAGAACAAATTTATTCTTATAAAGTTTTTTTTTTAACTATTTTTAAGTTTCGTATAAAACAAATATTTGAGATCATTTAAATGCACACATATTTTATGAGGAAGCTTTAAGGTTTAATTTGCTTGAAAATGTAAAAAAAATATCATAGACAAGTTAAGTACAGTATACTTAAAGTTTTTAAAAGGAAACCCAAAGATACCAATTAAATAAATAATTAAGAGTATCCGGACTCGAATTCCACGATAGTGCATTAAACTGTTGTTATCTTAGCCGAAGGTCATGGTAGGCAGTATTATTTCAAAGTACGCTTTATAGTTTATAACTATATTTTATACCAATTATAATAATAATAAATGAATACTTAAAGGCAATATGCACACATATTGATCACAAGAAATTAAATCTTCAATGCCGCAAAGGCGTCTTTCCAAAATTGAAATGTATTTATGAGAGCTAGAGATACAAATGTTCTAAAGTATATTTTTGTAAAGCATATGCAATTTAAAAAAGTTTATTTTCTGTCAAAAATTTGATAATTTCTTGAAAATATATATAAAAAATATAATACAAAATATAAATAAAAGACGAATATTATTTTAGAAGGTAAATACTCAAAAATGTTGATATATACACACGTTTGAATATCCTTTTAAATGAAGGAGAAGACAGAGCCATATGTATAATTACTATTATGTATAATTATTATTTATATATGTATATTATTACACTAGCTCTGGATTGCTTGACTGAATTAATATTATACTATAACCTTTTTTTCATATTATTTAAAAAAATCGCACTCAGGACTGTTCAGTTTTAATGTCCCATGCTAACTATGTCGCTTGTGAAAGTTTTCGCAAGAAAATAACTCTCTGCAAGCATTGCCAAAAACATTTCACAAAACCCACCGAAAATCGTACAAAATTCTAAAACAAAAGCTTTTTTTTGCACACGCATAAACCTGATTAAAGTCTAGCGACTTTTACTTTTAAAGTGAATGTTTGCTAAACAAACAAAAACCAAGTAGGTGCTCTTTAGTTAGTGTTGAGAGTGTTTTGCATGTGCCATGAAAAAAAAGGCCGAGCAGTGGATGGTACGCATAGTTATAGAGTTTAACCGCTGCGCCCCTTTCGCCAGTTGCCACAATTTATGGCGCGTAGAGCTCATAAGTGGTGGCAACGACCCAGACGCTCCGCCAATTGCCGACAACAATGCAAATGGCCCACAATCAGCATTAACGGCTCCTCGATGCAGCCAATACAGCTGCCTGATTCCCCTGGACTATTAGCCACTCAATAAACCAAATGCTAATTAAATGTTGTGGCTAATTTATATTACCAAGATTCGTCCGCGGCAATTTGCACGGGCAGACAAACCCAACAGAAAGATACCCTATGTCATATATAAATACTTTTAATTGGCAACAATCGACTAAAAATAAAACTAACCATTTTATTTTTGAATATATATTTTTAGAGCTTCATCGGTAATCAATTTGCCAAATTTAATGACTCCGACTCTAAAACTGTAGAATGAAGATTGTTGACAATTTAACTGCCAGCCAATGGGGGGTATCTGAATCGGGCAGAAACAAGTATATATATTTGAGTCTTTAAATAATAACGAGTAGAAAAACTTTCCACAAAACATAGCACAGCATACAAATTATAATGCGTGTTTTTTAACTTGTGTAAAAAAAAAATAAAATTTGTTTTGATTTAATTTAACGCTTGTTCGTTTTTTAAATGCGACGATGGGTTGTTAACTGAGCTGCTTTTGCGAGTGGCCATTAAGAAATTGTTACAAATTATCTGTGGCATGCACAACTTGTTGTTGTTGTTGTTGTTGTTGTTGTTGGTTGTCGTTTGCAACATTTTCCTTAATGCGATTTGCATTGAATTTGGCACAAGATTTTCGCGTTCGCTGGGGCTGGGCTTTTGCATGGGTTGGGCTTTGGTGGTTCGGGGGGAGGGGGGCGGGGCGGGCTCACCTGTACGGTCAACGTTCGCATTTGTTCGCCCCAAATAAATCTGTTCAATTTGCAGCAAAGCCTTTTAGGTGTGAACTCTCGTTTCGTTTTAGTTATTTTTGATTTATTTTTAGGTCATTTGGTTCAGTTCAGTTTTGCCAAATAAATACAACAAAATAGAGAAAAAAAAACGACCTCAAGGCAAAACTCAGATACGAAATTAAATGTGGGTCGACATGCGTTAGTCGTGTGCATGATAAGTCAAAGTGGGCTGGCTAAAAACTTAAGACAAAAAATTTGATTTGGATATACGCAGAAATAAATCAGATATTAAACAGACATGTTCAACAAATAAATTAATGCCAACTCAAACCCTACCTGTTATATATATATATATCTAATAGCAGCACAATTTCAGCTTAACTCAATTAAATGCGCAGAGTCCGTAAAAATGCAGACAACAGGGCGTATGCGCAATTTCAAATTTACCCAACTACATTTTGGCATTTTTTAATGAAGCGTTTCGAGTGTCGAGCTTCGAATATTGAGCCAGACGCGTGTCCAAAGATTTTGATTGATTTTCTATTGAAACTAACAAAATTAAAGCGCCTGAAATTGTAACAAAAGCCACAACAACAACAACAAGTGCGCCACGCCCATCCAAAAATGATTGGCAACAAAATTAAAGAAAAAAAAACTGAGCAATTTTTATTGCCGCGGGCCAAACATTATTGGCACATTCTATGGATTTCTATCGAATTGAAGTTGGCCCAAAACTTTCGATTTCAAAATGAAAACTACACCAAAAACTCGTTCTCAAAACAAAAGCAACAGAATTGAATGGGAATCGGAGCAACTGATAGAAAAATATTGTAAATAAGCAATACACAAAACTTGTTTTGCAGCAGCCGAAAAAAATCAATTTTTATTATAATACCAATTTGTGGACTGTTTGGTGCCAGAAAGCATTTGATGACTTCTGGCTATTATTTATATTCAATTAAATAGTAGGGTAAGGGAAAAGTGAAAAAAAAACTGTATTAAATCAGTGGGGCAAAAATTGAAAATTAATATATAGGCATATAAATAATGTTAAAAAAAGTATGAACTTAAATATAAAATGCACAAAATACATTTTATAAACTATTTTAGTTTCCCTAATATTCTTAAGGAATACAAAATCTGGCATTAACAAAATCTGTTTAGATAATAGCAATTTAAAAATTATACTTGTATAAACACAATTAATATATTAAGTATATATGTGTTATAGATTTCATGAAACTTTTTATAAAAAATTAATACATTTTAAAAATATGTGTAAAATTAGACTGCCTACTAAATCTGAAAAATGTAATGTTCTTTTTAAATTTTAGGATAAGTTTCTATTGTTGCTTAAACTTTGCTATACAAATTTATTAGATTTCAATGCAGAAAAAATAAAGTCTCAAAATTACAACTTTTAAATTTATAAAAAATCTAAGTTTTTAAATTTAAATTATATTATATTGAAATTTATATATGAATTACTTTCTGATTGATTACAATAATTGTAGAAGCTTGTTAAAATATATATATATATATACATTCAAAAACATATATTTAAGAAAAACGCATATGTAAAGAAAATTTGATTATTTTTGAATATATATGCAATATATTTAGATCAGTATTTGTACACATATTTGAAGCATTTACTAGATCAAAAAGCATCTCGAGTATCCCGCTAATATGAGAACGTAACAAATTAGCCTCATGTGCAGAGCAAAGAATTTTTGTATGTCGTTTAATGCCATATCGGGTATGGGTTTATTTATGCTGTGCGTTGAATGCGAATTAGGAGTAGGAAACGTTCAGACTTTGCGGCAAATTTCGATTTCAATTGGCCATAGCCATAGAATTAATCGGCCCCGTTGCCCGTTGCCCGATGCCAGCTGCCAGTCCGCCGGACAACTTTCAATGCAAATGTTCCGCGGCTCCAAGACTAGTTACCGTTATAAGGCACTGCTCTGCGCACTAGGTGCAGTCGGTGCCGAGTGGGGCCGAGTGGGGCCGGGCTGAGAGGGGGGCTCTCTCTTTACAGCCGGGGGCTCTGCTAGGTGACATATCATACGGCTGCCTGGTTGACTGACTGATGAAAAAATGTGGTTAATGCGGTGTTCGTTGTTGTTGTTGTTTGTGTTGTTGTTGCTGTTGTTGTTGCTGTTGCTGTTGCTGTTTTTGTTGTCGTGGTCGCTGGTTAAGGTAACTTATGCACTTGAGCATTTTCCTAATTAAGTCAAATGCACATTGCCAGTACATTTTTTTCATTTTTATTTTTTTTCCATAATGTTTTGTTGCTTTTTTTTTATTGGGGTAAATGATTTGTTTATGCTGGAATTTATGCAAGTGAATGGGAACTTTCAGCGGTTTATTACCTTGAAATGTCTTTACGATAAAAACGTCTTAAAAATAGGTAAGAGAAGCAACCTTATATTGTAGAATCTTAAAATTGTAAAAATTGTTTTATTGTTAATCAAATAGTTGTGCTTAAAACGACATAAATAAATTCTCAACAAGTTGAAACTTACACACCTCGAGCCAGCCAGCGAGCATATCTATCTATCTATCTATCTATCTATATATCCATCTATCTATCTATCTACTAAAATATGTCACGACCACACACCACACATCATAAATAAACTTTATGTGACTTTCTTTCAAATACAAAATGTTTTCTTTCACTAACCAAAAAATTTATGTTTTTATGTATTTCTTCAAGAAAACAATCTGTTTTTTTTTTCAAATCTACGACTTGCACCAAAACCACATAATTCAATTTTGTGCGCATTTTTTTTTTTTTTTTAAGCAAGCTCTTTTTTTAAATCAAACAGTTGAAAATCCTTAAATTGAGCTTTTTAAACAAATTCAATTAATTTTTCTTTACACAATTAGTGTAATTTTAATCAAACATTTATCGTTCAGTTAATAATATAGTATCTGATAAAAGAGAAAATTGCTTCAAGCCAAAACTGAATTTGGCTTAAATTTTCTATTGCAGCTATTTGATATCCTTGCCTATTCGGGTGCTTCGAACATATTTACTTAATCGAGACTCAAGCGTTATTTCAATAAGCTATCTTTTTGGTTATTAGTACAACAGGAAAAATCTCTTTAATTTTACAACTTGCATAAGGTGCCATAAATTGTGCACAATTTCACCAAAAGTGTTTTGTCAATCTTAAATCAGGATATGGACGTCTAATCAGTTTTGCATTGAACAATTAATTTACGTTGCAAATGGCTGGAGAAAAAACCAGTGCGTGAATGGCACTGAGTGTTTTTTTTCCTTTTTTTTTGAATAGCATTCACGGCAAATACTCGTAGATTTGCCATGGCGAATGCAACGTGCTTCGTGCGCCGGCTCAATCCATTTCCATTGCCATCAACATCGGGCGAACCAGTCGAGTGCCAGTTTGTTTTGGTCTGGCCAAGACGCGGTCGTGGCTGGAGCTGGAGCTGGAGCCGTATTCCAAGCCTGGCCAAATGCTGATGAACTTGTTTGCAGCGCCCACAGCGGCCAGCGCGAAAAGTGAATGGGCAGTGGGGGCGGGGCGGGGCGGGGCAGGCGGGTGGGCAGCGTTTGTCGCTTTAACAATTTGGCTAAAGTTTAATAAACTTTATGAAATGTTGTCTTGAGTGGGAAATGCAGTCGAGCAACGGCGACGGCAACTTTAAGCCAACGACTTTAACTTTAGTGACAATGACGTTGACGTTGGGGCAAGGGGGGACAAAGGGGGGGGGGAGGCAGCGATAACAGGCTGATTAAGGAAATTCAAGGAAAACGCTGAAGCAGGAAGCGCATCAAGCACATTAGAAAGTTGCTGCCAAAAGTTTATAAACATTTAATCGCAACATTTGTTGAGCTCAAAAAGGGCGCCTTTTAAATTCAAATGAAGAAAGCAACTAAAAGTCAAATAAATGAACATGAATATATATATATATTTAATATATGAGATTTTATAATTAGATTTGAATATATGGCTCTTCTTTTACTTCCACTAAATGTTTAACTTTTGAACATAAAAAAAATCAAATACACTCAAAAACTTAATTTAAGTGCTGAAAAGATTTAGCTTATAACTTAAAGAAAACAAACATTTTTTATGCAAAACTAAAAACAATATTTGACCTAACCTTCCTATTAATTAGTTATATGATATCGTAGTCAAATGATCGCATGTTAAAGGCATATTATTTTTGATCATGTTATCTTAAAAAACAGATCGTATTTTATGAAATTTTTTTTATTTATTTACCCGAAAGCCTTTTATTGAAAGTGTGATCAAAAAATATCGAAAAGTTTGATTGATTATATGATATAGTATGTCGATGCTTAAGTGATTTTACAAGACTAAAAAAATCGAAATTGGTAAATCAATAAAATATTTGGCACACATATAAACTGCCTATAAGAAAAGAAAATTTATTTACTATTTCAAAGTTTCTGCAAATTAGCTTTAAACCCGAGAGACTAATTTGAATAAAAAAATAAAGATATGCAGATATATAGACAATATAGACGACGCTGCTGAAACTCCGCAAGAATTTATATGTATAGTTGACGGGATCAGATATAGCTCCTATTAACCGTTATGCTGTTATGTGGGACAATTATAAAATCACGGCTATGATAATAAAGACTGGCATATACGTTTTTATAGATGGCCTAGGCAAATTGATTGGAGTATCTTGTGGGAGTGTCCGTAGACCAGTCCGAGAGCCAGTTGCAAGGAGCTGGCGGAGAAAGTGCGCCAAGTGGAGCCGCGAGGAGCGGATGACCGCGAGGGTTATCATTATGAGCACATATGTGCACACATATATATATGTACACACACACACGTATGCAAAAGTGGCGGCCAAGTGGATTGTCAGAATCTGGTAATAACATGTTGTTGCAGCGAGTTTTTCTTTCCTTTTTTTTTTTCTTTCGTTTTTCAAGCGCTCCACTCAAAATTGTATCTAATGGATACCGATGCTGATTAATTGGACAACAGGAGCACATGGAAAGGAATCCAGGTGAGTGGCAGAATTTGCGGCATGTGTGCAATTACCAGGAGCAGCGGCTAGTAATGAACTGATAAGCGCATAATTAACAGGCACTGTGGCCACAACCAGTTACCAATCGGTATTCCACCTGGCGAAAATGCTTCGCTGTCCGTTCGAATACACGGCTTTTTTTTAAGGCGTGTTTGTTTCGCTGATTTCCATAGATTTTGCGTCTTTAATGACTTTTGGCCATTTGCTATGGCTGCGACTCTCGGCCAAGTTAATGGCTTTGCCTGGCTTTTGTTCTGCAAGAGAATTGGCTTTAAAATTTGCCTTTTTTTTTTTTTTGTATATTTGTAAGTGGTTTCTGGCGGCACTGTAAGTGGCGAAAACAACCGCTAGTTGTGGCACAGCTAACTGGGCATATATATGTATATATGCGATATAATAGACGAGCTCTCTATGCAAAATCAAAATGCCTTTCGGACACCTGTTCAATTCCCCAAATGGGTCAGATGGGTCATGACACATGCCAAGCGTGGCTAACAGCCGGTCAAATAAATTAATTAGCTTCAATATCGTTAAGAAAATCAAATTTCTTTTAATGGTAAAACACTAAACAGAAGTGCCAGAAGATCAGTCTGAAATTGCTGATGGGCAGAGATTGGAGATTGGAATTAGAAAAATGATAGTAAAGTTCTTAAGTGGAGTATTACAAATTAAAGAAGGAACAATTGGGCATGCTTAAATGTTACCATAAAAAGGGGAAACGAACTATGAATCTTGTTTATGGTGAAAGTAATTTCTACTAAATTAAAGGCAATACGATAATCCGTTAAATATAAAAATATATAGTTTACATATAAATAAATGTAAGAAATATTAATAAAACCCGAAAACAAACCGAACTATTTTCTCTATGATCTTAGTCAAATTTCCAGAGTAAAATTTCCAAGTAATTAATAAAATATTTTCCTTTTAAATTTAAAGTAATGCTACAAAGCATTGAGGTGAAAAAACCGAACCGTGAACCAAACCACGGACAGTTTTCTATTTGAATTCGCAGCTATGACGAGAATTTTAACTTAATTAATAGAGCTTAAATTTAATAAATTCAGCGCCTAGAAGAAATGCAAATTACCAGAAATTTGCTTGTTATTCACCATAAAAAATGATTTTATAATTTAAAAATGTTTTCCTTATATTAAATACATTTGTTTAATTACTTTTTGATTGCACTTAATTAACAATAAATTTAATAACCTGCAATTGACAACAGCTCAAAGCATGCACATCAAATAACAATTTGCGAATTCACATTTTGTGCGCATTTAACAACTTCAGCGAGCCTGTTCAACAAAAATAAAAACAAAGCATAATTCATTAAATAAATGCCCCAAAATGAGAACAAGCCGCTTGGCAGCGAAGGCAACAAAGAAGAAGAACAAAAAAAAAACAATCAGTAGGAACAACAACAACAACAACAGTCTGAAGAATTTGAGCGGCAAAAACACACCTTTAAAGCCCCACAGATGAGAAAGAAGAGTTCAATGCACGCAAATCGGATTAAACAAAGAAATTAAGTAATACACCGTGCAGATAGCTAGGCAGATATATAGATAGATAGACAGACAGACAGGCAGACAGACAGATAGACAGATAGATAGGAGTGAACGCTAGATAAGTGTCATTGGAGAAATGGAAACGGAAAACCAAATCAATCGCAACAAAACTGAAAACACGAACCGCAATGGGCGTTAGAATGTCAGGAAATGCAGACGGGAAGTAAATAAATATTAAATGGGAGTCGGCTCAATTAGATGGCCGCAAAAATGTGTCAAAGTTTAAGAAAAAGAAAAGATAAGGAAAAACGTTCAAACTGAAAATGTAAATCTTGTAGTATAAAACCAAATTTTGTTGAACAGTTTGAACACACGCTTACCTTTGAGCTCCTTAGGGTCTATCAACAATTGCATAAATCCAAATCGCAGCGAGTTGAGCCTTTAAACACCTGTACACACTTTACACCTGTCACACAACATCTATTGTATATGTATTTAACAATGTGTGTTATTTGTTTTTTTTCTTTTTCTTTTTTTCTTTCCGTAACGTTGCAAATAATTTGTCACCGTTTCAAAATACAAAAAAAAAAAATAACGCAGGCGTTACGAATTCAAAAGCAGAACAGGAGGCACAGCTTGGCCAAGTGATAGCGATAAAAAAAATACGACCGAACGCATCGAAGCTCAAAACTCAACTGAATTGAAACTCTGCCGGCGCTCACGCGCGCCACGCTCAAAAGCTGCGCGAGCGTGTTAGCGAGCGACAAAAAGCTCTGAGCGGCAAATTTGCATGCCAACTGCGACTTGGTATGCCGGGCTGAGCGAGCTTTTAGTTAGTCAGACAGAAAGCTCTCAATGACAATTTGCATGTCAAGTGCGACTTGAAAAGCTTTAACGTCTTTAGCTCTATTTACCTTTTGCGAGCTTCGCGAGCAAATAAACTGTTTTGTCATAAAGTTTTTCTGTAGTAGTTTGTATTTTATTCATAAGTTTTGCTCTATTGCTTTGTAATTTATAAAATGTAAAATACTCTGTTAAAGCTGTCCAAAAGGAATTTAAATGATTTCTTTTTTAATTTAAATGTAGTAAACAAATTGCACTGGACATCATTCATAGGCCAACTACAACAAAAATGCGCTGCATTTAAATACTTGACATTAAATCAGATTTTGGGTGTAAAACAAAAAACAAAAATGTGCTTTGTTTCAACGTGTACAATATCGTAGGTATATATAAACAATATCAATATCAATACCAATATCAGTTATTTTCAGACGTTAAGTAAAATGCTTTTCTTTTTCTTTACTTTTTTTTTTTGTTTTTTTGTTTTTTTTGCATAGTTAGGTGAGTAATTTTGTTAAGTTTAATTTTTTTTTAAGGGTTTTTTCTTTGCTTGTCTTAAGTTTTGCGTTTATCAACTGGTACAATTACGAAACATTAGTTTGCTTTTACAATTAATAATTGAATACGATTTGCCCTAAGCTTGACCCAGATCGTTCACAACTAAGGCGCAGAGCACGTACATCATTCCGGCGCTGAGCAATGCGGTCACCGGCACCGTAACGATCCAGGCGTAGGCGATATTCCGGAACAAATGCCAATCGACGCTGCCATCCTCCATCGGTGCCCCACTTGCCGGTGCCGGCGCCTCCAGCTGCCCGCCCAGCTCCTGCACGTGCTCCTCACGCTTCCGCTTGCGGCCCGCGGAGCTCACGTGTCCCACAAAGACCACCGAACCGACTTTGCAGTGTGTCGTCGAAATGGGCAGACCAATTTTGCTGGCCAGCAGTACGGTGATGGCGGCGCCGACTTCAATGGTGAAGCCACTGCGAGGTAAATAATGAGAGAATATTCATTATGCTTGTGGAACATCACCAAAATTATCATCTAATTATACCTAATATTTAATATCAACAAGAAAGAAGTCCCCCGCTAGCATAAAGCAAATGTACTCCTATAGGATCTATTAAAAGGGCTTAAAGCTCTTAATCGCTGAGTTTAGCTTGGATCTCTAGTAAAAAAAAGAGGTTTTTATACTAGAACTAATTTTTCAACTGCTCGCTCCTTAGGAGCTGTCCGATGTGGATAAGATTAAACTGATATTTTAAAAAACAAAGTAACGCCTTTAATTGCCGATTTTAATTGGGATATCTACTAAAAAAACTGATTTTTCAAACGATCGTTCCTATGGTAGCTATATGATATAGTGGCCCGAAATGGAGAAGATGCTCTTAATTGTAAAACTTGGCTGGGATATCTTGAAAAACAAAAGTTTCTAAAACGAGAACACATTTTATCGTCCGATCGTTCCAATGCGAGTTATATGATATTATATATATATATATATATTGTAGTCGCATATCTGGTATCTTAGCAGCAGCTTGAAAAACAAATGAATTGTTGACAAAAATTCACTTTCAACCGATTGTTCCTCTGAGATTTCTCGAATATAATTCCCCGATCTTACCTACTCTGACGTACGGACAGCAATAAAAAGACGGAAGAAGATGAAGGCATTAACACTGAAAAGATTTACATAGATACGGAATATATATATTTTCAGTGGGTTGGGAGATGTCTCCTTCACACATTTCGTAACTAAATTATGAAACACTATATCTCTCTCTCTCTCTGTCTCTATCTCTATCTGTATCTCCCTCTTCACCTCTCTTTCTCTTTCCAACTACACGCATATATAGCGACTACTCACGTCGATGAGGTGATCTTCGTTAAATCATTTCCAATGGTCTCGATGACGCGCCGTCCCCAGAGCCAGAGTCCGACGGAGATGCCGATGCCGCCGTAGATCAGAATGTAAATGGGACTCTCAGCCTTCTGCATGACGGAGCCCTCGCGATAGATCATATAGAGGGCGATGAGTGGTCCGATGGCGTTGCTGACATCGTTGCCGCCGTGCGCGAAGCTGCCAAAGGTCGCGGTCAGGATCTGAAGGAATGAGAAGAGCATGGACACCTCCTGGGTTTCCTCGCTGCTGCTGGCGCGTCGTCCGGCCGCCCGCTTGAACTCCTCCTCCTGCTCGTTGAGCGCCTCCTTGCTCTCGATGAGCGGCACCTTGCTGGAGTTCGGCGACAATGTGGTGCTGATCATCAGCTCCAGGCTGCCGCCGCTCTCCACCACCTGCAGATTGTTGTTGGTGGCGCTGGCAGCTGGATTCACGCTGGCATTCGGATTGGGATTGGGATTGGGATTGGGATTGGCATTCACATTCGCATTCGGGCCACCCGCCGCTCCGCCCGCTGCCACCGGCTGCGGCTTGTGCTCCTCCTTGGGCGAGGTGACGCGCTTGAAGCACTCCTGGAGCGTGCGTCCGTTCTGCTGTTGCTGCAGCTGCTGCTGCTGCTCATCGATGTAGTTCAGGCTGGTGACGGTCAGGTCGGTGTTGTCCAGACTGGCCTTGCCCAGCAGATCCTCGGCCTTGCGTATGAGCTCGGGATTGATCTTGTAGTCCTCGGCGGGCGCATTGTTGTTCTTGGCCGCCAGCCCGTACGGCGCCAGCTTAAACGTCTTTGGCGAATTGTCGCTGAGCGAGACCAGCTCGGTGATTTCGGCAATAGCCGGCAGCGGCTTGCCCTCGCTGACGAGCGACAGCGGACGGCGCTGCTTCTTGGGGCTGCCGGACGGCGAGGATTCTGCGCGTGAAAGTGTGATTAGCTGCGTCCAGGCATGGATTGGCTGCGTACTTACCCACAGAGTCCTCGAAATTGAACTTGACCGGATTCTGGGCGCGCAGCCGCTTGGCAATTGTGCGTCGCTGCAGCGGCACCACCACCAGCTGCGTCAGCAGCGCCACCAGCAGGGACAGGCCCACGCTGGCGCTCAACGCTATCCAAGTGGGTATGTTGTCCATGTAGAGCACTGCAAGAGGAGGAGGCGATTAGTTTACGTCCGCCTTGGCCATATTCAGCATTTACTCACACTTGGGACCGTCCAGCACCACGCTGATGATGTTGATGAAGAACGTGACGCCGTAGAAAATGGGCAGCGAACGGAAGCCGGCCTTGAGTGGCTCCTGGGCGCGCAAGATGAACCGGCGTATGGCCAGAAAGAGCAGAATGCTGACCACGCCGCTCAGCACCGGCGATATGAACCACGAGCCGACAATGGTGCCCAGCGTTGACCACTTGAGGCCCTGGACGCCGCGGGCCACCAGCGAGAAGCCAATGGTGGAGCCGACAATGCTGTGCGTCCCCGAAATGGGCAACTTGAGGAACGTGGCCACCAGCAGCCAGATGGCGCTGCTGGTCAACGCCGACATGCAGCCCAACATGAGCACCTCCTCGGCGCCCTCGTACAGGCTCACCTCGAGGATGCCCTTGCGCATCGTATCCGACACCTTGTAGCCTGTGGGAAAACGTAAAAAAAGAGAAATGAGTAATCGCAAACCTAATCCAAGGCTTAATCACAAATTCAGCAGCTAAGAGAGCTTCAAACTTTGGCTAACTTTAATTTATAGCTTAGAGCTGTGTAAAAAATTATAATTAAACTAGAAAAATATCCATTATCCAAATAAGCCCAATATAAAACCTGGCTAAAAGCAACATATTAAAGCAAGCTCAAGTAACTTAAATTTATATGTAAACGCTTTAAAGATTTGTACGCTTCTAAGACTACACACATTAATGTGAGCTTAGGAAGAACTTTCAGTGCTTTATACATTTAGTTTATAGCTTAAATCTGAACTGAAAGAACTTACATCGAAAAGAAAAATAGCCAAAAAAGAATTTTTTACTTATTTTTGAGAACTTAAAGCTTTTAATTTAAAAACGCAGACTAGTCATATTTCATTTCGACTTTACCAATATAAGAAATTAGTAAATTTAGCTAAAATACAACGGGCAGCTGAGCTTTTAACAGTTTCTCGCTTCGATTATCTTTACTTTATGTCTTAAAGCTCCACATTATGAGCTTTGTAATCGCTTTTGGCGTCAAGTAACTTTACTTTATTTCTCAAAGCTTTAAATAATTTCAAACTCTTATTATACTATAACCTAGCCAAGACTAGGACTGGAAAAACAAGAAAATCTTTCATAGATTTAATTAATCCTAATATAGCTGAAATACAATTGTTTAGAGCTTTCAACTTTAGGTAACTTAAAGTTATGCCTCAAAGCTTTAAGAAACTTTTCAAAGTAAAAATGAAGGAAAAAAAGTTTTCTTTGACTTACCAATTAAAACTGCGCCCGAAATTTCACAGACGGTGGCCAAAACGCAAGCTTGACGTATGGTTAGAACGCCGGAGCCCACGCTGGTGCCAAAGGAGTTGGCCACGTCGTTGGCGCCAATGCCGAAGGCCAAGACAAATGCAATAAGGAAGCCGATGATGACCATCCATAGCAAATCCGGCGAGTAAGGCTCCATGGTTGGTTATTCCAATTGTTGTTGTTCTTGTTGTTGTTAGAGACGCAACTAATAAAAACTGACTTTAAAGAAAAACTCTTGCCTCTTTCACACGCTGCCTAACTAGACTGTCTGTTCGTCTAACTTCAATTGGTGTGTTTTGAACCAATTTGTTGTGAGTGTGTGTGTGTGTGTGTGTGTGTGTGTGTGTTTGTATTGAAGAGGAAATTAAATGTTTGGGGGGTTTTGTGCAAAACAAACGTGTTGGAAAATTATAAAATACAATACTACAATAATAAATGATACACGAAAAATAATCTTAATTGTTAATAATTGAAAAATTCTTTTCAAATATTTTCTAAACAGCCATATTTGCGCTTAGACTTCATTGTTGTTATTTTCATAATGAAAATTGAAGTAAAGCCGCGTTGTGGGACACAAACAAGGGGGGGCGTTGGTTCTAGCTGAACACTAAAAGGAAAATCTGGGTTGTGTGTTTTTTGTGAAACCCCAGGGGTTAATTTGAGCCTCCCTTTAAAGCTGAAGCTTTGCTCAGCTCTGCCTGCCTAAAAATATGCAATAAATTACGTAAGCCTAAACACAAAACTAAGTGTGGCAACACTGGACACTAAACGCTAACTATAATAATTTTAATAATAATAATAAGTTACGAAAAAGCTTCTCTCTTTCTCTCGGCCTCTCTCTCTCTCTCTCTCTTTCTCTCTCTCGCACAACTAACGAACTCTTGTCACTTGCAGCTGCAGGAATTCCAAAGCTCGTGCTTAAATTCTGATTGGACTCCACTTGGCGTGTTTAATCCCTTGAAAAACTTGTAATGATTTTTCTTCCAACAGCTGCAGTTGATGTTCTTGATGTTGTACTTGGATTAAACGTTGCCCTCTTTTATGTTGTTGATTAAGTGGAGTTAGTGTTGTTGTGTTTGTTGTTGCAGAGAAGTTTCTTGTTATGTTGAGTAGGAGCTGATGGTAGTTGACTTGGTTAACTGCAATGTTGATGGATAAAACTTCATGTTAAAATTTAAACTCGATTTTATGGTCAGCTCACGTACCTGACGTTTAGGACAGCATAAATGTTTCCACGTCAGAGAGATTTTCACCATGTCTGCAACAGAAAGAAAATTATTAGATTTTGTCGAACCATTTAAACAAACCAAATTTGTAGAGAGCAATAAATTATATTTGATCTGAGTTTATTTGTTATTTTCCACAAATTGAATAATTGCATCATTTAACTTATTTAATCTGTAACACCGACTACCCCTAATGCAGCTAACTAACGGGGAATATCGCACCTATCAATAGCTTGACCACTATTAGTACTAAATTCTCGACTGTCACAAAGCCAAGTTGAAAATATATTTGAATTTTTATCGAAACCGGCGGCAACCAGTTCCGGCTTTGTTTCTATATATCTCGTGCGCTTTTCAATTGGAAAATGAAATGGAAAAATTGCACATTGTTCAAATTGAAGCAATTTCCATGTTTTTTTTAGGTCGCGCCCCACTGAGCTCGTGCCTGGAATGGGTGGGCAGTTTTGTATATACATATGTACGCAGTTAATTTCGAGGCATTGCCAAAGAAAAGGGCAATTGAAATCATGATAGTAATTGCTCTTGTTTGCTGCTATTGTTAAAACAACAAATTTGGTCATCGCCCAGCCACCCGCAATGCATTGTTCGCAACGAGGATCAATGTGCATTATACAGCAACAAGTAGAACAGCGAAATTATATAAGTGTTTCTAGGGAATGATTCACCATGACAAAAGCTAAATAACAGTTTATTTTATCATGTCATCTAAGAAAATGTACTAAAGCCATATTATTGACACATGGTCTAATCTAATATGAAACAACTAATACTTTTTCACATATATTTAAAAGCAACAAAAAATAAATTCCTTAAATAATTAAATCTTTTAGCGATCTATTAACATCCAATATAGTTGTTCATGATTCAATTAATTGATCAATAATCTAGATATATTGAAATTATATAACTGTTTCTATATGAATGACAAAAGCTAAACAACAATTTACTTTTCCATGTCATCGAAGAAATTCTACTAAAACCATAACCACAAATTATTAAAACTCCTTCAGATATATTTAAAAAAAATAATTTTAAAAAAATAAATAATAAATCAATTTTAAAAAATAAATTCCTTAAATAATGTAATTCTTGTTGTTATGTTTGCACATATTTTTTAGCTCAAATATAATGTAGATAAAAAGTTACTTTTTATTTACTGAAATTTAGTTATTGTCCCCTAGATAGACAGATCTTAAATAATACTACCGACAAAAAAATAATTTTATATTAACGAAATGTATATCAAATAAAAATCTGTTACTTGATTTATAAGCCTGATTAAAATCGAGTATAACCAAAATAGCTTTTGTAGAACATTTTTAGCATATCAAATGCATTTTCTACGCATATTAAAATGGTGTACAGGCTGGAGAGTATAAAAGCCACATTGTTTTCAGTTACAAAATTAAATTTTTAACAATCCAAAAGAAAAATGCAAGCACCAATTTCAATTGTTTTAATTTTATTGGCGGTTCTGTTATGTGGACATGTGCAAGGAGAAATTGATAAGTGGCCACGTAAGTAAAAAAAAAATATAAAACATCATTATGATAATCAAACGATAATTTAATGCAATTCCAAATTCTTTAGGTTATCCCAATAAATGGTGTCGCCTGAATCTTGGACCATATTTGGGTGGCAGATGTTAACAATATCAGGATTTACTAAATATTATGTTTTTTTTTATATTAAATGTAAATGTTTTAAATAAATGAAAATTCGTTAAAAAATGCTTGTTTTACATTATTTAAAAAAATTTATAATCACATTATTAACGTAAATTATGTCCATTACAAAAATAATATATTTATATGCTATAGAATATTTCTTGAAGAAAAAACTTTGCAACTGAGTTTTAAAAATAATATAAAATGCCACGTTCAAAAGATAGCTAATAATTGTCGTGTCGTGCTTGGTTTTTATAAATTTGATAGCTCCCATAGAAGGATTCGAGAGTATTTAAACAATGGCGGTCTCCACACAACAGCTAAACAAAAGGACTATCAAGCGATCCCAAGCCAGACCACATCCACAATAAAACACGGGGCACAAGAGGTGAGGGGCATGCCCAAAGGGCAAAGGCACAGGACACTAACCAGGACAATGGCTGTGTGCCCAGCCAAGGTCGCAGCGACGCTTACGTGACGTTGACATATGCTCGCAAAAAAAATTCCATAAACGACGCCGTCTAACGTAAGTTCCCGCATCCCCTTCGGGACTGAAGCAGCAGCGGGAACTTCCTAAAATTCATGGCTAGTAGTTCAAAATAATCGCTGGCAATTTGTTTATTTCATTTCATTTTGAATTCAACTAAAAATATATACAACACACGCAACATTTGACGGTTTGAGCAGCAGTGCATCTAAAACTGTTTCAGCTGTGCAATTTCGCATTGGCTTCTGCAGAAGGCGAAGAAGAAGAGTGGCGATGGGACTGGGTAACTACCAAAGAGCCCCCCATGGGTTCAACGTGTACTGACGTCACATAAATAACGAAAGCAAGCAGCACACAAAAATTCATAACTTCACGATACCCTATTACGATATACATATATATATAGTAATGTAAGTGTAATTTAAATTTAAATACAATTTATTAACTTCGAAACACTTTTTAATCTTCGTAATGCACAATCAATGCAGGTGCCAATAACTTACACAGCTCTGCATACCCTCTTCAATGTAGCAAACACTAGGTATTACAAGGAACTACAAGAAATATGTGAATTATGACGCTCCAAACAAACAAAAATAGAAAAGTGTTCATACAATCACACTTACACTCAATAAGCGATATGGTTTATGCACAGTGTGGCAATGCCTATTTGCCGGTTTCGAAACTATAACATTTTAAATTGAAAGAAATTTGAAATTTGAATTTCGGGAATAGTGCTAACGCTTCAGTTATAGTTTTCGCATTTAAATTAAATAATAATATATTCACTTCACGTGATATATATTTATTTTTTAGTCACATTTGGAAAATAATTGTTTTCCATTAATAAATTAATATTCCAAATAAATGAGAATTGGCATTATTTATATAAAATTTCTAATTGCATTTAAAGCAGGCCCAATGCAGAAAATATATATATTATACTGTTTTGCTATAAATTGGTTTTATTTTAGAAAATGCAATTTAAAATCTGCAGTTTTCAAGTTATTTCCTAAATGCATTAAATTCATCAAAACGTATTCTTCCAAACAAAATATAAGAACAATTTTGAGTTCAATAAACAATTGGGCTAATTAGATAAATTTAATTTCACCGTGATTTTATTAGAAATTATAAATGTTAAGAAATAAATAAGTACATATTTGCAAATAATTCGCAATTTGAAATCGAACTGAGAATTGATGGGCAGTGACCACGGTGCGTTTATAAATTACAGTTATGACACATTGATACGATGTTTATTCGTATGCATGCAAATAAAATTACAGCTGAATTGTCGGCTTTCCACACAACAGTTGTTGTTGTTGTTTCCCTTGCATGTCTGGAAAGGCTGCTCGGGCCGTGAGGTTGGGGATGGTGCTGGGAATGGGGATGGGGACGGGGATGGGGACGGGGATGGGAATGGGCACAGTAGTGGCAGTTACCGTCACTGACAGCCTTGAGATTGGCAACTCAGAATTGCATTTGATGCGAATTTATTGATTTAATTTGTCGCATTCCAGCAAGGACAAACCTGTGCATTAAGTAAAAGTATTCCAGAAACCGACTGAAAAGTAAACCTCGAGGAACTGAACAAATCTGCGCACCCTCAGCGCATTTACACTTGTTTTGGGGGTGGTTTTTTGTTCGTTTGGGTGGTTGCGCCGGCAAGTTCAAGGTCATGTCCGTTGGCTGGCGAAACCTTTTTGGTTTTTTTTTTTTTTATTTATTTCAATCAAAACAAGTTAACGGCCAACGAGCAGTCGCCGTCAAACTGTGCCAATGCGGCCAGTGAAGCGCAGCAATTTCCATGCAAATCAATAATATGGAATTGGAAATGCTTTCATCTATGGCTCGCTGAGCTAACCAACTGTCTACAGTAGCAGCTGCAAAGTAATTAACAAGCACGTGCAACATAAAGTGCAACAACAGCAACGACAACAACTGTGAATGGGCTGAAGGTCTCGAGCCAATCAAGTGGAAATTCACCAGCGAGCATCGAGAAGCAGTTCAAAGAGAATACGAATTTACATATATGATATATTTTCATAGGACACATACATATACCATTTTTATTGGCCAGTGAATCAATTTGTAAATTGAAAAGTCGCTTGTCCCACAAACAATTTAATTTACGCTCTAACAAAGATACTTTTTGAACTCGCAAAACGTGTCGATTACTGTACCTAAAGTCTTTCGAGTAACGAGGGATACTAAACTACCAAAAAAAAAAAATCGGAAACAATAATTTCTTCGGGTTGACGACGATAAGATACCCTTATAGGCATATATATGATGTGCGCTATATTAACTGGAAAACTCACTTTATATCGATTCCCATAGAAGGTTAAAAAAGTTAATTTTGTTGCACCGATCGTTTCTGTAAACCTATATAATATAGCGGCCCAATATAGCAGATTCCGACATACGTGACAGGGTTTCAAAACTATACCTTTCAATTTGAGTGCCTAGTTTGCATGACGCACTTGTCGATCTGATCACGAATATATGTACATATATACAGATCTGAGACATAACTTCTATGCGTTACACATTTCGCAACAAAATTATAATAACCTCTGCAAGAGTATACAAATAAACATCCATCAAATTAACCAAACCCCTTTAAACCCTCATGAAATCCTTCCTCAACAACCCTTGTACAGGACATCGGCTTATGCGTTATTTTACGCTTAGATGAGAATGGTTTTTACCTAAATCTAATAAGGAATTTAACGCATTAGTAAACAAATTGCAATAAGGAACTTACCCCGTATCCTTAAAGCACAAAAACAGGCTAGTTACAAAAAAAACCTTTAGTATTCATCTTTTTAGAGAATAAAATTTGAAATATATTAAACGAATTATATTTTTTAAACTCGAGTAAGTATTTAATTCAATAAATAAATAGGTCAACAAATCCAAAGATAGCTTTCATAGAAAAAGAATTTTAAATGACTGAATTAATTAATTATAATTTATATTCTTATCTGTGATTAAATATTCTTCCTTTTTATTTTCAGCTTTGAAACATTTTTTAAAATAGAATTTTAAGCATCCCCCATTACGAATAATTTTAAAAAATAAGTTGATTAATAGGGCATAATATATTCATAAAAGTTATTAAATATCGTCATCCTATAGTATTCAAATTTGCGAGCGAACGTACATATGTACATATTTTGCAAATATGTGAGAAATATTCACAAAGTATTAAAGAAATTTTCGATTCTTTATATATTAGAAATCTGCATCATATCACAGTTATGGTCAAAATAATAAGTACATAGCTATAGCTTTCCTTTGATTGATTTAATTGATAAAAGTACTTTTAAGTATTATTACCATCAACACTATGAAAATAATATGAAATATAATTTTTGAATAGAATTTAAGATATTTGAAGGGCAGAAAGGAAAGTTTTTGACGTGTTCTTCTTATTTTGGCCTTGGCTGTAGCTAGCGGCCCCATATAACATTTGCTACTTATTATTATTGGCAGCAAAATGTGTTTTCTTATATTTTTCGTTTTCTGCTGTTTTGCGGCACAGCAAACACACGAGTTTATCGGCTGATATAAAAACGCGTGCAAAACATGAGCAAAAGCAAAACAACGACAACAACAAAATAACAGCAAGAATTTTTGGCGGCGCAAGCAGCGAAAAAAAAAACCGGCAGCTACGTGGGCAGCATGTTAAACTTCTTATTGGAACTTTATACACAAAGACACACACGCACACACACATACATGCGTACGAGTACCTAATCTACATACAGCCTGGCAACAGCGAAAGGCGTAGGTGAAGCATTAGATAAGCAGAAGAAGAAGAGCGAAATGAGCTGAAAACTTTATGGATGAAGAGCCAGCGATATCCAGATAGATCCAAGTATTATCCGTTAGGTGCAAAGCTTTCAATAAAAGCGACGGAGAGGAAGAGCGACAGGAAGAAGCTGAGGTGAGCTGCTGTTAACTGTACTTTGCCAGCAGTTTGTGCTGCAATGGAAATTGGAATTATGGACAGGCTGTCCTTTTGCCTTCTGCGTTTGCCCGCGACCTTGGCGGGGTGGTTGCTGCCGCTGCTGCTGCCAATCGTTTTGTTTACTCATGATATCATACGTGCAGAAATTATTGCTTGTTTGCAATTGAAGCACAAGCAAACACACAAATATGCGCATACAATTGTACAAACATATAAATAGATGAATGTTCCTGTTTGACGTAAGCTTAAGAAAAATTAATTTAAAATATTTCTTTGCCTACTGTGTGCACATACATACAGATATGCATGTATGTATGTATGTATGCAAAAAAAAACACATTGACCAATACAGTTTGCAGCCACTGTCTGAGCATCAGCATACCGCAGACGATGGAAATATTCGCCGCTATTTTATATAGTCCTCTTTTATTTTGCTACACACATTCAAAGTGTGCCCAGGCGTTAAACTGTACAAAATGTCGCTAGGGAACTCCAATATGATTAAATTCGAATAAGAAGCAATCAGTTGCCAATTTTCGAATGAATCATGCCAAGTAGGTTCGGGTATGCGGGAGATGGATGAGGGATGGCCAAAAATGTCGTCTGATTGGAATGTGCGAAAACTAGAAAGGGCTGGAAAGAGACAGCGACATTGCGATGTTGTTGTTGTTGTTTCTGCAGCAGCTGCGACGCAACAACAACAACCAACTTGAAAACAGCTGCACATGGCAACAGCGCATGCCAAACTGTACGATTTTTGTTGCATATGCTGCCAGGACTATAACTGTACCAAAGATAACACAATTAAATTGTGTGTACAACTTTTCTGGCCAAAAGCAGAGCGAACACACCGAGAAAACATTTTTTTGGTGCTGCGAGGCCTCTACATTTTCAGCATTTATTGATTTTTCCGAGGCAAACCAAAATAACTGTTGTTGTTGTTGAATGTTTAAAATGAAAAAGGTTTAGTTTTTTGCTGATATGCACACGAGGACACACACACTCCCACAAAAAAAAACTCACAGGCACAGACAGACGGACATAGACACGCGGGCTGGTGAAAAAAAAACACGCGGCGCCAGCAGGACTACGCAAGGATACACAGGCGAATATGTACATACACCCACTTATTTTATATATACACACACACACTTATTGGAACAATGTTGTTCGCTGCCCTGTGTTCTTTGAAGACTAAATTTGCTCGTTAGAATCTGCTTGCCTTGCGTATAATTGTGTTTTCTGATTTTTCATGTACTCACTTGAATAGCGACACTTTTTCAAATCACAATTTATTTGACGAGAAATTGAAGCGTGATGAACGCGCGCGCACAACTACGACCACCGGCTTGCTGAGTATGACGATAATTTTTCGGATTATCGATAAGCCTATATCGCAGCGATCTTATCGATGTATAACAGTGGTTTACTTAACAGTATTACTCCACTGCTTAACATTGTACTCCTCCAGTAAATGTATATGTTATTAGACATATCGGTAATTGTTTAGCTGAATTATTATTATTATAATTATTATTAATTATTTATAATTTATTTATATTAAAGCTCATGGCCAGTCATGGTTAGTTCTCATTTATATACGCATTCCTGTCCGATTATAAATAAATGAAATTATATTCATATTTATGTATATTTAATTTTTACGTGACGTTAATTTTGATGCCAATGGTTTGAAAACATAAATTTGGGAATTTAAACTTTGAAATGTATTTTATGGTTATAAACATTAGTAATAAACATTAATAAACATTAGTATAAACATTAGTAATTAGTGGTTATAAACATTAGACAAAGAATCATATTCTGATGCCAAAAGTTCCGACTTGTACAGTTCTAAAGTACCTTGAATACCCTTCTCAGACTTAAAACTACCACAATTTCGTCAAAAGTCAATTCATTTTCATAGTTGATATTATTTTGACCTAAATTAAATGCATCTAAAATTAATTAATTAATAAGCAATAAATTTTGGCCTTTTATTATTAAAATTTAGAATATCATATTTACATTTTCAGTTGAGTGTGGTTGTCACTGTACTAAAAAAACATTAAAACCGATTCTGAGGGATAAACTCATTGTTAAAAATCAAGCTAAAAATTGCAAATATTTTGATATGTAAAGCTTCATATTTCAACATTTTTTCATGGTTTGTCCTCTAAATTGATTCTGCATTTCCAATATATTCAATATTGGAAATAAAATTTAGTAGACTTTTTGATATATCACATATTTCAAATGCCCATAACTTTGTCAGAACTGAACCGATTTTCATGTTTGATGGCATTTTTTCATGGTTTGTTCTCTAGATTGATTCTGCATTTCAAATATATTCATTATTTTAAATAAAATTTTTATTATTAAAAAAAGCCATATTCTGGAGGGTTTCATCTCATCACTATATTATAACTTTTGAGAGGAAATTTTTTAAATTTATTACGGCCACGTTTATATATACAAACCGAGTCAAAAGTAAATGCACATCGAACATATTTTGACATATTCGAAGTAAGCAGTTTTTTGTTGTTGTTGTTGTTGCAATTAAGATACAAAAATAATGGAAAATGTAATGGCTAAGAGGACTAAAATAGAAGCAAATCCAAATATGTTGGGGCGGGTAAACCGGAAAACCCATATCTCCCACAATTTCGGAGCTAAGTCACCAAATTTGGCAGTGTTCGAGCCGAAAAATGTTTGGCCATGCCCACTCCCGCCCCTACAAAATACAAAAATCTATATTTTTCGAAAATAACATAATAATTAAGAACTTTTCCGACTGTTTTCAATTGCCATTGTAATGTGAACGAGTCGGTTACACCCGAATACAACGTTCTTACTTGTTTTTTTACGCTGAACACAATGGAAATTGATAAAATCGGTTTTTTTTATGTAACAGACAGAAAGAGGCAGCCGCGACTCACATCTCATCCTTTGCACAATAGTTTTTTACTTTACCAAAGTTTAACTTTGCTGCTGTACGAAGACATTGTTAGTACACTGTATTTGTAAGCTCTACACTGGTAACTAATTTCGTTGTGAAATTCAATTGTAATGAACGCGCGCACATCACCTTCTGCTTGCCTAGAAACACGATATTTGTTCTGCTTATCGATATGCCAATATCGTAACGAACTTATCGACGTATAACAGTGACTCATTTAACAGAAGAACTCCGCCATTTAGCAGCAAGCTCCACCAGTAAATGCATCGATTTTTTGAAATCTCATTATTCTTAATAGTCACTAAAGAAAGCTACTAAATATTTAAGTAGCTGTTGTCAATTGCATCCACTGAATTCAAATGCCAACCGCTATATGGCAAATCACACTCATAACGCACCGCTAACAACGTCTGCAACAATAGCTGTTATAGTCAGTATAATGTTAAGTAACATTTCTGTTTTGTGTTTTCACTTTGCTTTTTTAATCACAACAAAAACAAATCGTGACATTACAAAAACTTTGAAAATTCCAAACAACATATTGAATTTTTGGTTGTGTTACAGCACAGCAAACTAAGTCGCAATATGTTCCACTTCAGCGGCTTCAACATGATGTTCCCAGACGGCGGACGCAGCTTCCAAGCGACCTACAAATGTTTCTCAGTCTCAATGCTGCCGGGCAACGAACGCTCCGATGTAGAAAAGGGCGGAAAGAGTGAGTAACGAAACCGGAGTGTTGACCATTTGCCATTACACACACTCAATTGCTTACAGTAATAATGCCACCATCGGCACTCGACTCCCTAACGCGCCTTAATGTCGAGTATCCGATGCTGTTCAAGCTGACCAACAAAAAGAAGTCGCGATCCTCACACGCCGGCGTCTTGGAATTTGTCGCCGACGAGGGTAAATGCTATTTGCCTTACTGGATGATGGACAATCTGCTGCTGGAGGAGGGCGATATACTGAATATTGAGAGCGTGTCGCTGCAGGTGGCCACCTTCTCCAAATTTCAGCCCCACAGCACCGACTTTCTGGACATTACCAATCCCAAGGCTGTGCTAGAGAATGCGCTGCGCAATTTTGCGTGTTTGACCAAGGGCGACGTCATCGCCATCAAGTACAACAAAAAGGTGTACGAACTGTGCGTGCTGGAGACCAAGCCGGGCAATGCGGTTAGCATTATTGAGTGCGACATGAACGTGGAGTTCGAGGCGCCGGTGGGCTACAAGGAGCACGGTGAACAGCAGCCGGTCAGCCAGCCGGGCGGCCAGGCCGCTGGCAGCAGCGAGGCAGCCGCCGACGGCGGCGCCGTTCTCGAGGAGGTGGTCGAAACGTTCAAGGGCTCAGGGGTGCGTCTCGATGGCAAAAAGAAAAAGGACAGCCAACTGGAGACGCCAGTGCTCAAGAAGGCGCTGCCGCGCGGTGTGCCCGACTATGATTTCCAATTTGGCCTTCTGCGATTCGATCGCAGCATTAAACCGATCAGCGACCGCGCCCAGGCGGACGCCGAGGTAGCCGGCGAGGAAGCCGAGAATGATGCGGACAGCTTCCATGGCACCGGCTTCTCCATGAAGAAAAAGCGCGATTAGAACGTAAACTCTAGTTGTTTAATGTTGCTGGCTCATAGAAATAGTAAAGAGATAAGAAATGAAATTTCCACAACACAACAAAAGAATTTACAAGTTGAGCGTCAACTTAATCTCCTCCTCCTTGGGCGGTGGCGGCGGCGATATCGTTGTCATTGGCGGCAAACGGCGTATCTTGCGTCCGTGCTTGCCCTCCTTGCGTTTCCACAAGCCGGAGCGTGGTCGATTTCCAAGCTGACGCATGCGCTGGGCACTGCCCACGTGCTCCTTGTTGTGGTCAATGTTGGACACGCGTCCCACGGTGGCCATGCAGACGCGATCGAAGGCAAACTCGCGCTTCGACGGCAGCTGCACCACGACCTTGTCGTCGAACTTGCGCAGGATGGTGCCAAAGGTGCCGGCGGCGTGTATGAGATGGCAGGGCTGGCCGGGATTCTTCTCCAGACAGTGGATGCGCGTGCCCACGGGTAGGGCGCCCAGCGGATAGGCGTCGCCCTCGTTGGGACGCACTGGAATGAAGCGAAAATTTAGCTTTTAATCTCACAATCAGCACACAGGTGATCCGGTGATCCGGTGATCCGGTGATCCGCTGATCCTGCTGTTCCCACCACTCACCTGGTATACGTGGAATAACCCGCGATGTTTTCAGTATATCGCCCTCGCGCATATTCTCCGTGGCCAGTATGTATTTCAGCTCATCGCCAACGGCGACCAGCGCCACTTTGGCCGTGCGACAGCCGTCGCGCAGCAGCTCCACGACGCGCTCCTCCTGCGGCGCACCCTCCCGCGGCCCGTCGCGCACCCATTTGATCCAACGGTATTGCTGTTTGATGCCGCCGCCAATGCCCTTCGCGACCATGCGACCGCTGACCGGATCTCGGCCGGCTAGATGTGTGATTTTCAGGGGCGCAGTCGTGTACTCTTCAGGGAAGTGCACAATGCGCCGGAATTGTTGCCCGGCGCCCGGTTTCGGTTTTTCCACGAACTTCGTTTTGGTTCGCAGCTGCATCAGTGCTGCCGCCGCGCCACTGCCATGTTGACGCGGCAGATGCGTCAATGTACAGTTGGCGAGCAGGCGTGTTAAGCTTTGCATTTTGTCACAGAAAAACTCGATTTACAAAAACGTTTTTGGGCAAAAAAAAAAATGATTACAAAACATATGCTTAACAGAATTTCTGCGCACTGTTAGGAACAGCTGTAAACTGAGTGTGACCAGCTGCTGTTCGTTTGTAGTTGGCGAAATTTGGGTGTAAAAGAAATGTACCACCACATCAGGGCTGCAGAGAATGTGCTTCTTCTTCTTAATCGTCACGTCGTGTGGGCAGCTGCTGCGGAGCGCGCTGCAAGCAAATAAGAATTGAAAAAACCGCATTAAAATTGTGTAAAGTGCACAAATTAAGTGAAAAGTAAGCTTTAATATACGGTATTAAGACATTTGATCAAAAAATCGCATAAAATTCAAAGCGAAAACAACAGTAAAAAAGGTACGATAAAAAATAATAATAAACAAGGCGAACGAGCCGATAGAAAGAAAAATAATATACACACACAAACATGCTGTTGATACACACTCACGCACACAAACACACGCACACACATACGCTCAGTGGCGAACGAACTGCACGAAAAACGTGTTGTGTGCTAAATTTTCTGTGCAAAAAATAGAAAACGCAAAAACAAAAACTAGCTAAAGCAAAATAATAATAAAAAGCGACAAAACAACAACAGTTGAGTTTTGATAATCAAAAAACGTAAAACAAATGTAACAAAAACAATAAATAGTACGTATTAATAAATAAGAGTAAAGGAGAAGAGAATAAGTAGAACCAGCGAAATATAAATAAAATGTATTTGTTATTTTGGAACATGTTCAAGTGATGTACATCTACACATGTATGTTGATATATACTTATGTGTGTGTGTGTGTGTGTGTGTGTGTGTGCGTGTGGTTGTGTGTACCCTTAACTGTGTGTACATATTTTGGTGTTAGGTGGAAGAAAAAAGCGGGCGGCAAGTTTACGCAATCGCCAACAAGCAACGAGCAACGACACAACATACATACATATATACGTACATATGTATACAAAGATATGTATGTATGATGTACATATAGAGTACGTTGTGAAAAGTGTGCTTTTTGTATGTTTACGCTTTTCGTCTGTCCTTTTGTCCGCAATCGCCGCAAATAAGTGAGAGACAAACAAGACGTGCATACATATTTACATTTTTCACATGCATACACACATATATAGATATGTACCTATGTATGTATGTACGCTCAAGCAGGTGGAGTCGCGCCGACGTCGTTTGTTTTTGATTTTTTTTATTATTATTTTTCGTGTCCGTTGCTAGCTGAAAAATCAACGAGCGGCATTTTTACGCATTTCCAATATGCCTATATACATAAGTGTGTGAGTGCTTGTTTATGCATGCATGTATATGCGCGCGCTCTTGTTTATATATATGTATATCTGTGTGTGTGTGTGTATTTTGGTGTTTTTATTTATTTATTGTGTTTCTGTTTTGCCGATGCGCGAGGCAGCAGCGTAGCAGTGACCTAACGACGTACGTACGGTAGATGTATGTGTATGGGTGTGTATGCATGCATAACTGTATATCTGTATATGTCTTTGCTTTGTTGTATTTATTTTTATAGCATTTTATTTACGTTTTCGTTAATTTTATTTTGGTTTCATTTTGCATGTTAGCGCATGCAAACGCGATCGATTGAATGAGAGCCATAGGGAAGGGGGATAGGCTGGCTTCTTTGACATTTTTATGTAAATATAGGTAAATATGTAAAGTACATTTATTTTGTATGTACCTACATCCATTCATATGTATTCATGTAAGTATAAATGTACATATGATGATTGTATATGCGAGGCAAAACCAAATAAACGAAAGTGAGCACGCTACTGACCAGTGTTGCCAACTGAAGCTAAAATAAGCTTATTGGCAAAATTCAATTGTTAAGCAGAGTTGCCGCCTCAACAACTGGAAGTGGCTGTTAAAGACTTATTTTTAACAATAAAATTTATTTTTAGTTTTGTGGCATTAAAACACATTATTTACAAATATATTTTTTTATAATAAATATGATTATTGTTTGAAAATCTAGTAAAAAGAATAATATAACATGCAAAGTAAAGTTGAGATCATCATATTTAAGTTTTCAAATAAATGTTTTAAATTCATATTTATTTCGCATTTATACATTTTTGTTGCCATTTCTGCATATAATAATACAAAATACATGTGAGCACACGCACGTTTTCATAATTTTGCAAATTTGGCAACACTGGTACAGCAGAAATCACAAACAGCGAGACGCACTTAACTCTGTCAGGCGTAAACAGAATGAACGCTGCATTGAACCTATTGCGCGCGCGTTGCACAATAGCAAAATATCAATTTTATCTTAAATCCCAGTTGGGTAGAGTTGGTAGAGCTTTTTATTTTCTTTGTAGCTATGCGCCGGCAGCTGCTCTATTTGAGAGCGTGGGGGGGGGGGGGATTGATGTTCTCTCTCCGGCTGCTGCCCGGGCAATCTGATGCCGCATAAAGAGCGAGCGAGCGCACGCGCGCACAAAACACCTCTCCCAACGCATTGTGTTTTGCCCCGTTGTGCTCATGGATTTGTGTGCGTGTGTGTTCGTTTACTCACGTAGTGCCGCAACGTAGTAGTAGTAGTGTTATTGTTTTTATTGTTGTGCTAGTTGTTTTTGTTTTTGTTTTTGCTTGTTGCCGAGTGCGAGTACGAGTTTATTTGTATGTGTGTGTGCGTGTGTGTGTGTGTGTGTGCATGTGAACGGCTATGGTAGCAAAACATAAGCAAAGCAAAAACTGAAAAAAGAAACGAAATGTAAGTACATGTGTTTTTTATTTTATTTTTTATTTATTGTATGTATGTCGCGCTCTCTGCAAAGTAGGAGACGAAGGCAAGCTGCCTCTACAAAGTGTGGTGTGCGTGTGTATATATATTTGGGAAATATTTAGTGTCTTTTTGGCTAAAGCTGACGAAAAACCTTGAGCATAAAAGATTAAAAAAAACGCGTGAAAAGCTGCACAAATAAATTAATTAACGCAATTTTGTTGTTTTATCGGTGAGCAACACGCGCTTTGTCAGTTTTTATTTGCAACAACAAATTTAAGCGCGCCGCATACAGACAAAAATCAAAAGAGAAAAGGAAAAAGACGAAAGAATAAAATGAAAAGAAAATAAACAAAAACAATGCGGTGCTAGTGTGTGCCTGGGTGTGCATGTATGTGTGTGTGTGTGTGAATTTGTGTGCATTACATTTGCTTGTTTATTTGCACTAATTACTTAAACGGAAGAACAGTAATAATAATAAATACAATTTTCAGTTTAACTACAACAACAACAGGAACAAGAACAGCAGCGTGCAAGTGGATACCTCTCAATGGCCGCCACAACAACAACAACCACAACACTGGCAACAAGCATCAATATAAGCAACAACAACAACAACAACAACAACAGCAGCAGCAGCAATAACAATACCAACAGCAACAGCAACAACAATCACATCGTGACGGTACACACCGTTTTGAACACACCCACCTCCGCAGCAGCAGCAGTAACAGCAGTAGCAACATCAGTAGCAGCAGCAGCAGCAGCAGCGAGCGCTGCAGACGCGGCAACTGTTGCCATAGCTAAGGACATGCTGCAGCTTCATCATGGCGCCGCTGCAGCGTTAAATAACAACAATAACAATAACAATCATAATAATACCAATAACAATAGCAGTGCCGAATTGGCCAACAATCAAAACAACAACAACTCAGCAAACCACCCACCTGCCCATGTAGTCGTACCCAGTGGCGCCAGCTCGAGCTCCCCGCCCGCCAATGCCTTCGGCGTGCTGCGCTTCAATGAGGACTTACTTCATATTACAGACGAAATAACGGTCATTGGACGCAACTCGTCAACATCGCTGGTGCACTTCAACGTAGCCGAGAACAATTTGGTCTCTCGCAAGCATTTCCAGGTGCTCTACGATCCGGAGCGACGCGCCTTCTTTGTCCAGTGCCTCAGTAAAAATGGCATTTTCGTTGATGATTTTTTACAGCGACGCAATGTGGATCCCCTGCGACTGCCGCAACGGTATGTTTTTTTGTTTATTTTTATTTTTATTTTTATTTTTGGGCCCAATATCATCGACTCCGGCTAACTGGTAACTAATCCTCTTCTGCACACTTGCAGCTGCTTCTTTCGATTTCCGAGCACCGAGATACGCATAGAGTTTGAGAGCTTTGTAACTGCACCGGCGGACATTGCGCCGGATGCGGCACCGGTGCTGAACAGTCCAGCAGCATCAGCAGCTGGAACGGGCCATGGTGCCCATGTTATTATAACGCCGCCGCCACGCGATGAGCTGCATTCGCTGCAGGCGACGCATCATCACAGCCAACAGCAGCAGCAGCCAGCGCATCACATGCAGCAGCAGCATCAACCGCTGCCGCCGCACCACCCACTCCCAAACACGCCACAACACCCGCTTCACCACACATCCCTGCAGCAACAGCAGCAGCAGCAACAGCAGCGCCTTCCAGGAGCACCGCCCGCTGGATCCCAGCTGTTAGCTGCCGGCGGCGATGGAGCTGCCATCTATGCACCGCTCAAAATTTCAATACCCAAGAAGGAGCAGAAGAGCCCCTATCTATCACCAACTGGCAAGTGGATTTCTCCTTTTTACCCTAGAAAATCAAATGGCTTCCTATTGAAATACACTTGGAGCGCCGAGTAGGCGAAGTTTCATAGCTACTGCGATCGAACCTGAATAGAAACGTTTTTGATCTTAGTTCAAATCAACAGCTCTTTGCTTTTCATTCCAAAAACTCGGCTAACAGCTGCGCAAATAAAATGTATTAATTTTTTTTTTTTTTTTTTTTTTTTTATCAAAATTTGTTAAACAGAAATTCCAAAGAAAGAATTACAATCACAATGATTTCTTGGACGGTTATAATGTATGTGCTAAACTTCACGCAAAATTTGTTGCGTATTCGGGACAAGAACAAGAAAGAGAATAATCCAATATCGCAGCCTCAGACATCTAAGGCCAATTGTTCCGCTATGGTCCCGCGGTCAAAAGATCCATCCAAAGATATTTGATTATCCGAAGCACCAATGTACAAATTATTTGTCAAGTAAATTGCTTAAGTAGCTCTAAAACTTTCGAAGCTAAATTTCAAATAATGAAAATATAGGTTGGCGTCTTTAAATATTTTGTGTTCAAATGATATTATAAAAGCCAGACTTACGAATCGTATATAGAGCAAATTTATAAGTAATTACAATAAGCTTAGCTTTACAATAATTTAATTATGTTTTTAAACACAGGTACAATAAGTGCTGCCAACAGTTGTCCGGCTAGTCCGCGTCAGGGTTTTCACCAAAATCAGGCCAACAGCTACAACAATTATAGCAACAACAATACGGTAAGTGTTTGTGAGAATTGAAAATTAGTATATTAAATAAATTGTGATCGTTTTGTTTTTGTGGCACTTGCAGCAGGATCTATTCCAGACACCGTCGACAGCCAGCTATAACCACAATGAGAAACCGCCGTATAGCTACGCTCAGCTGATTGTCCAGGCCATATCTGCGGCTCCAGACAAGCAGCTGACACTCTCGGGCATTTATTCGTTCATTGTCAAGCATTATCCCTACTACCGCAAGGAGACCAACAAGGGCTGGCAGAATTCCATTCGACATAATCTCAGTTTAAATAGGTAAGGCGTATATTTACGATAAAAGATGTGATCGCTTATTAAATCTGATGCTTCTCCACTTGCAGGTATTTCATCAAGGTTGCGCGCTCACAGGACGAGCCCGGCAAGGGCTCCTTCTGGCGCATCGATCCGGACAGCGGCGCCAAGCTGATCGATCACAGTTACAAGAAGCGTCGCCAGCGCAGCAGCCAGGGTTTCCGTCCGCCCTATGGCATGCCACGCTCGGCGCCCGTCTCGCCCAGTCATATGGGTAAGCCAGTTGGTCATCTTTGCGAGAAACGCAGTTTAGCTATACCGAAACATTTTTGCTTTAACAGATAACTCACGTGAGAGCTCACCGCTTCAGGATATTGTACTGCAATCGGCACCTGGCTCACCCGGCATGTCCCTCGAGCAGCGCGCCGCCGATGCTGGTAAGCAGAAAAAACACCTGACAGCTGAATTAAATATATTTAGGTTTTGTAATCAGCGCAATAAATAACTCGTATAATGTTTGATACTATTTAAAACATTCGTTTATTAGTTAAGAGACAAATGTATAAATTGAATAGAATTTCTTTTATTTTTGTATAGTTTGCAAATGTATTTATATAAAGGTTGTATAAGCTTACGTTTTAAATATGGTTCTATTCAGTTTCAGCTGCGTTTGGCAACTGTTAACAAAATTCAAATTAAAGCTCGGTTTGGTGCTTTACATGAAACCCAAAAGTCTGATTAGGGTGGTGTAAGTTTTATATAAGCAGTATTAAATAGTTAACTTTTAGGATATATAGTATGTAAGGATATAGATATAAATATACCAGACATGCTCAATTTAGGACTTGCTTTTTTTTTTAATGTACTAATATTTCTTTATTATATTACAGAAATTATCTACAACTCTCAGAATGCGCACCAGCAACAGCAGCAGCAGCAACAGCCGCCACAGACGATGGCCAATAATTCCAATCAATACAAGTGGGTTTTATTTCATTTTTGACTATAAGATATAGTTTCTAACGCTTAGGTTTATCTATTGCAGCAGCGGCAGTCCGTACTATGTAACCAATCAAAATGCCGGCGTCGCTGTGCAGCAGGCGCATGTGGACGGCGGGGGTGGTGGTGTGGGCGCCTTGATTGCGCTCAAGCGAAATCACGTAATGGCTGTGTCGCATCCGGCGCCGCCAACGCTACATCAGCAGCAGCAGCAACAGCCGCAACAGCAGCAGCAGCATCATCCTGAGATTATATACGAAGAGCTGCCAACCGATTATAGCGGTCACATCGAGGCGGGTGAGGAGGAATGCGTCGCTGCGGATGCCACCGCGGCCAAGCGTCCCAAATATGTGTCCGAGGTGCTCTGATGCGTACGCATACAGAAGCAGAAACAAAACAAAGGCAAATAGTAATACGCAGAGCAAAACAATCGCAGCTGTGCAAGCTGCAAATGCGGCAGCGATGTCGGATACGGCGTCGGCGGCGGGGGGGAGCAGCGACGAAACTCAGAACCGTTAGAAAGCAAGCAAGCTAAATGCAAAACAAAGCCCACTTCAAGGAAATTTCTAGAAAGCAAAAAATAAGAAGAAAAAGTCTCCATCTTGTATATTGAATTTGCCCATCCCAAGCACCATTAACAAATCCAAGCGGAAACCACAAGAGAATGCATACAAAACGCAAAGAAAAGCAAAACAAAAGTTGATACGGATATGTTTATAAATAGAACTGTGAGATTGTGTTTTATGTGTTGACCGTACAACGGTTAAACGGCGTGCAAACACTTTTCAAAAAGCCCTCATATTTACGATTTAACCCTTAGCTCTGACGAATTCAATATGCTCGATGACGCTACTCTCTAAGTACATATAATAAATATTAAGGTTTAAATCGAAGTAATGCAAATATAACAAAAAGAAAAAGCAAAACAAAAAAAAAACAAAAAAAACAAAAACTAAATATATATATATATATATATAAATATATATATATATATATACCTAAATATATATATAGAAATATATACGATTGATTATTGTAATGATGTTTAAGATGTTATAGCTATGTGACCGAATGCGCGAGAAATGAGAGAAAATAGGGGTAAAACCAAGCAACCAACCACACAAGTAACAAACAAACAGGCAAATGAATATTATTACCTATCTACATACCTTTACCTATATCGATTTAAATATAAAAAATTATATATATAAATATATATATATATATAAATGTATATATATATATATATATATACATATATATAAAGTATATACAAAATATTAAAAACTAAAAATGATAAATATCTACAAATTTACGGATACAAATACAAATACATAATAATGCAAACCATCTAAGTATAAAACAAAAAACAAAAACAAATCGAAAACAATTGCACTTTATTTCTTAATAATGAAGAAAATCCCATTTAAGTGTTTGGACAAATTGTGTATTAAAACAAAAAAGCAAATGTCAAAATTGTCGTTTTATTTTTGTATGTTTTATAAAGAATCTTAATTTATTCTTCACTAGCGACACATTCTTGTGCCTATCAATATGATAATGTATATGGAATCCAGCAAAAAATATTCATATAGTATATATATTCTACAATCTGATTCACACGGATTCTATACTATTTATCTGTTCCAATTAATCGCAAGCAACAATTTACAACCTCAAGATAAAGCCATGTACTTTCATTCTTTGCATGTCAACTTCAATTCAATTGAGAGAATAGTTGCTTCTATAGTTTATAAACGTAAAAAGTGAAATTAAGTAAATATTTAATAATATTTATTGTGAATTTTGTATAAGATCTCATATTTTGCCTCAAATGTTAGGAATTTCGAATTACCGGGACCTTTGTAGAATTCATTGGCAGTCATTTTAGTGAAATTGATCGATTTAATTAAGCTTTCAGCATACTTTTGTTTGTTTTTTTTAATTTTATATATAGACTCGGCATCAATAATATCGTTTTCTTCACCTGAACTAGTTTTAGTTTCATATTTAGGGTTTTTCTCTTTTTCTTTATCTAAATTATCTTCTAATTCGTGATCTTCCAATTTCAGTGTAATTTTGTCGTTGATTAACTTAACTTGCATTGGGCGAATTCTCTCAAGGAATCCATGAAATTTCAAGTAGTTTGCGATCAGTTTATAACGTTGAAATTCCTCGCCGGTGGATCTGGAAATATATTTTTTGAACGCGTCGCAGCTCAATAAAAGAAATTTATCGCAAAATATAAGCTCAGAGTGTTGAAATTCCAGGGCTTCACCAACATAATTGATTAGGGTCTTACTATCAAATCTGTTGCCCAACTCAAATAATTCAATTAACTCATCCACCTTCATGGAGTCGACACGTTCAATCAACACATTTAAACAGTCATCTACAATGGATGGCACCAGCCAACGATTTCCGCATTCAAACAAATCCATTATTGTTTTTGTACTAAATCGTTGTAAATAATTCTGATCGTATGTGTAAATATATTCTTGGAATATACTGAATGTCAACGTTGTTACATCCTCCAGATATATCTCTTCGCGCGATTCCTTGAAATCGCTCAAAAACATGCGTTTGAAAAAATCCGAGGCATACGCCAGAATCAATTTGTGGCACTTAAATTTTGTGGACTCCACGACAATAACGCAATCCGTAAAGTTCTCATCGTCGTACATATTTTGTGCGGCTTTCACCAACCTTGAAATAACAGTTTATTCAATTTGTATGCATAGGCGCAATTATGACAGCCACATTTACCATTTTCTCTTGGAATAACTCATGGATAATTCGAGATTTTTAATAATTCACAGAACCAGAAGAGCATTCGTTGAACACCATCAATAAAATGTACACATGGTTTCCTTGCGAATTCTTTTGTAAGTGCTGTAAAGCGACTATCAAGACATTCGATCACAGGTCCTATTTGATGGCAGCTGACTGATTAATCGAATTTGTAATTAGAGCCGATTTGCATCTAGTTAAGTTGCTATGAGCCCCAGACCAGAATGGGCATTTTACTTGCCAGCTGTTGAAGACAGAGACTTGAAACTTCGAATATATCTAGTATACTAGTATATACGCGCATCAGATATTATTAGGATTTTGTGGTGGGTTGGCAAATCGTTTGTTAAAAGTTAAACGTTTCCTTTTGCCTCAAGACAAGAGAGCATTAAACATTTATTAAAAAGAAATATTTAGAAAAAAATTTGAATTTATTGATGCTCGATTTCAAAAACATATAGCTATAAACATAACCATATCACATGCAATTCTAATTGTCATAACTATATGGCTGCGGTTTCTTTTTTAAGCCAAGCCAAAGTGAATGAATCCTCGGATAACAAAGGGGAAAGAGTTTCCCAAACAAGTTTATGATAGTCGTTGAGCAATTTGATCTCGCCTTCGGTTAGCAGCTCCTTGATAACCATTTTAGTTTGTTTTGGGCACATGGTGATAGTTTTGAACGTAAGAGCGCCACGATTCGAGAAATTATGCTTGGGTTGTCCTGGAACAATTTGCACAATGTCTTCAATGCGTATACCAAATTCTCCATCCTTATAGAAGCCCGGTTCGTTGGAAATGAACATATTCGCCTGTAGGCCGGGATCGTCGGGCATTAGGCGAAAGCCGACGCCCATTGGACCCTCGTGTACATTCAAGAAGTGGCCAATGCCGTGTCCAGTTCCATGGCCATAGTCCAAGCCGATATCCCAGAGCGATTTTCTGGCCAGCACATCCAACACTTGGCCCTTGGTCTTTGTGGGAAATACCGTTGAGCCCAATGTCAATTGACCCTTGAGGACACGTGTATAGGTCTCCTTTTGAAAATCGGTGGGAGTGCCAAAGTGAAAAGTTCTGGTCACATCAGTGGTGCCATCCAAATACTGGGCGCCAGAATCACACAAATAGATTTCCTTGGCATTGATCGGACGATTCGTCTCCTTGGCTGGATGGTAGTGAATAACCGATCCATTCGGACCGGAAGAACTGATCGTGGTGAAGCTGAGACCCATATAATTGTCTTTAGTTTTACGAAACGCTTCCAATTTATCGGCGCCGGACATTTCATCCACATATTCGCCCCGCTCAATGGCCGATTCCAGCCAGGCAAAGTACTGACACAAGGCGACCCCATCACGGATGTGGCTGTTGGCAAATCCTTCAATTTCCTTGTCGTTTTTTATGGCTTTGAATAGTGCAATCGGCGTGATCTCTTGGTGTCGAGCCGACTTCGGCACTAGGCTGTTTAAATACAAGCTGCTCGTAGGCGATATCCATATTTTATCCTTGACTTCGGCCGCAGTTTGACATACGCCGTCGCCAATCGATTCATACGATCGAATTGTAATTTTCACGTGATTTTCACGCAGATGAGCCTCAAAGTTCTCGGGGAGTTTGCTGGCATCGATAAATAGGAGTATCTCCTCACGCTTGATGATCATAAATGCAAAGAATACAGGATTGTAGGCGATATCGGAGCCGCGCATGTTCAGGAACCACGCAATCTCATCTAATGCGCTGACGATTAAGGCGCTCGTGTTGAACTGCTCCATTTGCTGGCGAGTGCGTTCCCATTTGTTGGCAATCGATTCGCCGGCAAACTTTAAATCCAATGCGATCAGCGTGTTCGACGGACGCGCCGGTTGATCGACACCCCAAACCTCGTCGATCAGATTTTTCTCAATGCCCACCAAATTGCAATCGGCTGCGGTCAGATCCCTTTCCATGGTTTTCGCCGCACGGAATGAGAACAGACGCGGATCAACGCCGACGGCGCTGCCCTTGGGCAGATGCTTGCCCAGCCAAGTGCCAATTGAGGGCGTCGCTGCCAGTCCGTCCCTCATCAATGTCCAATTGGCATCGAGCTCCTTCTCTGCCTGCTGATAATACCGTCCGTCTGTCCACAGCAGCGCCTCGTCGTCCGTTATCACCGCCGTTCCCGCCGATCCGGTGAAGCCGCTAATAAACGCACGCCTCTCATCGTGCGCACACTGATATTCGCTCTGATGGGCGTCGTCCGATGGCACCACATAGGCACCGATTCTGCTTGCTTCGGATGGGCTGGCGAGCTGCATCAGCTCCCGGAGCTTTGATAATTTTTGGGTTGTGGCTTTCATTATTCCTCTTGCTGTTGCACTGAACACGTTCGCCACCTTTTCCACCGATTAAAAGTCTGTTGTTGGCACAAATCTAAGATAAGAAAACGTCGTTGATAATTGACTAATCGTGTAGAAAGATGATAATACAATTTATTTATGCTTACAACTTTGCAATTGCAGTCATAAATAATTTCAATTGCTTTTTTTTGTTTTTTTTTCTCTCAAACAAAGTGTTGTGGAATACGAAAATAGATTGTATCGATAACTTTAATCGGAGCGATTACTAGCAAAAGCACAATGCCCTATATCAAGGAAAGTGGATAAAACGAATACGATGAACAATAATGTATATTTTTTTAATTTAATTATTACACTTATTTATCAGAAACATCAACAGCATTTAAATCTAACCACTGATCTATAAAAAAGTTAGCTTCAAGCAAAATCGTATAATAAAATACCGAACCGGCTTAAGCCCGAAAGTCGAATATTTAAAAACAAGTGCGAAGATTCCAGTCATACATACACATACATACATATATAAACGCAGGCTGCACGCTGTGAACAGCTGCTGCGCTTGGGCCCCACTATGGAAACTAAATTCTTGTATAACTTCTAACTAAGAGTATGCTCTTAACTAAACTTTCAGGGCATTGAAATCTACAAACCAAAGCCCAAGTCCGTAGTATTTGAATTGCCTTTTTTTTATTTATATTTTTGCATATATGGGGCAAATGGGGAAGGTATCCAAAATCTGAAATATTTTTTACCTGCGTATGCTTCACGCAAGCATTTCGGACCAAATTTGGTTGCTCTAGCTCTTATGGTTTTTAAAAAATATTAAAAAAAAACCGATAATTATCGATAATAAGAAAACGAGATGAGCTATAGATGATTTGATCAAGAATATATGTATATACTTTATGGGGTCAGAATTTTCAATGGGTTCAGGGTATAAAAATAAACCGAACCATTTGCTCAGCAAATCAGCCGAACCTGAACATCAATCCAACTTTTTTTTTAATGGTTTGCTTTATTTTCTCAGTACAACGTTAAATTTTAGCCCCAGAAAGAAATAAAAACTAGGCCACATAACATCAAAAAGACATATATTTTCTTAAAAATAATAAACAGACTAAGTTTTACTTTAAATTGATAGAATATTACGAAGGTTCGAGGCAAAACCTCAGTTACAGTTAGCTGTGGTCACTGTCTGTGTCTAACTGTGTGTGGAAAACCAGAGAAAATATTTCTAGTACTAATTTTGTACATTATTTCATATTTAGCTTTATATGTTAGCAATTCGGATTTACCGGGATATTGGTAAAATTCGACCGCACTCATTTTGGTGTAATCTATGGTTAGAAGTAGAGACTTGACGTAATCAGCATTAAGCCTTTCAGTTTTTTGTCCTTTAAGTCCACTTTTCATTTTTTTCACGTCGTCAATAGCAGAGGTTTTTTCCCTATCGTCCTTTATGTCTTCGTCTGACTTAAATGCAAGATTCATCTCATTATGGCCTAACTTATTGTTGCCTTCATTTTCTTCAACATTTATATCTTCTAGGAATCCATTAATTTCCACGAATTTTTCAATCATTTTATAGCGTTCGACCTCCGACTTTAATTTGGCAACATTGGTAATATATTGATTGAAGACATCAGAGCCTAGTAGAAGCGCTTGATCACATAGCAAGCGCTCATAGTGCTGGGATGTTAAAACATAAGTTATCGCTTGAATAAAGTTCTTGTCCCCGTAATTATGGGCAAATTCATAAAGTTCGATAACTTCCTCCAATTTCATAGATTCGGCACGTTCGCTCAACAATTTCAAACAGTCGTTGGTTAAGGACGGCACCAGCCATTGATTCCCGAACTCAAATAGATCCATTAGAGTACCGCTGTCGTAACTTATGAGGTTATGCTTGTTATAGGTGTAAACATATTTGCGAAACTTTTCGAATATCTCTGGTGTTACGTTTGGCAAATGAATCTCTCCAGAAACACCCTCCTTGCAATTACTCAACAGCATGGCCCTAAAGCTGCCCGAGGCACATGCCAAAATTACTTTATGGCAACAGAAAGTTTCAGAGCCAACAATAATACGGCAATCTGAAAAGTCCGTAGTTAAATTACTAAAGGCAGGCGCCAACCTTAAAAAAATAACAATGACTTTATTAATAATCTATACATTTAAATGGAATGACAGCTAAGCTTACCACTTGTCCATAGCTGTTGGGAAGAAATATAGTTTTAATTTAAGCCTGATCTGATATATCCGGAAGTTTTCAAGATCCTGTAAATATAAAAAACAAGTTCTCATAGGAGGAGGTATCTAAAAAGCGAAATAAATGTATTCGGCGCACGCTTTTCGATAATATACTTAACTAAATTTGGGGGCTCTAGATAAGCGGAGATTTACAGACAAATTGCAATAAATTTCATCAGTGTGTGGTACATGAACTTAAATCCACAAACCAACTTTAAACACCAAAAACAACACAACAGAGCACGAAAATGTATCTGTCTCTTTCTGTCGTGGGCTGCAGCCTATGTTCGTGAGCTACTGTACTCTTCTTAACCGACAGAGAATAAATGCAGTCTTCATTGCTCCTGCTCAACACTGCACAGTTGGCCAACGAAAGAGGTAGAACAACAAACAGTGACAATCTTTTTCTCTTTTTATTGCATGCAGTTGCCTATGACAGACAATCAAAACAAAAGTAGACAAAAATTCTGTTTGTATGCGAACTGTTGTTTTTCAGAGTTTTGTTGTTGTATCTTATGGTAAATTTGTAAGGGTAAAATAGTATAAGGTTGGGAGGAAATCGCCGTCTCTTTACTAAAATCTATTCTTAGTATCAAAGAGGGAAGTCTCCGCAAACTGGGCAACAAGTTGATGTTCTTGTTCGCAAACTATTCAACTCACTTGTAAGCTTTTCGCGTGAAACAAAGCAATCTGATAATTTAGTACAAGCGTCGGATTAAAGCGGCAATATGCAACGAACGACACTACGTATTTAAGCAGACTTAAAAGATATATTAAATGTGAAATAATCAACAACGCGTGAACGACTTTAGAACGCAGCTGACCTTTAAAAGTAAGTGCTGGAAACTTTCATGGAAAACATCGATACATCAATACATGAAGCGGCCGGTAAGTCGCATGTTCATCATTTAAAATCATAAGTTAAATCAAATCTGAGAATTTTAAAGGTGAAATGAAGTTAACAAGTGTTTAAAAAGCAATTAATATCATAAAAACATACACATATATATTTGAATTTGACCGTTATTCAATGTGCGCCTCGATTGTCATAGAAGCTCAAAGGCAATTCTTATCGATAGTACAATCGATTAGTTTTCACTCCCAGCAACCATTCCGGTACTCACAGTTCAATCGACAAGTTCGCTGGAAAAAATTGCTAGTCTAATTATTTACGCTTGCGTTCATAAATAACTAAAAGCTCAAAAATGGTGGTCAAAGCAGTATGCGTTATCAATGGGGATGCCAAAGGCACCGTTTTCTTCGAACAGGAGGTAAGCGAATTTATATATAGTTGCTATTCAAAGGAAAAATCAAATATGGCAGACAACAAATACAAATACTAAGGTCAAAGTGCCGGCCGCACACCTCACCACACCGAGCTAATGTATTTCTTTGCCTGTATATGAATGCAGAACATTTAACTATGTATATATTTGTGTATGCATACATGTATACGTATGTACGTGTGTGGGATTGTGCCCTGTTGTTGCGGTCGCTACTTGAATTTCAATTGCGTGTAGTTTGTGCTGTGTCATCTGATAAATGCATAATTATATAAGCACAACATTGCGCACTTGTGTGCGTGTGTGTGTATTATGAAATGCACATGCATGTGTGTACAGCTAAGGGCGAACGTTTGTTTAAATCGAGTCAACTTACACTCAAGGGGGGTATTTCACACTGCAAACATGAATGTACAATTTTGATACAGAACAAAATACAATTTTATAAAATTGTAAGCATATCCGTTTTAAATGTTTATATTACGGTTGTATTTCATTTTCAGTTTTTGTTAGAATGTCGTTTTTTTTAATTAAAACTACAAAAAACATGTTAAAAAAGTATGAAATACAAGCTTAAAATTCCAATGTAACATTATGTACCCGTTATGGTACTATTTGTACATGTGACAGTCGTGTTTGCTGGTACTCCTAAACTATGTACCTTTTCAATTGTCTTTAATAAATGCGTTGAGATTTTGTCTAAAAACATGACCTTAATTGTAGCCCACCGCCACTCACTTGAATATTTCTATCGTCATGATAAGGCGCATTTGTATTTCGCTTATCAGCTTTGCTGGCAGCATTATCATTGTTACTATTTTGTTATTCACTATTCATGTTTTTATTTATTTATTTTTTTTTTGATCCAGTCTGACGGTTGCCCTGTGAAAGTTACCGGAGAGGTGACCGGCTTGGCGCAGGGCCAACATGGTTTCCATGTGCATGAGTTCGGCGACAACACAAATGGCTGCATGTCCTCTGGTCCCCATTTCAATCCCCATCAGAAGGAGCATGGTGCACCCACCGACGAGAATCGCCATTTGGGCGACCTGGGCAACATAACGGCCACTGGCAACGGGCCCACTGCTGTGAACATCTGCGATTGCAAGATCACACTGTTTGGAGCCAATAGCATTATCGGACGCACCGTTGTGGTCCACGCAGATGCCGATGACCTGGGCAAAGGCGGTCACGAGCTGAGCAAGACAACTGGCAATGCTGGCGCACGTATTGGCTGCGGTGTTATTGGCATTGCCAAAATCTAAACAACTTTTAGAGTTAAAATAAATGCATATATAATAGCCTACATACGTATACATATATATATAAATATAGTATATGTGTATGTATTGAATTTAGTATACCCATGGCGCGTAAATACGGTTTAAATCTTATATTGGATATGTACAAGCAAAAAAAAAAGAGATTTTCCTTGATTTGTTAGTTGTTTACGAACAACCTTTAAGGTAATAAATGGTGTTATCAAATTAAAAAAATATATGTACTTTCATTTTTCTCAACGTTTTTTTAACATAGCACGTAACAGCGCGCTAATTAAACAAATGTTAAGAGGATCGCAGCTGTTAATCTCGAAGAGTTTGTTAGTAATGGAATTTGACATTAGCAACAATTTTACGCACTAGTCTGAACATTTTATTGGTTTAAAATTTTTACTAAAATTTGTGTAAACAATAGTACATATATAAATTAGTAATATTTACAATACATGATCAAATCCAGTAAGTTGGAGCTATGGCATGACTATAAAACAATATCAACGAGATTAGAAAAAACGTGATTTCTAAATTTAACATATATGTTGTGGTACCGCAAAGAATTTTGGTGAGTGCTGGGTGTACTTAAATAGCTTCCATTATGTCTTGTTAAAATATGACTGATAGACGATGCCCAGCGATGAAGTGGCGAAGAGCGTAAAGTAGCTCCACCAAGTGGCGAAGCCCAGAAAGCCCTTGTACACCTCCGTCGAGAACACCTAGAAAGTACAAATTGTCTTAGGCATAGCATTAGTTGATCCACATTGTAAACACTTACATTTTTCAAACTAGCAAATGAGGCCTGCAACGATTGGGCCGATTCCAGGATATTAAACTCGGGCTCAGCATTGGTGTCCAGTGCGACTGCTGGGCTCGTGGCCAACTCCGAATCAGCGGCGCATTCGTGCTGCAGGACAACGGTCTCCTTAAAAATGCCCGCCCAGCTAAATCCGCCCAGACTTTTGTACATAAGCGTCAGGTAGAGGCACAAAATAAGCGGCGCAGCAAATTGTAAGGTCACAACACACAGATAGTAGAATATTGATGAGATCTGCAAGGCGAGGCAAGGCATTAATTCATGTTCAAATCAAATCAAAGATTCTTCTGCATGCCTTCTTTTGAAACTCGACGTTGGTGATGCGACCGGCCTCCTTGCGCAGATCAAGTATCTTGTCGTAGGCCAAATTCAGATACGATTGCAAATAGATGGGCATCAGGGCGAAGCGCACAATGACCACGAAGACCACCAGCAGCAGGCGCAGCGTCTCAAAAACGTGCGGCTTCAAGCTGAAGAATAAAAAACCAATACATCATCAATCAATTTGGCGTAGGCTCTGGTATTGTTGATCCCTTACAGCGGCTGTTGCATGCCCTCGAAAACGCGTACCGTCAAATAATCTCGGCTAATGGGTCGGATCCACAATATGACCAGTATGAAGGGCAGCACGAAGCTGACATTTAATGTAACCTGCAGCAAGCGATTGCCGCGGCAGTATTTCAGCGAATCCCAATGCATTTTGGCCATGCGCAGTCCGGGAAATGTGAACAGCGAGCCCAGCAGGCCGCAGCTCAGTGCGAGAAAGAACTTGACAACAATTTTGGACGCTGGACCACTGCGAAAACAAACATTTTAGCTTATTAAATCAATTCAGTTCGCTGCGGGGGATGTAACGTATAAACGCACGATGACGGCAGACCCTGTTCGGTGAGAAACTTCGATGCGCTGGCATTGAAGCTCGCATAGGCATCCTCCAGACCCGTTTCCAGAATGCGCTCATCAACGATCAGCACAATCATGGCAATTAGCAAATAGACCAGACAGGCAACGATCACCATGGACCGCTCGCCAATTGATTCCTCGCTCTGGAAGTACAGCACGGTGAGGGAGGACAGCAGTTTGATGGCAAAGAATATGACCAGGAGACACCACACCATGCTCAGATTGATCTCCTGCTTGAGCGGGTAAAAGTAGTGAAAGCACTCCGAGATGACATACACAATGCCCGCATAGACGCTAAAGTCCACCAGCCACTGGTACTCCGTAAAATAGCGCAAATGTATCACATCCCGTTCCACAACCTGCAGCGTCTCCAGCTCCACCTCAATGTTCCGTGGTATGTGAAACGACGGCTGCTGCTGCTGTTGCTGCTGCGCGGCGTGGCCGTTGCCAATGCCGTTCGGCTGCTTGTGCTTGCCCTTGGCGGGACGATCCTTGGGCACGCCGCCCTTGGTGCGCAGCTCGTCGTCCGTGGGATGCAGGTAGCGAAAGAGGCCGGTGCGGCACAGTATCCATTTGGCGAAGGAATAGTGTGGACTCAGCTTCTGTATGACGCTGACCATCACCAGCGTGATGACCAGTTGGGCGCCCAGTATTGCCTGAAAAGCACACATTCACATTTATTTCGTTTGTAACTATTTTTGGGTCAATTCTATTTTTGGTTCAATTATTATGCACATTCCAATTTTTCCGGGCACGCCGCACTGAGCACTGATGATTTTCATTTGCATTTTCGCGACGGTTTGCGTCTTGGCTTACCATGATTTTCTATTGCAGTGTATTGCACGGCGTATGTAAATTGGAGCTTGTAACTATTTGTGCTAATTGATGTTTTAATTAATTCATGTTTCCTAATTAAAAGTAGTAATGTGAATACGGTGCGATTTGGAACACTTTCGATGGAACGATTCACTGTAAATGAACTAGGTGCCCTGTTAACAAGTTCGCTTAGTTTCCACTGCTTGCCACTGCTTGTTTAATGTCATATTATGTTAACAGCAAATGGAGCATTCATCGATATTTTCACAACGGCACTTATCGATATTTATATTTATATGCTCGTACATCCCTGATTTGATGCACGTTTTTGAATGCCGGCACAAAAAAGTTACAACAAATAGGAAATTATGTTTATGAATGCAAACCTCTTCGAACCGGGCAAGTCCAAGCCGGAACGCAACTTCGTGCAGGGAGCAGTTAAGCAGAACACGCGCTTCGATGGCCGCAAATCAAACGAATTCCGCGATGTGCATCTCACCTTCGGCGCCGACTGGGGCACAGTGGCGGTGTCCATGGGCGAGACCAAGGTGCTGGCCCAGGTGAGCTGTGATATTGGGACGCCGGTGAGTGCGCGGGCCAACGAGGGCACGCTCCATCTGAACGTGGACATCAAGGGCGTGGCATTTCTAGACGAAGTCCAGGCGACACACGATCAGCGCTTCCTAACGCTCAACTCGCTGCTGGAGCGAACGTTCCGGAGTTCGCGCTGCCTGGACCTCGAGTCGCTGTGCATCGCCGTCGAGCAGCATGTGTGGTGTGTGCGCGTCGACATCAATGTGCTCAACCACGATGGCAATCTCTATGGTGCGTAGCAGTCGATGTTCAAATATAGACTATATCCAAGTGCTCTACTTACAGATGCCAGCACCATTGCGGCGCTGGCCGCTCTGATGCACTTCCGACGGCCCGAGGTGTCCTACATCGACGACGAGCTGCACACGTTTAGCGAGCGAGAGCGCGAGCTGATGCCGCTGCTCTTTCTGCACTTTCCCGTGAGCGTCACGTATTGCGTGTACAAGAGCACCGCGCAGCCGTTGGTGGATCCAACGCTGCTGGAGGAGAATGCCGCCGACTCGATTATTGTGCTCAGCTTTAACTCGTACCAGGAGCTGTGCACACTCAACGCTGGCGGCACCGCGCCCACCAATGTCCGTACCATCATGCAATGCGCTCGGAGTGCGGCCAGTCGCTCGAAGGCCATGGTGCAGTTCATACGCAAAGCATTGGAGCTGGATGCGGAGCGCCGGCAGCTGCCCAATCGAGTGGCCGGTTTGGTGGATCTCCTGAACGAAAGGGCGCCCATATTGAGCTTTAAACAGCTGATGGCGGAGGAAGTGCAGCCGGCAGCGGGCGTGGTGGAACAAAAAAGCCTAGATGAGCCCATGGATCTGCAAGAAACAGTTTCTGAGGAACAGACACAAACTGCCACACAAATAGCAGGTATATATAGTAGGAATACAGCCAAATGAGCATGTCATATTTACTCCATTTCCATTGCACAGAGACGCCAATGGACGAGAGCAGTTGGCTGCCGCAGGAGCAACAGGTGAACAGCGTACAGCTTAGCTTAAGTGAGGCAGCGCCGACTATCACGAAGGCGGCCAAGTCCAAGCCCAATCGCGGCAAAAACAAGGCTGGCAAGAAACAACAGTCGACACAACGGAAGCAAAGTGAGCAAAACTAATTTATGACATCCAACAGCAACTGAAATATTTAATGCTTTTGCAGATCAAAGCGATTCAGAGGAGGAAGTCGTGCAAATCCTTTAAACCATGAAGTTGTTGCACTTCAGATAAACACAATCTATTCGTTATATATACATTTATGTAAACATAAGCATGTGTGTAGTTTTTAAGTTGCATAGATGCTTAAGACAAAGTTTGGTATAAGTATAACTTTAGAGAATTTAGATAAAATACGCAAAGAGTTGTTTGATATATCCGGAATTGAAACATAAACAAACATAATCTTGTGATTGCCCCAAGCTTGTTCAACTTTCCATTTGCTGACATGTCATCTCAGCTGTCCTGCAAGACGACTTGCATGACATGTCATCAAGAACCTTTCGCCTATTGCCAAACTGGGATGGCGTATAGTTCAGATAAAATAGTAAAATATGCTGTTTAAAATTTTTGTGTATTCATTCAATTTTCACGTTACAACCGTTAATAGTAAAAACATTTGAGGCGGCCGAAGAAGGTTTTGCACCTCAAGTTGCTTTGCTGAAGAGTCGGGAAAATGTAGAGGTTGCACCAGTTGTTGCCCTTCCAGCAGCGTTTCAACTTCGGAGTGGTTGTTGCCGTTGTAGGAGCAACTGTTGTTGACACAGAAGAAGCTGTCGTCGTTGCAGGAACAACAACAATTGGTAAAAATTTCGCTTCGGATGCCGCCACGAAAGCGAGCAAAGTAACCAGTGTAAAGCTGACAAAGTATTTCATTTTTGTATTTTCTTACAATTGATTGCAAACTGTGTTGTGATATATTCAAGCGTGAGTCGTCGCTTTTATAGTGATTTTGTTGGGGAATCTAGGTATATTTACTCAACGACAAGTGTTCGGAACAAAAAAGACCTTGTCAAGGTGCGTAAGGTAAAAGTTGATCGGAATCTCAAACATTGTATGTAATTGTAAATATTCAAAAAAAATAACGCGTCTAATTGTCAACAATGCTGTGCAAATGGTGCCGACACAGACACTGGATATATGTATATCTAAGTAGTATCAAAGTACATAGATATGAGCGAGATAAATAAAGTTATAGACCTTATACCCTGTACTCGTTGAAGATGTTTAAAAATGGTTTTATAATATTGTGCAAACAGAGGGAAGGAAGCTTTCACGACCCCATAAAGTATATATATACCTAATCGGGATAGTATATAGAGAGTATATATATAGTATATACATTCCTATACCACATGCGGAACAAATAATTTTTTCTTGTTTAATATCGATTTTAAGATATGGTTTTTTTTTAACAGATCTCGGAGATAATCAGATACTTATATTGTCATACGACGTACACAGATTAAGAATAATTCTTTGTCCTTTATATTGCCTAATCCGGACACTCCCGACGAGAGCACTTATCTGTTTAGGCCTGCGCCTAGAAGTATGCTTTAGTTTTTTTTATTATTACCACTCTTGAACATTTTTAAAAGTATTTTTAAAAACAGCTTCAACGGTCGCCATATAGCAAGTTATTTGGATCCTTAGTTATTGTATTTATAAATAAATTACAAGTAATTGGAAAATTGAGAATTTGAAAACTTTTGTATAGCATCAAACATACTTTTCGATATAGTTCTATTTGCAACTGTTTCATATGAACAGCTAGGCTTGAAAATTTCTGTATTAAATACAAAAAAATTAAAAATAACCAAGAAAGGAAAATGCAAAAACCCAGTCAATGCTATTCATCCAAGGTCTTGGATCTGGGCAAATGGGACTCGAATGCCATTAAGTACTACAGCACCCTGCCTCGCATTCAGAAGCAACTGCGCAAGGGTAACTGGGCGTACATACAGGAGCATCCGGAGGTAAATCAGTTACGGTTAAAATTAAAAATTAATTAACTAGACGTTAAACCTGCTGTCAGATACGCGCCATTATACGTGTCATAATGCAGCAGGTCATCAGTGCCGAGCCAGAAAATATTCGCCAGTTTATAGCCGACTTCTTCAACTGCCGCAGCACTCCGCTGCTGGTGCCCATGGTGATTTAATTGCATTTATTTTAAAAAATACAATTCTTTAATTGGCATCACTTTAGATAAACACGCAGCTGAAGTACGTCAAGGAACAGCTGAAGCGCGGTCGTTGGAGCAAATTTGATGCGGAAACGTTGTTCATGGAGAGTCCGTCGACGCATTCGCTGCTGTCCACCGCTTCCGCCGAGCACAACGTACATCCCGTGCTCACCTACGCGCTGGTCTTCAAGAAGCCCGACGAATGTGGCCTGGACAAGCCGCCCTATTAGCCCGACCCCAACTCGCCTCCAACTGGGTCAAACCCTAAGCCAACAGTGAACCCGATTTTCATAATCTGAAATACTATAGCATTTTGTGCACTTCTTTCGTGGTAAATTTCCTTAAAAAATATATGGTTTTCGAATGAGATGGATTCGTCATAAGGAAAGTTAACGATCTCTAGTTTTTATAGTTTTGCTTAGAAGGAAATAATATATATACAATTTTCAGCACGGAAGGAATAGTTTTGTATTTCAGTTGCAATCCTTGTGGTCTGTCATCCGAAAAACCTCAGCTTTTATTAAAGCATATTCATAATAAATGTTTTTGCTAATAATATTCGAATTTAAGGCACTTTTAGATCAACGCAATGTGAATTAAAAAGCAATTGCATTACTATTTTCAATGAAATTTAAGTTATTTTTAGAGGCTCGTGAGCTATGTTTGTGTACTCGTTATTTTGACCATGAGTGTATATGTACGCATACATATTATATATACACTCATGCTCAAAATAGTAGGTACACCATGAAAGCGATGTATTTTAAGAAATATTTCTTTATGTTGTCTTAAATCTTAATAGTAGAAACATTTGCGGATGCCAAAAAAGTGTTTACAATATATTCTCCCTTGGGGCACGGCCTGGGATATGAAGAGGTTGCACCAGTTGTTGCCCTTCCAGCAGCGTTTTAGCTTCGGCGTGGTTGTTGTCGTTGTAGAAGCAACAGTTGTTGTCGGTGTAGGAGCAACAGTTGTCGGTGTAGAAGCAACAGTTGTTTGGGCATCGGATGCCGCCAGGAAGACGAGCAAAGCAACCAGTGTAAAGCCCACAAAGTAATTCATTTTAGATAGTTCCACTTTTGGCCTTTTCCCCACAGTTGATTGCAAAGTTGTGCTGTGATATATTCAAACGTGACGCGTTGCTTTTATACTGATTTGGTCTGAGAATAGTGTCTCTTAGTGCTGTTTATTTTACGACAACTGCTCGCAGCAAATTAGCTAAAATAGTTGAAGTCAGTTTGTGTAAACATACGACTATGCTTAAAGGCAAATATGCGCATATATCCGGCCTTATAAATCCGGTGCCAGATAAATATTTAACCCTATAGCCATTAAAATATGTATCAAAGTATTAAGATTCAAATGTATAACATATTGGAAACCGTGCTAATCCCTTCTGTATGACAGTATGACAGACTGACCGCTGACTATGTTAGCCTTAAATGTTGCGTGCAGCCGCTGCTGAGCTTAACATAATTATGTTAAGTGGCTGTTAAGGCAAAACGAATGCAATATTTGTTGCTAAGCTGTTTCGCTGTTAGTTCCTTTGTGGCAGTTGCATCTTTAAGAGTCGACAGAATTTGCGCGAGTTCTTTTTTTTTCAAATGGTTCGTTGAGTGGTTTAGTTTCTCATTCTGGCAACGTGTTAATAAACAGCAGACGCTGTGGAGCTGCAAAGAGAGAAAACACTCGAATTCCTGCGAATTTTGACATTCGTTCTTTTGTTTTTGATTATATCCCTTTATCTGTATCGTTTTGCATTCTAAGCCAAAAGGCTGGCACAATAATTTCGGGTAAGTCTCGCCACCTTTCGGATTGTATAATAAAAACTACCTTGATTTTAATATCATTTTCGATTTCGTTTACGCTCTTTTTTCACACTCTCCTGCTCGCATAAACACCCAACCACCCCCCGCCCACCCGTATACCCGTATACCCGTATACCCGTTTACCCGCTTACCCGTATACCCGCTTACCCGCTTACCCGTGTTCGCTCGGGCCGGGGGACCTTGACGTCGCCCTCTTCGTGCTGGTGCTGGTCTAATTAAAGCCGCAGCAAATATGCCCAAATTACCAGCGGTTGGCATTGATCTTGGTACAACGTATTCGTGTGTCGGGGTCTTTCAGCATGGCAAAGTTGAGATCATTGCCAATGATCAGGGCAACCGGACCACGCCCAGCTATGTCGCCTTCACGGAGTCGGAGCGTCTCATTGGCGACGCGGCCAAAAACCAGGTGGCCATGAATCCAAATAACACAATTTTCGGTGAGTCCCAGCCACAAAGCAGTTGCCTTTTATTTTACTTGCAGCGGGTTTTTTCATTCATGAAGTGCGCGCAAATTTGGGAGCTCTTTTTTCGTTTTCTTTTCTTTTTTTTTTTTTGTTTGCTTTGTGTTGGTTTTATTTTGGGAATACTTATAGATGCATTGCTGGTGCGGCGGCTCTTGCTTTCGGCCAACTGACAGTAGTTGCCTAAATGTATTTTTGCACTTTTAACGGCACCGCCCACCCACCCCCCCGCCCCCGCGACCGCTGCGACGCATTCACTTGTTGTGGCAGCTCTCTGCCTGCCACCGCCCGCTGCCAAAATGTTTATTAGCATAATTTGTGTCAGCGCATCTCGGTGGCAAGATTTCATGGCTGCAACGAATGTGGGCCAAACACAAATATTTACAAAATACGTATAACATTAACGTGGCAATATTGAGAATCTGAGCTGCGGCTGCAGCCGAGGACAACTGAGGAACAGGACACGACATTGAGGGACTTATTGGTAACAGATGTGCCACAAATTTGGGCGGACGAATATTATTGGCATCAAGGATGTTTCGTCAAGTTTTTTCGAATAACAAACTAAGTAGAGCATAAAGAGCATATTAGTTGCCTGTTGGCGTAGGGCGCCCTGAAATAGTTTAGAATAATTAACATTCAAAATAGTACTCGTTCACAGGCTATTGATTTTTTGCCACGCCTTAAAAAAATCTGTAAAGAAAGTCTTCAGTAATCTGTTTGATTAAAAATCCCCTAAAAATCGTAGATTTCAAGTAAAATGAGAATATCTCCACCATTGTTGGTGCTTCTAAATTGAATTCGTTCCCCTTTAGTGTCTCTATAAGATATAAGATATATAAGATAATCCCAACTTTGGAGCTGACGAGGCTCTGCTGCAAGCTCCCAAATCCACCCACTTTTGCCAGTTTCCCCCGACGAGATTTGCGCAGGGTCTAATGTAAGACTTCTTTCTTTTCTATACTTTCATTTCAGTCTCAGAGTCCACATAAATCTGCCCTGCCCCGAACCCGCCTAGCCTAAGCCTAGACCTGTGCCTAGATACGAAATACGATCGAATCGATTTAATTTTAGTGCGATTTTGTAAAACGACCCCCCCCCCCCCCCCCCGTCCATTTTGTTTGTGCGTTAGCTAATAAAGAAACTAAACGTCTTCCGGTTGAGGTGCCTACTTATTTCTCTGCCTGGGATTGTCTTCCAGATGCCAAGCGGCTGATCGGACGCAAATTCGACGATGCGACCGTCCAGGGCGACATGAAGCACTGGCCGTTCGAGGTGGTCGCGGAGAACGGCAAGCCGCGCATACGGGTCGAGTACAAGGGCGAGAAGAAGAGCTTCTATCCGGAGGAGGTGTCCTCCATGGTCCTCACCAAGATGCGCGAAACGGCCGAGGCGTATCTGGGCGGCGCCGTCACCGATGCGGTGATCACCGTGCCGGCCTACTTCAACGATTCGCAGCGGCAGGCGACCAAGGACGCGGGCACGATCGCCGGCCTCAATGTGCTCCGGATCATCAACGAGCCGACGGCGGCGGCGATTGCCTACGGCCTGGACAAGCAGGGCGGCAGCGAGCGTCACGTGCTCATCTTCGATCTGGGCGGCGGCACCTTCGACGTCTCGGTGCTGACCATCGAGGACGGGATCTTCGAGGTGAAGGCCACCGCGGGCGACACGCATCTGGGCGGCGAGGACATCGACAACCGCATGGTCAACCATTTCGTGCAGGAGTTCCAGCGCAAGCACAAGCGCGATCTCGGCCAGAACAAGCGCGCCCTGCGGCGCCTGCGCACCGCCTGCGAGCGCGCCAAGCGAACGCTCTCCTCGTCGACCCAGGCGAGCATCGAGATCGACTCGCTCTTCGAGGGCATCGACTTCTACACCTCGGTGACGCGCGCCCGTTTCGAGGAGCTCAACGGGGATCTCTTTCGCAGCACCATGGAGCCGGTGGCCAAGGCGCTGCGCGACGCCAAAATGGACAAGGGCCAGATCGATGACATCGTCCTCGTTGGGGGCTCCACGCGCATACCGAAGGTGCAGCGCCTGCTGCAGGACTTCTTCAACGGCAAGGAGCTGAACAAGTCCATCAATCCGGACGAGGCGGTCGCCTACGGCGCCGCCGTCCAGGCGGCCATACTGCACGGCGACCCCTCGGAGGCCGTGCAGGACCTGCTCCTGCTGGACGTCACGCCGCTCTCGCTGGGCATCGAGACCGCCGGCGGCGTCATGACGGCGCTGATCAAGCGCAACTCGACGATCCCCACCAAGCAGACGCAGATCTTCACCACGTACGCGGACAACCAGCCGGGCGTGCTCATCCAGGTGTTCGAGGGCGAGCGCGCGATGACCAAGGACAACAACATCCTCGGCAAGTTCGAGCTGACGTCCATACCGCCGGCGCCGCGCGGCGTGCCCCAAATCGAGGTGACCTTCGACATCGACGCCAACGGCATTCTGAACGTGAGCGCCGCCGACAAGTCCACCGGCAAGGCGAACCGGATAACGATCACCAACGACAAGGGCCGGCTGTCCAGGGAGGATATCGAGCGCATGGTCAGCGACGCCGAGTCCTATCGCCAGGCGGACGACGAGCAGCGCCAGCGCATCGACGCCAAGAACCAGCTGGAGTCCTACTGCTTTCACGTCCGCTCGACGCTGGAGGACGAACAGCTGCGCGGCCGGATCAGCGACGCCGACCGGGCGACGGTGCTCCAGAAGTGCAGCGAGACGATCAGCTGGCTGGACGCCAACCAGCTGGCCGAGAAGCAGGAGTACGAGCACAAGCAGCAGGAGCTGGAGCGCGTCTGCAGCCCCATCATGACCCGGCTCTACCAGAGCGGCGCCGTGCCGCCGCCCCCCCAGAACACGGACGCCGGCAACGGCAACGGCAACGGCAGCAGCGGCGTCGGCGGCGGCCCGACCATCGAGGAGGTCGACTAATTGGCCCGACCATCCCGGCCGGATGTGCTTTTTTGTTTGCCAAAAACTACGACAAATTTTCAAGTAATCGATTAGAAAAATCGCTCCAAAAATCAAACCTAAAATTGATGTTCTCTTTGATCAAATAATATATCCGCTTAAATTGAGCTTAATAAAGATAAACTGTTCAAAAAAAGCGAGTACATTTTTTTTATATTTCAGCAGAAAAGTGTCCTCTAAAATTGAGGATTATAGATTATATATCCCAGAAAATATTTGTGCGATCTTTGGAGGAGGTCATTGAATTATTTACCAAAGCTATGCATATGACGAAAAACCACTTAAAAAATATATCTATGGTGAGTTTCTTTTTTTATATATTTTTTTGGGGTTTTTTTTTCGCAGGTGAGCTTGCATTATTGATAATTACTCGAGAATGTCACAGCCAATTCCAGAAAATCTTTACGATTACTGCGAGCTCATAAATATATCTATTAATCAGCCAAAGAAAATAAATTTATATCATTGGTTTTGCAACTATATATTTTTGAATTAAGAATTATGATTTCTGGAGCGGTATTTTGTACGATTTTTTACTTTCAAAAAACATATTTTATTTTGTTCGTTACCTGTGTATTTATATAGTTGCATTAATTGGGCGTCGTTTAAGATTCGAATCGTTGAAATCGAAGGATAGAAGAAAACCAGATTATAAACTGTCTTTCTTGTATCAAACTTTAAAATTGAGGGAGTTAAGTAAATTTAAATGGAATGAGTATATATCCGAAGTTTCAAGTCCCTGGCTTTTAAAGCGCTGAAAACTTGAAATTTCTTGCTCATAAATAATTCCCAAATAATTTTGTATCTGAATAAATTGTATGCGCACATTTCCATGTCGAGCTGTCCTCAAAAGTGAATAGAATGGTGAATAGAAAACAGTTTGGATTTGCTGTACAAACTTGCTTTTTATTAATGTATTTTATTTTCAAACTTACAACTATTTCAAAAAATTTCACGTACAAGTATTTATGGATGCTGGGATATTGCATTGATCGCTCGCTAAACTACTCGTCATAATTATTAACATCATAATCGTTGATTAACGCAATTTTATATACAGAATGCATATTTAATTTTTTTTACTTTGGAATAGCGTGAATTTAGATATTTATGAAACATAAGTCCGTTTTAAGAAAATGTTAGACAACCCCTTTGAAATGAAATATATGGTAAATCGGAATGTTTCTTTGAGTTTTGGTTAAACACAAGTACTTGAAATGATGTCAGCTTGTAATTGCACGATTTGGATATGTTTCTACTATCTATATCAGTAAGAAGATATGTAAGAAATGTCAGAGACAATGCCAAACATAGATATATTGATAGTTTTAGCACAGCTTTAACAAATCGGAACACAAAAACTACAACGATAACACTTTAACTCTGGTTAACTCGAACATAAGTTTTTAACAACCATTTAGGCATGATACTATATATCAGTTTATATGGTACAATTATAGTATTTGGATAGTGTATAGTACATTTCGTTTTATTGTATTTAGTTGAAACTCCGCTGTGGAAAATGCACAAATTAAATGTAGATTTTTCTAATCGAAACAACAGCTCAAGGACTATCCTTAAGGGGATATCAATTGTAACCATATGCCATAGGCTAATCGTTAATATAAATATTCGTCGATCAATTTATTGAACCTCCTTCTCAATTTGCACATTGAGTTCGCATTAAGTACTAATTATTTGTTGGATAATACAGATACCATTTGTACAACAAACATTGCAAAAGCTTCTTTTTTTTTTTTGGAACCTAGTCAAATACTATATATTGTATGTACTTATATTTCTCGGCATTCGTTTGCATTTGGAGATCTCTTAAACTAAAGTACTTTCAATAGTTATCTAATGCAAATCTCTCTGTTAATATCTACTTTGTAACTGTCCACGACTTAAGCATAACAATTTTTTGTTTCTTTTTTTATTATTTATTTTTTTTTTTTTTGGAAATTCAGAATGCTTGGAATCCAAATCTAAAGCAGAACAATTTTTAAAAATGTTGCAGAATTTTCTAGATTTCTAACACGGGTAAACAATGCTTATGCTATGTTCATAACTCGCCTATTTAATTAGCTATATTTATTACATCATTATTCGCATAGCCTTTGCTAGGTATACCACATAATACCGTATGTATAAATTGTATATAAACCGATTTTATAAATTCATTTGCGTATATTTAATCAGTACTAAACTTTAGGGTATGCACTCCTAAATTCACTATCAACAATATTTTACACTATTTAATATGATATTGTTTACAGTTGTTTTTAAAGTTGATCAAGTGTGTGTGTGCGAGTGTGTGTGTGTGATGGTGGTGGGGAGTGGAATCATTTACTTATTTGAATGCCAAACGCCTGTAATTTAAACATTTCAAATCGAAGAATATTTAGGCACTGGGAAGATAAAAAAGCCAAAAAAAAAAAATTGAGCTGATCGGCTATAAATTTATATATAATAATAGAAATAATAAAATAAATTAAAATGTAAATAAATAATATATATAAATGAATATTGTATCAATAAAAGGGTTATTGAGTATATTTTAATTTGTGAATAAATTATATTATAATATATTAGCAATAATTAATAATACTGTACAAAAAATAAAAAATAAACACATCGCAATTAAGCCAAGTAAAAGCGTTGTGAAAATTCGGCCGCCGTTAAAATTCCTAAATAGACTAAAAAAATTGTATATTGAGATCCCTTTGATTAATAACTTTTTATACCTATTTTAAGTACACAAATTCTTCTAATAAGTAATTTGTACTTAATTAAATATGTGTTCGGTTTTTGTTTTTATTTCGGCCATATATCTGATTGATTATGAAATTAAGAATTTAAGAATATTTAAACACAACGTCACGAATTTTACTTCGCTTTTACTTTCATTTTGCAAATGAAAAAAGGAAATAATGTTGCAGTCGGGTGTAACCGACGGCGCAATACTCGTTCACAGTATAATAACAGCTTTTTAATATTTTGATATTTAGGGGAGGTAATCAGAATACTGCATAATACTATGGATTTTCTCAGACTGCCCCCATTTTACATATATGTTCTTTATCGATTTGCCACGCCCCAAGTGGGCGTAAGCAAAAAACATTTTGGCCATCTTTAGACAAGGTCTTCAGAAATCTATCTGAAATATGTTTATGTATCTAGCATCAAAACTGAGGCTTATATATCGATTTGATCGAACTGCCACGCCCCCAAGTGGGCACAAAAAAACTTAACAGACAGACGGATATGCTCTTTTTACTTCGTGAACGAGTGTAATTAGTAAAAATCGTGCGTATTTCGACGCGCAGTTCAGGCCAAGTTGTAGTTGAAATACATTTGCAATTAACTTGGCTGAAAGCTGGCCAAAAGAAACGGAAACTTGGAGTATTTGGAATGGAATTGTGAAGTGCGGCATGGCTCGCTTGGCTTGTTCAAGTTAATGGGCTTTTGTTTGTTGTATAATTTCTACAAAATCGTATGACAATACGTATAAAATAGCCTATATACGATATCATGATGTATACGCAGACATACAACTAAAAGTTTTAGGTTAGCTCGTGCCCGTCGAAGGGGACGCTTACTATGTTACACATAATCTAATTGGCTAAAACTAAACACGTTTGACGTTTAATTCAATGAACTAACAATAAGCTTTAAACAAACTTTCGATTACATCAGTTTAGGTTTAGATATACAGGACTTAGGAGCTACGATCGATTCAAGACCAAAATTTCTTAGAGTGCCTCAGTCGAGGAGCTGCAGGGACCGTTATAGCCGTTGGTGTGGGCGGATCCTGAGCCAGGGCCAGCGGCCGTTGTTGCTGCTGCTGTTGCTGTTGGTTTCGCCTGCGGCTGCACCAGCTGCTTATATGTGGCCTCTAGCCTGGGTGGATACTAAGGCAATAGAGACTTATAGGAACGAGTCTACAGCTGGAACAGCCCCGGGCGACTCACCTCCTGATTCTCATCGAGCGACGGCAGCAGCTCGTCCAGCGAATTGGGCGTCAGCGGACTGGGCGTGGCCATCGTAACGCGACTGAGGGCGCCATGCTGCAGCAACGCCTCCCCGATGATGATCTGGGGCCGGTTCTGGGTGAGATGCTGCTGCTGCTGCAGCCGCGCCAGCCGCAGCTTCATCTCCTGCCTGATCTCCTTCTGCTGCACCTCCTTCTCAAAACGCATCATGCTGTAGCTGCGCACCGAGGAGCTAGTGCTATGCACGGACGCTAGACTTGGTCTTCGAGAACCTGGAAAGCGTGAATAAACCATATTTGATATTTACTTGTTAACATTATTTTGGTTCTGTGAGCATTGTTATTATCGAAGCAGAGGCAGAAGCACAAAGAGAGAGAGAGAGACAGAGAGAGAGAAATTTAGATTTTAATAAATACAGAGAGAGAGAGAAAGAGAGAGAGAGAGAGCGAGCGAGAGAGAGAGAGAGCGGCAGCGCAAACGCCATCACCAAGCGACTAAATTGCAGGCAAGGCATACGTCTAGGAAGTATTTTAAAAGATCTGCAAATCTTAAAAGCGTTCGGTGTGCACAAACTAAGCAGGCAGTTAAAAAAAAAACGTATTCTGGAACGAGGCTGCTTGAAGCACTGGCTGATGGTTTTCGAAAACAGTTCCTAACTCGTTTTAAAACAAATTTTTAATACTTTATAGCTTTAACTCTTCTTTTTATACAAAATAGTAAAAACATTTTATTAAATTATTTGTCATTGCTGTTAACTTTTAATTTTTAAACTGTTTGTTTTATTTACGCTGGAATGAAATAGTTGGGCAAAAAATAGGAACAAAAGCTGCGTGTCTTCCGACTTTTTGGGGAAACGCTGGAATGAAACATCTTATCAAATGCAACGATATGAAAAATTGCAAAAACTTAAAACGGAGCCTACTCCGAAACCTCGCATTGTAGTTAAGCCAAATGTTTGTGACTTTCTGAGCCTAAGAAAACAACAAAACGTAATGCAAAAACGATTTTCTTGATATATGTGGAATATACTATATATAAAGTATGTAGGATGTTATAGATTGTGTGCCTTAATCATTTCTTTATGCTCTTTGTAAGCGGCTTGATCGTGATAAAGCTTGAAGAAATGCCATAAATGAGTTATTTTAATATTTAAATAAGATAGTTTTTTTTTTTGTTTTTCAAATAAATCAGCATCATACAAAGAGAATCTTTACATAGATAAGATAGTCAGAGGCTTGTAGAACTTTTAAAAGGAGCTATTAAAAATCGGCAATCGATATTGAATATTGTTAAGAGAGAGAAAAAAAAATAAACTTGGGATTGGTTGGTGTGCATTTAATCATAATTGGAGTGTACTCTCACTCACGGGACACATGCAATTTTGAATATTAAGTGTGGACATCCGTGTGTAAGTCTGTGTGTGTGTGTGTGTGTGTGTGTGTGTGTGTGTGTGTGTGTGTGTGTGTGTGCGTGTAGGTATCATATTAATTTGCATTATTTTGTTTAAAGAATTACATTATGGTGTTATAAAAATTTCTGAAAAACAGGAACATAATCACCGCCATATTGCTTCGATATCATATTGTCAAGCTGAAGTTGTATAGTATATAGTATATAGTATCATTATTATCTTAGCTGTGCCTTTGATGTATGGTAAATATTCCGTTATTATTTAAGATTGCTTCTGGAAAATAATTTCTGAGGAAATATTTTGTTTACAACTTTCGCCGGCAGAACTGCAATATTCTATATTAAATTTGTAAATTGAATTGTGTTTGTATTGGTGTCAAAGTTATTTTCAAAGGTTTATTACAATACTACCATAAATCGGATCTAGGCAACTATATTTGGGACCTTTTTGAGTTGTTCTTGCTGAATCCAAATTCTAAAGTTGTGTGTGTTTAATATGTGTCTTTGTATTTCTTGTATTTTTTTTTTTTTTTTTTTGTTAACGAAAATCAAAAAACCAAACAACCAACATTTAATTTAAAAAACAGAGTTTTGGAAGCACATTTAACATCGATCAGTTAGAACATAAGATTTGTTGTTTAAAGATCAAGAATTTTAGTATTTTTCGACTGGATTTTACTCTATTTATGGAAATGCTGCAAATGTGATGAACTTTTAATGAGCCAATGTACACACAAAAATGAGCCAATGATGTGATTGTGTAACGGTCACTATGAGCTTAATTATGCTGTGTGTTCTAGAACTACATGGATGCAATGGAGCTTACATTTGCGTACCCTTTGTCTACCCATTGACTGAGTAATAAATATTGTATACAATATATATAAGTAACTTTTGTAAATTACCTTGCATCTTTAGATATATTTAAAGCTATCTTACATATTGCAATTTTATATCGATAGATATTTTACTTGGTATATTTTCAAGCTAAAAACGGAAAACTTAACTGATATTTAAAAAATACAATTTTTTATTAAAAAAAAAATCTTATAAAAAAAAAATATTCTTAAATTTTGCACATATTATTCAGAAATTGAGCATAATTGTTTTAAGAAATCAGTAAAATAAGTAATTAACAATAACAAAGGTAATTAATAGATAAAAAAAAAAAAAGGTCCTAAAACATTATTCGATTAAGTAAAAAAGTGCCTCTCGGTCTTAAGTCACAATTTCATTTCGTAGAAAAATAAATTATTCTGATTGAAGCTGTTCCAATTTTTATATTCAAATTTAGATTACTGTGCACGGTTAAGAAAAAATTACCGAAGCAATTTCTAAGATTTAGCTTTACAAACAATTTTTCTAAATATTTTTTAAAAATTCATATATATATATATAATATATTAAAGCTATATCTGAGAAATTGATTGAGTATTAAACGTTTAAAAATTTTATTTTGGGTTTGAGAATTTTCAAAGTTTCGCAAAAATTATATATATTTAAAGATAATGTTCAATAAATTTCTTAAGTAGAGTCAGTTCGTAATCATATTAAGACAGGTGTTTTTAAGGTCCTGTTTTGTTTAAAAAGAGGTTTGTTTGGAACCCCATGTTAAAAGCGGGTGTTAAGTATTTAACCAAAACACCAATTGAACAACAGAAACGATAAGTTGAATGATTGATGAGCATGGGATTGAGGCCAATGAGTGTCTGTGATGGATATTGATGATTGACGCTGAATGACGACAACTGTCTGATGATGTTGATTTACCGCAAATCTTGGCGTTTCACTCGCCGGCGTGGGCAGGGCGCCAATTTGCAAATGATGCAGTTCGGCACCACCGCCAGTGCCACTGCCATAGTTGTAACCACCACTGCCACCGCCACCGCCACCGCCACCGCCACCGCCACCGCCAAGGCCACCGCCAACGCCACCGCCACCGCCAACGCCACCTAGTGCATCTATGCTATTGAACCCATCATCATCATTATCATCATTATTATCATCGTCATCATCGTTGGCTCGATAATTATCAATGCCATTCATGCCCAAGAGGGTCCTAAATCTATCCTGATTCTTTGTCTTCGCCGGCGCCAGCTCAAAACTGAGCAGATGCCGCTGATGATTCAATTGCTTCTGCAGCTGGCGGTTCATTGAGAGCGTGCTCTCGCAACTGCGACAGCCGCTGGCGCTGCCGGTGCCACCAGCCCCGCCCGAGCCGGAGCCGTTGTTCTCGTCAAGATTGTCGCGCGAATGCTGGCTGCAGCCGGCGCCCGATGTGTGACGCGATGAGGCGCGTGAATTTTGTTTGGACACGGCCGTTATGTGACACGATATGAGCAATATGGCGGCCGATCTAGCCGCACCTGTACGAGACGTCGACACCAGTATGCCCTTCGATACGTTTCCACCGCCGCCGCCGCCGCCGCCGATGCCGACGCCGCTGCCGCCACCGCCGTCGCCGCCGCCGCTGCTGTTGCCGACGCCCCCGCCACTGGCGCCAGCCAATCCGACAGACGAGGCCCGACGATTGCCAAAGGAGCCAATCGACCCCGTCGACCGTATGCTGGAGCGCGACGATGGACGTGCCGAGTGCACGGTCAACGGTATGCCTAGAGAAATACAAAGTACAGCATCTGTTAAGCGGCTCCAACAACAGTTTCATCGACAGCCCTTCCCCCAGCCCCACTCACCTGTATCGCTGGAGTAGAGTATGGGCGGCGGTATGTTCGCATCCCCGAAGTTCCGATGCCGCGGATATTTCGTCTTGCTGAACAGATGGAGCACCATGCAGATGAGCCCCGCCAGCACCGCTATCCCCGTCGAGACGCCCAGCAAGGTGGGCAGATCCGAGCTCAGCTCGCTGAGATCTGCAAAGGTTCCACCAGAACGTTCAAAATCTGGCCAAAATCTGGCCAAAATCATGGCTGCAAGCCCAAAATTAACTAGCTTTTAGAATTAGAATTCGTGAATCTGAATTCTGACATCCCGTTTTTTGAGTTTTTTACACAATGCTATCTTATCTTAAAATGGGATACTATTTGTAATTTTTTTTTTTTATTTTTCCTACATATGTTATGGGAACTTGAACTGTAGAAAGAATATTTAGTATATACTTGGGAACGTTACCTATTAAAAATTTAAAGTAAGTATATTCAATATATTTTTTATAATTTTTATAGTAAATGTTATTTCAAATTTAATGTATATAATTTATTATTAATAATTTGAAATAATAAATGTGTATTCTAATTTGTTATTTAACATTTCAAAAGACAACATAATAATAAATACAAATTTATAAATAAATTATTTATTTCGCTTTTGTGCTAGTTGGTTTTTAATTAATTCCTATTAATGCTGCCTTTAAGATTAAGCCAGTGGCGTAGGCAGGATTTGATGTTTTTTTTTGGGGAGGGGGAGGCTTGATATTGTAAGCTTGCCTCTTTGTTATTATAAACATCAAAATATATATGTAAATGGGGGGTTTACCCATCCCCCCCCCCTGCCTGCGCCACTGGGTTAAGCAATACCTACTTATTTGGGTCGAAATTGACTGCTCGCTTTGGGCTTAACAGCCCTTGGGACCTTAACTCTTTAAAGAAAGCCTGACTAGCCCGTGCTTACCTGGTGTGCAGAAGACGCGCCTCGTGGGCTTCGTGTAGCTGACCGAGTGGTAGCCACTGGCGCACTGACACATCGCATTGTGTCGCACCTGAACACAGAGGGAGTTCTCATCGTTGTAGATGCAGGTCTCATCATAGAAACACTGATCGCCCAGTTTCTTGGCTAAAGACATAACGCACACACAATATTTACTCAGTGGAACAAATCTCAAATTAATCGCTTACGTTTGGCGCAGCCCTTTATCAGTCCCAGCTGCACGGGATAGTTCCGCTCGCAGCTGCAGGTCTGCGTCTCCTTATCGCAGGTAACATGCAACAGTTTCGCATCACATTTCAGCTCGTTGCATGGCGCTCCAATGTATTTACCCTTAGCTGCAAAAAAAAAGAAAAATATATATATATGACCGATATTAAAACAGTTCACAAATTTAAAAAATATTTATGTTATTACGAAATGTTACGTTTTTATTATTATTTTTAATACTAAAAGTAACCTCGCATTTAAATAGCTGCCTTCTGTTCTTTGGCTAAGACAAAACTTCCTTCATATATCAGCCAGAGTTTCGAACCGTGATCTTTTTATATTTTTATACCAGCTCACAAAGTGCAAAGGGTAAAAGGTATAACATATTCGCAAAATAAACCTCCTTAGATAAAGCATTTTTATAGACAAATTGAAATTTTCGAAATTTGGACATGTAAAGCTCTCGGCCCCATAGCTCCCATATTTCAAACGCCCATAACTTTGTCAAAACTTGTCATGTTTGATGTCATTTTTTTTCATGGTTTGTCCTCTAGATTGATTCTGCATTTCAAATATATTCATTATTGAAAGTAAAATTTTTTTTATTTTTTGATAAAATATCATGTACTCTCCCCTTACTCATTTTCGAAAAAAATTTATTTTTTAAATTTAGAAACTCAAACTTATAATTTGAATCGATTGTGGTTGCCTCAAATACTACAAAAAAAAACATTAAAACCGATTCTATCGGGGTCAAATTTTCTGTGAAAAATCATGCCAAAATTGACAAAAATTTGGACAAGCTATCGGCCCCATAGCTCCCATATTTCAAACGTCCATAACTTTGTCAAAACTGAACCGATTTTCATGTTTGATGGCATTTTTTTCATGATTTGTGTCCTAGATGTCTTTTATGTCAAATAATGCCAGGATATAGGGGTTCGTTGTTATTACATTCTGAACGAGTATTCCACTGTCGGTTACATCCGACTGCAACTTTGTTACTTGTTTTATTATTATTATTATTGAATGTATGGAATAAAGTTAAATAAATAGCCAGAGATTCGAACCCGGATCCTTATTTTTCCTTAATGGGTGAGCACTTAGAAAACTCATCTGCCGAGAACTGCACCTTGTATATTTTATTCAAAAAATAATATTGCAAAAGTGGTACTTGGAATATTTTATTAAAAGGTGCACGACTACTCGATGTCCTGTAAATTGGCCAGAAGTGTATTAATACACTTAATATTACTAAATAGGTTTGGTAACAACTTCTGCTGCTGCTGCCAATTTTATACCCTTTTTGCCCAAAGCCGTTTAAATAGAAAATATTGCGTGGTGTATAATCGCAAAGATTTAAATTAATTAATATTGAAGTACTTGGAAGTATTTCGTGGGGTATATCCAGATCATAAATATTAACACTACCACTAATTATTTTGTTTGCTTTTATTTCATCACTTAATTTTGCATCTGCAGCCCAAAGCAGGGTTAACCATATTTATTACGCTGTGTTGGCTTTCCTTGACCTTTCAAACAGTTTGCATTGCCAAAAAATTGTCGGCCAGGTTTGTGGCCAGCACACATGGCTGTTGGGCATGGCTAAATCCGAGTCGGCGAGTTAATTCCCTGCAGATCATAATTCTCATAAATTGCACAACAGCTGCTGACTGCTGGCCTTTGTAGGGTCCGCTCGCTAACAGCACTAGACAAGCGAAAAAGAGGTGGGGCGAGGGGCAACTGCCATGGCTACATCTCTGTTGTGTTACCAATTTTGACTGGTATTCGTTTGCGGCCCGAAGCCGCAATGATTCACGGACTTAATCAATTTATTTCGGTCAAACCTGCGGATTTTCAGTTGGCGCATTTTAGAGGTCAGCAAATGCTTGGAACCACACACTAGCACCACTCGAACTACCGTTAGCTCATCTATTTAATGGCTTTGCAATAACAACAACATCGAACTGTGCTTTAGTTATCTACTATTTGTAAACAGCAGCGAAAAATTTAATCCAATTTATGTATGATTATGAGAGGGCCAAATAATATTTGCAGAAACCCATCAAACTGTCGCATAAAACATATAAATAAATTTAAATATAATACTCTATCAATCTATCTATCTATCTTATAGTTAGCCATTTCATAAAGAGTTTAAAACATTTTATATTAAATTAAATACAAACGAGAAGATTCAAAAGCCCTGCTGACATATACGACAATATACGCGCTAAATATCTATAGTTAATTTACATGCAACTTGATTGTCGACCGATTTTTTCTATTTATATTTATATTTTACCAATATGTAATGAGCATAGAGATGCTGCCAACTTGGTCCCGAATATCTTGAAAAACCAAAAAGTTGTTCATACAAAGGCAAATTTAAAACAGATTGTTCCTATAACGCGACTGTTGATATTGACCGAAAATATATAGACTTTATATGGTCAGAGACGTCTCTTTCTATAAAAGTATTCGCTATTCTGAAATAGTATTCGCTATTCAAAATGTTTGGGTAATGGTTAAAACTATATTCTTAATTTCTAATAATAATTTTAAAAGCTATATGTTATATAATATAATATATTATAATAATAAAATCCGCTTGGAAATAAAATTGTTACTAAATAAACATTTCTATTCTAACATAAAAAAAAAACATAATAAAAACAATTAAGTCAGTGGCAACCGACTGCTCAATACTCTGTTCACAGATAATATAAATAATGTAATAAAGGTGAAAAATAAAATAAAACAGTGTAAAAATTCTACATTTATTTTGGTGATTTTTTAACTGAAAGATGTTGCTGGGAAACGCTTTGAAAAGCTATAGTAGATTGGAATATTTTTATTTTCGCAGTGTAAGCGATGCTGATATTAATACGAATATAACTATTATTATATTATTATTACAATGATTATTATTTGTACTATTGCTATGTTCAGCGAATTCGCAACTCACCTGACTTATTATTAATCAAGGCCTCAATGTCATCTATATCATCCGGATAACTGGCATCGTAGTCATCGTCAGGCACATGGGCGACATCTCGTTTTGGTTTCTGTGCGTTCGATTGCTGCAATTGGCTTAAGTCTAATGTGGCTGGTGTTGTTGTTGTTGTTGCTGTTATATTGGACACGGCCAACATGGTCGCAGCTGTTGTCGTTGCGGCTGAGGCATGCAGCATTAGGTAGCCGTAGATAAGCACGGCCAGCGTCAGGTAGTGTCCATTGCCATGGCATAATTGCAGCCAGCCGAGGAGATCCATGCGGGTTCTATTGTTGTTGTTAGTGTTGTTCGTGTTGTTGTTGTTAATATTTTTGTTATTGAATTGCTGCTCTCGCTTCGTAGTGGGCGTATCACTGGCCAGCTGCAGCGCCGTCAGCTGCAAACGCTGCAGTAGACGGTGCAATGTTAACTTCGCCATTTTGTCATCTTGTGGCAGCTGCATCAACACTGTTCCAAGTTTTTCCAAACTTTTGTCATTTGTTAAAGGATGCCACTTACGGGTGTACGGGTGTGTGTGTGTGTGTGTGGCTGTCTAACTCGTGTGTGGTTTATTTGCTTTCTTCTTCTCGCAGTTGGCGTTGAGTTGAGTTGAGTTTAGTTGTTGGCTGCTTGGCAAATGGCCACAACTAGCGCATATTACGTATACGTAATACGTATATTACGTATACGTCATGCAGTCCGCACGCAGCGCCTCTGATGCAGTTCAAGTTTCGCCTCGTTGTTCTTGTAACTGTTGTTGTTGCCGTCGAGTGGCCAACTTGGCCGCTGCCTGCGCTGCATGATAATTTTATATAATTTGCTCTCACGGCAAATTTGTTCGTGTCGCGGTCATCATCATCATTACGGGGCGTAGAAATGTTCGTACCCCCGCCCCTCTACATACTGCATATGACCCAAAAATGCGTTGCATGCACTATATTTATATTCTTGTGTGCTTTTTTTTTCGGCTTTAATTTCATGCAAGTTAGAGATTTATTACACGAACTTTCTCGTGCGGTTTTCCGTCTTTTTCCTGGGCCATTTATACAACTAAAATTATACGATAAAAAAAAGGTCAGCGTTATAAATAGTTCAGCACTGAATCATAATTGTTTATGATTTTACTGTAAGTTTTTAAACTACACAATAATATTTTTTTTGGTTTATAGTTTTGCAATAGTAAGGGCCTGCATTCTACATTTTTGTAACAAAATCAAATAATAGCTATCGCAAGTGTTCATTTATTTAATTTTAGAAAATTAATTATTTAAAATATAAAGAAGTTACTGAAATGCAAAACCAGCACCCATCGATAATAAAGTGTAAAAGTAAGTGCCTCTTCGACCCCTTATATATGCCTTATCAGCTCTGTAAGTAAATACACGCAGAGAAAAACGACTAGCTAATTTCTTGACTTAATTCGAGTAATTTAAATTAGCAAACAAACTACAAATTTTGTAAGAATGCGTTACGTATTTGCGTCATATTTCTCATATTTTGGAATTCGACAACAGATTCGTGGAACAGAAACTTTATGCTCAAGTTAAGAATTTGTCATCATGGCCTAATTTTGATGAAGTTTATGCCATGTGCAGAATTCTTGTTATTTTCTCTGTATTTAAATTGCGTTTATATTGCAATTTATATTTTAAGAATTTCATGCGGGACGATAAGCAAAAACAAATCTTAGTCATGGTAACTCTGATAAATTCCAGGGGGTATAAATTTGAGTGGAATCGGGCCAACTGAAATTAGTTCGTGTTAGTCTCGCATTTAGCTTGAACATGAAGGCATTCCTTGTGTTTTTTGCGCTAATTGGCTTCGTACAGTCGATTACATATGCCGATGTGCTCGAGGCGGAGTGGAAATCCTTTAAGCTGATGCACGGCAAAAGCTATGCAAATGAGTACGAGGAGCTGCGCCGCAAGCAGATCTTCCAGGACAACAAGCAGCTAATTGATGCACACAACGCACGTTACGAACGCGGCGAAGAGACCTATGAAATGGGCGTGAACCAATTCACGGATATGCGGCATCCGGAGTTCGTAGCGTCAATGATGGGCAGCCGGAACGCAACAGATGCCGATTACATCTATGCACCGCCCGCGGATCTGGAGCTGCCAGAGAGCATCGACTGGCGCTCCAAGGGCGCTGTCACCGCCGTAAAACAGCAGGCTCCGTGCGGCTGCTGCTGGGCCTTCGCTGCAGTTGCCACTTTAGAGGGTCAGCATTTTATCAAGATGAAAAAATTGGTTGAGTTCTCTGAACAGAATCTGCTTGACTGCTCCTCAAGTGCGCCCTATAAGAACTTGGGATGCGAGGGTGGCAGTCCGCAGGAAGCTCTCCGCTATGTTCAGGAGAAGCACGGCATAAATACCCGCAGCTCGTACCCCTACGAGGGCAAGCAGGGCGCTTGTCGTTTCCGCAAGGAACACGTCGCCACCACAATCAAAGGCAGCGTCTCGGTCAAGTTTGGCGATGAACACGCTCTCCAGGCGGCAGTTGCCGACAAGGGACCGATTTCCGTTACCATCGATGCGCAGCACTTGCAGCATTATAGGTCTGGCATATATAATCAGGCCTGCAGCGGTAAGGCAGACTACCATTCCATTCTACTCGTGGGCTACGGCAAGGACAGCGGCCACGAATACTGGCTGCTGAAGAACTCCTGGGGCAACTGGGGCGAAGGCGGCTATTTCCGCATGGCCCGCAATAGCCACAATCTTTGCTCTATTGCCAACTGGCCCGTTTATCCGCTAGTCTAAATGAATGTACACATATTTATAGAACCAAAATCAAATATATAATCATAATAAATGAGCAAACTCTTAATAGCAACAAAATATTGTATTTAGTTTCAGAAATTTGAATTTATAGTGTTATTTCCTATTTCATTGGATTAACATCCATATTATCCTAATTGTTATTAAGTTTATTTATTTGTTATATTTAATCGCAGGTACATTTATTATGCGTTACACACACATTTATATACTCGTATAGAGTATTAAAAACTGCAAGCATTACTTGAATTCATGAAAATCGCATAGAAAGGCTGTATTGCATTACTATTACCATTTCCTTCTTTAGTATGGATCTCCCTCAATCACTTTCTCTACTTATCGTTCTATCCCCCCCTCTCTCTCTCACTTCGTTTTCTTTATTCTCATTCTCATTCTTCTCTTAACATCTTAAATTCATGAAAATCGCATAGAAAGGCGTACAACTAGCATATCCTTTCGGTCATCTTATCCCGCGTCTCTTGCCCTTTTCTATTCGCGCAGCATTAACAATGGTTGGCGTTGCTTATGGCCATCTTTTCTGATTGGTCAATGAAGCCCTTTGGGGGCGACAGGGGTTATGTCAAGATGTCATGCAATCAAAGTAGCCAGCGCTCGCTCTGAATGGGTTTTAAAAGATTTAGACACTAAGCCCAACAGCTATTTAATTAATAAAGAAAGCTGGGCGGAATAGGAAAAGCTAACGAAAAGGGGCGGGTGAAGGATAGGAAAAAGGCATAAGGAAAAAGAAATTAATGAAAAAGGAAGGAATAATCGCGACGAAAACGATATAACAAAAAGAAAACGAGGGGGTGGGGGCGAAAATGACACAGCAAAGGGCAAGTGAAGCAAAAATTAAATCATGTTTTTTAAGCATGAAGACCAAAATCGATAAAAAATAAACGGTACAGAAAAAATGTTTGAGATAAATTATGAAACTCGTATAACGTAATAGCTGCTAAAAAGTTGAAGTAAAAAAAACTAATAGTTAAATTAATTAAAAACTTAAATAATAATATAAATTTGCAAACAACGATGCAAATTAAATTGCTAACATAAAAACGGATTTAAAAAAAATAAAAAATTATTCAACATGCAAGTTCACAAATAAAATCCTATCCAGTGTCCAATTGGATTTTATAGTTTAATGAATGAACAATTAAATATTAGAGCACACCCATGTGAAGAAACTGATGTAATTAAAGTGCAAACAAACGAGAAAATGGATAACAAATTATTCAATTATGCAACTTAAAACTATAGATTATATGGTTAAATAATTAATTAATTAGAAGAAGAATAAAATCTTGTAAAGAAAGATGCAATCGAAAAATGTATTGAACTAATATTAAACATTCAAATTTCAACGTAATTTTTTTATCACATTTCCAATACGATTTTATGGGCGCACATAGTCACATAAGTGCTGGCGTCCATAAATAGCATCTCGATGCAGCAGCAACTGGTAATTATAATGCTGCACAGCCACCTACGACGTCAGGCAGCACAATTGTTTAATAGCAACAAGAGCAACAACAACGGTTGCCACAATGATTCCATTGTTTTGTGATTCAAACCCAACATCCTGACATTGCCAATGCCAACGAGAAATCCACAGCGCTGCGGCAAACATAAAAGCCACTTCGTATCAAAGTGTTTGCATGGCATGTAGTGTTAGTAGAGCCACCTCACCCACCCCGACCGCCAACCCACCAACAGTTGGCGCATCCCCAAGCCACCCAGGCCCCATCGCCCATCGCCCATCACCCAGCAAACAAACAATTGTATAGACACTTCAGCAGCAGCCGGCGTCGCCGCCACCCGCTGAGCTTAGTGTGCAAAGTGTGGCAACAATCTGAATCATCGCTTTAGTTGATGCTCTTCTTCTTCTTCTTCTTCTTCTTCCGTTCTCCGGCCTGCCACGCTCGGAATAAAACCTGCCGTTCAGTCAATGTTAATATCTGTAAGTGATGCCTTAAGAGGAAAATGTGATAATGTGCTCTAAACAATAAGCGAATGGCATAAAAATAGCTTAGACTACAGCTATGAAGTGGACTGCGTGTGGGCTTTTCACTATGGAAAAACTAAATAAAAATTGTCATAATTATATTTAATCAAGTATTCAATTTAGCTATTTACTTATGGTTTGGTAAAACAAGAAAAAAATCACTTTTGTGCTGTTTACTATTACAGTATAATTTACTTAGCTGCCCCGATATGATGTTCTGGGAGCATTAAAAGTTGATTTGGTGGATCCAAGTTAACAGCCTTTTGCACTTAAGCGCCGAATATTGGCAGTAATTTTTTGACATTTTCTTTGAATATCATGAGAGTCAGCTTCTAGTTTTTTAAATTAGGTACTCTTTATATTCAGAGCGAATACCAATGTTGACCAATTTTTGTTTGTGCTTTGCATGGCGTTTTTTGTTTCGAAATTAAAAAGAATATGTAAATCAATGCGCATAATTGGTTTAAAAATTAAAGATAACAAAAATTAAGTACCGCATTGTAATTGAATTATGTAAAAAAAATAGAATTACGTTAGCTGCCTTTTTAGGATAACTACCTCGAGGTAGCTAAGCAAATTATGTATTAGATTAGATAATAGTTATTATCTATTATAAAAGTAGTCCGAAAAAAATAGAATAAAATAGTAGTAATCAAATTTAGTACGCCATATTTTTTGAAATATTTTGTTAGAGATATCAACAAAAATTCCCTCATTCAATTGTGAACCAAAGCTCTGACACTATTTTTTTTATCTTGAAGCTATGGTTAATATATTATTTTATTTATTTATTAAAGTAAACAATATATGTACATAGTTATAAACTGTCAACTTAACTATTTCTCTTTTTTAGCACTTCCTACGGCCTTCGTCTTGGTTCTCTAAACTAATTGGTATTTTAATAGAACATAACATTTGTGATGAGTAAGAGCTATAAAAAGTTTTTAATGCATTACCTACTTCTAATTGGAAGACTGTATTTATGTAAAGTTCAGCATACGTAAGCTAATTTTATGCCAATACACAGAGACTACCCTAAACAAATAACAGTTATATTACACAGATCATATAAAAGAGGAAAATCTTTTGCTATATAAATATAAAAAAAAACATTGCACTAACCTAATAAGAAGGCACTTATTTGCAACTTACTGATGATTTAATTAAACAAAAATTACAAGCGGCTCTGAACAAACTAGTTATGCAATTAAATGTGCAATAAATTACATGAAACGGGACAATTGCTATAAATGCGATATGTGTATTTTTACGCCTTCGCAAACCATTAAAAACGTTCATAATCCGCACGGGGCGGAAATTCAATGGAACACGCACGCACAACAACAGGCAAATTGGGCAAGGCAAGGGACGGGCAGGTGTTTGGCGGGGAGGGGAGGGGGGGTGCGACTTTGCCTTTTTAGTGGGCAACGCGCGCTTATAACAAAAAGTATAAATGACTGTGTGCGTGTGCGTGTGTGTGTGTGCTAATATGTCAGATAAAGAGAGAGAGCGAGCGAGCAAGCAAGATTGAGCGTAATTTTTAGCAACGGCAGCAGCAGACGCAACGAACTCGCCTCGTGTTCGGCAACTCTCGCGAGAGTGCGCGTCGTGCCCCTGAGAGCAGTGCTAACGCTATATAAGATTTTGTGAAGCATGCATTTATGCGTTCGTGTGTGTGTGTGTGTGTGTGTGTGTGTTTTTGGCCACTGATAAAAGCAAATTTACATGTGCCCCCGTCGCAGCCACACTCCGCCTCCTGCAGCGCAGCGCCTACGACAACGACGAGGACTTCGGTCACGGATTTGACTTGTTATGTGTGTGTGTGTGTGTGTGCGCGCACATATATACATGTGAGTGTGTGTGTCGCAGTTGTCGTTTAAAATGTAGGTTACACACAGCGAAATGTCTACATACACATACACATGCACACCTAGCACATAAACTTGCATACGTAAAATACTTTCCGTCAAGTGCACTCGAGAAAAGACCTTTCTCTGGAGTTTTTGATGCAGCCCTTTGGCCTGGAATATGATATTGTAGTTTCTCATAAGCTAAGGCGGACCAAAAAGCTTATTTTATTCTTGGAATTAAATAATTGACAGTTGTGAATGAAGGCAATTTAATCTTTGGAGACCAAAGTTAATATCATTTTGTAACTGTTATTAAGTACAAAACTATTTTTACATAATTTAATGGCCGAATTTTATTGAGTAGTTGTCAAATTTTTCATATGCTGCATTTTATTTATATGTATAAAACATATTTTTTACTTGTCTTTTAAAGCCCAATAGAGAAGCCTATTTTAATCACAAGTCACAATTATTAGGTCAAACCAATTGGTAATTAAAACTCTTATCACCAGTGTTAAAAACATATACTGCCATTTAATTTTCAACGGAAACGTAACTGTGTTAAGGACGAAAAGATGTCAAATACGCCGATAGACTTGCGCTAGTATATACATAGATACATATGTATAAAATATATACACATTTTTATGTGTAAATATGTATTTGAGATAAACAACAATAAACATTCACTTACCAAAATGAATTCCAAGAAACTTGTGTTTTCTTTTTCCGGTCTGTTAATTTCACATTTTTGTTTTATGTTTAATTGGTGAATTTTTCACAATTTGTTATTTTTTTTTTTTTATTGCGATAAAATTTATTTAAAAAAATGCAATTAACACGTAATGCAATTCTTTCTATGCTAAACGCACTTGTACGGGCGCCGATAGATGGCGCGCACTGAAATTCGCAATGCACTTGCACGTCGGCTAATCGCACTAAATCATTTATAGGTGACTTTTTGGGGCTACCGTAGATTACATACCTATGTATACGCCGTGCATACGCACATACATACATACATACAGTTATATGTACTTTTATATAGTTGTGCACTTTTCACTCGTGTTGTTGGCCACACTGACACTGCACGGACGGGCGCGAGTTTGATGACGGCGATGCTGCTCGCTTGGTGGTTGTTTGGCGTCTGTTCGGGTCCTGGTCAGGCAGCCAGCCCGCCCCTTAAGGCTCGGGCCAGCAGTGAGAGTGCGCCTAGACAAATGGAGAGTAACAGATTGGAGTCAACTGCTAACAGCTGTTCTCTCAGCGCGCAATATTTTTTAGTTTTGTAAATCGCGCGCCATCTACATTGGATCAGCTGAAATAGACATTTATTAATTTACATTGCCTGGTCACATACACTCACAGTGTACATGATCAACTTCTCCTTCAACAGCTGTTGTTGATTTGGTCACACACTCTGTTAGCAGCTATGTTAATATGATCAAAGCACTTAACAGTTGTTCAATTTACCAGCGCAATCTGTCTCTCTCTCTCCCTCTCTCTCTCTCTATTCATGGAAGCTATCGTCGTTTGATGCGCCATAGAGGTGGTTCAATAGGTTTTCAACATTCAACGCAGGCGCATTTATTTTAAAACAAAGTGCAAGTGCAGCAATTAGCGAAAACAGAGTAATATTTAAAATGCGATTGTGGTTGAATTTAGCGCTGCTGGCTTGCCTAGCTCTGGCAGGTGAGTAATGTTAAATAAATGCAATAATTAGAATTTCTGAACAATGGAATCGAGTGTGCGGCTTTTATATACTTTTTTTTTTTTGTTGGATTTGTGTCAGGTTTCAATGTGTGAGAGAGTGTGTGTATTAAAAGCATGGCGTGAGGTGTAAATATATGTACTGCAATGGCCGCCATTTACCGCTATAGTTTGCTTAATTGCCGTTGTTGTTTTTATATTCTTTTTTGCCAGCTCATGGCACAAAGCCGCCTCGCTGGGATCCCAATTACATAGTGAAGGGCACTCTTTATATACCGTACGCAGAGATAGCGGAACCTTTTTATGCCTGGTATGACAAGAACACGAAGCGCTCCCGGATCGACTACTATGGCGGCATGGTGAAGACCTATCAGCTGGCCGGCGAGGGTCAATACGGTACCGCATTGAAACTGGCGCCGGTGACGACACGGGATGAGCTGAATAAGTTGAGTTGCCTGCAGGTGAACGGTACCGCCGATCAGGCCGTGGAAATCCAAAGTATATTGCCCGATGCGAAGCCCTTTGAGCTGGTGGGCACCGAAACATTCCTGGGCTTTACGTGCGATAAGTTCCGCTTGGAGCAAACGATTGGCCAGAAGAAGAACGTGTATACGTTGTGGGTGCGCTACAAGAAATCCCCCCACTATCCCGCTAGCCGTATGCCCATTCCTGTGCGCTACGAGATGCGCGGCTATAATACGCTGCTGGGCTCCCATTATGATCATTACTATCTGGACTACGATAGCTACGAGCACGATGATATACCCAATGAGGTATTTGAGATCGATGAGAGTCTCACTTGCACCAGCTTCCCGGGCCCGGGCACCGGTCACTTTGCCACCTTCAATCCCATGCAGGAGTTTATCTCGAACAGCGACGAGCATGTCGACAAGGCATTCCATCATTTCAAGCGCAAGCACGGCGTAGACTATGCCAACGACAAGGAGCAAGAGCATCGCAAGAATATTTTCCGCCAGAACTTGCGCTATATTCACTCCAAGAATCGCGCCAAATTAACTTACACGCTGGCCGTCAATCACCTGGCCGACAAGACCGAAGAGGAGCTGAAGGCGCGTCGCGGCTACAAATCATCCGGTGTCTACAACACTGGCAAGCCCTTCCCCTATGATGTGGACAAGCACAAGGATGAGATTCCCTCGCAATACGATTGGCGCCTCTATGGAGCTGTCAGTCCCGTTAAAGGTGCGTGTAGCGCTTACCAATTCTTTTTTTTTTTCTTGCCCATATCAATCCTTTTTTTTAATTACAGATCAATCGGTTTGCGGCTCGTGCTGGTCCTTTGGCACCATCGGGCATCTGGAAGGCGCCTTCTTCCTTAAGAACGGTGGCAACTTGGTGCGTCTCTCGCAGCAGGCGTTGATCGACTGCTCCTGGGGCTATGGCAACAATGGCTGCGATGGCGGCGAGGACTTCCGTGTCTATCAGTGGATGATGCAAGTTGGCGGCGTGCCCACCGAAGAGGAATATGGCCCCTATTTGGGCCAGGATGGCTTCTGTCACGTCAGCAATGTAACGCTGGTGGCGCCCATCAAGGGCTTCGTCAATGTCACCTCCAATGATCCCAACGCCTTCAGATTGGCCCTGCTCAAGCACGGCCCGCTCTCGGTGGCCATTGACGCCTCGCCCAAGACCTTTAGCTTCTACTCGCACGGCGTGTACTACGAGCCGGAGTGCAAGAACGATGTCGATGGCCTCGATCATGCTGTGCTGGCCGTGGGCTATGGCACCATCAATGGCGAGGACTACTGGCTGGTGAAGAACTCCTGGTCCACATACTGGGGCAACGATGGTTACATCTTGATGTCCGCGCGCAAGAACAACTGCGGCGTCATGACCATGCCCACCTATGTGGAGATGTAAAAACTCCTTAGCCTATTAAATCACTTTTAATTTGTACTTTTTTTACTCTCTCACGCCCCAAGGGCTTTAAAAAGGAAAAGCAATAAACTATATGTCAATACTCTTTTGTAACCCAAGTCTTTTCCTCTTATCGCGCCACTGCGCAGCTAAAGAATCGTATATAGTTCTAAATATATGCCGCGCACAGCTATATCTATGTCTGGCTGACTTTCTCCGTGACCCCAACTACTCTCAAGCGATAAGTTTAGATGACAATGGCCAGCCGTGCACTGCACTTTGTTCTGTGGCGGCCACTTTATCTGGCTTGTTGTTCCCGATGGGGTAATATCACGTACCGCCTGCAACAGCTTTTCCGATGGAAACATGAGATTGGCTAACATATTATAAAGCACATATAGCATTACTTAGGCTTGATGCGAACGTGGCATCGATTTTATTTCTAGAATTTAAACTCAGGTATTTCCATCATTCCTGTGCTTTTCTAGCCAAGCTAACAAAATATAGTATATGTATATTGACATATCATATCTGAAATGTATTCCACGCAAAACGAAACAGCTTCAAATGTTATAATTTTATTTTCGTTTTATTTGTGTTTTTCGTTTTTTCTTGTTTATTGGTAAAGAATCTTACGAATCCAGTTTTTTTTTTAAATGTTTTTACAGACGGAAGTGTTATTAACATTCGCGCATGTTTTGTGTGTGTTTGTTTTTTAGTAAATAATTAACATATTTAATGTACATCAGTTAAACCAAAGTTAAGGCTAAAAACTCTACTCTTATTATTCAAATTCGCACTTAAAAATTATGCAAAATACTTATTTTACAGTAAAAATGATTACAATTGAATTTTCTTCAAATAATTTATACGTAATTTCTTGTGTAATTTATTAAAACTAATTTTGTTTTCTTTGTTTCAACTTTCATTACGAAATTTCTTTAAATTTAAATTTTATTGCTAAATATATTTAAGTATTATACAGATCTTAAATAAATTAACAATATTTTTTGTTTATATAAAATCGGCTTCTTAAATTTGTAGCTTGTATTTTACACTTTCATCGTTACAAAAAAATCGTTCCTGTGTGTATGTATGTACATAAAGACAAAAAAAAAAAAAAAAAACAACAGATTCTTAAAAAGTACGTATCTAATAGTTATCCTCCTACCTTTTACGATTCTACAGGTTAACAAGAGCATTTAAATATATTAGAATAATTCTTTAATAAATAAGCTTTTTAAGATGGCTTCCAAACTGAACATACGTTTTTTATTTATATGACTTCAGAATTTATTTGTAAATTCAATAGATAATTAAAAATTAAAAATAAATACAGCAAGATCTAAAATACACATTTCCGTATAAGCTTGAAGAAAAATTTGCGATGATAATAATTTAATTTATTGCTAATTGAATTAGTTTTTCGATCCCAAATATGTTTCATGAAAACCATACTTTACGAATCTCAAATTGGGATTTTCTTCTTAACTGCGAGATAAATAAATAGCCCAAGCCCAGATTCTAGGATCAATTGCCATTGACAAACAATTGAAAATGATAGAAAGGGAAAGTTAGGTTTGAAGTTGCCCCTAGAAAAGAATTGTTTCTTGTTGCTTCTACTTGAGCACACTATCAAAAAATGATTTTAACCAAACGACATCAATCAAATATGAGAGTTTCATTTTAGAAGAGCCAATTTGTTACCATCTTAAATAGCACATACTATAGAATTTGGGTACCTTTAGATTAATAATGTTAAGATAAAATTCTCCGACCCTAAACAATTCTAATTGCTTAACTGTTTAATGTAAAACTTGTTATGTACAAAAATGTAAATATAATATTTTCATCTGTAAAAAATACACATTATATATTAAAAAACGTAGCCGAATTGGTTTGGATTTTAATTCTTAGACGTTGAATTAGATATACATATTCACAGGGTTAAACGAATTTCTGGTTATTATTTTTTTTGTTTTGTTTTGTTTTAGCTGCTATTCCCCGACAGACATAATTCCTAATTCAATCTATATTGAAATGAGTTTGAGGAAAAATATTAAAGTAGGAGCGTTAAAAAAAAAAATAGCTGCTGAAAACTAAAAAGGGGAAAGGAAGGTGTAGGTATCGTGTGTTAATTTTCTCTTTTATTAAAGGGAACTGGAGATTTGTAAAAATGTGGGAAGAGAGGTACAGAAGGTGCAGCATACTTAAAGCTAAATACGCGACGGCCTGGTTGAAAGCCTTTTTATGTACATTTAATTCAATTTTAAATTTGTTGTTGTTTTTAGGCAATGCTTAAGTTTAATTACGTTCAATTAACTCGCGTTTTGTACTCTTTTTTCAATTTTCAACTTACGAACTAAAGTAGCGTGTTCTTATTTTTTGTGTTTTCTGTTGTTTTGCTGTTGTTGTTTTCTTTCATTCATTAGTTTAAACTAACAATAAAACAACATATTTATTTTATGTGATATTTTATGTACAAATATTTAACAATATGCGTTTCGCGTCTACGTTTGCAAATTTATGTATTTACAGTGTAGTTCTGTTTAGTTTTGGTTTAAAGTATTGCTTGCGTGTTAAGCCTGGTTATGTTGTTAATCAATTTTTGTTAGTAATATATGGTAGTTCATGTTCTGTGTAAATTTTTTTTTTTCTGTTTTCTTTTGCTCTGTTTTTTATTTTAAGTATGTACTACAAGTATTTTAGGGTAATGAATAGAGAAAAAAAAACATTAAATATATTTTGTGTACTTGGTTTTTCGTTTGCATATTTCAATTAGTATAAGTAAAAGTAAAAATTCTTGAAACTCTACGCAACTAAAGGTGTAAAATAAAAAAGTAATTTGTATATTAAGACATATGCATTTAAATTAGTTTAAAACAAAGTGAATTTAATGTTAACTAACAACTTGCTAGATTTTCAATTAGTTTGTATTGGGTTTCTTTTCTTTTGTATATCTAAGCATTTTTTTACGTTTATAGCGCTATGTAAAGTTATATATCGTATTTATATATACCACTATATATAGATATTAATGGAGTAGAATTATATAAGTTGCTCGATTGTGTCTAAAAAAACGCGACCATTAAATAACTAATTAGTTTAGCAGGTTTCTCATAATTTTCCTTTTTTCCTTTTGAAATTTATATTGTTGTTGTTGTTGTTGTTGTTGTCATCGTTTCTATGCCCAATCTCGAAGCGTTTACATATGCATATATCTAACTTTATATATACGTGTAAGTAAGTAGTATTAATTATAGCGAGTAATAGCGTTTACAACACAAATAATAAGGATTTCATTTCTGACTGCCGTTGCGGTTCTTCCGGATTTGCTGTACATTTGTGTAAATAAGGAAAGCACTTGGCATATACATATATTTATTTATATATATATATATATATACATACACATATATATATATATATATATATATATGTATATATGCCTCATCATATATCAGTTTGTTGATATATACCAGCATTTGGGTTTGCAATTCGGATTTTGGATTGCTATTTCGAGTTGTATATAACTGGGTTACATTTTTGGTTTAGTCTGGTTTTTTAGTGTCCCTTTGAGATGGCTGTGAAGAGAAAGAAGTATTTATTTATTAATATACAAATAGCAAAGAACAAACTGCAGATTATAGTGATCAAGACGGATTAAGTAACAGTATAGTGGTACTAGATATAATATATAAAATATTGTTAATTTCATTACAATTTCGAATTCACTTTAAACCAATGAAATTTGAACTAATTTCGAATTTATTCTATTTTTGTCTTTACTTTGATACAAATTAATTGGTCTAAAGATAGTCTGAACTCAACTATTTTATTTAAATATATATATAAAAAAAAAACTCAGAAGCTTTGGCTTTCTGTTTTCCGCTATGATTCAAACATTTATGAGTATACCTAATTCTTTTTTTACACGAATTTGAAAAGTTAAGTTACTTTTTTAACACGAATTGTTTTGATTTTACACGACTTTCAATATCCTTTGCATTTTGTATTTTTGTATTTCTTTTATAGACTATTTCTACTATCAAGCGTTCAGTGTTTGCGCCCACAATTTGTTAAATAATAAATTTTAACTCTGCACATTATACCTAAAGTAAAGACCTACTGAATTTTGTAAGTAATTTAGTTTGGTTTTGACAAACAATGGGAAATAGAGAATTGAATATTGAATTAATTTCCCAAAACAAAGAACAATCTAATTCTAGTGATAGTCTTACGCAAACGTATGCGTTTATTGCCAGAAAGTGACATTGAATAAACTTTAGTTATGTCTAATCTAAATATATTTTTTATAAATATATTTAATGAATTAAAATGTGCAGGCACAGAAAAAAATTGCCAAGAATTTTCTAATATAGCTTATTGTACTTTTAAGTTGATTTTTTGAGGTCTGGAGCCAATCTATTATTTTTCCATGTATCCAATATCTTTTTTGCACAAATTTGGAATTGGGTGTATATTTAAATAATATTTTCTTAAATGCAAAAACAAATCAGTGGCTTTAAATTCGTGTGTTGGGATTAGTTTGGCATATCTCCTCATCCGCCTGACCTACTATTTAAAGTGTCCCCGCATAAGTAACCTCATCTGCTTACCCTTCATCAGGCTCATCCAAGGGTAGCGTTCCTCCTAGATTTTGTCTCGCCTGGAGCCCGCCGCAGTGGCCTTGTCGTGCTGCAACAGGCTGGCGTTTGCGGCCGCTGCGGGTCCGCCGCCGAACCGTTCGATGACGCGCGAATCGCAGGAAATGGTGCGCTGCAGACAGCGCGAACGTTCGCTCATCTTCTCCTGCTGCTGTTCCAGCAATGTGGGCGCCGCATTGAAGTGGCCACCTGTGAACAGAGGAGGGCCAAGGATTAGACTAAGGACTATATCGTTAGCTGGCGCTAGAGCTTACCCTTGGGCTTGTCGTCGAACATGTGCAGCTTGTGGGCGGTGCTCAGGATGCTGTTGACGGTGCTCAACGTGGCCGCCGCCGAGTTAACCATTGAGTTCTTGGCGCTGCTCTTGAACGCCGCCGAGTGCTGCTGATGCTGGTGGTGGTGGTGCGGCAAGTGGTGATGGTACTGATGATTGTTGCTGTTCTGGTGCACGCTAATCGAATTGCGACGCTCGCGCATCGCCGCCTGGTAGCGTTCCGGCGACTGCAGCGAGCACTTGTTGTACGTCTGGGGCTTGGCAAAGGCGCGTTCCGTCGGAGTCGTTGGCGTCGTGGGCGCGGCCATTATGGGCGCCGTATCGACCGACTGACGATGCCGCATGCGATACTCGCTAATGGAGAGCTTGCGCTTCGGCATCGGCGCCGGCTCCGGCACCGTGAGCATCGGATTCAGTCGCGGATCATGGCTGGCGGTGCGTGTGTACAACTTGAGCGGCGTCGTGGCCGGCGGCGGCATGCTGTCCAGACCAGCGATGATGCCGCCAACTGGCGTGGCGATTGCTGCGGCTGCCGACGAGGCTGCTGCTGCAGCTGCTGCAGATGCGGCCGCTGCTGCGGCCGCCTTCGACTTGGTGGCCGCCAAGTACTCGGCCAAGCTGGGCATGCTGCTGTTGATCTTGGCCATCGGCGAGGACACCAAAGATGCGCTCATCGACAGCACGGGCGGCTCCTGGAGTTTGCCATAGATTGTGTTGTAGAAGGGCAGTTGCTTTGCGGCGGGGACCACGATGGGCACCGGCGCCGGAACGGGCACGGGCACGGGTACGGGCACGGGGACGGGCACGGGTGCGGCCACAGGCACGGGCGCGGACATGGGCTTGGCCAGCGTGGGTTGTGTGATGAGCACGGGTATGGGAGCGGCTGATATGGGCGCGGCGTTTACAGTGGGCGGGGCCGGCTTGGGCTTGGCATTAACGGTTGTTGTCAAGGGCTGCTTCTGTTGATTGTTGCCCTTGGGCTTGTTCAACTCCTTCTCCTTGTCTTTGTCTTTGTCCTTTTCCTTTTCCTTCTCCTTGTCTTTGTCTTTGTCCTTGTCCTTGTCCTTGTCCTTGTCCTTATCTTTCTCCTTGGTCTTGTCCTTGTTCTTGTCTTTGCTCTTCTCCTTGTCCTTGTCTTTGGCCTTCTCTTTGTCTTTGTCTTTGTCCTTGCTCTTGTCTTTGTCCTTCTGCTTCTTCTCGCGATCCTTCTTCTTGCTCTTCTTCTTCTCCTTTTTCTCCTTCTTGATCGCCGCCGCTATCATCGCCGCCTGCTGCCGACTGCCGCACATGGACTCGCGCCGCCGTGTGATCGTCGTCAGCTTGCCGCTGGCAATGGCCGCCGCCAGGCTCATCGAACCACCGCCCGCTGCTGCTGCTGCTGCCGCCGCTGCGGCCACCACCGCCGCCTCCTGCTGATGATGATGGTGGTGGTGGTGGTGATGGTGATGATGATGATGGTTGTTCTCCTTGCGATGCTGCTGCTGTGCTGTTGTCGGCGCGGCAATTGCAGCAGCCACCGCTGCTGCTGTCTGCTGCGGTGCCTTGCTGCTGTTGAGCAGCAGACTGCTGCTCAGTATTTGGCTGTTGGGCTTCGTCAGCTCCTGCTCAAAGTTGGTCTGGCGCTTCTTGGCCGTGCCAGCTGCGGGAGGCGCGGCCACTGTGGGCGTGGCGGGCGTGGCGCACATGGACATGACGCGACGACGCATTACGGCCTGGGATTGCTGCTGTTCGAGTGTGTTGCTGTTGTGCTTGGTCTTGCCGTTCGCCGTGGTTGCTGTTGCTGCTGCTGCGGGTGTTGCCGCCGCTGCTGCTGCTGCTGCTGCTGTTGCTGCTGCTGCTTTTTCTGGCAGCTGTTTGCTCTCTTTGGGCTGCTTCTTCTTCGGCTCGGACGCCACCATGGCTGCAATGGCTGCTGCCTTCAGCTTGTCCTTGTCCTTGGACTTCTTTTTGTCCTTTTTCGATTTCTTGAGCTGCTTGTCGCGCTCACGTTTCTCGTCCTTTGCCTTGCTGGACTTCTTGGAGGGCTGGTCGCCGCTGACAGTGTTGCCGCCGCCGCCGCCGCCGCCGCTGCTGCTGCTGCTGCTGTTGCTCTTGCCGGAGGTGCTGCTGGTTGCCTTCTTGTTGCGCGACTGCAAGTAGGATATGTTCGCCGCATGGAAGGACAACAGGCGCTGCTGTATATCCAGCTCGGTCAGATTTTTGGTGCTTGCTGCAGGCGCTCCAATTGCTGGCGTGCCTGCTGCTGCTGCTGCTGCTGCCGCTGCTTTTGCAGTTGCCTTTGCTGTTGCCTTAGCAGTTGCTGCTGCTGGTGTTGCTGGCGTTTCCAGTTTGGGTTTCTTCTTCACCGGCTCCTCTTCCTTCAGAGCTGGTGCACGTGCCTTGATGGCCGCCTTTACCGAATCCACAAGCGCCGCGTTTGCGCTTGCTGCTGTTGTTGTTGTTGTTGCCACTGGCGCGGCTGCTGTTGCTGCTGTGCGCAGCAGCGACTCGCCCGGCTTGGGCTCCGGCATGGCCTCCACTTTGCCGACAGCCGCCTTGGCTGCCGGCTCTGCTTTCAGCTCCGCCTTGGGCTCCACTTTGGCCACACGTTGCTCCTGCGACTCCGGCTTGGGTTGCTGTTGTTGCTGTTGCTGCTGCTGTTGCTGCTGCTGCTGCTGCTGCTGCTGCTGTTGTTCCTCCTGCTCACGCTTGACTTTGAGCAGTTCCTCGAACTTGTCGCACGCCTGACTCTCCTCGCGCTCCACATCAATCTTGACATCCTCCGCGGCGGCACTCGTGTCCTCCGGCTCAATCTTGACCAGATTGTCCTCGGCGACAATTTGCTGTGCGCCCGGACTGGGCGAGCGCAGGATGTCCACGTCGTCGTCCTGCTCAAAGTGCTGCTGTGTCTCGACCTTCAGCAGCTCCGTCTTCGGCTCCGGCTTGTGCTCCTCCTCGCCGGCGCTGCCAATGACATCGATGTGCGGCTCCTCGGCCGCCGTCGCCTCGAGCCCACCATTGCTGATGACCACCAGGCGTCGCTTCTTGAGCGGCGTGCCAAAGCCATTCGACAGCAGCAGCGGCTGTTGTTGTTGTTGCTGCTGCTGCGGTTGTTGCTGCTGCTGCTGCTGTTGTTGTTGTTGCTGCTGCGGCTGTTGCTGCTGCGGCTGCTGCTGCTGCAACTGCGCCGATATGCTGGACGTGGGCGCCACCGACGCCTGGGGCTGATTCTCATCGGTCGTCTCCTCGCTGATGGCTTGGCGCAGCCAGCGCTTCTTCACCGACGAATTGTTCTGCACCGAGGGCATCTGCGAGCGCTCGGTGGCCTCCACCTGATGTATAAAGTGCTCCACCTTGAGCAGCGCTGGTGCTGGCGCCTCCATTCGCTGCGACGACTGCTGCTGCTGTTGCTGCTGCTGCTGCTGCTGCTGCAGTTGGTCCCTGGAGCCATTGATTTCGCTCATGGCTGCCTGCACGAGACTGTCCAGGCCGGACTGCTGCTGATGCTCGCATTGCTCCGACTGGAACCAGCTGGACATGAGCGTCTTCTTGGTCTTGGCGCCGCTGGGCGGATATTTAAATTCGCCCGTGGATGGCGATTGCAACGGTTGTTGTTGCTGCTGCTGTGGCTGCTGCTGCTGTTGTTGCTGCTGCTGCTGCTGCTGCTGCTGGTGCTGGTGCTGTGGCTGCTGCTCCAGCGGACCCATGGCGGCCTCAATCAACAGACAAGCGCTGCTGACAGCAGATGTTGCTGCCGGCGGCTTGAAGGGTTCACAGTTGTTGTGCGCCAGCGCCAGCAGCAAGCCAGCGGCCTGATCAGCCGACTGTTGCTGCTGCTGCAGCGAAGAGCTGCTGCTGCTGCTGTTGTGCTGCTGCTGTTGCTGCTGCTGCTGCTGCTGCTGCTGTTGTTGCTGCTGCTGTTGTTGCTGCTGCTGCTGCTGCTGCTGCTGCTGCTGCTGCTGCAAGGCTGGCGACGCTTGCTCCGATTCGTTATGCGATTCAGCATCCGATTCGCTGAGACTTTTCCTGCGCTTGCTGCTGTTATTGTTGCTGCTGTTGCTGGTGTTGTTGTTGCTGCGGCTCACTTTGCGCTTCTTCTTGTTGCGTCGAGCTGCGCTGCCCTTGCTGTTGTTGTTGTTGTTATTGTTGCTGTTGCTGCTGGTGGAGGCCGCGCTCACGCCGGCAACGCTGCCGTCGGCCGACTCGCTGATGGAGTTGCTGCTCGCGTTGCGTTTGCGCGGCGACGCCGGCGAGTTGCTCGTGCGCTGCTTGCCGCCCGCCTGGCGGCTGTCCGCGCTGGCGGCGGCGGCGCCCGCCTTCTTGCCGCGCGCCTCCTGCTTTTCCATCTTGTCGATGGCGCGCAGTATGGCCTCCAGTTTGCGCTCCTCGCGCGATTTCGGTTTATCCTTTTTGGCGGCGGTGGGCGTTGATGTTGCCGGCGTGCTCGGGGCGGCTGCTGCTGCTGCTGCTGCTGCTGCTGCTGATGTTGTTGTTGACTCCTCTTCCTTGGCTTCCTGCTTGGCTGGGCTGCTGGTTGTTGGCGCTGCTGCCGACTTTGCGGGCGTTTTGCGTGTTGCTGGCGTCGCACTAGTATTGTTGTTGCTGCTGCAGTTGTTGTTGTTGGGCTGCACGGCCGATTTGCTGGGCGCTTTGGTGGCCGTGGCCGTTGGCGGATGCACATGCACTTGAGGCTGTTGCTGCTGCTGCTGCGACTGTTGCTGCTGCTGTTTCTGCGGCTGTGTTGCTGCTACCTTAATGGGCGGTCCCGTGTGCGCGGTGGGCGCGGCATGCAGAGTTTGCAGCGCACTAACCGCCATGCGTGCCTCATCGCCCAATTGCTGCTGCTGAGTGAAATGTTGCTGTTGCTGCTGCTGCTGCTGTCGCGGCGCATTGGCTTGTTGCTGCTGCTGCTGCTGCTGCTGCTGCTGCTGCTGCGACGGCTGCAGATAGTAAGTGGCCATAGGTCGCTGTGCTGCTGCTGCGGCCGCAATTACTGCCAGCGGCTCCTGTTGCTGCTGCTGCTGCTGCTGCTGCTGCAACAGTGAGGATTGCTGCTGTGCTGGCTTCTGCAGCAGCTGCGGCGACAGCAACATCGGCGTGGGCAGCCCCGCCAGTATCTGCTGCTGCTGCTGTGTTGGACTGCGCTGCAGCAGCGATGTCAGCTGCTGCTGCTGCTGCAGCGTGGGCGACTGCAACTGCGTGGGCGTGGGCGATGGAATGGACACCGATGGCGACGACGAGGACGTGCAAATGCCCGAATCGTGCAGCACACTGGACATGGAAACGGAGCACGAATTGTTGCTGTTGCCGCCGTTGCTGTTGCTGTTGCAGAGCATCGCTGCAGCAGCTGCTGCCGTCGCACCAGCGCCCACTGTTCCCACCGTTCCCAGTGCCGACGCACTGGGCTTAAATCCCAGATTCAGCTGGCTCAGCTGCGGACTGTTCAGGCCCATGTGGCTGCTGCTCTCGCCGCTCGAGGAGGTTGACCGATTCCGTGCCGTTGCTGCCGCCGCTGCTGCTGCTGCTGCTGCTGCTGCTGCTGCCGCCGCGGCGGCCGCTGCTGTTGCCACAGTGCTGCCCAGGCCCATGGTGAGCTGGATTGCTGCCGCGCTGTTGGCAGCTGTTGCCGCCGCGGCTGCTGCTGCCGCTGCGGCGGCCGCCTTGTTGCGATGACTGCTGCGCGGCTGAGCGGGCGGCGCCTGCAGCTGCTGCTGCACGGCGAGCGGCAGCGCGAACAGGCAATCGCTGTCCAGATCACAGGCGCAGCGCGTGCTCGTCGGCTGGATGACGGCCGAATGGGATTTCTTCTGTTCGACGGCGGCCAAATCGTGCGGTTCGTGCCGCACCGTTATCTCCGTCTGGGCCCGTATGTGGGTCAAAGCGACAATATACAGATGGAGCGTGCCCTTCTCGAAATAGTGCTGGAGCTCGGCGTTCGGGCGGCAGGAGCGGCGCACGAAGCGTGCATCGTTGCCGTAGGTGCGCGTATCGACGCACACCTCGGGTCCTTTCAGGTAGGCGGGCAACGGTGGCGGCGGCTGTTGGTTCGCCAGATGGGGATGCGTTTGCATTGGGGCCTCCACGCCCGGCAGCTGATAGAAGAACACAAACTGTCCGGGCGTCTTGTGGACCTTGAAGCTGTTCAAATAGTTGCTCGGCGGCGGCGTATTCATGTTGACGGTGGGATTCTGTGTGCGAAACTGTGTGGTCAGCATGTACTTGCCGCGCAGCTCATGGATGGGCGCATGCGGGGCCAGGTCGATGCTGCTGATGAGAACCTTGGCGCCCGCATAGGGTATTAGTTGGGCGCGCTTCTCCAGTTCGCTGGCACAGCCGGCCGCGATCAGGCGCAGTGCCTTGTTCTCCGTGTTCTGTATGCTTTGGAGCAGGCTCGGCTGCTTCTGTATGGCGTGGAGGCGGGCGCGCAGCTCCGGCGAATAATGATTCGTTACGGCGTATTCGTAGTGCTCGATCCATTGGCGCAAATTGGCCGCATGCTTCTCGGCGGCCGTCAGGGCGGGACTGTTGCCGCCGCTGCCGTCGCCGCTCGACTTGCTCTTGCGCTTGCTGCTCTTCTTCGCCGACTTGGCGCTGGCCGTGCCGCCGCCGGAGCCGCCGCCACTGGCGTTCAATTTGTCGGCGTTCTTCTTGCTCTTCTTGAGCGCGCCGGCCGCGCCATCTTTGGTTTTCTTCGATTTCTTGGTTATGGCACCAGCAGCGCCGGTGCCGTAGCCGCCATTGAGTCCGGCGCCCAGTCGCTGCTGCTGCTGCTGTTGTTGTTGTTGCTGTTGCTGCTGTTGTTGCTGCTGTTGCTGCTGCTGTTGTTGCTGCTGCTGCTGTTGCTGCTGCTGCTGCTGCAGCTCCTGGCTGTTGTAGGCTTGTCCACCAGCCGCCACCGCTGCTCCCCCGGCGCCCACGGCATTGGCCGCAGCGCCGCCCACTGGAGCGGCGGCTGCAGCTGCTGCCGCGGCGACGCCGCTGGCGGCCTGCGTGGCCACCAGCAACATGTGCTCCCTGCGCTTCTGGCGCTGCAGCGTACGCGCCCGCGCCTTGTCCACGGGTCGCGGCTGGCACAGCTCGCACTGATACTCTTCCGGTATGTTGAGACGATCGATGCCCATGCAGTCGACGTGCTGCCAGGCGCTGTGGAAGACACACACATCAATGAAGGGTTAGTTGAGAGGCTTGGGTTTCTCTTTTGATTTGTCGGGGGCTACTTACGAGCATTTGTCACAGCATATCATATAGCCATCGTCGTGGGTGAGCTCACAGATGCAGCGCGTGACGGAGTCATCCTCGGGCTCCGCTTCGGGCGCCGTTTCGGTCTCCTCGCCGGGATCAATGTCTGCGCCGGCCAGGCGCGAGCTGCCGCTAATGGCCGAGTGTGCATCATCGTCCGGCACGTGCCGTCCTACTGTGCCAATAACAAAGGTCAGTTGAGTGTTTAGGGAGCTGTGGGAAGCAGATGCGGTTCACTTACTCTGTTGACCGTAGTAGCTAGCGTAGCTGCCCGGTGTGGTGGCGGCGCCCGCCACGGTTACGCCGATGCCGCCAAGTGACCATTGTTGCGACTGCTGTGCGGATGCAGCTCCCGTGGCAGTTGCGGTCGCCGGCTGTTGTTGTTGCGGCTGCTGTTGCTGCTGCGAGGCGTACGTGTGATCCTGCATAATGGCGTGCAGCTGCTGCAGACGCAAATCCTGCGTGAGCACAGGCACGGGACGCACCTCTTCTATGAACAGCTCCTCCTCATTTGCGTTTAGCAGCTGCTGCTGCTGCTGCTGCTGCTGCTGCTGCTGTTGTTGCTGTTGCTGCTGCTGAGGCTTCATCATCGAGGACGCTGCCTCCACGTGCACTGGGCCCAGATGTGGCGTCGCTGGCGATCCCAAGGCCGTGGCCGTATGTAGGCTCGTGCTGGAGATGCTGCGGAGGCTGTTGCTCAGATTGCTGGTGCTGCTGCTGCTGCTGCTTTGGCTCAGGCTGCAGGCGAAACACGAAGAGTCGTATGGAATTGTTATTGTTAGTAAATATTCAAAGACTCCGATTTATAAACAAAACCTTTCCGTTCTGTTGCCGGCACAGAAGCAAATACAGCTCGATATCGACATCGATAGCTACAGATGAATCTGTATACAGTAGGTGGGTAGTCGAGCTGCATGGTAAATATTTTCCGTTTCACAAAACTTTTCCGTATCCTCACCAACAAATTTTTGTCTGGTGAACTTGAGACAATTCAACAACAATTTTCAATAATTGTCAAATCTGAAGTTGTTCGGCAAACTAGATCAAAATTCAATATTCAAATTTGGAAATTGGAAAGTTTTCAATTCTATAATTGATAGTTTATAGTAATGCCAAGAAATATAATGGCATTCCTGACATTGATTTCAGCGTGTAACAACAATTAGAAAAAATGTCTATTGATTGATTAAGAATTTCACCCCCAAGCGTGAAAAATTGGCGGAACTGTTCAATAAAACTATACCCTATACTCTATAAAATATGTGTTAAAAAGTGTTATAATATATGAATATATTCCTAAACATTAATAGCCGAGTTGATCGAGCCATTTTCCAAATTATTCAACTTATTGTCTCTTATATGTTTTAATAAATTTACAAAAATCCAAATGAAAAACATAAAAAATGTATATTCCTGACTCAGACGCTGCATAAATGATAACTCGTTACCTCTTAATTTTGATTAAAAAAGGAACGAAAACGTACTACCTCTCTAAATATATTCACCTTTAAATTTATTTACGTACCAAACCAAGGTTCTAACCAAATCATATGTTTGATAAAGTGGAAAGTTAGACTCACGAACCGAACCTAAAATCACGAAATAATTACCTAAATATACTTTCCATTCAAATTTATTTATGTGCCAAACCAAGGTTTAATAATGTGAAAAATAAGGTTCACGAACCAAACCAAAAAGGTACAAAATAATTTCCCAAATATATTTTCCCTTCACATTTACTTACGTACCAAACCAAGGTTCTAACCAAATCATATGTTTATTCAAGTGGAACTGAACCTAAAGTCAAGGCCTTAGTTCAAACCATGAACCGAATCAAAAAAAAAACCTTTTTTTTTTTTTTTTTTGAGTTTGCAGCCATGGATAAACTGGCATCAAAGTTAATCAAGATTAGCTGACGTTTAAAAATAGGATTTTGTATAAAAAAAAAATTAAAAAAAAAAACATTTTTAATGCCTCAAATAAACGAATGGCAATCGTTTTAAATCGTTTAAAACAGCACATTTACCTGTGCAAAAATTTGACGTTATTCGGAGACATATTTATAGTATTTAACTATCTATAACATTTAATGTAGCCCGTTGCCATAGCTAAACTAATTACACACCTGTGCTTATAATACTCGACCACATTGGGTGGCGGCTTCCGGTTGGCTGCTGCTGTCAGGGACTCGAGCTGTAATTGCTGTTGTTGTTTGCGCTCCAGCGAAGTCGCTCGACTGCTCGGCGCACTGACCGACTGACGACGGGCCGCCGTTGCCGACATGTAGGAGGACATCGCAGCGCTGCCGCTGGCGAAGCCGTGTGATGAGATGCTCACCGAGGGCGAGCTGGAGGTGTTCACCGTGAGATATGTTGCTGACGACGTTGTCGATGATGATGCTGATGATGATGATGATGGCGATGGTGATGGCGATGAAGCGGTCGTTAATGTTGCCGCTGACGAGCTGGGCGACATTGCTGATGCCGTCTGATAGTGCGACATCAAGAGGTTACCCGGCGTTCCACTGCTGCTGCTGCTGCTGCTGCTGTTGTTGTTGTTGTTGTTGTTGTTGCTGCTGCTGTTGCTGTTGCTGCTGCCGCCGTACATCATTTGCGTGGACGTTGACGTTGGCTGCGGCGGCGGCATGCTTGTGTTTGCACTTGCCGCCGCTGCTGCTGCTGTTGGTGTCTGCTGCTGATAGCGCTGCTGCTGCTGGCTAAACGACTTTTGGGCCATGCTCTGCAAAATGCGTGCCGACAGTTCGTCTGTCATTTGGGTGCCGTTCACAATCATGACATCGTCGGTGATCAGCGACGATTGGTGCTGCTGCTGCTGCTGCTGCTGCTGGTGATCGCTGCTGCTGTCGCCGCTGCTGCTGCTGCTGCTGTTGTAGTGAATGCGCTTGGCCTGACCCGGCGCCTGATGCTGCTGTATGACGGTGCCATGCGAGTTGACAAACTTAATCGCGCCCGCCGACGACTGCTGCAACATATAGCCGCCGCCCGTTGCTGCTGCTGCTGCTCCTGCTCCTGCTCCGGTTGTCTTCTGCTGCAGCTGCGTGCCCTGCGGCAAATTGGCGGCCAACTGTTGCAGCGGCTGCTGCTGCAGCACATACTTTGTGTTGCCGCTTGCAGTCAGTTTGCTTAGCTTGCTGGGTGTCAGTTGTTGTTGTTGTTGTTGTTGTTGTTGCTGCTGCTTGATGTAGGCGTTCTGCTGCTGCTGCTGCTGTTGCTGGGGCACGGCAGCAATGGATAGGCTTGAGGCTGATACGCTGTTGTATTGTTTGACAAATTTGGTTTTGATGCCGGCTTTGTGCGATGCCTGCTGTGAGGAGATAAAAGCCTTTAGCTGCTGCTGTTGCTGCTGTTGTTGTTGCTGCTGCTGCTGCTGTTGTTGCTGCTGCTGCTGCAACATGTTGCCAACACTTTTGACAGTTATCTTTTGATTGCCCTTCTTGAGCAGCGCCGCAGTTGAGCCCCCAGCCGGTGCCGCTGTCGTTGTGATCGCCGGCCGATTGGCCGCCGCATTTACAGCATATTTCTGCTGCGCCGGCTGTACAATGATTTGCGGCGGCTGCTGCTGCTGCTGCTGGGGCGGCACGTACGACTGCAGGCGGGTCACAACGCGGGAGCCCAACGTCACCTTTTGCATAACCGGCGTTGTTGACGTCGTTCCCTGCGCGTAGCCCTGCAACTGCTTTGAATTGGCGCCAGCACCGGCGGCTTTGTAGGCGCTGACAGTGCTAAACTTCTGCTGCTGCTGTTGCTGCTGCTGCTGCTGCTGCTTAATTGCCGGCGTGGCCGTTACATAGGGCATATTCTTGCTGCCGACATAGTTGAGCTGTTGCTGCTGCTGCTGCTGCTGCTGCTGCTGCTGCTGTTGTGACTGGGAGGACAGGCCTGGTGCCTGCTTGGAGAGCACCGTGAGATTACTAAGCAACAGCTTGGAGTTGTGCGGCGGCGCCGAGGCGGAGGTGTCAATGATGACATTGCTGGTGCTGCCATCGGTAGTTACAATCTTGTAGATTTGCGGATTGAGCAGTTCATGTTGCTGCTGCTGCGGCAAATGCTGCTGTTGCCCTGCCGTTGCACGCACCGAGTACTTTCCTGTCGGCTGCGTCTGAATGGACATGCGCCGCTGCATGATCCGCTTCAGCTGCGCCTGCGTTGAGAGGCTGCTGCCATCGATGACAATATGCGGCTGCTGCTGCTGCGGCACACTGATGCCGATTCTGTTGCTGATGCTGTTGATGCTGCTGCTGCTGGTGCTGCTGCTGGTACTGCTGCTCCCGTTGCCGCTGCTGACGACGGGTTCAACAAAGACCGTGTCGTGCGTGGACATGGGCATGTTTATAGATTTAATTTCTCACAAAAAAATATAATATATATAAATGTATGCGGTATATATCGCGTTAAAACTAAATTTTTATACTTTAGAGACGGGGGCGGGGACTGCTTTTTACTGGTGCTAAGTTTTTGTTGCTCTTCTTATGTTGTTGTTGTTTCTGCGTTTCAAATTTTGGCATTTCACAACACTACTTCACTAGACATCTTGTTCACTATTAGAAGCTTTTGCTTCTGCGGCCACCGCTGCTGCTGCTGTTCTTGTTGTTGTTGTTGTTGTTGTTTTTGTTTTAGATTTTGTGACTTTTGCCGCGTTGCGCTGCTGTTCCTATTGGTGCTGCTTCTGTTGTTGATGGTGCCCCCAAACCTTTGGGGGCCTAATGCATAACCACAAATGCTTTCTTCGTCGGCGTTTGCCTGACCGCTGCTGGCGGCTGTTAAATGTGGGCGGCGCGCATTCAAATTGCAAATACGATTTCCAACACTGTGCCACATTACATTGTTAGCCATCACAAACATAACGGTGCGTATGATTTCTTCTACTTCTTCTTCTCTACTGAGTCGACGCTTCCAATTGGCGCGCCTACTGTTACTTTTGCTATATTGCAATTGTCTTCTAACACTCGTTGTTCTTGTTTTCAGCGTGTCGTTGTTTTGTTGTTTTTTTTTTTTTTTCTAGTTCTTTATTTTGTTTTTCTTTTTTTGTTGTTGTCCAGCACAACGAAACTGCTTTGAATTTAACTCATCGAACGATCTTTCGTTGTATGTTCCATTTGCTGCAAGGAGAGAAAAAAAAAAAACAAAATAAATGAACATTAATAAAAAGTCAGATTAAACAAGAGCTTATTAAAGATAAGACTCAATATGTTTGTTATTTACATATGCTGCCCACAGTTCAATACCAAATCTAATCAAATAGAACAATCGGTAATCGATTAGTATATTCTTCTTCTTCATCATCATCATCTTCCTCTAACCTATCGCACAGCGTTGCCAGCTGCTAGTTTAAAGCTTATGTAATTGTCAAACAACAACGCAAACCAAACGCATGCGCGCGCCACAATTTGTTGATTTTTTTGTGTGTATTTTTTTCGTGTGCTTTTAATATGCTGTTCGCACTGCCCGCACTAGCGGCGAGTAGCTAGAAACTCGACAACGCGTTCACAGAGAGTCGCCACCGAACATCAAATCTGCCAAAGCAGACCAATGTGATTCGTCGTTATGATGAACCTGCATTGTTTACATTTGTATGAGTGTGCGCGAGTACAGTGGAGCTGATTGCCAGCCAAACCATGGCCCCACTTCGTACTTGTGTACATGGAACTACAAAAATAAAAAATAGGAAAAAACCTGTTCTTCCGTCTCTAAGATTGTCATTTTTTTTATGGGCTACGACTAAATCAACTTGAATTAATATCATAAATTGATCTAACATTCTTTAGGGTCTGTTCTGTAATGTGCAAAAATTAAATTCATTTAATAGCAGTTCAATAAAACAAAAAATTAGTTTTGTAGTCGACAACAATTAGCAACAGTTGTGACTGTTTTTCTGCTTTTCTCCCGTGTACCCATCATTATGCATTATGTTTCAACTTCTCCGCCCAGTGTTCAAAAATACAGTGTTTGCGATTTGTCATTCCTTCGATGTGCTTGTTTCTCTAATTTTATAGTGTTTCTTTCACAGTTGCTTTCCACCTAGCCATTCGCATTTACAATTTACGTGTACGTGATGTATTTATGTGTGTACGTTAGTTTGATTTTCTTTTGCTTTTGGCCGTTGCCAAAGCCAAAGCAAAAAGTGAATGCACTAATTTTGCCTTGGCATCCGGCGCGGCATTCATGGCAGTCGACGACATCGTCTTACTCGCCGCTGCATTGTTGTTGTTGTTGTTGTTGTTGTTGTTGCTGTTCTTGTTGTTGGTTTAGTATCTATTGCTAGTTGTGTCGTCTCCGCTCTTGGCATGCACTTGGCTGTCTCTCGCAGTTTCTTCTAAGTGCACGCCTATTGAAATATCATTTCCAATTGGAATAGCCACCGTTACGGGAGGAGGAGCGAGGGCAATGCAATTACATTTACATCTACTGCTCAATTGAATGCGATTTTACTTTGCAATCAATTGAAATGGCAAAGAAAAAGAGCAGAAAGAATAAAACAAGAGAACAAAACCATTACGAATTGCTAATTGCACAGTCAATGGGCTTATGTAACCCCATGATATCTGTTATAAATATGCATGTATGTAAATGTTGTGTCAAATAAATTAACAATGTATAACAGTTTTTTGATAGAAGCTGATTATTTGGATTTTCGTTATGTAACGGTACATGTATAGTATACAAATGCACACAAATGGTTTAACTAATAAGCAGGAAAGTCTCTTCAAATATCATAAATTTAATTGAAAACGATATATTATAATTCCTTTTACATTGCATTGATATTAATCAGATTAAAAGTATTCTTCTTTATCAAAAGAAAAGAAAAGAACTAGGTTTCAAGCTGTCAACTCATCCAGCACAAATATTGATTGTTTAACAATTCTAACTTTCAAAATCGATATATGTAAATAATTTACATATTTTGTAAGTGCATATGCCCTAAAAAAAAAGGACCAAACGATTCGATTACTGTCTGATGAAAGTGTGAATGCAAAAAAAAAAATTACTTATTTTTATACATTCCTATTTATACGTACATATTTTTCTGTCTACGTAAATAAATTGTGTAAGTTTTGTTGGATGCCCACATACACAAGTACATGTGATTGTGTGAGCATATGTACAATTTATTTCCGTTTGATCGTTGTATTTCACAATAGCAAACGACAAACACAAACAAAGCGCGCCCAGCCCCAAGATAACAGCAGCAACAAATAATTTCGACTCGGGCTGCTGCAGATTGATTTTATGTATGTGTGTAAAAACCTCGTGTTGTTGTTTATATATTGTGTACGACACAATTTAAAAAATAAATAAAAATAAACGATCATCTTAAAAATGCCAAAACAAATTAAGGCACATTTTAACTAAGCCACACGAACATACATAGCTGTATAAACAAGCAGAAAGTTGAAACACACGTCATAGGTGTTAAAGCGAGAAACAACTGTTTATGCAAAAGCTTTAACCCTACCCCAACCAACATCTAAAATGCGCGCCATAAACAAATTACATTCGTGCAAAATCTGCGTATGTGTGTGTGTGTGCGTGCGAATCAGCAAACTTGCGGGAGCGCATGTTTGCATGCATATTAGTACACACGCACCTACATATACACGGCAAATGACCACCGTGCTTTTCTGTAAGCTTTGCTGTCGTTGGAAAGAGAGAAAGAAAACCACAGTGTATTAGAAATGCAAAAGTTGAACAGTGTCAGACGCGGCGTCAGGCCAACTAACAAAGCTTCCGAATTCAAGAGTAAAATCTAATCGGGTTGCCAACGATCGATAACAATATCTAACATTGGGCGGCTGCTGTTGCCTATCGACTACTCGCACTCGCTGCAGATGCATTACTTTGTAGCCTAAGGCATTTTACACCAATAAGGCTAATATTGGCATTGCTAGTGAACAAATACACACACATATACGTGTGCATTATGGGCAGCCCCACACCCACACACCTGCCCTTTGGATGTTGCACACTATCTGTTTGTATTTTGCGTATGGTTTGCTGATGATGCCAGCTACCATTGCTGGTAGTGTCAACTAATTGCGTCTTATTTTTTGTTGTTGCGCGTATTTCGTACGCTTTGTTTGAATAGTTTTATTGGTTAATCTTTGTACAGCCTGACATTTGCACATCTGTTTGGGTTGCCAGCGAGTGCATTGGCATTAGGCCGCATTGGTAAAATAAAAAAAGAAATTATATTATAATATAAATAAATACATATAATATAAATGTATATTGTATGTATATATGTAATCTAATAGGTTACACATTTAGAAACTTTTTGCATGTCCCCTTCCTCTTCTTCAATGCATGCGTGTGTGTAACTGCATATGTATAGGTACAATACATATGCACATTTTTGGCGGGGGTGTATGCGCGGCAAATACTGACATCCCTTGAAATATCGAATATTTTTTTTTTCTGATTTTGGCGTGTATTGTCGAATATTGAGGGGTTTATGTGCATGTGAGTTTCGAATGCGCCAAAGGAATATACATATGTATATATAATAAAAACTTGTCCGTCAACTTTTGCTTTCATTTTTGCCCATACCACAGAAAGTAGCGAAAAATCGTACAGGGCAGGCGAGGCAAAAATCACGTATGCGTGAAGAGTAGCATTGGTGACGAGTAGAGTGGACCATGCGCAAAAGCGAGACAAACAGATATAGCACATACCAGTAAAGTGTACAACAGCGACCAACTTAATAGCGTATAGGCGTGTAACAGCAAGAATTGGGAATAAATAATTTGACGAAAACATAACACACGCTTGGAGTGTACAGCAAAGATGGAGAAAAGTAAGGAAATTGAAAGAAAAAAATCTAAGCGACGACGGTACTGTTCTAGAAACGCAATTTCAACATGGCGGAAACATCGCAGTTACTTTAATGTAAAAATGATCATAGCAAATATTTTGTAAATCGAATGTTCCCAAATTATTACATTTTTACAGTTACTGTTACTGCTGCGCATGTCAAAACAAAGCAGGGCGCAAGAAACAGATATGTAGTGGTAAAAAGTACCTACATAATTACATTAACATATCACAATGCGATGTACACAAACAAAAACCAAAACGATCGATTCTTATTCACACATTTTATGCATAAATATATTAAAAACATTCACAATCATTTTATACTTTGCATAGCTGGCAACTCTGCGGAGCTGAATTATGCACAACTAACTTCACGTTGCACAAAAGAGAATCGCAAGCAAAACAAACGAGCGCGCAAGCTATATGCCTTTCACATAAGTGGGAGCGAGTGCAGTATACACTCGCGTTGGGGGAAAAGTATGAAATTAAATATGGCGACCCACTATGCGAAAAAAAACTCGAAAATGACAATAGCACAGTAATGATAAACATTTGTTTTGCCAATATGAACGCATATGACAGTCCTTAACTTTATTTGAGACCCAACAAGAATTCGATTGCCTTTAATATTTGGTTGGTTAAATAAAACTGGAGTAACTAGCAAAGCTGCTGCTGCAGCATAATTGGCGCGCGCGTAACTGTTGTTTTGTTTAGCAGTAAAATTTACTCACCGTGTTTGATTTTTGTAATTTCATTTCATTGTAGTACACAACACGGATTTAAATGGCAAGCTCTGATTTCGGTTTATTGTGTGGCATTTGTTTTTTTTTTTTTTTTTTTCGGCACTAAATTTTGTTTTGCATGCACTTGCTTGTTTTGTGGTTTTCTTTTACATTTTCATAAAATTGAAACCCACGCAATGTAATATGATTTGCAGGTTTTTTGGTTGTAAGACGCGGCGTTGATTTAACGTTTGCTGCCTGCTAAAATAAACGTTTCCACTTTGATTAATCAATTTTATTATTAATACGTATGGCATAAGAAACAACGAAAATGCGCACGAAAACACCTAGAAGCATGAGTCAGAGCGAGATGACTATATAGTACTGTGCTGCGCGCGCACTTGTAGTGTGACAACTATATATAGTGTGGCCGTTTCATCATACGGCCATAGGCATGCCAACTAGCACAAATCATACCTATTATCGGCTATTTTATTTTGTTCGCGGTGCTGCTTCTTTTACCTTGTCTTTCTTTAGCCTATTACTACTGCGCCTGCCATTCCGCAGTGTACTTTATAGTGCTGTACGTACATTCGTTTTGTCTTTCTGTCTGTTCGTCGATACATACATATATGCATGCATGTACACACACGGCGCCACTGAAATATGTACCTACGTACATATATAAAAATCTATACGCGGATGTTGCCGCTCATATACACAAAACTTGTTATATTTTAATACAAAAATGCTGCATGCTTTTAAATGGTAAACATATACACCAACAGAAAAAAAAACGCAACTCACAAATGTGTACACAAGTTAACAGCTTTACTGCAGACATACGTGTAGACGTCTATAAAAGTATTAATATAAAAATACGCTTTCAATTATACACATTCAAAAAACAATAAAAAAAATAACTATAATACAACGAAAAATAAAACTACATTTGTACAATTCCTCTTTACTTTTGTGCCTCGTTTCGTACTCACACACACATACACAAACACACGCTTAAAAATATACAATGTATGTATGTATATAGACCGCTGCTACAACACTTTAATGGCATCTCGCTTACACTTACGCTTCGCACGCATTTTACCTTTCACGTCCTATGTGTTTTTCATCTTTACCAACACGCTAATAAGACAAATTTTAAAACTACATTTTAAGCTATAACTAACACGTTTCACCATTACATTTTTGTGTATTGCGTAAGCGGCACTTGAGCACAGTGCACGAAACTATTTTTTATAAATTTATTTGTTGATTTAACACCTTTAAACGCGTTTTACACTCCGCGTTACTCCGACTCTTCTTCTTCCTCTAGTGTAAGCGCAAGAATGTTATCTTATGGTAATGTAAGCCCACTGTTCTACTCAAATGGGACAGTTATGCAGCTAACAGCGCAAATATAAACGTATAGTGTTGTGAAGCTGCAAGTGTGATCGTTTAACAGCACTGCCTTTATTGCAGCGTTGCTTTCATTGAATCGATAAGATGTGGCGTTGCCACACCGTATGTCGATCTGTTCAGACTAACAGCTGATAAATTTTGGGCTGAAAGAAAATAAATAAATAATGGTGCCATGGAGGTAAACCCGCTGGCCGTCATACTTGTTTATTTCGACAGCAAAGGCGATCGCCTGCTGTACCGCTATCCATATCAGACGCTCGGCCAAACGCTTAAGCTAGAAGAGCCGCGCGAGGAGCTGGTCAACAAGAAGCGCAATCCCTTCGCCGTCGCCCACACGGACGATCTGCTGCAGACGCCCACACACCAGAGCCAGAACCCGAACCCGAACCAGGCCCAGAACCAAGCACAGAACCAGGGCCAGAGCCCTGGCCAGGGCCAAGGTCAGCTGCAGGGCTTCGCGGACGACGTGCTCTCCGCGCTCTTCGCCGTCAAGCCGCAGCTGTGCAACCAAAAATTTGAGCTCAAACTGAACGATGTGCGCTTCGTTAGCCACCCAACGCTGATCAGTGTGGTGCCCGCGCCGGCGCCCGCAGCCGTGCCGTCGGCCGGCACGGGCCAGCCCACGGCGGGCAGCGGCGGCAGCAATCAGCAAACGTCGACCGGAGGCGGCGCCGCCTCCACACTGCCGGGGGGCGTGGCCAAGAAACAACAAATGCTGATTAACATCATCTTTGCGCTGCACGCCCAGGCGAGCTACTCCATTGTGAAGTGCTACCACGAGCTGAGCAAGCGCCTGGGCCTGGCGCTCAAGTTCGAGGAGCAGCGCAGCGGCTATCTGACCGAACAGACGGCGCTGATGGCGCGCACCCACGACGAACAGCAACAGCAGCCGCTGGAGCGCACGCTCGAGCTGATCGCGGAACGCTGCAGCCTGGCGCAGGCGCTCAAATCGATTTGCAACGATCTGTGCACGACGGGCCTGCTCAGCACCACCCTCAACCAGAACCTGACGCTGACCTTCTGCCTGCCGGCCAAGGCGCACCAGCTGCACAAGAAGGGCAGCATGGTCGATCCGGAGACCATTGATCGTTGCTTGCGCGCCCTCAAGCCCTATCACGGCATGCTGCTCCTGGTCGACTTTGCGGAGCTGCTCGACTGTGTGCCGCCGACGGGCGCTCGCATGCTCTGGCAGCTGGTCGACGCCTACAATCCGTTGATTAGCCTGCAGAGCATGGCCTCGAACGCGGACCTCAGCATTGAGCACGTTTATAAGCTGGTCTCGCATCTGGTCTACTGGGCCAAGGCGACCATCATTTATCCGCTGTGCGAGACGAACGTGTATGTGATAGCGCCGGATGCACCGCTCCACACCAGATCGCATCTGGTGGAGAAGTTCTCGACCCGGTTTGCGGGCATGTCGCTGTTTGAGGTCATATCGGATTTCTCGCTGCCCACGTCGATTGGACACTTGACGACGCCGCTGCAGCAGCCGGCGCGCCAGGGCATACTCGCCCAGATGGTGCTCTGGATGCTGCAGCATCATCTGCTGATGCAGCTGCACACCTATGTCCAGTTCATGCCCAGCGATGCTGACGAGTTCGGCGATTCGGCGTCCTGCGCCCGCACCGGCAGCAATCTGGCCGAGGAGGATCACGAACGGGACAGCAATCAGACCGAGGACGATCCGAATCGGGACGATGATCCGCTGCATGGCGGCTCCATGCTGAGCATGTCCAGCCAGCCGCTGCCCATGCCGGTGAACGCACATCGCCGTTCCATGGCCGAGGATCACTTTTCGCTGGCCTCCGACAATATTGCGGTGCAGCCGTCGTCCAGCCACAAGTCCAACTTTAGCATGACGGCCTCGATGAGCACGGACAACTGCGACAGCCTCGACTCGATGGAGGACGAACAGAAGCTGAAGGAGCTGCTCCAGGTGTTCAACGATGCGGATCGTGCCGCCATACGGCGCATACCCGCCTCCACCAACGTCGACGATCTGTCGCTGCTGGTGAAGCTCTACCAGATGGGCTACTTCAAGAGCGAGCACCATCTGGAGGAGATCATGTACTTCGAGAACCTGCGCCGTTCACAGCTCCTCCAGCTGCTCGACAAGTTTCGCAACGTTCTGATCATATACGAGACAGAAGATCCTGCCATAGCATCCATGTACAACAACAAATAGATTTATATAATAAAGAGCATTCCAAATGCAGTTTTAAGTAAACATTTATAATTTTCAGAAATCTCGCTTTCATCCACAAAGGTGGAAAATAGATGGGAAAGCGGTTTGAAACTTTGATTCGATATTTTTATTCAACTTCGGCTTTAAGCTCATTTTTAAAGATCCACATTAATTATACCCCGCCGAAATCGACGCAAAATCAGCTTGTATTTACACATTTTACATAACATAAGCTTTATTTGTTTTGTTTTTGTTGAGAATATCTAGCTAACATTTAGGGGACTTGGACTCTTGACTTTATCCAATTGAAAGGTGCTTAGAATTCTAATAGCCAGACGATTGAAATTTCTGTGAAACGTTTCGTATACTCTAGTGAACGTATATATAGATATGCTTAGATCTAGTTAATGAGCTTATAAAAATATATATGTTTATATATATATATATATATATGTGTATATATATAAAAAAAATGTACCTTTTAGCTTACAGAGTTAGTTATAGTTAGATTGTAACTAGCTACTATATAGTTGCGATAGATCGTTCTTATGACTTGTGTCGATCCGCAGCCGATCTACAAATGTTTTTAGTGCGTATAAAAAATAACAGTAGCAGTGTTTTTTTTTTTATCAATCATTTTGATAACGATCCAGCTCTTGCCGTCTAAATAATGGGATAATGATATATAACCGATTGGTGGCCCAATTTTCATCATGGACTAGATTCGCATTCACAGCTCACAGACTCGATGAAAATGGGTTTGGATCCTTAACATACACATACCCATGCACACACACACGCACACACATGCACACACACTCACTCACACGCACACACACTATATAGATACATAACAAGTTTTGTAAGTCCTCTGGAGCAGGCGCAACAACGATGACGATGATGATGATGAGGAAAGCTTGTCGCTAGGACTTGTTGTTGTTGTTGCTGCTGTTGGAGATATTGTTGTTGTACAAATAGGGTATCAAATTGGGCTCAATTTCCAGCTGTTGCCGCAGTATGGAGCTCATCACAAACTCGGTCGAGACAATATGGCACTTGGGATTGCCATGCCGCGTCAGATCCGCGCACAGATGCATGTCCGTGGGGCAGGTAACAATGATATACGAGTCCGGCGATTGGATGTGCGCCTCTGCGACGGCGGCGCCGCTCCGTCGCTTCGCCTCCACTTTGCCGCCGGACGATTCGATCATCCGTATGATTTCGTCGCGCGCCGGAAACACATCGGGCGTCACATAGAAATACCTGGCCGCAAACAGTGTGGCACGCGTCGGGGCACAGAGCACCGCATCCAAATCGAACTGCAGATTCTCATCGACGGGTATGTGCCGGATGCGGTACTCGTCCGGCGGCACAAACTTGCCCGCCTTGGCGCTATCCACCAGCCACGTCGACTTGAGCACGTAGTCCACATGACAGCAGGCCTGAATCAGCTTGCAGGTGCGACTCTCTCGCGTCATCACCAAGTGCGTTGCGTCCATGGGACTGTCGACGACAATGCCGCCCAGAAGACTGCCGAAGGAGTGCATTTGATGTTTATTCATTACGCATTACAATTGCCATTCAATTGAACTTACTCGACGGCCTTTTTGAGCGCCTCCGCATCGGCGACTTGGGAGAAAATTACCTTCGGCGGCTTCGTCGTCTGCGGATATTCAATGCAAACGATTTGCTCCGGCAGCTGCTCCTGGTAGACGCACATCTTCTGGCGCTTCAGCTTCAGCTCGTTGGCGTGCGGATCGGAGAGATGACGCTTGACCCGCTCGTGCGCCTCCTGGGTGAGATTAATCGGCGCTTTCCAGGCGGCTAAAACGGAACGAGAATTGGGTTATTTATAACCTAATTGCAATTTTCGAGCACAAAATTTGAGTCTCAGTTACGACCATCGTCAATATCGTTTTTCTTTTATATTTGGGGCGAGTGGGGAGTGTTATCCGAAATCTGAATATATAAATTTCGTGTTTCTAGCGCTTATAGTTTCAGGGATATGCTCTAAAAGGCGGGTCAACAAACCGATAATTATCGATAGTAAGAAAACAACTTGAAATCAACTTTATCTTTATCAACTTTATGGTATACACGAACTTAAAAAGCCAAACCTAACTTTTCTAGCTCCTATTTTACCGCACGTTTGCTTTATGAACTAATGTGTTTCTTAACCGATATTGATAAACCTTTCTGCAATAGATTCTTCCAGAGCTATAGTATATTTAAATAATCATTTTAGAATTTGTTGTCTCTAGCTCCGTTACATACTTTTACATGAAAACATTATACCCTTTTTACTCTTTTTCAATGGGTTCAGAGTATAAAAAGTAAGAACGTTAATCTAGAATTTTTAAACAAGAGAATAGAGAACTTTATACTTCATAGGGGCGGGGTGGGTGTGGTCAACATTTTTCAGCTCGATCTTAAGAGGAGGTCATCTGAGCACAGTCTGCCAAATAAGGTAGCTCTATCTCTAAAACTGTGCGAAATATGGATTTTCGCGATTCGGCGGAGCGGGGTGGCTGTGTAGGGGGCCGTAGTGGGCGTGGCCGGAATATCAAGGTCGCAATCTGCATACGAAATTTGCTGAATCTAGCGTTAAAAGTGTAGAGTGTATACTTTATCGATTTGAGCTTTCGGGTAGATCGATTTTTGCGATTACGGGGACGTGGTCGGCAAATTTTGTCGGCTTGTCAGTAATATATATTCCAAATGGAGCCTCTAGCTCAAAACCAGTTGCAGATTTCCGATTTTTTTGGACGAGGGCGCTGAGGAGTGTCCTAGTGGGCGTGGCCGGCATATCAAGGTCACAATCTTTGGCGAAGAATTGTGGCAGTGGGCGTGGCACAAAAATCTTAGAACTTTGCAGTAGATAACCACAGGTATATATTTCTTCTATATTGTCCTCGTTCCGTAGTATTTTTTTTTTTCCTATTTTGTCATATATGGGGTATCCAAAGTCCCAATATTGCTTTAGCTGTTATTGTTTTTAAGATATGCTCAAAAATAACCGATAATTATCGATTGTAAGACGAGTTATCGATGATTTGAAATCAACTTGATCTGCGTGTGGTAAACACGAACTTAAAAAGTCCAAGTTCAGCTTTCTAGCTAGACGGACGGACAGATCGACTCGGATAGGGATGTATATACTTTATGGGGCCGCTTACCCAGCAGATGCTGCACCAGATTGCATTCGATGCGGAACGGAACCACCAGGTTGTACTGCTGGTACTTGGAGTTCTCGTACTGGGTGAGGCCGCTGAGGTTGCCGATGCAGACGTCGCTCAGCCAGAGGGCGTTCACCATGGGAATGTTCCACTCCTTGGCCGCGTTGAACTTGTTGCCGTCCAGCTGCTTGCAGACGACCAGCGTGTTCACCTTGGACAGGTACGAGGTGTAGATGGCGCCGCATTCCTCGGCCATCTGCTGCAGACGCACCACCTCCTCGCCGTCGAAGCCCTCCGAGGTGATGATGTAGCGCTCGAGGGGCTTGCGATAGCCAAACTGGCTGGGGAAGGGCAGGTGGAGGGGCTGCCAGGGCGGCATCAGCTGTCGCTTCAGGCAGATGTCGCTCAGCCAGTAGGCGGTCACGCACCGTTTGGCGTCGCGGAGCGCCTGCATCACCATGCCGTGCCGCTGCGTCCGGCAGATGACGTGCGTGACGCGGGCGCAGTAGACGCGCTCGATGTCGCCGCCGAACTGGCGTATGGTGTCCAGCCAAATGGGCAGCTCATCGCTGTCCGTCTCGTCGTATTCGACGATGTAGAACGTGCAGCCGACGAGGAACAGATCCGCCGGCAGCTTCAGGTTGGGATTGTGGCCGTAGAACTGCGGACGCGGCGGCATCGGTATCGGCGGCTGCCCGGGACGCACCTGCATGTAGACGTGCGGCGGACCGCCGGCCACCTGCACGGGCACACCCACCGGCAACTGTTGCTGCTGCTGCTGCTGCTGCATGTTGGGCGGCGGTGCGACCACAATTTGCTGCTGAACGAGATGTTGCTGCGGCATCTGTTGCTGCGGCACGCCGACAACACGTCGCATTTGCTGCGGATGCTGCTGCAGCAGCTGCTGTGTCTGCTGCTGCTGTTGTTGCTGCTGCTGCTGTTGCTGCTGCTGCAGCAGCAGCAGCTCCTGCTGTGTGCGCGGCGGCCCGGGCACGCCCACAGCGGCATTGTGCTGCTGGCCCATCATGCGCAGGGCGCCGGCAGCGGAAGGCGGCTCCACATGTTGCTGTGGGCCCGACGGCAGCTGCTGCTGCTGCTGAGCGGCAACCAGCTGCTGTTGCTGCAGTAGCAGCTGTTGCTGTTGCTGCTGCTGCTGCTGCGTGCCGCCGGCAACAACAACCTGCTGCACAATTTGCTGCTGCTGCTGTTGTTGCTGCTGGGCATCGCCCATGGCAATCAGTTGCTGCTGCTGCTGCGGCGTCGCCTGCGCTCCATTGTTGCCCAGGCGATTGCTCAGCATGTTGGCCAAGGCGGTCTTCGTTTTGAGGTTCATTTGCTGCGGCGTCTGCTGCTGCTGTTGTTGTTGTTGTTGTCCGTCGGGCGCTGGGGCAGAAGAAGCACGGATTAAGCCCTATTCAGGCAGGAAATATGGTCGTTGACTTACCCGCTGCGGACATGACCAAGGTTTGGGTCATGATGTTGCCGCCGGGCGCGCCGCCAACAACTACGCCCGCTCCAGGCGTGGTGGGCGTGCCCGGCGTGGGCGGCTGCTGTTGCTGCTGCTGCACAATGGTCTGCTGCTCGATCAGCTGACCGTTGGGACCCGCGATCAGCTGCACGGTCTGTTTGCCCAGCTGCGGCGCCGGCGCCTGTTGCATGGGTATTTGCTGCACGCGCAGCTGCTGCCGTTGCAGCAACATTTGCTGGCTGGGATCGTTGGGATTAAACGGTTGCTGCGGCGCCGCACCAGGCTGCTGCTGCTGCTGCTGTTGTGGCTGCTGCTGTTGCTGCTGCTGCTGTTGTTGCTGTTGCTGCTGCTGCTGCTGGGTAATGGGACTGAGACCGGGCGCACCGCCCGCCCGCACCACCACCTGACGCGTGCCCTGCTGCTGCAGCCAGAGCATCTGCTCCTGCTGCGTCAGTCCGCCGGGCATTTGGCTCTGAACGATGATGTGCGAGGTGCCCGGACCGGGCACTGGCACCGGGCCCGGCCCGGGGCCCGGCGCACGCGTTGCCACCACGCTGCCGGGCGCGCCGGGCCGCGGCTGATAGGCCACCTGCTGGCGCAGCATGACCCGGGGCTTGTTCTGGTTCAGCTTCGTGATGTACTCGGCACGCTTGTGCGCGTCCAGCGACATGAAGTGCGCGTGCGTCTTCTCGTCGAGATGAATGAGTTGCCGTTGCTGCTGCTGTTGTTGCTGTGGCGGCGGCAGCACAAGTTGCTGTTGCTGTTGCGGCGGCGGCTGCTGCTGCTGTTGTTGCTGCTGTGGTGCTGCTTGCTGCTGCTGCGGCGGCTGCTGCTGTGCGGGCCAAGGCGTCTGCGGCCGCAGGCTGCGCGGCGCGTACTGCTGCGGCGTCTGCTGGGGCGTTGTGGGCGTGCCGGGCAACGGCGACTGCATGCCCATGCTGGTGGTGGGCGTGCCGGGCGTGGTGGGCGCCAGCTGGTTGGTGACCGGACTCTGCGGGGACCAGTGCGGCTGCAGCTGCGTGTGATGCTGTGGCGACTGCTGCTGCAGCATCAGCTGCTGCTGCTGCGGCGACTGTGGCGGCGGCGTGCGCTGCGGCAAATGCTGCTGCTTAATGAGCACCTGCTGCATGATTTGCTGCGGCGGCTGCTGCTGCTGCTGTGACACTGGCTGTTGCTGTTGTATGAGTATTTGTTGCTGCTGCGGTGGCCCAACCAGCTGCTGCTGTTGTTGTTGCTGCTGCTGCTGCTGCTGGTGTTGTTGCTGTTGCTGTTGCTGCTGTTTTTGCTGCAGCAGTTGGTGCTGCTGCAGGTATTGCAACCGCTGCGGATCGCTGATGACTTGTTGATTTATCACAATTTGTTGTTGCTGCTGCGGCGGCTGCTGTTGTTGCATTTGCAGTCGTTGCTGTTGCTGCTGCTGTGTCAGCAGCTGCTGTTGCATTTGTGTGGGCGCCTGCTGCTGCTGTGGTGATTGCTGCTGCTGCTGTTGCAACATCATTGGGTTTGGCGGCAACTGCTGCTGCTGCTGCTGCTGTTGCAATATTTGTCGCTGCTGCACAAGTTGTTGCTGCTGCTGCTGTTGCTGCTGCTGCTGCTGCTGTGAAATATTCGTCGAGTTCACAATAAACACGTTTTGGTTTTGCTGATTCTGGGCCAGAATTTGCTGCTGCTGCTGCGCGCTCAGCTGGCTGAATTGCTGCTGGCTGATGATGAACTTCTTGGGCTGTTGTTGTTGCTGCTGTTGTTGCAGTGGCTAAAGGCAAATTGAGCAAACATTAATTTAAGGTACACAAAAGCTAACAAGTTTGTATGCATACGTGTTGTTGTTGTTGCGGCTGCTGCGTCAGCACTTGTTGCTGCTGCTGCTGCTGCTGCTGTTGTGGTTGCTGTGGTGCTTGTGGCTGCTGTTGGGCAAACTGTTGTCCCAGCAATTGCTGCTGCTGCGGCGGCTGTATTGTCTGCTGTATGATGCGCACCTGACCGCCTGTGCCCAGCGCAATATTTTGTTGTTGCGTGAACTGCACTTGTTGCTGTTGTTGTTGCTGCTGGGGCGGTAGTTGCTGCTGCTGTTGCTGTGGCAGTTGTTGCGGCTGTGGCTGCTGCTGAGGTATCATTTGTTGTTGCTGCTGCTGTTGCTGTTGCTGCTGCTGCTGTTGCAATTGCAGCATTTGCTGCTGCTTTTGCTGTATGCTCATCATCTGTATTATCTGCTGTCCGTGTGCCGTCGACGTGTTTATAACGTGTCGCTGGGTGATGACCTGTTGCTGTTGTTGCTGCTGCTGCTGACCGGGCACAAGTTGCTGCGGTATTTGCTGTGGCTGTTGCTGCTGCTGCTGTGCCTGTGGTTGCTGTTGTGGTTGTAGCTGTTGCAGCGGCTAAAAGGCAAGCAAAATAATTTAATAAAGCATGTTTTCGGTTTTTTCGGCTGTAACTTTAACATTAACATTAACATTTTATGTTAAAACTTTAACATAAGCGGATCTCATTAACATTTTTGTTTGGAAGGAACGTTAACAATAATGAATAAAATTATAAATTGATCAATAATAATAAATTTAAGCTGGAGACACAAAATTTCGGATATCTCTTTTAAAAGTGTTATGATTTTTGTGCCATAGATTACAGAAGACCTAAATAGAAACAGCTAACAAATAGTTTACTATTAAATTTAAAAAAAGAACTCCAATTTTAGATGAATAACCTGAATTTTTGGCATATTCACGTATTTGCTGGGTATCTTTAGGTTTTGAACATTTTTAAAACGATAAAAAAATGAATATTTTATATTGTGAAGCTCAGGGAAATTTATTCTTTGAAGGTGTTACCAAAGACGTGTGTAGAAATGCAGGTTAGGACAGTTTCCAGCAGTTTATAGGGTAACTGCCAGTCGAGACTAGCGCACTCTTGTTACATATTTATATAGATTTAAGTACATACCCTTTCCGGCTGTTGTTGCTGCGCAGGTTGCTGTTGATGCAACGGCGATTGCCGCGGCGAGGGCGTATGTTGTTGTGGCGGCATTTGCTGCTGTTGTTGCTGCTGCTGCTGCTGCTGTTGTTGTTGCAGCTGCTGTTGCTTTAGCTGCTGCTGGCGCATTATCAGCGAGTCCTGATTGCTGCTCAGCGTGGACCGACTGAGCACCTGAGCCACCTGCACGGGATCCGTGGGATCGATGGGTTGCACAAAGGATTGCTGCTGCTGTTGTTGTTGTTGCTGCTGCTGCTGCTGCTGTAGCTGTGCTGGTTGTTGCTGCTGCTGCTGTGGCTTGTTGGCCATCGGCGGCGTTTGTGATATCTGCGGCGACTGCGGCGCTGAAATGTGCTGCGGACTTTGTTGCTGCTGTTGCTGTTGTGCAAGTTGTTGCTGCTGCTGCTGCAGCTGCATGCGTTGCTGCTGGTGCACCGGCTGCTGGAATGGCTGCTGTTGCGGCGACATCATGGCCGTTGGCGGCGGCTGTTGCTGGGGCGAGCCCATCATGTGCTGCTGCTGCTGGCGACTCTGTTGCAATTGTTGCTGCTGCTGCTGGCGCAAATGCTGCTGGGCGCTCTGCGGCGACGGCGGCGGTGGCGGCGTCATTTGCGGCGCTGGCGATTGCAATTGTCGCGGTGACTGTGGCGGCAACATGTTGCTGCTGCCAGCCACGTGTTGCTGCTGCTGCAGCGAAGGAGACGGCGTGCCGGGCGGCATAACGGGCGAACGGTTTTGAACCATGCGCGGAGATTGCTGCTGCTGCTGTTGTTGTTGCTGCTGTTGTTGCTGCTGTTGTTGCTGCTGCTGTTGCATTTGCTGCATTTGCATTTGCAGCTGCTGTTGCTGCTGCAACAGTTGCTGTTGTTGCTGCTGTATCTGGCGCTGCAACGCCTGTTGCTGTGGTGTCAGACTCTGGCCATTCTGTATATGCTGATGCAGTTGCATTTGCTGCTGCTGCAACATCTGCTGCTTGTTCATGATGTGCTGATGCAATATTTGTGGCGAGACGGCAACAGATTGTTGCTGCTGCTGCGGCACCTGTTGCTGTTGCGCCACCTGTTGCTGTTGCACCACCTGTTGTTGCTGCTGCTGCTGTGGCGATTGCACGGGCTGCGGCGTTGTTGTTGGCTGTGGCATGCGCGGCGTTTGTCGCCCGCTGGGCATGGGCGGTTGTGGCATGGTGGGCGTGGTTGGCAGACGCGGTTGCTGCTGCTGCTGCTGCTGCAGTATGTGTTGCTGTTGCTGATGATGCTGTTGTTGCTCCTGTTGCTGCATAAGTTGCATTTGCTGCTGCTGCTGCTGTGTGCTCTTCATTTGTCGCTGCTGCTGCAGAATGTTTTTGATCTGCTGCTGTGGCTGCTGCTGCTGCTGTTGCTGCTGCAGATTGGCTGGTATAATTTTCTGCTGCTGTATTATGATTTGCTGTTGCTGCTGCGCGGGCGGCGGGGGCGGTGGCGGCGCCTGTGGTATACTCTGCTGCTGCTGCTGCAGTTGCTGTTGCAACTGTTGTTGCTGCTGCATGTTGCGTGGCCGCACAAAGACAACTTGTTGCTGCGCAGGTTGTGGCAATTGTTGCTGCTGCTGCAACTGCTGCTGCTGCTGCTGTTGTTGCTGCTGCTGCTGCTGTTGCTGCTGCTGTTCGGCCGCGGCACGCTCTGCCGATGCCTGCAGCTGAGACTTAATGCTGGCGATGCTCTTGGCCGCGCTGTCATCCCCAAAGCCCAGGATATCGGAAAGTTGCGTCGCAGCTGCCTGTGGTTGAGGTTGTTGTTGTTGTTGTTGTTGCTGCTGCTGCTGCTGCTGTGGTAATTGCTGCACCAAATGTTGCTGTTGTTGTTGTTGCTGCTGCTGCTGCTGTTGTTGTTGAGCCAACTGCTGTTGTAATTGCTGCTGTTGCTGCAACTGTTGCTGTTGTTGCTGCTGCTGCTGCTGCTGCTGCTGCTGTTGTTGCTGCTGCTGTTGCAGAGTTTGTTGCTGCTGCTGCTGCTGCTTCTGGGCGCGCTGCTTCTCGATCGGCTTCAGCAGCCTGGGATGGTAGGGCTCGCAGGGCAGACAGCTCTTGAACTTGAGGCAATCGGTGACCCAGTCGGGCGTGACAATGTTCATCGCGTTCTTGGGCAGCGCCAGCGCTTTGTTGTAAATGTTGCCGGTGGCGGCGCCGCATACCAGATGCGTATTGGTTGCCCCGTGCGTGTGCGTAACGACGGCGCCATGGTAGGTCAGCATCGCGTAGAGGCGCCTCCGATCGCTGGCCACCACGTTGGTGATGGCCACCCGAATGCCGCGCAGGAAACGCGGCTGGCTGGGATCGAAGGCACGCGTGCCGGCCATGCGACCCAGCTTGGCGCTGTGCGCGATCCATTGCTCGCTCACGGGTATCACATTGTAGAGGTCCAGGTTCATGGACAGCTCCTCCTCCGAGTAGTTGCTGGCACATATCAAATGCGTGATTTGGTCCGACAGATAAAGCTTCGACTGGGCGCCGCCGTTTTTGAGCAAACGTTCGCTCTGCAAGGATCACAAAGAAGAAGAAAAGTTAAGGACGATAAAAACAATCAGTTGAGAGCTTTTTCCGATAGGAAGCGCTAGAGATGAGCAACATTTAGCAGCTTCTTAACAGCGTCAACTCGTGACTGTCACTGTTGTCACTATTGTGAACTTTATAAATATAAATTAAATACTACTTAGTTGGTTGATTAAATAACATTAATCAAATAAAAAATAGGTTCCATTTCAAGTGTTTAAAATCTGTATAATATACAGTTGATTCTTGATTAATCGGTAAAATCTGTTAATCGGGAGTAGTTGATTTTATACCTCCCAACAATGTTACGATACACTTTAAATACAATTAAAAAAAGTTGTATTTAATGTGTGTAATAATATATATAATATACATTTGTCCTCGATTAATCGGGAAAATCTGTTAACTGAGAGAGTTTAATGCTATGCCTCTATTAACCCTGATTTAATAATATTATCCATGTATTTTTTGTGTATTTTCACATATGAAAATTCAAAGAATCTTAAACAACTCTTTTAAGAAAATGTATGGTATAGAAGATACCTATAAGATCTAGATGATCTTATTAAAAATAAATAATATTTTGGAATGTTTCGGGATTTTTGATTATCTGTAATGAGCTGGCTCTCAAACAATACGAATAATCGAAATTCAACTATATTAATATTTAAAACTAATTAGACGATTCGCCTTTTTTGTTTTGGTCAAAATTGAAACTTAGTGACAGCTAATATCAAATTTAAAGTGTATTACAAAAAAAAAAAAAAAAAATATATATATATATATATATTATTTAACTTTTTGAATATGTGATTTTTGTAATTAATAAAAAATTAAGTATATTTATATACACAATTCACATTATTAGTCGCAGTTACTGTCATATTGCTCATCTCTACATAGACTCACACACATACACATACACCTAGAAAATTGCCGGCAACATTTTATGGCGCGAATTTCTACAAGATAAACATGAAACTCCCTGTGTTGCCAGCAGTGACAAATTTACGCACATTCGCAATTGGCACATCATTTCAGATTACGCGCACTATTTTTTGCCTAATAAATGTGTTCGATGCATATTTGTTATTTGCATTTGGCTAATGTCGCCCTGTGGCCTGTACAGCTGCACTAGCACGCACACAAGCGTGCACAACACACGCACGCACACACACACACGCGCGCGCACTCATGCACCTCGCATACAATGTCAGCATTGGGCACGTACAGCCCTAGCCACTGTTTACCTCATCATCCAGGCTGCCGAGCACATAGTATATCACATCCTCGAATAGCTTTTCGCTGATTTTCAAATTTTCCATTATTTGTTGATTGGACTAGCAGGCGCTATTCCCTTTGCTCAAATTTCACTTTTCCTTCACTTCGTTTTTGTTGTTGCTGCGGCTGCCGCGGACATGGATGTGGAAAATCGTGCAGCTTCACAATCCCTGGGCACCCATCTTGCGCAATTATTGAAAACTCAAACTTATCACAATGTATAACAAAAGTAGCAGTTGAATTGTTAAAACTCATCGAATTAAAGCCAAAATAACTTGTATTCTTTTATATTGTACGCGGCCCTTTCGTCTTTTGTATGCAACAAAAACCAACGCTAGTGATGCGACTGCTGGCGATGCCTAACAGCGATATCTGAATATCGCATAACGATTATACGATATTTACCAGCTGTTTCGCGATAATTTTTAACATAAATTGTTAACAGCAGTTTAACATTGACATGTTCATGTACATTGACTGTTAACGATTGCTTAAAAAGCGTATGGTGGGATTTGAGCTGTAAGTTATGGCGCCGTTTAATATTTAGGAGATCATCCAACAAGCGAAGAGAAAAGCAGTTAAGTTCTTTTTGGAGCATTCGCCATCAGATGTAAAGTCGACTTTGCGCGAATTCTATATAATATAATTTATTCTAAAATATTTTATTGTAAGAGGTTTGGTTGTAAATTAACCTATTACTTTCAAAAATAAAAAAGAACTTAAATAAATTCTAATTTTAAAAGATTTAAATATATTGATTTGTTGGTTTTTTGTTTGTTTTTTTTTTTTTTTTACAAATACACGTTGGCCTATATATATTAGCTTATTATTCATAATTTGTTTCTTAACACATTTAAGACGTACAGATCGTGCTAGTGATTTTTACCAGTGTTATATATATATATTTCTGTTTTGCTTAGCTTTTACTATGTTTTTTTATGTGTGTTTGTTTTGTTGTTGCTTTTAAATTTGTTGTAAAAGATCTACTGAGTGTGAAAATTCTCTTTTAAAAGCAGAGAACATTTCTTGTATTTAAATTGTTCTTGTGTATTGCGATAGCGTAATTATGGATGTGTTTGGTTTCATTTCTCCTTCTTTAAGTGGATGTTGTTAAATGTTAGCCTGTTCAGATCTGGGCTGGGACAGAAGAGACGGCCGTTCCAGCAGCTGGTTCGAATTTCTTGTCATGGACAACGGCGTTCTTCATCAGGACGAAGGATGATCATGAGGCGCTGTTCGCCTCCCCGTTGCTCTCGTGGAAATTACTGCCGTTAACAATGAACGAGGTCCCCAGGCCGTATAAATGGCCCGAATACTTGGCATGATCGATATTATCCTCGAAGAACATCTGCAAGTGGTCAAAACAATTATATGTTTAATCGGTGCAATTTCTCTTATCGAGTCTTATTCTCTATTCGTTTACTGTATATAATTATATTTGGCATAGCGGCAGCTAGAAATTGTTTAGGGTTAGTCTTGTGTTTGGGCTAGTGAGGCATGTGGTAAGCGACATGGATAGATATTAATGGGAGTATATGGTATGTGAAGTGTAGAAGCGTGCAAAAACAACAACAACAACTACCAACAATAGTCAAAAATAAGAGTTGTTCAGAATGGTCATCAAGGAAGATACGTTAAATAGTTAGTTGTTAAATAAATTTCAATTTACATACCATTTACCAATTTGTGTTGTCTTTTTCATTCTGTTTAAATTTTTTTTTTTTTTTTTTTTTTTTGCAATTTGCTTCGCATATTTAATTTACATATTATTCAAATTTTTAATTTATTTAGAATTTAGTTAACGGGTTAAACACTTGCTATACTCAACATTCACAGTGCAGTAGAAACTGCCTGAAAGTATTTGTCCATATCGCTTAAAATTACAGAAAACAAAAATACGCTTGGGTTTTAGAAACGAAGTGTTAAAAACTTAAATACCAGCTTAAAAACTAAGAAACTCGGCTAAATAATAACTGACCACGTCTAGGTTAATACCTAATACCAATTATTGGTCTTTGACTAGATCAGTATTGAAAAAAATATAATATCATATATTATATTTCTATATGGTTAAAAAAAATTATAAAAAGAAATACGTATAAATATTATACAACATTCTTTATCAACTATTGAAAGTAAAAATGTGTAACTAATGGCTTAATAATTATTGCAAAGCTAGTGTGTAAGGAAATGTTTTTAAGCAGATTTTCATAATATCAGGCAGTTAAAAATGTGAGCGATACGAAAAACTAAGATGATAAGAATGCGTATAAGATGTGTGTAAATGTAAAGCCCAGTAACCAGAAATGATCAACAATAATGAAAAAGAAACTTGAATTTCAATTCATTTAATTTTCTATTCAAATTCAGCAATTAAAGAGTGTGTTTTCACTCATATTTTTTTTTTTTTTGGTTTTTTTAAATTGTTTAAAAATTAACAAAAAAAAAAAAAAAAAGAGAAAAACATGTTTCACATGATTTAAACAACTGGAACTAATTCGAAAACGTTTCAGTATGTTTTTTCCTTCATCAAATTTTAGTTTGGGTTTTAACAAATTGTGTTGTACGATTAGGTTTAGCCGATGAAAATGCGTTGCATGCAGCATAGCAAATAAAATGCATTTCGTATGCGTCCAGTGGCGTCTAAAAGCTAATTAGGAGTATTATAAGTACATAATGAAAAACAAAAGAGATAGGGTCTATCTATGTACACAGTGAGAATATGAGTGTGAAATTAAAAAAAAAAAATAATTGTTATGAAACATTGAAACTTAAAAACTGTTAGCAGTAATATGTTATGAAAAAAGCGAATTTGTTGCAATCGTGCAGCACAGCAGCACCAACAAATTGATTAAGCAGCAGCAGCAGCAACAGCAGCAATATTTAGCATTAATTATGTTTGTTGTTGATGCTGCTGCTGCTGTTGCCCGGTCTCAAAATGCACGACACTGTGCTCACTGTGGGCGGTGGCGTAACGGTGCGCGTATACACCGTTATGCTAAAGCCCAGCGCCTGTGAGCGGGATAAATGTTGTCCCATTATGGTGGAGACATTGTTGTTGCTATCGCTATTTGTTGCTGTTGCTGTACTGGGATTGCAGCAGCAGCTGCAGCTGCTGTTGTTGTCGCTGTCGTCGCAGCAGCTGTTGCCACTGGTGACGGCAACATTGCCGCTACGCAAGCTGACCGTGACAACGGACTTAAGGTGCATGCCATGCTCAAGCACATAGGGTAAAAATGCGACAGGCTCTTCAATGTGAATGTGTAAACCAAATGTGTGTTGTACCTCACGCATTTTGAAGAACGCCATGCCGGTGAGCAGAGCATCGGAGCCGGCCTGATGCTGTGGACCGACGCGTCGCAGCTCCAGCTGATCGGCCACCTCCTGGAGGCCGCCCTTCAGATTCTTGCACGACTTCATCAGATATTTGATATCAAAGATGTTCGGAAAATAGATGTGCAACAGCTCAAAGAAATCACTCTCATCGGCGGGCAAATTCTGATCGGTGAGCAGCTTAAGCAGATACCCAAAATCGTAGCCAGAGTGAAAGCATAGCCATTTGATGTTATCCATTAGCACAATGCCGGAGCTCATCAGCAGCTCGGCGAAATCAATTGGATCAATGCCGTCCTCTTCGTGCTTCTTGAACTGTATGCCCGAGTTTTGCAGTAAATCAATTGAATCCTGCGCATACATATCCTCGCTGCCAGATCCCAGAAAAGAAATTACAAATTTATCAAAATTATTTAACATGTCTATAGCTGCAGCGCTCACCTCAGATTGAATTTGAAATTGAACTGCCATGTGGAGTAGCCCGGTGGCGTTTTGCCCTCATCATCCATAAATGTCAGTCCCAGCTGTATGATCCGCAGCAGATCGACATTGCAGCGCAGCAATTGATAATGATAATCGGCCGTTGAGCGAAATTCGCCAACGGGTCGGGCGACAACGCCCGGAAATTCTGTGTCCATGGCAACAAAGTGATATTTTTGCACTATCTTGCGTATGGTGCGGAATTCCTCCTCCAGATTATGCTTCCACACGTCTCGTATGCCGCACTCCTCGTTGCTGGGTATATGCACCTGACCATGGGCGCCGCCACTGATGGCCGAGGGCATTGTCTGTGAATGAGGGCGCAAAATTTCAATTAGCTTCGAATAACACCTTTTCAATAATATGTGTATATATTCGTGACAGTATGTGAGTGTTTTGTTAGTGTTACTGTTGTGTTTGTTGTTATTGTTGTTGTTGGAGGCCATTCGAATAAATTCGAAAATGTCGTTATGAATAAATTGTTGCTTATGTAATATTTGAATTTGTGTACATATACGAATTATTTAGATTCTCGAATACATATAGACGTTTATATACCCTTGTGTAAAGCATTGAAAATTAAGTTTCCGATCTTGTGAGGTGAATGATCTGTATTCTTGATCAGCATCGACAGACGAAACGAACTATTCTCTTACAATATTTGGCATAGATCTGGGTTTTATTTGTTGAAGGCGTTTCATACAGAAAAGGTATATGTGGAAATCTGCCGATGCGGCTTACCCTATTGAAGAATTGAGTTCTGATATAAATAAAATATTTTTTTTTTTCAGATCTCTTGACTACACCCTACAGCTGTTTTTTTTAACGTTCGGTCGAAAAATTATAATTTATTCAAACAACTTTTTAGTTTTTTAAGCAACGATATTTGAGCACTAACATTTAACATCGGACTACTATATCATATAGCTTTCAAAGACGCGATCTGAGAAAAAAATATTATTTGTGTAACAAAAATTGCAGTTTACCAAGATATCATAACTGTTTTAATATGCTCCTAATATTTAAGGTACAATTCATTAACTTCGGATAATAATGGGCATCTTCATTCCATTTAATATTGTATTATATATATTACAGGATATTTTCAAACTGCATTGGTTTTAACTTTTGACTGACTAAGCGGATTAAAATATATATTAGCGACAACAAATAGCTGAGAATTGCCTATATATATATTAAGATATATATATATATAAAGAAGTTTTTAAAATATTTGGAAAAAAAACAAGTTATTTAATTAACTACAGGGCTCCGTGTATGTGTGAATCGTATATTCATGTACATGTGTATGTGTATATAACTATAATATATATATATATATAGAGTATATTCTTAAAAATAATGTTAGCAACGTAAGGAAATACTAAGTAGCCAGGCCAATTGGTTAAGACAGCCGGAATTAAGGAAAATTGTTTTATTTAGTTTGATTTTTTTCTTTTCTTTTTTTTTTTTTGTGGGGTGTTGTTGAATGTTTGCCAATTCTGCAGTTAGGTGCTTAAATTTTGCTAGCTGCTAAAGAAAACAAATACACATAAAAACATAATGGCAATATACAAATTTTAATTTTCTTTGCTGTTTTTTTTTTTTTTTTTGGATTGGTTTATACTTTGTGATTGGAGTTACGGGCGCTACTTACATCGTCGCCGGTCGCCGCCTGTTGCTGCCGCTGCAGAGCCGCTTCAGCCACCTTCTCACCAAAGTTAACCTTAAGCTATGTATAAGTTTTTTTTGTTGTTTTTTTTTTTGTTTGTTTTTAAAATTTGTATTTAATTCTCTGAGCTGTTTAGTGTTCTCACAGCATGGCCTGTAAGATAACGTTGGGTAACGTTGACTTCAAGGCTTGCGAAATTGAAATATGAAATCAGCTTAATATCGACTGTCAATTGAAGTCAACTAAAAATTATATATGTATAAACAATCTTAAATTATTAGACTTTGTTCAGCTAAATGAAAATGCCAATAAAAATACCCATATGATCTAAATTTAAAGACCATAGGAAACTTAAATTTAAAACAGATTTCCCTAATCAAGCTGTCGCGTTTTACGAAGAGACAAATCAATAGAGTTGTGTCATTTAGTTCAGAATATTTTAAATTATACAGATCATTAATATGATCTCAGTTATTCAGCTGTTTAATTGTGATCAATTGAATAACTGCAGAGATTGCATCGTTGAATATTTGCAAGTGATTAAAATGATTTAGTTCATGACTCGAAAGTGTACGATTGAACTAGAATTCCACACTCTACTAAATAATAACTAACATGTGTCATTACACTATTAGAGATGACACTCACCCATTCATGATAATATTTGTGTATTATGTTAAGCTCCTTATGGAGAGGGCTGTGGCCAAAGGTTATGCGAAAAGCAAAAAGTGCAATAATAATGGAGACACCACAAAAACTGCACTTATTACAACAGCCCTTTTTTATAATGTTTATTAAAACAACAAAAAACGATTTGCACCTTAAACTAGGTCACGGCTTGTTGTGGCAGAAATTTTTGCCGCGCTTCGGAACAACAACAAAATGTCGGTTAAAATTGCAGCCGCTCTTTTTCACACACATTTGCGTGTAAACTGCAAGCGTGAGACAGCTAATCGCATACGCATGTATTTGTGTTTGAGAGCATTGTACGCATGTAAAAGATGTGTTTAACAAAAATCGAAGGCCATCACCATCGGAACGAGGAAGCCCTTACGACTATAGCCAATTGGTCTAAAATAATATATATGGACGCATATATAGATTGCCTTTGGCTGGAAACTTACCCATTTCATAGTATGGTTGTTGCTTTACAAAATGCCTTTCTGGCCGCTGCTGCCGAATGGTTTCACTTTCGTGTTGCGGGGTACTTTGCTGCTATTGAGCGTTTGGTGCTTTTGGGACTGAGATTGGTAACAGCAGTAAAGTCCAGTGATTGAGCGTTGGCTGTGGCGTTAAATGAATTAGTTGGCGTTAATTGTTGTTTATGTTAAATTGCCATAATGAAAGAAATGAATCTATGTTAGTGTTGTGAACGGCGCAATGTTTCCGGTGTTGCACAACGAGTAACCGAGAGACGAAACCTGGGCCGCACAATGTTGTGGCTGTATTTTTTGGAATTTTGTATAGTTATGTATAATTGTAAATGTGTATTTAAAATAAGCAAACAAAAATATTTTCATTATTAATGACTTACTAGGTTTACTTTTACTAAAAGTTTTTTACATTTTTGAATGCTAAACAGTTTTACTCATGTCATATAGATGGCGCTGCTGTTCATGTTTGGGTTGGCAGTGCCTTCCATTCAGCTGTTGTAGTTTTAATGCGTGGTATGCAGCACAAATTACTTGTGATAAAAAAGACGAAGATTCGTTTCAAATATTTAAATTGAATGCAAATTCAAAAAAAATTATATAATTATAACAATATAATTATATGTAAGCAGATTTGTAATTTTATTTTCTTTATCAAATTATCAGCATCTCAAGAAATACATTTATTTTTACATAGTTTTCAGCGAGCAGCGTACCAAACGTAATCAAAACATTTAGTTGGCATTTCGACATCGATGCGCGCTGTTGCCGGCGGATTTGTGTGCCAATTTTCATTTGTTTATAATACGAAAGGTGAGTTTTAAATACGACACACAGAAAGGATTTGTAGATTTTCATGTCAACTATTTGGTTGAACCGTAAGAGGAAGTATTTAGTTGTTATATGCAGCTCCTGCTGTTTTGGGTTCGCGTCCTCTGCCAGCGTCATCAATCAGTTTTTTTTTGGCATCTTTCGCTTGGTGTATTTACTTACTTCTTTTTTGTTGACAGTTGACTGAAGAGTTTGCCTCAGATCATTTGAAAGATATATTTGACGCGTGTTGAGGCCCGTGTTTACACTTATGCATATTCAACGGTCTCGCATGGTGTTTGTTTATGTGCGTTAACGAAAACTAGTTTTCTCTTATCTTGCCAATTTCAGGCAATCAATTGGCCATTGACATGTGAGTGAGAGCTTTAGCGGTTAAAAAAGGCGGGCATTCCACTGTGCTACACACAAACAAACCCATTTACATGCAGACACTGTTCAATTGCCTGATTGCTGTATAGGGTCGGTCAACAATTGAACAGCACTGTGTCCAAAAAGGGGCTGTGGCGTAGTTTCATTTAAAGCAATATAATATCGCGCATCCTCCAGATCATTCTTATCCTTCGCAAGATAATAGAACTAATAACTAATGTTTAAACAAAGCTAAAAAAACTAATTTTCTTTTGGTAGGCCCCTCAAGAATCAGCTTGTAATAACTGTCCATCAACATTCCATTTTACAGAATGTGTTATGCATTTAAAGCAGCACACAAGTCGGACCGCTATATTATATAGCTGACATAGAAAGAATTGGTTGAAAGCAGTTTTTTTTTTGTATATAAAAGCGTTGTTCTTAAAGATATAACGACGAGATTCTCCATTAATGAGTTTCATTATGCGCCCAACATAAAAACTAAAGTTCGCGAATAACTTCTAGATTAAGAGTATGATTCTTCGTATAAACCAAAGCACAAGTCTATAGTACTTGAATTGAATTTTTTGTAAATATTGGGGACTAGTGGGTTAAGTATCAAAAAGTCGAAATATTCTTAATCTGCATATGCTTCACGAAAACATATTAAACACGATTTAGTGGCTCCAGCTTTTATAATTTCTGAGATATTCAAAAATCTAGAATTTGAAATAATATTGCGTGTTGTATACACGAACTTAAAAAGTAAAAAGACAGTCGGTCGAATAGACACACATAGCTAACATAGCTATGTTATATCCTTTATATAGCTATATTATATCCTTTTTTAACAATTTTCAATGGGTTCAGGGTATAAAATGTCGTATTCCTCTGCGATTATTATATTATAAAGTTCGCACAAGGGAAAGTCGGTTGAAAACTGAGTATGCTATACAATTTTGGCAGATCTGCTAGGGTATTGACCTTTCGGCACAGAATATTCTTCGTTTTTGTTTCTTAATAATTCTGGTACTTGAATTCAAGAGGCGTTTCGATAAATATATTAAGTGAATAATGTTCTTATCGGTAGTTTTGATTATTTCCGCCTGATATAACAAAGGTTATGCATTCAGTAAGCTAAAATTCCACATGCCGAGATAATGTGACATTTAATGCTTTATCATCGTGTATTTGTTTATTTATTTATTTTTTGAAACTATAGACTTAATTGTATAAATCTGACTATTTGTGGTAACACAAAAGCGCAACAGAAATTAAATATCAATTGTAAATTATTAGCTTGCAATACATACAATTTATACAATTTGTTTACATACGTACACTCAGACAAAAACTCCGGTATAGAACTCCTACCGTTTGCTTCTTAAAAATTTAAGAAAAATTTGAATATTCATAAACAGTCGTCAAAATTCTTACTTAAGATATAAAATACTTGACATAAGCGTCAATGTTCTCAATGGTATTCGATTTTATTTTCAAAATCAATTACTGTATTTCAATCGTATATTTAAGAATTTAGTAATCATAAATAAGATTTTTGATTTGGCACATTGATCAGATTTGAAAGACGCCTCTTCTTTAACTCAAGTGCACAATTCTTAGCTCTTTTCTGCGAGTGTACTCGTTTGTAGTATAAATCGCTTAATGATAATGCCAATTGATCGGCCGCAGTGCGGATCACGTTTTGTGTCGCACTCTTATTAAGCAAATTGAATCGAATCGTGTGACCGAAACAACTTCGGCACGCGACCGATGATCGCATCGCAATTCTGTCAGTCTTTGTGCAGCTGCCGACGCGTTCTGATCGCCAGTTTTTGACGCGCTCGCGTTTCAAGTCTAACTATTCGTTAACTTAGCAATTGACATTGAAAACTTTGTTTTTAAAATTGTGAAACGAGTTGAAGTCACAAAAGGTAGTTGGATTACATTTAGAAGACATTTGTGCAAACACTTTGAATGTTTCGTTAATTAGGGAAAGCAGGTTGCCAGAATTACAAAATATACTCTAATTTAACGCAAGAGTTAAAGCTTATGCTATCCATGAACCCACATTTATTTTGTCTTTCTCTAGAAGTAATATAATGTGTGTTTTTTTTTTTTATAAATTTATAATCGAGTTTTGGGAATAGAATGAATTTATCTTAAGCGATTTTAAAATTAGCTGAACCGTTTTAAATATTATTATTATATTTAAAAATATAAAAAAATCTATAAGCATTACTTGAATTCATGAAAATCTTATATAAAGGCATTATTATTATAAATATATAAGGTATTAAAATTTGTAGGATTTTCATATAGAAAGAAACTGGAGAGCCACACAGTTTTCTTTATTTATTTTAAAAAATTGTTATTAAAAAAGATATACCAAAATTTGTAGGTTACTTGAATTCATGAAAATCGTATATAAAGTCGATATTATAATATGCATATAATAAGGTATTATAATTTTTAGGATTTTCATGTAGAAAGAAAAAGAAATAAGAGCGAAACTGCTGTCTTTATTTATTCTATAAATTATTACTAAAAATATACCAAAATTTTTAAGTAACTTGAATTCATGAAAATAGTATATAAAGGCATTCTTATTATATATTTATTTTTTGCTTGAATACATGAACATCGTATATAAAGGCGATATTAAAATATTATAATTTTCAGGACTTTCATATAGAAAGGAAATGAAACAGAGAGAGAGAGGGGAGAGGGAGAGAGAGGGAGAGATTATGTGTGAGAGAGTATGAGAGAGAGAGAAGGGAGAGCGAGTGAGAGAGAGATAGAGAGAGAGAGAGAGAGAGAGAGGGAGCGAAACTGCTTTCTATATTTATTTTAAAAATGATTACAAGTAATATCCAGATCTTGGTTCTACTTGAGGCCATAAAAAACGGATAGAAGAGCGATCCGCATTTGAGAATCTAATCGTAGTTTTTGAAGAGAAACCCACTTATAATTTAAGTCGTGTTTTTGCAGATACCTCAGGATGCCTATAAAGAACCTGAGTGTTCTGCTGCCAGGCTTGAAGTGGCTGCACGGCTATACGGCGCAGGATGCGGTGGCAGATCTGATAGCGGGCATTACCGTTGGCCTAACGGTGCTGCCACAGGGCTTGGCCTATGCGACGCTGGCGGGCCTGGAGCCCCAATACGGCCTCTACTCGGCATTTGTGGGCGGCATTGTCTATGCGCTGCTGGGCAGCTGTCGCCAGGTGACGATTGGACCGACGGCGCTGCTGGCGCTTATGACCAGCCGGCACACCGGCTTCGGCCTGGACTCGGGTCCGGCTTACGGCATACTCTTGTGCCTCATCTCCGGCATCGTGGAGCTGGCAATGGCCGTGCTTAAGCTGGGCGCTCTGGTGGATCTGATCTCATTGCCAGTTACCGTCGGATTTACCTCGGCCACGGCCGTCATCATTGGCACCTCACAGCTGAAAGGTCTTTTGGGTTTGCGCGGCGGCTCTGGCTCTGATTTCATAAACACCATGCGCTCCGTCTTTGGCAATCTGGAGCAGGTGCGTCGCGGCGATCTAACGCTGGGCCTCGTCTCCATCTTTGTGCTCCTGCTGCTGCGCGTAAGTGAAGTTGAATAATCGCGTGAAATCCATTAATAATACTCCAATTCCATTCCGCGCAGAGGCTCAAGAACGTCAAGCTGGCGAACCGCGTGAACAATTTGCGCGCCCAGCAATTGCTGAGCGGCAGCATCTGGGTTATGTGCACCGGACGCAATGCGCTCGTGGTGCTCATCTCCAGCGCGCTGGCGTACAGCAAGTGCACGCAACTGGATGCCTGTCCCTTCATACTGACGGGCCGGGTGAAGAGCGGTCTGCCGAGCTTGGCGCTGCCCAAATTCGAGACGACAATTCTGGGCAAGAACGGCACCGAAGTGCCGCAGAACTTTGAGCAAATGGTTTGTTTAAAGCACACGCGAATATGTGCATGGATTGCATCTACAACGAGTTCCCTTTTCCTTTTCGCAGCTGTCGGAACTGGGACCGTCTATGCTGATATTGCCCATTATTGCGGTGCTCGGCAATGTGGCCATTTCCAAGGCATTCGGCGGCGCCGGGCTGAGTCCCACGCGTGAACTCGTCGCGCTCTCGCTGAGCAACATTTGCGGCTCCTTCTGCAGCTCGATGCCGGTGACGGGCTCCTTCTCGCGCAGCGCCGTCAATCATGCGAGCGGCGTCCGCACGCCCATCGGCGGCTGTTATACCAGTGTCCTGGTGCTCCTGGCCCTGGGTCTGCTCGCCCCTTACTTTCAGTATATACCCAAGGCGGCGTTGAGTGCTGTCATCATTTCGGCTGTTATATTTATGATCGAGTTCGAGGTCATTCGGCCGCTGTGGCGCTGCAGTCGACGTGAACTGCTGCCGGGCGCCATTACGTTTGTGATGAGCCTGGCGGTGGGCGTTGAGATTGGCCTGCTGCTGGGCGTTGGCGCCGACGTGGCTTTCCTTGTCTACCGTGCGGCGCGACCGGTGCTCAGCGTGTCGAAGCTGCAGACCGTGAATGGCATTAGCTACATCCTGATACGACCCAAGCACAGTTCACTGTACTTTCCGGCCATCGAGTGGGTGCGCTCGGGCATCTCAAAGGCGCTCTCCACGCACGGCACAGCGCCCGTTGTCCTGGACTGCGCTCATGTGCACGGTAGGCGATATATGCTGAATTTCAGAAGACCATTAAAATCAATGACATTTTATCTTTTCGCATACTCCACTTATAGATTTCGATTTTACAGCCGCTCGCGGCATGGGCAATCTGCACAAGGAGCTGGCTAAGGCGAATGTGCCGCTGTTTCTGATGGGCGCCGACAAGGACATTAGCGTCATACTGAAAGAGTCCACAAACATTGATTTTCCCACGATAGACTGCCCAAACGATTTGGAAGGCGTGCTGGAGCAAAGTGAGCATTGATATATGTAATATTTATATATTTACTTAAATGTATATTTATTCTTACCCTGCACTTCAGCGCCCGACTATGAGCTGCACTTGCAGGTGACAGCGCCGCTGGTGGAGCCCAAAATGCTGCAGAGCGGCGATGGAGAAGCGACTGAACTGAGTAAACTGACTGCGAAAAGTACGTGAACATATCGAAGCATTTCATAGAGATACTTAAACGGAATTGTATACGAGAATATGGCAAACACTGCGCAAATAGCTATTGCTTAACAAATACTCTAACGGCTTCTCTAACTATTCCTAAGAATTGTAGTTGACCTAGCTTTGATTTTACCTACCAATCATCCCTCAAGTTCAATGTCATTCCTATTTATTCCTTAATTTAACTTCACAATCGAATATGTAAATCCTAATTGTATATATGTTTTAGTTATGTTTAATTGCAATTTTTTGTATGTTCAATTAGTCTAAGTAATGTTTATTTATACAACTTTTTATGCCTGAAGATGTTTGGTGTTGTTCGTGGGCTGCAATTGTAGTTTACAGTTAAAAATCCATTCAAGAGTGCTTTGCGTATCAAACATTATGCATTTGATATATTTTATATATATTATATTTTAAGATATTATATTGGTTAGTTATACAAATGTTTTAAAGATTGTATTGAGCGCTGTGGTGAGCCACTTCAGACCATCGTGTAAACGGCGTGGCTGGCAACGCTGCACATGTTGCCCCTGTTGCGAGCCAAGCGCATGTAACCATGCTCGCCCCAGTTGCCCCATGAGTTCTTGATCAGCCAGTAGTCGGGACTGTAGCCGACGACAAGCACGGCGTGGTTCACTTGTCGGCGACAGTTGGAATCGCTGAAGATGTTGCCACGGTAGTGCTGGAAATGGGTTGCATCGACGGCCACCGCAACTGGACCGTACATGGCAACGGCGTTGGCCAATGAGCGTTCATCCGGGTGTACCTGTACCACTTGCTGCACTGTAGCGCCAACTCTGTTGCGGCGGAAACGACACGGTCCACGATGGGCTTCATACGGATATGCCCGTTCGACATCCAGACCATGATTGTCACGCACGTACTTCAGAGCGGATGCGGGCCATCCACCCTGGCAGCCGTGGTTGTCGTACCGGCCGGAGCAATCCACCAAATTCTGCTCGGAGAGTGGCACCAATTGTTTGGTCTTGATAAAATGCTGGCCCTCCAGTGCGCCGGCGGCGGCAAAGGCCCAGCAGGAGCCGCACCTTCCCTGATTCTTGACGGCGGTAACAGCGCCCCTTGCACGCCAATCAACCCGGGCGGGAAGCTCAACGTCTGCGGGCGTATAGGTCAACTCAACGAATTCGGTTACGTTCATATTTGAGAGCACTTTCTGCTGGAATTCGGTTGGCAGCAGATCCGTGAATTGGTTAACGCCCATCTCGTAGGTTTCCTCGCCGGCGGCATAGCGCTGGTTGTGGCTATCGATCAGCTCCTTGTTGTCCTTGAAGATCTGCTTGCGCAACAGCTCCTCGCTGTCGTCCTCGTAGCTCTTCTCGTACTTCTCTTTGAAGGATTCAAACTCAGCCGCAAGCACATCCTCATAGATGAGGGCCTGGACGCAACCAGCGGCGACGAGGAATAATAAAAGAGCGACTGCTTTCATGTTTCAACTTCCGATTGAATACTGATGTTCGATTCCAGCGTTAGACGCGGTTATATACTCCAGTTGTGCCCCGCATAAATCGATATGTCCCGCATTTAAAGTTAGAATCTGACAAATACGTCACGCTGTGGTCACCGAATTAGCAATCAAATATATATAAATACTTCAATTTAAAATTGAATAAATATGCAAATAATTGCTTACTCATTTAGTGTATTGGAAATTAGATTTATTTTAAAGTTATGTTTTATTCAAGCAAAAAAAAATTATTATTTGAGATATATTCAATATATATATTATCATTATATATATATATATATTGTTCACAAAATGGTTTGAAAGTTCTTAAATTTATTAAAGTGAGCCAAATAAGTGAATCAGACAATATACCGTTTTTTAATTGTTTAAATTATGTATTCAATTCAGTATATAAATTATTAAAATTAAATTAAAATATCGTTTCGCGAAGTAAGTCCGACAAATTCAAGAAGAAGTCGGTCTTAACTTTTAATATTCTTATTATAATTCGCATTATATGTTTATTTTTGGCCCATTTAAAATGGTTTTAATTTTGAATCAGACTTGCAGCTAATACTAAGGCAGCTTTATATTTTCACACTAGACAGTTCAATATCCTTACATTCCTTAAATTTAATTCGAATGTATATTCACAGGTTTTTCCCACTATTTATTTTTATATTACTGGAAGCGGTCAGAAATATAAATATTTATTTTAATAAGATTACCGTTGTTCTTCATCAAAATCATTCAAAAATTCCGATCAATAATAATATTGAAGGATTGCTATTGGGGGTCATAATGCATTCACGCGAAGATTGAATTTTAACACAAGGATTTAAAAATTAAAATTAGATAACACATTTTGCATCTACTTTACAAATAGTAAATTTATTGTAATTTTGACACCCAATAGTTATATAAGATATTTGTTTTTTAAAAATAGGCGCGGGAAGTTTGGAATCTCAGCTTAAATCACGTAAGGCAAAGAAAAGAAATTAAATCAGAAATAACTTCAAGGTCTCTAAATTTCAGTATATGTTTTAATGTAAAGTTGTTCGATTGACTTTGAACAATTTAGATGCAACTGATTGGCCAAACACCAATGTTTTTTTTTTTAATTTTGAAAAAGAAATATAGTAGATCAGAAGTTATGAACGCGCCACTCTGCGTCGACATTAAGTTTTTTAACAAATTAAAAATAAAATAATTTTTGGGCCGTCCTGGACGTTTCTGTAAATTCGACCAGATAGCACTTTAATTAAAAAATGAAATAAGGTGGCACCGTTACAATTTAATGTGAAAAAAGTGAACATAAAACAAATTTGGATTATTAGTTCACATTATTAGTTTTTAAATTTGTCTTTGATATAATATATTTTCTTTTATAGGTATATATTAAATTGTACTATTTTATTAAATTTTCTTTCTTCTTTTGTTCGTGTAATTTAAATATATACTGGAGAGTTCCTGGAACGATGCCACTGTCTCTTTTCACTTAAAAATCCAACTGCAAAGTGTCTTATAAGTTTACCGTTCATTCCAGCCGAGACGGCAGCCACGTATTCGGCCTTGGCATCCCACTCCACTTCAAGCTGTTTGTTAAAGCCTGGCTAAAACTGACCAATGCGCAAAAGGGGTACAGTAATTATTTTTATCTTTAAACAAGTTTAGACCCACTTATAAGAAAGTGATTGCAACTATTCGTTTTTGTTTTAATTTCCTTTTTTATACTCGACCCATTAGTCATCTGGTATTGGGTATTTGTGGACCTACCCCGCATGGACACATTTTGTGGCACCGCAATTCACTTTTACTCACACATTAGACCTCACGTTATTTCTGATTCCATTAAAAATTAGAATATTATAATGAGCTAAAAATAGAGAATTTATTTTAAAAATATATAATAGTGCTTTCAGATCATAGTTCATTTATTTACCTCTCTTTTCAACTCTTTTTATTATATGGAATTAATAATTAATAATTGTAATTTGGGCTTATTTTTCTAGCCTGAACCCATTTAAAATGGTTTTGAGCAAATGTATGTAACAGGCAGAAGGAAGGATCTCCGAGACCCTGGCCGTCTGTTTGGTTAACAATATTCGGATTTTGGATACCTCCTCCCACTCGCCACATATATGAAAAAGAGACTTTCGCTTTGTTCATTGTTTGTACATAGATTTTAATGCTCCTATTACGTAATACAAATTGCATGCTCTTGGTTTAAAAGTTATTCAGAAACTTAGTTTCTATAGTGGGTGCCAACCGCAACGGCTGATATATATATATTTTTGCTTTTTTTTTCACAATATTTTCATTTATTACAAACAAGAACACTATTACCTAATATGGGCAACTTAAGTTAGTTATATATGGATATCCATATTTTTGTTGAATAAGTGTAATAAATTGCAGCATACTTTGGGGCGCTCAAAGAAACAGAAAAATCAAATTTCCTTTTGAGTAGATGAAAGCAAGTCATTTGGCCAAGATTTTATTTTATTTTAAATTTTAAATCAAATATAAGTCTTATCAATTCAAATCACATTATTAGGCCTAAATCATTTATATTTATTAAATTAATGGCAAATTCTCCGTTGAACAGATAAAATTAACCTGGTTAGAATAATGAAATCTCAAAGATATTTTAAACTAAATATCAGTCTCATCAATTTTTATCACTTTATTCGACTATAATAATTTCGATTGATTGATTCATATATGCCTTCTAATTATTGCTTCTGAATTATTAACCGAAACTAGAAAAAAAAACTTTGAACCCTAACTGAAACCAAATAATTTTTTCCAAAATATGCTTTCATTATAAATAGAATTACAAGCTGATCTCAGAAATGAGTTTGAATTGTGAATAACGTGGATCGAAATCTGAAACACGCACAAATGTAGTTTTCCCACCATAATTAATCATAAGCCCAAAAAGTAATCAAAGGAAATATTAAAGATCGGCTGCTAAAGTATCTCCACCAAAAAAGATCGAGGAGCACAGCGAGCAATGCCGTCAAGAATGTGTCACAAATCATTCACCCCAGACACCCCCGTGTAAGCCGCGCAGCCACCTTGGGGAAAGTGGAAATCATATTAGTGCAGCCGAAGATAAATAGAAAGCAACCGAAATTGAAACAGTTGCTTGGAAAAATCAAAGATCAAGAACTTGGCGCAACAAAACTGTGCTCGAAAAACATTTCCACCGAAGCATTTAGTTTAGCGCCCAGAAACTTGGTCGCTTGTAATACAATCCGTGCGTAACTACAATTACTTAGTACGCTCCGTGTATCCGTGTATCTGTGTATCTGTCGGATGCACGCGCAAAGGTGAACAAACTCTGCTGCGCATGCGTCGCTGTCGCTGTCGCTGTCTCTGTCGTCGTGGTTTCTCAGATGTTATCCTCTTGTCGTTGTCATCCAATTTCAAAACATGAAATATATATATCCGTGCATTTCCGTGCACGACAGCTCCTGTGCCGGGTTGAATGAACTACGTATCCCCCGAATCCTGTAAACCAGACGGCCGACTTGTTGCCCCGACTTAGTTCAATCAACCCACAGTGGGTACAGTCGCTAGGCTAGATGAAAGGTGTGCGCTATCGGATCGAACTGTAGATTAATGTAATATTAATATAATATTGCATATAATTTGTTCTTCAAATTTTAAATCTTTTCGCTTGAAGAAAGCTTAAATTTTCTTTAAGTTTAATCTTAGCACAGCTTAGGTATAGTCATAAAACTACAGTTGCTAGGCTAGCTGAAAGGTGTGCATTATCGGATAGAACTATAGATTAATGTACGCTTAATACAGAATATAATTTGTTCTTCAAAATTTAAATCTTTTCGCTTGAAGAAAGCTTAAATTTTCGTTAAGTTTAAAAATCGGAAGTGATTAGAAATTAATCTGAAGACACCTATAGCTTATGTAGGGCTTTAGATGAATGCATACCGAATATACAAATATGTAGTTTCCATATAATTTTTTTTCTTTTTTTTTATTGAAATAAGCTTTACTTTTCTTTAAGTTGAAAAATCGGAAGTGATTAGAAATCAATCTGAGCACACCTATATCTTGTGTATAGTCGGAGTTCTGTGAAAAACTGGGATTCGCATAGTTTCGAACGCGGCCTCTTCGCGGGGTGCAACAGACAAATCGTCTGCTGGAGACAGGAATCTAACAGAAGTGACGGACGGACGCGCACGTCCAATACGACTGGGTGCTATTTTTAGATGGCTGTCGTCTGCTTCGTCTAGTTAGGACCGAGAGAGTCTCTTGTTGCCGAGGTCGGATGCTAGGGGCTGTGGAACAACACGCAGCTCGAGCAGCATTTCAATTGCATTCCAACGCGCGTTCGGTACAGAGATACGGCCACTGATTCAACGGATATAGATATAGATATACGTATACGATTTCGAATTAATTCTCTGTGCATTGGATTATCAGTGAATGTGAACATGGAAATTTATTAATTACAATTTAATCAAACTAATTAAATTATCAACAGTTCCTAAGCCAACTAAACATACCAAAAAAAGGATTATTTTTTTTTTTAATATTTATAATATTAATAGTGTTAAAAACGTGAAACTATTTAAATGCCCAAACTTAAAGGTGTTTCTTAAGAACTGCAATTTTGAATTTATTTGACTGCTTAACAAAATTCAAATCAATTTTAAAGAAAAGGTGTGTATAAAAAATACTTGTAATATATAAAAATAATTTTTTTTTTTTTTTAATATTTTCATAGTTAAAATATATATTTTTTTAATTGTGAAAAATATGCGTGCTGTTAAATTCAATGAAAATATGGCTTAAAATGTATTAAATTAGATTTCATTTGTGACATTTTCTATGACACTTTCCAATATCCAGATTTTTTTTTTAAGTTTTGTAAAATTCATATATACATAAAAAGTGGATGAGTAAGAAATTGAAAACTTGATGGTAATGTTTTTGTATAAAACTCTAGCTGATCTTAAGCACTCCTCTAGGCCCTATTAACTCTCCCTGCCCCTTCGATTGTTGAAAAATGAGTAATGCGAATGTAATTCGATGTCAGGCTGGCTGACAGAATTAGCATGCCTCTTCCATGTTGCATCAAATGCATGGCGCACACCAAATATAGCGGCCATGAGTGTTCGAAGCTAAGTTGACCACATCCCAAAGCATTTAAGTGCCAATGTCTGGAACGCGGTGCACAAATAAAGAAACGACGAAAACGACACAGAACAGCTTCAATTTAAATTGGAAAGAGACTGAAATGTGTCGCATGCCCGAGCTAAAGCGACGCTCCCTCCACTTTTCATTTCACTTTCCACCAGAAGGAAAAACGAAAAATTACAAAAAAAAAAAGAAAAAAGAAAAAAAAAAATACATAAAGAAAAACGTAAACAACAAAAAGAGTGAACGACGCACAAGTTCAAGATTCTCACAGATACAGTCAGACATCGGGGCACACGAACCCACAGCTAAAAGTAGAAACGTACGCGACGAGGCAATAAACTGCGCCGAAAGTAGTTTAATGCAGTTTGCTGGGGATCCTTGACATCGGCTGTACCAACTGTTTCCCCCCACCGAATGCGTTTTCCCGCTTTGGCGCACGACAACAACAGCAGCAGCAGCGGCAGCGGCAGCAACAACAACACGAACAACCACACGCACAACAACAAAGTAACGACATCGCCGCGTTTAGTTCCTCTGCCTAAGGCCTTTGCCGATCCGATCCCGTTCCGATAGTTTGCTTGATCTATTTTTGGCCTAGCCAAGCCAGCATTGTCTTGTCGCCTCGCGTAATTTGTTTGTTGCGTTAGTTCTGTGTAAGCCCTACACTGAAAACAATTGTAAAGTACTTCTTTCCTTCGCGGCTTCAATTATCGAAAAATAAAACAAGGTTTTGTAGACAGTTCCTTAACAAGATAGATCTTTAGATCGACTCTGATGCATTTAATTTTTTTAATTTGTTTCCAATCAATCTTAAAAACCATTTGATTTTATGCCATAAATATCATGGGCCAGGAATAAATATTGGAAATTTTTAAATTTTGAGTTGAATTAAAAATTAAGTAATTAAAAATAATATTATTACAGTTTCAGTAACTTCTTCTTATTTATATAAACAATGTTTTTTTGAATTTTTAAATTTTATAACAGTTATTGATTTATTTATATAAAGCCTTTTTTTATTTCAAATATTTTATTTTAAAATCTATTGGGCAATTTAATGCTAAAAGAAGTTAGGTGAAAAGCGAATTTGAAAATCTGATTAAAAACAGGATCAAATTTAAAAGAAATTGTTTATTGCAATTTTCGACAGGTGTTGTAGGTAAACTTAATTTAATTTAATTCAAGGAAGATCAGCAAATGCCATTGGCATCGAAACTTTTTGAAAATCAGCATCGATGTCAAATTTGAAGCAGAAAGTGCAACAATGTTTATTTAAGGCAAAACGTTGCAGATACTTTTCACCCCAAACAAGCCTCCCCAGATATGATACCAAGTGTCGCGGGTCTTTCCCCAATGGGCAACCGAATTAAAAATAGTGAGCGTTAGATGAGCGCACAACAAAGGCACACACAACAACACACACCTACTTGAGCGGCGGCTGGAAATGTCAAGAGTGCGTCGACATTGCATGTTGACAGTGGAAATGCAACGGAGAAGGCAAACGTCAACGCCGACGTTGGCAGAACTATTACGAGTTCCATGTACCGTCAACATGCGCGCGCGCGCCACACTCGCACACAGCCCTCCTCCCCCTGCCCCTGCCCCTCCCCCTCCCTCTGCACACTCCCCTGTTGAGCACACGGAATCGTTGCAGGGGGCCCAACAAATGGAGTTGTGAGTGTTGCCCATAAATGGGGGAAGTTGCGTGCGCATCTATCGTTTGGGGTCCACTTCCGTCTCCCACTTTTCTCGCTCTCGCTCTCGCTCTCCCTCTCTGTCTGTGCTACCAGATTTATGTTGAAACAATTTCACATTGCCTTGGCATTAAGATGCATTAAAGCTATGGGCTTATCATTTACAAGCTCGCACCTAAAGATACACAAACCGTAGCAAACTCGCGCACGGAGCCGAGCAGAGCTCTTCGCAGCTGAGCTGAGTTCATTTCCGCTCGCTGGCGCTGGCTGCCATTTTACGGCCTTTATACCCTTACGGCGGCTACTCCAATTTTCTCATAAGAAGTGTAACCATCAAATTTCAGCCCATAAATTATGTGCTTATGTTCGATTTATATTTAACAATGGTGTTCAATTTTAGCTTAAAATCAGCTAAAATATATTTTGAAAAAAAACTTATAAATTATATATATTCTTAATCAGTCTGTTCTATGCAAGCTACTTGCTTTGATTTGCTTTAGATCGAGTTTTCAAAATGTTTTTTTTTTTTTGCAAATATGCATATGCATATTAGGAGTTTGTATATAAAAAAAACAAAAACAAACTTAACATTTGATTGTCACTATATTCCCTATCAACATAATCTTTTTAACATCGGAACACTTTAGCTTTTAGCTCTCAAAGTTACAATCGGTCGATAAATGAGCTTTTCTCAAAAAATGTTTTTGTTTTTTAAGATAACCAAAGTTGGCAAAGTTGAGCTTATCTGCAAAATCTTTTTACTTTAAGTTGGGGAGCGTGCTCCCAACATATGAGCAAAATTTCACGAACCTCAAATTATTACTCAAATTATTTCTCTTACAGCAATAATTAGTCAAAACATCTGGTTTTGTGCGCAATTTTTTTTTTGGCGATAGTTTTCAACCAAATGCGAAGAAATAAGAGCTTTATTATGTAACCGATATTTAAGCAAAAAAATTAAAAAAGATCTTAATTGTGTAACTAAAGTTTGAGCAACAAAAGTAAAAATTCAATTACAATACCATATAGCTTTCATAGGAACAATCGATAAAAAAATAATAATCATGTATGAAAAATGTCTTAAATCCAAATAAATATAGTGTGGCTAAAATTAGAAATGTATATATATAAGCGTATTGGTTAATTCCCCGAAATTGGCATATATAAATAATAAATTTATAAATGAGTTAATTCTCCGAAATCGGCATATGTCGAAAAGGGTAATCTCTAAACGTACACATAAGTGAATAATAAATTTATAAATGAGTTAATTCTCCGAAATTGCCATATGTCGAAAAGGGTATTCTCTCTTCGCCGCCCCCAGGGCTTGGGCTCTTAAATTCTTGCCGTATATTTCATGGCACATTTGTTTGAGTTGGCTCGTAAAAGTCAAGCCCCCAAATGGCGTTCAAATTGGGTTTTATTGTGCAATCAGCGAACTCGGCCCGAGTACAGTTGTGTGCACTGGCGCTAATTACACACACACACACGTTTCTCGTTCCAGCTGACCCGCATGTCAACGGCCACAATGCAGCTGCCATCGATGGAAATGGACACGGATGTGGCAAGGGATATGGATGTGGATGTGGGGGAGCTGCAGAGGCCACCGCTGCCCATTCACCCGCCGCCGAATGTCAGCGCCAGCGGCATTCTCTATGGGTTTCGGACGCGCCACTTGTCCTGCATCGAGGAGAACGACTCGGACTCGCTGCACAGCTCCTCGGTGCCGCGGGCGTACGATCTGATGCAGCGGGCGGACGAAACCTTTCAGAAGCTGAGCGCCGAGCAGAGCTGCGCAGCCGAGGAGCAGGAGGCGACCGACGAGGATGAGCTGCAGGAAACGATCGCGATGATCGATGAGACGCGTCTGTACGATGCCGACTATCTGGACGAACTGGCTGCCGATCGTGAGCAGCGGGAGCTGGTGGATTCGGGCAACGTGGAGGAGGACTTCTGGCAGGCCAGCTTCAATCGCAACGACATCATGATGACCTCTTGCTACGGCACACTCAATAGCTCCTTTGGCAGCGAAGTGTCCGCCCCGCCCAAGAAGGCGCCAGAGCCCCTTTACGCCACGCCCGAGAAGCGACGCGAACAGAATCGCAGCTTCGACTCGACCTGCGCCTCGCAGACCAGCTCCATTTACGGCGGCTCCATGAACTCCTCGCTGGACCTCAAGTACATGATGAGCGTGTCGCTGGGCGCCGGCGGCGCCAACGGCGGCATCAGCGGAACGAGCACGCTGCGCGGCGCCTCCGTGCCGCCCATGGATCTCTCGCTGCTCTCCACCGATGGGGTCAGCGGCCTCGACTGGGGCTCGGCGAGCGTTGCCTGCGTCTTGGACACTGGCGAGGGCAATCCCGCCGAGGAGCTGGACGAGGAAACCGCGGCCAAGTGCCTCAGTGCAGCCGAGAGCGGTGAGTGCGAATTTTCAAAGTACTTTTAGTTTATGTTTGCAGCCACATAATACAGATCTTTAGAGTCCCATTATAAATATTTCTATAGTCGCTTGCATAGTTGGTATGAATGCTAAATTTGTAACCCCCATTTAAGCTAGGGACTCGAAACTTGGGATATATACTCTTGTGCACCCATGTCAGATAAAGCGTAAAGATTTTTTGGGAATGCCCACTGGGGGCACAATTGTAGAATTACAATTACAATATTCATTAGTTTTCTAAAATAACAAAAATAATTATTGCGAGTATTGGGCGTTCGGTTACACCCGACTGCAACTTGTCTTATTTATGTTTTTGTGAATTAAAGCACTTTCAGGCATATCTCTGACAATACCCTAAATTTGATGAACTCTTTTTTTTTTAATATTTCGCTAATATTTGCAATTTCCTGCTAATTAAATTTTATTTACATTATTCAGAAGATTGCATGCGCTGTTTAAAAGCTGTGCAGTCCATTTAAATACCCCAGCCAATTAATTGTATTCCTAATAAATAATTTATGATCTACTTTTCCGCTGGAATTTCACTTTGACCCATTTGCCAGACTTTTGCCTATTGCCAATTGGCCGGGCCGATGGCCATGGCTATTGCGGGGCAATTCATCAATGCGTCAAGACAGTAAACTCCATTTATAATCCTTCATTACCGGACAAATGCAGGCACAAAAAGTTTTTAATGACCCACTCGCAGCGAGGGGCAGGTTCCTTTCAATGCTCGGCATTAGAAAGGTGGCCCGCAAGGCGGTGGCTGACCCCCAAACGAAGCCACAAAAAATACGACCGTTAAGTTGGATTTGGTGGTGCAATGCGATTGCGCATAGAGTAAACAAAGCCGACTAGAGATGGGGGGGGGGGAGAAGGGGGGGGGTGGCAGTGAAAGCCATCAGGCTGCCAGGCAGCCCATTTCACACAGATGTTTAGCAAGTCAGCCAGGGTCATAAATCATCGCAATAGATACAAATACATGCATGCCTATACACATATGCATACACACACACACACATATATATATGTACATATATACGATCCTGCATTCGGTCGGCAGTTGTGTCCTCGGGTGAAATTCACATTGACATTGACAGTTTCTAATAAGAAAATTGTTAAGATTTATGCGGCAGGCAACCGCCCCCGAGCCCGCCCGCTCGCTCAACTTTAATTTAAAACTAATCAATAAAACGGCACAGAATACAACAAATCTATTCAACAAATTGCAAAATGATGCCGCAATGTGCAATGTCACAGTAATTTACGTGCCATTCCGTGCCACACTGGCAACGACCACAAAACTGATGAAAATTTATGCAAAGGGTTAAATGTCAGACTCGTCAATGTGCCGCACAGTGGCACCAATCGATAAGAAAATGGCAACAACAACTTTTTGATACCAATGAAAATTGGAAAAATATTTAACACATGTGATATGATATATCTATGCTATATTTAATCAGATCTTAACAATGTTAAATATTATATTTATAAAAAAGTTTTAATATTATTAAAACCAATATAATACATTTTATTTTAAATTAACTTTTAAAACGTTTTTGACAAAAGCGTTTAACAGAAAAATATTAATAATTTTCTTTTGAAAAATATGATTTTCCATATAAATTAATTAACCACCTTCATCAGGTTCGATGTAACTTTTTATATTAATGTTACCATTAAGACTCCACTAAATACATATAGAAAATTTGAGATTCTATATTGCTGAAAATTTTTTTTTAAAGCAAGCTCTAATTTCCCAAAAATTCAACACATTTAACCATATTATCAGCCACTGTGCGCTGTTTCCATCCACAATCCTCACTCTTTTACCTCTGGCTCACGTGCAGAAGTGAAAAGTCATGAATCATATACATACATCATGATCACAACGCACCTTTGCAAACCCAATAATGATGATAATGATGATGATGATGATGATGCGTCTTGCAGTTTGCCAACCTGCCCAAGCGATCTATCCAAGCCGCCAGACTCTGAAGCATAGAATTCGAGTGGCTGTGGGCCATAAAGTTACATTGCTTATCGCTGGAGAACTTTTAAAAAACACTTGAGATAGCGCTGAGAACGTGCAGCGAGCCCCAGAAGCACCGAATGCCCCCCACACAGCCCCCACAGCCCACTCCGCACAGGTAGAACCAGAGAGCTTTCGACGAGAATGCACCACTACGAAATACCCTGCACACAGTTTCCCGATAAATGTATTTTAGATATATCCAATATATTTTTCTTCCCTCACTTATACTCTTTATATGTACAATTTCGTCCGTATTTATAAAAAATCAAGGCTGTACTTCTTAAAAAGTTTAAAGTTTAAAGAAACTAAGAGATATCTCTATCCTTTATAAATTCTTTATAAATGTCTATATCGATGGGAGGTTTCAAAATAAACATTTTTTTAAGAAGTTTTTACAAACTCCCACATATATATATATGTTGATATTTAAGCACCCTAGTCTGACACATCTGTGATATGCTTTGGCACAAAACCATTAAACTCCGTTTTATGTGGCCCCAATGAGTACAGGGTATGAAAAGACCTAAGTACACACACCGCAAGGCACTGAGGAAAGAGATAGTGAGAGGAGCGAATGGAGTGTGTGGAGTGCGAGGATTGAGAGGAGTCAGTGGCACCAGTTGGCGTTGTGGAGTGGTCGCTTGTTAGGCAGCTTGTATCTACAAATAGACTCCGTCTAGCTGACGGCCACAAGACAAACTCAAACAAAAGACCAAACGGTAGTTGCCATGAATGGTCGAACCCAAAAAAAAAAAAAAAAAAAAAAAAATTAGAAAAAAAAACCGGCTGACGAATGGAAAACGCAGGCCAAAAAAAAGAGAGAGAAGAAAAAAACAAAGACTCCGCTCGCAGTTGCAACTTTGTTGTGGCGTGGCAACATCTTCGTCCAGGCGAACCTCTCGCTCCTCACAAAATGCAGCGACTATTTATTACCATGGAGCTACGGAGATCGGGCACCCAATAAAACGACAGTCCGACTAGTCGAATGCATTTTGTGTGTTCGATAAGCGCGTCGGCGATTTCCCACAACTGATATATACGTATTTGAATTGGCAATTGCTCTTCCCATATTTATGGCTTGAACCCTGTTGTAGATTCGCGGGGCTTTATTTATTTATTTCTTGTTCTCTTTCACCTTGTATTGTTTTTGCATAGATAAGGCAAATGCACAGGTCGGGTCGATGTGTTCTCCCAGAGGAGTCGGCTTAAATTAATGGTTTCACTTTTTAATTAGAACAGAAAATAATAATAAAAGCTCGTAAATAAAATACTAGAAACATTGTTCCTTTTTACTGAAAATGTTGATATAACTTGGAAATAAGTTCTCATAAAAAGAATTCATGAATTCTAATTTCCATATGTTCCTTATAAAATAATAATAAATATATAGTTATTCTAACCATATAATATTTAATTTATAATTTTTAAAGATATTTAAAATTACATTCAAACCGAATTTAATGCAAACGTTATGATATATTTGAAGATTGAAGGAACTAAAAATGCCAATTTTTATTTTTGGGTTATATTAAGATTTATAAGTTTTAATTTAATACCCATAGGTATTTGAATATTGATGCTAATTGAATGCCAATTCTGTAAATCGTTTTTGTATTCTTGTACAGATTATTTCAAAAATAGTTATTTTCTAATTCGTACATCTAGATCACTTTTATATTTAGAATGAGCAATAGGGACATTCCCTCTTATTTCGTATAAGTCGGCTGCAAGCTAGACAGCAATTCAATTTTACTCTATATTCAATAGACGAGAATTAATATCCAGCTGATATTCATTCATTTCGATAAACTTCAATTACAAAGTAACGAGTTCTATCGAGCTGTTCAAAAAAGCCGACCGCCCACAGCTGATCATGTAAAAGGCTCTGTCGCCGTTTGCAGCCAGAACAATGACAATAATAGACCATAATCGGTGGAGTGTTGGCTGTGTCGGGTAGTCGCTAAGTAGTACAGCGACAGACCAATCGGATCCCACTCACGTTGGGGCACATGTAAAGCCCGCAAATGAGGTAATTCCTTTGACACAATCTTGATTAATGAGGGACCGTGCGGCAGATGGTGATTTGTAATACACATATGGCTTACATTTCTACGATTTCGAAAGGGAAATCTGTGCCGGACTTTATATTTTTAATTGCATGATGCAAAAACAATAAAATGTTGTACGCGATAAGGTATTTTTTAATGGGTGCTACGCCACTATGTCTGATAAGATTCAAATATGCCGATTAAAAATAGTTACAATTAGCCATGGAATTTATGTGTTTAAATCTAATCAGTAATAGTTTTAGTGTAACGTATATTAATAGCAAGTACAGTGAATGCTCTTTCGGGCGAATTACGATTACAGAAATATTGGCTGGCTAAGAGATGTATCCATTCAAGGATATTTCATAGAAATAATATATTCGCATTTTCCTATGTTGGCAAGAAAAGCAATAAATAAATTTGAAAATTATGAAAATTAATTAATTACTCAAAAACTATAAAAAAATTTTAATAGAATAAAAAATATAAATAAAGGCTAAAAACTAAAATAAATCGAAATAAATATATATTTAGATGAGGGGCTTAACATTCAAACCAATCCTGCCTACGCCACTGTTATAGTTGGAGTTAGGTTCTAAAAGCTCTAAGCGGCTTTCAAGCATGTGCTTTGAGCTGACAAAAGCCCTGTTCTGTGAGCTAAAGCTCTAGTTCTTAAGAGGAGCTCTCAATTGAAGTCTTGTCCGTTTTGTCTCCCCGGTCAACCTTCGTTTCCGTAATCGACTTATCTTTTGTGTTGTTCCCAACGTAACCCTTCGGCAAGTGCGTGCCGGCTTATCTGCGTTTGAAACCTGCGAGAGCTCAGCACGAGGCAGAGGCTCGCACGTTTGCGTCATCGGCTGCGTTCCGGGTACGCATGATAAGCGGGAGTCAGCACCTCAATCAGTCAAAACTCACAAAGTACAAAATCAAATACAAATACGAGCCCGGCCAATCGCACAGGAACGGCAACAACAGCGAAGCGTGAATGAAAATTGAAAATGAAATGTGCGATAGTCAACTGATAAGCCAGACAACGCGCTCTGAGCGCCGCATTTAGATCTCGTATCAGCAGCAGTTGTCAAACAGGAGGAGAGTGGGAGAGAACAGCAGAGCCCACGCATCGAATATCACAGCGGCATACGGTGCAGAGATCTAGATGGCTCTCTCAAACTGTGAGCGGCGCTCAACGTGCTGTGTGCTGTGTGCTGTGGAAACCGGTAAAGCATCGCGTGTAGAGTTTCGTTGGAGACTTGCGCTCCCAGCTGACTACGTTCGCTGACACTTGTTTGGCTTTTGCGCTCAGTGCGGCCGTTCAGTCACGAAACGCGTTTCAAAGCTCGCGCGTCGCGAACTTCTCGCCAGTTGCGTCAGCGTGTCGAACGTCTGCGATCGCGTGTAGCGCGACATCTTTTGATTACGGTTTTTTTTACGCCGCATGTGAACAAAATTGTTAGTCAAAAAAAAAAAAAAAAGCTGCAAATGTTGCAAAATTATGTGTAATGGAATGCCTGGCTGAAATGTAATACACATTCTTATTACGAATGTTGATCGATAACGTGCAATCGATTTTACTGTTTACTTTAAGTTGTAAACACAAGTGCTCTACTCAATAAACATAAATAGATTGTTGAGAATCATATATGTTTTAAAGTAATTAAGTTTTAACAAATTATTTAATACAGAAAATATCGATATATATTTAATTCAAACAATTTCGCAATAATTTACTTCTTTTTTTAATTGACTGTCCGTTAAATTGTGAGTGTTAAGTTGTAAAGAAAAATTCATAAAAATTCAACATAAATTGATTGCAATCAATAAAATTCCTGGCAACATCTTCATAACGAATACGAAACAGTCGCGAAAAGGCAGTGAAGAATAAGAACGTGACTTCAAAGTGAATCAGACGAGAAGCCAGCCAAAACTTGGCCATAATCGATTTTAGCAACAACTGGAAAGGACTCGCCAGGCTGCGCAGCTGCAACTGAAGATTGCATTGCTCACCGATACAGATATACAAACTAAATACACAGATACGGAATTTAACAGATACATGAGGCAGCCGCAGCACAAAAGATACATGCCATGTTCTCGCTAACCAACCGCTCTTCGAGTGGCAACAACACCAACAAAAACAAAAGCAACAACACCAGCAGCAGCAGCAGCAGCAGCAGCAACAACAACAACAACTTCGGAATCGACAGCAAGGATAAAATAAATTTCCAAAATAATTGGAGCTGCAATAAAACAACCGGTCGACGCGCTGGAAGTGGGTATAGCTGCAGTTTCTTAGGTAAATTCTCATGGGTGCCATCAGAACAAACAACCGTTAAGTGTTTTGGCCATTTTGGGCTTTTGTTCATATACATACATCATCAGATACATACATACATATGCTTTAAATAACCTGTGACAACTCACTTAAAGTTGTATACTTATTAAAAAATCATATTTGTAGGCAGTTTTTTCAATTTCTTATAATTAGTATTAAAATTTCAAAAATATCAAAAATGAACAATAGTATTTTTACTTTATTAATTTATATTATTTTCTTAAAAGTACTTTCATTTAATTAATTTTTTCTATTGCCATTTATTTTTAAAGTTAAGAAACTAAGAATTCAGGCATTTTTGTTTCGGTTCACGATTTGAACCAGCTCGTTTTTCGATTTGGTTCGTGCATCTTCCACAACAATAAACGCAGGTTTTGGGTTGAAATTGAAAAAAATATTATAAATATTATTTCGGAATACAGTTCATTTTCTTTAAGTTTTAAATTTTTAAAAATTTTTTAAATTTGGAGAGTTAATATTATCTATTTATTTATGCTGAATTTTGGGGCAACTGGTTCGGTTCATGTTTCTAAACAAATTCAAATTCAGTTCGGTTCGAATGTCTTTAAGAACTTCTTTTGCTAAAGAACTGAGGAAGATCTCTTAAACTGCTTAAACACACAAACCATTAATGCTTAACAAATAAAGTTATTGATTGCTTTCATAGTTATTTATTGGTCGTCATTTAAAATCGAAGCGTGTAAATAATAAAATTGATTTTGCGGCCATTGGTTAATTAGGTAATTTCGAACGGAGTTTCACGCAGCGTCCGCCCACTGTTCGAAATTCCCAAACTCCATTAAGTACATTGCTTTCCATAATCATTTCGCTTCTTTCTGGAAATGTTCAACTAACCGCACAACATTTTCATTTTGTACGTTTCTTACAATGCAAATTGCAATTAATTGCAATATTTTCACCCCATTGTTGTTGTTGTTGTTGTTTTGTTGTCTTTGCACTCATTTACATGTCGCGCCGACCAATTTTCCAGTTCCTCCCGCTTTGTCTGTTGTTAATGTTACTGTTGTTTCTTTGTGTGCGAGAGACAATGCGACTCTTTTATCCCTGGCCGGGTTCTGCAAGGGGGCGGCAGGAAGTGTGTGTGCCATGAGAATGCCATAAAAATTCCAGCAGCGGCGGCATCGTCTTCAGCTGCGCTTGCGCAATCCATAAAGCTTCTGCGCTCCTTTGGTTGCGCATGCCAAAGCTCCAGTGTGGAAGAAGAGAACGTGCGGAGAGCGGAGAGCGGGCGCTGGAAGCTCGCTCTGTCGGTGTGCGCTTTTATTTGTTTGCTGTGTAGAATTCCCAGAAATGTATTATTTCGAAATTTGTTAACAAGCAGACACAAGCGATACACACACACACACACACACACACACATAGGTACACATGTATACATATATGAAACATGGTTGTCTGCACACGAGCGAGCACTCCACTGCTTGGGATATGTTCCGAAGAAGCAGCAGCAGGAGGAGGGTTCAAAAGTGTATCAAGTGTTTCTCCGTTTATTTGTTTATGTGCTGCGCTTTCAAGTTGAAGGTTAAAGTTGAGTTTTACCTCTCGCATCAATTGAGTTAGAAAAAAAGTGAAGAGCTGTGTGTGTGTGTGTGTGTTTTTTTTTTTCTTGAGAGTTTTCGTTTCATTTGGAGAGACAACAGACAAATCCTTTGTGCGCGCATTAAACCGAATAGCACAAAAGCAAGAATTTTAAAGTTTTGATGGACTTTAGACAGTTTTCAATCTGTAGACAAAGGCAGACTCAAAAACCGAAAAACAAAATCTCAAGTTGAAGAAGCGCAAAAACATTTACGTTTATTTATCGAATTGTTTGACTGCTGATACATAAATACAGCAACAGGTACTCGGCTTTGGCGCATAATAGACACAAATTCGTGTGAAACTTCCAATACAGTGGTGGCTCGCATATTGAAACGCTGCGCTTCCAGCTCTATCTCCACAGTATCAAATATACTATAATTTTAATTTAAAGAAGTTTATGTACAATTTCTATTATTTGTAATTATAAATAGTAAAAAATTGAACAATCATAACAAGTCCAATTAAGACGCTTTGAATATGTTTTGTTTTCACGACTTGCATGCAGCTGTTTCAATATTAAGGCCTCGATTTTGGAAAGGGAAAGACCCCACAAAGAAGAGGAGGCAGCAGAACTTCAAGTGTGTGGCAATGAGTTAATTTTGCAGCGAAAAAACACCCTGAGGGCTCATTGGAAGCAGTGTGTGTGAGATTTATTGGCAAACACTGGCGGGCAAATTAGCTGGAAATGCAAGTGGACCTGCCAACGGGGGCGGGGTGAGCAAGCGGCCGGGGTGTGGGTAGGGGAGGGGGACTGGCAACTAGCGGCCCGTGGGTCTCTCGGTGGGTTAATTGTGCGGCTGCTCAGCGGGTTGCCTGGCCAAATGAGCGTTTAAAGTGTCGGCGGCGGTTTTAGATTGCAACATGCGGCCGCCGCGTGCTGTGCATAGCATGCAAAATCTGAACAAGTTGGCAGCCCTGTACGTAATCTGCGCTCGTTGCCTCTTCTGCAGCAAATCGCATTCGATTTGTTGTTGCGTTCGTCCAGTGACATTTTGAATTATTTGACACTTGGCATGCGCAAATCTGCTCCCTCTCGCTCGCCCCGCCCCGCCCTGCCTGTCTCTCTCTCTCTCTCTCTCTCTCTATTGCGGGCTCTTTCTTCTTGCAGTTTATTAACTCATTTTTTTTTTTAAATCAACGTCGCGTTCAAAACATGTTGCAGAAGTTTCTTCTGCCTTGACAAGTTGTTGTTATGCGCTGTCTCCCTCTCGCCATCTCTCCTCCTCTTCACTCTGGAACAACTTTCCTCCCCAGTTGAGGATCGGAAAGTTTTGCGGTTGATTAAGTGCCCGGCACTCTTTTTGCCATTAGTGAATGAATATTATTCATTTTGCATGCTCCGCAATTTGGCAATAAAGCTTAACCAAGTTGCGGCTTGTCTTTAATTAAGGCAATCAATAATTATGAGTAATCCTTAATTGAAAAATAAAACGGGAGAAAAAGCAACAAAGTTTGTCAATATTTTTGTAATATTTTCTTTACTTTATGGACGGCTTAATAAGACCTGAAAACTTGTGGATAAATATTTTTTTTTTAATTTTTTCAAACTGTTATTTGAGGAAATTTGCGAGATTTTAAAACTGTTAAAACTGTGGGAAATATAGAAATTTACGAAACTAATAAAGTGTTAAGCTAAATTGCATCGAAATATTCAATTTTTTCACTATCTGAACAGAGTTTAAAAAATATTTCAAAAGTTTTCCATATCTTTATTTCATTGCTTCATATAAAGACGCCTTGTAGAAGAAATTAGGTTAGATTTAGCTCAAATATAAATACAAATTGTGGCTTATAAAGCCTGCGAGCTCTGCTCGAAATTAACATTAACATCTTAACATATTATTTTAAAATAAAACCCCAACCGATATGAGTATTACACAGGGTCAAATCCTTTTCTTTATATTCTCTCATCAATTTCGAATTGGAAATTGTTGACCTCCAAAAAGACTTTAAGCAAATGCCGACAGATTTTTAAACAACAAAAACACAAAAAAAAGTAAGAAAAAAAAAACGTATTAATTATTTGCACATTTGTTTGTTGTCGTTGCCATTGTTGTTGCCGTTGTCGATTGCCAAACCAAACAGCAGCCGCGTAACACTTTGTTGTAGTAAGCGCGTCGGCCAAAGATGAAACGGAAAACAATCAACATTCATATCTCATCTGCGCCAATCTTAACTTGGTTGGCGTCAAGTTGTAGGCGTCACTTGTCGGTAGCTGCGACGTTGTCAAAAGAGACATCAACAAGTAGCCGAGGACACGCGTAGTAGTCAGTTAACTAGGAAATACTCTTAGCCAAAAAAGAAGAAACAAACTAAAAAAAAAATGTAAAAAAAAATCAAATCTTTTTATAATGTATATAAACAGTCGAATCACTCCTCAGCGAGCAAAATCATTCAAAGAAAAACTTGAAATACAAAAAATCATTGTTTTATTAGTACTTTTTTTAACATTTTACATATTCCTAATTATCTCAGTGTTGTTAAGTGAAAAAGCAGATTTATTATTATTTAAACAAAATTGTGAAGATGTCAGTCGAAAGGAGTTGTTAGCTAAGGAGTATATTCCCTGTATATTGTCAAAAGACAAAACGGTAAACTATGATCAGAAAAATTGAAAACTATTTACTCAATCATTGCGAATTAAATGTAATTTTTTGTTCACAATAGCAAAAAATGTAGAATTTTTGGTTCTTAAATACTTAAAAACTATTTCACAACCCAATGGTAAGAAATAAATTCAATTCAATTCCGTAAAATTTAATTTACACAAAAACCTAGATGAGAAATCAGCTTAAGCTGAAATTTACTTATCAGCGTTTTATCAGAAAATATAAAAAATAATAACTATTTGCAATTTACTGAATGAAACTGAAAATACATTCATGGCCTTCATCACTGAAAAAAGTTTTGCATGCGATGGCGTTTGGCTTTTAAAACCATTTAGCTCGATCAACACATGTATTCAAGATGGAATTAATAGTTTCACAACTCATGACGTCATGAAAATTATATAGAGATCTTTGAAATTCTTGTGTAGTACTATATTTTCATAATTTATTTTATCGGCTAACTCTCCTATGGCAACGAAGTTAATCATGTTTAAAGAATTTCGTCAGTTTGTGACTGTGCCATTTATAAGGAAGGTTATCAACAAAAATATTTGTTGACGTTTTTTCATGGAATATCAGAATTAAGAACCATTTATTATATCTTAACTAGACACTGATAATTGTATATTAATTCTTATTTATTATTTATTATTTATTTATATCTTTTATTACAATGTGGTATACTCCGAGCTGGTTCCTTAGAGCTTTAATGAAATCACCTTTTATGGAAAGAAGTTATCTTTTGAGAAATCTCTTCGTCTGCCAGTGCGCTGGAAATTGCCCTTAGTAAACTTTTTGCATTGTTCATTCATTTGGCACGCTAAATGTAAAACTTGTTGATTAGATAACGACTCAGAGTGTGAGTGTGTGCATATAGTATATATATATGTGTAGAATCCATAAGAATCCAACGCCTGTAGCTGGTTACGTTTCCGTCGCGCCTTTTGACCGGCGCACCTGTCGCCCCGATTGCCCGTGTGTTTTATAGGCTCGCGAGGCGGCGCCAGGCGACCGTTGTACTTATTTTGCCTTTTATTTTTTGCCCCCAATATTTACAAATAATTAAAAAAGGTACTTGGCTTTGCTTGTTACCGCCTCAGCGCAGTCAGCGCAAACATTTTTTTTTTTTGCTATCTGCAAAAAAAGTTTGTTTTGTCGCGGCTCGCAAAAAAAAAAAAACAAACAAAAAATGGAAGAATAACAAAAAAAAAAAATAGTTCAACAAATGCTTCGCTTGAGGAAGCGAATTACTTTGGTTTTTATTTTGTTTTTTCTTATTTTCTAGCGTAAATATGAATTTGCTAAATGTGCATATGCCGCAAACACAAAAGTTGGCAAATGTTTGCCAAGCGATTTTGTATTTTTTGGCTTTTTTTTGTAGTTTTTTCCAACATCTTTCGCATGTCGATCTTGAGTGTTGTGTGTGTGTGTGTGTGTGTGTGTGCGGGGGAGCGGTCCTAAAGCGTGACTTTTGAGCGTTTGTTGTGGAGATTTGTCGGAGTTTGGGTTAGAGTTTGACCATGCCTGTGGGTCAGCCAGATACCCAGGGTCAGCACGGGGTCAGCTGTGGGTCAGCTGCTCTGTGTGAGAAAAAAGATGTTCTGCATGTTGTGTTAATTGTCATATATACGTATAGTATGTGTGTTAAATAACAGAAGTATAAAAATATAATAGTAAGTTGGATCTAAAATAAAAATAGAAAACTCTTGAAGCATTATTTGAAATTACGAATAAGGGATAAAGCGATTAAGTCTAAGGGAGTAAGAGAAGAAGAAGATAGAGAGAGAGATAGAGCTAGAGGGAGCATGAAAAAGAGCGAGAGGCAGATAGAGATAGTGAAATAGGAAGAGAAAGGTAGAGCGCGGTAGCGAGAGAAGGAAAGCGAAAAAAAAGTGATATAAAGCTAATTTTCCTTCTTTCGTGCCTTTCTATGCGATTTTCATAAATTCAAGTAAGGCTAACCAACTAAGTATTAAAGCGAAGAATGTGTGGCTGTTCTATTTAGTGAAAAGGATAAGGGAGCAGCCGGCCAAGGAGTGATCGTAAGCAAGAGAAGGAGAGGGCAAATAAACTGACTACATATTGCTAAAAGTCTGTTTAAGACTTGAGGTCATGGAGAATACAAGAGACAAGAGACTATCTGCTGAAAAATGACCGTTGACAGTGGCAAACAAGCTGTGGTCCATTGCTGGTATCTCCGACACTTGCACTTTGAGAACCAATCCTGTACCTGACTCATGAGCTAATGCATATGCCGTGTATTTATCAACAGACATTTGATGTATGGCTCGAATACTGACCTTTCCCTTGGCTTATCTTTTACTAATTCACATGATAAAACGGAGAAAGTAGAGGCACAACCCGAGGATGATTCACTTCGCGCATAGCCTCGTATTTCATGCCCATTGCATAATCAAATTTGAGCCTTGGGACCCACTTTGCGTTTTGATTGTTGGATGTCAATTTGTTAATTTTTTTTTTTTTTTTTTTTTTTTTTGTTAAAAATTTTGTATATTTTATTTAAACAAGTTTTCTGCTACCTTAGTGGCAACTTAATCTAGTTGTACATTTAGGGGAAAAAACGATTGATCACAGCTGATACTTATATAAGATTTATGATTATATAAACAATTTGTTAAATGCGCAAAAAGTGCGCGTGGGCTGCAAATTCAATATGCTTCGAGTGCACTCAAACTTTTATTCAAATCCAATAAAAGACAATTGTATAGAAAAAAAAATTTCAAACTTCAGTCGCTCATTTGAATTTTTGCCGATGCGTATGCAAATATGAATATTTTTATTCATTCATTCATGGAATAATTGTCTGCTGCTGTATTTGATTTGTGTGCCGCTTAATAATTTATTACTTAAGTGTTTTTCTTTTTCACTGCGTTTAATTGCTGAAGATGATTTAATGCGTTGTTTTTGTTTTTGTTTTTGTTTTTATTTTTGTTTTTTTTTTTCTCTCGCTGCCCCGTCCCAACTTTCACCTGAGCGAATGTTGGGTCGTTTAAGTGAAATTGTTGCCTAATGACTGAGCATTTCTTTTAATTAGAAGACTCATCATCATGCCGGAGAATTTACAATAAACATTTTTCCGGGCACAGACAACGGGCGGAACCGAAAAGTTTGTTGAACCTGTTCAAGTTGACAAGGTGCGTGCCAAGGGGCAATGCACAAGGTATTTTTTTTTTTTCTTTCCCGAATTATTATTCATATACGTTCGGTAACCAAGTGCCAAATCAAAATATTTATCTGACATTAAGCGCAATGAGAAACGAAAAGATTGAAGAGATTTATTTTTAAAGAACACGTTTATACCAGCAAAAGATTCGAGATAAGTTCGGCAAATTTTTTGAGTTTATTTATATAAACAAAAGTATAACAATTGTTGTATGGAATTGCGTTTATAATTCGCAACCGGTTCTAGAGTTAACTGAGAAAGGGGTGTGACCCACAATAGCTTGACAAGTGTTTTTATTTTGCCGCGTTTTGTTGTTTGCCGCTTTAAAAAAGATATGCATGCGAATTGTCATTCGATAAATCCAATTGTTTGGATATACATGTGTATATAGGGCTGCCGTTATTTTTGCCATTTTTGCACTGTCATTGCGGCCATGAATCACCAACAACGCGACCGCGTTAAGGTCCAGATTTGTGGCCAGTTTTGGGTCCAGCCACAAAACTCATTCCTCAACGTGCAACGCGTTGCAACTGCAGCGAATTAATTTATCAACATTTACCGCTACAATGTCAACGCTGCCACAGCAAACGCGAAAGAGAGCAAGGGAGACAGGTTGCCAGCGAGAGAGGGAGAGAGAGGGAGAGAGAGAGAGAGAGGGGGGGGGGGAAGTTCAGCATTAAAAGGCTATAAATTGTATATACATATCGCTCTTTTGGTAACTGACCGGACAGGCAAACTTCCAAGAAGTTGGCAAGACAGTCAGTCGGGCAATTTGATCTGGCCAAACAGTTTTTTGTGTTTTGAAGAAAACTCCGGACCAAAGTTTGATTTATGCGTCGAGATGCTCAATGGGCGATATGACGAGGCGGAGTCGGAGACGGAGACGGAGACGGAGACGGGCAGGCAAGCAGCCAAGAAGAAATATAACCCAACTAAACGGCACGACTACCAAAACGCGCTACGTTAACGCCGTCTGCCCGGCGGACAAATGCTGCATAGACATAAATTATAAGCCATGGCTAAGTAGGAAACTGTTAAGCAGCAGCAACAGCAGCGGCAGCTTAACACAATGGTAGCCCAGGAAAAGTACCACATCAAATATAAATTGGCAATAAAATATTTATGCAAAAAATAGTTCTATTTTAGAGAGTTACGAAAATGGTTTTTAAAAAATTAAAAGTATAAATTACAAATTCGTAAATACTTTCAAATTTAAAATTTGCGTTTGTTTTGGAAACCAAATGTAGATCCTATTTTTATTATTATTTATTTTTTAATATTTACAATTAAAGAAAGTTGAATTAAAATTAAATAAAATTGTTTAAAGAAACAATTCAATTCCAAATTTAAGATAATAATGAGCTCATTTATTTTTTATTTCCAATTAAGAAGTCAAATTTTTCCCAGCTAATTTTCATAAATATATTTAAATATATTCAAATATTTTGCAGTAGTTTACTTTAACACAGTATATATTTGACATCGAATCGAATGGAATTGTAATATTCTAGCATTAAAATTTTTGAATTCAATTTTAACAAATTCGCTCCATTGTATAATTATCTTTTCCGGCGGCTTCTGGCAGCTGCATTTAAGTTTTAGTTTTAGTTTCTCTTTCCTGCATATTGTTTACAAATATTTAACGAAAGTTTACAGTTTTATCCCAGTGCCAGAAGTAAACACCACAACACACACACACACACACATGCACATCCAAAGGTTTCCTGGCTCTTTGGGGTGTTGCAAACTCGGGGGATTGCCATGTTGAATTCTCCTTGGCTGCTACGCGGCAACATGTTGCACTCACGTCAATGTTTCGCCTTTGTCTCGTAAATTTTAACATTTTTATTATAAAACCAAAAATGTGCTTGCTGTTGTTGTTGTTGTTGTTGTTGTCGGTGGCTTCGGTTGTTTATGCTGTTTTTGCTTATTTTTCACACAATGTGCGCGATTTATTTTGTATGCATTTCCAAGCTGAAATTGATTAATTACAAAACGGAAGAGCTGGCAGACTTATCGATGGGATGCTGTTTTGGCTATAAGCCCAGTCCCGGCCAGTCCGCGTGGCTAGCTCAATTTGTGTAGAAGTTAAGCCAAGCCCAGCCATTGTTTGGCTTAAACAAAATCATTTTTCAAGCTTAATTTTGATATTATTATTAACTTTTTTTCTACATTACACAAAGCAGCACGCAAGTTTTGTAAGTCACGGCTCAGTTGGTCAGTGTTTTTTTTTATTTATTGTTCTGTTGAAGGCCGCTCGCAGCTCTGGACACAATGAATTATCGGAATGACACTGAACTATTGAACCAGCACTACTTGACGTAGTATTTACGAGAACAGTGGCCACTCGCATAGTAGAACGCTTTGATCACGGAGTTGATTTTAATTTACAAAAATCAAATTTCGTCAAGTTCAATAAATCACATTTAATAAATATGCTATATTTAATATTTAATTAAAGTTAAAAAAACAAAAATTTAAATAAATTTCTCAAGAATAATAGTAAAATATTTTTTTTTTGTTCATTTTCTTTGGCAAGAACTTCTTTCCGAGCGACCACTGTACTTGTTTTTTAATACGTGTCTTCAGCGAGCTTGAAATATTAATTCTGACACATTTGGAAAAATATTTTATAAAATTTACGATTAGCACGTCATTTTTTTCCCCATTTGTTTTAATATTTACTTGTGGGCTATAAATCTCGCTGGTTAACAAATATCAATAAAATAAAAACTGAAATGTAACAGGATAAGATTAGCTATCTTCCTTGAACCCATCCCTACTATTTGTTTTGATGTTTGCCTGCGATGCTCAAACTGAAATCTTCTGGGGAGTGTCTGTGGATCGTTTAAATTGTTTACTCAAAATGTTTTCGTCTGGCGCCAATTCGAGTCCACTTGAAATGCAGTTGGCGCCTGATCTGCAATTGCATGTGGAATGCAAAGAGCTGAATGACAGCCCGGGACTGGAGCAGGGGGCAGGAAGTTGCCTGCAATTGCAGTCAAGTGTTGGCTCTGCAATTTGCAAGTTCTAAATGGGCTTTAATCTCGAGGCAATCTCTCGACTTTGTTATACTTTTGTGTGTATTATAGAGCTACAATTTATCAAAAAAAAAAAAAAAAAGAAAAGTACAAAGAAACAAAACTGTCAAAGCAATTAGTTGAAATCGACGCGCTGGATACATACACAAAATATTTTTATTCCCATCTGAGCTGTTGTTTTGATGCCACATGTGTCGCCTCTTAACGACTCTGAGCTACTTAAGTTCTATGGAATTGTTTTTTTTTGAACGAGCTATTAAAATGTTTGAGGTCTGTGGACCATAAACAAACATACATATATGTATAAAATTGTCATGGAGCTTAATGTGCGAAGAAAGACAAGTACTAAAGGTTTAATGGGAACATGTTTTCATGGTAGTGTTTATAATATTTGTAGAACTATCAACCTGAAAGGAAATATCGTTTTTGCAATGTAAATAAATATGATATAAACATATCATATAAGGCACATGATATATACTTTGAAATAAAAACAGAAAGTTAATACCTATGTTGAGTATGGCTAAAATTGTTTCCTCTCTTCTATATTTCTGTTCTTTTTTAATTATAAGCTTAAGCATTTATTCCATTGTTTTTATATTAGAAATATTTAAATTCGTTCTTAATATTATTAATATTTTAACTAATTATAAATTTCTCTTCTCTTTTAGGTAAGTTTCACATGCCTTTTGGTTAATATTCATGGTAGTGTATAATAAAAAATAAGTAAGTTATAAAAAAATAACAGCGGTATAATCGTTAGATTTTTGCGATTTGCGGGAGTGGGCGTGGGCGTGAGCGTGGGCGGGACTTCTCTGACAACTGACATGTAAAGTTCTCGGACCCATAGCTCTCATGTTTCAACGTCCATAACTTTGTAAAAACTGAACCGATTTTCATGATGGCATTTTTTTCATCGTTTGTCCTCTAGATTGATTCTGCATTTCAAATATATGCATAATTGAAAATTTAAATTTGTGGATTTCTCGAAATTGCGTTCATACGGACAGACAAACGGACATATACAATATACTCTCTTCATTTGGTGAACAAGTATAACAACGATTAAAATGTCCGTTTTAAATGCTTTTTTTTGCTAGTTGTGATTGCAAAAAAAAAAAATAATTGGTAATATATTTTAACACCCAAGCCATTAGTTGACAGTTTATTTAATTTCCCAAGTGAATTAATTAACACATTCTTTGAATTAATTACACAGATGACTCAATAATGCTGTCACTTGAGCATTAGTCAGCTTCAAAGCTTATCCATCTATTTAAGATAAATATCAAATTAGCTAAATATTTATGTATTAAAAATAAACTCTGAGGTGCTTAACCCGAGCTTTTGTTTATGATCGTTGATAGCTATTAATCTATTAATCTATCAGCGATCATTCAATAACTTGATTTCAAAAGACTTTATTTGCCTGCATTTTATTATTATGTAACTTTATTTATTTCTTTTTTCTGTTGATTTGCCAGCTCATTAAACCTAATTAGGATCGTATAGAATGCGCTTTCAGAAGCCAGTTTCATTTTGAGCTCCTTTGATTTATTTGCAAACTTTTGCGCATCAGCGCACAACAAAAGGATCTGAGCCCTGAAATCTTTACCTTTTTTTTATAAGCTTTTGATACGAAATTCATAATTCAGAATCAAATTTATGTTTGCACAGCTCAATTTTTACTCAGACAACAACAAAAAAAAGAAATGTTGACTCTTCTTGGAAGTCAGTTTCAGTCAGGTCCCTGTATATATATATTTGTGGCTATATACAAATATATTTAATAATCGTCGGCAAAGCTACAAAGTCTGGCAAGTCGCAGACTTGCAAAAAAAAAAAAAAAAAAAAGAAAAAAAAACAAATTTGACAAAAAATAAACTCAGCTGTTAAAAATAAATTGAAGCGAGCTTCAGAACTTCTTCCAAGCCCAAAAAAGCATTGAAAACACCGTAGTGTATTTGTTTTATTTGCAATAGATACAACTTCAGCGATGTGAAGATACATTAACCTTCGTGTTTCGGTCGTTTCGACAATTCTCGTTGTTTTGGGTTGCGCAAATACGACAACAACAACAGCGACAACGACGACAGCAACTTTGTATCTAAAATCAACAAGTTCACGACGAACATGAAAAAGATAAAACCTTTAAGCCTCAGGCACAAATACACACATTCACACACACACACACACACACACAAACGCACACACAATTGCACACGCTCCCATTCATTGTCAGGCGTTTGCTTAGACAACAGACACAAAACCCACAAAAAAAAAAAAAAAAACAAAATACAACCCACCAAAAACCCCAGTTGACTGACATGACTCCACAAACACGTAAATACTAGAATACGACTCAAATATAGAACGAAACTCGATCAGATAATTCAATTTTGTGACACTTTAGTGTGTGGGCTCTGCAGGGTGGAAGAGAGAGAGAGGTGGGGAGAGAGAGAGCGGAAAAAGAGAGAGAGAGAGAGAGAGCGCGAAATTATTTGGCTTCATTAGATTGTTTGACTTAAATTTGTAGTTGGGATTTACGAATGAGTAATGTCGTATGAATAATGTGAAATTGAGCTCTAGTTAGCTAAGGAAGGGCTTATTCATTTGTGGCTATGGGTATATTGGTAACTGCTTGTCGGAAACTTTTGACAAAGGTTTTCTAGGTTGCTTTTCTTTGAATTATTTAAAGGCAAGATTTTCACACCTGAAATATATGTAATTCAATTTGGTTCTAAAGCAAATGAATTTGTTTCAAGATTTTTCTCCTCCAATTACCTTCACCTGATTGTTCCACATAAATATCAAGTTGTATCAATGCCAAATGTAAATTGCGGTAATTTATCCACTTGCTGCCGCAAATATTTGATGACAATCTCACATGCAACTGCAAAGTGCCTTTCACCAAAAACGCTAAAAGTAAAAAAAAAAAAAAGAAGAAAAATACACTTTTGTGGCATCCATGAAACATGCCCCATAAATATCACGAGTCGCCTATCGTTGTTTGGTCAGCAAGGGGATGGGTTGGGGAGTGTGAATCGTGGAATTCGATTACCACAAGTGAATTGGCTGGCCCATGAGTAATGCAAATGGAACCTGGACACTGGAAACTGATACTTGGCTCACTTTGAACTCGCACAACTGCCGTTGAGGTCGTTGAAATGGGAATTCAATACAAAAGTATTCAATTATTTCGTTGATATTTCAGCTTGTATTGCAATTTCGAAATGCATTTTCAACACAAAAAGGTTTCCGAAAACACGAAAGAAGAGCACATTTTTGTTACGCTGCAACTTAAATACCTTGCAGACATGTGGCATATATACGGTATATATTTAGACAGTCTTTTCATACGGAAATTCCATTTTCAGCTAAGTTGAAACATTTTAAAACCAGAAAAGTTGTTCACAAAGTAACTCAATCTTTGACAGATTGTTGCTATGGAAGCTATATGATATAGAGTTCCGATCTTGCTAAGTTTATGCTTATCTGTAAGAAAAAGTGTAATTTATGGGTTAGGAAATGATTTATAAATTTGACTATAAAGTGATGGAAAAGTGTATAAAACTTTACCAAAAAGTTAACATTTTACTTTAATTAAATAGGGTAAGTTTTATTATTCTAGCTAAATACATAGCTATAATTCCTTTCTTTATTAATACTATCATAATATTTTTTTTTTTCATTCGTAAACATTCTTCTTTTCTTAGTTTTTTATCTCTTTTGTAGTATAGTGTTCTGAAGTTCAATATTTTAATACCCTTTTGATATATATATATATAGATATATATTTGATTTATATTATTATATTATTATTTTTTTTATTATTATTATATTTTATTTATATATATTTATATTTTTTGCTGTAATTTAGCTGAAATAGTTTTTATGTTCTATCTGTTTTATTATTAAATATTATAATCTCTTTTTTAAACTTATTGCTTATTTGCAATAGTTTTCCTTTAGTTTAATATGTATTATATATTTTTTTTATATAGTATTATAATTTCCTTTTTTAACTTATTGCTCTAGTTACTTCGAAAAGTTTTCTTAGTTTTTCACCTCGTTGGCTTCGTCTCTTTGCTTTGCTTCGGCCAGCACCAAGGCCTCAATTTTCTTGAGATTTTCTTCGATTTTGCGCTTGTACTCGTCTTCCTCGTTTGGGCTCTGTTCGGGCGCCTTTGTTGTCTGCTCCGCGGAGCTGTCGCCTCTGGTGCGTCGTCCCATGGTCAGCTTGGTGACCAGGTGTCGCGGAATCCGGATCTCGGCGCCGATCCGATTCTCGCTCTTGTACAGCTCCAGGGCGCGCACAAAGGGCTTCAGGGGACAGCCCTTGGCCCGGGCCTCGGTCATCAGCCGGTGCGCGTAGTCCACGAAGAAGGCATCCTCGCGCAGGCACTCCAGCTGCGCCAGCCGATTGTAATTGACGGGCGGACGCGCCTCCTCCTCGCGACGCTGCTGCTCCTGCTTGTCCAGCTGGGCGCGCAGCTCGTGCTGGCGGCGCAGCTGCTCCTGGCGCTGCTGTCGCTTGAACTGGACGTGGATCAGCTCGTTTTGCAGTCGCCTGGCGACGGCCTCGCGCCTTTGCTCCGCCGCCAGCTGGTCGGCCGTCTCCGCCAGCTGCTGCTCCGACCGCTGCATGGCCAGGCGCTCCGCCTTGACCTGTTCCTGGCGCTGGCGTCGCGTCTGCTGCTCGACGCTGTGCGCCCGTCGCATCTCCGCCAGCTGGCGCTCGTGGCGCCGCTGATCCTCGCCAGCGCTGTAGTGGAGCCGCGGCGCCAGCTCCTCGGCCAGCCGCTCGTTGCGCTGCAGCCGGCGCTGCACCCGCTCCTGGGCCCGGTCGCTCTTCAGGCTCTCCAGCCTGGCCTTGGCCTCGTTGTGCACCTCGCACATGGCCTGCTCCACTTGGTCGAGCAGCTGCAGCCGCTGGCGTCGCTGCTCGGCTGCCGCCAGGGATTCGAGCGCATGCGCCCGACTCTGCCGCCGCCGGGCCGCCAGCTCGGCGCGCTCCTTCTCCAGCTGCTGCTGCACGTGCCGCTCGTTGCGCTGCCGCTCCTGGCGCGCCGCCTCCAGCTGCTCGGCCTTGGCCGCGCTGCGCGCCCGTCGCCGCTCCTCGATGGCCAGCAGCAGGTCGCGCTTGTGCTCGCCCAGCTGCTGGTGGCGCTCGCGCTGCCGCTGCTGCGCCTCCTCCAGTCCGCTGAGCACCTGCTCGCCGTAGACGCGCCGGTCCTGCGTGCGCTGCTCCTCCGACGCCGTCGCGAACTGTGCTTGGAGCTGGCGCTGGGCGTTGATGCCGCGCAGCACCTCGCTCTGCAGCCGGGCGCAGTTCAGTTCGCGCGGCCCCGGACGCAGTTGCTCCAGCAGCTGCTGCGCCTTGGCGATGCGCCGGCGCTGGCCCGCCTGCTCCTCGCGACGCGCCGCCTCGCTCTCCGCCAGCGCACGTTGCTTGGCCTCCAGCTGGTCCGCCTGCTGCTGGCGCTGATCCCGCTGGCACTGCTCCTGCTCCGTGGGGCACAGCTTGCGCCCCGCGAACCGACCCACCAGCTCCTCGCCGCCCCGCCGCAGCTGCTCCTCGTACAGCTGGCGCTGCTGCTGCCGCCGCCGCTGCTCCTCCCGCGCCGCCTGGCCGGCGTTCGCCTGGAGACGCGCATAGCGCTGCAGCGATATGACCAGCGGTGGCTTCTCCCGTATCCTCACCTGGCGCCGCTCCTGCGGCAGCCAACTGTACTGCATGGCGCCCAACCGGAGAATCGATCGAATGTCGCCCCGGCTGCCAGCTTGCCCACTGCCCGCCGCCCGCTTTGTTAGCTGTCGCCAAGGAGTCGAGCCCGGCTGGGGTGGCGCCTCGTAGCCATGGGAATGTCTGGAATATATGCAAAATACTGCAATGGGGCGCTTATAGAAAGGATTTCATATTGTAACTCAAAGAACAGCTAAAGAAGATAGCGAGCGAGAGATAGAGAGAGAAATATATAAAGACGGTGAGAGAGAACTAAAGGAAGAGAGCGATTTATAGAATATAAAGATAATATAAAGATATAGCTATAGAGATGATAAAGTGAACGAAATTATGTTTGTATAATGTGTACAAAAATTATACACTTACTATATTATATGCAGAACAATTTAATATAAACCAAAATTTTTCTTGCTGTACGAGAAACTTAAATTTATAAATAGTGAGAAAATGGATTTTTTTTAAATTTATTAGGTGGATTTTTTTAGAAACGAAATAAGAATATATATAACATAGAAACACCTTTACACAAGGTAACAATCTAGTGACGAAAGCAAATTCAAGTACAAAATTTCGTTTATCAAACTTTTTGACGAAGAATATTAAATTTAAATTTCATAGATATAGAGATAACGAAGTGAATAAAATTATTTTATTATATTATAATATAAAAATACCTCTACACGAGGTAACAATCCAGTGGCAAAAACATATTCAAGCCCCAAAATTTTGTGAAGTATTATATTTGATTTAAAATATAAAAAGTTGCTAAAAATAACTTTTTGCGATGAGCTTTTACTGAATAGCTTTAGTTGAAAAACCCTTAATCATAGCCAAACGTTATATTCACACATTAGCGGTCATTTTGTTTATTTTACAATGTAATTATTTTTTAATAATATGCATTTGCAGTTCGCACTTTATTCTCTCAATCTGTCAATCTATAAGTTTTAATGCAATACGCAAATTTGTTGAGAATATTCGTTGATTATTTGTTTCCATACACTTGACCTATTCTGATTTGCATTCTTGCTAATGCAGTCAAAATCTTAATTGTGATATTCGCTAAAAAATGTCAATTCTGTCATGTCAGTCGGGCCAAAAATGTTGTCATTATTTTGATTAATTAGCCAAGTTAGCGCTTGTTGACAACTGTCAACGCAAATGGCAAACATTTCCCCCCTCCAAATGCCATTCGCGATGGCTTAATTATGTCCAAAACTTATGTCTTGGACATTTTGCAAGCGCTGCAACTGCTCAATGTGAATATGGTGACGGGTTTTTGTGATCAAAAAAAAAAAAAATAAAATAAAATAAATAATAAAATCCATTGAATGTGCTCAATTTACGAGTGTACTCACTCCATAGTGGATAATACCAACTGGTCTTTAGTTGAGTCTCCGAAAGCCACAAAGTCAAATTGTCAACTCATTTCCTGATCGGCCATTGAATGTCTAGGCTGGAGCTACCGAGCCCAGAAGGGCACAAAACAAATCTGTTTGGGCACGCTTCATTTGCCACACATTCAAATCCATTGAATCGTATCTGTATCTGTTTCTGTGTTTGTGGCTGAAGTTTAAATAAATTTAATTAACACTTGCCTGTGAATGGGCACTAAAATCTTACAATGAGCTCTTTATAAACCAAAAAAAAAAAAAAAAATAGAAAAAAAAAATAGCTGTGAGCATTACAAAAATAAAAGTCAAGTGGAACACTGAAGCGTACCCATTGGGCCCTTGAATTGGGTCAGTGATTCAACGTTGTCTGCGTCTATGCAGAAGGCCCTGCCCATAAGTAAAGCCAATAAAACAAGCCCAAGCTTACGTTGAATGTGGCGATAAAGGCAAACTAGTTACTCATATCTACAACTGTAGGGTTTGCCACTTGAGACTCTGGCTACTTATCGAAGCGGTCAGTCGGTATTAGAAGTGAACTTAAACCTTATTAATGTTAATATAGTTATAGCATTAAGTGCTTGAAATCAGTTTGCAGCCTGAGCTATTTAAAACCTAATCGATTCTATGTAATACAGAGGTATTAATGATATTGTGCTACACTGAGAACAATAAAAGTCATCTAATAAATGTCTACTTATTACATAACAAATTAGACATAAAAACCTGAAAAAAAATTATAAACAACTTTTAGTTTAAGGCTAAAAATTCAGTTTGTGTGTATGTTAGTTTTAGAATTAATGTTAAGGTTAGAACTTATGTTAGGTGTGCCTATTAATGCTAAGTGTAAAATTAATGTTAAGGTTACAATGCATGTTAAGTTGCTCTTACGAGTTCTTTTAATTTTATAACAAGCTTATGGATTATAACAGATATCTTGGTGAATATACCTTATCTAAGATAATCGGATATTTTCGAAACATTTCATAAATTGTACAATTAGCTTGGAATATTTGAAAGTGTATAAATGTGTTCGCATGATGCACGAATGAGTCTTAAACCTATAATCGAATCGAACAATGTACCCAACTACTTGCCAACCATCTTATCTTATCTCAGGTAATTGATTCCCCATAAGCTTCAGCTGATGGAATTACAGACTTTATATACCACGTATAAATATAAATAGTTCTTGTTGCAATTGTTGCTATTTCACTTGAACGTCAAGTGCAAATGACAGCTTTAAACAACTGGCCAACAACAACAATAAGCTGGCCGAGCTGGCAAAACTGTTTGCTTCTTGTGGTCAACGTCTGTCCCTTGTCCCTGTCCCTTGTGTCTTGTCCCCAGTCCGGTGGCTCTCGGCTGCTGTTGCTTGCCACTTGAATGACTTCATGTGCCCCTGTCGGAAAACTTGAAAAACTTGTCTTTGTCCCGAGCTAGAGCCACGGGCAGTGTCTGAACCAGAGCCATAACCACACGTACTTTACTACGTACGCTCGAGAAGAACAACGAGGTGAGGAGCCAGAGATAAACAGCAACAAGAACAATGATGGCGACTGGGACAACAAATGAGTGCAACTGTTTTAGAACCAACTCCATGCAGTCCAGTTCAGTTCAGTCCAGTTTTTCAGAAACGAACCAAAAGCAGACACCAGAGACGAGAGAGAGCAACAAAAAAAAAACAAAAAAAAAAAAAAAAGAAAAGGTAAAGAAGGCAAAAACCAGCTGAACGATCACATCAAAAGAACAAACAATGTCCACTGACTTCTGCGCCAAGCTCCAAGTTTGGCCAGCAACAAGACGAACGCGTCTTCTGCGTCCGACTTTGTATCGTTTTGCAGATCTTAACTGGCGTCTTCTGAACGCGCTACCATCGTCCACAATTGCCAGTTGTCTACTGTGTCTGAACGTTGGTTAGGGCAATTAACATGCAATTAAAAGACGTTTCAATCTAAACAACTTTAGAGCGTAGCGTACATATTACCACTTCGCACGGCAGACACACACACACACGCACACACGCACACACACACGCACACACACACTCGCACATACTAAATGTAATTTAAGCATCGTAAACACTTTTAAGATCTACACTGACAAGCTTTGAAGAGCCGAAGTCCAGCTCTAGAGTACATTTCCCAATGCAAAAATAGGTAGCTTCTGCTTAGCTATAAAAGCAACCGATATATACAAAGTTTATGTTTTTTTGCCAGTTTATCGTGAATCGTTTCGTGCAGTTTATACGCAAATGCCCACATTTCGAGTTAAGGCCTTGGCTTAGAAATTGCTCAGGTGTGGCCAATTTAGCTGGGTTGGGTTGACGATATGGCGTTGCCAGATCGTTGCCTATTTCAGGGATCATATACCCATAATGAGTGGCAGGGGGTTAAACCCCCCTTCCAATATTCTCATATTATTATTTTGAAAACTCCCCCGCCAAGAAAAATCCTGCAATCCTGGCATCTTTTTTTTATCATAGATACTTTAATACCCAGTACGCGAATAAAGGAAAAAATTGTTATAAATACTCTTGCAAATTTAATTGAATGCAAAATAAACGCAATATTTATATCAATTTCTTATACAAATTTGGTTGACAAAAGAAATGCAAGTTTTTGAAATTTGATGGAAAGTTTGTTGAATCAATTTGGATTTGATCAAATTTATCTTTAAAGTTCTTTTAAAATTTTCCAATAATATAAATTTCGAATTTTTTTTAAAACGCTCTTTGCAGAATCTTTCTAATATTTCCAGACAAACAGACAGTCCATTATTTAAATAAAATTACTAATTACTGCTCATATTTTTCTTAATCTTTGATATATACTTAGATATATATATTTTTTTTACCGGTACCTCAAATAAATTGCTTAATTGTGATCTATGATCTAAGCATAGCCGCAACATGTTGCTAATGATTAGCGGCATTATTATGTACTTACACATGTACTTAACATACCCTTTGACAAGCTACAAATTTAGTGTAATTTGTACAAATAATCTTTCGTTACGGCAATTTGGATTTGTAAATTCGTGAGTATTTATACAAACTTACTTCGAAGTTGTTTGCTGATCTCGTGCTGTTTAAAATACTTTTGCGACTTATGTCATTTTTCGTGTAAATAATACACAACGACAACGATAACATTCATAATTTTAGAAACCAGTACGGAATTAGACATGGCTTGCCAGACCCTTTATAGAGAAACTAAAAGCCCGGCATCAAATTGAAGTGGAGCGCGTTTGTTATTTTTGAAGGCGTTTCCATTTTGTGAGGCGGGTTAAATCAGTTGAACTTTTAATTATATGTTTTTCCACTATCAATTGAAATGTTCTGGGCTCTTTTTTATTTGTTACTTTATATAATGCCTCATATAGACAATTTCATAAGCATTATTTTCGTCATGTTGTGTTTTGTCAGCCGTTTTTCAATGCCAACCTGCTCACGTTTTAGACGGCAATTTGTTGGGTTTCGATTTGTATACGCTCTAAAGAGCATAGCAAATTGCATGTGTGTCTATTGAGGTCCCATTATCGCTAACATGAGCTTTACATCGGTTTGTCAGACACACCTGAAGCCTGAACTTGTAGTTACGTCTGGTTGTTGTTGTTGTTGTTGCTGTTGCTGTTGCTGTTGCTCATGTCAATTTTATTAGTTGTTTCTCAGTGTCATTTGAAGTCTCTCGAGATGTTGTTGCTTCATTAATAAAATGGACTTTTAAGTGATGGTTAGCAACATGAGAAATTATTATGAATATGCTAATGCAATGCGCAACACTTTCGGAGCGAACTTGTCTATGTTTAGGTTTAAGTTTCAAGCTTCAATAAAATATAAAATATAAACGCCAAATATTATTAAAAGACTTTGCATAATACGATCTATGAGATCTTTTGTAATACTTTCTGGATATAAATTCCCTGCTGTGGGCTAACTTATTTACAAAATTCATAGAATTTTCGTTTGATACAAAATTAGGCAAATAAAAAATCCCTTCAATTATTGTTAATTAATTCTCATAATTATGACAATTTATATCGCAAAAATACTGCAATTGAGATTTACTTAATATTTTAAATAGGAAAATGTCATTAAATTTTGTGTCGCTTATATTATTCAGTTCACGAGAAAAAACTCCCGAAAGGATTTAATAACTTTATTTATATCAATTTCGCCTAACGAGCCAAATTCGAGATGTCAATCAAATAATTTGAAAGCCAATTTCAGCTTTCAACGTTGAGTGAAATATTCCATAATTTCATATCAATTTTTACTCATATCGCCAATTCTGTGTTACAAAACCCGAAATCAATCAATCAAAGCGTATTAAAGATACACACAAAAAAAAGAAGAAAATAAAAGATAAAAACATAAAAGCAGAGAACATAACGCGGAGAGCCGCTGTCAATCACACGCTCTATTTACAGCAAATTAAAAGCAACAACAACAAAAAAAAAAAAGCCGGCGACCGTGTAAAACAAAAACCAAAAAACAAAAAAAAAAAAAATGTTATAAAAAACTGGTACAAAATATTGGTCAAAATATTTACAACGAGTTGTAAACTAAACGCCACGCCCCAGAGATGATTAATGAGACGCGGACGGGCTTAGAAAGCGTCTAAATGAGTCCATTATGACAAATAATGGAAATTATGTCCAGTGGAAATTATGCTGCACATTATCAACACTGCAGCGGGGAAAACTCGAAGCAGAAGAATGCCGGCAAAGTGTTGCATTATGCTTAATGCTGTTGTCCCAAGGCGCTACACTGGGAGAAAAATATGAAAGAATTTTGTTTAAGCGTAACTCGAGAACAAAATGATTTTTGTGGCAACATTTATTTGTTATTCTAAAATGTTATATATAATTTATATATTTATATGTTTATATAATTTATAAAATATTTTAGTTTAATTTTAGTTACATTTATTTAGCACGCCTTTCATATTAAATTCAAATATATTCAAAGAACAAAACGCTGCGAATTCTAAGCCACTCGTTCTTAGATTTATAGCGACGCTTTTCTCTGAGTGCACATGCAGCTAGCCGCAACGCCGCCTCCCCCAGCCCGTATCAAGTGGCGCCCACACGCGATTGGAAGCCCCAACACTCATTTGTATGCAGCTCATCGCCTCATCGTGGAGCGATAGCCATCGATGGCGTCGCGTAACGCGCCAACCAATGCTGAAAGCTTGTCAATCTTGGAGGCGATCTATGGTCTGGCCTGGGACTGGGACAGAGACTGTGACTGAGACTGCGACTGCGACTGAGACTGTGACTGGGTCTGGGTCTGCCACTAGGTCTGCATTTCTCAGTCTTTGTATGCAGACATGGCCGGGGCGCACGCGTGTTCCCACAAATAAATTTATGCAAATGTATGCACAATATTGAGAAAGAAAAAAAAACCAATATATATTTTATAATTTGTTTTCAAGTTCTGTGCCGATTGGCAACCACTTCCACTTTAAGCCGCTTTTGGTGGCTATACAAAGACACATCTGTGACGGCTAATTAGCATAATGGACCAAAACAGCAGCCAGAATCGGTAGTCGGCAGAAGCTCGGCACATGTGATGAATGTGAACTAAGATTATGGCTAGAATCTAACGATAGGAAATCAAAGCCAAAGATCTCCTAATGATGTGAGAAAAATATTATATTTGACAACGACAAAAGCAAACACAAAATATTGCCTTAAACAAACAGCTAAGGCTAAATACTTGTATCTAATGCTAAAGGCGCAACTTTGCGACGATAATTATGCATATTTTATAACCCGGTAAATAAATATGTATTTCAATGTGAAGAGCCTTAGGGCGAATCAACTTTGATATACTATGTGATTCGAATTGAGTTGAGTAATTTAAGAAAAATATCTGAATATATATGATAATATAATATTATTATAATTGTGTAACCAGATCTGAAGAAATTTTTGCTTACTTAAAAAATCATTATTTCAGTTTTGAACTTACACAAACTAGTTATATTAAATAGCTATCATTAGGGCTCACTATTGTAATGAATTTTTGTTTTAATTAATTGGAAACCTGTTTGAAATTTCTTTTCTTTTCTATAGGTCTGTAATTAGATACGTATCTGATGTATTTTCTACTTGTTGCTTATTATCATAAATAACGCCAGCCCAGATAAACATATAATTTAAATCTAAACACTGATATTTAGACCACAAATTTCTTCAACAAACTAATGAGCGCACCCGAACTGAAGTCATTTATTTAAATCAATATTGTTATTGTTAAAATTGTTTTTTTTTTCCAAAAAAATATCCAAAAACTATAAACCATTTTTATCGTTTAATCATCAACACAAAAAGGCAGCCAAGCCCAAACAAAGCTCTTAACCCAATCGCCCAATAACACACACACACACACACAAACACACACATAGGAGATGTCGACCTTGGGGCATTAATTTGATCATAATTAGCAGACCCAATAAAAAATGCATAGTTAAATACTAAATAAAATATATATAATCTGTTACTGTTTCTAGTTTTGTGTTTTCCCTGCGGCGCCAAATAGTTAGTAAAAATTAGATTGAAATTAATTTCACGCAATTAAGACGCTAATTTGAGACTTGAATTTCTTTCCAAACAAAAGCCGCACAAATTAAATGCTCATTTTCATTGAAAACAAATTAATTTTGTCCGCCCCAAGACACAGACAGAGGGGACAACAGTTTCAAAATACAAACAGATAAAAAAAAAAATTTCAAATGCTAATTCGCCCACAAATTAATGAAACAACAAATTGTGGGTTCAGCTTATATGGAGAATTTTAGAGGTTTGTAGGATTTTGGGGCTTTGATAGTATACCGAAAATCATTTGTATTGCAAATTTTGAGTGTAGAACGAGATTTATGACCATATCTTAATTGCTTTTAAAGATTATAAAGTGCCAAAAAAGAGTTTTGGTTCAGTTGGTCGAAGCGTGAGAAAAAGTTGGGGGCATTAATCGAATAGTATCCGAAATAAATCTTGTTTCAGTGTTGGTTTTAAGTGCAGAAAAAAGGAAAGCTTTATACTAGAGTAATGTTTTAACATTTCATATTATATAGCTAAGTTCACAATTAACTTTATTTCCGCTCTTCACTTTCCTCACACTTTGATTGATTTATTACCTTTTGACACCTGCTCAAAGTACCTTTTGAAGAAGGCGCTTAAAAGTTAACAAATTGCCAGTCTAAAACTTAGATCTCCATAAATAACCAGCTAATCCAAAGAGATGCATTGACCACTAAATCATGTTGCTCTGAAACCCACCAACTACAACCCACAAAACCGCGTCCGACCCGCATTAGCTAACTGAAATATAAAAAACAAAAAAAAAAAAAAAACCAAACTGATCGATGGCCGATGCCAATTATGGGCAGGCGATCGCGTGGAGCACAGATCGGAGCCACGACCCACAGAGATGCAGTCCGGAGGTCCGAAGTCCGTTGAGTTTGAAGATTGTTTGTCAAAAATGTCGCATGAATGCTACGTGAAACGTGAACTAATGAATGAGTGAGTGAATGAATCAGCTGTGCGCCCCAGCTGGGGCGTTGTGAATGAATGGCGAGTGAGTGGCCGCGTTGTCTGCGTTGAGTGTTTGCGTGGGTTTTCCCAAAAACCAAGCACAATTTGCACTAGAAAATGAAAAGAAGTCAGAATGCTTTGGAGAGACTAGCAGTTACCCTGTAAACTCTATACATTCTGTTCTTGTCAAGTAAAATGTAAAAGTTCAATAAATAAACAGCAAAAGAAGAAGTGAGATTAAGAAGTTAAATGTTCTAGGCGAGAGACGTGAAGATACCCTGTATAGTAGTAGTAGTATATACTAATATATCTATTCTAAATTTAAAAAATTGAGATTTAAAGGTTGAAAGATAAACCAATATTCAGTTATATACCCTTTAGTTAACAGGTACAGAGTATCCAAATAGTTTACAAGTACGTCTGTGTTGGCATTACGGCTTCAGCTTGGGCTTATGGGCTTCTCTCTCCATCTCGCTCGCCCCGTCTATCCCTCTCTGTCTTCCAATAAAATTGTCACTTTTCATTTGGCTTAGCGTATTTTTGTGTATTTCTTTCATAAAGCCTACGCTCAACGGAAGTGCCATTTGATTTATGCATATTCGCATTCGAGTTCAGTTGCGTTGCGTGTTTTTCGCCAAATTTCCGGCCAGCTCGCTTTGACATACATTTAAATGTGCAGCTTAAAATGCCATAAATATTAATTTATTTTTCAACACACACGCACGCACTGAGTGTGTGTGCGTGTGCGTGTTTTTTGGCATCGCTAATAGAGCCATTTCATATTTGACTGAAGATGTGTCCAACAAATGTGTCAACAATTTTATCGACTATTGAAGTTGTCGTCTTACCTTTCCGGGAACTGGGTCAATGTTAACAGATAAAAGAACTGCGTTATTTGATACTTGGGTTTCTTGCATGGTTTAATTTGATTTGCGTGTTTTTTTTTGTGTTGGCTGTACCAAAATTGGTTAAAGTTTTTGATGAGGGTAAGAATATGATAAGAGTTGAATCTTAAATTAATAGCAAGGTGTGGGAGCTCTGATAGGTATTTTTTTATAATTTATCAATAAGCGAAAAATGCTTTAAACATGCATTATAAGGTATTATATTCTAGATAAGATGCAGTACTTTCTATATATCATCAACTTTTATATCCAACTATATCTATATCTATAATTCCCAAATTCGATACAGTTGGCTTCCTCTTGCCAAAGCTCGTTTGCAACGTATTTTTTTTGGCTTAATAGACTCGCATTACACTTGCCTTAATATGCTTCCCGCTAAGATTAATTCTAGCGAAACGAGACCTCGTCAAAGTGAACACATTCCATTGTCAGGCACTTTTCATGTGCCAATGTCAGCTACCGACTGAACCGGAACGGTAGATAAACAACGTTGATTCCACTGAATGATTATTGCAGCAACATGTGGCGACATTCTTCAGCGTTTTTAATCTGGCCAACGAGTGCTCTGAAAGGGCTAACGAGCGGTTGCCCGTTTCTGGCACTTGGCTGAGACAAAGTCACAAAAGTTACAAAACCTTTGAAAGTTTTTTATGGATTTGTCATGAATAGAGCTTGAGCCGCAAAAGAAACTGTTGGTATTGGCGCCTGGCTACGCCTCGTTTTTCCAGTTCACAGTCTCTTTTTTTTGCTACCATGGACCCGGGGGCTACGCTTAGGTAACTCTTCTCGTTCACGTTTTCACGAACTGAGAGCGCATCAAAATGCAAAATCTCACGAAATTTGCCAATCGAGCGACCATTTGGGTTATTTATGAGCTGCGATTTGTTTGCAACTCATTTAACCGCCAACTCTTAAGAGTTTATGACACTTTCAACCGTTCTCCGGTTCTCTGCTTCTCTGTTTCCCCGTTCCCACTCAAAAAAAGCCAACCAATTTCGCGCTTAATTTGATTTTTACAATGTCTCTCACCTGCCTACCGTTTATCTCTGCTTTTGTCTTTGGTTTTTTGTTTTTGTTTTTGTTTTTTTTTTGCCCATTTCATTGTATTTCTTTTATATTATTTTGACGCTTGGCACTTTCTACCTTTTCGACTTTCTTTACATTCGTTCTCCCAGAATGAGTTATGACCGTATCCTGAGTGGCTTTTAACAAAGTCGAGGCAATTATGCAGAAAAAATTTAGAAGTTCTACTTTGAATTTAGCATAGTTCTCATTTAGTTTGCGGATCTAAAAACTATATATTTCTTTTCACAACGTGAAACTGAGTTTATTGGTTTTGTGCAAAAGTGAAATATGTCCGCCATATCTACCAGAAGGTTAGATAATATAAATAAAGAATATATTAATCTTACAATATGCTAAATTACGATTTGAGCAGAGCAAATAACTCTCAAGAGCAGAGTGTATTACAATACACTATAGTTTACATAATAGTTTTTACCGGCGTACAACATTCTAATTAGTTTAGAGTTAAGCTTCAATTATTTTTTTTATTTAAATATAGATATCTAAATATGTATTTATAGTTCTTTATTCCGGAAAGTATTTCTGATCATTATCTAAATATAAATTTAGCCTAATATTTATAGCTTTTATTCCGAAAAATGCTTGTGATCATCTTTGAATCCCCCCATCAAAAATATGTTGTAAAACTTTATCCCCTGTGTACGATGAGTATCCAAGCAAAACGAATTTTTCATTTTTACTGTCGATTTCAGCCAAGCAAAAAAATTCAACTGAAAAATGCAAATCGAATGCATCTATGATATGTTGTGTGTGTGTGTGTGTGTGTGTGCGTGTGCGTGTGTGTATCTGTGGCGTATGTAATTACAGACTTTTGCATGGTCGTCCCACTTCCGACGCGTTGGGATGCTGACTCATGATGCAGGCGACCAAGTCGATGACAAACAAAATCTACACACACACACACACATATTGGCCACGCCAATAAAGCCAACCATGACCCACGCAAAGCCGAACACGAAGCGAAATCGGTGCCCAAAAGAGACGGAGACATTCAAAAAGAAAGAGAGAGAGAGAGCGAGAGCGAGAGCGCGAGTTCGCTGAAACATGAATGTGAAATATTTTTTATTTTTTTTGCTGCCCACGCATTGAACTTGAAAATGTTTTACCAAAACAATGTAGCTATTTTTACACTTTGATTTCAAATAAATAAATAGATGGAAAAAAATCTTCAAAACCAATTAAAGGGGCATAAAAAACCTGAAACTTGACCAAAGATCAAAAGTAATTTTGTTAAATCTCTGCAAAACAAAGAAAAATCGTTGTACTGGAAAATGTTCCATGTCATTGCCAGATTCGTTTGCCGTGTTTACTTTTTTGCGTGTATACCCTGTAACTGAAATACCATGGGGTGTAGGCGACTAAGGAATTCTTAATATGATGAAGTAGAAGCAGCTAATATGAGAGTTTAATCAATTTCAAAACAATCAACTATATAGGATATCTTACCGTCTCGCTTACTGTTTACTATCAGATTCTTTTGTGACTTGTGCGGTTCGCGTTTAAATTTAATTGAGGCTGCAAATCGTTGGCCACTGGTTTGCGCTGGTAAATGGTAAATGGACCATGGTCCGTTGGGTGCGCACTTCAAGCCTGAATTGTTACGGTCGAGGTTTGTGTCTAGTCTGTCAATCAATTGTAATGAATACGCATATTTGTGAAACTCCACCAAGGGGAAGTATGGGGGAAGGGGAGGGGGGGGGGGCTGCCCAAGCACTGCCACTCTCTATTTATGATGGCGTTCCTCCAATTAACCCTGAGCTGTCTGGCCACACTGTTCAAATTAGCAGCCCTGACCTGACACATCCAATTACCAAGTGACAGTTTTTGCCCGCTCGAATTGAAACATTTCAATTCACAAATTCCTTCGTATTAAACTAATTAAATGCAATAATTAAATAGGCAGATTTAGTTACCAACTAACTGCCTATAACTATTTCTTATTGATTAATATGGCCTGCCTCTAGCTATTCTTTGGGTTTAGTTTTATTTGAGTCGCTCCAAAGGGTTCTTAAATTTTTAATAATTTTTCTTGTAATCTCCATAAAAAGACAACCCGTGGCTCGTGTCGTGTCTCATTGTCTTTTTACGATCTTTTCATAGAACCGAAAACCAGTTTGGCAAGCTATTTAACAAGAAGAGAAAAAGTTAAGAAGGCTTTATTGTAAATAAACATGGCAAATAGTCACCTGGGCAATTAAAATTCAAACTAAGGGTTAGGATTAGCGCTGCCAACTCGTTTCTTTACAGCTAGAAAATCATTTTGGTGAAATCACCTAAAACAACAATAGCTGCCATTTTGAGTGCTAATAAGCTATGATGGACTTTGCTATTATGAAATCATATTCCGTCGAAGTAAAGATATTTGTAGGTCAAATACTAAGTTCCTAGTTTTCTATTTACAATAAGATTTTATTATTATTTTGCTTGGCCTTTTTGCATAATTTTCCTGCTCGGTTTTCTGCATTACATTTTCTCAGCAGATTCCGCGTTCTTGCAATTTCTAAGAAATTCCAACAAATTTGCAGCAGCTTTTGTAACTACTCTGCCGGGTGATTTCAATTTGCGACTAGCCCTATCAGAACACATTCCACAGCGTTCCCTGGGAATTGTCTACAAAGTGCTTGGTAGTTAAATTCTCAATTTAAGGCCGCGAAGACAAACCGCAAATTGAATTAGGCTCCAAAGCAGCCGCGGCAAGAAAAACTTGTGTATTCACAGTAATTTGCAAAGAAATTACATAAAGGAAAACAAGTGCCGGTGCCAACAGGCACACACACACACACTCACACACACATAACGCCCACATGCGAGCCGTAGTTCGACCGCAGGCCGCGGTTTGCCAATTTAGCTGAAATAAAACGCCCACATGAACTACATGATGTCTGCACCACTCTGCACCACTCACTGTGGGGGCAAACCGGCAACCAAATGCAATTCATTCATTGAACCAAAATAAAATAGAAAAAAAAAAAATAAATAAAATAAAATGTGCAGCGGAAAATTCAAATCAATTTGGCGCAAACCGCAAAGCCCCGGCAAAGTACCCCAGAAATTCGCATAAATCTAATAAAAAACACAACATTTGTACAGCGCATGCGTAGCGCGCAGCTTGAGAGCCGCTCCTCGCCCCCCCCCCACCCCCCTGCCCCCCTTGCACCAGCTGCATAATTTTGCAATTTAAATGCATTTCCCAGTGCATTGTTGCATTGTCTGAGAGCAGCAAGAGAAACGAGTACATTGACTCTCAAACAGGCAACTCTCATTATATACCCTTTATTAGTCTCACTTTATTGCCAAGAATTGCAAATATTTGAAACAAGCAGCCGGGCAATTAATCTGCTTAAAACCCATGAAATTAGCTGGCACAAGAATTATGTCTACGAATTGCCTATGTGTATTATTATAAGAGCTATATAGCACAAGCAGCCCACTCAACGGACAAAGGAAACTGGAGTCTCATCCACAGATCTGAAAAGTCTGGAAGGGCTGCTCCAACATACCACATACATATGCGATCTTTAACAGGAAGTCTGAGAGCAGAAGATCAGCAGAATGTGCAATTTAGCTGGCATATTACTAAAAATATTTCTCGAACGAACTGGGCAAGTGTAATAGATATGGTATACAAATAAATAAATAAAAGACTTTAGTTAATTATTTAGACACATACAGATGTTGATTAACATTCTGAAATAACTTTCAGAAAATTTAAATATACCATCAGATAGTAAGGAAAACAAGTTGAAAAGTTGTATATAATATATGTATATTTATAAAAAAATATAATTATTAATAAATACAGTGCAATTTGTTTAGCTGTCTGTATCTGTATCTAAAGTAAAGCAAATTATACTGTATGTATTTTCATTATTTTGCATACAGATAAAGTATAGTAGGCAATAATATAGGTACTATATATACAAAAAAAAAAAAAAAATATTGTTGATAAATATATAAATTAATAATATATTAAATATAGGCTATTTTTCTTTATGTTTTAAAAGTTGTAATATGGAAATTGTATATTTGAATAGTGTACAATTTTTTTAATTACCCATGAACTACAATTGCACAGTTTTTATTGGCGTTTATCTGCTGTTATCTGTTAAAGCCCTCCTGTCGCCTGTTGCGTGCGTGGCCCCTATTTAGCATACCTTTGTTAACTCTTATTATTGGGTATGTGCGTCAATTGCAGGCCAACTGCTAGACAAAAGTCACCCCGATTGCAACCCCAGCTGTGTGTTGCATGCGGCATTTGTCGGTGGCATCTGCCGCGCTTGCGCACGACAAGCGACAGTCCAATTGTCAGTTGACATTTCGTAAATTGTTTGTTGCAGGGACGGAGGAGGGGTGCGGGCACAAGGAAATGCCAGCGACAGGGCGCACTTGTTGCCGCTGTGGCCACAACAACTGTTCATAATTTGAGCCGTGTGCCAAATGGGGCAAGGGCTCGGTGCCGGTTCAGAGGGTTGCTGAAAAATTTGCATAGCAGCTGCCCGTTGCAAAAGCGGCACCTTGTCCACTTCTGGTGGCAAGAGTCTTTCCCATGATACCGGTCGAAAGTTCAAGTCGCGAGGAGTTCAAAGTTTGTGGCACACGATAAGGCGGCGGCAGCGACGCCAACAGACGCAACGTGGGCTGTGCCTCTGGGCCGCCAGACTGTGCGTCGTGGCTGTCGCTGGCAGCTGGCGGCGGCGGCCCACGCGGCGACTGCGCAGAGAACCTGGCGAAACTACTAAAAAGAAAAAAACGAGAAAAACGGATATATGCGTGGAGCCGACTATTGACTACCCTTCAAATATACTGAATAATATCTGATTATATGCTGTATTATTGATATAATTCTGCAGTATTGTATTTCAGCTTAAGCAAATTCTTTATATATAGTTTGATTCGTTTAATCTGCTTACCCACCCAATAACCCAAACCTTCTTCGCAACAACAGCATAATACCCTCAGTTAGCGTATTGGGCTTTACAAAAATCATAAAAAATACTTTGGCTTTTGATTTGCAATAAATAAAGCAAGCAAAAAGGAAACTAGCAGGCAGACTTCGTATTGAGTGTTTTTGTCAAGTGGGCATGAATGGAAGCCCAGACGCAGATCGAGCGGCTGCGCTTGTAATCCACTTTACGACGACCGGACGTGGTTCTTGTTGGCGTCGTCGTCATCGTCGTCGATGTTGACGTCGACATCGCAGTTCCCACTCACCAAATGCACACTAAAGAAACAGGAATTGCATGGCTTCAAATAGGACGTTGAATGCTTCAGAGTTACAAAAGCCTCGTGTAATTTCCATATGTTATGGGCTGACAAGGCAAAAAAAAAAAAAAAAAAAAGAGAGAGAGAGAAAACCCAGCAGTATTACATTGTAGGCACGGATGTATTAAATCCTTATAGCTGAAGAATATGCTAATCATGTATTCTCGTTAAGGGCTTTTATTTTTTTTAAATTTGAAAATAAGGCTCAAGAAATGACAGATACTAATATGATGTTCTAAACGAAAAACTAAACGGAATACTACATCTATATAAATTTGAAAAAATAAACATTTGGGTACAAATATCATATAACTATTAAACGAAATATGATGTAATAGTATTAAAAAAAAAATATTTTTTCTATATATTCTCTTCACCCTTGAGATTCTTGCGAGAACCAAGTTTTCATCTTGCCTTGAATGCTCCATTAAATTCACGTTAACTCAGCACTTTGCCAAAGAATTGTAAACATTGGAACTGCGTAAACGAAATGCTGCCGATTGTTGCGCACATTTTTACATAATGTTGACACAGAAAGACAAAGTGCTAATAGAAATAATAAACCAAGCAAGCGATCAAATTAAATCAATTAAAGTGCAGCCAAGGAAAGAATTCCTCTGATTGCCCCATGGCATTCAGCGATGCTCAGTGGCTTATGGGGGGCTGGTGATGGAGTGCTTTGGGGGGGGGGGGGGGAGTGCGGTGGCAGGTGCAGCAGCTACTGATGGAAAAGATAAATGTGAGATATCAAGAGTCGACTCTTGCACACACACACACACACACACACAGGCACAAGCAAAGATTGGCAGTTACAGTCCGGGGGAACCCACAAACGACATTTAATTGACAGTCACAATTTATGCAAACGGCTGCAGAAAAGTAAAAAAACATAAAAAATAAAATAAATAAACAAGTGCAGCGCTCTATGCAAGTCGTAATTGTGACTGTTCAGCGTGGAAATTGCTTTGACATGAGGCAAACAAATTCAAAATGTGGACAACAGGCAAATCATTTGCAATTGTCAAACTGAATGCAGAATTTATGCATAGAATTTGTGACGATTTGTTGCAAAAATTCAAATGGGTATATGAGGCGATGTAAATAACTATACTTTAGAATTTATGTGCATTTCAAAGATACAAAATGAAAGGAACATTCAATTTTATCAGTATTTTCTAGCATCAGATTACATCAGAAAATACGAATTTTATTAAAAAGTTACTCAAGCAATTTTTTATGTACATATATACCTATGTGTGTTATTTGTATATATATGTTAATTTTATTTTTATTAATTCTTCTAAATTTATAATATTTGAAATTTTTATCTACGAGTTTTACTTATGTTTGGACATTATAAGATCGTGATTTAAATTAAAAATGCATTGGATTATGTATTTTACATAAATATAAAATTGAAAGCCCGCAACGCTTAAATCTTTAAAGCATCGTAAACTTAGCCGATCCATAAAAGCTTTTAAAATAGCATTCATTTTAGTAAATGCCTGAGCTTACGCTATAATTTCTTATGTTAAATGCCGCTTTAATGATAATCGCTTTTATGCAGCAAACTGTAAATACCAAATGAATATGTAAGCCGCATGCTTAGCACACACTCATATATATATTTTTTGCCCGTTGTATTTTTCACAGATCTTCAATCGATTCGACGGCTCTTGGAACACGATGCCAGCGGCTCGGTTTGCCCCTCGTGCCGCATCTCCTTCGATAAGGGCAAGCGACGGAAACTGATCGACACCTGCGGACACGAACGCTGCTATTCCTGCATGTTCCGCAACGATCAGTGCCCCATGTGCATGAACAGCTCGCTGAAAGGTGAGTAGTATGCAGTAGTTGAGGAGTTGTATCCAGTATCTGCCGTATCTCATGGATACGCCATATATGGCGCACAAATATGTGTGTTGGCGCTCTTCAAGCGGCAGCCAACCCTCAAAAGCCGACTGCAAGGTGTTGTGCAGTGTGTTTTTATGTTTTATGCTTTTTGTTGCGCCTTTATCGCGGAATGCGCCATTTAGGCGTACATATATGTTACTTTTTATGATTTCCTTTCAATTTGTTCACAAAATACTTTAAAGAGGTAAAATATTTTCAAAATTACCGCAAATTACCGCTGCTTTACGATTTGCAGTTAAACATGTATTTAAAAGCTTTTTAGTCTGTTAAAGAGAAATGGATTTCTACATATTAACTTACAATATTAGCAGAGAATTGTTTTAAGAAAGCAAATAATAGTTTTCTGATGACACTAGATAACAGCCATATTGTATAGTTTAGCAAACCTAATTTTTCTGATACGCAGCGGGCTACATATGACGAAAAACTTTTTTTCATTTTGTAAAATTTAGTATATTTTTAGTATTGTTTCCAAATGTGAGCTGCGATTTTGATCATTAATCGAAAATGTTATTACTGATTTTAAAAAGTTAATGAATATCTCTAGCTATGAGTCATACGCAATTATAAATTTAAATCCTTGGTTTTGCAAACATTTTATTTTTTTCACAATTTTTTAACTCGATGGAAAGTCGGCTCTATCAGAAAAATTATATTTGGTAAACTATAAAAAAAATATATATATATTAAATTTTGCTACCTAGTGTAATTATAATACAAACTAAAGTTCTTAAAAGATTTTCGTTATTTTCAACTAAAATGATATGGTACTTCTGAACATAAAATAGATCGATACTTCACACAATTGGCAAGTACTCAGAGCTACCTGCTGACTCATCGCCCTACAACTCGTTCGAACTGTATCACTTAATTAGCTATGCTAATAAGCTACGGCCCCTGGGTACGGTCAAACTCAGGCACAAGTTGTACACTCCACAATCCCATCATCATAAATAAAATGCGAAGACAGAAACCACTTGCCAGATCATAAATTCACACAACACGACACGGACTGTACGATGGGCAGCTAGTTAATAAATTCAGCGGCAAGTTGGGCGTGCACAGTGGAGCCAATAGAAAATCATGTCAGCATTAACTAAAAACGGGCATAACTTTCAATTTTCATGGGCAATGGAGCAACGGTATGTTGCATTACGAACGCGCGCAGTCCGGTACTTTATGAAGTTAACCGACTACCCCGACGTAAACGTACTTTGCATGCCAAATAAAATACAGCCGTACACAATGCACACACACACACACACACACACGAACACACACCGCACAACACACAATTGGCATATAAATTGAACAACAAACGTTGCGACTTAGAATAACAAATGGAAATGTATTTTCTGGTATAGGCATACATAATAATATGGGCATTACGCCAAGTAGTTTCCACACGGGGGCACAACAGAGCGTGCGATCGATCAACCGACTGATCGATCAGCCGGGTGAAACCCAGTTGCATTTTTAACACGCGCTGCTATTTTTGATTTTCCTGCTGTCAACTTTTCATAAATCAGCTGTTATAAATTCAAATATTAATTTATTTAATTATTTTAGATAACATCTGTTACCATTTTGCAAAATTATTTCCATTTATATTTGAATTTAGAATAGTTATTTTCCTTTACATTCATTCATTTAATTTGTCTTGAATATACTCGATAGCAAAAAAAAAGTTTATAATTTTTATTTGCAACATATAATTAAATGAATTGGCAAACTTTTTATAAATTACGAATACAACCTAATTACACTGGGTTTATTTTCAATCTCTAAATAGTTGATTAAAAACTTTAAACTCTTGAACTTTAATTACCAAAGATGGCTTGTTTATATACTTAAGACTCAGTAATTGAAATAATAAAAGTTAACCTTAATAAACGATAATTATGCACTCTGCCATTAAATCTCAAATACCTCTTGGACTATTGCAACAGCGGCGTTTGCCAGACTAATGTGAGCTCGTCTTAAAATATATAAAAACGCAATTAAGCTAAACTTTTTGCACATTTTCTGCAATTAAAATGCTGATTGCTTTCTTTAAATGTTGTTGCCTTGATTACTTACATTTATCTATCATTTTCTTTCACATATGTACTATATTCACCCCTCTCTCTTTCTCCAGATGTTGATGGCGCCAATGCTCAGGGCTATGACACCGGCATCGGTGGCTCCACATCGACGATTGTCAGTCCGTTGGGTTCGCCGCAGCCGCAGCTGAGATCCCATGCGCAGCGCAACGCGGCTCTGGGACGCTATATGCAGGTGAGTGCGTACTTTGAGATACAAAGATACAAATGAGCGTGCGTGTGTGTGTGTGTGCGGAGGCGCATTAGATGCGTGGCGATTGGGCATTTGTCTTCGTGTTTGCCTTAACGACTACTTGATTGCACTGAGCGACCGGGCATAATAGAAATGAAAATACAATACTGGAAGAAGCAGCAGAAGAATCACGCCACAAAGCGAACGCAACGAAAGTTCAGTTCAGTTTCTGTAACTGTCCAAAAAAGACTTTGTTATTACCCGACGCTCATTTCCGCTCATCTTCATATATGGCGAGGCGCCTCTTTTATCTGCCAGTTAACTTTTTATCCGTTATGTTTTAACACATTTGTTCGCCCCAATGGGGCGCAATGTGGGCGAGGCGTCGCCGCCTAAGCACCGTTAATTGGCCATTGTGTGGGGACCGAAGTCGCATTAAAGCGCATTATTGAACCAGCTCGTAAAACGTTTGATTCGCTTTTAATCAAGCCATAAGCGAGTGTTAAACAATTTGTTTTACGATAATGCTGTATGATTGTTCTGATTCTGATTTGCATATATTATACTTTTCTGGGTGGCATTAAAGCGGTTCTATAAACCGTAAACATGGGCTAGTTCAAGTGTTCTTTTATTACTGAATTACCAATCAACTATATCAGAATAAATGTAGGACATAAAAATATTCTATTTGGTTATCGTATTAGTTGAGTTCTTTGAACCACTTTTTTCCGTCTAGTGTCAAATTGAAAAGCAAACATAATAATAACATTATTGATATTACAAATTTGCAAGCAACTTAAAAAAAAATATAATTTTTATCTTGATTTTTATAGTCGTTTCAAACTACCTTTCAAAATATTCGTATAGCATAAATGAAAGAGCTCTGTCAAGTGAAAAAGAAAGACAAAACAAGAAATAGAAACCAGCTCTCGCAAGCACTTGAGACAATTTGTAACTTTCGCAGCCAGAGTAGCTGAAATCTTAAAGAAAATAATTAGAAATCAATTTACACGTCGGATTTGGATTTTTATATTATTATTTTTGTTTCTCCATTTTTCGTGTGTGTGTGTGTTTTTTTTTTGTAATTGTTTGTTTTGCTGTCCTTTTGACTGTCGGCTCAAAGTCCGCAGCTACTCGGTACGTCCAATGTCCACGTCATGTCCAACATTTGGCACATTTTATGTTTGCTTATGCGAGCATTAACAGTCTTAAGTGAAATCCCATGTCACGTGTCAGAGAGCGCAACACGAGGCTGAAAATTGAAATCAATTGGGAATCGCCGCAGTGAAATAAATATCAAGTCGAATGTTCATGTTCATAAATATGCTGCGAAAAGTAAAACAGTTTTTGGGCTGGCTGGCTGGCTGGCTGGCTGGCTGATGGCTTAGAAAGCAGAAGAAGAAGACACTGCCAGCTTGGATGGGGTGAGCTGGAGAGCTGTCAGCTCGTCCGGCAGCGGCACTTGAGGCGACTCCGAGTCGACTTGAGGCAACTGCCTGCAATGCCTGACCCAATTTCCCGTCTTTGTGGCACCAACAGCAACGGCAGCAGCAGCATCCACAGCTACATCTTAGCAGCCAGCGCAAAAAGCCAACTGTCAGTTAAGCCATTTGACAGTCGCTTTTGCGATACACAAGCGCAGATATGAGATACGACTGGCGGCTGTACGAGTAGGAATACGAATATACGAAACGAATACGAATACGAATACGAATACGTATACGTCTACGACTAAGAGTAATCGTATCTCTCTAGCTACCATCCAGCCTGGCCTGGTTATCTGTGCCGGCGATCTGCTCCAGCGTCTGGCGGCGCCCCGCCAATTGAATCTTTTGCGCCGTTTTGGCGTATTTAAAGTGACATTCGCTGACAGTCGACCCGCAACTCCCGATGCTCCTGCTGCCAAGATGCTGCGATACAATGCAGCTGATCCCGCCGTGCAGGAAGAGACATTGCGGTCCAAATCAAATTAAATTAATTACGTGGAAAGTGATTGCTGTAATTGTTTTGTAGATCTAAAACTATGGCTTGTTGGCAGCGCTCACATAACAGACAGTTGACCTTTTGCCAATTACGAAACCCCTGAATTCGTCATGCGCTATTCACGTCTTTTTGGAGTAACTAAATCGATCGTTTCTTATCAAATCAAACTTGAAAATGCTTAAATCAATATTTTTATGACAATTTTATCTAGCTCATTTATATTTATGATATGCTCAATATAAAATATATTTTATAATATATTTTTATTTTTTCTTTAACCTAAGACATATTCCATTCTGTTTTGATATTGGCTTTATAGACTATGCTGATACAGACAAGTACTTCAAAGCAATAAGTTAGTTCGATTTAGATTTTTCTGGGATACAGAGTATTTGTTACTCAGCTTTTTTTCAATTTCTGCTTTTATAGCCTATAGTCAAATGTCTTTGAGGCGCCTGAAACTCATGCCAATTTTTCAACAATGCCCGCATTTGTTTGCCGGCTATGTAATGAAGTGGGAACTGAACAACAGCTGAATTTCACACTGTTTCATGGAGTATATAATATGCGAGTTAAGCCATAAAATGTCTGACACCTCTCGCAGTCCATAAACAGAATACAATTAGATCTATGCACAACAAGTCAAATAGAGACGGAATAAAAAGAAACTTTCCTTTCGAGTTGATTTGACTCGATTTGATTTGATGATGCGCCCGGAAAAAGTTGCTCATTGCCGGCAATTGAATTGAATTGAGTTTATGGCCGACCATAAGGAGAACGCGGCCCGACTCAATGACTTATCATTGTCTCCGTGGCCAAGTGGAGCAACAGGCTGGCCACGCTAACTGGCCGGTTGACTAGCTTTTCTCCTTATACGAGATATGGTTACGGTTATATCGGAAGTGTGTCAGTGATTGGCTGAGCAGCTAACCAGCAAGCACTTTACATAACTTTAACTACGAGTATCTGCGAGTAACTGCAACTATCTGCAACTATCTGCAAGTATCTCCGAGTATCTGCAACTAGCTATCGCAGGCGAAACCAGAAGTCGTTTAAGCAATTACAACTCTGCCGTGTGGACTCGTGGAGTCAGTGGGGCGTGTTTCGCTGAGAACTGTCATTAGATTAAGTGGCAGCTCACTGCGGCGGCCACAGTGGTTATCCTCTGGCTAATTATCGTTTGGAAATCGTGTTATTAGTAGCTGCACCACCAAAAAAAAAAAAAACAAGTGAGAACGTTGCAGTCGGGTATAGCCGACAGCGCAATACTCGTTCACAGTGCTGCATGTTTTCGACACTAATTGTGACTCAGGCGAGAGGACAAATAATTACCAAAATGCCCTCACATGATTTTTGATAAGAATTTGAATCAATTTTAAAAATGATGAAAATATAAATTTGATGAACAAATGGGGAGCACATTTTTATTTTATTTTCAGTAATGCATACATTTGAAATGCAGATTTAATTTAGAGGTGAAAAAGCCATCGAACATGAAAATCGGTTCATGTGGGAGCTATTGATTTTTGACAATTTTGATCTCTTTGCTAAATTTGGTCTGTCTTGTCCGACAGCAAGGCGGACATTGGAAAAACCGAATATACTCTTTTAACTTCGTGAGCGACTACAAAAAAAGAAACAGAAAATAACCACCAGTATCTCAAAGTTTGTGATTGACACGCGCAGGCGACAAATCAACTTGCAAAATGTTGTTTGCCTTTTGATTCAAATTCAAATCGTTTGCATTAAAAATGCCATAAAAGTCGCTCGCGAAACCATTTTGGCCACATTCGAAAGCAAAACCCTGGCGATTTTTATCTCGCATGCAATTTATTTTTGGTCTGTGCGCCGTCTAATTGTCATCGCTGGCAACAACAGCAACAACAGCAACAACAACAAATATGGCGTTAATTATCCCACTATTTCGATAGCATCACGTAGCCATGATTAACACAAAAAGCGCAATCAATCAAACGCAGCGCTTAGAGCTGTATCTTTTACTCGGAGGTATGCGAAACATTGTAATTGGTATTCGAATTGAATTGCCGCAGTTGTTTCTCGATTTCGGAAGATTTATATTACCTATGCGAGTGTGACACCTGCGCGATCTCGGCCAGCGAGGAATTGACACCTTTTTTTACTCCGGGCCAACCGCTGTGCAATTAATCACTTGTGACTTCTCCAGACTTTATTAGCTACGACTATGATTTTGAAGGATTTTCCAACTTTTATATAGAGGCTATTAAGAGACTGAAGAGACTGAAATGTTGTTGAATTTGAAAATTGTATTAAATTGTGTAAGTTGTCAATATAGGTTTTAGACCTCAAGTGGTAGATAATGAGCCTGACTTACCCATCCGATAGCCACAATTTACCAAACATGAGCTATACTCCATTTCTATTTATTAACTGATGCACTTTCACTTCACTATATAATCCGCAGCAATAACAATAACTGCAATCAAGCACAAATACGAGCAATTTGGGTTTAATCAATCACAATATTGAGTACTGAACAAGCGGGTGATCAGTGATCAGTGCACGATCAGAAATGTGTTGAAATGTGCGCGCGACTTGCGGGCGACAAAAACAGCGCGAGTATTTGCAGCGCCACCTGCTGGCCGGCATGTGTGGCCCTCTAATTAACACGACAACTGGCAATTTATCAATTTTATCGATAGAACCTCGAAAACAATAAGCGTCCACTAAACTGCACGCTAATTAGCCACAGTGCCTGCAAAGTAATTGTGACCAGGCCAATTGCAAATGGATAACCCCGTCGGGCAACTGTCGATCGCGTTGCTCCCCCCGCTGCTCCCCCTCCCCCCCCCTGCTCCCCGCTAACCGCCTCTAATTGCCAGCTGCGAGTTGTTTATGCTAGCCACAATATGCCGTTGTTGTTGTTGTTGTTGTTTTGCATATAACTCGCATGCACTATGCAAATGAACTAAGCGCTACGATAAATATCGGCATTCGCACAGTCTCCGGTGTATGTCTACTTACTGCCCCTCCCCCCGCTCGGCCCCTTCGATTGTTGCCAGTTGTGGGTCGCTAATAAACGTAAATTGTTGAAAATTGTTTATTAAGTAGCGCAAAATATGGCTACCTGTCGCAATTGTTTTTTGACTTTTATATCTATTTTATTTAGCCAGCCCAAGGAGTCTAATCGCAATATATTGCGGAATTACTTAAGAATATTACCTAGTTTGTGTTTCTTTTATTTACTATATATTTATAAAATCTTTTCACATACGTTTCTCGTTTAAAATGCCTTACGTATACTTAATAATTGTACGTATATAGATTATTATCGGAGTTTTGAAGCCAGCTATATAGTTATTAATTTTGCTTAATTCGCTTGCCTTGACTATTTCCACAGCTGTTGCAAAAGCTTATCCGCAATTATTAAAAACGCTTTTCAATTTATATCGAATAACTATTTAAAAGCGCATTCGTTCAAAATTAATTTGCGGGGCTGCGCAAAAACAAAAATCAAACACACCCACCTCAAATTGACTTTAATTAACTTCGGCTTAGCTCATAATTAATAAAAGTTTTTTTTTTCCTTTTTAAAATAAAGGGGCATGTGCATATACGTATTTATGTATGTGCCAGCCCGCATGTGAATTTAAAGCAAATTACACGGCTTATCTTTATTGGCCCAAATTTCAATTTGCCAACAAGTAAATTAAAGCCTGCCATGGAAATGCAATTAAAGATAAAAACAAAAGCCACCAGCGGACCACTCAAAAACCCACAACCAAAAGCATTACTTTACACTATATAAAAAGAAAGTTGAACTGCAAAAGTCGAAGCCAACTCGAGGAAAGGACTGAAAACAGTCCAAATGACATCAGGGCAGCATCCACATGTCAGCGCAAGATGAAAACATAAGCTTTATTATGTAAAACACATATAAAATTGCGAAGAGCAAAAATATATATATATATATATATATACTATATAGATATATTTCAAAAATTAATCATTTGGTGGAGCGCAGCAGATGAAACACACCTACAAAAAAACAAAAACAAAAACAAAAAAACTGGGCAGGGCAGCACGAGTTTTGACTGAAATTAATTTGCCTGCCCTGAAAGATGGATGGTAACTTGGCGAAAGGTGTCTTTGGTTGGTCCCCGAGGGGCCAGTTGGACGCAGAGGAAGTGCAAAAAAGCATAAAATATGCTGACACCTTTAGATGAATGTACGCGATAAGACCAGGGGCTCTACTTGTAAAAGAGGCACATACATTATTGAAAGCGCACTACGTACGTTAAGAAACTTACCGCTGAGATACAAAGCAAAGTGAAGTAAACGTTAGAAGTGTCGAGAAATCATTTTAAATGATCGATTTAATATATTTAATTTAATTTTAAATTCAAGCAAAAACAAATCGCCAGCACTCGAATACACTTCCCTTCCCTTTGCTCAACTCTCCTCCCAACCCCCTTTTCCACCTTTCGTGCACTAATTAATATGTAACTCGCTTAGCGTTTGCTGATTGAAACTTTACGAAATATTTTCCGTTTGATTGATTGAAAAGAAAAGGTGCCGACAAATGGCTCACAAGCGTTTTTATTGTTTATCACCAACGGGCAAGGAAAAATCAAAGAAATTTTACGCACTTTGTTGTTGTTTATAAGCCCTACTTCAAACTGTAGGAAAATGTAACGCCGCGTGATCAACACAAATTTTGATAGCCCACCCCCCCCCCCCACAAGCCCCCCTTCGAATTTGTTTTTATCACCGCTAAACTTTGTTTTGTGGGCTTTCACTTTTTAGGCCCAGTTAAAGCAAACAAAACTGTTGCCGAGGGTTTTTGTGTTGGGCTTAAAAGCTGGGCGAAGGTTTCGCATTTTGTTGATTAACAATTTTGTTGTTGTTTACTTTGGTTTGATTGGACTTTGGGTCTATGGGGTCTTGAGGTTGCGAGCAGTTTAAATATGACGTAATTTAGGTTAAGTTAATGGTGATAATGAAGTGGACTATGAATGGAATTCTTGAATGTGTTAAATAGCTATCGATCGAGCCTTAGATGAGCCAAACCAAAATATGAATTCAAAAGAAAGATTTGCGGAATAAAACATAACTAAGCCCTTGCATTTACCCACCTGACTGTTCACCTCTTTCCCATTTGAGCTAAGCGCACTTTTACAACTTCACGCTAAAGAGAATCTTAATGTAGAACAAAGCGTACAGGCCCTTGGTTTTCTAACCATGACCATAAGTCAATTGTAAAACTCTCACCAACAATTGCAACTTAAGAGATTAGTTACGCTTTAAACTAAGTTGAAGTGCCTGAACCCGGTCAATGGGGCCTCAGAGTGCGGTGCACTCATATATAGTTATGACTATACGCTTTGGTAAATTTTTTGGCATGCCAGGCACGTTTTACACTCACTGCACACACACACACACACACACACACACTTGATGAGATGCATAGTGCAGAAAAGAAACCCAACAGGGTCATAAATGCACTGGCCGCGGCATTAGAAAGCTGCCACAGAGCGAACGGGATTGGGATTGGGAATGGATATGGATATGGGTATGGGTATGGGTATGGGTATAGGAATGGGTATGGGAATGGCCGGTGCAATGGATTTTATGCTCAGCCTGTTCTCGTTACGTGCATGACTCATGAGTGCACCATGAGTGCAAGATTCGGTGCGAGCTTCAGTCTGTCTGTCTGTCTGTCTGTCTATGAAATGCATTTCACTTTCTTGGAAATCAATAACTCTGCCCAATTTGTGCCGCACTTCACACACACTCTCACGATCCAATCAAACGAGAAATGCTTAACAAGCAACCAGCCCGCTGACTCGATGACCGACTTGGCCCAAACCCCACTTAAACTTAATTAAACAGACAGCCGCGGAGCCGAACAGCAACCAAATAACAATTGTCGAAATGACCCAAAGAAATCTGTTGATTAACGAAAAGCGTTAAAAGCTACACCTCACATATTAACCGATGAAAGAAATTTGAGAGAAAAAAAAAACTCGAAATAACTGCAGCAGTCGCTAGGGAAATAATTTCTATTTAAAGCGTAATTTTACAATTTTACAAGTGCGTAAGTATTAGTGAGCTTTTAAAAGCTCTGCATTCGCGTCCTGCATTTAGATGTCCTGGCTGCATTCATCCGATCCGACTGTGTGAAAGCACAAGTGTTTCCTTCTGCATAAAAACTGTGATTGTTAGTCGATTTGATATATGATATTTAAATAGCAGATAGCGCTGGGCTTGTTAACTTTCGAAAATGCCAAAAATAAATAAGTGAATAACAACTTAATTTCACTTGGTTAGCAAATGCGTTTTTAGCATACACAGTCAAATACATTTTTCTCACCCATTTCACCTGGTCCGCCAACCTGTTAATCCCTCTCCTTCACTCTCTCTCTAGCTGTCTCTTTTGCTTACTGTATCTAGTATTTATCTGGGATGTCTTGTTTATCTGTTTTGTGGTCTTTTGGCTTGGCATGCGAGCCGCTTCCTCAAATATAAATCGCACGGCATTTGCATGTTGAGAAACAATTTCTCAGGCCTTGTTGTTGCCTGTTTGTTGGCTTTAACGCTTAGGAGGCCGCCTTTGATATATGCCACATGACGATGGTCATAATATTTTTGCGCAATTCGGTTGTCGTCGGGCAGCTTTTTAACTCAATTTATCGATCGTTAAATTAATGCATTAAATTTTTTCTATCCGTTTTTTTTTCTTTTTTGGCTAACCAAAACGCGATTTGGCCATGTTTAATGCCCCACTGTGCACATTTCTTGCCAGCTAGCCTGCCAATTGATTCATTTCTCGTGTCCGCAGCCAACACAAAATCCACAGCCCGGCAATTAATTATGAATAAAACGTACTCACCTCTACTTAAATCAAGTAACCTCATATTTTCCCACTGTTTTCGCCGCTTATCGCAGCTGGCATTTGAAAAGCTGCGAGTTTATCAGCGACTGCTTTGATTTACACTCTGCTTATTTACCCAACTGATTAATCTGCGAAGGCACTTTTACTGGCCTCGTCCCTATTGTTTATCGTTTTATTAGTGTCTCTCTTGCATCTGCTAAAGCGAGGGCTGACTGTATTGAGTGCATCACTTTTTATGATATTTGTCATTTAACAACGCCTTCACATTTTCTCTATAGCATGTGAACTATTTTCTTTTAATTGCATTTTACTGTGGGAGGAAATGGTTTAAGAATATTTAATAGTAATTAAATAATTAGATTAGATTCAGACTAAGACCTTTGAAGAAATGACAATATCACTTTTTATGATATTTGTAAATCGACGCCTTTATATTTTTGTATAGCATTTGAAATATTTTCTTTTAATTGCATTTTAATGGTGGGAGTTCATAAGATTAACACTTTTGATGAAAAAGGTCAGCTATATAAAGCATACAATTTCCTAATTCAATTCATTTCAATTTATGAGAATTGCATAGAAGGGCAATGCAGGAAATATGTGCTTTCAGTTAATGATAAGCAGATCTCGCATGTTTATTACGTTTTTTGTAAGCTAACAGGTTGTCAAAGGCTTATTGATTGCCCTGTTCAAGTTTTGTCGCATTTCTGTAGCAGTAACTTATTTACATGTATCGCATGAATCGAATACACTCATTAGCATTCATTATTCAAAAGCAAACAAAGTCATTTAAATGCCTGCTTAGCGATATCTATAGCTATCGGCTGCAATATATATATATATCTACAATTACCTACTTGCGAGTAGGCCAAGCCCAAGTCCATCAACTAGGCTAAGCTCAATTTCAAGCACCTGAAACCAACCGCTAGCCAGCAGCATTGATATGGCCACAATTCTGCCTTGATTGCGATACTAAAAAAAAAAAATGAGAATAAATAAGAAACAAAAAATATGTTTTAATAATGTTCGCTCCAAATGATTTGGCAATCGAAATTTGATACAACGAGCGAGTCGAGTGCATAAATTACCAGGCTAAACGCAAGTAATTCTCATAAAAAACAAATGCACAGAATGCACGAGTACGATTACGATTACGAGTACGAGTGCGGGTCTGGCTACGGCTACACCAATGGGTACTCAGATTGCAGCACCCCACTAATGCTGGGGTCCCCGCTTCACTCCGCGCAGAAGTCCATAATACGCGGTCAAAACGCGGCCAACACACAATGGCCCCAAAATGGCAAATGGCGGCAGCCAAAGAGCCAAGTTTTGGGCACCAAACTTCGGGGACACGGGGGTTACGCGTGTTGAGCAACGAACGCGACGATTTTCCATTAAATGCAAATGCGAAACAAACTGTGGGCGGTTTGTGCGCGCGACTCGCAGGCGACAAAAGTCGCGCGCGCGTTTTTCCCGCGATTTGGCAAAGATGCAAAGATGGGTTTTGGCTCGCAGGTGCATTCGATTCCAGATGGGCATTGCTTAAAGGTTGATGTAAATTAAATGAGCTAAAGCTTCATTCGGCATGCTATCTCACTTAGTTAAAGCGCATTTACAATTTTTGTTGTAAGCGATAAATGTGTCCGCACCAAGAGTCTCGTGCATTTGGCGCGTTTTTCATCGTCTTTTGTTGCCCATTTCAACGGTTTTCATTTTCATTGCCTCTGCAACTATTTTTATGACATTTAAACAATTATTTTCGAACACAGGCAAACAGTTGTTCAAATATCAGTTTGTACGGCTGCTGGCCAAGCCCAGCCAAATGGCGGCCAAGTCGTTGCCTCGGCTGGTGTCAACATGTCTGAGACCGCCAGGCGCTGCGCTGACGTTGCCGCCAATTGTGGGAGTTGTTGTTGTTGTTGCTGTTGCTGTTGCAGTTATTGCTGTTCTTGCAACGCCCCGCGGCGTAACAAGCTAGTCATGTATATACCCTTGCCGGCGGTATTATTATATTGTCACGTAATATGCAACCGATCCCATAAGCTGTATTTTGTTTTATTTTGGTCTAGTTGAGGATCTGCGTCTGTTTATGTCCAACAGCACTACACTCGGAGAAAAACCACTGTCAATATCAAATAAATAAAATTAAAATAAAATAATAAACACTTCAAGAACGTTATTAACATATTACCTCAATATCATACTAAAATCAAATGCCCAATCTTATATATTTTCTTGCAGAACTTTGCTTTTATTTATGCAACAAAAACGGCCAAGTTCTTAAGTTGAAAATGATTCTCAAATTACGAATATCTAAACAAAATGTTTTTTTTTTTAATTTTAATTCGTTTTTCTTCGAGTGTCGCTTGAGATCATCTGCCATAATTTTGATTATGATTATATTACCATATCGTAGATTACTACCACTGCAAGGGTATTTTATCTTCGGCAAGCCAAATTTTTGCAATATTTGGGTTTTCGAGCTTTTTGATTTTTTTTGCCGGATTTTTCATATTTTGCAGCCGCCTAGAAACTTGCCAAAAAATTATTATGAACCTGTTGCTGTTGTTGTTAGTTTTGTTGCCTGCTGCTTGTCGCTGGCAGCTCGTTGTCTGGCTTGTCTGAAAATCGAATTCTTGAATGAACCATTAATCTTGTTGCCAGCTCTGGCCGCAGCCGGACCCCGAGCCGATCATTAAATGGCTGCAGTAATTGCATTGCGGCTGCAGCTTCAGGTTTTGCCTCTGTTTCGATTTAGCTTATTTTTCCTCCTTTTTTTTTCTGAGTAAATTAATGCGGGTTTGTCATATTACAATTACGTCGCCCGGCTGGCATTACACCTGCGCCTTAATGCGACGACCCCTTGGGGGCTCCAAGCCCAATTGGTTCTACTCGACATTTTGTGTGAAAGGTTGTCGCAGTCGGCTTTGTCTTAAGGTTAGCTGAGGGGGACGGGGGCTCTGAGGGGGGCTCTGCACTGGGCGCAGCTCACAGTTTTTTTTATTTATTAAATATTATTGACTTAGGGCTTGGTAGATATAAAAAATAATAATAAATAAAATAAAATTTGTGGTTCTATAATTGTTTCTAATATTTTAAGATGGCATTATTATTGTTATTTTTTAACACATTATAACACATTGACTTTTTTTATATTTCAAAAAAGTTATTTGATTTACTATTATTTTTAAAAACAATTTTACTTTGAGTATCATGTTAAGGCACTAAAGAGGGGCGATATATTTTTTCATTGCGAATCCCTGGTTCAATGATCTGATGATCTGCGGTTAATGCAGATCATAGTGTGCTGCAGCATTCCAACACCTCTCACTCGCATTCGTACGAGTATTTATGATGATAATACAATCTCCCAGCGGCAACAAATTGTGTGTTGTAGGAAAGTGAAAATCAGTTTTTTTTTTTTAAAGCGCTGTTGGACAAGACATAGAAATTTCAATTTCCAATGCAGTGGCAGGCATAATTTGTTAATTAATTTCCAAGCAACAACTTAATCAAAATGATGTGGCCAATTAAAAAGCCACCGCGGGGATGCCAGCGCGATAAGACAGAGACAGAGCGAAAGAGAGAGAGAGGGGGCGAGAAGAAAAGCCAGACCTCGAGCATTGCGAACTAGTTTAAAGAAAGGCTTTCTTCGCTGCGGCGAGGCGAGGCGAAACGAATCGAAGCCGATCGAAACGAACCGGAACTTAATTACTCCAACTGCGGATCGATAGGTCATTTGTCTAGCCCGTGGGGGGAACATTTGATGCACAATTTTATTGGCCGATGCTGCGAAGCTCAACACATCACGAGATGCGAGGCGAGGCGAGGCGAGGCGATTAAAGCGGACGGCCGACGCAGACAGCGCCAGGTAGACGCACGTTCAGGTGGGACACACATCTGCAGATACTATTCGCCCCGGGACTGCAGACAGCCGGTGGGCAGAGAGCACCACCAACGGCCACTTAGAAGCGCACATCATGCATTCTGCGGCATCCGCAGCGGAAGTGGGTAAAACGACACGTTTTGCCAGCATCCGTGGGAGTTGACGTCGAAGCATCCTCCGTTCGAGAACTATGCAAAAAAGCTGTTTGCAACTGCTTTTTTATGCGCCAGAAGAAACGTTGCCCCATCGCCTCTTCTCTTGAGAAAGATAGAAAAGCGGCTTGTGTCTAGAACCAGCAACTTTGTAGTGTACACCGACTGCGCCATACTCTGCTTGCAGCTGAAAACATTATCTTAATAACTGATCGCAAAACTCTTTTACACTATAAATACGTTCTTAAAAAATTCGTGGAAAAAATATATGAGCTATTTTTGCTAAGCTTATTAAATATATATTTATATTTTTATAACATTTTATTGCTTTTCTGAATATAAACGCATATAAACATATTACCATCATATTATCATATAAATAATATGATCATATTGTCATCATTCATAATTTCACAAAATTATTTCTTTATTATTATCAATATTACCCATTCTTATAGAATAGAATATTTAGAATGGTGTAGAAAATTTCATCTTCTTAAAGTGTGTTATTTAAAAAAAAAAAAGAGGATCGGCTGTAGATATATTTCTGGCTCCATATTTCAAGGATACTTGTGTCTCGATCTTAGCATCATATCATTAGAAATCCAGAATATACAAAAATTGATTTTAATTACAAAAAGACAATACTTTTCGAACAGAGTATATATAAACTATAGTATTTAGTGGAGGTCAGGCATTAACTGCGAGCGTCTGATCACGCAGAGCCCTCTCACTTATCTGCAAGGTTTCAATTAAATCGCTTACAATCCTAAACAAAGCTTAGCCAGCGCAAAGGGGGAAACAAAATTGATCCTCGTCGAGACTGAGGCCTCACCTGCCTCCGGAGCTGGCCAGAGCTGGCCTGTCAATTAAAGTACCCCGTGCCGAAACTAACCAATTTCAACTTATTATCCCACACAATGCAAAGGCAGCAAGGAACGGGTTCTGGTCACGTTTTGGTCCAGCGCAGGCTGCCCCAAAGCAGCAGGCAAAAATCCAAATAAATACAAAGCCAACGCAGACACAAAATGATTTGCGGTTCATTAAGACGCGAAGCCCCCAGACAGACAGCGGACAGCGGACAGAAGACAGCGGACTGCAGACTGGAGATTGGAGACTGCGTCTACGATGACTAAGGCACTGGCACTGGTCACTAAATACACTTGACAGTTGCTGCATTTGAGTGAAATGGACTTTTGGCTTTTTGGTTGTCCCGGCCAACGCAGACGTCGCCCGATAAGGCGTAGACACTGGACACATTTGCCTGGAGCTCACGATTAACGCCAACAGCTCCGCCAGCTAATCGGACAGATCGCGACAGACGGGCCACGGGGCAGACACAATTAATATGATGCAGCCAATGCTGCCACGACCATCATGATGACGATGTTGATGATGATGTTCGCGCTGATCTCGCCGATAATGATGATGTTCGCATTGCTGCACGGGCTGCCACAAAGTGGATTCCAGCCGATCGTCAAAGTAGGAAGTCGAACAAGCTTTCGCAGCCGAGTAGGCCGCGATGAGCGTAACATGATATAAGGACTAGCGCAAGAACACAAGTGTGGGCCGGCACCTCGGGATCAGGTTGAAATAGCCACGGCGGAGCCAAGTAGAGCGCTGATAGAGCCGTCCGAAGAGCACCCAGAAGCAGGCAGGGGCGAACTTAAGGACCGCAAAGTAAAGTACAATTTTGCACCAGACAGTGGCATGGACAGGATTCTATTTTAAAGGAAAAAAAAGAGAATTTCTTATCATTCTATATCATGCGGGCACATCTGAATATATATATTATTATGTAACCCAAGTTGTAAGCTATATTAATATGGCGCATGAAGAGTAGATATTATATTTTATTTATTGGATTAATATATATAGTAATAGAAAAGGTATCTGTCTAAGGGCATTTAAAATATCCACAAGTCAATAAGACCAGAAACAAACGAAGATGTAATATTATTTAAAAACATCAAAATCAGTTCGAGCAACAGATTCAAATCTATTTTAAGGGTTTTCTTTTATAAGCATCGTTTTTAGTTCTTTTTAATTTAATTTATATAGGGAATAAATTTATGTAAAGTATAAAATCTATCGTAAGATTTAAAAAATGACAGTCGACAATGACAGATATTTCATACAAAATACTCACTCCGATAGTTCCTATGGAAGCTGTATGATATAGTTGTTCGATAAGGTTCACTTCGACATATGAAGTCATTTTTGACATGCAGACAGATTAAACTTTTGCGAACTACTAAAAATATTCAGAAGTGAAAAGAGTAAATTGGCTTTGTGAAATATATCAATATATAGTGGATTAATGTAGAAACAATCAACCAAGTCGCAAACCTTTGTTGGGCTTTATTAGAAATTGGCGTTGATTTAGGTTGGGTTATTGGATAACTTAAGTCGAATTTTGGCACATCATAAACTAAAGGTTCGTGTCGATGCTATCTGATTAGGTGTTAATTGTGGCCACGCAGAGGCAACTTATTGCTTGGTACTCGATTATTAATTTCAATTTTAATTTAATTTAGAAACAACCCAAGTCACAAATCTGCTCATTTTTATTAGAATTATTAGATAACTTCACTTCAAAGGTTCGTGTCGATGATAACTGATTGGGTGTTAATTGTTTAGGTTGTTTATACTCGTTTATTATTATTACGGGTTGTACTTTATTAGGTTATGCATATTCGATGTCAGTTCGGACATGTTTGTTGCATCTTTCAAGACAGAACCGTAATGCCCGCTGCAAGGGTAGGCTGACCTCTTCACCGATCTGACAACACAGCTGCTTCGGCGTTTCTCACTCTCGCTCGCCCTGCAGTTGCTCCGTGCCCCAAACTCGCGTTAGCTTTCGCCTTTCCCTGCGAGCGCCCGGGCCCACTCCCCGGCGCGTGGATCACTCATAGACACTCGTCAGACGATGCATGTATATGACTAATCAATGCGCAACGCCTTTCTATTCAGCGCTCGCATTCTGCCTGGGCCTGGCCTGGTCGTTTGGGGCATGTTTTGATATTTGCGAGTCGCCTGGAACTTTCATCATTGATAAGCCATTGAGCACATACTAGTTATTGACTCCGACGTTTGCCTGTCCGAGTAGAAAATAGTAATAATGAAAAAGCCAACTCAACTCATGTTTCTTCATTCACATTGCAGCAGCATCGGCAGGAGTCGCAGTCGCCGGATTATCACCGTTATGCGAGCATTGGCAAATTGCCCCGTGCGGCAAGCAATGGAAATGGCAACGGCCATGGCAATGGCAATGGCTTCGCCGCCAACACACACACACACACCGTCACCGTCGACATACATCACCACAATGGGCCTGGCAAGCTGCAAGCAGCCAGCAACAGCAACAACAACAGCAACAACATCAGCTGCAACGGCAACGGCAACGGCAACGCCAACAACAACAGCAACAGCAACAACAACATTTTGCACTTGCAGTACGCCGATCTGAATGCAACGCCGTCATTTGCCACGCCGCCAACGCGTCGGCGATTCTTTAATCACAAGAATCTGCGCAGCGCCCTCACCGGACACCGACGCACTGCCTCCAACGGGGGCTGTCCGCTCGACACCGCGTCGATTCTATCGGGCGGTAAGTACCAGCCATATACGAAACAAAACTATCTGTATATACCCTCTGAGAGAAAACCCGAGAAGTCGTACTTAAGCAGCAATTTTCTTGAAATTCATAAATGAATAAATTATACATAAATCTTTCTTGCTTTCATTAAAAACGTTTTACGTTTCTTTCAATTGCCAACAAATTCTTGTTATAAATATTTTGTATTTATATTAAGAATTTTGTTCCTTTTTTTTGCAACAATAATTAAATAATAAAATAATAAATAAATAAATCTCCATCTGAGAAACTTTCTTGCTTTTATTAAAAGCGTTTTACGTTTCTTTCAATTGCCAACAAATTCTTGTTATAAATATTTTGTATTTATATTAAGAATTTTGTTCCTTTTTTTGCAACAATAATTAAATAATAAAATAATAAATTAATCTCCATCTAAGAAACTTTCTTGCTTTCATTAAAAGCGTTTTACGTTTCTTTCAATTTCCAACAAATTCTTGTAATGAATATTTTGTATTTATTTTAAGAATTTTGTTCCTTTTTTTTGCAACATTTATTAAATAATTACATAAATAAATAAATCTCCATCTGAGAAACTTTCTTGCTTTCATTAAAAGCGTTTTACGTTTCTTTCAATTGCCAACAAATTCTTGTAATGAATATTTTGTATTTATTTTAAGAATTTTGTTCCTTTTTTTTGCAACATTTATTAAATAATTACATAAATAAATAAATCTCCATCTGAAATACTTTCTTGCTTTTATTAAAAGCGTTTTACGTTTCTTTCAATTGCCAAAAAATTGTTATGAATATTTTGTATTTATGTTAAGAATCCTGTTCCATTTTTGGAACATTAACATAATCATTAAATTAAAAAATAAATAAATCTCCATCTAAGAAACCTTTTTACATTCACTAGAAACATTTTACGTTTCTTTCAATTGCCAAAATTCTTGTTATATACATTTTGTATTTATTTGAAGAATCCTGTTCCTTTTTTTGGCACATTAATTACAACATAAATTCATACTTCATTTTAATATATTCAAAAAGTAAACTATTTCAAAAACGAATTCTTCAGTTACCTCCGGTAGTTGTTTTTCTCCGAGTGTATATACATACATAAGTATTCAGGTGTTGGGTCTAGCTGTATCTTAGCGAACCTTAGTTCCTGCCTCAACAGCACATTAGTTTGTAATTAGCTTTGCGCACTTCTCATATTCTTTCGCCTGCCGCAACATCATTCGCCAGAACCTCATCATCATCATCATCATCATCATCCGGCTGGTGGCAAGGAGTCGAACGCCTTGAATACCTCAACCTGTTCGGATTCGGCGGTAACGCGACGTCGTCGCAAGAACTTCAGCAACAACAATTTGAAGACGTCGACGGAACACGGCGCAAACAGCGAGAATCGCCTGAATCGGCTCAGTTTGGCCGGCACCTCGATTAAATCTCTAATCAAATCTCTGTGGAGCGTCAATTCGTCAAACTCGAGCGAAGCGGGACTCAACCAACTAGCAGGCACGACCTCCACTTCCCGACTCTCCTTCTGTTTGCTGTACATTTTGCATGCATCGGTTGTGATTGATTTTCATTTTGGTCCATTTGCATGAACATTTTTGCGGGTCTGATCAATCGCTGATTAGCTTTATTAGCGTTTATTAGGGTTACAGAAAGCATTTTTTAAAAGTTTCCATAAGATCTCGAATAATATTCAATATTCCAATTCAGTTTTTACTTTAGTTGATATTAAAGATATACTAATTTTGTGTTCAGGCCATAGTGCGTAACTTAATTTCATTTATTTTACAGGATATCAAATTATTTATTTGATATTGATTTTTAAACTTCTGTTCTCTTTTGCATGTCAAGCTAACCGCCACGTTGCAGTCGGACGTAACCGACTGCGTAATACTCGTTTTTTGTTTTTTTTTTTTGGAAAAATATAGAATATTTATATTTCGCAGGGGCGAATACTTTTCGACTCGATTTTAAGAGTTTTTGATAAAAGTAAAGTAGAGCTCATGTAAAGCTCTCGGATCCACAGCTCCCATATTTCAGACGCCCATAACTTTCTCAAAACTAAACGGATTTTTATGTTTGATGGCATTTTTTTAAATATATAGTTTTAATAGTTTTTTATTTTAGTTTAGTATTTGTTAGTGGTTATAACATATTTTCGATTTTTATTGATAAAATATCATGTACTCCCCCCTTACTCATTTTCGAACAATTTTGTTTTTCAAAATTTAGAAATGAAAATTGATATTTTTAATCGATTGTGGTTGCCTCAAACAACATTAAAGCCGATACTGAGGGGATAAACTTTTAATCAAAATTCATGCTAAAATTGACAAAAATGTTGACATGTAAACGAATCCATAGCTCCCATATTTCAAACGCCCATTTTCGTGTTTGATGGCATTTTTTCCATTTTCCATTTCAAATATACTCATTATTAAGTAAGCAAATTATGCTGTAATGGGTTTCAGGTGCTGACATTTTTATTCATTTTACGCTTAGTTCTGATTAGCACGCATTCTAGCACCATTTCTGCATGATTTTCAAATGAAAATGTTCTTCAAATTTTCCGTACTCACCTTGATTTTCGCTTTCCAACCACGCAGGTAGCGACACCTTGGGCATCGAGCACCACCCGCACTCGCTGCTCAGCGAGAAGCAGCAGAAGGATCAGCTGCGCGCCCGCCTGGGACTGCTGCTGAACGACAACAACAACACGAACACGAACACCACCAGCAGCAGCAGCAGCAGCGACCACAATGGCAACCTGACCAGCAGCAGCGGGGGCGTGGCCAGCAGCAGCGGCAACGGGAACAGCAGCAACAACGGGAACAGCACCAGCCTCTGCAGCAGCAGCAGCGCCACGGCGAACGGCAGCGGCTGCGCGGACCAGACGCTGGCCGGCGGCGGTCTGAGCGGCAGCCAGCTGTCGGTGGCCACCTCCAACAAGGAGGACGCGCTCAGCCTGTGCAGCAAGTTCAAGATGGGCTGCGCCCTGACGGAGCACGCCTACGAGGCGGTGCCCGGCAAGGGGCGCAAGGGCGCCGCCCGGCGGTCCGCGCGTGGCCAGCAGCCGGCCGCCGCCGGGGCCGGGGCCGGGGCCGGGGCCGCGGCTGGGACGGGCGCGGTCAACAAGCGGGCGGCGGCGGCGGCGGCCCTGGCCGCCGTCCAGCTGGCGCTGAAGCCGCTGTTCTTCGAGGTGCCGCTGCAGGAGCCCGATCCGCCGTACGTGGGCCGCCAGTGGCTCGTCCAGCAGCTGGCCAACATACTGCTCGGCACGGAGACGCGCGTGGTGCTGATCAACGGGCAGCCGGGCACCGGCAAGACGGCGCTCTGCCTGCAGCTGGTGGAGTACTCGTGCTTCGGCCGCCGCCAGATGCAGGCCCAGCAGCAGGAGGACGCGGATGCCATCTACAGCCAGCTGGGCGCGCAGAACGAGCGCATGCGCGGCCTGGCCTCGCACATGGTCGGCTATCACTTCTGCCAGGCGGACGCGAATCTCACCTGCCAGGTGCCCGACTTCGTTCACTCGCTGGCCGCCCAGCTCTGCCAGGCGCCGCAGCTGACCGCGTACCGGGACTACCTGCTCTCGGAGCCGCACCTGCAGGACATCCTCAGCGTGCGCGAGTGCATCGCGGACGCGGAGCGCGTGATGCGTCTGGCCATCCTCGAGCCGCTGGCCCAGCTGCACCGTGCCGGCAAGATACCGGCCAAGGTGGCCGTCATTCTGGTGGACGCTCTCTGCGAGGCCGAATACCATCGGCCGGACCATGGGCACACGATCGCCAGCTTCCTGGCCCAGCTGTCGCCGCACTTTCCCGCCTGGCTCAAGCTGGTGGCCACCGTGCGCACCCAGATGCTCGAGCTGGTGAAGGCGCCCAGCTACACGCAGCTGACGCTCGACAGCTGGGCGAGCAGCCAGAGCCTGCAGCAGGACATGCTCGACTACATCAACGCCCGCATCGCCCACTCCCCGGACATCCAGCACAACATCGCCGGCCAGCTGGCCCAGTCCCAGTCCCAGGCGAAGTTCGTCGCCCACCTCCAGGCGCTCAGTCGCGGCTCGATGCTGTACGCCAAGCTGATACTGGACCTCATCGCGCGCGGCCAGCTGGTGGTGAAGTCATCCAGCTACAAGGTGCTGCCCGTCTCCCTGGCCCAGATCTTTCTGCTGCACTTCAACCTGCGCTTCCCCACCGCGCGCAGCTTCGACCAGACGGCGCCCATACTGAACGTCTGCCTGGCGGCGCTCTATCCGCTGACGCTCGACGAGATCTACTACAGCATGGAGGCGCTGCAGCACGGCCAGGAGCCGCTCAGCTGGCCGCAGTTCATGCAGCGCTTCAAGCTCCTCGACGGCTTCCTCATCAAGCGCCTGGACAACACCTACATGTTCTTTCACAGCTCCCTGCGCGAGTGGCTGATGCGCCGCGACGAGGGCGAGTCCGGGAAGTTCCTCTGCGACGCCCGGCTGGGCCACGCGGCGATCGCGTTCCGGCTGTCGCGCCTCCAGGCGCCGCTGCCGCCCCAGCTGACCCTCGAGCTGGGCCACCACATGCTCAAGGCGCACCTCTACAGCAGCAGCCAGGCGGCGCTCTCGCCGCGCGACCTCCAGTCCTACTGGCTGGCCGGCGCCGCCGACAACATCTCGACGGCGCTGGGCGCCCTGCGCAACGTCTACAGCCCGAACGTGAAGGTCTCCCGCCTGGTGCTGCTCGCCGGCGCCTCCCCGGATCATCGCACCGATTATATGGGCGATGCGCCCATTTTGTGCATCGCCGCCCACGAGGGCATCCTGCCGATGGTCAGCCTGCTGCTCGAGTTCGGCGCCGACGTCGGGCTGACCAACAGCCAGGGCTGCACGCCGCTCATCCTGGCCGCCATGCGCGGCCACTGCGATGTCGTCCGGCGCCTGGTCGCCGCCGGCAGCAGCCTCGGCCAGCTGGACACGACCCAGCGCTGCGCCGTGGTGCACGCCGCCCGCATGGGCCACCTCAGCGTGGTCCAGTATCTGCTGGCCTGCGATTGGTCGCCGCGCGCCCGCTCCCAGGACGTCGGCCGGTCGCTGGCGCTGCAGCAGGCGCTGATCGGCGCCGCCGCCCAGGCGCACGTCAAGATACTTGAGGACCTGCTCGATCTCAACGAGCACGAGCACGACGACCTCAGCGTCGACGTCAACGGCCTGGAGCCGAGCAGCGGCGAGCTGGCCCTGACCGCCGCCGCCCGGCACGGCTGCGTCGACGCCGTCAGCATCCTGATGACGCGCGGCGCCCAGATCGACGCCCGGAACCGGCAGGGCTACACGGCGCTCTGGCTGGCCGTCAAGGAGGGACACTGGAGCGTCGTCGAGCAGCTGCTGCAGCGTGGCGCGCTGCTCGACGAACCGCTCGGCCAGGCGCGCAAGACGCCGCTGATGATCGCCGCCGAGGAGGGCCACCTGGAGCTGCTCGAGCTGCTGTTGGCGCGCGGCGCCGCCCTCGAGGCCGAGGATCACGAGGGCTTCACGGCGCTCAGCTGGGCCTGTCTGCGCGGCCATCTGGCGGCGGCCAAGTGCCTCATCGAGCACGGCGCCAATCGCCGGCACGAGGATCAGAAGGGACGCACCGCCCTGGACCTGGCCGCGTACCAGGGCGCCGCCAGCCTGGTGCTCTACCTGCTCGACCAGGGCGCCAATCTCGAGCACATCGATGTGCACGGCATGCGGCCGCTGGACCGCTCGATCGCCTGCCGGAACATCCAGGCGGTGCAGGTGTTCCTGCGCAAGGGCGCCAAGCTGGGGCCGACCACGTGGAGCATGGCCATGGGCAAGCCGGAGATCCAGGTGGTGCTGCTCAACAAGCTGCTGGAGGACGGCAACGTGCTCTACCGCAAGAATCGCTTCCAGGACGCCGCCCATCGCTATCAGTACGCGCTGCGCAAGATCTCCGGCCTGGAGCAGCTGCTCGAGCGGAACGCCGTCTTCGCCCAGCTGCGCACCAATCTGCTGCTGAATCTGTCGCGCTGCAAGCGAAAACTGAATGTAAGTCTGTAAGCCCACACAAGCTGCCTCATTGCCTCATTTATCATTTTACTACGCTCTCCAGGAACTTGACGCCTCCATAGATTTGGCCACGCAGGCGATACTGCAGAAGCCGCACAGCTACGAGGGCTACTACGCCAGGGCCAAGGCGCGCATGGAGCTGGGCGCGCTGAACGAGGCGCTCGTCGATGCCAACGAGGCCATGCAGCAGGCGGCCCAGAGCGGCGTCCTCTGCGAGGTCGTCGAGGTGCTGAAGCGCATCCAGGCCGAGCTCCTCACGCGCATCACCAGCGAGGATCAGGCCGCGGGCAAGTTGGCCCTCGGAGCCGGCGCCTGTGCCGTCTACGAATCTCAGCAGGAGATGACCGACTTGTAAATGCCCTTTGATGTATCGAATTCGAATCACAATCTTAACCTAAAACTGTAGTTGCAGCTCTTAACTGTTTTCTATTTATTGCCTTTCGGATGTTTTAATAATTTAAAAAACAAAACATTTTTTTTTTATTCTTAAGCTTTTTTTTTTAATCTTAAGTTTTAATTGCTTAATAAAATAAATTCGAATTTAGAAGATCAACAAACTCATCTCATTGGGCTGCCAAAATGTTGCCTACTTTCGGGCAGCAAATATCAAAGTGTTCCCAACTCTCGCTCTGTAACTCAAAATGGTTTGTGTCTTTACTAAAACGGCACGTGTTACATCGAAGAGAAATTACAACTTGCACATCTTGAGTAAATAAGGTCATACTATTGGACCTTATACCTTTTTAGACTCGCACGGACTACGACTATCGACTGTCATTCAGCAATTTCCATTCTAAGAGATTTCCAAATTCGACAAAAATGACAAGGGGTAACATCACATTTTTTGCCAAAATCGCGAAAATTTCAAAATCAAAAATTTGGAATGCCGTTTGAATCTGTGGTCCTATGCGAGTCGAAAGAAGTATATCTTTCCAAGATCGGACAATATACGGCCGAGATATAGACATTGAAAACTATTTTCCAAAATGGTAATTTTATTAAGCTGCCAAAATGTTGCATACTTTCGGGCGGCAAATGTCAAAGTGTTGCTTATTCTCCTGCAGCGATTAAAATGGTTTGTGTCTGTACTAAAAGGGTAATTTTATTTGAATTTACACGAGTGACGTTAAAGAGATATTAGAGCCTGTATATCTCCGGTAGATACGGTCACACTTTTGAATGATATACCTGTTCAGACCCGAACCACATTTGACCAACTGGGTTCAGGGCTTAAAAACTGATACAAAACCGCAGACAAAGTAAACAATATTAAATTATGGTTAGTAAAATTCAAGTTGTATTTTATAAAAAAAAAACTTCTTAACATAAACCCTAAGTCCTAACATTAAGCATAGAACTTTACAAGATGATAAGTTATACATATATTACGCGTATTCTAGGCAACATGTCCTTTTTTTACATGGCATTAATTTGGGTATTGCAAATTTCTAAACAAATTTAACATTCAGTCTCGCTTTAACTGTAATTCTAATTGCAATTGTATGCAGGTAAATAATTTGACAAAACAATTAATAAAAAAAAAAGCACGCAACAAACACAAAATTTAACAGTTTTTATAAATTTTCAATTCCGATTGTCATAGGTTGATCAAATTATTTACCACAAATGGGAGCGTAATACTAGCTTAAGGCTAACATAGATCTATCCGTAGTTGGCTAATAGAACGACTCAATATGAGTCAGAGAAGGAACTTTTTGCAAGCTGGCCGTGCAAAATGTGTTCGTTGTCTCCATTCGGATCGCACATGGCAACAATGGCACTAGTTGGGGCTTCCATATGATATATGTAGATATTCCAGATCCTTGGCTAAAACTTCTCGTCGTCGATGTTCGTGCGGCAATTGTTGAGCGCCGACTGTCGCTTCAGCGTGCCCGTCTCGCAGTCGTTGTAGGTCTTGGCCAACACCTTCGGCGTGTTGTTGTGATGCATGTTGTTGCGATTCAGGGTGCCGCCGCCAATGTTGCTCGTCTTGGCCGGCATGCGGAAGCTGGACTGGCGCTTGGGTCGCTGATCGTAGTACTGCAAAAGGAGAATAAATCTTAGTAGGGGGGGTCTTCGATTACTCGATTGACTTTCTACTCACATCCTTGGTGGGCAAGCTGGAGTACTGATTGGGATACGTGTCGAAGCTGGCCGTCGTTGTTGTCGTCTTGTTGAGCGCCTCCTCGGCGCTCAGCAGGAACCGCCGGCGCGTATAATGGAACGTGGCCAAGCAGGCGAGCAGTGTCACCAGCAGGAAGCAGCTTATCAAAATGGGCAGCGTTGCGCTCGAGGCACTTTGGATCTCTGCAAAAGGAAGTGGGCGTTAGCGAAGCCTTTCCCAGCCAGGGCCAACCGGCCGCTTACCTTCGCACTCGCCCGGCACGCAGGCCGTCTTCTCGAACTCCGCGCCGCGGCACTCCAGCGCCTTGGGCTGCTCCACCAGACAGCGGCGGTGGCGCAGGCGGATGCCATCGCTCGAGCAGGACGACCATTCGCTCCAGGAGCTCCAGCCGAGAAAATCTGCGAGGGAAAACGAATCCATGGTTAGTTCGGTGGGGCTTGAGGAGAGGGGATGGAAATGAGTGTCGCCAGACTCCGAACTACAAAAACTACAGACTTGAACTCTTCGACTATAGATTCTCCTATGGCATACGCAATAAGAGTTTATCGTTTTTGTTCGATAACTTGCCCCTGTTTCTTAATATCGATAAATATCGATATTAAGCAATGGTTTATTGGGCATATCTCAGAGACTATAAGAGCTAGAGCCACACAATTTAGTTAAGTGTGTTCACGTAAAGCACACGCAGCTCAGGAAGTATATATTTTTTTGGATACCTGCCCCCACTCGCCCCAAATATGAAAGAACGCAATTCAAGTGCTACAGACTTGCGCTTTGGTTCCTACATAGATTCGAGGGCTCCTGTTGAGTCCTGAAAATCTCATAAGAATCATACGTTTGGTTTACAAGTTATTCGAGAGTTCAGTTTCCATGGGAAAGCATTCCCTGCAGGCGAACTAGGGGCTGGTCTCTGTATGCGCCCGTGTTGGCACACTCACCTTCGCAGGGCACCATCTCGCACTTCTGCTCCTCGAGCGCACGTCCCGCGCAGAGTCTCTCGTGGCCGCCGAGGCACTTGCGGGTGCGCCGGCGCACGCCCAGGCCGCAGGTGACGGAGCAGCTGGACCACTCCGACCAGCAGCTCCACTCGTGCTCCAGCTGGTTGTCGATGCTGTTGTTGTCCGGCTGCTCGTCGCCGGGGCACGCGTGCAGGTTGCAGGCGCGGCTCTGGCTGCTGTGGCCGCGTCGTCGCTGCTGGGTGCCGCCGCCGCAGCTGGCGCTGCAGGGCGACCAGTCGGCGGCGTCGGAGGGCTCGGGCGAGCCGTGCTCGCCGTGCTCGCCGTGCTCGCTGTGCCGCTGGCAGCCGCCGTCCTCGTTGCAGCTGCGCGTCTCCTCCTTGGCCAGGCTGATGCGCACGGAGCTGGCGTCGGCGCTGGTCGCGCGGCAGGCGTACCGGAAGCGCTTCTCGGCGTGCGCCTCGCTCGCGTTGCCGCCGACGGCCGTCAGCCAGGGCGTCCAGGCGCTCAGGCGGCGCACCTCGGCGCAGCTCTGCATGTTGCAGTCCTCGTAGTCGAGGCTGCAGCCGGGACAGTCGGCGCCGCCGTTGAGCGGCCGCGGATCGTCGCATTCGCGCCGGCGCATCCGGAAGCCGCCGCCGCACTGGGCGCTGCACTCGCTCCACTCGCCCCAGGGGCCCCAGGCGCCGTCGATGGCCGGCGGCTTGGCCACCGGACACGGCGGCAGGTGGCTGCAGTACATCTCGGCGTGCTCGGGGCCCAGGCACATGCGGCCGCCGTGCGCGGGCCGCGGATTGCCGCAGCTGCGCCGGCGCGTCTTCACCGCAATGCCGCAGGTCTGGGAGCAGGGCGACCAGGTCGACCACTCCGTCCAGCCGCCGTGCTGCGTGCAGTTGGTCACCTGGGTGCTGATGCCGTCGCACCCGGCGCCGCCGTGCTGCGGCTGCGGATTGTTGCACTGTCGCTGCCGGCACAGGCAGCTGCTGTCCGGCTGCTCGTGCTGCTGGCACTCGGCCCAGGGCGACCAGCTGGACCAGGCGCCGTCGATGGGCGCGTTCAGCACCGGGCAGCCGAACTGGTCGGGCTGCAGCCACGGCTGCTGCACGGCCGGATCGAGCGGCGTGCAGCGCTCGACGAGCTCGTTCCAGCCGCAGTACGGGTCCATGGCGTTGATGCAGCTGGACTGGGAGACGTGGCGACTGCACCGCTGGGCGGGGATGCGCGTCAGGGCCAGGTCCGTGCCCAGGTAGAGCGACTCGGTGACCTTCAGGTAGGACATGTGCAGCAGGACGCTGGTGCCCGTGTCGTCCGCCTGCCACGTCTCCACCAGGCAGGTCTGCGTCCGGTCCGGCTGGACGTGCTTCACCGATAGCTTCTTGATGTGATTGCCGCTGCTCGCCACGTACAGCACGTGCAGCTGCTCCGTCCGGGTCAGCACGATGTCCAGCGCGATCTGCCGGAAGCGCTCCAGGCGGGCGTGATAGAGCGGCTGCGCCCCAATCGGCTGGATCGCCTGCTCCATCAGCTGGTAGCGCGAACTCTCCAGCAGATGCCCGAACGCCGTCGCGCCGCTCGCGCACTGGAACTGGCTGCGCTGCGGCGTATTCACCGTCCGCCAGGCCGCGTCCGCGTGCTCCTGGTGCTTGAAGGCGCCCTCGAAGGCGGCGTTGATCGCGCTCAGGCTATACGCGCAGACGGCGGAGCCAAAGATGCTCGACCTGAACACGAGAGAACGGTACATAGTATATAGTATTTAGTATGTAGGAGATTAGTCAGTTGGCCACCTACCCCGTCGTTGTGAAGGTCGCGTAGAGCACGTGCTCCGACTCCGCGTACGTCATGCCCTGGATCTCGTCGAAGTAGTAGGGATACTCGCCGGGCAGCGAGCAGTTCAGGCGCGCCTTCAGGAACGAGGTCCAGTTGTCCCGCAGCACCTGATCCCCGCCAGCGTCGTTCTTGCAGACGCGGGCAATGCGCGAGTAGACCGCCTGTGGGAGCGAGCAGAGAGCAGAGCGTTGATTAAAATGTGAGTTAAGTATTGGGTATTCGCTGGGGTCCCACCTTGCCACAGCTCATGTGCTCCGCTGCGGATTCGCGCAGCAGGAAATACACAAAGTTGCCCGCCTCGAAGCTGCCCACGAACTGAGCGCCACTCAGCCAGTTGTTGTTGTACTGCTTGGTGCGCAGGAACCGCTTGCGCTCCGCCTGGGGAAGAGGATAAAAAGCGGGAGGATTAGCTGAGCTCAGAAGGTCAAGGAACAAAAAATTAAATAGATGGGCGTAAACAGGAAAGGGGCATAAATTAAATGGAGCTTTGGTTCAAGGGTTTCCGCGAGTCTTCAGCAAAAATCATTGAATTTAAATTAAGGCTTGAAAAGTGCCAGAAAACTTCGCAAACAGATTAATACAACATATTTATAATATAAGCCTGTCATGTATAAATAATGTATATATATTGGAAACACAAATCGATTAGCAACATTTACCGATTGTTAATACAAATCGATAACTTAAGCAACTTTGACAGGCGCAAAAAAAATAATCAATTGAAAATATTAATCTTGGCAATTCTGACAGCCAAAATTGATAATAACTACAAAATTGGGGACTAGAAAATTAGAAGAAAAATGAAATGTAAGTAGCCATATTAGAAACTAGATCTATGTCTTAAAGATACTACCTAGTTATATCAAAAAGTTAATGAAAGAGAAAATGAGAAATAAGACTAAAACATATATTACATATTATTAATAATATTTTCGGCTCGATTTTTAGAGGAGATAATCAGAAAAATGTCTCCCAAACTTGGTGACTCTAGCTCTGAATTTGTCATCAGTCATCAGAAATCTGGCCGATAAAATGCTATGTATCTAGCTTTAAAGCGGAGGCAGATATATTAATTTAATCGAACTGCCACGCCCCCAGTAGGCGTAGCCAAAAAATCTAAACACCTCAACTGAGGCGAGTATAAACGAGTGTATATTCCAAATTTCAGGTCTGCAACTCCAATAGCGGCGAGATAAACTGCATTCATACGGACAGGCGGACATTGCACCAGCCCAATATACCCTTTAAAACTGGAGCCAACAATTGGGTGGAATTAGAATGTGGAAGAAGACATGGGAGAGTGGAAAATGAAAAACGAATCTAGTGTTTAAGTACTCACCCCATTCTGGTGTACGGGTGTGCGGATGATGGCCACATCGCTGCCGGAGAAGTCTGTGGCGGTGCCCACGAACATGTTGCCGTTGGCCTGGAGGAGGCTGGTGCTGTTCGCCTGCGGATGGAAGGGGCACTTGACCACACCATCATCAAACTGGGTGACGTTCAGATTTTCCATCTGCAGTGCGGAAAAAGCAACAACAAGAGGCGAACATTAGTTTCGAGCTCAGCTCAGTTGTTGGGCTGTCAGAGCCGTCGAGCCGTCGAGCCGGCGACGACGACGACGACCACTCACCTGGCGCCACGAGCAGCTCGGCTGGAAGGCGTTCGTCCCACACGCGTACAGTTGGTTCTCACCGTAGCTGTGGAGCACGCGCACAAAGTTGCGACACCAGCGCTCCGACTGGCCTTTCTGCTGGCACAGCAGCACGTTCCCAGACGCCGCCTCCCAGCTGGCCCGCTCCAGCGGCTCCAGATCGAGAGACATGCGGTACAAGGTGTCTCTGCAAAGAGTCGATAAAGAAAAATGTGTATCAATATATATGGTATATATATGTGGCTAAATTCGGCCCACAAACGCTTACAAATAAGGCATTGCCCCCGCCTAGAAGCAGCCCCCCTTCCCCCCCCCGGGCCCCCAGTCAGTTGTCATAATTTCCAACTGGTTGGCCGCTCGGCTGGTGCATTGAACTGCAAGGCAAACAGGTAACGATACCTGCCCAGGCACAGTGGTCGCCACTCGGCTGACATTTGAATGGCCGCGCTTGTAGGCGGCTCATGTGGGCACTAAACAAGGCGAACGAATTGGAATTATGGCTCTGGGATCGCATTAGGCAACTGTTGGCAGAGGCGCAATTAAGATATGGGCAGCCGTTATGTTTGCCCGGGCCAATAACAGATTTCTTCATTGCGAGCCTCTGAAATATCGTGTGAAAATCTCCCAATTAACTAGGGTACAATCTTTAGTATTACTTAGTAATAAAATATCAATTTTAAAATATTATGTACGTTATAATTCCCTATTGGTTTAAATTAAAATTAAATTAAATTTAGAATATATCAAATATCCTTACCACTTAAGAAAAGTTAAGAGATAATATTACTTACGTTAATTTCATATTTCTCTTATAATTCCCAATTGGTTCTAGCAATAATAATATCATATGAAAACGCAGCCCATCAATTAAATTTAGATTAGATTAGAGATGTGAACTGCCTTTAATATTACTACCTAATAATTAATTATAAAATATAATCAACATATAATTCCCAATTGGTTTAAGCAATAATAAAATCATATGAATTCTTGACTTCTACGGTAAATACCTTTAATATTAATACTTAAATATTTATTCATTTTTAAATTCTAATTAATTTCATATTTCTCTTGTAATTCCCAATTGGTTTTACACATTTAATATTTATACCTAATATTAACAATAATTTTTTAAGTACTGTTTCTCGTAGAATTCCCAACTGGTATTATAATCTCATATACATTGAAGTTGGCCTGATCTCTAATCTCGTTACCACTGTGCTCACACGTATTTGGCGTAACAAATACGAAGATCAATAGATCAAGTGCATACGAATGCGGCTAGCGACAGATAAATGGTTACATCTCGGACCGGACAACAGTCGCTGGCAGAATTCGCTTGGAGGAATGCCGCCGACCAGACGTCGCCAAAAGGCGGCACCGGAGCACCGGCCCACAGTTGGACAGCTTTGGACAACTTCACTAACGATGCATTCGCCGCAGTTTAGCGGCTTAGAAAAATGGCTGCGCCATTGGCCAACGCGGCCGAGGGGGACGGGGGGGAGGGGGGGACGGGGGGGGAGTGCCAGCTCGCCCAATATCAATCAGTCAAATGCAGCTGCCGCGCGCGGTGCGTGGAGCGTCGAGCGTCGAGCGTCGAGCGTGGCGCGTGGCTCTGCGCGGGTCTCAGGTGGTAACCCGAGCTCCCAGCCGGCGGACGGACAGTCGCTCGGCCGCTGCGTGTTGTGCGACTTCTGCGGTACGTGCTGATGAGGTAATAAACAGGCCCAGCATTCGCAATAACGCCCTTCCCCAAAACGCAGCTGTCAACGACTTTGTGTGCGTGTGCGTGTGTGTGTGGTGTGGCGTTTGGTGTGCGCCGCACAAGGTGTGTGTGTCCCGTTGACGATAACATCGCGTTGGCAGATGCAAAAAAGTTTTTAGTTTTGTCATTATTTAAATTAAGGTATTAAATTTTATATTACCAAGCAGCATAAAAATGGCAAGGCACAGGAAATTAAATTGGCTATAAAAATGAAGTTCACAGAAAACAACAATGGCCATAAAACAATTTATCTGTTGAAAATACAATACAAAAAAAAAACCAAACACTTTACCTCATTTAATTACATGTAACAACATGTAAAATGGCACATTAATGATGCTAAACATGTAAATGTTAACGATAAGTGGCTCTTTTATTTATCAATTTATTTTAGCTCTATGCACTAAGCTGCAGTTAAGTTCACCTTACTACCAAGTATATACATAAAACAATAGCCAGATAATAACAATTTAAAATGAATATTTATTTATTGACTTGACATTATTCGCATTTATATAATTTTAGGGCTTTGGCAGTTTTTGCACCTAGCAAAAGAATCGACTTTTTTAGTTCAGATTATGTGAACAATTTCTCAGAATCGAGTCTTATAAAATGCTGTTAATTTATGGCCTATAAATAGTTTATAGTTTCTACTAAATAGCTGCCATTGTTGTTGGGGAAGGTTATGATAAGCGTTGTCAGTGGCAGTCGCGGGTTTTTCGCAAACAATCAATATATCTATAGCTGCCCAAAAGCCTTCAAAGCTCTTCGCTTTATTGGCTCGAGTGGTACCCCCCACTCCCCCTCCCCCCCCCCTTGGCCTTGTTGCAGGAGTGCACGGCAAACATTGGGTTAGGTTAGGACTTGTGCAAAAATCTGACGTGACAAACGTCGCGTAGCAAACAAGATGGAAAACGTGCACAAAAAAGGGCATATAAAATACTGCCAGACTTAACGGCTGCGAAATTTAATTATTGCTGATTGTGTACAGTTGTTATGGTCGTTGTTGCTGTTGTTCCAACCAGGCAGGTGCCGCCTTTACGGTTGGCAATTTACTCAAAATATGTATATTGAATGCAGGCGTCAGAAATTGCAAAAAAAAAAAATAACAAAAATACAACAATATATTTCTTTCAAGTTTCACTTCACTAACAATGCCCTTAATAGAGGAAAGCATTTTTTTGCACTTAAAATCAAGCTATTATTATTTAAATATTATTTATATTACTAAATACTGACTTAAATACTTGTATAATTACTATTTTTTTTTAAATTTGAACTCTCATCTTTTTTTGCTTGACTCAAAAATCTCAAATAACTTAAAATTAAGCTATTATTATTTAAATATTTTTAATATTACAAATTTTATTTAAATACGTGTATAGTAACTATTTTTTTTTTATTTATTAAATTGACTCAAAAATCTCCAATAACTCTTATATATTTATTATATTTAAAACCAAGCTATCATTATTTAAATATTTTTAATATAACTAATTTTATTTAAATACGTGTATAGTTACTATATTTTTTTATTATAAAAAATCTCAAATAACTATTATATATTTATTATTTGCCTACTTACTCTATTTCTACTATTTTATTTATTTTTTAAAAATTTTGTTAATTTATTACCGCCTCTTTTGCAACGAGTTAAGAACTAACTAAATCACGCCACATTTGCCTAGCTCGAATACTTCTCAATTTAACTTCTAAAAGTAGCGTAAATTTCACACATAACTCGTTTTGTTGGGTTCAGTGTTCCATTTCTTTGGCGGCGGCGATAAGCAACGGCCTTGCAAATTAGCACTGCCTTCAACAGAACCGCCCCCCCCCTTCCCCCCTCCCCCCTCCTCCCCTCCCCTTCGGCAACGATCGCTCGCCTTCAAGTTTTTATCTTTCGTTTCACCTGAAGCTGGCGAATTCCATTTGAGGTGTGAAAAGTCGATACACATGTTTTCTGCTGTTGCTGGTTTACCTCACCTCTTGTTCGTTTTCTTTTAATTTGTATTTTGCTTTTTGTTCTTGTTGTTGCATTTAGCTTTTCGCAAATATTTGCTCACTGTTTTGCCAGTTGTTTTTGAAATTTATATTTGCTTTAGTTATCTCTACGGGCAGGTGGGGAAAATGTTGCGGAACGCTTGAAAGGTATTTCTTTCTTTGTCGCAGAACAGCCCACTCCAAACTGGTATCTTCCCCAAATAAAGCAAAGTGCGGCACAGGGCTCAACGAGAAGCAAAGTATCTTTTGTGCTCTGCAAGCTCTTGCTTAGAGTGTTTCAAGATTTGCGAGGGAAATCTTATTCGAATATCTATCAATGAAAAGTCTTCTATCAAAATAATGCTAAAAAATGTCGAGCAGCATATATAAAAAAAAACATGTAGCTATAACTGTTATCAAGTGAGGAAGTTCTAGTCGAAAGCGCCAGACTGGGGGATTCCTATTGGGAGATAGCCGCTTTGTTTTTATCAACTTCCAAAAATATACATTAAGATAGGGAGGCTTAACCCCCAACCCCCATACATATGCACATCTACGTATGCTTCACGAGAATTTATTAAACTAAGCTCAAGTTCTCATATTTTTAGAGATATATACCTTTTGGAATCTGGCCTTTATTTGCACAAAACTATCAACCCCTTTTTAGCCACTTTCGACGGGTATAAAAAGACCTTAAAACTCACTTACCAATATAATTTGCACAAGACCATATAATTATATTTTCGCATTAAGAACCGTATGCACAAACAGCTTAAGCATTTAATGCACCACGAGCTGCATCCTCGACAGACGCAACGTGTTGCGTAATTGAATTATAAAGGCCCGTGGAGCAAACGATTTGACCCATTAACGGGCGCGGCGCGTGGCGGCCGGGTCCGCGGCAAGTGCGTTACGTGCTGCTATCTGTATCTGCACATGCATGTAACTGTATCTGTATCTGTTTGTTGAGCCGCGTATCTCGGGCTGTGTATCGGCGGATATTTCATTTGCGCCAGCGCGCTGCGCATTTGCATTCACAATTTTTCGCACACCTTGCGCCGTGGCCAAGTTTTGAGCGACAAGCGCGACAAGATAACAAAAAGGCCTTTTTGTAAGCGCACCACCGAGTGGTGGCGCACTCGCGTGGAGCCATTAATGCAACGGCTATGTGCGGCTTCGGCTGTGGCGCCGTCTGTCCGTCCAGCTGCCGGCCGCTGTGGCAATCGCCAGTGGACGCTGATCAAGTGGACGCGCGTGGGCGTTTTGTCTAGCGCCTGTTTGGCGACAGCTCGCGGCGATCGCCGGGCTGGCGGGCTGCTTGTAATTAAAAAGCTGCCCGTTGCCCCGTTAAGATCTTGTAAAATACTGCAAGCCGCCGCGCTGCAGCGAATTTCAGTCAATTTTCAGCATTGGCACTGCCTACGCCGGAGCGCATTCCTTGCTCTCAATCTCAGGCCGCTCCACTATAACATTTTTTTCTTGGCATTTTCAATGGAAATATGCAAAAAACGCCCCCTTGATATGTCTGCGGCGCGGTATATATGTTTAACTTAACATGCCTTTGCTTTGATTAATTTTGATTTCAATTTCCAGTAGCCGCCTAAACTGACTGTCAGCCTCTTAGCGTCTGTCAAATGAAGTTTGCGCCCAGATTTCGTTTGTCAAATTTGGCCACAATCTAGCCAGCAAAAATTGCAAATCGAAAAATATGAATATACAAAAATACAAATTAAATAAAATGGAAATTTCGGTATGCACCTCATGGTTTAATTTACGTCTTTCTATTTCAATATTTTAAATTAGTGTACAGTAGAATTTGTATACTATACTGTCAAATCTTTGGCTTAAATACTTCACATGTGTTTCAATAAAATGATGACTCTAAATCAAACTATGCTTCTTATTTCACATTTCTCATTTTCGATTTTGTATAAAAACTTTTTTTTATTAAAACCCTGATGCATAAGAAATATATGGCTTCTTTCCCTGAGGTATAAAAAACATTTTATTTTTTTTTAATAGCTACTTTATAAAGGAATAAATGTAATTCTTGGTATATGCACAGAATACTAAACTTGAATTCTTAACTAATTTATCAATCAGATACTCTTTCTTCAACCTTAAGACTTTTACCTTTGACTGAAACACAAAGCCCCGCGTTTAAATAGATCCTGTTTTCAAATGCTCTCCGCTAACTCTAAAAATTGGACTTGACAATTTTAGCGTGCAGCAGTCTTAAGTTGCATACAACGAATTTCTTTTTCCTTTCAAATGTGCATGCATTGTGTTAAAGTGCTTATAAGGCCGTGTTCAGTCATATGTATAAACATTACAAATGCTTCCCGGCGTTGCATTTGCATGGTCCATTTGCGCCCAGCCACAACAGAGCTAAAGACCCCGACTAAACACCAAAAACTAAAAGGAAAGAAAACAACCTTTATAAAAAGGTTGTTGGGCAAAAACAAGGAAGAGAGAGCTGAAAGAAAAACAAAACGAGCAACGAAAACGAAAACGAAAACGAAAACAAAATGGTATATTATTTGAATGCAGTCTATATCAAATTTCGGGCCAGCAGACCCCGGGTGCACTGAACATGACAGAAATTACGCGACGTGGTGCAAGTCGCCTCCGATCCCTCCGGTCCGCCCGCTCCCTCATCCCAGCGTCGGCTCGTCACTCGTCATGGGAGCCCATTGGAGTACTTGAGCCGATCGTCCCCGCGTTGTGTCGCTGTATGAAAGCCGCTCGTAATCCGAGCCTGCAGTCGTGTCAAGTGTGTTTGCCAGACAAGGAGCAATGCTTCATGCATAGACTTTGTCCCTAGCTATTCCATGCCAATGACTCCGCAATTACCCAACTTTTTTATGAGCCGACCACAAAATCATAAAAAATATGGAAAGCAACGAATCCAAGAGCTACAGTTGATATAATATTGCTTTATATTAAATTGCGGCTTGTGATTAGAAAATGGTTCACATTGTGGTTTTTGGTGGTGCAACAAAGAGCAAAAGCAACAAAAATGAAGAAGCAGAAAAGACGAAAAAAATAAAACCACTAAGAGTTGCATTTCTGTGGCTAAAGGAAGGTCAACAGTGGCGGTTGTTCAAACAAAACACGGTTAAATTATAGAGACACGAAACTTATCATAGTAATTATTTAAGGATTAAATTACTTGTGGAGGAAACTCATTTTCGTGAGCAGAAGAAACCCTAAAGACCCTATTTAAAGTGTGATTTAAGGGGAAATGGGAAGGAATGCGCAACTTCTGAATTCCAGTCTAGCACTAAAGTCCATATAAACTGCCCGGGAAGGCTAAATTAAATAAAGATCAAATTTATTTTAACTGATAAACCTGTGGCATTGTTGTCTGCTGTTACACAAGAAATTCTATATCTAAAGTCCGCACATGAGGGTATCATAAGCAAAAACTCTGACCAGTGGCCCGGCCAAGTCACAACGCTTATTACTGCTATCAAAAAAGCCTACACCTTATAATAAAATAAAATACATTTAATATGCCCACGCATTTATCTATCGACTAGTTATCTAAACGCCTACTTGCCTCGTGGGTAAGTAGAGCAACTGCCCTTCGTTATCGATATAATAATTCAAAACCTACAAAAATTGTGTGAGAATTGTTGAGGAAAACGGAGCGTAAAAGAAAATGAAAACAAAATAAACCTTGCGACCAATGATTGACAACAGGGGAGAAAACAGAACGAAAATTAAAAAAAAAAAAAAAAAAAAAAAAAAACAAACTCTGCGACGACATTTTGATAAATGAGGCAATTCGTATCTGTACCTCAAACCTGCACATGATGTGGCAAGGGGTTAAGATCTGGCGGGACACAGCGCTCTGTCTTATCTTCCGATGATGACTGGAGTTCTCGGCGAGCAAATGAAAAGCAAACTTTGACTACACGCTAAGCATATAAAGAAACCAGTGAGTGCGCTGCTCGGCCGTGCTCGACTAGCAGATACCCTGCGAAGCATTTGAAGTGCCTAACTATGGCATCCATCCATTACGTAGTTACAAATTTGATATTCCTCAACTCATATATTCTGCAAGCGAAAAAGCGAAATTGATCGATAAACACGTTCTTCACAAATTTGACCTTTAGCTTATTATACCCCACTCTGGACATTTTCAAAGGGTACAGCCTACGAGACAGGGTACCATCAAATTGCTTAACAAATAAGCAGACAACGCGTGTATCTATGTATCTATGAGTGTGTATCTGGCTGGGCAGGCACTTGTTGCCCGTAGTACAACTCCGTTCTGTTTGTATAACTTGTTCTAGTTGCTAAGTTGTTCTTTATTCTGTTTGTTGTCGCTTGTTGCGTGAGATAAAGTTGCTGATAAGTTGAAGATTTGGTAAACCTGTTGCGTGCACTTTCGATTTTATGCAGAGATTCTCTGATGCCATGCCAAAAAAAAAAACAAAAAAAAAAAACATAAACTCTTATCATTTTTTGCTTTGCGCAATATTCTGTGCTACTTTAGCTGATTGTACAGAGTGTTTCTGGCTTTTTTAACCAAGGGTATTATTTGTTTCGACAAATTTAATAGTTCCGTTCGAAACAGTCACTGTGAGTCAACTTCCAGGTAAAAAAAAATAAACATTTAATCACTTACCTAGCACCAACAATAACCTGCTTCCTGCCCACATCATATAGCAATTCTGAATACCAAGTCGTTTCGGGATCGTAATATCGTTTGGAGGTTGACATTAAATCTGAAAGAAATCAATTTAAAAATCTTATTACAAATTAATTTGCTTAAAGGGTATGCCAAAGTCAAGCATTCAAATACTCTTTGTTTTATATTAAAATTTGTATTTTTTATTTTTATTGCATAACCAAGAGACAAACAAAAATGCCCAGAAAATAAAATTAAAAGCCTCAACTCGTAAAAAATAAACAAAATAAGAAATGCCCATAAAAAAATATTAAATCAACGTCAACAAAAACTTTTTGTTGAGTTAGCGCTTTGAGTCGTTCTTCAAGATGCATTCCACTTCCATGCAAAAAGCACAAATATTTAAACAATAAACACGCAGAAACGTTTTCTGATTAAAAGCCGCAAGATATTCATGCATATAAGTAATATAGGGGTGTTACGATTCTTAGGAATTGACATCTTCGTTGACAGCGGGCGCTGGCTTACAACCTGTTCGCACTCATCTTGCGCAATAAAGTACTTTAGAACTGACAGCCATCAACCCAATTTTCCACATGCTCAGCATTCGAGTGTTTAACTTGATTGATTGCCAAGCAATTGACACACATTGTGTTCTTTTTTTTTTTTTTTTCTTTATAAACATTTTTGATAATCCATAACTCACCTTGATATGATATGTAACGCGAATCATTTTCCAATAGTTCAAAATTCGACTGCTTTTGATAGCTGCTCAATAGGGCCCGCGTATTCCGCGGGCTTTGTAGGGTTAAGTATAGTAGAAGTAGTAGCCACAGCTGATGCTGCATTTTGTCATATTTTAAGATTAACATGCTGCAATGGAACAGAACAAAAGCATTTTTATTAGGAATTTGCCAGAGATCATAGATTAGCATATAAATTGCGGATCTATTCGAATGCCCCAGTCTGACAGCATTTATTTGTTGCCAATATCTTAAGTTAGATCTCGTATAACCAGTGTCAGGTTGAAGCGGATTCGAATAATTATTTCAATAAATAATAAGACTCTTTTTGCATTATAACAAAAGGCAAAATGCATTAAAAGCTTGACATGTTTAAATTATTGATTATTAAAATTTTTTAAATTCCTATACAAATCCTCAGGCATAAATAATAATAATATTAAATAAATTTTAATCTATTTTTAATTAACTTTTAAATAATATGTTTAATCACAAAATGCAATTAATTTTTACAATATATGATTATTATTCCGATTTTTATATAACCAATGTGGGCTAAGTGAAAGCGTTACATTTTATCTTAAGCTTGAACACATTTCCACATGGCCCATGCATAACTGATTAAGTGTAATCAGTTAAGAGCAGCATGCGAACACACTTACTTTTAATATTGTCACGTAGCGCTTAAATAGATTATTTATGTTTTTCCATTCAGCTTTAGTAATAAGTAGGCAGATTGCTAAAGAGCTCTGTTTATATAAGTATTTATAGGCTTGATAGCATTGGAGATGCGATTACGATTTCATCGCACACTCTTTTAATACAATTCACAATTAATTTAGATCGTTTGCACTTGGATTTTCCAATAATAATTGGCTTGAGAACACATGGGTAAACGACACAGATGAAAAACAGAAATTTTCTTTATTTGTTTTTTTGGGCATGTTATAAAGAAGTCAACGAAGATACGAGTTTTTATCTAAAGCAAGTCGCGCATGCTCCACGAAGACGAAGTTAACCGCGCAGCGAGTCAAAACAAACTGAATTGCGGAGGGGTAGCCGAAATAGTAGACACCACAACAAAACGGCCAAAGAGCGAGCGAGTGTACGAACGCACGAGCGCACGAACGTGCGCACGAACGACCGAACGAACGAGTGAGCAAAGCAAAAGGCTAAATAAAAAATAAAAAAACAACAACGCCGACGCGTTTGTGCGGCCCACGAAGATGTTTGTTTTGAGAACCGGCTTCGGCTGCCTGCGCAGAGAGCTCTCCAGCAGCAGCAGCAGCAGCAACAACAAGAAGTCGGGTTTGCGCCTGCGGGGCTTAGCATTGGTTTTTGTTGTTTCTTCTTAGTTTTTTTTTTTTGTTGTTGTTGGGCGCGGTGGCAGTGGCAGCAGCAAAAGGCAGGGCTGGGCAGGGCAGGGCAGGGCAGGGCTGGGCAGGGCGCTCATATATCATGCGACAACGACAACCAACTACTTACTGCAACAACTACGGCGCGGATCTTTGGGAGCGTCGCCCAGCGCCCGCCGCTGACTGCTGGATTGACAGACGACGCGACGCGACGCGACGTCGGACGAGGAAGGGACGTGCCCAGAACAAGGACAATACTTTCTGGCTGAGTCTGCGTTTTAATTTGGTAGCCCAACAAATTGACATTAACGATCGTCGCGCCGCATAAGGGCACGTGATATGCCAGACGGCTGGCTGACCGATCTTATCGTATACTACCAGCGAAACCATTAAAACTCATATTCCCCCCAGGCGGCTATACTATTTGTTTTTATGATATATCAGTTAAGCTGAGTTCATAATTAGTTAAGGCATTAATTTTCAGGCTTTGATTTGGTTTCTCTGTAACAACTTCAAATGTTTCTGTAATAAATACCAAATTTATACTGAAATATAAGTAAAGATAAATAAAAGTAATTTATTTTAAACTAATTAATTGTATGTAAGACTTAAGACAGGATCTTTTAAAGACTTGTCACGCTTTTTGCTTACTCTTCTAAAAATAAAAGGAATTTAAAAAACCAAATTAATTCCAATGACGATAGTCACAAAAAAACTATCTTATGTGCGCATCAAAGTTGTAATTTAAATTTAACTTCATATATACAAAGTAAGTATCTTATGCAGAAGAGAATCTCCTTAGACACACTTGTGTTTTCTTTATGATCTTGTTTTCTTATGATCTGTAACAAGATCAGTCTCGCCCACCACAATATCGAGAACAGGCAGATCCCTGGTCCTGTTGCCAATTGCTAGCACAGATCATTGTCAACCTTGACTTTTCGAGACGCGTGAAAACACAGCTGGTGCTGGCATCGGAGCCCAAACATAAAGCAGAAGTGAACTGTGCCGATGCAGCGAACACGATCGCTGAGGATCGGTCTCTAAAGTGCGGTTCGTGTTTGTTTATGCCACAGCATGCGCTGAGGAAACAGAAGTAGATAGCCTAGACTCCAGTGTGGGTAGAGAATTGAAAAAGAAAAATAAAAAACATGTAGCCATAACAATCTATACGACCATCCGAAGCCATTGTCCGGGATTTGTATTCGGAATTTTCCTGGGGACCGACGGTGGCTAAATATGCTAATTACGGTAGCACCAACAGACGGAGACGACGCCCTGTTGCATTTTCGGGCAAAGGTAATTTACAGTCTAACTTCTGACACGGCAATTGTAATGCAGGCGAGCCTCAGGTAGATGTGCCTTTCCTTTGTTTCAGGTTCTTTTCAAGTGAGTCACGGAAGTGGCCATAAATTCAGGTTGCCCTTATCACTCGAGCAGAGCGCAATGCAAATTCCGCCCCTTCCGGATATTTGTCGGTTTTCACCTGTCAATATTGGGTTATAGATACATGAAGGGTTTCGTTTTAGTTCAAGTGATTGCACAGTTGTTCCGTTTGTTAATATTTGCGCTTGACTTTCCATTATTCAAACCCAAACTGAAATATTACCCTCGGTTTAGGCGATAAGAAAATAATCGAATGTTTTATTTGATTACATTTCCAAAATGGTGGATTCATGATGATAATTTTAGGGGTTGCTGCCACCGAAGAGACAATAATGTTCTTTCACCAGATATATTAGTTAAAGACCTCAAAATATCCAGCTGTTTAAATGATCATAAAAATAAGGCAATAGTTGGGTAGCCTATTTGCTATATAACATAAACAAATATTAAGCCCAATTTTCCATACAAATTTGTTACATAAATAAATCGAGTTTTAATTTGTGGTACCCATATATAGGTCAAGCTTGTTTAGCCGCGGAATCTACGGAATTTAAACCATATCGATCGCACTCTAAATGAACATCTTTGTTGGAATAAATATATTATTTACACCATTAAACGCACAACAGGAAGCCCATTTCATTTTATCCATAGTCATAATATAAAACTTTCGAAACGTAAAGTAAGTGTGCATGCCGGGCACACACACATACACACACACTCACGCACACTGGGCACTAAAATTTTATGGCCTGCCAATAAATTATTAATTATTGGAACGATCGAGATCGGAATAGTGCAGATTTGTTTTTTGTACCGCCCTTTCCCCCCTTGCTGTGTGCCCCAATCAACGTTATTTGCCGATTCTGAATGCAAATTGAAAAGACCTTAAAATAGAATTGAAGCCAATGAAGGAAGTACAAGATGAAATATCACAATGAGAGTGCGGACCACTTGCCTGAGTGCACATCGATTGGGGACAATACAAAAATATTATAAGAAAAAGCGAAACTAATAAGCATGAACGACTAGAAGATGCCCTGTACATACAAATAAAGTTATACATATGTTTATTCTATAACAAATACTTTAAGCAATGAGAGATGCTTCTATCGGCACACTCATATACCCATTGTAGCAATTTTTATGGAGACAGGGTATTCAACGAAAAAAAAATTTGAAAACCATCATAAATTAGAAGCTCGTTGGCGGCAATTAAAAGCCTTTGGTGTTGCATAGTTAATTTCCACAACAATTAAGAAAATAAAACAAATATGCTAAGCGACTTTCCACCAAAAGACATTAAAAAAAAAACAAGCAGTAAAATAAGGCGCACATAAAACTTCATAAAATATTGGGCGATAAATATAATAATAATAAATGTCAACAACAAATGCTAAAACCAAAGCCACAAAATTGTAAATTGTCAAGCCACTAGTTCGTGTCGCGTGTTGTTTCCAAACATAATTGAAAATTAAGGCAGCTGGCTTAATTTATCAATAAACAAAATATGAGTCGACGACCCGCCTTAAGCTCAGGTTCAAGCTCAAACCGACATCTCGTAAATTTATGACACCATTTATGGGCGATAAGCGCCCCCAAAAGATTCCAAATCTACGCGGAACCAAATTCCAAGCCACACGCCGTTGCGTGTTTGGCAACTAATTTAAATTGAAATTACATATTTCATTTACAAAATTGTGTAAATATTTCAAATACTTTCAATCGAAGCAAATCAAGTGTCGAAAATATTAATACACAGACGAGCTAAACACAAAGCTCGTAAAGTAAAAACTCGCTCATTAATTTGTGCATTTTGTTAAATATATGTTAAAATATGCAACGCTATATGTTCACAATATTAATGTGCACAATATCTGGCACATTAGGATGCTTAAGCTTAGTTTAGCTTTATGCATATTTAAAAGAGCTGCACAAAGCCCCTCAAAACTGGTTCTTTTCGGTGAACTAAACCGAATCATCTGAAACCAAAAATAAACTGTGTAAATTTAATTGCCAATAAGTTTTTTGATAATGAATAGAGACACTATTTGATAAAAATACATTCTGATTTATTATCGAACATGTTCGTTCCTTAAAAGGATATCTCAGTTATCTATATAAATTCTGGAAATATTCAACATACTTGTAAAAATCATTTTTTGATTTTGGAAAATTGCGAAACATAATTTATATATGAAATGGAATTTTATTTGAATCTGAGATTTAGTTTCTTTCTCTCAGACACTCTCTTACATTCTCTCTACGCCTTTCTCTTTCTTTTGCTCGTTTTCCTACGGTTTTCTATCATCTGGTATTTAAAATAATCCCCTATAACTCAACTTGCCTTCCAAATTTCTCTGCTCTCTGAAATACCTCGCTCTATACACTCTAATCTATTTTGCAGACTCACCCAAATTCCCCCATGCTGGTTAAAATGGATTTGCATATAAATTGCTTTATGATGATTTCATTTAAATTACGATTTATTGTAGCCAAACTAATTTATCAATTTTATTTTTAGTTATATAAGGCTTACTGTCCGAATGGCATAAATAAGTTTTAACAACTCCTACTGTAGCTGAAATAAATGGGCCGTGGCTAAATTTTATGCTAATGTCCCGCTTTGAATTCGAAATTTATGAAACAACAACAAAATCAAAATATTGATCTTTTACAATTCCACCTGCTGTGTCCCTAATGATGTCAGTTAAAAAAATTAAATATTCCGAACACGCCGCACGCCAAAAACACTTTTAAGTCCAAATGGAAACTCGCACCGAAATTCGCGCAAATCGATTACAAACGTTTATTTTTTTTTATTTATTTTTTTTTTTAATTTGTTTGTGTGTTGTTTTTTTATTTTATAAATAACATAAAATTGAGAGCGCTGTCCGCCATTTTTGGAGCTAACTCAATTTACAACTTTTCGAAAAGCATAAAACGAGCAAAGTTTTTGATTTCGCGGCGATTTGTTGGAATCGTTCTTTATTTAGACAGATTAATGAGTGCCTGGCCGGGCCTGAGACTCCGGCTCTTGTGGTGTCATTTCATGCCTTTCAGTTGTCAAATTAAAGGCCATGCACCGATCACAAAATATGCTAGGTCTTAATAGAAGACTGCAAAATGTCGCGTCGCTATAATGACCACAGCTGACAGCACGCAATGGGCCACACAATTATGACAGGCACTGTGCAAATTAGCTGCATTACATTTGACATTCGTAAGTGTGAAAATTTACTAAATAAATGGGCTTGTTGACGTGCCGAGACTTATTTGAGTCCAAAAGCAAGAGCGAACTCTGCGAACCAAGAATGTTGTATTTAAATACAATTTTTTTACTAAAAACTTAATTTATTATTTCAAGAACATTTTTTAACTCCATAATTTCTATATTAATAAGACTTAAATAAAGTCCTAAGCCAAGAAATAATTACGAAAAATTCATTTATGAAATTAAGAATTGCTTTTAAAGAACAAATTAATCCTAAAAAAAAAAAACAAAACGGTACGAATTCTAGCCGGCTTGTTCCCGGATTTGGAAAGGTGTTTTCGGCATAATAGAAAGAAATATTGTATTCCTTAGTTTTCCAACTCAACTCAACTTTCTCAAAACTATACCGATTTCTGTACTTTGTTTTTATTACACTTGGCATACGGCCAACTGGTTGAACTGTTATTTCACATGGGTTGTGTTTAGTTATAAAACCCTAACACTTTTCTTAATGGCTTTTATTCTTCTGTAGCTTGTTGTAAAAATGTGTACAAACATGTTCTTATTATTTTTAGCGAATTGCCCGAAAAAAATATATATAAAAACCTTTTAAAGACCACACACAGAGTTAGTTTCGGATTTTGTATTTGTAACTTTTAGTGAAATTTGTAAAGTCATAAATGTAAATAGAAACTTTTGTAGGGTAAAAGCTTAAAATAACACAAACAACAGCAATTACAAGCAATCGAGTTGAGTGGAGGATATAGTTGAGTCTACATATATGTATGTATGCTTGCTTGTGGCCAGGGCCAAATTGGGAATAGCCCCTTGGCAGCGGGGTGTGTCTTGCGGTCTAATCCAGAAGCCAAAAGTGTTCCATAAAGAAACCGCATTTACATAAATTTCAATTGGCGCGCCTTCTCGTATTTTTTTTTATAAATTTTTTGTATGTGTTGCCAACTCGTTTAATGTCTTCATTTCAAGTTAATTTTCACTCTTTCGGCTCGCTGTGGGTGTTGCGGCTCACACAATTTATGTGCGACAGTGAAAGCCATAGAAATATGAGGCACATGAACTGCCAGCCTTATAAATCAACTTGAATGTCCCATGGAACGCACCCTTTTTGGGTAATGCTTATTGTTGCTGTCGTTGTTGTTGTTGTTGCCCAACAGAAAAGGATTAAATGCTCATAAATGACCCCAACAATAGTGTGCGCTCGCATCTGCGTGTGGTCTTCCCCATAAAATAATATAAAAACTGGTATACCCAAAAATACGCTTCAAGGAATGCGAAAGTTAACCAAATAATTCGAAAATATATAAGTGTCACATGCGCCTTAAGCCGAACCGGTTCGAACCTGTAATTTGAATTCTTTTTTCTTTATGAACTTGAGCCGGAAACAGATCATATTTATTTAAAAGAATACATTTTTAAATTTAAGTTTGGATACTTGGGTTCATGGATTAATTAGCCAAACCTAAGAGCAAGACATTAGTTCGAACCTTGACCCGAACCACCCTAACATTTTTTTTGTTTTTGGGTTTGCAACCGTGTTTAGGTAAGACCTGAAACCTGATAGCTGCTCAAAAAAGTTTATAAATATGTAAGAATATTGCTTATAAATAAACATCGCATATTTATTTATACAAACTGATCGAAAACTATCGAAATTTGTTTAATAAAAAAACCTATTTTCTATACCCTGCTCTTAATTGTACACAACTGCAGACTCGAGTTTCAATAAACAGTATACAATTTTCAGCTTAAAGAATTTTAAAATATATACCAATATTTTAAAAATAATAGAAAATACAAAAAAAAAAATAGACTGAACTACTTTAAGCCCGCTTTGAACTAGTTCTATTAGAAAAACGAAATCTGTGCTTTATTAATTTACCTAAAGATGCACACAAATTTAATCAAAAGTTTCTTACTCTCTGGAAACTTCACGTATCGTTAATTTACACACTTGGCCGGTAAAAAAAATACTTGGCAGAAATGCCAAACAGCTCAGAGAGTAAAAATATGCTTAGCCATTTAGCACTTTGACAACAAAAGGCCATTAAGTAAATTTACATAAATCAAAATTATGTTAGCCACGACCAAAGACAATACAAATCGATCTACGGCATTGAATCTCGAAAAAACAATTCAAAATTATTGTCCGGGGCATTTGTAGAATATAATGTGTAAATAGCAAAATCAATAGACTGGGGCGAGGGTTACCAAGAATCTGAGTAACCGAAGGTGTTGATAATTTATTATTATTATTAGCATGGCATTGTTTGGGTTCGGCTATTGATCGGCTAGCTAAATTCCACGGGGTCTAGGCAATCGATAGGTAAACCTGGTACAGCATAAATAAATAATAAACTATTTATTTATTATTATGCAAAGGGCAGTCGCCGATCGTGCGCAATTTGATATGAACCGATTTTAACTGATCCAAAGTTAATTTTCAAATCTTTTGTTGTCATTTATACAAATTGACGTTGTAACAAATTCAAGTGTAAACATTTCTCCACTAAGTCTGACACATTGGAAAAGTAAATTGCTTTTTTACAGAAAAAAATTTTTTTTTTTACGAAATTCCAGGTTTCTAGGAAAATGGCACTGGCCCAGCAATACTCGAATATATCGGAAGAAGTAATGGAATATCTATTTGATCAGAAAATACGCGAACGTGATCTAATTGCAGAAAAAGATGAGCTCAAATTGCGCATGAACAAGATCGAAGAGCATTTGGTCCTGTTGCAGAATCGCGACGACGATCTAACCTGCATGATCGCCACGGGCAATCTATACCAGCTGAGCACCGTCAAGTTGGTCAGAGAGGCACTCTTGGCCAGTCTAACAGCCAGCATGCAGCCGTATCTGAAGCTGCATCGCAAACTGTTGCGCTTACAGCGACACATACGAGAGGATCACAGTGTGTTGTATGAGAATTTGATTCGAAATCCGAGTAATTAATCCATTGCCTTATAAAAGTCGAAGTTTAGGTAAATAAATTAAGCTGAAATATTTAACAATGTCCCGTGCTGTATTGCGAGCCAAGTTTTTTATGTACTTAATGTTATCATAAAAGTGATTTAACTAAAGAATAAGTACTTATCTTTAGTTAATTCAACGGAATTGTGTATTCCAGTCATCTTTCTTGCTTATAATGCAGTCAAGTTCAAAGATCACCATCATGAACACATTAGTGTCAAAAAGCAACAACACAGAATTTGAATTCAAACAACCCACGACAATTTTAAGCTGCATTTCAGCCGAATTTTGTTTTTATTGTAATTTCATTGTGAGTTGGCGGTGAAAAGGCATCATCTGCCAGGGGCCAGCAGCAAGACCCAACTTGTCATAATTAAATGTGTAATATTTGTCTTCGCTTTCGACACCTTTGCCCCCGCTCCCCTCCCCCTTTCAGTCGGCTGCTCAACGAGCCGTGAGCTGCGCACGCGCTCACTACCCCGCTTGTGGAAAGGGGGGGAAAAGCAGCATAGGGGCGGGGGGTAGCCGTGTAAATTATAAAAAATCATGCACATTTCATCAGCTTTACCTCAATTCCAGCGCGACTGGCAAATGCAGCCGCGTACACTGAGAGAAAAACCACCAAATTCGTGCCTTAATCAAGCTGGAAATTTCCTAACTTTTTATTTCAACAAGGTTCTGTTATAATTTTGTAAATTGTACAGAACGTTGTAAATTTAATTCCGCTCGCATTTGTATTTAGAACGGCGGTTTTCTCTGAGTGTACGCGTTCCGCTTGCCTCGTTTCAAAAGCGAAAAGTGCGTCGGCTTTTTTGTGGCCTATTGTATTTCCTCGAGCTTTGTGCCGCATTTTCATGTTGTGTGTTTTAAACTTTCGTTTGTGTTGTTTTTTGTTGTTTTATTTATTTTTCTCTTTGCTCTACAATTCGTTGTTTGTTGCTGTTGTTTTCTGGATGCTGCGACTCCATTTCTGTGGCACGTGCGTTGAACTTCTGTGACCCATGTGGAAATCTACTATAATCCAAAACATATTGGCTTTTGATAAACAGTTAAATGATATATAACAAAAAGTGTATTAAAAATTAATCAAGCTAAGTAGAGAAGATTACATAGTTGGTCAGTTCATGATTAATCAATCAATTTTCAACCACTGTAAATTGTAAACAATTTTTGAAATAAGAAATTGGTTTGGATTTCCAATTGGGTGGGTATTGTAAAATTTATAAGCATTTTTCTCGGATTTAAAACTCCATCGATTTCGTTTACATAAAAAACGAAAAAGTTTTGCTTTAGCTGGACAAAAATGTATAAAGCTGATCGTATGATTGCATTTATTGTTTGGTCTGTCCGAACCCTTGACTCGTGCTTCAGGTTGTTAACAAGTCTGATTAATGGGCACGATTAGCATAAGCAAACATTACGCAAATTATGTACGAAGTGCGCCTAACTACACTTAAACGTGATTCAAGTGAAAAAGCCAAACAAGTGCACAAATGGGTGTACACAAAGCAGCTAAATTGTGTCTACGTTAATTAAAAAACCAAACCAAAAATTTGCATACAAGACAAAATTGGTTTAAAAATGGAGTTTGTATGCGAATTTTTGAGCCAGCCGGCGGCCATTTGGCGTTTTCAAACGCTGTCACTGTCAACTGTCAGCTGAAAATCAAGCACATAAATTTCGAAGAAAAAAATATCTATAATTGCTTAAACAAATACCTCGGCAAATTTGCGTATATTCTACCCAAGGCAAGTTATTGATTTGATAATGGATATGTACTATTAAGTGTGGAAACAACATGTAAATAGCCAAGTTAGATGCTGAATGATCTTTTGAGAAAATCAACTTATATATTCATTTTTTCTTTCTGTTTTCTTTTTTTCGTTCCTCTTAGTTTAGCATATCTTGATTTTATGAAAATCGCATAGAGAGGCGACAGCAAAATAGGTTCAATGACACACAACACATTAAATGTAAGCTAATCTAAGCAATTATTTAAGCCACCACTCACCTGTCGAGATAAATTCATTCATTAATATTGTAGGTGTTGTTCCAGGAATTGTGGCTGCAAAGAAGAAAAAAAAAATCAAAGCAAACATTTAAAACATATTGATAAATAGCGCTTACGAAATCTAACATAGGCAATGGAATAATTAAGTGGACTGTTTTATTGGCAAGCATAAATTAAAGACCTGAGACGGTTACAACCAGAACAAAGACGAGCTATTTAAAATTCGAGGGCCTCGCCAGCTTAAGCGAAACGTGTGCCACTTGACTTGATCGCCCCCATATGATGTGAGGCACGATCCCACACGCTTATGGCGATTGGCTTAATACCATAATGGTGTCATTTTGATATGCGATGTGCTGCCAACGCCAACGACGCCCCCATGCCACGATCTATAGTTGGCCTAATCTTTGTCTTAGCCAACTCACAAAAGCTCTCGAAATCCAGCTAGACTTGACATCGCACCAGTGGCGTTATTCGCTGGCTAAGGCGTGCGTTTAAACTCATTTATACAGCCACTATGCGATGCGATGCGATGCGATCCATGCTGATAGACTCCGTACTCGATTTATTTACTATATCCAAGCCTGGCACAGTGGGACAATGTACATTAAAAACTTACAGTTAAAATAGTTGCATTCATTTGGCAATTAATTGTAATTACATGCTACTGATAAGCATTTTAAATTCGCGCGCACCTAACCTTCATTTATTATCGATTTATCGATAACACTATCTATACAGTCACGACCACTGCTAACTTTGAAGTTTGTGCATATTTTGACAAGAGTTAGCAGCGCCTTTTTGTATAAAATAAGGCGCTTCTTCTTAACGCTTCTTTGTTTTGCAAGTTAAAATCTCTGGCAAGTTTTTTTATTGAAATTTGGCCGACGCCCACTGTGCTCCAGCAGCGATGTGCATCGTGTGCCCAAACAGCGCCTCCAAAATCGTAACCCCAGGGTCTGCGTTGGTGTTGTTCAGAGGTGCAGTTGCCCGATGCACAGCGATTTGAAACGGATTTATGCATCGGCCGTCAGATTTCAAACAAATTTCCTAAAGGGTTTCGGTTTTCACTCTTTTTGCTGTTGTTGTTGTTTTTGGCGTTTTTTTTTCTTTTTTTTTTTGAACACAACATTGCGTGGGCCAAGCCATTCGAGCTTTTCATTTCGATACAAACGGCTGCTGCAGCCATAAATTGTTGTTGTTGCTGTGGCTGTTGTTGCATGTGGCTTGTGGTTTTTTTGTTGCCGCTCGTGAAAGTTGCGTAAATCGCGTGAAGTAGAAGAAAAGTTCAATACTTTTTAAAATAATTGTAGAAAGTTTTTTTTGTATTTCATTTCTCGCTGCCCGCTCGATTTATATTGCATATGAAGTGCTTATGCAACGCCACAAAATTAATATGATCGGAGATTTGCTTAGAGGCGTGTGCAGGCCAAACGGATTCGATTGAAGCCTAATTGACTAACAATTGTGGTTAAACAGTTTAATAGACATTGACATGATCTCAAAAAGCGATGAAAACATGAAAGACCAGTTGCTAGGGCTGCATAAGTAGGCATATATCAGGGCTGTCAAGCGAAGAAACAAAGATTACAGAAGAAGGTTGTGAACCAGATTTGATGCATCGCAAGCTTTGATATCTTACATTTAATAATAAAAAATCGTTTTTATTATTATTACTTAAATCTGTTTTTTTTTGTTAAAAAAAAAAAAAAATTAAAAACAAGGGAATTACGAAAAAAACAAATTAAATTATCAATTTGCAGGGTTAGCAAATACCTAAATTATGATCAAAAATTCCCAGGTTTTTTTAGATCAAGATTAATAACATGCACTACCGTATTATTTATCAAGCATGCTGCAAGCTGAGCCCATTTATTAAAGCCCAGGCCCGAGACCTAAAATCGGGCAACAAAAACCCATTTTGTTAAAAAGTACTCGTAATATGGCACAATAATTTCATATTTCATATTTTTCGGTGGCAATAATAAATATGTACATTTTGCGTACAACAGATAATAACACCTCATGCCATATCGCCGGTCCCATTGGGCTTGTGTGTAATACATCAAGACATTATGCGTGAGGCCCAAGTGTCGCGGCTTGACCCACATACCAAGTATGTAAGAAGCAACCATCCGGCTGGCCGACAACTACTCCCCAAAATGAAACTTGAACGCAACGAAATCAAAATCCGATGCGAATTGGCAAAAAGAAAATCACGAAACGAAACGGCTAACTGACTGCCTGACTGACATAAGCGGAGCGTGTCGCCAAAAAGGAAACCAGTCGACAGCTTTATGATGGGAACCGGCGAAAGAAAAAACAACATTTTGAAAAATCGAAAAACTGTGTTGACGTCCGCTACAGAAGCAATTAGGCGGCTCTTATCAACGTCGTTCAGTTTCGCAAATAAATCTCGGCGACCTACTACTGTAGGTAACGTACATAAGTGTCTCTGGTGAACTTAAATATGCAAAAAGCCAAAATTGTTCATCACCTAACCGAATATGGCGCACTCTTTTAAGGTTGCCTGAAAATTAAATCAAGAACAGTTGCCAAAAACACAGAAAATTAATTTGTTGGTTCACTTTTGAATGATGAACTCAACCAGTTTTGCATTATTTTCAAATAATTACTAGCTTATGAACTTGTTTTTATTTATTATTTATTGAGATCTAATTAAGTTTTGTTATGTTCAACTTGATAATTTGTTGTTAATTTTAATAATTTAATTTATTTTGAACAAAGTATTACTCCATAGTTCATGTATAAATTTTTTTACTAGTTTTACTAGTTTTTACTAGCACGGTCAATTGAACTGATGCTAAAATTAACATACTATAATCTTTTATGGCTTTAAGGCTTAAACTTCTTTTAGTCTCGAATGCCTTAACTCTTTTTGCAACTACACATATTTGAACTACAAGTCTGCTGGTGTAGTCTTTTTAATTGTAAAATATATACACGAACATATTGATCAATAAACAATGAAACCCTTTTTAACGATAGAGTAAAAACAGAAGAAACTGCAAAAGTAACGTATAAAAAACATAAACTGTGCATTGCCTTTAAACGACCTTCGCCATTTCGCGTTGCCTTTAAAAGTATTTTGCTGTTGTTGTTTTCTTCTTAAACATTGTATAGAGCTTGTATATATATATATATAAAGTTTTTTTTGTTGCCATTGCCACGGATGCATAAAACATGTTACCGATCGGTCCGGAGTCGCCTTCGCCTTCAGGTAAACGTAAACGTAAACATCAACTTCTTTTGCGTGCCCATCCGATCGGCAACATTTCCGTCAACCCAGGCCCCACACTCCCAGCCAAAGAAACTTGGCAACAGCGCCGCAAGTGGCGTGATCTCTACCCATGTGTGTTAGCCAGTATGTGTGTGTGTGTGTGTGTGAAGTGGAGTCGACCGTTTGAAGGTCGCACAGTGTTTTCGGGGGGGCCGGTCGCAAACTGGGCACAGAAAGCGCGCCAAAAACAGAACCAAAGTCGAGTTCAATTTTCAGTTGCACCTAATGAGTGTCGAAGATTTATGGCAAGGTGTTTCGATCTAATCCAAGTTTGGGCCTTATGATTTACGATTTTGAAAGCGCTCGCAGCGCATTGCAAAAATATCCATTGATTGATGTTTTATCGGTGTTCAAAGAGTTTTCACAGGAAATTTTATAAACTCAACAAGCACTGCTGGAAAGTTCATATAAATTATGTTTGATCTTTAACTATTTTTTTTATTTCATTCACATTAAATACAAGTTTTGTTTTTTTTTTTAATGTTCTTGAAGATATAGCTAAAATAAAACTTTATTACAACTACACATAATTATATTTATTTAAACAACTTAATTTGATCCTTTTTCTTTAAGGTTTAGAAACTACTACGAAAGCGTATAGCAAATTCCTTGAAAGTGCGCTCAAGGCAGCTTTCACTGTAATCCAATTATGTCATTTTGTCATTCCCTGAATGCATTTTCAATGTTCAACCACTTTGCACACTTAAGAATAGCTAGTTATTTGCTAGTCTTAAGTGGCAAATGGCAAATGATATGCGTGTGATTGGAATTCATCGAATGCAAACTGACGCCTTTGCACTTCGTTAGCCATGAATAGCAGCAGCAGAAAAAAAGGCCAGAAAATAAAACGTGCTTCGAGTGGTTTTGAGTCGCAGCGCCTCCTCCAGCTTCAGTTGATCCAGCGATTGAAGGCGTATCTGGTTTCGCCTTCGCTTTTCAACTGCAATCATTTTCACTTGAGTTCAGTTACAAAGCCAAAGTCGCGCTTGTCAATTCATATCCACAGCTATTGATAAAGACGAGCGACAAGTTGGCCGCTTTCAACAATTTATGGCCAAAGCCGCAGAGGCAGAGGCGACCATGGGCATTCACTTGACTAGCGGTAGCCCACATATTCGTCTAATACGTGGAAGCCTCAGTTTGTTAATCAAATTGCGTACAACTCTTAACACCTTCAAAGCGAGCCCTTCATTAGCGGTTAGAGATGTGAGCGTGCTATCGTCAAATATCGTTTGCTAAATTATCAAGAAAATAATTACCTCCATTTCCAAAAATTATAAAAAATAAAAAAAAGCCAAATAACCCGAAAAAATATCTATTATTAGAAAACATAAATTGTTGAGTAATTGTAGTTAGAATTTGATACCTGACTTACATAAATAAATTCGGGAGTATATTTATATACTTCTCTCCAAAAACCAAAAAATAATATATTTAAGAAACCGTTTTTGGCTATTCTATATATCTAAAATGGAATTTTTAAATTAAAGTTTTTTTAAATAAATGCTTTTAATCCTTTTTTTGAAAGCTACAGTAAATTAGAATTTAATTTAATTTGATTATCCATTTAGTCATTATTTCTATAAAAACTTAGCTTTAAGTTTTCGTTTTTGCAATTAAAAAAAACTCACGCTGTCGTCTCTGGTTAACAATGTTTATTCAGTTACATACATGTATATATCGAGCATTTGGTAATAGCCAAACAATTTGATATGCTAGACTCTTGATATGTAAATGAATTGCATTTTGTGTGGGGACCTTTAATTGTTTTATTTCCCCTCAACAATATTTCAGCACAAGGCTTTCAGCTTTCAGCTACCAAAGTTAACTATTTCAGTTGCTGAGTGAACTTAACTGTTTTGCTTGTAATTAAACAATTACACGTGTTTTCTTTCGCATGTTTCTTTAACACTTTTTGCTTGGCATGTCATGACCTCTGTTTACACTTTGTCTTAGGGTCCCAAAGACAGCGGAAAGAAATTAAGGTTGACGTGGGCTAGCTCTGGTAGATGTTGAAATAATAATATCTTAGCCAGACATGCAACTTAAGAGGTCAAATAATGTATAAGAACTTGAAAGAATATGTTCTTGAAAATAAGATGTGTAGGCAGATTTGTTGTAAGCTCGTGACTAGGTTTGAATTCAGAAAGATTAATTAATAAAGTATTTAAAAAAAAAAAATTACAAAAACTAATGTTAATATCTACTTTAACTTACGAATTTGATAAGTTATCAATTGGGTTTCAGCCAGAAAAAAAATGAATTCAGTTCAAATATGGATTTTTTTGCATAAATAATATGAGAACTCTTTAAACTTAGAGTGTTTGTTAATTTGGTAAAAAATATAAAAAAGTAAAATTAAATTTAAAAAAATAATTAATATTAAATTACTTTCAAATACTCTTAAGTGTAATTCAAAATATATTTTAACTCATGAAATAAAATAAAATAAGAGAAGAATTTTCTCAGGGAAGCAGATTCGGGTCCGAACTCCAGTAATATTTTTAAAATATAATGTTGGCAATTTATAAATATATTCAGTACTCATAAAAATAATACAAAAAATAGACATATGTATATATTTATGTGCACTTAAAACTTGGAGCACAGTGCTCGTATCTATGTCAGCAAGTTCTTGGCTATTAAAATCCATGTGTTGACTCAGCCTTGAGCTCTGACTGGAGTTGTTTGTACAAGACAAAGCTGTTCATTCATTCAATAATTGAAACTTGCACATAGATCGAAAATATATGCTATTTATATGTATTTACATATTTAAACACACACACACACACACACACACACACAGACATGTGCGCGAGCAGGAAATGCAGCGTATGGCAACATTTTAAATGCTCTCCGCTTGTTGTTCTTGTTGTTTTTGGTGCAAACAAATGTATCTGTAGGCACACATTGAGGCATGCTGCTGGATGATTTAGTAGGCGTTGCAACATGCGCCATATGCATGCAGCATGCCCATCCAGAGCGCACAACCACTTAAAATTTAAAAGGCTGCCACAAACAACAACAACAAACAAACACACACACACACACACACACTCACAACAAACACACACAGCTCAACTTTTTGCCTTGATGCGCAGCGAACTTTTCGCGCCTGCTTTCAATCGTTGCTTAAGGTTTCCTTCTGGTGTGGGCAGCTCGCAACCCCTCCCCCTTGCCCCCTGTCCCCCACCAACACAGCTACACTCGGTTCAGCCTCATTGGGGGCAACGCATGCGCAAATTGTGCGCCGGCTGCGCTGGCAATAAATTCATAAAAAATCATTAAGCAGAATTTAAAAACCAAAAGCAGGCAGCTAACTTTTGCACATGTGCAGCACAGGGGCAGGGGGGAGAGGGGGCCGCAGTCGGATAAAGGACAACTGGTAAGCTGATGCGGCAAGATGTCGCATTAATTTCAAGCTTAAGCGCAGCATTGAACCTATAAATGGTATCTTAAGCGCGTTCTGCATACTCATAAATTGGACCGAAATGCTGAAAACTGAGGCGAACTTAATGCAGTCATGATATTGATGCAACCAGGTGCAGCCGTGAGATACGAGGATGTTAGAATACCAAGAAATAAGACGATGACACTTATTTATTGTTTATTGCGAGTTAGCACGAAGGGACATGTGATAAAAGTAGATATGTTTATGCGACTGAAGAGCGAAGGTGCTAGCTGGCTTAAAGTGACAAAGGAGGCGTGCTTCACTTAAAAAATCTTATCGGTGGAGGATATTACCACAAAGTCATTTCAAATAAAAAATGGAAATGGAAAAACATCGTTATTTTTCAGTGCTGAGAACTGGAAGGGTGGTAAGATAGGTCTAAAATAATTGTTATTATAATAATCCATTTTTACATATATTTTTTGTTATTAATATTATTGTCTCATCTTTGACATTATTTTTATTATTATACCTTTTATTTAATTGACATTTTTTAATTATTTTAATTTTTGAATTAGTGTAGAATATCAACGCTAGTGGCGAAAAAACACGAAGTGTGCAAAAAGCAAAAAGCAAAGTATACGCGAACTTTTGAAGTCCGTTCAGGTATACTTATATAGCGATCTTTATATTATTAATTATTAATGTTTAATGTATAAACAATTATTTATATATAAACCATATATGAATATAAATTCCAAATTATAGGAAATTATTTGGCGATTCAGCACAAAAACTGCAGATTTTTGCTTAAAGTACGGAATTCCCAATTATTTAATATATTTTAGAATTGTTTATATATTTAATTAAATATCTTTCGTCACAAAATTTGATATCAGAAATTTTGTAACCTTGAATGTGCTTTCGCCACTAGAATGTTACTTTTTGCTTGATATTTATAAGCTCTGAATTTTTGTCTAATAACACTGGGTACTTTGGCCATTGACTGACCGGAAATTCTTAAAATTCGTAGAATGCATGCAAAAAACAATACAAACGTCAAAAATCGCGTGGAACGTACTATTCCATAGATATATATTTAATGTTATGGAACTCATTATCTCATAGTATAGTATATTCAATGTTATGCATAAGTAAATACATATATCTTTTTAAAGACTAAAACTACCAAAAAAAGAACAACACAGTGCTCGCCAAAAGTAATCAAAAAATTTTGCATGCTGGGCATGAAGTCGCGCGAAGACACAACAAATGACACCACAAAAACTGAAACGAGGCGAAGCGAAGCGAAGAAAACAAAAATTATTTTAATTTTTGTATACCCTAACTGAGGGTACTATTAGTTAGATAATAACATAAAATGAAGATTATATATATATTGAGTTTAGACAACTTTTATATTTAAAAATACATTTTGCACAGATTGTAAAAATAAATATGTGACCCCTTATTACTTCATAGATCGAAATTTGTTGAAAAGTGTATTTAAGCTTCGATTTAAGCTCGTTTATGCTGTTGGGATATCATCTTTAAGCGCTACCGAGGCGTCAACAGCATTTTGTTTATAAAAGTTGACAGCCCAAATAAACGAAGAATTCAGCGCAGGGTGTGGCAAATATGCGCAGCTTGCAGAAAAAGATACAGATACAGAAACAAGATACAAGCTATAAGAGAGTTATGCATATGTATAATACCACATTATATATAAGTATATATCTGAGCATATGAGAAATTTATGTGACATTCGCATTGGAAATTAACAGCGGACCGCTTCAAATTAATGTTGACACTTGTTGGCTTTGCATGTCGCTCGTTTTACTGCTGGAAATAACTCATTAGAACGTCCAAAGGCGGCTCAAGGCTAAACCTGAAGGGGTCTGCAACGCTTCAGCTAACCCCCAACAAAACTTGTCGGCTTGCAGTCTATTCGCTTTTTTTTGTCTTTTCTTATTTTCTTCTGCTCGGCTTCCTTTCTTAACTCTTGTGGGCTGGCAGCAAAAAAAAAAAAACCAGAAGACAACAGCCTCTGTGTGCAGAAACAAAAGCGAATCTCATTGTTGATGAATCTTTTCAGTGCCCCCTCCTGTGCACTCCACCCCTTTTGCCATGTGCGGAGAACTTGAACTTATCGACATGTCTATATCTTTTCTCTTCTTCTTCTGGCAGTTGTTTGGCCTGTCCCGGAGTCTGTTCTGCAAAGACTTTTCGCTGCAAGAACTCTAAACTTGTTTAAGTACAAATATATTCAATGGTTTCCATTCTTGTTACATAAGCATTATATATTATATACTAAATATGGTTGGCACCTATGAATAACGAGCTAGAACCTAGTCTGTACTATTATAATCTCTAACGCAACCAGAGATAACAATAACAGCACTGACAATTTAATACCCTTTATAGCATATATTGTTTTACACAATTTCTTTATTTTAGGCCCCAAATTTCTTATGGCACCTATATAAAGTTTTCATATAAGAAATCAAGTTAAGGCCAATTATTCCAATGAATTTTTGAAATAATTTTTGAAATTTTAATTTGAAATAGAAAAGTGTTTCATACAAACAATAATTTTCCAGCAGGTGTATTTTCCTTTGAGAGCTTTATAGTACGGTACTCTGATTTTAATAAGATTTTGCTTTAATGTGACGCTTATAACGGGATTTATAATTGCTGAGTTTGGATATGGTGTCATTAAAAACCAAAAACTTTGTTCGTATTGATACTAGATGATAGCTTATATGATTAAGATAAAAAATACAAAAGTCTATATATTATAGTGGCCCCATTCAGCCCCATGCACACCAAATTTTATTATTTTCTTCCATGCGTTAAATATTTCGTGTAAAATTTGGATTCTCTCCAATTCTAATTTCTGTTGCGCTCAATTATTTTATCCATTTTGAATTTGATGTACTTTTGAAGTGTGTAAAGCCCGATTAACTTATCTCGCCTGGTGTCTACTTTCTAGCCTGGCGTTTCTTCTAAGGCCTAATGCCTAATACCCAATGCCAATCCGCTCAAGTCATAACACGCATTAGTCATTTATCTGCACTCTGACGGGTTAACATTACAACACTTAAGTTAAACCAGGCTTTATGCCGGCTGTTGCCATGGCTTAAGTAGCTGCGATCATCGTCTGGCGTTGTCCAACTCTCCCTTGCTGCCTCTTGGCTCCTTCCTCGTGATAGACCACATGTGGTGTTTGTTGTGCACACACACACACACACACACACACACCATTATCGCGGATTTCTCCCGATGTTCTGGCAAATGTTTGCCATTTGACAACAGCAGCCGCGCTGTGTTTTCTCCAATCGTCGCTGCCGATCTTTGGGTTTCGGGCCTGGCAACATTTCTATTATTTATACCAGTTCAGCATCATCAGGCCCGATGCTCTTCCAGTTTTCACACTTTCCATATGCCCGCTGGCTGTGGAAGTGTGCGGCTCATGTAGCAATTAAAAATAATTTGTTTGTCTTGTTTTGTGTCAAAACTCATGAAAATACATCATAATAATAATGTTATTAAAGGAGCCACTTTTTGGTGTGGGGGGGGGGGGGATGGAAGAAAGGATAAATAAATGTGGGAATTAGCAAATAGTTGTTGGATAGAAGACTCGATAATTATAATGTTACTAAAGTGTTTAAAGACCGATCGTGTACTATGCCAAAGAAATCAGAGCCTAAACCAGTTGCGAGTTTTAAACGCGTTATGCATGGCCTAAACATTGCCAGTTAATAACAATTTAATAAATAACGTATTAAGGAAAGGAACAAGCCGGCTATATTTCTATTAAATTTACGTACATTAGAGCTGTCAATTATTGAACTTCAGAACTGCCCATAGACCTTAACTTCCGACACGAGACCTTCGGAGATATACAACTGGTTATTCACTGTGCCTCAAGTCGAGTAGCTCTTGAAAAGCTATGCGAATTGTACGGCTTTTGGTCCGGCTGGGTTCGAGTTTGATTGAAAGGCAAATAAGCTGCCGTTTCAATGAAAACAAACCCCGGCGGATGGGATAAAATGAAAATCCATTTGACGACGATGACAGCGGCGACAATCACAACAACAACAACAACAACAACAGTCACAACAATCACAACAACAACAAAACACAAAGCGCATAAATCATTGGCGTAGACAGAAATGCAAATCTTTGCAGATTAAAACAAAAACAATACCATATAAATAAGCTAAAAGCGAGTCGAGCTACTCGACAGCTAAAAATTAAAACCTAAACCTGTCAAATCCACGCTATCGTATAGATAACACCCGTCTATCGCATATGGTATACGGTCCGCCGTATGCTGGGACCCCGTTCGCATCTCAATGAGTGCGTTTTCCACTGTTCGTGGTAGCTGTGTGAATATTTGTTTTAATTAAATGCCAATCGATGTACGTAATTGCGGCACATTAGGCAAAACTATCATCGTATAACTAAAATGCCAGACGTAAGTATTATCTGCTTTAATTGAAATCGAAGCTGACATTAATTGACTAACCCGATAAGCTGGCAGTTGAAAGTCGTTTTTTTTTTTTTTTTTTTTGCAAGTATGTATCTCTCTCTATGTATCTGCAGGCTTGAGGTACTGTCAGATACGTGTGTATCTGAACAGCATAAGGCAGACAAACTGTTTGCATGTAAGTTAAGAGTAGGTATCCACAAGCTTAATATTAAATCCCAAAACAAATTCAGCAACATTTACAACAGCAAATGTTCAGCAACACTTCAAGATACCCTGTAAATCGTTGCAGAACCTATAATCAGAAAAATCTATAATCAAAGTAAAATTTATGCTATAGGTAAATTGGAGATGTTAATTGAAATAATAAGTAGATAAGTATAAGACATAAATGCAATGCTCAGTCTAAAAAGTGCTTCCATTGAAAGTGCTTCCATTTTGGATTTATTTTAAATATGTAAATTTTTGTACTAAGTATATTTTGCACAAGCTTTTGTCTTTTTGAAAAAAAATTAAACTTAAAATATTCAAGCATGCAATGCATTTAAAATTGTAAGCACAAAACAATACGTATTAAATCCCGATTATACAAGAACAAAGAACGGCGTTTTTCTCCAAGTGTTGAAATTAATTGTGCAGTATCCAAACCAGTTTTTAAAACAACCACTTAAATTACGTTTTAAATGTTAAGCAAACATGTAAATTAAAAATTCGAAAAGATCGTAAAATAAAAGTTAACTCACCATTTCCAAGATTTTAATAATATTTAACTTTAGTTTTACTTATTGCATTTATTTAATTTATTTTTAAGTTATGCTTCAAATAAGCAGCCAAAATAAATTCAACCTGTTGAAAGATTTCAACACAGGAGAAATATGCAGCTGCCGTTAATTATCTTAACAAATAGTCGTAACAATAAGCTAAATAGTCGGAAAGTGCTTTGTTATTAAAATCGATAATTATTATAATTACAATAATTGCTATTATTATTTTTATTATTATTGTTATTGTGCTTAAAACGTGTACCAATACAAATGCAAACTGCGAGACCTTGATTTCAATTTGATAACTGCCAATAATTTGACATTAAAGTTAAAGCAACAGCCCCGAAAAAGATTTTAAAATTTGCATTTTTAATATTTTTTTTATTTTTTGCAATTGAAGGTCTTTTGTTGCCGCTGGTGTGGCAGGAAATTAGGTGAATACTCGTATCTATATATTTTCGTTATGGTAATTACACTCGCCACAAAATAACAAAACTCTGTTGATCTAAGCTTGAAAAGTCAGGTTCAACTTGAGCCGGGGCATTAAAACAACAAATGTTGGGAAAGGTCAATGGTACGGTTTGTTTTGAAGTATTTCCTATGGGGCGTTGCTGAATACATAATGATCACCTGAGGCACATGGCTACAGAGTGCCTTAATTAAAGGTAAAGGTCGTAAAGTTGAGTATACATTTTTTTTTATAATGAACTTTTTAGAATAGTATAATAAAAAGCCTAAATATATATACCACATTAAACTGATGTTAAATAAATTCTACCTATCTCTGTCGCGATACCTCACTTACTCTCCATCCATCTCTTTCTATCTGTCACATTCTTTTATCTTAATAAAATGCCGTCAACAGTCAAGTGTCCCATAGATCCCACACACACACAACACACACACACACACACACACACACACGCATATTTGTTCAATTTAATTAATGTTCGTTTCGTGCTGCATTGCAAATTAATCAAAATTTTAATTAATTGACAAAATTGCATATTGAATAATGCACTTTACGACTAACAACAATTTATTACGCTTTGCATATGCCGATGCCAATCGCTGTCGCCAACGTGCAAATTGTCTATCAAGTAATGCCACCGGGTATACGAGTGGATGTGTGGGTTGCAATTAGAAGGTTGTTTCTGTGCGGGCTATAAATTCCAAATCACCACAAAGTCGAATATGAATGGGCCATTAGGCTTTGTCTCCACTGTAGAACAATTGAACAATGTATTTGAATGCCGCACACAATTTGAGTTAATGTTAATGGTATAGATATGTTTAACAAAGAGCTTTTCATAATAAATGGGAAATAATAAATATTTATGCAAATTCTGCTTAAGAATTTACACATTTTTCAAAAGAAATTTTTTAATTGATCTTAACTAGGACCTTGGATCTAGACTCTTATTCATCATAATGCTACAAAGAAAGTGTATAAAGTAGGCTTATAATTATTCTATATTCTTGCCAGTTTTCTTTTATTTTTCCATTTAAATTTAATTCCCTCTTCCACATACCACATGTCAACTGTCCACTTTGTGCTCCCCTTAGGGTATAAGCTGGCGAATAAATCGCAGTATACGATTTCAGAGTGCATCATTATTTACACGATGGTATTATCATTATCTCAGCATGCGATCGTGAAGCGTGCAATTAGAAAATTTATCGATTTTCGAATAGTGCTGTTCATGTATAAAAAAAAAAATCTATCATCCAGTCCCCCCTCTTGCTCTCTTTTATCTGTCTGTTTGCGAGTACATGCAACATTTCATGCAAGAATTCTCAAACCTGAGTTCGTGCTCTTGGCCAGATGCACTCATTAATGCATAATTGTACACAATTAACTGCGGGCCATTGCGACGGGCGGGCACAGAGATTGAGCTAATGGCGATGCTGGAAATTGCCAATCATTGGGAATTGCAACAATTTTGCCCAAGCCCAAAAACACAAAAAAAAAAAAAAAAAAACTAAATAAATAAATAAATAAAACCGCAACAAACTTCAAGCTAGATGCAGATACGAACTATTGTTTGCAATCGATATCTGTGAGTACTACAGATACTTGTACGTTTCTATACAGTAAGTGGTGTGGTGGGTCCTCGAGGCTGTGTGAGTGTATAGACTACTCAACAAGTACTTGTATTTGCTCTGGTTTTTTTTCTTCTTTCAACGCGTGAGCGATTTTCCTCGCAACGTTGTTTGTTTAAACTTTTAACGCTTTTCAGCTTGACTTGATTTTGGGGCGTTCGCGACAACAACAACAACAACAACAACAGCAACAACGGCAGTGAGAGCAACAGCTATAACGACGTTGAACTCGTTTTCCCACGTTGGAAATTCTTCAATTTGCATGCCACAAATGCGCAATCACAACTGACACCTTTTCAGATGTCGATAGATACACGTACTGCACTTACTTCAGATACTCGTATTCGTGTCGCAATTTTATTGAAAAGTCCATTTTTTGCGCACCAATAAGTGCGTTTTAAACTTAAACAAGTTAGAACGTTGCAGTCGGATGTAACCGACTGCGTTATACTCGTTCTCAATACACAGTAGTTCTTATTGTTTTTTTTTCGAAATATATAAAATTTTAATATTTAATATTTATTTCAAATTTAGTGATTATAGCTCTAAAATTGTGGGAGACGTCGATTTTAGCGATTTGCGAGGGTGGGAAATTTTTGACATATAAAGCTCTCGGTTCCATAGCTCCCATATTTCTAACGCCCATAACTTTGCCAAATCCCAACCAATTTTCATGTTTGATGGCATTTTTTTCCTGGTTTGTCCTTTAGATCGATTCTGTATATCAAATATATTCATTATTGAAAATAAAATTTTTTCAATTTTTTTATATAAAGTTTGGTTTTTTCTAAATTTAAAAAAACAACATTAAACCCGATTCTGAGGGGGACAGTCATAATTTCCTATGGCAAAAAAAATTTTCGACATAGGTAAATAAAAATGTTCAACATTCAACTATCCCACGTTCCAGAAAAGAAAAAAATTAAAAAAAACATGCTTACACTACATGCGAATCATTGAACAACTACAAAATGTACAAAATCATTAAGAAAACAACTGAGAAGCTCTCCTTTTATTAGACATGTCTAAGCCGAAGCCAAAATATATTTGGCGAAAATGCTACGAATGCTATAAATAAGAAAGAAAAAACAAGTAAAGTAAAAACATGCACAAAGCGTGTGACAAAAGTCTTAAAACCACAAAATCATCGTAAGCGAATAAAATAAACAATCCAAAAGAAACAAAACACCGACAACAAATTGACACAAATTTTTGGGAATTTTTTTAATTTACCTTATGAATGGGAAAATAATTTGCAGTGCTGATAAATAACATTAAAGTTGAATAAAATATTCTCAAATGCTTATCATAAGTTCTGTACATTAATGTGACTCAGTAAATCATTTAGTGAATTTTATAAGAGTTCCGTTTGAGTTGCGGAACTGGTTCCCCCTGGCATTGCACCATTAACCCTCGTGTGCCGCTCTTTCCGGTCGGCACAAATCCGTGTCAAAAATGTTTTTTATTTTTTTCAAAGTCAACACTCAAAACCGGACCCACACTACATGAATATTTAAATCAAACATTTATTATGATTTTTTTTTAATTTAAAACAAATTCAAGCGCGCTACTTAATTACAGCGAATGAGTTAACGTAGGCAATGTGGATGCCACTCTACGGATCCGCGCCTGGCCGATGATATGATAGTCCGAACCGGAGTTCAGTCAACTCTGAAATACACTAATCCATAGAGAGACAACGGCAAAAACAACCAACTTAAACATATCACTGACATTATGATAAATGCGACTCGACTCATTAAATCAAACCAAAATCTTTTTTGCCCGTTTTTTCACTATTATTATTTTCATTATTTTTTTTTTTTTTAGCTATGAGTGAGAGTGGCCATGAATATGTTATGCGCTTTTGAATTTTAGCTCTTTGTCGTGTGGCAAAAACAAACATGTTTTATGTTAATTAGTCTCTTTTCATATTTTTACTGGTCTCTACAAAAGATCATAATTAAGTTGTACATCCCGTTTGCATAAAAAAACAATTTTGATTTCATTTGCGTCTAATCCCATTTGGTGTAACAACTTGCGGCATTGGTATTTGCAGATCCCAGCTACAGGTAAAAGATTTATTATCATCTGCGCTATATATAGACAGATATGATTGTTAATGGTTTTCGGTATTTTGGCAACAAACTAGCAGCGACATTGGACATAATGCTTATAAATGGGCTCCGTTCGAAGGTTAATTTACGAATATTAAATAAATTTAGGTTATGGGAGTTTTTGGCATTTGGCCAAAAATAATTGGATTATTGTTGGAGACCATAATAAGTTTGTCTTTCATAAGTAGATCGCATAAGAGTTAATAAATTAACGTGAACGTCATTTTTAAATTTTAATGCAGAACTTTAGCTAAAAAAGGAAAAGAAAAATCACTTTTCTAGCAGGTTTTAATTGTTTGCAATAGTTCCATTCTTTTTCCTATTTATTAAATAAATGTGTATATAGTGATTTAATCAAGTATGTCTTTCTTCGTGGTTTTGATAAATATTGGGTTTCTTAACATTTATTTTGGACATTTTTAAATACTTCTAGGTATTGTTGTCTGGGTTTCGAACCCGTAACCCAGTTATTTCGATTTGCCCATAAGCCTGGAAAACACCGCCAAGGACTGTTTTTCTATATACAAATGTATGTATACTATGTAGTTGTTCCAGACAACATTTTACGACTGTTACGTGTTGTTCTTTAGCATCCATATGCATGCCGAACCTGTTTGCGGTGTATCTTTAAAGTCGTTTTATTTTTTACGTACTGTTTTCACTTCAATACTCCGCTGTCTGATAGGTCGAACTGCTTTTTGCACTGCACATTTCAATTGCTTGCCGCGTAACATTTGCGAAAATGCATTCATCAGCATAATTAAGTCGTCAATAGCTGTCATCTATGTGAAGTGGACAATTTATGTCATTAGCAAACGAACGAGAGACGGCCTCCAACTTCAACTCCAACTGGCAACGACTCGTCTGCCCGATGGATTTATCAGGTACTACATGTAGCATGCGCATGCTAAACTAAATGCACTTGGAGAAAAATCCGATTCAAAATTATCTGATCTGATCTGACAATTTTTCGTTCTTGGATATTCTTAAATTAAATATGAAACAAAAAATAAAAAGGGGTATTTTTGAAATAAGCACAAAACACAAGTTACAGTTAATATATTAAAAAGTGATATTAAAAAGATCTTGAATTAACAATTTTAGAGATAAAAAATGTCCACCTAGGCCGGATTCTATCTACTCTTTAACTTGATTTCAGTAAAAGATACTTGTATTTTTCTCCGAGTGTTTATACATCCATATATAACATGCCCATGCATTACATAACCGGCAACAATATGTACCGTTACTTGGCTCGTTAATGAGCATACGTATGATAATAAAAGAGAGAAAGAGAGGGGGCTCGTGCTCGTCGGCAGGCAACGCACGTAAGCCGCGAAAGAGAAGACAGCGAGCCAGAAGACAAGACAAGACAAGACAAGACCCAGAAGCCCGAAGAAATGTGCATATTAAGATAAGAATGTAATGGTCAGACTCCGGCTCAGACACAGGAGATCACAGCTCGACAGTGGCCGCCAAAAGTTTGCGGCCAAGGAATGCCAACAGTTTCAGTTTCGGGCATGCACCATCTATGTACAACATGCACTCAACGTGCAACTGGTTCGTATAGCTGCGAGGGGGCAAGGAGGGTCTTATTCTAGGCTTTGTCTGAGTCGTCAGTCTGGTTTTTTTTTAAATGTTTTTTTCTGTTTTTTTTTCGTTTGGCATCGCCTTAAGCTTCGAAATGGGTCAATTTAGTGACAAGCGATGGCGTTGCGATGCAATGCCACTCTACAACTCACAGTCTACCATCTCTCCGGACAGCGACAAGCTGCATCTACGCTGCATCTGCCACACAACAATCATTGTAAATGGGCTTTCTTTTAAGCGCTCCAAGCAGTGTGCAGATACAGTAGCTGTGAGTTCACACAAAGAGAATCTTAAATATTTTATTATTATTATTTAAAATACAGGATATAGTTATAAGCTATCAACGTAACTATTTTTAAATAGCACTGGCTGCCTTGGCCTTTGGCTAAGACAACCGTACACTGGCCTGGGATTCGAACCCGGATCCTCGTTGTTCAGTTGACTTAATGCGTAAACACTTAAATATCTGAAATATTTTATGATTTTCTATTAAATGTTGTTAGATTGCTTTTAAAGATTCTTTGACATACAAAAATAATTGTCAGTAATTCGATTTTTTGCCTTTTTGATGGGGTTCGTTTGGTTCGAACCTTGGTTTGTCATAGTTTGATTCAAATTCTTTTATATATTAACGTCAATTAATTTTACATATTCACGCACTACAATAATAAATAATTAAAAAAACAAATATTTTTTTAATTACTCAAACTTATTTGGTTTAATAATAGTTTGCAGCTCTTAGTAAAAAGAAAGTGCTAAAATATTGTTCCCAGTTTGCTACTAAGAAAGAGATTAGTTTTTTTTATCAAAATCTGAGTCATTTGTACTTGTATCATCATCCTCTTGAATGACTGTTAAATAATTTCCAGGAAACGAATGTACTATCAAAAAAAATTTTATTAATTTATAATTCAAGTGCGCATTATTTTAAACTACCCATTATTATCATCCAGTTCTAAAGACCATATTCACTTGACAACACGTTTAGCTAGATATTGGGAAACAAAGATAGCTTTTTATCATAGCCAAGCTTTAGGCTAGAATTATGGCTAATTTGAATACATATGATATATGTAGGTAGGCGTAACTAAACACAAACTAAGCTAAAAATATTTGAGGTTTTATCAACATAGAAACGAGCCACCCACATCCAAGCCGGACACAGCTTTGCACTCGGACTTGGTGTAATCAATTAAGCCGGAGAATTATGGGACTGTCGAGGGCAATGTCGGTTGGCATTGAAGTGCTGGGTGCGCTGGGCGTGGGTGCCAATATAGGTTTCCCGCCTCGATATAAAAATATTTTATGGCACTGCATTTCTGTTTTGGCCGAAAAAAGAAAAAAGCTGAAAAGCAAGAGGCGGAAACATCAAGGCGTAAATAAATTAGAGCAACATGGCCGGGCCTGAGAGTTTTACTTATCAATCGAACAATTATATTTTGTACCCAGTGCATGGCAAAAAGTACAGCGAAGGTTTCCCCACAAGCGACCCACTCGCTTTGGCCAGCACGCAAAACTAGTCACGAATCTGGCTATAGCGAGCCCAGAGATTGGGCCAGCTGCGCAATCTTAAAGATGACGCCAAGCCAAACGCCTTTACTTATTAATATAACCCACTTTTATGCTCGTGCCGCAGTTCAATAACAAATGGAACCCACTCTGGGACAACGAAATGAAAGGATAGCATTTAAGAGCGTAATCGAATTAATGCAATCAATTGCAGTCGATGTGCTCAAGTATATGATTTAAATTGGGAGTCAAAATGTTAATTAGATATAACAGATGTGCTGTTAAAACTACTTTCAATCTTAACTTTCGCATTAAACGGGCTTAGCCAAAGTGAAAGATTTTATGCAATAGAGATTTTAATAAAATATATATTAAGCAAATTAAATACAATTTATTTAAGTTTCAAATAGTGTAGAGTGTTTGTATAGTTAACAAGAAAAAAATCTATATGCTGCTGATTGATTTTGTTGCCTAGGTCAGGGCTATGTTTGTATATTGTGTATTTTTTTAATGGAGACTATGTGATGGTAATATATTACTGACTACAGTATGTTTTTAGACTTGTCTTCTATTATAGTATTTTATTTTATTATATTTTTTTACACATTTTTTTTTTAAATTTATGTTGGTACATAAATAAATAAAAAAAAAATCACAAACAATTTTAAAGGTTCTCCTAACATATAGAATATTTATATTTATATAAAGTATATATTTTACTTACCTATTGTAACTCCTTTAAAATTGTTTAGCTTTATAGTTTGTTGATATCCAAACAATTCAAAATAGGTTTCTTTTCTCGCACAACACACAAGTTACTTAAAAGAAGTCGTTTGAGTATTTAAATATTATTTGCCGATACTTATGTTTAAAGATGTTGTTTATGAATATAGACATAGAATAAAGACACAGAACGCACGCTTAAAAAGTAAGTTCACTTTTAATTGACAGTTGTTAGAAACTAATAATATTTTATAGATTTCAAAAGCTCTTCAAAGTCACAGAAATCGTAAAAAAAAATTGCGCAAAATATGCCAAGACGAGCGCGTCAAAAACGAACGAGCCTGAAACGGCGACTGAACCTGAACCGGAGCTGAGCTTCAAACTTTGAGCGCGTGAGCTGGCACAAGCACACGGTCACACTCACACACACACACGCACACTCTGCCGCTCTTGTGCTCTCTCCCTCACGCTCTTGCTGCTTTTGGTGTGCTTGTGCATGTATGATTGTATGTGTGGGAGTGTAAAACCAGTTTGTTTGAGTTGAACTGCCTGCCACATGTGGCAAATGTGTGTTTGCTTGTTGCGCTTGTTTCGCCGATCTACCTCTTTTTTCGTCTCTCTTGTCTTGCGATCTCTATCTTTCTCTCTCTCCCTCTTCCTCTCTCTCTCTCTCTTGCTTTGGCTCGTTTTATGCTGCTTTGCCAGCAACTTTTTAAATTAAAAGCCGTCGTTTTTTTTGTTTCGTTTTTGTCGTTCTCTTTCTTCTGCTGCTTTGTTTGTCACATAATCAAAACAAACGCACTTTCCGATCACGATGCGTTCTTTTGTTTTTGTTTTGACTTCTGGTTGTTCTTGTGGCCGTTTCTCGTTTGTCGTTGTTTCGCTTGCTCCGCAGCTCATTAACTTTTTACAGCTACTGTTTCTTCCTCATGCGAGTACGTTCGTAATTAATTTGATGGCCCCGAATTGTTAGCCGCCCAGATAAGCCCCAACCCCAGCCCCAACGTACCGGTCCGCTCGAGGCTGTCGTAAATTGCCTTGCGTCAAATCAAATTAGTTTCAGAGTTCAATCTGAACGTCCCAGCTGAGTTTTGTGCTCGCCAGTTGAATCTTTATTGGCTATCTCTAGCTCTTCTTCTAATGCTTGACCTTACAAGCGCTTTACCCACTGTGGTCACTTAATGATTTTCACAGTTAGATTCATGAACTGATAACGGCTAACAAATTATTTGTTTTATGAATGTATGTATGTAAATAAATATTTTGCTTTTATGACTTTCAGAACGTTAGTGAGCAGATCAACTTATTAATAGTTACATAGTTCCTAACCTGAATTTGTTCTTTATCAGATATATGTACCTAATATATTGACGTTCTATGACATATATTCCTAACCCCCAAAAATAAATAATAAAGAAATATTTAAGCTGGTTTGGGAACGTTTCAGCTGTGCCACATTTGTATTTAGATTATTATTATTATTTTGTTAGATATCTTATCTGTTGCCACCACCCACCCACCCACGCGCAGTATGCATATGTTTGGATGAAGACTGTTGCAAGCTGCAATTAGAGATGTGCTTTCAAATATACACACACATATGTATGCATATTCCGCTCACGTGACACGAGCGAGAACGATTCGAGGAGGGAGGCCAACTGCGACTGCCAATGACACGCCCAGCTCAAAAGCAGAAACCAGTTAAATTCAGGCAGAAGATATACATACAAGCGACCCACGTCAAAAAGGGACATGGCAAACATAAATGCAATTGAGAGACATGGCCATGGATGCCTTTGGGATGCATGCAACATGTCAGCAGGCGACAGGCGGCAGACCGAGCGGAGCTTTCGATGAGCCGAGTCTGTCTCCTGACAACCTGCAATCAAGCGCCAGCAGCCAAGCGCTGCAGAGTTGCAGTTATAGGCTGGCCGGAGCCCGGGCCGGGCGACCAACATCATCAACATGCTGCATGCAACCGCGTAGGCCACAAACAGACATTGCAACAATGACGCGACATTTGTGCGAGGCTTTAACTTAAATTATGCGCCAAGCAAATAAGGTCTCGCCAGAGCCATAATGATGCCAATGCATGGGCCATAATCAAGTTGCCACGGCAACATTTTGCCATGTCGCCAGTTGCACAAAGTCATGGTCGTTGCTGTCCCTCCGAACTCCCCCCACCAACAAATGTTGCCAAGGCAAAAGCAAAACGAACGGTCACAAAAAGCTGCCAACAACCGCAAGAAACAATTAAATTTTCGTGGAGCAATGAGGCAAGGAGGGTCCAGACTTGCACAAATACATTCAAATGCAAATCCACTTTGTATGCATATATGTACATACATATGTACACACACACACATCTACACAGCGTTGCTTTCTGGCAGACTTCGTGGCAATCAAAAAAATGTTCCACAAAGCTACCAATTTAAACCAGCAGCTGGTTCATCAAATGAGCCACGTGCCGAGAAAGATATAAAAAAAAAACTGCACCTGTGGTCTCCCATAAAGTTAAATTTTCGATTAAGTGACAATTTAAGTGCCAAATTTTGGCCAAAGCAGCTGCGTGCACAGAACCCAACTAAGCACGAGCCAAACTTTTGCAGCCGGCTTAAATCGAGAAGGGGAGCAGAGCCACAGATCAGATGCTCTCGCTTAAACCGGTTGCCGAGTGCTCCCACAGGCAACGGCATAATTTAACTCGCTGACGGCCTGCATGTCGATGTCAGTTGAAGCCGGAGCTGCTGGTCAAACAAACACAAGCCTTTGGGGTTCAGCTTTTCAATTCTGCGAAAGATGGCACAGCTCCCATTAGACGTAATCGTGGCGCAATTGTCGTTGATTGTTGTCGTCCGTTTTTCTTGTGCTCTTTCCCAGCTGCCCCCCAAATGTAGATGATTAGCTAAAATGCGTGCGAATCTTCAAAGACTCGATGACAATTGTAGATGTCGACAATTTATTTAGATCAACCCAACTACACATGTGTTTAGTTACTTGTCATGCTCCACATCTGATATCACAATTCTCCCTTACATACGTGTACTTTGAATTAAGATAAACTACTGCAAAATTGTTAAGTTATGAGTTGATAACACAACAGATTGAATACAATGCTTGATTTTTAAATTTGGTAGCGCGCTGAACGCTGTATGTATCGAAACAGAATAAGTGCAATGTTATCGAAATGCCTTTTATCGAAAGTGCTTCGAACGGCACGCATAGGTGTTGTAAAAGACCAAACTAAAACAAGCAGCTGCGTATTCATAAAACAATCAACAAACAATAATAATATTAACTTTCAAGGCGTAATGAGATCTACCAATGGGCAACGGCCCGTACAACGCTATCGTGTTATCAACAGCAACCGGAATCTACAAATATTAGGTAAAGTCGGATTAACGGCATCACACAAGCAGGCTAACAAGCGATTCATCCAAACAAAGTTGATGGGCAGAGCACAGCGGAATATTTCGCCAGAAGAAGAAGAATATGAGGAGGAGGATGAGGATGATCAGTCGCCATCGAGTGACATGGAATACTTATCGGAAGCAGAGGTATGTGCCCGCCAAACATAATCAAATATATAACTAAACAACATTTAACTACAGCTGGATCAAGCCGACAATCAGAAACGCGCCATCAAGGCATTGACATCCACGGTACGCCCGCTGCTTCAACTGTTCTCCGAGGAGGATTCCTGTTCACCCAACAAAGCCGCTTCATCTGTTCACAGTACAAAGACACAGAGTACGTCTCGGGGCATTCAGCAGCTGGTATATAAAAATATATACCTAACCTCTGAAGACGAAGATTATGAAGAAGAAACAGCCTCAATTCAAGAAGAAGGCGATATGTATCTGGATAATACGGGCCGGCAACAACACCCTATTCGGCCTAGGTTAGACAGTCTCAGTCGGTTTGAATGGTCGCCAAAATCAACCAATATATTTCTGGATTTATGGGAGAAGAACTTAAAGGACATACGAGGTACGCGAAAGAATTCCCATATTCACAAAGAAATGGCTGAAGAAATGAGCGAATATGGGCCAAGTCCCCGCGAAATCAAATCAAAAATGGACAATATGTCTAGAAAATATAGGTAAACAAATGTTTTTTTCAAAAGCTAAAACTAAAACATCTTTCCTATTTAGGGTGGAATTAAAAAAGATAAAGACTGGAAATCCAACCAATTGGCGGTATTTTAAGCGAGTTGAATCGCTCTTATTTGGCACGCCGTCTGGTGATTTTGAAGAAATCATATTTGATAACACGGGTATTTAGTTAAGCTACGTGCATAATTGGATTTAATGCAGCAATTTAACTATTAATTGCAGAGTCCTCGTCATTCTTCAATGCGGACAGCAGTGAGGGAGAGAACGAAATCATCAATATGTCCCATGACGATAAGGAGCCAGAACAGCAGCAGCCAACGCCAGTGGAAGAACCAGAACAAGTAGCAGGGCCGGAGGTGGAAGAGCAGCAACAGCAAGTGGATGAAAAAATAAAGCACCCTCCACCGCTGTCACAAGGATCGCATGGCGACGAATATAGAAGTCCATCGAGAGGAAAACGTACCAACAGAATGCTGGAAATTGAGGAACAGAAATTGGCCATTGAGAAACAAAAACTTCAGGTCATGAAACATATATCCAGAGAGCTAACATCGATTAGCAAAACGCTCACTGAATTACTTCGAAATAAAAAATAAGTGGCATACAAGTGCGTAAAATGTGTTTCAGTTAAATGTTAACAAGATTATAAATTAATTACGGACAACGTTTAATAAATCGCAGGCTGCCTACAAAACTGTTTTCATATCTATGGATTATATTTATTAAATTTTTAATATTGAAATCGTTAGCGCCACCCAACTTTAATTTCTGGTATTTTGGTATTTTTTGTTGGCATTGTGTATTTTTGTGAACGCCAGTTGCGGTCACACTGCTTTGCACGCTATGTCAAAGACGGTAAAACAAGCAATGTTTATTATAAATGTTCAGGAAGAAGAGGCGAAATGTACAGAATCCCAACTAGATATATTACTTAAAATCCATGACGGTCAGTATAAGCTAGTGAAAAAGAACAAGCGCAGCTCGGTTTGGAACGTGTACCGGGAGATCGCGCGTCCTGATGGAACCAAGCTAAAATGGAGATACTACTGTCTGGGCTGCAAACGCGTAATGCAATCAACTGGCGGCACCACGTCCAATCTGCGCATACACAAATGCCATGTACGCTACCTGAAGCAGCACGGCAAAGATGGCGAGTCGCCAAAGTCGGAAAATAATCGCACCAGTCGTGTGCAAGTGGTGCCGGCGGTGGCAAGCAAGAGTCAAATCCAAGAGCACGAGGAGGCCTTCGATGCCAAGACCATCGAGTACAGCGATGAGGAAGAAGACTATGAGGAAACGCACATCACGGCTATTGCAAATCCAGAGGTGAGTGCCAGAGCAGACCAATGAAGCCTCACTTTTGCTGACGTGTCTGTTCCTCTTCTGCAGATCGAGCCTGTAGGTTCGCCGGATACGACACCTCCCAATGAGCGACCGCTGCTCAAGTTATTTTCCGAAGACGAAGCCTGGTCCCCGGAGATGACGGAAGAGCAGGCCATCGAAATCGACCATGTTACAGAGGAGCAGTCGCAGGACTTCACCAAGGTGATAATTAGACCAAACTCTGCGCACAGCTCGCACATTGATGCCAGCGCGTTATCCGAGGCCGAGAGCTATGCCCGTGCCTGGGCGCACGCATTCCTCAAATTGAGTGAAGATCAGAAATTTTATGCGAAACGTTCGATTGATGAGCTCCTCGTTTTGGGGCGTTTGGAACGTCTGAACATCTCAACAGTAACATCGCTAACAACCAATTTATAAGGCTCGAACTCATCCGAACTTAATATTGATAAATTAGATTTAAATTTAATCTTTATAAATTATGTAAACCCCTTATAACTTAGTTCAAGCAATTAAATAAATTTTTAGATGGATCTATAATTGTTGTTTAAACATTTTAATCTGCTGCTTAGACTTAATAAAATTATAAATAATATTAAATCTGTACAACTCCGGCCACTTAGATCTGTAAAACACCGAAGGTGGCGAAAAATCAAAAATTGTTAAGATATCAGCCTTGTCTCAGGACAAAATTGATAAATTTCTGAAACATGGCCTGTTATCGTTAGATGAAAAACATGCTTCCTTATCAATGAAAGACATTTTCTTACGAAAATTATCATTTGTTATTGTACCCATTTTTTTTTTTTTTTTACAGAATCGAGTTTAGATTACGTATTCATTTCGGTTAGAGGTAGTTTGTTTTTAAATTACGTACGTAAATATTCCCTATCCGATTGAAATGCCGTTTTATATTTTTCAATTTTTTTATTTTTTCCAATATATTTTTTTTAGTTCTTTTTTAATGTTTTTCTTTGTTGCATTTTGCATTTTGTATATACTTTCTTTGCTGTGAATTACAAGATGTTGCTCTCAACTGCTTTTGCTTGAAGTTCGTGTACATTTTGCGGGGCATTCTTAATTATTATCGCCTGTTCTGAATCTATCTTTATTACAATTAAATGTGACTTTCAGTATTTGAGAGCTTACGTATTTTAGATGTAGCATTGAGTGCCTATCAATGAGTGTGTATAAATGTGTGTGTCTGTGGTTGTATTACATAAATGAATTCATATTTAATTTTGGTTAGGGTCAACATCTTCGATACGAAACTCTTAAAAATTGAAAGCTGGTAAAAACGCACAACAAAAAAACGTTCGTGTAAAATTACAAATTCATAAATGTTCAAACACAATTGTATTGTATAAATATGTGTACAAATATATATGCATTTCTTTCTCTTTGTAATCTATATGTATTTTAGGCTTGTATTTATGAAGTTTATTATTTGCGTTTGCTGATTTTATAATACAATTTGAAATTTATGCAATTTTTTGCCATGCACATACATAAATATGGTTTATCAAATATACCTTTGAAGTGAATTTGAAGAGTGCTTCTTGTTGTCATTTTTCTTCCCTTCCTTTTCTTTTTGGTTTATCGTTTATAAATTTTACATTTTGGTTTTCCTGTCGCTTGCCCCAGATAAAAACAAAACATAAAATACGCGGCGGCCCATTTACAAATTTATACATGGATGTTTATCATCTTCTTTTGCTTGCTGCACATTGTTGTTTGCTGTTGCTGTTGTTGTTGTTGACGCTGTAATTGTTTTTACTGCACCTGTTGTGGTTGTTGTCGATGCAGTTGTTGTTTTTGTTTTATTTTTTTTTTTGTAATTTTGCAGTAGTTGTAGTAGTTGCTGCTGTTGTTGTTGTTGTTGTTGTTGTGGTTTCTGATGTTTGACTGTTTGTTTTTTTTTCTCTTTTGTTTTCTTTATGCGGTACTTTCTGTTGTTGTATTTTGCAGCTCTTGAGCGCCATTCTATGAGTGGTTGAGGGGGGGTTGGGTATATGTCAGATATTGAAATAATAAATAAAGATAGTTAAGAGAAACAAAATAATTAAATAAAGATCAAATTGTTTGCAACGTTCGATAAATGGCTACGCATTCTAAGTTTTTACACATTTCGTTGCACCACGATGATGCTTTAGCCCACAGGTTAAATATATGTACAAATACAAATGTACCGTTAAATCAGCGGCGCGCTGTTTCATGCATTTTGAAAGGAAATGTTAAAAACCAAAGCCTCTTGTGTTAACTAAGTATATGTGTGTGTGTCAATGTGTGTGTGTGTTAGTGGTTAATTATGAGCACATTTTAATGCATATTCGTTAGTTTGTAATTGCCGCCACCGAAAGCCATGTTGTTGTTGTTGTTGTTATTGTGGTTGTTTTTGCAGTGCTGCTAGTTGTTGTTGTATTTTGAAGATGTGGTTGTTGTTCTTGATGTTTTAGTTGTTATCGTTGGTGTTTTTTTTTTTTTTTGGTTTTTTTTTTTGTATTTTGTTTTGGCTTTTAGTTCATTACCTGCTGTGACTGCTGCTCCATGCCACCGCCGCCAGGGCCATTGGGCTTACGATTCTGGCGACGCGGACGGAACGGCTGACGTGGCGGTCCTTGGCCGCCCTGAACTAGAGCAAAAGGTAAAACAAATTATTTAATTGCAACATTGTTGTTGGTAAGTTCATTATGCAGATCACTTACTATATTCGCCGCCATCACGACGCGGCGGTGGTCCGTTGCGTCGGAAGAAACGTCGCTGGGGTCCACCAACGCCGCCACCACGACGCGGCTGTCCATCGCCGCCTCGCTGCATACCATCTGAATTGGGATCATGAACGCCTGGTTCGGCGCTGCCATCGCCGCCGCCAAGTACGCGACGCGTCTGACGCGGATAGTAATTGTTGTAGCGACGTCCGGGTCCGCCGGGTGGTCCACCGGGACCGCCGCCACGTGGAGCACCGCGTGGACCACCGGGTGGACCACCAGGGCCGCCGCCGGGTCCACGACGATAGTTCTGACGTGGCTGGCGTGGACCCGACTGCATCTGCTGCTGCTGTTGGCCATCCAGCTGCTGTTGCTGCTGCTGCTGTTGTTGCATCGGCAACATTTCATCGCCTTCGTTGTCGCCCTCGCCCGGCAGCTTGCGGCGATTCTTCTTCATCCATGGGCGGAAATTGCGACGCTTATCAGCAGCAAACTGACTGCCGCGCACCGGCTCTCCGGATGGCCCGGTGACATTGGCCGCCTCGTTGCCCTTCTCACCAATGACCACATCAAATTCAACAAGCTCGCCATCGCCCACCGAACGCACCGCCTTCTTCGGATTGTTGCGCGCTATAGCACTCTGGTGCACAAAGACGTCCTCTTTGGTGTCGTTGCGATTGATGAAGCCGTAGCCGCTCTTCACGTTGAACCATTTAACGGTGCCGGTGACTTTAGTGGCTGCAAGTGAACAAAATTGTTAGGTTAGAAATGAATCAAAAACAATGTAACCATAATTTTTTTTATCGATAAATTACATTTGAAAACCACATGCACGCAACACGCTCAAGAGATTTTTGCAGCATGAAAAACGAACACTAAATTACTTACTGCGCAGCTATAATTTATTAGCAATCTTGTATTTGAAAAATTGAAGTTGTTAAACTAAAATTGCATACAGCATGCTATTGGCTACTATGACAACCAATAAGACCATTAATTTTTATTTAATCAGCTTTATAGCTGACTTAATTTTGGCATCAAATGGCAAATATTTCTATTGGGTACTAGAGCTCCAATAGAGTGTATACAAATAAAGTTACCAAAACAATGAACACACACATATGCACACACATCAAGAGAGTGGTGTGCGCAAAGTCATAAAGAGAGCGAGAGCAATAGCGCGGGCAGTGAGAACACGACGTTGGCGGCTAACAAATTGGGTTGCCAGCATTTGTTCGGTCAGGCGCGTGATGGGGCCGCGGGGGTGGGCTGTGCCACCGGCAAAAAGTAGAATTTTCATTTCGTTTCGTTTCTTGCGCCGCTTTTCACATGCGGCAGCCGAGCCGGCGAATGTGTGAATGTTTGTATGTATGGGCAGGCAACATACAAAATGGCGTCGCGCGTATATTTTAAGACACGCACACACACACACACGTAAACACGCACATTTTTCTGTTCCTTTCATTGCTATTTTGGTAGCACTCGCCATGTGTTTGCATGAATGAAAATGCAAATTGATTTATATGCTTACCAATAATTTCCTTTGGTGGCGGTGCTGGCTTGCCCTGCGCTTGCTGCCCCTCATCCTGCTGTTCCTCCTGGTCCAGCGGCTGCTGCTGCTGCTGCTGTTCAATGGGTAGCTGCTGCTGTTTTTCCGAGTCTGCCATCTTTCTAGCTACGTTCGTTGTTCTTCTCCCTCAAACGCGCACACACACCCACACACTCGAGCTTCCAAAAATAAAAGCAAGAATAAATAAAGTACCCTCTCTCCTGCTGTTTGACGACGGAGTGCGGCAAAGCTTTTTTTGTTAGCTGGTGGTTTGCCGCAACTTTGTTTTTTCTTGACTTGAGTTTTTGGCTGCTACTCTTAATTGATTGGTTGGTGTTGGTATAAGTGCGGTTCGAGTTGTGGCACTCTTTCAACTACCACTTTGATGTTATTTTCGAGTGTGATGTTGAAACACTCACTCGCAGGGTTTTCTTGGCGATTCTATTTTGTTCGCAAGCACAGGAAGTGAAACATGGCAGCTATATCCAGTATTGTACAATTTTTCACTTAATCTGACACAAGGTTGCTTCTGACATATCGATATATATTTCAAGTGACGTATTGTAGCACTACTTGTCGTATTTCTCATGCTTTCCTAAGCTGGTCACACTCCCAAAAATCATACACCGTTTATTCGATATAGTCGATATATTCCCATTAGTACTTTATTAGTGTCTCTTCAGTCGACTGTTTATTCCGCAAAGCTCTTTTCAACAATTTGTTTATTGATTAATAAAAGGAACATACAACCATTTGAAATGTGCGCAATCAACCTTCAAATGTGCTTGTGTGTGTAAACACACTATCTACGACGCTAACCGACAAAATGCCGCTATAGTTTTTCTGTGCAAGTGATAAACTAGCTCTTATTGGATAGGTAGGTGATTCACCTGCTCTAGGTCTAGTTATTCTAAATAGTTAACGTATGCTGTGAATTACAACGTATTTACTTGTTTTAATTGTCAGTCAGTTGGAAAGCGGCGGTGCCGTCACATCGTATGATTCTGGCGCGCATTCTGATTGGTCAGAGGCATTTTCACGCTTGCAAGCGTGTGCGTGTTTGTGTGTGTGTTTATATGTATGCGAGCATGTGTGTGTTTATTTTTTTTTGTTTTTGTTTGCTGCTGGCTCGCTATTGCGCCGCTTTAAAATCGAAATTTCATAAACAAAACAATGATTACAGCATACAAATACCCTGTAAGCAAAGGCATTGACAAACGGGGTTTTTTAAACTTTTGCAAATATATAAATATTTTATGTTATTTTGCACATAATAGAAATAGTAAATTAATTAGAGGGTATTTACAAGTCGATCAGTTACGTGCTTTGTTTCAATTATTTTCATATTATTTATCAGCAGCCTCAAGCGAAAATCAAACCAATCAACACGTCAGCTAAAAATTATTAAAGATCATGGACATTGATCCAGCCACATTGGACATGGAGTTCATGTCCAGCGCAATGGGGGACTCGCTAGAGATGTGGAAGGAGGAGGAGGATGCGCTAAATATCATCAAGGAGATGATACCCTCCGACATGCTAAACAACTTCTTGAATGAAATGGATCTGGATCTGGAGATGAACGGTTCGCCGCCGCTGCTCGAATGCGCAATGGACATGCAGCAGCCGCAGGCGCAATCGCAGCAGGCGCAGCCGCAACAATCGCCCCCGCTGCAAGTGCAGCAGCAACAACAACTGCAGCAACAGCAACAGCAACTGCAGCAGCAACAGCAGCAGCAGCAGCAGCAGCAGCATGTCAAAAGCGAGCACGCTTCGCCTGTGCACGTCAAGGAGGAGCTGCTGTCGCAGCAAACCAATCTTTTCGAATCGCCATTGTACAAGCCCGATCCGCTGATCGCCTCCAACCCGAGCTTCAGTCCGCAGGCATTGCCGCAGCTGCTCAAGACCCAACCGACAACGACCATACACCACATGGACAACGGCCAGCAGCTGCAGTTGCCGACGGCCACGCCGGCCATTCTGTTCGCAGCCACCGCAGCACCATGCAATAATGATTTTGTGTATCAGCTGCCGGCTGAAACGTCGCCAACGACGCCACCACCACCGTCGGCAGCACCGCCGGCAGCCATGACAAAGGCGCCGCACTATGCCAGCAAGAAGATGCCGGGCATACTGCCGCGCCGGAACCAGAGCTTCATCTTGCAGCAGGCGCCCGCCGGCAATCCGGCCACCACACTAATGTACACCGCCAGCAACGCAACCATACTGACGCCCGCGCCCATGCCCGTGCTGCTCGAGACGGTCGCAAAGCTAACGCCCAAGTCAGCGCCCGTGGAGCTGGCGCCAACGCCCACGCCAACGTCAACGCCCACGCCCCCGGCACCCGCTCCCAAGGTGGCCATACAGCGCGTGCAGCCGAAGGTGAAGGAGGTGAAGCGTTCGGCGCACAATGCCATCGAGCGTCGGTATCGCACCTCGATCAATGACAAGATTACCGAGCTCAAGAATCTCGTCGTGGGCGACGCGGCCAAGCTGAACAAGTCGGCGGTGCTGCGCAAGTCCATTGACAAGATCCGCGAGCTGCAGCGTCTCAACTACGAGCTGAAGTCGGAGTTGCAGCGTCTGCAGCGCGAGCTGATGGCGCGCGACGGCTCCAAGGTGAAGGATCTGCTCCAGCTGGGCAGCAGCAGCACCTTGGTCGGCTCGAGCTCAAAGAAGCGACGCCAGCAATCGCTGGCCTGCGACACGGACGCGGGCCTGACGCCGCCGCGCAGCGATATGTCGGATCCGTCGTCGTCGCCACTGCACTCGGACATTTCGCAGCCACCGTCACCATATGGCGGCTCCACGGCCAGCTGCAGCAGCGGCAGCAGCAGCACCAAGGACGAGCTGCTGGTGGTGCCCAGCTCGATGCGCGGCATGGCCACCCACTCTCGGCTGGCGCTGTGCATGTTCATGTTCGCCGTCCTGGCCGTCAATCCCTTCAAGGCGCTGCTGCAACGCAGCCAATTTGGCGACGATCTGGATGGCGAGCTGAGCCGCCAACGGCGCAGCATTTTGGCTTACGATGGTGGGCACCAAAATTCTGTTTGACAACACGAAAAGTTCTTCTATTAACCATTTGTGCTTCCTCCTCGCAGATAATACGGACTATGTTGGCTGGCATCACACCTCCTACCTGTGGCTATTGAATTTACCGCTGATACTTGGCTGCCTGGTGAAGCTTCTCGTTTACGGAGATCCCCAGCTGGACGCCCAAACGGATGCCTATTACCAGCACAAGCAGCGCGCCGAAGCGCACTTTGCCCAGGGCCAGGCAGTCCAGGCGCACGCCAGCTATCTGAACTGTCTGCACATGTTCGGGCTGAGCCTGCCCTCGTCTCGTCTCGATTGTCACTTGCAAACGTTTTGGCAATTCTTGCGGTTTCTGTTCCATCGCCTCTGGCTGGGCCGTGTGCTGTCGCGTCGCGCCGGCGGACTCTTTTGCAGCGTGACGCGGCGCAAGCGTGCGTTGTCCTCGGCCCGGGAGCTGGCGCTGCTGTACAATCGGCTGAATCAGTTGCACTTGACCGGAGATCGCAGCAACGATAGGAACGGCATCATGCTGGCCCTCTGTGCCAGCAACATGGCCGAGGTGGCCCACAATTTGCTGACGCCGCGCGAGACCATTTGCATTCATGTGATGGCCGCGCTGCGGATGAAGCGCAGCGCGCCCAAATGGCTGCAGCAGCTCTGCGCCCGCTACTACATGAGCCGGGCGCGCCAGGAATGCGGCCGCACCCGCGCCGCCGAGCAGACCCAGGAGCTGCGCTGGGCGTTCACGACCTACGGCTATGGCTATTGCAGCGCCCATGTTTTCGACTACGAGCTGAACGCCGGCGAACAGGACGGCTTCTTTACGCGCCTGCGCAATCCCTGCGATCCGGCCGCACACGCGATCAAGGTAAGGCCACCAAATGGTGTCCAACTGCAGCTGGTTCGTTAATCCGTTCTCCGTTTTCTCGTACAGCAATATCGCGAGCATTTGCTGCACAAGGCCATTCAGTGTCTGGTTGGCGCCGGCTCGCACAAGCCCAACAAGTCTGCGCCCAGCAACAACAACAACAGCAGCAGCAGCGGCGGCAGCAACAGTAGCAACAACAACAACAACAACACGGGCAGCGAGACGGAGCAACTGCAGCAGCAGCAACAGCACAGCGGCACCATTGTCAGCAATGTGCTCAAATACACATCCCTACTGCGGGACACGCTGTGGGCCGATGAGGATGAACGCGACACGAACGTTATCCGGTGGGCCAATGTCCTGGAGATCGCGGTGCACTGGCTGCTGGGCGAGGATACGCTGGCGGAGAAGCTGTACGAAAGCATCCAGCAACTGCCGGCCCAACTGACGAACGGCAGCGACAACGATCATCTGCCCAAAGCACTGCACGCGGTGCTGCGCGCCAAGATGATATTGCTCATGTATGTGATGGTTTTTTCTTTTCTAAATGATCTGCCCTCTAATCTATATGGAAACTATTACAGGAACAACGGCAACACTTTGGAAAAACGCTTGAAGCAGTCGATCAATCGGCTCTGCGATGAGTCCAGTGCCCGGTTGCAGGAGTGCCTCACGGTCAACCGCATCACCAATGCCAAGGGCATTAAGCTGGTAAGCTGGAGCGCGTGCCCGGTTCGCAGTGCCTCTTGGATCCCCCTCTCGAGCTGGCACGAAGGTGCATTGTAGTCGCATTGTCTGTTCCCATTTTGCACGCGGCAATACAACTGCAGTGCAAGCTTCGTGCAGTTCACTCGCAACGTCAGATGCCGATGCTGAAGATGCTGAGACAAAAACCATAAGAGATTCCCAATTAAAAGACTTGGCTTTAGCTTTTCCAGTTGTTAACCTGCGATTGGTTGCTGGAGACGCGCACGGCACTGTGGGAGCTGGAGCACATGGGCATTGAGGATGATGGCTACTATCAGGTCGCCGGCGACGTGCTTGAAAAGTTCCAAACGGACTTGAATTCGTTGCGCAGCATCGTCGAGAATATACCGGTAAGCTGGAGTCGCGAATTTACGGAACGCTGTTTAATCCCCCACTTTGTGCTTTCGCAGAACGCTCAGTCGCGTATTTATTTGTACGAGGCCGTTTGTCGCCTGATGGCCGGCGCTTCGCCGTGCCCAACGCAACAGCTGCTGGACAGGAGTCTGCGCTCTCGGAATGCCCAGTCGTCCATATTTTGCGGCAGCAAGGATCGACGACATCAGAACTTTGAGGGCGGCGAACGGGAGCGTGCAGCCGCCATGTATGTGGCGTGCAAGTATTTGCCGCCGGCGCTGTTAAGTTCCCCTGGAGAGCGTGCTGGCCTGCTGGCCGAGGCGGCCAAGACGCTGGAGAAAGTGGGCGACAAACGGAAGCTAAAGGAATGCTATCAACTGATGAAGTCCCTGGGCAGCGGCGGTGCCTCCGTCAAGGCTTAAGCCTAACGCGATATTAGTTCAAATATATAATATACATATAAAGTTAAGTTGATCCAAGATGTTAACTGGGGAAAAGGCAGACATCTGCACAACCCACACAACGATAGCACGCGAAAAATCATTTTTCACTACACCAGGCACGCGCTCGACTAGACACAAGGACTTGGCAACCAAAACCCCACGCTTTATAGCTGCTATAGTTTCTGTTTAGTTTGTAATTTATTTCAATACACATTTAATATATATGGTAATTTGTTTTAACAAGCTGAATGATGACGATAGTGGTTACCGTGCATACATGCATATATACATATATATATATTTCTTTCGATAAATATTTTAAAAGTTTAATATCTTTGGAATTTCTGTGCATGCAGCTAATAAGTCAAATTAGTTTGCCACATTGATTGAACCTTCCCTATTGACTAGGGATGGATATTAAATTGATTATAAAGTCATTTTTACTTAAGGAGTTGAGTAACATGTTTTTTTTTTGTTTGTATAACAATATAAATATAAAATATATACATATATTAATTCTTAAACGAAAGGTTTCTTGTTTTGGTCTACATTTAAAAATTATATTAAGTGGCTTTCTTCATAAATAAAATATATGTGTCTACTTTGAACATTAATAAATATATATTTTCAATATTTTTGCATTAAATATTATATTTGATTTTTTTGCCAAATTCATATGTCATAACGCAACGGTTATGGTTTTCTACGATCTTCATAAAATCTTTGTGCATATTTAAATTTTGATAGATGGTTTAAAAAGGAATTCTGTATTAGAATGGTTTTAATAGCAACAACCATTAGAAGTAGCGCAAAACAAAATACATTATTGATATGTAATTAACAAAGGTTCTCAATGCAGCCCTAGGCCAGGTACAACTTTGGTTGGCTTTGGGCGTCTATATAAAGCAGAGGCTTGGCCTCAAAAGAGACAGTATTAGACGAAATGTCGGCCATGCTGATGGAACCAAATTATTGGTCCACCGTTTTAAGTTTTCTGGGTGAGTTGTGCAAAGGAAAAAAAAAAATGATCTTTAACAAATTGATGTTGATTTTGCATAGCACAACAGTACCTTGTGGACTCACATGCCACGTGTATTTTGTGGCACTCCACGTTTGATGCACAACTGGAGAGCAGCCAACTGCTGGCCGTGCTCGTGTTGGAGCCACAAAAATGGTTGGGTTCCGAGTCGGATGGGGACATTTATGATTACGGTCTGAAGCGTGCCGAGCTCGAGGCGCATCGTTTGGCCTACAACGATTGGATATTGCGACTGACCATTGCCATCGAGCAGGCGCATTGCGAGGTGAGTTCAAAACCAAATCAAACCAGGAATCGATTGCTTAGTGTGCCGATCCGGCATACAACGCGGACATGCAGCTCCCAGCCAATCCAGTTGCACTAATTGTGGGCTAAACTTTTGCTGCAACTAAAATTGACGGGATTATTAGTCAGACGGAAAGTGTAAATGTTCACGTAAATCAACCTGATTTTGTGTTTCCTTCGATGCGGCAACCTCCAGCGTTAGCAAAAGTTTCTTACGCACGCCGTGGGCAGCCTGCTTGCGCAGCTCCTCCTGGACGCCACATAGAAAGCGCTCCAATTCCTGTTGCTCCCAGTGCTTGCTCAGTTTCAGGTGCTGCAGCTTTGGACAGCTGCTAACCATGTGGAGCAGCTGCATCATGCTGGCTGGCGGCCCACTGCACTGCAAGTCCAGGCACTCGAGTTGCTGCAGTTGACCCAACTGCATCAGCGCCTCGTTGGGCCACATGTGGCAGGCCAGCGCCTTTAGGCCCTTAAGTGCCACTATGTGATCCACGTGCTCCGGATTCACTTTGGTCAGCTGCAGCTGTTCCAATTGTTCATAATATCGTTTGGCCAACGTGCGGAACAGATTGCCGTTGAGTCGGACCGACAAGCGCCAGAGCAAACGCAGCGATATCAGCTTGGGAAAGTCACCCACATCCTCCAGCGTGCCCTCGAAGTTCTCCAGCGAAAAGTGCTCCAGCAGCGGACAATGGGCGGATATGGGCGGCAAATGTCGCCTCGACGCGAATCGAAGCGAAAGTCTGCGCAATGCGGACAGCGCCTGAAACAGCTGAATGAAATCCGCATCAGTCAAATCAACATCGATGCCATCAATGTGCAAGGCCTCCAGTTCGACAAAGTGCTGTAGCTGTAGCACTGCAAGAAATTTTGAAAACTATCTATGGAAGACCTTTGAACGTTGATTGAAAACCCTAACGACTATTCCCCAATCCCCACAAAGGATAAACATTAGTTCAAGTTCTCATAAAGTTGCCAAAACTGAACAGATTCTCATGATTTATGCCATTTTGGCAATAATTTCTCATCTAGATTGAATCTTCATTTAAAATATATGCATTATTTTAAATAATTTGCTTTAATTTTTTATTTAAAAAAAAAAAAACAAATTAAAAGAACTCATTAATTTTTGAAAAGAAATTTCTTTCAAATTTACATTTTTAATCGATTCTTTTATTATTTTATTTTAAATTATTTGCTTTAATTTTTTACTTTTTTACAAATTAAAAGAAATCATTAATTTTTGAAAAGAAATTTTTTTCAAATTTACATTTTTAATCGATTCTGAGGTGCTAAAAATTTCTTTAAAAAATCAAGCCCAAATTGACAAATATTTTTGCATATAAAGCTCTCGGATCCATAGCTCCCATATTTCAAGCTCCCATAACTTTGTCAAAACTGAACGGATATTCATGTTTGATGACATTTTGGTCATGATCTGTCATCTAGAGCAATTCTGTATTTAAAATATACAAGTGCAATACTTAAAATGCTTTTTCATACTTTGGTAAAAGTTATCTTGCATCCCACTCTTACTCATTTTTGAAAATGACTTTTATCAAAATTTAGAATTGCTAATTTATTTTATTTTAACCAATTGTGGTTGTCACAATAGTTATAAAAAACGACGTTAAACCAGATTCTGAAGATGTCCAATATTTTGTCAAAAATCATGCCAAAATTAACACTAAACCTTACTCACTTAAAAAAAATGTATACATGTGCACAGATAATGCTAGCTAGCATGTGCTGGTAGTTGAACGAGTATTGCGCTGTCGGTGACACCCGAGTGCAGCGTACCTTCGTTTCAATTCAATTCAGCCATGCATTAAGAGCTGTATTCTGACTACTCACCGTCAGCCGCCTTGGCATCGATCAGACTCAGGCTTTGCAGCGTTTTGGGTTGCAACATTTGCAGAATGTTGAGATCACCGCCCTCCGCCGGCGGCTTCGGATCGGAGTGCGCAAAAATCAAATACAAATGCCGCAAATTCTTGCAGTGCGCATTCAGGAGCATCAAGAACGGATGGGTGATGTCGGCGTCCCAGCGTCCATGGCGCAGCTCGCACTCGACAACGCCATCGCCGCACAACTTCAACAGATAGGCCCAATCGTCAATGCTTTTGAGCATACGCATGTTGATTTTGGCATAACGACGGGACGCCGTCCGGGCGAAAACTTCTCGAAACTGCGGATGCGCTTTGGCCAGATTCAGTTTGTCTTCGAGTGCAGTTAGATATGCAAATATTTCCAAATAGCAGTCGTAGTTTAGATCCAAAATATTGGTTTTAGTCCGCTGCGGTTTGCTGGCCAGGAATCCCAGCGGACAGGCGAGTCCAAGCTTCTGCATTGTTTACATTCGAGTCGACGGCGGGGTGACGCACATTTCGTAATTTATCGCCGGTCGGTGTTACCAACACGAGGACAAAATATAACACCAAAATATTTATGCTACAGCATGAAAGAGCAACGTGTTAGCCAACACTGAACGCACTGAAACCCATCAAACTGAACTTAATGTTCAGTAAATATATTTAATCAATTTCAAAGCTCATATTTCAAAGTTATTATTTTTGGTTTTACTATAAAAATACTAACATTATAACTGCTATTTTAATTGCCTTTACAGAGTTTTATAGCATTTCAGGAGCACATACCGAAGTTTGCCCGTTATTTCTATAATGCCAGCATTTATTCGGTTTGGCGCTCAACACGGAATCGATTCATATTTGTGTATACCGATGAACTTCTCGAGAATCCTTTCGAGTCCGCTGGTTATATTGATGGTTACATATTTCACGGTAAGCTACATTTTTCGCTCATTTTTCGCCAATGCAGTTTTTGGCTCTTCAAGATCAACCCAACATTCTGTTGGTAAACACACAATTTCTGAACTCAAACGTTTTTGAGATCAAAACTAATCGCTTCGTTGGACCCCGACATTTTGGCAGTACAGCCAGGCCAGCAGCATTTTACACCATACAGATTTACGATGCCAAAATGGGGAAAGTATTATGGGATAGCGATGAAAATATGTTTAGCAAAATGCGGAATTTACAAGGTCGTGAAATCGTGCTGGGCATGTTCAATTACGAACCATTTATGCTGCTCGACTATGTATGTAAATTGAAATTTCATATAGCTATATATACTAAGTAGGTTTTCATTTCAGTTGAAGCAACCAGCTGTGTACGATCGTGCCGTAAATGGAGCGACGGCCTCCATAGATGGTACCGAAGTTCGCCTTATGCTGACCTTTTGTCAACTGCGCAATTGTACGTTGCAAATAGATACAAGTAGGTAGACAAATTAAACAATATATATAGAATATTTACATTACAAGTTGTCACAAATGATCAGTACTTTAATTAAACCGAACCATTTTTGTTTTAAAATGTGGTTCGGTTCCGATTTCGGTTTTGCTGATTTGTTGGGCACTGGTTCATGATTTAAAAAATTTGGGAGTTCCGGTTCATTTTAATCGGATTGGTTCGAAACCGCTTTGCACCTTTATTTAAAAAATCATAATTAATCATGATAATCAAATTTCAAAATTATAACATTTCCAATCAATATTTAAGTTGATTAACTTATAATTTAACATGCAAAATATCCTCTTTTTATGTGATCAACATAATTGTATGAATTCGTGTCAGTTTTAAAAGTTTAAACATTTCAATTCAACTTTTAACTTTATTAACTCAGCAGCGGCGCATCTTCTTCAGTAGGCCTTAAAGGAAAACTGTGTTCCAAAAATAATGTGAATTCAATTTGATCTTAAAACTAACTAACAATAATAGCTCTCCCATGCTATTTGTACTTCTTTTTGGTTTTGGCTGCCTTTTTGAGGTGCTGGCGCTTTGGCGCCTCCTTCTTGTGCCCCAGAACATGACGCTTGAGAGTCTTGTTATGCTTAAACGAGCGCGAGCAATGGGGACACGCGAAGGCCAAGTCCTCGGCGTGAACGCGACTGTGCTCGTTGAGGGAGTGGCTGGAGGAGAACGTTTTTGGACAGCTGGCGCACTGGAAGGGCCGTTCGCCCGTGTGCGTCCGGATGTGCAGCGTCAGCACGTTGTTCCACGTGAATCTCTGCGGGCAATGCGGGCACTTGAATGGTCGTTCGCCGGTGTGAATGCGCGTGTGCTCGGCGAGATCGTATTTCCGGACGAATGCCTTTGGGCAGTTGTCGCATGTATAGGTACGTTTGCCATGTCGTCGCATGTGGGCGTTGAGACCCTTCTTCGACATAAAATCCGCCGTGCAGCGTGGATACGGGCACTTGCAGGGACGTTCTTTGTTGCGTAGACGCGTCTTCGTGCTGTTGCTCGGCGCCGGCTCATCGGAAGAAGAGCCAACTGAGGAAAGCTCCACGCTGGAATCGCCGTCGTTGCTGGCCAAAGGCTCATCGCTCGAATAATGCTCCTCGCTGGCGTAGCGTTTGCGCTTACGTATTCGAGTTGGATAGCGTTGCGATTTGGTCACTGGCTCGGTGTCTTCGGGCGTTGGTGTGCGGTTCTCTTGGTTGTCCTCCTCGCTGCTTATCGGAACAGTCGCCAGCGAAGGCTCCAAGTTGACAGATCCTACGTCTACGTCGCTGTCGTCTAGCAGCCCGTACTCCTCAGCCGCTTCCATATAGACACCACTGTCCGAATTGAGCAAGCTGCGCTTCAATCTGTACTCATTCTGCGTGGCCAAAACGCAGTCGAGACACAATTGCTTTGGCAGTGCATCATCGTGTTGAATTTCACAATCGCCGCATTCACGCAGCATGACGGCCAGGCTGGGCTCGTCCTCATGTCGTTCGGCGAATATGTCAACCAGCATGTCCGAGCTTTTTAGGCAGCAGCGACAAATGTCTGCCATGCTTGACATCGCTCCAGTTGATCCTGGCGAGCTTTTATTGTGCTCGGATCCTATTAGTTACCCGCAATTTTGAACTCAATTGAAGTAAGATTCAACACTGTCAGCTGTTCTGAATTCAGGGCTGACACTCTCACTCTCTCACTCAAATGAGCGAGCTGTGAATCTTCTGCGTTCCTATGAACTGACAGTTTGGCACATTATCGAAAATTCAAAAATATCGAAAATTCAAATATAAGTAAACAGTTGCCTATAGCAGGTTTTAATTTATTTAATTTAAATATTCTGCTTAGCTCAGATGTTTAAGGCATATAAAGTAAATATTTAAATAATAAGGCAATAAAAATGCATGTTAAAATGTTACTTACACACACATATATCAATAATTCTGCTCAAAAGCATAGATCCAAAGATAGACTATACATAGGTTTTATAGATGTATTTATGCATGCTAATGAATCACAAACTTAATATTAACTTCAGCTGAAAAGTCCGAATGGGGTGACATCTATGCAAATGCAACAGGCGTTGGATTGATGGGCATGGTGTTGGACAGGACCGTTGATTATGGCATCGGCGGCATGTATATGTGGTATGATGCGTATCGGCAAATGGATATGACGTATTTTCTGGGACGTTCCGGTGTCACTTGTCTAGTGCCAGCTCCGCAAAGGTTGATCAACTGGGCGCTGCCTCTGCGTCCATTCCAGGCCACATTGTGGCTGTGCGTGGTGTTTTGCCTGATCTTGGAGTGCCTGGCTCTGGGCTGCACGCGTCACAGTGAGCGTACAAGAGCCACCACGCATGACGGCTGGCGTCAGAGTCTACGCTTCGGCTGTGCCAGCGCCCTGAAGTTGTTTGTGAACCAAAGCACCAACTATGTGGCGACCTCGTATGCCCTACGCACCGTCTTGCTGGCCAGCTATATGATCGACATAATCTTGACTACCGTTTATGGCGGCGGATTGGCGGCCATTCTGACGCTGCCGAAACTTGAGGAAGCCGCCGATTCGCGGCAACGCCTCTACGAGCACAAGCTCACCTGGACGGCAACTTCTCATGCCTGGATCGCCACCCTCGATGCCGAAAATGTGGACGTAAGCGTCTGCCAATTAATTTTTGAGCCTGTGTTTATGTTTGTATCTCACTTGAAGGAGGTTCTGCTGGGTCTTATAGAGCGATACCGGGTAAACGATGCGGCTGCCATGGCCGCAAAGTCCCGGACCGAGCAGATGGGCTTTGTGGTGGAGCGAATGCAGTTCGGTCACCTGGCCAACGCTGAGATGATACCCGACGACGCCTTGCCGCGACTTAAGCTAATGGTGGATGATATATACTTTGCCTATACGGCCGCGTATGTGCCACGTTTGTGGGCATATTGTAGTATCCACAATGATTTCATACTCGCCTGGCATTCCTCTGGCTTCGACAAGTACTGGGAATGGAGGATTGCGGCTGAGTATATGAATGCCCATAGGCAGAATCGGATTGTGGCCTCGCAGAGACCCAATCTCGATATTGGACCCGTCAAGCTGGGCATCGACAATTTTATTGGCCTCATCCTGTTGTGGTGCTTCGGCATGTCATGCAGTCTGCTGGCATTTGTGGGCGAATTGTGGTGCGTTCAGACGTATATTAAAACTTAAGGGAGAACAGTTGTATTGTTTCTTATTCTTATTAGAAATAAAAGTGTATGCAAAATGGAATATTCATATTAGCTTTGCAACAGCAGCACCTGATCGACGACACGCGTGATGAGGGCATCCAATTCATTCTCCGGCACTTGCTGCCACAGCTCCTGCAAAGTGCGATAGGCCACTTGTGCCGGGCCACCGACAGCAGTCGTAAGATGCGTGCGCAGGGTCAGAAAGATGACCACATCTGGCGCAATGGGACTGTGGGTATCGCAAATGGTGTGCAGAGCGCGTGCCGCGTTCGGTGATATCTGCCAATGGGAACAGAGGAAGAGCATAAATAAATAGTAATCATTATTGGAGCAACAACTCACATCGTTCAGATTAACAATAAGAAAAACGTTGCCTTCGCGCAGTTTCTTTTTGTACTGCTCTATGGGATACCCGTAGTCGTCATCGTCCTGTATTTCGAAGTCCTTCAGGCTCATTTCTATGGGTCGCTGGCCATCTAAAATCAGATAGAGGACGTACTATGGGTATACTGATCAGCTGCTGCCAAGACTGCACTCACCAAAACACTTCGACGTCTCCAGGGCAATGTCCTTGATTAGGGCTTGTATCTGCTGTTCGCTGCTCTGGTTCGAGTGCAGAAATAGGTAGATATTCGGGGACTGCGACTTCTTATTTAGCAGCAGTTCAATGTTGATCGTGAGCGCCTTCCACACATCCGGCGACTGCAACGGCTGCCGCTGGCGCAATTCCGCAAACGCACAGCGTTTCTCCTGCGGCTCCTTCTGGACCGAACGAGCGCAGGCGAACAACGACAGCAAAATCACACTGGCAAATCCGATTAATTTCAATAGGGAGCCTGATTGTTGTTCGCTTTTGGGCTTAACGAGCGGCGGCGGTTGCTTTGCCACGCGTTTTGGCTCCCTGCTCCGGCTTGGGGGGGTGCCGGGCGCTGGACTGGCCGTCGACTCCAGGGAAAAGGCACTCTGCTCCAATGAGGCCTCTGTCTCTGTGTCGATCGGCGTTACGTTTGGCTGAACCGCCTCCTCTTCCGATTCCCCAGAATCACTCTCATCGCCAACTACATCGCATTCGGGTGTTTTGTCAAATTTACTTCGGATATGGCTTTGATTTTGGATATTTGTTATCAACGGGGAACGGATATCGTTTTGACTCTCGATGTTTGTTGTTGGGGAGCGGGAACTGCTGCGGTTACTGCCAGAATGTAATGGCCTTCTGCACGACATTTTAATAACTTAATAACTAAATAAATTGAATTATGTTGAACTAAACGCTGTTTTACTTTCGCCGGTCTAAAGACTTTTTTCTGCGCCTAAGCAAAAAAACATATGGTATTTGCCTGTAGAAACTTAACAGAATTCGTAACTGTTAAGAACAGTGGACACTATTTTTATGCTGGCGCTAAAGATATTCTTTTAAAATGCGTGACTATATTTTGTACGTTAAATTACTAAAAGTTCTTTTAGCTTGCGGCTACTGCGAAAAGAAGTAAAGGTATAGATCCAATTTTAATTTAGCCGCTTAGCAGAGGAGCATAACAGTGTCTGAGCTGTAACAAATTAGCTAGAGGATATTGTTAAACCTCTGTTAATTGTCCAATTGGAAACGTTAAATTCAGTTATTTCGATGTTGTGGCATCCCTGTACAGAAAGAATTAAACGATATTTGTAGCGAAATCAGTAAACATGCACCCGACAAAAATGTTTAATTTAGTTTTATGCCATACACTTCACAATCAGAAGTTTGCTTAGACTTAATTTGGTGTATATTTTCTACAACCAACGCTGAAAATAAAAATGAGCTTTTTTATATTAATCATTGGGCTTCGATTAGGTGGGAAATAATCGTCTTTCCAAGACTTCTTTACAATGTTTATTAAATTTCTTAACAACCAAGACCAGAGATTTGATCAAATAAATATATACACATTATGTACATATACATACTGTAAAGTTAATTTAAATTTAAATTAGACTATGTATATGAAATATTGGAGCATTTCATTCGGTTACCGGCGGCACCGTGTTTAACGTCAGCCGTCTTAAACGGCCCAGCACGAAGATCTCATCAATTGCCCGTTTGGCGTAGAATTTTTGATCTTCGGTTAGCTTGCGGTATTCCAGGGACCATGTCTGTGCGTATATGGCCGACTCTTCGGCCCCACTAACGTCATGAGATACAAAAACGTCAGAAAGACGCGAGCTTGCTGATGGAATGTTCGTGACACCCACATTAAGGGGATCGTCATTGTTTTTGGCTGGCTGGAGGGGCATCCCACTCTCCTCATTTGGGTCAATGCCACCACTTCTGAGAGCCATAAATGCAGCAACGTCTGTAGATGTGGGCTTTTTGTCCAACTCCTCCAGCATCGGCTGAGCTTCGAAACTCTCCTCGTTGCCCACTTTCAGCTCGGCCTCAGCCTCCATCAGTATGTCAGCCATAGACAGTTCCGTCTCATCGTCTTGAAACCATTCCTTCGTGTTGCTCCCATCCGTATAGCCATTGCTGTAGGCCTGTTTCTTTAAATACTGCAAATGGCATTTGTGGCGGCGCAGATTTGTCGTGGATTTGTGGGTGAACGACATTAGATTTTTGCAACCAATGCAATACAAGACGTGCTCCAATATTTTGCCGTCCTCTCTCTCAATCTTTCGATACACACGCCACACTGTGCTGCGAGTGCTTTTGTCGTTTGTTGCCAGTTTATATATGCCATTTTCAATTTTATCGCGTATATCTTCGTGCTTGGCAGCCATAAGTCGAACTTTTCTTGTTTACTATTTGGATAAATTTGTTATTGTTTCGACCATTGGCTGGTTAATGTGGAGATAGAAAATATCGATAGCATTTTTGCACAATACTATCGATTACAACGAGTGACTTTCGACAGTTGTTAATTTTAGGAGTTAATCAAGAATTTCATAAAGAAAAAACAGTGTTCTTAATTAATAGCACGAAAAATTAGAAAAATTTAGTTAATCATTGAATCAGATTCTTGTCAAGAAAATATCGACAAATTCGATGTTCCAACCTAAACAATGTGGCAACGCTTTTAAGAGGCACATTGCACCGGCATAATATATATATTCATGTATATTTTTGTTTTCGTTTTACTAATTTGATAAATTTAACTGCATTTTAATATTTTCAATGGCTGTTTCCTGCTTTGATTTTTTGGGCTTTCAAGTAAGTCGAAGCACACACATACGTATTCGCTTATTATTCACAAAACACAATTGATAACAGGAGGCTCTAAAGAAGATGCGCGATGTGGACGATAAAATTATATACGCTCTGAATGCTCTGCCAACGGAATCGTTCAAGGGTCAAGTGAACAGTGAGAGCACGTGCCGCGATTTGTACTCAAAGCTGCAGCAGTCCCATCTTACACGGGTACATCTTTAGGTACAGAAAAAGGTTAAACTCCAAATAAATTGTATTTTTACCACCCGGCAGCAAACAAACATACGCAATTGCATAACTCTGTCTGCGACAACATTGAAGAAGCTGCGCGAGCAAAAGGAGACGCAACCGGATGATGTGGATACCGACAGTAAATTCAAGGCGGAGCAACGCAAGGTAAATTCGTAGTTTTTATACAGTGGCTCAAAGCTCATTGGCTGGCAGTCCATGCCAACAATTCTAAGAGTTAAACTTTTAAACGGAGTCGGAGTTGATGTCTCTACAAAATGTAAACGCAGAACCGTTGATTAATGTTTAAACCTACCAATGACTTACTAGTTGCCTTATTTTAATTTTTAATTAAAAAACAAAACTAAAAATATTCAATGCATCGATTCCTAAGTAACTCAAAGCAGTTATAGATCAAAGGCGGTATTATACTAATAGCGATCCTACATTTGAATTGTGTTAATATCTCTTTTCGTGTAAAAGACATATACTAAACTAAACACTTTCTTTCATTGGCAGCTGAGAGTATTGCAAGCGGAGCTCAATGTGGAGGACATAATTAAGGAGCGTACATACAAGGCATTTAATGAGCGCTGCAGGACGTTTTTCCATGCCGGCCAGTGACTTTTTTAGGTTAGCTGCAACAAGAAACTAAACGGTTTGATACATCTTTGGTTTTCAGCGTGCAATGAAAGGCAGTGCAATGAATTGTTTCATTGTAAGTGAAATTATTAGTTTAAAAATACAGACAATTACTGCCCAGCAAATTGTTACTAACCAGTGCTGTTTACAAGTACTTGGGTCTCTTTATTTTGAAAAGAAATATGTACATTAAAACAAAAAAAAAACGAATCACATGTCTCTCCACATCATTTCCTGTTTTTCCTAATCGCCGTTTGGCAGGTTATACATTTTATGCATATCCCGAAGAGGTAAAGCCTTCGCCTGCGCCAGGGCACCGAGCACAGTTTGGGTGGCATCTTTTAGATTGTTGTACTCGTGCAGAAGCTTCATGTGCTTTTGTTTCTGTTGTAATAAAGCAGCTTCGTTTGTGCTTTGATCATTTTCATTTTGTTGACTTCTGGAGTTGTTCATTGTTGGCGCTATTTTTTGTACAATCTCTTAATTATTGTTATCGACATCGAAATTAATCATGTTGCACAATCAGCTGTAGTGCAATGGCGCAAGTCTGGCAACGCTATACGCCCAACTAAAAACGTGTGGCGTATCGTGAGTAACATTTGCATTTCTGTTTTGTACTATAAATAGACGCTTCAAATTGGCAGAAATACAGGTAAAGTGAAAACAAGATGTGCTATAACTGGAGCCCATTAGTTCCAGTAGCAAAAGTAGTAAACAGCAAGATAAAAGCAAGAGTATGCATTTGCTGACGCTGACCTAAGCCCATCACACACACGCACACACGTGTACACACACCCATGCATGTGCGTATACTTGTATGCATGTCCGTATGTAATTACAATTAGAATGTGAAAGTGTTTGTCGCTGTGCAAATAGAAAAATATTTGATGAAGTGCATATTAAATATTAAAGCTTAGCATTTGGTAACGTCAGCGCATCGTACTACAACAAGAAAATGCTTGATCCAAAGCAAGTGTGTAAGTTGGCAACCCTGACTGAATGTTCAAAATTTCATAGTAATAGTAAAGTGCACGACTAGTCGACTTATCTGTTCTCTATAAAATTTCAATAATTGCTTAATAATTACCGCATAAAATATTTATATATGATGGAATATATGAAATGCTGCGTGTACAAAATTGCTTAGTAAAAGTAAAGTACAAAACTGGTCGGCTTGGCTATGCTCTATAAAATATGTATGCTTAAATATATAAAAAAAATTTTAAAAATAATCATTTTATTGGCAAGTGATTTTACCATATATATTTATATATGGATATTTTCCATGCACATATTTGTATACACAAAATATTTGTTTATTGTTAATTTGTTTAATTTTGATTGTTGCAAGAATATTGAATATAAGGATGAGCAGGTCTGCAAATTGTATAACAACATGTGCGCTGTATATGATTTTATACCTTTGTAGCTGTGAAATTTGTAGGGAACTGTTCATCTCATCCATGTAGGCACTGGTTATGTTCGTTTTCGAGTCTGCTATGTGTGTGCTGTGCTAAACATAACTAAAATCGATCTTCAACTGTGAACTATAGTAATTTTTTAAATAAATAAATAATTTTCGTATTTTACAGCACTGCTTCGATCAACAGACATACAATGTCCGCCACACACAAACAGCGCTATAAAAACGCCGCTCTGGATTCAACAGAGATGCGTCGCAGACGCGAGGAAGTTGGCATTCAGCTGCGCAAGACCAAGCGGGAACAGCAACTGTCGAAGCGTCGCAATGTTGTTCTGGATCCAACACCGCCAGCCGCACCGGGCGCTGGCATCGGCTGCAGCGGCGGCAGCAGTGGCGACCACCAGCTGCACTCTGGCGCCGACATGCACATGGCGGACAGCAGCGGCCAAGGGGTGTCGTATTTAGCTGGTCAGCCGGACATTTTGGCGCCTCTATCGATTATCAATGCGGAGATGATTGAAATGCTATACAGCGACAAGGAGAGCGACCAGCTGGAGGCGACACAAAAGTTTCGTAAGCTGCTGTCCCGTGATCCGAATCCACCCATCGAGGAGGTTATACAGAAGAACATTGTGCCACAATTTGTGAATTTCTTGCGCAACAATACAAATGCAACGCTACAATTTGAGGCAGCCTGGTCGCTTACAAACATTGCGTCGGGCACGTCGCACCAAACAAAAATTGTCATTGAAGCCGGCGCCGTACCGATATTTATTGAACTACTGTCCAGCCCCCATGACGATGTTCAAGAACAGGCTGTATGGGCTCTGGGTAACATAGCTGGCGATTCACCCACGTGTCGGGATCATTTGCTTAACTCTGGCATTTTATTGCCACTATTACAGTGAGTATATTGTATTATTTTTATTGGCCATAATTGTTTTATTTTTATAAATATCGCAGCGTATTGAGCACTTCGGACCGCATTACCATGATACGCAATGCTGTCTGGACACTTTCAAATTTGTGCCGTGGCAAAAATCCGCCAGCTGATTTTTCTAAAATTGTACATGGTCTTCCCATATTGGCGCGCCTATTGGACTACACCGACGTGGATGTGCTTAGTGATACATGCTGGGCAATTAGCTATCTCTCCGATGGGCCCAACGACAAAATTCAGGCCGTTATTGATGCGGGCGTCTGCCGCCGTCTAGTCGAGCTACTACTGTAAGTTGATACTGACAATTGATAATGCTAGTAATAGTATAATTGGTCTCTCATGTTGAATTGTAGGCACCCTCAGCAGAATGTGAGCACGGCGGCACTTCGCGCCGTGGGCAACATTGTCACCGGCGACGATCAGCAGACCCAAGTGATATTGAGCTTTAACGCTTTGCCGTGCATCAGTCTGTTGCTGTGCTCAACGGCCGAAACTATTAAAAAGGAATCATGCTGGACCGTATCCAATATTGCGGCCGGCAATCGTGATCAAATTCAGGCAATTATCAATGCCAATATATTCCCACTATTGATGACTATAATGCAAACGGCCGACTTTAAGACACGCAAAGAGGCCGCATGGGCAATAACGAATGCCACTAGTAGTGGCACCTCTGAGCAGATACATTATTTGGTAGAGGTCGGGTGTGTACCGCCCATGTGCGATTTTCTCACTGTCGTCGATTCGGACATTGTTCAGGTTGCTTTAAATGCCCTGGAGAACATTTTGAAAGCGGGAGAAAAGTTTCAAGTACGCCCAAATCCATATGCAATGACCATTGAGGAGTGCGGTGGTAAGTTATAAAATGATATGATAATAAATAATCATAAAAGTACTTAATTGTTTTGGTTTTTTACATTCAACAGGTCTGGACAAAATTGAATATCTGCAGGCACATGAGAACCGCGATATTTATCATAAATCATTCTATATTATCGAACAGTACTTCGGCAACGAGGAGGAGGACACACGCGTCGCTCCCGTTGCTGGCACTCAGCAGTACGAATTTAATCCGCACAATATGCCCGATAGCGGATTCAACTTTTAGCACGACAACGACAAAAATAGCAGACAAAACCATAAGCAATTGGTAAACACTAGAACGGGTAGAGAGACGGGGACTACAGTGTGCTGTCATTAGGATTTAAGTCAGTCAGACCCGACGTTTGTTTAACGCTTTTTTGTTTTTGTTTGTTAGCCTGTTTTCTTTTGTTACACACTCCATCATCATCATTATTATTATTTGCGAAAGCGTTTCCAAAATTCGATGTGTGCAGAAGGTCCAGGACCACAATTCTTGCATTTTAATATAAATACGTTTCCACCGCGGAACTATGTAAGTGCAAAATATACATATAATGTGTATGTGAATGCGTCCGCATATAAACCATACAAAATCGATTTCTAGCTAGCGACATTAATAAATCCTTATATTTTATGTATATGATTTCCCAATGACTTTGTAAATACTTTCACATATACTATATTCATACTGATGTACATACATATATACTCTGAATGTATTATATGTATGTTCATTGAATTCTAAGCCGGCTTTGGTGTTGTTATTTATACATATTTATGTATGTATACCTACATCTACATAATATTTATATAAAAAAAAAATAGCTTGAAAAGTTTTGGTTGTTACAAAAATTGCAAATCGTAATATTCGTTTAAGTTTAAATCATAACATTTTTATTTAATTGAAATTGTCACTCAATAAAGAACAAGAATCAGACCAGACGAATATTTATGTATTTTACTTTTTTATAATTTGTTTTCTATTATTTCTGCCATATTTCTATATTAATCTGCACAGTCGTAATGGAAAAATTATTCAAAGAGTTTCGAAAACAAAACCAACAACTAACTCACGTTATACAAACAATCACAAATGTGTAAAACAAACTAAATTGTGACATGAATAAATTATTTAAAAAACATACAAAGCAATGAATATATGCATATCCATATTTAAAATTATTGTTGATTAAAATATGTACAGATCCAGTAATATATTTAAATACTAATATTGCAAACCGCGTAAATACAGAATATAATATTTAATATCGTTATCGATTACATATACTAAGTATTGCTGCGATTATAACGCTTTTCATATCTTGATGGTGAATCACTTTATTTTTTGTAATCCAACATGTTGCGTTTTTCTGGTGGTGTTAATCAAAATTACAAAATAATCAGTAGATGGATGCATAAAACTCTAGTCAATTGGCAAACTGTTCTCCAACAAAATGGTGCTGATATTATGATCTATGAAGAATACATAGATTCCACGACGAATATTGATCACTTTGATCATTTTATTTTACTGCTGCGCAAATATTGCCCAAACTTGGCACATGCTCGTTTACTGTTTTCTGGCGAAAAGAGCGATTGTTTAGAAAAAGGATTTGTCAAATCTGTTTTACAACTACCCAATTTAAAATGTTTAAGTCTCTTGGATAGTCCCAAAGCCGAATGTAAGTCAACATTAGTTTTATTTTTCGTATTCGAGTTGTCATTGTGTTTACATTGGGGCAAGTTTTTAACATAACTTTGATGATAAACGTTATCGATCTTCTTCAGTCATAAAATGCTGAGTAATCCCCCTCTTTGGCCACAACTTATTGTTCATAATATGATTTTCTTTTGTTTTTCGTTTTTTTTATAGTTTTTGCTCTACAAAATGACTACAATCAATTGTCAACATTAAAAATAGTTGGAAACGATGAAAATCTGTCTGCTACCGATTTTTGCAATATCTTTGCTGCTATGAAGAATTTACGCAGTTTGATTTACTTATACAAATCCGAAAAGAATGAAGAAATTGTCTCTTCATTGTCAAATTTAACGAAATTAAAAGCCCTCAGTTTGTACTATCCGCCACAAAGTGAATGTAAGTCTGAAAATAACTTCAAATTTAGAGCTTAAATCAATAATATTGGCATTTTTACAAACACTTTTCAGTGAAACTGTTGAAAAATTGCAATCAACTGGAAAACCTTCATCTTTACTGTATAGACGATGCGCTAAGTGAAGATGATTTCTTGGCTATATTCACAGCAAAGTCTAAGCTACACACTTTATCGATCAGTTTTATAGATAGCAGACTTTACACTCAGCTATCCAAGTTGGATTCGTGTTGTCCGCAACTAACTTATCTGACGGTTAATAAGCAGTTGGCAAATTTTGGTGATTTCGTTAATTTGAAATATTTAAGATTTGACATGGATGGTGATCGTAGTTTACAAATCTTTGATACGAAACAATTGGTCGACAGCTTATCTCCAAGATATGCTGATCGTTTGCAAGTTTTAGATATCAGTAAGACTTCAAGTCATACGCATACAATCGAAATAACTAAGTTGAAATCACTCAAGGCATTTTTGTGTTCTTCCTGGCCTCGCAATATGTTCCAATGTCTGACACGGTTGGAACATCTGGAGTTTTTCTCTATGGAAACATATTCGGACGACATAGAGAAAAGGGAGGAATTGATGCAAATGATACTTAATTGTAAAAATTTGAGATATCTCCGCTTGCCATACAGAGCAGAACTTATTGAAAGAGTGCCAAGTTATTTAATTCAACGGGGCTTTCAGCCTGAGTCTCCATTTGTCCTGTCATTTGTTGGCGGGGATATCGAAGGAAAGGTAATTGTAATAATATATATTTTGGGCGCATAATTAATTATTATATATTATTAATATATTATGAACTGATTTATTTACAGGAACATCCACGTGAAAAGTGTCTGCAATTTGATTGGAATGGCAAAATATTTGCTTCTAAGCTTAAGGTTCTAATCGCATCCTTAGGTCCTTATTCTGAAGCAAACACAGATGACAAAAATATATTTAAATATCCAGGCAAAATAGCTGGTGATCCGATTGGTGCGGAGGATAATTGGTTGACAAGCATGAATTACAAATTGGCCCTTAAATCGTGTACCAACCAATATAATCTCCAGTTCGACCAGGAGATGATAAACAGATGCCGAAATTTGGCCATCAATAATATTGAACAAGATTTACCGATGATGCAATACGCTTTCAATTTTAAATATGACGCGTTAGAGGAGTTCAATGAATATCCAGAGGATTAATGTGATTAAAATTCTTTTCAAAGAAAGTTTAACCTGATTTATTGTACACAACAGCAGCGTGCGTTGCCTGTAGTTTTATATGTATTCGTTTTAAATTTTAAAACTAGTTGATAAATCGTATACAAGTAAAATAAACTAAAACCTTTAAGAAACGTTCATCCTTGTATTTGCCATTTCAACCGATTACGACAATTAATTCTGTAATCGATTGGTTGTGGTGGCTTGAATTCGATCATAATCGATAACATCGACTGCTTCAATTATGCGGCTTTTTCGAATTCTTGTGCAGTTCGCAAATCACTGAAAAAAATAATGGTGACAATTGAAATATCGCTTGTGTTACATAGTTACTTTAAATATCTATTTAATAATAAAATTCAATTTGTGCACAATGAAGTAAGACCATAAATATGTAAATGTTGTGTTTGCCACAGCTGGTCACATTCAAATTCAATCGCGCTTCACGAACCGCACTTTGTACGGCTTTGGCGTTAGCGTGATGCCCGGTTGCAGGACCAGCGATGGCGTCTCACCCTCTGGCAGTACAATGCGGAAGTGCTGCACGATCCGCACAAGAAACGAAAATATGCAGGCGCGTGCCAGTGCATCGCCCAGGCAGCGGCGTCGGCCCAGCCCGAATGGCATAAAGTACTCGTCCTTGCAACAGTTGCCGGCCGTGTCAATGAAACGCTCCGGACGAAACTCGTACGGCTCTTTCCAGTGCTGCTCGTCTGTGTGCACCGATCGCAGGCTAATGAGTATTGTGGCATTCTTGGGTATATCATAGCCGCCCAGTTTGGTGGGCCAGAGGGCGCGACGCGGGCCCGTTATGGGTGTGATGTGAAAGAAACGCTGCACCTCCATTATGAAGGCGTCCATGTAGTGGAAGGACTCGCGCCGACTGAGATGCGGAAATGCGTCCGTCTCTGCGCCACCGCAACGCACATTGGCGGCCACCTCGGCGTGCAGCTGCTCCTGCACATCCGTGCGCATGGCCAGCACCATTAGGGCCAGGTTAATCGTATTGCTGGTCGTCTGTGAGCCGGCAATGAAAAAGTCGAGAATCGTCATCACCAGCTGCGTCTCGTTGAAGCTGTCGGTGTCCTGCCGCTGGCTGTGCATCTCCTGCAGATAGGCAAAGATGAGATCGCCTTCGGGCAGCTGCTCGCCACGCGCCTTGCACGCGTCCATGCGACGCCTGTGCTCGTTGATGGTTTCCATGAAGAAGCCGTGGAGCTCTCCGTTCAGCTGGCGAATCAGATTGTAGCCGGTGCGATTTGGTGCCACGTGACGCAGCCAGGGAAACTGCGCCAGCAGTCCGCCGCAGATATCAAACAGCTTGGAGCGTCGATTCATCAGCTCCAGCAGGCGACGCAGTGTCCCATCCTCATTGTTGGCTATTCGCTCGCCGGCAATCAGGCACCAGAGCACATTGAGCACACTCTGGGCCAGCCAATTGACCGGCTCTATGGGCTCCGCCTCTGTTCGCCGGAGTTGCTGGAGCAGCGCCTCCGCCTCGTGCTCGATCTGGTGCTCCATTTGACTGCGCCCATAGCCCACATGACGCATCTGCTTCATGGCAAAGTTACGATGCTCGTACCACAGCTGCCCGTCCGTGCACGTGATGCCCTTCCGTGTGCCCATGGTGCGGAGGCGCAGAAAGAAATTGTCCGGCCTACCCTCGAACACCTCCTGCAGCTGCACCTCGCGCACCAGCTCGTGTCCCAGCGCCACCACCACGTACTCCTGGCCCAGCTTCAAGCCGAGCAGCTGGCTCCGATAACGCTTCGCCCATCGCTCAAATAATATGTGCTGACCACCAGCGGCGCGTGCCTCTCTCCGGAACTGCAGCGTGTTGCCCAGCCAGGGCAAAAAACCGGGACCTGATCATTGGCAAAAGTGGGAAAGATGAAAAGTTCTGTGTTAATTCCCATGGGTAATTATTATTATATTATATAAAACAAATTAAAAATGCAATTAAATATTAAGACTAGTTTAAGTAAATAATTGTTGATTCTCTCCCTCACTTTCATTTTTCCCATGCTCACACAGAGCGCGCGAGTGAGAAAGGGCACACGAGATAGAGGGAGAGAGAGGGAGTGAAAGCATGAACAAGAGAGAAATGGAAAAATAGTGTAATAAGAGAAAGAGAATGATTAGAGAAAGAAAAAAAAAAGGAAAGAGGGAAGGAACGAGAGAAAAAAGAGACGAGAGAGAGAAGAAAGAGAAGAGAAAAGACTGTGGGAGAGAGATGGAAAAAAATAGTGTAATAAGAGAAAGAAAGAAGAATAGAGGGAGAAAGGATAAAGAAAGAGGGAAGGAAAGAGATCAGAGAGAGAGAGAGAGAGAGAGCGCTCGAGAGAGAGAGAGAGACAGAGAAAGGGAGAGAAAAGAGAGAGAAGAAAAGAGTGTGGGGGAGAGAAACAGAAGTAGAAGAAAGAGAGAACTGAATTAAAGAGAGAGAGAAGGAAAGATAGATACCAGAACAGAAAAAGCGCGCTCGAGAGAGCCAGAGAAATGGACAGAAAATAGAGAAAAGAACAGAGTGTGGGAGAGAGAGATTCAGAAGAATGAAAGAGGGAGAGAGTGATAGAAGGATAGAGAGAAAAGAAAAGAAAGTGATGAAAAAGAGAGTGAGAGAGAGGAAGGAGAGAGAGGGGGTGGAAAGAGACGGAACAAAGGAGAAGAAGGAAGAAGAGCACGCGAGAGAGACAGAAATAGAAAGAGAGTTAGAGAAAGAAAGAAGAAATAGGTATAAGAGAAGAAGGAAATATAGCGAACAGAGTGAGAGAGAGAGAGAGGGGGAAAAACTAGTGTAAAGAGAGAAATAAAATAGAAGGAACGATAAAAAGGAAGAGAGAGAACGGGCAAAATAAAAAAGAGAGAGTGCAAGCCAGAGAGAGACATCAAGAAAAAGAGAGTGGAAGAGAGAGAGGGAGAGTGAATGAATTAAAGAGAGGGATAGAGAGAGAGAGAAAGAGAAGGCAGATAAGCGGTAACAGGAGCAGATCGAGAGACAGCAAGCGAAAGAGAGACAGAACGAGTAAGTAATAAGAGGAAGCGCAAGCGAGAGAAAGCAGGCGAGAGAGAAAGAGAGAGTGACTGAATAAAAGAAGGAGAGAAAGGGACAAGCAAAGAGATATAGAGAAAGAGTTTTCCGCTTGTATCATTTAGTTGATATCTTAAATAACACCCTTCTCTGCGATTCTCATGAATTCAAGTAAATCATACAGCTTTTGATGTTTTTAGTGATATGTTCTTACAGTGAAAGTGTTTGAATAGTTCATATTTACATACAAATACGCATTTGTGTATATATGTACATATGTGTGGCTGGGCACAGGGTATCGCACAGTCCAATACTCCCAGCTAGAACCTTTTAACTTGGCAGTTGTTTATTGGAGTGCATAGAATAATATACAGCCAAATAGTAAAGTCGCACATATGTACAAAATCCCTAATGGAAAAGGGCTAAAATGGAATTGAGTTTTTTTTTCACAAATTCGAACTCGAAACCGCTTGCACATAAAATATTATTGCTCTGGCTAATCTTATCGCTTAGCACTATTTGGCACTACCGAAAATCTGGTAATCAATAAATCGAAATGAAAATCTCAATCTTTACAGTTCGTTCAATGCTTATCAGTGTGTTATGTATGTGTTTGACACATGATAAACGCTGATGTTAAGTTTTCTGTATTCGAAGTTATTTCTCATAAATGTATTCTATTCGCAAATGAATTAAATATACAGAAATCGATCATATAATAACTATTTCTGAATAGCTAATCCAAATTGAATGCATTTCTGTCTCGTTTAGCCATTGTTGCATAACAAGATGCACTCAGACTTGGCAAATGCATATGTAAATCAGTTAACACAACGAGACACCCACTCAACGTGTTCGAATGGGGTGTCCGTAATGGTTGTCAGACCATTTTTATCAATGAGATCTATTTGAAATGCCAGACGCGTGTTGCCGTGGGCTGCCAACGTTGTTCACTGGCTGCCCATTTCCAGTTGGCCCGTGCGAGTACTCTGGAGTAGATTGGCAGGGAGTGTGAGGCAGGTCGAGTGTCTGATTGGAAATGGTTTCTATGCGGACCGACTCTTAGCTGGAGTCGTTTTGCAGCGAATTTATAAACAAACTGGAATCGAGCCTCAAGTGTCTAAATCTGCAGTTGGGCAAAAATGCAATCCTTTAGAGAACCAAAATTTCGCTAGATACGCAAAAATTCTACACAAGACTTAGACATTTTCAATTTAGAGAACACAGCAGAAAATGATTTGCTGACTCAAGCACTTAATCAACTGAATTATTTGAATGAATGAACTTCCGTTTGTGGGCAATTGACATAGAAATTTGAAACTGATATCCAGCTGTGCAAATATTTTTGCCGAGGTTTCAAAAAGCTACTCACCTGGCGGAAAGTTGCTGGGACGCCTGATTGAGTTTAACAGCGAATATATGAGAAATCCAATTAGGATGGCCACCAAAAAGATGAGGGCACTCATCTCGGCTCGATATCTATGAACGAATCGCACGCGCTAACCAACAAATCGTCCAAATGGCAATCACAACGCGTCCGCACGCCTCGCACGATCTATGCCAACTAAAAAACTAAATCCAATTGGATATGCGCAAACTAGCGCGAGAGCGTCCAGACCCACAAAGAGACCCACACTCAGTCAAACACTGGCGTTGGCGCCGGCTTTCGGTTTGCATGTGGGCCCATTGATTGCGCGAAGTGAGAGAAACGAACAAAAATTGTTGATAAAGCCAATTAGCAAGAACTATTTGATAATGACATTTGTTCAATTTGTATTGAAAAGAGTTTGTTTTACCATTAAAATGCTTTTTATAATTGTAAAGAGCAGATTAAAAGTAGATTAACAGCTATTATTTTTATAAATTGAAGCGAATTTTGGTAATTTAAATAACCAAATCCTATTGAAAGTATATGTACATATGCTTAAATATACACATACATAAGTTTGGCTTTATTAACGAAACAAAACTATCACACAACGGGTAGATAAAAAAATGTAAAAGTATGCACTTCGAATTAGTTGGCTTTAATCGACAACAAATTGCAGTCCAGTATGTTTATTAATATAAAACTTAAAACTATAAAACAAGACAAACTCACGCTTTTGCCTCCAATAAAATGTTAGTACACTTAAAATACTTTAAAAACAACTTATTATTAGTGTGATATTTGGTATGATATTTACGTTGCAGGATTGATAAAATATCCTTAACTGTTCCTTTAAAACCTTAATAAGATTACATTTATAGCCTATATGATATAAGTTCCAAAAATTATATAAAGATATAAGACTTTAAAAGGCTGCATTACCCTGCTGCATGTTAACCCAACATTTTATTTTTTTTTTATCAAATAAGTCAAAACGAAGCTCCTACAATATAAATTGAATATTTTTTATAAACCTCTAAGTTAGGAAAAAAAACATCTTTCAGAGCGAAAGATACCTTGTAATTGAATTGCAATTTAAACCCAATGTTTCTCATTGGGTCTGGATATGATAGTTTTTTTTAAAGGAATACCGTATTCTTGGCAATTATGTAGTCAATGTCATTAGTCCAAGGATTCTTAAAAGCACGCCATTCACTCTGCACCTGTATATAGCCGCTGTTCTTGCAGCGGAACCTATACACCTGCGTGGTGACAATCTCCTGCACCTGCATAACCACCTTGTGGGACTCAACCAACGCCGAAATGTCCTCGTTGTGAAAATACTCGTAGAAGCTGGTGCCCAGAATTTCCTGCGGCAGAAAGCCAATCACCAGCGTGGCACTGAAAAAGACATTGCAAATAAGAACCGTATTAGAATGGCCAGCAATTGATGTTCAATGCCGCTAGGACCAACCGTTGATCGATAAACAGGAACTTGCCCTCCGCTGTGTGGCGGGAAATGAAGAGAACGTGTCGAATGTTCGGATGGTTGTCCAGCGAGGCCGGCACACTCGGATGGAGCACGTTGGTTGGTATACGTCCGACGGCCACGAGGCATGAGAGATTGGTTGTCGGATCATCGTGGTCAATATCCTCATCCTTGATGGGCATCCACGACTTTAGATAGCCCGTGCACTGTATGACCTGATATTTGTGATCCATGTTAAGCTTTGACTTGCGCCTTGTCGAGCTGCGCGAACTGGATGACGTGTCCGACTCCTCCTTAATCTGATTGCATGAGGCGCGCAGCTTCATGCGACAGAAGAAGGAGCGTCGGGCGCCCGGACAGAGGCGGCACAGGCTGTGCGGCACAGCCGCCTTGACGGGCAACATCGCTGCGAGCAGGTGAATTTTGACTTTGTTAAGCAATCCAAATCCAATTGAAAGCCCAAATGTACTCACTTTTGGCATCGATGAGTCGCTCGCGTGGACACTGCTCCAGCGAGGACAGCTGCTCCTTGACCTTGCCAATATCCTTGGGATGCAACACATCGAACCAGCTCTGGCCCAACAGATCGGCCTGCGTGCAATTGAGCACGCTCGATACGGAGTCGGACACATATTGAATACGTCCGCGATCACAACCGACAACGAACAGAAAACCCTCCGACGCTTGCAGTATGATCATCTTAAGCTCCTGATCGGAGAGAAAACTTGGCTTATAATCGCAACCATTATACGGATGCAAGCTACCCCGTATACCCCGCAAATGCTGCACAGCCATGCGCAGCACGGTCAGCTTGTCCAGCTTGCGCTGCATGGCATAGCACATGGGTATCATCGAGGACAACTCGTTGATGTACGTGTTCATCTTGTCACGTCGCCTTTTCTCAATTTCACTGTGATTTTGCCTAAGAAAAAACATTTGTTATTCAAAATGGGTTTGAAAGGCATTTGACTGGCAGAAGGAGCCCATTAGGGGTATCTATAAACTTGATCAGCCATGTCCATTGAGCCCTATTCGCCTGTCTGTCCGTTCGTCTGGTACCCGCACTATTTTCTTAAAATCGATCAATTTTCTTTATAAAGACACCAAATTCGCTATGTAGTGTTCACGTACAATATATCCGACCCCATAAAGCCATCTAGCCCTGTCCGTCTGTCCGCTTGTCTGTCCGTCTGTCTGTATGAACGCGTCGATTGCAGAGACTACAGAAGCTAGAAAGCTGAATTTCGACTTTTTAAATAACGGTTTTTTGACTCGGTTTTTTGTACCTAGAGGAAGAGCTAGAGGAACCAAATTTGGTTTAAAATGTTCGCGTAAAGGATTTCTTCCCTCATTCGCCCCATATATGCAAATTGTAAACAAAAAAATAGCGTGCACAGCCTGCGTTTACATGTGTATATATGTGTGTGTATGTGTGATTCTGTGTATGTGTGTATGAGGTAAGGGAACTGAAATGTAGGAAAGCACAGGCTTAGGGTATCCCCCAGTCGGGCGCTCCCGCCTGGAGCCTTCTCACTTGTTATACCCTGAACCCATTGAAAATGGGTAAATCAGGGTATAATGACTTTGTGCACATTTAAACAGGCAGAAGGAGTATATACATACATATATTACATTACCTACATGTCCGTCTGTCCATTCGTTTATATGAACGCGTCGATTTCGGCGACTACAAAAGCTAGAAAGGTGAACTCTGACTTTTTACGTTCGTGTATACCATACGCGAATCAAGTTTATTTCGAATTCTCGATATTCCGCACTATTTATTTCAAATCGATAAATTTCAGTTTTTCGAGCACATCTCAGAGACTAAAAAAAAACTAGACACCAAATTTTGCATGCAAGAAGGTTCACGTATAATATACACAAGCAAGAGTATTTCACTTTTTGTATAACACACCCCCAATAGCCACATATTTAAAACAATCATTGTATTATGTTTTGTTATGTTGCGCTTGCGCTTTGAACACACATTCGAACGCCATATTAAAACTTTGAAAGTTTCATAAAAAGCACACAGTAAACACCGAAGTTCTTCAGGCTTGCACTTCCCGCACTGTGGGGCTGAGTGGAAAAGAAGAAGCACAACACCTGAGTAAAGTGCGCAGCTTGCAGCGTGTGCTTGTATGTGTATGCGTAAAAACTGTTGTTCGGCTGGGCACAGGGCATCCCCTAGACGGGCACTCCCGTACTGAATTGCACTGTTCTACAACTTGTTCAAATAGGATATACATAAGTATAAAATTGCATTGTATTTCTTACTTGCGATTTTCGTCTGTAGTCCGGGTCGACTTTCCCCCATCGTACGTTTCATTCTCCAAATCGTCCAGGTTGTCGCTGCAAGATTTTTTGGTTTTTAATATTTTCATTCGTCCAGGCATTCATTTAAGAACATGCTAAAACTACTAATGTAACGCAAAAATCAACCCCATTAAACCGAAAAATAATGAGGCAACTGTTGCTCACAGCTCTTCTTACATCCCCCAATCAGAGAGCACATGTAAGCCAACTGTGTGGATGTCTGTGTGTGTGTGTGTCAGTGAGGGCAGCTTACACACACTTAGCCATGTGTAGAATACGAACAATTTGCCAGTCGCAATAGTACTAGCGCTTACCAAAAGTCTTGCATAATTTAGCTGCAATAATATTGCTAGCGATTTTGCCTTAAGTGCAGCCAACTTTTTTAGATATTGTATGCCCCACAAATTGGTAAAAATTATTGTTTACAAACACAATTCTAGGAACCATCAACGAGCAAACAGAAATAGCACGAAACACGACAATTGGCAAGTATCTGCATTTTGATAAATGCAAGCTTTTTCCCATGGCTTAAGCTTTTATTCGCTTGTCTGGCAACGCCAAATATCGCTGCATACGAAGCTCGTTGCACTCGCAGATGTCCCAACTGTGTAATAAGAACGTAGACATGGCAATTAATTCCGAGCTTTCTAGACCGTTAGTTTTACATAAGTTCGCTTTGAATACCCAATTTCAAATTCAATGCTTATTGCTCTATATATTATATATTACTAGAATTTTTATTTTTTTAAATATTTGGTTTTTAATTAAATTTCTAAAAAATGAAATAATTAACAAAACATAGTCTAACTATATATGATACATTTTATCTAAACATATTGTTATAACCTGCATATAGCGATCCCAGAGGCAACGCGTCTCTTGATCCCTGGAAGAAAAATTCTTTCAATTAAACGCATACACATAAAAAGCGAAGGAATCTCACCTGGATATTTCCAAATCCAGAACGCTCTGTGTTATCGATGCAAGAAATTTGTTCACCTGCTCACGGTTCCAGCCGTTTTGGCGCCAAGGCTCAACCAATTTTTCGCAGAGATCGACAAATAGATCGCGCAGTTCACGATTTCGATGTAGATTACACGCAATGGTGATTAACGCACGCCAATACGACCGAAAATTTACATCCACCTCGTGAAAGGCTCGCTCCAGTAAAACTGGCTTCAGGCGTATACAAACAAGGCTTTAAGATACAAACTAGTTAACAAGGAATGGTGAGCAAATATACGTTTCAACAACAGACTGTTTAATCTCCTTTTCCTTGTCCAGCAAACAGCGTAGTTCCCGTAAATCCAGCAGAAATTCCTTGTCCATTTCGGTGTCATAGTACTCGGGACCGGTGTGCTAATTAGAAACTCAATCTCATTGAAAGCTCATAAATGCAAGTCAAGGACGTTACCTGGTACGTATATGTCCAGTAGATCATGATGGAGTGTGAACAGGTGAGCAAATCGCTAAAACTCAAATATTGCAATTTCTTTTTGGCCGTTTCAAAGCGCAAGCAAGCCAAAAATACTATGCAGGCATATTTCCTGCAATTAATTAAATGATATATTTATAATTAATTTATATAGGTGCTACATACTTGGCCAATTCGGTGGATATATAGAAATGCTGCTTAATATTGTTGGTTAGCGTTCCGGGCAGTTCCTCGACAGCCCGAAAAATGCGTTTCACATTATCGAATTGCCGACTGTCCATAAAAAAGTGGGCAATATTAATTGATGCATATTTTCATATTTTTTCCTGCGTATTCACTCTCAGGCCACGTACCGACACGATTTAAGCTTGACGCACGTTTTGTCGCCTACTTCGTCCAGATCCTTGCGATAGCGTGAGGTCAGCTTCTTGCCCAGTATTTCACGTGCGACGACATCATCGATTGAATAATATTTCTCAATGATTAGATCACGCGTCTGGGGCTCTAATTGGAAACAGGATTGTTCCATCAATTTGGTGGGCGCATGCAAATAGAGTTCAATCAGTGAATATGTGCGATAATGGTCCAAAACATCGGATGCGATCAAATCAAGTGGTGCCCCCATGGAGTGACCAAACCCCTTCTGCTTTAAGTAGCAAACAGCTTCGCTGGCTTTGGAAAAAAGGTGCCAAAAATGAGTTAATGCAAAAGACGTCAACAAAGGACATACAAGAAAAGCCTTCGATCCATAGCTGATAAATTTCTGGATCCACGAGTGTGTAGTTGCTTATAAAAACGTCTACATCCGCCTAAAAAAAACAGGATATCAACTGTATTTATAACCGATTATTAAGATAATAACATTAAACTTGCCATATTTGTTATTATTGTCGAAGTCTTATCGAATTGTTCGGACCAAGTTCGATTGGCCGGTACACTGAACTAGATCAGCGCACTTAGATGGTTCATCTGGTTCATGATAGTTGGTCGTTCCAGTCACAGTTTCTTTTTTTATGTTATATATTCAAGATACAAAAGCTATGCAGCGACAAATAAAATATTTTTTTAAATTATTATTCATATATACATAATAATATTAATTTAGCAAATAGATCTAAAACTACGATCGGGCTTCAGAGCATGAACTGAACGAATGTTGTAAAAGTGGAACTGGGTAATACCCAGTGGGTACTGGAGCTGATGCAGAATGTCCATTAGCTATTCGACAAGTATTTTTCAGTGAAGCATGTAAAACTATTCGATTAATAAATGCTGCAATGCGCATGTTCTGTTAATCGATTTAAAATCAAATATTAAAATGTGTCATTGATAACTGACCGGTAGGATGTCGTTAAAGACTATTTGATTTGATATAATTACAAGTAAGTTTATCATTATGAATTGATATACTTGGTAGATTTGGTCGAGCCTTATCGACTATATATCGAATATGGAGAGTATTTGATATCGATTATATCGATACATCGTTGTGTTTCATATATCGCTGCGGATATCAACTTTTAAGAAATGTAAAAATGTAAATTGCAACATATAAAATAACTGTAAATAGCCAAAGGCAACGTGCACAACACAAATTCAATGTGAATGGTGTGCGCGCAAATTATTTGCAAACGCAACAACAAACACGACTACAGTAACAACAACAAACAACAACGACAGGAACGACAACAGACGTCGCGTAGTCGCAGCCCAATTGCAATTGCAACAATTCGATGAACAACTTCACATCCATATCCAACAAACAGCAAAAGGAAACCAACAGAAGCCGAAGAAGAAGAGCGCATTTGTTAAATCGTGTTGTTGTGGTGCAGAATGGAACAGGATTCCACAACTGAGCTGCATCTGAGCAGAATACGTGAAGTGAAAGATTTGGCCGCATTAACCGACGACGTGCGCGATGTTGTGAAAGAAGAGGTCACATTAGAGAATCACCATCATCATCATCATCATCATCAGGTAAATCAACACACACACACAAGCAAAACGGACTCTGACTGGCGTTGGCGGCAAGGGTGGTTCGTTCGGTTCGTTGCTTCCTTCGTTCCTTCGTTGGTTCGTTCGTTTCGTTGGATGCCCGCGCAGCCAACGCGCAGTTGTGGAACGCGCTGCCTGCTTGTGTGCATCTACGTGTGTGTGTGCGAGCGAGTGTGTATGTGTGTGTGCCTCTCTATAGAACAAGTGTGTTTGTGTGTGTATATATATGTATAAATGTGTGTCTGTGTGTGTGTGTGTGTGTGTGTGTGTGTATGGGGGGTGGTGTACAGTTGGGGCTGTGCGCCCGGGGGGAGGCGGAGGCGGCGCAACAAAAATGCGCGCGGTGCTTGCGCCCTATACACACAGCCCACACATTGCCAGTTAGAGTCTCAGAGCCAGGGCCAGAGCCAGAACAAGAGCCCGCCACACCACCAACACCAACACCAACACCAACCCCATCCCCACAACCACCAGAACCAACTCCAACAACGTCAGAATTTTGTGTGTGGCGCAAATTGTTGTGTATACCGATTTTCATTTTTCCATGCTGTGTTGTTTACTTACACATACGAAATTTTCTTTGATTTCTTCCATGTAAAAAATGAACGAAAAATACAACAAAAACTTAAATAACAAATAAAACCGAAACAATAATTGTCACACATTTAATATTCATGTGACGACGGCGAAAAACACAACGCTGTGACTCTGTAATGTGCGCTATGGTAATGCAGTTGGATACGAAAGTTCGCATGGTACCATCCTCATCAAACGACAACAGCGGCAGCGGCGGCGGCGGTGGCGGCGGCGGCGGAGCAGGTGGCGGCGGCGGCGGCGTTGTATCAGTGCCCGTTTCTTTGCCAATTGGCTCAATGATAACTGGTACGGCCTTTAATGTGATTACGCCCGATCAGCTGCCGCACTTTAAGCCGATGCTGTGCGTCGACAACAATGGCTACCTGTCCAGCAGCACGGTCAGCATGGGCGGTGACCTCAAAACGATTGTCATACAGCAGCAGCAGCAACAGCAGCAGACGCAGACGAGCGTCAATAGCAATGCTGGCAACACAAACACCACCGCCACAAACACCATTGGACTGAATCACGATGGCTCTGGTAGCAATAATAGCCACGACAGCATTGGTACGCTCGAGCATGCTGCTGGCGGCGGCGGTGGCGGTGCTGGCAACACAACTGGCTCCACGGGCTGGGCGGAAACGACCTCAAGCACACAGCACATGGAGGTCTTCCAGATACGCTGTAAAACCACCTCCGCCGAACTGTATCGCAGCAAACTGGGCTCCGGCGGCCGAGGGCGTTGTGTCAAATATAAAGACAAATGGCATACGCCCAGTGAATTCGAGCACGTGTGCGGACGCGGCTCCAGCAAGGATTGGAAACGCTCCATCAAATACAGTGGCAAATCGCTCCAGTCGCTCATCGATGAGGGCACGCTAACGCCGCACGCAACTAACTGCAGTTGCACGGTCTGCTGTGACGACGAAGCAGGTGAGTCAGGTGAGAGATGCACACTTTCAAACAACAAAATATTTTATTTTTGAGAAACATTTCAAACATTGCCAAACGTAATTACAATACAGTAGTCTGAAGTTTTAGTTTTATAGCATTTTTTTCTTTTTGTTGTTTTTTTTTTTACAACTTTTGTTTATAGTATTTTGAAAACTCCATTAAATTGACCTATATAATTTTTGTTCATTTAAGACATTCCTTGTTTTATTTTAGTAAAACATAGTTTGTCAAATCTGTCTTTTTAAACACTAATTGAAATATAGTGCTTTAGAAAAAAAATAGAAACTCTAAAACAAAAAGCAAATTAAAAGCGAGCTTAAAGTTCCATTCTTGTCACTCTTCTTTTATATACATATAACCCAATTTGTTCTTCCTTTCCAAACTATGCACAATATATTAATAATTATGTTAATGTATTTTAGCTTCTGGTCCTGTGCGTCTATTTACGCCGTATAAACGACGAAAGCGGAATCAAACCGATCTCGATGTGGAACCTGGGCCCAAACGCAAACGCAATACACATAGCAACAATAATAACAATAATAGCAACACTAATAACAACAACAACAACACAAGTGGCAGTAGTATCAACAACAACAACGTGGACCCAACGCAAGCAACCGCCACAAGTGTTGTCGATGATAACAACATGTTTTTAGCCGAAGACAACATTACGTCCAAGGATGAACCATGGGCGGCGCTCAATGACAGTTTAGATACCTCCACCGAGCTGGTTGACCAAACGCAAATGGGCAATCCGTATGAGCGCGAAACGTATGTGGTGAACATCAACGATACGGGCTCAATTGCCGTGCTGGATGGCAGTCAATCGATGAAGAACATCGAGCACGTCTACTGCACCATGGTCAAGGCAACCAACGATTTCAAACGCCTGCTCAACGACATGAAGCAAAACTACGAGCGACGCATCGAAATTCTGCAAAAGGAGCGCGATGCGGCGGTCACAGCGATGCGTGTCCAAGTCCATACAGACATTGATGATCCCAATATATCGGGGTCATTACATGGCAACGAGATCATATCGGCTAAGAAGGTAACGCTATCGAATTAACCTTTGATATCCAGTTATATTTAATTTGTTCTCTCTTTTATTCTTGTGTGCAGTGCGCCAACTGCAATCGGGAGGCGTTGGCCGAGTGCTCGCTGTGTCGAAAGACGCCGTATTGTTCGGAATTTTGCCAGCGTAAGGATTGGAATGCTCATCAGGTGGAGTGCGCAAGGAATCCACAGACGACAACGCAACAGGTCATGTTATTGATCGATGATCAGTCCTAAGCAACGTAACGAATTGTACATACAAATTTTACTACTAATTAATATATGATTATGCAAGGCCCTCCCGATCCCAATCAGATAATTCAAATTCCTGTTCCGACCAGTACACAAATACCCCTCTCCCGTTCCTTAGCAAGCCTTCCTTAGACTTATGTCCTATAATAATGTAATTCTTAAACGTACATATAACTATATAAATATATATGTATATATATTTATATATACATTTTACTATCGACCGTAGAAAAAAAAAAAAACAAAAAAAATAATCCGAAAATTTGTAGCAAGCGTAAATCAAAGCAAGCGTCCAATGGGTCGTATTGGCAATAGCGTAAATGGAAAAGTTTAGCTACGATTTGAGAGAATGCAACAAAATCCGAAAAAAAACTTAACTTGTAATTCAATTTAAATTAAATTTATAAATAGTTGCAAAGCGCATAGCATAACTAACAAGATCCCCCAAACCCGAAGGAAAATCCCCTCATTTTTTTCTGCTTGACAACTTTTTGCATAAAACAAAAGTAAAAGTGAAAAAAAATATTAAAAACAAAAAAAAACAAAAACAAAAAACATTACAACCAAAAGCGAGAGATAAGCAGAAATACAATACATATTCGTCTATGTATACATTTTTCACTAGACACTAAGCACATAGTTAAACTTTTAACATTTTACGATTATAATTTTATGGATCTACTGCCCGTCGTTACAAGCATCCAATAAAGATTTCAAAAAGAAAACATAATAAAAACGAAACGAAACGATGTGAAGAAACAAAAACCAAACCAAACACACAAACATTTAATCGCAAGAACATTTAATTATAAACAAATTACATAGTTGTGTGTAAATTTCTGTGTCGTTGCGGTACTTTCTCCCAATTTTCCATTGTAAAGTTTTTTGCCGCCCTCCGTAAGCAGCTGTAACAATTTCTAGTAGTCTGTAGTCCATATGCAAACACATTCATATATACTTATGTATGTAGTATATATAAATATCTTTAAACTAGCTATATATTCCAGTTCACACAGATACAGCGGACAAACACACAAACAGAAACACACACACACACAAGCATAACCAATTGGAATTAAAGACAAATTTCTTATCAGAGATATAAGATCAGTTACAGAACGTTGTTGATTCGATGCCGATTCGTGGCGAATTTGAAATCTTTGTTTTCAGATGTCTGTAACGTTTTCAAATTACAATTGCAAAACATAACAAAAACAATACACCCAACACAACAAGCAGTAAGAGAGTGGTGAAGTCTCAAATGCGATGAAAGAAGAGAAAAGATGAGAAAAATATATACATACATTTAAATGTACAATGTTTACTATTTGTCGTATTCTTTGTTGATGCTTTTTGTGTTTTGCTTCTTTTTTTTCAGTTATTTAAGTCTAAATCGTGGCTTTTATATCTGTGTGCAAACACGTCAAGGTAAGTATTTATATGTTTAAAATTCTCAAGACAACATTTTGCGATTTCAACAGGATTTGGAATTATTTGATAGAGTGCTCTTAAGCATAGTGTAGCATACTTTTTGGAATGCAGGCAAAGTTGTGTTCAGTTCATTTTTTTCTGTTAAATGTTTTTTGTTTTAATTAATCCTGTTCTGATAACACTTAAATTACTTTAACATTTTATTTGTCTTTCGCATTAGAGCTATCATATTTTGTTTGCCACATTTATTTGTTTTTCTTTTACGTTGTTGTGTTCGTATATTGTTCGGGAAATTTACATTTTGACCGGGAAAGAAGCACTTTGGCACGTATCTCTGTTGGCGCACCTTCTCTCTTCAGATGTACGCTGGCGTCTCTTTCACTCTCGTTATCTCTCTCAATCCGATCCCGGTTGTTATCAGCACGCATCAAATGTATAATCGAGATGATCGAGCAGTTCAGTAAGTCATATAACGGCAGCGTTTGAGTGAAATGTACTATAGAACAACAACCAGCTGGATTGGCCCATTAATCAAATCTCAAGCATTACATTAGCATTAAGTTGTTCAGTTAGCTTACCTGCACGCTGCACTTGCATTTTATCGGAGCAGGCCCCATTTTAATGTGGCAATATAATGTATAATAAATTAAATTATACAAGAAATTGTTGTTAGTCAATATTATGCACATGTTTCATTTATTATTGCATTTTGCATTACATATTATCAATATGCTTATTATTATAGTCTATTACCAAAAATAATTTCTTAAAACTTGTTTACTCGTTTCATTTATTTATAGGTATGCTTTAATTACTTTAAGTTTTGCTCGGGTAGATTCTTTCCTTTTTGTATTTTTTATTTTGTTTTTTTTTTCTTTTTTAGCTGTAGTATATAATTCGATTTAATTTGCTTGCGTTTTAGCAGCGATAACTTTTGTTCGAAAACACACGAAACTCCCAAAAACTGTAAGAAATAACTACAAGAATATTCTGGATAGTAGGAGGAGGGAAGGGAACTCTGTGTGTGTGTGTGTATGTGTGTGGGTGGGGGTTGTGTACACTGAACGAAACCGATATTTAAATATTGCTGCTGTTGTGGCTGTGGTTAGTTAAGTAACTAATTATGTGGTTGGTACATACAATACGTGTGTGGGTGTTTCATAATTAATAAATACAAAACATACATATGTAAGTATATTAAATAACGTGCCTAAATATATAAAACATTTCACAATTGTCTAAATAATAATATTTTGGATATACGTACATACATATATGAAATTTATCAACAAATTTCGCTGCTGCCCAATGAAGGAAAACAAATATACATATATAATTATAAACAATTGCCAAATTGGTTATTCAAGTGCTATACTTCTAAACACAACGATTTCAAAATAAAAGTGGGGACAGAGAGAGTTAAACAAAGCCAAACAGAGTGGAGAATTAGTTAGTTAAAGCGTATAACTTAATTTTAGGCGCAAAACATTTACAAATACAATACATACATATTTTTTCACTTTTCTTGCTGTTTGTTCAGTTTTGTTTTTGTTTTCATTTTTTCTTTTGTTTTTTGTTTCTTTTGGAATCACAAATGTTAGCTATAGTATTTAAATACACATGTAGGTAAGACATTCAAAAGGAAAATTAAGTTTTATAGCGTTTGAGAATGCTCTGGATGATGGTGTTAGAGAGACTACGATTGCAATTGTGGTTTTTGCTGCTGCTGCTGCTGCTGCTGCTGGTGGTGGTGTTGTGAATGGTGGTGGTGGTGTTGATGACGATGATGATGGTGGCAAAGTGTGGCAAACGGCAAGCTGCGCAGCTTCACTCCAAATTTCGCACCTCAAAGCGCTTGTATGTATAATTGATAAAGACCCAATCCTTGGCAATTTCACCGCCCTGCGGCACAGGTGCCGATGCTGTCCAAAGTAAGGAATAAAATGATAAAGAGATTAACAAATTCTAATTCAATCGTTGATGGATTGCACTTACGTATCTCCAGCGAGACATCCGGAAATTCATCGAAATTGGACGTATCGTCAATGGAGCGAACTTCCACGGGTATTGCCGCTGGCCTCTCGCGAATATGTTCCCAGTCGACGCCGCGAAAGAACGGCACCGACTTCAGATCCTCCAGGCCACGCTGTGAGCCCAAACGTCGATCGGCCTCGCAACAAAAGTTAATAATTGTCTCTTTGGCCTCCTCCGATATGGGTATTTCGGGTGGAAATATTAATGTTTCGCGCCAGTTCATCACCTTGCGATACGTGTCCTGTGGATTGTCCGAACAGAATGGCGGATATCCCATTAACATTTCGTACATAATAACGCCCAGTGACCACCAATCGCACGCAGGTCCATAGCCGGTTTGCAGGAATACTTCGGGTGCTATATAATCTGGCGTGCCCACCGTGCTGTAGGCAAGAGCGCGTCGATTTCGTTTCCACGATTCTGCGCGTCGCTTTGAGTCCATCGGACTGCACAAACAATCAACGATTACAGTTATTTCCAGTAAGTTGTTTTTGTTTTGTAGCTAGTTGATTGCCACTCACCTGGCACAGGTACCAATAAAATCGGATGGTTTCGCCTGCGACAAATCACGATAAAAGTCCGTGCGATGTGACTTCTTCAAGCCTGTGCACAGTCCGAAATCGGACAGCTGTACAAGTTATACAATTTATTATCAGTATCTTTAATATTTTAGATGGGGTTTCAGCTCCTTACCTTAAGATGCCCTCGCGCATCCAGCAGCAAGTTATCCGGCTTTATGTCCCTGTGTATGAAACCTAGCTTGTGGATTGAATCAATCGCTAAAGCTGTTTCGCTTATATAGAATTGTGTGCACTCCTCGGATAACGTGTCCTTCTTCATTAGGAGCGTCATCATATCACCGCCAGGCAAAAATTCCATTATCAAATATAAATTGACCTGGTCCTGTGGTGCGATAAACAAGGAAATTCGTTAACTTATATGAATGTTATAAGTTTTAGCAGTTATTAGTCAGTTAGCATTTATGTAGAGTAGAGAGTAGAGTTCGTTTATTTTCTTGGTAAGTAAGGTAAAAAAAATAAATATCCTTCATTTTATTTATTCGGCCGAACCCTAAACCGAAACATTTTCTTTTTAAAAATCGATTTGGTTTAATTTCAGAAGAACTCAAAAAAGGCTGCATAAATAATTAATATTAATAAAATAAAAAATAAGCAACAAACCAAATGAAGAAAACTAAATATTTCCTATAAATAATTAATACAATATTTTCTTTGTAATATAAAATAATGTAACAAAATAAATTTGGAACAGAAACCGGAGTTTATTGATATGGAATAGCAGGTTCAAACCATGACGAATTTTTTTTTAATTTGCAACTCCTTAGTGTTTTTAATTCGTACCTTTATTATTAAATTATATAAAAAAAAAAAGGAGTTCAGAATAATTTGAAGATATCCGGAAATGCAGCTTTAATAAACTTTACCCAGAACTAAAGAAAACACTTCCCTACCTTTTGCAGGCGTAATAATAATTTTCATAATGTAAACTGCCCCCAAAGAACATGAGATAAAGGATGCGACCAAAACATAAAAAACACATGTTAAGAAAGTTGAATCAAATGTCAAACTGAGAAATAGGGTTAATTTCGGTACGTTTTGCATGCTACAATGTTCTGTTGGGTTGTGTGTGCCTGTGTCTGTGTGTGTGTGTGTGTGTGTGTGTGTGTTCATGTGATTGTGAAAAACTTTCACCAAGAACAAATCAAAACAACAACAACAGAAGCGCAGACCATATGATTTGGCAAGCGCGTTGTGCGCTTGTATTGGTTTATTGATTTTCAACAATTGCACTTACGAGTTGCGTGGGATTTGCACTCACCTGAAAACTGTAGTACATCTTGACCACCCATTGGTGATCCGCCTCGACGAGCACATCGCGCTCGGCGCGTACGTGTGCCACCTGCTCCTTTTCGAGCATGTCCGCCTTGCGCAGCACTTTCATAGCGTACACATGTCCCGTATCCTTTTTTTGCACTAAACGCACCTCACCGAAGGCACCGCGACCGATGACTTTCAATGCCTCAAAGTCCTCGACGCCCAGACGCAATCGCTTGAGGCGCAAATATTCCGTTTCCTTTTGCGCATGCTGTAAGCGTTTCTCCTGGCGTTGTGTCTCCGTTAGGCTTTCGTCCTTCAGCTGCGCCTCCAATTTGGCCAGGCGCTGTTTGCGTTCGCCGTATTGTGTCACCAAATTGCTGTAATAGTTCTCCAACGTCACCTTGGCCTTGGTGGCCTTGTCCAGTGTGTGATCGCTGAAACGTATGGAGGAGCCATCCGTGTCCGTTCTGCTGCTCATCATCTAAACTGTGTGTGTTTGTGTGCTGCTGCTGCTCGCGTGTGTGTGTGTGTGTGCCTGTATGTGTGTCGTGGAGTATGTCCTTGCACGAATAACACGAAGTACACTTGCCTAAACCAGACACACAACTTAATGTATTGTATTGCCTTTTTTCCTTTGTAATTTATTAAATTGCTACCTCTCTTTCGTGTTTCGTTATCGTCGTTCTTTCTTATTGTGCGTAGGGTTGATATGCCAACGATTTATCGAATACGTTTCTAATCGAATGGCATGAGCTCATTCTTTGATAAGCAGTATAGCATTTGGGTATTAGCCAAATGCAGCCACTCTTTAAACATGCTATCGATATGAGCGATACTTCGATAAATTGTTTTACTAATATTTAATTACCTTTTGTTGCAAATTATGTTTTTGTTTTGCACAATTGAAGCGCTATATATACCAGCATGGCGCGCACAACCGATTTCTCGGACCTCAATTTCCACTGCCTGCTGTTGATATTCAAGTTGCTGCACAACCTAGAGGATCAGGTCAATTTGGCGCTTTGCTGTCGCAGATTCCGTGATGCATTCGCCTACCTGCACCGCCAGCGATTTGAGGAAATCGTTGATAGCGAGATCAAGTTGCGTAATTGGGAGAACTGGCGTGCCTTTTTGTGGATGTGCGGTGCCAATGTGAAAAGATTAACTTGCCATCGCGACGACGATCATCCGCTGCAGGTGCTGCCCTTGGTCGCCCGGTTTTGTGTACGCTTGGAGAGCATCACCTTGCGAAATGTGACGGTCGCCAGGGCACAGCCTTTTCTGCTGCAACTGACCACGCTGCGAAAGGTGTACGTGCGTAATTATAAGAGCACAAGTGTGGATCTTATCAAATCGATGAAGGTGCGCTTGCCCAACATACAATATCTAGGCTTGGAATGCTTCGAGCGGCGGGAATGTGAGTAACAAGTAAAAGATGTTTCTTTGTCTTATTTATGCATGTCTCATTTTTCATGGCAGTGCAAGAGTTGCGTCACTTTATCAACTTGACGGAGCTCCAAATGTACGACGAGGTGACGGCCTCTGACTTCACTGCAATTACCAAATCCCTGAGAAACTTGCGCACATTGCAGCTGCGCAATGCGAAGAAGTTTCTAACAACGAACACACTTAAGCAATTGGCTGTCAATTGTTGTCAGCTGGATAAACTGTGCTTTCAAGACAGCGATGCGGACCTTACGGCCTTATCGATGTTTTCGAATCTAAAATATTTGCAATTATACTGCCCAGACAATCAGAAAGCCCAACTGTTCAAGACGTTGGGTAAGAAGTGCACTTCATATTTGGAGTATCTTGTACTGCATCGCAAGCAATGGATCGACGAGGAGCAGGCGCATCGCATCGGCGCCATCAAGACCCTCAAATGGCTGGTGTGCAAGCCACGCAACGATCGTTGCCTGCACCATCTGGCGAATCTAACGCAACTGGAGTGCCTCTCACTGCAATGTGCCCGCGATATTGGCGAATCGGAGCTGATAAATCTTATACGCAATAATGATCAGCTCCACTATCTAAACATATGCTATTGCCTGGGCATAACAGATGCGTTTATCGTGGACCTGCTGGGCATATTGGCCAAGCGCCGTACACAACAGCCGTTGGTGCTCTACGCGGCTGCCACTGACATAAGGCACGATATTATGGAAAGAGTGAGTAGCTGGTCTTGAATGTAACACACTCATTTCTATTTGATTTAATATATATTTTAGTTACCAGAAGATTTTGCCTCGAAATTTCTAATCCTGCACTTTGAGTGCAGCCAGGGCATGCATTCCACTGAACATTATTATAACGACGAACCGGAATTCGATCGATAATTAGTGGAATTTTGAGCAGTTAAAATACATATACACATCATTATGCATCCGCATATGGCAACACCAATATGTTGTTCGTATACCAAATTATATACTCAGATTTTTATAAATGTATTTAATATATTTTTGCTTCTGTTGTTATATTACACTCTAAGTGCTAGTATTTTATTCTTATTCAATAATGAGGCTTATTTCTCAAATAAATTTAATACATTTTTTAATCGCTTTAAACTAAATATCTATTTTGTTATTTGTGTACGTTGAAGAATTAGAGCTAGTGTACTTTTAATAATGGTTGAGTACAACACCACTTGCCCCACTGTGGTTAAAAATTAAGCTTTCATACAATGGGCAAACAAATATTTGTAACTTAATATTAAATATCGCAATCACTTTATTTTCTGTAAAACCACCACAAGTGCTATTTTTTAAAATTGAATAAAATTTCTATATATATAGAACACGATTAATATTTTAAAAAATCTTTCGTTATAGTCTATATCGAATAAAATGAAATATGCTCCTCTCTATGGTATTTTTTTAGTATTGTAAAAAGACATTGTAACCATTATTAATCGAATATTCGATAACGTGAGATATATTTTGTTTTCGTGTTATTTGTTGTGTGTGACCAAAGTGAAAATTTAGCAAAGAAATTTGCAAAATAATTGTGTAGGAGCAAATTTTAAAGGCCGCAACGATGCTGTCGTTGCTGCAGGAGAAGCGACCGCTTAAGCGCACACGTCTCGGGCCGCCAGATATCTATCCACAGGACGCCAAACAGCGCGAGGACGAATTGACGCCCACAAATGTGAAACATGGCTTCACAACGACGCCACCGCTGTCTGATGAATTTGGCACGGCGCACAACTCGAATGTGAACGCGAGCAAGGTGAGCGCGTTCTTCAGCGGCGTGCTCGCCAAAAAGGAGGAGCTAATGACGCTGCAGGATACGGTGCGCAAGAAGCAGCAAATCAATTGCAAGGACAACTTTTGGCCGGTGTCGCCGCGTCGCAAATGCACCGTTGACGCCTGGTTCAAGGACTTGGCCGGCAACAAGCCGCTACTCAGCCTGGCCAAACGTGCGCCCTCATTCAACAAGAAGGAGGAAATATTTATAACGCTGTGCGAGAACCAGGTGAACATGCAACGTGCCACCTGGTTCATCAAACTGAGCGCAGCGTACACGCTCAGCTTTACCGAGTCGAAGAACAAGAAACGCAGCATCTATGATCCCGCAGCCGAATGGACGGGCAACATGATCAAGTTCATGAAGGAGCTGCTGCCCAAGCTGCAGGAATACTATCAGCAGTGTAAGTACCGAACTTGACATATCCAACAATCGATTGCTCATCATGCTTTTCCAGCTCACGATAAGAATGGGTTGCCAGTCAATGGGAGCGGCAGCAGCGCATCCACCACAACCAACAGCAGTAGCAGCAGCAACAACAACACCAATGGCACCGCCAACAGCGGCAGCAGCATCACCACCAGCAGCAGCAACAACACCACGAACAATACCAACAACAACAACAGCAGCAGCAACAACAACAACGGCAGCAACAGCAATAACAGCAGTGTAGGAAGCGCCACGCCCAATGTAATACCGGTGCCCAGCATGTCCAGTCCACTGCCGCCCATACACAGTCCGGCCAACGGGCAGCCGGGTGCAGTGGGCAGCGTTGCTGTTGGCGGCACTGTGGCCGGCCCAGCTGCACCGCCGGGCACAGCGCTGGCCACGCTCGGCGCCTCTGCGGCTGTTGGTGCAGCTGGGGCAAGCGCGAGCGCCGTGCCGCCCGGCTCGAGCATCTCGGGCATTGGCAGCCAGTTCGAGGATAGTCGCAATGCGCTGAAATACTGGAAGTACTGCCATCAGTTGAGCAAGTATATGTACGAGGAATCGCTGCTGGATCGCCAGGAGTTCCTCAACTGGATACTGGATCTGCTGGACAAGATGCGCACACAGGCCACCTTCGATGAGCCGCTAAAGAAGCTGGTGCTCAGCTTTGCGCTGCAGTACATGCACGATTTCGTGCAGTCGGAGCGACTCTGCCGCAAAATGGCCAATCTGGTGGCCAAAAAGCTGGCCCAGCTGCTCAACTCCGCCGTCGAGCAGCAGCAGCAGCAGCAACAGCAACAGGCGCTCATCAAGTCGCAGGCCATGGAACTGGATGTGCCCGAGGATCAGCAGCAGGCGGCGTCGCAGCAGCAGCAACAGCCAACGGCAGATCCCTACGAGCAGGCACTGCACGATTATATGAACTGTCCGCACCACCGGGATATTGTGCTCTATTTGAGCACCATACTCCAGGTGATTACCATCGAGTGTCCCACGGCGCTGGTCTGGAGCGGCATTGCGGCGCATCGTGCGCCCTCCTCCCTGGTGGGCAGCCCGCTCGATCACCTGCCGCTGGCGCCGTCGGTGCTGCCGATGCCCTCGCGCTGTCCACGCACCAACCAGGAGCTGCGCCGGCAGCTGCGCGCCGCCGAGGCGGACATCGTGCTGCGCACACAGCACGCCGAGCAGCGCTGGTTCGCCTCCAAGTGGCTGAGCGCGGGCAAGAATCACTATACCAATGTGCTGGCCACCTTGGATCACCTCGACACGCACTGCTTCGATCGCATGGATCAGTGCAACTCCATCGATACGCTCTACGCGCACATATTCCCGCCGCAGCCGGCGCCACTGCGCCGTCCCGAGGAGGATCCGCAGCAGCAGCAGCAGCGTAGTGCGTACGAGCCGAAGCAGGATGCCGACACGGTACGCATCCTGTGCGAGTGGGCCGTGTCCAGTCAGCGTTGGGGCGAGCATCGTGCCATTGTGGTGGCCATATTGCTGGACAAGCGGCAAATTGATGTGACCAGCACGCCGGCGGATCTGTGCGGCGATAAGGATGACAAGGATTCGCTGGCCTCCGGTGCGGGCATCATCGATGGCCTGCCCGTCTTTCAGCACGTGCTAATGAACTTCCTCGACCACGACGCACCCGTTCTCGACGAGCACAACGGCACCGGCCAGCAGCGCACCGAGTTCACCAATCTGGTGCAGCTTTTCAGCGCGCTCATCCGTCACGATGTCTTCTCGCACAACGCGTACATGCACACGTTGATATCGCGCGGCGATCTCCTGCTGGAATCCATGCTGGTCCACAAGACGACCGTGAAGAGTTCACCGCCGGCGCCCGCGCCGCCGCCGCCGACGACCAGCGCCACAACGCACGGATTCGACGACGACGGATTCGGTTCGGGCATTGGCATCGATTTCAAGCACAACGAGTTCGATGACTCCAATGTGGACGATGATCTCGATAAGCTGGTGCAGAACATTAAGGAGAAGGGGCAACAGCACGAGGCGCCCGACAGTCCCAAGATTGGCGGACCCGGTCTGGATGGCGATGGTGTCGTTGACAATCCCTCCACCGGCGTCACCATATCGCGGCATTACGTTTACACGAAACACTTTCCCATACCGCAGGACGATCCCAGCATGTCCAGCTACAGCAGCGAGAGCAATCAGCGCTATATACTGCTCTTCGGCGTGGGCAAGGAGCGCGACGAGAAGAAGCATGCGGTCAAGAAGATGTCCAAGGAGATTGGCAAACTGTTCACCAAAAAGTTCAGCATCGATGTCGCCGAAGGAGGCAAGGTGAAGAAACACTCGCGCAACGAGTTCAACTTTGAGGCGACCACCGCCAAGTGCCAGCACATGGCGTACTTCGATCAGCACGTGGTCACCGCCCAGTGTGCGGCCAACGTGCTGGAGCAGCTGAATGGCTTTGCGCTCGGCAGCAACAACTATTTGCCCGTGCAGGAGCACGTGGCCTTCCTGTTCGATCTCATGGAGCTGGCGCTGAACATCTACAGCCTGCTGGAGTTGTGCGACCATTTGCTCAAGGAGCTGCCCGAGGTGGAGCACCAGCTGCAGCAGAAGAAGTCGAACATGGTGCGCGGCTACACCACCTCGCTGGCCCTCTACATAGTGAGCATATTGCGACGCTATCACAGCTGCCTGCTCCTCTCGCCGGAGCAGACGGTCTCCGTCTTCGAGGGCCTCTGTCGCACCATTCGCCACGTGACCAATCCCAGCGAGTGCAGCTCCGCGGAACGCTGCATTCTCGCCTACCTCAGCGACCTGCACGAGTCCTGCATTCTGTTGCAGGGCAAGGAGCAGGCGGCCGAGTATTATCAGCAGTTGAACTGCATCAAGCGCTTCAAGGACATCTTCAATACGCCCGAACAGCTCAGGTGAGTGGCACTTGAAAGGGTTGCCAGAACCCCTCTTCTGTGTGCCCTCTTTTTATGCTCGTTCCCCATACGATATACTCCATATTTGGTTTTGTGCAGTGTATGAATGCAGTTTCTTTCGCCGCTATTGAAGCTAGCCTCTTGAAACTTGGAAGATATACTCGCGTATGCCTGCGTCAGATAAAGCCTTAACATTCTTTGGCTACGCCCACTGGGGTGCTGGCAAATTAATTTAATCTGTTTTTCTGCCTTCATTTCTGACTCATTACTGATAACCACCACTTAGGATCGTACAACAAATTATTTTGATACGACCACTGGGTGCTTGGCAAATTGATCAAATCTATCTTATCTCATTTACACTGATTTCAGAAAGGCGTTTGACTTTTATTCCACAAACTTTACCTTCTGGGATTACCATATAACCTAATTCTTTGAATCGCTAACTATTTAACTTTAAGGACTCAAAATGTCTACTTTAAAGGTCAAGCAAGACACCTTGTTCATAAATGTCCTTCTTTCCGTGATAAATCCTGTCATAAATCCTAATTTGCCGATCGTCTACTAATTTTTTATCTGGCCAAAGGTTCAAATGCGATCTTGTCAGTTTTCAAACCTGGTGTCAAGTGAATTTACTAAATCTCAATTGCAGCAAGTGTCCTTTTTGAATAATTATTTCCCTAATAGTAAACCACCCTTCTAGATCCCAAACTCAAGTTTGCCAAGCATATATCATCTGCTGGTTTTCGAGCTTTTGCTGTCCTGGGATTCATAAAGCGCTGATCGAAAGAATTTGACGATCCCAACGTTACTAAAACTCTAGAACCTTCACTTGTTCGTCCAATTCTTGAATATGGATATGGATCTTTACTGGAATCCTAATTCTCACATGTCTTCTCACCTTAGTGGAGTATTAATAATACATCTTCCCATTCTTTCTAATCGTAGAACCATGCTTGATATAATCTTCTTCTTCTCATTAAATATGTAATGCAAACTATAATCATCATATAATCATATAACCCATTTCGGATCTTATGTCCTAGTTATGACAATCTTTTCCATGTAATAAGTAATGCTTCCTCTGTTCCTATTCTTACAACTGTAGTCCTTTGACATCTGTAGCTTTTATGTTCTCTGAGATATGCTAAGAAAACCAAGTCTTAAAATCGATTTGTATCGATATTAATGAAACGGTGCAAGATATCAAAATGAAATGACCTCAAAAGCTGATGTCTCTAGCTTTTGTTTATACAGACAGAGTTAAATGGAATCAGCTAGCAATGCTGAGCAAGAATATATGTATTTTGTGGGATCGGAGATGCCTCCATCTGCCTGTTACATACATTTGCACAAAACCATTATACCCTTTTTTAGCCATTTTCAATGGGTGCACGGAAAAATAAGCTGTGCTTTAAGCTGGGAACGAGTATGGCGCCTGGTTGTAACGTTCCTAACTGCTTCTCTCACGTCTCCTTGCAGCATGGCACCGCAGGGCTACAATCCACAGCTGCTGCAGGAAATGTTTGTGGCGCCGCGCCGTGGCGGCAAGCTGGAATCGCACTGGCTGCGCCTGCTGCACGAGTCGCCGGCGAACGTGTACAGCTTCGTGTCCAACGCCGTCATCGCCGTCTGCCGCGAGACGGACAACGAGCGCCTGAACGATGTGGCGCTGGCCTGCGCCGAGCTGACGGCCAGCTGCAACGTGCTGTCCGAGGAATGGATTGCGGCGCTGCAGAGCCTGTGCAGCGGCAGCAAGAGTCCGCGCTATCCGCACCTCGGCGGCCAGGTGGACATTGGCCAGAGCAAGACGCACAATGCGCTCGCCGTCTTCGTCTGCATCCTGGTGGCCCGACATTGCTTCTCCCTCGCCGATTTCGTCAGCAAGTTCGCGCTGCCGACGCTGGCGCGTTCGGTGAGCGGCGCCAGCGGCGTCGAGTTGAGCGGCGATGCCGAGGCGGGTGCCCGGCTCACCTGTCACCTGGTGCTCAAGCTGTTCAAGACACTCGAAATACCGCAGCCGGGCATGTATTCGGTGAGCACATCGCCCAATCCGCTGCACGCCGTCGGCAGCGATTTTAGCATTCGGCTGAGCTGCGATCGTCATCTGCTGGTGGGCGCACACAAGACCATACCGATTGCAGCTGTGCTGGCGGTACTCAAGGCCATACTGATTGTGGTGGACAATGCGGCGTTGAAGACACCGATGACCGTCGGCGGACTGGGCTCGTCGGGCGGCGGCAGCGCGTTTGGCAGCGGCAAGCGCAGCGGCTTCAATACGCCGGTGCATCCCGGCAGCACGCCGAAGAGCAACGAACAGCGGCCGGCGGATCTCAGCCAGATACTGGGCACCAGCGATCTGCAGCTGGGCAGCCTCGGCAGCGAACAGGAGTCGCTGCAGCAGCCGACGGTCGGCGGCAGCATGGCGGGCAGCGAGCAAATCTCACTGCTGGAGTTCGCCCAGGCGGTGCTCAAGCAGATATGCGCACAGGAGCACGTCCTGGAGCGCTGCCTGAAGAACGCCGAGCAGCTGTGCGACATGATCATTGACGAGATGCTCACCGCCAAGCAGGCACAGCGGGTGCTGCACATGATCTGCTATCCGGAGGCCGAGTTCAATATCATCTCGGAGCTCGATCAGCGCTCGATGATCGTGCGCATACTGGAGCACCTCGACCAGTGGACGCTGCGCATCTCCTGGCTGGACCTGCAGCTCATGTACCGCCAGTCGCTGAGCAACAACACCTCGCTGAGCAACAACACGGAGCTGAACGTTTGGCTCGACACGGTGGCCCGTGCGGCCATCGATGTCTTTCACATGGAGGAGGTCGTCCTGCCGGGCGCATTGAAGGTCACGCACAAACCGAAGCCCTCCACCTGGCTGGTGGCACCGCTCATCGCGAAGCTAACGCCCGCGGTGCAGGGCCGCATCCTGCGCGTTGCCGGCCAGGTGCTCGAGAGCATGAACTACTTCTCGAAGGTGTCCAAGTCCGACTGCAACAGCTCCGGCAGCGGCGATGAGCGCGAGAAGAGCAACAGCTGCCACAGCAGCAACAGCTACGGCGGCGGTGGCAGCATTGCGGCCCGCAACAAGAAGATGCCGCTCAACTATCAGCCCTTCCTGGGGCTCATACTCACCTGCCTGAAGGGCCAGGATGAGTACAAGGAGAACCTGCTCGTCTCGCTCTACGCCCAGCTCTCCCAGTGCCAACAGTCCTTCGCCGAGGTGAGTGCTAGTGTTGATCCTTTTTCGTGATTGAATGCTTACGCTTGATCCCGATTGACAGCTGGACACGATTGGCGGCATCGATGAGCCGCAGGCACGCGAGGAGATCCTGGATGCACTGCAGCTGCGCTTCTCGCTGGTGGGCGGCATGTTCGATGCCATACAGAAGAACAGCACACCGACCACGGAGTGGGCCATACTGCTCGCCCAGCTGGTCTGCCAGGGCGTCGTCGACCTCAGCTGCAATCGAGAGCTCTTCACCACCGTGGTGGACATGCTGGCCACCCTGGTGCACTCGACCCTCGTCTCCGACAGCCAATCGGAGCGGGACGAGAACAAGAAACTATATCTCAACCTGATGAAGAAACTCAAGAAGGAAATTGGCGAAAAGAACAACGCCTCCATCCGCGTCATACGGCAACTGTTGCCGCTCTACAAGCAGCCCACAGAGGTGCGTGCGATCCCGGCTAGAAGTGATCCGTTGGGTGTCTAAACAAACGTCTCTTTCAGGTCATTGCCTGCGAGCATGCCGGCATGGACACCAAGGGCAACAAGATCTGCGACATGGACAAGAAGCAGCTGCGCATCTCGGACAAACAGCGCATCAGCGTCTGGGACATACTCGAGGGCCACAAGAATCCGGCGCCGTTGTCCTGGGTCTGGTTCGGAGCCGTCAAGCTGGAGCGCAAGCCGCTGACCTACGAGGAGGCGCATCGTAATCTCAAATACCATACGCACAGTCTGGTCAAGCCGAGCAGCTATTACTATGAACCCTTGCCGCTGCCGCCGGAGGACATCGAGCCGGTGCCGGAGAAGATTTGCATCGTAAGTGTAAAGCGAAGGAAGTCCATTTTCACAAGTAATTCACCCCAAGTCCATCTTGCAGAAGGATGAAATGATGAAGGCCGATACGCCCTCGTCGGTGGATCAGTCGCCCAGCGCCGTGGTTGGCACCGGACGTGGTCGCGGCAAAGGTACCACGACGCGCAAGCGGAAGCCGAAGAATCCGAAGACGCCGCCGGTGGTCAATACACAGCAGCAGCAGCCACAGCTGGCGCCGCAGCCGCAACAGGCGCCCAATGTACAGCAGCAACAGCAGCAGCAGCAGCAGCAACAACAAATGCAGCAGCAGCAGCACATGCAACAGCAAATGCAGCCGAATCAGATGGGGCAAATGCCGATGAACATGCAGGTACATCAAATGCGAATTGAAGGTAGTGTGTGGCGACTCTTCTGATACCCTTCTCTTCTTTGGCGACAGATGAACATGCAACAGTTTGGACCGAATGCGATGATGCAGCAGCAGAATGCGCTAATGCAGCAGCAGCAACAACAGCAGCAGCAGATGCAACAAATGGCGCCCAATCAAATGCAACAGCAGCTCAACGTGGGCGGCAACGGACAGCCAAACGCACAGATGAACTTTATGCAGGGGCCCGGCGGCCCTGGTGGCCCGCAGGGCATGCCCGGCCAGCAGCAGCAGCAGCAACAACAATGGCACAATGCGCCCCAGCAGCAGCAGCAGCAGCCGCAGCAATATCACAACCAGTATCAGCATCAGCAGAACATGCAAAGTAAGTGCAACCAGAATTTGTGTTCGCCAGACTCGGTCTCAACGTGTTTCTTCTTTGCTGCAGTGAATCGCATTGAGCGTCCGCCGTTGAACACCAATTCGAAGCAGGCGCTGTCGCAGATGCTGCGCCAGCGGCAGCCTGGCTCGTTCCAGCAGCAGCAGCAGCAGCCGCCCGGCGGCTTCAATCCCATGCAGCAGCAACAGCCGCAGCAGCAGCAGCAGGGACCGCAGCAGCAGCAGCAATTGAATGCGCAACAATTGCGGCAGCAGCAGCAAATGAACGCACAGCAGAATCCGCAGGCAGCGGCCGCTTTCAATGCCATGCAGCAGCAGCCGAATGTGGCGCAGCAGCAGCAAATGAATCCCAATCAGCAACTGCAGCAGCAGCAGCAGCAGCAACAACAGCAGCAGCAGCAACAATTCATGCGCGGCAACATGCGCGCCATGGCGCCTAATCAGATGGGCGGCATGGGCATGGTCGGCCAGGGCATGCCGCAGAATCCGATGATGCAGCAGCAGCAGATGGCGCAAGGCATGGTGGGCATGGTCAATCCAAATGCCAACCCTATGATGCAGGGAGGCGGGGCTGGCGGCAATGGCGGTGTTGGGGTCGGCGTGGGTGTTGGCGTTGGCGTTGGCGTTGGCGCTGGTGGCAACAATCCCAACATGGGCATGGGCGGCATGCCACAGCAGGGCATGATCCAGCAGCAACAGCAGGTGCAGTTTCAAAATTTCCAAAATCAGTATCAGCAGCAGCAACAGCAGCAAGGCATGCAGCAGCAAGGCGGCGGCGGCGGCGGTGTGGGCGTGGGCGTGGGCGTGGGCATGGCGCCAAATCAGCAGCAGCAACAACAAGCCGGTCTAATGAACAATTTCAATCCTCAGATGCAGCAGGCGCAGCGCAACAATCCCGACTTCATGGCAGCGGCAGTCGTTGCACAGCAGCAGCAACAACAGCAGCAGCAACAGCGCGGAGTGCCCGCCGGCATGATGGCCGGCAATCGTGGCCAATATATGAATCAGGCGCCCAATGTGACCATGACCAACATGATGGGTCCCGGGCCAGGCGGCGTGGGCGTGGGCGTGGGCGTTGGCCAGGTGCCACCCTATGCACGCCAGCAGCCGACCGGTGGCGGCAAACCGGGCGTTCTGCCGGCACAGCAACAATTCCAGCAGCAGCAACAGCAGCTCCGCCATCAGCAAATGATGCAAATGCAGGGCATGGCCGGTGGTGGCATGGGCGGCGGACCACAAGCCGGCGGGGGTGCGGGTGCCGGCGGCGGTGGCGGCATGGTCCAGCAACAGCAGAGCATGAATCAGCAGCAGACGCCGAATCTCGTAGCGCAGCTGCAGCGTCAGATGACCAACCAGCCGAATATGATGGGGCAGCAGCAGCAGTACCCACACCAGCCGCCACCCTATTAGCAAATATAAATGTAATTTTTTTTTTTTTTTTGTGTAGCATGCACTTGTGTACGAATATTTATCAATGCTAATTGCAATAAATAATTATTTTACTTTTAAAAATGTAAAAAAAAAAGGCCCGCGCAAGCGTTGCTGCCAACTTACTCCAACCTGCGATAACAGTGTTATCGATAATTAAGTAGTGTAAACAGCTGTTCGCGACTTTGAGGATTAATATATATGTGTGTGTGCGTGCGTGCTTAATAAATCACAAAATTTATTGGCAGCTTTAGGTTATTCATTCAAAAATAGTTCTAAGTTCCACGTTGAATAGTGCAATACAAACAGTTCCTACGCATAAGTCGACATATGGCCAGCAATCGGCAGTTATTATACATACAAAACACACATACGCAATTCAACAACGGCAAACATTTCATTCATTGATCAGCGAATCTTTACGTTTTAGTATAGGAAAAAAGAGCCCCAATCGCCTTGCCATTTTACACTGGCCACATCAGTATTGTTTGCATTAGCTTAGCGGGTGGACGTTGTTTTTTTGTAATTGTGTAAACTTCCAGCCATGAATGAAGCACCTGAGCACAGCAAAAAGCGTCAAAAGACGGTAAGTGTTTGCGCCACAATTGTCGGCTGTATTTGTACAAATGTGCCAAGGAAATTGAATTTGTGACTCGGTCACGAAACCCCCCAACTGGGAAGAGAGAGTGTACGGGTTATTTGAATAGCTGTAGACGCAGCTTAAACTTTTTTTTTTTTTTTTTGGTGTTACATACATTATCAACAGCAGCTGTTGGCATAACATTGTCAAACATTTTCCGCCATAAGAAGTTCTGAAAGAAAACACACGTAATACCCCCTTTTCAGATTATTATTCTCAACTTTGTAGCCAGCAACAACAACACCAACTGGAGGTAGTAGCATGCATTTAAATTAATGTGGCCCAAATAGATAAGAACTTTAAAACAACAACAGAAACGCCACACAATATTAAAAAACAAAAACAAAAACAAAAAGAGCTTATCAAGCAAACTTAATCGCAGTTTTGCGCACGTCTAGATATTTGGTGATTACTATACAATTTGCATACTCCAATCCATTTATAACAATCGTGAACAATTTAAACACATTTTGTGTCTGGCAAACAACTTGTTGAGCCTGCATAAATACAAATACAAGAAGTAAAGAAGTGCCTTGACAATGGCAAAATAATGTGGAACCACTAAAACAATATTTTTTATTAACATATGGTAACTTCCAGTACCACGCACGTCTTTAATGAATATGAATATCCACTGTTAGAACAAAAGGATGAAACTGTCGAAAGTAATAGTATTTACTATATTATAATACTATATAAGGAATGCAAAAGTGTTCGTCTTTATCTTTAATAAACAAGGCCGTGTATACAATTTGAATTTGATTAGTTCCAAGGCAGAATTTTTGAAATTATAACAAAAGTTCAGCTATACCTCAACGTAAGACGAACCATTTTCACTTTTAAAATGGTTAGGTTCAATTTCAGTAGAACGGAAAATTTCCAAGCCAAAATGAATATTGCCTGCTTTGCATAAATTATAATATGCTCCAAGATATGCTACCTCATAAAAAGAAAAAAAAAAAAGAGATAACATTTATTAGAATTTTTTAAAAAGCGGCGTTGGTTTGAACCGTGACATGGTTAAAATATGACTTAAACAAATAGATAAATATTATATGTTTTATGTTTGGAAAACTGTTATAATTTTTAGCTCAATAATTAGTAATCAAAGGAGTGCAGCACACATTATAAATATGTTTGTTTATAAATTATTTATACACTCTATTATGTTTGTCTATTTTTATTTATCTTTCTAAATTATTCCCAAGCCTTTTCCTGTGTGCAGTTTATTTGAAGACCGTTTATTGCTCTCCTTAGATAAGATAAATTTTATTTTAAGTCTTATGCAATCAACTGGTTTCTGCCAGTGATTACACACTTGTTTTGGTGTTTATTACATACATATGTATGTACACACGGACTATTGCAGTGAGGAAAACTAGTTAAAATTAAAAAGAAAGTATATTCGCTGACGCATAACTAAGTACATATGTATATGTATGTCCATTATGTTGTGGGCCATCCTAACGAATAGTAAACAACTTGAAATACTCGTATCTCTGTCAAACTCGAGCCGCAATTTGAGCGATTTTTTACTCTTATTGTTGTTGTTAGTTGAAAACTTGGTCAACGGCCAGATTCAGTCATAGGTTGAATGACCAGGCTAGTATGTTGACCAGCAAATGTTGTTAATTGTTGTTGCTTTTATTTTTATATAGCTACCAATTGTTTCGACATTATATTTAGGTCGCATCTTGAGTTTTTTAACAATCGAATGATATTCACTCACACTTGTCTGCCAAACAATTACAGTCTTGTTGTTAGTTCTTTTTAGCTGTTAAAGTGCCAACTCATTTAAGCTACGATTATCTTCGCAATTGTTTGCCACTAAGCCCAAGTTGGATGATACCCTGTACTTATCTTAAAAAAACTCAGCTCAGCTATAAACCCCTTAAAATACTTAAATAATCCTAATCGAGACTAACTGCTTACTCGATAAGACTTTGTTCATCTATCTATCTGTTTCTATGCCCACTAGTCTCTTCGTTTAGATAAGCTATCTTGATGAAACTTGGCGTAGGTCAGGTTTTTTTTACCTTTCTTTGCACGTAGTAGAAATATCATACCATAAAGCTTCCTTAGAAAGTTTCAATGGAATATCCAGCTAAAAGTGTACAAATTTGTTTGTTTTTTGAAGAAGTCCTGATAGTGTTGTTTCTTGTCCAAGGTTGCAGGGTAACTTCAAGTCTTCACTGCTGAATACTTTCGTTTTTAATAGTTTGACATCATTGTATTATGGTTTTGTTTCAAATTATTCACTCCAAATGACTGTTGCCTTGCGCAAATAGCGATAAAGTTGAAGCGATTGCAAAGCTTATATGTGCTATATAGTATAGCTTTATATATGTATATGTACCTCTTAGGTTGTGAAAATCAATTTGTTTTTTAAACATGAACTTGAAGTCATTTTCCGTAATTCATTTATCTTTGCAAATGCACGTGTGCTAATGATTTTTTCTTTTATTTTAAATACCTATTACGTAAAGCGTTAGATAGTCAGAAAATACAGAATCTTTACATTACACAATTTTTTTGCTAACTAAATGCTATTTCTATCTGATCTCATTATTAGTTGAAATTGAAAAATATATTTATATTTTTAAATTCGCCACTATACTAAATTCAATTTTGTATCATCAATCTGAAATATGCTCCTAACTCTTAATATTTGCATTGGAATGTGAGCGGTTTAAGCAAATAAACCTTTATATAATCTGGCCCATTTTGCGGTATTTTCGTAAACACAATATTCACTATCGTTTAACGAGTTCCTTTTCGTGTCAACAATTTAACAACAAGTTATTGTCCCACTGTCGTCCCGGCTGTCGGGTCTCCTCTTCAAGTCTCGGTTTCAGCTGCAGTTAACGCACGGCACGGCCACAAAATATCAGTTGCAGTTTTGAGCTCCGGCGAGAAAGTTCAGCGGGTTTTTATTATTCTTTTATTTTGTTGTTGTTTGTATATTTTTTTTTGCGGCCGTTCAGTTGGGTACGGGGCAAGACATACCTCTTGAAAACTCTCACTTGTTTAATTATCAGAGTCTCGCTGCTGTTTAGTGTCTCTGTGGTGGTGCGCTTTCTTTTCGTGCGATATTTGTTTAAGTCTTTACGGAAAATGTTTACAAAACGCGCCAATTTGCTCAAAACTACCCACAACAATAATAACAATAACAATACCAAATGTTGTCTGTTGAATCATGAAAAGTGCACCGATTTGGTAAGTTTTCAACAACTATGTAAACAATTTCAAATCGTGCCGAAACTCAATTGTACAGGTCATGACATTGGTTTTGTTATTCAAATTTCTTTTAACTAAAATTCCCCTCGAGGTTTTTCGTGGAAGAAATTCTTGTTCGTTCAGCTTCCTCTTCTAGCACGCGTATCAAGATTGTTATGAATATATGTTTATAATATTGTTATAAGCATAACAATACACAATCAAATTAGTTCTAGTGCATTCCCTGTTCCCAGTTAATATAGGGAGTATTGATTGAAGAGTAATCTACTGACAAGTCAAATATGATTTTCTTTTTTAAGTTTTAGGAAATTTAGGAGAAAAAAAAGAATTAAATTAAGTACGAAGAGCACTTGATTGAACAATACATATATTCGAATATTATATTCGAATATTCGTACTCAAAAGGCAGGGTCTAGCAAATCAAATCAATTCAATATAATAAAATAAAATTTTTAATTATTGAGTCAAGCTCGAATTGGTTTACTTTTAGTCTGTCGTTTTTCTCTCTGTGTCTCGACTAAAATCCATTGAGTAATCAATTTTTTAAATACTCATGGAATTAAATTGAACAACGTTTTTTCGTTTTCTATTAATACGTTCAATTTTAATTAGAGCACTTATGACTACTATTATTTGAAGGTGAAGAATTTTTTTATTGAATTTTTTTAATTTTATTTATTAGAAGAAATTGTTGACAAATACTATTATTTTATTACTTAATAATTCGGTTCTTGCAAATGGATCCTCATTAATGCTCGCCTAAATACCTTTCTTTTGCTCGCAATTATTGCAATAAATCTGGGATTAAATGTTGTGCAGCTTATTTGCAATTGGTTTTTTAACTGAGAAAAAAACAGACACACACACGCACACACAGATCTTTCCATTCTTTCCTAATAACAAAAAATACATATGCTTGGCTTGGCAGATAGAAAACGATCTGAAAACCAGATGGAACGCAGCTAAAGCCAAAAGAGCGTGAAGTTTGTCTTGGGGCTCTCTCAAATGCCACTCGATCTCCGAGTTTCGTTCGTTTGTTCGTTTTAACCGCTTGTAGCTCCGTCCGCAATATATTACGGTAAATATTATTGAAACTTTCAGTTTGCTTTCAACGCTCGTTGCGTGCGTCCATTCCGGAAATTAATTCGCTGCCCGCTTTGCATTCCACTTCGCTCCGTGTTTCGTGACAAATCATATATTATATTAATAAAAAAAAACATTATAAAAACTGCTTCAAATATTTACAATTCACTCCCAGCCAGAGCAGTGGAATAAAAATCATGCCAAATCCGCCCATTGGCTTCTATCCCCATATCAAAAGAAGGGTATGCCCACAATCTAGAACAGGGCGAGATTCGCGCATGCGCAATCAATTTTGGTCTAAGAAATCAAAAGATCTGTTCAGAATTAGCGTTAAGTGTTTCTTGACCCAAATTGATTGGTTGGCAAATATTTACAATTGCGTGCAGTGTATTTTTATTTTTTATTTGTTATTTTTTATTGTTTTATTGTATTGATTCAAAAATAACATTATTTTTATGACAACACAACTGTCGGAGCATCTTCTGCCACCGCTGGAGCAGGTCCTTGAAGGATCTCTCGTAGTACACTCCCATAGGCTATTTTATTTGAACTGATATTGCATTTTCAAGACTTTAAATAAAATAAAAACAAATGTGCTTTGCTAATATATCAATTATTTCCGTTAAGCCAAAATAAAGTGCAATTTATACACATATATTTAGAGATTCCCGCATTCGATGACCCTTAATTCGATCGCGTTTGCCCTTAGGCTGATTATTATTTTGTATTCGGCCGTCTTCCTCTCTTTACACTAGTCCCAGTTGAGCCCAATCGCTCTATTGGCATTCGTATATATAGAGATGTATATATGCTATCATTATCGCATATTCCCTCTGCGTAAACCCATTTGCGATTTTTCACACACGAGTTGGCGGCATCGTCACGCCGCGTCGTCTAAAGGGTCAACAAACTGTGCAGACTCAGCAAATTGAATGGCAACAGCGCCTTAGGGTCAAAACGGCGGCCCGTAACCCGACCGGAGGCGGCATGAATATTAATTTATGTTAATTCTCGAATAGCCCACAGCAGCTAAAGTTTATAAATCTCGTTTCGGCTTTTTGCAGTGCCTCCAAGTGGCAACGAATGTGACCGAACAGAAACATCATGTCACCCGGGAGACGCGCGGCAAGAATCTCGGCCTCTGCCGCGGCTTTCGCGGCTGCACCGTCTGGCTAACAGGTGAGCAAAATCGCGGAGTCTTTGGCTAAGCTCTGCACACACAAAAGACGAGAGTTATCGATCATTGTCAACAGTATGAAGAGAGAATGTAATATCATCGACAAAAATAGACAACAATATCAACAACAGGACGTACATAGAACAGAGAAGAAGAAATACTCAAATCAACAAAAAAAAAAAACGATTAAATCTTAATACAACAAAAAATTTTAACGACCCGAAGTTAAAATCCCCTTGCAGACATTATTTATTTAACCACACAATTGTTTATAATTAACTTCAGTTTTCTAATGCTAAAGTTTTGGGCAAAAAAGTAGGGAACATAAGAAATATGCTGAGCTTTGTTAAGAATAGCTTAAAAAACAAAAATGTTTTACCACAAAAACTATATTTGTGATAGATCTCAACTATGTTAGCTTTAACATAAAGTGCTCCATTCTGACGGTTTTTAATATCGCCTTTCTATGCGATTTTCAAGAACTCAAGTAATGGTTGCTGGACTTGATGTTAGTTAATGTTAATGAGAATGCGAGCGATATAATAAGAGAGCAAAAGGTAAGGAGATAAAAGCACCAAATAAAAGTGAGTAAGAAGACTCTGCAACCTTCACTTGCTATAAGCTATAAATCCGATCACAAATTTTTACAATTTGATTCGAATTTAAGAAAAATTCGAATTTCTCTAAGCTCTATTTCTCATAAAGCAACAAGTAAGAACGTTGCACTCGGGTGTAACCGACACTCGTTCACATAAGAATGTATTTAAGAAAACAATTCGCTTGAACCAAGAAGACCATGTCAAAATTGTTCTTAATTTTAAGCTATCTGTAAAAGTTTGATCTATCTAGCTATAAAACTGAGAGAGATATATAGATTTCGCCCATAGCACAACAAATCTTAATATTATCTGGCGGTGTTTCAAAAGCGACAAACAATATAAATATAGATATAGAAACAATATATATATATAGATCAAGAAACTTAAGTTCTATGACTTTTGGAAAAAAACCGCTAGTTGGCTGGGAAAACAAAATACATGCTCTATATTTTGGTTAAAATCTATTTTTATGGATTTGATTTTATATATTTTTTTTTTTGATTTATTAAATTGAATATTCTTCGACACGAAATTTGAAATCTTAAATGGGCTTTCGCCACTAGATTGTTAACTCGTGTAGAGCGGTTTTAGACTGATAAATATTTGAATTTTTGGATTACGTCGAGTTTTTAAAAGCACTTTCGTTCTGCAGGTCTCAGCGGTGCTGGCAAAACGTCGATTGCATTCGAGCTGGAAGCGTATCTGGTCTCTAGGGGCATACCCGCCTACGGCCTGGATGGCGACAACATACGCACTGGACTGAATAAGAACCTGGGCTTCACGCCCGCCGATCGGGAGGAGAACATACGGCGGGTGGGCGAGGTGGCCAAACTGTTTGCGGACAGTGGCGTCGTGTCCATCTGCAGCTTTGTGTCGCCGTTCGCGGACGATCGCGAGATGGCGCGCAAGATACACAAGGATGCGGGCCTCAAGTTCTACGAGATCTTCGTGGACACGCCGCTGGACGTCTGCGAGACGCGCGACGTGAAGGGGCTGTACAAAAAGGCGCGCGAGGGCGTCATCAAGGGCTTCACGGGCATCACGCAGGAGTACGAGCGGCCGCAGCATCCCGAGCTGGTGGTCAGCACCGATGCGTGCACGGTGCGCGAATCGACGCAGAAGCTTGTGACGTTGCTGGAGCAGGAGGGCATCATACCGCGCTCGCTGCGCGACGTCGACCAGCTGCCGGAGCTGTATCCGAGCGAGGCCAGCGAGGCGCAGGCACTGCGCCAGGAGGCCGAGACGCTGCCGGCACTGGCTATCAGCACCGTGGAGCTGCAGTGGGTGCAGGTGCTCTCCGAGGGCTGGGCGTATCCGCTGCGCGGCTTTATGCGCGAGGACGAGTACCTGCAGACGCTGCACTTTAATACGCTGCAGAGCGGGCTGGACGTCTCCTATCGCGAGAACCACTCGGTGCCCATTGTGCTGAGCGCCAGTGCGGCGGACAAGGAGCGTCTGGAGGGCGTCGCCGCCCTGACGCTGCAGCACGAGGGTCAAACGGTGGCCATACTGCGTCGCCCCGAGTTCTATTACCAGCGCAAGGAGGAGCGTCTGGCGCGCCAGTTTGGCACCAGCAATCCCAATCATCCGTACAGCAAGCAGGTGTACGAGTCCGGCGAGTACCTGGTCGGCGGCGAACTGGCGGTCATCGAGCGCATTCGCTGGAAGGATGGGCTCGATCAGTATCGGCTGACGCCCAACGAGCTGCGCTGCAAGTTCAAGGAGCTCAACGCGGATGCCATCTTTGCCTTTCAGCTGCGCAATCCCATACACAACGGGCACGCGCTGCTGATGCAGGACACCAAGCGCCAGCTGCTGGACCGTGGCTTCAAGCAGCCAGTGCTGCTGCTCCATCCACTCGGCGGCTGGACCAAGGACGACGATGTGCCGCTCCAGGTGCGCATGGCCCAGCATCAGGCTGTGCTCGATGCGGGCGTACTGCGGCGCGAGGACACCGTTCTGGCCATATTTCCGTCGCCGATGATGTACGCGGGTCCCACGGAGGTCCAGTGGCATGCCAAGGCGCGCATGAACGCGGGCGCCAACTTCTACATTGTCGGACGCGATCCAGCTGGCATGGCGCATCCGGACAAGCAGGCGTATCCCGATGGCAATCTCTACGATGCCACTCACGGCGCACGTGTGCTGAAAATGGCCCAAGGACTGGACTGCATGGAGGTGGGTCATTGCCCAAACAATGGTGTGTGATATAATTGGGAAATTACTGAAAATCATATTTCTTTACAGATCCTGCCCTTCCGGGTGGCCGCCTATGATAAGACTGCCGGCCGCATGGGCTTCTTTGAGCCGCATCGCAAGGACGACTTCGAGTTCATTTCGGGCACCAAAATGCGCACACTAGCTAAGACCGGCGTCAGTCCGCCCGACGGCTTCATGGAGCCGCAGGCTTGGAAAATACTCGCCACCTACTACAAAAATCTGCCGCAGGCGTAACCCACAAACACCACGCAGACCGTGCGCAGTGGGCAATCCCGCACAACAATTAGTGCAATTCGCTTAGCTACATACAGGCATATATCCTTGCTGTTTTATCTAATCCAACTACCTTCATTTGCTATATTATGTTTATTTCTTTTTGTGTCCAGTCAACGTATGTATTCGGATCCATGTGTGTGTGAACGTGTACGTTTTGTTAAGTGTGTGTTTGGTTCTGTGTTTCATTGTTCAAGTCCTACAATTAATTGTATTTACATTTAAGTTGTCCAATTTCATGTTAATTATTAAGCAAAAAAGTTGTCGGTTTTTCTACTGATGCAAATGAAATGAAATGCATTTTGAAATTTATGCATTTAATAAATGACTATCTGAATTTTTTCCACTAAGCTAATCTTTCGACTTGTGAATTCTCAAATTTCTTAGTAAAAATAAATAAATGTAAGCTTTTGAAAATGAGGTAAGTAAAGAACAATGTAAATTAAAAAAAAATCGCATTCCTGGATGAGCTAAATATGTAAATACGTATTAAATAATGCTTGCACATGATTTATTTTATAAAATTGTATACGTTTAATAATTAATATTACAAGTACATACATAATTAATTAATTAATATCAAATATGCATTTAGATTTAGTTATCAATTAATTTCACAATATGTATTTTTACTGCTCTGCATTTGTTGTTGTTATTCGTATTGCATATGCGCATATTATTTATTATACTTTCCCTCTACTCACGCAAATATTAATTATATTCATGTATTTCATTAGAGATTATAGGCTTGTTTATTGACAATCCCAGTGGTATGTGTTACATGTTAAGAAGCACCCACAACAATATAAGAACTTGCAATATCTAGGTGAACCGATGTAAAATTGTGCGTCTGAGTCTAAATTGCGTTCGGCGAGACTGAATAAGGGCTTCTTTGCGTGGGTTAAACGAATAAATGAGAAAAATATTAAATATATTAATTTGAGCAGAAATAAAGGGCAAACGGAATAATGTAATTTAGGCAAAAATAAAAAAAAAATATATATATATATACCACACATATATATATATATATATATATATATATATACATATATATATATATATATACATATATTTATATATATATATATATATATATATACATATATTTATTTATTTTCTAATTTATTTTGTCATTGTTTTACAAAATGTGAACAACCATGGCTGCTTATTTCTTTTGCTACAGAAAATTTATAAATTATACAAATAAAAATGAAAAAAAAACTTGTTAACGGAGCGGAGCGGAGGGCAGGACGAGGGCGGGCTGTATGGTTTTTTTTGTTTTTTGTTTTTTTTTTTTTGTTAATTTTCAGTTTTCGCTACTCACAATACTCGTGTGTGTTATTTTGTTTTTAACATTAAATGAATATTGTATGTATATATGTATATATGCTTCGTACACATTGTGGCCATGTCTCGTTTGCAAATACAAATTTATAGCTGAACTATTTTATATTATTATAATTATGTATTATTTCATTATCTCGCATATTCAGGGGAGTTTGCTCGCTTAGTTGTTGGGACTTAACAGGAGTTAAGAAAACTACTACCACATACATTATTATAATTATTACCACCATGCCGCATCAGTGCCACACGCACATTGCCACGTCAAAGCAGACTGCACCTGGACAGCCAACTGTCCTTTGTTCGAGTCTCTGTCAGTTTCAGTTGATGGCTGCCCTTGGGTGGATTGTTCGCCTCCTGCACAAACGAACAAATTGATCAAATTGTTGCAATAGCATTCGCAATAATTTTTCACTTACCATACGCTTTTCCGTTTTCGCTTTAATGTCGCTGGCGAGCGTGAGGAAAGCCTCTTCAACATTGATGCTTGCTTTCGCGGATGTCTCCATAAATTTGATGCCATATTCAATGGCCAATTGTTCCCCGCGTTCCTTTGAAACCTGCACAAAAATAGATAGTTCTCAGTGATAATCTTTCCAATTTAAAATGATCAATTTAATTGGTAACCTGTCTTTTGTCGTTTAGTTCGCATTTGTTGCCCAGCAGCATTTTCTCCACATCCGCGGCGGCATTCTCTTCGATATTTCGAATCCAATTTTTGATATTTTCAAACGATTTCTCCTGTGTTATGTCATACACAAGCATAATGCCCATGGCACCTCTGTAATATGCCGTGGTGATCGTCCGGAAACGTTCCTGGCCAGCAGTGTCCCTGAAAAGGATTCGGTTTCGCATTGCTCACATATGACAAATAACATTTTAAGTTTGATTTTGAACCTACCATATTTGCAATTTGATTTTCTTGTTATCCAATTCAATTGTTCTAATTTTAAAATCGATACCTGCAGATCAAGAAAATAGAGTAGAGAGAGAGAGAGAGAATACAAAGACATGTGATAAGCATACACAAGCACAAATTAATTTAAATAATTTTTGGCAGCAACAAACATAAGTCGTTGGGGCGAGTAATCATCGGAGCCCCCAATGACATACATACACAGTAGACTAAGAGACCAAAGAGAACGCAAATACGCAATTGATTCGAGACGTTGTCGTCAAGTAAATAACCCAAATTGGAATTAGTGCAGGGAAATGTGCCAAATGTGTAAAAATAGACAAATTACTGAGCTCGTGGCTGTGTGGGCTGTGTCTCAGAACGAGTAGAACCCATCTCAATGGAAAAAGAACAGCGGCATAACTGTTTATCAGCCAGGGTGCTTGAAATAAATGTATATGCAGAATATCAAGTGGCATAGACTTGAAGATTAAATTAAACAACTGTAGATTGTAGTCCAATGACACTAGCTTGATTGTTACTTAAGCATACTGCTCAGTATTTATCTTGGTATCGAAAGCAGCAACTACAAATGCTTGATCTGTATTTTTCGGTGTCCGCTGGCAGCTCTATTAGTATGCTTTTAACAATATCTGGTCACTTTCTTTTTTTTTTTTTGTTTATGATGCCTTGTCGCTGTTCCCTTTTGAACTACGTCCTTGTGCATAGGACAACAACAATAATAATTATGACAAATAGCATTTGCCGAGAGCGCAAAAAGAGAGCAGCAAAAGTGAGTCACATATTTGTGCTACCAGCTGAGCCAAGAGACAAGATTGAGAGCGTGAGCATGAGTATGGGTGTATATGTGTGTGTTTGTGCGTTTGCGATTACTGCCCGGCGGCGTCATAATTAATTAAAAAATTTCACAGAGCAACTGAGCGAGAGAGGGAGTGAGAGAGCGAGAGAGAAACCGATGTTGATTACTGAGGATGACGGACTGTGGGCAATGACTGATGATGTATGCACTTTGAAATGTTTGTTGGTTCGCTGGCTGTCATTAAATATTACTGTTCTCAGTTCGCTGTTGTGCATTACAGGGGACACTGATAACACACAATGCACTCACCTATTGTAGATATAAACGTCGTGTTGAAAGCATCCTCTGAGAATCGAAACAATATACAGGTTTTGCCAACGCCAGAGTCACCGATAAGCAATAATTTGAAAAGGTAGTCGTACGTTTTGGCCATTGTATTCTGTTGCTCTTGTTGTTGTATTGATTAAATCACAGTTGTGCTTCTGTTTGTGCCACAATCTCGTTTAAGGCGCTTTAACTTCTGCCGTTTCCCTTTTGGCGTTATCGTCCACGTCGATAACTGCTGCGTTCGTTATATGGCGGTGGTTGGTAATCAGTGGTTTTCGATTAATATTACACACAATTACTATAACTATTGCTGTTGCTGCTGCTGGTGGATATTTAATTTATGTGTTTGGTATAAGGTTTGAGTAAAAATCTCAGACGTAACCATACACAGCAGACACAAACAAACACACGCAAGCACGCACAGTTTTTTTTCAGCTCTGGCTCTGGTTTTCTTTTGTGTGTGTGTGTGTCAATTCGAACCCTGTCGAAAAATGGCGACGTAGTTTTAAGCACTTTAAATTGCAATACTAAATGGACGCGCGCTCGTTTGCACTTGTACGTACTGCACTTGTAAATGTGTGTTGTGTTGTTGTTGGTAACACGTCGAAAATTACGCTTAATTATTGCTTTCTAATTACGCCCGAACAATAAATGATTTGGCTCGTGTGCAGTGTTGTGTAGTACAGACACGAACAGACGATTTATCGATAAGCAGTGTTGGCAAAAGCGCGTTGGTGTAAATATTCAAACAGCTGTGTGTTTGTAGTGTAACAGCTGCTCAATTTTCTAATGTTCCGAATATACAGTATTTTTTTGTTGTCACGAGGGTGGTCACACTGCCCGCTGATAGTTAAAAAAATATAAGCGAACGCGAAACTAGTAAAGCAATGAAAGTGTGACAAAAAAACAAAAATTATACAAAAATCAAATAATACAAAACTTGCTTTTGCATGCATATTACTCTGTGTCTGTGATTTACCCTCAAGGCCCGGCAACGGCAACAAATAACATAAACAAATGTGAGAAGTGAAGTCACAAGACGACGACGACGACGACGCCAGCAGCAGCACTCAAGAATTTGCCGTCGTCGCCCAGGAAATTATGGGTACAAAAGAATCCAAACATGCATGCATCAGTTACGAGGATGCAGTCAAACGTGGTAAGTGCTGTTAGCCTTGCAATCTGCCATGGCCAACACTGGCTGCAGACAACAAAAAAATGGGTCATACGAGTGCACAGCATAAGGTTCTAGAACAAAAACAATAATAGTATGCACTAACACAGGTGTAATTGCGCTTTATCGATTCCATTGTTGTTTCCCCTTTATTTCCATGCCTTTTATTGCTGCGTTTTGCTGCTGGACACAGCTAATTCTTTTCATTTTCGCCTTATTCTTTTAGTTTTTCAACAACAGTGTGTAGGTTTGTGTATGCGCGTGTGAGTTTGTTATGTATATGTGTGTGTGTGTGTGTGTGTGCGCTTGCCTTTGCGTGCATGTATGAGTATTTGCGTCGTCGTCGCCGTCAGTGACGTCACAATAGAAAAGCACAGCAGCCGCGTTTTTTTCGTGGCGGGGGCGGGAATGTCGCTAAGACAAAGCAGAAGAGCAGACAATGTTTGCAGTCAAATAGAAACAGTTAATGATGCTCGTCGTTGTTGTTGTTGTTGTTGTAGTTGTAGTTCTCGAATCTAATGTACTCGCAATGACGTCTTTTATCGTTGCTGTTGTTGTTGCTGCTGTCGCTTTGTTGCCTTGTCTAATTTTCTCTCGCTTCGCATTGGCACTCATCTCGCTCCTGTTGTTGTTATTTTATGGCCAGCCGCGAAGGCAAAGAAAACGAACGTTACTGATAAGATGCCGTCTATATTTGTACCTGTACCACCGCGCCACATTTGCTGACCAGGTGCGCGGGTGTCGCTTGTTGGCCAGACAGCACCCCAAACCGGTTTTTGCTTCTTGTGAAAACGTATTCAAGTCCAGTTTAGACCATTGTGCAAGCGTTCACCCTGTCCCCATCCCCGGCACTGTCGAATGCAGAAATTTCCGTCAGCAGCAAAACTAACAATGAAAACAATAACAACAACCTGCAATGAAATACCGTTGTCGCGTGACGTCGCATTAAAATTCTTTGCAATCGCAAAATTATTCCGCATTGCCTTTTCATGCTCAATTTGTGATTATGAATTGCTGGCTATGTTTAACCCGTATAAACCCCTCCCCCTTCTAGTCTTTGATTCTCGGAACTCTATTAAGAAACTGACTTTATTTGACAGTTGAATTGATAACGTGTTTAACGTTAAGCGATATTGTTTGTTTGTTGTTAGGACGCAGGTTTTAACGTTTATAGCGTCAAATTCATTACGATTTTTAATTACCTGCACAAATGTACAAAATGAGAAAGCATGAACCCAGACATATGTACATACATACATACGTACATTTTGTGCCAAATGAGTCAGCAGCTGCCAAATGATATTTTACAAAATTCAAATTGGAGGTGGAAAATTTGTTTACATGGAATATGATTCAGGAGCTAGCATATATTCCAGTTAGAATCCAAGTGGGATCGGCTACTTGAATCGTCATGAGGGCAATACAGTAAACGATCGTAAATTGCAAATATTTTTTATCAGCGTATTTCCCTGTGACATTCCTATTGGAGAATCCGTCAGGGAACATGTGCATAAACGCTCGAAAATTAGAACACTTATTTGTATTTAGAAAAAAATTAATAACATTTAACTGCCCTGTGTGTTCATACAAATAATTTAAAAATTAATAAATACACTTCTTATATACTATAAATTAATATACTATACTTTATTCAATATATGGTATAGACTACATTTAATAATTTCCAGAACAGTTGCATATGGGTTTAATTTGAGCACTTAAAAATTATTTAAAAAAAAAGTAATACATATAAACTTGAATTTATACTATATATTTAATTTTATAACTTCGGAAGACCATCAGAGGGCTATAAAAAATTAAAAATTTCAGTTAGGTTTAAGCCGTTTCATGCTTTGAAAATTACAAATTGAATATCTGGCTAAAGCTAATTATCATAAATATGTATCTAATAGCCAAAGGAGTGCTTCGAATGAGAAATAAATTATATCAGTCGCAAACAAATATTTTTTTAAATTATAAACCATTAAATACCTTTTTAAAGGTTCTTGCATGTCTTTTGTTTATGTGCGCTGATCTGAATTTAAATGATGATTATTGTTTTTACGCTTTTGCTTTATTTTCTATTTTTGCAAAATTATACTTAAAACATGATGTACGTAGCATTTTTTCAACAGAAGTGTTGAAGGAGTAAAATATAAATTTTTATTAATTTAAATGAATGTTTTTAAAACACTTATTAATTACCTTTCATGTGGTGTCAATTAGAATAAACTTCTAAATTCCGTGTACAAAAAAGTTTCGCCCATTTGGGTATATACTACGTACAAAGATATTCCAGTTTAAACGGAATGTTGCAGATATGGAACACTGCCATGCGAAGGGTTAAACTCAAAAGCACAACGTCACAAGCTTCCCATTAGAAGCGGCGGGTGTGAAACCACAAGATTGTAAAACGCTTTCGGTGTTCCCCTTGCGAGCTAATTAATCGAATGCGTTGCAAGCTGTTCGCAATAATTCGGTTAAGCCCCAGCGATTTATTCTATTTATAACTGACATCACTCTTTATTGTCTGTCAATCGATAAACAGTTAGCGACGCGGAGCTGCGGCGCCTCAAAGATGCCTTCAAGAAGTCCGCTGGCGTGGGTCGACTCTATCTCAGTCGCAATGCATTCCAACAGGACGTGCTGTGCGAGGGTGTGCCGCCCAAGATTACGGACATGCTATATGGCGCCTGTGGTGGCACCCAACGCGGCATATCCTTTAAGGATCTGCTGTGCGGCCTGGTGTTGATCACGCGCGGCACCCAGGAGGAGAAAACCAAGTGAGTAATGCCAATGGAATATACAGAATACATATACTAATTGCCTTGCCTCCTCGACAGATTTCTGTGGAACCTGTACTGCAATGATGCTGGCACCTACATTATCAAATCCGATTACGTGCGCAATGTGAGCCTGGCTCCATTCGAGAGCGTCTCCCTGTTCGCCCAGGGCGAACGCGTCAACTTCGAGCAGTTCCAGGATTGGATAGTCAGGCATCGCAATGCGACGGTGCTGTCCAAATGGCTGCTGGCCGACAACTGCGTCAGCCTCACCTCGGAGCTGGAGACGCCCACCTTCTATCAGAGTTTGGCCGGCGTTACGCATCTCGAGGAGAAGGTCAGCTAATCTAGATAATACTGCACTGATTTTTCTTAAATTAAGTGCAATTAATTTGAAATTATAATTAAATAACGTTTGAGCATCAGAGAATTTAAAATAAATTCGAATTGAGGTTCTATATAAAAAAGAAAACGTAATGTTTATAGCTTACAATGTTTATTAACGACCTATTTCATAGAGTTTTCAAATACAGTTTTCTATGCAGCTGGTCGCTAGTAAATAAAACCTAGAAATTCAAATTATTCAAAAACTAATTTTCAAAAATTATTTAGATATATTTTTGACTATTAGATTTGTAAAAGGGACTGCATCAATTAATTTAACGCATACTTGCATTGAGTAATATTGTAACTTCGTTTGCAGGATATTGGCGACTTGGAGAAGGAGTTCTGGCGCCTGAAGAACACCTCACAGAATGGACAAATCGATCTACAATTTCTGGGACCGCTCATCAGTCCACCCATACCAAAGAATGCGCTGGCCGGACTCTTCAATGCCTTCGACGAGAACCGCGACGGTCACATCGACTTCAAGGAGCTCTGCTGCGGCGTTAGCGCCGCCTGTCGCGGACCCGGCGTCGAGCGTACGCGCTGTATGTTGCCGCTGCAGCAACACTGTGAACACGTCTAATCCTAGTCTTTTTTTCAGTCTGCTTCAAGATCTTCGACGTGGACCGGGATGGCGTGCTCAATCACGAGGAGACGCTGCAAATGATCAACGTGCTGCTGTTCGTGGCCAAAGAGAACCGGGACGCGCAGCAGTATAAGGAGCTGACCAAGCAGCATGTGATCGGTGATCTGCTGGAGTTTGCCCAGCGCAGAAGTCCGGACGGTGTGCCCAGCTCGCTGACGCGCGACAATGTTTCGCTCACGGCGGAGGATTTCATGCTGTGGAACGTGCAGTGCGGCCTGCGGCTGATGCAGCCGCTGCTGGACCTCATCTTCGAGCTGTGCCACATTGTGTTCGGCCTGTGGCCGCAGTGCAAGCACATGGAGTACGATATTGTGCGCGGCTGGCTGCAGCGCGAGGAGCGACGTCCGTATCGCGTTGGCCAGTTCTGGTATCTGATCTCGCGCGACTGGTGGCTCACCTGGATGCAGTACACACAGCACACGGCGCACACCTGCGACTACTGCAAGCGCACCGCCAGCCAGCGCAGCGCCGTCGATGAGGCGCTCGTCTGCGATGAGAGCTTCAACACGCACAGCCTGGAGCAGCACGACAGCTACTCACTGGGCTCCGTGTCCGGCAGCAGCGGCATCTCCGCCGGCCGCCACTGCGGCCAACAGCGTCCGGGCCCAATCGACAACAGCAGTCTAATTACCACCAATCCGTATCGCAATGTCCGCACGCTGACCGGCGAGGGCGGGCATCTCAAGCGCGATACGCCCCTTGTCCAGAGTCACGACTTTGAGCTGGTGCCCAAATCGCTGTGGAAGGCGGTGAACCGTTGGTACGGCGACAATCTGCCGCTGCCACGTCAGGTGAGTTGGCAAAACACGGCACGGAAATTCTGTAGCTTATCTAATCGGCGTTTACTTGCGTGCAGGTGATACAACCGCCCAACTCGGAGGTGGAACTGGAGCTGTATCCGCTGAATCTGCGCATACTGCTGCATCAGGTGCAGACCAATCCCAGTGGCAGTGGCGCCGGCACCCAAATCAGCAGCTGGGGCTCAACGGGCAGCAGTGGATACGGCGTTTTGGCGTCGGGCGGCGGTTATGCGGCCATTGCGGCCAGCAGTGTGATGCAGCCGCCGAAGCGTTATCTGGCGTATACGGCTGCGTTCAGTCGGCTGGCCACCGTGCGTCAGGTGGGCGAGTTTCTGTGCGAACAGCTGCGACTGAAGCCGGAGGATATACGGCTGTGGCATGTGCCGCCGTCGAGCGCAATGCAGGATAATAGTGCCATACTGTTGGAGGAGGATACCATGTGCCTAAAGGAGCTGCTGATACGCGACAACGATCAGCTGCTGCTGGAGATACGCAATAAGGATCTAACCTGGCCCGAGGAGCTCAGCTCGCTGGCCAGCACGCAAAGCGGCCAAGCCGGTGCCGGTCCCAGCGATCGGCGGCGTTTAACGCGCACCTCCATCATGTCCGTGCACGCACCGGGCGCCACCGGGCTGCACAACCTGGGCAACACGTGCTTTATGAACGCAGCACTCCAAGTGCTCTTCAATACGCAACCGCTGGCGCAATACTTTCACCGTCAGATGCATCGCTTCGAGCTGAACGCGGCCAACAAGCTGGGCACACGCGGCCAGCTGGCCATGCGCTATGCGGAGCTGCTCAAGGAGGTCTGGACGGCCACCACGCGCTCCGTGGCGCCGCTAAAGCTGCGCTTCTGCGTCAACAAGCATGCGCCGCAGTTTGCCGGCGGCGGGCAGCACGACTCGCAGGAGCTGCTTGAGTGGCTGCTCGATGCGCTGCACGAGGACCTCAATCGTGTGATGGAGAAGCCCTACAGCGAGCTGAAGGACTCGAATGGACGGCCCGACAAGATTGTTGCCGCCGAGGCCTGGTCCCAGCATCATACGCGCAACCAGTCCATCATCATCGATCTGTTCTATGGCCAGCTAAAGTCGAAGGTCAGCTGCCTGGGCTGCGGTCACGAGTCCGTGCGCTTCGATCCGTTCAGCTTGCTTAGCCTGCCGCTGCCCGTCGAGAACTATGTCTACCTGGAGGTGCTGGGTAAGCCATAACACACATAAATGTCAACGACATCGAATTGATTTTTCGCCTGTTGCATCCTCGCCAGTGATCCTACTGGACGGCAGTGTGCCGATTAAATACGGACTGCGCCTAAACTCGGAGTGCAAGTACGGCGATCTGAAGCATAAGCTGGCCACGCTCTGCGGCCTGCAGCCGAGCCTGATGCTTGTTTGTGAGCTCTGGAACTCGCAGATACGCCAGGTGCTGGCCGATGAGGAGAAGCTGCGCACGCAGAGCGCCAAGGAGCTGTATGTGTATCAGCTGCCCGAGCAGAGCAGCGCCAGGACGCGCTCAAATTCGACGCTCAGCATGCACATAGAGCAGGGCCTCAAGGACATACAGCGCAGCTCAGGTTGTTGCCATTGCGGCCAGGTCAAATTGCCGGCTAACATTGATCTCTCCTTACAGCGCTGGTCGCCACACACGACTCGCTCTCGTCGCTCAGCACGCTGCAGACCTCGAATCGCACATCCTCGTCGCGTGTGATCTGCAATGGCCATCTGAGCGATGGCCAGGAGGTGGCCAACAACAGCAGCGCCGGCACCGATATGGATCCCGAGCTGGTCAAATACAAGAGCAGCAGCAGCAACAACAACAACAACAACAACAACAGCAGCAGCAGCGTTGGCCATGTGCACGACCTGCAGCCAGATGATGCCGGAAAGGTAAGCCGGTGCTTTGGAAAGAGAGAGTGCATGCCCCACAGTCTTTTTTGCTTCAAGGTATGGCTTCTAAACTATATTAACATACACGTATTTAATATGTTAGATTCATGGGCCCTCAGAGGTCGCATTTTAAATGATTTTGAATAAATTCATCATTGCCTAGGATAAACTCGCTCCAGCGACGACCCCCATCCCCACCACAAAAACGAAGATTATCAAGATTTTCAAATACAATGAATATTCCAGCGTAACTGGCATTCAATTTTCGCCCACACGTCTGTTCTCGCAATGTTTTATCGAAATCGGAAAATCTATATATTAAATACCAATATGTTAAATGAACAGTTGCCGTTTCTATTACTGGTTTCTGTTTGGTTTGTGGGCCACCTACCTAATGTACACCCCCCCCAACCACACCCGTCTAAACTTCTAATTGTTCTTTGATTTCGTATACGCACTTATTCAATTAGTCTAAATCTCTGAATATATACTCGTATCTTGTAATTTATTGTTATTTCTATGCTCCTTCTAATACTAATACTCACATATATATATATATGTATATTTAATTTGTTGCTGGCCTTAATCAAATATCTATTGTACATTTTTGCTTTTAAACAATTCTCAACATTAGACTTACCATTTAGCTACTATCGTTATCGTTATCGGTTATCGTTGCTCATCGAGTATGCAAAATTTATAATTTACCTGTACCGTTTTTTTTTGTACATTTTCCTCTCGTCATTTAAGGTACAAGTAGCCTCTAGACATTTTCACAGCTCTTCAATTGTACGCAAGGGTGATTCATAATTCTTAACGAAAATATATATATTACAAAAAATATATATATAGATTTCTATTGAGGTTAAAATGAAACAGCGTTTGTTGCAAAACTATTTCATAAATTCATTGTGCACAATATTTTATTTAAGTTAATATTACAAGAAATAATAATAATAATTCAGTATTCAAGATTAATTTCCCATACAACATAAATTGCTCTCTTAAAAGGACTTGCTTTTATTATAAAACTAAACAGAAAATACTTTTTTTTTTAGCACATTAAGCTTCATTAATTATATTATTTTCGGTGAATCACCCTCTGCCGTACACATTGCAAATGCTCTTCTACTCATTGCCACAGAAACCACCAATTATGCCCACTTATTAACCAAATACTTTAATATATGTTCTTATACAGTATATATAAATATTTATATATATATCAGCTAATTTTGAACACCCGCAGTAAAAAAAACTATTGTACGATTTTTGTAGATTTTGAGCGTTTATCCTAGTTGTTCAAAATGTTGCCTATATGCGAGTAGTAATCGTTAATTGTTTAAACTTCAAGAGCTTTAATACACACACACCCACACACACACACACACACACACACACACATACATACATACACACATTACTTACACTAAATGTAAGTCACGCACAACTAATGCAAAACCTCGGCCACCTTCATTGGTACATCCGCCACAGGAGTCGCTGATCCTCAGCTGCAGCCCGGAAAATAACTTTTTGGACGACGCGGCCGCACAGCAGAAGCGCATCTCATCCACCAAGCTGCTGCACACGGAGAGCAACACCAGTTCCGCATCGTATACGAATCACTCCGGCGAGAACTCCATGGAGAGCTCGCTAACGGAGCCAATGCCGGCGGCGGAGCTGGCCGCCAGTCGACATGGCAGCAACAGCGACGACGGTGCCTCCTATCGCACCACCAACGAGCACTCCAGCGGCATGAGCTCAGCGCACACGCTGGGCGCCAATAGCTTTGATCGTGATGGGGACGTTGATGACGACGACGAGGACGACGACGACGATGACGGGCAGGACGAGGACGAGGAGCCGGATCAGCAGATAACCACTTCACAGCCGGAGAGCACCAACGGCAATCAGACCAGCAGCGGCGTCTACTCGCGCCGCTCCTCGCAGCCCTACAAGGTGGGCAAATATCTGGTGGCCGTCCATCGCAAGATCACGCGCCACGACAGCTACTTCCTCTCCTACCACAAGACACGGCCCAGTCTCTTCGGTGTGCCACTGCTGATACCCAACTGCGATGGCGGCACCCACAAGGATCTGTACTGCGCCGTCTGGCTGCAGGTCAGCCGTCTGCTGAGCCCGCTGCCAGCCACCACCGAACAGGCAAATCATGCGGCCGACTGGTGAGTCCCATCGGATGATATCCATAATGACCATAATGACCATAATGACATTTGCCATCCGTAGTGACGACAGCCTGGGCTATGATTTTCCCTTTACGCTGCGCGCGGTCAAAGCGGACGGCCTCACCTGCGCCATTTGTCCCTGGTCGAGTTTCTGTCGCGGCTGCGAGATTCGCTGCAACAACGACTACGTGCTCCAGGGCGCCCTGCCGCCCATCAACACGGCGAACAGTAAGTAATCCCCAGTTGCCATGTGGCTAAGTCCTTGATTAACTGGCTTTCTTCTAGCCAACACAACCACGCCAAAAATGAATGTGAAATGCCCATCGCTACCAAATCTGGAGGCCAAACGTGCGCCGGAGTACACCACATCGCTATCCTACACTCCGACAACAAAATATTTTGAAGACTTTACCATTGCCATCGATTGGGACCCGACTGCGCTGCATTTGCGTTATCAAAGCACTCTGGAGCGCGTAAGTGAAGAAGGAACTCTGAATTGAGTGTATTATTAATATAATTGGGTTTTATCCTTGGGCAGCTCTGGGTGGATCATGAGACCATTGCCATATGCCGGCGGGAGCAAGTGGAGCCCGTTGATCTGAATCATTGCCTACGCGCCTTTACCTCCGAGGAGAAGTTGGAGCAGTGGTATCACTGCAGTCACTGCAAGGGCAAGAAGCCAGCGACGAAGAAGCTACAAATATGGAAATTACCACCGATTTTGGTAAGCGATGCCTCAAATTATGCCCAAAACGGAGTTACTCAACCTGCTGTTCCATGTAGATTGTCCATTTGAAGCGTTTCAATTGCGTCAACGGCAAGTGGGTGAAATCACAAAAGGTTGTGCATTTCCCCTTCGACGATTTTGATCCTACGCCATATTTGGCCTCGGTGCCACAGGAAACTATATTGCGGCACAAGGAGCTGCTGGAGCTGAAGCGAGATTTGACAAGCGCCAGCACTGAAGTTGTCAGCGAACTGGATGAAGTCGATGCCGGCGACAAAACCGCGGCCGAAGCGAACACAACCGAGGCGGCGTTAAGCGAGAAGCTTGCCACAACAAAGGAAAATCAACTAGGCGCTGGCAGCGTGCTGCGTCAGAGCAAATCGAGTAATGCAGCCCGGCGACAGCGTCTCATCTCCACGAGCCTAACAAAGACGCCCATTGTGGATGGCGAGTTTGAGGACTATCATCAGCACAAGCTGAAGGCGGACGTTGATGAGTTCGATCCGAAATACAAGTTGTACGCCGTAGTGGTATGTGGTCCATTGAACGATCGAACCGTATTTAAACGATGCTCTCTCTCTATCTCTCTCTCTCTCTCTCTCTCTTTCTACTTGCAGTCACACTCGGGCATGCTAAATGGCGGTCATTACATTTCCTATGCATCAAACACAACTGGTTCCTGGTATTGTTACAATGACAGCTCCTGTCGCGAGATATCGCAAAAGCCAAACATCGATCCGAGCGCCGCCTATTTGCTATTCTACGAGCGTCAGGGTCTTGACTATGAGCCCTACTTGCCCAACATCGAGGGACGTGCGCTGACTAATGCCGCCAGCCTTCAGCTGGATGTGGACGAGGCGGAGGGCGACCTTAAGAAATTATGCACAATATCATAATATTGTATTTGTATTGTTGCATACTGCAACGGCTCTACGGGCTTAAAGCTAAAGGCTATGATGGGTTCTTCAATCGCTTGAATGTGTTTTTTTTATATATAAATTTTTGTGCGTGTCAGTGTGTGCGTGTGCGTGTATGTGTGTGTGTGTGTGTGTGTGTATGTGTTTATGTTTTTGTTATTTACTATTCTAAGCTGATTTGCTGTTCTAGTTATTTAAGTTGGCCACAATATCTAGTTTTAGATCCAAACTTGCTTCTTTTTTTTGTTGTAAGCACTCGCACATTCGCGCTGCAAATGTGATTTTGTTTAATGTACCATATTCCATACCATATGTACCATACAATGCTATACATTATTAATATTTTATAACTGTATGTGTAGTTTCAAAACTAAGCTCGCATATAATTTGTTTTTTGTCAGTTTATTATTAGATTATTTAATGGCAACGGAATTGTTTTGATGTGTAACGTTTGTTTGTTAAATTTGTTTTCCTTTTTCTTAATTTTTTTAATAGCGCATCTTTTTCTTTGTTGAACTATGTATTAGGCCACTAGAGCCCGCTTCTAATTAAATATAATTACTCTTTTTATATGTGTGTATGCATATAGACAATATGCAATTCCATTTATTTGTAACTATTGTAAATAACGAAACGTAGATCGATATCGAGATTGAGATCTAAATGCCCGTGGTCAACAGTTGCTCGTCAAATGTTGTCGAAACCTTGATATTAATTAGCAATATTTTGGCAGGATGCTACGAATTACATACCAAGAATTCGCACTTATTGAGCCCTACTCATATTTGGTATATGATGTGTGCACCGAATCGGTTTTGAAATCAGCGTCGCGCTTGTCTAATGACTATGTATTTGATATTTACAAACTACTTATATATATACATATAAATATATGTATAAAAACGAGTATATACACAAAGAAACTTAACTAATTTATACTTAATATACATATACAATAATAATGCAAAGAAACCAGAGTTACGAGTATCAATATAAAATAAAAGTCTGTCGCTTCACTGAAAATTGCGTATATAACTATTTTGGAACTTGGGCTCACAGGATCAATTAATCATATTTAAATAATTCAATGTCTGAACAACTCCTTTATGTTAATAAACAACAACCATAATAAATAAAGTCCGATCTTAAAAAATTATACAATTCTAAATTCGTGGACATCTGTGAAATTGACTGGAACTAAATATTTAAGATTTTGAAACCGATACATTTTGGCAATATTTGTAAAGTTATTCCTTGTGTTTTTTGTCAAATTTGGTCAGAGAATGGAAATTTTACCTTATTTACTTACCCGACATATTCCCTGAGAATATTTTAAATGACTATATCTTGGCCATTTATAGTCCGATCTTGGAAAGATATACCTCTTTCGACTATGTATTCGATCGGCATTAACAACTTTTAATTTGGACATCATTTGGAAGGGAAATTTTTAAATGCCTGTCGTTAGTCCTAGACCGTGCGAGTCTAAAAAGGTATATCATTCAGTAGTGTGACCGTATTTACCCGAGATCTGCAGGTTTTCAGTTTAAAAATATATTTAAATGTCTATATCTCAACCATATATTAAAGATATTCCTATTACATTCAAATTTTCCCGATTTTAGCTTGTCATTTTTTTTTCAAATTTTGACATATCTTAGAATGGATACTTTTGAATGCCAATCGTTAGTCCCAATTCATACGAGTCCAAAAAGATATATCACTTAAGAATTTTGACCTTATTTAACCGAGTAATTCAAATTACAATCTCTGAACTCGTAAGAGCTCTAAGTAAACTCTAACCATACAACTGCACTACTGAACAATCCACGTTCGAATCCCTGACTAGTCTATGCATATTGCAAATCCCAAAGCTACTGCTTTTTACTGTAGATAGTATCTTTAATAAGATAAAGTTCAGGTTGCGTTGATTAATTCACCTGATTCGAAAACATTTCGTTGTTGCATCTTTCGATCCGAAATAATTCGCTAGATTTCACCATTTTTTGTTGGTTCCAATACCGTGTCCCAGCCTTTGGAGCCCCTCTGAAAATACCCGACACCGAATTGAATAATTCAAATACACGCTTCGCTTTTGCAATGGAATTGGATTTATATTGTATTTGCATCTACATAAAATGAAGTCACGTAGTAAGTCAATAAGCATTTTATATAATTGTTATTAATAATTGGCCAGAAGCAGCCAAAATGTTCTATTAATAGAACGCGGCAAATATTGTATTTCTGAACGATTATTAATTTCATTGCAATTGTTTATGATAATTATATTAAATATGTGTTGGGTATGCGTTTGTTGTTTACGTAATTTAAATTCTTAGCTGAAGAGTAATTAATTTCCATGGAATCTGAATGCGGTTACGGCGCTCAGGAGCCGGGATTGTTGGACAGCTGGCCGGGCACAGAGAACTGTGGCCGAAAGTTGGCAAAGTTGCCAGCCGGTCCGCCGGTGAACGCCGGCAATGTGGTGCCCTGGAATCCGGCCGGGAATTGTGCCATCAATTGTGCTGCAAAAGAACATTCGAGTTTATATACATACAAATATCTATATACTATATAGATAACATACCCGCATTGGAGGCATTGCCCGCGGTGGCCGCCAGACGCGACAATATGGAACGCTCGGACATTTGGAGGCGCTGCGCCACGGGTGGAATGCGCGCCAAGGTGGCGGGCAGACGGGAGACGTCGCTCTTCATGTCGGAGAGCAGCTCCTCCAGCTGATTGAGCACCTTGTGCAGCACCGCATTGGCCGGCTTATTGCCGGCGAGCGACTCCTTGCTCAGGTGCTGGTGCGATTCGGCCAGGCACTCGACCTCGGCGAAGCGTGCGTTCAGCGACATGGCCGGATGGCTGGGGTCCTGGGCGAGATTCAAGAATGCGGCGCGTCGCAGCTGCTCCTCGATGACCAGCGCCTGCTCCAGCAGCTTGAACCGTCGTGCCAAGAACTTATTTTTGATCTCGAGGAAGTTACCCTTGCCCACGTCCATTTTGAACGGCTCGTTGATGATCGCAAAGCGAATATCGTTCTGAATGTCCTGCCAGCGTCCATAGCCGTGTGTGACAATCCCAGCCAGCAGCCAGTAGTCGTGGCGACGATGCCAGATCTCGTACTCGCGCCCGGGCACCGCTGCCTTCTCCTCGTTCAGCCACAGGGTGTGCAGCTCGGTGAAGCCCCCGTCCGCGATATTGAACATGAACTTGCGCTTGAGCACCTCGAGGCTGTCCTCGGCCAGCTTGCCGGCAGCGGTGCCGCCGGCGACGGCGGCGGTGCTCTTCTGATCCTTGGGCGAGGCCGCGTTGGCGGCATTGGCGCCGGCATTGGGCTTCTCCAGTTCCCCATCCTCCTTGACGATCATAACGTCGTCGTCGTCGTCATCGATGATGTTGGTAGTGGTGGTGGTGGTGGTGGTGTTGGTGTTGGTGTTGCTGCTGCTGCTGCTGCTGGCTGCAATTGGCGGCTTTGTGTCCTCGCCGCCCGACTTGTCCTTGTCCTTCTCTTTGTCCTTCTCCTTGTCCTTGTCCTTGTCCTTGTCATCGCTCTGCTGCTCGCTCTTGGGCTCCTCCTTGGGCTGCGGCTCCGCCGGCTCCTTGCCCTCCTCCTTGGGCTCCAGTTTGGCCGGTTCGCTCTTCACGCCGCCCGCCTCGCTGCCCTTGGCCTCGCCCTCGGCGGCGTCCTCGGCCTTCTCCTGCTTGACGGCGGCATCGATGGCCTTCTTGTCATCGTCGGCGGCATCCGGATCCGTTTTGGGCTCCAGCTTCTCGGGCGTCGCCTTCTCCAGTGTCGCCTTCTCCTCGCTCTTCTCCGAGGCGGGCGCCGGACTGGGCGCTGCACTCGTCGCCGGCGTTGCGCTGTTGCTGGTCGTGGCGCTCTCCGCCGGCGGCGGCGCAGCCTTCCCAGCGCTCGTCGTGGCCGCAGCGGCGGCGGCGGCGGCGGCTGCGGCGGCGGCGTCCAGTGCGGCCGCCTCCTGTTTGCCGGCCGCACGGACCGGCTCGCACGGCTTGAGTATCAGCTCGGGCATGCTGTAGTAGCCGTTGATGTGCTCGAACTCCTGCACCTTCTTCCGAATGAGCGACATGACGCCGATGCGCGTGAGCACGTGCTGGCGCGAGAGGCCCTCGCGCGGCACGCCGTCGGCAAAGGTCTCGGCGTTGTCGGCGCCCGGCTCGCACAGGTGCCGCATGAAGAGCGAGACGTAGGCCTTGAAGTTGCGCTCGGATTTGCCGCGCAGGTCGCGCACCAGCCACTGCGAGTTGAAGGCGTCCTGGGGCGGCATGCCGTACCGCATGATCGCGTTGAGGAAGCTCTTGCGCTGGCGCGCATTGAAGCCGAGCACCTCGATGTTGCCGCCGACGCGGGCCAGCAGCGGCGGCAGCGGACGATCGTCGCGTCGCTCCAGACGTCGCTTCGCCTTCCGTTCGCCGTTCTGTTCGTCGAAGTCGTCGTCGCCGCCGTCCTCGTCACTGCCGCCGGAATACTCCGAATTGTATTCGCTGCCATTGTCCTGCCAGTTGGTGTCGTCGCGTGTGGTGTCCGCGGCGACGACGCCGCCATCCGTGTAGTTGACCTGTTTCCGTACGCGCTTGCCCTTGCCGAGGCTGCGGCCGACGTCCTCCTGGTGCTGTTCGTAGTGATGGCGCAGCAGTTTCACCCAGTAGGCGGGATCGGAGTTTTCGGCATCCTGCTTGATGATCTCCGTTTCCTCCTCCTCCTCCTCCTCCTTGGTGGCATACGAGGCCACCTTGAACGAGGACAAATACTCGTTGGCCCACGATTCCTTCTCCTCGATGCCGCGATTCGTGCGATCGAGCAGCTCGGCAACGGCCTTGTCATCATAGTGAATGGCCTCCTCCTTGTCGTCCTCCTTGAACAGATCCTCGGTGCCGAAGCGCAATATATCGTCCAGTTCCTGTTTGGTGAAATTGGCACCCTTGCCGCCCATGCCGGGACGCACCACCAGATGGGTGAGCATCATTTTGCGCTTGGCCACCTGGGTGACGCGCTCCTCGACCGAGTTGCGTGTGACGAACCGATAGATCATCACCTTGTTGGCCTGCCCAATACGATGCGCACGCGAGAACGCCTGTATATCGTTGTGGGGATTCCAGTCGGAGTCGTAGATGATCACCGTGTCGGCTGTGGCCAGATTGATGCCCAGGCCGCCGGCACGGGTGCTCAGCAGAAAGACAAACTGTTGGGCGCCGGGCGCATTGAATCTATCGATGGCCTCCTGGCGCACCGTGCCCGTAATGCTGCCATCGATGCGCTCGTACTTGTACTGCTCGCCCTCGAGGAAGTCCTCCAGTATGTCCAGCATTTTGGTCATCTGCGAGAAGATCAGGACGCGATGATTCTGCGATTTCAGCTGCTTGAGCATCTTTGAGAGCAGCACCAGCTTGCCGGCGGCCTTGGTCAGCGAATTGATCTCGTAGATGCCGCCGGCAGAGGTGGGCGCCTCCTCGGCGGCCGATGGAAATAGATAGGGATGATTGCAGCACTTTTTCAAGTCCATCATGATGTTGATCAGGGAACAGGAGCCGCCGCCGCTCTTCGAGTTGAGCGCCTCATAGTTTTTGGTCAGGATGAACTTGTAGAACTTCTTCTGCATGGCCGAGAGCTCGACGCGCACAATGAACTCCGATTTGGATGGCATGTTCTTGAGCACGTCGGTCTTGAGGCGACGCAGCATGTGGGGGCCGAGCATCTCGTGGAGTCGCTTCACCTGCTCCTCCTTGGAGACGTCGGCGAATTCGCCCTGGAACGCCTGCAGATCGTTGAACTTGTCGCGGCTCAAAAAGTTGAGCAAATGGAACAGCTCCTCGAGATTGTTCTGGAGCGGTGTGCCCGTCAGGAGCAGCTTGTAGGCGATCGCATAGCTGTTCAGGATGCGGAAGAACTTGCTCTGGTTGCTCTTGAGGCGATGCGCCTCGTCCACCACCAGCACGGCCCAGTCAATGCTGCCCAGACAGGGTGCGTCCATCGAGATCAGCTCGTAGCTGGTCAGCAGCACGTTGAACTTGTATTGGGTGGTGCGCAGCCGGGAGACCTTGGTGCCGCGTATGGCGCCCTCCTCGAAGGTCAGCTCGTTCTCGCGGATCACCGCGCGCGAATCCTTGTCGCCGATGTAGGTGATGCAGTAGAAGTCCGGTGCCCAGAGCTCAAATTCACGCTCCCAGTTGACCAGCGTGGAGAGCGGCACGGCAACCAGAAACGGGCCGCGACAGTGGCCCTCCTTGTAGAGGGAGTAGAGAAAGGTGACCGTCTGTATGGTCTTGCCCAGACCCATCTCGTCGGCCAGAATGGTGTCGATGCCCTGGCCCCAGCTGTAGCGCAGCCAGTTGATGCCCTCGATCTGATACGGATGCAGCTGCATGCCGGTGTCATCGAGAAATGCCGGCTGGCCTTCGTATTTCTTTTTCAGATCCGTGGTGGGCTTCTCCGGCGGCGGTGTATAGTGCTTGACGGGACGATCCTCGTCGTCGAGCTCCAGCTTTAGCTTGGTTTTGCGTCCCTTCTTGTTCTTCTTGCTGCTGGCGGCACGCGTCTGCTCCGAGGTGCAAACGGCCCGCAGATCCTGATAGTAATCGATCGCCTGCCGGAGGCCGGGTATATCGTCGCCCTCCTCCTCCCAGGTGGACTTGTCGTATGGCAGCTCGCGCCACTTCACCAGATACATGGTGCTGCCGTCGCGGGCCGTCCGATGGTTGATCACGCGCTGGACGATCAGCCATTCGGGCTTGACGCCGTTCTTGTAGAAGCGCTCCTCGAGTGCGGCCTCGTCGTCGTCGTCGTTGCCCTTCATGCCCACCTTGTCCTTGTGGCGCTGTATGCGCTTGAAGCGCGTGTCCGCCTCGTCCAAGGACTCCTCGAATTTGGGCGGCTCCTCCATATCGTATTTGCGCTGGAACGAGCGTATCATCAGCGGATGGTGCACGTCCAGCTGCACCTCGGACACCCAGTCGCAGTGCCAGTAGGACATGTTGTGCCACTTGATGAAATACTCGCGCACACGGTTGCCCACCTTGGCGCTCTTCGAGGTGGAGGCCTCGCTGCTGCCACGCCGCTGGACGGCCCAGCGCCAGGTGATGATCTTCTCGGCCTTGCCCACCAGCGGTGGGCAGCTGCAGCGTGGACAGCGCCAGTCGCCGTCCGGTATGGTGTCCAGCGGCGGATTCAGACAGAACGTGTGATACGCCGATGGGCAGGAGTCGCAGCAGAGCAGCTCGCCGCCATCCTTGCACACGCGACAGAACTCCTGATGCTCGTCGTCGTCCTCCTCCTCGGCAGCGCCGCCATCGGCCTCGCAGTGCGGGCACGACCATTTGCCCTCTGGCGGCTCATCCAGTTCCGGCTCCAGGCAGACCAGATGGTACGCCCGCGGACAGGTGTCGCAGAGTATGATCTCGCCGCCCTGTTGGCACACCTCGCAGTAGTCCTGATGCTCGTGTTCGCCGTCCTCGCCCTCCGGGAAGTTCTTGGTTTTCTTCATTTTGTTCTTCTTCTTGAACTTGTTGCCAATCTTGGTCTTGGCCTTCTTGCGCACCACTGGCGCACCGTCCTCCTGGGCACCGGCGGCGGTCGACGTATCCGCCGGCTGTTTCTCCTTCTCCTTTTCCTTTTCGTCGGCGCTATCGTCCGATTTTTGCAACATGCGCTCGAACTCCAGATCGGAGTCACGCTCGGAGGCGCCACTGGCGTCCGGTTCGTCGTCGGAGCTGTCGCGTTTGCGCTTGCCAAACTTGATTTTCAATGTGGGCACCTTGCCCGACGGACGTCGTCCCTTTTTGTTGCTGCTGCGACCGCTGCGCTTGCGACGTGGCTTCTTCTCCTCCTCCTCCTCCTCCTCGTCCTCCTCCTCTTCGTAAATATCGTCGGGCTTCTCGTTGCGCGACGAGCGCGACGAACGCGGCTCATCCGGCTCGGGCGCCGTTGGCGCCGCTGCCTGGGCCTGTCCGCCCTGCTGCTGCTGCTGCTCCTGCTGGATGTGCGGATTACTCTCGCAGAATTCGCGCCACTTGGCCGCCACCAGCATCATCAGCTTGGGCGCCGCAATTTTCGGATTCTCCTTCTGCAGTATGGGACGCACGTGCTGCATGAACGCCTTGTACGTGGTCAGGCTCTGCAGCTCCTCCTCGCTGTACTCAATCTCCACATCGCACACACTGAACGCCGAGCACACATCCTCCACCGACGGCATTCCTGCAGTTGGCCAAACACACGTATACTTATAGTAATTGTCATTCGGCAAATATTTGCAGCTTACCCGACGACGAGGATTCCTTCTCCTTTTGGGCCTGCTTCTCTTCTTTGCGCTTGCGTCCCCGTTTCGATGAAGTGCTCGGATACTCGACCTCCTCGTCGTGCTGGACAAAATCGCTGTCCTCTTCGCTCTCATTCTTCTTGCGCTTCTTCTTTTTGCGTCCCTTCTCCTCGCCCTTCCTGGTCTTGCGTTTCTTGCCCTTCTTCTTCTTGCGATTGTCCTCCGGATCGTAGTCATCATCCTCGTCATTCTACATATAATTATATATATTAGCTACTTTTTTGCAACTTGGCGCATTTCATCTACTCACATTGGGCTTCAATGGGGCATCGGAATCGTTCGATAGCTCCGCCACCTGCGCATTGTCCTCGACCGCTTCCTCCTCTTCTAGAATTCGTAAAATTTATCGATTAGTGTTTGTGTTGGCGAAACTATCGCACAAGTGCGTGCGCACTCACGCAAGCTCCGTTTGTTACCACCGTGGCGCATGTTCAAGCGAGAAACTCTTCAAAAATATCTAAAGCAAGTAATTTTTGTTGTGCCTGTTAAATCGGCTTGGCAGAAATTAATTCAATATTTGGCTAGATTGTAGCTGCAGATACGAGCATACAATTCCGCAAGGAATAAAAAAAAAATAAAAAGAAAAAAATCTCTCCCCGATTACTCTTCGCTGTGATAATCCCAAACGAAAAAGAAAAAGTTTTTGGTTTTTTTTTTCGATTCAATATTTTATTTGACTCTATTTTTCTTTGCTTTTTTTGTTAAGTTTTTTTTTTCTGTTTTCTTTTTTTTGTTGTTTTGTTTGTCGCCTTAAGAATTACTAGTATATAACAATATCTCATTTTTTTTAAGATTTTTAATTTTGCTGGTTTTGTCAGCGATTTTGCTCTTAAACTAACAATAATAATAATATTTTTAATAATAATAATAATTTTCTCATGTCTCTTGATCTGGTTTACTCCTTTTCTCCTTGCGGCTTACACAATCCTATTTTTTTTTTTGTTTTCTTTTTGTTTGTTGTTTATCATTAATAAGTTTCTGTTTTCAAATTGCAGTAGATTAGTTTATGTATATGTTGTGTGTGTGTGTGTGTGTGGGTGTGTGTGTGTTAGTTTCTGCTTTGTATGTGTTGTGTGGGCGTGGCATTTATGCATATAAAACTAGTAAGTTTCCCCCATCATCTCCTTTTTTACTTATCAAATGTCATTGTTGTATATAGGTATATATCGTTTTTTTTTGTTTTCTTTTTTTTTTTTTTTTGTATATAAATTGTATATCATTTTTGTTGTTTTGTAATTGCTACAAATCGATTTTAAACGCTTGATTTTTTGCAACTTGATCTCATTGTTTCATTTGATTTTCCCTTTTCGTTTCGTTTGTTTTGTTCCTACTACTTATATATGATATATAAAAAATATTGCAACGAAATAGCTAAAAAAAAAATTTCTTGGTTGTTTCTTTTCTTACAATTTGTTGTGATATTTTCTTTTTTGTATCTTTCTCATTTAATTTTTCAATTTATTTTTTTTTTTTTGTTTTCTTTTGGACACTAGCGTGTTTCAGCAAATTATTTAATAATTCATCTCAAGCAAAATATTTGACTTGGTATTGTTATCCCTTAGACATAAATATTTTAAGGAAGCGTCTGTAACGTGCTTTAAGTTGTTTTAGAAAACTAAAGACAGCTTGTTTGGGGCCATATATCTCGTGATACAGCCGCAGAATCATGTCTATAACTCATTTGCTTAGTAATTTTTCATAAATTATTTGATTTTTGTTTTTTTTTTTTTTTTGAGCAAAAATTTGTCTAAATAGGCAAACGAAATAAATAAAGGCTGGTAGCTTGAAATGTTTGTTGCGGCATATGAGCACAAAAAAAAAAAAAAAAAAAAAAAAAAAACTGTTCCGCAAAAAACAAAAACCATATTATTTTGTCTGATCTTTCAAAACACAAATATTATATAACAAAAATTAACTAGTTATACAGACGAAAAAAAAACACTAAAATTAAATGAAATTTGTCTACACAAGCTGCTACAGTTAAGAAAAAATTAACAAGCCGTTTAAAAGTTCAGTCTATTGTTAAAGAGGCACGCCCGCATGCAACACCACAAAAAGAATTTACATATATAAATGTGTGTGTGTAGGTGTGAGTTTCTGTGTGTGTGTGTGTGTGTGTTTGTGTTTGTCTGTCATAATATAATGCCATTGCCAGCTGCAGCACAGTCGCAAACGTACAAAAAACAAATTGTTATTGACACACTGTGCGCGCCTAAAATCATATGTTCTTGTTGTTGTTCCTGGTATATCAGAGTGTATTGGATTTAGGAAATTATATACTCATATACATATTGTCTAGTATATATATAAAGAAAAGAAAAACAAAAATGATGCGATTGTGTGTGTATGTACGTAACAAATGAATGTTTGTTGTGTGTAAATAAAAAGAAAGGAAACAGTTTAAAAGGGTAAAAACCTTTTCTAGTGTTGTAAAATGAAGAAAACATACGCTCTCTCTCTCTCTATATATATAAGTATATATTTAAAAGGTTGCTTGATAATAATATTATAATTATTATTACACACAAAACGTAAGGTATAAAAAAAAAAAAAAAAAAAAACAACAACTAAAACGCCAAAAACAAAAAAACATTTGACATCTTTTCAAGTCTACAAAAAAAAATATGGATTTATCATGCTCTAATCATGTGTTGTTGTTATTGTTAATAAAAAATATACGTGGTTTTTCTTTTGCTTTGAACGCAGTGTTTTTTTTCTCGTGTTTAATTGTTTGTTAACATAACTTTAACATTTTTTTTTTTGTATATTTTTTTCAACTTTCTTAGTACATTTTTCTTTAGAACGCTTTGTTGTTGTTGTTGTTGGTGTTGCTTTTTACTATATTAGAGGTGTGTAATATATATTTATATAATATATATATATATTTATGTATAATAGTTTCTTTTTTTGCCTTTTTACATTGGTTGCAACTGCAAATTGCAGCCGCCTTGTGTTGTTGTTGTTTCTGTTGTTGCTGTTGTCGTTTTCTCAAGTAGTTGCTCTTTGTGTTGTTGTTGCCAATTAATTGCTTGCTTCACATTCAGTAGCGTTCGTCATCATCTGTATTGGAGTTGGAACCATCGCAATCCTCATCGTCATCGTCGTCGTCGTCGTCATCATTGGAATCTGAGCTGCCCGAACTGTCATCCGAATCGCTCTCGTGGCTGCCGTGGTTGTTGTTGTTGTTGTTGTTGTTACTGTTGCTGTTCTTGTTGCTGAAATATTGTTGTTGTTGCTGCTGTTGCTGTTGTTGTTGCAGTCCTTGGTACGGTATCGTCTCAACAGCATGATGTTGCTGCTGTCGATGCTGCTGCTGCTGCTGCTGCTGATGTTGCTGCTGCTGCTGATGCTGCTGCTGATGTTGCTGTTGCTGTTGCTGCTGCTGCTGCTGCAGCTCGCTGCTTTCTGCCAAGCGCGCAGATGCTGCCGCTGCCGCTTGCGCTTCAGCCGCTGCTGCCGCCGCTGTTGCTGCCGCTGCAGCTGCTGCTGCTGCTGCCGCCGCGGCCGCTGCTGCCTCTGGGGCCGCTGCTGTCGCACTCATCAGCGTCTTGTCATAGTCCATGACCAGCTGCTTGATGAGCGCCAATTTGGCGTGCAGATAATCGAATCTCTGCTTATCTTTGTGTATGCTGCGATCGCTGTTGATCCGCTCGTATTCGCTGACAATCTGGCGCTTGATCTGATCGTAGTCGCCGCCGCCGCGTCGCCGGGCGCCTTCCAAGCGCTTGGACAGATCCTGGAACCGATTGCGCACATCCTCGACGCTGGTCAACAACTTGCGATACTCATCGTAGTCGCTCTCGAATTCAGTCTTGTACCGCCGGCGATCCTCCAGCGCACGTATGGGCACATACTCGCTGAAATCGTAGCGCGGCGCGGCATTCGCGTCCGCGTCCGCCGTTGCCGCTGCGTACGCGTGCGCAGCCGCCGCCAGTTGCTGTGTGGGCGATGGATGTTTGGCCGTCGCCGGATTGATGGCGCCAGCCGAAGTTGTTGCTGTTGCCTCGCGATGATGATGCTGATGATAAGGTTGCTGTTGGTGTGTTGGCTGCGGCAGCTGCAGATGGTGCTGCTGCTGTTGTTGCACTGGCGCGGGCAACTGTTGCTGCTGCTGCTGCTGCTGCTGATAGGCATTGCTGCTGCTGCTGCTGCGCTGACGCTGACCACTGCTGCTGCTGCTGGTGCTGCTGCTGTTGTTGTTGCTGCTGCTACTCGTGCGCTTTTTGCTGTTGGACGCGGCGTGCGTGTTGTTGTTGTATGAATTGTACTCATCGTGCGCATTGTTGTTGTTGCTGAAGCTGCTACGCTGCTGCTGCTGTTGTTGTTGCTGTTGTTGTTGTTGCTGCTGCTGCTGCTGCGGCGCCGTTTGACGCACAAAACTGGCCGCCAACTTGGGCGGCGTCATCGAGGATTTGCGACTGTGCGCCGCCTGCGCTGGCTGCGACTGGCGACTGTTGCGCTCCTGCTGCGTCTCATAGCCACTGGAACTGCTCGAATTGCTGCCCGTCGAGTTGCGCTTGTCGGCGCTGCCGCTCTGCTTGGAGGAGCCGCTGCCACGTCGACTGCTGTTGCTGTTGCCGCTGCTGCTGCTGCTGCGCTGCTGTTCGACGGCAGCGGTTGAGGCTGCAACTACAGCTGCTGTGGCTGCTGCTGCCGTCATGCTCCTGAAGTCGTCCATGTTGTCCAGCACATTGTAGGTCAGATCGCTGCTGCTGTGCTCCTCCAGCTGCGCCTGCTGTCGCTGCGGCGGCGTGTAGTCGCTGCGACTGCGATACGGCGCAGCAGAATTACCGCCGCCGCCGCCGCTGGCGGAGGACGACGTGGAGGATGTGAACTGTGCGACGCCCGACTCCCTGTTGTAATGACTGATGCGCTGCTTTTTCGGATGCACTGTACTGAACATCTCATCGTACTCGATGCTGCTACGCTTGAGGCTGCCGCCTTGACCGCTGCCGACGCCGCTGCCGGCGCCGGCGCCAACGCCTTGGCCGCCGTGGTTGGCCATCGCCTGCTGGCCCACATTGGCGGTCATCATCAGCAGGGGCGGCGGACTGCCCGTGTGCGTGGAGGTTGGACTCTGGCCGGATGTCGAGCTGCCCGCATCCGAGCTCATCGGCGGCGTCAGATTCTGTGGCTTGCGACGCTTCAGCTGCTGCAGCTCCTGTTCGCTAAAGAACGGCCAATTCTCATCGACATCGTTCCAAATCTGGCGGCGCAAATTGAACGTATTGTGCGACATGGTGCTAATGTCCGTGAGTATATTGCCAATTAGATTGCGCTCCCGATCCTTGATGCCCTCGTTCTTGAGGCGTGAATAAAGCTCGGGCTTCTTGAACGGCTTCAGTGCCAGCAAATGTATTAAACGCTCCCGTATGCTGCGCCGCGACACATCGGACATCTTGTTGCCACCACCAGCACCACCGCCGCCGCCGCCGCCGCCGCCGCCGGCACCACCGCTCCCCGTTTTGGTGTTGCCACTGCGGGAGTTGGTGCTGAGCATTTTATTGCGTCCATTGCTGCCGCTGTTAAAGGATCCACCGCCTCCCGCCGTTCCGGGACCAGCAATTGTTGCCGTTGCGCTGATGGTTTCTCTGGGCGAGCTGCCGCTCAGCGCATAGCCGTGTGAGATGCCACTGGCGAATGTATTGGCCAGGGCCGTGCTGCGACTGGCATTGACTACGGTGCCGCTGGCACCCAACGTATTGGGATTGGGCGATCTTGAGGATATTGCTGCTGCTGTTGCAGCTGATGACGTCAGACCATTAAATGGCGATGAAACTAACTTACGACTATTGCTACTGTTAAAACTATTGCTGCTGCTGCTGATGGTGCTATTGTTGCTATTGTTGCTATTGTTGTTGTTGTTGCTGCTGTTGTTGTTCCCACTGTGATGTGACGTCGCCGAGGCCGTCTTCTTCACCTTACGCCCAATATCCGATTGATTTGGCTTGATCTCGCGTATACATTTACTCTTCTCCGTCTCCTCGACTCGCGCCATTTTGGTTCGTGTCGTATCGTAGACATCATCGTTGGCATGAATCCGCATACGCCGGCCCAATCCACCAAGTACATCCAGATCCTGCTGCTGTTGCTGTATGCAATCCATTTTGCCCTCCATATCGTCAATGGTGAAGCCAAATGTGCGTCGATTTGCCATGCCATTAACACTATTAGTATCAGTGCTTGGCAACGGAAAGTGTATGAAGCCAGTGGTGCCATTGCATTGGATTTTTGGGGATTGGCCGGGCGCAAAGAGATTGGCATTCTCATTTCTTTGATATTCTTCGATGGCACGGAACGCAGAGTCTGTACACTTAACGTATATATACTCCTTTGTATCATCGGTGTAACGGTGGCTTTGTGACATACCATAATTGCCGGACGAGAACAAGACATTGGGCAGGCATTTTGCAATCGAATTGCTCATAACGTGTCCGCCCCCCTCAAAAGTTTATAATGATGATCACAATGATATCCCTCTTTCTTTTTGTGTTTGTTGTCTATTTAGTTGAGCTACTTTTTGCTTGTTGCTAAGTTGGCTGCTAAGTCGATGTGACGTTGCGTGGCGAATGGCAAAAATTGATATTGGCTGGTGCGCCAGTGTTGGACAACAATAAATTAAAGGATTTGTTTTGTATGTTTGGTTTTGCGCGGAAGAAGCCTTATGGAAGTTAACTGTAACTGGAAGTTGCCGTCTGCGATTTGATTAGAGTTGTTCCAGCCAGAACGGATATAATGATCGTCGGCTGCTGGCACCACACCTCCTGCTGATCAACTGTGACGTAGACGTAGCCTGGGGCCCAATGGCAAATGATTGTTGTTGTTGTTGTTGTTGTTGTGTTTTAGTTTCTGTTCAATTTAATAATGTTTGGTTTTTAGTATGTTGTAATCGTAGGTAAAATTTACGTTGTTGCTAAGACGTGAACTGAGGCAAAATGCATAGCTTCACACAGAAAAACCACACACAAACACGCACTCACATTAATACGTACTAATACATGCGCATATATGCACTTGGACTCTCTTGAGTTTTGAGCTGTGCTGCAAAACTTGCTGCTGCTGCTGCTGCTCTTGTTGTTGTTGCTGCGTTTCTTTTCTTTCTTTTTTCCAATTTTTGATTTGAAATGCAGGCGCACAAATACAAATACACGCACAACTCTTAATATTTTTGTTGTTGCTTGAGAATTTCACTTCCGTATACATAGGTCTCATTTCTCTCTCTCTTTCTCTGTCTCTACTTTCGTAAAGTCTGGTTCATATTTGCACTACACGTTGTTGCTGCTCTCTTTTTGTGTGTGTGCTACTTGCAAATAACACAATTTCTTTTGTTAAATAATATGATATGTATTTTAATTGGGTTAAGGTAGGCTTGTATTGCTGTTGTTGCTATTGTTGTTGCCGCCGCTGCTTTGACATATTTGCATGTATGTATGTAAGGCGTGCGAATGGCTGTTGTAACTTTTGCTGGCTTGCGTTGAAAGTGTGACTCCTGCGCCAGGTGCTCAACTTGTCAATGTGTGCGTGTGTGTGTGTGTGAGAGTCGCTCAAAAGTCAGGCGGCGGCAGCGGCAGCCATAAGCAAAATCAAAGACAGCAGAGCGCGAGCAATCAATGCTGTTCGCACACACATACGCACGCACGCACACACACATACACCAATATGGACACACGTCGCTTGACTGCTTTAGGTAGTGTGTGCGCGCTCGCTGGTTTGTTGGCTCTACTCTCTCGCGCTTGTCGATCACAGTGTGCTGAAGCGAGACAACTGCTGTTTTGATTGGCTTCACCACTGCTGCTCTTGTTGTTGTTGCTGCTGCTGCTTGATCTTTTTTCTTTTCGATTTTTTGCTTTTTTTTGCTAAAAATCATCTGTGTTTGTACGTTTTTTTATATGCATATATATAAATATATATATATATATATATTTCTGCTGCTTATTATATTTTTTGTCTACTTCTATATTAGTTGCATATATGTGAATATCTTTTTCTTCGCACACAAATACACACGCACTATCAGATTGGAAATTGTAGGCACAGAGTTCAAGCACTCGAAATATTGTTAATTTTTAATGCCTTTTAACCACTTATTTTTTGTTATTTCATTTACTCTTGTGTGCGTGAGTATATGTACATGTACTTTGGGTTTTTACGCCAACACTTTTACTCAAGACATTTTTGCTTGGGAATTTGCTGCGTTATTTTCACACATTTGTTGGCACTGGAATCCGCTCGTTTTATACACACACAAAAAAAATATATTCTTCACGCTTTGCTTTTTGTTTTGCTTACAAATTTATTGTAAAATTGCATTTTATTTCCTTTTGCCACATGAATTTTGCTCGTGTCTGTGTGTGTCCAAGGTATCTTAATCAACGTACAAAAGGTATCTGCTAAATGAAATCGAAACGAGTTGCTTTCAAGTGGTTGCCGTTGCTGCTTTGCTGCTGCTGTGCACTCGTTTATTATTACACACCGCTCACCACCGCCCCGTGGACAATGCTAAGACAGCGACGTCGACGAGTATGTGACGCGACGGAGTAGATCAACAGCAGTAGTCGTCGTCGTCGTCGTCGTGTCTCTCACACACACTCTCATACAGACACACTTGAATATGCACCGTGTGTACGCGCGCTCAATTTGGCGCTCTTTTGCTTTACTCTCGCAGCGACCAAACAACGTCTCGATGTTTCGTTTGAAATATACGTACGTGCCTTGTATCACTTGCTGCTACTACTGCTGACAAGCATTTGTTGTTGTTGTTGTAATATAGTTATTATGGAAGTGAAGCGTAGAGCAAAACTGAAAACAAGTTTGCAATTTAATGTGCGCACTTGGCACTCTGCCGCTGGCCGTTGGCCAGTCCGTTATTCGTATTTGTGGTGGCTCTCTTTGTTACGCGGTTCTTTCTCTCTCTTTCACCTACTCTTCAACAGATCGTTATGCGTTGGGCTACGTTTTTTTTTTCGTTCAGCAGCAACAGCATTTGCTTATCTTCGTATATACATATACACGGTATTTTTTATTTTATTTTTTTTTAATTACTTTAGTTTGTGTGGGTTTCGTCTATCTTTAAAAGCTTGCGCCCCGTTGCACGTCTTAGCAAAATTAAAAAACTTTAGCTTACTTGGTAGTTGTAGTTGTTGTTGTGTGTATGTAATTATCTCACCACTGTTGGAAAAGCTACAGGCATAGGGCACGCGTCACAACAATATGAAAACAAAATATTTAAACAAATTGAAATAAAACACAAGACGCAACTACAAATGTACTTACAATAGGCAGGTATATATGTGTTTTTGTGAATGTATATTTACATTCAGTAGTCAACAGCGCTTTGTAGTTTTTCAGTGGTTTTTTTTTTCTCTTTTTATCGTTTTGATGTTGAAACAGCTGTTGTTTTGAACTGCCACCTGCACGTTGCGGTCGTGTGTGTTTCGTTGTTGTTATTGTTCTCCCACCACGTCACTCACAGCAGTAGTTGATGCTGTTGTTGTACTTTTACTATTAATATGTGCTATTACTTCTCGGTCGGTCCGCACGCAGAAAACCTTTCACTGCCCCGCACACCCACCAGCAAGGCGCAATCAGCTGTTACTCGTGCTGTTCGGCCGAACAGTGTTGTAAACCGTGAGTATATCGGTTTATCGACCAATCGATAGCAAGGGCTACGTTTTCTTTTCCTTGTGCTATTTGCGAATTGTTAATATTGTTGCTAGCGCTTGTTGTATGGTTTTCTATAAAAATAGTGACCAATTTAAGTCAGAAACACTTTTATAGTATTACAATAAGTACTTTTACATACTCTTAGTTACTGTTGTTGCAGCTGATAAATAATTGATGCGTTTATTGTGTAGTTGTAGTTGTTGTTGCTGGTTGCTTTGTAGTTGTGCTCTTCTCAATTTCTGATTTGTTGTTGTTTTTTAATTAAAATTATGCATTTGCTTTGTTTCACTCTACACAATTTTGTTAAAAAAAAATAAAAATAAATTAAGTTAGCAATAGATTGCACTGGTTTCTTTTTTTGTTTTTGAATTCAGTTTCTGTTTTTCCGCTTCCCTCCGTTGAGAGCCGTTGTTGCGTTATGTTTGTATGTATTTGTTCACTTTTGTTTGCGTTGTTACGCGCACGCGATCATACGTTTTCGTTACGTGAAGCACAGCTGTTTTGTGTTTACGTTGCATACCGTTACGTTACACAACTACTCTTAAGCGACTCTCTTCAAGCAAAGCAAGAGCGCGAGCGCAGAGCGATTAAGTACAAAGAGCGCACGACTCTGACACCCGATTGTCATTTTTGGTTTTTGCTGCTCATGTGTTGTTGGTGTTTTTGTTAATTTTTGTTCACTTTTGACATTTTTGCATACGAAAATTTTCCGCTTTCAGGTAGATTTACCGTAGGCAGAGATCGTTGCCGATGCGCTTGTGTATGATTGAATGTACATACATGCGTACATACAAATACACATGTGAATGTCGTCGTGTTAGTATTTTAGTCGTGTGCTCGTTCGTTCGCGTCTCGTCGTGCCTGCTTTTTGTCTTTTTAAAACAGCGCTAGCTAGGTTGGCCCGTGTGGTGGGCTTATCTCTGTTTGTTTAGTGTGCTAGGAATTTGAGCTACACTACACTTACAACTGTGCATACATACATACATACATATTTTGAATGCATGCACATGTGTGTTTGTACATGGACTGTGTTTTACATTGGAAGAAGTCAAGTCAAGAGCACACCTGATGCTCTCTCTAGCTGAATTTATTACAAGCAGCAGGAAGCAAATCTGGCAGCTGTCATATTGACAGTAAAAACAAAGTCATAAAATTCAGGGAAACTATGTTTGTCTCTGTTTCGCACATATCCGTCTTGTTGATCATTGGATAATATTCATGTATATATGTATGTATGTATGTATGTATGAGTTAAACAGGATGAGATTAATGGGCAATCCGCAAATTTTAAAAGCTCATAAAAACAACTGCTACATCACTCACAAATAAAAGCTTTGAGCCAAGGTAACAACTTGAAGTTCATTTATACAAATAAAAAAAATATAATAATAAAATAATAATGTTGCCCCTGGTTTGTTGTTGTTGGCGTTTGTATTTTTCGTTTTTCAGTTCCAATAACAACAAATTTGCAGCCAACGTTAAACAAATTAGCCGAAATGAATAAAAAACAAAAAAAAAAACCCAAAACCTAAATAAGCAACAACAATAATAATACAATTTCAAGTTTGAAGCGCGCGACGATGTCGGCGGCCATTTGTTAAAAACGTCGTTCGGAGGAACGCCGCTTAAATAGCATTGAGAGCCCTGGTGAGCGAAAGGCCAATGCACTGCGCGTGACGACAACGACACGAGACGACAACAGAGGAGACGCAATGTGTCTGCGCCTCCGTCTGTGTGTGTGTGTGTGTGTGTGTGTATGGCTTTGTGTGAGGACTTCACGCAGCCAACAGCTGGCCGCAGGCTTCACAGCAAAACAGGAGCAACAACCACCAAAAAGAATTATATGGCAACCTCTGAAGAACGTGTGAACGTGAGTGCAATGGAATGCTCGAGAAAAGGGCAGTACGAAAAATCTCACACGAACGAGAAAAAAATAGAACAATGCATACAAATATGTGAGTGCACACACACATACACATGGCGACAGCTGTGCAGACAGTTTTTGCTTTGTGCTGCGCTTCTTTATGACAACAACAACTAACCATTGATAACAATATCAAATGGGAGGGATAGAGACAGCAGCACTAAACAAGACAATCTGCGCACCGGTAGCGTTGCCACCTTCACCAAATCGATCGAAATTCAGTTCAATCGATAAATAGGCGCAAACAAACAACAAATCGCATTTAAACACCTTAACGAAACGGTTGCAACTCTGCAAGACAAACGCACACACACACGCACCCACATTCATTTATGCAAATATATGTAGGTTTGTGTGCGTGCACTCAAATACGTGCGAAGCATTCAAATTGGACATTTTATCAGCGCGCACAAGCCACAAAGCGCAGCCCAACTGTAAACAGATGTTGAAAAGCAACAAAAAAAAAATAAAAAATGTTATAGGACAGCAGCAATAACAACAATACACGTCAAACTAAGAGTCGGCGACAAGAAAAAATATGTTTACCGCAGTAAAAGATAAAAGAGGGCGCTGTAAGTCTCTCCCGCTCGACATTAGTATACATGTGTATGTATGTATGTGTGTAATGAATAATCAATTGGCGCAACAACTCTCGCCTATTCTCTCCCGGCAGTAATTGCCCACACGGGAATCCCAAATTGCCATCATGCACGTTGTACACGGTTGCATTTTCAATAGCAACAACAAATACAACAACAGGCAGCAGCGGCGAGAGCAGCCAACATAACAGACATACCTATGTATGCGTGTGCGTGTGTGTATGCACAAGTATTTATTATGGCAATATTTTGAATTTTGTATATTCAACACTTGCTATTTTTAGCCCAGAATAGCAACAACAACAACAACAATAACACCATTATAATAATATGTGACTCATAGCACAGACATCACAGTATGCACATATACGCATTTATTTATTTTCACGTTGAGGAAGATGTTGAACAACGTCGTCTTTAGCGTGTTTTGCACCAGTGTGCGTTGGGGAATCAGCGATAAACTGCATTATAGCAAATACAAATGTGGAGCTTGCAACGATAGCATTACAAAATGACTTCAGTCGAGATTTCGACGATGCCTGACTGGACGCCAAATACCCTGTGAACCGCTCTGAATGTTCGTAAAAACTAAATAAACTAATTCTTATCATAATCGTCTCGATTTTTGTGATTTTGAACCGGTTTACACTCAGAATATCATATATTTAAGACATAAACCGAACCTCGAACCCAATCAGTTGCCCAACAAATTAGCAGAAGCTAAAAACGAACTGAACATTTATATCTTTTACAATTATTTGTTTTCTTTCCAGTAGAAAAGCTATCCCAAGAAGATATTCTATCTCTTAATAAAAACTAAAGATAATATATTATGTTATATTTATACAATTTTACTATACTCTGGCACATTTCAAATGGGGATCTACAAGGTCTACAGGGTATACAAAGAGCTTTATTAATAAGAGCTTTATTAATGGCACATATTATTATTCTTTACTCACTGCACGCAATTATTACCTAATTCGCATGTATTTGGAGAATTCGCAATGAATCATAACTCAGAATAGAAGGCGACACGTTGCTCTATAAATGTGATTCCCATAAAATATGAATAGCTTTTAAAAGGAAAACGTTTGCCAGAACTACTGAACATTGATGCTTTAATTATTTAGCAAATGCCAGCATTAAATGTTAGTATAGTAAACATATATTATACGAATGATTAAATTAATTCTTTTGTAAGCTGCTAGTTCAAAAGAAATTACAATTAATTTTTTATTGGAATTTCCTAGGATTCAATCAATAGAACTAGTCGAAAGACAACCAGCTAGTATTTACTGAATAACTATGCTAATGGCTTAGCAAAAAGTACGAGTCCCAAGGCCAAAGTTAGTATAGAGTAATTATTTATCGCAAACCCCAATAAAAATAAGCACAGTTCGTGTATCGGGCTCCCTCTCACTCTCCCTCTCGGAAGAGAGAGAGAGACAAAAAACAAGCACAAAGCAAATGCGTACAATGAACTGTGGCCCGAACGGACTCACAAATCGCCCTCAACAACAACAACAACAACAACAACGAAAACCAATCGAATTATAAGCGTCACCTGGAAGATCTTGCTGAACGAGTGAACCAGCAACAACAACAATAACAACAACAGCAGCAGCAACCGCAACAAATGCCTCATTCCCGAACCCGTCCAACAAACGTTCAATGACCGATTTAAACAACAACGCGATGGTCATTGCATAATTTTTTTTGCTTTTGTTTTTTTTTTGTTCGTCAACAAAAGTTCAACGGAAATGCGTTTTTCCTGCTTTTTTTTTTCACCCACACGATGAGCATCACTGACATACAAAAAAAAAAAAAAAAAAAAACCCACAAATAAAATTGTAATCAAATTGAAAAACATTGACCGTGAATGGGTATAAAATTTAGTTTCCATTTATTTTGATTAGATTAGAAGTGCGTGCTCCCCGGTGTGTGTGTGTCGGGTTATTTATGTGGACATTCTTATCTATTAATTAAAAAAACATAAAGTAAAAGAATTACCGAATCAAATCGACGAATAACAAAGGGCAAAGAGGGAAAAAGCACAACTGAGCTTTTAAACGTGATACTTGTATTTCATTTTAATTAAATACGGATGAAAATCTTGGTCGAATCTACTAAAAACCAGTTTAACAAAAAGTTATGTGCATTTACCTAAAGATTAAAATGATTTCATAAAATCATATAAACATATTTACAGTTGTCTAAAGAAATGTTCTACAAATTTCCTAGCTCTACTCGGTGGACCCTAAATTTATAGTTTTTATTTAAACTGACAAACGTACTTTTTTCGTTTGGCTATGCATATATGAAAATATTAAAAAACTAAATAGCGCGAGCCGCTTAAATATAGCCCAAATGACAATAAACGAATTTACTAATTCTGCGTCAATGCAGACTAATTACGTTGATAACTGGTTCGAGCTAATGGACTTGTTTATTTCCCAATTAAGTCGCTGGCTTTTCGTAAACAAACTTGAAAGTTTAAATTCAAATAAAATTTATTTAAAAAAAAAAAAAAAAAAAAACAAATACAACTATTTCTATATGCCTGTATTTTGATTTCGTAATGTCGGCGATCGACGCTGCGATATCTTCTGCCCATACAGGCAGAAATACATGTGAATACTAATCAGCAAAAACACCCAAAAAAAATAAATTAAAACCCGATTCAAAAACATAGCTAGAAGGCTCAAATCGTAACCAAGTCAAAGCTAGTCCGAGAGAAGTGAGTGAGAAGTGACTCTTGAGTAAATGAAGTGGAGTGGCATACGAGCAAAGCATAGCTTAAAGCTTTTTAAAGCAAGCTTTAAAAACTTGTCTTCCCAGATTCAGTTGGATTATTTCTTCTTATTAGAGCAAGAGCGAGTTCCGAGCCGTGGCGATACTAAGACAGAGACAACAATATTTGGCAATTTGGAACTGGACTAAAAACGGACTCCAAACCGACAACGAAAAAACAAACAAAATATAAAAGCGTTCAGCCGTTAACTGAACTGAGCCACAGAGAAAGAGAGCGAGAGAGAGAGAGAGAGCGCGAGAAAGAGAAAAAGAGAGAGACTGGTATTCCCCCAACCAACCAGCTTGTTGTCAATTTCTTGCTTTATTTTATTTAAAAACGAATAAACATACATATATAAATATTTTCATTTTGTATTCATTATATTATAGCTATATCTTTGAAAATGACCGAAGGTCAGCTAAAATGAGCGTACAATCAACCTTTTAATAATTCATTATACATTTACTTATTATTATTATAATTATTATTGTTGTTGCTACTGTCCCAAATAAGAATGCACTTTACATATAATTAAAATTTTTAAAGACTAGAACGCATTTTAGTTTTCCCGTTTCTTAGTTGAACACAACATCTAATTAGTATATACAGAACAAAAACCTTTCAACTTTTCTTTATTTTAACCCCATTTTGTGAATGTTAATTGAACTTCCGCAGAGTTTGACTGTTCAGGGGAATTTCTGTGTTTGTATATTTTTTTTCACTCAGCTTTATTTAGTGCCATGTGCTTTCCTGCGTCTGTTTGTGCTTGTGTATATATCTATCTATTTGTTTAAGCTTGAAAAGTAGAACGTCAAAGCCAGCCCTCAACTTCACCTTCATCTTATTTGTTTCCGGTGTTTTTTGTCCGTGTAGTCAAGTAAAAAGTTTAAGAATATTTACACAAAGCCGCACTTTTAACTTTGCCTTTGCAATTTTTTAGTGTTTAACTTATGCTTATATAAAATAGAGTTAATCTCTTTATTTTTAGACATTTATCTAATGCCTTGTCTCAAAAAAAAAAAACCAAATTCACCTCTCTATGCGATTTTCAAAAAGTCAAGCAATGACTCAAGACGTTCATGTTATTTTAATTAGTAAGTGTAAAAAAGCACGGAGAAAACAGGCATTTATATAGACTCATCTGTTATATATGTATGTAAATCTGATAAGATAGAAACTCTATTAAAAGCAAGTAATTTGATCACTTTAAAAATACAGTAATCCAAGAATAAAATGAAGGATCTTATTTTACAATAATAAAGAAAATGTTAATCTTTTTAAATTTATTTTAACCAAAATGCAACAACAAAACTTGGCGCACTGAAGTTTCGCTTTGTTTCCGTTGAATGCACTACTACACTCTCCACACAGAAGCAAAAATAAATTGAAACACCCAACCCTGCCCAACCCACAACATACAACAGCCTACAATAACAGAGCACAACAACCAATAAGAAAACTCGGTATGCAAGTTAAAAAAAAAGATACGAAAATTATATAAACATTATAGGCAGCCGTGAGTATGACTAAACCAACCGCAAAACAGCAACAGCGACGACAACTACAACAACGATATGTAACAAGTCGGGTGGCACTACAAAAAACGAGGGCTGAGCAACACGAAAAATAACAGCAGCACCAGCAACAACAACAATGTCGTCGACGACAGCGCAGCTCTTGTATACGCTTGTTGTTTTTGGTTGGTAATTTTAATGTTGGTTTTATTTTCTGTTTTCTCGACTACGAAACTATGCCAAAGTTAACGACGGATTACAATAATCAAAACATACACATGCATAAACACAATATGCATACACATATGCAAACACACACACACACACACACCCCTGAATCTTGGGCTTGACGTGCGACAATTATGCACTTGGTTGGCAACGCGCAGCGCTTGTGCCGACAGTTTGCAACACTGTCTAAATGAACCAATTAATAACACAACTGATTGGATATTGATCTCGATAGTATTTATCGCAAAATAACAATTAAAACATACGAATACACGTATGTATGATCAGATAAAAATGTACATTATATATTTTTGGATTGACACACCCATAGCAGCAAAATAGCTACCTTCCTTTTCACATTTCAACTATTTTTGGTAACAACTGAAGCAAAAATTAGGCTGACAACTGTGTTATATATATACATACATATGGAAAACTCGATAACAATTACAAAACTATTGAACCAATTAAGCAAAGGTCTTTTCAAAATAAATAAAAATCAACAACTAACCATGTTTTTTAGCGACGAATACAAAACCCCCGCACAAACATGCGGGCATGTGTGTATGTGTGTGCCTACGAGGGAGAGCAACGCTTTCAATATACATATATGTTTGTACGTATGTAGGTGGTGAGAGCGTGCAAAACCACAATGGCGACCAAAATAGTCAGGCAGACAGGCCCACGGGAACAAGGCAGCGACATACATATATTTGTATGTATGTACATGAAAACATACATACATATGAGCAAATCGAAGTTTTGGCATTTTCGTTGTTATTTTTATCATACTCGTGCAGTACTCTCAATGCGTAAATATTCCCATATGCAAATATTAATGACCTTCACTTTCACCTCTTTTTTTTGTCGAGGGCTGAGGCCAAAGCAAAACACACTGAGAGAATCACCGCAGTCAAGTTGGTATAATTAGGCCAGGTGTAAATATTATGTGCATGTGTATGGTGAATATAAATAAAATAACACAGGAATGAAACTCTAGACCCAAACATTTAAATATTTAAATGCATAACAACGAGATTTACCTAAATACGTATATTTATTTAAATTTGTACACGTTTTCATACAAATGCAAGTAAGTATATTAAGGAATGAACATATACACTTCCAAAATATCAATTGTGACTTTTGCCACAATGTACACAAGAGCGAGTTGAGGGCGCGTGCATATACATATATACATACAAGTATACATAAATATTTGTGACAAATCAACTGAAACAACAAAAATAAAAAACCAGCAATATAGCCACATACATATACTTACATACACATGTATGTGTATGTATGCTGTGTATACGTATACACGTATAACGAGAAGCGATGCGGCCTTCTCCTTCTCCGCTCGTGATCGAGCAACAACACAATTACAGTAAATAGGTGAAAAAGACAACAGCGCGCAGTTGCACAAATATAAATGAATAAAAAAAACCCAAGCACAAAGCACAGACACACACACATATAAATACACGTATACAAGGTATTACGGTAATCAATGTCAAACGCTGCCGATTTCATTCGCATGCACAACAAGCAACAACAATATCCGACTGTCTGTCTCATTGTATTTCTGAGTACATGTACAAGACTACAATTTAAGAGCAATAGCAACTGACATAAAACATACCACATACACATGGCAACACAGATTCGCTAAAATGAGAGGTGTCCCCAACAACAATAACAAACACAGCAGCAATATCAAGAGAACCGTTCTCTCAGCTAGGTAAGGATGGGTAGACACCGAATATTTGACGGGAATTCCAACAAAATAAAGCATTTCAGAGAAGAAAAAAAAATACCTAAATTAATAATTTCTGATTTCAGCGTAACCTGTCGGGTTGCTAGTTTTTACACGTTTCTTACTTACATAGATCTTTTAAGCTCAAGTAAACTTTTTAAATGCCAACTTTAAACACTCAAATACATGGACAGAAAATAACACCACTTGTTGTTGTTGACTGCTTCTTGTTTTGGCATAATTAAATGCAATATGTGCGAGCGTGACAGCATCAGCATGCATGACTATCGTCAACGGTCGCTGCTTGCTCTCTCGCATACTCAAAAGCAAGGCAAGATCGACACACACACACGCACACAGGCACAATACTTTCACTTCTTGTATTGAATTTTATTTTGGTTGGGGCGCCACACGCTGTTTTTTTTGTTGTAGTTTTTATATTTTTTCAACAGATTTATGCAAGTTTGCCGTGTTTGTATGAACGCATACATACGCATATATATACGTGTGCGTATATGTATAAGTGTGTGTGTGTGTGTGCAGTCTCGTTGTTGGGGCCCTCAGCAACAGCGAGCGAAAATATAAATTATAGAAAATCAGTGTGTCCACACAAATGCCAAAAGTAGGTAAGAAATAAAAATGGTGTATATTTGTGTGTGCACAATGTGATCAAGATATGCATTTGTAATTGGGTTATTGAAAATAAAAAAACAAAAACAAAAACATGTTTACAACTAATTTTGTTTATTTTTCTAGTTCTCAAATTATTTAATTACTGTTCAACCCCCAAACGTGATCTGATTGTTTTCATTTGCTTTGAACACCGCAAGAGTAAAATAAAATCAAGTAATATTTAAAAAATAAATTTTTCTACATTTATTTTTGTGTGAATTCATCAGCTATCAGCAAAAAATAAAAGAAAAACAAATTGCATTGTGCGCTTATCTACAAAGTGCAGCAACAAAATACGCAAGTAGCAACAACAACACGCGTCGAAGCACTTGGCACCTGACATATGCAGTTTCATACATACGTTCTCATTTTATTGCACTCGCTCTCTGTCTCTTTTTGCCCTCTTACAATATGTGTGTTTCAGTGCGATGCCGCAACACATATTCTAAGCAATATCAGGCAAAGACTAAAGTGCATTTACTGGGGAACGCTCCCACCACACACTCTTTCTCTCTCTCACTAAATGATGTCGCGACGTTTTGTCTCGGGTATCACTCTCTCTCCTTCTCTCTTAAACATTTCAGCAATTTATAAAATGTCAAATCAATATGTATTAAGTTCGTAGGTGTTTACTTATTTGCAATGACTAGCTCTTAAAATGTTTGCGTACATACATTTACATGCAAATTTACATATGTATGTATGGTGTGAAACACTTTCTTCTTATTAACAACCAGCTGCTTAGCAGAGATGCAAAAGAAATGAACGGAAGAAAACATGATATTTGTATTAATATGAATGAATATTAAAAAAAAAAATTATACAAATTAATGCTGGTGAAAGACCTGTCGAAATTTGTTATTTTATTTCTTTTTTCTGTTTTTTTCGGCGTGAATTAGGCCTTGCACGATATACCAACCAACCCCTCACACCACTTATGCTAGATAGATACTTGGAGACGACGCTAGACAGCTGTTGGAATGCTTAGTTTCGAAATCAACGAGACGACTGAAGAGAGAGAGAGAGAGAGCATGAAGTACACATGCTGACGTCACAGGGAATGCAGTGGTTGTTGTTTTCAATTTCAACAATTTGCATAGACCGACTATCGATGGGCGTGACGTTTAATCGATAACAACCAAAGAACACAACAACTGAGTGATGTGCGCGCACGTCACATGATAAAATTAGATATGGAAAACTGCCGCCCACGTACGATTTCTAGGATAACTTTTACACATACGCACGCCCTCGCGCAATGAATGCAACAGCGTCACTGGCAAAAAAATTTTCAAAGCAAAAAAAATGAGAGCAGAAACGTCAGCTGCCGAGTGGAAGAAGCGAGGAAAGAAGCTTTACGAATTCATATTGTTCCTTGATTATAATTTTTGGCTGGGCCCGGTTCGGCCCGGCATTGTAATTGTCGTTGTCAACATTCCAACGAATTGGGTTCTCTTTTGTACCACGCTCTGTTGCTTACTTTGTGAGTAGTTGTATTTTTCGTATTTTTTTATTTTTATTTATTTTAAAGTTGTAGCACTTTTGCAATTGTTATACATGCGCACAGAAGTTGATATTGCTGTCGATTTATATACTTGTGTTTGTTGTTGCAAGTAAAATTATTTATAAATTAATTGAAATCGCGTAAATAACGACGACGACGACAGCGGCTGATTTTCGTCGGCGACAAGACGACGTCGAGAGCGGTTTTGGTGGTGGTGGAGCGAGCACGAGAGAGACGGGGCAACGACGAGGACGAGAGCTGCTGGAGCGCGCGCGTGCATAATACTCACGTATACACAAACACATATGCATTGAAACCTTCCATACATACACACGGCGCGAGGGAGCTGCTCTTGGCGTACAAAAACGAGTCAAAACGCATACACGCAAGCAGACGTAAATATATATATATATATATATATTTATATATATATTTATGTATATGCATGTATGTACACACGTATTAAATATAATACACGGCTGTGTTAATGATATTGAACGGTGACTGCAAATGTAAATGGTGGCAACTGTCTATGGCACCGTTAAACGGACAGATTAAACGACGATCCGCCCGAGACGCACACAAATACAAAAGTGGAGAAATCAATCAACTGATTACAATACGGCGCAACGGGTGGGATGGGAAGCGGAAATCCGAATATAAATTTAACAATATTTTGCAATATTGTACACTATTTGTTTTTTCTTTCGTTTATTTTTGCATATGCATACATATATACATTTGTATGTATATATGTATGTATGTATTATTATTTTTCTCATTTTTTCTTTTTCTTACACAATATTTTTATTGAATTGCAATAGTTTTCACACACACACACTTTATTTTACACTTAATTGAGCTCTTGTTGCTGGCTTAATAATGCACGTATTCCCCTTAAGTTAGTTTTCTATAATTTACAAATGTAATTTTAACAAAAAAAATTTTCTTAGTCAAAGTCAGAAATCACGTCATGGCTGCCACGTCCAAGCAACAATGAATCGTAAAATTTCCAAAGCAGCCCACTTCACGCGGCGTTATCGTCGGTTGCGGTTGCGAGTGCGTTTGTGAGCTGCCAGAGAGTAAGCGAGTGCTGTCGACATCGCGCAAGTGCAGTGTGTACACACATTTTTTGGCAAAATATACTCTATTCATATAAAAATATGTGCGCTAGAGCGAGCAGACTATAGTATGCGTTGAGAAAAAACCACCAACTATTTGCAAATGTGTGCAAACACTTATGTTCGTATAGCTGGTATTATTTAGCCCCACATTTAATTGCTTCGGCGGGTGAGGTATTTATTAATTTTTATTTACCAAGGTTTTTATTTGTATATAATTTACAATTGGCATTAAAATTAACATGTCCGAAATGAACAAATCAATGTTCGTTCATAATCCGTACTTCTATTAAAAGAGTATAAAATCCCCCTGACATAGACAAATATTATGTTAGGGCTATTGCAAAAATGACTCATTTGAGTGTTGGTTGACTAAATGGAACACCAAGAATAACCTTGAAATCAAACTACTAAATTGTATTACTATATATTTTACACAATATCTGAATACACAGCTAAAAAACTTGAACTTGTATGTAGTTAATACAAAATAATTTTTTTTTTTCTAATTAGCCAGCTTTTACATGACGCTTTTTCGATATCTTATTGCGCGCCTTCGTTTTCAAATAGAACGAAAAATCAAAACAATCGTGTAGAACATATGTTTTGTGTTCGAGAACACACTCGATGTGCAAACGAGATGGCTATATGTCGGTGCGGAGCTGCATTTGCGAAACACAGCATATAAAAATGCAATAATAAATTTGTGTAGAATGAGGGAGGCACAAAAAATGCCAAATATCGCGCATCAAAAGTAATATTTCACAAGAGTTAATAATAAATGATAGTTAGATAATATCACTTCAATTTATTAATGTAAATTTATTATATGGCCACAACAATCAAACAAAAACAATAATAAAAGGCAACGCACGCAGCGCGGCAGCGGCAATGGCAACGAGACATCGTCGGCAGCCGCTGACGCCTGCTGCTTACTCGCTTGAACATGACCACGGTTTGGTATTCATATTCTACCGAAAAATTTTCAGTAGAATAAATTGCTGATAAAAACATTGGACTTACCCTGGAAATTATCGTCATTCTCTTCCTCTGATGCCATGCTTGCACTTAAATGCAAATTTTTAATGTTTTATGCACAATAAAAGCGCTTAATTTTCACAACAAATAATTAAGCACACACAGACACGACGAGAAAAAAAAATAGACGAAACGCTTCTGTATAGAGGTGGGAAACTATCGATCATTTTGATTGAGAGTATCGATACGATTTTTTTTTTTGGCAACGTGCATTAAGAAACACTTGATTTAATTATTAATGAAACAAGCGACATAAAGGCAAAGTCTATGCTCTTATATATAAATAGCATTGTATAATATTTTATTCTTTACGAGATAAGTAAATTACATTCGATAACTTTAGGAATCACTTCAAGAACTATCGTGTGATGTCTGAAACAAATATGGCGGTGCAAGGTGCGAAAATGAGAGCAAAGAAAATGTTATCGATAAAATAACAAAATAGGCTTAAGAAATGAATCCTTGTTCAATTGGAAAATATATGTCAGTCGTTGGCTTACTGTTAGTCTTTTAAGGCACGGTTATGTTATGTTATTACGTTTCATTTGTTCTTAGTCCCAGTTACTAGTTCGATTAAACTAGTTCAGAAGTGACCGATAACACAACTCTAGCTGTCAGTGTCAGTGAGAAGAATAGCAACTCTGTCTTTTTGCCAAAGAATTTTTCACGTAAACGTTTTTGCAGATAAACACACAAGTAGCAAAAAAATAAAGCGTTGCGGATTAAGCGGAATGTGCCAAAGTTTTTGGTAAATAACTTTAACGACTTTAGCCAGTTCAATTTAATTGCGAATCATTATGTCGTCCATTATAACGCGCAAGGATGCCGAAAGCGCAGACGCCGACGAACCGAAATCGAAATCAGCCACAGCCAACAAACGCAGCGCTGCTGGCGTCGACGTCGGCATCGATGGTGCGCCGAAGAAATCACGTTTCGATGTCAAGGAAAAGAACGGCAACCCGCCCGTGGCCATGGCCATGCCCCACATCGATGCGGCGGCCTCGTCGCTAAGCTCCACACAAATCAAGCTGATGATGGCGCATGCGCAGCGTGAAATCGAGGAGCGCAAGCGGGCGCTGAGCAATCTGCGCGACAAGGATCCGTTGCTGGCGTCTGTGCCGCAGATCGGCATGCCCGTGGCGCTGGCCACACAAGCGCTGTCCAAGAAGCCCACGCCCGAGGACGCGGATAAGGCGAAAAAGATCGCGGAACTTCAGGCACAAATTCGCGCCAAGCTCACCGGCAATCTGGCCAATCTCATCCAGCAGCAGCCGACAGCGGTCGCCGCAGCAGCGGCCGCCGCTGCCCAGCAACAGCAGGAGCGCCCCAAACCGCTCATACTGGACGAGGAAGGTCGAACGGTGGACAAGAGTGGACGTACCATCAATATACCCACAGTGACGCCCACGCTTAAGGCGAATATACGCGCCAAGAAGCGCGAGGTGTTCCAGCGCCAGACGACGGGCAGCGAAGGCAGCGGCGGCAGCAGCCTCAACAGCGGCGGTGCCCACTCCGGCACTGGCCAGGACGATGCCATCAAGTATTTCGATGATCGCATTGCCCAGAAGCCGACGGTGCGGAATAAGCGCACGTTGCGCTTCCACGAGCCCGGCAAATTCCTGCAGCTGGCGGAACGTATGCGCATGAAGAGCCAGCTGGAGCGTCTGCAGAACGAGATCTCCCAGATAGCACGCAAAACGGGAATATCGTCGGCCACAAAGCTGGCATTGATTGCGCCCAAGCAGGACATGCCCGACGATGTGCCCGCCATGGAATGGTGGGATTCGGTCATTCTCCACCAGGATCTACAGACCCTGGACGAGGCGAGCGGCAAGATCAGCATCCGCCAGACGGCCATCAGTAATCTCATCGAGCATCCCACCCAAATGAAGCCGCCAAGTGAGTACAGTAGCATCGATGTTCTCAACTAACGAGACTATATTCACTAATACGCTTCCAATTCCCAAACAGATGAGCCACTGAAGCCCGTTTACTTGCCCGTGTTTCTCACCAAGAAGGAGCGCAAAAAGTTGCGTCGCCAGAATCGCCGTGAAGCTTGGAAGGAGGAGCAGGAGAAGATACGTTTGGGTCTGGTTGCGCCGCCGGAGCCAAAGCTGCGCATCTCGAATCTAATGCGTGTGCTGGGCACCGATGCGGTGCAGGATCCCACCAAGATCGAGGCGCACGTGCGCGAACAAATGGCCAAACGCCAGAAGGCGCACGAGGATGCCAACAATGCGCGCAAGCTGACCAGCGAACAGAAGAGCGAAAAGAAACAGCGCAAGCTGAAGGAGGACACCAGCTGCGGCGTCCATGTGAGCGTCTATCGCATACGGGACCTGCAGGACAACCAGAGCAAAAAGTTCAAAGTGGAAACAAACGCCAAACAACTGCAGATGACCGGAAGCGTGGTGCTCTTCCGGGACTGCTGTGTCGTTGTGGTTGAGGGCGGGCCCAAGCAGCAGAAGAAGTATCGTCGCCTCATGCTGCATCGCATGAAATGGGAGGAGGATTTGGTCAAGGGCAACGACGGCCAGGATGTGCCCAACTCGTGTGTCCTCGTCTGGGAGGGCACCAGCCAGCGTCGCCACTTTGGCGAAATCAAGTTCAAAATCTTTCCCATGGAGAAAATGGCACGTGAATTCTTTCAGAAACATCAGGTTGAGCACTACTGGGATCTGGCCTACTCCGGCGCCGTGCTGGAGGCATCCACGGATCAGTAGTAGTCAACCATTCGAACCGTTTTTTGGGCCACAAAATTTGTTAAAAACGTTTAGATAATTTAAGCTTAAAATTACAAACATTCAGTTTACACAAAAAAAAAAAAAGTTGCCTTTATTTCTTTGCATACGTTGTCTTGATGTTGGACTCTACGATTTCGTGCTCTGGCCGTTCAATAATCCCCGCCAGACTTTCCGCCTCCCGTTAAAAATTACAAACACTCTGCTTATACCGAAAAAGGCGAAACTTTATTTCTTTGTATACGGATCCTCCCTGATGTTGGACTGTATGAACTCGTGGAGTCCCTGTTGCTTCAGTCGTTCAATGATCGCCGCCAGGCGCTCATCGTCCAAGTTTTCCGCCTCTCGCTCACGCATATCCAAGACATGCTGTTCCTTGACACGCTCAGTTAGCACGCGCCGGATGAGCTGGCGCAGCGACTTGTTTATCTCCAGCGTGTGGTCGAGCAGCCTCACATAGGTCTCGGGCTTGAGGTAGCCGCACTGCTGGCACTGCGCCAGCTGCTCGAAGCTGTCCATGCTGGCGGTTATAAGCAGTCCATGTTCCTGGGCTGAGGAATCTTTCGAATTGGCGGCGCTGCCGGTGCCGGTGCTGGTGCTGGTGCTGCCGCTGCTGCCCAGCAGCGCATTGCCGCCGCGATGCTGCCAGAGGAGCTCTTCCACCTTGGCACTGGGATTGACAAACACATAGTCGCGATAGATGCACGCCGTGGAGGCCGTTATCAAATCGTACGTGGATATGCCGCATTCGACCAGCGCCACGCCGCAGCAATTGATCGCGGTGCTGAGCAAACAGCCGTCGTCATCCAGGATGAGCACACGTATGTCCAGCTGAAAGTTGAGGAACTCAGTGCGACAGACGAGCGGCTCCAAAGCTTTAGTCAGCATGCTGCCCAAATGCCGCTCACGCTCCGGCACCGATTCCAGCCCGCCGCTGGCAAAGGCCGCAAAGTTCACAAAGCAATTGAGGACGCCCATGTTCACACGGCGTACACTGGAGCGGACGAGTTCTCTCGGTGGCGCCACAATGGCCAGAACTTTGGTGTTGCCATATTCCATATACGCAGAGCCGCGCACTGTGGTCAGAACGCCAGCACGTATAACTGTAAAAAGACCTTGTTGTTAAAAGAAACCCCAACCGTTTAAATTCATTCAATACTTACAGGTGGAACGGGGTGCCGCCACAACCTTTGTTGGCTTTTCAATGGTGTCGAAGAAATCCTCGCAATCTTTGGGCGTTGTGTACAGTTCCTCTGCTATGGCGGCGCCATCGAGCAGGGTGTTCTTGGTTTGTGTTATGCGGAGCATTGTTGCACGAGATGCCGCAAAATAAAAGCGAAATCAAAACATGTGTTTTGAATTTGCAGCCAGTGCTGCAAAAGCGATGTTTCAGCGTCTGACACAACACTGATTGATAATGCAACCAATAGCAGCATTTGAACTAGTAGTAACATTTCCTAAATTTTTTTAAAATCTTGTATATGTAAAGAAAAAAGAGGTATGTTGCCTGTATATTTTCTCATAAGCAACTACATACCTCACATGTTAAATATTTTTAAAAGTGTTGGTAATTCACCTGGAGTAACTCTTGTTTTATGCGATGATTTATCGAATTACTTATTATAAATTGAAATCATCCCAGAGTTTTCAATATGCAAAGATAAGCAAATTCCGAATAGAGCGAATTAAATGGGGCACCTAATGCCCGTTATATTTGACTTGTGGGGGATTCGGGCTATTAGAAATTAACAACGACGTATCGATATTGAATAAGAAAGCTACAGCAAACATAGTATCGAATATCGATACAACAATGTTTCTTACATCACTAACTTCAAACGGTTGGCAACTCATGCCTCTGACAGCTCAAAAAGCGCTTTGTAATTCTGCTGAGTAGTAAAGAAAAGGAAAAACATATAGGCGGAAAAAAGTGTACGCCGCGTTTAAATTAACATTATTATATTTGTAAAATTGAACAAAGGACTCACAGAATGACGGGTGAAACGAAGTTGGAGAAAAAGCAGCCGCCCGCTGGCGATACCAAGGATGTCAAAGGCAAGGCCCCGGATGCTGGCAAAGCCAAAAAGGATGAGAAAGAACAGCCCGAGCTGTCCGATGAGGATCAGCAGCTGCAAGAGGAGCTGGAACTGCTGGTGCTGCGCCTGCAGGAGAAGGACAAGACTCTGTATCAGCCAGCGCTGGAAATGATGGCCAAGCTGATTCGTGCCTCGACCACGTCGATGACATCGGTCCCAAAGCCCCTGAAGTTCATGCGTCCCCACTACGAGACCATGAAGACCGTCTACAAGCACATGCCCGACGAGCGTACGCGTCAGCTGTGCGCCGACATCATCTCGGTGCTCTCGATGACAATGGGCAGCGGCAAGGATTGCCTGGCCTATCGCTTCCTTTGCGATCGCACCCAGACCATTGGCGATTGGGGTCACGAGTATGTGCGCCATTTGTCCGGCGAGATATCGGCGCACTATCACGACACCACGGGCGAGTTTCGTACACAGCTCATCCAGCTGGTCAAGCAAATAATACCGTACAATATGGAGCACAATGCGGAGGCGGATGCCTGCGATTTGCTCATCGAGATCGATCATCTGCATCTGCTGGCCGAGTATGTGGACGAGTCGGCCTATCCACGCGTCTGCCTCTATCTGCAGTCCTGCTATCCGTATGTGCCCGATCCGGACAACACGATCATATTGGAGACGGCGCTGCAGCTGGCTCGCAAATTTCAGCAGCATACGCAGGCCATGCGGCTGGCGCTGATGCTGAACGATATGGGCAAGATTGGCGATATATTCAAGGAGCCCAAGGAGCCGGCCATGCAAAAGCAGCTGGCCTTCATGCTGGCCCGCCAGCAGGTGTGCCTGGAGCTGGATGAATCCGTATCCGACTACGATGATCTCATGGAGATCATGTCCAATGCGAACCTGAACAAGCATTTCCTCAATTTGGCCCGTGAGCTGGACATTATGGAGCCAAAGACGCCCGAAGATATTTACAAGTCGCATTTGGATAACTCACGGTCCCGCTTCGCGTCCATCCAGGTGGACTCGGCCAAACAGAATTTGGCCGCCAGCTTTGTCAATGGCTTTGTGAACGCGGGCTTCGGTGTCGACAAGCTGCTCTCGGAGGATGGCAACAAGTGGCTCTATAAGAATAAGGAGCATGGCATGCTATCGGCCACCGCCTCCTTGGGCCTGATTCTGCTCTGGGACGTCGATGGCGGTCTGACCATGATTGACAAATATCTGTACTCCACCGACGACAACATCAAGTCGGGCGCTTTGCTGGCCTGCGGCATTGTCAACTGCGGCATACGCAACGAGGTGGATCCGGCACACGCTCTCCTCTCCGATTATATTGATAATCAGAATACGTGCATGCGGATTGGCGCCATTCTGGGCTTGGGCATCGCCTATGCCGGCTCCAATCGGGCCATTGTCATCGATACGCTGAAAACGATCTTTGGCAAGACGGGCGCCAGCGTTGAGATTCTGGGCATAACGGCCCTGTCGCTGGGTCTGATCAGCGTTGGTTCGTGCAATGTCGAGATAACGGAGATCTTGCTGCAGACCATCATGGGTCTGACCAAGTCGGATCTGAAGGATACCTACACGCGTTTCCTCTGGCTGGGCCTGGGCCTGCTCTATTTGGGGCGTCAGAAGTCGACGGAGGCCGTCATGATGACACTGGAGGTGCTGGAGGAGCCGTATCGCAGCATGGCCACCACCATGGTGGACATATGCGCCTATGCCGGCACTGGCAATGTGCTAAAGATTCAACAGCTGCTCCACATTTGCTCCGATCACTATGAGACCACCAGCGCCGATGAGGAGAAAGAGAAGAGCAAGAAGGACAAGAGCAAGGAGAAGGTAATTAGCCCATTTATAAGCATACACAGATAATCGTTAATCCCGCCTCACTTGCCAGGAGAAGGAGAAGGACAAGGAGAAGGAGAAAGAGAAGGAAAAGGAGCGCGAAAAAGATCTATCGGCCACACAATCGATCGCTGTGCTGGGCATTGCACTCATTGCCATGGGCGAGGACATCGGGGCCGAGATGGCGTACCGTTCGTTTGGCAATCTGTTGCGCTACTGCGAGCCGGCTATTAGGCGTGCCGTCCCGCTGGCTCTGGGCCTGATATCCGCCTCGAATCCGAAGCTGAACATACTGGACACGCTCAGCAAGTTCTCCCACGACAGCGACGCCGAAGTGGCGCACAATGCCATCTTCGCAATGGGCCTGGTCGGTGCTGGCACCAATAACGCTCGCCTCGCCTCGATGTTGCGCCAGCTGGCCCAGTATCATTCGAAGGATCCGAGCAATCTGTTCATGGTTCGCATTGCCCAGAGTCTGACCCATTTGGGCAAGGGCACGTTGTCGCTCAGTCCATATCACAGTGATCGCCAGCTAATGAATCCAATGGCTGTCGCCGGCTTGATGGCCACGTTGGTATCGCTGCTCGATGTCAAGAATCTAATTCTCAATCGTTCCCATTATCTGTTGTATACCCTAGTGCCGGCCATGCAGGCACGCATGCTGATCACATTCAACGAGGACCTCAATCAGCTGCAGGTGCCCGTTCGTGTTGGCATCGCCATCGATGTTGTCGGCCAGGCGGGCAAACCGAAGACAATTACCGGCTTTCAGACGCACACCACGCCCGTCCTGCTGGCCATTGGTGAGCGCGCCGAATTGGCCACCGATGAGTACATCTCGCTAACGCCCGTCATGGAAGGATTTGTCATACTGAAGAAGAATCCTAATTTTGTCAAATAGTATGCTTACGTATGTCGCCCATAAAACGAAAGAAAAAATCCCAAAATTTAACCTACCCCAAGCATATATTGGTCGTCACTTCATTGGCAATTAATTCAAATGTCATGCATTAATAAATAAAAATCTAAATATATAATTTACTTACATAAAATGCAGCTGTTATACAATTTTTTTCCTGTGCTCTGTTCACAAAGTGACAAAAAACATCGGCTTGACTTAAATTCAAGTTAGCTGTAAATAAATTCGTTGCAATTAAATTTACCCAGCGGATAAAGTCGTTGGCAACTTTGCCAGGCTGATGCAGTTGCCATGAACATGAGAGAACAACATTGATTAGAAGGGCATTTTAAGGATTTCGGTCACAATCTTAAGTCTCTTAATATTGATGGCATAATCCACATTATGCACGCAGTGTTTTATAATTTCCATGCCCAACAAATTTATGGAAAAGTCGTTTCAAATCGATTGTCATGCCATTTATGAATTGGAAAGAGACAAGGAACTTGGCAGTATGTGTTATATATATATATATATTAGTATATGACTGTATATTTTGTATAAATCAAAGTACTTGGGCTCTTAGGAAACTGAACATCGAGAATCCAGGTCCCTGTAGTCTTAGCCCAAGGCCATGGCAGCCAGTGCTATTTAATATTTAAATTTAGGGAGATGTGGATGTTTTGCGATTGACCCGCAGCCAAGATATATATAGTACGTCTTGTCGATTTGCCACGTCTCCCAATGGATCAATCTATTTGAAAACTGAAATTCATGCAGTTAGCCCCAGTCTTAAGGACATATATCGATTTAATCGATTTGCCGAGCCCCCAATGAGCGTAGCCAAAAAATCTTAACACATTATCTGACGCGGATATACAAGAGTATATATTCAAAATATCAAGTGTCTAGCTTCAATATCGTCGTTAAAAACTGTGTTCATACGAACGGGCAGCATATAATGTATAAGAATAAAGTAGAATCAATAGCCAAGATTATATAGAAATGATTTTTTATCTATAAAGTCTAACAACGACGAAGGTGTAAACGTCCTGTGGACAATATTTCTTGCCAAAACCTTGACAATCGCAATTAGCGACAGATAAATTATTAAAAGCCATTAAAATGTGGAACTTGGAGCTAATTACGTAATGCATATCTCTCGTTTAGATTAGATTATATCTAGAATTTATGCTTATTCTATATGCTCTTGAGTTTTACAAACTTGTCGAGTTTCAAACATTTCCAAAACCAGCTTTTATTAATTGTTGAAAAATGAAAAACAAAATAAGCCAAATTTGTATACATAATTGCATCCCTTTAGTTTCAAATATTATTATATTTGGGACGAATCAGCATTGTGACTGTTTTGAGGGATAGTTCACCTGCCCAGTGCATGCTCTGAGCATTCTTTGTTTCATAATTGATATATTTTCCGTTCAGATTGCTAATGAAGGATGAAGAATGTACATAAATATTATAAAGAGAACTCTGCAAATAAAATGGGAACTCACCAGCCATCGGATAGTTTGCTGTCATACCACCAGGCGCCGTGGTAAGCGACCGCGCTATTATCGAGCGCATTTAGATCGTTATCCTGATCGTATGTCGTGAATTTCGAATTGATGCTACCGGACATCTTGTCCGATGCACTGCCCAACGCTTGGCCCAAATTCAGCAATACGTACTTCTGGATCTCGCTGCCAATTTGGAAATGATTGTAGCGGGCGTAGTCGGTGGCGCCGTTAAATTGCTCCATCTGTATGTAGAGCTCATGCGGCTCACGGCTGAGCAGGCGGTATAGATTATCCAAGCCTATAAAGTGTTCGCCCTCCGGGGAGCCGAAGCCATTGCGATAATCAACCCAGCTGCGATAGAAATCGACGGCACCATTAAATCGCCGATGAATAACCATCCACCCGGGTCCGGCCGTATGTCCGTCGCAGAGCACACGCATATTCGGTCCGCCGGGCACAGCGATCCACTCGATCCGTGTGTTAATGCCAAACGGTATACAGCTGCTGGGCGGTGTCGCCGCAAAGGGGGGCGCTGCCCCAAACGGCGGTGCTGCCCCAAACGGCGGTGCTGCCCCAAACGGCGGCGCTGCCTCAAACGGCGGCGCTGCCACAAACGGCGTCATGTACGTTTGTGGCAACGCAGTTGGGCCCGGCTGGTATACAGAATGGCCCAGTTGAGCTTGACAGCTAAGGAGCTGTTGCCGCAAATAGCTGGGCTGTGCCGTGCCGGCGTCCATACTCTCGATCAGTTTCTTATAGACCGTGATGGTGTCCTCCAGTTCCTGGACCGAGGTCTGCGTCTGCGGCTGCTGCTGGGTGGTCTCCTTGCACTTGCTGTCGCACTTCAGCTTCAGCATATCGATCGTTTCCCTCAGCGACTTCACCAGATCGTCCTTGTAACGGTTCTCGGCCACCGACAACTTCAGTTTGACTATTTTCTCCTGCAGTGCGGCATTTAGCTTCCTAACGGTTTGCAACTCTGCAGCAATCGCCTCGACGCCCTTCGAAAATAGTGCATCAATTTCTTATATTTATTGCCAATTATTGGCTCAGTAATTACCTGCGCATTTGCCGCCTCCACAAGAAAGCCAATTGCGGCAAGTATTAGGCCAAAATGCATTTTTCCCCTTTTCACTAGAACGATCTACAACTTTTCGCTCAGAAAGCCGCCAGGAAATTGAATGTTCAACTTTTAACGCTGAGGCATCCGAGTTTCTTTAATGCGTTTAAGCTGTAACCGTTACCCTTATTTACGTATGTATATAATTTGATGCATTAAGAAATATTTATGTAATTGCCTGTTGTTGCCATTGCTTACTGGCCCTGACTTTTTTGGCTTTGCTGCGACGTTATTGTGATCATATATTGATATACTACATTTGTCCTTTATGCCCTAACTTACTTCCAAATTCGAGGAACATCTTTTTGAAATCAAAGGTTTATGATTTTATTCCATTTTATAAATCATCTACATCTCGAGCGATGAAAAATAACGGATTTGCTTCGGTTTTGTTTGGTTCCTGCTTCGTTCGGTCACACTCTCAAAGAGAGAGAGAGAGAGAGAGAGAGAGAGTAAGTGCAGCTTGTTCGTTCCTTCTACAGAGCAGACAAAAATGCTTCGCCGAGCACGTTTTAAGAGAGCGCAACGTTTAAATATCGTTTTTTATTTATTTACATTGCGTTGATTAAATCCATATAAAGTGATTTGGAGTTTGGAGGCTTAATAAATACCGAAATTTGTAATTAGATCAAAACTACTTTAAAAACAAAAAAGCTAAATATGTATGTTATATACTGGCACATTTTTCAGATACATATGTGCATTAATAATAAGCATATATGTCATCGTTGCATCGTTATACTAATTTAAGACCAAAATTATTATTTTCATACAAACGCGCCGCGCGCTCATAAAAGGCCGACATTGTGACGTCACAATTTGAAGAGCTCAGAATTCTTTGCATAACCTGCGACTCTCCTAATCGTGGGCGGCAGTTACCAGCCATTTTTCTATCTCTGTTGACACGTTATTATTTATTTATTATAACGCCAGGGTAAATAAATAAAATCAATAAAACGTTTAGACACTTGCATAGGTAGGTAGTTAGAAATGTATAATACAATTTTCTTCGGCTCCCAACGCATTTACAAAAATGATTAAGCGTATTCACCAACAATCAATATTTAAAATCCAAAATCTTAAAGACGACGTGGCAAATGCTTTAATTAGTTTACAAAATTAGTCAAGCAAAAAGCGAATCTGTCTTGGAAAAAAGGGTATTTTTCTTTGTTCAAGGTGTCCCTATATTATGTTATTTGTTATTTGATTAGAAGCAATATTTTTTACTTGGCGAGGAACGAAAAATGATAATACCTATTTGAAGCTTGAATAAACCGGAATAATTGGGTCTGATGTTAGCCTGTTACATTGGATTGGGTACCAGAATAAATATAGCTTGGCTTTTATTAACATATTTTATGTTTTTATACAAGAGGTAATTTTTCTACTAATTATTCCTATAGAAGATATATATTTTATAGTAATCAGATGTTAATAAGCTTTTGCGTATATTTAATAATAAAGCTCGTACTTGCTAATTAAACATTTTGCTCAAAATATTTCGAAAAACAAAAACGTTTTTTAAACATGGAAACATTTTTCAACTAAACTAATGGTTTCTATTGCAGCTGTATAATATGTATATTGGTCCGATCTATAAAAAAATATAAAGATATGCAAAGTTTCCGCAGCATAGACAGACAGATCAAGTATATATATAAACCATATAGGGGTGAGAAAAGTCTTGTTTAAACAATTTGTGACATAATTAAAATGTGTTTTAAACGAAAATCAATATTTAAGATTGCACAAGTCAAAATTGTTTACTAATCCTTGATGTCGCCTGCACTTGGGTGCTTCCCACATGCAGCGGCTATATGTTACAGCATATTCATAATTGTAATTGTATAGTATATGTATTTATGTTTATTAATGCATTTTTTGCACTGAAACGTTCGACAGTTGTCACTTGTGATTTCGGGTCGCCGCCATTAGAATCATAAAAACAATCACATGATAAACTTAACGACAATTCGTGCAGAGCCGCAAGCAACGCACAGACGTTCATGTCCCGTCCCGGTTGGCCTTAAGCACTTGACATCGCTGGCGGTGCTGCTCCAGCTGCTGGTGGCGGCGGTTGCGTCTGTTCAGTGCTGTGCGCTGGCGCTGCTCCGGCTGCTGCTGCCGGCGGCAGCTGCGGTGTGAACACATGCGCCATCTGCGGCGGCAGCGGTGTTGGCTGCGTGGGGAACAGACCGCCCATTGATGGCTGCACCTGCGGATATGTGGGCACCGTCTGGGCGGCAGCGCCGGCGGCCGGATACGAGAGGCTCGCCGGTGCGGACATGTAGATCTGCTGTTGTTGCTGCGGCAGTGCGGCCATCGAGAACATGGGCACCGCGGGCGGTGGCAGCGTGGCGGCCGTCGCCTGTGGAAAGGGCAATTGGGCGGCGGGTATGCCGCCAACAGTCACGTTCACATTCTGCTCTTGCTGATTGGGATCGAAAACGCCCGGTATATAGATGTTCGCTGGCGGTGGAACGGACTGACCCGGTGCTGGAACTTCAACGGCGGGCGCTGCTATTTGGGGCGCAGCAATGCTGTCCAGAGGGGCGGCCGCCTGGGGCTCAGTGATCGCAGCTTGGGTCTCGAGTGCTGCGGTTAACGCATCCGCAGCATCGTCCGGATTGAAATAGGTCTTGAATATGCTCTGTGCTGGCGGCTCGACAGCTGGTGGCCGTATCTCGGCATTTGTCGAGCCAAACGTATTGGCCAGTGGCGGTATATAAGGCAACGTTGGTGCAACAACGGCACTGGCCGCTGCGGCCGTCATCACGGGCGTCGCAACCGGCTGAACCGGGCCCACGGCTGGCGCCGTCGCCCCCGCCCCCGCCGCCGCTCCCGACGCGCCCGTTGAGGGGGCCGGCGACGATGGTGCTGGCTGCACTGGTATGCGATGCAGATAGCCATAGCCAATGCCACAGCCAAGTGCGCCCTCGCCACCCCAGGCGGTGTTGGGCTTAATGGTCACCTCCCTGCAAGCATCGTCGTCCAGATTGTACACGTACATCTTGAGCGGCTGTTGTTCGTGCGTTTCGATCAGCGTGAAGAGATCATCGTTCTCGTGCCGTATGGCATCGGCGCCAATCACATAGTCGCTGTAGGCGCGCAGGCCGGCCAGCTCGGCGGGCGAATTCGGATGCACCTCCAGTATGTGCCAGACGCTCTCGTTGGCACCCTCAAACGAACAGAAGCGTATGCTGACGCCCAACAGACCCTGGCCGCCCCAGCTGTTGCTGGGCGTCAACGTTAGCTCGCGGACAGTCTGTGTTTTGCTCGAATAGACGGTGATGCGGACGGGCTTATCGACGTTCTGGCGCAGCAGCTCCTTCAGCATGTCGTTGTCCTGGTCGAGACGAGTGCCCGCGATGGCGACGATAAAGTCAAAGAATGCCTCCAGGCCGGCCTTTTGGCCGGGCGAGTTGTCTTGCACCTTGAGTACGTGGTAGCCTATTGTTGTCAATAAAAATTGTGTTTATTTTATTTACATATACGTCAGTGTGTGCGTGTGTGCATATGATTGGTTCTCGGTTATTCAGCACTAATTGACGTGGTTGTGTGTACATTACCTTCGGTGCCACCGCCGGGCACATGAACGCTGTGACTGGAGCCCATTTCGTTCGATCCCTTGAAGCAACAAATGTGTTAATGACTTAATTTGCTGACTATACTGATTTTATTGTTTAATTTTGATGCGGCACTAAAAGAGAGTTCTGTTCTTCGTGGCAATTTTTGTGGTACGAGTTTCAGTGTTTTAAATGCTCTCGGTCAGTGCGTCTCGCTCGCACAAGAGCCAGGGATGACAGAACAAATTTGATTGCTATCGATATTTGTTGTACTGTTGCTAACATTCTGTTAAATGTGAATGTTAAGTTAACATAGGAACGAATTAGTAATAAACTGAGAATGGTTTTTACTATTTCAGAACGCCGAACCTTTAATGCCCTTGCAAACATATGTCAGATGAAGATTATAAGATTTCAACTGGGTTCAAGTACATTTATTTGATTTCAAGTCAATGCGGCTGTCTCTAAAGAATGACAAAATGTAATAAATAATAATTTAAGCAGAGTGGTTTCACTTCATGGCTGCCGCGACCTGCCATTGTTGCTGGTACTTGGCAACAGCTTCGCGATGTTTCAGCATATCCTTTTCCCTGCAATAAACACAATAAATATTTACAATTGACAACAGGTGCTGAACCGCTAACATACATGCTTTCCAGCGTAGCAGTGGAACTCTTCAATTCCTTCGTAATGTACTCGATGCGTTTGCCAACATTTTGACGTGAATCCTCCAGCTCTTGTTTCACCAGCACTGGACCAAATAGCTTATACACTTTGTTGTCCGGCCCAAGCAAGACTAGCTCATCCAGCACACACTTATTCTCATTCAGCTGACTCTCCAGCATTGCCCGCTGTTTAACAACCTTAACACAAGCTGTCAAATGGAAAAAGTTCATGTTTATTTTCGATGCAGTTATTCATTTATTTTGCTTACATTTTTGTAGATTTTGGTATGCCTCAACCTCTGTTTGCATTTTTTTATACAGCGCTGCACTGTTTTTATCCATTTTGTTTATTTTCTACGTGGTACTATATTAGAATTATGAATGTTTAAAAACAGTTGCCGGCTTGTGCCTGTAAAAATAATTCAACAAAATTAACCAAAGCGATAGCTGACAGAGTTATGTGTGTGTGTGTATGTGGGTACAAGATATCGCTACATGCTGGCAAATTGTTGCCAATGGTTCAATATTTAGTATATTTTCACAACGTCACTCGCAGATTTCTTTCCTATTAAAACTTACCTGATTTTTGCAATTCTTTAATATAATCTTGCAAAATAAGGATTACTCAGAGCTGCAAACGAACTGTGCACGCTTTTGTGTTAAAATTTGGCGTTGCCACATGTCGCGTGCAACACTTGAAAAACAGCTGACAATAAATTGAGTGTTAAATGTGTATCTAGGCAATGTGAACTAACTTTTGCGATTTCTCAATATAAATAAGTATGTCATACATCAAATAAAATAACATACGCTAAAATAATAAATAATAAAAATAAATATAAAAAACTAACATAAAGTTTTTGCAGTTACAGTGTTGTTAAACGCCGCAAGGGTGTGTTTATGCATACGTGAAATGAGCACGGTACGATTTAGCTCCTTTGGTTAATGAAAGAACACTTAGATCTCAATATTCAATGGTCGTAAACGAACTGAACACAACATTACCGATCAGCTGAGACGTTAATATGTAAGTCAAGCCTTATTATGTTAATAGTGATGGCCTTTAACATTTTTATGAATACACATCATGCAGTCGCATCGTGACACGACGCCCATAATAACACCAAAAACGCTGCAACAAAGCATACGGTTTCGCGCCGAAAAAGAAAACGGCAAAAACACGGAGTGAATTAATTAAAAAAAAAAAGAAAACAAAAGAAACAAACTAAAGTTGTTGCACTACTCAAGCGTAACAATGTTTTAAGTAACAAATGCATCGATTGTTTGTTTGCTGAAAGTGCAACAACGCTACGGGGCAGACGGCTGAAGTGTGTGTGTGTGTGTGTGTGTGTGCGTGCGTGTGTTCGTGTGTGTGTGTGTGAGTGTATGTGTGTGTAAGCAAGCGGCGCGTTTGTGAAACGGCTGTGGTGAGCACCTCCCCCCGCCCAGCATTTGTCTGAAAAACACAATGGCACCCACAAAAAAACGTGAAAAGGACAATGCCGATGGGGCTGGTGTTGCGGCCAACAACATAAACGGGCTGAACAATGGAAGCGGCCATGGTGCAGATGCCGCTACAAACGAAGCGTTGGCAGCGCCAGCGACTGCGACGGCAGCAGCATCAGCAGCAGCTGCTGCTGCATCGGCATTATCAACAGCATTAAACCACGACTCCCACGGTAAACTGAACGGACACCAACAAGAGCAGGAACTCTTTTTACAAGCATTCGAAAGTATGTTTTGCTTGAGAACAGCAATGTCCACTGAAACTAATCAATAAAACGTTTACAGAACCCACGCAAATCTATCGCTACCTACGCAATCGCCATGAAACAAACGTAAGCTTATCAATTGACTATTTTTTCAGGCATATTAATGTTAACTGAATCATGTGCATATTGCAGCCCATATTCCTAAATCGTACGCTTAGCTATATGAAGGAGCGCATGTCGCGGAACAACAAGAAACGCGCTAATTTTAAGATCGACTCCATACTGGACACAATTACCCAAAAGTCTGAGGCTGTAACGCAAAACTACCTGCACGTCATCTATGATTCGTTGCATGAGAAGCTTAAACCCCAGGACACTGATGAGCTGCTGCGCCAGGGGCAGGGTCAGGGGCAGGGTCAGGGGCAGGAGCAGCTGCTCTGCCAGGCTGGCGAAAGAGTCTGCGTGGAGACAACACTGTATAAGATAACGCGCAGCAAGCGCAAGGATAGCACACTGGACTTTCAGGAGCTGCTTAGCAAGAGCTCTCAAATCGTTTACAATCCCAAGGAGGGCATCAACGAGCATGCCACCATCAGCATACCGCTGCAGACAATGCGACCCATGGGCGATCAGCATACGCTCTACAAACTGCTCTTTCGCATCAAGATGCAGCCGCAGACGTGCAATGATGAGAACTCAGGTAACATAGGTCTTTGTATGCCGTAAGCCCATTGAAAAATGGATTTAAAGTTTTGTGCAAATGGATGACTCCGAGCTGAAAGCATATATATTATAGATTAGGAACCATAGTCGAGTCGTTCTGGCGTCGACCTCGGAAACTATACCAGCCGGAGAAAAGGTTTTCGAATATAGGCACATATCAGGTTTATTTCAAATAATCTTTTTTGTATTTTTTTTTATTATTATTCGTGAGGGAGCCTCACAACAAAGATTGTAGGGACCGCAGGGCGGTCTTTTGTGCCATGGGGAGCCCTTCTGAGGGAGATCAAATCACTTGTCGAGTAATTTCTGATTTGTGCTGGAGTAACAAATTATCTGCAAACAATTGCTAAAATTGATGCAAATTTAAAACAACCCACGCTTTTTGCAGCCAATTGCATAGATTGTGAGAGCTAGAGGCAGCGAATTTGGTTCACATAAAAACCACACATGAAGAAGTGAAAGAGTATATTGGATTTCTGCACTGTTCGTATTGCTGTGCAAATTTTTGTTGCTATTAAAGGTAGAAACTTAACAATTTGAATAGAATCGATATATCTTCCTCAGTTTTAAAGCTAGATAGCGTGGCAATTGACTACATCAATATATGTTTTGGGAGCACAATTTTAGAGCAAGTCATTACCTTCTCTAAATATTGAGCCGAAAATATGCGGCCACGCCCATTTCTGCCCCTACAAATTACATAAAATCGGTATTTTGGCAAGAAAAACAATAATATTTAAGACTGTTTTAAGCTGATAATGCTAAAGAGTTACTTCAGCTCTTAGCAAATGCTTAAATAATGGAATTTGAAATATTTATGTATATATTTTTCGAAACAGCAACACCGCCGAACAAGCGAGCACGCAGCAACGAGAAGATGTACGGATCAGAGTTGATACTGTACGAGAAGTCGAGCGGCTTCATCACCGAGGGCGAATACGAGGCAATACTGCAGCCATTGAATTCGTCCAGCATTAAATCGTTCTCACCAAAGAAGTGCACCTGGGAGACCATGCCCGACAGTTACATTCCACTTTCGCTGACCTACGATGTGTACCAGCAGAGTCCCATGCTCAAATTCCATTTGACTTTGTCCAATGAACAGTTGCCCGATGTTATCGCAGCGCCCGAGATGCAGCGTTATGTGCAGCATTTGGACGTTGAGACGGAGCTCAGTCACATCAACATCAACAATAATAATAATAATAACAACAACAATAATAACAATAATAATAACAACAACAACTGCGGCAGCCTCAAGAATGGGACCATTTGCAAAGCGACACCGGAGCACATACAAATCGTGTACAACTTCATGTACAGCAACAACACACGTCAACAGACGGAGTACACACAGGAGCTGAACTGTCCGTGGTGTGGATTAGACTGCCTGCGCTTGTATGCGCTGCTCAAGCATCTCAAGCTGTGCCACGCCCGGTTCAACTTCACGTACCAGCCAGCGGGCAGCGGCGCACGCATCGATGTGACCATCAATGATACCTACGATGGTTCCTATGCCGGTTCGCCGTACGATCTGGCCGGTCCGTCGGGCTCGTCGTTTGCGCGCACCTGTGGCCCGGTCAGGCGCACCTCGGTCACCAGCCTGATGGTTTGTCGCCCCAGGCGCCAGAAGACCTGTTTGGATGAATTCCTCGAGCTGGATGAGGATGATATCAGCAACCAGCGCTCGTACATAACCGGACATAATAGGTGAGCCCGAGAGCTGACTTATTTCTAGAGTTGTTTAAATATTGATTTGCTTAGATTGTACCATCACACGGAGACCTGCCTGCCGGTGCATCCCAAGGAGCTGGACATTGACTCGGAGGGTGAGAGCGATCCGCTTTGGCTGCGCCAAAAGACCATACAAATGATCGATGAGTTCTCCGATGTCAACGAGGGCGAGAAGGAGCTAATGAAGCTTTGGAACCTGCACGTGATGCGCCATGGCTTCGTGGGCGACTGCCAGCTGCCGTTGGCCTGCGAAATGTTCCTGGACGCGAAAGGACACGAGATTGTGCGCAAGAATCTCTATCGCAACTTCATACTGCACATGTGCTCGCTGTTCGACTACGGCCTCATTGCGGCCGAGACGGTGTACAAGACGGTGCAGAAGCTGCAGGGCTTGCTCAGTAAATACGCTGCCGGGCAGGAGCTAATGCAGCGTCAGCGCGAGGCACAGCTCAAGTACTGGCTGGATGTGGGCATGCACAAGAAGCAGGACGAACTGAAGCACAAGTCGCCGCAGAAGCCAGCGCCCAGCTCCAACGATACGGCAACTACCTCATCGGGCAGCGCAGCCAGCGCCATGCAGCCCCCCAAGCGCATGCCGGCCAATCTGAAACGGTCCAATGCCGCCGCCGCCGCCGCAGCCGCTGCGGCTGCAGCAGCAGCGCTTGATGCCCAGGACGGTGCAGCTGGCAACGGCGGCAACAGTAAGAATGTGGCCAAGAAGAGTGCCGACCAACCGATTACCGCCAATTTGGCCAATACACGCGAGCGCCGTTCGGACCAGGGCCAGAAGCGCAGCGCCAATGGCGGACGCCTAAGTGCGCCCGAAAGTAGAACTCCCAACTCCGTGTCCAAGCGCAAACTGAGCGCCAAAGGTAAGTGTTAAAGGCCACCAATGGCCGAAACGAATTTCAGCCATCTTAACATTCATTAACCATCTAAATCGTAACATTTTGCTTCATCATTATCATGCAACATCTAAATTTGAATGCCGGGAGTACAAATACTAAAGTTCGTTACGTCTGCAAAAATAATTATGGGATAGACACAACATAGAATGAAAGTTGAAAATTTGGATTCACAAATTGCAATTTGAAACACTTTTCTTTGAGATTGAATAAGTTCAAGTGTATCGTATATTTTCGATATGAATCTATATAAAGTCATTTAACTTCACTTTCTGGTCGTCTAAATTGCTTAAATCCTTGATTAAATCTTTTAAAAATATATATGCATATATATCATGGCTGCAGACCCAAAAAAAGAAGAAGACAAATCGGTTGTTCAGTTCAGTCTGCCTTTAGGTTCGTTTAGTGAACCTGGTTTTCCACATCAATAAACCCAAGTCTTAGATCGAATCTCGATTCGTATTTATAGGAAATTATTTGCTGCTCTTTTTGTTACTTATTTTGAAGTAAGAGACAGCATATCCTCTAGCTCATTCTAATTTATGCAGCTTTTGCAGCAATATAGCCACATTTTGGTAGTCGGTACTTTTCGTTTTTATGAAGATAGGTAAACCAATTTAAAAGCAATAATTCGGGTGTGGGTGATTTTTGATTTTAAAAAATATATAGCTTACAATCGGTTTGTAGCCTTGATATATATACTGATTGACATATAAAATAGATACATATTTTTTTTATAAAACTGAATATTTATTAAAAAGCCCGCCGCAACGAATTTCGCCCATTCACGCACACTTGTACATAATCCTATACTCACATCATAAGGATCACTGCGCCATCGTCATGTCCATGAGAAGTTATCATTGATAACGCACTGAAAAGCCAACAAAAAAAAAAAAAGTAAAAAAAAGAAGCAAAATACCAAAGCATTTATTCAAAATTTGTATCAAAATTATTATGATGGCAAATTGCCCATGTTTTTTTTTTCTCTCTTTCTCTTTGTTTACCACCCTTTGTTTGTTTTGGATTTACATTTATTGTGCTATGTACTTTGGCTAACAGCAGAAATGGCTGATGTGGAGCAGTTGGAAGCAATGGCCGCTGTGGAAGTGCCTCAAGTTTTTGCTGCTGGCAATAACAGTGGCAATGGCAATGGCAATGGCAATGCCAATGAGAATGACAATGGGAGTGGTGTTAATGATGTTGAAGATGCAGCAGTTAATCATGTTAATGATGATGATGTTGATGATGTAACTGGGAGTTGTACTGTCCCCGTTAATGATAATTAAGTTAGCAAATGTATTCTGCATTTAACATATGCATTCATCTCACCAACTCTTTTACACACACACACACACACACACAAACACACTCTCTCTTTACACACACACACATACATAGATACTGCTGTGATCAGCAAAAGGCAGCGTTATAGCGACGGCAGCGCCAGCGTCGGCGTTGGAATGGGCGCCGGCGGCAACGGATCATCGACGCGCAACAGAAGCAATAATCATACACTGCCAGCGAACAGCAACAACAACAGCAACAATAACAAGCGACGTCGCTCCGCAGTCGAGCGGAGTAGAACAAACAGCACTGCCGGCAGCAGCAGCGCAGCGCCGTCGCACGGTTTGCGCACACGTCTGTCGATGCCTGTGACCAAGTACGAGAGGCGCTGACGCAAGCGGCGCTGCTGCTGTTGCTGCTGCAATTGAAATAAAAAAAAATAAAAAAAAAAACAGACGACGAAAGAGGATTCAAAAAAGAAAAGGTGGAAGCCGTGGACAATGGCGTTCCGTTAGATTTTGTGGTTTGGTTTTGATAGGTTTATGTTGAAATTCTATTCGATTTTTGAGATCCCATTCAGCAGTCTTTTAAAAAAATTACGATTTTTTTTATTTTTTTTTTATATTAATATTACTATTCTTTTGTTATATAAATTGTATGGACATTTGTAAAGTCTTCAAAATCGCATAACCTCATTTCAGATACTAATAATAAAAGTAAAGAAAAACAAAAATATATATTATTTTAAATTTGAAGTTCTAAATATATACTATATATTAAATGCCACAACATATACTACTTTAATGCAAGTTACTTAACAATTGCTACATGCAACCCATACCATTTAAGCCATTTTAAAAACTACGTCTGATTCTATTTTAAAACCATGTAAATTGCAAAATAAAAACTGTGTATGCAATTCTATTGAACGCTATATAAATTCAATATTTATAAAAAAGAAACATATTGAAATTAGCGCCGAAAACATGTATTAATTTGTTAACATTATAAAATCCAAAACATCAATTATTTAACCGTTGTACACAGTTTAGGAACCGACTAAACAAAAATCAATTTAAGGATCGCTGAATAAAATGTTGCATAAATATTTTTATCGTGCATTAAAACTTGTTTCGATTTGAGTCATGCATACGAAGAAAGCTTAAGAGCCGTTTTCATATTTAATGTCTTTTTGGTTTATTTAACTTATGCAACAAACGTTGTCGAATCGGTTAAGTAGCGGGTCCAGTCACATTAAAGCGTCCTGCTATAAATTCGCTTTAATACGATTATTAGTTCTTAGTTTGGCCTTTGTTTTACCAGCGAGCAGTTGAGTTAAATAAAAATACGAAAATGTATTTAGTTGTTTTGGGCCTTCTTATGGTCATAACTAACGTATCATCCGGAAAATTGGTAAGTTGAAAACAAATCTATCAGCGATCGCTCCAACTAAGCCAATTATACAGAGTGTAGGGGAAGTGGAGCAGCGGAAAAAGCACAATGATTGGGAAAACGATCAGTTAAAACGACAAGTGATCGCACTTCAAGTCCAGGTAGCGGAAAATAAATACAAGGACGAACTCGTTAAGTCCCTAAGGCAAACAGTCGAATTGCAAAAGGAAAAGTGCGAAGCCAGCGGCTCCGAATCTGTGCTTAGCTTGAAAGTAACCATCAAAGATTTACAGAATCAGGTCAACACATATAAGAAACAGCTTGACGATATTCAAGCCCAGCTACCAGTGCAAAAGGAAAAGAATATTAAAGATCTGCAGGAATGTCGAGGCCAACTGTACTTGTTCCAGAGATTGCTTAATGATCATGGAACCCATGGCGCGTCGCCGACGCAAAGTCCAGCCGGTAATTTCGGCGCAACCAGCTGTTCTGCATATGGCGACGTTTCGGACATCCGGCAAATTTACCTGCCCGGCTCGTCGCCCTTTTCCGTGCTGTGCGATAGCAAAACGGCGGGACCTGGCTGGATAATGATTCAACGCCGTATGGATGGTTCAGAAGATTTTTATAGGAATTGGGCTGATTACCGCAATGGATTTGGCAACCCACAAGGCGAATTTTTTATCGGTTTGGACAAGCTCCACCTGATTACGAATTACAAGCCCTGTGAGCTCTATATTCACTTGGAGAAATTCACCGGAGAAATTACTTACGCACGCTATGATCATTTTATCGTTGGCAACGAAAATTTGAAGTTCCAACTGTTGGGACTGGGCGGGATTACGGGTTCTGCTGGCGACTTTATGAGAAATGAAGAGCTCAAGAAATTCACTACCTATGATAATGATAATGATGAGTGGGAACAAGGCAATGCAGCCGAAAAATATCATGGTGGCTGGTGGTATACTCAATATGTTGGCGCGTAAGTAATACACATACATATACCAAAGTCAAGTCCAACCGAGAACGAAAATGTACACGTACCTTTGTTATTTTTCAGTAATCTTAACGGCAGATACATTTTTGGCAATATACAGGATAGGCAAGGATTGCATTGGGAAGATTTAACAACCCATAAAACCGTCGTCATGCTTATCCGTCACAAATATTAACGGGGGAAGCCCGATAAGTTTAATAAATGTGTCCCTTAAGTCGTTATAAAATCGTGCGACCTAAATTAACGAAAAAAGGCGGAAGTGTTGCAGTTAAATAATTCTTATACTTATTTTATTTTGTCTATTGTGTGCTTATACAATACATGTCAACAATTTCTATCTTTTAGCAAATATTATGCTTAAACTCAAAGTGCTCAATAGGATCCGCGCCCATATTGTGCTGTCTTTCCTCGTGAAATTGCAGCAAAGTTCGTTGCAGACGACATCGTAAGATTTGTGCATCTTCTTCGCACAACGAACGCAGTTCACTCAGTAAAAATGCCGTCAAAGCCTGGTCTCTATCGGCGTAATGGCAAAGTGTTGGATCGCAATTGGGCATGGGCACTTCCGCTTGTTGGGATGTTCCGCGGCCCGAGGCGTCTGATGCACTATCTGTGCTATCCTCAATCGAGCTCTCGCATATGGATGGTATGGAATTTGTTTTAGGAGCAGACGCCTGCGCCGATTTACTTGAGAGGAAGGAGAGTGCTTGGAAAAATCTCCAAGGTGTCTTTGTATTTCGTTGATTTCTACGATATTGCCTGCGGAGATTTGACCACTTTGCGTGTACTTCAGAGTCATCGTATTGACCACCAAATTTGCTGGTTACTCGTAACCAGGCGGCTTTTCTAACATGTTTATTGGAGCTGTTTGCGTGAGCCAACTTCCAAATGCACACTTCCTTTTTTACCAAACCTATTAGTTTAAAAATATCCACATTACTCCAAGATGATTTTACTTTTGGACGTTCTCGTTTTAAACAAGATTTGTTTTCGTTTAGACTTCCGTCATCACCATCATCATCGACTTCGTTTTCAAAGTCGTTATCATATTCGGCTTCCATCTAAAATTTGAAAATACATTTTTAATAAAATACGAAAAACTAAACTAATCTGTATTTATACTTCAAGACAAATTATCTGCAGCACAAACTGCAGTGGCTGGGCAAACGTACAAGTTCGATAAATCGATTTATAAATATCGATATAATTATTGTACTACTAAAATACAGAGCAACGCTGTTAAATTTTGAATAGCTAACCGAAAACGAATGTGGTACTACAAAAATGTGACACTCAGGCGTAAAAACAAATATGGCAAAATACGATGTGAGGCGCTGTAAACTGCCGAAAATGTAGTAAACAATGTAATTTCGTCTGCCATTTTAAATACTATATATAGACAAGTTGAAGAGGAAGAAAAAAACAAAAATGGAAAGCGTCGAGTTTGGGTACAACTTGGTGCTACTCTGTTTCGAAGAAATTCAATTTCCAAGTAATGCGAAAGTTAGCCGTGAGAATTTAGAACATTTTTTGGTAACATTTAAAATATCAATTTTTTTTTGTTAATATAAATTTATAAGAATTTTTTGAAACTAAACTACTTAAAAAATATATCCGCTTATATCCTGCTTGAAATTATTATCCAACAAGTTTTTCCATGGGGAATCCCATCTGACTTTCGTCCTGTAATCGGTAAGCGTTTTATCCCACAACACGGACTCCGATTTCACCGCCTGAATCAGTTGTTGCACTTGCTCTTCCGTCCAAGCAACCTCGATTTGAAGTGGCTTTCGCCACGTTTGATATTGCCTTCCATTTTTAAATTAAAATATAATTCGATCAAGTAAACAAATTGACATATGTATATATGACTTACAAAGTGTCATATCGCACTCGCACACTGATCACTGCCATATCTATTGTAAATTGCCGTATCGCACAAGTCCGTCAGATTATTTTAACATCACCATAAAAAGTTGAAAACAGGAATTCTGTATTTATTGATTTTTATTCAAAAATAAATTTTTTTTTTTAACAAACCAATTTAATTAGTCGCACCCAGTAAAATTTATTTGCTGTAAAAAAAATGTATATTTATTAAATAAAGTTCAAATATACCGTAGTTTGAAATTGCGCTTTGTTTAAGCCAAGCCGTGAGAATAATTAAAAAATAAACTGCAAAATCGTAACTTATAAATAAATGCTTTACACAAAATCATAATGGTACAATTGTGGGCTAATAATAAGGGAAATTTAAGCAGATAGATAATTTTGCTATATAGTACAAAACAACAGTGAAAGCCATTTAATAATTAATCTTGCAAGCACCTCATCTGAAAATACTTCTCATCGATGAAGCGGCAAAATGACACCAAGTTATTAAATTTTTGCACGGTCTGCGCCAGCGCCATGTTCGGGAGCCTGGTTGTCAATATGGTGAACAGGTGGCCAAAAGCAATGGCATCCAATTCACAGGGCTGGTCACCAAAGAAGAACGGTGTGTCTGGCGATTCCTTGAGCTTATACTCAAGCGTTTCACAGCATTTGGCCACCTTGTCGATGACATGCTCTATGTCCAAATCGTGCCACTGATAGACCTTTAGCTGCCGGAGTGCATTGCGGCGTTTGCTGTAGTTTTGCATTAGGTTCAAAGGCCAAGGGTAGACGGCGCCGTTGCGAGGTGCGGTTACCTCTTTGTAGACACGCTCGTTTTTAAAGCTAACATACAGCTCGGCCATGGTGAAGATGTTCTCCACCAGCGACACATATGTTCGCATATCAGCCTTCTCATCCTCATCCTGCCAGCTGCCAATTGACATGTCCTTTTGCTCCACAAAATTCACAATTGGTTCGAATTCGGCAAAAATGAAGGCGCCCGCACGTATAAACGGCAATTTTGTCATCCGGCCGCCGGGTGACATGTGCTCGGCATTTGCGCAGGAGCGTATTCCAAAAGGTAAATTACACATCTTTAAATATGCCTTGACGGCAAGGCAACTGGCATTCTCCGGCAATAAAATTTGTTCCGCCTCAAAAGGCTGACGGGGAAAGAACGAAAACACATTTAGATCGGATGTGACAATTGTATTGCTTCTGGGTGTTTCCCACCTGGTAGAGTGTAGCATCTTCGGGCCAAGGCTCCTCGGCCAGAGTGTCAGCAGTGTGAAGTTGATTTAAATATTGTGAACTCCGCATTTTGACTTTCGTTAATGTTAAGCCTTTTATGCGGCGATGAAGTAATAAGCAGCTGTTCTGCAGTATATTTAACAACACTGGCGGTTATTTTCGATTTTTATTTATTTCTGATTTTTTCAACATCTTACATATTATTTAAGCTCTTTATACATAACAACTTACCGATAATTTCTTAAAATGTAGTTGTTTTTCAAATTGTTCTTGTAAATATTGTAATTGTGTAATTTACATAATTTTTGCTCAACAAGTGACTTGAAGAACTGATATTTATTTTGTGACTTAAAATACTCGTAAAAGCAGTGCTTCGATACTTTTGGATAAATATCGGTTACACTTATAAATCCCTCATCTCTAATAAATTGTCACAGCTTGCACCGTTTGCTGCGCGTTTTTTGTTGTTTTTGCTTGTTTATATTAAAGTATTAAAAATTATTTGTATTAAGAAAAATCGTGGAAAAACTTTATATTTTTGCGTAATAAACATTCATAACTCATTTTTGGAAAATAGAAAGGTAAGTTCCCACACGGCATGCATGAGTGTGTGTATATACAAGCACATATGTACATATGTGTACGTATCTGCTCGTATTGTACAAAAGTAGAATATAAAGCAAATTTAAGTTAAAAATTCGAGCCATTTGCTTATCTGCTACAAGGAGGTGTGCCACTCCCGAAAAATTAGCTGGCCAACGAGCGGAGAGCGCTATTTATGCCGGCCTTAATGCGTGTGTGTGTGTGTGCGGATGCGTGTTTGTGTAAGTGTGTGTGATTCATGCGTCTGGCTCTTGCCGCTGCGTGCCGTGCATTTTTTTATCAGGCTGCCTAAGCAGCGTCATCGACGCGTTCATTTCCTTGAACAATAATTCCCCCGGTCAAATTCACTCGCAGTGTGACGGGGGGTCGTCTAAGTTTTTTTTTTTTTTTTTTTTCTTTTCGTATTTGCCCCCCATGTTCTTGTGGCTCTCTTTCTTGTTTCGATTTGGCGTTTGAAATATTTTTCTTTTGATCATTTGGTTGTTTCCAAATGTTCGTATTTTCGTTTGCCTTCTTTTGGCCTGTTTATTTTGCATTCACACTTAATTAATTTTCGTTTTGTAATTCAATTGAAATACAATGCCAAACTGGAATTTGTGTTGCTAAAAACACAAAATATATATTGTTCTCAGAAATCGTATTTTTTTATTGAGTTTTTTTTTTTTTTGTTTTGTATTGAGTAAAATATGTATACTGGAAATCTCAAGCAAAAGAGTATACAAAACTGTATAAAAATACAATTTTATTATCGCGTTTGTCGCTGACCATGCGTCACAAAAACAATTACAGTCAGACAGTAAGTCAACAACTATATTTAAATTAGAACATTATACATTTGAGCTAACCATTTAAGTCGAAACTGGAAAATATTGTAATGGAAATTGGACAAAATTATCGTTTCACACAAATGGAAATGGGCATTAAACCAGCGACGTGTATTTAGATAATGAAAAAAAAAAAAAAAAAAAAAAAAAAACGAAGCCAACAACAAACTCCGATAATATACAATAGAAAAAATAATAATAAAAATATGTATGTAAGTGCGTATGGGTTGCGATAGTAGGCAACCCGTTCTGGCCAATATTATTCAATGCCGGCCCGACCCGCCTCATCCCTGCGCCATGTTTCTGCCTTATCTGTCCATGCGGGTCCGTATTTGGCTGCGCCTTTGTATATGTGCTTATGTGTATATATATATATTTATATATATATATATATATATATATATATATATATATGTGTGTTATATGTATATGTGTTTACTCATGCCAACCCAGCTGTGTCCATGTTTTGACCAGCTTAATGCTGTTCCTCCAAAGTGTGGCCAAGTAGCGTTCACTTGAGCGTTAATAATTCGAATTTAATCAATAATATTGAACGGGGAAAAAACAATATAAGAGCCATTTATTTGGAGTATATATATGGACTATGGGTTGCGAATTTCAAAACATGAAAAATAAATAAATTATGACAAAAATGGGAATCTGAAGTTCATAACAATTATTCGAGGCTTAATCATATATATTTCATTTCTTATTACGCACACAAATAAATTAAATTTTTCGTCTGTTATCGCCCACATAATGTGTATTCTACTAAAAATATGCCTGTGACCCAAATGCCACACAACAGTATCGGTGTTTATATATTATAATACTGTTGACAACTCAAGATTTATTTCATATTGTATTTATTAAGTGTTTGCAGTAGAGTGCCATGGCCGAAACAGAGACGCACCAACATGCTGAGCCACATGATGAGGATGTGCACGATGCCAACTACCAAGCTCCGCCTGAGAAGACCATTGTGGAGATAATGGCCGCCGATCAGGAGGATGAGAGTTTGCGACGCTATAAGGAGGCGTTGCTGGGTGCAGCGCAAACCGAAACGATTATTGTCGGTTAGTATAGAGAATTAAAACTATCGACAAAGCATAAAATTAACGTCTTTTAATACATAAAAAGATCCCAATGATACTCGAAAAGTGATTGTTAAAAAACTGGCGCTAGTCGTTGATGGACGCGATGATATGGAATTGGACCTAAGCGGCGATATAAGTCAGCTCAAAAAGCAGGTAAGTTGCAGTTTGTATAACCCCTTAGGCGGCTTTAACTTATTGTCCACTTTCCGCAGCTCTTTGTGATCAAGGAAGGTGTTCAATATAAGGTGCGCATCGATTTTATTGTGCAACGCGAAATCGTCCATGGGCTTAAGTATGTGCAAAAGACCTACCGAATGGGCGTGCCAGGTAAGCATATTATTTACATATTGTCGTCTGAAGGGGGTTGCTTTGAATTCGATACAAGTGGAGAAGTTTATAAAACTGTCATAAGGCGATTAGTTCAATTCCGTTGGTTATGCAAGTTGGGTAATTAAGCAGATATGTATTATTTTAAAACATCAGCCGATTCTTGTTTAACTTTCATTTTTACTGCATTCAGGGTTTGTTGAATTTAGGTAAATGGTTTTGGTAACCTTACTTGCATAACAATTGTCCAGTGTCAATGTTGGCTATGCCTGCACTTTAGGGCTTTCAGTACTCATAGCCACGTTGAAATGCCTTTTGGCTAGTGTTAGTACGTTTTAGACCGTAAAGCCATTCGCATCATAACAATGGGATCTAGCAGCTTCGATGGCACGGCTCTGCTGTGTGGAATATTTAGTGTGGCTTACATAGTAGTTATAACATTTGCAATATTTACTATAATTATGTGCTGAAATGATATTTCGATTATTTGTCTTTGATGCTTAACATAACGTGGATAATTCATTTATATTGCTTTAAGTTGTGGGTAAGCGTTTGCATTACATACGTATACATGTATAGTTCTAATTATGTTGTACATTTTTGATTTATCGCAGTGGACAAAATGACCCATATGGTTGGCTCCTATCCTCCCAAGAAGGAAATACAATTCTATTTGACGCCAGCTGAGGAGGCGCCCTCGGGCATGGTTTCAAGGGGCACCTACTCTGTATCATCGGTATTTACGGATGATGATAAGCACATACATCTTAAATGGGACTGGACCTTTGAGATCAAGAAGGACTGGGCATAAAACACATCAATCACAACTTAACACAGACACTTAAACACACTCACACACACACACATACTAAATGCGCATACAAGTCAACTAATTTGTTGTCCCAAATTTATGTAAATTACTTTTGTGAACTTGTAAACAAATGTTAAGCGAAATTCCTATTTGTCAAGTATTTTTGTTAACGGTATTACCCAAAATATTTTTAAAAATTTGTAAATGAAGTCATGAAAAGTATTTTTGATACTATATATAAATGGAGTGTGTGTTAATGAAAAGCAATTCACGCCTATGTTGCTATACAAAAGCCAGTCAATCAGTCAATCAAACAAACAGTTAGTCATTTGTACCGCTAAACTCAGTCAGTTCTCAATGCCATTGGATATGTATAACATAAATTTTCAACCTGATTTAAAGATTAATGATGAACTTTAAGAAAGTTTTGTGCATTTTGCCTTGTATTTAAAGCATTAACGTAATGAACAACTCTTGATTGTCTAAGAAGTATTTAAGAAGGATTCACTGAGAAATGAAAACAATACCCAAAGATGTATTTCTTGCAGGAGCATCTTAATTATATATGTATGTACTCTAGGTGTAACTGTTTAATGCATTTGATAATTAATTGTAAAAGCTACAAAATTGAAAAGCTATACTCTGTACTCTATTCTATCTGTCTGTGTAATTGGTGTACAATTTAAGTGAATGCAAGGAAAGCAACTGAAAGCAATGAGAATAAAATGTATTTAAATATATATATATATATACACATGCCTTAGGTTTTTACCTTAATGTGCATATAGAGTAAAAGTTGTTCATGGGTTCATGGAAAATATATAAGAATAATTTTTGCAGGTTATACAAAATAAAGCAACTGCGTGGGGAGAGGACCGGAGAGCGTGGACTTATCTATGTATATCAACATGTTGTGTGCGAATGTAATTTAAAATGCACAAAACAACATAAAATATTCAAGTGTACAGTTGTCTCAAATACGCGGATAATTAAATAAATATTGCGGGGAAGCCCCGGGAAACTGGGCCAGGTACAAAACAAAATTCGTATAATGGAACATCAACAACAATGATGCCCTGTGGGCATTTCCCTGAACTCATCAAGCATGAAAATAAGCGGAGTGCCAAAATTTATATGTTCTGTGATTATTTTTTATTTGTCTGGCGGCATTCAAACAACATAATTTAATATAGCGTTCATAAAGCGCAAATGCAAACATATGTTTCTTGGCAAATACCTAAATTAATGTTACTAATGCTATGTAATTCAATTTTAAATTCAACTAGCTGCATATATGTTTATCCGCCTGCCTTTGACAGCAGTTGATGGACAATCCGCAGCAGCTGCGTGCCCGCATCTGCTCCTCTGTCCATATTGACAGCGACTGTCCGTCATTTTGGCCTTGACCCGCACTCGACAACTTTGCACTGCACGAGAAAACAATAATAACAAAACAATTGCGTTAAGAAAACAAAACTTATATGAAATGGAACACAGCGTGCTCGACTACGAGATGTCCTCTGCCAAGTTTTTAGAGCGCTGTTGATTTATTTAAAAATTGCCACATACGTATTATGTTGGACCCAAATATTTTATTGATCGAGGAAAACTATTTTTTATAGGGTCCTTAATTAGGGCACCTTGATTGCAATACAATATTTAAACAACCCTTCTACCTCTTACATACCCAGTATTATAGTCATTACATATGAAAAATGTTCAGTACAGGGCATAGGAAAAACAAGTGAGAATGTAGCTGTAGGTTTAAGCCGACTGCGTAATACTCTGCTTACAGACTAAAAACAGTTTAAACAACTGTAATCTCAAAGTATTAACATTTAAAGTGTGATTTAGATAAATATTTATTCTTTTGCGATTTGTTGAAGTGAAAGTAGATGATAGTAATAAATGGGCTGTCTGCATCACAGATTTGACGACTCTTGCCCTAAGATTGGGGGATTCCTGTTAACGATTTTCCCGCTTCTTTTTGGGCATAAACTAATATTTACGACATATAATCTGATTTGATTTATTATATGTATAGAAGAATTTGTGACATTTCACAAAACCCATACACTCTTTTTTACCTGCTTAACAGCGTATTTAATGTGGTACAACAGGTCCGGCATTGCAGCTGTTGCAATTGGCTTCTGAATTCATGCCACCTGCATAAATTTTATAGGGCTTCAGGCGTGTTTTTGTTTTTTTCTCCTGTTGACCCTCTGTTCGCTTGCATATATAGTACATATATATATATATATATTGATTTTTATTTGGTCCTGTTTGCAAAACAATCTCTGCACAATGTCCTACCTACTTTCGACTTTTAGTTTCAGTTTATAACAAAAACCAACCTTTCCGGTATACTTAGTCATAAAATTCAATTTTGTATGTAGGCCCTTTTTCGGGGCGTGGAAGCTGCCAAAATGTGCCTATTAAAACTTAATTGAATATGCCAAAGATTTGTGCGTGCAGTTCATTTTGTATGCCGAGGCGCAAGCGTACGTGCAAAAGTTTTAGGCCCTTGTCACTGGGGGACTACGTGGCGTATGATAAATAAAATTTGCTGCTTTGCTGCGTATACGAAACCAGCTTATGGGTAGTTTCTAAAGACGGCTTATTGTCTTTCAGCATATATCCTGTGCTTGAAAAGTGTGCATTACGGGTATATAAAAATGCGTGCAGGCAGAAGGACCTTTTTATCGAATAGCTTTTAATTAGGCCTCTTAAAGGATTTTAAAAGTCATAAATGGAAACAATGATTTTAATTTTCAAAGTTACCACGCATGTGATTGTAAAAAATTATTCGATTTCACTTAGTCTAGGGTATATTGTTGTGGGCGTGAATAATTCGTGATTTTATTATTAGATATTCGTTAATATGCTTAAGAAATATAGGCTGACTGAGATGAATGTTTGAAAAGAGGAAAATTCTTAAGCCTACAGTTTTAACGACATTTATGTGTATGAAAGAAATCAATAGTACCTGTCATAAAGTGATTTTCAGTCTTTGAAATGTGCAACATTTCCTAATACTTGTTAAGATGAGGGTCTTAACGCAATTTATGTGGAAGCCAAAAAGGTGAACTCATAAGAAGAATAAAGGCCTATTTATCACAGAAATGGTAGCTGAAGCCCTGAATGGATAAGCTTTAAGGAGATTCCGGTGCACAGACACAATTTAAGGGTATGCGCGGCGAAGAGGGCAAATGTGCTGAAAGCCACGCCCACCACCCACCAACGACGCAACAAAAGCGGACATCAGATTTATGGTTAGCTAGACAGAGGGACAGACAGCGCAAAAACAGGACGCAATGCTTTTTTTTAAAGGTAGTCAGTGTTTGTTGTGCGGCCACGACTTTGGTGTGTGTGTGTCTACGGGAGCGGGAGAGGAAGGGGGTATGTGGGTGTGAATACATGCCTTTTTTATTTTCATCGGACAGCAAAATAATTTGCGTTTATATTGAAATTCTTTCGTGCTTTCGTTTGAAAATTTTGTGTGATTTGCGAATATATATATTTATTCAAATGGGCTATTTACATTTTTAGGCATTGATTTTAGATGATTTTCGTTTGAGCACTGAATTATTCAGTGAAATGTTATGATGGGTAATAATAAAAAGGTGCATAATACATAAAAAATCTTTTTTCTTTAAATTTTCTGTTACACAAATCTGTAAAGTTATTTACCCATTTTGCAGGGTATATAACCAAAGATGTATTTATACTAAAACTTTGCCGTGAAGTGCAAAAGTTATTTAACCACAGACTCGTGTGCGTAAAATATTTTTAGAATTTAATGATTGAATGAAAAGTGCAAAATGAGCCGGCTTAGATAACCTAAATAAATAATAATCGCATAATCAGAATTAGAGTAATGTGCAAAAAACATAATGACATATTTTTTTAGTTTTATTTTTAAAGAAATTGAAGTTATTTTTGAAAGATATCGAATGAAATTTAGATTAGGAACGAAATAATACTTACCTAATTTTAATTTTTAACTTGAAAAAAAAAGTCTAAAATTAAGCACTATCTGTTCTTAAAATAATCCCAGTTTGAGCTTAAAAAAGAACTCACGAACATCAAATTTACAGCGTTCGACGTGAAATGGCTTTGTGTGAATAAACCAAACTAAAGCACACTTTTGGGCGTCGTACATGGTAAATATATTTATATGACAAGCTGTTGACACACACACACACACACACACACACGCACACATCCGCAACCCCATCCTGTTACCGTGCTGCTTTGTTGTTGCTGCTATTGTTGTTATTATGACGACCTTTGTCGGCTGCGGAGCTTTGCTGTTTTGTAATTAAGTCGGGCACACTAATTAAAGCACATTCCGTAATTAGGTTTTTATGTTGTGCCCAACTGACGCCTTTCCAGTCTGCAGCTCCCAACTGCCCATAGTTTGAAGCGTGATGTATTTTATTTTAATTTGTTGCTAACCAGCTTAAAAGTAACTTCAGGTTCGGTGCAATTGATTTTCCTTGCGTTGTGCCTTTGGCAAAGTTCAAGGGTCAATTGCTCATTACAAATGCAGGAGCCCTAATGGCAGCCCATAGCACAGCACGGCGTCAGGCATTGACAGCTCTAGGTCGCCTCAAAAAGCTGTGCATTAAAAAGTTATTTTCACACAGTTAGTTCAAGGCTAACCGATTTTATTTAATATACTATGTACACCAAACGGAGAAAGCCTCAAAAGGTTAAATTAATGTTAATGTTAGACACATTTAGATAAACTAATTATACGGGCAATGCGTATACACTAGGGAAAATACCCTTGCTGAAATTAAGTATTGAGAAATGAATTATTATACACTAAAAGAAAAACGGAATTTGTACCGTTTTCCCGTTTAATAACTGAGATTTACTAAATTCTTAAATTAGGTGTGAATGTTACTTAATAGATACAAAATTCTAAAATTACGTATAAAGTCTTCTTCGTAGCTGAAAAAGGCGTAAAATGTCTTTAAGGAAGTTCAACGTTTCTATACCCTGAACCCATTGAAAATGGGTATAATGGTTTTGTGTACAGGTATGTAACAGGCAGAAGAAAGCACCCGACCCCATAAGGTATATTATATTCTTGATGAGCTGAATCGCCTTGTCCGTCTGTCCAGTTCATCTGTCCGTCTGTCCGTTTGTATGAAAGCTGCGATCTCGGAAACTACAAAAGCTAGAGACATCAACTTTTCGATTATAGATTCTGCAAGTTTATAAAAGTTTCATTAATATCGATAAAAATCGATTTTAAAACTTGTTTTTCTTAGCATATCGCGAAAACTATAAAAGATAGGGTCACCAAATTTGGTTCAATGTGCAGCTTACGCAGCTTAAGAATATTTTGGGTTTTGGATACCTCCCCCCACTTGCCCCATATATGAACAAAACGCAATTCAAATACTACAGACTTGCGCTTGGTTTGTATGCTCTTGGTGGGTAGTTTTTCCCTATGATCATGCTTTTAGTTTGGGTGATTCTGTGAATGCAAGTTGGTTGAAATGTATCTTAAGAGAGGGCGCTCACTTATTCAGATTGTGATTAATAAATAATAAAAGGTAAGTTTTGCAAACGTTTGTATAGCATTTTCTCGCTGTGTGCCAATCATAAACATATTGAACTTGATCTATTATGTAGCTGTGGCAAGTTCGTCCACTGGGAGTTGTCACCAATCCTCATCAAAGAGCACACACAAAGCATTAGCTTATTACAAATTCATGTCCCAGTCAATATCCTTGAAGGCCCACGCTCGCCGGCCGAAAATGAAGCCTGAGCGGCCTGCCCACGGCGCCGTGACCAAGTTTTTACTTGGACGCGTTGGTCCGAACATAAACACGCTTTGATTCCAACAAAACCATGACTTATGCATAGCAGAGAAATTTGCCTCCATGCGCCTCACAGCACAGTTTGGCCCCGTATTGACAAGGGATTGACGTAAGTAACTTTTAATCTATTGGTAGCCGTGGCGTGCGCAAATTTAAAATTTATGTAAAACCCATTCTTCAATTAGTTAATTTGCGTTGTGCTGTAAATCTTTTGTAAGTTGCATGGAAATACTATTGGGGCTTACACTTTTCAAATTGGATTCAAATGCATGAAATCCATTTTATTTATTTGCCAATTTGCACTTGGTTTTATTTATGCAAATTTCTTAAATCCTTTAGCATCAGCATGCGTGTGTTGTTGTTTGCGAAATTTTTGCACACTGTGCACATAATTTATGCGTCGACTGTAATTGCCTCAGGACCTTGGTAAAGGGCACAAACACAAAACGAGAGTTAGATAATTGCAATTTAAATTTTATATGCTGAATTTGTAATTGTTAATGAGTTTCTTGAAAACAAGGGCAATTCCGAGTAATTAAAGTGTACATTTTCTATTTTTTTGGCTAGCTAAATCGCTTAATATTTAAAATGAAAAAAAAGGCAATAATGGAGTTAAAATCAAATAAGATACTTTAAATTATGCATTTTTACCGGACTTGAGAACTGAATTTTTTTACTTGAGTGGTTTCCGTTGAACTTTTACCAAGGATGTTTGCATCTAATCGGCTTGCATTACGTATACGCCTCGTATTGTCAGACGGAAATTGCACAAGTCTGCAAACAAACTCGACCACGCTTTGACATGTCTCCTTTTACGCTCGTATATATTCCATTTGTGTTTGTGTGTTAAACGAATTTTTCTAAGACTAGTGCTCTACGCAGCCGGAATGAAATGTTGACAATATCCTGTTAAGCTTGAATTAACAAGTACTCTGGCATCCGGATCGCAATGAGCCGCTTGCTGCAATATATATATATAATTTAATTTAAACGCCACTCACAGCATGGGCAAATTGAGGTTGAAGTGCGGGCGGCAATTGCATTTCGAATTGCAATGGAATCAAATTGCCGGCAGCTGTAAAAAAGCGGGTCAATTGTCCTTAGAAGCAATGAAAATCAATAAAATTAATTATACAATTAGGATTGTCTGTCTGCTTGCATAGATAATGGCTACAACTTCTTAACACTTTGTTTGCCTCTTCTCTAATAGCTGGCAAAAGTTGTAATTTGGTTAAGAGCATAAAAATATATCCATTAAAGGTAACACTACAAATTATAATTATAATTAATTTGGCATATAATATTTAATCAATTTTTCCAGGCCAACATTACCTTTCTACGCCTATTTGTAGCCTGGCAACAGTTCTAGTTGTTCGCTAATGTATTAAAAGACTTCGATTGAACGAAATTTCAATGAGATAATGAATATTTAGAAGTAATTGAATAAACTTTATGTTGATTGATTAATTGATTAACTGGCGAACGATAGCGTATATGTGCGTAAGTATGTAAAAATTGTTACTTGATTAAAAGCTACCTGAAGAAATGCCACTTCAAATATTAACCATACGCAACGTGTGACGAATCAGAACGCCCGTGCGTTTGTGTGTCGGCATTAATGTGTGCGTTTCATTGAGCAACGTGTGCACGTGTGTGTGTGCGTGCGTGTGTGTGTGCAATATGCCGGCACTCGTGATAAAAACCAAAACAGAGCAACAGACGTTGCGTGCTCTCAGCGCCCCACTCTCTCTCTCTCTCTCTCTCTCGCACTCTCTCGTTGCGTTCGCTTAGCAACATTTCGCGGCAAGGTCGGCAACATTTTGCTGTGCTTGTTGCTTCACATGTACAGTAAGAGAGCGTTCAAAAGGTTTGTTCTATTTGTGCAGTGTAATCAGTAGTGCTCATTGTATATTTAATATTTATTAATAAATTAATATCTTTTAATTAAAACTTATTAATGTTTGCCAGTGGCATTTGCTATTTGATTTGTTATTTTTGTGCAGTGTATTTCGCGAATTAAAAGCACACTCATTTTTATTTATTTTATTCAGATCTTATTTAGCTAACTTATTAATAGTTGATAACGGCATTGCTATTTAGCTTTTAGATTTCTTGTTTTCCTGCAGTGTATTTCGCGAATTTAAAATCCAATCATTTTTAAAATTTATTTTTATTTTATTTTGATTTTATTTACATTTTATTTAGCTAACTTATTAATATTTGCCAGTGCCAATTGCTATTTAGCTTTCAGATATGTTATTTTCCTACAGTGTATTTCGCGAATTCAAAACACAATCATTTTTAAAATTTACTTTTATGTTAATTTGGTTTTATTTATATTTTATTTAGCTAACTTATTAATATTTGCCAGTGCCAGTTGCTATTTATCTGTCAGGTTTGTTATTTTTGTGCAGTGTATTTCGCGAATACGACCGCACGACGGCCAGAAGCCTTCGGCTCGTGTTAATATGAGCGACCGACAACTCAGACTGCTCCGTTTGACAGACACAGCCTGTTGGACACTGCTCGATTCTGATTAGAACGTGCGCTCAGTTCTGATTAGACCGTGCGGGCGTGCGGTTCGCAGTCGCTTTCGCTAGCGAATTCGAGTTCGATCTGCTTTTGATTTCGCGTGTTTGTCGAAGCGCGCGCCTGTTTCTTTTTTGTTTGTGTGCGATTGAATTTAACAACGCGCGCTGCTAAGCGTAAAATACACATATGCATATATATATATATTGATATAAATAATTAAGCTATATATTCAAATACACATGTGAAATTTGTTTGAATTGCCAAAAGCAGCAACAACAACAGCTGCAGCATCAGCTGCCGCAACGTAGCAACAACAGCCTCCAATCATTTAGGTAGTGTATCTGTTTTTCACACAATGAGAAGTTTTAATTAACGTACAAAAAAAAAAAGAAAAGGAAAACAACAAGCAAATGTAAGCAAACCGGCAAAATCGGCGCTGCTTCTCCCGCCAACTAATTGCTAAGTTCAATACCGACTAAAATTAAACTAAAATAGAACACAAAAGGAAAAGGCAAAAGCGAAGAGAACCAAAACAAAAGCTAAAATCAAGTTTAAATGCTTGGAGAGCCCAGTGGCGAGTGTGATAACCGCTAATCGGCTTTGATTTTTGATTTCTATAATTAATTTTATGAACTAATACAAATTGCTTAAAGGCTGTTTCATTTCTTGCTGTGTGAACGATATAATAAAAATACATACAAATTAAAATTAAAAGTAAAAAAAAGCAATAAAAAAAAAATTGTGCTGCTCTCGAATTGTCAGCTGTTGGCGACACATTGCGTCAGTTTTTTTTTTTCAAACTTTTTGTTGCTGTTTTGCAATTTTTTCGTTATTTCTGACGGCCGGACGCGACGTACGGCCGTGTGTGTGTGTGTGTGTGTGTGTGTGTGATGAAAGAAATGATACAAAAAGCGGCACAAATTTATTTAGTTAGCGACTACAGATATTGCCGGGCATATATGCATAACTATCTCGACAATTTGTGGGTGGCATTGACTTTGGCATGATTATAATTATCATAAATATTAGCCTCAAAAATTTATAGTTTGTCTATTTTCATATGGCTGGTTAGTTTTTGTGTGTCATTTTTTAGAGGTCAAAATGTTTTTCCATATTCTTAAATCGAAAAAAAAAACACTAAATTAAAAATGATCTAGTTCTGTGTTTTTTTTTTAAATTATAAATACATTTGTTTTCGTAAAATTAGATCTCTCTAAATATATTTTACAACTATTTTTCAGTACACTACGACTACTACTATTTAGTTTAATCTTTTTAATCTATTTTGATAATACAAGTCTCAGAATATAGCCTATATAAGTACAAGTACATATAGATTATAACGTTCCTTAAATATTTGAAAAAAAAAAAAAAATTAAACAACGCCAAATCCCTTATTGTCTCGATTTCGAAAGCCTTGCTGAACTACTAGTCTTACGTCAGCTATAGAAGGCCGATCTTTATCAAACTTTCCGACATGTGTATGTATATATAATAACACAATGTATCTGTAGCAACAGTCATCCTCATATGATTGCCTCTGCAAAGGTATAAAAATAATCATTTACTTAGTCGCGAAATCATTTGCCAAATGTTGTCTTTAAATAAATCAAGTTATAAAAATGCTCGCGCTGATTTTGTTTTGGCTCGCGGCTCAGTGTTAATAAATTAACGCCCACACTCTGCGTGTTTTATTTTATTTAATTTTGTTTTTTTTTATTTTTTTTTATATATATACATATTATATATATTTTTCAGTTATTTTTTATCTTGATGGCAAGACAGCGTTGAAATTCTATAAGAAAAAATAGAGAAAACAATTAGCGCGTTTGCGATATATAAAATATATCAACGCCACAAGGGGAAATTTACTAAGTATATCTGATAACTCGATGAGGGAGCGCCCGTTTCATAGTTCAATATTTTATTTGGGTTCGTCTATTATCAAAGTTAAAGTCGCCGGTGCCGATAGCGTCGATAAAATATTTTATTGAAGACCCCGTAAGCTCAATGAGACAAATTATATTTCACATTTCCATTAAAATAATCATTTCTTATTAATTAATTGAAACGAACGGCACATTCTTCGATTGTCAGAAATAATATTCACCAAATTAATTACTCACAGTTGATTGTGCTGTCCAAAAATTTAATTAAATGACACTTTATACACATATCTACTTAAAACGTATATAGTAAATATTTGTTCGTCGCACCAAGCGTGCTGAGTCATTTAGATTTTTATTTTTGTTTAAATGTAATAAATTTTAACTAATAGGTTACTCGTATGGTGATTCATTTCATTTGAAACTCCAGCATGCCCAAGCCGCTGGTCGGGCAATGTTATCATTTTGTATACAATGTTCAAGTGTATGTTCTATCAGCAGATTACGTTTTAAAATAACAGTTTATTTTCCTATGCAATATTGTCTGTTATTTCACATGTTAAGAATAAATATGAGCTACTTTATATAAATAGCTGACACAATTCCCTTTGGCTAACAGTTATGAGATAATAATACGCTCATTTCGAAGTACATTCAATGAGTACATTTTTGACACACATTATGTTTATACAAAAGATTTTCAATTCGTGTTGCGTTTTCCGCATTAGCGGAGAAGCACAAACATTTTGAAATTTTAATTACGCTATTAAATGCAGAAAATGCCTTAAAATTTTCTTCAAAAAAGATCAAAATAACTTTTATTAAACATGTTTAATTATTCCAATAATAGTTCGAATTCAATTTTAAAAACAATATTTTCCATGCATTTTTCACGTGCATTTTTGCCTGCCTCAGACTTCTTAAGCGTGGCTTAATCATCTTTGGTGATTCCGAATTAATAGTGTTATAATGTTTATTTTCATAAATTTTGCCATGCGACATGACATTGTCAAGTTAAGGAAAAAAACAAAATTGTGAAAATTGCGTTTTTATTTATACTCGTGTAGTCGGCTGCTTTATTTATGGATAGTCTAGTTTGCTAAGCAAATTGTATTATTTGTTGTTGTTGTTGGTGTTGTTGGTGTGGCTGTTGATGCTTATCCGCAGGTCACACAGCTTCTTAATTTCACGAACACCCCGCACAATATAGCACAGCATTTAGATATATATATATTTATATATATATATATATATACATATATTTATGTCGAGGCGAAGCGCTTTATATTTATTTCTCGTTTGAATTTAATTAAATTTGCACATTTGTGTAAAATTTCATATACATGTGTCGTTTGTGTACGACGAACACGGGGCGTGTCTGTGTCGGATTTTGCATCAGCTACTGTATCTGTATCTGTATCTGTATCTGTATCTGTATCTGTGGATAGTGTGCTTGTGCCTGAGTGCCCCCCATGTGTCAGCCTAGACGCCTAATCAAACAACAACAGCAACAACAACATTGACAAGCCGGGCGGCGACAGCCAAAATTTAAAGCCCTCAAAGCTACAAAAATTATAAAATATTATAAACATGTGTAATAATGGCGAGCGTGAATCGCGCAACAACAACAATAAACAAAAACAAATGCGATAGCTAAAAAAGAATTAAATACGCGGCTCGGGGGTTATTGAAAAAGTCCCACAAAATTCTTTTTATGCGATCGCCGATTGCCAAAAACAAAAAATATTATAGAAAAAAAAAACATTTAAAATCTATTTGCCGTTATTTTCCTAATTTGTTGCCTTGTGCGTTGCGTTGTGTGTTGGCTAGCGGGAACACACGAAACAATTTTATTTTTTTTTAAATTGCTTTTAATTAAGCGTAATTAAAAGTCTAATTTATTTTACAATGACAGTGAGGTAAGGAAACTGTTTACATAATAAATGCATTTCAAACAAATGTTGAACTCAAATATACCATTAAGTTTAATAACAATTGGCCGAGCAGCCTTATAAATAAGCATTAAAAATTAGTAAAAGGTAAATTATTCAATGGCAAACTGTTACAACATGGAAACATTAGCGATACCAAAACTTTTATCAGTAAATATTGACACGACAGTTTGGTAACACTTAAAGCTAAAAATAAATGTTATGCCAGAGCATTTGTATATTGAGTGTATTGTGTTTCCAAAACCTATTGTACAAAAAACCCATTTAGAATATTACGTGCATATTATCAGACAACAAAGGAGTGTAAACAACACAAATACTCGCCAATTCATGCATACAATGTGTGTGTTTATTTAAAACACTAATGCAGCATGTTCATGTGTATTTGCGTGCAATATATAGCTTCTGATTATCAGGTAATAGGGAGAATGCGGCATCTCTGATCCCAGAAGGTCTACATACATATATATATATATATTGTTGGTTAGCATCAACAGCGAAATCATATCAAGTTTTTATTTTCGAATTATATATAAATATTTTCTACGCAATCGAAAAACATTGAAGTTCAGTTTGAGACATTCAATTTAGAAGTTGGAAATTTTATATTCCAATATAGCTCTGAAATGTTTGTTATATAAGAATCAATTTTCCATAGTATGAAGAGAAGGGAAGCACAGCTGCTGCATAAAGTGCACATGTGTGTGTGCCAGTGTATCCATATTTGAAAGTAAATCGCATTGGCTACAGGGTATATTCGAGTCAGGCACGCCCCTACTTAACGAAATCGATCTCATATAGCCCAAATTGATCCTTATGGTTGTCGGGTAGGCAATCGTGGCTTACATATTAGCCGCTTTTGTAGCTACTTCGGCAGTTTATCAATTTGAAATGCGTTAATTTACTTTAATTTAACAATGAACAGGGTATCTCATTGGCGAGCTCGGCCAATTAGAACGTTCTATATTATAGCTATTAATTTCAGCAAATCGCCCAAATGCTGTTTGCTCTATTTCTGGCTGTTGCCGTCAATCGTTAGAGATTTGTTTTTGCACTTTTCACACTTGTAGCGCGTTAAAATGTCAAAAAAATCTTACAGCATTTATCACAGTTTTAAAAATTGATTTATTTGCCCATAATTTTTTGACCATAATTCAAAGAACGCAGCAACCGAAAGCTGCCAACTGAATTCAAGTGGACGTCGTCGTCGTCGTCATCAATATCATAATCATCATAAACATCATCATCATCGTCACCAACGTCATTGGCAAATCGCACGCATTTGCACAAATCTTTGGGCTGTTTGGTTAGCTGCAGGTCCATTTGTCCATTTGTCCATTTGTCCACTGGTCCACTGGTCCACCAGTTGGCTGGTGACGACCAAATGGGCGAGAAATTTAATTTTATGGCAAATCAGGTTTGTCTTGCACATTGCACAAATTTTTCATTTTGACACACAAAATATTTCTGCAAGAAATAAACAATGAAAATAAATTGTGTAGCAATTTTAAGGTCGCGTGGAAATTAAAGCAATTGTTTTCTTTTTCTCTTTTTTTTTTTCGGGCTTACTCTCACTTATGTTTATTTCTTTTGCTAATTGCGTTTGGTGCCGTTGGCCGCCTTTTGCTTTTTATTAGCTTTAATTATTTTTAGACTTTTGATGTCGGCCTTTTTATTAACGGGCGCAGCTAATAAAATCGCTTAGCACATGTTTGAATACATTTTCTTAGCGCCATTAAAATACAATTTAAATTTCGAAATTAACAATTAAATGCAACTGTGCCAGGAGTCAAGGTCGCCCCGAGCTTAATGTCCACAGCCCGGGATTAGGGACGAGCGACTGGCAAGGATTGCTCTTGCGGTTCCGAAGCAGCTCCAACGGAAATTAGATAAACGAATAGCATCCTCGAATAGCTGAACAATCCTTCTTAATTTTCTGAAGTTAATCAAGTTTGCAATTGCTTTATTTACAAAGTACCAAGAGCTTGATCCATGCTTGCCTCTCGCCATCATTCACAATCTGTCTTGATTGCATTGTTCCTCAATTAAATGCAATTTATTGCCTTAACCAAACTAAACAGCAAATTAAATCAAAGTGAAAGTCACGTTTCTGGCGTTAACTTCCCACCCCCGTCGCAATCGCAATCCGAATCCGAATCCGAATCCTTGCGCTTGAAAACGACTACGTGCCATTGCGGTGCCATACTGCAACAGTGTGAATGCTAAACCACAGAGCCACAGCCCACCATGGCCAAGAGACGCCCTAAAAGGCGGTTTACATTAATGCGCATTTAAGTAGCTCTATTTGTGTATGTGTGCGTGCATGTGCATGAGGCTTCCTAATGAATCAGCATTCATGGGCAAGCAGCTGCAAACCACAACAACAACAACAACAAAAAAAAAAAGAAACCCCAAAAAAAATAAGCCCAAAAAAATAAAGAAACCACAAAAACGTAAACCAAACAAGCCCACAACCATTTACGCCCATGTTCGCTTTTGGCAGCGATTTTGGCTTTTAAAACAAAAATTACTTCGCCATTCACATGCTGTAATCTGAAAACTGTAAGCTGCGTGTGTGCGTGGTGTTTAGTCGAGCGCGCCAACACTGCGTATACGCATTTCTTGTGGCCCGACAGCTGAAACTGGCAACTTTCGCCGGCTGGATGAGAATTTGAGTGCAGGTATTGCACTCAATCAAATTGCATCAAAACTGCATTGAGTATGGCTTTAAAAGCCACAAACTTCTTGGCCAGGCAATTAATAAAGTTTTTGTTGGCAAGCTCTCAGTTTTACAATAAAAAGTTAATGCACTCTGTCGCTCTGGACGAAAGTTAAGGTCTTGGAAATTCAGTTTTGATTGCTAGCCGCGTGGCAGGCACGTTCCGAGGACATTTATATAAATTTAAGCAACATATTTGAACAGCTCATAAATATAGCCTAATGGAAAATTATTGAGTAGCGCTGTTAATAATGATTCCCAAATATTGTAGCTAAACATTACTCAAAAATTAAACATTGTGTAATTTACATAACATAGAAAATTTAGTAATGTTGGTAACAGCTTTCTGTTATTTCAGTTCATTATTACTCAAAGATTTAACATCACATCGAAAACAGAATAATGTTGTTAACAGTTTCTAATTCAAAAAAGAAACTTTTATTAACAAAGAAAGAAAAAAAAAATACAGCGCATAAATTTCTGCAAAATTGCAACATGCTTTCCATATGTTAACAAACCACTTTCGGTTCAATAAAAAAGCACAACATGTGTTAGCTTGAAAGCGTTGAATTGGCAAAAAAGTGGCAGAAATAACCATATTTCCCATGAGAGGCACGAATTGTTGAAATTTGACAGAGATATCTGCCTGTTGTAATGTTACAAATTTAACATAACAATTTCGTCTGTCAGCCACTTTGGTGAAGACGCCAGCACATGCCGATATTTATATTCGAGCCATTTGCGTGTGTGAACTCCGGCTGAAATATGACACCAGTGCATTTAGGAAACCCCCGAGAGCGATAAAAAGAAACTGTTGTATCTTACAGCACATGAGACTTGGTACGGAAGCAAAGGCAATAAACACGGGTGTAATCATTAATCATGAACGATCAAAGTCAAAGATACAGAAAAAGAAACAAACACACTGTAAGTTACACACAGGCATACTCAATCATGTGTGCGTGTGTGTGTGTGTGTGTGTGTACGAGTGTTTAGGGAACAGACCCCGGGTCGTTGGCTGTGGGCTGCTTTAATCAATTCCAAACAACAAACACTTGGTAAACGACGCGAACAGCGCTAAAAGAATGCAAGGTTATTAAGGCAAATATATTTTGTATGGTTTGTATAAAATGTTTATTGAAAGAGCGGTGGGAAAGAGTGTGTGTGTGTGTGTGTGTGTGTGTGCAAAAGAAGACAGCGAAATAATGGCAATATGTGAGAGCATGACAAATGCACGAAACAGGCGAAACAGACGACTTCAACTTTGCCAAATTGATGACATTACCCAAGCAAGTTCTTGTTGTCTATATAGAACTTTACAATTGCAACAACAGCGAAAAAAAAAATAAATATATATAAAATTTATGACTTGCCATTTAACAAGCGTTGTTTGTTGTCCATTTTGTTGCGCTCTAATGATAATTTCGATAATAACTTAGATGCAAATTAATGATAATTGACTGGCATTCCGTTTTAGTTTGCGTTTGGTGCACGCTTCTTTCTTTCTTCTATTTTGCTAAGCCTTATCGGAACATTGCGATCAAAGTATATGGGTGAAGTATACGTAATATGAAATTATGATTACGCATACGCAACGTTATTGGCGTCATTAATATGACCTGGAAGTATTTAAGTTCAAGTTCTTTGCAATTGTACATGTATATAAGCGTGTGTATATGCTCTAGCAAAACAATTTAAATGGAACATAAATAACTTGATATTGATATGGAATTCAAATGCAAATATTTAATAATATATTCAAATTGAATCAACATTTTTGTCTAACTGCAAATCAAACTGATGAAAAGTGCATTGAATTGCAATTCGTAATCAAATTTACCATGTGCAAAGGTTTATTGCACTTCAAAATTAAAATTCATTTGAATTAAATTTTTATGTGGCCATTTTTCGTTTCGTTTCGTTGCACCTTAAATATTAACACAATTTAATTGGCAAGTTTTTAGAAACTTAAGCCGCCCGCTGGCATGCCAGGCTATTAAATTTATTTATTTTCATTTCACTCCAGGTGCTTCTCAGTTGCACTAACTTAAATAAACTAAGTAAATGCTGCGGTGCTGCCGGCGATTTTGTGGTGTAAACAAAAATATATATGTATATATATATATGTATATGCATAGGAAAAAAGCTAAATAAAACACTCGCTTTAGCGCGCAAAGCCAAGCAAAACAAAACAGAACTGAACAGAACAAAACAGAAAGAGATAGAAAAACAATGCCTGGCTGTATGCAAGAGTAACTCTGTGTGTGTGTGTTTTTATTTATGAGTAGTTTTTCCATTTTTTTGTTTTTGTTTTCGTCTATTTTTTTTGTATTGTGTGCAGGTCAAACGCGTGGCCGCCTTTTGCTCGTTAGCTGTTTAAAAATGCGAAAATCTACAAGTGGTTGGCGAACAAAGCACACACACACACAAAAAAAAAGTAATATAAAAAAATAATAATGCTCAAGTGAAAATGCCATTGAAATTGCTGCAAATTAATGAAATAAGTCGCTTATTGGATATCAAAAGGCGCACATATTTACTTAAATGAATATAAAATTAAATGCGTTTCGTTAAAGCTTACCACCAAAGTATTTATATAAGGCTTAACCTTATGCAATAAAAACGTATGTACAATTAAAAATAAATATATATTTTTTTTTGTATTTTCTGTAAGCTTGTTGCCACTTTTAAGGCATTCATTTGAATTTCATATTGCTTTAAGTGCTGTATTTTTTCACATACCATGCTGCATTGGCATTTTTATGAATAACGCTGAAATAACGCATACGCCCTGTTGCATACAATTGTGTCGGTTGCTAAACGGTTTGAGGCCAATAGCGGCAATAAATATTGTTTAGTATTTATCACGCACCAGTTGAGCAAAACAATCGGCACATTTCTGTGCATAAATACTTACTTATTGAATGTTCCAAAGCAATAAGTTATTTCTCCCATTTTTTCTTTTTTCAATTCGGCTGCACGCGCCACATCGGATTAAGCTCGTGAGTGAAACTAAAAGAGGCAACTACAGTGGCAAAAAGTCTGAATAGATAAATTCTTGAAATAAACTTCTAGCAGGCGAGTCGCACACGCACAACAAGTACAACAGTTAGTTGGTAGCGTGGCAAGAAGCCCGCTGGCAATGAAAAAGTTTATATGCATACAAAGAAAAAGTGTGTTTTTTTTTTACGTTGGAGGGCAAACGCCTTAAGCGTGAACTAGAAGTATGAACAGTTTTATGTAACTACAGCTAGAACTTTACAATATGCAATATTTCACATAATATCCTTGCAAAGCTCGCCTTTACAAATAGTTTTTATCATATGCATTATGTACGATTAGGTATAAGTACAATTTAATTTAAAGACTTATCAACATTACAAACGTTTTTTCTTTAACGAATGTCAAATTAAAAGTGTTCTACAGCAGCAGGAATTTACGGCGAACGCATTACGTGTCGGGCTCACCCGTACAAGGGTCCTTCGTAAATTTGCGACTCTGTCTTTGCTTAACTGTGTTAAAGCGAAACTTTTCTAATTGAGGCAAAGAGATTGTCGAGTGTTGCGCGCAGTTGACAAATACATATACGCGTACGCAGACGTGCCAGAATATGTGTTTGGGGGGCATTCCAGCCAAGTCGCAACAAGCTGAAATTCGTTGACAAAATGTAACATCCTGGCACGCGATTTATAAAATAGATACAGCAGCTTTTGCGCTGCTCGGGAAAAGTGTTGGCACTTCTGAAATGTTGTTGCTATTATAAGAAAGTGGCAACGCCTCTTGGCTGTGGGAATCCTAGGAGAAAGCTCTGATAAACATTTCTCCAGACCCCGGGCGTAAAATATAAAATGAAAGAATAATAAAAGGGGCCGTTGTGCGTGCGTCGATAGTTCATAGACAACAATTTTATATAATTCAATCAAAAAGTTGAACATAGTTAATTGGTTGTCATTTAACGGAAGCTCAGCCATTTTCATGCATTTTCCCTTTCTCTCGCCCAACTTCCTTCCAGCGGGCGGCAACAAGTGCAGCGCGTCGTCTGCGCCAGGCAGGCAATCTTAGCGCGCAGCTGGCGGCTGTGAGTTTTCGTTTGGGTGTTGGCATTCCCTTTGTGCCATGGTAAGCCATAATGCGAAAATTGTGAAAACCGAGAATGGCACGAACGCATCCATTATTCTAACGGAGGGCGGCAGTGCAGCGCAACCGATGAAGGCAGCGGCAGCAGCAACAACAACAACGGCAACGACAACGTCGAATATGATGGCGACAACATTGTCGGCGTCGCTGGCCGACTTGAGCGACCAGGAGAACGGGACGACGGGTAAGTGTGAAAAGGCTCTTGCTTGACGCCCCAACGCCCCAACGTCCCCGGCTAATCCATCGCAACGGACCCGGGCTAGCCAGGGCGGCGGAATAGCAATCATCATAAACGATGCATTTTCGCAATAGTATTTTCTGCACATATATCTATCAAGGCTAGATAATAAAAGCAAACAACATTAATAAAGAGATATCCTGTTGTAAATTACAAAAAATAAATAGTAGATACAATTATCGATTCTTCAAGTATACAACATATATATATGCCATAGTTAACATTCAAATAAGCTGATCAAATATCATAGAGAAAACCTCAAAATTCCTTAGACTCGCTTTCCAAGGCAAAACTTGTGAGCCCTGGTTGCTCCTCGGTTAGTTGGCTCTTGCGCTTGGTTTAGTAATAAATTGAGTTACGCGCTGGCCGTGGATTACCGCCCCAGCCGCGCTTTTTTACCGCCCTAGGCTGATGTAACCCCGACGCTAGCTAATTTGGGCTTGTCACGATAACATCGGCCCACGCCCATTTTATTGCGCTCCTCTGGAAATTTCTTTGACTTGACGCAGTTGTTATATTAATTAAATTTCTTTCAATGTGCCAGAGTTAAAATAATTATAATGTTCTTTAGTTTTGCACGGCCTACGCTGTCTAGCTAAAGTTAAATTGATCCTAAGCATAATTACGCGCAGATAGCAACAACTTTCGCTTTGATTTGATATTTAACCTTGCCTCGCAAATATTAATTATTTACTTTTAGTTTCTCAAACAGAAATGTTTTCGAAATTGTCAAAGTTCAACTTGAATGTAACTATGAATATGGATATTATATTATCTCGCACCTTAGGGTAGATAATCATAAACAAGGCTGGGCGACAATGTTGTGGAAGGACTTTGGGCTGGCCAAAAGGCAACCTGTTGACCGTTTTTGTGGCCAAAGTATTGATTGGACCGTAAGGACAAGCCAAAAGTTTTATGAATGAACAAGCGACAACGCCTTTGGGTATCGCCAGCCTTGTTTATTGATTGAAATTTGGTATGCTTTAAATAGGCGACCCCAAAAAAAAAAGGAAAAAAAAAAAAGAAAAACAAAAACAAAAACGAATAAGAAAAATCTGCTCCGCTCAGTGGCAGAGTTTCTGTATTTACGTGAATGATGTTCGTGACACTTCCTTAGGAGGCTCATTAAATCTGCAGCTCAAAAAAAAACTAACAACGTCTCTATACTGCTCATTAATATTAAAGCCAGACATTCCGAAGAGTTCAACAAAAATGTTATTTGGCGGTCGTTTGCAAATTCCGAGTGTATCAATAAAAATTAAAAAGGGCAGCAAATATTTGAATTTGGGGAAAATAAAAAGAAAAGCGCTTCGGGACAATTACAACAAAACCATTCAGCCAGAAAGAACACAAAAATTCGACAAGTCTATTAATGCATAAAATTCACCGACATGGGAGAAGTTAATTTGGTATTATGATAAGAAAACAAAAAAGCAAAGCCTGTTTATTGATTTACAATTTGTGGCCATATCTAAGGAATCCCAAACATATTTCACTTGCAGTCCAGAAAATGTAGTTGTATCTTGGTAATCGCATATCTTACATACTTGAAACTTTATTACCGATTTCTGAATTGTGAATTTGCTCTAATAGTATACTTCGATTATTCATTTTCGATCGGTTCCTCTTTATAATGGGAGACAGCGATATAGAGAAAATATATCGTTACGACTGCAATAACGAAATAAAGCTATTGTCAATAATAGTTAAAGTGCACTTACAATATATTTAAATGCATACTTACCACAATTAAATGGGACATATAGACAATATCCAATCAAGTGTATTTGACCAGCATTTGCCAAAATATTGACACCCATTACGGCACTAAAAATGCTATATATTAAGAAAAAGATAAGCTGAATACTGGTAAGCACCAAATATATAATGAGAAAGACGGTCAGGCGCTAAAAAGAAATGAAATTCAGTTAAATTGTTTGCTAATTGTTGTCTTCGATACTTTATAATTACCGCCATTGTGTAAACGAACAAGAAAATCGCGGCGATTATCGTTATAAATTCGGGAATCAGATGAGGTAGCACAATTTCATAGTTTTCTAATTTTAAACGAAATAAAAAGAATTGAATATAAAAATGAAAAGAGTCGAATGTGTTCGAATGAATACCTGGAAAATAATACCGACTTTCGCGCACATGGGTTTCTAGAGAAGAGAAGTGATTTAAAAGTTGAATGCGAGCGAAATTATGGATGTAAAATATTACTATTATAAACCGATAAAATGTAGTCAATGTTTAAGCCAGAACTAAATAGTGAATAAATTGCTATACATATGCATCCTGTTCGTAGTGATATGCAAAAGAAGCAACTTTTGGCAAACCTCATCGTTCAAATTTTAATGCTCAATGATCTTTTCGAAACAAAACAACAAAAATATAAAAAATTTAGTTCAATTCGAAAGTAAATGCTGAGGCTGCCATTGAAACGAAATAAAATTAAGTTGACAATATTGTTAAGTCCCATGCAAATAATAGACTATCAAATACCGGGGCGCATCCTTGATGCATGTCAATGTGTTTATAACCGAGTTTCCTGCTTATAATCCACCCTGTGGAGTGGACTCAATTTTCATTTTAATTCCATTAGCATAATGATGAGATCTCAAAGATGTGCCACATGGCACACACACACACACACGGACACACACACGCACACACACACACACACATATGATGCTAATGAGGCTATATTATAAATTGCTTAAATTGCAAATAATGCAAAAAGTTAAGCTCAAGGAAGTTGTTACGCTCAGGATTCGTGGGGCTATTAACAGCAATTTGCTTAAATTGTATATCAACAGCTGAGCAAGCAATAAAATATATACGCTTGCCTCGCACGTGTGTGTGTGTGTGTGTGTGTGTGAAGTAAATTATGCATACGCCACGGTAAAGATATACTAAGAAATTGCAGACATAATAAAATAAGTATAATATGTTACCCGGAAATTAATTTAAAGAGCCTTCCTTCGTGCTGCGTGCTAGAAATGAAGCCTCTCCAAAATGAGTCCATTTATTTAATGTGCCTTATGATAAGTACACATTTCTATTATCATCTTTGCGGCTTTGGCCAGCACAGCATATTATATATGTATATATACTTATTTTTGAGGAACTGCTGCGACTCTTAAAGATCTTGAATGGACCGCTGAAATTTGCGACTTAGCCTTGAACAGTTGACCGCACTGGCAAACTAGTCCATTTGGGCCAACAACTTGGCCGTCAACTTGCCTGCAACATCGGCCGGCTTAACTTTGCTGTGGAAAGTTCAACAAAGTTCTGGCCGCCGCTTGCACTTTGTCTTTCAGACTTCAACAATTTCGCCGGCTTCGTCGTTACTTTCTCCATTGTTTTAATTGAAGGCAGTTGCTTGGTTCACTGCTTTGGCGATTTTACAAATTATGTGCGCAATCAATTGGCAAACAGTTGATTATCTTTACGTTACTGAAGAAAGCGCATAAATATCAAGACTGCCCTGGCAAAATGCTGGAAACTTGGGCCAGGTTTTAATAATAGGAACAAGTGAGGGAAGCGCCCGTGAAAAACTGCTAAACTACGAAATTTAGGACTCAATGAGAGGATCTCCAAATTGGTCCAAACCAAAGCGCAGGAAGGCTCTAATAGACGCCGAGATATGCTAAGAAAACCTAGTCATAAAATCGATTTTTATCGACTTTAATGAAACGGGCCAAGGGATCCAAAAAAAATTATAAACTTGCACGGCTTATGTTTTCGGAGAATCTATAGTCGTTAAGGTCTCTAGTTTTCATAGTTTTCGAGATCTCGATGTTCATAAAGTCGTCCTGATCAATCATATTGGATCGGAGATGCCTGCTGTTATAAAACAATTTTCTATGGGTTCAGGGTATTGTATGGAATTATGTAATTATGGTCGAATCGAGTTTTAGCTAACTTAACCTATTTTAAAAATTTTTTTAATAGATTATAAGAATTGCGTATATAACACGTAGTAATATATTTTCCAAATTGCTAATTAATTTAGTATTATTAAGTATTTCTAACCTAAGTGGAGAAAATGTGAAAATATTGTAAATTTGCTAGAAGCTCGATTAGCAAGAAATCAACTAATTGGCTTTAAATGGAGCTGAATACAGTACTGTTCTAATTAATTAGCAGCACATTCTTCTATCTTAATTATCTCATGAGCAGTGCATATGCCAGCGTTCATGATTGATTGCACCATCAGTTAATGCGACATCAATACTCCAACAGCGAATTGATTTACCAAAGTGTTGATGAGCCATTAAAAACCGGGAAACAAAAAAAAAAAAAACAACAGAGAAAGCTCTCCAAGCTAAACACACAAATGGCAGGAAAAAGTATTGTCCACATATGGGTGTATCCTCGGGGGAACACAGGAGGGGGGGGAGGGGGTGGGCTAGGAGCTCATCTATCAGCAATGGATGGGTGCTTGTTGTATCGAGGAATGCTTTTACAGTGTGCACTCTACACCGTGCTCACACCCAACGTATTTATAGCATCTTAATTGAATTTCAATTTTCAATTTCGCCTTTTAATTGAATTCAATGAAAAAGTGTCGATGAAACGGTATTCAGCGCTTTGTGTGTAGCTTCCCACATTGCCCCAACACCTCGCCCCCCCACCACCCTACCATACCCGAAGACCGTCGCTCTGTGTTGATGCCTACGTTTTTGTTGTTGCTGTTTATTCAGCTGTTGGCGCTTCTGGGATCGTCACCAGGGAAGCCACGACAGGCAGCTCTGCTCGCTGCTGTTGATGGCGCCAACGATGCGACAAAGCCCCCCCAGTGCCAGCCCCCCTCCAGTCTCGTTTTTCGCCCCCGCTACCATTTTCCTGCAATTGGCTTGGTCTGATTGCGCTTGTATATATATATATATGTGTATACTTTTTCACAGGGCTTGGTTTGTGATTGACTGAAAAGTTGGAAATTGATGGGCCGGTAAATGTGGGTACACCGAGATAAACAAACCATTTGGCCAGCATATTGTGCCAATGTCAGAAATTGAACTCTATTAGATAATTGCCAATGAATACACATAGAGCGGCTGCAGTTAGTTGTGGCCTTCGGATCGTGGCCTTAAGTCACCTCTCCGAAAAAGTGCCTATTGTCGTTCAGTCAGGTGTCAAATGCGACACGACAACAGCGACTTGGCCAACAAAATTGAAATTCAAATAAAATGCAGCTCGCACGTAAAGTGAACATTCAATTTGTATCTGTATCTGCGTTTGCATATCTGCATCTGTATCCGTATCTGTCACCGCAAATATATCTAAGCCTGCGGTCGGGCTCATTATGCCGTTCCCGATGCCGATTACCACTTGGATCCCTCGTTTGCATTCATCATGCAGGGTCGTGTATTTCTGGCCTGGCGCATATGAGATTTATGCCACTCAGCAGGGGAAATATCCGACAATACACGTCGGATTTGCATGCCGGGGTTACTTGGGGGCCGCACACATCTGCTACGAACATGAACGGGTATTAGGCGACATTGCCGAAAGATAAAACCTTGCTGAACGGCACAAGAAGAAATACATATCTATATGTAGATGCGTATATATATGTAAATTGCGTTGACAGTGGAAATGCGGCCTGAGCTCCACCATTGTTGAGATTGGCTTTTATTACTAAAATATGCATATTACTTACAATCCGACGACGGCGATGATTCGGCTTGTTATACTCGTACTTAAATGCGACCAAGGCATGACTTTTGATTGCGGCTCTGGCTTGGACAGCTTACGAGAGTATCGCCATATAATACTCATAAATCGCATTTGTATTGCAAATCGTTTGTTGCTCGTGGCAAATTCAATTTACATCTCACAGATTTTTACTCTTATTAAATTCACATTTGCGACAAATTGCGCATAGCCTGCTCCATGAGGTTGCGCATTTTGTTTCCCTATCGATAACAAAAGAAACTCAAATTTAATGCAGCTCCCGTCTTGGTCTCGCCCACTTTCTCACTCCCCCTCTATCACTATCTCCATCTCTATCTCTATCTCTATCTCTGTCACTGTCCTTCTGGCCACTTTCAATATTGCGAAAGCTGCCCGAAAGTGGCTGACTCAACGTTTCAAGTTATGCAAAGTGTATATAAAATAGATGAATTAAAGTTAAACGGAAGCAAACCTGGCGATAATAATTCTAACCTGATCTAGAACCGTACAATAAAATTTCCAAAGAAAAAAAAACATAGACAATAGACAGGGTTTTCTTATAATTATAATATTGAATATATTTATATATATAATATTTTTATAGGCTTGCAGAATTTTTAATATTTAAAAAATGTTATGCTATAAGTAATAGCAAAAGATAAGTGGGATAGATAAAGGACAGGAATATAGTTTCTTAGAAATATTACTGATCCCAAAAGCGATTAATTAATATATTTTTATATCAGAATTTTTGATAACTAAAAATTTTTATACTATCAATTAGATAAGGCTTTCATAACAATAATAATAATAATAATGATAGTTACTCAATTTATTTTTGGGGCACACGCTCCTTAGCTTAAGCAATCAACTTAAAGTTTCCCCAAAATCATCATTTGGCTTTTTTAACCAGAACCCAACGGAAAGGACACTAAAAGCTGCTTCAACTATTTTCCGTTGAAAAGCTAAGCATTTTCCGCATTTCCAGCTGATTGACTCGCACACGGATGTAGGTAACAAATATGAAATGACTGAACGAAGCGAAATTGGAAAAAGTGCGTGGCACTCGAGTTTCAACGGCTTTTGTCTTAGGTGGCCATTATTTAGGAGCACACGCGCAACAACAAATAAATGGGAAGGCCAATATGCTTGTACTAAAAAACATTGCAAAATGGTCGCACATTGTGCAAGAGAAACAAGCGAAATACGTGCGCTGTGTGTCGGCATTCCTTAGCTGTCTTCCTGCACAGTGGTCAAAATGTGGTTTTTTAGTTGAAAAAATAGTTGGAATGCTAAAAAGACGAACAATGCCGCAAATCTATGTGGTATAAAGTTGCATTCAATTTCGTAAATAGTTTTCAAAATTTAAGCAATAATTTTCTTTGTAATTATACTCAACCACTGTACATCAGCGGCCAAAATTGCTATTTGGCAATTTGGCATTGACACTCCCCATGGCGAAAGTGCTCGACTGCACCTTGATTAATGCGATGGCATGACATTTTTTTTTATCCACATTCTGTCTCTTTCTGTCATTCGACAATTCCGAGAGAATTTGGCATGACCTTAGCTTGTTGTGTCGGCAATTTGTGCGGCAACTCCACAACTTCTGAGTGTAGCTATCAGCTAGCATTCACATTATTCATTTGGGCCAAGCTGTTGATTACTTTAGTACAGCTGTTGATTTATCCTGTGGTCTGTGGTCTTTGCGGCCAAGATTTAAATCCTAAACAAGTTTGCTGCCAATTGAATTAGCACAAAGTTTGCAATTTTGGTAAGGTCATATCTACATATTTGAATTTGCAATTGAAATTGCATGGAGAATTTATAAAAATATAGAATGTGGTTTTAGTTTTATATTTAGTTTAAAAAATGCATTTTGCATTTCCATCAAATTTGGCAATAAATATGTGCGGAACAGATCCACTGCAATGCTTGTCACACAAATCGACAGGGCTAAAACGTGCGTCTCGGCCATATTGCTGGCCTTGGGTATGCGGCACACGGTGCCACAGTAAAGCTTGTAATACTTGCCACAACTTCAAGCACGTAATTTACAATGTTGCAGCATGTGGCGGGCGGCATTGAATGCTTGCTGCACAACGTGGCAGGCTGGAGTTGCAGCTGCCCTTGAGATTCGCTGCTTGTATTTATCTAGCATTTTATGTTCGCGCATGAACAACAAAATGCCGCACCACAAGGCGTATGTGTAATATCAATAAAACGCTGCATATTTTCAGGCATGCCGAAATAATTTATTGCACTTTTTTATATAAATTCATTACAAATGAAACTGTTGGGAACAATGACAATGTTTGGAAAGTCAGTTAATTTTTAAAATGGAATTTGCAATTGAATTTGTGGTTCAAATGAATATTCGAAAAACTTGACGCGTGGTCATCAATCTTTGACACACGGGGCACTTGCATGTGGCACGCAGTGCGGTCTTGATGCAACTGCTGCAAAACACATGACCGCATACGGTTGTAGCAGGTTTACGTTGACGCACACATTTCAAGCACACCGGACACTTATACGGCTCCGAACAGGAGCCCGCAGCCACATTCGAGTCCTTTCTTTTCATGGACGGCGGCTCGGTCGCCTGGCGCTCTGGTGAAGCCGATCTGATTGGATTAGCTGGCATCGGCATCGGCATCGATGCCGTTTCGATATCGGCAGCTAAATGCGATCCGCTTATCTCTGGCAACGGTGGCAGATTGTAGGGGATCTCGGCCAAATTCCGAGCATGGCGCTGCATTGTCTGACTGGACGAGCTGAGAGTCAGGTGGCTGCTGGTCGAAGGAGGAACTCGCGTCTGGGATGGCGAACGCACAACGGTTGTCAATGCGGAGCCAACTAAATTAAATTCACGCCTGGGACACTCCGAGTGCACCTCCGGAGCTTTATCTGTTGATTGGCATTAAGAAGACTTACACGATTTTTGTCCTCGACGTGGCACACTTACTATTCATACTGCTCAATCCAACGCGTACCATATTCATCTCCATTTGCTCGCACTCGCGTTGTACTGAAATTGAAAATCACGTTAATTTCATCACCGAATATCTGCCATTGGTTCGCTTACTCCGTGACAATTCGGCGTCCATGTGCCTGTAGTCGAGCAGACTGTTCGTCCAGGTCTTCTCGTTCTCATTCCTAAGCCAATCCAGATCCAGGCTATTGGAGACGGCATTGAAGCGAGCGTTCTCGCCCATTTGATGCACTCTGGAGTTCAGCTCATGGCTGTTGCTGTTGTAATTCTTGTACAGCAGGTTGAAGTATTGATCGTCTCGCAGGCACAGTTCGGCAGCTGTTGCTGAGCTGTTCAAGGCGAACTGCAACGAAAAATAAGAAGAAAAAAAAAAACTATGCCTCACAGTTGAATTCAAGGCGGGTATAGAACTCACCTGCGGAAATGCGGCTTCCGGCGAACGGCGTATTGAATGCGACATTATATTATTTGTAGTATTCGAATCTCCGTTAAATCTAAACATTATGTTTACCAGAATTTAATAAAGCATAAACTTATTCTGTAGCCTACTTGAAACTATCTCGTTCCACAAATGTTTCGACTTTATGTGCGACATTCACAAGGCTGACATGATTGTCAAATTTCGATTCGGTTTTGATCCAAGCGAAATTCACGTTGAGCGGATTGCAGATTTACCCTTTCCACGTTGTCAATCCAGTGTTCAGTGCATTAAAATTTTCCGTCTTTGAATGCCTTGACATGTGTCTGTGTCCGCATTTAATCACAGGGAGCCCGGTGAAAAGCCGTTGCGGCTTTTCATTCACGACACTCCCGCATAATATGTATGCCGAAAGCTTTTGCAGTCAACGTCGTTCTGTGTCCCGGCCAAAGTCTTCAACTGTTTCGCTTTAGATGCTTTACTTTTTATGACCTACAGCGCAGCAATGGCATAGACACATGAGAGCATCTGTCATCCTTTCACACACACACACATACCCACCACTGTGTGGGTGCGAGTGCGAGTGTGAGTGGGTGTGTGAGTTTAGCCAACGCTTTCAAAAGAATTTCTGTTTGATTGCAGAGAATAAACAAGTGAAGGCAGCCGCAGCGCCCACCATCGTCTATTTGCGAGGGTTGTTCTGTGAGTAATGCGCTGCTTTATTGCGTTGCCTTAGTGAAATTAATAACAATTTCTATTTCGTGGAAGTAAATTGGTATGTGAAATATATTGTATTGTTCTTTTTTTGGAATTAATAGACAGATCTGCTGGTGTTATAGGCAACCTGTGCGAATATTAAAGGAATTATACTAAAAGAATTTTGTACTTAAAAAGTTATAGTTATTCATTTACTCATACGTTTTTTTTTTTACATAATTCAATTTCAATGATTACTTAATTTTTGTTTTCTTAATTTCACAATTGGCATGAGTACTTAGTATAAAGAGTATCTGATTTGCAACAGTTTGTCAAAAAATTACTTTCGATATGATGCAACTTGCCAATGCTGTTAAGTATCGGGGTCTATATATACTATATATAAATCGACCCTCGCCAATAAGTGACTATGTCGATTTGCGCCCCATTTTGCCCGTGGTATATGCTGAATTTTATACACACATCTGAACTTGGAATGGGAGTCTTTCCTTAATGCGCGCTTCAAGTTTGCGGCTAAGTGCGTTGCTTGCTTTTATTATGTGATGCTACTAGAGTTCCAATAAAAATTTCAAATTTCATATTTAATAAAAATAATGCATTGGAAATCATTTATATCGTTGATTTATGTTTATGCTGCACTCTATGATGTTAAGTATAGCTTGTTTATTACGAAGCTTAAGGAGTATATAGAAAGTATGGAAAAAGGTTTTGTTGAATGGAGCACAAGTAAAGACCTATTTCTTAAACTTTCGCTTGAATTTCCAATTGTTGTCGAATTACTTTCGTCTAATATGAATAACCTTTTTTGTTGCCCTTTCAATGGCTTTATTTTTGTGATTTGTTTGCGAGTAATTTGCCAAATTCAGTTCCAATTCAGTTAATTAATCAGGCTGCGTGTCAACGGCAGAGGGCAGCCGCCAGACGCACTTGAATCTTCGAGAGTATTCGGCCAATATTCACTTGTATTGATTTGTGTTGTGGGTGTTTTTTTGCATTTAAATATATATACATACATATCTATACATATATTTGCCGAAAAAAAATCAATGGTCGAGTCTAGCGCGGTATAAAAATTTGAGCAATATAAACAATAAACACCTGGCCTCAGGTTTGCCCCACTAAAAATAAACAACTCACACAGACTTTGCCAGAGATATCGAACACTGTCCAACAATGTTTGTGCCATAAATAAATCAAAGAATTTAAATGCCGCCAATTAGCGGGCCACATGGTTACTATACATATCGATTTACACACACAACATCAAAATAAACTAAAACAGAAAGCCACCAAAAATGTTAATTTTGACGTGTTTGGCAATCGAAAGTGCGTTTCGACCTTTTGATTTTGACGTTATGGGCTAGATAATTGCCTGCTGGGGCGTGTGTGTGTTTAGGATATTGTACTGAATAAATTATAATAGTGATTAACATGTGCTTCTAACGTTTACTGATAACTGTTTTGCGATTGCTAATTTATTACCGAAATTATTTTTGGCACAGTTGTTTTTTTTGCCAATTTATTTATGATTTTTTTTTTTTTATAGAAGTCAATTCATAAAATATGCAAACTAATTAAAAAATATGGCGCTATTTGGAAGAACAATAAATTTTTATAGGTTGTAAATTGAGCTAAGAGGAGGTTGTTAAATATGTCGAGGACTTTTTTAGTGTACACTCGGAGAAAAATCGAAAATTCTGTGCAGTTTTTAACTTGATGTCGATTATGACATTATGATTAATGCTCAATTTAGATCTGCTTGAGAATGGAATGTTCTATATATATATATGGTATGCTGTATACCCTACAGGTGGGCATTCGTATTTTTATTTTTTTATTGGTTTATTATTCCTTTATAGTACTATTTTAATATTCAACTATAACATTTAAATTAAAGTATTCTTAAAAAAAGGTTACAAAGGAAAATGGCAAAGAAAAAACCTTTAAATGAAATACTATATTTTTTTTTATTTATTTTTTTTTACAAATATCTGTATTGGTATATATAATTTTAGTATATAATTTATATTCTTAAAATTGTAGTTTTTCTTGTGCTTAAATGTGGGCTAAAATCGTTATACAACTCATATATAGGTACATATATATATAATTAATAACTGCGGCACGTGTTGGCATCAAATTTCATAAATGCCACAATCGAAATGTTGGGCAACTTTTCGCTGTGCTAAGTGCTCCTGGTCGTACTTAAAATAAATTACCCATTTAACACGCAACGCTAATGGGGCAAACACTTGACTTTTTGCGCATTTTGCAGCTGAGGATATACACCTGAACGATTTATATACACGCTACCGTCAGAGGCTGCGCAAGTCGCTCTTCAGATCGGGCCTGGTCACATCGCTGGTGGCATGTGTTGTGTCCATAATAATTGGCATCGTTTACGAGCAGGTAAGAGCATCGGATATCCCACTAACAGTTGGCCGTCGAGAAGTTAATGCGCATTGGGGATTACAGCACCTGCTGCAGACACTCCTGCTGGTATTGGCGGCCCTAATCTCTGGTTCAATACTGACGGCCCTACAGTTTCCGGCGGTGCTTAGCTCCCCAGCGGCAGCCTTGGCCTTTGCCATTGTCACCACCTTCTCGCTGGGCACCATTGCGGCCATAACCGGCGCTGAGCTGGCTCCGCTGCCCATGTATGCATTGTTTCTGGTAAGTGCCTCAATTGTTGTTGGCCAAGCTGGCGCGGCTTCTGGGCATTTCAATGTGTGCGCTCGCCTCCGTATTCCATTCCAGGGCATCCACACAATGCTGCCCATTTCCTGGCCGGTCTCTGTGGTCCTGGCGCTATTTATGACTGCCATACACATCGTTTATAGAATCGGCGCCAGTCCGCCCAATATGTCTATGGTAAGTTTTTTTTTTATATGCATTTCCCATTGCATTCGGTGCACTGCCATTATTTATAAGGGGCTTATTGTATTGTTGTGTAAGTGGTAAAAATGGTGGTAAAGCTATTGAAATTTATTTACATAGGTGAATACATGGAAAGCGAGATAGATAGAGAGAGAGAGAGAGAGAGAAATCGTCAGACACATTGCTTCAAATATATACATCATTATTTCAGTCACACATTAAGCATTGCTTGAATTGATGAAAATCTCATAGAAAGGCGAAAAATGTCTCTCTCTCCCTCTCTTCCCCTAGAAAGAGAGATAGACAAGAGAGAGAGAGAGAGAGGGCTAGAGAGGTCGTCGCTTTATTATAGCAATAAAACACACGGCTTAAAATATATATGTATATCATTATCTAATCCAACATTGAGCGTTACTTGAATTGATGAAAATCTCATAAAAAGGCAACATATAATACAGCGAAAAATGTCTCTCTCTCCCTCTCTTCCCCTAGAGAGAGAGATAGATAAGAGAGAGAGAGAGGCGGCTAGAGAGATCGTCACTTTATTATAGCAATAAAACACACTGCTTAAAATATATATATCATTATTTCAGTCACACATTTGAATTGATGAAAATCTCATAGAAAGGCAACATATAATACAGCGAAAAATGTCTCTCTCCCTGTCTATAGAAAAAGATATAGATAGAGAGAGAGGGATAGAGAGATTGTTAGTTAATTATATCAATTAAACACACTGCTTAAAATATATATATCATATTTTAGTCACACATAGGAAGGCAACACATAAAACAGTGAAAAACGTATTATTCCCTCTCTCTCTCTCTCTCTCACTCATGCTTCCCCTTTAGCAACGTTTTCTTTTTTCTTCGATTATTTCCACTCCAGCCCAATTATGAGCGAAACATTTGAATAATAATTGCTTCAATTAAATTTGTAAACACTATCCCCGGCCCAGTTATAAACTTGTTTAATTATATTATAAATAACTGAACTGTAATTGGCCAATTTATACTAGGCAGCATTTTAGAGCTGCCCGAATGACAAGCTCGAATTTCATTTGCAGAGCTAACGCTCAAATGACTTGTTTAGTTTTTCGTGCAATTTTGCCCGGGTTCATTTTCGCAACACAATTTGTATGCTGTGGTTGCTGTTGGCCCATTCCCCGTCCCGTGTTTGGCATTGTGGCAGAGTTAATTAGCTGGGACACAGTTGTAGTATGTTGGGAATTCCGATTAAGGGGCTGCGGTTAGGCGGGGTGGGTGGGTCTGTGCTGTGCCGTCTGCCAATTGGCTCCATTATTCAATGCTCCCGGCGTGACCTCGTTAAACGCACTCTTTTAGCTCTTTGGCGAGATTGTGATGCTGGCCAGCGCCTCCGTTTCCGGCCTCTACTATCGCATCATGTCGGATGCGGCGCACAATCGAACCGTGGACGGAACACGGACTGGCATCGAGCAGCGCGTGAAGCTCGAGTGCGAGCGGGAGCAGCAGGAGCAGCTGCTGCTGAGCGTCATACCCGCCTACATAGCCGCCGAGGTGAGTGCACCCCAGCCCCTCGCCCCCAGTGTATTGTTGCCCTAAGCCATCGATTCCGTGCAGGTGAAGCGCAGCATTATGCTGAAGATGGCGGATGCATGTCAGCGTGCCGGCGGCCAGGCCTCGACATCGGCCACCCGCTTCCACGAGCTGCACGTGCAGCGGCACACGAACGTGACAATACTTTTTGCGGACATTGTCAACTTTACGCCGCTCTCATCCTCGCTAACGGCCAGCGATTTGGTCAAGACACTGAACGATCTCTTCGGCCGATTCGATCAAATAGCGCAGGTGAGGCGATTGGGGATTGAGGCCGGCGGGACCTTCGTCTCATTTGCTCCTTCTCCTTCTTCTAGGAAAACCAATGCCTGCGCATCAAAATTCTGGGCGATTGCTATTACTGTGTGTCCGGGCTGCCCATCTCCAGGCCGCAGCATGCCACCAACTGCGTCAACATGGGCCTGCAAATGATCGATGCCATCAGGTGAGTTTTACTTTAAACAGTCAACACTGGCGCGCGTTACGTATACGACATGTTTGCCGTTGGTCATCCCTTTTGACACGCTGTTTGGCTTTGGGTTTTCCTGAGCAAGTGTGCCTGTGTGTGTGGGTGTGTGTGCTCGCTTGTAGTTGCCCTCAGGGCTTGTGCAAACGTTTGTTTTACTTTCAGCACTTTGATAGTTTCTGTGCGCCATTGGGTTATAGGTGGATAAACAAACACACACGCACGCACACACGCACACCCTCACACACCGTCCTGACAATTGTGTAAACACTTGCAACAAGAAATTGTACACACGCTTTTTACTGCATGTCAAGTATATAGTATACTTATATTAAGCTTTGATGCAGGCTTAAATCGATGTCACCATATTGTTCTATAGCCTTCACTTTGCTGTCGGCTCATTGTTTTCGTATGTCAGCTTTAATTGCCAGCCGATAGACACGTATTCAGCTTTTATGGTGCCTATTAAAAACGTATTATGCAATAAAAGCCCAAAAAAAATAAAAAATAAAACAAAAAATGAACAAATAAATAAAAAAATGAAAGCGAAAAAAAGAAAGTCACATAAAATACAATATACAATATCGACACAAAAGCCATTTTATGACTCGCTAGAAATTATGCGCAAGTGCCCAGGGACCAAGTACATAATGCCCACAAAGCTCCACAACTCGCTGCCGCATACCCTAAAATGGGGTATCAATATTAAGCTGTTTTTTTTAGGGCATTTATAAAATATTTTTTTAATAATTTTTATTAATTTTCATTTATTCAATTAAAATGTATATAATTAAATACACTGCCTGAGCATTTTATCTATGCGCTTTATAGTCGAGTGTATGCAGGTTTCGGCATGTCTGCCATTTTTTTTGTTGTATTTTGGCTTCTTTTATTCGTCACTGCACACATTTCCATTGTGTTTATTATTTTGTTCTGGCTCGGCCGCTTTCTTTCATTTCATTTCATTTCACTTTAAGTATTTCTTTTGTTCTTGGCCGGAAGGCATTTGGCTTTGGCTTTGGCTTTCGCTTTCGCTTTCGCTGCTCAAGTTGTCCTCTCGCATTGTTTGCGCCATGCAGATGCAGGCCATTAAGCAGCCCGTGGAAAGCAAGTTTTTCTACTTTGCTCCTCCTGAAAATGCCAACTTTTTGCTGGCCCGCTGTGTGTTTGAGTGCCTGTGTGTGTGTGTGTGTGTGTGTGTGTGTGTGCGAAAGGTGAAAGTTTAATTGTGCATTATGCTCTGTGTTTTTTATTGTGGCATATCCCTAGACGCCGATTGCTATCAACTTTGTAATTGTAATACCCCAAATAGTAGGCAACATATTTTATCATTTACCTGACCACAATTAAATTCTAGATTTGCATTCGCTCGATGGGCCTTACTCTCCCATAAATACCATATTAGACGGAGAACTTTACAAAATATGGCACATTTGTGAAATCATACTCCTGCATAATTAAATTTAATTTGCAAAACTTTCACAATTTAAGCAAAGAAACTTTTAAAGAACTTTGGCCCTTAAGAAACCTTAAGTTATTTGTTTGTGTGCAAGTGTTACAATCGTAAAACAAGCCCACTGATCCACACAGAAACAACAACAGCAAGTGCAATGCTCGACTGGGGGATACCCTAAATGGTATATAGTATGTATATATAGCCGATATATGGCGAGGTCCATCATACCCACTCGCACACAATTTCAATGGGTGCAGGGTATCGAAACGAGTACAAATACGGCCAAAGAGGAGCTCCCAAGCGATTTGTTTTCTAAGCCGATTTTCCTCGCTGCGGCTCATTTGGCAGAGAAAAGGCTACAGAAAATACTATTTAATGTTAATAACTCAAGGACTTGTTGTGCTGGCCAGCACGTAACAGCCTGGCCAGGCGCCTGTCGTAGTATATCAGTGCCTGAATAGGCTGGACTCGGCCTGTATTTGTTTTGATGGCACATAAAATTGTGGTCGTTACACAACCGTAAGACTAGTTAGTACCTAAGTATGTAAATACGGCCGTGCATATGCTCCGGCTGGCAGCTCATTGTTTGCCCTTCTATTCCGGCAGACACGTGCGTGAGGCGACCGGCATAAATGTTGACATGCGAATTGGCATACACACGGGCAACGTGCTCTGCGGCGTCCTTGGCCTGCGCAAGTGGCAATTTGATGTTTGGAGCGATGATGTTACCCTGGCCAACCACATGGAGAGCGGCGGCGTCGCGGGGTAAGTTGTAGTCCTTCATTACCACGACTGCGTTGATGACGCGCTAAGCTAAATGGAAACACAAGCACAGAACACAGAACATAGAACACCTTGGAACAGCTGCAGGAGCTGCCGGGGCCAATTTAAATGAGTCTTCATGGGCGCTGCAATTAGACGCGCTTTTAGCTTCGGGCCCTGCCTCAGCTAAGTGGCCAGAAGGTATTGTGTGTGTAATTGGAGTTCTGTCTGCTCTAAAAATAGATAACTGACCTGAAGTACCTGCGATTATATCGTTGCAAATTCAGTTAGCCGAGGTTTCTCCCAATTGCAATTAAAATGCTCATTTGGCGCCCAGCTAATTGTCGTTGCGGCTAAAAGTTATTTAATCGAAACAAAGCGCCTGAAAACAATACCCGCAATTATTTCGAGTATTATCGTTAGCTGTGTGCTTTGGCTAATGGTGTGCGATGGGGGTTTTCCTAGAACAATTAATTATAATTTTCTTAATTTCTAGTCGCATTTTTCAAATATACTATTCAAAATATACTCATTCACGAAGTGAATATAGCTTATTGAATTTATAGAACGAAGCTGGAGAAATTTCGAAATTTAGACAAAGTTAACATCAAAAAAACAAGGCTCAATTTGGCAGACAGTTTTCCGATTAGCTCCTCTAAATAAATCAGTTATCTGTTATTGTACTGTGAACGAGTATTGCGCAGTTGGTTACACCCGAGTGCAACATTTCTTTTTCAAATTTCGCCTAACTGACAGTTAAGAAAATAATGAATAACAATAGAATATAGATGTTACCTTCAATTTGATACACAATGCTCTCTCAGACACCAAATCAAATTATTGGAATTGTAAAACGAAATTCGTTTTGTTTTATTTCCCTTACCCAGTAATTTGCGAAGAGCGGCTGTGGTGGCCATTCTATTCAATTGACTTGTGTCGCAATATTTGGGTTTCCTGTGTTCGCACACGTAGCGCGCAATTATTTGAAATTGAATTGAAACGTTGCTCAATGAGCCGAATGAGAGTTAGGAGCTCATTTAGCGTGTTACGCACGAATTCCTTGGGAGTGCGCAACAAAGGCATAAATAAAATTACAGTCGGGCGGCGACTGTGTTTAAAGGCTCCTTAATTTGCATGTGAAACAATGAAACGAGCCCGTAATATATATCGAAATCCGTATATAATGCCCATGCTCCGCTTTTGGGGGGGCCAACGCATTCGTTACAGCCGCGTGCACATCACGAAGCAAACTCTGGACTTTCTGGGCGACAAGTTCGAGGTGGAGCAGGGCGAGGGAGGCGGTCGCGATGCCTACCTGGCGGACCATAAAATCGAAACGTATCTGATAGTGCCGCCCAAGGTGAGTACCGAGTACCGAGTACCGAGTAACCGAGTACCCGAGCCAGTTACTCAACTCTCTGCCGCAACGACAGCCCGCCTATATGCACAGTGTGCCGCGCGTCGTCGAGTGCATCGAGCACACGGAGCCGGATGGCGACCAGGCCACGCCCACCAAGGAGGACATCGACGTGACCGAGAAGCTGCTGCCCGCCGAGACGCGCTCACCGGTGCTCAGTGCGAGCGAGGGGGCAGAGCGGCTCTCGCCGACGTCGACCAACAGCCAGGATGCGGCGCTGCATGCGCCGCTGACCTCGGCCGCCTCCATGTCCATCAAGGAGCTGTCCGAGGAGGAGGACGATGTCGCCGCCACTGAGCCGTTGGTTAACAAGCACCCGGAGCCCGAAATCACCGGCGAGGCAACACCGAATGTGGCACATCGCGGCAGCGGCGACTCTGCCGCTTCCGAGTCGGCGCCCAAATCTGCGGCCTTGTCGCTGCCCGCCGAGGATCTGCTCAGCATGAGCGGCAGCGAGAGCGGCATCTCCAACAGTGGCGCCCAGGCGGCAACAGCGGCCACTGCCGCACCCACCACAACAACAACAACAACAACAGCAGCAGCAGCAGCAGCGGCTGGGGCAACAACAGGCGGCAACAGTTTGACAGTCGGCGACGCACCTGAGCGCTCCCGACGCAAGCTATCCGTTCAGGGTGAGTTCCTCCAGCGAACGTGACGAGGGTATCGTAAGCTCAGGTTCGGGTTCTTGGGTTCTTGCCTTGTACAGAAAATTTGAAAATACAGCTTCCGTTTGCTAAAATACTTCCGGCTACTTTAAGACAGAGAATGAAAGTCCGAATCGAAGAAATTTGCATTTAAAAAACCTATTTAGTCAGAGAGGAAAAGCAAAGAGAACGTGTTATTTGATTTGTGGCTAAGTTATCGTGATTTCATAATAGACAAAACTCACAGGCAAAATTAAGGCTCAGCTATTACAATTAAGCTGCAAATAGTCGTTAACTGTTTATACCCTATACCCATTAAAAGTGGGTACGGGTATATTGCAAAGGCAGAAGCCAGGCTGTAACCAGCTTGAAAAAGGACAGGCGCACCTGAAGCCGAAGCGGACCAAACCAAAAATTATTATAAAAAAATGTTTTAGATTTAGAGATTTGCTAGTAAACAAATTATAAAAGATAAAATAAGGACGCCGAAGCCAGGTTCGAGCCAAAATCTGCGTTCATAAATATTAAAAACCAGCTTCATGAACCGAACCCAGGGATAACCAACTTTTTTTTTTTACATCTAGTTTATTCTCGATTGAATTCACAATGACTGTCTATCGATAAATATCGATGTTCAATTCAATTGCCCCAAAAAATGTTTACATTATTATTATAAATATTTACGAACTGTGTGCTTGTAAAAGCAGCTGGATGTAGGATATCTCCCACTCGGGCATTCTCGACTGAGTAACTCTTATTTAATTTGTGGTTTTACTTCCATCCAGGTCTGATGTCCTTCGCCGACAGACGGCGCTCCTCCGGCGCCTTCATCGAGGGACGTAAATTGTCCATACACAGCGGCGAAAGTTTTCGCAGTCATGCGGGTGAGTTGCGGCAATGCGAGATTGCGGGTGGCAGTGGGCGGGGGGAGGGGAGCGGCGCCAGTGGCTGTGGCAAAGGAAGCCCATAAAACGCAACAGTTGAAAATCACTTTCGAAAATGAGCTCCGGCTTATGCATAATTTTATCGCTGGTGTCGCAACTTTTGCATCATAAATTTGATGTGCCTGCATTTGTCTGCGGATTGGCCTTTGTCCAAACTTTATCACGGCCATGTGCGCTGGTCCAGGTGGTCCAGTCGACAGTTGGCAATTAAGCTCCTTTGACAGCCAGCAGAGCTCTGTTCCCCCTCCCCCTTCCCCCCTTGGCCCCACTGCAGCTGCGATCCTTGGCTGGGTTTTGTGGCTTTTAATATGGGGCTCACGTGCCTCCAGCAGCCAAATGGACAATTTGATGGCAATTTTAATATGAATTGAGCATGAAACGTGTAGATTGGCTTGCAGCATGAATAAAACGGATTAAATTTTGTGTTGGCAGTTAACAAACGAATTAACACGTAGCTTAAAAGTCAAGAAATAAAAGAGATAATGTGAAAATAAATATGCAAAATTCAGTCATATTCAAGTGGCAACAATTGCATTCGGCTTCACTCTTTGTTTAATTTAATGCAAATTAAATTTTTGTATTTTCATACTCGTTCACGCACGCTTGGAATATTTACTCGTGTATACCCGCGTCAGATAAAGTGTTAGGGTTTTTTGGCCACGCCTATTAGGGGCGTTTTAATTTGCGAATATCTATTTAACGCAATAAATAGACCACATTTTTTGCGGGCAGATTAAAATTGTCAAAATTTTCTCGGATAGGGAACCTACTCTATTTCAAACGCCCGCAACTTTGTCAAAACTGAACCGATTTTCATGTTTGATGGCATTTTTTTCACGGGTTATCCTCTAGATTGATTCTGCATTTCAAATGTATTCATTATTGAAAATAACCTTTTTTTATATTTTTTTATAAAAATATCAGGTACTCCCCCCTTACTCATTTAAAAAAAAAAATTGTTTTCAAAATTTATAAATGAGAATTTATATTTTTAATTGATTGTGGTTGCCACAAATAGTATAAAAAACAACATTAAAATCGATTAAAAAATTTTGACATGTAAAGCTCTCAGGCCCATAGGTCCCATATTTCAAACGTCCACAACTTTGTCAAAACTAAACCGATTTTCATGTTTGATTGACTTTTTTTTAATGGTTTATCCTCTAGATTAATTGTGCATTTCAAATATATTCATTATTGAAAATAAATTTTTTTTTTTTTTTTTTTTTTTTTTTTTTTAAGCATGTACTCCCCCCTTACTCATTTTGGAAATTTTTTTTTTTTTAAATTTAGAATCCGAAATTTCTATTTTTAATCGATTGTCATAATTAATATAAAAACAACTTTAAAACCGATTCTGAGGTGTCAAATTTTTTGTCAAAAATGGTGCCAAAATTGACAAAAGTTTTGACCTGTAGTGCTGTCGGGTCCATAGCTCCCATATTTCAAACGCCCACAACTTGTCAAAACTGAACAGATAATCATGTTGATGGCATTTTTTTCATGGTTTATCCTCTAGATTGATTCTGTATTTCAAATATATTCATTATTGAAAATAAAATTTTGTTGGTTTTTTTGATAAAATATCATGTTTTTTTTTTAAAGCATGTACCCCCCTACTAATTTTCGAAACCTTCTTTTTTTTTAATTTAGAATTGAAAATGTATATTTTTAATTGATTATGGGAGCTACAAATAGTATAAAAAACAACATTAAATCCGATTCAGAGGGGGTAACATTTTTTGTCAATAATTGTGCCAAAATTGACAACAATTTTGACATGTAGAGCTCTCGGGTGACTGAACCGATTTTCATAGATGGTCATAGTTTGTCCTCTAAATTGATTTCAAATATATGCATTATTGAAAATAAAATTTTTTAAGAAAACCCCGAACCCTACTCATTTTCAAATATTTTGAGTATTATTGGTTACAGGCGCCTGGAACCTTATTTCTGGTTTTTCGCTTTGTGTAACTGGACGTTAAGGTTTCGTGGGTCGAGCGACTTGTGAATCGATGCCATTATATAAAAGAGATTTGATGAACTCTTCTAGGTCATGTCACACGCAATCGTCCCTCCTCGAAGATGACCAAATACGTGGAGTGCTGGGGAGCCGATCGACCCTTTGCCAATATTGCCGAATCGAAGCTGGTGAAAAACATTGGACTAGCGGTGAGTGGCCGACAGCTTGTGTGCCCATAGTTTTGGCAGCTGCCGGGGGTCAAGATTTAAATTAAATTCCAATTGGCAGGAAATGTCGCACAACGGGCGCAAACTCAATTTGCTGTCCGGGCGAGCGGTTTGCGGATTTGGCACAGTTTGTTGGCTGGCCAAGTTGTTGTGCGCCGGCTGCTGCCGCTCCCCCTCCCCGCTCCCCCTCCCCCCCAAGGGCGCCAAACTGAGTTAATTCTATTATCCCTTGCAGAGCATTGCCATGATTGAATCAAATTTGCTGCCGCCAGAGCGTAAATGCTTCAATTTTAACTTCTTGGGGCCGCCCACAGAGCTGAAGCCGTTGACCATGTGGTACCGGAATACGCCGCGGGAGGCCATGTACCGGGAGCAGCCGGACACGCACTTCCGCTACGACCTGATATGCGCGTTTGTGCTCTTCCTCTCGCTGGCCGTCGTCCAGCTAATTGTTATCGAATTGTGGGTGAGATCGAGTCCCAGTGGCGATTTGTTTAACTCACGCTTGAATGCCGTTTGACAGGAACTTGGCGCTGCTCGGCTCCCTGCTGGCCAGCTTCATATCGCTGGCGCTGTTCCTCTATCTAAGCAACATGTCCGTGCCGGATGTGCACGCCTCCGCCACGGAGCGCAACGGACCCGGCCAGGTGGTGGCCAGCAGTCGCTACCTGCGCCTGGCCATGTTCATCATTGTCAACATACTCATCTCGTCCTGTGCCGTATTCAGCGTGGTACGTCCGCCGCCCGCTCCGACATCAGCGTCCGCTCAACGCAGCTCCGATTCGTTACAGATCAACTACTCGCAGCCCGACGAGCTGCCCTTCCCGGCCAGCAATGCCACCAACGGCACCATCGATAGCTACAGCAATATCACACTGATCGAGGGCCCACAGCCGTTGCGGGACATTGCGGATGCCCTACCCAAGGCGCCAATTTTCCTTTGCTGCTGCGCCGTCAGCTTGGCGGCCATTTCGGCGTTCCTGCGCTCCGGATTCATACTCAAGCTGATTGCCATGGCCGTCGCCCTGATCGGACAGGCCATTGTGCTCGGCTACAGCGATCTGTACATGCAGTACAATCAGTCCTACAATGGGTGAGTGGGCGATCCAAGCTACCTCGACCGTTGCCCGCAACTTGTCATTCAATTCGCAGACTGCATCTGGAGGTGAAGGGCTCCTTGCTGCTGCTCCTGGTGATTGCCGTGCTGCACATCCTGGACCGTCAGGGTGAGTATGTGGCGCGCACCGACTTTCTGTGGAAGGCGAAGCTCAAGGTTGAGCAGGAGGAGGTCGAAACAATGCGGGGCATCAACAAGGTAAGGTTATCCACTTGCCAAAATCTATTTGTTGCGCCCTGAACCCATTGACAGTTGTGCTGGCAGTAGGAGGAACCCCTAAAGTAAATATGTCCTTGATCAGGATCAACAGCCAATTTGGTTGACATAAATATTTAAATTTAATATACCGCAGCGCCTAAAAAATCGATTGCAAAAAGCTTCATCAAGATCGATTAAGAAACAGGAGTTACTAGAGAAAACTTGTGGTAAAATTTGACAAACTTGCAGTTAAAGTTCGGTTTTGTAAGTTCCGACTATCGATATTTATCGATCTTTTGACCTGCTTTTCTGAGCATATTTCAGAAACTATAAAAGCTAGAAGCATATGCAGATTAAGAATATTTTGAATTTTGGATACCTCCCCCCACTAGCCGCAAATTTTTAAAATTGTATAAAAATCATACAGTTAGTTTAGAAGCTTTTCACGAATTCAGCCAGCCAGACAGGGTTCAGGGTATTCCCTAGTCGGGCGCTTCCGACCAGACCGCAGTTGCTATTAATTGGCTGCACGCAGATTCTGCTGGAGAACATCTTGCCGGCCCACGTGGCCACGCACTTCCTGCACCTGGAACGCTCCACGGAGCTGTATCACGAGAGCTACTCCTGCGTGGCGGTCATGTTCGCCTCCATACCCAACTACAAGGAGTTCTACGACGAGACTGACGTGAATAAACAGGGCCTGGAGTGCCTGCGTCTGTTGAACGAAATCATTTGCGATTTCGACAAGGTCTGTGGCATGTTCCGGCTTAGTTCTGGCTAACTAAATTGTGCGTCCTTTACAGTTACTCCTGAAACCGAAATTCAGCGGCATCGAAAAGATCAAAACCATAGCCAGCACCTATATGTGCGCATCTGGCCTGAGGCCCGGCAAGGAGGACGGGGCCACGGTAAGTCGGCGCTGCTCGTCGAACACCTGCCTAACTGTCTCTCTAAATTAATCAATATTTCTTCAATGCCTTACTAATCCTGTAAATAAACACTTTGCGCATTCCCGGCATGCTCAATATAGTCGCGTAGCTTTGCGGTAAGTTCATTAAACACGTTTTACACGCACTTTTAGGACTGGGAGATCTGTTTCTATTGTAGCTTGGGCCATGTGCGGGATTATCATAATATAAAAGGGTTCTTTTTGGGGTCCGTCTGTCCATATTAATATTTTTTGGCTACGCCTGTTCGATGAAATCTATTTATTTTCCTCAGTTTCAATACTAGAACCCCATAGCTTCAAACAAATTATAGACCTCCTCTAAAGATGACTCGATGGCATCCAATTTAAACTATATATTTGCTGTACATTTTTCTCAGCTTTAAAGTTAGATACTTCAAAGGCTTTAAGGCAGCTTACTTAAGAAAAATAGAAAAATTTCGGCTAACCCCACAAATTACAAAAGTCGATTGTTATCCAAAACAACAACATTCCTTATTACATATTCAGATAGAAGTAAGACCGATTCTGACTTTTTGAAGCTGCAATGTCCTTCCACAAGAATTAACCTATATCCATATATCATATCAAAGTCGAAGAGAGTCGCAACAGTTTCAGCAAAAAACGACTCAGGTTCAATTGTTCCTCTTTAAATGCCTTTTATTCACCGCTCAGCAGTTTAATTAAACTTGTAACCCGGCAGTTAAATCAGACAATGACCCTTCACATAAAGGAATAACAACAACAGGAAAAAAAGGGAACCTAAATGAGGGTTGCCATTGGGCAGGGATTAGCCAAAGTTTAGGCAGCATACGCTCAATTGGCCAGCGCGTTTGGTTGACCGGGCCAATAAAAGCGAATACGAGCATAATGAAATACCTAAATGCCAACTTAAGTAACTTTTGTTCGCTCTCGGTTTTATTCTTTTACTGGCGTCGACCTTCTATTTAGGACGAGAAACGCACCGAGGAGCACAACGTGGTCATATTGGTTGAGTTTGCGATTGCTTTGATGTCCATATTGGATTCGATTAATCGCGAGTCGTTTCAACGTTTCCGGCTGCGCATCGGCCTGAACCATGGACCGGTAATTGCGGGCGTGATTGGCGCCCAGAAGCCGCAGTATGATATCTGGAGCAATACCGTTAATGTGGCATCCCGCATGGACTCGTGCGGCGTTATGGGCCGACTTCAGGTAATCTGCAATAATTACCCATTATCGAGCCCAATCCAATCAAACTCTTTCTCGATGGCAGACAACGGAGAACACGGCCAAGATATTAATGGCCGCCGGATACGAGTGCGAGTGCCGGGGTCTCACCTACGTCAAGGGCAAAGGGAATCTAGTCACATATTTTGTAAAGACACCATTCGATGGGAAATTGTAATTGGTTGCGACCAATAAAAACGCGCAATTTGTTGTTAATAATGCTATTTATGTATAGAACATTTATTTTAAGGCATGTTGTTATTTATTTTGAACTATTTTATTTTAGCCAGATTTAAAACAGAATTGTAAGCATTTAATTTGCGTTGCACATTAAGAATTATGTTAAGTGTTTTTTTTTTTTTAGTTAGTGTTTAATTGTTATGTAGCACAATTTGTTGGCAAATTTACGCGTAGCTCACTTAAACAGCGAATAATTATATAGAATATCACAAGTACTCATATATAGTATATGTAGATAATACCAGTGGAATATCGAGAAAACAAAAATAACAATTGCAAATTAGCCCACCCCAAAAAAACAAATATTCAACACCTATAATATTATATAGAGCATTATATAGAACTATATTTATTGCGTGTTCCAATAGATTCTACGACTATTTGCTAATCTAGGTTGTTTACTCAATTGCTTGTAACTTCAAGTCGACTCGATCGTTAGCTATTGGAACACCCTTATTTAATTTAAACAACGTTTATCAATATATGTGCCATCAAAGCTCTAACAAAACTGTTTACCTAATGTTAAAGACCTCAAACCAACTTTCAAATTGTATATATTTTGTACAATAATTGTTTTTTATATTGTGCCACTGTTTCTCTACCGATGCACTTGACTAAAGCGAGCTATACAAGAAATAAATTCGATGATTCTGTGGTACTTTATCAGGGCTGTCCCCCCACTAAACGTATCCCATCAAATACGCTATACCTCCGATTACAAACCTATACTGCTAAATACTTTCTTACCTATGCATATCGTTGTATTTGCTATTAACGTATACAAATTATCCACAATATAATCGAAATATTTACGAATGTATTAGATATATATTCATTTGAAGTTGAAATAATTATATACGAAAAGAATAAAACTTGTTCGAAGATTATAGTTACACATACAAATAGAATGCAGTGCTTTTTATATATAAATTAATCAATAGTAATTCACTTCAATTTACTTGGCTATTTAAAGAACATTTGATTATTGTAACTCAATACTTTTATCAAATACTATTTATTAAATAAAATACAAACAATATGCTGTCAAAAACTTTTTATTTTTCCATAGTACATAGCATCATAAAAGTGAGATTAAATCGGAATTGAAGCAGGCATTGAGAAAACTGTCAATTGATATTACATTTTTGGCTTGGAGACCGTTTGGGAAAAATTTTGTCTCAGTCGTGCTCGATACTCCATTCCATTCAGTCGTAATTCTAACTCCGGGTTCAACTCCAAGTACATATATATATATATTTTTTAAAAATCCAAATTAAACAGAAAAAATTAAAATTAACGTCAACTTCAGACGCGGGTAATCATGTCGGTCGCAATGTATGAGTTCATTTTCAAGGTATTTTTGGCGTACCTCTGTTTTTTAAACCTTGCAAACATAACGGCCAAACGAGAATTCACACTGACGAGCCAATACAAGCGATTTCTGGGAATACCCTATGGAACGGAGAATATACTGAATATCCATGAGCGCGAGTATCGCTACACAATACCAGTTATTGCCGCTATTTTGGCATGTTTGGGCTCCGAGCTATTCTATATGTTCTGTTCCATGTCTATGACCGTGCGTTGTCAAATCCGGTTGCGCCGGTTGATGATCAAGTTCTTTTGGATATTCAAATTGGTTTGGTTAATTGTTTACGTTACTGGATTCGTTACAATTTTACGATCGCATCATGACCTATACATGATCGCCGAGGAGCTGCAGCTGGAGAACGCCTTTGATTTGTTGATCAGTTACAAATTTCAGTTCGTATGGCAGACTATTGTCTTCCTTTTTGCTATTATATGCTGGGCCGAAGAGGATAAACTCAACAGGAACTATTACAAGTTGCTGTTGCATGAGCGCGGATTCCAGACCTAAGACCAGAGCCCCCAGTATGCACTGGGTATGTATATAACGGATCCATATCGTTGTTTCTCTTCACTTCAAGTCTTTTACTTCAAATGGCCAGCCGTCGGGGGGTGTCCGGTTGCATGGGCCTCTTCACTGAAACAAGTTTCAAAATGAGAAACGTGGCGCAATTTGTTTGTCAGCATTTATTTTTCGTCGGATTTCTGGATCTGTTTTATTCAAATGGGGCTGATCGCCCAACACAGGCACACAGACTACAACTACACAATTCAGTATCCCTAACTCGTTTATCACGATCGGAGTCTTATGCATATGTACGACGGAGGAGTATCTATTTTTTTTTTTTTTAATTGTGTATATTAAACTGCATGATCAAAATGTTAAACCTATACTTAGCAAGAGCATTTGTATCAACGTGTCGACGAGTTGTTGTTGTTCAAATGGCTTGAATGTTAAAGAATATACGTTAATGCACATAAAAACAAAACATTTAACAAATCACAGAACAAAATGTAAACAATAAGTACTTAAAACCTAATTCCTACACACCTATATACACACAGTTCTATTAATGTATACGCACTAAAAGTGGGGCAAGCAAACTTTCCCAGCAAACAGTTCGGAAACGACTGTTATCCACAGCGCCAGGACAAACATAATGTATGAAATGCCAATTTTAAACGTATTCGGCAGCTGATACGCCTGTCCGCCGATCTCTTCAATGTGGAAGCCCAGGGGAAACACAACCGCCGCCATGCAGAACAACACCATGGCAGCAAAGCCCACCCAGCGGGCGTATGGAATAACGTTGCGGTCCCAGGTGCTGGAGGCCAGCAGGATTATTGTCGTCGTAATGCAAATGCAGCCGATGAAAATGCAGACTAGGGCGATTAGCCATTCCGGCTGCAGATTGGGCGTATAGCAAACTTGTGGCCGGTTGTACAGCGTCATGCAAGTCCACATCAGGCCCAGACGTATATCACCTGCAAAGCAGCGACAACAAATTGTTTATTGTTAGGCATTTGTGTTTTCTTAGTTTGGTGTGCAGCGGTTACCAGCTTCCTCGGTAATGATCCAATCGGGCAGCGCCAGGCTCACAATAGCGAACACATCGGCCGCCATGAAGAGCGTGGCACTAATTGTAGTTAGTTTGTCCATATTTATTGCACAATTGTATTTTATGTTATTTTCGTATTGTTTCTACTCTCGTTGTGGTAGTGTGACCAGAGATGGAAAAGACGAAAATACGGCGAAAAGTGCTCGTTGCTAAAATGGAACTGCCAACTGATTCGAACAGTGGAAGCATGCAATCGATAAGCGATAACAGAAAAGAGATAGTTGTCGGAGTAAATTTCAAAAATTGGAAGCCTTGTCCGTTACGTTTAAACTTAATTGTATTATAATTATAAGTATAAATGATATGTATTTATGTATATGTAGATATTTTAACATTACGCATAAGTAAGGCAAACCCAAAGACAAAAAAAATTAAATATCTACATACATACAAAGGAATTTGAAATTATAATGAGTGTACTTAATATGCACTTTACGTTTCGTTGGGGGTGTAGCTGCAGGGCTAATCGATTAGGCTAGGATCTTGAGAAATAACAGTTGAACATATTCACTCAATCGAGCGGTGCGTTTTTAATTTGACCTTAGAAGCAAGTTCACGGTGCAGAACACAATACATATACATATATAGATTGCTTTCAAGATTACTCCACAACGAAATGTAAATAAGGCAGCTGAATCAATCAATAAATAGATGATCGCTAATGTGTCGAACACGCACAGGACGCACTTAGTTAATTCAATAATGGCCGTTGTAAGAAAGTTGCATTGAAATTTTACCTCTGACATTACAGACCTTGCAATAATGTGCCTCAGGTGCTCTAAAGGCATTCGAATAACAATTACAATTACGCGCAGAGGAATTATAGCGCGCGCCGGGAACTATGTAAACGGTTGCGCTGACGTGTCCTTAGCGGCGGGCAAGGCCCGTTTAGCCGGGTCCGTGCTATACGTGTACTAATGCGTAGATTGCCGGATACCTATATCTGTGTTGTCATATCTAACGGACGGCTCAGCCGTATATGACAATTCTCGCTTTCCATTCCTATTTTAGACTGTCAATGCAACCATAATTGTCCCGGCCGTAGGTGTTGTGGCATTCACTCGGCTGGCCGTCACTCGCGCACATGCAAACACTCATACGAATAGCATTAGATTTTTGCCGCTGCACTCATTCAGTTTTCGGCGGTGCAACACGACGCTTGCTTGGGCGTCGGCAGCGGCATCGGCATCGGCGGACTCCAATTTCGTCGCGTCAGCGACGTCTCTCGAGAACCGAAACCGAAATCCGGCGACCTCCTGTCAAAAAGGGGACGTTATGTTTATTGTTTGTCTGCGCGGCAAAGTTACGAGTCGTGATTGTAAATAAACAAAATTATGCTTAATCGTTCAGTTCGGATTAAAGGGCACAATATAAATAAAAATAAAATATAATCTAAATGAAGTGGCGTTAAGAACCGAAATGATCTCTGCATTTTTTTAAATTAAAAAATAAACTTTAGAAACTTGCTGCAAAAAAACTCTCTAAGCTTCCAGAAGTGCACATTAGACTTTTGAAAAAGCATGGTTTTAAATACTTCTCCAAACGTACCTATATGAAAGAGGTTTCTCGGTTGTAAGCGAACTAGAGCCGCATTATGATCTGCTCCTGAAAACGCTGACGTGGGCAAATTTATGCGGCTCGGTTGCGTTGAAGACCCAAGGTACGAGTGTGGAGAGGGGCGAAATTCCAGCGAAAACGTTAATAATAGTTAATGTGCAAATAAAGTTGTAAATACGTAAGCTTTTTTTTTTCATGAAAAGGAATTTTTCACGAGTTCTGGTTGCCCCCTCCGCAATTTTTTGAGGACCGCACGAGCTTGGCAAATCGAATATAAACAAAAAAAAATTGAATTTCGAAACCCTGTCGAGGCACTCCGTCGAATTGCCCACACCATTAAATCGGAGATTGTTGTAAACAGCGATTTATGGTATAAAAGAGCGACGCATGGAGCCCAGCGAGAGCAGTTGTCAACGCGACATGGCGCCGGACAAGTCCAAATCGGAGTCTGACTCGGAGCCCGATTCGACTCGGCCGTCGAGCGATGGGTAAGCGAATCTGAATATAAGCCCTGCATGAGTGCACTCGACTAATCAGTGTGAATTTGATGCAGACGTGTGCATAAAAACCCCGATCGAAGCTCGAATGATAAACCAAACAAGACGGAGGAGAGTCGACTGAAGGAGCGCGATGACAGGCCGCTCGTTCTGGAGGAAAGGCACTCGCTTTCCATGTAAGTGCTCAGGCTGCTGGACTGGATAGTTGTTTTCTGTTTAACAACTCCCTCCACTCCCTCTCCCCCAGAGCCGAAACGAAGAAGCGGCGTGCCAGCGTCTATTCCAGCGAAAATCTGTTTATACCCAAGGAGCTGGCACGCAGCGAGCTGCACCACCGAAGGCACCACTCAGATACGTTGGATCAGATCAGCCGGAACAGCGACTATTGCATACGCATGCTCAAGTTTCCCGTGGGATCGGGCCGGGCGCGCTACGTGGCCCAGCAAATGAAGCGCAAGAGGACACGGAAGCCAAAGGAAGTACCCGAAAAATTGAAGGAGCCGGAGATCGCAAAGGAGGAGCTGCGCTTGAAGCGGGAGTCGGCGGCGGGCGATAAACTGGAGTACACTTTATTGCCGCGCAGCATGCCCAATCTGGATGCGGAGCACTTGGCCAGAGGTCAGCTGCATAGCGACGACGAGTGCTGCATTATACTCGAGGACATTGTCAACGGAGCCGCGCCAGAGTCCGAGGACGACGGCACCGAGGAGCTGATTGAGCGCGTGTCCAAGCGCCAATTGACGCGAGCCGGCGCAGAGCCGAAGTAAGCGTGCCAAAGATTCACATTTGTCCATGTCCACAGCTAATCCCGATTGCTTGCAGGCCCCAAGAGGACGAGCAGGCGTTGGCGGAGAAGCAGCCGGTTTTCCGTTGGCACAATCCGGACTGCAGTGACCAGGACGTTAAGATGGGGCTCATGGACGACCTCAGTTTGGCGGCCAATGCCGATGTTCAAGTGGGCTTCAGCGAGCTGAAGGCGACAGCAGCGGCCGCCAGCCCCCAACGGCAACAGTTGCAGGCGCCGGAGCTGGAGCCGGCGCCGGCAACAGCAGAAGTATTGGAGGTCGCGCCCACAGCAATCCAGCAGCAACAGCAGCCGGAGCGTTCTATGCCGGAACGGGAGCCGGAAACTGTGCAAACACAGCAGCAGCAGCAACATATTGCTGATGTGCCATATTTGCCACTTGATACAGCGGCAGCAACAAGCCAGCTGACGTTTGAGGCGCAACGCGCGGACTTGCCACTGCGTCAGCAATTCGTGCAACGCGTTGCTTTGCCGCAAATGTACTCCGGCGATGTGCTGCAATCGAACAGCGCCAGCAGCAACATGCTCACTGAGAGCATGCAACAGCAATTTGTGGAATCAGTTGTGTCCCCGGAATTGCTGCAGCAGTGGAGCCAACAGTATTTCGAGAAGTACGTGTGTGCGAGGCCAGCATCGCAGGAGCAACAGCTGTCATATGCCCTGCAGCAGCAGCAACATCAAGCCTACCAGGAGCAGCAGCTGGAGGCAGGCCACAAGGAGCTGCAGCAACTGAACGCACAGCATCAGCACCTAAAATGCCAAGAGGCCGAGCAGCTGAGGCACCTGAATAAGACGCTCAAGGAGGTGTATGCCAATCGGTTGCTCAGCGAGCGGCAGCACGCCGAATACCATCGAATTTTCATGCACAAAATGGTGGAGAGCAAGAAGCACGAGGAAAGTCTGCTGGCGCAGAAGAAGCTGCTGAAGAGGCAGCTGCAGGCGGAGCTGAGCATTGTGGAGCAGCGCATTGCCAAGCGACAGCGCCAGCTGCAAGAGCGATCCAGCACGTGGCAGTGGCAGCGGCAGCACCACGAGCAGCAGCAACAGCTGCAGCTGCAGCTGCAACAGCAACAGCACCAGCAGCAGCAGCAGCAGCAGCATCAACAGTTTCTGCAACAACTGCCACCGCCCGTCTATCAGCCACGCTTGCAGTGCTTTCAGGATGCATTTTCGCAGTGCATTGAAACCCGGCTGCCGGCAACAGCAACAACGGGCGCGGAGGCGCAGCGCAGACTAATGCCAGCGCCGCCGCCCGCCGCATACTGTGCGGAGGGCATGTTGCAACCAGCGGTGGCAGCCGGCGGCGGCAGCCTTATGCGACGCCGGCACACCATCGACTACAGAGCCAGCAACATGGCGGCATACGGCTACCCCGCACAGCGGCCAGCAGCACACCAGCAGCCGACGCGGTCGGATGCTCTCCTCAGATCTCGAGCGGGAAACTTTCCCAGCCACGCCCACGCCCACGCGCCGGCTGTCCCTCGGTTCGCACTGCCCGAAACGCCCATCGCCAGTGGCCGAGCCCAGCTGAATCCGGCCATCGAGCACACGGCCCTAACGTCCATTCTAGGCAACTACGTCTCCAACTATTTGCACGACATGGAACCGAATCCGTGAACAACTATTCTTACAAGCTAAAATAGCTACAAAGTATTTAGAAAGTCTCTCAGACTTCTTTCTTTTCACGGAGTGTGTTTCCTGTGATCTTATAAATAATTGTATTTGTATTGTTATGTATAGGCTGCTACCCTGTTAATATTATTATATATATTTATTTGCAATAATCAATGTTCCTCGTTAAACATAATTTGGACCCCTTGTGATGATATAATAAATGTAAGTACAATTCTAATTTGGAAATCAATTCATTGCCGTTACCCCAAAAGTTTTGAAAAGACAGCAAACCCACCGAATGATTTTTCCGCTTGCTTACTTGATAATAAAGACAAAGCAATGCTCTTTGAACTCAATACATGTTTATTTAATTTGATTGCTGTTCATATTCTCGTGTTTCAAAAGCACTACAACATCCATTCTATTCAGAGCTGGGCCCTTGTCTAACGCTCAGCAATTTGAAAGCTCTCGACTCGAGCGAAATGCTGAAGAAATCCTCTATCGGTAATTCCTGCCGGCGCCCAGACGCTGTCCCGAATGCCAGCACCAGTGAGAGCAACGGGGGCAGAGCCAACTGTTGCCACATCCGTGCTTCGGTTGCCCATTTCCATTACCGTTACCATTCACATTTCCGTTGCCACTCACAAAACCATTCCCATTGCCATTAACATTCCCGTTCGCGTTTCTATGCCCATTCATAGTTCCGTTTCCCGCTCCATTCCCCGTTCCATTTCCCGACAGCCGGTGGCGAAAAGTGTTTTCAGCCTGGCCAACACCAGCGCCGTTACCAGCCGCCTTCTTATACGCTGGCCCTTTCGGCCCGGGCATGGAATACTGCGGACCCGTTGCCGCTGCATCCGGCGGATAGGTTGGCGTACCAATCGAAGCTCTTGGCGAGCCCGTTGCTGAGCGATTGGGCGGCGAAACTGGCGCACCTGGCATTTGTGGGCCAAGGCCGGGTATTGGCGTCAGGAGTTGAAGGACGAAGGTGGGCTGCAGCTGGTCCGGGCACGTGCTGTCCGGCCGGAGCTCGACAAGACGACAGGGCAAATCGAAGCGCATCAGCGGCTGGTCCTGCAGATCCTGTGCGCCAGGTAGGTGCTGTTGTTGCGGCTGTTGATAGTGCTGTTGTTGCTGCTGGTGCTGCTGGTGCTGTTGCATTTGTTGCTGCAATTGCTGTTGCAGCTGCTGCACTTGCTGTTGTAGCTGTTGCTGCTGCAGCTGTTGCTGCTGCAGCTGTTGCTGGTGCAGCTGTTGCTGCTGCAGCTGTAGCTGCGGCTGTAGCTGCGGCGGTTGCTGCGGCGGCGGCTGCTGCCACTGGCTGGGCATATAGCCCATGCCTTGCGGCTGATAAAAGGGCGCCGCCGGCTGCTGAGCTTGCTGCTGATTGGGACATGGAACGGACATTGGCTGCATGGAGTACAAGCAGGGCGGCATCTGCGTTGGTTTCCCTGGCGCTGTTGTTGGGTAGTTGTAGTTGGGCGCACCTAGCAGCTGTTGCTGCTGCTGCTGCTGCAGCTGTTGCTGCTGCAGCTGTTGCTGCTGCAGCTGCTGCTGTTGCTGCTGTTGCTGTTGCTGCTGCTGTTGCTGCTGCTGTTGCTGCTGCTGCTGCTGCTGTGAGGTTCGCTTCTGCGGTCGATCCGCTTTCGGCACCTTCGCTGACTTTGGCGTCGTTGTCCCGGACGTCGGCTCGTAGCAAGTTCCGCCACACGGGCCCTGACAGTTGTTGTTGTTGCCGTTGTTGTTGCCGTTGTTGTTGCCGTTGTTGTTGCCGTTGTTGCCATTGTTACTGGCGTTGGCGATGGCGGTGGCGTTGGCGATGGCATTGTGGGCAGCTGGATTCAGATACTGGAGCAGCGTGCTGGCGCCGGCCACGTCCTGCGCCAGCGGGATGACATTGTTGTTGCCGTGCGGCGCCGCATATGCGATCACATTGTTGAAGGCATGCAAGTCAAAGGAACTGGGTATCGGCACATTGCACTCGATGCTAAAAGACAAAATGCAATTTAATTCATTTAATTAACTCAATCGCTGCAGCACGTACCTTAGACCCTCCGGCACCTCGGTCACAATGCACGTGCCCAGCCGTGCTGGATCCGGCTCGCAAACGTTGCCGAACTCTGGCGGTGGCATTGGCATGTAGCCCATGTTCGGATGTTGCTGTTGTTGGATAAATTGTGGGAGTTGTTGCTGTTGCGGCTGCTGTTGATGCTGCTGTTGTAGATGCTGTTGCTGCAGCTGTTGCTGCTGTTGATGTTGCTGCTGCTGTTGGTGCAACTGTTGCTGTTGCTGCAACTGTTGATGTTGCTGCAACTGTTGCTGTTGCTGCTCCTGCTCCTGCTCCTGCTGCTGCTGCTGCTGCTGCTGCTGCTGCGGCTGCTGCTGCGGCTGCTGTTGTGCTTGCTTCTGCTGCACATCCTGCGACCTTTTCAAGTCCAAAGCCCGACCAGACGAGGTCGCATTGACGCAGTGCTCACAGCTCTCGGTGCAAAACATTTTTCAGCGCAATTTCGCCAACTTCGGCCCACTGTTGCCGCGGTTCGGGCCTGCGAGGGCTGAGAATTGTTTGAACACTGCCGGTTGGATATATCTACGTAATTTTGCTCATTGTTAAGTTCAGAAATGTTGACAATAGGCCAAAACGTTGAGCATTCAGTTTCGGCCTATTTTGTTGTCGAAATTCGGTTTGCTGAATTGTAGGAGCCGGGTCTTTTAACTACTTGGCCTGAAGCCTTACCCAAATTCGGACTCCAATCTAAATTAACAAAAATCCATTTTTTCGGACTACAAAAAAAAAAAATTAAAAAAAAAAAAAAAGAACGGAAATGTCCGCCGTAGAGACAAAGCATGTGGCCAAGGAGTGTGCAGCGTCCGAGGGCGTTGGCAAAGCGGAGCCGAACAGCGGCAAGCGCAGCTTTACGATCACAGTGGACGAACGGGGCAAGGTCGAGGTCAGCCCCAGCTGCCAGTTCCAGCACGAGGAGGACCAGCCGGAGCGCCAGCCGGAACGCCAGCAGCGGAGCAGCAGTGTGGCCCGGAAGACATTGCGCGGCGGCAAGCAGCGAATACGGATCGCGCTGCTCGAGGAGGCCACCGGCAGCTCGGACGGTGAGTTGGACAACGGCGAGGACAAGAACGACATGATCAGCATCGACGCCCAGTCGCTGGAGACGATGCACGACCGGTTCGTGAAGATCTACAACAAGAATCTGCGCGGCAAGCCGAGCTTCGTGGTGCTGGAGGACGCGCTGGTGCGCAAGCGGATGGAGGAGACGCTGCAGGGTCCCTGCGGCCGCCACATCTGCCACACGCACGCCGAGCAGCAGACGTCGCCGTGCGACATCGGCGCCAACACCGGCTCCCAGACGGACGAGTTCCTGCTGCAGTGCGCCATGCGCTCGAACATGCTGAAGGCCCAGAGCCGCGGCTGCCAGGCGACCGAAATGAACTCCAAGCTGACCGAGTGCAGCATCTGCACGTGCGGCGCCAAGAAAACCACCACGGCCGCGCAGCCACTGCGCCGTCTGAGCCAAATGTGCGCCGCCCAGCTGGCCAACAAGCTGAAGGAGCAGCTCACCAGTCAGCCCACAGCGGCGGCAGCGACGGCGGCGACGGCAGCGGAAGCGGCCGGTATTGCCAACAGAGGCAAGTCCGAGTTTGCGCCGCATGTGACCATCAGCTTCATACCGGCGAGCGGGCCGGTGGGCGCACAGCAGCAACCGCTGACAGCGGCAACATTCGCGCCCGGCAGCTATGCGAACTGTGCCGCCTGCTGCAACAATTGCTGCCAGCCGGTGCCGGCAGCGGCCAGCGGCCATTATGGCCAGCAGCCCAGCGAGGGCGGCTACGCGTGCCAACAGCAACAGCAACAGCAGCAGCAGCAGTTCACGCATGGACAGCAGCAACATCCGGCTGCAGGATGCAGTTGCAGCAGCTGCTGCATGTTGAGGCCGGCGTTGGCGCAGACAGCGCTCGGCTTTGGCCAGGCGGCGGGCGTGCCACTGCCGTGCCATTGCGGCCACGCCGTGCTGCTAGCGCCGGATCCGTGTGCCCTACAGCAGCGCGTCCAGCCGCAGGAGTATCCGTTTGCCGGCTGGCCGCCGCAGGCCTTCAATCACTGCCTCTGCTACCCGATGCCCGCGGTCAGCATGACCGCCTTCGATCTGCCGCATTGCGCCAACTGCCACATGCAGCAGCATGCGTGTTGCATGCGCTACAACGATCTCTACCAGCAACAGCAGCAACAGCAGCAACAGCAGCAACAGCAGCAGCAGCAGCAGCAGCAGCAGCCGCAATATGCCAGCCTTGGCCCCCATCCGCATGCCACGCCCGAGTCGAGATCGACGTCAGAGCTGCGTGTGCGCCGCGAGGGACGCGACGGGAAGGAGGCCGTGCTGCAGAGCCACGACAGAGAGCCGGACCAGCAAGTGGACTTGGCTAGCAGCGTGTCCCAGGTGACGGTCAGACGCGTCAATTCGAGCAGCGCCAACGAGAAGGCGGCCAAGAAGTTGCACCAGGTCCGCAGCAAGGGTGGATCGTATCAGGGCACCAAGCTATTCATGGCCCGTTTCGGACGCACCTGCTTGATACTGAAGCCAACCACGTCCGGCATGCCCTCCCGGCTGCTGGCCAAGCGGATCAGCCGCTACACTTCCGTCATGGCCTGTCCAAACAAGTTGGCCAAAAAGGAATCTTAGTCACTCTGCTAGAATAAACTTTAATTAGATCCGAAATATTGTAGTTTATTGGAAAGTCCCCAACTGGGCTGACTAAGAGAAAGTCCTAGCGAGTTCTTGAAAATCTGAATATTGGGCAATTTTATTTAATAGTTCTCAGCGGGTTTTAACGATTTTCTATTTCTTGGCCGACTAATTGAATTTGAATTTTTATGATTTTTGTTAAGTGAATTTCATCACATGGGAAAAAAACACGCTGCTTATGCTTGCAGTACGTCCTAGGTTCGAATCCAAGTCCACACAATTTTTGATTGGAGCTCTTTTTTTGTTTTTAAGCAATGCGCATAATTTTTGTTGCATAACCCAAGGCGCTAGTAAATGGCGCTGCTGTCTAACAGGGTTAGCGGTGCGATCTGAATGAATAATGAATACATTTGAAATGCAGAATCAATCTAGAGGATAAAGCATGAAAAAAATGCCATCAAACATGAAAATCGGTTCAGTTTTGACAAAGTTATGCGCGTTTGAAATATGGGAGTTATGGATTCGAGAGCTTTACATGAGATTGGGAGCACATAATATTATACCTAAAAATCAAAAAAATTTTATTTTCAGTAATGCATACATTTGAGATGCAGAATCAATCTAGAAGATAAAAAAATGCCATCAAACATGAGTTTTGACAAAGCTATTGACGTTTGAAATAAGGGAGCTATGTCAAAACTTTTGTCAAATGCCAAAAAATTGCCGCCCAATCCCACTCCCACCCTTGGAAATCTATCTCAATTTTAGAGCTATAGTCACCAATTTTGCTTGACCCTCTCTTAGACACAGAATAACAATAAGAACTACTGTGCTGTACTGAGGACGAGTATTACGCAGTCGTATTTGTTTCGGTTGTGAGCGAGAATACGGCTCGGCTGGGGCTTAGGTTTTGGGGAAGAAAATGGTAATACCAATTAATAAGAATAATAGTATTTCGTAAGGTTTGTATTTAGCATTTTCGCACATCTGAACTCGGTTAACCCCGCTCTCAGGCGATCCTCAGGTCTTTGGGTAGCCAGCATTAAACTGCTGCTGCTGCGACGCACGGGCGGGATTGCTGCAGGAGGTTTTGTTGTAGCAGTCGCCCGGCATCTGCAGTATGCCGTACTTGGCCAAGGTTTGCTGGTAGAAGCCGACTGGAATCGTGCCTAAATCGGGCTGGCATTGGCAGCAGCAGCAGCGGGAGACGTTTTGCGAATAGAACTGTGGCTGGGGGACGACTCCGTGCTGGGCGCTTTCCGGTGCACTAGCCGGATGCATTGGCATCATCATGGCTGAATGGACTGCCGACTCATTTATTGGTCTATTCTCCAGGGACTGATGGGCGTAACCGGGTCTATTTGGGCCGTTATCAGGATAATAGATGTTCGACTCGTTATCTGAGACTATGTACTGCTGATGTGGATGCTGCTGCTGCGGCTGTTGCTGCTGGTGCTGCTGCTGCTGCGGCTGTTGCTGGTGCTGCTGCTGCTTCAAGTCGAGCAGCAATTTGGAGTACCCACTGCCTTCGTTGAGCCTCGCTTCCGGCTGTGCGAACTGCTGCATCTGGGCTCGCTGCATGCACCGCAGTTCGTTCAGGATCAGTTGCTGTTGCTCCCGTAAGATTTGATGTTCCCGCGTCATCGCCAAATCCGCATAGTTAAATGACTGCTTGTTGGTATTCTCGGAAACAATCTCTCTCGGAGTTTCCTGCGGTATCGACAATTCCGAATTACCATTTAGGATTTTGCTGCCCTTTTCCGAAACAACCGCTCTGTGTCTGAGCGCACCCTGCTGTTCAATTCCGCCGGCGTTCGTGCTGGAACTGCGCAAGTGGCGCGGGTTCAAAAGGACCTGGACTTCCTTGGCATCCGTATCAGGCGATCGTTCCAATACATCCTTTGTCCCAATAGTCGCTGGTAGATCTTTATTGGTGGGATGCGAACTTGGTTCTGATTCATGACTTTTGTCCGGTGATATATCAGGTTTTATTGAAACGGTACGGGACGCTTTTTTGGGGAGATCCGAGCTGGTTGATCCTTCTGAGTCATGATTACTTTTCGACGGTATACCACTTTTGTGTAATAAGGCAAGGGAGTCATTTTTGAGGAGATAGGATACTTTTGATTTTAGATTACTACTCTGTGATATATCACTTTTCAGTGCTGATTTCTTTTCGGGGGGATCGGAATCTACTGACACTTTTGCTTCGGGATGACTATTTTCCGACTTATCCGATTTTCTTAATATGCTAAGGGATTGTTTTTCAGGGAAGTGGGAAAATTCCGATATTATTACTTCGGGATGACTATTTTCCGATTTATCAGATTTTTTTAATATGCTAAGGGATTGTTTTTCAGGGAAGTGGGAAAATTCCGATATTATTACTTCGGGATGACTATTTTCCGATTTATCAGATTTTTTTAATATGCTAAAGGATTGTTTTTCAGGGAAATGGGAACCTTCCGATATTATTGCTTCGGGATGACTATTTTCCGATTTATCCGATTTTCTTAATATGCTAAAGGATTGTTTTTCAGGGAAATGGGAACCTTCCGATATTATTGCTTCGGGATGACTATTTTCCGATTTATCCGGTTTTCTTGATATACTAAGGGATTGTTTTTCTCGGGAATGGGAACCTACTGATACTCTTGATTCGTGATGATTATCTTGTAATCTATCCGATTTTCTTGGCATGGTGCGGGAAAAGCCTTTTTCAGAAGTTTCCGAACGGCTTGTAATACTTCTTGGCCTTGACGATGCTTTCATTGTCGTTTTGCGGCCAATAAGACCTGAAGCTTTAGACTCCGTACGGTTAGATTGCGCTCTGAACGGCAGTCTGACAGTGCCACGGCAGTTGCATGTGTTCGGAGACACGGAAGAGCGTGGGATGCCTCGCGTCGACTTTGAGAACGCGTTGGGCTTTTCTTTCCAGGCAGACAGGCCTACAGGTGTCTTAAGGTCAACGCGGTTATTGGCCGATCTATGGAGCTGCGAGGCATTGGTGCGCGGATAGTCCGGCGTAAAGGTCTGGCCGTGTTCTGAGCAACCCCTCGCCTTGAGGAAGGCATTGACCTCGCGCTTTAAGCAATTGCACCAATCATTGTTCGTATTCTGTGATCTCGGTTTGCCGTTCAAATGGGATGTTCTATGCAGATCTGACCGTGTTGGAATATTCGCTTCATTTGCGTGCGATTTGACAAAGATGTACGGACTGTTGGATCTCACGGACTCGTTTGTTTTCGGTGATCGAGATCGGTTTACCGTGCGCTTGACTCTCGACGGCGCCTTGGAGCGAACATTTCCCAGATCCGACTTTTCCACCTTGACCTGAGCTTTATGTTTGTGCTGATCTTTGGAGCGATTCGCCGGCTCAGCTCCATTGTTTTGTGGCGCTCTGTGAGCTGATTTTTTAACTGTCGGAATATTTGGCAGTTGGTGCAGCTCTCGCCTGATTATCGGGAGAATCGGTTATCGCATGCCTACATAAGATATATATATTCGATTTGCAGCTTACCACTCATCTGGTTGGCAGATGGCCATCCTTTCCCCATTGTCTAACTGGATGGGCACCAGAACCACGGGCATTTTTGGCCTGCCTTTGCAGCTGCAAAATAATAGAAAACAGTTAAGAACGTTGCAGATCAGATTGCAGAATGGATCTGATCAGATCAAATCAAAATGGTTTCTGGAGGCGGGAAATTTTCCCCAGTGTATTTCGGAAGACGGCCAAATTTGGTGACTGTAGCTCTAAAATTGTGCGAGATATACGCGGCTATATACGAGTATTAATTCAAAAAAATGACTAAGGAATATTAATATATATGCTATATATATATATGTTAGTGAACAAATAAACAATTAGGGTACTTGCTTCGGGGGCGTTTGGTGGCAAAACTTCTTCAAATCGTCCAGAACACCTTCGATATTGTCTTCACTTAAGATATGGAGCCCGCTTTTGTCACTTGCCATGGACTCAAAGATATCCGCATCGTTGCCGCCCCGTTGGAATGGATGCTTCTTGGGATAACGCTTGAATGCCGTCACATTGTACTCCATCACAGTGGGAAGACACTCAGAGTTGATCTGCTTTAGGAGGCACAACTTGAGGTCCTTGGGACGCAGCCTGTTTTTAGCGGGCTTCTGGGCCAGAGAGCTCCGGTGTAAATCGTTACTTTGGACATTGCTGCTTATGGAATTGAGGGGAGATCGCTTGCGACTCCGACATCTGGGAAGGGCTCCGCAGGCGCATCGCGTGATCGGCCAGCCTTTGGCAATATTGATCGATTTCGCTTTGGGCGCACACTCGCCACACTCCGAGATCGTACATATAGTTGGGGCCTTGCAGATGCTCTGATGCCTGGGCGGCGGATATGTGTTGGGTTTATTCGCGGCACAGAGATCCTGCTTATTCGCATCGATAATTCGCTGCAAGATAGCTTGACTGTTCGTAAGGGCGTTAGCCTTGTCGGGAGTGCCGGCAGCGGTAACTCTCGCTGGCTGCTCAGCTGCCTCAGGTGGGCTGCCCTTCAGTTGTTCGTGGCACTTTTCGTCATCGATGATGGCCACTTGAATGGAAGCCAACAGCTCTTGCAGACAGTCGGGCAGCCCTTCTCTCGCTTTGGACTCTTCGCCGGCGGCCAATCCAGAGCCAGCCCCGGGGCAGGGATTCAGGAGATAGGCCCGGACATAGGTCGACTTGTCGGCAATGTCTTTGGGCGACTCCTTCATCGATGGTTCACTTGTCGGCAGCGATTTTAGATTGGGCCTGCACGCACACAACGTATTCATTTGCGTTGACGCCCTTTCGGTGCCCGCATTGGATGCAAGACCACTCTTTAGGCTCCCCCTAGGATTCTCGGCTTCACTATTCAATAGCTTTGGCACCGATTCCCTCGTATTTCGGGGGCTCAAACTACACCTACGCGGAGGTGTTTGCGACATCTGCGACACACTGAACTTTCTCGGAGATGCCGCCATTTGTGGCAAGCTACACCTCATTGGCGATGTCTGCGACATTTGGGACATGCTAAACTTTCGTGCGGATGGAGCCAGTTGCGATAAATCGATTTCCGTGCAGTCGCAGTTTTGGAGTATGTTTGTCTGGGGTATGTATCTCGACTGCGATTCTGGGTCCTCTGTCGAATAGACGCCATAAGATCGGGGCGGTGACCTTGCGACGGGATCCGAAAACCTGAACGATCTGAGCGAACCACATTTGGGCAGAGGCGCGTTCCTGGCAACCGCGGCACTCTGATGACTGGCCGCGGAGTTCCTTCTGTTAACGGTGGCCAGCGAGGAAACGACTGAGTTGGGCGGCACTCGCTGCCGGATGGACGCACTCTCCGCTGAGGTTCTATAACAGTAAGGGGGACAGTAGTTCTGGGCGTTGAGGCTGCGCTGCCTGGCCTGGGCGAAGGACTTACAGCAGCTGCAAATGAATGGCACGCTCGACTGATCCGAGTGCCGTTTGACCGATCTCCGTTTTTTGGGCGCTGGCCTCGCGACAGCTGCGGATTTCATGGACTCGGCCGAGGACGGCGACTTGGCCTCTGGCGGCGGCGTTCCAGGCGGTGACCCCGGCATCGATCCGGGCGTCGAGCCAGGCGGCGATCCGGGTGGCGATCCGTGCGTCGATCCGGGCGGCGATCCGGGCGTCGAGCCGGGCGGCGAGCCGGGCGTCGAGCCGGGCGTCGAGCAGGGCGGCGAGCCAGCTGGACCATAGCACAAGGGGCGCAGCGTGATGCACATCTGACAGCTGGGATTGGTTAATGGTTCGGGCGTCTTTGACGGGGACTTGACCAGGGCCATGTTGTTCGGCTCAGCCAGTGTATCCAGGTTGCTGTTGTTAATGGCAATGCGCTTATCCAGGCACGATGGCAACAGATCCCAGAGACTGCCCAGACATATCGCATTGGGTAAACTCACGCGTATGGGTATATTGCAATCAAACCTTGGGGTAGATAAAGCTAACCTCAATCTCTGATCAACTGAACGGAGTATCCTGCGGATGCTTACCAGATATCGCGGTTTTCCTGCAGTTTTGATTCACTGTCGCACCCGATTTTCGACTTCGTCTGCTTCCTGCACTTCCTCTTCGGCTTGAGCTTCTCCAGGGCCTTCTCAGCCTTGGCCTGAGGGCTATCGCCATTCTTGCACCTACTCGACCTGGGGCACGATACTCGATTCGCTTTCAGGGGACTGATGCAGGAACAAGTACTTTCCGAGTAACGAATGCATTTCTTCTTGGTCAGCTTTGGCACCTTGATGAGTTCCGTTGAGCTGAGCGGGCACAAGCTGCTCCTCTTGTTTTTGGACAAGCACGCCTCGGGGATCTCGGCATTCGTTCGCTTGGCACAGAGACAGCCTGTCCTAGTAGCCGACTTCGCCGATGATTTGCTATCTCTTGCGCTTGGGGCGGCGCTCTCCTGGGCTTCCGTCGAAGGCCGCTTGGGCGGTGTCGTGGTTTGGGCCGTGGCAGATCCACTCGTGACTCGTTTGTTGCTCATTTGATACTCCAGCTGGCGATCGAACGACGACTTCGAAGACCGTGAGCCCGGCAGTTTTGGCTGCTTCGCGTCATCTGGGGATTTGGTCTTGCTCTCAGCTTGAGGATACGCCAGCTGGCTTAATGCGTCCGCCGACTGTTTGGTTAGCCCCGAGTTTCGGCCAGCGAGACCTTGGCCGTGGTCTTTACTCGATCCCGTGCTGGATCTCTGAGGTGTCGACAACCTACTGGTTTTCAATTCGCTCTTCGTTTGCTGTTTCGCCTGCTGCTTCAATGTGTCCGAAAAGTCCTTGGTTAGGCCCGAGTGCAGTCGTGTGATCTTTTGCGAGCTCTCTGCCGTGCCGGGCTTAGGCTTGGACGTCGATGCTTTGGCATCCCTTTGGGCCTGGCCAAAGCTCTCCTGCACTTTCGCCGACAAGGCGGTCGGAGATTGGGTTGGCCCGACGGGGTCCGGCTCAGATGACGCCGAGATGCCCACTTCACTTGAATTTCTTGCCGACTTGAGGTCCGCCAGCTGTTTGAATTTGGCCGAGAACGTTGTTTCCATAATTTTAAAGCTTTCCGGATTGACGCGACCGCAGCCTCCGTCCGCAGTTTTCACCATCTGGAGATAGGGACACGACTTAAGGCCGCAGCAACAGCACGCGCCGTGGCAGCGTCGGCGCAAGCCGCAACATATCGCATTGAAATTATACATTTTTTATTAAAATGCCAATCTTCGGTTCTTGAATGTTCTCGGTCGGTTGTTTTAATAAAAAATCTGTAATTTAAACGAAATACATATGTCGTCAATCTAATTCGGGAAGCAGAGCGTTCACAAACTCGAAATGGAAAACGTTCAATTTAGCGCCGAAAGCTGTTTGATTAAACTATATACGATTGACAGCATTTCCAATTCATGCTGCCACAAAAAAGCTGTCGTCGGGCCCCACTTGCCCCCACTAGCTGGACTATCATTAAAGAGGGGAACTAATGTGTGCCAGTGCGTTTCACGTTAAATCTTCATTTGTTTTCACAATTTATCAGTATATATATATATATATACCATATGCATGTAAATTATTTAGCTATTTAATTTGAAACGGAAGCATTGATCAAATTGAATTGAATAGTGGGAATGGAACTGGATATTCTGGATCTGGCTGAAGCTCCCCGTATTGGAACTGGGCTCTCGCTCTCTCGCTCTCGCTCTCTCGCTCTCGGGTCTGGGCTTGTCCGAGTTTGTAATGTACCGTACTTTATACACGTAAGGGCGCCGTTGCATTCCTTTTGCTCTGTACACGGCACGCTACCTTACGAACTCCTCCTGTGTGGGGGTCAAGCCACAAGATACTATTTCCTGGGGGTTGTCCCGCCCTAGTGGCCCTGCCAGCAGCGCGGCATCATGAATCGCATCTGGGCGTAGCGCTGTCGGCAACAGGGCTGGCAGAAGTGGTTGCCCGGAAACTGTTGCTGCTGCAGGTATTGCTGGTGCTGGTGCTGGTGCGGGTGCTGGTGCTGGAACGGCTGGTGTTGTTGCACTGGGCGTGGCATGCCGTACGGCTGCGTTCCGAACGCTCGTGGACTCGCCGCCGGGGCCAAGCCGTCAAAGTACTGCGGCTGGGGCTCGACGTCGTCGGTGGTCGCGGCCATCGCGTAGAAGCCGAGTGTCATCAGCGGTGCCGGGTCCGTGTCGGGCGAGCGATTCACATTCGCCACCGTCGATAGGGCGCCCGCGTTCGCTGGCAACTGTACGGATAGCCGCTGTGCGGCCTCCTCGCCGGCCGACGGCAGCGACGGACACTCGCACAATCTGTCGACGTCCGCACAGGTCTCCGCATCGCTGGCCTCGTCCGGCATATCGTCCGGCAGCGAACAGTCGACGGACTCGTGCGGCAGATACTGCATCTGCTGGATCCGGGCCGCGCCGCAGGCGTTGCTCAATTGCATCTGCACCTGTGCGATCTGCACCTGGGCCTGTTGCATCTGGTTCTGCAGCTGCTGGGCCAACAGGTCCGTCAGGCCACTCGAGCAGGGCTGCGGCTGCTGGTGGCTGCACATGCTGTAGCAGGAGTTGTGGCGCATCTGTTGGCCAGGATAACTGTGCAGAGAGTGCGCCTGTTGCCGGCACATCGGCCGGTTCCAGGCGGTGCTGTGACTGCTGCGGGAATACCCATTCCGGCCCATCCGATTGCCCGTCGCCGCCTGCCCATATCCGGCTGTAAACGCCACCGCCGCCGGGCAGCTCGCCTGCTGCTGCTGCTGCTGCTGTTGCTGCTGTTGCTGCTGTTGCTGCTGCTGCAGCTGCTGCTGCTGCTGCTGCTGCTGCTGCGCGCCCATGTAGGCGGTCTTGCCCAGCTGGCCCGGCGCCATGTACTGCGGCAGGTAGAACTGCGACTGTGCCGTATTCCAAAAGCTGCTCGGATTCGCCGCGATGTCCAGCTGATCGGGCCGCGGATCCTGCAGCCCATCGCAGTCGAAGCTAACGGGCGAGCGATCAAATAGATATATGCGAGACTCTTTAAATAGACCAACTACCTGATATAGTGCGCCTCGGTGACCTCGCACGAGGTCACGATGTTCTCCCCGTTCTTGCAGCCCTCGCTCAGCGGCATCAGCTCGTTCACGTTCGGCTCGGAATGATGGTGCGTGGGGTACTCGCCGCGCATGCAGGGGCACGGCTTCAGCGGCTTGCGGCCCAGGTCGTGGTGCTCCTGCCGCTCCTGCTGCCTGACTGCCGGAACGTCTGGCAAGGCGATCGCGCGCAGTGCATTGATCTCGGCATCAGGCTGCTGCAGCTGTTGCTGCGGTTGCTGCGGTTGCAACTGTTGCTGTGGTTGCTGTTGCTGCTGCACCTGCTGCTGCTGCTGCTGCTGCTGCTGCTGCACCTGCTGCTGCTGCTGCTGCACCTGCTGCTGCTGCGGCGCCTGCTCCACGCTCTCCGGCTGCGGCTTGCTGGTGCTCGCGGCGGACGCTCTCTTGAACTCGGCGGCGCCGCCCGCCGTTGCGGCGCTCAGCGCGCTCAGCCGCTGCGACGTCCTCGACGGCGATATGTCCTTCGGAGTGGGCTCCACAGTAATGAGCGGCGAGGTGCCGCCCGGCGCTCCCGTTTCGGGCGCCTTGCCGTCCAGCGGCTTCTCCGCGGGCGTGCTCGATGCGGCTGCGGGCGCTGGATCGCCCTCCAGCTGGTTCTCGTTGTTCTCCTCGGACTGGCAGGCGGGGTCCGGGTCGTTGAGGGCAAAGGATTCGGTTAGGGTAACGTCCGTCAGGGTCGTTTCCAGCGCGCTGCGCTTCTGCCAGGGCTCGTTCAGTTGATGGAACGGTATCTGCATATCCACCACATGGGGCGAGGACGAACGGGCGCTCGTCTGGCCGGGCGATTTGGGGGCCAGGAATACATTTTTTGTGGGACTCTGTGGACGACGCCGCTTGTTGGGACATGGAGTTTGGTTGGTCAAACAGCCACCGGGACAAGTGGGCTTACATGTCGGCGGCCCGTTGCTCTGGCTCGGCTGCAGTCTGTTGCCCTGCCCGGCAAAGGCTCGCGCCGGCGTCCGGCTGCCGGCCGTCGTCGGAGACGAGCACGATGCCACCGGTTTGGGCTGACGCTTCTTCTGTGCGAACTCCGTGGCCGCATTGTACCACATCGGGCTGCCGGTTCTTGCCTGAGTTGTGCTAACATTTTTGCGCATTTTGCTGGCCCGGTGCAACCAATTCAACAATACTTCCGTTCAAATTTATTTGTCGACATGTTCCAAAAATTTCAATTTACAACTTTGATTGTCGGAAACAGCAAACGATCAGCACATTGATAATTGTCAAAAACCCGGGCGTTTCAGTCTTCAAAAGACCCTGGAGCGCGATGTGCCCACCAAACCCATCAGCAATGACAGACTTTGGGGGCCACCGGCCTGGCAGAAGAAGCAGCATTCCGCCCGTTGCCCCATCGGCTGGCACCGGTGGTATCTGGGCGGGCGGCTCTGATCGCACCCGACTGGGCACAGTGGCTGCGAATAGTGCATGCGCGTCACGTCGAGTGAAAGTTACCTAGTGCCAAGCTCTTCAAACATCGTTTAGCGTTTTGGAACTGAAACCTTGATACAAACATCAAATATTTAATTTTATTAAATTTGTATTTAAATTTTATGTAAATGTATTCATGATGAATTTTTAAGTGGACAAAGAGCTTTTAAAATGTGTTCCTGTTGTACGGAGAAGTGAGTCCCTGTGCTGGGCTAGCCCACGATAAAGAGTTTTTTTTAATTTCTATTTAATTTTGTTTTTAAGTTTTTTATACTGTAACGATTGCTACCCGCGTTGCAATAACAAGTAAGTGAATGCGGCACGCAATTCTTTTTTCGAATAACCAATGAGATTCGAACTGTTGCAGCCCTCCAAAGCGTTGTTGTTGTGCGTGTTTGTGCCACGCGGAGCTGGCTGGACGGGAGGAGAAATTCTCGAACATGATACCGCCCAGTTTTCTGTGCGATCGAATTGATAACATGAAATCAAAGGAGGGACCGAAGCCCTGCAGTTGTTTTAAAAAAAATGGAAATATTTCGAAGAAGTGTAAATGTAAAGACAAGGGTGTTGATACTTGTGACCTAACGATCGAGACGTGTGCGAAATCGTGCCAAATGAGTGCCAAGGAATATGAGCAGAGCACTGCTGAAAGCGTACCTGGAGGCCTACCCGCGGGAACAGATCCGAATTCCGTTTCCGGCATGCTGGCATCTAATCAAGCATCCAATTTGATGGGAGCGAATAGTGCCTTGAACCAGCTACCTGGCACGAATCAAGGATCCAATTTTATGGGAGCGAACCAGTTGCCTGGGATGAATCAGGGATCCAATTTTATGGGAGCGGATAACCCCATGAACCAGATGCCTGGATCGAATCAAGGATCCAACTTTATGATGGCGAACCAGTTGCCTGGGATGAATCAGGGATCCAATTTTCTGGGAGCGGATAATCCCTTGAACCAGATGCCTGGGATGAGTCAAGGTTCCAATTTTATGGGCACGAATAGCCCCATGAATCAGATGTCTGGCATGATTCAAGGATCCAGTTTCATGGGAACGAATCAGGGTACCAGTCTTATGGGATCGGAGCGCCCCATGAACCAGATGTCTGGGATGAATCAGGGATACGGTTTGGGCAGTCAATGCTCACCACGGATTTCAGATATGCCGGCGGCTGGCCTGCCCAGCAAGATCGGCCCGCAGTTTGATCCCTGCACGGGCCTGGAACGCTTCTGCCAGCAACAGCCGCCGTCTGGAGCACTCATGCCGTACGCTGCAGCAATACTTCCGCTGCCCTGCCTGACCCCCTGTTATTGTCCTAATTTGCAATTCTGTCCGAATCCGTGCCCCCCGTTAGGTCCGAATTCTGCGCCGCCCCCACAGCCGGGAGCTCCGGGTGAGGAAAGCGACACAGCATCGGCTATTTCCGCCGACAAGCCCAAGGAGAGCAGCAAAAACAAGGACAAGGAGAAGGAGAAGGAGAAGGAGAGAGCCACACAGCTGAGAGCTGCTAAGGGCCAGTCAAAGGACCACCCGGACCCCTCGCCCCGAGAGCAGTGAGTGGTGTTTGTCTTAGGCACAGTTGGGTGGCCCAAATCGCATCCTTTCTATCATTTTGCAGCGCTGCCCGGCCGGAGAGTAAAAGGAACGCGCCCAAGGAAAAGCCGAGCAAGCCCAGCGGCAGGGATAAGGCCAAGGGCAAGGAGAAGGAACTGAAAGTTGTCAACTGCAGCAATGCGAGTCCGGATCTCATCGAGCGGTGAGTTCTATGTCAGGCCGAATCTGTGATCGTTTTGTTTTTTTTGAAAAAACAACGCACAAGTCGAAACATTAGCACACTACATATAATGAAATAGCCCCCTGTCCGGTCTGAGGTCATATTGCTCATGTTGGCTTTTTATTTGGCAGCATTTGCAACTCGCTGCAAGTGCCGCTTCCACCGGAAAGTTGCTTCCTTCTGCTGCCGATAACGATGTCGCCCAGGCCGAGCGCCGACCAAGCTCTGGAGCCCAAGGGCAGCCAGCGGCCAAGCACTGAAGTCACCAAGATCCCCTACAAGAGACCGTCGGCTGAGTCGAATAGCAACGGCAGTGGCAACGGCAACGGCGGCGAGGCCAATGGCAAACAGAACGGCAAGTCCGGCAAGAACTCGTGCAAGCCGACACGCAACTGCGGCTGCAACACATTGATCAGCGGAAGGTAAGCCGGAAACGTGATTGTTGGCCCCCTTTGCTCATTTGCCCGCTTCATTGACAGCATTCCGGACAACGGTGAAGGGGCGCAGGCGGAGAAGAACGACGAGGCGCCCGCCAACTGCTGTGGCTCTTGCTGCAGTCCCGGTTGCTGTTACTGGCCATGCTGCTCGTACTACTATAATCCCTATACGGGCTGCTATTATTGGTGCAATAATCGCCGCTGCTGCAACGGCTGCTGCAATCAATCGTGCAGCTCCTGCCCCAACTCCTGCCCGTTACCAGCGCAACCACAGAGCGCCACCCCAACTCAGGATGCTGCCAAGCAAAGTGGCTCGCCGCGCTCATCGAAGGACAGCAACGAGAATCGTATTGTGGCTGGCGCTATGACCCCATTCCAGCCGGAGGTCCAAGAGCTCTACGAGCGTTGGATGGGCTTCAATCAGTATGCCGCCAACAATACCGGATTTCCGTCGATGCCGTCGTCGCAAGCATATTCCGGTCCAATTTACTATCCGCCGCCACAGTTTCCATTTCGTACAATGCAGCAACAGCAGCCGCCTGAGAACCGGAACTTTAGATCCGCGTCGTCGCCGCCGCAGCAAACAGCAACGGACATGGATTGGGCGCCACTTTAGTGGCTAAACGTTAAATTTTTTAAAAGCAGTGAAACGGAATTGATCAGGAGTTATGAACCAGGATTCTCGCCAGAGCTACAAAACTATCGATAGTCTCGATATCTTCGATTGCCATTATCGACACTATCGATAGTAGTATTAACTCAGTGCTATGACAAAATTCATATTAGATGACAATAAAAACTTTTAACCAAAAACGCATATTCGATTTTCAGGAATATTTTTGTTTAGGGCTTTCAAACAAATCTGTACATTTCATGGTATATTTTATTAGTTTTTAATTTGCATTTGTTATTTCTTTATACACCTTCGTATGTGTTTTTTGTCTGCATAACATACATATACATAGATCTTATTAAATTTGTGGGCTTTGTAGAAAACTTAGGTTTGTTTAAAATATATTCTCGACATACAATTAAATGGTTGTGTTTGATTGTTTAAGAGAAAACCTAACTAAAAACTATGAACGTAGCACAATATAAATTGTTTGTGTAGTGCAGCCATTAATACGCGTATTTCATAAAGGAATATCGAGATACAATATGTTAAATGGAAAATATAGTGTATATATAGATATAAGAACTATGCGAACCAACCTATTGAAAGTTGCCTGCACCTATGAAATTTCTAAACATAGATTAAACTGAGTTTGGCTTGCATTCTGCCCATAAACGTTAGCGATTATCTTTTGTTTCGTGTCTGTATATAATAAATCGAAACATACATATCTTTGTATATATATATATATATAGATGTGTGTATATATATATATATTGTGTGTATATATTAATATTATTTATAACTTAAGCACTACATGGGCGTCGAGCGCAGGCGCATTTATAAGCTTTAACAAAAATTATATTTATGTATATAAAAAAAAAAAAAAAAACAAAAACTACGTACATATTTCAAACTATTTACATTGGACAATGTCAGTTGGGCTGTCTGGTAAAAGATGTCTATCAATGATGTGGTAAGTATGTAAATTACTTGTAGCTATGAGTGTGTGTGTGTGTGTGTGCATATAGAGTACTCGTAGTTTTGCTTTAATCACATGTTGTACGCTCAACTAAAATGGTTTTTAAATAACTTAAGGAATTCTCGACGAATGGATGCTGCCCGCTCTTTAAGCATTCTCATCGGTTACATAGATATATCCATGCTGTTGCAATATGCTCAAGCGCTTCTCAACGGCATCGCGATCTGTGACGACAAACTGGATTAATTGGATATTTTTGAGCAATTCGATTAACGTACATTTATTCAACAGCAATTTGTCCTGTGGATGGTTGCACTTCTGCACCAAAGAGTGAAGCAATATGTGTGCCGTGTTGTAGCGTTCAAAGCAGTTCCTGGTATTCTTGAGCAGCTCATCCAGAGCAGCCGCCTGGCACTGCAAAGACAACGAACGATTTAGAGACCATCCAAACATCGAGTGATCTGCTTCACACTCACCATATCCAGCGCATAGTCGTAGAGTATCTTATCCGCAGTTATGTTAAATGCATTTGCCTTCTGCAAGAGGCCGCTGCCATTGAGACGCTTCGACTCGAACAAAATGCTCCGATATTTAGCGTTCATAGTGAGCAGTGCTGCAAGCAACGGATTCGCCGTGAGTGATTATCCCAGTTGGGGTTTCGCAGCGGTTTCACTTACCGTTCTTCACGTTGGCCGATGGCTTCAGCTGTCCGTTGCGCAGCTGCTGCGAGGCCAAATTGAGGCCGGACGATAGCAGCTGCAGGGCACGCACGAGCAGCACGAGACGCTCGGCCCGCTTGCAGTGCTCCGGGGCATGGGGTGGTATCTGGTGCTGTTCGCCGGTCGCCTGACTGCCGGCCACCATGAGCGTCGAGAGCGGCGCACAGCGTGAATCGGCCACCTCCTGAATGCAATCGGTGAGCGCGAGCACAAAGTTTAGCTTGGAGAGTGTTTCGTTGTGCTCGCGATCCATCAGGGTCTCCTCGGACAGCTCGGGGGCCTGGAATGAATGCGGCTCGGCGCCCGGGCCGCCGCCGCCGCCAACGGCCGTGTCCAGCAGGCTCTGCAGGCCGCCGGTGGCGCCCAATTCGGGCAGCGTGAAGGCCCGCGGCCCCAACATATGATGCTGATTGTTGTTCTCGGAGCCGCTGCCCGCGGAACCAATCGAGCCCAGTGAGCCCGGCGCCACCAGCAGTGTGGGACTGCCCAGCGTCGGCAATTTGGTCAGCGCTGCGGACGGAAGCACCGGCGAGCTGTTGCCGCTCCTACGCAACGGCGACTGCGAGTGCCCCGGCGACACCTGCCAAGTGCTGGGCGCATGCGCCGGCGGCGTCTCCGACAGCGATCCGCCCGACGCCGAACGCACCCGTGTGGGCGGTGTGCCAATTGCGAACTGCACGGCCGGCGGCGAAATCGAATTGATGTCGCTGCTAACGCTGCTCTTGCGCTGATCGCCACGCGGCTGCTTGACGCTGATGGGCTGCGAGCGCGGAATTTGATGGCCACCAGCGGCCAGGGTGGCCACGGTCAGCGGCATACCGCCCTGCCTGCCCGGAGAGCCAACGGCCACAGCAGCGCCGACATTGGCCAGCTGGCGGCGTGGCGGTGCCGGCACTGGCTTCGGCTCCGAAATGGGCAAGCTGCTGGGACGAGGTGGACTGGATTGATTCTGGGTCGGCGGCGGCTGCTGCTGCTGCTGCTGCTGCTGCTGCTGCTGTTGTTGCTGACGCACCTGGGCGGCCACTGGCTGGCCCTGACCCTGGCGCTGATCCTCGGGCAGATTCTTGGGCACCAGCACAAAGTCATCCGAGTCCTCGTGCGAGCTGCAGGAGGCGCTGTTGTTCTCGCTATCGCACAGAACGCCCACATTGGTAATGGTGGCACAAATAGCCGGATTAGCCACCACAGAGACTGCAATTGAAGCAATATTGTTAGGCTGGCCTTAGACGGATCCGCTTATTTCATTTCAAACTCACCCGTATTCTCCTCCTCCAGTGCTGCTTCCTGTTCCTCGCGCTCCTTCTGCTGCTGCTCGGCCAGCTTAACCAGCTGCAGCTCCTGCTCCAGCTGCTGCTGCAGCGGACTCTTGGCCTTGACTGGGGGCGTGCCGCTGGACAGCGGTGGCATATCGACTAATTAAATACGGAGGGGGAGAGTTAACGAATTGATTTCGATGAAGACGTGCTGCGAGCTTACCCGGCGACACGGCTGCCTTCTTGCCCTGGAGAAAAGGATGCACGAAGAAGCTCTCATAGGATATGCGATCCTTGGAATTACGTCGCAGCAGACAGAGCAACAAATCGCGCAGATCCGGCGAGACACCATGCGGTATTCTAAAAAGGGAAAGTACGGGACATTGATTCCTATATCATCAGATATATTTTCCACAATGACTTACTTGGGCGCCAGATTGGCATTCTGCTCGTAGTAGCCCTTTAGCTCGTTGGGCGTCTGAGCGTAGAATGGCGCCTTGCCGGTCAGACATTGATAGACGATGGTGCCCAGCGACCAGAGATCGGCCTTGGCATCGTACTGCAGCGACATAATTACTTCTGGTGCCTGTGTAAAGTAGGGAACACTTGCAAAATGGAAGAACATTTAACCTGAGGCTAGGACTTACCATGTACATGGGCGAGCCGCATAGAGTGGCCGCCATAACGCCATCGTTCAGAAAACGCGCAAATCCAAAATCAGCTGTAGCAAAAGTGAGATAATTAGCTTGTTAAATGTCATATAAAAGTTTCTTGTTTAAACTAATTTATCGAGGGCGAAAAAATCATCACTCCTTTCAAGCATTTATTATGTGTTGTAATCTCAATTTTAAGTATACAAAACTATGTATTTCTTTTAATTTACATTAAAAATAGATTTATAGATAGAAAATAAATTTCCAAATAGGACGTCTTCGAAAAGTACGAAAGTGTACAAAAAAAGAAAGGATGACGTTCCAGGAGGGGTAAAAGTATAAAGGAACTTAATGTATTTTAAAAAAGGTACATTTTACATTTTACACACTAACACTTTAAATGTTTTAATTATATATGATTTCTGCAATTTTCTGCCTGTTTCACAGATATGTTTTATCTCCCATCATTCGTCTGCTTACCAATTTTCAGAGTTATTTTGGATGGTGCTGGCAGAGTCTTGCCATAGTTGTGCGATAGCAGAATGTTCTGTGGTTTGAGATCACGATGCACAATTCCTTTGGTATAAAGTGCTTTCATGGCACCAGCTGCCAAACGAAAGTGTGTTTTAGTATTGGATTAAATTCAAACGCGGCCATATAAAGTAGCTCACCTAATTGTACGAGAAACAGCCTGACAGTATCCTCGCTTAGAGTGCCTTTAACGCTTAGATAGTCCGCCAAATCGCCGCCATTGCAATACTGTAAAGAAAGAGAGGGAAAGCGGATGGCGTAAGTAAAAAGTTACTATATATATATATATATAAAATTTTTCAATTACACAACTATTTATTCATAAGAAGGTAAGAACGCTGCAGTCGGATCGATCTTTAGAGGGGTAATCAGAAAATACAGTTTTCCCGTCCCTAAGATATATCGATTTGATCTATTTGCCCTGCACCCAGTGGGTGAATCAAATAAATATTTTTCGGATTTTTAGAGGACGGGGAGAGAATCAGATTTTATCGAATTGCCAGGACCCAAAAAATCTTAACACTGTCTGACCCGCATATTCACGAGTATATATTCCAAAAAGTCCAAACAGAACGAATAGTATAACAATTTGTTTCTCGGCCATATTTATATGCTCGATTCCTTCAGGGTTATCCAATATATTTGTAATAAGAATAATGCCACATGCATTGATATCTATAAGGCATGTACGTATCTGTGCCATTTAGTCGCCGTTAATCTCAATGGCCTGCAAAATGAAAACATTATGAGGCATTTGGCATTTGAGCCAAGTCAATAGGCATTCGAGCCGACTGCACAGTTGGCAAAAAAAAGAATTTGGCGGCACGCAAGCCTCCGAACAAATTCAATTAGCCAGCGTTGCGTGCGAAAGGTATAAAACACGCCACGGGCCGGCCAGAACATCGGCCAAAGGTTTTGGGAACGGTTCGTAGCTGCGAAATGTTGGACGCGACGGGAGCGCTGTGCAACGCCAGCGTGAGTCCTGTGCTGAGGCCGGAGGCACGCGTCTCGGGCAACGGGGAACTGCAGTTTCTGGGCTGGAATGTGCCGCCGGATCAGATACAGTATATACCGGAACATTGGCTGACCCAGTTAGAGCCGCCAGCCTCGATGCATTACATGCTCGGCGTTTTCTACATTTTTCTCTTCTGCGCCTCGACCGTGGGCAACGGTATGGTCATCTGGATCTTCTCGACATCGAAATCGTTGCGCACACCATCGAACATGTTTGTGCTAAATCTGGCCGTGTTCGATTTCATAATGTGCCTGAAGGCGCCCATCTTTATCTACAACAGTTTCCATCGAGGCTTCGCCCTGGGCAACACTGGATGCCAGATCTTCGCCGCAATCGGTTCGTATTCGGGCATCGGTGCCGGAATGACCAATGCGGCCATCGGCTACGATCGCTTCAACGTCATCACGAAGCCCATGAATCGCAACATGACGTTCACCAAGGCGATCGTCATGAATATCATCATTTGGCTGTACTGCACTCCCTGGGTTGTGTTGCCGCTGACCCAGTTCTGGGATCGCTTTGTGCCGGAGGGCTACCTGACGTCGTGCACATTTGACTATCTGACGGATAACTTCGATACGCGCCTGTTTGTGGGCACCATTTTCTTCTTCAGCTTCGTGTGCCCCACGCTGATGATCATCTACTACTACAGCCAGATAGTTGGCCACGTTTTCAGTCACGAGAAGGCGCTGCGCGAACAGGCCAAGAAGATGAACGTCGAATCGCTGCGCTCCAACGTGGACAAGAGCAAGGATACCGCTGAGATACGGATTGCGAAGGCAGCCATTACCATTTGCTTTCTGTTCTTTGTGTCGTGGACACCGTACGGTGTTATGTCGCTAATCGGTGCCTTCGGGGATAGGAGTCTACTGACGCCAGGCGCAACCATGATACCGGCCTGCACCTGCAAGCTGGTGGCCTGCATAGATCCCTTTGTGTACGCCATCAGTCATCCGAGGTACCGCATGGAGTTGCAGAAACGTTGCCCCTGGCTGGCCATCAACGAGAAGGCGCCGGAGTCCAGCTCGGCGGTGTCCACAACAACCACACAGGAGCAGCAGCAAACATCAGCAGCCTAAGCGAAGACGACAATGAATTCTCGATATTGGACAACGCTGAATGCCCCCAAACCGAACCGGAAACCGATCTTCGCCTGATATTTGATCTCAAAAGCTAACTGAATTCGTAATATGTCTGCAATTGTATTACTATAACAAATTAATTCTTACTCATTTTTTTTTCGATAATTTATAGAGTGGCTCTATAAGTAAAACTAAGTGTAATGTATTAATTAATGCAAAGTTGAGATGAGAAAAATACAAAAAAAAAAAAAACAAAAAAAAAAAGAATATGAATAAAATTCTCAGCCAGACGCTGTGCCAAGCAAATCGCGTACTATGCGAATGAATTAAGCTCAATCAAGGGAACCCACATGAGATTGCAAGTGAATAATGCATGGATTCTGCTTCTAGTTTTCTTCAGGTTCAACGAGGTCTTTTATCTGTCCGTTAGACAATTATGGAACACATACAATATATATACATATATAGTTGTCGGCCGCGATGTTGTCGCAAGGTCAAAGTGAAATGATTTACGGCAATTTAAAAATCAAAAAGCTAATGCGATCCCCGCCATTTTAGACTAGTCTCTTAAAGGGGTTAGTGTGGAACAGCCTGAGCGCGTTTGCAGCTGCTTCTATAATCTCTATTGTGCAAAACTACATTTTTAATACGACTACCCAATTTTATGGAAGCAGCAGCTGCCTTCTGTAGAAGTTTCGTGACATATGCATAAATTGTTCTTTAAGGTCTGCTTCCTTATTCAAATCTCTTAAATTTCATTTTAATGTATTCGGTGGCAGTTGCTTATGCGAGTGGGGGAAGAGGTTATTCAATTCAAGTATAATTTAATTATAATTTATAAAAATTAGCTTTTAATTTTACAAAATAGACCAAATTAAGCTTATTGAGAATCGCAAAGAGAGGCCATTTTTAAACAGGCTTTCCTGAGTTGGAGCAAAACTCATTGAATTATCCCAATAAATGAACTTTACCGGAAATATGTATAGGTTAAAATAACCCACATACAATGTATAGCCAAAAAATGTGTGTGTCTACCTTTTAAAGTTCGTGAGATCAACACAATATTACAGATTCAGCTCGATATCCATATTAAACTTAATTTATTTTGTAAATATTACGCCTAGAAACGAAATTGACAACCCTCGCTGACACTTGAGGAGCCAAAGGATTCGACTGACCTTCAGACTGTGAAATGTGAACTGCGGAAACGAGGAAATAAAAGCAGACACGAACAAAGCTTAAACAACATTTCGTTTGTAAAAAAAAAAAAAAAACAAAAAAAATGTTGCTGGGAAATTGTATGCATAATAAGCACGAAAAACATTTTTGATGGTTGTTTCAGAAATGTTACAAAATGTGTGGGCCACTTACACTGTAATGAGCAAACAAAGCGCTCTAATAATAATAATAACAACAACAATATTAGGCAATTAAAAATGACAAAAGATTCAGTTTGCGGGCAGGCAACGCACAAAAAAATAAAAAAAAATAAAACAGAATAAAGAGATACAACAAAGTCAACGACATGCAAAACGCGCAGCAAAAGACAATTGCAACTGTGGGTGAGCGCCATTTTATGTGCACTTTGAGCTATATTTTGATAATCAATATGAGCGGCATTAAATTCAAAGAATATTACAACAACTGCGCATGAGTCAGCGTATAAGTATCGTAAAAATTAGTTGCCAAATTCTAACGTAAATCAAACACAATGGAGAGCACAGCGAAGAGTTGTCCCCGAAAAAGCGTAGCCTGAGAGAGAGCGCAGCGGAGAGCGTGAGAGCGCAAATGTCAAGTGCTACGCTCTCTGATTTTTAATGCGGTACCATCGACGCTTCGCAATCGCTCGCTGTTCAGTTTGTCAGGGACGCTCGCACCATTCGCATGGCTCGCACTAAATGTTAAATAAGCTAAGTGTACATAGTGTACAAGTAAAATGCTTAAAGCTTGCGAAACTTGTAGACTTCAAACATTGAGTGCGTTATAAAAAAAAAAACAACTTAAATACGGCACCAAATCACGAATAAAACTTGACGCTGTCAGCGACTAAAGGTCAATAATTTTCTAGCGGCTGTGAGGCGATAAAAACAGCATGTGTACATATACAAATACTTGTGTTCTGAGTTTAAGAAACTAAACTAAATGATAAAGCTATTTTTTTTTTAATAATGGAATTAACAAAGGCTTTAGTTGATTTGTGAGTGTTATTTGTTATGAATACCACAAAAGGGAACTCAATTAAAATGAATACTTATTAAAAAGCAGCAACAAGTAACATGCAATTACAAAATGAATATGCAAATACAACAAAATTGTGTCAAATCAGTTGACAACTCAATACATTTTTTTTTAATAATATGACAACAGAGTCCCACAGAGCGCAGCAGCAGCACATAATAACACAGCAATTTGATAAGATTAGCGATTAAACATTCTAGCGATTAGACAAAGCAAACTTTTAATAACAATAATTGGTCTAAAACCCAAGTAAAAGTAAAATGCGTAATGCGAACAGAGAGAGAAAAGGCAATTCCAATATTGACAGATGAGAGATGACGTGCAAAATGTTCCGCCGCTGTCAGTGACACGCAGACGTGAGAGACTCAGTAGAGCTCTCTCTCACTCTCTGAAGCTCACCCGCTCACTCTCATGCAAACACCTGCTCAGCAGTACACAAATAAAAGCAAAAGTTCGCTCAATGCGAACATTGCTGCATTGGTCAAAATGTGCGATTTTCGCTCAGCTTTCGGTTTTTATCCATTTAGTTACAGGTCGAAAGTGGACGCGTACGGTTCGCCCGCGCTGCACGAAAAGTGAAAAGTGCTCAAATATTATTTTGCTTGGAAGCATTTTTTTTTTTTGAAACAAATCAAATAAAAAGTATATATATATATATATACACCTTTGATATTGACGTGTATGTATTAAGTGATTTGAAATGTATAAATTTATACGTTTTCTGACAGTGTTTTGAAAAGGTTATTTTTCACTGACTAAAAAATAGTAATAAACATTGCATTTTCCACATATGGGATAATATGTACATATATATATATGTGTATATATATATTATACATTGATCGTTGCATATTGATTAGTTTGCAAATTGGGAGCGACGTTCCTTGCAATTCTTATGCTTATTCAGTATGCTACGCCCTTCTACTCGATTCTCACGAGCCGAACCTAAGGAATTAACAAGAATCGCCTCTTTACATTATTAAGAATTTAATATAATACACCAAATTTTCTTTTACATTCTCCAATATCGAGTTTAACTGATAGTTATACCATATAAATAAACATTATATATATATATATTATATATATATACATTAACAGCTGTAGCTTAAATAAGCAGACAATATAAATTACATGTATTATATACAATAAAAGTATTACAAAACTGTGCGCACAGCAAAACTCTTAATAAAAAAACCCAAGTTCAACTAGGCTACGGTGTTTAATTGTATTATTATATAATCAAATTTCTTCAACTTTATTCAACAGTGATTCAACAATTTCAACAATGACATAAAATTATTACCCTACATAATAAAATAAAACAATACAACGACAAAACATTCAAAAACTAACAAATTAAACCAAAGCAAAATGCACGTGTATTACAAATTTGGATTACTTCTAATATTTTTGCTGAGCGTAAGGTAAACAAAATTATAAATATATATATACATATATAAAAGAGAAAAAAAGTGTAACAAGTTGTTCGCCAGTTGTTTAGCCAATAAATGAAAATGAAATATTCTCGTTAACTTTTGGACTTGAGTTTTTAATTGAATTTAACGCTTTCGTTTTGTTAAAGTCCCGGTGGAATCATTCGTCACATTCTCCGTGACACATTGATAAACCTTTTGCATTTTAAATGGACTGGTTTCTTTATAGAGACGAGCAATTACAGAACGTCAAGACAAGGTACAAAGTGCCATTGGGTAATATACACGAAATTGAATACAAACGGAAACCTGTTGAAAAACTTGGACACATCGGTTAAACGGACCTTGAACCGGCATTATATCAAACTGAATTTTTTTTTTTTTCTTTTTTTAAATGGTATTTTATGGCACAGCACGGTAACAGTGAAAAAAGAAAAAAAAAAAGTTCCACTCGTAATTAATGTTATTATACTTATGTACGAGGCTCAGGCTCAACAATCGAGCAGTTGATAAGGCAAACAGTTGCACCGATAATTTCCACTTATCAATTATGTGTGTTTACTCAATGCGGCAAACATTCAAAGCACTCGGGACAAACAAACTTACGCGTTTTATGACTCAATTGCGGCTCTATTTACAGACAACGAGTGCCACCAAGGAGCTCCTATTGATTTATTCCGCAAGTTGTAAAGTTTTTCGGACTGGGCTCAACAAATACCTAGAACTTCTTATGTAGCATGTGTAGCTATATCAAGGCTAGTCCTTATTTGCCAATGCAGTCGAGTCGTATGACATCAGCCCTTAACACATTAGTTACTGAGGGTCATCGAATATATATACTATATATATACGCACAGTCAGCGAAATTTTCCTTTATATATTTATTGCACTCAACGGACGAGACAAACAAAATATATTTATTTTTATTTGTTTTTCAATTTTTTGAAAGCTGTTTGCTTAGTTTTGTGATTTATTAAACACATATGCTATAATTATTTTTGAAGTATCATGACGTTTATTCAAATAAAATTTAACTGCTTTCTTTTAAAGAGTCTATGTTTAAGTGCAGTATTTATTCTCAGTCTCATTCAGCCAGCCCAGACAGTGTCCTATATAGTATGCATGTATATAGTATAGCATGTTCTCGAGAATCAACAGTCACGCAATTTATACAAGTTGTAAGCGGCGATTATAAGAAGCACTTGAACTGACGTAGAAACTTAGAGACGTACACATATAAACATATAGCAAGTCACCTCGTCACATTTAGCAAATAAACTGAATGGAATGCTACTTAAATCCCGTACAATCTGACGACGCGCCTAATGAAGGTTTCAGAATTCGCCAGATAACTTGGCCAAAATCACAGCAGGCCAAACGAAACGAAAGTGAGAGTGAGAAAAGAAAAAACCGGCCGAGTTGTCGTTGTAGCCATGACGTAAACAGGTTTCCCGCCCGTTTTCATTCATGCGACACCCAAAAGCAACAAACGGCAATAACAAACAAAAGCGAATAATGATAAAGAGCGAACAGACGTCTTAAAGTAAAAAACTACAAAAATAACATAAAGACCAAAACAAAAGCATTCTGACGAGTTGTTTAACTGAAAAAATACCCTGCATTTAGCTGTGGGCGAACTAAAAAAAATAAATACAACTAAGTTAAAAATAAATCAGGCAACTATATAATTATAAATTGCTATACAATTATAGTAGTTTTCCAGTTAGGAAAATAATACTTTGAGCCCAGTTGAAACATATTAGCAGATTATTTACAACATTTGTGTTTTTTGAACAATTGGAAACAACCTTAGCCTGTTATGCCCCGTTTGGCACTTTGTGCAGGGTAGCATGCGTGGCGTGTTTTAAATGGGTCAAGAGCGCTTTCAGGACAAATTGCTGGGTGTGTTCGTTGCCATTTATATGATGTAATCGTACTTCACTTCAAATCGCCAAATACCGTCCATAGCCAATTGAGTGTTTTTGGCCTAAACAACTTGGCAAGCGGCTAAACAATTGCTAATTAAACTAAGCTCAGCTAATTCCCAAGTGGGCAAAACCGAGGTTGCATTCTGTTTCTAATTTTTGCCATTTTTGCAGTATTAGCCAAACAGCGCCAGCGGACAAGAGCCAAAAAGGCAGCAACTCCAATGAAGATTACAATTATAATTACGATGATGATTATTTGGACACGGCGGACAGCAACGAAAAAATATCACCAGAGATCGCGGCAAATCGGCAATTGGAAGCAGCCTCATCGACAACAACAACCACATATAGACCCATTTTTAGTAAGTTTCTACAACAACTTCTATGGACATTCTATAAAAACAACAGCATTTAAACGACTTCAAGTTTATCTGCACATGTTTTTTTGACAAAAATTCTTCATTGTTAATCTCTACTAAATTATTTTTTTTTATCACAGGCATTCCACGGCGGAGCAGCCATGTGCTAGAGCCGAGCTGTCCACGGAATTGCCTCTGTTTGGAGGATTTCAAGTATGTGCAGTGCATTAATGCGCATTTGACCCATGTGCCGCTGGATCTGCCCAAAACGGCGGCAATTATTGATTTGAGTCACAATGTTATTGCCGAGCTGCGTGCAGAGGATTTTGCCAATTTGTCCAAAGTGGTCGAAATCAATTTAAATCACAATTTGATCAGACGTCTCGACAAGGAGGTAAGACGGTCAAATGAATTGCAAATATATTGGTACATAATATATAACGTATTTTATCTTGTTTAGGCATTCGTTGGCTTGGAACGTTTGCACCGCCTGCGCCTGGCCAACAATCTGTTGACCAAAATCGATCCTGATACTTTTGCGAGCGCCACAGACTTGGCGCTGTTGGATTTGAGCAACAACAGCATAGCGCAGCGCACAGATGGCTCCTTTCTGAATCAGCCCAGTTTGAACGAGTTCAGCTGCTCGAACTGCAGCTGGACAGATCTGCCGGAGCAGATTTTTACGAATATGAGCGCACTGAATGCGCTACGCTTGGATCACAACGAATTCAAACAAGTGAGTTGCGCGCCAAACTATCGCAGCAACTATCGATAGTCGTTGGCAGTCAGACGACAAGTTGGCAGCGCTGACCTGCTTTGCATATATAGTTGTCTCGTTTCAACTTTCGCATGCGCCTTGTGTACTTTTTTTTACTGATGATGCTTCCTCTTCTTTACTTGACAGCAAATCAATACGAAAGCTTTTACGCCGCTAAAAAACATTATTAAACTTAAACTGCCCGAACTGGATCAAGCCAACATCGTGGAGCTATGCAATCTGCTCAAATCAATTGACAACATCAGCTTCAAACACTTCGATATCAGCTGCTTTGAGCTCGTGCTGGGCACATCATTCAACGAGAGTCTCATCCAGGCCACAGATTCGCCGTTCAAGCGTGTGACGGCGCTGCCCAGCACTCCGAAGCCAGTGACGCCAGCGCCGCCGCGAACAGGTAATAAACAAAAACACACAAAATAAAAAACATGAATTGCAAAAAAAAAATACACTTTTGTGCATAATAATAATAATAATAAAAAACTGCCCCAGCAGCCAATCGCAATCGCAACAAAGTGGCCAACGAGACGGCCAGCGTAGCCAAGGCGGGCATCATGACTGAGGGCAGCGGAGAAAAAGCCACAGACAAGGAGGAGCCCTACCAAGTGCCCATCTCACAGGATACCATCAATACGCTGCTCATATGTAAGTGCGGTCATCAATCAAACTGGACATTCATTAATGTTTGCCCATGCTTTGCAGGCATTATGGTCGTTGCCATTGTGGGCATCATTGTCGGGTTGATCTGCCGCAAGGATGTGGGCGGCATTAAGACGAAATGCTGTCGCACCAGCAAACCGGAGCCAAAGGATCAGGTGCATCCCACCGAGGAAATACCGCTAAATAAGCTAGCCTAAGACGACACACAACTCGCCCGCTGCCTTACAAACCTATTCCAAAAACGAATCAATACATCGAGTTTCGAGAACAAATTCCAACTTTATTGTTATGTTAACTGCAGCCAAACTTTGCCAACAATAACGAGACTTTCACTCTGTTTGCATTATAGTTTTACAGTAGCACAAAAGAGAGTTCCCGATTTGTAGCGGGAATTTGTAGTTATAGCCCATAGTTTAAGTCACCTAGTCGCTTAGTCCCTGTTTCATAGATATATTTATTTGTAATTCGCTCATATTTCGTGCTATATTACAAATATTATATCTTCTGTGGTTACGTTTGGAGCACACATCATATCGATATTATATCTAATAAAAATGAAACTGTTAGCTATTAGACCTTTTCCTACACAAAACTTTTTTTTTTTTTATTTAGAAACTTTGCCAATTTAATAAAATTAATTATTGTAAATAGTATAAATATGTTGGGTTTTACTAATGTTACATTTTGAAGTTACAGCTGAATTCGCAGGTTTTTATTGCGAATAGTTCGTATTAAGATTCAGTAGAAAGATTTGCGAATATCAACATAGACATACAATAAACCAATATACATATATATATATATATATGCCTGGCATCATGCTTAGCTGCATAGTGTATATACACCTTTAACTAAATATTCCACCCATGTGCTAAGTTAAGCAACTATGATATTTTATATTTCTAAAGCATCTAGACTTCTTAACGAACATTTTAATAACGCCAAGCGGACAACAAAAATGGATTATAGAACAATATAGTGAACTTTAAGAGAAAGAGAGGAATCAACTGAAACAATGAGTAATACGAAAATAAACTGATTACACTATAAATTAGAGCACAAAGGAGGGCCAGTGAAGGAGCCGCAGGCAGGGTAGACATACGGAACGGGGTCAAAGTCAGCCAAAGCAAACGGAACTAATCGCATGTTTATGTGTAGTTTTACGCAAAATGAAATGGATAATTAAAACTATAAATAAATTTGTACATATGCATATATATTTACACGATATATTAGAATTCTACAAAGTCGTAAATTTCAGACATCTTGATATCTATGTAAATAAAAGTGCTGAAAACAAAACAAAGCCATTTAATCTTATCAAAGTCTCACCTAATGCTTTGCACAGGAATCTGACCTATTTTTCAAATCATATCAATCATTTAACAATGCCTGCTAAAAATATGCTACCACTTGCAGTTGACGTAAAAACATCTGAAAACTGCATAGAAATAGAATGCCCGGAAGTGAATAATCAAATGGACTTGTTTATTGATTTTGAGCAAGTCAACAAAAGTTTAGGCCAGAAATATTTGTTTTAAAAGCGCAAAATGGCAAAGAACCTGTTTACAAATATGAAGCGGGCAAATATGAAATAGGCAAATACATAAGAATAAAACAAAGCGAAACAACCCAATCAAGAACTAGAAATCAAGGTATATAATCTACAAGAAATTCTATATATGAACTCAATTACACATAATTGCAATATATAATAATTGCGTAACACTTGACTCTCTTTATGTATGGGTTCGCTTCGCTGCAGTATATGAAAAACAAAACCCTTCATGTTCAGGTATTCGTTACCGGGTCTGTTACATTAAGAAAGTCCACATTTGAATGTTCTTGAATGATTTTACACATTTATTTTGTTTTCGCTTAGACTTTGCAACTTCCGCAATTAATTGCGTAGCGTTTTAGCTGAAAGTGCCCCGACGGGAACGGGATGAGGAGCGTTCAATGACGTGAAACTTGCCTACGTGCACTTTGGGTGCATTGGGCAGCGACAGCAGCAAATTTACTGAGTCATACGATTAGGCCACATATCGTTAATATTTATATACCTAGCACATAGAAGCAGAGGTGTGTGTTTGTGTGTGTGTGTGTGTGTTCGTGTGCAGGCCGTTGTCCAACAATAGAGAGGGTAAAAACACAATGACACGACAAATTTGCTTATATTAATGGTTGGCTACTAAATACTTGACTCACCTCCATGACCAGATTGACACAATCCTGGGACTCCTTGCAATCCAACAGGGCCACAACGTTCTCATGGTGCAGCTCTGTTAGTTCCTTTAGAATTTTAATCTCCTTGCCGAGTAAATTCTGCGTCTTGATGAGTCCCTTTTTGGTAATGCATTTGATAGCCACAGGCATGTGTTTCTGCAACATGAAAGAAAAAGCGAACAGAGTATTAATTATCATTCATTAGTGTTGGTTAACGAACTAAAGTCATCGAACGGACAACCTGAAGAGATTATGATGTTCGAAGCAATAAACAAACAGATAAATGAATTGTTTGATTCATGAAAAAAAATTAAGTAAACTTTAAACTCCTTGGAAAGAGACAAGAGAAATTCTGTAGGAAATTTATTGCTGACAAAAAATCTGGGTTCATTGCATGAGTTAAATGACTCAGGCGTCAATTAACGTCAATCCGATTGGGAAAACAAACAGGCATTTTAAATATACTAGTGTTAAAGACCTGTATATGATGAAACAATTCGTTTCAAAGCTGGTTTACGATGTCTTTTAGAGGTGGTCATAAAAAAAATAAACCCTTTCAATTGATCAGTTAATTGGTGTAAGGTGCACTTTATGATGCAAGCTTTGATTACATTTATGCAATTGCAAATGTTGTGATTAATCGACTCGCAGTAAACAATTAAAGCTGGACGATATGTTAAACTACTTTTTTATGTCAAACAGAAACAATTTTTGATTAATGAAATCAGTTTCGAATTAAGTACTGAATTCTGGTTAATCAATTATAATTAAGAACACGCTTAAGGTACGCGTTGTGAGAAGCGCATAGAGAGGCGTGCGCCTCGTTTGAATGAAGCGCCTTTTGTACAGTTTTTGCTGCACTCGCTGCACTTTAATTGGCACACGATAATTGCAACTGTTGCCATAAATTATGCATATATTGAATGTATACACTATATATATTTAAAGTGTGCTTCTTGCAACGCAGCTGCAGCTACTTACAAATGCAAATCGCAGAACGCCAAACGCCGAGCGCGGACAACGCGCGTGTACCGTATCACGGACCCCAATGCGTTTTATTATTAGATTATTCGATACGCAGAATGCATCGAATCGCTGTCGGCTGTTTATCTAAGTCCATTACTGGCTGGCTCTGCTTGTCTGACAGATCCGCACTTTGCCGTTGACTGGTCTTTAGTTTACCTTCAGCGATAACGTGGAAGATACCGCCCAGTGTGCTATTTGCCCGACACTTAGCCCGTGACAATGACTCTCTGTCTGTGTTTACCCTGTTGGCACTCCGACAGTGTCGCCCCCCCCTCCCCCACCCCCACCAAAAACAACCACAGAAAAGCGTTAATTTGTGTAACTACCTTTCATTTTGCACTTGTATAAAATGCGGAATGACGCGATGATAAGTCGGCTTGTTTGATATGATCGTCCCTGAGCGTTAGCCGAACGTGGCTTTCACGCAAACAATTTTCTAGTTCACGACGTTATCAAATGTTGATCTGGTTTTTTCTATTTTTCGATTTTCTTCGATTCTTTAAATACTTTTGTTGCTTTCCTTTAACGAGACAAGATTATATTTAAGACCTTATTTTCAGTTTTTCAATGCTATTTGGTGTTCTTTATCGCGCTTTCATCTCTCTTCGTTCACTTTCAACTCAACTCTGTGTGCTCCTATTTTTACTAGCCCCTTGCTTTGCTTTGCTCTGCTTTGTTTTACTTGACATTAATATACCACGTTATTGGAAATCTCCCTTTGCCACATCTTAACTGAGGACTGATTAGTATAGCCAGCTGATTCTGCAGCTCTGATATTTATATTTACACCAATTGCATTTTCTATAAATGTTCATAATCAAGAAATTCTTGCAGCTTGACCGATAACAGAGTTTGTTTTTTGTATGCATCTATCTGTTTGTTTGTTAAATGTATAAATAAAAATATAGTAATAAATTGCTTGTATTGCCACACGGCTTTTTGATTAAACATGTTTAATGCTACTTCTACAGATCGCCGTTGGGTACATTGGGAGATACGGCCTTTACTTCGGCTGATTACAGACGCGAGCCTAGGTCAGAGTCAGGAAAGGTTAACGCATTTAAAGCTTACAATAATAAGAAGCAAAAGAGGAATATATAAAAACAATAAAATTGATAACACAATAAAAATAAAAACATCTACATTTCACTATGCGGTTAACACTTTTACTGGTACAGGAAAATAACTGAATTTAAATATTGTTGCCGAACGAAATTTAAAAAATAGTTTTTTTCCATCACAGAAAGTAAATCTAATGTAATTTGTCACATGAAACAAGGCAACAAAATTATAGTTTTTATTATGTATATATATTCAGTAAATATCGTTTATACGAATATTATATCGTTATATGTCTGGTGTATTTTATAGTCGTTTATATGAAAATCGTTTATTTGCAAAAATTGCTGACTGTAAACTAAAACTTAGAGTTCAATTAAAAATAAGGCACGATAAAAATAATAAATAATGTTGATGAAAAGAGATGGCAAAAAAAAATATATTTAAATAATGGTCGGTTTAAGTTTGTTGAGTTATGCGTAAATTTAAAGATCTCCTTTTTATTTTGTCATTCGATTTAATTTACCAGTTTTTTATGCAATGAATTTAGTGTTTTTTTCGCTATTGGATATAAACGGTATCTACTCTATTTATTTTTTAAATACATAAACAAATATAAACAGCAACAAATTTCAAAGGCAGCAGATCAATAGATCGATTAATGTTTGCTTTAATGTGTAATATAAATTCTAATACAAAAATGAACCAAATGACCATTAAATTATTCAAGACAATTACGTCACGTTCAATTTAATGGGTACTATAAAATAAAAACAAAAAAGATACGTGTCGATAGAAGTGTTGATTGCAACACTTAAGATAGAACAATTGTACAACAACGCTTTCGCAAACTTTTCAATATGTAAATAAACGATTGCTGGTTTGGTAAGAAATACTAAATTCTGTTTATATTTTTCCAGCCGGAAGTTGCAACAGCTTTCATTATATAATCAAACAAAACTAACAAACCGATGCAATGGAACAAATCGAAAGCAGCTTTAATTAATAATGGACCTATCGCATTTCAGACATGTCCCAGACACTAAAAAGCTTCCACGTGTAAAGTAGCTAACAAAATATGCGCATAAATTGGCTGTTCTTGAATCAAATGCTCGCATTGTATCACACACTATACACATACATATAGCATATACATATATGCATATATCCTACATATATCTATATATCCATTCGAAATTCTCACACAAACTGGTTTAGCGAACGTTCTCTAGATTCTGATTTGCAATTCATAATACATAATATGGAGTAAATAAATAAAGACCCGGCAGAGTTTTAAATAAATACCCTGCATGAAAACTGTTGATAAGGTATTTGAATATTTTCATTTCTGCAATGTTCTCATTTTATTTTCATTTTTCTTTAGAGGTCGATCATTGTAATTTGGTCTAGAAAGAATGAAACATGCCACAAGTCCAAAGTGAAATGTAATACAGGGTATTTCATGGTCATGCACATTGAACTGCCGCATTCCTCGCTTGCCTTTTTATATTAAGTCAATCACGCGTTGCGCGAAATTCAAAACCTGCGACGTAGTTTTGCCAAAAGTGTTTTCCGCCAGGCGTTGCGGATCGCTTTTCCAGCTACATTTTCACCAGACAAACCAGTTGTTGCAGCTCCAAGCGGCTCAAGTGCATTTGCTGTGTGTGCGCCTGTGTATCTGTCAGATACTTTGTGGCTGCAGCTTTGTTTTCGTTTTTGTTTTTGTTTTGTTTTTTTATTTTTCGCATTTTGTGCGCAATTATTTTTTTGCCATTTGTGTCCAAAATTTGTTTTCCTCTTTTAGTTGGGGCCATTGCACTTTGGCTGAAATTTCTTTTGCTCTTTGGGCTTGTTGTTTTCTGCCGTGGCCTGTTAGCCTTATCACAGCCGAATGAAGCCAGCCAGGCGGTGCATTGAACCTCAGCCAACCCCAATTACCGTTCGTCATATGCGCAAACTAATTTCGCTCGCCACACAATTGAAATGAGTTTTTTGTCCGATTGCTCGGAGAGGGTTTCGGGCGTGTTTCAGGGAGAGGGGAGGGGAGGGGGGGGGGGGTCATGTGGTGTCAGCTTCCGTTTGAAGCGGCATCAACTTTCACATTCGTTTTGAACAGCATTGGGTTTTCATTTCTTGCTTTGTTCGAGTTTCGAGCATATGTATTAGGTTTGGTTTTTATAAAAACATTTATATAGGTGATTGGGTCAAGAACTTTTTGCGGCATTGGAATTTAACTTCCGCTATTGCTTGAAGTCTAATCTATTGTTTTAATTTTAACTCCTTATTTGTGTTCCAATTATTTAATCTTATGCATTACACATTAAATCGAACTGAATAATGACAATACACAGTGAGAACATTTAGGTTACTCCGTAAATTAATCATTTAGCAAGTAGCTAACAAATACGTCAGGGGAATTCTTTAAATCTCATTTTTTTGTTTACAAAGTGATTTCAATAACAATATGTTAAACTTCTAGTTAACAGCAATACAAATTGAAACAAAGCCTAAAAAGAAAAATCAATGAAAATTGTAATTTAAATATTACTGTTGTACAATTCGCAGTCGATTCAAAACTACTCGGACAAGTCGAAGCTACTGATAATTTCTCGAAACGCATTTAAAATGTAATGTAAAACGACAGTAATAAAAAGCAATGGCAACAACAATCAGAACGAACTGCGACAAAATCAAATGCAAAATGCAATTGCACAATTATGAAAAGTAAATATGTACACAATATACTAAAACAACAGCAGCGAGAATTTGAAACGCGTGTAGCCAAAGCGCCAGACAGATAGGAAAAACAGAGCCCAGGGGAAGGGTATTACGAAACCTTGCCTTTTTATGAAACATGAATAGCAGTGCGAGGGTTGCCCGAAAGTTATTGTAAAATGAATATAAATAGCTGAGACCTAATGTATTCATATTTACTAATGTACTAATAATATTCCTTAAGCATTTCAAAATCAAAGTAATAGAAAAAAGTAAAACTGCATAAATTAAGTCAAATTTACTGCAGCTGTCTATAATTATAAAGTAATTTAGGGTTAATTTGTAAGCCTCATTTAAATCCTTTCGTTCTTTTAATACTGCCCTCGTTTGTCACATTTATAATGACAGTTTTGCATGGTTCTCAATGTGGGGTTGTGCATTATGCAATGCCATGAGCACAAACGAGAAGCGTAGAAAGCATTAAAAATACAAAATAAACAGAAAGAGAACCATGATAAATATTGGAACACGTGTCAACGACTAACGATTTGCACATGTGTATTCATTAGATACATATATATGTACAGATATTCATCCAGCTTTTAGGTCCCGCACTGTACACTCTGTCTGGATTTGTGTGTTTATTTTGGGTAAGTCTCGTGTGTCTGGCTTTTTTTTTTTTGTCTGCCTGCAGGCTGTAATATCTTTTGTATCTGGGTGCCTGCAGTTGTATCTGCATCTTTTGTTATCCGCCGTCTGCAGTCTGCCCGCAAATGTTCCATGTGGTTAACTATTTTTAGAGAGCTGACATGCTGAGCACGTGCATCTGCCTGCCTGCCTGCCTCTGGGCCGACAAATGTCACAGATTAAAGAGTATCCCGCCGGCCTTTGTTTCACTATTTCAACGAAAAACGCGAAAACAGAAGACAAACCAATTCATTTACTTATAACTCGACTGCTTACCATGGCTCAAACTGTACTTACGTACATATATATATTAGCAGTCAAATATATGTTCATAACTGCATTATTTAATTATATATTTTTCCAATTAAACAAAAATATATGTGTTATACTAAAAAGTGCATATATTAAACTCAAAAAAACACGTCACAATCACATAACAACAAATTCACATCAAGGCAAAGTAAAATTTAACAAAAAATACAAAACAAAAGCTATAATCAAAACAGAGGGGAAAAAAAGCAAAATAAAAAGCTAAAAACGAAAACTTTTGCAGTAACAGCTGCCCGTTATTGCATCAGCTGTTTTGTGTATCCATGAGATACGCATCTCTATAGATGTATATATGTGTATAAGCTTATAGTAATGGTCACATATAGGCACACACTTGTGGCCAAGAGCAGCAACAAACTTTTGGGAATTTGTTTACACCAAACAGCAGAAACTGTGGCAAAGAGTAACGCAATAAAAACTTGCGCTATATAAAATCGCAGCGCTTATCAGCTGAGGGAAAAAAGCTGACACATTAATACTTTTTATACCCTGACCTATAGAAAATAGGTAAGATAGGGTATAATGATTAGGTAAAAAAAAGTATGTTACAGGCGATATTGACACGTCCGTATGAATGAATCGATCAGGGAAACAATGAGACTTGAAATTCTTAAAGTATTATCCTGTATATCATACCTTTCTTTTTCGATCTTTCTATTGAATATTTTTACTTTGGAATATTTTGCAGAGTAAAAAAGAGCCAAAAGTATCTCAGTTTACCAAAGTAAACTATAAAATTAAATTAAATATATCATAATAGGATGATGTATTCATTGTTATGACCATGAGTGTATAAGAAATTTATTTTGTGAAGCCACTTACTGGGTATCTTCTAGTCGGGTAATCTCACATCGAACGCTCTTGTTTTCAACTTGTTTTCATTTTTGCCTTTTTTGTTTTTGCTTTTATTAATTTTTTCTTTTTCAAATTGCTCAAGTTTGTCTCGCGCACTATTAATTACAATGCAATAACAAGCAAGCACCTACAACAACAACAATACAACAACAATAGAGTGCGACCCATTTGTTGCACACGTACGACTGACATTTGTCTCCCGCCCTTTCCCTCTCTTACACTCTTTGTTGGCATCTCTTTCTGTTTGGCTTTTTCTTCCCGTTGATGTGCAAATGACTTTTTCATTATAACAACAAAAAAAAGCTGTAACTTTTGATTTCTTGTTTTTGCTTTTTTTTTTTTGGAACCTGTTTTCTGAATGTTATTGTTGTGTTTCAATATTCAACTGGGTACTTGCGTTTTTTGAAGGTGTACCTTTCTTGTTCATATATTTTTATAACATAAGACTAAAAATAAATACTACATTAATATTGTACCCTATATAAACAGGTGACTCAGTGCGGTTCTCACAATATATCAGACACATAAATATGTATTTGTTTTCAAATTTTTTTTAAGTGTCTTAATTTACAACTAAGCTAACTAAATTCGTTAGATGTTTACTAATAAAATCCTTAAAAATATATTAAATATAATTAATTTGCAATTTATGTCTTGTTTAAAGTTAAAGTTACAGTTACAGGAATTAATAAATATGTTTTATTCTATATTCTATTTTGGTGTGATTTAAAGTGCCAACGCCTCAAATAACGCCTACAAACATTAGCGAACTGAAGCAAATGAAAATATTGTTTGGCGTGACCCTGAAATAGTTCAAAACACCCGCAAAGCCAAACACGCAGAAACACACACACGTGGAAGCATACATAATATAAACATATAGATACATACATACATACGTATGTACGCAAGCATAACAATTATATTATACAGGCCTAGCGTCGCGAAAAAAAAACAAAAAGAGTATATGAAACTAGCCCACACGTGTTCAAGCAGCTTGAATAGAATTAATTCTCTTGAAATAATTGAAAACAAAACTAACAAGATAAGAGAATGGGAAAACAGCAGCAGAGCAGCGCGTAGCCGAAGCGTTAGAGAGAGAAACGAGCACAAGGAGTTCGCAAACAGGAAAAAAAAACAACAAATATTTATATGTATATAAACACAAACAAAAGGCCAGCGACGCCTCAGCTGACGTCTCTTTCTGTCACTTTTTAGGCTGCCTTTGACATTTGGCAAGAGCAAGAGCAAAAGGTACTTTTTGGCGTAGGTGTGGACACACTTTTTAATTGCGTTTTATGCGAAATTCGCTCGTGTTTACTTTGACAATGGCGCATTGTGAATAATATTGTTGTTATTATTTTTACAAATGCGGGCCAAGCCCACACTGAAATCAACAATAACAAAATGCAAAATGCAAAAAAAAAAAAAAAAAAAAAAAAAAAAAATTAAAGAGAGAGAAACAGCAAAATAACAAAAAATAAACAAGTTGCATTACATGACGTTTGCTTACCTTGCGATGACGTCCTTTGTAGACCACAGCGAAGGCGCCATGGCCAAGCATATCCTTGGAGCTGTATTCATAATCCCCGACAATATTCATTGCATGCGCCGGCAGCGAGGCGCGTCCGAATTTCCTATTTGGAGCCTTATATCACTTACTGCTGCAGCCCTCACTCACACACAAACAAACACGCACACACACGCACACTCGACGATTTTGGGGGGTGTTGGGCGAGGGTTTTTACTTTTCAGCTACTTTTGTGCTCGCTTTTCTGCAACTGCTGCAATCGTTGTGGAAAATCAATTTTTTCGCATAACTCACAGCCGCAGATAGCGTTTTCGTGAACTCTGCAAGCGAGGCTAGTTTATTGCCAGCTGTTTTTTCATATAAACAATTATCGAGCACACACACACAAACACCTGCCTGTGCTTTTTCGATTGTAATTAAATTAAACTCTCGTGTATTCCTGTGTGCTAGTACTGCTGTGTGTGCAATTTATTTAGTTTCCACACACACTCACACTGACACACACACACACGCACCCACAAAAAATAATTAGTAACACACTCCCGGCCTGTCGTTTTGTTAACTATTTTTGTGGAAGTTTTGAGTTTTCTCCAATTAATCTCAATTGTGTATGTCTTTTTCTAGCTCGCGATTGGCAATGTAATGGTCTACAGAATATCTTCTTCTTTTAGGAATTCTCAACATTTTTCTTCTTCTTTGAGCTGCAAGTGTTGCTGTTATCTCACTGTTGTACTCCAACTGTGCTGTTAAAGTGCAGCGGCTAGAGTTGTCATGAGCCCATAAATATCGATGTGATGGTAATCGATATAGTAGACATAATACATTTATAAACAATATTTGTACATTTCTACGGACAGACTTCAAATATAAAAGACAAATTAAAAATATATATATTATGAATCTTAATTGAAACACCTCAAAATATCCACACTATAAAAATCGTGCCAATAAATCTTAACATATGATACGATAGTTAACTTTTGATAATTTTTGGTACTCGATCATATTTTCATGCATAATATCGATAAAATATAAAGCGATATGCATACATCTCGAATGAGCATTATTAAAATAAACAGAAGGGTGCACAGAAAATAGTGAAAACTTAAATTGTACGCGAAGTACACAAAAAAATCATATAAACACAAGGCAGGTAAAAACTGCAATATTTACTTTTGTACTTAATTTGAGAGCGTCTGCATATAAACCCTGGATACATATGTATATACGTGTGCACATATTGTATACATAAGTATAGACATACATATGTACGTGTGTATATAACCGTGCTTTGATAAAAACGCAACAGTATAGACATATATACGTGTGTATATAACCGTGCTTTGAGAAAAACGCAACAGCATCCAAGACCAAGTATAAATTTGTATTAATTGTTTTTTTTGCTTTCAGTATTTTCATCAATAAATATACAGCGTTCTTGGACAGCATGAGCGCGTCAAGTGAGGGTGGTGCGGGCGGTGCGGTGGGTGGCAGCGCAGGAGGTACAGCTTCGACAACGGCACCTGGTATGTATTTGAAACGATACCTACCTTGTATGTACATACGCTCATAAGTAGATATTAATATACATATATGTGTTGGCATTGGTGTGTGTATATATAAAACACTTTCTGCACGTGTATGTATGTGTGCTGCGTGTTTGTTTGTGCCAGTGTGCCTTCTTATTTCCCTTTTGCGGTCGCATACGCGCGCAGTGTTTGCTACAGTTTTCTTTTCGCTCATATTCGTAGCATATGGCTTTGTGTTCGTGTTCGTGTACGTGTGCGTATGTATATGTTTTGTTGTTATTGTGAATTCGTCGTAGTGATGCCAGCTACGATTGAGAGATGTAAAGGTTGCGCAAAGAACAGTTCCGTTAGTCTGCGCTAAAACAAAAGAGCGCGATTTAAGAGAGCATTTCTTTTTGTTTACATTGCGCTGTAAATGGCACGCTTTAGGATTTTTATATAAAGTTTTTAGACAACGCTGGGCCGGAAATTTGTAATTTTATAAGAAATGTAGAACTAAAAAGGAGTTAGTTTTTATCCGATTTTCATATATGTCACACACTACATATTATTAATAATAATAACTAGCCTACTTAAAGACACGATTGAGAGAGCCACGGAATATTGTGTGCGGCCCGTTTGTATGAAAATAACTATTTCGCTCTTAAAGTAGTATAACTACTAAAGTAGGCTAGATCCGTATTATTAGTGCAGCAAACAGCACATACTATACCAAAATTGGCCCGATCGGAGCACTGTATACCATAGTGCTCAAAGGAATAATTGCATAAACACTCAACTTTTTATACAATTATATATTTCGGTGTTCATTAGACCCTCATTGCTGTCCCAAAAACTTTAAAAATATCGTACTTTGACTTTATATAAATCCATATATGGTATACAGTGCTCCAAGCTGAAAATCAAACGCTTGACAATTGCAACGCAATGTAAACAGAGCACAATTGTGACGTCACGCTCTCTTAAATCGTCCCCTTTTGTTTCGGCGCCGAATAACGGAACTGTTCTGTACGCAACATTTAACTCTGAATCGTGGCTTAGAATTCTTAGCAAAGCCTGTGGCTCTATCAATCGTGATGCCAGTCAGCTAAATTCGTCTTTGTGGCGTTGCCAGTACGTTTAAGTTCGACAAGTGTTGCTCCATTCCATTTTTTAATTTTTTTTCGAAAACAAAAACACAGCCACATTAAAAGCCGTTAAGATACGCACACATCCGAATCTAAACACAATGCACTTGATAGCCACAACCACAGCAACAACAACAACAACAACAAAGCCAAATGCAATGGTATCACGCAAACAATTGCGTGGCACGATAAATCGATACTCACTATCCCATTTGCCACCCGCAGCACACTCCACAGTGGCCGCCAAGATCACCCACGTGAAGTCCGATGGCGGCATTTCCATAACGGGCACGCCCATCATTAGCGGCGGCACCATCAAGGTGGCCGCCGCTGGCAACACTGTGCAGACCCCAATTGGCTTGAACACCGGGCAGGCGACCACGGCCGCCTCGATACGGGCCATTGGCGCCGGCGGGCAGTCGACGCAGGTGCGCGTCGTGATGCCGATGATCAAGCAGCTGGAGAATGTCACCGCTGCGGGCCGTACACAGATTACGGCCATACCGGCGGCGCCGGCGCGCAGCGTCTCCAATGCATCCATTACGGTCACACGGCCGGGAACACAGGCCACCTATGTGCCGCGTGCCAGCGTCACGGCCACCCAGATGGGCGGCGTGGGCGTCAGCGTGGGCGTGGGCGTGACGGGTGCCCAACGTCTTGTCACACCGTTGCGTGCCACAACCACGGCCAGCGTCAGTCCCTCTCCGGCGGGCCTCAGCAGCGCCGGCAATTTCGTGCGCACCTCACAGCCCTCGACGGTCATCTCGTCGGCCAACAGTGCCGCCACAGCGGCCTGGATGCAGAATCCCGGCCAGGTGCAACTCATACGCGCCATTCAACAGCCCCGTCAACGCATCATAACCACATCGGCGGGCGTGAGCAGTGCCAGCGTCTCCACCACAGCCACACCAGTTCAGGCGCCGACAGGTGAGTGCGAATCATGTCCGCCCGCTTGGGCTCGATCCTTAATCCGGCGCTTGCTCCTTTTTCCAGCGCTCACCGTTTCGGCGGCTCAGCCGATGCCGCCCCAGCCATCGGGACCCGCGGGCGTCTCGCAAGCTTATGTGGCGACAGTGCTGCCGCCGCGCCAGCACCAGGCGACGCTCGTCTACTCGTCCAATGTGTCCGCCGGCACGCCCAACACGAATCCAAATGCGGGACAGCAGTTCAATCCACGCTTTGCGGTGGCCACGCCGCTGGGCATCGCTGGCGGTGGCGCTGGCGGTGCAGCGACCACACCGGGCGGCACCACCGTCACGCCCCGTCAGCTGCGCCCCATACCGCTGGGCAAGGGCTTCCCGGCCACCAAGCTGAACACCACCAGCATCAGCATTCGGGCGCCCAGCATACCGCAGCTAAACTCCAACGTCGCGCCGCCCACGCCGGTGAGCGTCTGTGGCGGCGTCACGGTGGCCGGACGCGGACCTGGCGGCGGCGGCGCAGCGGCGAGCATTGCGCCCGTTGCCCTGACCACCGCCAATCTGCCCACGACACGCATCATTCAGCTGCAGCAGCCGGCAACTGGCGGCGCCCAGCAAATCAACGGGCGGCTCCTGCAGCCCTTCCTCATGAGCACCAGCGCGGCGGCCAAAATGGGTAAGTCACGTGGGATGTAGTGTCGGTAGGGGTGGGAATCTGGTGCTCGGAACCCGGCTAAAAGAGGGCATTTGTTTTGAGCATCTGCACCTGAAAGTAGACATGTGCACATTTATATCTTATTCTATGTGCATACATATATATATCTTATTCTAGTCCATGACATAAAGTATTTAAACAAAGGGCTCTAGTCGGAAGCGCCCGAATAGCAGACACCCTGAGCCCACTGGAATAACTTGTAAACTACATTTGAATCTATATGCACATCAAAGCACAATGTTGAAGAACTTGAATTGGTATCCAAAATCCGAAATATTCCCGATCTGTGTCTGTTTCACGAGAACATAATAAACTCTAGCTCTTATAGCATTCGAGTTATGCTGAGAAACCCAAGTCAAATCAATTTTTATCGATATAAATGAAATTATAATCTAGAATATATAGTCGAAAAATGTAGATCTCTAGTATTTCTAGCATCCCGCTCAAGAATATATATACTTTATGGTGTTGGAGATGCTTACTTCTGCCTGTGACAAACATTAACATTATTTTTTCGTTTAATTTAGTCTGAATTTTGCGATGCACGTCAAAAAGACTTAAATCACGTTTAATAGACCACTCAGCTTTCCGGTTAACAGATGTTTCCGGTTAATCGCGGATAATTATCCTCGATTATAATCGAGGTTCAACTGATTTACAACTTTTAGCTTGGGAAATGAAGCTTTAAGAACTACAATATGGTAAAAATCGCAGGGATTATGCTGAAAACAAGTTAGCTGTCAGCAAATAGCCGAAATTGTGGCCATTCGTAATGGATTTGAAAAACAGACGCCCTCGTTCTATGACAACTCAATATATCGATAGCTTAGCAAACACAGTTCGGCAGCTTCGTGTAAACCTTGATAAACTAAACGCAAGTAGGCCGCAATTGACAGCTCAGTGCAGTTGGCATTCAATTGTGTGCCTATAAACGGGGCCAAAAGAAAGGAGCTTCGGCCCTTTAGTTGGATGTTTCTGAAAGTATATAGTGTACAATTTTGGCTTTATTTTTGCAGGCATTCGACCGCCGGTGACAATGACCGCCAAGGTGCAGCCTTCGCTGACCATTACGCAGTTGAATCCCATTGGCAAGCTCTCGGCGGCGGGCGGCGCAGGTGGCCCGACCATGACACCCCAGGGCGTGGCCAGCATTCAGGCGGTGCCGAGTGTTTCGGCCAGTGTTACGCCCAGTTCCGTCTCGGCGGGCAGCTCGGCAGCAGCGGCGGCGGCTGCAGCCGCGGCGGCCGCTGCCGGCGGCGCCACGGTGCTGCCATTGACAATTGGCGGACGCGGCGGAACCGCCAGCAACATCTTGACGGGCACACTGACGCCGCTCAAGAACGTCAGCGGCATAACTGTGGGCAAAATGATGATGACGCAGTCAGCTGGCGTGGACGCGGCAGCCGGCGCTGGCTTGCCGCCCGGCGGCACGCCAACCAATGTCTTCATACAGCAGCGCAGCGCAGGCGGCGCCGGTGGTGTCAGCGTTGCCACAGCGACGGCCACATCTGTGGCCACGTCCTCGACGGGCGCCTCCTTTCTGCCAGCGGGCAGCTCGGCGATCTACTACGAGTCCATGCCAGCCTCGACGGGCGTCCACTCGCTGACCACCGCGACGGTCACGCAGAGCACCCATGCACACGGCCAGACCCAGACGCAGGCCCAGGCCCAGGCCCAATTGGTGAGCAGCAGCGGCGGCGGCGGCGGCGGCAGCCTGTCCGTCTCGTCGCTGCCCTTTGGCAGCCATGCCCAGCAAGTGGGCGCCGGCGGCGCTGGATCGACGGCCACTTTCACGGTGCTGCCAGCGTCGTCAGCGGCGGGCGGCGGTCGCACCATCGGACATCAGCAGCTCATCATACCGGCGGGCAGCGCCCATACGGCCGGCGGGCCGCCGCAGCACATGGTCATACCGCTGCACACGTCCGTCAAGGTGACAACGGGGGCTGTGCCCACGACGACGGGTGGCGGGGCCACGGTGAGTGCATTGCCCATGCAGGTGCCGGTCCCCGTGCCGGTCGCGGCGAATGCTCTCGTCTCCAGTTTTATGCGCAAACGCGATGCGGAGGGCTCGCCCATACGGGGCGTCAAAAACTTGGCGCCCACGCTGCTCTCCATGAGCAGCAACAGCAACGCCTCCGTCTCGTCGAGCAATTTGACAGCGGTCAATCTCGCTGGTGGCTCGGCCTTCAATTTGCAGCCAGTCTCGGTGACGCCGGCGCCGCCGCAACCAGCGACAACGGTGACCGGATCGGCGCTAACCGTCGAGGCGCTGGCCAAAAAGGAACGCGAACGTGTCAGCTCGATTGTGGTGCCAATCGGCGGATCCTCAGTGTCGACCGCCTCTGTGGCGACAACGGCTGGGAGCATTGTGAGCACGCGTAATATTCGTGCCGATTCGCCGGCCTCCTCTGACGGCTCCACCACAGTCTCGGCCAACTCGTCGCCGGGCGTCGACCAGCAGTTGCAGGATAGCAATCTGTCCATCAATCGAATGGTTGGCGATGACCTGCCTGGAGGCAGTGTGCAGCGTGACAGTGCCACACACTTCAATCCCATCAACGAGGTGGGTGCCAATTCCTTTTAAAGTTAGCCCACACGCAATTAATATCTATTCCTTGGCAGCTGTACTCAACGCATCCGTCGGTGCTGCCGCCGAATGTGACGCACTCCGGGCTGGGCGCACGCGGCAGCGGCATTGCCAGCGCCTTTGTGGATGTGCCACAGCAACAGGGATCCCATCTTGGGGGCGCACAAGGGGCTGCCTTGACGGCAAGCCAATTGCAGCAGGCGCGCATGAACGGCACAGGCGGCTACGATGGCTTGGCGCGCAAGAAACCGCGACGATCCACGTGAGTGAATGACACTATATATTTTTATAAAGACATAGCCTTACTCTTTCCTCCATATGAACGCACAGCAACGATAGCCAGCACTCGAACCAAAGTCAGGCGTCGCTGTCGCTGTCGCTGCCGCCGCCAATGGGCAGTGTGAGCAGCCACAGCAGCAGCACCACGCAGGAAGCAGCAGCGGCCTTTATGCAGCAACAGCAGCAGCAGCAGCAGCAGCAGCATCAACATCAACAGCACAACAATGGCGGTCTGCTGCTGGCAGCCGCTGGAAGCAGCGTGGCCACCGGCGGCGCCGGTGATGGACTTAATCATCGTTTGGGCGGCAACGGTGCGCCGCCCGTGGTTGGCAACAAGGAGAACGCGAATCCCGTGGACTTTGTGCTGCGACGTCCGCGTAATTGTGCGCTGCTCAATGTGAGTTGCAGCAACAAATCGCTAACTGTTCATAGATTTATACAATGTCTGATTCTTGCAGACATACAAGCCGACGCACAAGCTGGCCAACAACCATTTCCATCGATACACCGACGTAAAGCCGCGCGACGAGCGACGCGCCACAGTCATTGATCTGGCCAATCAACCAAATGTTCAAAAGAAAATTAGCGGCTGGAAACTTCATCATTTGCGCTCGCAAATGGAGGATTTGGTAAGACACTAAAACTAGACTAAAACAACTTAGCCTATATAAATAATTGAAATTTATAGAACGATTCGGAAATGGTCAGCTTGGGTCAACTGGAAACCATGCTGAAAGAACTAGAAAAGGACAAGGACAAGCTCGGCGATATTGAGCGAATTAGTGAGCTGCTAAAGGTCAGTCCCCCCAACAAATAAATATCTATGTGTTTGCCTAATCAAATTCATCTCGCACAGGGGAACATACAACGTAGCAAGATTATTACCGACGGCATTACCGAAGCGCAAAATCAATTGATGAAGATCTTTGATCACAAACCCCACGTCACGGACATCATCAATCGTTTGCAATCGAAGCGCAACTTCAAGAAACGCGAGAAACTATAAATATGTTTGTGTAATATGTAGAGCAGATCGAAACATACAACGACTCGTTGAGCCTTTACTTTTAACTTAATGTAGCAATAAGCTTGTATATTGCTTCAAATAACATATACGTCATTAGTTTTACAAATAATTTTAATTCACGTACACACGCAAGTTTGTAAGAAACAACTTTACAAAGAAACATTAAAAAAAAAGAGAGAATCATTTAACAAGTTTATGTAATATTTTTTAAAAAATTCCTAGGCAGAAATAATAATACAAATTGTATTTATGATCCCTGACGATTGCTGCCTTCTTTTTAATTTGGGTGTTTTGTACGTGTCCTCAACGCAATAAACTTTCAACAATATTGTTTCTGGGTAATAATCCTAAAAAACATTTTATGCTGCGTTGGCAGCAAGTGCTTCCGCTTTTTGCTAAATTTTGGATTATAAACAAATCTATTGAGGATTATCCTAACTGGAAACTCATCATTAGATATTCTGCCTAGCTTAAGGACGCCCATGTCGGGTTCATAACCCCGTTCTCGTTGAGAAAAACAATTTACAACTTTACAGAAAAGTGGCTTTTATTTTGTTACTAAAAGAGAAATTAGATTACATGGGTGGTGGCGGCGGCACGCCATTGAACATTGGATGCATAGCCGGCCGCGGTGGACCCGGCATGGGGAATCCGGCCGGTGGCCCCAGAGCGCGATGCAAATTCGGCGGCGGTGGCGGCAATATTTTTGGCTCGAACTTGAATGCAAACTGCAAGAAGAACTGTTTGGTGTCGCGATTCCAGTGCGTCCAGAACTTGCCCTCCGTTTTCTCCACCTCCCGCGACGGCACCTTGAAGCCAATTGTCTCATATGGCTCGGCGGCGAACAGCAGATACTGCCACTTGCGATCGGGGGGCTCAATCTTTTGCTCATATGCGGACATGAAGCGATGGCGGGGCACAATGCCTTCGCTGATCTCGGGATAGTCAATCTGGAAGAGCAGCGACTGTTGGCCATTGGAGGGTTCACGCTGTTTGGTCACACGGTAGCCGGGACGTCCGATTTTCACAAACTTTTTGGGCTCCACGCGAGGCTTCTCCGGCGCCAGCAGCGAGGAGGGCGCTTCCTTGGCTTCTTTGGCTGCACGACGAGCTAAATTCTCCTGATGCTTTTTGCCCTGTGTGTGCGCCAAGTAGCTGCCCTCGTTGTTGTGTAGTGTCAGGCACAATTTGCACTCATAGGAGCCGAGATGGTTTTTCATAAAATACGGATCCTTGTTCAGATCGATGGTCTCGAGCGCCAGCTGCCGCAGACGTTCTTTCCGCTCCCGGTTTGTCTCTGACCAGGAGGCGACGCCACCGCTACCGGTTTTGCCACCGGCGCGATTTTGGAAATCCATGTTTCAGTTAATTTAACTAGAAAAACTTTTTGTAAGAAAAATGCCGTGTTTTTGCGACATTAGACAGGGTTGTCATACTCTGTCCGACATGTTAGGTTATCGATATTCGCTTTATACGATATGAGAATAGTACAAAATACGTTTCTAAAATATCCTTCACATGTCACGATTAAACTTAAAAAAAGTGGTGTCGGTATTGCTGCGGAAAAAATATTATTGTTTATTGTTAAGTACTCTAAAATCTAAAACCGAAACATTTACAGCCGATATATCGACCTATCGATATCTTGAAAAGTAGCATGGAAATAATATTTTATTGCTTTCAAGATACGGGCACTGTGGTCAGCACTAGTAGCTGCACATGTTTCGGTTATTTTGCGTGTAAAACTTTAAATAAATAACAAGTTCGGGTCATTAATGGCATGAAATAATTATGATTTGAAAGTTAATATAACGACTGTGTGAAATACTTAATTTGGGTTTGATTGAAAACTTGGGCTGTAGCCAGAAATTGATTGCAAAAATCAATTGTTAACATAAATTTCCTAAATTTTAACAATTTGCTGCGTAATTGGCAAAAGCAGGCAATGCTTTAACGAAAATGGATGAAGCCGAAAAGCATTGTTTTCAAACACCACCAACACCGGTCACTGCAAAGCAATGCCAAGCACAAAACAAGAACAACAGTTCGGTGTCGTCGCCTTCATTATCGTCTCAAACGCCAGCAACACCGTCCAGGCGCATTATCCAGCGAATTCCATTGGATTTTAACAAATTGAAGCAGGCTGGCTTGCATGTCAAGCTGGCCGAGGCTTTGAGCAAACAAAATGCAAGTGCAACGAAAAATATTTCATCAGCAACAACAACAACGTCAACAGTAACAGCAACGGCAACCTCTGCCGCTCCCTCTGTCTCTGCTGAGGCGCTGCCAACTGCGACAGCGGCTGCGACATATGCAGACAGGCAAAAGCAGCGCGAGCGTCAAATCGGTAATTAAATTAAATTAAGTTAATGTGTATTACAACAAACAAAAAGCACGAATTTCTCGGTGTTATTATATTTGTTTGCTTTTCATAATTATGTTAATATGTAGCTGTATTAGCTGAACTGCTCCAAAGACGTTTTGTGGCGTTGCTGTTTGAGGTCTTGCCTTATTTTGGTGTTGCTAACGCAAGTTCGGCCCGGGTTCGCGTCGTGATGATACCCTAACCACATTTTTTTTACATTAAAAAATTGTTGAGATACAATTTATATATACATATATTTTTTTTATAAAAAACTATTCAACTGCTGTGGAAGTAGTCTTTGTCAATAAATATTTGCCAATTATTTTTTTGGCCATATACATTTATATACCAAAGTGTACTACTTCATAAAGTGGTCAAAATAATTATTGTTAAATATTATTGAGTTAGATATGCTCTTATGTAGTGCATCAAGTTTTTTTTTTTAAACCCCTACGTTGTGAAATTCGCTGAAATATAACCATCGACACATGAGTTCAGATCTTTTCAATGGTGTAGCATGATAAATGTACGTGTAAATGTAAATGCCTGAGTTGTTTAAAACTTAGGCTCGTGGGATAGGAGGGTTCAATTCTCAGCATGAGCTACTTTTTTATTAATTATGAACATTTTTTTTTGTAAAAACCCAATGATATTTGTATTGCGATGGAACTCACATTTACAAGTTACAAATAAAATTTGAAAAAATAAGACAATATAATATGAAACAATAATTTGTGGCAATGGGAAAATATATATATTTTTTTTATGTATTTTCAATGCAGCTTTAATGCTTATCTTCAAAACCAATACTAATAACATTAATAATACAGGTATAATATAATAATATAGAGTTAGGGGGCAATTTTTAATATTTCTTTAATCCAGCTGCAATGTCTAGCAGAAATGAAAAAAAAAATAGTATTTTAAATAAATATTTATATAATATAGAGTAATTGAAAAATATTTTGAGTTAAAATATAAGTTTAGTAATCTTTTAATCTATCTTTAATTCAGCTTCAACGCCTGCCGGGAATGAAAAACCGCTGACTAGCGCTGAACAATCATTTAAAATAAAATCGCTAATTAAAACCAGGATACTAAACAAGTCCTCAAAATCTCCAGTACATCAGCAACAGTACACGGCGACGGCGACGGCGACGGCGACGGAAAAAGCCCCAAGCACCGAAACTAGCGGCATCCAGTCAACGCCAACAGGTGGTCCTGGTGCTGGTGGTGGTTTTACGGTGCCCATAGCCAAAGCTGACCTGACGGCGCGTCCTAAGCCGCCACTGTTGCTCAATCTGGTCAACAAATTGCCCAAGCAGCGTGCAGTATGTGGACCGATGGCGACGCAATCAACGCGGCAGCAGCATCCACCAGGTCGAACAATGGCAACAGCATCACCTCGGGCAGCAGCACCACAATCAGCTCGAGGACCGGTTGTATTGGCAACATATCAGCCGCCGCTGATTGTTCTGGAGAACAAGGTGCTGGCACCCGATGAGAAGATCGATTTGAGGGTCCTGCGGCTGCCCAACGGCCAGCCGGCTGCTTTGCCGCACGCGAAGGACAAGATAAATGCGGACAAGCCAAAGGCGTCGGCTAAGAAGCCCACTGAATTGGTCAAGGAGTTGCTTGAGACCAATGTAAAAAATGCAACGACCAAGAAAACGATACTGAATGTCAATAAGTTGAAAGTGCCACGTGAGGAGATCGCCCACTTGGCCAAAGAGGTACGCAAACAGGCAAGCCAGCATGTGCAACAACAGCAGACGGCCAGCACGGACATTCCAGCCACAACAACGGTGCCACCACCAAGTCCCATTTCCAGCAACATCACAACTCCAAAGCCAACAACGGAGATGCACAACAAATCTTTGAAAACTCCAGCTTCCACAAATCCGACAGCTTCCGCCTCACCTCTGATGGGCTCCATAACTTTGATTACAACAATCCCGCCAACCAATAATAATATTCGCACGCTGACAACTCCAGGCGTAGAAGATTCCCCAAATGTGGTGGGGTCGTCTACATCCACCGGCAATCAGCCGCTGACAGCAGCCATAACCAGTGATGTGACCTCATCCGCCGGCGCAGTCAAAAGGGATTCGATGAGTAATGAGCTCTCTGCTGTTGATTTTATAGTACAGTTAACTGCGACCGATAATGTCGATCCAACTAACTATATGGAACTGTCGGCTGAGGAGCTTAGTATGAATGCCAAATTTAGGTGTTCACAAACTCCAAACCTTTCAGCTTCAACATGCCTTAAACCGGAGGATGATTTGCCCATTGGCAAAATATTACAAATGGACGACATGGATATATTGCATGCCACACTGAATGTGAATGTGAATGGCAATAAACCGAATGTCTTGTGTATTAGTCCAAATGCCATCAAATTGCAGAACAGTGCACAGCCTGAAGAGGTTGAATGCCATCAACAGGTGGATGGCAGTGATGGCAAATATTCGAGTGCGGCCAAGTCGAAACCGTTGAAGGTTTATAAAAATGCAAAACGAAAGACGCCCCCAACTTTGGTGGTGACAGGGCCCTCCAAGAGTGAGACCCCCGAAAGGCAAGTGATAGAAGCGCCTGAACCTGAAGTAGAGCTGGTGTGTGATCAGGATGAAAGCCAACATGTTAAACCCGGACCATACAGACCCAAAAGGGGCAAAGTGAATTTGGTGCAACGTAGCAAAAGAGCAAGTGTTTCCACTCCGAACGAGGGCATCGCTGAAAAGAAAACTGAGGAACCAGTCCAAGTGTCGAACAAAGAAATCCCAGCCGACCTCACCGAAGCGACGAAGGAAACGGCGTTTGATACGGATACTTCTTTAAAACGGGCGGGCAATAATGAAAAGTCGAAGAGAGCAAGTGTTATCAAACCGAATGAGATCGTAGCTGAAAAGACACGAGAAGAACCAATCCAGATGTCGGACAAAGAAATTCCATCTGACCTTACCGAAGTGACGAAGGAAACGGCGTTGGATAAGGACACTACTTCAAAACGGACAGACATTAAAGAACAGACTAAAAGAGAAAGTGTTTCCAAACCGAATGAGATCATAGCAGAAAAGGTAACTGAAGAACCAGTCCAACTGTCAGACAAAGAAATTCCATCCCTCCTTACCGAAATGGCGAAGGAAACGGCGTTTGATAAGGACACTACTTCAAAACGGGCAGACAGTAAGAAACAAACGAAGAGAGCAAGTGTTTGCAAACCTAACGAGAACAGAGCTGAAAAAGTAACTGAAGAATCTGTCCAGGTGTCGAACAAAGAGCTCCTCAAGAGAACTGCGTTTGATGAAGACACTTCTTCCAAACGGGGTGATAAGGAACAAGCTAAGAAAGTAAATGTTTCCACACCTAACGAGATCAAAGCTGAAAAGCTAACAGAGGCATCAGTCCCGATGTCAGGCAAAGACATCCCATCCGACCTCACCGAAGCGACGAAGGGAACTACGCTTGATAAGGACACTACACAGACTGGCAGAGCGAGTGTTTCTAAACCGAATGAGATCACAGCTAAAGAGGTAACTGAAGAACCAGTCCAGGTCTCGAACAAGGAAATCCTACCCGACCTCACCGAAGCGACGAGGGAAACGACGCTTGATAATAGCACTACTTCAAAGCGGGCAGACAGTAAGGGACAAGAACTAAGCCAACAAATGGCAAATATAAAATCAGCTAAGGAATCAGAACAAAAAGAATCTAAGGATTTGGATACAACTAAGGACGACGGGGAGAAAATAGAAAATGTGGTTAAGGGAACAACTGATAGAACTGTGATCTCAAATAAAATAGAACATGTGATAACTGTAGAAACTGCAGACGGAAATCAAACCGTTAGCAATCCGGTTCAAGTGAATCTCTCAAAGGAAAGGGACCTGACGCAGCTTTATCATCCGCCTAAGCTGCCCAAGAATAAACAAAACATACCAAACAAGGACAAACGAAATGAGCAGGCCAGTAAGGAACAGCCTCCTGCCGCAGCAGCAACGAAGACTGTATCCCTTTTGGATGTCCTCACACAGGAGCAACCGTCGCCGCAGGGTGAACCGCAATTGCCATTCCGTAGCGAACCAGACGCCAAGAAAATAAAGACCATGGACAGCAATTTTGCAGAAGCATTGGGCATTCAAAATCTGCTAAACCACTTGGCGACAGAGAATGTTGTGCCGCACAGCAAAGAGGTCAAGTCCGAGGAAACAGCTAAAACACCAAGGAAAAAACTGGTGAAAACAAGACCCGTTCTAAGTGCCAAGCGATCGTCAAAGGAGCCGCAGGCGGAAGCGGAGGCGGAGGCAGCAGTATCCAAGCGTTCGAGAAAAAGGCCGCTTCCCGTGGATGGCAAACCAAATGGCACGCAACGGATGGCCACGTCGAGCACTAGCGATGACAATGACGACTCTTTCCATGGCTTTGACGATGAGACCTCGAGCAGCAAGCGCGTCAAGCATTCAAAGGGCACAGAAACGGACATCAGTGATGATGCCACGCCTGACTATGACGAGACGGAAGAAGAGCCCCAGCCAGATGCAGGATTGCGGGCCAAGAAGCCAAAGACTGAAGCTGCTGTACAGAAAATAACAAAGATTAAAGCAACTGCAAAGCGAACCAAGGACGCAGCGGCAAATCAAGAGCACGATGAGCTTGTAAAGCCAACTCTTAATGCCAAAGAGCAAAGTTCGAAGGAAACGGCTTCCGTGGAAAATCCCCCGATGCCGGAACAGGAAGTACAAAACAAGCACAAACGTGCGCGTCAGAGTGTTGGGAAAGCGAAAGAAAAGTCAAAGTCGCAAATGGAAGCTCCAGCGCAGGCGAGCACTAATCCGTCTGCAGAGCTAGCGGAAACTGGAGAAGTTTTGAATTCGGTTGAGCCGGAGAATATTGTAAGCGAGGTACCCGTCACTGTCAAGAAAAAACGAGGTCGCCCCCGAAAAGTCGCTGTAATGTCCGATGCGGCAAACGCGATGGATACTTCAGCTGAGTTGGCCACACCAAAGGCAACTAGCGGGAGCAGCAGCCCACCAACGGTGGCCACGGCCAACACCCCAACGCCCAAGCGTCGCGGCCGCAAGCCGAAACCCATTAACGTGTACACAAAGATACCGAAGGACGGGACAACGGACGCCGGTGAGGACAACGCTGAAGAAGCGGGCCAGCAGGAGAGCGAGTTCTACGCGCGCCTGCTGCTCATACGCAAGCGCGAGCAACTGGACAGCGGCGAGGAGTTGCGCGAGGAAGGCCGCGGCGAGGGCGACCAACAATGCGGCCTGTGCCTGGTGCGCTGCGACCCGGCCGGCTGGCAGCCGCATCTCGGCGAGCACTACGGCGTCGGCTGGCTAGCCGGCGAGCCTGCCCCGGTGAGTAGTCGTCGAGCTGTGCTATATGTCTGCAGCGTAATGCTAATCGATATCTTTCAACTGTTGCAGCTGCTGACACGCAACGTAATGATCAAAATTATGAAAAACTATATGGATGCGGGCAGCAAGCGTCTGAGCTGTCGCCTGTGCCAACGTACTCTGACATCCGCGCTGGGCATGTTGACACATCTGGAGGGCTGTGGCGCCAATCAGCGCATTGAGTGTGAACACTGCAAACACACCTATACGAAGCTATCCTACCTGGCCCACACGCGCACCTGCTCCAAACGTGAGTTGCAGCCCAGCGAAGAGGAGCTCGCAGCCAAGGCATCTGCACCAGTTTACAGCAATGCGGGTCGTGCTAAGCGCAAGTCCACATTAAAGTAAGTAAAATGTAAAAATAAAAAAAAGGAAAACTATATTTAATTCCAAATTATTCACTCGCTGTAGAGCCGAGACAAAGTTGGGGAAGATTGCAGAACAGATACAAACACAGGACGACAATGATTTTGAAGGCGACGCGTCGGATTACGATATGGGCGCAGAAAAGGAATCAACCGACTGTGAGGAGTCAGAAGGCGTGGACTCCACTGAAGAGGATCAAGCCAAGACAACAATCAAAAAAGAAGCCAAAACTTGTATGTTATTGAAATATACGACAAGTTGAAAGTATGAATTTTAAATTTGTTTTCTATTCGCTTGCAGTGTACGGACGTATGAACGTTCCAGATATGGTAGAGAATCGCTGGAAATATTTGTAAGTGTAATATTTTTGAAAACATAAATTGGACATTTCCTTAGAATGTGCACAGAGAATCTCTCGTTTTTATTATTTTTGAGAATTATTTATACTTCATGATCATATTGTAATATTTCCATTCTCCTAGTGCCCAAGTAAATTATGCTAAAAGCGTTTTGTATCCGCATCTATTGCCGCGCTATGAGAAGATGTCGACTGCCGATGCCCAACGCCTGCTGCCCTCCAGAGAGTCCACCTCAATGCGTTATGCCTACGGCAAGGTGGATGACGATAACTGGCTGCAGTTCGCACCACTTCAGGGATTCAGCACAGAGTGTAAGTTAATTACGGTTTCGTTATCATTTAGTTGCTTCATTTGATTGAATTCCCATCGCAGTTGAATATATACTCTATCTGGGTAACCCTGTCAAGGAGCTAGCTTGGGTACCTCTATCCCCCACGGTAGAAACGCAGTATCTTCTGTGCTCGCAGCGAAAAAAGATGCTTGGCTTTGCGCGTCAATGCAAGGACGCACAGGAGGATGAGTTACTCCTGCTACTTGAGTGCAAAGTGTCGCCAGCCACTGACGCTAACGTTAACGTATGGCCGCTGCAGACGCGACTGCATTATGGTATCTGTGTACCCCATGGACCCGTCCACAGCTTTGCATTTATGCCCAGCGGGGGCTATGATGAGTCTACAAATCGACTGGGTCTTCTGGCTGTCGGCAGTTCTTCGGGCGCGGTGATTTATGCGCTACCCTTGCGTCTAACCGAAACGGAGGCCGCAAAGTCTGATGAAAATCAACTGGGTGTTGTTATTGTATTGCAACCGATGTTTTCACTTAGCTTGGACATTTGCAACCCAGTGCATGATCCGTGCACCAAAATATGCTGGTCTGAAGTGAGTACCCTTAACATAACTTAAATCTAAATCAAATAATTAAACTACTCTGCCATTCTGCATTTATTTCTCTGCTTTCAATTAAGGCTTCTGGCCATAACTTGCTAGTAACTGGCTATGCCAGCGGTAACATTGCCTTTTATGACATTGCCGACGAGCAGGGACTCAATTGCATTGAGCGGAATAATCGGCGTCATTTCCTACCCGCAAATTTCTTTTACTTTGGCGAGCGGAATATATATTGTAAGTATATTTAATAGGAGCATATCAATTTCTTACCCCATTCATTTACTTTTCATGTGTGTCCCGAAGATTTGGAGTTGCATTATGACACCAGCGGAGCACGCTGGCTAGCCGTTGGCACCATAATGCGTAAACTGTGTGTCTACGACATAGCCAACTGGTCGCTGCCGTTGCCAGTTGTGTGCGATCCCATCCTCAATTTGTATTTGGGCGGCATCTACTGGCCTCCTATCTGGGAGTCATTGGCCGTTGGTTGCACCGAGGTGTACAAGTATCGTAAGTTTCCACACCGTTTTCCCTTTGCATTCACCTATATAAACTTTTGTTTCGTTTAGAATATCCACGACTAGTGACGTTTAATCCTACGGGCATCGCTTTTAGCCATGCCTCGATGGATCCGCTGCTGAGCAGCCCCCGTGCAGTGCATTTTAATTGGGAGCAAATGACGCTCGTCACAGTAACTGATAGCGGCGATGTGGTCTTTATAAAATGTAGACAATTCAATTTCGAAACATTGGTACAAAAGCGATCGAGAACTTCTCGCACCGTATCCTTAACTGAGGCCCGCTATCTGAGTGAAAACAAAGCGCCGAATTGCATTAGCCCTGATGAGTTCAAGCAGGACTACGGCCTGCTCATCAAGCCACTCATAGATGTGTTTAACGATAAAAAATCAAGCTATATAAACATAAAGCGACGACCCAATTTTGATCTGTCAAATTTGTTGCGCCTTAATTGTGTACGCTGGAACTGGAATGTTCACGCACGTAACTGGCTAGCCGTTGGTGCTGAGCACGGCCTACTCCGTATCATCAAATATGGGCCCGAGAGAGACTTTCGTTGTATTTGATATGGACGCTTATGAGATTTTTATTTGTAATAATTGATAATGTTAATTGCTATTTAAGAAGTTACGTTTAATGAAGTTTGACGCTTTTGAATATTTTTTTTGAATAACTTGTAATAATTTATTTATAGCTGTTATAATAATAGACATCAAAATGTATATAAAGATATATGTATGTATTCAAAATGATATCGTATATAATTGCATTACTGAAAGTATGTAATATATTAACTAAAGAACTATATTTATTACATTTATAAATAAAAATGAAAATATAAATCATAAATGTGGAAACATAATATAAATTTATTTACGCTTATTATATTTAATTTATTTTTAAAAGAAGCAACAGACTAATTGAATCTTCTCTAGCTTATGGCCTTAAAGATGAGTTAATATTAAGACATTTTATGAATTTTATAAGCACTATTTATTGAAAACAGAAGCTTTTTCAGTACCATATCTTAGTATAGCTCAAAGTGTTTAAACAGCAGACATTGCTGGCAGAACTACCTCGACTAGTGGAAAATTATGGCAATCGGAGAATTGAAATGCCAAACAACGGTTACCCCTGAGGGAAATTATATAATCTCAATGCCCAACATTCTCGTTGACACTTTTATTAAAGTGGACTGAAAGAGACAAAGACCATTTCGATTATCAAACATCAGGAATGAGTGGAAATAAAAAAAAAACAAACCGGCTACACCATAAATTATGTAAAACATTTTATTAAAAATGAATTTTGTATAGGTTTGAGCAAATTTTTTTTTTTAAATAAGACAATCACAACTCCATGAATTATAAACTCGTGTCACAGAAAATAAGGAGAACGGTATTATCAATTTTGATAATTTACCATGTTAATCATTTAAACATGAAATTTTCAACACACGATCACGATAAAGATAATTTGCAGAACATTTCCATACAAGCATTTAAAAAATTTGCTTTTCAAAAAAAAACAAATATATATTAGGAATAATCATTATCAGCTTTCAAAATAAGAATATATAATTTTAGGAAATAAGAAGTTGTAGATACAAAATAAATAAGATGTTTTTGCTATTATAAAACAGTTCCGATCTTAATTGAACTATTGCGACACTCTCTCCACTTACTTATTTTTGTCATGCTATATAATCCATCGCATAAGCTTTGTAAAGCACAACATATTTAAAAAAAAAAGTTAATTCATTGCAAAACAAACCTTGGGAGTTGTCACACTCTGGATATTTCAAAATTGTATAATATAGATCAAATTTACATTGAAATCTTGAAAATAACACAATTCGAATGGGTGAAAATCAAGAAAAACCATTGAAACTTGAGCTATGCACGTTGGAGGATTATCATCGACGCCTGAAACAGTTGCTGGAGCGTATGGAGTACCTGAAAGAGTCGTTGGACACTCTTCCCTTGGTCAATCGGGAATTACAAAAAACAACTGAAGAGAAGCAGAATCAACAGCCTAATGAAAATGTTGATACTAAGAAGAAGGAGCTCAACAGAAAAGATCTATAGAAACGTAACGAAGCACAGAAATCTATAGACAATTGATATCGCTGGCTGTTTTGAGCAAATTGCGACCGATTTGGTATTAAAAACGACATAAGTTTATTTACATACATATATTTAATATATTTCTCACTACTGCATATCTGCATCATATGTTACTCGTGTGTGTATATATATATATATAAATTACATCAATATTTTTAAAATGGATGCAGATACATTAACAATGATATAAAGCTTTAACTTTTGAGCTTTTGATAAGCAGCTTTTGATAGCGATTAAATTGTTCAAGCTTGTTTTTTGCGGTTTGAAATGTTTGATATCAAATAATGTAAAAAGAAAATAAATTATTTTAAAAAAAAATTGAAGTTATTTCATAAATATGTTGGCAAAATGCGTGGCTTAAAACTAAACGGGCTAAAATGCTTACATAAAGAAACTGAATGTTTTGAATAACACACAGAACATCTATCGATTTACACACGATTTACCATGAAGAAAACCTCATTTCAAGGATTACACAAAAATATATTGAGTAGTTAAGTTTTGCGTGTATCCGAGAGTGTGTGTTTATATATATATATATGTATTATATTGACTGTTGATTACTATTGTCTTTTTAGATGGCCACTTGATGGTAGCAGTAAGCACAGTTAACACGATAATTGTATGTGCGGCTGACTTAACAGTGGGTTAACAGTAATTTAAGAGAGTCCTAACATAACTGCCCATTATGCACTTGACCTTCAGTCTTCATTCTTAGTATTTTTCCATATTTCCTGCTCTTTTACTCCTCGCTCACACTCTCTCTCTCTCTCTCTCTCTCTCAATATCGATTGATCAATCATGTGCTAATAAAACAGTTTTCACACAATAAATTCTAACAAATTCATCAATTGTAAACGAAACTCGACTTGCACTTAACATAAATTTACATATATCAAAAAAAAAAAAAAACGTCGTACAACTTAACAGAGGTCGGCACACTTTACTTCTGGACACCATTCGCTGGTTGGACGCCGGACACGTTTCGATTGCCCGCCAATTCCTGTTGAATCTCGTTCAAGCTCTTGCCCTTCGTCTCGGGCACAGCGAGGAAAACAAAGACGACGCCAACGACGGTGACGCCAGCGAATAGCCAGAAGGTGCCGCCCGTGGTCAAAGCAGCGTTCAGATTCTTAAATGTCTTTGTTACGATAAAGGCGAGCACCCAGTTTGTGGTGCCAGCAATCGAGCCGGCAAAGCCCTTGATATCGGTGGCAAAGAGCTCGCCCATCATCAGCCAGGGCACCGGGCCGTAGCCAATCGAGAACATGATCATAAATATGCACAGACTGGCCACCGGCAGCCAGCCCAGATTCGCCACACTGTCCGCATCCTTTTCCTTCATAAAGAAGTACACACCGATGGCTGTGGTCGAGAGCGCCATGATGGCGCCCGAGGCGAGCAGCAGAATACGGCGTCCCAGCTTGTCCACCACCAGTGTGGACACAAAGGTGGCCACCACCTGCATCACACCAATCAGGATTGTGGATAGGCCAGCATCGATGCCAGTCTTGGCGTCCTGCAAATCAAAAGAAAATTCTAAAACTTCTAAGCTCGAAAGTCGAGTCACAAACGTACGTCGAAGATGGCTTCCGAGTAGAAAATGACCGCGTTTATGCCGCTCAACTGCTGGAAGAACATAAGGCCCAAGCTGATGCTCAATGCCTTGATGGTGACGGGACGCGCCAGTGCTGCCAGGACATTCACTTTGTTGTCGCGAATCGCGCGATCGGTCTGATGCAGTTCCTCCAATTCAGATTGATAGTCGTACTCCTTGCCGCGCAGCCATTGAATAGACTTAATAGCGGATTCCGAGCGATTCTTTGAAACCTGTCAAAGGGAATTGGCGCACGTTAGTCAAAGTGTTCTCTATATAGAGTATATATATATATATTAGTCGGAGGAGATGCCCCTGAACCCAGCTGCGAGCTGTCTGACAAACATTTCAAACGCCTTACTCAGCGGCTGCGCTTGGTCCCCCTAAGGAAACTAAATTCGTGAATAACTTCTAAACTTAGATAATAAGAGCATTCAAATCTATGTACAAACTATTTTACTTGAGAGGTATCAACAATCCGAAATATTCCTGATCTGCATCTGCTTTATGGTGAATATAATAAACTAAATTGGTGGCTATAGCTCTTATAGTCTCCGAGATATGCTAAGAAACCCGATATTAATGAAAAGAGGTGCAAGATATCGAAAACTAATTAAAAAATCGTATTGCGTATAGTAGAATCTATAGTCGAAAAGTTGATGTCTCTAGCTTTCCTGATCAAGAATATCTGTTTTCACTTTATAACCTTTTATGTTTTTTCAATGGGTTCAGGGTATAGAAAAGCCAGATAATAGCTGCGAGCTATATATTTGTTTTATATTTCTACATCTACATTGAATTTGATAAATTTTGAACTTACCAGATAGGTGGGCGATTCCGGCATGAAGACGAATATGACGCCAAAGATAATTGGCAAAATGCCGCAGACGATGCTCATCCAGAGGACATTCAGACCGGCTCCAATGCCGTACACGAACAGAATACCCAGGGTGATCATGAGCTGGAAGAAGCTGCCCAGTGTGCCGCGAATATCCTTTTGGGAAATCTCGCCGGTGTACATGGGCGCCGTCACACAGAAGGCACCGCCAGCGATACCCAGGATGAAGCGTGCCGCATACATCATGACCACATTCTGTGCACAGATCAGCATCGTCCAGCCGACGACGAAGGGCAGGACCAGGAACAGCATCGTCCACTTGCGTCCAATCATGTTGATGAGGAACCCAATCGGGATGCACACACAGGCGGCGCCCAGGGTCATGAACGAGCTAACCCAGGAGTACTGCTCCTCGCTCACATCAAACTCGTAGGCGTCGCCTATTTTAACGATACTGGTCTCTGCCGGCGATGTCCAGCCGAGCAGCGTGCCGGCGGCGAAAGCGCCGCCAGCGGCTGCCAAGGCGGCAACATATTGCGGCAAGGTCCTCGAAACGTTTTCGGTGGACGTGTGCACCATTCTGCCAAGTAGATTCTCCTGATCCTGCGGACAAGACGAGACAATGGAAGAGCGCGTTTAGATTGGCAAAACGTTGACTGGTCGACCAACTAACTACAACTGCTTGCCACCCAACCGTATTATCACATAATTCGAATCGGGCCGACAATAGGTAAGCCGTGATAATTACCCTCCACCAGCGATTACGAGCTTTATGGCGATGCGATAGTACAACTTGGACATTCACCCCCTAGCTTTGTGGGAGACTTGTCCATCTGCGCATAGCTTTCAAGTTCAAGATTGGAATATGACTTGGCCGTCGCAGAGGCTTAACCGGAGAGTAATAGGACTCCTTGTAAAAGGGACGCAATACGTTAAGACCACACGCGTATTGATAAGGAAAAGTGCTTTAAGGCCTTCAGTTGTTTCTGATAGGCCGGTTTACTGTTATACTAGTACTGATAACCACAAGTGTTGACTTCCTGCGCCGCGGATCCAATATATTTGCTACAATTGAGTTCTGGGAATTTCATTGAGAGTAAATTTCGGTATTTATAATGAGCATGTGCGTCATTGATAAGTTTTACAGCCATCCCACCAAGCGAGAAAGTGGGACAATGTGTAAAGATTAGATAAATGAGAAACTACTTAATTATTGCATCTCAATCCTGCTAATCCAGCGATATTAATCGTTGATTATGTTTGTTTCTCTAATATAGATCTATATATCAATAAAAGACTCTCTGTTATCCTCAGTCGGATGCAATCAATAAATAAATGGACATTTAACCATAATTCGCAAGCAGAATTAAAGACAAAGCTGTTAATAGGCTTTGTAAAATAATTAAATGCAAATTTAATAATCGTTTTTTATTCTTCTTTTTTTGAATATTTGTACTTGTTACACATAAATATTCAACAGGTGCTGCAGAGCACTGAAGCGGCACTAATTAAAAATGGGCTGCCTTGGCCATGGAACGCTCCCTGCCAATAAATTATTCAATGATAGGTACACATGTATATACATATGTGGTAAATATTATCGCGTGTCCAATCAATATGCCAAATACCTAAGTACTACGCAAGCTTACACACATGTACACATGTATGAGTGTGTGTGTGTGTGTGTGTGTGTAGCAAAATAATACCTATCTACGTATGACTTGAAATGGTCATAATTTGTGCAATTAATAGGCGATAATTCAACAAAACTTTATTATTTAGACAAGCACTGTTTGTTAATGAAACTTTTTTTTTCGCACAAACACTTATCAGAGGCCCATTAAAAATATCTAGGTAAGTGGGTCTAAATTACGAGAATATCATTAAACAGATATCAATTTTATCAATATTGACAAAATCTGTGTGCTTATTGATGTTAGAAATTTAAATATGTGATTGTTAAAATAATTTGAAATATCAAATATTATCTAGAATATCATTAAACAGATATTACTTTAATCAATATTGACAAAATGACAGATATTTTTTTCATCAATATTGACCAAATCTGTGTCCTAAAATATTGATTTTGAAAATTTAAATATGTGACTGTTAAAATAATTTTAAATATTAAATATTAGAATATCTAGAATATCATTAAACAGATATTAATTTCATCAATATTGACAAAATCCATGTGGTTAAATATTGACTTGAGAAAAAATATCTAGGTAAGTGGGTCTAAATTACGATAAATCAATTTTATCCATATTAACAATATCTGTGTGATTAAATATTGATTTTAGAAATTTAAATATGTGACTATTAAAAGAATTTCAAAAATTAAATATTGTTATACCTAGAATATCATAATACAGATACTAATTTCATCAATATTGACTAAATTGATTTTAAAAAATTAACTCTTGAAATAATTTAAATATGAACTTTGAAAATATATTTAGAGTAGCTCCATCTGAGTACATATGTCTTTACAAAACTGCGCATATTTCTTTTCTGTGTACTCTTTGTATTTTACACAGACAGGAAAAATGCACTTATACCGCTTAACCTCCTCATATACACACATACTATATTCCTTTCTCCTGTTGCATTTTCTTGTTGCCATTCACTTTGTCTCATTTGGCACCCACGCACAGAATGCGCCTCAATCTCTGTTGCAATCCCGTACGTACTCGCATATCCAATCACAGCCCACATCGGAGCAGCGCAATATAAACTTCCGCAGATTGGCAAACGTTGGCCGAGAGTTGCATTATCCAACCGGTAACCGGGAGGAGGCACGCCGACGCCTTCCACAGCCGTCGTTGTGGCCCGAGACACACCTCCAGGCTGGCAGTAAGTCTGCACTGAAATCGATATTTGCCGCGCTGTTCGCGTTGTTTATGTGGTCAATCCGACCGCTGCCTGAGTGCCCAACTATATTTAGATTTACGTTGGCAGTAAACCGAGCCAATAACTTGTTGGGCTGGGGGGCGCCCACGCATCAGTGCGCCTGCCTGGGTGCTCTGTACGTAGCTTTGAGCCGGGTCAGGATGATAGCTGGGCCAAATGTCATTGCTGTCGTTTGCCAAGTCCAAGTTCGTTTCAATGTCGTTTTAATAATGAATGCTCACGTTGCATCTACGCATGACATTAACGCCAGTTCATTTTAAGTAGCCTAAAGTGCATTTTTCCTCTCGGATTTCCATATTTCCCTATATGCTAAGCCACAAACTGGTTTTTCACAAGATGTCAAAGTAAAGATTTCGAAGAATCTGATTAATTCCCCAGCCTCTGGCATTCCCTGAACTGACTAAGGCCATAATAAAAATTAAATTTTAAATATCAAGAGCTTATGCATAACAAGTTTATTATTAATTCAAGACAAATTCCTTCCTTATTTTCTGGATATTTTTAAACGTACGCCGAACGAGAATGCAAATACTATGTATTTGTATCAGCTAGTATACAGGGTGCTTAATTGACAACATAAACACAAATTTCATTTCATTCATAATGTCACTGAGAACACACCTCGAATACATAGGAGAGAAAATTCAAAAAATACTCTGTGTGGCATTAAATAAATATTTGTGTTACCATTTTTTGAATTTGAATTTGGGCATCGTTACCATTTTGATTGTCTTTGCTGTGTTTCTGTGACAGCAGTTTGTGCGTATCATGTGTAGCTTATCAGTTGATTGGATAATACGGCCATATAAATTTGAATACTTTCTATTTTTGTGCTATTGGGCCATGTTGGCCAAGGTCGCCTAATAAAGACATCACAAACAAATTCATTCATTAACTGAATACATATTTTTAAAAACGATGCCACTAAAGCCCAAAAACGATAAGAGCTCTTATCGAATGTGCTCGCAAAAAGGGGCGTACAAATCCAAATAAACGATTCATCAGGAGAGTAAATTATAAAAACTATATACTATATACGCAAAAAAAAGACAGTAATTTCATTTAAAAGTAATATAAACCAAATTCGAATTTCAAACTCGTTCCGGACAATGCATAAAGTGAATTGAATCTATTCACGCTCATACCCGTAAAACAACCTACGGTTGAACGCTTTTCTAATGTTTTCCTCTATTTTTCGGTAATAAAATAAGCTACTAATCAGCTATATTAGGTTAATAGAAAGAAACTTCATACCAACTACAGACTCTTGCCTACTTTAATTTCAATTTGGTAAATTAGTTCTGTATCATATCTCATTTCAATTTGCTTGAATAGTTTGGTGACTAACAAAATGCTCCAATTATTCTTCTTCTTTGCGTGGTATCAGTTAAAATTCTTTGCTAGCACTCTCTTTTTTTTTACTAAGTAAATATTAAAGATTGTGTGCTTGGGCAAAACAAAATGTAGGAAGTCGCGTTTCACACAGCGCTAATTGGGCGAGCCGTGGTACTTTAATTTTTTTTCTTCGTCAAGGTCAAAGCTTGTCGACGCGTAGATACAGATACGCAGTTGCAGGCAGCTAGCTAAAGTAACTTAAATAACTTAATGTATTGAGTTTAGTACCAGCACCAGTTAGGAAATGTATAATTTTGTTTTCATTTTGCCTACTTGGGGACTGGCATTGGCACTATCATTGCCATTGGCATTGGCTTTGATGATTTTTACCGCTTGCCGGGAACCATATTTGGCACCGTTCTCATTGGCCTCCAGCAGGTGGGAGCTCTCCTCGTTGTTGGCATCGGGCTTTTTGGTGGGCTCATCGCCGCTTGAGTTGCTGGAGGATGCCGTTGACATATTGCTGGATTTTATTGTCTCTCTTTACGTATATTCACTAATGGTTTAAACAAATGCAAAGCTCGTATTCGTTTTGATGTGGATTATGTCACTTGTGGATATGTTTTGTATTCAACGCGGCTTATTGTTTCTTTAATTTGTAAACCACATTAGTTTTATTTCGGTTTTCTTTTTTTATTCGATTTTATCCAGATATGTTGTGAGTTTCACAATGCCAAATTGTTGAATAATACGCCCGCGTTCGAATGTCCTTTGACTGTGCCCGACAGTTCGTCCTTTAATACGTCGCCCACCCACGTAGCCACATAGAATACTTTTAGGCGCATGCGCAGTGCGTTCCAAACGTGTTGCTGTTCGAAAACTCCATTTGGTTAGCCAAGATAAGCATCCAGCTTTGACTGAGCGCTTTTTTGAAATAATAACACACAATTTTCCAGGCCGCTTATATCTTAAGCGTAAATGTATCTGTATCTCTTAACCGCACGCAGCGACTGTTGGTTGGCAAATGACGCGCCAAATTATAAAACCAGCGACGCCGGGCTCTGTACTGGATATGGACTCTCGCTCACTCTCCCTCTCCCTCTCACTCTCGCTGTCGCTCTCGCTCTCTCTATTACTCTCATTTCGTCTGGCGGAGACGCTCTCCCAGCGTCAATGCCGTCCACCGTGGGGTGGCCACTGACGCAGTCGAGGCTATTGACTTGCAGCGGCAACAGAAACTGGAAATCGTAAGCGTCTTTGATTTGTTTCCTTCTCGCTTTTTGTTCTACTTCAGATTGCTTTCAGCATTTTGTTGAAGTGCAGACTGCAGTCTACACAGATATGCATTGAAGTTTAAGATTTAAGAGACGATTCCGTTATAGGGCAACCGATCCTCCGTCTGCATTCTTTATTATGACCTTAATTGGGTTACCAGCCTCATACATATATTTTGTCCTTAACAAATGGTTAACGACAAATCAAGACAATATAGAGTTCCAAGTACACAATTGATCCCAGACATAAATCAATTACAACAATCTTTTTAACATTTATTACTCAATCAAAAGATCGAGCTATTGAAATCAAGGAACAACTTTTTCTTATACTTAAAGTATAGTTAAGTATTCAGTCTATTTGAAGCCATAAACTAAAGTTCCAGTCATTTGCACTGGATAAAAATAGCACAAAGAGTATTTTGAGGTTAACAAACTTATTTACGTAGAGTATATTTGGATCTTTGGCAGTATATTTTCCACAATTATCGGATTATTTACTTTATACCCATTTTACATTGATTTAAGTAATTAACAAATTCAGGCCAATCCGTTTACATATTTTGGCAAACACGCAATTGTCGCACAGCACAGACCAAAATTCCAATTTCCTATGGTCCACATGACTTATACATAGGTATATAACCAGTGTAAATATACTCGTGCATGCATTTCCATATGCACACAGCTCCAGGTAGATATTTACATTGTTTGCATACGATACGAAAATGCATACGAGAATTTTCTTGTATACTCTTCGATAAAAGCATTTATTCTTGTCCGGTTTCAGCCGTGGAGCAATGCCGCTCTTTACGCACCGGTGCCTTTGTTTATTGGATCACGTTTGTCTTTCTTTAACATATGAGAAAGTCAGGCGTAGAGTACTCCCAATGAATACGCGGCAGTGAATCAATGAATGTATTCACATACGTCTGTGTAAACGTGTGTGTTCACAATCGAATATAAATATATGTATAAATGAACACTTGTGTCTAATCGTCAACAACAAAATAGTTGGGCAATATTTCGTATACTAAGCTATGAGCTATCCTATAAAAAATCTTGTAGTTTACAATATTAAAAAAATATATATTTGTGCAGGGTAAAAATAGCACAAAGAGAAGTTTGAGGTAATAAATTATTTTATGTAGAGTATATTTGTATCTACAGCAGCATATTTTCTACAATTATCCGATTATTTGCTTTATTCCAATTTGACTATATATTGATTTAAATATTGTAAATAATACTTTATAAACTAAGTAACAAATTACATTATTTTATCCAATAGATTAATGCGTTATTTAAAATATATGTGTATCTGTATCATATATATCTATACCCCTTATATTTAAATATTCCAGGGTATCACCAAGTAGATAAACATGACAGTGCTGGAAACGAGTGCTGTGAGTATGTGCATCAGGAAATGAGCACATTATGTACGCAAGTCACATAAATAGAATTAAACAACAACTAAATAATAAGAGAGGCTAACAACAAATGTAAATAATTTGCATGAGAAAGCGTATCCGGTGTCTGTGTGTAGGTGCCAAAAATAAAAAAAAATTGTTAATAAACAACTGCTGATTTATTGCAGTTAATATACTCGCGTTCACTTTCCTTTGAAGTGACTACCCCTAATGCTCTGCGTGGCAAGCTGCGTCAGAAATACAACCAAACATTTGGCACGCTTCAAGCTGGGACCAGGCGCACAGAGCGCCTAAAAGCATGCTCACCTGCACGCGGCTTTCGCATAGTTGCAGAGTGTGTATCTGTATCTGTATCTGTTGGTATACCTTTGGGCCATGACCAGAGCACGCAATGCCATGCTGTGTGTGTATACTAATTACGGAGCTCAGACAAGCCAACGCAGAGTCGAGGCGAAACTCTAGACCCCCAGACCCAGTGGCCTCCAACGCAAGTGTTATGTAAAAAGCTCATTGGGGCAACCGAAATTGTCTCACATTTTACTGTGCGAGCGGCGTTTGTTTTGACGTCGCCGGTGCCGGCGACGTCATGCAACTGTATCTCACAGATACATTTACATATGTGTGTGTATACGTATTTCAGTTAGCTGTGCTCGTGACGTCACGAGAGCCAAGCCCCAAAACTCTTGGCCAATCGGCAAACGCGAACGTGCCCCCATCGCACAGATACACCAAAATATTTATGCACACACACACACACACACACACACACACACACACACTCTAAATAAAAGTATATGCATATGTTTTTCAGCTTTTGAGCTAAAATTTCAGTGCAGCTCTTTCAGTTGGTTTTGGCCCACGCAAATCACGCGATTTATGGTAGTTCAAGTGCAGCTATGAAAATTTCGCTGAACTAACACAATTTCTTAATACTATGACCTACATTTGAACTTGTGATGAAACACGCGTCACCATTCGATCAATTTTGCTTTTACTTTTTTCGACGTATATTTTAAAAAATCAATATGCCGCCCTTGCCCGACTGAAGGTGAACGTATCTACGCTTCCGCTCGTGCAACGGGTGATGTGTCCTTAAGTATAAAAATGAAATTAATTCAAAAGTAAGACAAGAACAAGACGTGTACTTGTTTGCCAAAATGTTGAAATCATCTCAATGACCTCATTTAAATGGCTCATTAAGTCAGAAAAATTCAAGAGAATGACATGGAATTATCTCCCGTTAACAATTACTATAATTGTGTTTTTTTTTTGTGAATATATTACAAATGTTATTTATTTGCTTTCATATGTATATGTTTTATATATTTACCTAGGATTTTAAGCTAAAAAGTTATACTTCTTTAGCGCTGGATAGCAAATCTGTAAAAATAAAAAAATATAAATATTTAATTATATATTGTAATTTATATATTATAATTTATATATTATATTAATTAAATAAAAGTAAGCTGTTTCACTTTTCAAAAAGTACTTTTAACGGTCAAAGCACAAAACCCGCGCAGTTCAAAAGCTCCTCTCGAAAGCTTTCACACAGTTTGAGGGCTGTGCTTTGCAGCAGTGTGTACAGTGCTACTCAAACTGCGAATCAAAAACCAACTATCATCAAACTGTAACTGCTTGTTTTTCTTTTATTTTTTTGTTAAGCAGCCTAAACAAATTCGTGAAACATATGTTTTGAGTGTTATTCAACGCGTGTAAAGACCTAAAATACAGATGTTTTTTTTTCTTTCCATCTTTGGCTTAATATCGTGTCGTAAATTAGGCTAGCTATTGATTTAACTTTATACTGCGCACTGAGGGTCAAGAGAAAGTTATCTCAAGATAAGATAAGCAGCCACAAATCAACAATTTATGCGCATACAAACGTTGGCGTCAAGTATCTCAAACAAATCGAGAACCAATAGTCCAAAATGTTCTTCGTTTGTTGATTATTCCTCTATATACTTTATTTGAATAGAAACAAAATCAAGAAAAGGCGATACGACGGCTCCTAATCTTGTCTGTGGTTATCAGTGCTTATTTAGCGGCTAACACTATCGATACCTTAGAGCTGGATTCCATTTATATATAAACATAAATATGTACACAATCATGAGCCATACATATTGCAATAAGCATCGATGGACTTATCGCTAGATTCGGTGCCTTATCAGGTTATGTCATTTGGTGTTATATGCGCCGCTAAATCGCTTTATGACCCTAGCGATATCAGTTATTCAGATATGGTGCGCTTATTTTCAGTTATTTATGTACATGCATGCCGATATTCGTTTATTGAGTGCATTGCTGTTGGCTTTTTTTTTCAAGTGTCCTGGCACTAAAAACACCCACACACACACACACACACGCATTTGATTGACAGCTCGTATAATACTGAGCATTCACATCCACAGACTAGAACGCTACAATAAACACGCCCACATTTGAGCTCCACGCGTGCCTTAACAAGTAATTTCCTTATTAAATTCAAAAAAAAAAAATGAAGAACAAATTAAATATTTGAATAACGCGACATAGCACAAAAACTAACAATGGAAGAGCATTTACCTAGCTGAGAATTTATTATTGCCAATTGAGCGCACTTTTGTCTTATTCAAAGTTATCTTTATGATAGCCGTGCTGAGATTGTGACATTTTAGATACCAGCCTAGGCGTGTGCTGAGAATAGTCTATTTCATACAACAATAAAAACATTTAATTCAAAATCAAATGTCTTAAATTTCGATCCTATAGTAATTCAAATTTTGCACAACCTGAGTACAGGGTATCTGCTAAACGCAAACTGCCCACGTAATTACACAATTATTTATTTATTTATGTATTAATCTTTTTTTATAAGCCATAGGTATTTCTTCATAGCTTGTTGTTCAGAAATAAATTGGTTTGTGGTTTGCATTACATAATGCAGGTTAATCAGGGCTGAGTTCTTGAAATAAACCGTTCGTTGCCTCAATTAAAAGTGAGCTCATACTAAGTATTTTGTAAGACGGAATTGCCCGCGTTCAAGTCCAAAGACTTTGTATCTTAACCTATGAATTTGCGCAAGGCTGAAAAACTATAAGACACGTGTATTCTTATATTTTCAATATTTCAGCATTATAATCTCTGTACACATACGCATACATACATATACTGTAGACTACTTGAGTTGAATTCCTGGAATTCAGAGATAAGAGATTGTCTGAAAAAATTCCGAATATTGCACAGCATCTGGGATCGGACTGAGCGGTAAGCGGGATTCACATAATATGTCCAGTTCAAGAGGTGAGTGGGGGAGTGACCTGCATCGCTATCACATGACATTGGACAACGTTGACAACAATAATAACTGACAGCGTCAAGCGACAACAAGAGATCAGGCGGGGTTATCAATGGCCGGCAAGAGGCCCGTCGCTCGGGAACTGAACTCAATTAAATTCAGTACTTGTCCGATTTTTGCCGTTTTCCTTAGCTCGCTGTAAGTGCTGTGCCCCTATTGCTTGGAAAGCATTAAAAGGTCTACGGATCGAATTACGTACAAAGTACAGTCAAGTGCATTGTGATAAGCTTTGCCTAACGGTAGCTGATTCCATATAAAATCCGTTACTGATAAGCCCCGTTCGAAGAAACTGTAGTAGCTATATGCATTTTAATAAATGAATAACACGTGCCCATTAATTTTTAAGAGATACATTGGCAAAAGACCCAGCCTATAGATACAAGTACATCGTATTACTTCAAGTGTGAGCTGAGATTTTAGAGGGATGTTGAGCAGCACTTTAAAAATAATTTTACCTTGTTTGTTGTTTATTATTTGAGCTCAACCTGAAAACTGTTATCTGACATTGAATTTTTCTATATTCTAAGGCAATAGAACTGTTTATCAGGTATTTATTTAATTCCATAAACAACTTTTACCGCTTTATCATTTTGTCACCATTAATGCTACCTTCATATATCGTTCACTTCTTATCTAGGTACAAATGTTTTCCAGTAAACGATTATTAACCACCTATAAAAGGGACAGATCAATAAAACATTTGTGTATATAGCTAAACACAGTCAACAATTTTATAGTTTGTTGATGTTAATTAACACTCTAATGATTTGTATTTTATAAAAAAATAATGCTGACATTTTATTTGTAAGATGGTATTATACATTGAAATGTATTCCTTTTTTAAAACACGTTTAGAGCCGGATACGATTGTTATTCGAAGTATTTGAAATTTAATTTAGCTTTCGGTTTGTCTATTATTGCTTTGATCATTATTTATCTACGTAGTTGACTCAGGTTTAAACGCTAATTACTTGTACGCCTAACTGTCAATACAATAAAACAATTATTGTTTTATTGCGTATTTTCGAACTGATGTAAGTCACGAACCTTTTATAAAAACTGGCCCTGATTAGTGTTAATTCAATCCACTGCAAGCCATAGCAATGATATTCCTGTTTGTACATTTATCCCAATCAATAAAGTTCGGCGATAGTTTGCGATTCAGGTTTGTTTTTTGCTTTTCGGAAATTAAAATTCTAATTAAATCAAGACAAATTATGCTAATTTCTTGACTGTGCTTTTAGAAATCCTCTTTAAACCAAACAAACACAGCATGTGCCGAAATATTATCAACGTATTGCAAAATGTTACATAAGAAATGTAAACAAGAATGATTATTTCGAAAAGGAATTTAAAAAAAAAAGTGTGCTCAAAAGAAACCAATATAAGCCAAAAACCAGTTCATTAGCAGATGTAATGAGTCGCACCCTTATAAATTATTAACCTTTCTCGGAAACTGAAACAGTTGTAAAAATAAACTTAAATGAACGCTTGTTTCTTTATTTGTTTGCATTTGTTTTTTTCAAACTTATATTTCATTGTTCTCAGAAGTATGATTAAACAATAAATATTAACTTGGAAGCATACTTTTGAGGTTAAGTAAGGTATAGGCATCATTTTTTGATAATTTGTTGCGGATTAATATAATATATATATCCTCATAATATATTGTACTGGATTGGTGATTGGTAACGATGGATTTCCATTTTAAATGTCACAAATAACAATAGAATATGTTATTTTAAAATTAAGTCAAACAGGAAGATAGTAAGCTAATTAAATGTTGTGCAACAAAAAACAAAAGTAACAAATAATGAGCTTGAAAACCTTCTTTAAAGAACAATAGTATTACATTTTCAAAGAAGATTAGTTGTTTAAATTTATCTTTCATACAGTAACAATAACAATGACAATGCCGACACGTGACTTTCTTGCAGTTTAATTAAATAATATCATGCGATTCGAGCTTTGTTTACATATGTAGTTGAATGTTTTTCTCTTCCTAAAAGGTGGAAGGTAATTCGTTTATAAGAAGTCAACAATTTGTGTTTGAAACAATGAAATTTCGATGGGAAAAACATATTTTGTGCTCTTGCGCATTTCTACAACAGTTGACATGTTTTTTCTAGAGCTTCAGTACATAATATACATCTTATTTTAATTCAGAAAATTTTCCATATACAATGCGTGGGTGTAGTCATCGTTGTGCCTCCAAATTTTCCTGCATACGTCATTAAGATGCTATTTCATTATGTGACTTTTTCTTAGCGGATAAACAATCTGTTCTCTGATGAAAAAATAGAAAATATGTATAATATATATAATATATACACATATCTGAACTTGATTTTAAGCAGAATAACAACCGAAATGTATTTTCGGTGCTGTTGCCCTGTAACATTTCTACACTATTACTGGCTCTTCTCGTTCTGCCTTAGTTTCATTGATTAAAATTCAATCAAACACCTGAACTAATGGCCAGGTAAGGTGAGTCAACGCGGGTAAAGTTAAATAACTGTAACTGTATCTGCGTTAGTGCAAGTGCAAGTTGTTTACTAATTGCCTGTGAACAGAGCCAATTTCCTGACGTCATGTGAACTGCCAGAGCCACGCCCTGTGGCGCCTTCTTCACACTCACCTGTCATTTGCATATTGCGCACGTGAGTTAGCCTGAGCGCTTTAAGCTTTAAGATTTAAGATTTCCCCCCGCCGATAATTCTCGCAATTTGTTAATTCTCGCAAATGCAAATTGTCTTGATACAAAAACGTCATTAGAAAATCCCCCGTATTTCCTATATGAGAGTTCCCTTATTGTGGGTGCATCGCAAATTACAGGTATTTATATTTTTGTTACACACTTTGCTGTTCATTTGCTTTCCTCGTAATTGTTGTAATGTACAATAGATTTAGTATATGAAAATGTATGTATTGTTGTCATGTTCGTAGGCAGGCTAATTAACTTAAAACAATCGTATCAATTCCGCTCTTTAGAAGACCTTTTTAATACCCTGTACAAGATTTGCTTCATTCAGTCTCTGAAAGAAGTTGTGTACAGGTTGGAATGCACGTACTTAGAACCCATGTTCGGAGCCATTCATTGCCAATGAATTGGTTATCAGTGAACTCAACGACTTCATAAAAAGATCTTGATTATGGCATTACGAAAATTTATAAGTCTTATCAAGCGACAATGAAACGGAATCCAAATCACAAAACCGTGTGGCATGTTAAAGAAAAACATTAAGTACGTGATTGTTTTTCGGCACAAGAAAGTGGAATATTTAAAACCTAAATACAATAAATTTAACGGGTATACGCATTTATTATATATTTGTATGTATTTTGCACAACTACCTCTAACAACGGGGATTTTTTTTGTTTTGGAAACAGTAAACTATTTAATGGCTTTTACTACAAATTCAGCCGGGAGATTCTACTGTTTGTCTGTCGAAGCTAATTTGCGCATTTTAAAAAGTGGGAAATATTCGCAATGTTATTTCCTATGAAAGCCTACGATTTGTCAGTAAATGTTTTACAGACGTACGTATATATGTAATTTAAGTTGTTTACTTCAAAACTTATGTGTAGTTATGAATCAATTTGTTTTGCATAAGTTTGGCAACTGGCACGTTCCAATGTCTCACCAAATTATACGCTGAGCTCAGCGATGTTCTCAACTTAGACCTTAATGTAACACGCCACCAACTAATATCGTTCAGTTGTAGACTTTAGGGTGCGCTGTCCGGTTAGGAAGTATTGCTCATAAGTCAAGCAAAAGATTTGCAATAAATGTTGGGCAATAACAAAGTAAATATTTTATTTACACAGAGCAGTGATAACAGTTCTTTTCACTTGGATAGCTCATCTTATGTCAAAACATTAAATGACTTTTAAGATTTTTTTTTTAAATTTAATTTGTTTTACTGCAAATTGTAATTGTTAATATTAAATTGTTGAGTTATATATATTTTATTAATTTTTGGAATCTAACAGAAAAAAAAAAACACAGCAGTGATAACAGATCTTTTTTCACTTGGATAGCTCAACTTATGTATATCAAATTATTAGGTTTATTATTTAAAACACCATACTTATACATATATACTTTATTTTTGGAATCCAACAAAGGAGCCAAAGAAATATAAAGGTCCCAAATGCATAAACGTTTTTACAGCATTTATAAAAAAGAGGTTCTTCTATTTACCTACATATACAATAAAGCATTTATACGCGCTCTAAATTCTTCTGAGCTACCGTTAATTTGTTTGCTATTCCCAAGTCTGTTGTGCACTTATCATAATTATCATTTATCTTATTCGCAGAAACGGAACAATTGTCGAAACTCTTGCTTGATTAGGCAATTCCTGTCAAACTGTACACTGGCCGGCGAATACTTACCAGGGGAGAACAACAACAGCAATCACGTGCTTGCTTTGGGTCTCAGCAGCTTCCAGCAGAGACTTTGAACTTGAATTGTCCTTTCGGGGGGCAGGGTATGCAGTTCAGCTTTCGGTGCAAAGAAAGCGCGCGTAATTATATTAAAATATGCGAAAGTACAACTACACGGCACACGGAGTGGGGCAGACAAAATTACAGTTCGCTTTTTGCAGAAGCAAAATTCGGTGGCGATTGGAGCGAACACACAAGCAGACGCAGACCTAAACTATGGACATGGACATGGATAATGAAATCTGTTCTGGCTGCTGGTCTTTCAGCTCGTCGCCCGTTTTAGTTACCGCGCGCGACGAATTCGCTAAAACAACTGATATCGTTGATATGACGGGCCTCCGTTGTTGGGTAAGTAGCTCAGCAGAATTTCACATTGCGGCGACAGCGCACAGTGATACGAGTACCGCAAGTTGCCAATCAAAGCGTACTAAGCTGCTCTGAGCGATATATCAGTAAAACTGTACCGCCAACTGTTTTTGGGTATCGCACTTTGGTAAAAGAAACAGCAGCATTCATTGGTTCAAAATATGAATGATAAGGTACAAAGTTTGGTATATGCATTTCTATCAGTTGCACAAATCCAGAAACTATAAAGTTACTTATTCTAAGCAAACATTTTTTTTTTTCATTTTTATTTCTTATGATTTTTTTTATTTTTATCAAAGAGCTAACCACTGTGCTCAGCCGCGACGCATACAGAGACATGGGCAGAGATGCTGGCTGCGCCCTGTGTCAAAGTGGGAAAATTACGTTAATTTTTTTTAAACTTTGTTGTTATTTAATCTGAATGCTGCTTGGTTTTAACTAATCAAATAAACGATTGAGGTTAAAAAAAAACCTTTGACGTCAAACGTGGAACGGGCCAGGAATCCGAGCTACGTGTAATTCGTCATGCTACTGAGCAGGATATGTGAATGTGGGCGTTTGTTCGAGAGAAAAGGCTGAATATATACGTACACAAATACATGTGTGTGCAGGGATGCTGTGGCCGACGTTCTATTTCGCCATTGCGCTTGGCATTGTCCTTGGCAAAGGACGCAGCTCTCGAATTTCGTTAGAGCTTACGTAAGACGTAAGCTTCGTGCGTAATTGCATGGCATGTGAAACTTTGAATGTAGCAGTTGAAATTGAAAACACTTTTAAAAAAGGCATATGAGAAGCATTCTTAAGCTAAGTTTATAAGAATTTATTGGCGCTCAAAAAACTTATTTCTTTTAAAACTTCTAAATGTTTTATACACATATGTATGTATTTTTTAAAATGTTAAATATAATACAAATATAATATATATACGACAACGTAAGTCAATTCGGGTGTATATTATTTTCTTTAGTTCGTAGTAATATATTTTTTGCTGTGAGTTAAGAAACATTCTTAAGATAAGTTTATAGAAATTTATAGGCGCTTACAAAACTTTTTTTTTTAAGTTTTTAAATGTATACATATTTATATATTGTTAATTTTTTAAATATGATAACACGTACCCATATATGTATATATTTTATTTTCTCAGGTCATCGTAAGTAAAATATGGTGTATATTATTTATTTTCTGCGTAGTAATCTATTTTTAGTTGTGAGCTAAGGTGCTTGTATATTTATATTTATCTAAGTAACACTATCTGAACTGAAAACGAGAATCTGGTTGCACTACGAGGCTGTTGTAATATCATCTGATGACAGATAGAACCGGGAGGTTCTTGAAACCTGCTCATTTTTTGGAGCTTTGTACCTTGTTGTTTGTTATAAAAGCAACACCAGCAACAACTGGTGTGACTAAATAATAAGTATATAAATCAAAAGTTTGGTTAGGTATATTTTAGCATAAAATTTATTGGTTCATTATTATTTCATTAAAAGCGATTTTAGCAACATTTGTTTGGTGTCTTTCCATAATATGCATTAGTTATGTATTCAATATATTGTGTATATATTTGATTTGCTTACATCTAAATTTTAATTGTTTACATAATTGAAACGGTAGATCTTTGTTGTTGTTGTTGTTTTATAATTGTTTAATTTGTATAGCTTAAGTTAACTTTAAGTTCGTGCTCTTAGAAAACTGGTCTCATTTATGTGATTGCATCAAACACATTTTTTTTTGGTTAACATGTCACTTGGCGCTCCTCTCTTACCACTAGTCATACAATAGTCGTAACTTAATTAAAGCATTCAATTGTTATTTTTTGTTAACGCCTGGGTTTCAGTCCGCCTTGCTCGCATTTGCATCCAAAGGTTAGTCGGCAAAGCCACAGAAACTCCACTTTGACTGCTCAGACTTGAAGAGATTTGTGTATTTGGTGAGTATATTTATGAGTTCGTCGTCGCTGTTTAGCTCCAGCGACTTAAGAAGCATTCCGCGCAAGTAGCTGGCAATGCTGGCAATGTCCACGCCATGGGGATGCAATACCAGGTATGCGGAAGTTAACGCTATTATCTTGGCCTCAGAAAGCGCCAGCGACATGGAGTTGTTCTGTAAATCAATGGAATTGTTATAGGCAAATGAACGTAAACAAAGCATATCAAATATATAATGCCTTGGTCGCATTCACGAAGCATATAATATACAGAGTCGTCAAATCGACAAAAAAGTTTTCGTGCTCGTGGTGTCCCATCAAGCGTTTTTTACGACCGGAAAAAGATTGCGAGCTAAAGGTTGAGTCTCAAGAGCAAACCGTGCTTTGTTGTTCGCTTTTTGTGCTTAGCACTGAGATCTAGGAGAGAAGTAGAACCCCCGAGAGTATAGTGTGCCTCGCTCAGCCCGCATGTCCGTTGCTTAGAAATCACGTGGAAGCCGAGCATATATATGTGCACACGAGCTGAGCAACGAATTATATGTACTATATACATACATATGTGTGTTTTCACAAGCAGCAAAGCGCCCAAATGCGAATTTTTCAACTGCCCTTCCGAATGAGGACTTATTTAACATTTTCAAAGGGTTCGCCACATCGACTTTGGATTGTTAGCAAAAAAAAAGTTGTTCGGAATGAGCAGGCACGCACACACTCACATTTCTGTGCATGTGCTTGTGCTTTGTTTACGTTTTGGTCTACGAGATTTCTAAACACCACATGGATGTGAGCGAGACACAGTATACTCGCTCTGGTCGTAAATAATGCGCGTTGCAACCACCGTTTTGTGGATTTAAAGACTCTAAGTATTGTATGCTTGGTGCCCGCATTATAGCTCCTACCTCTTGTGTAGGCAACGCAGCAGCTGTTTCCACGACAGCTTGCACATTATCAGACTTAGGGCTTTCGTCGGCTATAGGCAATTGGTTGGCATCATCAACGTCTTTCTTTGGATCTGGAGTAACTTCCAGCTTCTCATCGTCCTCGATCTCATGAATTTCGACCACGCCGCTTTGATGCTCGATAATGCGCACATCGTCGTCCACTTTATCAATATCAATTATTTCCAGCACCGATTCGGTTTCATTCTTTGCGGTCAGCCTGAGATCATCCGTATTTCTGCTGCTCGAGTCGCCGCTGCTGTAATCAGCATTGGAAGCGTTCGAGGCGCTGGTGCTGTAGGCTTCCTTGTCTTTTAGCTTATCCACAGTCTCCTTTATTTTGGTCTTGAGCAGCAGCTGCTTAACGCCAGCCTCCTTGAGATTACGTTCGAGCTGTTCAATGGTCTTGATGTCCTTTTGCTCGCGCAGCTTCGTTTGCAACAGTTGTGTCTGCATGTTGCGTATGGTCTCTTGCAACACCTTGATTTGCTTCTCGCGCTGCAGGCAGTCGCTGCGCTCCACTGACATCTCGTTCCGAATGGCCTCCAATTGACAGCGCAGCGAGTCGTTCTCATCCTGGAGTAGAGATTTAAAATTTAAATTAAACTAATAATATATATATACATTTATTCAGCTTGCTCACCTTTAGACCATCGCTGTCGTAGCGGGTGCGTTTGCTGCGCTTTTCGTAGTCGCGCTCATCGTCTGAGATTTCCATTTCATCATCGTCGATTTGGACGGTGCGAAGTTCCTGCATGGCATTTCAAAATGTTTTTTTATGTCGTTAAATAGTTATGATATACATTTCAAATAGCTCTTGTTGCATAACCACTGCTTACGATGGTAATTTCTATAGCCTAGATATAATAATTTGTTTATATATTGAAAATGCATCAGAAAATTCTCATTTGGCTCGTTTTACTATTTCGGTCCGCTTACTTACCTCGCCACATTTTAAAAGCTCTATTATATTTTATTTGTTTTTTCTTCTTCTTTTTTATACTTATTATTTGTATGTAACATGTTTAATGTTGCACAATGAGTTTTATCAAAATATTTTTAGGTTTTACTGTTTACCAACGCAAATCGCACAGCCAATGGAACGCAGTGAGTGCCTTAGAAACTTGAAAACTTTTGCTATTTATGGATGTTTTTTAATTGTTTTTAAATTGTTTGCCAGTTGAATATATAGTATAAGTTCTTCGGCATTCATCTAAGAGTTACGTTTAGTTATAGGTATAAATTGAAAGCTTATCGAAAAATGTATGCAAATGGTTAGTTAAGTTCTTCAAACGAGAGAGAGAGAGAGAGAGAAAGCAATTTTACTACCAATAGTGCCATATTTTAATATTACAACAATGATACTCAAATATGAAAAGCAGATGAGACTACTTTATAAACCTGAAATATGAAAACTGTTCCAAAACTAAACAAATGCTGAATGTACGCCAAGGTAACTAGTTAAATAAAATTAAACAGTTTTCTACGCATTTGAACAGTTTTCTATGATTGCAATTTCAATAAGTATTTACAAAAAATTCCAAATATTCATGATAACCAAATACAAAGAGATTTTACAATAATAATATGGTAATCATGACGTCAATAAATATGTGAATTTGGATAATTAACAATTATTAAATGAAGTCAGTAAGAGAGGTACAGAAATTATTATCATTTAATTAAGGTGTCAAAAACTGTTCAAATAAAACGATTAAATTATCAGCTAATTTATTAAAATGGAAAATGCAAACAAAAACACATGAATGAAGAAAATTAAAGTTGCAAAGCAATGTGATAAATACAAACGTATGTATCTGATGTGAAGGAGAAGTTAACATGCACACGACAGATACCAAGTGATGATAGCAAACATACTAATTAAAATTTTAGACTAGCAATACTGGCAGAACAATAAGAACAGGCACGAGTACCACAATTGGAAAGTAGGAGTATAATACGATTACTTCATCAGTTGAACTTGTCGTAATTCATTCTTTGAACATTTTTGTACGTACCGTGGCTAATTTCTTCCATTGGTCGATGTTTTTTCTTTGGGCTTTGGTGAAATGGTCCCAAACCTTCTTGTGACTAGCGGCATTGAACACTTTTTCAATCTGAGTGACTGAACAATAATGCAATAATATATAATAATATTAAGGGAGGACAGAGGGTAGATATTTTTTTTTTTTTTTTTTTTTTTTTTTGGTTTTGATTGTTGGTTTGAGTCGTGACCGTTTAACTAGTCTGCGTTTTCAAATAAAATCATTGGGAAATAATAAGTAGAATAAAACTACTTGAGAGACCCTCGCATAACATAATAGTTTTTAAAGTTTATGTATAGTACAGTCTAAAAATATTATACAACAGCTTGTTACCTACATATATGTTTATATATATTTAAAGACTTCAATTGCAGTTAGTTGTTAGTTGTATTCTACAGACAGCCAGAAAGGCGGTTGGTGTCTGGTCCGAGGACTACGTTGACTTTATTGTATATCTCTGCTTGGTTTACAAACCTTTGGTCTGGACTTACACTTAATGCATAGGTTTTCATATGTTGACTCTTCAGATTTTGCGTACACTCAGACACAGTGAAACGAGTTACTGCACAGTGGCATAAAATAACGAAATTGCGATCAAAATGCCATAGTAAAATAGTATAAGTTTGAAAAACTTTATAAATTAAGACTTATCCACAGATGTTAAAAGGTATTGTTTTCAGCTAACAATATTTGGTTTAACAAATTTTTCAATTCCAGTACATTTTCAATAGAAACAGAATCAAACTTAATGTGAGACTTAAGTCAAGTGCATCTGTATTTGATCGCTTTTTAATCGAGTTTCGGCCACTGTGCAGCACTGATGTGGCTGAACTTTTACCTGCAACTGCTGCTCGTTTAGCTCCTTCGCCTTGCATTTTGCCTTGTACTTTGAGAGCAAATTTTAGACAGTGATTTCTTGTTTATGAAGTTGGATTTTGTTTTGGCTTTTGATAGCACGATGACTAAATTGCTAAATAGTGTAGAGGTGTAAGCGTGTGTGTGTGTTATGTTTGTGTTTGAGTGTATTTGTGTAGATTGTTCATGGTACAGACGCTAGACGCTAACTGGGGCGCAACAAAAACAGAAAAGTTGAAAAGGAGCGCACCTAAAACCCATCTATGACTACAAACTAGGAGTTTAAAAAGATTCCACTTACATTGCGTCGACATGGTGCCCATCTGCTTGCGATAGCACTCACGCGCCTTACGCAGATCCTCCTCCAGCTGCTGCTTATCGGCATGCAGGCGCCGGACATGCGCATGAGTGCTCTGGATCATTGAGTAGAAGACGTTCGCATTGCGCTTGGTGCAGTCGCCGCGTTCCAGCCATGCGGCAATTGTCTGTATGGCCTTTACAAACGTTTCGTTATTGCGCAGATGCTCCGCCACTGCGGTGGCCTCGTGGTCCGTATAATGCGGAATCGGTGGCGGCGACTGTGAGCGCATGCGATCCAGCGACATCCGTTCCCGATGACGTTGCTCCCGCTGCAGCTGGCGCTGCTTACACTCGTAGTCGTATTGGTCATCTCGCGCCTGTGCATAATCCACGTGCAGGCGCCCAAAGTTGGGCGGCTCGTTTAGGCTGGAGATTCGCAGCCGATAGCCGGATAAGTAAATGGCACGATCGATGGCCGCCTCATGGCGATAGCGTATATGGCAAAAGTTTTTCTTTGACATGCGCAGTGTGGTGATCTCGCCACACGACTCGAAAATCTCGCGAATCACCTCTTCCGTAATGTTCTCTGGCAGGCCGCCCACAAACACCGTACGACAGCCGGGCGGACGTTCGCGTATGGTGGGCGGCGGTGCATTCGGATTGGGTGGAAACAATATGCAGTTTTTGGTCTTGATCACCTCCTTGAGGCCAGCCGTGGTGGCAGTGCCGTCTGCAAGTTAAACATTAGCAGGCTAATCGGCTTAAATAAATTCAATACTTACCCGCTGCAAGAGTGGCCTCAATGGTCGCTCCGACTCCATCGGCTGGCATGCCAGCAGCTGTCGCTGCAGCCACGTACCCCGCCGCAGCATAGTTGTGCTGCATTTGTTGCATTGCGGCCGCCATCATCGCCGTGGGATCCAGCAGCATTTGTGCATTAGCGTTGGGTGTGTTCGCTGACGCAGTTGTAGTGCCACCGGGCGTTGCCGCTGCCACGGCAGCTGCTGCCGCTGCCGCTGCTGCAGCGTTCTGTGTGGTAGGAAAGTACAAGTAGCCGGGGGGCGTGTGAATCAGACCGTTTAAGTAGAGTTGCTGGGCGTCCGGCAGAGACATCGTTGTGCCCGGCAGTTGTTTATCCGTTGGCTTCACAGGCGTAATGGTGTCCGTGTCATCTACGTCGTTGTCATTTTCCAAATCCATTGGAGCGCTGCCCTGCGCATTGTGCGGCTTCAATTTGATGACCGCTGTTTTGTTTGCGGCCGGCGCGTTTGTTTGTGCCGTCGCGGTGCTGCTGTTTGTAGCTGTGGGCGTAGGCACGCCGACCGTGGCGGTAGTAATAGCAGCCGCCAATTGATTAATAAAATTTGGATTTGGCAAGCTGACGCCATTTGGCATGTTCCCAAAAACGGGCACTGCAAAGAGAAATAGGCAAAACCGTTACGTGAGGCCGGTGGCATGGCAAAAGGAAAGAAAAAAAAAACAAATAAAAATCAGCTGTTTATCGGACACGAACTAAACAGCAAAGCGTACGTCGCAATGGGTAAGCGCACAAAACGTAACGTGATAGCAGGTTCGGTATTTTTTTCATTTACATATTTACTATGCGAAGTGGTGTCTATTTAAACGCATAACAAGCGCCCCTCACCATAGATTAAACACCAAACAAGTTATAACTAGCAAGTTATCTTCAAATTTTACCTTTATTTTATATTTAAGCTATTACTTACACATATTATCAGCCAAATTTGCATAATTGAACGCCATTCGGAAATTTTATCAAGAATTACATGAAAAATACCATTTCGGTATTATAGTAACCAATAAGTTACGCTGCGTTAAAGCTGTACACAATTTTTACTCGCTCTGTGTGTCAAACGCATACGCATTGCTTTTTTGAGCATTTTAGAATTAATGCTAGCAATTACAAACGAGTTATTCAAATTGTTTAACTAAATTTGTGCTGCGATGTGCCGTGACGAACTGTTGTAGATTTTTTTCTCCTCTTCAGGGCTGCTGTAAAAAAATGGAAAACCGATTATGTGGTATTTTTTAGGAATTCCAATGCGGCATCGCAGAAAATGTGTACACACTGTTCATGATTCATCAGCTGTCGTCAATTCGAGAAAGTTTAGATTGAAAACAACACGGAAAAACAACGTAATTTACAATAAGGCGTGGAAATCTTTGTGCAAGTTATTAAAACAACTATTCGGCATGTCGGTCAACACGGCACACGCAAATAATGGCGTGCTCATACATGCGGGCGAGTAGTAAGTAAACTATGAAATTGCAAATTTTTGTTATGGCTGTTTTTGCAAACTGACGTCATTGAATATTGTCGATTTTATTTCGTTAGTTTAATTCTTTTGCCGAAAACTTTGATAACTTTCTCTATATATTATTATCTAAGTATTAGTGAATTTTAAGAATGTTTTATATTGAAATTAAATATCGGTCGTGTATTCGGAAATCCGCGATTTCTTAGCGAAAGTTTTTATCAGAACAGGCTTAAGCAAAGCATATATAAAAAAGCTGCACGACGTGTTCTTTACAATGTCTTGGGAGAACCCCACAGCTGTTGGTCATAGCAAATACTTTGTTCAAGCAATAAGTGTAATACCCATAAAATGTTCTTTTTTCCCACAGCATTCTATTGCACAGCGATAGCGTGACAGTGGAATTTTCAGGCCAGGATAATCACATATTCAAGGGCTCCAAGCAGGGACGCGTCTATTTGACATCGCATAGGATGATTTTCAACAGCAAGAAATCCAGCGATGTCATGCAATCCTTCAGCGCACCCTTTGTGGCACTCTCAGATGTAAGAAGAATTGATTCGCATCCAAGTTGATCTGCATTAGTATTAGAGACTAACTTTTATTGTATTTTAGGTGGAAATCGAGCAACCCGTTTTTGGGGCCAATTACATTAAGGGCAAGGTTCGCGCCCAGCCCAATGGCAATTATGTGGGCGAGGTGAAGTTCAAGCTTTACTTTAAGGCTGGCGGCGCCATCGAGTACGGTCAGGCATTGCTACGCGCCGCCAAGACCGCACAAGGCAACTTTCATCGGGGCGGTCTTGCTGGCGATGATCCACCGCCATATGCGCCAGCTGGCGCCTGGCATGAGGCTCCGCCACCGGCGTACCAGCCACCACCAGGCTATTATGGCTGGTTGCCGCAACATGACGCGTTCAGTGGCCCGGCTCCAAACACTGTGTATATCAGCGATAATCCGCCGCCGTATCCGGGCATTAGTAAGTTGAAACGTTTTGAGTAGCTTTGCCCACTTCCTTTACTCGGCTTTTGTTCTTGTACAGCTTTAAAGCTGGTTTTAATTGAAATTGGCCAAAAGTGCATGGAAATTCGAAACACACTCACGCTTTTTCTAACTCTAACGCACCATTGCACAATCCAACTGTTTCTGTCTCTTTCTAATAGCACCACCAAACAATCAACCACCACCACAACCGCAGCAGCCGCAGCAGCAGCCAACTGAACCCACTTGGTATGGTTTTTCAGCACCACCAGAACAACAGCCGCAACAGCAGCCGGGCTATGGTCCCCAAGGATGGGGCGGTGGTTATGCACAGCCGCCGCCGTACGCATCCTGTGCGTCGGCGTGCCTCCCATTACCGCCCTATGCTGGACCAGCTCCAGGCCAGGCTGCACCCGTTGTGCCCTATGGAGGCTATAATCCAAATATACCCGGTGGTTTTATGCAACCTGGCTTAATGCCGCCGCAACAACCGACTTGTTATCCAAGCGGTGGTCCAGCACAACAACCAAATGGTTATCCAAGCGCTGGTCCAGCACAACAGCCAAATGGTTATCCGGGCACTGCTCCACCGCAGGCCCCAGCAGCTGCTGCTTCTACCGCGAATGCCGCGGGCAGCGCGGCTGCAGTTAACTTTATGGGCTTCAGCTTACCCCCAGGCAGTGAGTATTTGACATAGATACATCGCATTGTTAACCCATCATTCATTTTATTTGTTGTCCAGACTAATTGATCACGCAACGTTTTCAGCAAATTAGGCAAAATAACTGCAACAAATTGGAGTGTTCCTTATGTAAAATATCTCAATCTGATCAAAAATTTATCATTCAAGCATTTAATGGTTTGTTATTATTTTTTAAAAATTTATTTTTATTAAAAAAAAAAATGGGATATTAAGTAACAGAAGTAGAAACTGAGAAATCATCAACATTTTAGTATTCTTCACTCAAGAAGATATATGCTAAATTGTTTTGTGTAGTTTTAATTCTTATTCATTTTATTCGCTGAAATCTAACAAGTTACTAAACCAAAAATCCTATTACCAATTTTAGCATTCAAACAATTTAATTTTTCCCTATTTTACAGTGTAAACTGCAAATTTAAAGCAAATCTATTGTACCACAAAGCAAGCAAGTAAGATTTCACAATGCTCTCTAATTAATGTATAAATTTATATACGTATACTTTACAAATATTGGTAAAATTTTCAACAAAAGCCGAGCTAACAGTTTTGCGTATTTGGCTTGTACTTAGTAACTTGTATAACGATTTCTTTCTCTTTAATTTTTCCATGCAAACCTTGCAGGAACCAGCAGCACGCAATATTATTATTACCCCAATTGTTATCCAGTTGCAAGAACTTTGTGTTTTATACCAATACCAGTTATATATCCATAAAACAGACTGTAAGACATTGTGGTTTTCGTACAAATTTATTTCCAAGTCTTGGCATTACAATTTCAAACCATAATAATGTTTTTTTTCCCACTTTACACAGATTCCAAAGAAGCCGAGGCTGCTGCCAGCGCTTATAATACACCCTATAATCAAGGTGGACCCGGTGCACCAGGATCCAGCGGTATGCCACCGTCATATAATGTGCGTAGTCATGGAATATACATATATATAATGTACGCATACTTATTTCGATTATTGTTTTATTCTTCCAGAACTTGCCACCCAGCTACGACGATGCATCGAGGAAGCAACAATAGAGAAGGCTTTTCGAAATTCTAAAAAATATTAAATAATAGACCAAAAATACGGCTCATTCCGATTAGAATAACACATAAATGTAATACTTTCACACAACATTCTTTTAACGATTTCAGCATTGCTTGGCTTAATATATTTTTGCTTAAAGCATTTGTTTTTATAAGTCTATTTCAACTATGGAAATCGGACAAAGCTTAGATTTTGTTATATTACAAAATGTATATCTTAACAACACTATTAAGTTTGTTGTTTTCAACTGGATGTTTAATTTCAATTGACTTTTATTTTTGGTCTATGTAGAGTCACAAGATTGCTGTTAAAATATGTGTTTTTTATTTTAGTGTTATCAACTATTAACAAATATACTATATATGCATAAATAAAAATTATTATTGTTGTATACAAATTAAAGAAATATTAAATATTTTAAATACATTAAATGTGAAGATACACTACTACTACTAAAAGGCATTTTAATATTCGAAATCAGTCAGCTATGGTTTGTGGGATGTTTCCATATTGTGCCGTATGACCATTCCACTGTTCCAGTTAGCTAAGGAGCATAAAACATATACAATTAAAACATAATTCCAGCTATAGTCTATAGTATCCGGGATATCTGTTAGCTTTCACCCCCGTTTTGGGCTGCCGTTGCTTTTCAAGGCCACAGAATCCGGCAACATTAACGATGACTTGCACGATAACCAGCGACAAGTGCGGGATATCGTTTAAGTTGCAAATTTCTGTGCCACATTTTGAAGGTTTCATTTGTTCACTGGATTCGAGCTTCACTTGAATTTCTTTTGATAGAACATCGCGCCGAGGTCCTTGCTTTAAGTCGTGGAAAAGAGCAAGAGCTGGACTCAGGACACAAGGTCTTTCTTTTCACTATGTAAAGCAACGACAGCGCGGCGAGATGTCCTGTTTGTGTCAAAGGAGTATTTATGTTAAATGGTGACATCATAATTTGTGTAAATGAAAATATTGTTGGAAATGCTTTGCCTTTTTTTAAATTCTGTTATATATAAAAATGTGCGTGATAGGTATGTATCTGTAGGGATACGTATGTCAGTTTTCAGCTGCGTATATAGCTGGATATTGCATGTATCTGTCTACCGATTTCCCGATAGGTTTGCAGCTGTAGAACAGTTTTCAGACAGATACGTATGTATACCAATTTAGGTACCTGTGGTACCTTTCAGGTGTGCTAACAGACACTTACTTTTTTCTTAACCTATTTTCAGATATATTTATATTAATATTTTATTGTGAGAAATGTATATAGATTTTCGGGCTGGTATATTATACCAATTTTCAGACAGATAAATATTTTACATTTGCGTTATAGTTGAACCACAGAATTTACCTGAAAAATGGGACATCCCTATTGGTTTTTGGGCTCTGCGAAAAAGGATGAAACTCAATATAAAATTAATGAAATAGTTAATGCTTTATTTTATATTGATAATCTTTTTTTCCATGTTATACATACACATTTGTGCAGACTGTTTTTCAGCGATTTTCAGGAGCCATGTCGACCAGCCAGCGAAGCGACCGAAGGATGAATGAATGAGTGTCTGAGCAGTGCCAGCAAAAATCAATTATACGCCACATGCGCAGTGCGTTTGGGCAGCGTGGTGAGAAAAGTGCCAGGACATTCGCTGGCAATGGATGGTAACTGTGTTGTGTGTGCTTTCAGCATGTTTAAACAAATGTCGTGAATAAATGCAGCTGGAAAACAAAGGAAATCCCAATCAAAACATATGTGAAAAGTGCATTAAAAAGCCATCGAACGAAGGCAATTGCGCAAAGCAATTGGGGCGTATTAGAATTGGCCATATACGGGCTGGAAATATTTGAATTTGCATTCGATTACTGGCACAGTTGAGCCAAATATATGGGAGCAAGAAGTTGCGTCTGTTGTTTATCGATTCGGTTGCCACAAATAGCTTTGCCGCAGCCAGAGACAGCACCCTGTATGTGTGCGTATGACGAACAGCCAACGTTGGATATTCCCTTCGCTGCAGGCGTGTCGATTTTAACGCATAAATTATGCAAAAGTCAATTGCATTGAGCGTCGACTAAATATCCAAAGCGAAAACTGCAAAATACCAACAGAGGCCGCAACAAAAGTTGGCATCGAAAAAACAAAAAAAAAACAAAAGAAAACCGAAAACCGAGAACCGAGAACCGTGCAAAACATATAAAATGGACGTGGGCGCACAGGAGACCACATATGAGCCGCTGGAGGGGCGCAGCAATCGGGGATCGGGCGGCGGGATGAGGCATCCGACGAGCATCGACAGTCCCGAGTACGAAACACGCGCCCCCAAGGACCAGAGACACGCCGTCTATCTGGCCCTGCTCGCAGCGGGCATTGGATTCGTGTTGCCCTACAATAGGTGAGTAGGCCCAAAGCCTGATTACGAGTGCTGCTTGACTGTGAATAGTGAGTGTACTCAACTGCAACTCGAATCCTGCTGAACGAACTATATTTAATTGTTCAAAAATGGACGGAGGTTCGCGCTAGTGGCGAAGCCCCAAGAAATGTGGGCAAAAGCGACTAATAATATATAATAATAATAATAATAATAATAAAAAAAAATAAATAATAATAATAATAATAACATACGATCAGAGTTATATACCGATCGTAAGGTTTCGTTTAAACTAGAAGAAAATTTTAATTTCTTGAGCTGATGGGATTTGTTCAGATTTGTGTTTCATTCATTCGACAACTCCTTCAAAATAAATTAAGAAATAGGTAATTGGCCATTCGGCCCCAAAAGTTATTTTCAGGCACAACGAGGCTGCGTCGAAGACCCTACTATATTTATAATTTGGAAGTGTCTGTATATTTATTGTTAGCTAGATTGTTAGCTCGTGCAAAGCTGTTTTTATTTTATTATTGTATTATTATAGCAAACAATTTTATTTTTATATGAAGACAATTCTTTTATTATTAAATCTTTTTTTTGTTAATACTATGAGGTTGCATATATTTAAATAATTGTTGAAATATTTTTTTTTTGCAATTAATTTTTATTTTTTTATTAAATGCATTTAAAGATATTTGATTTTGAAATGGATTTTTTACTATCTTTTTTTTAACAATGACCTTTTTCACTTGCATAAGCTTACTTCAGGCACACTGAAACCTCCTTAATGTCTTCCAGCTTCATTATCGCTGCGGACTATTGGCAGGGACGCTTTCCGGGTCGTCCGGTGGCGCTGGACATGTCCATGACGTACATCTTCGTGGCTTTCTGCACGGTGCTGTTCAACAACATCGTGCTCTCGCTGGCGCCCTTCCAGACGCGCGTGCTCTTCGGGTACATGGTCTCGTTCACCACGCTGATCTTCGTGGCCGTCTGCGAGGTGGCCTGGCACATGTTTGCCACCAACACGGCGTATGTTGTGAACATGTCGGCGGTGGCCCTGACCGCCATTGGGTGCACGGTGCAGCAGTCGAGCTTCTACGGTTTCGCCTCGATGCTGCCCAAGCAATACACGCAGGCGGTGATGGCCGGCGAGAGCATCGCCGGATTTCTGGTGTCCTCCAATCGCGTGGTCACCAAGCTGCTTATCAACAACGACCGCGTCTCGACGGTCATCTTCTTCCTGACCTCCACGCTGTACATACTCTTCAGCTACCTGCTGCACCTGGCCACCATCAACTCGCCCTTCGTGCGCTTCCACGTGGAGGCGTGCTCCAAGATTGTCCTTCGCCCGGACGAGGTAAGTTCCGCAGAGCAGCAAATTAGAAAGGAAGAAACAGTAGAGGCAATAGGAAATCTGTTAGGATGTAAAAACTATTATTCTCCCCTAATTGGTAAAAAAGTCCATTTGTATGAACGCAGCGATCTCGGAAACCACAAAAGCTAGAGACCTCAACTTTTCGGCAATAGCTTCTCCTAAACCATACGCAGAACTAGTTTAAATTTTTTTTTTATATCTTGCTTCGTTTCATTATTATCGATAAAAATCGATTTTTAGACTTGGTTTTCTGAGCATAACTCGGAGAATATAAAAGCTACAGCCACCAATTTAGTTGATTATATTCTCGTAATATTTCGGATTTTTGATAGCGCTCCGCACTTAACCCATATATATATATATATGGTTTGTTCGAACCACTTAGAGACTTATCTCGGCACCGATATCATCTATCCTCAGAGGAGATTCGTAGTCTAATCTTCGCTCTGGCAACTGAGTAGAAAGAAGTAACGAATTGAATGCATCACTTCCCCCTCCAAGTGTTAACCGTCTGTCCACTTTCCGTCTAATCCCGCACAGCAAGAGATCGACGGCGCCACGACTAGCACCAAATACGGCGTGCTCTCGATGGACGGCACCACGACGACGACGACAGCCGGGCCGCAGCAGTCCGGCGGCAGTGCGGCGAACACGCTGAGCTTCAGCAATCCCGTCTATGAGCTGTCGAATCCCACGGCTGGCGAGAGCATCATCGAGGGCCTCGGCCAGCTGCCGGAGCTGCCGGCGACGCCCCACGAGCCGGCCACGCCCACAACGGTGGCGTTCAAGGTGGAGCACGTGATAACGCCGCGGCGCTGCCGGCCGAGCAAGCTGGGCGACATCCGGGAGGGGTTCGTCACGCGCTGGCGCGTCGCCCAGGTGATCTATCCGTACATGGTGTGCATTGCGCTGGCCTACTGCGTGACCCTCTCGCTCTACCCGGGCATCGAGGTGGAGGTGACGTCGTGCGCGCTGCGCTCGTGGATGCCGGTCCTGCTGATGTTCTGCTTCAACACGTCGGACGTGATCGGCAAGATCCTGGCGGCCAGTCCGTATCCGTGGTCGCGCCGTCAGCTGATACTCCTCTCCGGACTGCGGATCGTGCTGGTGCCGATGTTCCTGCTCTGCTGCGCGCCCCGCCACCGGCCGGTCATCTCCGGTGAGACGGCGCCCTTTCTGTTCACCATCGCGCTGGGCATCAGCAACGGGCTGGCCGGCAGCCTGCCCATGATGCTGGCGCCGGCCAAGGTGCCCGGGACGCTCAAGGAGGTCACCGGCAACATCATGACGCTGTCGTACAACGTCGGCCTCACGGCCGGATCGCTGATCGGCTACGTGTTCGAGAGCATGCTGGGCCCCCAGCTGGAGAACCCCTGTCCCATGTACCCGTACACGCCCGCCTCGATGCTGGACCACTACCACGGCCACCTGCCGCCGCTGCTGCCCACGACGAGCGCCACCCTCGCGGCCAACACGACGCTGGCCCCGCTCCTGCTCAACACGACAGTCGCCAGCCTGGCCAGCACCGAGAGCAGCTCCACCAGCGCCGTGCCGGTGCCGGCGCTGGCCACGGTCATCACCACAACGGCGCTGGCCCTCTACAGCACCGTGGCCAGCACCAGCTCGGAGCTGGTCAACGCCACCGTCACCACGATGCTCTCGGCGGTCTCCTCCTCCGTCGGCGACATCGGCGAGCTGGGCGGCAGCACGACGGATCCACAGACGCCCGAGGCGCTCATGCACGAGATCTAGGCGAGGACTGAATGTTGCACAAGAGCTCAAGTCAAACTACTTTGTGCGGATTTGAAAGTATCTGCAAGATACATTTTAGATCAGCGTCAGGCTCTCCTTTCAAGTCCGAATATGAAGTGTGAAGTGGGAGCGCACAAAGAGAGGGAGAGGGAGAGAGAGAGAGAGAGAGAGAGAGAGAGAGAGAGAGAGAGGTGCCAAAGCACTTGTGCTCTTCTTTGTATAGCACTATTATCTCTCCAAACGTCTGGAATTAGATTAGCCATCATGCACTCAGAGAAAACGCCAAGTAGTTTGTACACAACAAAAATATCGAATTTAATTTGGCAAACAAAAACAAATATTTATTCTTCACTTAATTTTACTCTTTCAATATCGAGGACTTAGCTTGTCATTCCAACACCAAAATTATCATATAGTGGCGCTTTTCTCTGAGTGTAAACCTATCGAGTATAAAAACAAAAGCAACTATCAAGCTATCTTACAGCAAATATTTATAAACTCTAATACTTACGTCGACATATACTCCAATTAAGTGCTATAATATTCCAATTTGAATCTGTTCAGTTCGAGTTATGTATAAAGGCAGAAATTGGCAGGCGAACACAATGTGTGTATGTATGTACATATATCTGAGTATGTATATACATATCTAACTAGGCTATGGATAATTACGGATAAAAGCAGGCTGGAAGTTAACAAATTGTTTGTTACAGATCATGAATATTTTTATAAAAAGCGCTAGGCTAAATTGTTTGAGGGGTTTACCATATATATATATATATCATATATCTATATATATAGAGTAATTATTGAGAAAGACTCAACAATTTTAATTATGGTTTGCTAAATGTCTGTTACGTTGAGGAATCTCACTTAGCTTTAAAAGAACTTTTCAATCTTTGAAACTAGCTATTGAAAATCCGTTCCAGAAGAGCAACAAATTGCTGCAACATTAATCAGTTTGTACTTAGGATATGTATGTTTGATTGTTGATGTGTACATAGGAATATCATAAAACTGTTAGCTGTTAGCAATCTTACAAACCCTGTGGATGGCCTTGTTCTCGTTGCTTTTTATTTGCATATTTAATATTATTATTGAGTTCTGAGCGATGTTTTCAATTGACATTGATATTGATATTTTAGCCAAATTTTTAGCAAGAATATTTTCACTATAATATAATATATGTTATATGCGAATACCTCTAAGAAATGTAATAAATATTTATGTCAGCAATATATTGTAACAATTGTTGTATAGAATTAATAAAAACGATTGCAAAGCGCCATCTGGTGTCATATTAGTTAGGCCCTCAAAGGATAGCAATGAACGTGGCCGGACAGAAGCCCATTGATTTGTCACAAGAAAATAGAGGGAAATTTGTAAGGAGGAAAAAGTATTTTATAGTTACCTGACCCACTCTAGCGAAAGTTTGCTTATAACAAATCCCAATTGAAGTGGAGTAACGTGCAATTCTTATTAGAATTGACGGCCATTAAAAACTGCAATCTTATTAGGGAAAGCTAAATTAAACTAAACGTCTTAGGATTATTTTAAATCTGGAGTATTCTATATACTATATTTACTTGGTTATGAGACAAAAAATATAAAATGCTGCTACTACTTTATTTCTATACAAAACTTTTAAAATGTCACATTTCCCATAAATATACCATTTATTTAGGCAGGGTTTCTTTCTGTTGACAATTAACTACTATTTCAAAATGAATCAAATTTCCGCTTTATAGAGGAAAAGGATTTTTCTACGCGTTTTATTCAAATACATGTCAGATGTGAATTGTGTTATACTTTGTTCAAAGTTTTTATTTCAAATCTAAATTTATATACATATTCATTTATTTTAATTGAAAAATGTTGGTTCTACTTTATTTCTATACAAGACTTTTACACTTGTATTTAGGAGAAAAATGTCACATTTCCCACAAATATACCATTTATTTAGGCAGGGTTTCTTCCTGTTGACAATTAACTACTATTTCAAAATGAATCAAATTTCCCCTTTATAGGGGAAGAGGATTTTTCTCCGCGTTTTATTTAAATGCATGTAAGCTGTGAATTGTGTTAGGTTTTGTTCAAATTTTTTTAAAACCAAAGATTTAACTATAATGAAATGTTAGGCACTATTTCGAATCTAAATTATATTCATATTCATTTATGTATATATAATATACATTCAGCCAAATTTTGCAATTCATTTTAGCACTTTGAGAAATGAAATGTTTTTTTATCTGTTTTCATTTAAGCGCACAATATTTGCGCGTAATTGGAATTTTGATTTTATTATAATTGGAGCTTCGCGCCAAATGTCTGAATAAATTTTGCGTTCGTTGCGTGTCCAAATGAATACAAATTAAATAAATTGGGCAGCATCCACCTTGAAGCCAAGTCAAAGCGGAAGCGAGAAGAAGCGCCAACTTATGCTAAACTTGAACTGAAGTGCTATGTAGGTAATTTGGATACCCTTCTCTACTGAAAAGTGTGGGCGGGTGTAATAATAATGTGCAAGTGTATTTTACAAGCACAATATATGTACTTTCTTTATCAGCACTCTTAAAAGATACCTATCAAATTACCCTTCTATATTACTTAGATCGGAATATTTAGTTGCTTATCTCTCATTCACCGGAAAGGGTATTCTCACTTCAGCATTAAAAACAATTTATTTTAATTTTTCTGTTGCTTTGGCTGCAAACGAAATCGATGAATTTCCATTTCGTTCTTTGTTTGTTTTTTTTAATTGCTTATTTCTTGTGAATCGCTAATCAAAAGCAACAAATAAATGTGCCGCAATCTGGCTAAGTCGTATAATATGCCGATGGGCGTGGCCAAAACAGTTTACCGCAATATCAGACGTGGCTAATAAGTACATTTTGAATACGAGGGAAATATATGAGATATATGAAAGATAAAGTGTTAAGATCTAATTCGATTTTGTTAATTCGATGTAACCAATATAACTCAATATATAGCCATCTAGCGGCCTAATTTAGAAACCACCCATGTCCAGCGGCAACGGTTATTGTCACATAGCAGCCACGTTTAGAAACCACCACCCAAGTCACAAACCTTTATTGGGTTTTTATTTGAAGGTCGCCACTTCAAAAACTAAAGGTTCGTGTCGATGATGTCCCCACACGCAGTTTAGGTGTCAACCGTTAACCCTGAACCCATTGAAAATGAGTAAAAAGGGTATAATGGTTTTATGCAAATATATGTAACATATGCCTCATATAGTATATATATTCCTGGCCAGCATCACTACGTGCTAGTACGTCTGTATAAACGCGATGTTATCAGAGACTGCAAAAGCTATAAAGTTGAACTTGAACATTTTAAGTTCGTGAATACCATACACAGATCAAGTTTAATTCAAATAATCGATAACTTTCCTATTATTCAGATATGCACATTGGGAATAATATTACAGAAAATTGTATAAAGATCATACTCATTTACGTACAGGGGTTGAAATATATGTAACGACCGTGTTCAGGGTATTCCCTAGTCGGGCACTTGTTAAATCTATGTTAACTTAACATAGTAAGGAGGTTCTTATACGTTTTAACAAAAACTGGGACATGGAGAAATATACTCCTATCATTATATTTTAAGCCTCCTTTAAAAAGGAAGTTATGTTCATTATACCTTGAACCCATTTAAAATGGGCTGAAAGGGTATAATGGTTTTGTACAAAAGTATGTAACAGGCGTCTCCGACCCCATAAAGTATATATTCGTGATCAGGATCAATGGTCGATTTCAGAGAGTACAAAAGCTGGAGAGCTCTACTTGAGCTTTTCAAGTTCGTGTACATACACGGATCGAGTTACGATAACTCGTCTCATTTTCTAATTATCGGATTTTGGATTTTAATGCTCTTGCTAAGGCCTCACAGTTTCTGCGTTTGTGTTTGTATGTGTGATTTGGATGCAAGGAGGCTGAACTACCCTGATTCAGGGTATCCCCTTGTCGGGCACTCCCGACTAGAGTCCCCTCCTCACTTATTAAATCTCTGTTAGCTTAACATAGTGAGGAGATTTTAACAAAAACTGGGACAATTCATAAGACATGGAGAAATATTCCCTTATCAATATAATTTAAGCCTCCTTTTGAACAGGAAGTTATATTCACTTTTTTACCTGAACCCATTCAAAGGTTTTGTGCAAAAGTAACGGGCGGCAGCAGGCAGCACTGACCCCATAAAGTATATATGTATGTACACATATTCTAGATCAGGACAACAGGCTGTCTGTCTGTATAACGCAAATATTTTAGCTCTCTTTGGCAGAGATCTCGGAAAGTACTATTTTGGAAAAAATTTAGAAATGCAGATTTATATTTTTAATCGTTTGTGGTTCTATTCTAAGGGAGCCTAATTTTTTGTCAAAGATCATGCTAAAATTGATAAAAATTTGGACATGTAAAGCTCTCGGGTCCAAAGCTCCCACATTTCAAACGCCCACAACTTTGTCAAAACTGAACCGATTTTATAGCTTATTTTAAGACAATAAAGAGTTGATTCATTTTGAAATAGTAACCGATTTGCAAACAAAAGTAGTCCCAACTTTTTATTATATTTGTCATGAACTTAGAGTTGATTCCTTTGGAATTTTATTTGATTTTACACCATGAAAAACCCTGCATAAATTAATGGTACATTTTTAAAATCCTTCAAATAAGTGTCTGAAAATTAGTCCCAACTTTTTATTCTAGTTGTCTCTTGAATATCTTTACTTGATGTGATTTTGAATTTTGCGTAACTCCAGTTAAAGTTTCCTATAAAAGCAGTGTCGTCATCTTTCGAGAAAAATGTTTATTTTGTTTAAGATGTGTCGCCATCTATTGTAAGTATTTCAGTTCCCTATAAAAACAGAGTCGCCATCTATTGAGAAAGATTTTTTTGTGTACGATGAGTCGGAATTTTTTGTGAGTATATGTTTGCTTTGCTATAAATCTATAAAACGGGAATTTTGTGCTGCTCCTAAATTTCCCCTTGTTTCCTTATAACAGCACATAGACAGTTTAATAGCAGTGCAATTATTTCGCCTGACACTAGGTGGCGCTTTGTAATTAATTTGATTACTGATTGTCACATTTGACAAAATTTGATTGACTTGATTGATATTATATATATTAAATCACAAAATATGTATTTTCTTTAACAAAAGTCTTTAAAGAAGCTTTTCAAATGAGAATTTAGTCTATTTATATTTAAAAGATCTGGCTATTATTTTTATTAATATTTCTGAAAATAACTTTGCCTTCTTTTTTGGTGTGCCCAAGAAGAAAATCGAAGAATTTTCATTTTGCTTTCGTTTTCGTTTGATATTTTTGTTTTTGTTGGGCATTCCTTTTCATGGGCGGCGGGTGCAAAGGTTGCATATAAATGTGCCGCAATCTGGTTAAGTCGGAAGATATTCCGCAGAAAAGGGCAATTAAATGTATTTTGCATGGCATTCCAGAAGGAAAAATGAAGCGGCCAAACAGAATTGGCCATTTGCATCAGAGGCCGGAACCGAAGGAGTGCCCAAGGGTGCCTTAGATACTGCCCACAATCGCGTAACTTTATCTTCACACAACCCGGCAAACTAACTAGCTAACTAGGCGGCAACTTCGACCTCGTGGGGGGGGGAGGGGGAGGTTTTAGGGGGCGATGCATATGGAGTAACTTTTATCGATTTACAAAGTTCGCACATTGCCTACATTTAGGCGCCTTTAACGGATATGGACAGCCCCTCAAAGGTGTTCCATTTATGGGCGTCGGTGTCATTGCCCCCGGACACGGCTGAGCGAATTTCACCTGCCTATCTATCAGCGTGTCATGCATTTTATGGGCGGAACAATTCACGTTGAACTAACTGAACTATCCATAACACAAATGTAGAGCAGCGGAATGTGCATCGAATATCCAAAATACATTTGATGCGCATTTCCAATATAAGTGCACATTAAAGTTGCCATGTTTGGGGCAACTTGGCTTAAGCCGATGTCTTACCTTTATTCGATTAAGGTGCACAAAAAGAAAAAATCCTGCAAGTTTTGGATTGACAGTTAAGTCATAGATCATTATCTTAAATTAGGCAATATAATAATTGTTTTATTTTTGTTCTTAGTGACAAATATTGTTAGTGCAATGAGTTGTTTTAAACTAAACTTTTTCTGTGGCTAACTGATTTGGTTTAAATTAATTACACCCATTCACAAGAAGAAAAGAGTATATTCGGTTTGTGCATGAAATTTGGCATATATACTCGCGTTAGTTAAGATTTTTTGGGTAATTTGATAAAATCGCTATGTCTCGGTATTATACGCCCAATCCATATATCTCCCACAATTTAAGAACTAGTCATCGAATTGTCAGCCAGTGTTTGGATGACCTCTAATAGCAAAAACCAAAACTTTTGCTAAATACAAACAAATAAAATAAAACTGAAAGAGTATTGCGCAGTCGGTTACAGCCTTCTTACTTTTCAACTAGTGCCGTTTGCAGCCTCAGAGTTGAGCCAAGAGATATACATGGGTTGGGTTTTTTAATTCTTTGTAAATGTATTTGTATATTTGTTTCATTCATGAATATGCATTTGACTACGAGGATTCGCACTCGTCGCTATCATCGCTACTGCTGCTCAACTGCAGGTCCGACCAGAGCATGGAGTTGGCCGGGACGGCGGCTTCAGGTGCCGGTGCCTCCTCCGGCAGCTGGCACTCCTCCTCCTCCTCCATGTGCACAATGTCGCTCTGATCGCTCTCCATCTCCGGCGGGCAGGACGCCGCAGGTGCCTCGACGTTGGCCACCGGCCAGGAGAGCGATGCCATGGCCTCTGCATTGTAGATCTGCTCGTTTATGTAAGTGTCGGCCTGGAAGCAGTCGTCCTCGTCCCCGTCCCCGTCCCCATCCCCATCCCCATCCCCATCCGCGTCCCCGTCCCCGTCCCTGTCCCCGTTGGTGTCTGTCGGATCGTCCGGGCCATTGCCATAGCCCTGGGCCTCGCGGTTCTCGTCGTCGGTGGAGTTCGCCTCCTGTGTGCTCATCAGGTCCTGGCTCTGCAGGCGCTCCTGCAGCTGGCTGTAGCATTTCAACTGCTTCTGCCTTCTCTCCTCCCTGGTGGTGTCCACGATGCGACCCTTCATTAGCTTCTGCTTGAGTCGGTTGGCCGTCGAGTCGAAGGCGTCGATCATGCACCTGGCGCGGGTTTCCTTCTCCCTCGAGTACGACTTCAGGCAGTGCTCCACGCTGCTCTCGGCCCTTTTCAGCGCGAAGAGCACCTCCGTTATGTCCCGGCGGTCCAGCTTGACGCCCGAGTCCGGCTCATCGGAGAATTTGTTGCCCTCCAGCTCGTTGGACCAGTGGCAGTTGGCGTAGCGCTGAATCGCGTCCTGATCGCAGGTCTTGTGGAACAGGTCGTGGAAGAGCTTAATCTGGTTGTCGAAGTTCTTGAAGATGCCGTTCATTTCGAAGCGGAACTCCTCGACGGTCTTGAAGTAATATCGGTCCACCTTCTGGGACAGATTGTCCAGCTTGATGCTGAAGTACTTGCAGATGCTTTTGTCGTCCTCCTTTGCGATCGACGCTTGCAGCTTCTTCAGGTGCTCCTGACAGTGGCGCTGGACGACCTCGGAGGCCTTCTCGTAGCCGTGTTTGCCCGACGATCTGGGGTCCTTGGTGCTGGGCTTCTCCTCGCCCTTCGGCATTTTGTTGAGCACCCGATGGAAGAACTTCTCCAGCTTCTGGCAGTTCCGGTAGACCACATCGCCGGGCCGATTGAACATGAAGCAGTTGCTGATGACCAGCCGGAAATCACAGATCAGATCGTCCACGCGATGATAGTATCGGTTCTGCACCCGCTTGATGATGGTGCCCACGTCCATCGGCCGCTTGATGATGGTGTAGTAGTTGGGCACCTGGAGTACCGCCGTGTCCACGGGCTCCATGAAGTCCATGGCGAACTTCTTCGTGACCAGCTCGTCCAGCAGGTACTTCCGAAAATAATGGATCTTGTTGGTGTAGAGACCGGCCTCGCCCGGCTCTGGCATCACCTCGGGCTGCACTCGAGTGGGCAGCTTTATTTTAATCTTCAGCGGCTTATGGGTCTCCTGCGGTACGGAAAGAGAGAGTTGACAGTATAAAAGTCCTGACTGCACATCTATAAAACCGAACTGACCATAGCTTCTACTAAGTTTCTCTCTAAGAACTCAATTTTATTTTTTTTTTTTAGTATTAGAAGCGACTGCGTTCAGATTTTAATTAATGTGATTGATTGAATTTGGATAGACCGGTGACAGGTTCTTCCTGGAAACTACGATGAGCAGCGGTATCGTTCTTTTGCAAGTCATTATCAAACATAAGTGGCTACTATCGATATGTTTTTTTATCGCTGTCTCACTTTTCTCCGTTTTATAGCACTTGTTCAAAAGTGCAAGTACTTACAGAGTTGACAATTACAAAATTAAATTAGCTCCACTTTATGAAAAACTTCAATTATTATAGACAAATAAGTTAATCGCTTGTTTATTAAGAGATGTGCTTACCTTTTTTTTCACTTTGTTTAATTATCGTGATTTTTGAAAATATCAGAGTCCTTTAGGTTTTTGGTGAGCTGCTTGCCAAAAACTTGAATGATTAACGAGTGACATTTTTGTCATTCCTAACATGATTTCACCAGAGAAATTAAATAATCCATAATCGGATGAGTGTGCTGAAATCAAAAGGTAATTACTATATGAATTGTTATTTAATTAGAATTAATTAGAATTGTTATTTAGGAAAAGTATAAGTTTTTGTAATTTATAGAAGTCTGCCAAATTTTGTGACTTTAGTTCTAAAATCGCCTCAAAGAACTATCTGATATATGTGTTATATATTTATTTTATTTTATTCAAATTTCAAGCCTCTAAAAAACATTGCGTTCATACGGACAGACGGACGGACATTGCACAAACCCATTAAACTTTTTTCACCTCGTAAACGAGTATAAAAATGATTTTGCAAAGCAATAAACATATTTTATTTAGCATGGCCTGAATTTTGTGTAATTTTACACAGCTAAGGAGATATCCAGCCGAGTTAATATGGCCAAGTCCGTCTGCGTCTGGGCCAATTAGTCCCTCAATTTTCAGGCTGGCATCATAAAGTTGTGGGTATTTATGTAAAGAATATTGGTTGAAAAAATATATTTTTTATATGTCCTTAATTGTAGCTTAAACAAACTCGTGGGATTTTATTTTTGCTCATAATATCTCAGCAACATACATAAGATAGATATATAAGATAAAGATTCTTTGCTTCGTAGATTTAACAGACCAAATGGGCTTAAGGTTTAATTAGAGCGCAATTAGTAAACTAAATCAGAACATTAAAATCGGGCAAACATTGGCTAATAACATAGTTTAGAGCTGCGCTAAGCATTGGCAAGAACATTTACAACAATTAAAGTGCCTGACTCTCGAGTTCGGGTTGTTGTGTTGCTGTGTAATTACATGACAGCAGCGATAGCAGAAACAACAACAGCAACAACGAGAGCAACAGCAACAACGAGAGCAACAACATTACGAATTACGATAATAATTTCCATTTCTAATTTCCTCGCCATGCCAAAGGACGTTGCTGTTGCCAGCTATTGGGAACTGCTGCCGCCTGCAACGCCTACTTTCCTATGCTTCCGGTAACAACAGCAACAAGCAATAAGCCCAACAACAGCAGCAACAACAGCAACAACACCAACAACAGCAACAGCCAAGAACGCGCCAGACGTTGGCATAATTCCAGAATTGCACAAATCTAACAAAATGCAAATGCAATCATTGATTTTTCAGCTTTTAAACGAAATATGAGTCGTGTGTGTTTGTTGTTGGAGGACACTGCCCCAATTGTCCCTTTCGTAGGAACTGCAACAGGACCTGCAAGAACTGTAAGCACGACTATTCAAGGACTTTTACTTTGGGCACTGCGAGCCTTGTAGAGTTATTTATGTGGCCAACTTAAAACGGGTTAACATTCTCATGAAATTATATTAATTATTGCTTTTCAAATAAAAATAGTTAAATATAATAGTAGAAGAAAACAAAAAAAAAAAATTGTAAATATAGTTGTGCATATTTAAAAGATTATCTAAATATAATATTAGAAAAAAATAAGAAGTATTCAAATATAGTTGTGCATATTTTTAAAGAATATATAGAATAGATAGATATATAGAAAAATCACTTAATAAGTTAATTTTGTGACCAATTTATTTTTGGAAATAAAAACCAAGATTTTTTTTAAGTTGCTTCAAATTTGGAAATTGTTTTGAGAGACTTAAACACTAATAGAAGAATAGTCCAGATAGAATATCCTAGATAGAATACTTGACAAGTTCCTCCATATAATAACAGTATAAACTTAGTTGCCGGACAGAGAAAGTTAATGTGCCTTTATGGCCGAAACTAACTAACTGCATCGACTTTCATTGGAAGCAGGGTATCTGATAGTTTGTACACAGTTTATTGCTTGTTAGTTTTGCTTGATCTCCACTTTCGCTTGACAATTTCAACTTGGATTTATGTGTTTTGGGAGCACTCGGCTAAGTTGGTGCACTCGGAATGAGGTGTGCGTTGGAATGCCCGTTGCCGGGTTTCAATTGAAGTTGGCTTGGCGAGATGAAGTTAACTGTGGGGCTGTCGTTGCCGAAGGGTAACAAAATTCTTTTTATGCTGCCTCTTGTGGCTGCACATCATTTCGGCACGCCCACACGCCCACATTGCTGCTGCTGCTGCTGCTGTTCGCTATTGTTGTTGTTGTTTTTGTAATTTGATAATGCATTTGATTAAGGAAATGAAATTTTTATTAAGGCTGTTTGCTTATTCGCTCGCTGGCAGCCCGCGTCGCTTTTATGTTTACCTTGCAAGGGTATGAGCGTGTATCGCGTGTGTGTGTGTGTGTGTGTGTGTGTGTGGGTGGGTGCGTGTGTGTGTGTCGGTGTGTGTATTGCCATTTTGTTGCCTGTTCCGTTTTGTTTGCCATATTCCACACTTTTCTCTCGCTCGATGCCAGCTTCCCCCAAGCTCTGCATTTTTGTTTTCGCATAATTTCTTTGAGTGCGGTTGGATCTCTGCGATTTTACGATGCGACCGCCCCCCGCCCCAACCTCCTACCCCCAAGCCCCACCGCTAAAGGTAAACCTGAATTCCCTCGGTATGGGCTTTGGTTAGCGGGCAACTGTTAGAGCAGCCTGATATTGTGTGTACGTAACCGTTACTTGATTTTGCCCCGTTTTACTATTGTGTTCTTTTTACTACACGCTGCTAGCGCTCCTCGCAAACAACTGCTGTTTTCACAAGCGCAGTGGCTTTTTTGTTTATTTTCTTCTGATAAAATTTGCATTTGCAATAAGTAAATAAATAATTTCATTTTTCCCACAGTGCCCAAAATGCAAGCTGAGCTTTAACATTGCCCCCCCCCCCCAAAAAAAAAAAAAAAAAAAAATTACAATAACCTTGGCTGCATATTTAATATTGATAATAATAATATTGATTGCTAATTGAAAATGTACAAAAATACAAAAATACATTTTTGCCATCTTATATGGCTACTTACGCGATTAACTTGAGTCACATTTCAAACATTTAATTTGCATCCGTAATTTGAGCATGGCTTATTTTCCCCTCGTCGGAACTCATCTCATTTCCCATTGTTTGGCGGCTTGTCAACGCGCCTACGGCATATAACGGAGTTTATTGCCGACACCATGCGAAAGCCAGAGCACAACAACTGTAAACCCTAACCCTTCGTGCACTAACTAAGTGCGCTCCTCGCTCAACTCCAAAACAAACTTTTGCTATTGTTATTACATTTTTTTTTGTTGTTTTCTTTTTTTTTTTTTTTTTGAAGGGTTGTCGGTCATTGACTTTCTCTCAACTTTCCGCTTGACATCTAACGAGCAAAACAAGCAACAAAAAAGAGGAGGAAAACAAAACAAAACAAAACAAAAAAAACTGTAATAACAGCGGCGAACGTAATTTTAACATGTTAAGTGTTAGAATGAAGCCTACTTTGAGCACTCGAACCGCCCGCGCAGCTCATACAAGCTCTGCCTCAGTCCGGGCTCTGGCGGCGCTTTCGCTGCTATTTTTGTTGTTGTTGCGGCCGTTGTTGTTGCTAGTGTTCTTAGTGCCTGCATTGTTTTTGTTGCGTTGGCGTTGCTGTTGTGCCAGCCTCAGACATTGTCCCCGGACAACAAAAGCCGTGTTGATGTTGTGCCTGCCAAGACCCAGACCCAGAGCCCACAGCCCACAACACCGCCCCCCCCCCCCCCGCGGTTGCAGCCCTTTAAGCATCGAGGCATCTTCGCACCTCAACAGCAGTCTGTTAAAGCAACTGTTGTGCCAAGGCGGCCAATTGAATCAATAGCCTCGTCTGCAGCTAATGCGCTGGCATCTGCTCGTCTAGCTAAAATCAAGTGCTGTAATCGAAGAAAACGCTTTTCCTAATAGCAAACAGACCTGTTACGCTTTTTTCCAAATTCCTCACAGAATCTAGCCTGTTCCTTGTAATTCCGTTACTCATGGGCATGTTGGCGCTTCGAACTTGTTGCATCACAGCTGAAGCACGTGCGCGTTTCGTAGCTGAAACAACGACGAAAACAAACCATGTAGGAATGCTCTACTCCATACTCGGAGATACCCTGCACTCTTTTGCAGTGTGTGTGCCAAGTCTGTCACGTTCTCTTTCTTAACTTCTTTGTTGCTGAACCGAACTTGAACCGTTTGCAATAGATTATTTAAGTGCTGTTTTATACTATGATAGCTTTCATAATCTTCGAAATAAGCATGGGTTATCGATCATTTGAAATAGCGCTACAAGCCCAAAAATAAAATGTCGTTGGTTCGGTTCACGGTTCGAACCCATCTGTCAAGTCTGGGCTCGGTTTATGAACTTGGCTCTTCATGAACCCATGTGTTGGTTCAAACCTGAGTTCGGCGCCTTTACTTTATCTTTTATAATTTGTTCACAAACAAAACTCGAATTAGAGTTTTTTTTAAGCGCAAAATTCTAAGAGACGAGACTAGCATTGCAAATATGTATAAATAAACAAAAAATGTATGAACTAAAACATTTTTAATTGGTATGCTTTGGTTCGGGTTCAGGTTCAGGTTCGGCTGTCTTTTTTCAAATTGGTTCGGTTCAAAATTTAAAAATAGTGGATGTTTCGTTTTCGAACAGGTTCGGTTCAAACCCGGTTTGCAGCCTTGATATTTCAAAACTTGTTCTGCTATTCGAAATGTCAAAGTGTGAAGGACATGCCTAGGCTATGGATGCAGACCAAGAATGTATTAACCGTTTAAATTTACCCAAAATCATTATACCCATTTTCAACGGGTTAAGGGTATAAAAAGTGGAAATGTTGCACTCGCATGCAGCCGACTGCGTAATACTCTGTAGACAGTATAATGCCAGCTTCAAACAGTTCAAATATGTTATTACGGTCAACTATATAACTAATTTTCGAAATTTTAATTATATGAAGTTAATCAATTATCAGTTCAACTTCTCCGCAGTATTAATTGTATGTAATTTATATAAACAGTAAGTTCAAATAATTGCTCACATTTCTGTGTCACAGAATAATAAATTGAAATGTAAAATTGTCCTGCGAATACTGGGTAATATTGTCTTATACAGCGAACCGGTTTTGGTTTGTGTAACGGCTGTAAGGGTCCTGTTCGAGCCGTTTGCTCCTGCCCCTGCAACATGTGTTAACAGCGCACTGTTCTCTCCAACATGTTATCCACGCCCTCTCGAACCAGTTGTCCCGAACTCTCTCAAACATGTGTTATCCGCGCTCTCTCAAACACAATGTTTGTATGTCAAATGCCAAGTTGGAATCCTTGAATTTGTCGGCATTCCAAGCGTCACCAAAAATTTGCCGACGGTAAAACGTGAAAAATTGGTAAACATCTAAAAGCAAGGAGCTAAGAGACGCCCCATAAGTTCCGTCGACAGACCTACCGCAAATTCATTCATTTGGAGTAGACAATAGGCCGCAATTATAAACGCGCGCCCAGTCCGCTGTAAAGTGTGTGTGAGTGTGTGTGTGTGTGTTTGTGTGTGTGTGTGTTGTACCCTGCAATCAGAGCCGGATTAAAATTGTCTGATTTTATTTGCGGGCGTGGTGACGAGGGGGGAGGGCGGAGGGGGGGCGTGTGCGACTTTAGGATTATTGTTGTGTGGTTGGCACTAGCCTGGACAACGGAAACCGGAAGTGGCGCTGCATGCAGCGGATATTGCAAATTATTAACCCTTTGCCACAATTTCGTTAGCAATGGCAGGGGCAAATATTGCTGCAGCCCTGGCCGCACCGGATGTCTATGGCGCAGCCCTCGTCAAGTCCTTTGTGGTCGCCACCTGGCCAACCAATCTCAATGCGAATGTGAATGTGAATATGCTGCGAGCACTAAAACGATTTATAAACGATTCGCTGAAACTTCACTGTAGTCCGACCTTTGGGCTTTGCGGCTATCCCCAGCTCCCAGTTCCCAGCTCCCAGCTCCCAGCTCCCAGTGCCCATCACCAGTCCGCAAAACTTTTGTGGCCGAGTGTTAAGTGAATTTTTTGTTGCTGTTGCTGTTGCTGTTGTTGTTGTTGTCAGCATTTTAAGGTCAAATATTTGCTAATGAGTTTTGTTCGCCATTTCCATTCGACAGCGTCAAAATTTGTGGCCCTTTTCAGAAGTGAAAAATATCAACGTGTATGCAAATATTTATACATTTGTATACTATGTCCCCATTAGGGCATTTTGAAACGTTTCTATTGGCTATAATGTAAATTTGATGGCTTTTTTTTTGCTGATTGTTTGCGTGGGAACACAATAGAAACACGATAAGATGGGCACCACTTTAAAAAGGCACGCAGAAAAGGATAGATCGTGTATTTATAAAGGATTACATATAGCACTTAGCAATTAAAAGTTGAAATGAAATATGCGCTGTGAAAGCTTTTTTATAGTTTTTAATGAAAAGATATGGTTTGTTTGGCTTAAAAGTTGCTGACCATAGAAGAGTAAATCTGCTGTTTATATTAAGAAATATTAAGTAAGAGAAAACTATTTACACTAAATGGTTATTAGTTGTTTTGGAGAATATTTTCATGGGCCAATGTTGAATGGTTTTATGTATCTGATATATCAGTGCTTTATTTAAATTACCTTTTTTTTTTCATGGTTTTTATAGCTCATAAATTATATAGTTACAATATTCAGTGCATTTATAATTTAATAAAACCACATGTGCAAAAATCAAATGCACGGCGCTAATTATTTTGTGATTAAAAAGTATTATTTTTATTTTACTTTTATTGGAAATGTGCAAATTGGTTACATGAGCCGTCAAAACAAGAAAACCTAATTAGCCACCCGTACAAGCCATAAAAACTGGCCGAACGAGTAGTAATAATAAAAAATTAAATCGAAATAATTATATAATGATAATCAGGCGTGCAACAGTGAAATGCAAAGTGATTTAAATTAATTACGCAGCATACTATTAAATGTGTATAAATGAAATCAGTGGTGTCCATATACAGATATATGTATGCGTGTATGTACAAATAAAATGCGTATATATATATAGATATAATCTCTGTGCACCGTTGACGGCAATTGATAGCCACAAGCCGCGGGTCAAGCCACTAGCAGAGCCACAAACAGACCAGAAGACGAAAGCTAAATGGTCGCCCCAACACGCGGCTCCCACGCCCCCAATCGTAAACTGTAGAATGCGAGCTTGTGGCAACGTGGCGGACCCCGTGGCGTATGGACAATGCAAATTGAATTCCAATGACGAGATATCATTGATGCGTGGCTGAAATTTGCAATTCGTGTTTTGTCGCTCAAGCGGAAACAATCACAAAGCACAAAAAAAAGAGAAGAGAATTGCGTTGGCAGCCAGTCGGACAGACGGACGGACGGACGGACGGACGGACCCGACGGACGGCAACAATTACAATGGCAATTTGAGAGCATGTTTGTGCCCCAAAGCGACGCACTTGCAACACCCTCGCCCTCGCCCACGTACTCGTAGTTGCCCCCAGCCTGACCCTCGCTGCCACGATGATTTTGAACAAGCCACAGTTGCAATAAAATAACCATCATCAGCACACTTTAATGCTGGGGTAAGTGATGCTGTGGCTATTAAATGGACACCTCTGCATGTTATACCTAGGGGAAATACCAACAATCAGCTTTTATTTATTGAATATTTGATTTCTTTTTTTGCAGCATGTTATTAAGTTATTACTATGTTAACAACTTAATTGATGTATACAATCTATATGCTTCCTATACGTACATCTTTGCTAAGCGGCCTTCGCTAAATTTATACCTAGGTATCCGAAGTATTTTTAATTAATGGCAAACATTTTTGTAATATAATAAATTTTATGTTTTGAATGAGTTTTGAAAGGAATACGTAAAAAAAAAGAATGTTAGTTATATATATTTTTGAATGTAATTCGTTTTGCGGCCAACATTTTTGGAGTATTACCTGAGACCTTCCCAAAATTCGCCTATTCTAAAATGTCAAATTCCCAGAATTAATTATGGAAAATTCCGATGTATTCGAAATGAGAGGCATCAACTTGAATCGGCCAGCGAAATTTGGCCGGCTCTTCAATTTTCGCATTCAACTTGAAACAATGGAATGTTATTTCTCATGCCAAATGATTGCATACTTTAAGGCTGATTGCGGCTTGTTACTCGATTTGGCAAAGGCTTTTGATGTCCAGTGGGGCAAAGAATTTTGTGCTTTTCTCGGCAATCGTGCTTCTTGTTCAGTGGAAAATAAATGTCTAATATAACATATAATAAAAATATAATAATAATAATAATACAATACATTTGGATACATTGTGTGTTTACGTATGTAAACGCTTGCCCCTTTTTGTGTGTGTGTGTGTGTGTATGTGTGTGGCTTACACACACTTATTGCCCTGGCTTTTGTTTTTATTGTTTTTATTCCTTTCGTATTTGTGTTGTGTTTCAGCAGGATTTATCGCACTTGGACTGCGGGCGCTTTGTTTGCGGCATTGCCTCGGACTGACATGAAAATCCAAGCGACGCCAACGTCTAAAAATTGCAGTCACATCCGTCGGCCACAGCTGGAGGGAGCTGCAGGGCGCTGTTGAGGGCCGTAGGAGGGTGAGCAATGGGTAGGGGTTTACTGCTGATAGCTGAAAACTCTGGTATTGCGGTTCCTAATGCTGGCGAACACAGCTTTGTGACCGTCTGCAAATGTTTGGCGCCAGCTTGTAAGTCCTTTTAAATGCGCCATTCTTTTTGGCCATGGGGCTGCGTCCCTTTTTAGAACCCTTCGAGCGTAGATTGCGGCACTCCAACTCCCAGCCGGAGGTGTTCGTTTTAATTGCATTTTTGTTGTGTCGGAAAATTGCATGTCATTTGTCACGAGGCGTCGCAACGCCCATTTGCATTTGCCTAAGCCATATTAATGAGTGGGTGCCCGGCGCTGAGTGGTGGGTGCTGGGCGGTGGGCGGTGGGTGGTGCCTCAGAGGCCGCTTCACACGGCCATTGTGTGGATCACTTTCGGCGCCAACTGAGCAGCATGTGGCAGAATGCGCACCGATTAGTTCCTCTATATACCAATCACAAGTTATTAATACGTTTAGTTTTTTAACTGCTTTGGAAAAGGAATAAGTTTTCGATGGTGCGGCTCTCGGTTCGAACCACTTTGCGTTCGTTTCGTAAACCTGGTTTGGCACTATTAAAAACCCAGCCTGTGTTTCGAACCTTAGTTCGGTACATTGTTTTAAATTTAAAAGAAAAAGATAATTTTTTGGGAAATTATTTCGTGTCTTATTTTGTTTGGTTTTTTTTATTTTCACTTCAAAGTTCGGTTCGGTTTAAATTTGATTTGGCTGAAATCCCAGTTGAAATACAATTAAATATTCTGTACTGAAATAATCTGAACTGAATTCCGAGCTGACCTAAGATACATTCGCACTGAAAAACTTATGTATTATGTTGGAGTGTTATGCAACTTTTAGGCTGCTTAAGTGAGTGCATACTAAAGTAAGATAGTATCTATTACAATGTATCTTTATTTTGGGAAGAGCGGCTGAGGGTATCTATGTAAGAAATGTGAATGGAAAACTGAGGAATGGGAAACTTACATAAAAACTTAAAGGCCCGGTTGAGAATATACATATTTTAGCGCTTTTTTCTGCCTGTTACACACACATTTGCTCAACTACAGGGTATAAGCACAAACACGATAATAATAATTTAATGATCTAGTACTGTATTTAATACTTCTCTTTTAAATAAAATGCGGACCCTTACTTTATGGGTTTTAGTTCAGTTTCTTCATATCTTGTGTTTTAGCACAGGAATAAAACTATTTGTCCGTTTGTACACCCTTATCAGGCATATGCCAGATATTTGTTTTTGTGATCACAGGCATTAGGTTTCATTGTGCCCATTTCAAATGGCTTGAAATTGTTGCTGCTTGTTGGGAATACGGGAGTTTTAAGGCAACCGCATTGTGGGCGCTTTTAAGTTTCGCTTTACTTTTAGCCATTCATCAGGCGCAACGGGCGCGACGACAGTCGCAGGACAACATTTTAATTTGCTATGCTAAGCGGCATTGCAAGGACATTGTTGGCTTGCCTTGTTCGGGTCGGGTTGGGGGTGAAAGCAACAATCAATGACAGGGCTCCACGACGAGGACCGGGACCGGGACCGGGACCGGGAGCACCAGCAGGAGCACAGTCAACTCAGGCCTGAGTGGCAGCTCTTTGGTCTTTAGTCTTGTGCCGCAAATAGCACACAATGCGTTGGGCCACAAAAGGCTTGCCGGGGGGACGGGGACGGGAAAGGGGAAAGGGAAGCCGCTCTTCAAGGGCCAATTAATCAGTTTGTGCAAGTGGTTGGCACTACAAAGCGTAACCAGCAAAAAAAATCTAACTTGTATTGCTAGAAATTTGCTTTTTTTCTTCTCTTGTTAGCTTATTTTTTATTTTATTTTTGCACTTTTTTTCTCCCAATGCGGGCCCATTTATAAAGCTTCGATTTTTATGGCGCGTCCGTTGCTTAAGTTCACATAGTTTATTGCGGTCATTTTTTTTTTTTTGGCAACATAGTTTTATGCTACCAGTAAAATTTATAAACTTATTTGTGGCTATAAATATGGCCACGAGATTGGCCTAATTGGGTGCAATACATGTTCCGCCCGAAAGAATTCCAAATGGGATATGCTTGCTTGTGATTCTCATATCGTGTTCCTGAGCAATGCTGGACGATTTGTAAAAGCCATAAAATGTCTTGTGCTGCAATTTGTATATTTTTTATATTCCGGCATTTGCAATAATATTTCGATAAGCTCAACTAAGTATAGGGAGAAGTAACGTGCCCGAGGGGTTCGACTAAATTTATATTACGAACTCAACTCAAATACCGATCAGACTTAATTGAATCTGTTCTGGCCTGTGTACGGCAATTAGATAGTAAATTGAGGGAATTCATTGGCATAACTAGAGAATGTTGAGATAGTGAATAAATTCGGTAAACCAAAATTGAGACTGCAAAGGCTTTGGGCCAAGCCCGCTTTATACCAGAATTCCAATTTTGTATTTACTACAAAAAAAGCCTAATTGAAATCGCCAATCTCATATAAATGTTGCTAGTCGTATACAAAAATCCTCAAAAATTGTTAAGTGTTTTCAAATACAATCCGATAAAACACAATTCTCGCAAAGCATTAAGATACCTATTCGACAGGCCATCGGTTGGCTTATGGGATTGGCGTATCGGCTAACCGCATATCGATGAACTCGTGGCGCTGTGTGAGCTATCGAGGGCAACGAAGTTAGCAAAGTTTTAGGCCAGCAATGACAACTAATAAATGAATATTGACAGGCGGGCAGGGCCAGCGCGGAGGGTCAGGTTGGCCGCCAGCCTATCGACATCAGAGCTTGGCTAATCGCACAGTTATCGACTTAATGGTTTTTCTTTTCAAAAACAGAAAGAAGAGAACAGTAAGAACTTTTATATTGAAAGGCACTTTGACATGCACGATATACGCACTCAAATATACGGTATACACACACACACACACACACACACACACGCCACTTGACAGGCCAAGGCAACCACTTTGCCGCTGTTGCTGACCTCCAATGGGCCAGGATCAGGCCCAGTCCAGTTTGGCTCCGTCGACGTCTCAGTCTCAATCGCAACGAGACTCAAACATTGTGCCTTTGAACTGCAAGTCAAGTCAAATGAAAAGCGCACCAATCGAAACTCAAACAAAAATGGCGAATGGTTCTGGGTATTTTTGTTTTTTTTTTTTCTTTTTTTGGGGGGGGCGGGGGGCCAAAACGTGGCCGCTTGTCGCTTTAGGGGCGTGGACGGACTATAAATAAAAGGTTGCCCTCTATTGATTTTATGGCATGCAACAGCAGGAAAAGGGAAACTCATGAGTGTTTATCATCAGTTTGTTTGCCTTTTACCCTCATTTCTCACTATTTTCCATTGCCTTTGTTGCCTTTGTGCTTGTCCTTGTCTCGCTGCGCCTACAAATCTCGCAGAGCGTTGCCTTTGACCTCCGGCTAATGGAGAGAAATTGCGTTTTAATGAGTCGACAGCTTTATCATAATGGCGTATTTTAGATTTATGTTTTTTTTTTTTTTTTTTTTTTATGTACTCAGCCATCTTTAAGTATATAGGCAATTATTTGCTGTGATTTTTTTCGATTATTGTCAATTATGCACAATTATTTTGAATGCACGAGTTGGCGAATTTCGCCTTTTGAGCGGCTTTAACTTGATTTATTTGAAAATAATTGCGGCAATCAAGTGGGTAAATTGTCAAATTGTCAACTTGATAAACTGACAGACTGACAGGCAGAACAAAATACGATAGGAAATTGCACGCACAGCTGACAAGACCTAAATTATGACCTATTCACGAGTATTCAATGCATAGCATTATAATTTTCAAGCAATTTTCTAAATTAATTCAAAAAGCAAAAAAAAAAAAAAAGAAGGAGAATAATGCTGTATTCATACGCAAATCCCTATAAAGCTTTGATGAATGAAGGGCCGAGGCATCTAAGAACGCTCTTCAATTTGCTCAATGTTTTGAACGTGGGCAGATTGAACGTGGGGAACCTGGAATTTTCATATGCCCCAGCCATCACCTCGATATCTGCTGCATTCTTGGGTGCGCCTCGTAACTAGAAAAGCCATATTTGCCAGCTCGGTTCGCTCTGCAAATTCTTGACTAGGTTTGCCTGCTGGGCGCGCATTTCGCATCATACTCGTAAATATGCGTGCATATGCATGCCGAATACCAAAGAGGCAAAAAGAGCGCAACAACGAAAGCAACAACAACAACAACAACAGGAACAATGCTGCAACGTCCCTGGATACGGACGAGTTCGGCCTACAGTCCGTTTGCTTTACGACTCCATTTGCGCGCCTAGCATTTCCATTTTGGCCTTTTTTCCCAGCTAGCCTCTGCCGACAACTGCAGCATTTTTGCTTCCTGTTGTGCCGCACTTCAATTTGTTTTACTTTCCTTGCCACTTTTGAGCGATTTATGGAGGCAGCTGGCACAAAAAATGTCTATCAATTGATAAAACAGTGTCCTGTGCCTGTCCCTACAAATTGATTTTGTTTACCATTTTTTTTTCTCTTTTTTTTTTGTACTATACAGCGTTTTATTGAGTTCGTTTTTGGAGAATTTCCAAGGTCAATATTTGTTTTATTTAGGTTTTCAATTGGCTACCAATTTGGGGACTAGCCTAATGTGCTGTTGCCTCCAACTGGGCTGAAAGCGATTTTTAAATTATATTGAATATTTCAGGTATTCAAATATATTGGCTGCTGTTCTTGTTGTTGCCACAGCCTTTGCCATCATCAGCAGACTTTGCCATCGATTTGGTGCGCACAAACACCTTGCCAACCTTGTTGTTGGGAATTCTAATGAGTGTTAATCGTTCGGAGCTTGAACTTGTTGAGAATTCTAATGACTCGCACTCAAAACCAAATAAACAAAAACAGTGTTCGGGCTCGCACTTCGAATCGCAGGACAGGCTCATTTTTCGCTATAGTTTTCTCACTTTGAACATGAATTTGAGCGAATATTGAAAATAGGATTTTCCAAAAAAGTGAATACTTTTCTTATGGAATTTCCAAAAAGATTTTTGAAAATGATTTGAAGCTATTCCACGAAAATACAACCATGACCACTAAATATTCATAAAAATATATATAACATATATAACATAGATCTTTGAAATTGAATTTGAAGCTGATCGAATGAAAAGCAAACAAGTTTCATACAACGGGTTTTCACTATTTTGCACGCTTGTGAAGATTTCAGTTTTCTAGCTCTTCTGGTTTGGGCACTGCGTTGATTGCCAATCACCAACCATTTATATATAGATTAGATATTATTTTGCTTTTCCCTTTAAGAACGTGTAGTAAAATAATTTTAATAAATGAACCATATAGCGGCGCTTGTCCTGCAATCGATCAGAGCCAAGCACTCGTGATGCTAAGCCCCAGCGTCTTAGCACAGATACCGCCATACAAATGGTTGGATCAAGGCGTTTTAGTGCTCAGGCAAAGTTGAAAGTTCATTAGTAAGCCATAAAGTAGACTATAAATTCATGCATGTAGAGCATATGTGCACCATACACACGCACGCTGAATGGCTCATTATCAACACCCACGCAGCTGGCAGCGAACCTGGTCGGCAGCAGCAGCAGCAACAACAACAACAAGAAGAATAGCAACAACAGCTGCTGAGGATGTGGCCACATGGGCGTTCGCAGCCGCCAGTTCAAGTGGTTTTTCCTTTGGGCCCGCTAAGAGACGTTTGTGAGTGTGTGTGTGTGTGTGTGCGTGTGTGCGCGCTTGTGAGTGTGTGGGAGTGTAGCATATCTTTAGGCGCCATCCAACCGCATATCTACATTTAAATTATGCAAGTTGTTGTCTAGGCCCCGCCGTCTATTTCTCTAGCCTGTTTGGTCGACTGTCTGTTTGTCTGTCTGTCTGTCTGTTTGTTTGCCCTGCCGCCCATGTCTTTGACCCAGAAGCACACATTTCGGCGCTTTTATCCTCTGCTTTACATATACAGAGACATCTGTGTGTGTGTGCGTATAACTGTGTTTAGTGCATGGTAAACTTTTTGGGCCAGGTCTCATGGCTTGTGTATTTGCACACGTTTTTCAGCCTGCAGCAATTTGGATATATGTACGTACCTACATACACACACACTCGCATACCTATTCTACGCTTTTTTATTTGTGCCTGCTGCTGTTTATTTGTTTAAATTTAACGCATCCCTGCCCCGCCCCCGCATCGCATGTTTGTTATTCTGTTGTTTTTTTTTTGTTTTTTTTTTTTTGTTTTGTTGCTTTGCTTTGCTTCTATTTCTATTTCTAATTCCATCTATTTCTTTTTTGGCCCAGCACAAAGTCAGCTTCATTTTGTGGGCGGCCTTCCAAATTATGCTAACAAATTTTTACAATCATTTCGCTTGCGCTACAAAATCTGGTCGTTTAGGGTTTGTGTATCAATTTTCTCCGGTTGTTGCCCCTCTTTCTGGTATTAATAGATTTAATGAGCATTACCTTTAGGGCAAAGAAGTGAATGAAATTGCTCAGCTTACATAAATGCATTTTAATATTCATCCATCTTTATTTAAATAATTTAATATTTTCTTTATTGAATTCAGTATTGATCATTTCGTATTTATCTTGCTCCGGTTTTAATGATTGTTTTAAGGGCGCAATCAGCATAACTCCAGCTATGATTTTGTGTCAATTTTTCTCCAATTTGCAATTATAGGTCAACAAGCAAATTAATAGATATTCCTGATTTCTTTTAGTATTTTTTTTTCCTTACATTTTTTTACCTTGAGTTTGCTTTTATTTTCGGTTCATTTGTTTTCATCATCCACGAAATCATTTAGAACGGCCATCGTTTCGTTTTCACGTTGATAAAATTTTCTTTTATTTATATTTCGTTTATTGCGCGCTACGTTTTCAATTTTCATTCCATGTTTTTTTTTTTTTTTTTTTTGCCCGCCTAGCTCGAAATTCGCTGGCCAAGTTATTTCCTTTTTTCCTTTTATTTATTTATTTTATTTTTTTAATTTTTTTTTTTCATCTTCGGGACGGACGTTGTCTAACCGGTGGGCTGCGTTCCGTGAAATCGCATCAGTTGTACAAACTTTAGGCGCGTTATTTAATTTGCCATTGAGGCTGTACGCTCCATTTATTCAGTCCACGTTCACGTTGCGGTCCTTGTCCGCGTCCAGTTGGCCAGAGCAATGAAAAGGTCCGTTCAACATTTGGCTATTGTCAGTAGCAAAACTTTTTGCATGCCAAACAATTCAGCAGCTTATATTTAGGCTTGATCAAATTTAATTACAGCTGCGCAGCGCTCAAAGAAAAATTACTTCGAAAATTAGCAGTGTGGCGTCGCGCGGCCTACGAAAATCAATGTGACCTTGGCGAACTTAAGTCAATCAGTGTGCTGTGCTCTGTGCGCCGCTCTGAAGCAGTTCGAGTCATTGAACATGACCCAGTTCGATACTTTCTAAATAATTGATCAGTTGCTTTGGTTATTCGTGTGGGAAGGCAGGCAATTCAGACCTGAGTAATTGAGACCACCGCTCACGTCCTCGCTCCTCACCCGCCATTTGTTAATAGTCTTTGTTACACGAGCGGCGGCCGCTTAAGTTCCTTAAAGTATTCGTATCCGTATCTAATTGCCTGACTTTTGCCAGCTAATATTGTAATTCGACGCTGTTGCGAATTTGCGTAAGAACATTTCGGTGGATTACATTTTGCCTCTGGCGTGCCAAGAAATTGCTGCTGCAATATGAGGTGAATTAAATATATACCAGCCAGAAGCCATAGGGAAAGCCTTGAAAGTGTTTTGAGTTCTAATTTGAAATTTGGTGGTGACCTTCGTTGGATGTACAAAACTTTTCGAGTGCTGTGCGGCACAACTTCAATATTTAGAGCGTGTAGCTTGAACATTTATTAGCTTAATTAATAAGTTGAATTATGTGGCTAAACTACAAGCAACTTTTCTTCTTTTTTTTTTTTTTTTGCCAAGTGCGCACTTGGGCAATACTCACATAATTTTGTTAAATAATTTGACTTTATATAGTTCGTATGAGTTTATTAAAGTTGTTTGTACAAACAAACAACCCACAGCAGCTTCCAGTTTAATGATATTTAAATTTTGCTTGCCAAAAAACTTTTCACATTTGGCGAGCGAAAATTGTGCGCCAAGTAAATTTGCTTGTTTAGTTATTTAGTTGCCAGTATACACACACACACATTTAAACACTTGTTTAAGGTCAGACTACGCTGAACTTAAAGCGGATCATAAGTGTCGTAAATGTGGCACAAATATTTAACGAGCGTTTGCTGCCGCCTTATTAGGGCAATTCTTACACTTTTGCCTCGTATATTGCTCATACGCCGTGTTGCGCATGAAACTTGGCCCTTCAATAAGGGGCACACACACACAGCTGCCTGATGGGCACTCATCTTTCAGTCTGATTCATAATTGCATACTTATTTCCATTTAATGGATACATCACAGTTAATGCTTTTGCGGTGCCTTTGGCCTTTGCACGTTTGCCTTATTTAGCCATGCACTTTGTTGTAAGCTTTATTCATCTCTTGCTTTTGGTCCGTCCGTTTGCAGCTCTACAGAGCTCTATTTAATACACGAGACCGTAATGAGCTTATAATAGTTGATTGATTAAGTTTTGTTACATGACAGTGATAACAAATAAGAGAAAGTCATAATTATAATTACTATTATAATTTATATATTATCCATTTGAATGGCAGCATTTCAAATTTCCTTTTCACATGGCAAATTTAGAATAAAAGAGGCTTTGCTTCCTTTTTAATTGTAACATAATTATATTTAAAATATGTTCCTTGTTCTTAAAAATATATATGGTAGTATTAGTTATTATTCAAATGGCGCCACTTTGATTTAAGTTAAGTTAAGTTTTGTCTATTTGTACAAAGATATTCCAGTTTAAACGGCCATGCGAAGGCTTATATTTGATAAAGTTTTAAAATAAATAAAGATTTCTTTGACCAAGACTATACTACTTCCTACTTGAACTTTGAACTTAGTTTTATAATTATTAAGTAATATTGAGCTATTGATCAACAGGATGCGGGCAGCTTTTAACCCCAATCAAATTTGGGGGGTGGGCTAAAAACTTATTTCGATATACATGAATTACTTATGCCGTAACATGTTTAGCTAAAAGTTTTGCGTTCCTATGAAGTGGTCGGAATTGGCCGTAGTTGGGCCATAAATTATGTCAATGCTGCCAAATTGCTATCGCCGCATTTGACACATGTGAAACTAACCGAACCTTGTACATAATTAATGCCTAAGCCGAGAAATAGGCAAAGTTCAAGGTTGCCTGATATGCGAATAACAGCCGGCAATAAACTGAATTTAGATGGCCCAAACGTGCGCTGAGCAGACTGTGAAGGATGCGAGTTTTCTGCATAGGCCAAAATGAGTTGTAGACGAGTTTTGCATATGTTGATTCAAACTCAAAAGCGTGCGCAATTTTGGTGTGCCAGAAAAATATGATGAGCGAAAAAGAAAGCCTTTTATTCACACACGTACACACACTCTCGCACTCTCACACACTCACACACACTCGCACACTCACACACTCACACACTCACACACAATGACAATGGCAAACGAGAAGCAAGAAACAACTTTTGTATAGCACACTTTTTAGCGAAATTATTTACATACAAATGCTGATGATGTTGATGAAAGTGGAAAGACGACAACGACGACACAGGCAATACTAACTGGCAAGCAACGGAAAGGAAACTCAGGGACGAGCAGACAACCAGACGCGCCCTAACAAGGACGTCGTCACGCCGCGCCGCCGCCGGGCCTGCCAAGGATCCACACGCGGGCACTCGAAACTATTGCGAGGGCGGCTAAAATGCCTTCGCTGCCAGCTGCTTTGCTGCCTTGCTGCTAGTTTTGTGTTGCAAATACTTTTTCGGCATCATTCTGTTGCCGTAAAGAGCCAGCAGGGGCGTGGCACAACTTGAGCCCGTGCCTTTCTGTATGCGTGTCTGCCCGTCTGCCCGTCTGCCTGTCTCCCAACCTGCCCCCCCCCCCCCCTTCCCCACTGTGCCCCTCGCGTGTGTGTAATGAACAAATTTTTGAGCGCGCAAATTTTCACTTGTTACCATTTGATTAAGTGAAGTGCGTGTGCCTGGGCCCCAACCGAACATACTAGCGCTGAAAACTTTTTGCTCAAACAATTCGGATTAAATGACTAGCATTGAATTTCTCAATAGCGTCGTGTCGCCTTGGCTATATAATGAAACGGTAATTGCAGGGTCCTGGCTCGATCAGCCCGGAAACATTTTCATAAGCAAATCATTTTTTGTTGAAAATATTTATGTCGTAGTAGACTTTGCATAGCTCAAGTAGATATTCGGCTTTGGCTTCCAAATTGAAAACTGTAATTTTCGCATTTTTTTTTTTTGTTCTTTTGGTTTCTTTTCTTTTCAAACAGTTTCTAAATTGTGGAAAAATGTGCGCAATCTGCGGACTGGCAAGCTGCGTTCTGCAGCACGGGATTAACATGTTGCCCGCTCGCTGCAGCTCGTCATCAGTCAAGTTTTTGCCTTTCGCTCGGGTCGAGCGCCTTAAGCCAGCAGACGCTAACAATCTGGAGCTGGCCTTTCAGCTGGATACCAATCCACAGAAGATCAACCTGGCCGGCGAAGCCTTCCTCAACAATGAGGGCAAGCCGCACGTTTTTCAGGCCGTGCGCAAAGCCGAGATCGGCGTTGCCTGCGACGACAAATACGCCCACGAAACAAAGCCAATCCTGGGCAATCCTCTGTTCATACGAGCGGCCAACGAGCTCGTGTTGAACAAGGCGGCACCTGCCATATTGCAGAATCGTGTAAGTTATTCGCAGCTACCCCGAACACCCCGAAAGGAGTCTTCTGTGACCCCACAAAGTGTATGCAGACATAGTCTAAAGTAATTACACATCGAACTTTAGCAGCTTCTTGCAAGTAAGATGGGAAAAAATGGGTTGTTTAATTAACATAACTAATATTGACTAATACTACATTTGGAATGCATTTTTGCCTGCATCCTGCCTGCAATTTATTCAAAGTTATGGGCAAATAGAAGACTCAATTTGGACCAAATTTTCCATATTTTAATGATGGTATCGTGTCTTCGATTTTTATCGAAAGGTCAATGCTCTCGGCAGGTCAGCGCAGTAGAAAGTGGAGTAGAATATGTAAAAAAATGTTCGGTATATTGTCGGTCAGCATCACTAGCCGAGTCGTTTTGGCCTCGATATCGGCCAATATCGATGAAAATCGATTTTATGGCTTTCTTTTCTTAGCATATCTCGGAGACTATAAAAGCTAGAGCCACTAAATTTAGTTTATTAGCACCTCGTAAAGCAGACGCAGGTGCACTTTATCTCCCAGTCAGACCCTTCCGACTAGAGTACTCTACCTAGGAGAATTACCCACCTTGAATTGAATTGGCCTAGAACACATTCTCACTGATATGCACGCTCACATAGCCACTGTTAAGTCCCCTCATTATCTGCCTGTCTCAGGTCCTGGGGGTGCAGACGCGTTCCAGCCTGGACGCATTGTATCTCGCCGCCCAGTTTCTGCGGCAAAAGATGAAGTGCAACGTTTGCATGTTGGCCCATCCCAGGTGTGAGCTCTGCGAGCGCGTTTTCAAGTGTGCGGGCTTCACCTGTCACACCTATCAGTACTACAGCGAGGAGAAGGGCGAGCTGAATATCTATGGCCTGGTCGCTGATTTGATGACCGCACCGGAGGGCGCCGCTGTCCTGCTGGACGCCTGTGCGCATAATCCCACTGGCCTGGACCCCAGCATCGATGAGTGGAAGCTCATTGCACACATTATTAGGTGCAAGAAATTGGTGCCCATATTTCACATGGAGTCCCATGGACTCGCCACCGGCGACATGTCGCAGGATACTTGGGCGGTGCGTTACTTTGTCGACAGTGGATTTGATTTGTTCTGTGCCCAGTCCTTCGTCAAGAATTTCGGTCTCTTTAGTAAGCGAAAGGTGTTGCCAGCTCAGCTGCAAGCCACTAATGCACCTCGTTTCCCTGCAGATGAGACTGTGGGCCAGCTGATGGTCGTGACCAACAATTCCGTACAGCTGGAAGCGGTGCGGGATCAGTTTCAGGCCATGTTGCTTAGGAGCACCGAGAAGAGCTCCTCTGTGTTTGCCAGCCGTATTGTGGCCAAGATACTTACCAACGCAGCGCTGCGCAACGAGTGGTAAGCCAATCTATCGAAATCTCGCTGAGAATGTCCAACAACCCAAATCCATTTTGAACAGGTCTCAGTCGCTACAGGACATACACCAGCGTATGCAAAAAATGCGCGCGGATTTGGGCAACAAACTGGCTGTGCTGAAGACGCCTGGCAGTTGGGAGCACATTAAAGAACAGAATGGCTCGCATCTATTTACAAATCTAAGGGCCCAACAGATTAAAGAGCTGCGTGACAAACACGTCTATGTATCCAATTCCGGTCGCATCAATTTGGGCGCCTTGTGCGCCGCTAATGTGGATTTTGTGGCTGAGAGCATAAATACCGTAATGCTCGCGAAGAAAAGCGAGACGAATGCGAACGTTTACATATTGCCCGATCAGTTGGGGGCCTTGCAATGTTATGCAGCGCCCAAAAATGAGATTGCTAAGAATTGATTGTGGAATATAAAAAGCATTTATTATTACATTCCATTTCCCACGCCCACAAAATGATAGTTGGGCGCTCGAGCCGGCCAAAGACTGAAACAAGCAATAAAATGAACTTTTTTTCAAATTCAAGCGACAGTATCATACTCCTTGGCGCAGAATGATGAAAAATGCACTTTGTAATTCTCGTCATAGTCGCACATGTCGTCGCAGAGCACTTATAAGCGTCACATTAGAGTCAGTTGCAAGAGACATAATGCGCTGTTGGGCGGGCAAGGTGGGGCGTGGCGGGGGGCGGGGGGCGGGGTGTCATGGGGGGGTTTTGGTAACAGCTCGTTAAACTACAGTTTTAAGGTTCTGACGTTGAGTGTACTTGCATCCGTGTGCATGCGACACGCATTTGCTGTTCTCTGAACTTATATGAGGGTCATATATTTATGAAGTCACTACAGACATAAATAGATACTTAAGCACTAGCGTATACAAAGGCGTTTACTGTAAGACTCGAACATTTCCAAAAAAGATCAAAATTAAACATTACCTCGTAAAAGCAACCACAACAGCTTTAGCCACATGGTGAAAATTGTAAACTATGCTTTGTGCATGGCTTAGTTTCATATTAGTGTAATATGAAAATTATACATTTAATTACATTTCATTTTAAAAGTTGCAGTGTTGCAAAACTCAGAATAAATTTAAAACAAGTACATTTTTCGCTTTTTATCAGTAGATATTCGTATTAATTTAATATGAAAATTACAGATAATTCAGTTTAAAAGTTGCTTTTTGTCAATAGATATTCATATTAGTTTAATATGAATGTAACAAATTTAATCACAATCAGCAAACCAACATTAATTCAGTTTAAAAGTTGCAATATTTAAAATCAAAATTCAGAATGAATGTAAAACAAGTACATTTTTCGCTTTTTATCAGTAGATATTCATATTAATTTAATATAAAAATTACAAATAATTCATTTTAAAAGTTGCAATATTTAAAATCAAAATTCAGAATAAATATAAAAAGAAATGCATTTTTCGCTTTTTGTCAATAGATATTCATATTAGTTTAATATGAATGTAACAAATTTAATCACAATCAGCAAACCAACATTAATTCAGTTTAAAAGTTGCAATATTTAAAATCAAAATTCAGAATAAATTTAAAACAAGTACATTTTTCGCTTTTTATCAGTAGATATTCATATTAATTTAATATGAAAATTACAAATAATTCATTTTAAAAGTTGCAATATTTAAAATCAAAATTCAGAATAAATTTAAAACAAGTAAATTGTTCACTTTTTGTTAATAGATAATCATATTAGTTTAATGTGAAAATTACACATTTAATCACCATCACCAGCCCAGAAATAATGAGTTTTTAAAAGTTGCTATTTTTAAATGTAAAATTCAGAATAAATGTAAAAAAACCTTTTTTTTAGCCGATTAAGTTTTTTAGGTAAGCTCAGTGACGTGGGTGGCAAGGATGTCGACGTTGAAATGTTGCCCATATCATATGTGCATAAGTAGTTAAGGACTTGACACACAACTGTTGCGCCCCAAAATATATTTACCCAAAACGAACCCTTTTTATATGCCCGCATTGCTCGATAGCGTATTTAACCGCAAGGTCCATAAATCTCGCACTGAAGCAGTTACGCGCAGTGCAAAATAGAGTGAAATACATTTTTTATGCCAATTCGCGCATTTGCTATTACTTTTTTTTTTTGCTGCTTCCTTGGATTCTCCGGGGAATTCAGTGGGCCAAGAAGTCTTTGGTGGCATGCAATTTGTCAGCACTGCGAGCGCCAGTCATTGTCAGGGTTAACCCACTGGCTTAAAGTGTTCTAATGAACCCCATTGACGAACTCAACTGGCCTTCACAAATCCACAGCGATTGGCGCGAAAACATTTCCCCAATTTCATTTCAAAGCTTTTCAATTCAATTCAATCGCTTTGACGGTATCAAAAGCAATAAAAACAGTATGGGTCAATACTTGTACATAGTATATATATATATATGTACATGTTCAAGTTGTTGTATGTTTGACACAAACGTGTTTTTGGTTTTTTTTTTTTTATATTCAAGTATGCGTGTGGTTTTATCATTGATTGAACATGTTAAGACGCCTTGAAGACATCAAATTTACACTTGAAGTGTCTCGAGCGACAAGTGACCCAGTTCAGGACACAGAGCATGGGTGTCTCCTCCTTACTCACACTCTTAACTTTTGCGCTCAGTTCATGGAGTGTAAAATGAATTTAATTTGTGTGGTTTTACAAGAAAAATACTTGCCCCCAAAGTGCCTGGATTGAATGGAGTTTAATGAAAGCAAATGGCAAATAAGTTGATGCAGCAAACTTTATTTGATGTTAGGGCTTCTGTCGTTTCTGTTAAATGCTTTATTTAAATTTTCCGTATTTTAATTGCATGACAATTCATGTTTGTGGTACGCAATAAATAACTTCAAATATTGAAATAAAATTATTTAATTTGCCATCTGCCCTAAAAGGACAGCTGTAAAATTCTGTCAACGAATTTTTGTTCATGTTTTGATAAAATATACGAGACCAAATAAAATATTTGTCCAAAGCTGTTTCGGATTTTAGAAATATAATTTTATTTCTACTATATGGCCATAAAACTACATTTGTCTGTGCTATGCATAGATACATAGATACATAGATACATGGCCAGATAACAGAAAATACGCGTTATTTTTCTCCTTTTATAATCCTTGCAAATTTTATGCAGTTCCATTTACCTTTTGCACCACGCTCCGTGTGTGGTTCCTGGTGTCTTTTATAGTTCCGCACACAGTTTTGGTAATCGTTTTACCGCATTTTGGCGGTTTCATATGCATTTCTCAGCGCCCGCACCCCGTTAACCGCAGCGACATGCCAATTGTGGCAAGTGTTGTGGATTTGTGCAGCTGGCCGCGGCTCAAGAGGGGAGCGCGCATGAAAAGCGCTCAAAATCGCAGCACAGATTGCCTCGCATAGAAATTTAGCTACAAAATAAGGTGCACAAAATGAGCTGCACATTCGCAACTTAAGAGAAAAATTACTACATGAATACCTTTTCAGCAAGCGCGCGCGCTCAGAGGGCCTTCAAATGATGTTTACCCATTTAGAATATGTTGTTATTGTTCTGGGACATGGTTCATCCTTTGGCAGCGCAACACTTCGTTCAACTCTGGCTCGTCCTCATTGAGTTACTCTCGCACTTTATGATCCTTTTGACTTTTCACGCCTCGCTTGATTACCTGACATTTTTTATGCTGTCATTTTATTTGTGCGCTTTTATTTTCTATATATAAATTTACGTCTTATTTTCTATGGCACCTAATTTGTCATTTGGCGCTGCTTTTATTCGTGTAGTTACTGCATATTCAGCTCTAGTTTTAGTGCCAACTCAATTTCAACTGTCCACTGCAAGTTGTACTAAAAAAATATTTATTTTTTGATAGGCTCTATGAAATAGCAGTAAGTGCGCCTAATAACAACTCTAAAACGCTGCTTTCAGAACGAGGCAAAATTTTAGTTTTTATTGTTAGTGTCTCTTAAAATTGATGTTGCTATATCAAAATATAGAAATTGCTTCTTACTTTCGTTGCGTTTAAATAACCCAAAGAATAATAACAAAATGCAAATTTTATATATAAACACTTACGTGTATATCCATTGATCTGTTCTTGAGTATTTTGGCTTAACGACTATTTTTTTGTGAGAATTTAAAACAGGGCTCACTGCCTCGCTCTTTTCAGTTGTTTAAGCCAGAAGGGGCCTTAAAGTCGTTCCCTCCTGCACGGCTGCCCATTTTGAAGGGCACTTCACTTTACCTGGGTGTAATTTGAAACAGGAACAGGATGGGTGAATAAATTGGTTTCTGTCGCATAAAGCCATTACTTGGAAGCCAGCACAATGGGGCCCACTGTAGGTATGAATTTTAATATGTGTGAATATTTGTATATAAAATATTTCATGGCCTGTCTGAGAGATATGGCAACGACAACAACAGCAACGAAAATCACCTTATCAGGTCTGCCTGCTGCTGCTATTTCAGGTGCGATCAAAGGGTCTTTTTTTTTTCGGCTAAATATATATTTTCACTTGTGAATAGTGTTCTGAAAACATGCAGGGTATGTAGGCTCAGATTATATTTTCTGTTTGTATTCGAATGGCTCTCCACACTGTAAATAGGATAAAACTCAAAGTTCTGTTGAAGATTTTTATGTTTGATGATATTTTGGTCTTGTTTTAACCTCTAAAATATTTAAGAAGATATTAAAATTGTTGGAATAAAAATCATGTACTTTACTCATTTTGGCCAATTTTTTTTTTTTTTAATTTAGAATTAGAAATTTACATTTTTAATCGATTATGTTTGTAGAAAACAACATTAAAACAGATTTCCATATTTAAAACTTCCATAACTTTGTCAAATCTTGTTAATATTTGATGGCATTTTGGTCATGGTTTGACCAATAGATTTCTACATTGCATTATTCAAATGAAAATGTTTTATAGGTATATAAAATGAATAAAAGAAAATTACCATTTTAATACATTACATAATTATATTATACCATACAGTCACTGAACATTTGTTTATGCATATTCAAATAAAATAAGTTATTCCCAATGCGCAACAAAATTTATTATTTAAAAACTTAGACAAAAACTCTTTTGTGGCTACAGAAAGCTAACTGCTTGCTTCAGCCGCTAAGATATTAAGTGGCTTTTCCTATTTCGATAGTACACTCAAGGAAAAAAGACTGTTCAAGTGACACCCTCGGCTAATGTCAACAGTCCATGATGGTCGCATAACAAAGAACATTTTTGCAGCTTAGGTTGAAGCACACTTACTTGAAGTATTCTAATACTTAACCCTGGCAAGAAACATGAGCAGTCGTTAGTCCAATAACCAAACACCTATTCAGGTGATTGCGCACTTTGAGCTGTCTGACAGAGGCACAAGCCAAGCCAGTTGAGAGTTCAATTTCACAACGACCACGGGCTCATTAGCAACATTAGAAGTGCGTTTGGCCTGTAGCTGAAGGCAGCCGAGGCAAACGCGGCAAATTTTCCAGTTAGTTGGGAATGGCAGGCAGCCACAGCTAAATACTTGATCCAAGTTAAGAGGACTTTGTTGGCCATAAATTCGCTTTGCTAACAATAAGGATATTAGATGTCACTGCCGACATGTCTTGCTTGTACGCAGCTCGGATTCCACAGTTCAGCAATGCAATTTCCATTGCAATGCATTTGCCTTCTCGCTTCGCCCTGCAAACAAGTAAAATGAAACGCCAATTTCTTGGCCATTTTCATATTGCGTGTGTGTGTGTGTGCTTGTGTGTATGCATTCATTGTTCATTGTCTGCACGTACTTTATTCATCTTTTATCCCTCTTGTTATCTGTTATGTTCTACTTTTTCTACTGCAGCATTTCTTGGATTGAATTAAATTTAAGTTATGTGGAATTAACAAAACTGTTGTTAAGTGCAGCTGGGTTATTGGGCGTTGAGAGTTGGACTTGACATATCGATTTGAGCAGCGAATCGAGCTATGAATAAAAGGCAAGCAAATGGATACCTCAATTTTCCAATATAAATCATGCCGGTTACATGCGTGCTTCCTGCCTGTCTTGCCGTTGTCCCCAATTCCATTTCCAATGTGCTGCTGGCTGCCTCTGGGAGCGGCCATTGTTGTTACACATGTAAATAACCCAGAAGGAGAAACTTCATATGCATATCCATAGTAAGTGTGTATGTGTGTGTGCACATATGTAGGCTACATTATGTATTTTTTGTCTTTTGGGAGACCTACGCACAGTTAACAAAATATATTTCAACTTGACTGCCTTCTGCATGCAATGCGTCCAACTTGGCCCGAACGTTTGCGCCATTGGAGCCGTGCTCGAGGCTTTGTAGTTGCACGGCTGAACGGAAGGAAACAGGGCGTACAGAGTACAACACAGCCGGTCACAGGAAATTATTTATATTATTTTTTGTGCTTCTTCTACTTTTTTTGGTTTGGTTTTATTGTGTATTGTAGTATGTGTGTTTGCTTGCCAAGATTTAATATGCATTTTAATCAAAATAAAAAAAAGCAGTTACCGAAAAGTGGTAATATTAAAAAGTACATCGAGCTGAAGTCCCACTAACAATGCCACGAGCCGAATACAAAATATAAATAATAATTTCCGTTGGCAACCGCAGGACACAACATATCCTTCTTTTCCACACAGTAACGCCAAAAAAAAATAAAATAAAATAAATAAACGTAAAAAAATCCCCGACAACAGCTGCGTAAAGTGCGTTCAATTATATTTTTGCTGTTCGCTTTTTGTTTTTTTTTTTTGTATTCTTTTTTTTTTTTGCTTTCGTCGTCGTTTTTTAACTCCTCGTCACCCACCGCACAGAGAAACTTTCATCAAGTTTATACAAGTATGTGCTAAAAAAAGAATCAAAATTTCTTGTTTCACAAAGAATTTTAAGCGAAACGTTATTGCCACAAAAATGAAAGTCACCAGAGTAGCCGGTCCAAGTCATGTCGCCGACCCTGAAACTCAATCCAAGAGCAGAAAACAAATTCTGCAATGTTTCAAATTGTTTGACAGACCCAAGTTTGTTTTGTAAGAAATTTGAATTAAACAAAAACCGACTGAGCACAAGTCTGAATCCCTTGAACTCTAAAATCGTGTGCAGCCAAGCCTGTGCTAGTTCCGAACCACATACAAACTATATAGTATATATAGTGAGTGTCAATACTGTGTGGTTTTTTTTTCTTTTCTTTTTTTTCACTTTGTAGATCGTTGAGCCTTGGTCAAAGCAAGTTTTCCAGTCGTGACTTTAGAGGAGGTTTCGCATGCAGCTGGCCGAGTTTACGTGTATATAAACATATCATTCTTTCCTGACTTCGCATTCAAACAACGAATATTGTATCCCATGTTATTAACGCTCGTGTGACTTTGACACCATCAAATTGGGTCGTCGGTTGTGGTCTAGAAGTTAGCTCACATTCGGTTACCCATTATGGTCTTGCCTTGTTAGCTTAAAGAAATGAAATAGGTTTGTAGTATTACCTCCGTGCAGACGGCCCACATAACACAATTTGTTCCGCAACATTGATTTAATCCTTTTCTTCTGCTTCACACACACACACACACACACAGAAATACTTGGAAAGCGTAGTCGTCTGGCACAATTTCTTAAATTTTCCGTTGCTTTTGTTGCCGTTTTCCGGCATTTTGCGTCCTTGAATTTTATTTTCCTCCTTTTTTTTTTTTTTTTTTTGTTGCGCTCCTTCTTGCACATTACCATAAATTTCGTTTGCTTTTGCTTTGCTTTGAATTTGGTCCCATTTGAGCTTTCAATACATTTATATTTGCATTTACTGATTTGAAAACACTGAAACGTACTTCCAACTGCTTTCCGCACGTTTAAATTTCGCGCCCGGCGGTAAGGTAAAGCCGCGGTGGGGCGACAGGAATTATATTTTTTTATGTTAGCTGGCGGTAAACAATATGTGCGTAAGTAATCTGTGTTGACTTAAGAACCCACCGATATTCCATTATACTTTTGTGTTTTTGTTGTTTTGTAAATTAGTTGTCGGAAGAAATTAATAAAAACAAAACAAGTGGAATATACGCTGCTCTGCCCAGAATACCCACAATGCGATTGTGTTCGTTGAAATATTCTTGACTAAAGAACGAGTCAACAAAAAGTTTCTGATAATAAAAAAGAAGAAACATTTTGCTTGAGATTTGCCTTGAGCTACACATTTTACGCGTGTCAAACAAAATAATTTATTTTTGTAAATTCATAAACTGTGGGCCTAGAACCAAATAAATATGTTTTTGAAAACAAGAGCTTAGTTGTGGGAGTTGAATTCTCGTGTCTTGAGCTACACATTCTAAGATTGCAAAACAAAGTAATTTATTTCTGTGTAATTTATACTGTGTGCCTAGACAAACAAAATATATTTTGAAAACAAGAGCTTAATTCTGGAAGTTACACGAGTTGAAAATTGTTAAAGAAAATCATATATTTCTAAATTTATAAACAAATATATATTTTTTGAAAATAAGAGCTCAACTCTCTCCTAAATTAAATTCGAGTTTTCATGGCTTGATTGTACAAGAAAATAATTTATTTCTAAATTCACAAACTGTGGGCTTATAATCAAATAAATAATTTTTTTTGAAAACAGGAGCTTATTTCTGGAAGTTGCACGATCTTAAGCCAAATTCGGGTTCTCATGCCTCGAACAGCAGCTCGTTCACCTCCAGGAGCTCGGGCGGCAGGTGCTTGACGACCTTGGCCAGATCTGCAACGCGGCAAGCATACAGATAGCCCTTTTTGAGGTCAGCGGGCTGCAGCCAACGTTGGAGCGTGTCGACAAGTGGCGCCTCCACGGGGCTGCACAGCATATATGACTCCAGGATCTGGGGCAGCGTCGCGTGCGGATTGTTGACACCGACCAGGGCCAGGCCGCGTCGCGGCTCCGCCGCATCGTCGAGGAGCACGCGATAGAAGAGCCGTGGCACGGGCAGGACGCCTTCGTTATTGATGTCCGTGGCTAGATGGAAGCTGGTTTGGGCCGCATTTGGCAGCGGCATAACGCCGTAGGTGCCCGTATAGACGCCCACCGAGAGCCCCAGGCGTGCCACAAGGCGACGCGTCACGTCCTCCACAGTCGCCCAGCTGCCGCCGTTGAAGCTCTGCCACTGGGGCGCCGCGTTCAGGTAGTTGAAGCTGGTGCGCTGCTGGCTGGCGTAAATCAGATCAGCTCGGGCCGCCAGATGGCCGCGTGATAGGTATTGGCCCTTCTTCAGCAAACTGTGGCTGTTCACGTCCTGCCCGGCACTGGCCGCCGGCTGTTGCGGCAACAACAGCTGCGCCACCCGCTGCTGCTGATACGGCTGCGAGTAGAGCCGGTCCATGTTGTAGCCGGGAAAGTGGCCGGCGGCACTGAACTTAACCCGCTTCACTTGTCGCTGAAAGTGCTCGTTTGCCGGCAATAGCCGGTAGGCGGCGTAGTGTGTGCGCAGCTGGTCCGCATCGTGGCACAGCTCCAGGGTGCGCACAAATCGCCCGCCGCTGATGTTGTAGCCCACACGGTAGATGCGTGCCGGCGCGGCGACATCCCCATCCCCGCACGGCTGCTCCAGGCGCTCCACAGTGTACGACAGCGGCTGGGGGCAGCTGAAATCGCGCAGCTCGTGTTTCTCACCCGCCCAGGCGAACACCTTGTCGTACAGGCAGCGTGCCTGCACGGCAACATCGCTCTGGACACTCGCCGGGGAGGGACTGCAGCTGAGCTCGATGCTGGCGCCGCGTGGTATCTGCAGCTGCCCCTTTGCGTTGGGCAGCCAGTAGTTGGCGGTGTCCGGGTGCAGGTAGAGCGGCTGCAGATTCGAGCTGGGCAAATCCTTTTGAATGTCCAGCGTGCACGGCGCACCTACAATGCAGTTGGCAATATGCGTTGTTCAAAACTTGAAAAGGACCTCCCCATCGATTTATAAATTACAATTTTAAGCAACTAACATCAACTTGGTAAAATGTATTGTTGTTGAGTTTACTGGAACTCAAGCTGTAATCTACTTTTGAGCATTCATCGATTTGTTTATCAAAAGAAAGACTTAACGAAGAGATTATACGCAGATTAAAAGATTATAAAAAAGTGAGGAGGCTCGTTTGGCTCCCACTACGGCAACTGAATTTATAAATAACTTCGAAATTAGGAACATGATCTGAGAGCGCCCGACTAGGGGATACCCTGAAGCCTGTGCTCACATATATTTCAACCCCCTTGCATTCATACACACACACACACACACAGACAAATTCACGCCGCAGGCAGTGCGTTTGTCTCAGCCGCTGCGCTTGGCCCCCACGAAGGAAACTAATGAATAACTTGTAAACAAAATCCAAAATATTTTTAAACTGCGTAAATTGATGGCTGTAGCTCTTGTAGTCTAGAAGATATGCTAAGAAAACTAAAAGAAAACAGGTGCGATTTTTATCGATATTAGTGAAACAGCGCAAAATATCAACAAACAATGATAAACTCGTACTGCGTATGATATTACAGAATCTATAGTCGTTTAGTTTGTGTCTCTAGCTTTTGTAGTTTCCGAGAACGCTGCGTTCATACAGACGGTCTGACGAACAGACGGACATGGCTAGATCGACTCAGCTCGTCGTCCTGATCAAGAATATATATACTTTATGGGGTCGGAGATGCCTCCTTCTGCCTGTTACTTACATTTGCACGAAACCATTATACGCTTTTTACCCATTTTTAATGGGTTCAGGGTATAAAAAAATAACTTACGAGAATATAATAAATTAAATTAATGGCTCTAGCTTTTTTAGTCTCCGATATATGATAAGAAAACCAAGTCTTAAAATCGTTTTTTATCGATAATAATAAAATGGTGCGAGATATCGAAAATAAATTATAAACTTGTTCTGCAAATGGCTTTAGAGAATCTATAGTCGAAAAGTTAAGCTCTCTAGCATTCGTGGTCTCCGAGATTCATTCATTCATTCAGACGGATCAAGAAAATATATATTTGATGGAGTCGGCGATGCCTCCTTCTGCCTGTTACATATATTACCATGATTTTTATCAATTCAATTTCAACCCACCTTAAATGAACCTCAATCAACTCGTTATCAATACCATAAGCTTCAGAGAAAGTTTTCTCATATATATATAACGTGTAAATCGGTACGTCTGCACTCACCTCGCTGAACTGTTTCTTCCATATGCACTTCCTCAAGATCTTTGATTATTTGACCCACATCTGGTGCTGGCTTAATTGCTTCGCGCGCTCGAATCTCGATCGCCGACGCGATCAACAGCGAAGCGATTAAAACTTTATTCATTGTTGACAGCGCTCCAGAACCCAAGTGTTGTGTGTGGCGTCTAGCCGCTAACTAAATAAGCTGTGGTTGCACAGGTGTTTTTATACCCTGAACCGGTTGAGCAATGTGGAAAGGGGTATATTGGTTTGCTGCGAATGTTTGTAACAGGAAGACTGCAAGCGTTAGAGAGTTGAATATTGGTTTTTGAAGTCGTTTATTTGAAATTATCTATTATCGATATTTACCGGTTTTTTTGACCCAGTTTTTTTTTAGCATATCTCAGAAACTATAAGAGTTAGGGCCACCAAATTTAGTTTAGCAGATTACGAATATTCCGGATATATTGAATAATATAAAGAATGATGTTTTTGATTTATACATCGATTTGAATGTTCCTTTTAAGTCCTGCAAATTTCATAGAGAACATACTTTTAGTTTAGAAGTTATTCAAGAATTAATTTTCTAATTTTCGCAGGGTATCGCCTAGTCGGCCCCTCCCGTTTAGAGCACTAATACTTGTTCTGCTTACGTTTCTCTAACTGTCTTTCTCTCTCTCTCTTCCGCTTCTACCCGGTTTAATGTTTCGACGTGACAGAATTTTGCGGAGAGAATTGAATGTTATAACTGTTCTGGCAATTGTTGTTGCGATTTGAATGCTCTCAAGCACTTCTGAATGGATTCGAATTATTGTTTTTATAAAGAATACAGATCGAATGTTATAGTCATGAATTTCTATAACGTTCGTTTCGTTTTTCGCGGTATGTGATCTTGAAGTTTCTACTCCCAATTAAGTTTAAGTAAGCTTATAAATAATGATGTAAAAAACCTTACATTAAAATTAATTAGATGAATTCTACAGTTGAGCCATTCAATATGCGTTTATGCCATTAAAATTGATATATATTTTAAAAAAACAGTTACAATATATGCGTATATTTCGGATTATTTATCTTAAAAATCGAAAAGACCTCCTGTCGATTCGGTACCATTTTTGCGTGTTCGTGGTCTTTGCGAGCTGCTAGCTGTATTCGCAGTGCTCGCAGTTGCACTGGCACTCACAGCTGAACCATCCGAGTTCTGGTTCACAGTCATATAGGCACCGGATCCGTAGTCTGTCGAAATGTTCATTCCTTGGCCCTGTTTCCAGTCGGCTTGCATGGAATAGGGGCGTCCGTTGATCGAGTACGAAGATGTTTGCATTCCCTGTTTGCCATTTGCGAAGGTGGAAGTCTGGGCTGAGAATTGAGTGCCAGCGTTGTTGTTGTTGTTCCACTGGCCAGGGTTGCCACCCATTGGGCCCATACCTCCGCGGCCACCCATTTGCCCCATTCCATTACCGCCCATTCCATTACCACCCATTCCATTTCGACCCATTCCGTTTCCACCGTATCCGTAAGGCCCATTAGCGCCGTTAGGACCCATTCCCATACCTCCGAGTCTTTGTTGGTTGCCCATGCCCATTCCATTCCCACACATTCCAGCATAGCCCATTCCATTTCCTGGCATTCCACCATTGCCCCTTCCACGCATGCCATTGCCACCCATTCCATTGCCACCGCCCATGCCATTGCCACCACCCATTCCATTGCCACCCATTCCATTGCCACCCATTCCATTGCCACCCATTCCATTGCCCTGCTGTCCAGCACGTCGTCGTTTTTCAAATCCATTCACATTTCGTTTCTTACGGCTGACGGAGTAACCGTTATCGTTCATTTCATTTCTGTTCATCCCGTTCCCATTCATACCATTTCTATTTATTCCATTGCCATTCATTCCATTGCCATTCATGCTATTTCCATTCATTCCATTCCAACACATTGCGTTTCCCCTTGGACCCATTCCACCAGGACCCATACCACCGGGACCCATTCCACCTGGACCCATTCCACCTGGACCCATTCCATTACCTCCCATACCCATTCGACCATTGCCATTACCATTGCCATTGCCGTTGCCACCCCTTCCACCCATACCATTTCCACCCATACCGTTTCCACCCATACCATTTCCACCCATACCCATCCCGTTGCTGCCTCTACCATTGCCTCCTGCACCCATTCCCATACCCCCATCCATTCCATTACCCCCGCCCCTTCCATTACCCCCGCCCATTCCATTACCACCGCCCCTTCCATTACCCCCATCCATTCCATTACCCCCGCCCATTCCATTACCCCCGCCCCTGCCATTACCCCCGCCCCTTCCATTACCATCGCCCATTCCATTTCCCATCTGTCCCGCCTGTCGACTTCTTTCAAAGGAATGAACTGATCGCTTAAGTCTTTCTAGCGTAGTATCTGAAACCAAATATTACATTGAGAGCTATTTACTCCAATGATAGATCAATTTTAAAGTTGTAAGGTTATTTATTTAGTTTTATTGTGACTGATTATCCATATGAGTTGTAGTCGTTGTTATTGTTGATGTAATTGTTGTTGTTGTTGTAGTAGTAGTCATAGTTTGGACTCTGAGTGGTGTATTGGTTATAGTAAGTGGGATAAGCCCCGCCTGGTCCATAGTACTGGTTGTAGTTATACCCCATGCCAGAAAAACTCCCTATGCCAATGGGCAGAATCACAATCGGCGGCGACATACTGTACTGAGGTTGAGGCATTGGCATTGGCATGGGCATGGGCATTGGCATGGGCATGGGCACGGGCATTGGACTGCGTGGAACTGGTGGATAATATGCCCGACCGGGAGGGGGTACAGCAACTGGAGGAGGTCTCGCCATCGGCATTGGCATTGGCATTGGCATGGGCACGGGCATTGGCATAGGCAAACGTCCGGGCATAAAAATTTGACGTGTGGTAACGTTATGAACTGCGTGAGATGATTCTGAATCCATGTCAATAAAGTCTGGAGAATCTGGGAAGATGGATTGCCAAGAGAAAAAGAGAGACTGGTCAGGAGAATAATTTGCTTATGAGGCGGTGCCCGCAAAGGGCAAATTCACATTGATATAGTAGGAGTAGTAGTTGGGCGAGGGATTGTAATAGCCGGGATAGGACGAAGTGTATGTGGCTGCCGGAAGCCCCATTCCCGCGACCCTGCCGTAGGGGTAAAAGTAGGTGGGGTACGTCGGATTGAAGGACGGATACGGATTGAATTGAGGCGGTGCTTGTCGTGGCTGCATGGGAGACGCAACTTGGCGTGCCGATGGAGCTGGAACTGCACCTAGTGGTAACGGTAACGGTAACGGTAATGGTAACGGTGCTTGCGGAGGGTATAACACCTGAGGCGAACGCACAAGACGGACTCGCGTTCCAGATGCCAAGTCTGGTGAGTAAAAGAAGCAGAAACACGAAACCACTTTAGCCACTAAATGTTTAAGTACAGCAAATAGTTGCTGGGCGATGAGAGTGGCCGGGCCGATCTGGCCAGCGGATAGCCGCCCATGGGCCTGGGATAGCAGTTGAAGTAGCAGCCGGCAGCCGGAGGCCCCAACTGGGGCCCGGAGGCGGCACGCGTGTTAACGTACGGCGGTGCGGACCGCGAGGCGGGCATGTACGCCGGGGCCGCATTGCTGCAGGCATACGGATAGTAGGGATTCACAATGCAGGGCTGGCGCCAGGGCTGACCATTGAAATTGGGACTGAGATTGGGATTGGAGTTGGGCATGGGCATGGGCTGCTGGGCGCCATCTTGGACAATGACCAGAACGTTCGCCTGGCGCTGGGCGGCATGGCGGGCAGCTGGATCGGCGCCCGTCCCTGCGTTGAGGAGCTCAAAGCCACTGTCCGGGTCGGGGTTCGGTTGGGGGCTCAGTTGGAGCGTGCTGGTGCTGGGACTGGAGATGGGTGCGCTGATGCTGCGAGTGTTAGCTGTGGTGGATGTGGTGTCGATCGTGAAACGATTTGATTGCGGATCTGAAACGTTGTTCGCTATGAGTGTGCGCCAAAGCAGGACGCGAGGTCCGCACGGATTCTACGCACCTGGACCCGACAAACGCTCCACACACTTCGGATACTGGCCGCAATGCTCGCCATCCTGCTGATCCTTCTCGCAGGCCACGCTGGCCAGCACACAACGCTCCGTGGGCGCACAGCTGACCTCGCGGCACTCGAGTCCAAACTCTGACAAAGGCAAACCAGTTAGCAAAGTTCGGGACTCCCCGAGAAAAGGTGCCATCACTTACTCCTGTAGGCATTCACATGGGCCGCGATGCCCACAAACATGGCCAGCACACAACAGGCAACATTGCCAATCCGCCACTTTATGAACATGACTCGAATATTTCAGAAACTCTCTCGCTTCGATAACTGAACTCTCCACTCAATATGAACTGTATTTTATACGATTTTCCAGCTATGCTTCACTTGTTTTCCACGTTTTAATTGTTTTTTATTTTGGCCGCCTAAAACACATTAGCTAAACGGCCAAATGTTTAAATTAACTTTACAATTTAATTGAAACTAACTGTGTAATTGTACTGATCCCGATAGCTATGGTTTATTTAACAGCATAGCGAAATTATGAAATTATTTCGATTAAACAAATAATATAAAATCATAAAACAAAAAAAGAAACAGGTAGGAACGCTGCAGTCGGGTGTAACCAACTGCGCGATACGCTTTTGCAGTATATTGACAGTTAATTTTGGAAATATACTGATTTTAAATATTAATATTTTCTATTTCTATTAAATATTATCTATTTCTTTCTTTAAAGGACGTTAACAATTATTTGAAAAAAAAAATAAAAGAAAATTTAAAACTGAGGGTGATCGATTTTATCAATTTACCACTCCCCCCGTGGGCGTAGCCAAAAAATCTTTACGCTTTATCTGACGCGGATATACACGAGTGTATATTCCAAATTTCAAGTCCCCAGCTTCAATAGTGGCGAAAAACATAGCGTTCATACTGCGGTCTGCACAAACCCAATATACTCATTTTGAGCTCGTGAAAGAGTATAAAAAAAAGTATAATATTACATGCATATCTAATAGATGCACAACAAAATTAATTCCATTAAACGCAAGCGTAGTTGATTGATAAGATAAGAAGATTATGTATCGCAATTGTACAAGTGCAAAGTATGACCGCATTTGATAAGCAGTGTCACAGTCATGGCCAAGTGGATAGGGACGGGGGCGCCAATGCGGAACGTGTGGCACGTGAGCAAATATGCGACGCTCCTAAGTGCTGGAAATTTTGAAATGCGTGTTATCAAATTGAAAACAAGAAGCGCTTATCACTGGTAACCATTTATTCGTATTGTATTTATTGTACTTGACGTTTCTCAGCTCTTCCAAGGCATTAGCTTAACTTGTTGATAGGATTTATAACTTACGAAATACCTAGTACGCCGTTCGTATGCAGATCCGCCAAGGGCAGATCCTTGACAACTTCGGTGAAATCCTCCACAGTGCAGGCATACGAATAGCCCTTCAACAGATCCTCCTTGGTCCAGCTGATCCAGCCGATTTCGTCGCCAATATCGGGGCAGATAACGTAGTCGGCGTGAATCTCCGCCAGGCTGGCATGCGGATTGTTCACGCCCACCAGGACGATGCCCTCACGACTCTCGCGATCGATGATCACGCGGAAGTACAATTTGGGCACGGGTATCAGCCCGTTGTTGTTCGCATCGAAGTCGAGGTAGAGCTCGCGCTCGACACCCTCGAGGTCGGGCAGCGTGGAGACGCCCCAGGTGCCCGTGTAGCAGTCGGCGGTAATGTTTTCATCGGCAACAAACTTCCTGACGCTGTCCTCGATGCGCTCCCAGTTGCCCGCATTGAAGGTCTGCCACTGGGGCGCCGCGTTCACAAAGAAGAAGGTCGCCTGCTGGGCGGCGCCGAACACGAAGTCCGTTTTGGCCGACAGATGACCCCTGGCCAGGTAGACGTTGGCGCTGATGTTGAAATAGGGCGACGCGTCCATGCCCAGTATGTCGCTGACGGTGATGTTCTGCTGCACCTGGGTGTACTTGCCGTTGACGTCCTTGCCGCCGTAGAAGTCGCCCGTTATGAAGCTGGGCCGGCTCACCGAGCGCTGGTACTGGGCGCTGCTGGGCGTCAGCACGTGGTGGACGTAGCGCGTCACCTCCGCCAGCTCGTCGTGGCAGACATCGTACAGCTGCAGGAAATCGTCCCCCTCAGCTGGCCCAGCCAGCTGGAAGCCCACCTCCAGCAGGTTGGTGCCGCCGTTGCACGCCCGGCTGGTGCGCCGTGCCGTGTAGCCGGGCCAGCCGGTGCAGACGAACTCGCTCAGCTGGTAGACGCTGCCCAGCACCAGGAGGCTGTCCTGCTGCCAGCAGCTGGCGTTCAGGCGAGCGTAGCCCGCGAACTGGCCCAGCAGGGCGCGCGATCCGCTGCAGTGCAGCTCCAGCGCCTGGCCATGCGCCAGCTCCACCACGCCCTGCTCGTTGGGCTGCAGATATTGGGCCGTGCCTTGAGCGTCGCGCAGCACAAAGAGCGGCGCCGGATCCTTCAGATCGCCGTTGACGCGAAAGCTGCACAGCCGCTGCGGCTGGTCCGCGTCGCGTTCGGGCACGCCGAGCAGGCCGGTGGTGTGCAGCTGGTCCAGCGGCAGGTCCTGCACCACGGCGGTGAAGTCGTCGACGGCACAGGCGTAGGCATAGCCCTTCTCCAGCTGCGCCTTCTCCCAGTCGAGCCAGTCCAGCTGCGCGCCCACGTCCTCGCAGACGACGTAGTCCTGCAGGGTCTCGGCCAGGCTGGCGTGCGGATTGTTGGCCACCACCAGGGCGATGCCCTTGCGGCTCAGCTGATCGATGACGATGCGATAGACCAGCCGCGGCACCGGCAGCTGCTCCTCATCGGCGTCCAGATAGATCGGCGTCGGCTCCCCGGCGGCGTTCGGCAGCGTGGCCACGCCCCAGCTGCCCGCATGGACGCTGACGTTGAGCGCCTCGTCGGCCACGAACTGGCGCAGACTGCGCTCCACGGCCAGCCAGTTGCCGATGGTGATGCTGCGCCACTGCGGCACCGCGTTCACATAGAAGTGGGTGGCTCGCTGCGCGGAGCCGTGCACGAAGTCCTGCCGAGCGGCCAGCTGACCCCTGGTCAGGTAGAGGTCGCGCGCGCTGTCCAGGTACTGGCTGGCGTCCAGGCCGAGCGTGTCGCTGAGCACCGCCAGCTGATGCGACTGGCCGTAGAGCACGTTCACGTCCTTACCCGCGTAGAAGCCGGCGCGCAGGTAGCCCGGCTGGGCCACGTTCCGCTGATAGGCGACGTTCGCCGGGGTCAGCTCGTAGCGCGCGTAGCGTGTGATCTGCGTATCCTCGTCGTAGCAGAGCTCCAGCTGCGGCAGCATGCCGGCGGCGACGTCGAAGCCAATCTGCAGCAGCTCGGTGCCGCCCGCGCAGGGCTGCCCGGTCCGCACCGCCTCGTAGGTGGGCCAGGACTGACAGCTGAAGGCCCGAATGGCGGCAGTCACGCCCTCCGCCTCGTACAGCTGATCGCCGACGCAGCGCGCCGTCAGGGCGGTGTAGCGATTGAAGGGCGTGGCCAGCGCCGCCGTGCAGTGCAAATCGATGCTGGAGCCATCATCCACGACATAAAGACCCGATTCGTCGGGCACCAGCCAGCTGAGAGCGCCCTGTGGCGTGAGCAGCGGAGCGGGATCCCTGAGGTCGCCATTGCTGCTGAAGGAGCACCGGTTGGGCTGGGGCGTGGGAGCAGTAGTGGGCGAGGAGGTGCTGGACGAGTCGGTGGTGCTTGCTGTAGGAGTTGTCGGGGGTACCACTGTGGTGCTGGCGGTTGAAACCGTGCTGGGATCTTCGGTAGTGGTATCTGAAGGTGTTGTCGAGGGCACCACAGTGGTGCTACCGGTTGAAACCGTGGTGAGGTCTTCGGTAGTGCTATCTGAAGGTGTTGTCGAGGGCACCACAGTGGTGCTGGCGGTTGAAACCGTGCTGGGATCTTCGGTAGTGGTATCTGAAGGTGTTGTCGAGGGCACCACAGTGGTGCTACCGGTTGAAACCGTGGTGAGGTCTTCGGTAGTGCTATCCGCAGGTGTTGTTGAGGGCACCACAGTGGTGCTAGCAGTGGAAATCGTACTGGGATCTTCAGTGGTGGTATCTGCAGGCGTCGTAGAAGGCACCACAGTGGTGCTCGCAGTTGAAACCGTGCTGGGATCTTCAGTAGTGGTATCTGCAGGCGTCGTGGAAGGCACCACAGTGGTGCTAGCAGTGGAAACCGTGCTGGGATCTTCGGTGGTGCTGGTCGGCTCATTGTCCAGGCCAAGCACACCATTCGTGTGCAGATCATCGAGGGGCAGGTCCTTAACCACTTCTGTAAAGTCCTCCACAGTACAGGCATACGAATAGCCCTCGTGCAGGTCCTCCTTGAGCCAGGACACCCAGCTGATCTGATGTCCAATATCCTCGCACAGAATGTATTCGCTCTTGATTTGCTCCAGCGTCACGTAGGGATTGTTCACGCCCACCAGGACGATGCCCTCACGACTCTCCCGATCGATGATCACGCGGAAGTACAATTTGGGCACGGGTATCAGCCCGTTGTTGTTCGCATCGAAGTCGAGGTAGAGCTCGCGCTCGACACCCTCGAAGTCGGGCAGCGTGGAGACGCCCCAGGTGCCCGTGTAGCAGTCGGCGGTCAAGTTGCGGTCGGCGACAAATTTGCGAACGCTCGTCTCAACCCGCTCCCAGTTGCCGCCGTTGAAGGTCTGCCACTGCGGGGCCACGTTAATGAACAGAAACGTGGACAGCTGGGCCGCGCCGAAGATCTGATCCGTTTTCGCGATCATGTGGCCGCGCGACAAAATCCGATCGTCGCTGTAATTGAAGTAGGGCGTGGCATCCATGCCCAGAATCGCGCTGATTGTGATGTTCTGCTGCACCTGGGTGTACTTTGTGTTGACGTCGCGGCCCCCGAAGAAGTCTAGCTCCACGAAATTTGGCCGCGCCACGCCGTGCTGATAGTCGTAGCTGGACGGGTACAGCACGTGGTGGACGTAGCGGGTGACCTCGGCCAGCTCGTCGTGGCACACGTCGTAGGTCTGCAGAAAGCCACCGTCCTCCAGCTGGAAGCCCACCTTGACCAGATCGGTGCCACCATTGCACTGGCGACCCGTGCGCAGCGCCGTATAGGTGGGCCAGTCTGCGCAGCTAAAGTTGGCAAACGGGTAGATCAGCTCGTCGAGCAGGAAGTACTTTTGCTGCAGGCACTGTACTGTCAACTGTGTACGGTTTTCAAAGGGCGCCGCGAAGCCCGCGCCCGGACAGAACATGTCCAGCAGCTCGCCATTGGCCAGACGCACTGTGTCCGTGGGATCGGGCACAATTAGCTCGTAGAAATCGTGGCGTGCGAACAGCGGCGCCGGATCGTTGAGATCACCGTTCACGCGAAACTCGCAATCGCCGTGCACGGGAACACCGGGTTCACCCTCAGCGGCGGGCAGCACGCGCGGCAAGCGCTTGGTCCGGAGTGCGGAGCTGCTGCCGACCAGCAGCTCCAGGATTAGGATCACAGTCACGTAGCACTTCATAGCGCCGCGTGCGCGTTCGTTATGTCAACCCGTCCGGCGATTAACCACATTCTTATACGACTACCATATCGCTTGTCGCTTATCGTAAATTTGGCCCCGACGCACTTATTTACGACAGTTGATTATAGATTACGAATTGGTTCACATAGATGTGCCCTCATCATGACCAACGTATTGGGCCAATAATGGTGCTCTTCAGTATCAGATTTTTATTTTTAAATATTAAGCACTTCAGAGCTGACAGCTGTCCACTCTCTTCAGCCACTGTCAATCACTTACCAATTATTGGGCGACCTTCACGTGGCTATCATTAGGCAATGAGATTCGCAAAGTGTGGCCATAAATGCTTTCAACTGGATATCGAAGTCGGTAGGTAGGTCACAGGGTGTTCTAGGCTATATTTTAGTATACTTCCTAATTATTATTTGGTTCTTAGACGTTATAAATGCTTATCAAATGGTTCATAAACAGTTTATTGCACATTTTGGGCAATAGAAATTTTATATTTGGAAGTGAAATAAGAAATCAGCATGTTTCGAAATTGCCAATCAGTTCTAGGAATTACTTTTTGACGATGTTTTTGTTTTATCCAAGATTTCAAAAAAAAAAAACCCATACGTTTTTATGTGGTTAGAACTAAATCGAATTAAATAAGAAACACATAACAAACTGTCACGTTCTAATTGATTACTTTTTTTTCGTAGAAATCAAATATTAATCGGAAGCCAAAGAGCATAGAAGGAACTCCATCAAAATCAACGACAGGCGGAGATGTGTACTAAGGACTGTTAACCAAACCCCAACCCAACTACGTCCATTGACTAATTTGCAGTACTGTACGTGCGGATGAATTTCGACCAATTTTTTTTGGGACAGCCCAAGGAAAAAAAGAGATCTCCAGCCGGGCGTGCTTGGCTAACAGATATCCTGCAGTCAGAAATCGACCAAGTTAGTGCGTCTAAATAAATGCTAAATTTCCCTCTCTTGTTGGAACCTATTACAATTACTTTTAGCGTGCAGGGTATAGAAGGAAAAAAAGGAACCCGAATTGTATGTAAAAACAAATCATTTGGTAATTGGATTTGCAGAAATACAATTTATTCGCATTTGTTGCTGACAGCTGCTACTCACACAAGGCCTGCCAATAAAATGCAATAAATAAGTGGATACTTCTACACTGGAAATATTTATCACTAGAATGGCACTTGACGTACTTGCTCGTTTCATTTATATTTCTGGTACGCGCGGCTAACCAAGTGCTAATCAACGTTTTAGTGATAAGTGAAACTTAATTTCGGAAATTTAAACAAAATTCCCGTTCAACTTCCATCTATTGCCATCAATTAGTGTAATTATTTCAGTGAAATTTGAACGGAAAATGCATTTGGTAGATATACCCTGTAGCCAGTAAAACTGGCTAAACGCATTCCATATTCCGTTCTGTTAATTAATTAATTAGTTAATTAGTCTAGTATTTATTTCCGTGACTTGGAATTGAGGACAACACTGTTAGCAGATTCCCATTAATCAATTCTAGGTGCGACAATTCGCCTGGCTATGACAATTCGCGCATAAATTTTGATTTTCAATAATTTATGTTAACTACTGGAAACACGTGGCGAATGCGCAATGTTCTTGTCATTGGCTACCGATGAAAATTGGCGCTTAAATCGGTTCTAGAGACCGAAGGTTGGTGCAGCATCTGGCACTTGCCTCGTGCTAGCATCAACCTTAATTATAATTTTTCATTTGCACATCCTTTCAATTTTTGTCCCTTCGTCCTTGACAGGCGACTGTGCAGCGCAGTTCGCAGGTCGCAGCTCAATTAAAAGTGCATTAAGATATCGCACGGCAGGTCACAATGCTAAGGCGCCAGATGCTGGCTGATAATTTCTTGCCTGATTGCAGTCACTTAATGAAAGTGCTTAATTCGACAGGGACAGATGCAGCAAATGGCATTGAAGAGTAATTTCTGTGCACAAAGTTGCCATTAAATAGGCAAAAGCAGAATAGTTCGAAACATTTAACAAAACAATTGTGAAACGTAATTATTAATGAAACATTTGTGACTTCTGTGCGAACATTTCATTTCCAATACAAATGCTGAAATATTACGGACCGGCTTAAAGCGCACCTTTAGTGGCTGCAGGATATTAAAATGGGTGCGGAAAGTATGCAAACACATATCTTTATGGCTTTATGCTATTTTGCAAGTGTCTTTTTATTCATCCTTTTGGAAGAAGTGAGCTGAAAAGCTCTTGTACAGCGTATAAGCCCCCTCGAATAACACTGATACGCCGTGTGACCAACGCTGTTGATGGCAACATCGCGGCATTGAATAAATGAAGAAGAAGCATAAATGTAGATGGCGTTGGCGATGGCGATGGCGTTGGCGTTGGCGTTGGCGTTGGCGCTGCCGATGGCCAAACCGGCCACTGGCACTGGCTCTGGCACTGATGGCCAACAAGGCGGCTTTCAAGTGCAGCTGGCAAACGCGCCAACTGCAAAAGACAGCGCCAAACAGGGCAGCGAAAAAGGCAGCGCACTCATTTTTTATATATTTTTATATTTTTTTCTTCGTTTTTTTTTAAAGGGGATGTGGCTGAGATTTTTGTGCTTATTTTTTTGTTTTTTTGTATTTTTTGTTTTTTTGTTCTCTGCCTTTGCCAGGCGTAAGCAATTTTTGCAGCTCTCTTTCTTTTAAGCGAAACATTTTAATTTAAATGTTAAAACGTGACAATGGCGCAGTCACGAGGGGATATGAGACTGTCCCACGTGTCAGTCAGTCACCGGCACATGCAGTTACCCTATCCCTAGGCAAAGGTAACTTAAATATGCAACCAATTCAAATTTGCTTTCTTTCTTTTTTGTAATTTATTGCCGATCACATTTGATCAGGGCTATAACTTATGCTCAATTTGTCAAATTTCGTATACTTCAAGAACGTATCTATTTTTGTTGCATTGCTAGTTAATCGAAGGGTATTCGTTAGTTAGCATTACCGCTTTTGCATGCACGTCAATCTTGTTGCTCTGTCATTGACAGCGTCGTGTGGATGTTGCTTTTGTTGTTGTGATTGTCGTAGTCGTTGTTGTTGTTGTTGTTGTCGTTGTTATTACTTGTTATTCGAGTGGATTACCAGCGATGTTCAACGTCCAATGTCCAAGGGGACTGGAGGAGCCCTCGGACGAAAATTGTTGTTGAATTATGCCTGCTCAAAAATTTGAATGACGGCGCGCTTTGGTTGAGCCGAGGGCAAAATCGTGGATTCTGTCGAGCTGTGGTAACCAGAGCTCAAGTGCCAATTAATAAGTTTCGCCTTTGGTATGCGTAAAAAAGCCCAACAGCAGCAGGAGCAACAACAACAGCAACAGGAACAGCAACAATTAAATGGAACCCCTTTGGTCAGCAACCCTTTTGGCTCTCCATACGATTGCCGTGAGCTGTTGATGTTGTTCAGTCGTTGGTCAGCCTTGTTTGCATGAATTATTCAAAGAAAAGGATATTAAATGCAAATACACACACATGCACACAGAGTACACAGAGAACAGCATATATACAAATATATATATAAATTTTTTTTTTTGATGTGCATGCTTTTGCTGCTGCTGCTGCCCCTGTTGTTGAAGAAGGACGCGCTTGAGTAATTGGAAGTTTTTACTGTCGCCTCGTTTGCCTCAATTCCGCGAACTCTGTTGCCACCGTGTTGTTGTTGTTGTTGTTCTTGTTGTTGTTGTTGATGGAGCAAATTTTAATTAATAATGTGCGGCTTCACACATCGCCATAAAATATTCATGCCGGCACAGGCGGTACTTTAGACGCTCGTTTAAAGTTTATTGGCAAAATTAAAGTACAGATAAGTATGAAAACAGAAATGTCATGACCGGCTCATTTGCAGAAGTACTCTTCAGTTGACAGTTTCATATTTGTTTTAATTTCAATTTAGTTTCTTTTTTTCTAATTTGTTGATTTGAACTTTTTGTTTGTTTAGTATTACTTTATTTTTTTTGTTTTTTGTTGCCATTTTTCACTTTTCAATTAGCATTTGTGCTGGCAGCGGAGAGTATTCGTATGCAAAAATCGAATAACAAGTGAGTTAACATGAAATACATTACGATATCAGCGCTGTCTCAAGTGCATTGTTGCCATTGTTGTGCGTTGCAAGTTGCCCGTTGCCTGTTGCCTGTTGCTGTATTTTTCTTTCACTGCAGATGGAGCTCGTTTCACTTTCCGGCTTTTGCTTTCTCCTTTGCGCAGTGTGCTTTTGTACAAAAGGAAATTTTCAGCAACAATGTATGTTGATTTTAACTTTGCCATGTTGCTGGTCCTGCAGTTGTTGTTGCTTCTGCGGCTGCTGCTGCTGTGTGCGCCATTGTTGCTATCTGTCATGTTGCCGTTGTGCTCGCTGCAACGTTTAATTCAATGTAAACGTGTTAAAGCGTGCCCAGCATGCGGAAAAACAGAAAAACTGTTTTAAATTGAAACAAATAAGCAATGCCTGCCCAACTGACTGATGGTCTCCTCTGCTCGACGACTGATCCTCTCCCCTGACTGACAAATACCAGCAGTAACAATCATTGCACATATATATCATTTCACACGCATGAGGTCCCATCGGCGACAATGGGAATGTTAAATTTACTCGTTTAATTTGATTTTAATTTCACTGGTTGCACTCCGGCCGCGTGCGCCGTATAAAATTGATTTCCAGCCAATTTTCAATCAGGCTGTAATTAAGTCAAAGCTTTTCGGCTATACTTATTGTTCAGTTCGGGCATAAAAGTTTCATATTGATTAATAGTAGCAATTAAATAGATGTACGGTTCGGTGGCTTTACAAATGATTTTTTACTTTTGTTTCTTTGTGTGTGTGTGTGTGTGTTTTTTTTTCTTTTTTTTTTGTATTTTTCTTCTTTAAAAAACAGAATTCTGTAGTGCTTTTGAGTAATTATCCTTTGTGTGCTATATTCAATTTGCAAACTGATTAATAGTTGCCTTTATACTGATTAATAAATAATTGCAATATCTTCTGGTTTGAGTATTAAATCCGTTTTTGTTTGCTGCCGCACAGATCACATTTCACATTGGTTTCAACGTTTCCAAGAAGCCAGCTCGAATGCCGAGCAGCTTAGTATATTGCTTTGTAGACACGGTTCCTAGAAGCAAACCAAAATATTGCGGCACTTATCTGTGCTGGCTTCTATTTAGCTATTATAAATACTTACCTCAATGGGCTGCGCATTTTCCGAAAACGGCAGTTCCAGCTTTAGTGCCTGTTGTGGCGTTTCAGTTCTGGTTTTGAGCAGCACTTTGAAGGCATCTTTAACAAAATCTGATGCCAAGTTTGCGGCTGCGACGCGCAGCAGCTGCAGCTGCTTGCATTCGGCTATGACTTTCAGCAAGGCCGCCGAGACATCCGATGTGCTGGACATCCAGATGCTCAGCTCCTGGAGCTGGGGCAGTTGCGCCAGCAGCTCAACGCACTCAGCCGTCGAGCAGAAGCACTTTAGCTGCTGCAGTCCGCGCAGCTGGACTATTTGCAGAGTCTCCGCCCGGCTGAGGGTGCCGCCGTCGATTACCAGACCCTGGAGCTGTGACCGCTCGGCCAACTTGGTCAGCAGCGGCAGAAAGGAGCCGTTGGGCCGAATCCCGAAATAGATTAGTTGCCGCAGCTTGGGCAGCTTGGCGAGCGGCCTGAAGGCCGAAGCCTCCGCCAACAAGCCCAGCTTAAGCGTCTCCAGGTTCGCGCAATGGGCCACGATATCGTTTAGGCCATGCAGCACACTGTTGTAGCCAATGTGCAGTAGACGTATATTGGGACTCGACTTGCAGCACTTGGCCAGAACTGGGGCGCTGATTTGGTTGACGAGCAAATGCAGCTCCTCGAGGTGTCGCAGCTGGCTCAGATTGGCAAACGAGTAGTCTGGAAAGCAACGGGAATGAGTAATCAATGTCTAACTATTTCGCCCCTATTCGTACCGCTTTTTGCATGCAACTCCAACACCTGCAGCCCGTTTAAGTCCTTGACTGCAGTAAGAATTCGCTCAAAGGGCTGTTCAATTGGCGTGGTCAGATCCACAACCTGTTTGACAACCAAGTGCTTTAAGCTGATCATGCCCGACAAGGCGAAGCACAGGGTGTCACAGCAGGTGAGTGGCGTTATGCATCCATAGCTTCTAAATGTTCGACCCGTGTCGAAGAAGTCCAGATCGATGGTAAGCCGCTCTATTGACTCGCGACAAATGCAAAAACCGATTAGCTCCCGTTTCGTTTTCTTCACGTTGAACGTGAATTGGCGATAATTCTTTGTGTTCCAAGCGATGAACACCTCGCGAAACCGTTGGCAGACGCGTGCAAAACTGATCTGATCCTCAGGAGTCAGATAATTCAGCAACTGCGCCAGACAATCGTTTTTCAACTCCAAAATATTTAATGCGCACATTCTTGCGAACCGGCGCGCTGTGTTTTCCATGCGAGACTGAATTTTCCGATTCGAAATAAACAAAAACAATTCCACAAACGCTTGTAGGGCCACGTATCTCAGCCGCATGAGTAATCAGCTCATGTATAGATTAGATACACACACACACTCAACAGATACTTGTGTATACGTCAGATAAACAGGTTTCGCATCGTGCATTATAACTGACCTGCCACAATGTAAAGCACCGATATATTACTCATCGTAGTATTTCACAACAACATCTATTTATGTAGTTTTCAATATTTTCAATTTGTATGCAAGTGTATATTTAGTACAAAAAATTGATAAGTATATACTAAATGGTAATTAAGTATAGCTGTATATCAACAATAATAATAACAAGCCAACTGGCAACATATATAAATCTATTATATACAATGCAAGATCTATTTGTGTCGGTTTCTAAAAATCGATCTTAAAAATCGATACGTATGTACGAAATGGTAATTAAGTATACTTATCTCTACATCAACAATAATAATAGCAAACCAACTGGCAAATATACACAAACAAATGTGTTAAATCTATTTTATACAATGCAAAATCTATTTATGTCGGTTTCAAAAAATCGATCTTAAAAATCGATACGTATGTACGAAATGGTAATTACTTATCTCTACATAAACAATAATAATAACAAACCAACTGGCAATTATACACAAACAAATATGTTAAATATATATTAAATATATTAAATATATATATCGCAAGATCTATTTATGTTGGTTTCTAAAAATCGATCTTAAAAATTGATAAGTATACACGAAATGGTAATTAAGTATACTTATCTGTATGTCAACAATAATAATAGCAAACCAACTGGCAAATATACACAAACAAATGTGTTAAATCTATTATATACAATGCAAAATCTATTTGTGTCGGTTTCAAAAATTCGATCTTAAAAATCGATAAGTATATACGAAATGGTAATTAAGTATATCTGTATGTCAACAATATTAATAACAAGCCAACTGGCAAATATACACAAAGAAATATGCTAAATCTATTATATATAATGCAAGATCTATTTCTGTAGTTTTCAATATTTTCAATTTGTATGCAAGTTTATCTTTCTTAAAAATCGATAAGTATACACGAAATGGTAATTAAGTATATCTGTATATCAACAATAATAATAGCAAACCAACTGGCAAATATACACAAACAAATGTGTTAAATCTATTATATACAATGCAAAATCTATTTGTGTCGGTTTCAAAAATTCGATCTTCAAAATCGATAAGTATATACGAAATGGTAACTAAGTATATCTGTATATCAACAATATTAATAACAAGCCAACTGGCAAATATACACAAAGAAATATGCTAAATCTATTAGATATATATGTATTGCTATGTCATTAAAATAAATGGATTCAATAAAAATTTAAAACATAAAATTTAAATTTCGCTTTTATAGTTGTGCTTTCAGACTATTGCACGGCATTGGATGCCCTGGATGCCGAAAATCTCGAAATGTTCGCTATTTTTTAACAGCAGGCAAGTCTCGCTCTGTTTTGCAGTTCTTCTCTAAGTAAATCTTCCGAACAGCATCAAAACGCGAGACTCTTTTGCTATTGACTTTAGAATGCATTTGCCCCGGCTTCAGCTGCTGTTTGAAACGATGTCTTTTCGTTTTGGCAGATTGAATTGAAGGTGCGATAGCAGGACTCAAAACTGAAAGCGGGTTCTCCCAGCGATGGGCTATTGGGCTAACGCTTGGGCTAGTACTGCTACCGGACCGGACCCACTGAAAACTCCTGCTGTTGGTGGAAATAGCTCGGATGGCGGAGATATTGACGCCATCGGTTTTGCGTGGCTTAGATCTGCGCTTTCGCGATACGCTGTCCGTTGCGGAGAGTGCCGATATCTTCCTGGTTGCCTTTGCCATTTTGCGATCCTTCACATTTGAGTTATTCGGATTCACCGGTGCGTTATAGTCGAAAATGACGTTCTTCAAAACGACGGCATTGTCGAGCAGGGCGGGCATGAACAGCTGCGGTTCGCGGCCTGGACACTCGACCAACACGACGCTTTGGTTGAGCAAAAGCTTCAGGGAGAATTTTGATTGATTGGTTTTGAAATGCATTATTGGATTGGCCAAATCTTTACTGTTTACAAACTTTAATATAATTCATTACATTACTGGGCAGAGAAAAAACAGTGTTACACATCGTATATAAATTGAAGTTTAGCGCCTGTGTGCTGTGTGAGCACACAAAACGAATCGACGAGTCTGGCGAGTCTGGAACAAGCTCCGACTGTGCGACGACGCTAATTACTGGCGTCACCAGCCTCCTTGGAGTGATGCTTGGTGTGCCTCCTCTTCTGCCTAACCGTGTTCAATTTCTCTTTCTGATCGTTGCGCTCCCTACACGGCCTCTGAGCGACTGTTTGCGACTTCTGTTCGCTACGTTTCTTTTTCTCTTTACAAAAGAATTGTATGGGATTGACAAGGAGCTTGGACAGCCCGACAGCCTGGGCTGCTAAAGACGCGGCCATGGAAGCAGCCGCATCGCTGGTTGCAATGGGTTTTATCTGCGCCCTCTTTGATCTCCGAAACGCACATTGGGCCAACTCGCCAGCGCAGACGCGCTTCATGGCAACGCAATGGCTAGAAATATGAGGCAGGAATATCTCAGATTCATAGCCATTACATTCCACAAGCACCACGTTTCCGTTCGAAATCAGCTTAAGTTCGAAGTGCAACTTGGGGACGCTACCGGCGCGACCAAAGCCGACGGGGGACAGCTTCTTGGGCGCCAAGCCCGCCGTGGCCGTTGTCAGCTTGCGATTCACCAGCCGATTGCATCGGTGCATTGTCGATTGAAAGCTCAACTCACTTCCCCGGACCCGGGGCTGGCGGCTGCATACCACATTCGTCAGGCAGATCCGACCGTTTTGCAGCTCGGGCAGAAATATTTCGGACTCGTAGCCATCAATTTCCACTAGGACGACACTCTTCTCCGCCAGTAATTGTATATGAAATTTAGCGGGGTTTGCGGGAATTGCTCTCGCAGGACGTTTGCTCATATTTCTGGGGCCCGGGAACGGCAAACGTTGTCAATCACAACTGAAATTTTAAAAAGTTCGAAAGTTATCAACTGCCCCTTTGTACTATTATCAATAATACAATTGAGAATCTCTTTTCGGCGAAACTTTTTTTAATTTTGATAATTTTGAGCAAATGCCGCTCACTTTTGATTATATTCTCAAAGTGCACCGATCAACTAATTGTAAAATTATATGCTCACGTATGTTCATATATATATATAATAAATTCGATCTGTGCCATGTTCATGGCTTAAATAAACACAACTGTCGATTTTAGTGCTAGCTATTTTATAACAATCTTATTTTCCTCGTACATGCATTTTTTAATCAATCTAAATCTTTTAAAGGATAATCAACACTATAATTATATATATATATATCTATTAGGAGAAATTTTCAGATATTGGCATTGAGCTAACAATCATTTAATGGCCCGTCCGCTTCCCACGAAGTAGCCAATAAAGAAAACCACAAACCAGCCACGTTGGGCTATCAGCGATGTACCAGAATCCAATACCAAGCATTTTTCCTAATTCTATCAAAGAGCAGGCGAATTTATGGCCCTCACTATTAAATGTCCGAGTTTCTGGCCCTGCGCCGTCTGTGTTTTATGTGACCCAAGTAAATAGAGTTTAAGAGCAGCACCTTTGATAGCAAAAAAAAAAAAAAAAAGAACTGAAAAAAAACGGGCAACCACTTTCGACTGGATTCAGTTCGTTGGTTGCCCAGCTCAGCGAATTATAAAAAATTCAATTATAAGCTTTAGAATGGCGTGGGTTCGGTTACACCTGGCACCTCTACTATTTCATCGCGTTCACAAGTACTAGATAGTGCACTTTATCTACTAACTAAGTGCTAACTGTTTAAATAATTAAGTTGACAGATTTTATGATTGATTAGCAAGTTTGCACTATAATGGTTAAATGTAAACGGGAGTGTTCGAGTGTGGAGAAAATTAAAAAAACAGCTGAGTGTGAAATAAATGTAATAAGCACGCAACTGGCGTTAGTTGGGAATTGGCTGACACGTTTAGGTCTGGTCCTGAGCAGGAATTTATTAAAAAATTTGATATGTACACAAGTTGTTTGAAGAAAATGCAAAAAATTGATTTGCTGTGTTTGACATGCATTTGATTTGTGTTTTCCTACAGGAATTGACGTTAATTTGCGCCAATCCCAATAGTAAAGGCCCATGAATGATATTTCAACGCCTGTCGTCTGGCCAAGTAATTTAATCTGACAAGAGCCAAAAATAAATAGGCTTAATGTGTGAAGAAGTTGACAGCAACGTGTTTGAAATGCTCCCGTCGGCAGTTCTCAGCTGCCCCAGTGCTATATTATATATATGCATACATATATTTGTTTGGGTTCTCTAAAATCGCCTCAACGACATGAGAATAAGCACAAAATTTGCATAAGAAAGTGTGAAATTCTCTCCATGACTAAGTGCGTGTGTCTCTCTGTGTGTGTGTGTGTGGCTGTGTGTGTGTGTGTGTCTTTGCGGGAGTGAGTTTTCCGTAAGCCGTTTTTGCAGTTTTTGACAAATGACTTAAAGCCTTGAGGGTACACAGCTTTGAAAAGGGTTAAAATAATTTGTTGAGACTGTTAAATATTGAATGTGGACCAAGCACACGGACACTAAAACAAAAACATAATAAAAATGAAATATTTTGGTACAAGGAACAGGCACAAGGTTGTTATGAGCCACATACACACATATATATTCACATTAATATACCTATACATATATTATGGCGCTCAAAATTGTTTAAGTGGAAAGACAAAATATATTCGCATATAGAATATTTATAGTTGTCTTAAAAGTGACAATCAAATTTTTATAAACCATTTAGTTTGTGGGCCCGAATTAAATTTTGCACACGACTGCCCTTTAAAGGTGTGTGTTTGGGTTAATGCAATAAAAATCTTAACAAATATCACTTTGCTGTTTTCGTTGCTTGATTAAAATTGAAAGTAATATTTAAGAAAAAAACGCAAAAGGTTTCAAATAAGTTTTGCACAGGATTTGACTTGGCCGCTAGTCATTTGTATTAGGACTAAATTAAGATTTGTTCCGGCAAATATAGCATATGTGTACGATTTTATTGCCCAAAGCAAATGTTGTTGTGCATGTGACTTATGCCTTTGATGTACGCTCATGAGATAGCAATTTCACACCCATGTACAAACACACACACACGCACGCACGCACACACACACGCATACGCATCAGACAGAATGACATACTTTACCTACTTAGAGGAAGAAGGGCAAAGAAAAAGTTTCATGCACAGTTTCAGTTTGGTTTTATTGTGCCAACTTGGGCTGATGACAATGGCGGTCGAGGTGTGCGTTTAATCCGGAAACTTATTTATGTATGTACAGAAGCGTATATATACGTATATACTTATATATATTTTTAGTGTGTATATGTATCTTTCCGGTCGTTTGGCTTACGCATTTCTCGTGTATATGTAATCGGACCGAGGGATGAACTGAGCGACAAGTCGGACACTTTCTTATGACACGACCGCGCACACTTTCACTTTACATAAGCTCTTTGTAGTGCTTACTGGCTGACACCCCTCAGAGGGAGTGTGTGCGAGTGTCTGCGAGTGTGTGCCAGTGTGTGTGCGAGTGTGTTGACAAACACTTGATAATTCCTTGCATACACGCACTTTGCCTTGGATATGCTCGTGTGTACGATAAGTAAGTACGAGTATCTGCAAGATAATCCTACGTATCCACTGAGCTTGCAGGGCCATCTGCCAGTTGCTTGTTTGCGGCTGCCCGCAAGGGTCCCTTGAATTATTTTAAATTGTTTCTGCCATGCATTTTGATCGAGATTTTATGTATTCATATGCGTGCACATCTATAAGACGAAATAAAATAAAAATAAAATAATGGGCCCTTCTTTGCATTTGCTAAAGGGCCATAAACTGTGATTTAGCGTCTCAGATTCGGACTTCTATCAGAATTTAATCTCGCAGATGGTTAAGCGGCCAATTTAATGGGTTGTGGGTCGATTGTTAAACAGCTTGGATTTTCCATTTCAAAAAAGTTCCTTTTCTGAGTTTTATTTTGTTTAGATAAGCTCGCATTAAGGCTAAAAAGGATATAATAAAGTGTCGGCAAATATGTATATGCTCTTTTTCAGGGCATTCTATACTCCATTCTTTATTTAGTTACCCGGACGCTGGTCACTTGCTTTGTGGCTGATGATGAGCACTTGCTCTGTTAATTTAATTAACGTGCAAATGGCTGAAATTACTTTCTGGAAAGTTTTTCTGTTTGCTTAGCCTCGTTGGCAGAAGGCTTCAGGGACGAGCCATAGATCAAAGCCGCTCACGTGCTGGGCACCGCATCTCGGGCTGCATTTGTGTATGTAAGTTCGGTGTGCCCCGTCAGCAGGTGTGCCAGCGTGTGTGCCGGAATTGTGTGCATTCGTACGGTGCCAGTACTCCGCTTTGCTATTATAAAGTAGGTCAGTAGTTGTATGTATGACGCCAATAAAAGTTAATGCGTCCGTGTGTGAATGGCATATGGAATGCCGGTATTTGCTCCAGCTTGTTGATATTTTTTAATATTTATGGAATTTTAAAATGACAGTTAACACATTTGCGCGGAACTGCGCCGAGTTGCAATTGCATCATTTATTTGAAATCGGTTCGCGACATACCATCAAAATTGTTTTTGTAATTTTTTCGCCACCCAAATACCCTGCATTCTCAATTTTAGGTTAGTCAGTTTAATTTTATTATAACCATAAAGAATTGCCGGAATATCATTGCTCAAAACCAACATACTCTTTTATCTTTTGTGAACAGAGTACAAAAATCGTTAATAAGTTAATGTTACGCAAAAAGTCTACTTAACGCCTACTCTACTGAGTTTATTTTGAATTATCTGGCGATGGAGCACCTGGTTATTTTCGCACAAACCAGTTGCCGCAATTGCCAAATTTATATTGAAATTTCAATTAACTAAGGCGTCCTAGAGTAAATCCTGGAGACAATTAAACAAAGGGCTTTTAAAGCGGTATTCAATGTGGTAGGAAAATTTTTGTATAGAATGTTAAGCTGGCACAGTCCAAGCTTTAAAATTGCCTTCGGGCGTGAATGAAATAACTTCAAAGTTGAAATAAAAAGGAACATCGCAATAAAAAATAAGAACATTTTCAATTATGCTAAACTTCGAACTGTTAATTAAATCTGTCAGAAACAATTTAGGAAAATGTTCACTTAAAAGCCGCCAACAACGTTTATAATTAGAAATAATAAAGTAAAAGAAAAAATGAACTTATTTACCTGGCAAACGAGCAATCCCAACAAAAGAGACAATATAACCGAAAAGCAATAAAAAACTGGACGACTACGAAAGACTCTATACGCAGCCCCAAGTTGAACTTATATCAAATATAGCCAATTGTACATAGGAGCTCGCTGTGTGCGAAACCGATATACGTTTTGCGGCTATTGTGCAGGGTATTAGCAATTCAAGTGCAAACAATGCGATTGCGTCCCAAGAGACTGACAAATGAAATGTCTACGCAACAAAATAGCAACTGTCGGAGTCGGAAATACGTCAAGTGTGAGCGCTGAAAGCCTTCGATGAGATGAGTGCTGAGATGAGCTGGGTACCCGGATAGTGGGTAAAGATGCCCAGGAAACGGCCGGGCGACAGCTTCCTCAATGCGACTATTGTGTGCTGTGGAGTGAAGCGTTGACAATAACGGAAATTATTGTTTCAATTCTTATTTTCTAACATTGTGAGCAGCATCTCCTGCCAAGTAGCTTTTCAACTAAGATTATGGCAAACACTGCCAAGCTGTCTGTGCTCTGTGGCGATTTAAAGATTTAACAAACATTTTGTACGAGAGTCTTCTCTGTATCTAAATATTTTTACTCTACTCTATCTCCAAATAGTTTTACTAATTTTAGCTTACACATTTTCTTAGTCAGATATATAAGAAAATATCGAAAAAATTGTCTTTGGGATACATTTGCAGATATAAAAAATAGATAAACTAAATTTGCAATGGTAGTAGTATTTTATTTATATGTCTCTAAATTCTCTAAATTGCCAAATTAGTATGAGGATATATTGTTTTTAATTTTTCGACCAAACGTTACTGTGATAATTCCCGTTTTACCAATTTGTAAGGGGTATACAAATTTAAAACAAAAAAAAAAAACCATACATCGACGAGTAACTAGCTATTTAAAACTTTGCTCTAGTTCATTTGTAGAAAATCTTTTACGATTGTGATAAAAGTTTAAGCAACATTTATTGTCTCATATCTAAGCTAAATGTTCGTATCTGTTATTATGGCTTATAAAAACTTTGCAGAAGCGCAACAATAAAACCGAGCACATTATCGAAAAGCATAAATTGAAAATATTTTTTAAAAACGCTTCGATTATTGCGGCATTAAAGCAAAAACTGAAGTTTGAAAATGAATATTTGGTATTCCGAGTGCTAAGAAAAGACTTTGCCACAATTTGTCATTCATTAATTAACTTGTAGTGCACAGAAACTCGAAGACAAATTGCTTCTGTTGTGGTTGCTGTTGTTGTTGCCCGGGATTTTCTTGGTAATTGCATTGTTTGACAAAGACCCAACTGTGTGACCTTTTGACAGTTTATAGTCTTAACTTATGTACATTGCCCTACGGCAGGGGCAGCAGCTAAGCCATGAGGAAAACTTTACGTAAGCCTTGTTGACTCTTGAACTTACTTGACGTCCTGCAGCTGATGCAGATCTTTGGGAACACAACATCAATGCAGGCATTTACCAGCAAAGGGATATTTAAAAAATCTTTTTGGATTTTGTGCGAATTTCTTTGACGTTTCATGCAAACTTGTTGAAGTGTTTCAATTAAAACTTGAAAACTTGTTGACATTTATTGAACACTCAAACATGGGGCAATGTCGTCCTGCCAGACGCTTGTCAAGTATACCAGCACACACACAGACACACACTCACAGACACACACATGTTCAAGTTGGCTTAGCATTAGTTGTGCACTATGACAGTTTTCTCGGCTCAATAAAAAGTCCTTTACTTTGGGACTTTATGTCATTGTGTATGTCGTCCGAGACGGCCCTTTGCGCAATTTTACTATATGCGAAGGATTTTCAGTTCTCCGTCAGGCTGTTGATCAAATTCAATAACGATAGCAAACACTATGCCATTTATGACCTCCCTGCCGTAAGTCAAATTAATTAAGTTTTTGTCATATAGTCGAATTGTTTTTGAATTTTAATTGTGATTTCGATATTTGCTTTAAGCGAAATGCTGTTGATTTTTGTTTAGCATTAATTATTCCTTCCTTTCTCCTCCCTTCCTTGATTTGGCCAACAATGTAACGAATTCATTTTGTTTATGCTAATATAATATTTTGTAATTTAGTTTGCGATAATTAAACAAAAATGCCAAATAGAAAGTTTTGATACCCTGCTTTTCAAAAGTGCGCTAAGCGGCTCTATAGAATTTGTATGAATGTGGGTGGCCGTCAAACTTATGGGAGCTTATAACTAGGCACATATTGCGAGATTCGCCATACATAGACCAAGTTTAGCTAAAAAACTCGACAGCACCGTTCTGCATTCCCTTTCCATACCTTGCCTTTGTTTTTCACGTTGTCATACACTTCTCATTAATTCAATTGGCTTGTCAGGGTATGCATTAACAAGTTGTACTGTATTAATAGGTATAATTCATGGGCATACATATGCCTATTATATATACTGACCCATTTTTTGCTATTGTGCTTTTATTGCAAATGTTATAGCCTAAAGAGCACTCAACTTTGGCAAATGCGTATGACAAGGTTTTAAGTGCATTCTGGTACCAACTACAATAAAAGCGAATACAAAGGATCTGTAAAACGCATTAATCGCCTGGAAAATGATGTTCTCCCGTGAGCTGAGGCTTTATATCGCATTCAAAACCAAAATGGTTTTGTTCCGCTCAAACTAGACATATATAATCCAATTAATGCACAAGGACAACGAACCGTTCCTTTTGATACCTAATTGGTTTACGGTAAAGGTGAAGGTATCATCAGCACAGTCAAAGTGCCGTTGCTGTACGGTTTGAAGTTTCAGCTTGTGGCACCCACTCACGGCTAGGTGTATAAAACGGCTAATTGGTTTTCCAGAAAGGTAACATAATTGGCATGTGGCTAACGGCCAATCAGACAGTCTAATTGAATGTGCGCCAAAGGGTCTTAATGTCTTTTATACACTTGTAAGCTGATAGGGGCTCGCCAGAGAGTAGGTTCGATAAATAAAGCACACAATTCATTTCAAAAACTAATTTTCTAAATTAATTCGAGTCTGCTTGCTAACAATAGCTCAATGGGCCACGTGCAAACGCCTTCGTCATAAACCATAAAAGCCACTCGGCAAAAAAGATATGTACAAACTATGTTAATTTAAATCGGCAACAAAAAAGCAAATAAAATAATTTTTTTTTTTCCCGCAGTTTTTTCCGAATATGCATAATTTGTAAATAACTTAATCATACGCATCGTCACATTTTTATCATAAACTCGTATATTGCATGTATAAAATTACATGGCGAAAAAATGGGCAAAGTTATTTTGTGTGAGTTTCGTGAACCCGACGAACCGATAATTAAAAGTTCATAATTTTCCGCAAACTGCATTAATATTTATGCTTTGCGAAGGGAAATTAAATATTGGTATTTAATACATAATTAGTGCGGCCTTTTGGCCTTTGGAATATGCACGTTACAAACATCCGTAATACATTTTAATAAACCTACTGCGAATGTTTACAGATGAAAAATTCCAAACAACAAGCATGCATGTGCGTGTATGCGTGTATCTATGGTATGTACAGATAAAATGGCCAGCGAATGGAATTCGTAGTGCTGAAATTGAACACTTTTAATATTGTACCATATTAAGGCATTCTTTCAGTACGTATATTTTCTAATTAAGATGCCATTTATTTTAGGTGTTTATAGCAATTGAAATTTCTATGCGCATGCACGTTGATTTATTCATCTGCACGCAGAACTCCTTCTCAGTTGACAATTGTAAACAACGTCTTTACCATTTTCAAGGAACCAGATCAGGCAGATGCGATAAAGCCCAAACACGATGGACAAACATTAAAAAAAAAAGAAGAAAAATTGTGCCACAGAAGTGCTGACCATGTCTGATTGGCAATTGCAATTCACCAGACCACAAAACAAAGTGCAATACATTTACTTGGTCAATTCTTTGCGACTGGCGATTGTTTGATTTGATTCTGTGCGGGTTTAGCTGGGAGAGAAAGAGAGAGAGAGAGAGTGAGAGAGAGAGAGAGAGAGAGATACTGAATGACATGTCGTAAAGCATTTGATTTGGCTTCGGTTTTGATTCGTTTGCTATTTGTTAAGCACTCAATGACAAGCACTTTGGCAATTTATTTTGCACGTTGGCATATTTAATAGGCAGGCGCAAGCCTGCTCGACAGCTGACAAATTATGCCAATGTGGGCTGAGCGCTAATGCACTGGGCCTGAATAATTGATCTGGCACTGTGTCTGAGTTTTCAGTGCGTGAATGAAACACATATGTTCATTGTTGTTCGCTTGGCGTGCAATTGTCACGCTGCGTATACGCAATTTGCATATAACGCATCCGCCCCGAGCCACTTTCATTGTACACGCAGAGGAAGAGAACAACCTGATGCCTTTTGTTTATTAGATGCCAATTTCAATTTGAAGCTGGCGAAAAATTGCAAATGCAGCACAATTGCGAGTGTAACTTGAAAAGTTGCCAAACATTTGCTTACAGGCTTTAGTACTTTTGTATATCTATCAAAAATCAATTGAATAAAACTGAGATTTAAATTGAATTGAATATGAAAACCCTAAAAACCATTGGCCAACATTCCATGTTGGGTGTTGCTGCTTTAAAACTTCTCTTCCCACCGGTAAGCATGCATTTAGGTTTCCCATGCGTAATTGATTTAATTATTACTCAAGCCGCAGAGCAGCTGACAAAATGTCTTGTCGGGTAAATTCCACTCAATTGAATTTCCGAAAATAAACACCTGTCCTTGATTAGAAAGCCCACCCAAAATCGACCGCCCAGCTGTTGGGTTTGATTAAAATGCAACGCAATTGCAAAATAAATAAATCAATGCATTTACAACGCCTTAAGGAATTATTGTCCTCAACACATATTTCTTTTACGGTTTTGGTGTCCGCAATGCTTGCATTCCAGAAATTCTAAACATTTTACAGCTAAATTGACATAATTCTCATTGTTCTCAAGTTGTTCAAGCCGTTATTTGTCTTTCGATTATGTGTTCAAAAGCTCAAATTTTAAATCCGATTTTTGCATTGCAATCAATGTAAAAAAATTATTTTAAGAGATTGAATATAACAAACAGCAATTAAAATTATATTAAATATTAAATCGCAGGCATGCATAAATAATTATTTTATTTGTGGATGATTATGTGTGTTACACGGCTCAATAAAAAAAGCGCTGTATATAAAAAACACAAGTACATTGTCAGGCCTTGAATCATCTGTGTGTGCACAGTTTTCCATGCCCATTTCGAACAACAATTTTCACACAAAATTTAACACATACCCGAGTGCCGGGAGCCTCACCTGGTGGCAATAATTCTTGCGCTCAGCTGGGCAGCTGTTGGGCGTTGAATTGAAAACATGTTGCAATGCGAATGGAGGCTCGTGCTGCGGCCCTAGCCATTGGTGATTAACTATGGACTGCTTGGCAGGCGTCATTAAGTCCTCGCACAGGGCACTGGGCCACAATTTAAGGCTGTATGCAGGCCGCGACTTTTAATGGAAAACTTAAAGCGGGGCAAAAGTTTGTTAAAGTAGTTGCCCGGCCGAAGGAGAGCTGGCAGCTGCACTTAATTTGCAGGCAGCTCATTTGGGCTCACGGCCAGTATGTTTTCTGTTTTTCTTCATATTTTCTGCATATTTATTTATATCGTCTGTGGGGGGCTATAAGGGAATATGCAAAAACTTTAGACGGCAGTTACTTATTGTTGCCATCCCCTTTTATCAACCTTGCCCTCCTATGCTATCCTTATCCATAACGCGCTGTACGCGTGTAATCTACTCAAAGCAAATAAATTTTTAATGTTGACTAATGTAGAAAATGTGCGCAGAAATTTACCTGGTCCGTGCCATCTTTCCTAAGTAATCCAGAGGCAGAGCGAAGCCGAGAACGAAAAAGTTGCTGTAAGCCAGCGTAAGTTGCAACAGGCTCAGGATGCAGCTGTAGGCGATGCTACAAATTGAAAATGAAAACCTGGACCAACTTTCTAAGGCACACAAATCAGAGAGTATGAAACAAACAAGGAAACAAGCTGCAAACTCATCGAAATATAGAACAATTTGAGTTGGCGCTGCCTAGATCTTTCAAAGGTCAACAGAGCTAGAAAAACAAATTAAGCAGTCCAATAATTACATGAAATTCAATGCTGAATAAAAAAAAAATGAATTACAATTGCATTAACTCAGTCATTAAAAATAATTTTAAACAAACAAAAATATCATAAAAACTTTACCTACCGGCTGTCTTGTCAAACGCGAAGATGTTTTAAATACGTATCAAAGTACAACAAATAGAAAAAGAAAATAAAACAAATATGCAGCAACAACGAACGGCGAATCACATAACGAGACAAACGGGCGACGCAAATGGCTCGAAGAGCTGGCTGTGACAACTTGAAGTGGCAGGCATCTAAGGACGCTAAAAGGCTGCTGGCCTCCTGTTTTGATAATGAACAACAGCGCCGAGCGTTGGGCGAGCCGGCAACTAAAAACTGGCCAAACATTAACGAGCATCTGCGAAAAACTTACAACTTGCAGTTGCAACTGCAAACTGGTAACTGGCAACTCGATGGGGTGGATCCGGGCGGGGGGTGTCTGTGCTGTTTGTGCTGTTTGCATTGTTTGCAAAATGCTTCAAGTAAATTATGCAGAATTGCAGCGGCGAAAGTTAAGCGCACAACAAAATGGAATTCATGCTGGCTTTCTACTTTGCCCAGTGATGTCTTTGTAGCTGCTGTTGTTTTTAATAAACTTAATAAGTTTGCAATTTGTTGCTGCAATCAGCGAAGGACAGCAGTAGCCGCCAGAATTGCCACTCCACAGACATGCAAATCGGCTGCTTGGCAACACATGGCGTATACTTAATTTTGGCACAAATTATGCAGGCGACACGCGATAAACTAATTTGAAAAGAACATTGGCCAAACTTTAATAAAATTTACATTAAAATCATTTCGCGCAACATGAAACAACGTTATTACGGCTTTCTTTTTAAACGTCAAGATAAAGGGCGAGAATTACTCCATTGTTACTTTTCGTTCGTTTAGTTACTTTTCCAATACGAACAGAAGATTCACTTCTTATCTCACATTTAAAAGATTCATGTCAGACTATAACGGAACCAAATGCCTAAAATACATTTACTTTATGAATAATTTACAGCAACGATTGTCTAAAATTTAATATGTACCTTTTTTCTGGCATTAATAAACTGCGCAAACCACATTCAAAATGAGGGCTGCCACCTCACCTTGGTCCGCAATTGAGCTCAACAGTTCATAAAGAAATTAAAAAATGAATGCCCTCACCCAAGTAGAGAAAAAATATTAAAGCTTTTTACTTGTTGGCCAGCAAACGAGAATAGAAATAGGGGATTGGGCGGGTGGGGCCCTAAATAAACAAACATATGCGGCAAGGCCAGCGAACAAATTGAATTTGCGCAAAGAGCCAAAGAGCATAACAAATAGACGATACGTATACGCCATGTGCGCCGAGGACAAAACAAACCGCAAAACACACGTGTACGCCAGCCAGTTGATAACCAAGACAGTGGTCAGGAAACAAAAAAAAACAAAAATCACTCACTCAACCCGTCAGGCAGTCAGTCAGCCAGTCACCTAGCCCGTCAGGCAGTTGTTCAACCGTGACGCTTAGATATTTGGCATGCGTAGCGTTATCCCAGCTGCTGTTAACCAAATCCCGACGCACACAATATCATTTTGGTTAGGCGGCGACTGGCTGATGTCGCCACAGATGACAGTTAACAGTTAGCAGCGTGCCAGGTAAATAAATCAAACAAAAATGGCTGCTTCGGCTACGTGACCAGCCAAGTCCACAGACATAGATTTAACGTCACTCGGCCAGAGCACGCCGCACAGTTTGACTGATTATCAGTGGGCTGCTTATGACACATAACCAAGGTAAAACAGGAACTGGCCTCAAGATGTGCGTGACGCAAATTGCAGACCAGTTTCAGACAGCAGCCATCCTGGCAAGGCAGCGGCAGCATGTTGACCACCTGCATTGACAAATGGGCGGCCAGTTAGATCTCTCAGTCCTTTGGCTCAGATCAATGTCCGTCGATGACATGGCTCGTCCGAGAGCTGAACAATAGCACCAGTTAACTGCTGTTGACGTGCCGAACGGCATTTCGGGCCAGAAGCAATGGCTTGTAAAAGCAATCGTCTTGCAGCTGGATGGTATTAAAAATGAATAACTATTTTAATTCTATTGATAAACTTCAATTCGCATTGAATTGAAGTCCCAGCGGCAATATTTTATGCATAAATCTGAGCTTAAAACCAATTCAAGCACTGTTTTTCCAGGCGCACATTAATTTTGCTAGCAACATGCAATGGAAATTCAAGATTGCTGAATAATGGCATTTGACCTCGCCTGACCTGGTGAACTGGCACCAGCTGACCGAGGCGAAGGCCCCACACCCAGGACACTGATATACAATGCATGTGCATGCGATTCCATTTGGCTGCCTGCAACTGCGCCAGTGTGTGTGTGTGTGTGTGTGTGTGTGTGTGTGTGCGTGTGTGTAATAAGGCTGCATATATTATGGCATATATATTGTGCCATATATTAGAAGCTTTGCCTGCAATTTCTCACACACTGGCCCGGTCGGGTCGGGCCGGGCGTTTTAGTACACTGCTGCCATTGACGCGGTCCACGTCCTCGCTGCTGCAGTTGTTTGCCTTGCGGTGATCACTTAATTTGAATTAATTTGCGGCTGTCATCCAACCTAAAATTAGTTTATGCCGCTTTGCATAAACCAAAATGGTAGCTTGTTGCAAGTTTGGCGCCCGGCTTTCGTTGTGGTTAGCCAGCTCGCAACTATAATAAAGTCCTAATCGTAATCTTACCAGTTTCCAAAAAGAAAAACCTACTTGGCAAATTAGTAAAACTCAATTACACTTACTGAACTCCGATACATTGACATCAAATACCAGTGTTTTTCAGCAGCTGTATCAACTCGGCACTTCACACTTTTTTCTTTGTCATATTATTCTTTAGAAAAAGGCTGGTAACGTCAACAGCTGGATAAGTTAGCAGCAGCTGGCCCAAAGCCTTGGCCATTTGAAGTTTTGTGGTTTTTGAGGCATTTCAAAACAACAAAAAAATAAAAACGAACAACAAATATTTTGGCACTTTGCTTTGGCCTTTTGTCGACTAATTCCGTTTTTGTTTATTTCCCTACACACACACACATACACACACACACACACACACACACACGCTTGACAGTTTTTATGCTCTGCGACAGGCGCAGTTGAGAACAAACTGCAATTTGGTCGCTTTAGAGTTGCCACATGGCAGCTGTGTCTCCCAGTGCATATGTGTGTGTGTGTGTGTGTGTTCGTGTGTGTGCTGCAGAGGATTAACGTGCCACAAGACCAAAGAGTCCGCATTTTTAGTTGCAGCTGGCAGGAACAACTTTAAGTTTTGACTCATTCACTAAGCTGAAAACTTTATTATCAAATAAACTTATTTATAAACATGTTTTAATTTGCGGATTTCACGGTCGGAAAACATATTTACATTTCAAACAATTTCGTACTCTTAGGGCCTAGCACAATAATTAAAACTTTGCCATTTTATAAATATATGTATATTTGGAAGATAGTTGGCCGCGGCTAGTTTGTCATGTTTCAACCATCGACATACAAATTGTGACTTTACACAGTCTATCAACGAAAGCAACAAAAATTAGAAACTAGATTCGTCAACTACATATATATATATATATAAAATAGGTACAATACAATATAAGAAATTACGCCAATTAGAACATTTTGCAAGCGGACATGGAGAAGAAACCAGAGCCACGAAAGAAAAAGCATCCAAAAGAGAAATACGAAAAGGAAACGATTCTTGAAACGAATGCACACGAACTGTCCCGAATGCCAGGCCATTGTCCAGTTACCAAATGCGCTGAAGTCGTCTTCCCATCGAATCTGATGATGCACATGTTGCACAACCACGCCAATCAGACAATATGCACGAGTTCGGAGATGTACGACCATCGGCCGTTGGCGTTATGCCTTGATCCGTTGAAGTTAAAGCCAGGCTTGAACTACTGCATTGCCACGCTCATCTATGGCGGGGTCAAAGGCGATTCACACACGCTCCCGGGCCTCAGCAATATGTCCCTGCCGAATTCGGCGCTGATAAACGATCTTTACAAGTATGCCAATTATCTGCCCGTCATGATGATGGCCTGCCGAACGACCTGGTTTGCGCAACTGAAGGACAAGAAGCTGGAACGCGAAATGGTCGACCAGAGTCCAAACCAAGCCGCCATCTACGTCTTCTGGCTGGTGGCGCCGAACATAACGCGCAAACTGTATTACACGCTAACCATCTACGATCGGCATTATGTCAGCTCCCGCAGCGTCGTCCGCGCGGTGCGCAACTACACCAGCTTCCAGAATCCCAGCCAGTTTCTGCCGTACGACAACAACTATATGCTGTTGTGTGAATCGGAGGCCGTTGAGTTCATGAGCATCAGCAAAATGTCGGTGAAAACATTTGGGCGAGAACAAGCGCCCGGCATACCAATGGAGCTGATTGTCTACCAGGCCCCATTGAAGCCGCGGGTGCACCGCAACAGCGACCGGGAGATACAGGCGGTGCTCAGCCATGCCCGGTCCCTATACTCCAAGTACATAATGCCGCGCACCAAGGGCGCCGTCACACGCGATTTCTCGGGCCGCTTGTTGCTCACCAAGAGGCCGCAGCCAAAAACATCTGGCCGCTCTCGCCAGGCCGGCAAATAAAGGTTTCCCACTGCAATATGTTATCTCTAGACCCAGATCCTTCTGGCCTCAAATTTTATGTTTGATTGCTTCAAATAAAATACAATTTCGTTTTATGTAAATAATAATGTGAATGGTGCCTTCGAGCAGGGGATGCGTATAGGGTATAAAGTGCAGCATTAGTTCAATTTAAGTACTTAACACATAATTATTTAATAAGCTGACAGCTGATTGAAAACCAAGTGCGCATAAATTGCGAAAGGAGGGAACGGCAGCCGCAAGGTGTGTGGGCTAAGCCGCTTTTATACACCCCAACACACACACACACATACAGACACTCGAATACGCATGCAAGTAGCCAACATCGCATGTAAATGACGCTAATTGTATTACAATTTGCTTGAATGCCTAAAAGCGGGCAATGGCAAATCACAAACCGCTTAGCTCGGATATTATATGGGCATGCAGTTGGTCCGAGGGCTGGGCAATTGTTGCGCATTTGAGGCGGGAACAGCGCACCACCCGCACCACCCCAACAAGTGCAGCCAACCACTTGCCACACATGCAATTTTAATCATGAGAAATATGTGTGCTGCACTCTAGCCACGATGATGAAGCGGGGCCATCGAATGGTCTGGGCAAGTGGCCCAAATGTGGTAAGCAGCCCGCACCCACTTGAATTATGCCTTTAATTTCAGTTATTCACTGTTATCGGTAGTTGGATAAGAATGCTGGCGCTGCCCAAGCCACAAATCTGTCCCATTGCGATGCCAACTGCTAACTGGCTTTGTGCTTGTGCACTCGATCCGAATAATATGCATGCCACTAATTCGGATATTTACTCACGCGGTAAAGTGTGTGGGCTCCGTGTAGTCCATAGTGTGAATTATAATGCATCGGTTCACACAGCAAATTTAACTACCACTAAACTAAAAGAAAACCTAAATTAGGCTTATTCATACTGAATTAACCTCATCGTGGAAATCCGTTTTTGCTCTCATATACTTAGGGCACCCAATTTTAGGAAGCACACAAAAAGGCGACTCACACAAAATCTATATATGTAGTATATATATATTTACGATACGTAAAAAATTGGGTGTCTCCAGCACAGGCCCGACCTGTCAAAATGAATTGTACTTATTCGATAGCGCACCTTTAATGTGTTGACAACAACAACAAGGCGACTATATTGTTACGGGCAAAATATTGCTATCTATGCCTCCTTCGCCTCGGCGGAAATGTGAAGGGCTGATGTGTTTTATTTTTTTTTTTTTGGGTTTTGTTTTTGTTGCCTGCGAGTTTCAGTGAAAAAAACGTTGCATATAACAAATGTGAATGCCAGGAAAACGATTCAAGTGCTCGACTGCTCGACAAATTCAGAGCAATGTAACCGCCCAGGACCAAACAGTCGTTCCACCCACGAAAGCGCTTTATCACATTCTCGGCAGTTTGCCTTCCCCCATATATGCACGTACTTACATACTTACACAGATATATTGTTTACTGCCTGGGTGCAGTTTTTGTACCCACAACCTTCACGCAGAATATGTCCATGTAGTTTTGTGATATACGTTTTGCTATCCAAACTGTCATCTTTGGGTTTGCCGGCAGTGACAATGTGAGCTGGATAAGATGAAAAAGCTGCCAAGAGGCTGCAGCTGCGACTGCAGCACTTGAAGTCTGCGGCATGGCAAAGTACCAGCTCAGTTGGATCGGTCGTGGATTAGCCGAATGTTCGGTAGATGTGTGCCACAAAATGATGTTGGTGTCAACTGGAAAAAACTGCATCCACAGAACGTTCGTACTTGAGTGATGCGGCCATTTTGCCAGCAGCAATAACAATTTCAATTTGACTTGCCCAAAAAGTCATTAACATGTCAGTTCATGCATATCCAAATATATACTCACAGTTTCATAGCTTTAATTTCACCTCAGGCATATATGTACATATGTATGTAAAAATGCAAGAGCTTCAGCTGAAGTTTGATTTTGAGAGCATGACCCCGAATTGAATTCGATTTGGCAGTGGCAAATTTGCTGGCCATTTGTTTGATAGCCTTGAAATGCTTTGGGCACTTTCTGCTCAATGCCAAAAACAATTATTTATAATTTTAACCAAAGATCAAACTTATGCCCACGGGACATGTGCTACTCATAATTGTGCCTACGCATAGATCTCTAATTAAAAGCACTTAATGGAACGCATAGCAAATTGAGGCCACAAAACGCTTGACCTATCACATTTGTAACTGGCTGGAATCAAGGGCGGAGAGTGCTCTGATTGGTTTCTTTGCACAAACCAAACAAACTTGGCTCACTTTGTTTGTGTTTGCTGTACATGAATATTAACACTTTAGCCACTAATGATAAATAGCTCAAGAAGTGGAAGCCTCAAGCGCCAACTACAATAACTGGGTAAGACCTGTGGGCCAACAACAATAACGACAGCAACAATATAACATTATTAATAGCGCTAAGTGCACGGCAAGCGTAGCCCGGCGAAAGAGGAATGGAAAGTTTGCTTTAGAAGGCAAGCTGGTTGCCAAGTTACTGGCTTGAAGCTTGTTACGTGCGTTTTGCTGTCTGCGGTTTCTGTTTACAGGTCCATTAAAATAACCGTTCCTTAGCCGAGTAAGTGGATTGGGGCCCGTAATTGGTGGGATCTATTTAAATTGCTCCACAGACAACAATTGCACCCAAGGATTATGTTTGTAATGAATTTAATAGATTTGTCTTTTAATTTATTTGGCAAATCTTGCAGATCTTCCATTTAAATTATTTATATTGAACGGCTTCCAAGTCTAAATCATTTATGATTTATGGCAAACATTTGGTTCAAATTGTCAAACGATATATCCGACAGATAAATGCAAATGTGTCGCACACACACACACACATACACACACGTACACAATTGATTTACCAAAAAATTATGTTATTTTGAAATTTTGTTGAAATTTATGATGCCATTTGTAACGTTGAACGGAGAGTGCCCAAAACCGGGTTTAAACTTTAATATTGTGCAATTGTTTGTCGTTCGGTGCGCAGGTTTATGAGTTGGTTGTTTTTATCACTCGAACGGGAAATTAGAATTATTGTCATTGCTTTTATTACAGTCATAAATTTAGCAAAGCCAATGCAAGTGAATTTACCGTGCTGCATTAAAGATGAGTTATTGCCCAGATGGTGTTAAAGTGTGGCTTTAATTTTAATTAGTTTGCTCTTCTGATGGGGCTTTGTCTGGCCGCAATTGTTTGCTTATCAAACACGTGCACCTCTGGGATACCAAACACAAAACAAAACCAAAAACGAAACAATGCAGAACAAAAACATAATAAAATAAACTATGGCTCCAATTGCTCGCAACTGCTTGAATTGTTTACCCATCGAACTACCGTTTTCCATGCCGAGCCGAAATGGGTCTGTTCCCGGCTGCCTCCACTTGGAAATGTTGCCCGCGTTTGATTTGAATGTGTTCGCTTGTTTGCCTGTTTTAATGCTTTGAAAATTTGCATAGGCAAGCGTTTTCTGTCTAGGGATTGCAACAGAGTTTGCATATTGCCCCCGGCTGGCAATAAAGCGGCTTACAACTGAATATTGAGAAGCTAGGCGCAGCCGTATACCACGTTCAGCCGATTGTTATTCTATGAAAAATCAAAAATAAAAGTATTTGCTGGGCGTTTCATACAAAAAAAAAAAAGCGAAATGTAAAACGATTAAAAAGCATCAATAATATTTTTAGCTAAAGGGGTTTAAACTTATGGTTTCCTTTTAAAAGTTTATCTTCTAAAATATTCGAATATTTCACAAATATTCGAGCAGCTTTGAAAGCTTGCTTTCATTTTTTTTTTTTTAGTAAGTTCTGATCTTTTGTATCTTATTTTGCTCCCTGGCTATTTATATGAGCTGTTTATGTTGTGAGTGCAAATACGCTTTGGGGATTAGTTGACTACGCCCACAAAATTCCATTTGTGCTTAACTACGTTTTCCTATCAGTGCGAGCCCGGTTCCAGAGCTAACCAATCAAACGAATAGAGATTTAAGCAATGCAAAAGAACCAAATTATTACCGACTTAACCAGAAAAGTCCATTAAAGCACATGGTAATACATTCTCAGTCGGGGCCTAATGGTAAACGTGTCCCACACTCACACACACACACACACACACGCCCACACAACATAGTTATACACATGGGGCAGATGCATGCGCACTTCAAATGGCCCAAAAAGAAAAGGTGCGCACCCAAAAGCACCTCAATTTATACACACACACACACGCACACCATACACACGCACACCATACACACACACATTTACAAAGTCAGCAAACGAGGCGCATTCAGACGTGCGAAAATGTAACAATTTACAAAGGGTTATGCCAAAAAAACAAAAACAAAAACAAAAGTGGACTTGCCCACACGGACGCACACATATGCATGCATATATACACTTTGCCTTAGAGGTGAGCAGCATTTTGACACACGAATGTCACAGATTTAAAAGTAATATATGGTAGACAAGCGGATCTCAGGCAACAAAAAAAAAAAAAAAAATAAGGAAAACATTTTTATGATTTATGATTGAACTCTTTGCCTTTTACAAAGTTTACGATTTAAAGTCATCATTAATAAAGTTGAAACGTCATAAAAGTTAGTGAAATCTCAACCCAAAAATGACTTTAAAATCACGTACACAGCAGTTCTGAAATGTGAATTTTGTTGCCGTTTTGCTTTTGCATCTTCCGTCACAGTTTTGCATTTTTTTTATTTTTTTTTTCTGTGCTTTTTTTGGTGTTGTGTTTTGTATGTAAATGTTTGAACTGTCTGCATGAGTGCCAGAACAAAGTTGACAACAACAATGACAAAAAAAGGGTCAGGAGTTTGCACAAACATCACGCATACGTGGAGACAGCGCACACGCACACGCACACACACACACACACACACACACTCGTTGCATTTATATGCAAATATTTGCGAACACATTTTTGTCATGGCTAACCCCACTGCATGACGTGCATACCGGTTGAAATTGGGTGTTACTGCAAATTGCTCGAAACATTGAAAGCCTTGCGTTTTCAACAATTTTAATTGGGCGAAAATACGTTTATTATAAACAAATGTAAATATCAAAATTAGCTATATTTCTAAGCTTAAAGCTGACAGTAGTCAATTGATATTGCTTGCTGGCAGGCAGATTACGCGGCGTATGTGCAATATAAGCAAGCAGCCACACACTTAAGCTGTCTTAACCAGCTTAACCAGCTGGGCTGAGACAAATACCTGTGCAACAGAGTGCTGAGCGGATGCAACCTAATGCTGTGCGGCAGCCGTGTTCGCCCCTCGGTCAAGCTTAAGCTATGCTGAAAGTCAAGTCATCAACAGCAATTGAGGCAACAGCAACAAGAACCAGCAACCACAGATGGCACTCAGCGAGACTATGTGAAATCGATCAGCTAAGTGGCTTGGCCAAGGCGTCGGACTCCTGGCTGCTGCCAGCTGGCAGCTGGCTGCTGGCTGCTGATTCTTTACTCCTTGCGAGAGTTTTGCTTGTTTTTCACCTACAATGACAGTGGCAATTGAATTTGCTTTGCGCTGCTCCCTTGGAGCTGCGATTTGATTTCACTTAGTTTTTGTAGCTGCTGCTGCTGCTGCTGCTGCTGTTGTTGTTGTTGTTCAGCTGGGCTCCTCTTGGCGTTAACTGCACATTAAACAGCTTGATTGCAAAGTCCCCAATCAAGTGAGTTTCTTTCAACATGCTGTTGCCCCAAATCAATTCTTTTTAGTTGCCCTTTTGGCTTGGTTTTTGTGCTCTCCGCTTTTCTCTTTGGCGGTTCCTTGTTCTTGTCACAATGCCTTTTAAAGGGCCAAATGAAATTATCCAATAGAAATAACATGGCCTGTTTGTTTGTTTGTTTGTCTTACTCTTTCGAACAATTGATTAGAACGGTCTTTGTATATTCCAAATTACAAGTAAATAGAACCGATTGCTAAAAGAATATAAAGCAAAGTGTTAGATGTGCCTGGAAATTTGATTATCAACAATGAGTCCTGATATATTCAATTTACTTTGGAATATGCCCTGAGAGAATAGCTAAATTAGGGACAGAGACTGCACTTTGGTTGAGTAAATTAATTCTTTATTCAAATTAGTTTCCTTGGACGCACTGCCCTGGGGCAAAGTGATTACCCGAATGTTAATTCCATCCTTTACAACTTTTGGCCGGCTTTCACTGCAGCAATGTTCGCTCTCTTTGACAACTATGCAGTTATCTCTTCATTCATCAGACAGCCTTTGCCTTCGTTCGTGTCCATTAATGCCGGCCAACAGTTCTGCCCGAGTTTCACAATGAATAACTCTTCGTGGCAGCGCCTTGCATACCAAACAGTAGACATCAAGAAGTATATCTTTGCCGCCGCCCGGAAGCCACACACCAAATGCCAGTACGGCCAGCTCTTCCGGAAGTCGCATTCGCACACTTGTCGCTCATAACTTCAGCTTGAAGTTAGTTGGCGCTTTGTTCAGGTGAAAAGGAGACGTGAACAAAACGAAATAGAAAACACTTCGCACTTGGTACACTTTTTGGGTCAAATGCAATTTAAACGATGCATTTTTTTGTTTTTTTTTTTTTTGGCTTTTTTTTTTTGTCGTGGGCAGCAAAAAATGGCAAGAAAATGTGCTGAAAAGAGGGCAACAGAAAAAGCGGAACCGCATTTGAGCCTTTTTTATCGAGCAGCTTTACAGACAGGGCGGCAGTGCAGAGCAAAGCAAATTTATATTATAGTCATGGAGCCGTGAAAGGGAACGGTGGAGATGGAATAGAGAGAATAGAGTCTTGGCTGGTGGTGCCTTTTTCGACTGTCGTTGCCGTTGTACAAAGTGGAAAATGTGGTTAAAAACCGCAATACGAAATAAATTACTTTTTCTGCTTTGAGCTGCAGTCCGAGGCTGTGGTGGCTCCTTTTGCAATGCAGCTTGAAATTGAAAGCTTCCGTTACCGCCGTCCAGTGCCAGCCGTTTATCCAGCCATCCATCCACCCACCATCCACAACGAACGCCCACCGAACATTAGGCCGCGCTCGCCATTGCTCGCTTCCGTTTCCGCTGGCACAGCCGCAGTCGCTAACGTTGCGTGGATGCGTTGGCCCATTGTCTCAGGCTAACAGCGACCCAATTTTGGCCAACTTAAAGTACGCTTAAAGGCGACTTCTGTCCGGCCTATTTGTCAGATGACCATCGCATTCCGAACGCGGCATCTTTTGCCCAAGCCTCGGTTAGTCGGCGGCCTAATTTGAATTATGGCCATCAAAAAGTGGCTAAACTTGTTAGAGCAACTGGCGCTAAGCCAGCGCTATGTGGCCATTTCTTGGCAGGGACATACGTTTTTGACATTCTCGATGTGAAAAAGTTTGTCCGTGGCACAAATCGCTATATCATTCGCTCATAACTTACAACTGCAGATTAGCACTCTGAACCTGAATATAAAACATATGCTCCGAGTGTTCTTCACATATATTAAATGAAATGTAAGAGTCTGCTGCCATGCCCAGGTTCCATTAACTAGTATCCATTTATATGTAGTGTATGCGAAATAGAAATAGCCAAATAGCTACATTAATTTAAAACAATGTGAAGCTAATAACATTTGAAGCATTTGACTCGGATTCTTGATTGTTCATTCAGCTTTTACTAGAATTCCTAACTATATTTACATATACATTGAGTTCTTTTCAGTGTAGTTCCGGCATATCCTAAGTTCTCGTTCAGTTGGCTTCTATTGACACGCATTTTGTCGCAAATGAAAATAGTTTTCAAAACATTTATCCAACACAAAGGCACAATGGCATTCGAAAATTGCAAAGAAAGTCGCATTAAAGTAAAATAGCGCTAAGTGCGCAGCTACAATTGCAATTACAGACCGCGACCCGCTGTGGCCCTGTCCTTCGATCCGAATTCATCTGGCTCTGTCTGTCTTTCTTGCTCACTGTCTGCCTCTCGCTCGCACTCTTTGACTACTTTCTTGCGGCAAGTGGACTCAAGTCGACAGTTCTGTATGACAATTGTTGGCTGGTCAGCCCCATTGTTGTTGGCCTGGTCTGTCCTGTTGTGCTGTGTTCTTTGGCCTGGGCCAGGACTGCCATTTATTTGCCGTTTGCATTCAACGAGCTGATGAATGGCCATTAGAAGTAAGCGCAACGCTCTACGAGATTACCTTAAGTATGCGGCAATTGCACAAGGAGCTTTCCGATGCCACTTCTGATGCTGATACAATAAAGTGCCCTGCGCGCACCCTTGCCCCATAATTTATGCGCGACTTGGCCAGCTAACGGGAATAGGCGAGCCCACATTGTTGTCACTGAGGGCAAATTTATGGCCTACAAACAAAAGACAGCTGCCGGTCAATTTCTAAGAAAACTACTTCATACTAACGCATACGAACGAGAACGCCCCAATGGCTACTAAATAAACGGAAATTGATGACGCGCAAAAAGCGACGTTGACAATTTTAAAAACTTGTATTGCCATATAGTTCTATGGAGTAACTCCCTCGAACAGCGTGCAAAAGGGTGTTTATGATTTGGAGTATATAAAAGCAAAATGTGATTATCAGAACTAATCTCAGCTATTTTATTCTTGCTTTGTGCTTCAGTTGAAGTATAACTTTGGCATCTTTTTCGATGCTGCCCGCTTCCAACTTGTCTCCTGCCAGTTTCTGTACGTCTTTTTTTGTTTTTGAAACGAGTGCGGACATTTAATATGTGCAGCCGTCAACTTTGCAGGGCAGTTTCTAGTCGCGCATGCCTCCGGATGGGCTGCTTGTGTTTTGCTTTAGTTGTGTGCCGCTCACACACATTTATCATAATCGAAGTTTTGTGTGGGCCCCTCGGGGGAGTGCGGCAACGACGACGACGACGACGGCTGCCATTTGTTTCCATTTTGTGTTAACGTCAGCAGGCTGAGCGCGCTGGAACAAAAAGTTGAGGCGCAGGCAAAGTTTTGGTGACGGCGTTGCCGACGCACAAAAGTAGGCAACGGAAGTGCAAGTGCCGCTGCATTGACATTTCCGCTTCGCAGCGCTTTCGGGCACAGGCGCTGGCACATGCCTGCGACAAGGACGACGACGGGCGCAGGAGCAAGTTGTAGAACTTTGCGTCAGACGCCAGTTGGCAGTAGCCCCAGGCTTATTTAGCAGTTGCTGAATGCAAAAAGGATAAAAGCGTAAACGTTAGTTTAATATTTTGTAGCGCAGTTGCTGCAGGAAGGATTGATTTAATCGTTACTCGCACAGGATATCAGTGCGCTCACCATGCACATATTCCTATTCATATACCTCTGTCTCCGTCTAAACTGCGAACTAACTCGCATCGGCTTCCGCTTGTGTGAACGCAGCAACGCATAACGCAGGCTGCGTTCCCATTTCCCTGCCATGTTGTACCATTTAATGAAGCAGTCAAATCTCAGCAAAAATCTTATTTCGCCAATTCTTTTATGCACTGCGGTTACTTTTTGCTGGCTGTTGCCCTTTTTTTGGACGCTCGCCTGCTCATTTGATTTTGGCTGTTGCTTTTTAAATATTATATTATGCTGTGGTGAAAAAATGCTTAATGTGCAAAAAGGAAAGAAAAAAATAAAAGAAAAATATTTTGTGCGCTTTTCGGGTTTTGCTTGATTCCATTTTTTTTCTGCCACGCAAGTGAAAATGCAGATAAAGTTCTTCGTAGAGTCAAACGTGTGTGTGTGTGTGTATATAAGTATGTGAGTATGTGTGAGTGTTTGTTTTGTAATGTGAGCATGAATAGAATTTGCACCAGGCAAAATGAACGATGTCCTGTTCTAAAGTTATAAATTGAGTATTTGGGGAATGAAAAATACATTTAAATTCTTAAGTTTTTTATTTAAATTACATTTCCTTATTAATTTCAATGAATAAATTTGTACTAATCCTTTTAAAAAATTTTGAATTTAGTTTCCTGACATTAATTTACAGTAACTTAAAAATATGATTGGAATATTTTTAATTTTGAATATGCAATTCATAGAGTGCTAGGCAATTTCGTAGAAAAAGACATTTAAAAAGAGCAATCAATCGTGCGAAACAGAGAGGCAGAGAAAGCGAAGCAAGTGCAACAAGTAGCTATAAAATTGTTACGCAAAATTAAACAACTTATTGCCTTTATTCTTATAAGTATTTTTCTGGGCTGCCATTGCTGAGTTTGCGCTCTTTAATATATGCAAATTTTATGCTACGCGTGGCACTGCTGCCACCACCCAGAAGCGCCGTCGCCAGCCCACCAGCCCACCAGTCCACCAGGCCACCCGCTGGCTTAGCTGCGACACAATTTTCTGCCACTCAACATGTGGCAGTGGCGGCAAGCGCCAGAGTCAAGTCGAAGCAAAAAAGGCAAGTCGAAAGCTGCTCAAGTGCCAAATGTTTTCCTCTAAAGCGTTGCTCAGCTTTAAAGGCCCCTGTCCCCGCTGCCCTTCTGCTTCTAATTTGTAGCAATTCCAAGTTGCTTTTTATTGAAATTAGTGAAAAAATTTAATTTTCTGTTTGTGGCACTCGCGAGTTTTCTTTTCGCCCTTTGTTTGCGCAGCTTTCCCCATATACGCGAAAGTTTATAAGTTGAAATTATGCAAAATTCACAGGGCTCTGTTTGAAATATTATTACGCATACGCCATGTGGGCACAGTGCTTGCATGTTGCGCGTTGCACGTTGCATACCTGCAGGCGCCGCATGCCTCAGAAACTTTGAATGCAACAATGCGGGCTGACTATGGCGCAGTAACTTATATTAAATTTTCGCGCTCGTTTCTCATACTAATATAAAAAATAAATAAAAAGTGCTGTCCAAACTTTTCACTCATACTTAAAATTCAATTTCAGCAAGTATTTGCATAACACATGGAACAAAAGTTTGTAGCCTCGATTGTTCATTAGCCAAGGTATCATAGCTACAAAAAGTCTACAGAATATTAATCAAATGTTATGCAAATTTGAACTGAAAAATGTGGGTACTAAAAGTGTAAACATTGTATATTATTATCAATGGTGTACATCAAAAAGTTAATAACAGTTATTTCAATATAATTGAGCAATTTAATTATTTCTAAAATGTGTAAAATCCAGATACCAGATTTAATTTTTAATTATAACAAAATAAATAGGCAACAAGGTCTTAAGTGAGTCCCGTCCAGAAAATTCCAACTTAGACTCCGACTTTCGCGATATTTTTCTTTTTCAAATTGGCTGCAGACTAAATAAACATTATCCTGTTAAAATTTATGATTTTCTTTTTAATGCAACCAATTGAGCAATTTTGTGTTTTAAAAAGCCAAGGATCCCCTTTTCTTTTACTGCTTGAAGGGGCTGATGTCAGTTAATTGTTAACTTTTATGCCCCAAAAATGCAAACAAGCCATTTTTTGCTTGATATTTATCTTTTTTGTTGTAGCCCGCATTGTAATAATAACTTTTTCGGTCTGGCTTAGTCTTGTTCAGCATTTTATACATAGACTAAGTTGAAGAGATTGAAAGATATCAAGTTAAGTGCTTAAATGTAGCTTTATAACATTTTAATGGCCTCGAACTGGCTGATGCGTTGCCATTGGAGGCCGTGCTCCAAGTTTTAAAATGTCATAAAATTTTCAACAAGTACTTTAACTTGTTAGCGGGCCAGGGAAATAAGGCTGGGTAAATTGAGGCTCGTTGCATTGAGTTCAAATTTTTGAAAAGTGCGCCACGTCTGCGATAAGCGTTGAGCACTTAAAATGCTTTATTTCCATTTTTAGCTACAAAGCAATTTTATTAGCTTTAGAAAATTACAACAAAGTCGCAAGTCGAAGGCAGCTGCAACAAGAGTTATGATGACTTTTTAATTAAGCAACGAAAAGACAACAAAACAGGCCAACAACAGCAACAACAGAAACAAAATTCGTCGCCAAGTGAAAAGCGAAATTATGCAGCTTCTCATTTCGTTCCTTTCATCCGCAGATGATTATGACGACGGCGACGACGATGATGACGATATCGCCCAGGCGCCGACAGTTGCCATTTGTTGTTTAGCTAGTGCCACGTGATGCGCAAATTCACAAAACGAGAGCTAACCAAGCAGGCCAAGAGCAGAGACAACACCCAGTCGACCATTCACAAGGCAAACAATTGAGCAACTCCAGATGCATATTTACCAACAGATACAGCTACACAGATATCAAATACATCTATATATACACATATATATATTCGGGCTCGGATTCAAATGCAGCTGGAAGCCTGGCCAGCAAAAGCGCTAAATAATGCTCGCCGCTTCCATTGTCCCGTACAGCTGCACAATCCCAGATACAGCCGTTCAGCTGGCAGCGGCCAGCTTAAACAACAGTTGCTGTAAATGTGCATAGAGAGAAGTCAACGCAGTTGCGGGCTGAACAATAAAAGCCAAAGCCACCATTGGAATCACTTTGTTTCTATTTTTTTTTTTTTTGTTTTTTTTTTTGTCAAAATTCTGTAGTCTGTTAATGTGGTTCCAAGTCTCCCGCTGTCAGTCATTAATTTTGGCTGAATTTTCAGTAGTCTAGACCAGAGCAAAAAGTGGCAAACAGACGAGCGGCAAATGTCAAATGCTGCTGCTCATTTTAGTTTGCGAAATTGCCTCAGTTCGGTAAATGAGTATCCTTTAAATTTGAAACAAGTTCTATAATAAAATAACTAACATATTTAATTGTACGCTTTTTAATGTCCATAACCAATTCAATTGTAACTTTCTTTTATCATAATTAGTTAATGAGCCATATTACGCTCTTTCTGCTTTTTACTGATGTTACTCAAATTGCAGCGCATTCAGAAGTCGTGACTTTTCAATTTCTCTCTGCTTGTACTTACATTTTGTTGAGCTAAATTCGCTTCAGGATTTATTGTCGCGTTGCCATTCATAATTTTAAGACTTGTTATTCGACAAGCCCAACATTTCTGTTCTTTTTTTCTTTTCATTTTCTGGCTACTTAAGTTATTTCAAGCTGTGTAGAAATTAAGTTTTCTTAGTTCAATGCTTTGCGTATTATTCTTAAGATGATGTTTAATTTTGAATTTGTTATAGCAGGGCACTTTTCAAGCTCTACCTTGCCAACAGCTATTTGAATTCTGTTTAGTGCGTGCTTTCATTTATTATAATGCATATTCTTCTCACGCGTTATGCTGTAGCGCACATTGGGTAATAGCTCACATAGCGTATGCGCAATTTTAATTAAAATTCAGAACCATTCTAATGCCTGGGCAAATGCATTTTTATTATGTTCGGTCTAAACTGCGGAAAATTATATTTCAATTTTGTCAACGAGCCAGGCAAAACACAAAAACCCAAAAACTGGACCAAGGATAAAAGAACCTACGTAGCGTAGATAATAAACTGTGCACAATTTTGCATATCAAAAGCAAAAGCAGCAATTAAAATAAGCGTAGATATGTATACGAGTGGTTGCGACATGTGGGGTGGAAACGAGTACAATAATGTTTGATAGATGATTACCATATATGTAGGCATATATATTTGTATGCGTGTATGTTTGCTGTGAAACTGTATTCGCACATCTACTCCAACACGATTCCCTTCCTTTTGCTCATGTTTAACCTGCATTATGTAAAACACAAATGCGACACACTCTGTTAATTTTCATGGAATTAAATTCCAGTTCTTAAAAGGGTTGCCTATTCAGTTTGTCAGTGTGTCTTAAAAGCACACAAATTGAAGAACCAATTTTTTAATTGAATTCGTTACGCAAATTTGATGATATTTTTTTGTTAATTTTTCTGCGCATTTTTTTTTTACTTATTGAAATTATAAATACTCATTTTAAATGCATTACTTTTCATAAACTATAAGACAGCACCTCGGATTTGGTTGGGTGGTTTTCTGTTTATGTATGCCGCACATTTTCCACACATGAAATAATTATAATTTTGTGCGTGCTTTGATTTTGCGCCTCTTGACAATTTTCCGTAGCGTTTCCTGGAAGCACAAAATGGCGCAGTTGTTGTTGGTGCTACCACATTAAAATATGTCCACAATAATTTTAGCAACCGTTACGGAGTGTTAACACCCACAGCAACAATTTACAATTTACGCGAATGCTGATTGGGCTGACTTTAATTACGGGTATTTACAAGTTTGCATCAATTGGAACAGGTATTCGTCGAGTAATCAAACCTATAAAACTTGGTACTGGGTGTTATCAGTCAACTACCGTTCAATAGTACAAATTTCCTGTAACAAGATTATAGTGTTCGCTCCAGAAAGTATTTCAATAACCACATACGCAAATGTTTGTATGTATTCAAAGTAGAACTTTCTGAGCAGTTCGCAAAGTTCGCACTCCTTGGCACATAACACGTGTAAAGTTTTTGATATGCTGCTGAGAGCCATGTCGTATGCGCAATATTTTAAAATTAGTTTGCAGGTAATTAATGTAAGTTGAACTTGGTAGGAATACTCATTTCTTTTTCACCTGTGCCCGGTGTCTATTTTATTATTCATGTATTTGCTATGTTCAGTGTGCCTCTGTTGGCGCCAGTGTTTGAGTGTGTGTGTGTGTGTGTGTGCGTGTACTTGGTTTTAATGTAATTGCGTAGCTAACACATTAAAATTTCATTTTCTTTCAAATCCAATTAAATTTCTAATTATTATGCGTCGCATATGTGCATAAGAAAGTATATAAAATACAATAACAGCAATAAAAGGCAGCAACAGCTGCGCTTACACACACACACACACACACACACAGAACAACAACTGATAAGTAACCAAGCAACGTGGTATTATTTAAAGCTTATCCTATACAGCTTAGATCATGGTGAAAATTACAATATTATGCCAATTGAAAGCGTTTAGTGTATCAGGTGACCTATGCAACTATAAATTTTTTGCAAATCCAAAAACGTCGACAGCTAAGCACTTGACCTTTGCCACTGGCGATGTGAGTGCTTTTGCTGCTTACCACACCCAGGTAATTTTGTGGCTTATTCATTAAAAACTGCTTAGTTGGCGCACTAAAAAAAAGGGGGAGAAACTGAAGAGAGGCGCCCCATCACGCGGCTTGTTGACATAAAAATTACGCGCATGAAAGTCAACATGGAAAATGAGTTAAATAAACAACATAAGGTAAACGAATTAAAGCGTGTGTATATGCGTGTATGTGTTTGTGTATGTGTATGTGAAAGGGATGGCAAAATTAAATTAGTAGCATCAAACGATGCTGTGGGTTTGAATGTGCATCAAATGGGGAGATTTAAATATAAAAAAAACCGGATTTTACATATATTTATTTAATGATTGAAATTTAAGAAGTTTTGCAGAAAACAAAAAAAAAAAGTCTAAGGAAATCTATACTTTGCGTTTAAACAAAATTTAATGTGTTCGAAAAATTTAAATTTATAGCTGAATGTGCTTCAAATTCATTGTTCGTTTCACTGTGCCTCCTGTTTGCCTATTTTCTCCTGTTTGTTTTTCCCCGCAGCACATTTATAAGCATAATTTCCACTTCCTCGAGGCGGTTGTGGAAAATAAAATAAACAATTTGCAATTGAAACTGTTTATTTAAGGAGCTAATAGGCGGAAGCAATATCTTAACATTTGAATTTAATTATATGAACAATTCTAGCAGCAGTAATGAGCCATTGGGAAGCGCTAGATATTGGTGACGGGAATTTAAAATAATTATTTGTGTATTTACTAGACTCAAGCAAAAGACAAAATGTATCCGGCTTTTATTCCAAAATATTAATCAAAGTAAAATTGATGATCCAGCTTTTACAAACTTTTAAAATTTTATTTTAAATTCATAAACTGTTTAGTCAATAACAAATAAAAATAAAACTGTTAGCAAAAGCTTGGTATACGGTTATTCCCATGTATCATTGAGACGTACATTTTAAATGACACGGTGGGAACTATACCAAACGCCATATTTAATGCTCTTAAGTCCCCATCAAAAAATAAAAAACTCCCTGTGGTTTACTTTTATCATTTGGATCCGTGTCCTCAATATGCCTGTAAACTGAAATATTTTATGAAACGCGTTTGCTGGGTTTCCTCTAAGCTTTTAAGCGCATTTTTTGTATACAGGTGAGTTTTATTTCATTTTTTATATATATTTTATTTATTATGGCAGCAATGGAAACACCATATTTAAGTCTAACCATGCAATCGCTTATATAAATACATAAATGCACGTATTTTTGCAAATATTTTAAGCTGGTTTCCGCGTGGAAATGAATGATATCACAACAAGATAAGCGCTTTCCCTGTTTATTTCTGCATTTTTTTAGTCATCAAACGATCTAGGGAAATAGTTTATAAATGTTTCAATAACATTTGTGGGATTAATGCTTTGGCCACAAAGTGTTGCCGAATTGATTGGATGTACTTTTAATATGAGTATAATGCAGAGATTTATTAAAAAACACATATAGACTGGATGTTCATAAAATAAACACAAGTTATAATAACATTTAAAATTTAAATGTTTCACACTCCAAAAAACATTGTAAAAACGCAATAAATGAATTTCGGTGTATATAAATAAATTGGGGCAATTAATGCATACATAAATCAATTTGTCGCGTTTCAAAATTATTGAAATATCGTTAGGCTACGCCAAAAAAAACAAAGTCATAATAACTAGTTTCAAGTGCTTGACTGAGTATACCCTGTATGCTTAGAAGCATACGAGGTTCAATCATTAATTCGTTACAACAAACGAACGCAAGGAAAGGCAAAACAGATATTTATAAACGTACAAAGATGTTCATTTATCCCAATTGGGAATCTTATAAATACCCATTTTAGATTTATAAGGGGTATTGCAATGTAATACCATGAAAAATGATAAAACTAATTGGAATAACCAAGTGGACCATTCACCTGCCAGTTGTCAGGTCATCGAGTATAAAAAATTTGAACACAGGTGCATATTACCAATAAAAATAATGGTGGATAAACGTAAAATGAGAATACCAAAACTATTATATGCTGTGCATATGCCAGAAGTATTTGCCATTCGTTTTTTCTGACCCACAAAAAATGTGTCCTACAAATCGAGACGAGCTGTCGCGAAAAAATTGCAAAAATACAAAGAAAAAATGGCATATTTTTGGGGGCAGCCAAGTGTCTCATGTGGCATTCGTATTTGGGATTTGGGCAAAATATATTTGCTAGTATGTATGCCATATATCTATGATATATACACATGTGTGCAGTAAACGTTATATTGATGGACGCGCTTTTTGATTTGTTGATTGTGTCAATTTGGAATGGCGTAAAAAATATTTGTTTGATTTTATTGATTGCCATGTGCAGACATATTTATACTGCGGTCAATAGAACTTTTTTCGTGGGCACAAAAGTCATCAAAACAATCAATGGATATTTATTGATTCATTGTAAGATTTATTGGACATGCGGGCGTAGCAAAGCGACAATGTAATGGGAAACTAGATTAAAAAAGTTTAAGAAGTTTTTTAAACTTGAAAATATGATCAAGGCTTTTGTCAGAAGCCATCAAAATACTATTTAAAATCCTGAATATGTTTATGTATCATGTAATAACTAACTTTAGCTCTGTAAGTTAATGTAACTCTAAACCCAAACTAAATGAACAAACAATTTGCTTTAATAGATTTTCGCGCATCGGTTACAATTGCATTTAATTTGGATAATTAGCTTAAATGGAAATGTTTCCATCAGTAAATGCCAATCAATTATTGGTTATAACATCGATTAAAATTACAATTGCATTGAACTTAAAACTAGATACATTTTTTAATGAAATTACAAATGTTAAACCTATATTCAAACCAATAACAAAAATGTATGCACTGTCTGTTCCACTTTTAATTGCAAAAAAATCAATAAATTGGAATACAAATGCAATTTTCAATAAACATTAGATGGTACTTCCTTTTCCGTTCGATTAACACGCATTTCCGGCTTGCATATTTGAGCTATAAAATTGAACAGAAGCAGCAAGCCAGAAATCAACTAAAATATCTTTCTATATATATATATATATCTATATATTGGCCAGCTCAACTTTTCTGTCTGTTTCCATGCACATAGAAAAATTGTAAATTAGTATATGAAATTTTAGTTTCCACGCAGCCAAATTGTTTGCCCTCTGGCAATCCAAACCGGAAACGAAAGCTGGCCAGACAGCTGGACTGATACTGGAAGCGGGACTGGGGCCAGGGCCACGGTCTGTTTGGACAGCAGCTGCAGCTACATGACGTTGGTCAGAGCAAAATCGACCGCAACAAAACCGAAAAACCAAAAGCAAAACGCAAACTCCAATTGCAACTAATTTCTATTTTATGGCCCCATACACACAAATCCACAAAAAAACACACAAAAAAAAACTTTTGTTTGCGCTGTTTGCCACATTGACCGCGTGGCTGAGTTCTCGATGCGCTTTCAATTTCCTTGCGGGGTCAGTTCACAAAAGCAATAACCGAAAAAAAAAAACAACAAATTTGTATGTGTGTCACTTTTGTTGCACATTTATGTTATGCTGAAAATTGCATTGGATCTCAGGATATTGTCACATTTCCAATCTAACTCAGTTTTGAGCATATTTCAGTTTATTTGTTGGGGCTTATTCGGGTGTCTTAGCATAAACTTTGTCCAAAGCATTTTCTATATATAGAGAGCACGGAGCTCAGAAGATATGAAATATAATTACGTATATATATATATATTTGACTGTTGCTGCTCTGTGTGTGTGTTTCAACTTGTCGTATCTAAGTTAAATTAACGTCTTCAACTTTCTGTTTGCAATTGTTTCTGTTTGCATTTGACTCTGTCACATTAAATTATTCTGCACAGTTGGCTTAAGAGCCGTCAAATCCTTTTATGCATTTATTTCTGATTGACAGCTCTGAAGTCAGCTTTGAAATATTTAAATAAACATAAACAAAACAAATTAATTAGAAACAAGCAAATGAGCACTTAGAGCTTCTGGCCGGGCTTATATACATAACAGCGTTAGGGAAGTTGGCTTTGAATACAGAACAGTGATAAATGTGTTGCATAAGAGCTAGTCAGAGCTGCTTAAACACATCCATAAATCTTAAGCAAGAAACAAGAGACACGCAATGAGACTGCAAGTGCGCATAAAACAAGCCAAATGAAGTCCCCGCTCTCATTAATTAGACACTAAAGTGAATTTAAAGTGTGGTCATACATTTTTGCCACTTGCTGTCGGCATTTCTTCGCTGCAGCTCATACTGGCAGTGCAGTGGGTCAGTAAATGAGGCGCTTAAGCGAATGACGCATAGTTGTTGGCTGCAACACTCGGCGTATAATTAATTTTAAATGCGAATGAGCATGTGACTGCCCTCACACATACTTATATTTGCCACACGCACATATATTCAGTTGATTGTTGTCCTGTCCCATATGTCCTGTTTTTGCAATAGTTTCTCTCCGTGCGCTGACAGTTTTGTCAGCTTGCGTTTTTATTTACAACATTTAACATGGCCATATTTATTGTTTAATTACTGTGACAACTTTGAAATTAATTTAACAAACAGCACATGTGCACACATTTTGAGCTGAGTAATTAACTGCCGCTGTTTAATTAGCAATTGTTGGTCAATACATTGCATTTATCTGATGCACATCCTCTGCCAGTTATTCAATATCCCTTGCAATATCCAATTAAAATAATAGCCTATTCTTTTCATCTCTGTATTAAAGTGTACTCATTGACCTTATCATAATTGATCTTTAAGCATTATGTTTTTACTTCACCTTTATGTCTTTAGCAGGACCTCCGGCTTCAGCTTCACAAATCCCATCACTTTTGCACAAGGACAGCACGCTACTCTCACAGGACACTGTGTGCCAGCTGGCTGTGCAATGAAAGCAAATGCTGACTAAACCATCTGAGAACCCATATATAACAGCAAGGACGACACTGAACTGAGCTCCAAAAATCATAAAAGCCTCGTGCGGGCAACTATTATAAACGAAATTGTATAAAATACCTTGTAAAAATACACTTTTGCCCAACAAAATCGAAATGACCAACTGCAGTTATATGAATAGAAAAAATACTCAAGTACTACGTTTACTTTGTATAGAAATAAAAGTTGGAAGGAAAAATGTTTTATGTCCGCTCCTCACGCAATGAAAATGCAAGTCAGCCAAAACAAACAAGGAAAAGTACAAAAATGTTACCCCTCCCCCCCCTCCCCATCCTCCCTTCCTACCAACCCATGCCCACTGAGGGCAAACTTGACAAGATGCCAAAAACAGCGGGCAATGTTGTGGCCACAACTACAAGGCGCCTATGTGGGGCGTAGCAGTAGGCGTGGCAACTGTTGCCGAGGGTGGATTGTGAGGTGTTGCTTAGATAAACTGACATGATTTAAATGGCAGAAAAACTTTTGGAGACCTGACAAGCCACCTGGCGTATATGTAAAAAAAAAAGAAACAAAAAAAACAAAACTCAGCTATACACACGCACACTCATGCATATATGTGTAGTTGTAACATTTTTGAACATGGCAACTGTCATCTTGCGTTTGTCATGTGCTTTTGCATTGTGACATTGCTGTGCCGACTGTGTTCCTGTTCCACTCTTATCAAGTTGCCGTTTGTTGATTGAATAAACAGGCCCAAGCTGTAAGTGTGTGAGTGCTGCTCTTTGTTTGTTATTGTTGATGTCTGTGTGTGCGTGTGTGTGCGTCTGTGTGTACATGTCTGTACAGTGAAAACTTTTTTGACATGGCCTCAGAGACTGGCCCAGTATGACTGACTGTGCCGCATTTCGTGTGCGTGCCACATGGGGAGAAGTAGAAAAATAATATTTACATGCTAGCCAAAATTGTCAGAAAGCCTTTGCTTTGCCAATGTCATGCGGGCCGAGAGCCAAACCGAAATGAAAAATGGCCAAAATGGTTGAAAATCTCAATGGAGTCAGTTAATAAATCATCGAAAACGGCCTTTACGGACAGTAATGTGTCAGCAAAGTCATCAGAAAGAGTTATTTCTATAATTGAAAATTTTAATGAAGGAAACCCAATATTTGTAACGCACTTCTTAATTTTTAAATTTATTAAATAAACATTCGAGTTGTGTGCCAAATTCATATTTTTTTTTTTGCAAAGCAAACTGTCATAAATAAATACAGATGCATCATTTTAAACTGTGGCACATTCACAGTTCCAGTTATACACTCTTCATATTCACACTGCTAATTTGAATTAAAGGTCAAAGTTTTCGGTGATTTATAGTTGAGAGATTTTCTGTGTAATTTCCAAGTTTGTTTTTATAACATTCATTTAAATGTTGTACACTTTTTGCTACCCTTGTTGACTAAAACAGGACTAAAACAAGGAATCCCACCGCTCTCACTACAGTCTGGTATCAGATTCTGGTCTAGTCACCATCCAGCTGCCATTTCATTATCCTGCCTACCTTTTTTGACAGTTTTGTTAGGCCGGGGGACTAATGATGACAAATGTATAAAAAGCAGAAATAGCAGACGGCCATTTCGGTGGTGGGGCCGGGCCGAGTTCAAAGGTCAGACGGTCAAAATAGTCGCATATGTATGTTGCGACAGTGTCCAGCTGGTCCGCTGGCCCGCTGGCCCACTGCTCTGCTCATTGTGTCTGCATGCAAATGACTTTATTTGAATTTTAAATGTGTAAATTGCGCTCGTGTTGCTTGATTTCTCCGGTTCGCTCTCTCGGTTTACGACCTGGCCGTTTGTCACTGATAACGGCGCAAGTATAGGACATCGGCCAGACACGGCCAAATGAAAATTGCACCGGCATGGCAATGGAACAATGGCCCGCAATGACAACAACGTTGTTGCCAACAATGGCAGCCCTCCACCTGGCCCGGCAAAGAGATATAATCATTTCCGTTGCCGGCCCACGTACGTCTTTTATCTCTTTCAAATTTTCGTTATTGTTATGCGTTTTAAAAGGTTTTCTTGATAATGGAGCTGCAAAATATGAGAGAGAAAAAACTGTTGACTCACCTGGTAATTTCCGGCGCCTGCCTTTCTTTCTTTCATTCGTCAATGGCGTACAATGCGTATACGTAACGCGTATACGTCACACGTGTAATTTGCCACGGCTTCAACTTGAATCCACCACTCCAGCACACCTTAGCACCCATCGTCCCCCATCTGCTCTTGACAGCTTTTTAATTAATTTCAAATGAGTTAAGCACCTTCCACGCAAATTTTAACTATTCACGACCTGTTTTCGGCTATGGATTCCTCCTGGGCAAATTCATTAACACGTTGCCACACATAAAACTTGAAAGCACGCAACCAACTACAAAAAAAAAAAAAAAACTAACGCGATAACACTTATATAAGAGGCTTATTAAATTTGTTTTTACATATACATATCTAGTTATTTAAAGTTCAAAATATAATTGTATTTATATAGTCCAGGGTTAGTTGTTATTAAAAGTAACCGACCTGCTGTTTAAAATAAAAGAAAAGAAACTTTGAATAATTCAAAGCGAGCTTCTAATATCTGCTTGGATGAGCCTGAAGTAATTGCTGAAGCTTTTGAAGTTTTCGTTATGTTTGTGTGTGTGTGTGTGTGTGTGTGTGGAGTAAGGCAGTAGAATATTGAAGTTGTTTTCAAAGTTTTGACAATTGCAATATTTAGCTCAGTGAAAGTTGGCTGTCTTCAAATGCAGACTGCAAAACTTTTGCCAACTATTAGCCAAATCGCTTCAGCAAAGCGCCAATAAGCCGAATAACTTGTAGCTGCTGCCGCTGCTTCCGCCCACTTGGAGAACTCGGTGAAGAATTACGACACATTGGAGAATTTATGATCCATCGAATGGGCTGCCGAGGCGGAAATCCACAGGACCTGAGAGCAAATGCGGAAGCCGAAAACCGCTCAGGCGCTGAAATCGTGTGCGTGTAAACATATTGGCTGCCTTCATGGATATTTACGGCACTGCCGTTCGCCTCTCTCTGTGTCATTGATGTACGGCTGGCGTATGCAAAAGGTAGCCGTGCTGTCCCGAAGAACACGGCTCTCTCTCTCTCTCTCTCGCCAAATGTCGTGCGGCAGGCATGAAAAATGGCAAATTAACTGAAATTAATGGCAGACCATGTGTAAATTTATTAAAATTGATACGCTGAGCCGGGCGCGGCCCGCCTTTCTAACTTCATTTAAGGGGATTTATGCGGTGGCCTAATCAAATAACCAAACCTGACAACGGCAACGTGCACGCTCTCGGCAAGGCGCAAAAATCCAACTTACGTATCAATCAAAAGTCAAATCGATAGGACTTAGCTAAATTCAAGACGCAGCCACAATTCGACTGCTGATTGAGTGACCTGCCCAGTACTTGCCCCGTGCGTCCGCCTCGTATATCATGCAGCTTATGTTATCAATATGGGCATTAGGTTCGGCTGCTGTCTAACCCATTCCAATGCCCACAAGTTCACATTGATCGGGCGTTGAAGTTTTCGTCTCAGCGCTGTCGAATATTATTTATTTATGGCTTCAATTTGCTTGTAAGTAATTAAGCCGAGTTTGTCTGGATTAGTGGCGAACACTGAAATTGCCTGAAAATGCCCGTCAAAGGCGACTGACCGACAGCTTAGTGTAAGCACTGAGAGTTGGGTGAAATTTGAAGGTCCGAAAGAGCGTTTGTGGCCATCGATTACCTAAGGCAACGAATTTCATATAAACTACTTAGCTATCATATTTCTTACTAATAGCCAATAGCTGTGCACTATTCAGCACAATACGTCAGAGCAACTATTTGGCATTCAATGGCAAAGCTTGCACTTGAGCACAATTCATTGGGTATTACAATTGTTCGATTGAAAGAGATCTCAGCGTATTGTTTCCATCCTTGGCAGATGCGTTGTTCGGTCGAGCTACTTATTAATTGAATACTACCAATTTGTGTGGTCAAGTGCTTATGCTTTTATGGAAATTAATTGGAATTGCATTGATGAAGGATATGCATGTAGAATATCATAATAGCTTGCTGATGAAAAGAAGAAACTAAAGCATAGTTTGGGTTGCGTTAAACAGTCTACTGGACATAAAGAAATAAATGATATCAAATCAATAATTGAATATGATTTATTTGTTTAACGTCATCTCTTTCCTTACTAAGTAGAATTTGTATTTTAGGTTGCAATAACATAATAAGAATAATTTAAGTAGTACAACTATAAATATATATATATATAATTTATATAATAATATAATAATTTATTTAGGATATCTTCGGGAAGTCATTGACCACCGTCAACTGTGAGCAGGGGCACAGCTTGCCGGACGGGCTAAATCTATCCCCCATCGGGTCAATGATTTCCGTCTCTGTCTCTTTCCTCTTATGTAACTATCTAATTCCAATTATTAGTATTACTAACTACTAAAACTGTATCTTTTTTATATTTTTAATTTTAATTTTTAAATTTATATCTAATTCTTTGTATTTTATACATTCTACTTAGGTTGATACTCGTTTTGTCAACCTTTTAAATAAATAAACAAATAAATAAATAAATAATAAGATACAACAATCCCTAATTCTAGATATTGGCTTTAAAGAAAATAATTCACGTAGTAAAATAATTTAATTCTTAACAGTCAATTCATATTACACTGAAGTCCATTATGGGTACTTCTAAATACCTAAATTGACTCAACCTATTTCGTGAGTGATTCGTTAAATTTATTACATTATTTGAGTTCATACGAAAAAACAAATAAGGTTTCAAGTGTTAAAAAGAGCCCGCAGCGTTGACAAATGGCAAAAGCAGCGGCAAAGTGTCAAACTATAAATTTCAGGTAATAATAAAACACAATAAATAGTGTTTTATTTAAAATTGCCTGGAGACAGAACAATAACTGAAAAAATAATCACAACTTTGAGAGCATATAAAATGCACACACACACACACACACACATGCATCAACAAATTATTCAATTCAATTGGAGCGACCCCTGCATTTGGCAGCCGAGTGGATTACCCATCCGCGGAAGGTGGAGCTGAACTTTTTCTGCGGGCTGCTGTGCTGGCCTGCCAGCCCGATAGTGACGTCTATGATGGACGTACGTATCAGACCCAACCGACCAGGGCAAGAGCAGTGATTTAAATGTGCAGCGCACAAAAAGAAATCAACCGCAGGCAGCGAAAAAAAAAAAAAGAAAATAACGAAAATCAATCGTATGCAAACCACGAATTAATGTTGAATAAAGTTGCGCTGAATCCTTTTATCAGCGGCGAAAGCTCTTCCCAAAAGCGAAGCAGAGAGTCTAGTTGAAATGCTTGTGTGGTAAAAAAAAAAAAAAAGTGTGTGGCAAATTGAATATTGTTCACTTCAAAAATGCCCTTTTGCTGAAATTAATTGCCCAATAGCGAGAGATATATAGATACACAGAGAGAAAGTGCTTGCAATTAGATTCAAGCGTTGCAGCTACGTGCCAAACCTGTTCCAATAGTCACGTTACCCACAACAATTCTATGGCAAGTTGACAAATGCGACACGGCTTTGACTCTCCTACATGTGGAACCTATCGAACAATACGCTCTCATTGAGGGCCCTCCAAATAAAAAGAAAATTACGAAAACTTCAATTGTTACATTGTGCACTTCCCTTTTATCCGTCTTTTGCGGTTTCAAATTAAGTGTTTAGCGTTTTTATCGAGTCGCACACATTGTGGAGCCGAGCTCTCGTCGATTGTTGGTCTCTGTCCCGACCGCGCCCCGTTTGGCGCTAATGAACTTCCGCTGTCAAATGAAATGCTTACCATGCAAATCCTGTCATATCGAATAATTGAAACCCTGCCGCAGCATTGTTATTATCATTTTCATTTTGTGCTTCCGCATTTCGTTTTTTTCTTTTCTATTTTTTTTGTTTTTTTTTGTTCGTGCCTCTGCTGCTGTATAAAATTTAGCTGTGGGATCGCACATGTTTCACATCCGTTAACACCATTTTCTTGCCTTGCCCGGCCAAGTAGGCAGCAGTCAGAAATATTTTTCGTCTTTTTTTTTTTTTTGCACGCTCGTAGCAAATTGCGCACATTTAAATGCAAAAACCGTCGACAGTTGCGTTTATAGGCGGCTAGGTGTTCATGATTGCTATGCCAAGCAGATGCCACGCCCCCTTGGGTTATTTACAGCTGCGCGTGAGTTTTCATTTGCTGTCTTCTGCGTGTGTTGGAGTTTTTTCGTTTTATATTTTCTTTTTTTCTGCGCTGGATTTATTTGCCCAAGATTTATGTCACATGCAGGCAGTAGAAGCACGCATCCACCTCTATTGCTGGGTGTACACCTGTATGGGTGTGGGTGTGGATGTGGGTGTGGGTGTGGGTGTGGGTGTGGGTGTGGGTGTGGGTGTGTGTGTAGACTGTGTGTTATGAATATGCATGTGTTCATTATGCTGGATTATTGTTATATCAGCGGAAATGGTGCACAGCTTTGACTGCGCTATGAATACTATTTGAATATACGCAATTCATAAAGCCATGGGTATAACCGTCAGCACTTTGAAGAGCCTTCTGCCAGGATCGTAGCTGCAGCATAAGCAAAAATAAATGCAGAGAGTTTTCAAAGAACTAAGGGTAAGCTTTTCTATATTATAGTAGAGTGTAGCCCATAGAAGACAAGCAGAATAATACAACAGCTAATCAGTTGAGTCGGGTTATCTAAAGTTTAAGAAAATGTATTTTAATTCTGTATAAAGTATTGTTGATCAGCGATAATAGGGCTGGAGATCGAATCAGTGATTTATATAGCTGCCTCTTTTATTTTTTAATCAAATAATATATGTAATTTACCATATAATTTATTATATAACCAATAATGAAATAACGCTATTTATCTCTGCGTATAATCTTTGGGACTCCGCAATTAACTATTTTCTCTTGTTATTTTTCCAACTTTGTGGTGGCTGAAGGGAGTTGAACAGCTCGTTTGTTTATGTTTATTCTTTTTCATTTAAATGCCATTCCATAAATATGATAAAAAGTTATACGAGCTATTATACCCAGCTTAACGATGAACTGTGAAAATGTGCGCGTTGAAAACTATGCTAATAAATTGCCCGCATTATCGGAACGCTGTGACAAATGTGAAAATTGAAATAATTGTAAATTTAAAGTTGCCGTAAAAATGCTTTGGAAATGCATTTGCCTGCTCGGAGATTAAAGCGCATTGTAAATTTACGGTAAACTGCATTCACATTTTTGCAATCATTGATGCGGGGCAATGGTTGTACGCCGGGGTTCATTTGGCAGCTTAGGGCCGTTTTTGCATTTCCGCTTTGTCCGCTTTTGGACCATCGATTTAATCTGTGCCTGACCAACAACAACAACAAGAACAACAACAAGAACAACAGCGTTGCCAGCACAGCAACAATTATGCCGTGCGTACAAATTCTCGGCAAATTTCTCATTCATAGCCCCGGGGCGAACGCAACCGCAAGCGCTCAATGCAGCCAGAAATTCCAACTGTGTACGCTGCTCTTACTTCGCATAATGAAAACGCCGCACGGATGACATCCATTGGCAATGGCTATGGCAACAGCTACTAGCCCACTGCCACATTCCCATTGCGATTCACAGCGCCAAGAGCAACCGCATCGACGAGAACGATGACGACAACAATACGGCGATTGGCGCTGTGATTAACTGCATCGCCGTTGCCCATTTCGGGTTTTAGCTTTTAATTCTAAACAGCATGGCGCTAATTTGTTGCCGTTCTTGTTGAGCGCAAGTTAACAGATGAATAGCTGATGGGCCGTACAGAAAAAGAAACAACAAAAAAACAGAAAAAAAAAAAAAAAAAGAAACGACCCAGAATGAATATAGAGTGAAATTTAAGCTCTGTTGGAACCTCAAAACTCTTGACCTGCAGCTGAAAGTTCAACCAACAATTTAAATGGTGATGAGGCTCATGCGAAACGCAGTTCATGACTCCGACCTGGCATTTAATCTGCTCATTTTCTAATTGCCTGAACAACATGCAACGAAATCAAATTATACCCAGCATCGTATCCAATGAAGTGTCTAAACAAGCTCCACTTCGATTGACAGACAAAGTTCGAACAGATGCACAGGATCTGACAGTAAGTGTAAGCAAATATTCTCGCACAACATGTGAGCAGCCAGCACACACCCACACCCACACCCACACACACACACATTTAATCAACGTGCTAAGACTCTTCGAAGGTAAACAGACTCTGTGGCAGTTAGTGTCCTGAGCAGCTACCTCGCATAATGTCAGGACTCTGTGTACTCTTTATTATGCAGGCATTCGGGTGTAAAACTTCTGCTGGTGTTTGTGCGCAAGGCAATCACAAATTAATATGCCAGCAGGCACACTTAAAAGACCAGTCTTATATGTATGTAAAAGCCTCATGAATATATCTGCAGCGCACTGTCATAATCATAAAACAAGCTTCAATAGAGCTGGCATACATATGTACCTCATGCAAGATGAAAGTGGAAAAGTCTGTTTCATTACGTGTCTCCTCTATATTATCATATTATACTCATATTGTACTCCTCCTTTTCCTATGCTTTAAGATCTCTTAACTATATTCGAGTCCATAGAAATTGTGTGCGGCATGTAATATTAGATTAATTATCCGAATTAAATCATTTGTGCCAAGTCAACACATTTAAATACTGAGTCCTGGATGCAGGATATTTCATAGTCAAGCTCTTCTTGTGCAGATTTATTTGAAACAAACACGTATGAACTTTTTTGGCTTACTAATTAACAGAATAACTGCATTATATAAACAATAAATGTAAAAACCATACGCTCAATTATAGTTCTAAAAAAACAAAAGAAAAAAAGCATTAAAAACAAATGAAAACTTTCGCAAAATGCTTAATAAAATGTTACATGGTAAGGAAGAAACCAGCAATATGCACTTGCTGTTTATTTATTTATTTTTTCTTTTGTTTACCAACAACAACAGACCGGATGGCAAAACTTTTCTAAAAACAAACGCAAAACAAAGCAAACAACTAAAATTATCGTATGTTTCAATGGGCTAACCAGAAAAATATTTAAAATGTGTATGTGTTGCATATTTTATTTAAATAGTTTTCAGATTGTTCTATTGAAATTGTTCAAAGCAGTTAATAAATGCCTGTAGATTTTGTTGTTTTAACTGCAACTCCTTAGTTCCTAATTAAATTTGTTTGGAACATTTTGTTCAAAATTAACGAAATCAGAAACAATGCATAATTTGCATTCCATTATTACGAAAATTGTATATAGATTCCATGATTTTATTCGAAAATTTTATACTAAAAAGTCTCATGTTTTAATTAAAAATATCATGCATAAAAATCTGTGTTCATTGCATTATCTCAAAATACTGATTATCTCATGGCGCAAGGTTATTACTTAAAAAGAAACCAGTTGGCTTTATTCATGCTTATTTGTGTACAAGCCAATAACAGGCAACAGTTTATATGGGTTAAAACGAACCTAGAACAGAGTAACAAAAAGTACAAACAAGCGAACGATAAAACCACTTAAAAAGCAAGCATCAGGCAAGACGAACTCCGAGGCACCCACATAGTCGTAAGTATAAAAACTAACACGCAGTACAACAAAACAGCAGCAAAGGCAACAGCAACAGCAACAGCAACAAACACGCCGGGCTGTCTGTTGGCCCGTCTCTCTGTCTGTCTGTTATATAAAAAGCAAAATAATTGGCGTGTCAGACATTTTGTTACGCCCAATTTAAGTGCTTCCGCCTTTGCATGGCAGCCAGCTCTTCCTGCCGGGTTGCTGGGGGGCTGACAAGTGGCAAGTGCACTCACTAGACAAGATGAGATGAGATCGAGGGTCGAAAGTCACACCAAATTCGTTAGGGAAATTGAATTCTTGCAAGGAGTATTTAAATGCTTGCACCCTGTGCAACATTAAGTGCATGCACAATGTATTTAAAAAGAATATATCACTAGCTGTTAGGCAAGGAACGCTCAGTAAGGGTGTTAGCTATTTTCTCTGCTAGGAAATTCAATTTACTATAAATACACTTTTCAATTAGTTTATTAATATCCATCAGCTTACGAAATTTATCCGAGACTAACCTATTTTCTCACCGTAACGCAGCCGTTATAATGGAAATTTAATTAATTTGCGACTTGTTGATGTTTTAATTCAAATATGCTGATTACATATTCCGATAATGCTGCATTATTCATACATAAGAGTGCATATTTATTTGCAAGTCATTCATTAAAATCCTTTTTTTAATTAATCAAGTGCGCTCAGTCGGCATATTGACATTGTCGCCATATATATTTTCTCCCAACTAATTTTAAATGCATCCGTCCGGTTGAATTCGAAATAATTAATTTCCATAACATAGTTTACGTTAATTAAATGCCAAAATGGCAAAATAAATGTACATTTAAATGTAAATAATTAATTGTACCATTATGCATTTGGCTCGAGACAATAAATACAATTAAGATCGATTAAGCATAGTAAAAAGCAAATATATGTATATATATATATATATTAATAAAGTATGAGTACGTGAATTAAATGATTTTTTATTCATTAAATTGTTTTAAAATTGGTAATAGGTAATAGTATGAATATATAAATTGTAAATAGGTAAGTCGCTGGTATTAAAATCCATTTCGTAGAGACCCTCACAAAAACTAACAATATGTAGAGTATTTAATCTGAATCTTGTACATATTTCTTTAGTTCGCTACACTAACGAGTATTTTAAATTCCAGCACAATTTTTGGTGTTCGAAAAACAAACCGTTTGCCAGCTTGCATGTGACGCCAACATTTAGCAGTCAAGCCATGTAATTACCAATACACGCACACACATGCGCATAAATATATACACATACAATAACTAACACATGCAAATGTCGTTACAACTCTGCGCACTTCCGCTTAAAACCTTTTACTTCCGGTTTGCAGTGCAGTTAGACTGTATAAAACAAGCAAAAGAAATCGACTAGCAACAAATACTCAAACTTTTGGCATCGCATGTGGCACGCATATGCAAATTTTCTGCACAACTTTTATTTTATTTTGTAAAAATGTGTAATACGAAAAAAAAAAATCTCAAAAAAAAAAAACAAAAAATGGTGTTGATAAGCGCGCGCCTGAAAGTATGCCACAAATATTGAATCTGCAGGCAGCGCTGCGTCGCATTATCGTCTGTGAGTTATGGCGACAAAAAGCAATCAATTTTTAATTTTCGTTTAATTAAAAATGCAGCAGGGGCGCAATTTAAATTGTGATCAGCCGTATGGACGCAACGCGCCGGCCGGCCAGCTCGCAAATATAAAAGCAGCCCATGTCAATAATGTATTGGGGCAATGTCGAAAGTTAGCCGGCGCTTAAATGACAGCGACCAAAATCTGGTTTTGTTGCAATCAATCATGGCCGGTGCCAGTTTCAGTTCCCAGCGCGCACAACCAAACACCAATCCATACGGTGATGCATCGTCAGCGGTAATTGGAAATAGGTGGCGTTGTGATTGCGTGGTCAGCGCGAGCTCATGCCACCACCGCTGCATTGTGGTTGCAACTCAAAGAGTTTCGCATGACACGATGTGTCAAGCTCTCATTCATGTTGATGACTTTATTAGCGTACTGTGCGGCGTATGAGTAGTATCCGAATAATGAGAATTCGTTCAATGAACAATTATCGTTGAATAGATGATCAACATGATATGAACTGAATTTATTTAGTTAAATGCAATTTTATTTTGACAAACGTCGCTTTAGTTGAAATCGCAGCGAATCGACGTGTCGTTGGTGGAATTCGAGTTACCTGTTGACAGGGATTATCTTTGAAACTGGTTGGCTTCCGCAATCCAGTCACAGCTTAAGCAAATTATGGCCCATAAATTATTTGGCTCGCCTGAGTGGGCCATTGAAAAATTCCATTAACGTTAATGCAAACGCGCCTGTCGCTAAAAATGTCACAAACATGAAATTTAATAATTCTAATTTGTTAAATTTATGAAGTTTATTACTTGTTTAATAGACATAAATGCTGGTGTCCCGATGCCACGCCCGTCGCGAGGACGACATTGTTTAGAATCCATCGTTCCAGAACCAGGAACTACCCTGCACCACACAACATTACAACACCACGCACCAGCAGCAGCAGCAGCAACAGCAGCAACAGCAGGCGGCCAAATAGGTACATCCTATGCATAGGGCAAGTCTTTTCCAGACGTTAACTTTCCCATACACTGACATGAATATTTATCAAAACGTGCCCTGTAAACCATAAAAATTAATAAATATGAATTTTCATTTGACTTCATCGAATTATTATCAATTATAATTTTGATTAGCTCTATACAACTTTCAAATATTTCCAGTTTTAGGGTATTTGAACTTCGTTCTTATAATTGTATGAATATTTTTTCTCATGGTTTTTTTTTTAGGTCGCATTTCATGACGTTCGCCGCAATGGGGATATATATACATTTTTTTGTTTTCCAACGCAACGTCATGGCGCACTTGGAGCTTAGGAGAGTCCGTAGTTGGCTACGTGCGGAAATGTCTCTAAATTGTGTGTAAAAATTTTGGCTTCTCGTTATTTGTTTTGTTTTCGCTCTGTGCTCCGCTGACACCATATGGCCCCTGCAGATAAGGCTAAGTAATTGATGGACACTGTGAAAGTCAAATGCAAACCAAAATGGTTATCCATATTAGAGTACATAAATAAGTACGTATATGCATTAACTTGGGTTACTTGGGAGCATTACATAAATGTGGTCTAATGCGCAGTCTGCGCTTGCTATATAAATAGAGAGATATAACTTAGGGCGTCTTGCATAATCGGAATGTTTACCTTTTTGCTTCTTTTAAATGCGATTTTCAACCGCAAACTACAACCAATAGTCAGCATTAACTGCAGCTGAGGTTTGCGCTAGTCTGTGGACCGTACGAAATTGAGACGTGTTCCTTGACTAAATTTTGCGGTTTATTTAAACGGTACAGTTTTTGCGTCGGGTAGGCGGGTAGACGGAAGATTCGGTTATGTTCTGACCAAAAATGCATGTACTGTAACGAGCCGACTCTGTTTGCTTAAAACTTATCAAGGCCACTGCAAGTGGATGGCCAGGAGCGGCGAGCCACCGCAAACAGCTAGCTAGAGCTGGCTTGAAGCTGCATTGATCTGGCCCATCTCAGTGCATCGTTAACTTTTATAGCAACTGTCGATTTTGTGTGGTCTCTGTACATATAAAGGGAAGAGCCGAATGCACTCTGCGCGTGTGTGTGTGTGTGTGTGCGTACGTGTGTGTCTGTGTGTGTCTGTGTGTGTCTGTGTGTGTGTTCTCTTAGGAGGGGCTTGCTGGTCATTTCACTTGATTGGGCAATTTGCAACTGGGCATTGTCTAAGCGCCCACAAGCTGATGGCTAAATTAACTGGCACACATCGCATTTTGTGTTTGTCTATGTGCCCCACAATGCCCATAAGAAAAAAAGAAAATTGAGGCTAAATAACAGTTGTTAACGGGTACAGCTACCGGCCTATGTGTTATTCAATAGAATGTTTGCGCTTCTTTTCGGATCTATTAGCTTGTGAATGAAAAGAAATCCGAATTCATTCATTCATTCTCTTTCGATCGTTGCTTTGCCAATTTTTAGTTAAACGAATCTGATGCTCATGTTAAAGTAAGATACCGCCATCTGTTTAATGTTGAACTGCAGACCCTGAGGCCGTGAAAGTTTAAGCTGAATCATAAATTCTAACACAGTTCTGTGAGTGCGCATAGTAAATGGCATGCACAGGACTATCCATGGTCATGCACAGGCTCAACTAAAAGCTGTCAACAAGGGCAAAATACAATAAATATGCGCTGCTTATGATTAATGATTTACGCAAACAAGTAAAAGGAAACAAAAAAAAATGTATGTACTACATACATATATAAAAAATATGAGAAAAAAGTGCCTAAAATTGTGCGAGCAGCTTGTGCGCCTAAAAGCAGGCAACGTCCAACGTCAACAGCCAAAGGCTATGGGGCTGCGGCTTTCAGTTTGTTTGGCTTTACAGGCAGCGTAGCGTGTATTAAGGGAATTAAAATGTTATTATATAAAATAAAAGCGAGGGCCACCGCCAGGGCTGCGACGAGCTGTTAGAGAGTAATGCTGGGGTGCCAAGTGGCTGGCACTGGGGCTAGCCACTGATCCAGGATAACGACGCGATAATCACACCCAGCACAGCCAACACGGCCAGCACAGCTACCACATGACAGACGGACAGACAGACAGACAGACAGACGGACAGACATAATAACAGGCAGGTGACTTGTACATAATTCTCAATTTTTACTTTTCTCTTCCTTTGTGAAGAACTTAATTTTACGCTTTTGCATTCTATGTAAACGTAAATAACCGAGGGTCACAGGGCAAGAACGGTCCTTTTACAGCACAGGCAAATGGAATTTGTGAAATTCACTTGCTTAAATGAAAGCCACCGAAGAACCTTTGGAGCTGATCCAATTTTAATAAGTTTGCTTGCTGCTTGGCAGCCACTCGACACATTAAAGCGAATACCTTAACGCACTCCGTTTTAAATTTAATCATAACAACAACAAAACAGAAGTCAACTTCAACATTGATCAATTGCTTGTGGCTATGAATGAGAATGGCGTATGCCTAGGGAAATGTGTTTCTGCTTATCCCAGTACCTTTTAAACGGGTCAGAATTAATAGAATTTTTTCAATTCGTACGAACTGATTTTTCGTTTGCTGCCAAAAAGAGTTGATGCATCACGCCGAAAATTATGTAACTTTTATGCCTTTATTCTACCTCTTTTTCCCTTTTGCACCCTCTTATTTCCACACTCTCTCGCACCCTGCCTCCGACACTCTGGCCCTCTCACTTTCACTAATTCCTAGCACTGACATTTTCACTCACACTCGCTGCCTTCCTCTCTGCCCTACAAAGCGATTCCCATGACTTTAGGAGTTTGAGGTGTTTTCTCACTGACTCTTCACGTGTGGATAACTTAATGCCGTTTTTATTATATGCATACCGATTCCATTTTAATGTTTGAGATACATGATTAGGCTAAGATATGCTTATTATACCCTGCACTGGTTTTGTGCTAAAGTCTGTAACAGGCAGAAGAACCGACCCTGGATTCGAGTCGAGTTGATTCATCTAGGAAACTATGTGAGCTAGGGACTTTAACTTTCAACTTCAACACAGATTAAGTTTATTTCGAATTATCGATAACCTGTCCCGTTCTCTTATTATCGATATGTATTGTTTTTTTGAGACAGTTTTTTAAACATATCTCAGAAAATATAAGAGCTACAGCCACCAAATCTGGTTTAATTTATTTTCCTAAAGCGTGTGCAGATTAAGAATATTTCGGAATTTTTGATACCCTTTCCCACTCGCCTCAAATATAAAAATCCGCCATTCAAGTACTGGTCTGTACATGCTCTTGTTAAGTGCTGGAAATGTCATTAAGAACATGCTCTTAGTTTAAAAGTTATTCAACAATTTAGTTTCCGTAGTGGGGGCCAACAGCAGCTGCTGAGTAAAGTGCACAGTGTGTACGTGTGATTATCCCCTAGTCGGGCGCTCCCTCATTTCCTAGTGGCTGCTCTACAATATCATGGCGCGCACAAATGTGAACAGCTGATAGGAAAATTTAAGGATCTGTGAAAAGAGAAGGGAAATGAGGCTTTCACAAAAAATGTCCATAATACACACACGTACCGCCATGTAGGTGGTCATGGAAACAGGTGTGAATTTGTAAGCACGCAGCACGCGGGGCTCGCAGGAGCGCATCATGAAGAAGAGCATCATCTTTCTATAGGTCGAGTCGCCCTCGTACCAATTGTTGTAAAAGGCAGCCGGCATCAGTTTGTCGCTCTGCAACCAAATGCGGCGGATTGAGGTGGCAGTCCCTTTGGAATGGAAGCCAACTTACCGTCTTGGTGAACTCAGTGCCATTGTGGCAGATGAAGAGCGTGAAGATCAAAAAGGCGAGCAGGCCCACCGAGTATTTGAAGGCCGAGGCCAGGCTGATCATGACCATGGCGAAGGCCATCAGGCAGATGGCAATCGTGGATGTTGTAAAGTTGATCAGGAACGTGAAATTAAAGGTTCGATTGACGCTGTCCGCAATGCGCAGCAGGCGGCTGTGATAGAAAATCAGCGCTTTGAGCTGCTGATTAGCATCAGGCCGACTGGCATCCAGGCCGCTGATGGCATTGGCCAGAGCATCGAAGTGCAACTGCATTTGCGTAACGAAAAAGCACAGCAAAAACTGGCTGGCCATGATAAAGGCGACGCCCACCAGCGAGGACAGCGCCTGGCAAAGATACGCGGCCACAAAGGACATACCTGGAGCCGGATCGGCCAGTAATTGCCAGGGATACCAGGTATTGCTTTGATACTTGTATTGGACACGCTGCGATTCCGCCAGCAACTCGTAAATCAGCTCCACAATTGGCAGCAAATTGTAGTAGCCAAAAGCCGAGATGAAAAAGATGGCCGTATACCGCATCAGACGCGTCGATTTCGCATAGTAGTGGTCAAGGCGATAGAGCCGATTCTGGCTGCCCTGAACGGGATACAGCTGCTGCAGCTCGGCCAGCATGGACTCAATATCGCGGCGACCCTGCACCAGCATCCACATATTGCAGGCCCCAACCAACGTTAGGCCCATCACGCTGCACGTTTCCGATATCTGTGCGACGTACGCGCCGAGCTGCTCGCTTTGCGTCTCAGCCACTAACAGATAGATGACCATGCCCAGATTTTGATAGATCAGATTGAAGGCACCAAAGAGAAACCACAGATGTTGCAGCCACGTCTGACGGACACGTGACGCCTCACTGCCGCGCCACCCGTAACGCCGCATCATCGCCAGTTGGCAGCCAATGTCCGGATAGTACATGAACTCCTGCATTTGCATGGTTAACCACTCCTAATGCTAACCAGCTTTTTTGCTGGCTTTTATAGAGCCTCGAAACGGCGGCGTGCGCGACTAATCAAAGCGCTTGTTAAGCAATTTTCGTTGCCAATTTGGTCGCAATGCTCAAGGGAATATAAAAGACAATATTTAATGAGCGCCTGGGAATGGACATATGATCAATTAGATTTGTGACGCGTAACCACTATAACTTAAACTAATAGCTGGCTAAAATCTCCCACAGCTGCCATAGTTTTCAACAATTCTCACAAAACATCCTTTTTGTTTTTCGCAACTTGTCCCATTTGCATGAACTTTTAGTCAAGGCTGCAAACACTTTAAATATTAATATAAAAAGCCGAAACCGAAATACTTTTAAATATTTAATATTTCTATTTGCCGTTTGGTAAGTGTTCAAGTTTCGTCTCTCGTGAAAAATTGCAAAAGTTCTGAGAGCCCTGTGCAGATTTATCACCGCTGCTGCTGTTCGCCGTGGCTAAAGTCAGGTATTTGCCCAAATAGAAATGTAACAGGCCGCCATCACTTTGGCCGGCTCGGCTGGCCATGAGATGAAGGTGTAGATATATTAAGTGGGCCTGCACGTGTGTAGGATAAGGCACTGTAGGTGCCATGGAAAATTATTAAATATATATGTATATTTAGCTGCGTTCTTCAAAACATAATTCGAAAACAGCGTACAAATATTTTATAAAATATCTCTGATACATTTTCGAGTCATTTTTGTATTACTGTATATATTTTTTTATTTATTTGTTTATTTGTTTGCTTATCCCTTGATATACAAATTTTCGTAGGCGTGAGCTTTTCATCTGTGTATTTAGTCTTTTAATTAATGTATATATTTTACAATTGATATTTATTAATAAGGAAAAATGGGAGAGAAACTTTACTACCTAAGCTACTTAAATACTAGAAGACAACAATTCCTGTTTTAAAGCTTTTAAAGTTAAACTCAGATTTAAAACAAGTTTTAGTTATTTATTTTGGCATATTTGAAGTTTTTTAATATAGGTTTCAATACTAAATAGTTGGCTTTTTTATATTTGCTTAAGTTTAATTGATTCATTTAAATTATGTTATATGTGATCAGGTGTTTTTGCTCCTGTGTATGTATGTATATTGTTGTGTGTGTGTGTTGCCTTTCAGGTACTGTGTGCACTGAGAAGCTTGTGACAAGCAAATAACGAAGACAGTCGTTTGTTTATTTCTTTTATATTTGTGTCAACCTCATAATGTGATGCCTTTAAGCCGGCTATCAGTCTTTTATATTTAGCTCGCATCTGTTGCCAGCAGCGCTGTCTGGCATCATTGTGCGTCTATTTCTTTGAATGTGTTTGTGTGATTCTGTGCGAGTGTGTGCACTCCATTTCCGCCGGAAGCTTTGTGCCAAACAGTCAGATTCGGCGCCCGCTCGTATATGTATCGTACTTACCGCTTGATGCCTTGTTTATTTCTTTGTTTATGGCCATTCCTGTTTTTATGGTCGCCTCCTTTTTTCTTCGCCCCACCGCAGCTTTCTGATTGTCGCTTTTATATTTATGTGGTTTCAACCGTTGCGCCTCATATGGTAAGTCTATGTGCTGGGCGGAGGGAGGTTATGTCTATGAAATTTTCCTGGTCTTGGCCCTTTTGCTTTATGGTTCGAATATTGTGTTTCTTTATCCTTGTGAATTCGTTAGTGTTTATTGTTTTTTCTTTTTTTTTTCCTTTTTTTTTTCGTCTCACCTTTCGTCAGTCGTTTGTTGTGGTAATTAAACTTTGATTGCTTTCAAATTGTTTTTATTGATTGGCAGAATTTACTTCAATTTTACCAGAACGTTTCCTTCTAACGAGTTCTGCCAGATCGACAATTTCGCAGAAAATTCAGCTGGCATTTTTCGATTGAAAGCAATTTAAAACAATTGTTGCTGTCATTCGAAACGCTAATGGAACTAACAAGTTGTGCCAAAACGGTAAATTAAAATGGAATTTTTGCTAAAAAAAACTATATGAGGAACAACGTGTTTTTGGTTTAATTGAATTCCGGTTGCGAAAAGATAAAACTTGAATTTGCCAATCTTATAAAACAAATACAATATTTATACCAACAATAGCAATAGCAATAAAATACAACTACAACTATATTAAGTAAGTGATAGTAACTTTTGCTTAAACATATTGATATTATTTGAAATCGTAGTTATTAAATAAAAATCTTGTTTAATTCATTTATTTAAGAGTTATATATACATTTGACCTGTTTGGTCTTTGGGCAGCTGCAATTTTTGCATTATGTGAAAATGAAACGATGCTTTCAGCTACTTTGAACGCCATTTGGCCAACAATTTGTGCTCGACGTGTCCAAGACAAACAAATCGCACAGAACTTGGCAATGGCAACAATGTTGTCCTGGCCAAATAGACTTACCCCATAGATGGATCTTGGATGCGGCACGTACACAAAGCCAATTGCCAGTGCTCAACTGAAACTCAAATCGAGCGGCAGCTGCGCGAAATAGACAATCTAAATTATAACCAACTATAGCCAGCCGGCATAACGGCAATTGGGGGCGGCGGGGGTTTGAGTAATAGTTTTGGCTGGCAACGCGTCCGCCTGGAATTTATGGCCGGAGTCCAGCCAAGTGCCGATATGCTGGCGGAGGAGTCACTTTGAATACTTGGCAGCCAAAGGCAATGGCATCCGTCTTGGCCACTGACAACTGTAAAGCAGTGCGTCCAACTGTTGGATTTATCGATCCGGTAGCCGAGGGTAGCCTTTTAAACTAATTAGGCTTCGGGCAACACTCAAGCATACCCATGGCTAACACATGCTACTAATTTCGAGGAAATTTGTGGAATTAACGTGCTTGTTTTTGGACGCAGCTTAAATGAATTGCCAAAATACATAGATTGGGTTAGGTTTGGGGCGACCGTTGGAGCGTGTGACCCATCTCAGACCTTGGTCAGCAGCAATAAATTCAATCGAAACTAAACTTCAAGCGGCAACTTTTGTTCGCGTTGTTTACAAGATTGTTCCGAGCCCTATCCATTTTTTTCTCCATACTATATTTCACCTTCGTCCCCTCGCCAATAAAGTCGCCTGGAGAATTTATGTGCATCGCCCATGAAAATTAAACGTTTTTACAGTTTACGAGTAGCGCAGCTGCTGCGACTTTCAACTTGCGAACTATTCAGAGAAAATAGTGTGAAAAATTGTTCTTGTTGCCTCTTAAAATAATTTAAATCAAGATAAATTAACCCATTATCCAGCGCGGAATTTATTTGTTTACGTGGGCGATATTTTTATCTGGGTGTCTGTTTGGTCGAATCAGAGCCTCTCTAAGTGATTTTATCTCGTACATTCTCTTGTTCTTTCATTCCTATGCCTAGCTTCATGCAACATAAGTACGTAACTTTCGACAGCGTAAATGTTTTTGTGTCTATATGTGTACAACACTGAAAATAAACAAATATTTTAAATTTCAGTTTCGACAAGAGAAACAAGTAAGAACGTTTCAGTCGGACGTAACCGACTGCGTAATACTCGTTCACAGTACACGGAAATTATTATTGTTATTTGGAAAAAAAAAAATAGAATTTTTATATTTCGTAGGGGCGGGGGTGGGCGTGGCCAACATTAAGAGCAGGTCACACAAACACTTTCTGCCAAATTTTGTGCCTCTAGCTCCAAAATTGTCGGAGGCATAGCTTTCCCGATTTGCTGGGGCGGGAGTAGGTGCGAGTGGGCGGGAGTGGGCATGGCCGGGAAATTTTCTTACCGAGCTTTAGAAGGGGTGACCGCCATCTACGTTTTAAATTTGGTGACTCTAGCTCCAAAATTGTGGATGATATAGCTTTTCGCGATTTGCGGGGGCGGGAGTGGACGTGGCCGGGAAAGAATTTACGAATCGTTAAAGGGGGTGACCAGCCATCTACCTTTAAAATTTGGTGACTCTAGCTCCAAAATTGTGGGAGATATAGGCTTTCGCACTTTGCGGGGGCGGGAGAGGGCGGGGGTCGACGTGGGCGGTAAATTGTTGTATGCTTATTTAGAGAAGCTGACTACTAATCTACCTTCAAAATTTGGTGACTCTAGCTCTAATACTTTGGAAGATATAGCCATTTCCGATTTTTTAAGGCGGGGTGTCTGGAGGGCGTTGCAGTGGGCGTGGCCGGGATATCAAGGTCCGAGTCTTTTGAGGAGGTCACCAGGAATCTACCGTTTTGAGCTTGCAAATATATCGATTTTAGCGATTACGGAGGCGGAAGGGGGCGTGGCCGGAAAATGTTTTCTAGCTCTAAAACTGTGGGAGATATAGCCATTTCCGGGGGCGCTGGAGGGCGTTCTAGTGGATGTGGCCGGGAAATCTGGGAAATCCGCATTTTTTGGAGGAGATCACCAGCTATCTACATACCAAATTTGGTGACTCTAACTTTAATATTGTGGGAAATATTCAACTTTAATCGATTTGTGATCTGAGGTGTATCGACATGTTATCGATTTGCCAGCCTCCCAGTGAGTGTGACACAAAAATTTTTGCACTTTGTCTGAAGCAGATAGCTACAACTATATATGCCAAGTTTCAAGTCTCTATCTTCAATAGCGTCGAAAAATATTGCGTTCATGCGGACAGACGGACAGACATTGCACAAAGCTAATATACTTCACTTCACTTCGTGAACGAGTAAAAAAAACAAAGCTGAAATATAATCTTAAGAATATATTACTCTCTTTCTCTCTGATTTTATAAAAAATTGTTTGTTTTTTCTTTCAATTTTATATTCATACTCGATATATATATGCATATGATAGAGCAGTAGGAGTACGTGGAGTACCTTATAATTTGCGTGCTAATGGAAAACACAGAAATACGGAATATAAACTTGGCAGTGAACTTATTCCATGTTCTCAGAGAGTATGTATAAGAGCGCAAAGTCCAAAGGGAACATATATTCTCTCTCTCTCTCTCTCTCTCTATCTCTCACTGAATAATGGACAACGTATGTCGTCAAATCGCATAGATCGTTTCATTTACTCCCACTGTCCGGCTCTCTCGCTCTCTCTGTCGAAGTCGTGTAAGCTACAATATTAGCTTTAGTTATCTTTGAATCGTCAGCTGATTATCGCGCCACGCGCTTTCATACCAAAAAAAATACATCATGATGTCTCACGTAGCGTTTTAGTGTAATTTCCGTCGATCCCAAGCGTATTGCTTACTTGGTTTTTTTGTTAATAACTCGCGTGTAACACTTATGTATATGTACTTTACCATTTGATTAAAATTACGAAAAACATAAACATTAAACTGAAATGTATAAAGCAAATATTTTACAACTGAGTTCATATTGCCTATTTGAAATATTGAACCAGATTGAAATTAATTGCGAAACTTCTAAGCAAACAAATGATTTGGAATTATTAAAATACGCTGAACTTATTAATTTTGCGCTTGTCTGTGAGTGGTTTCGCGATGTTTTTTACGAATGGAACCCCCGACTTTACGAACGCCTTGAGATCAATCTAACATATTTAAGTAAATGCTCAGATGTCTATATTGATTTTGCCAAGCATTATAAGCGACTGCGGGGGTCCACTCAAAAAAATAAAGATACATTTTGGAGAATGTACATTGATGCACTTGAATCGAATACCGAGTTGAAGGAAATTAGTTTGGTCTATAAATCTAATACATATTACAGTGAGCATAGTGATATATTCAATTTGGTCATACGTAAATTACAAATCAAATCCAGCATAGAAACCTTACATATTTGTATGGAAGGTGAGTTTTAATTATTGTTTATAAGACTATTACAATTATTTTCCTACCACACTTCTAGGGTATTCCTTAAATGGCTTGGAACAATTTCATAACCTCCGGCATCTTTACTTGGATGTGAAAATCAACGCTATGGAATTAGTTGACTACTGCGAGTCGAATCCATACTTAATTACCTTAGTGGTTGTGAGTAATGAAATTTACGGAAAGTTAACTGACATTGTACCATATTGCAATGCATTGAGGGAGCTCACATTTAGGGTTAAAAACTATTTTAATGACTATGAATACACCAAATTTGCTAATTTGCCAAATCTAAAAAAGTTAAAAATAACAGGAGAACACGAGATAGGTTCTCTCAAAAAACTAATCAATGCATTTGCTAATAAAGAACAACAAACTCTTAAAAAATTTATAATTAATGATGCAGCTATCGATTGTGAAGAAATTTCAGATGTATTGGCAATACAATCTTTAGAAAAATGCAAATTTAACGGAATCGATGGCATTGCTATAACAATTGACACCATAGGCATCGATCTGGACTTAAATTTGACTTTATGCTTCAGGCAGGAAACTGATGCTGCCTATTTGGCCGATTTAGGCAATTTTATAAATTTGATTTCCCTCCGCACTTCTGGGGCTCATAAGAGCGGCACATTAAAACCATTCCTTAAGGCCATTGCCTCGCAAAAATCACCGAAACTGACAACATTTAGATCATTTCATGATTTTGATAGTATTGGTGATGTCGAGAGCATTATATATGGCAAAATTCCAAGACTAACTAATGGTGAGATATTAGAGGCTTTAAAAATTAAATCACTTAAAGTGTTAGATTGTCAAATCGAGGATTCAAGACCTATTGCATTTCCATCACACATTCCCCAACTCGAACAATTATCCATATCAAAGGACGATAGCGGATCTTTGACAAATCTGTTTAGGGCATTTGCATTACAGGAAAACTCGAAACTAACAATGTTAACCGTTACGGGCTTTCCCCTTAGCTCCGAAGAGATTTTGGAAATTGTAAAAATTAAATCTTTAACTAGCTTAAACTGTGGATTTGCCGATGTAACAACTATTTCCTTTTTGGTAGAACTAAGTCAGCTCGAGTTCCTTAAAATTAATTCTCAAAATCGGATCTCAAATACTTCTGAAGAAGTTTGGAGGCTTTTTGCGGCACTTAATGGAAATTTGAGTATATGTTATGCAGGCAATCGCATTTCTATTGATAAAAATTTGAGAGCATTGACCATAAAAATGTTTGAAAATACAAATTCTGAAGATTTCGGATCTTTGGCAAACTTGCCCAATTTACCGATTCTAATAATAGATGGAAGTCATAAAACCGACTCATTAACTCCACTGCTAAAAGCAGTTGTTTCTAATCGATCTACAGCTCTCCAAGTATTATTCATCAAAATGGATCCTATATGTTATAACGAGGTTGTCCAAATTTCTCAAATTAAGACTTTAAGATACTTGGAAACCGAATTCTCTGATCCTCAAAGCATTAAGCTCTTGCAAGACTTGCCCCATCTTGAAACATTGAGAATAACATCGGAGCACGACATAAATGACATTGCGGAAGGTATCTTAAATGTTCTTATGGGATGTTCAAATGAAGTATCCGTTATTCGATTCGGCCGTGAGATCACATTCAACAAGAGCCTGTGTAAACTAACAATTTCAAACGTTGCATACATCTATGAAGTCTTTGACGCACACGAATATTCTCTGTTAGCTGAACTACCGCAAGTGCGTACTTTGCATATAAGAGGAGAGCACAAAACGGGATCATTTAAATACCTCTTCAGGGCACTTGCTGCGAAAAAGGATTCAGTTCTTCGGGAAATAATCGTAGATAATAGCAGCAATGTTACCGGATATCCTCCTAAACCAACCATTAACTTTGAAGAATCTACTGAAGTAGCCAAAATATCATCCTTAAAAAAATGTAAGTCCGGGTTTTCAGATGGAAAGAGCATTGAGCTGATAGCACAGCTTACAGAACTTGAGGAGCTTGTGATAACAACACATGAAGAAGGTTCCCTTATAGGGTTCCTTCACACACTAGTCCTGCGAGAATCGTCGAATCTCCAGTCTTTGGCCATAAAAGGTAACCCACTTACCTCTGAAGAAACTGCCCAAGTTGCGAAAGTTTACTCGCTAAGGAAATTAGAATGCGGCTTTGTTGATGGACAGAACATGGAATTACTTGCCCAATTAGATCAACTCGAAGAACTTATTATAAGATCGCATGGCAGTGGCTCAGTTGCAAATCTTTTTGAAATATTGGCTTCCAAAAGATCAAAATTCTTTAAATTATTGAATATTGAAAATATACCCATATCATATGAAGACACTATGGCTGTTGTACAAATAAAAACATTGAGAAGTTTTCATTGTAAATTCACTGACAAAAACAGCATAAATCTATTAGTTCAATTACCAGAACTTAAAGAACTTGCTATTACATTTAATCAGTGTGATGCCGAAGAGTTAAAAATCCTGGCACAGTTACATAACTTAACTGATCTTAAAATTACATCATTAGAAATCGGATCTTTAACGGGACTTTTTAGGGAGTTATCGCTGAAGCCGATTCTACAACGCCTAGTCTTAAATAATAATGAAGTAGATTTGGAAGAGATCCAGCAAATAATAAAATTGCATTCACTTCAAAGACTGAAATGTGGATTACTTGAAGCGGAAAGTTTCCAAAACTTGAGACATTTAACAAATTTGGAAGTCCTGGAAATAACTTCCTATCACAATTTTGATGAAATTTCGCAATACTTATTGGATATTCTTAAAGTGTGTTACAAACTGAGAGCTATAGATTTTTTTTATGGCAGTCGGTTCGTAAGTCTGGAGTTTTTTTCTGAAGCTATTGCGATCCTTAAAAAAGTAAGGAACCCCAAGGTACAAGATCCATTACAGGTGCGGATTCCATTCTTTGAGGGCTTAACGCCAGAGCAAGTGAGCATATATATATCTCTATATATACATTTTTTTTTTACTTATCATATCAATTCTATTTATTTTACAGATTAATATAGCTTCTGTTGAATATTTGATAATATCTAGATTTAAAGAAGATTCATAAATTTATTATGTTTATTGTAAAATGTCAAAATTAGATTAAGTAAATGCTGTGAAAATTTCACGTTAAAAGCCATACGTTTTATAATATAAATATGTTATATATCACAAAATTTGGCAGACAGTGTTTGGGTGACCGCCTCTTAAGATCGAGCCGAAAAATGTTCGCCACACTCACCCCCGCCCCTACGAAATAAAAAATTTTATATTTTTCCAAAATAACAGTAATAACTTCCGTGTACTGTGAACGAGTATTACGCAATCGGTTACGTCCGACTGCAACGTTCTTACTTGTTTCAATTATTTTTAATTTTTATTTATTTATTATTTTTTTGTTGTTATTTTTCTTAAATTTATTTCTTTAAAGAAAATAATTAAAGGAGCTGCACACAACTTGTCATTGGAACGACCACGAGGAGAAAAGACAGACTGGGGGTTAGTCGACAAAGTTAAAACCTAGTTTGCCGGAAATTATAATTAATTATTATTTTTATATATTATATAATAATTATAATGATGATATAAATAAATCAATTAATTATAAAACTATAGTTATGTATTGATATAAATGACAACGCGTAGAGTTAGTAGCAGATCTCTTGGTAGTAAAACCAAAAAAAATTTGTGTGTCGAAAATGTTGGGATTAATATCCGACAAGCGACCACTACATAATGCTCTTACTTTAGAAATTTTTTTTTTTTTTACATACTGTCTTATCATGCAATTATTATACACGTTCACAAAGTGTAACGACCCCATAAAGCACATATATTCTTGATTAGCATCCCAAACCAACTTAATTTAGGCATACCCGTCTGTCTGTCCGTCGATCCGTCCGTCTGTATGAACGCGTCGATTTCGGAGACTACAGAAGTTAGAAAGCTCAAGTTGGACTTTTTAAGTTCGTGTAGATCAAGTTTATTTCATATCATTGATAATTTTTTTTCAGTTTTTTGACTCGGTTTTTTGAGAATATCTTAGAAACCATAAGAGCTAGAGACACCAATTCGAAATGTTCGTAAGGACTTGGTTTGTACATAGATTCCAGTGCTCTTGTTAAGCCCTGATAATTTCATTAAGATCATGCTCTTAGTGTACTAAGTTACTCACGAATAAGTTTCCATAGTAGCAGCCAAGCGCAGCAGCTGTTCACAGCGTGCAGCCTGCCTTTTCACAAGAATGTAAATCTAGAATTTCTGCATCAAGCAGGCAGCCAAGAAACTATGGGCACACAATTACAATATTGCATATACATGTAGAAATATGAACAAATGTGCGAGCACACTCATCCCGAAAAACTTTTCTTGCAAGCGCACCCGCTTCTAACTACCCTAATAAAAATACCAAGATTTCATGCCAAGGTGGCGAACCCTTTGAATATTTCACAGCTCTCTAAAAGCGAAAGGGAAGTAAATCAACATTGCTGCGCAGTGCTGCTGGAAATTGCGAATTGAAAGTGCGAAAGAAAATGGTCTGCAGTGCGTGGGCGCAAGTTGCAAAAGATCTTCTCCCGCGCTAAGCAAACAGGCCTCCCATTACACTCATATTCGCTGAGATTATGAGTGAGATACAGACAGTATTCTTAATACTCTCTGAAATTTGCCTTTACAGTCTTCATTTCATGCCCGATATAAATATAGGTATATTAACCGATTAGACTCTGAATTTCGCTGTGTCTTCTTAATATTCTCTGATGTTCGAGTATGATCGAACATTTATTACCCGTTGCAGCTGTCTGATGTAAGCCACGGTTTTTGCTTCAGTTCTCGTCGGATCATCAACTGACTAACACGTCGTGCGGTTTAAAATCGTGAATAAAAATAAAGTTGTATCATTGATAAAATAAAACGTATTTTTTCTTTGCTTTAATTTGTTCATAACTTGTGTGCAACGACGTGCACCCAATTACGAAAACCTAAGACTAAACTTAAAATGGATAAAACACCTATTTTAAAACTAAATAGCGATTGTCTAAGCAACATACTGACGTGCATTAGAACTAATTGCGAAACTTCTGCGCAAACTGAAAATAAAATTGTTAAATACGCTGACCTTATTAATTTAGCGATTAGCTCTGAGTTCTTTCGCGCAGCATTTGAAGCATGGGACCGCAAACTGTACAATGATTTATATTTAAATAAATCTTGGAAAGTATTCATTGATTTTGGAAACCTTTATGAAGAAGTAAAAGAGTTCACGCAAAAAGACGAAGATAAATTTTGGAGACTGTACATTGATGCACTTGAATCCAATACCAACTTAAGAGAACTCTCATTGGTATATATATCTGAGAAATATTACCCTAAGCATATGGAAATATTCGATTTGGTCACAAAGAATCTTAAAACAAGGTCCACCATAACTAGCTTAAATATTTCTATGAATGGTGAGTTTTTAAAGTCGTTTACGTAGTGAAAAGAGTATATTGGGACTGTGTAGTATCCATCTTGCCGTTCGTCCTTCTATCCGTCTGTGCGTCTGTCCCAATGAACGCTATTGAAGATATAAATAAATATACATATATGTGGGATTTTATTGATAAAAGTAATTAACAAATAATAATTGTAATGTTTTAAGTTACAAGTAATTTCGTCAATTTTTCAACTTATCGATAACTCGTCTTGTTTTCTTATCATCGATAATTAACGTTTCTTCCGGTTTTTTTTTTTGGCATATCTTAGAAACTATAAAAGCTAGAGCCAAATTTATTTCAATATCTGTGCGTAACGCAGGTTACGAATATGTCTGGTTTTGGATATCTCCCCCCATTTCACCCCATATATTAAAAAAATACAAATCAAATACTACGGACTTGCCCTTTGGTCTGTACATAGAATTAAGATTGTTAATCCCTGAACATTTCAAAGAGGTCATGCTTAGTTTAGTTTAGTTGTTCACGAATTTAGTTTCCATAGTGGGAGCGCAGCAGCTGAGAAAAACTAGCAGCTTGCGGCGTACGTTTGTATGTGCGTGTATGTGTGATATTGTGTATGTATGTATGAATGTAAAGGAATTGAAATGTATGTGAAGGCAGGGTTCAGGGTATCCCCTAGTCGGGTGTTATCGACTAGAGCCCCCTCAATTGTTGCGTACAAATAATACTAGAGTACTTGTGCTATTGCGCTGTATTGCGCTGTCGGTTACACCCGACTGAAACTTTCTGACTTTTTTTATAAAAATTTTGGCTGTAACAATCATTTTCCTACCACACTTCTAGGGTATTCCTTAAATGGCTTGGAACAATTTCATAACCTCCGGCATCTTTACTTGGATGTGAAAATCAACGCTATGGAATTGGTTGAGTACTGCGAGTCGAATCCATACTTAATTACCTTAGTGGTTGTGAGTAATGAAATTTACGGAAAGTTAACTGACATTGTACCATATTGCAATGATTTGACGGAGCTCACATTTAGGGTTAAAAACTATTTTAATGAATATGAATACACCAAATTTGCTAATTTGCCAAATCTAAAAAAGTTAAAAATAACAGGAGAACACGAGATAGGTTCTCTCAAAAAACTAATCAATGCATTTGCTAATAAAGAACAACAAACTCTTAAAAAATTTATAATTAATGATGCAGCTATCGATTGTGAAGAGATTTCAGATGTATTGGCAATACAATCTTTAGAAAAATGCAAATTTAACGGAATCGATGGCATTGCTATAACAATTGCCACCATAGGCATCGATCTGGACTTAGATTTGACTTTATGCTTCAGGCAGGAAACTGATGCTGCCTATTTGGCTGATTTAGGCAATTTTATAAATTTGATTTCCCTCCGCACTTCTGGGGCTCATAAGAGCGGCACATTAAAACCATTCCTTAAGGCCATTGCCTCGCAAAAATCACCGAAACTGACAACATTTAGATCATTTCATGATTTTGATAGTATTGGTGATGTCGAGAGCATTATATATGGCAAAATTCCAAGACTAACTAATGGTGAGATATTAGAGGCTTTAAAAATTAAATCACTTAAAGTGTTAGATTGTCAAATCGAGGATTCAAGACCTATTGCATTTCCATCACACATTCCCCAACTCGAACAATTATCCATATCAAAGGACGATAGCGGATCTTTGACAAATCTGTTTAGGGCATTTGCATTACAGGAAAACTCGAAACTAACAATGTTAACCGTTACGGGCTTTCCCCTTAGCTCCGAAGAGATTTTGGAAATTGTAAAAATTAAATCTTTAACTAGCTTAAACTGTGGATTTGCCGATGTAACAACTATTTCCTTTTTGGTACAACTAAGTCAGCTCGAGTTCCTTAAAATTAATTCTCAAAATCGGATCTCAAATACTTCTGAAGAAGTTTGGAGGCTTTTTGCGGCACTTAATGGAAATTTGAGTATATGTTATGCAGGCAATCGCATTTCTATTGATAAAAATTTGAGAGCATTGACCATAAAAATGTTTGAAAATACAAATTCTGAAGATTTCGGATCTTTGGCAAACTTGCCCAATTTACCGATTCTAATAATAGATGGAAGTCATAAAACCGACTCATTAACTCCACTGCTAAAAGCAGTTGTTTCTAATCGATCTACAGCTCTCCAAGTATTATTCATCAAAATGGATCCTATATGTTATAACGAGGTTGTCCAAATTTCTCAAATTAAGACTTTAAGATACTTGGAAACCGAATTCTCTGATCCTCAAAGCATTAAGCTCTTGCAAGACTTGCCCCATCTTGAAACATTGAGAATAACATCGGAGCACGACATAAATGACATTGCGGAAGGTATCTTAAATGTTCTTATGGGATGTTCAAATGAAGTATCCGTTATTCGATTCGGCCGTGAGATCACATTCAACAAGAGCCTGTGTAAACTAACAATTTCAAACGTTGCATACATCTATGAAGTCTTTGACGCACACGAATATTCTCTGTTAGCTGAACTACCGCAAGTGCGTACTTTGCATATAAGAGGAGAGCACAAAACGGGATCATTTAAATACCTCTTCAGGGCACTTGCTGCGAAAAAGGATTCAGTTCTTCGGGAAATAATCGTAGATAATAGCAGCAATGTTACCGGATATCCTCCTAAACCAACCATTAACTTTGAAGAATCTACTGAAGTAGCCAAAATATCATCCTTAAAAAAATGTAAGTCCGGGTTTTCAGATGGAAAGAGTATTGAGCTGATAGCACAGCTTACAGAACTTGAGGAGCTTGTGATAACAACACATGAAGAAGGTTCCCTTATAGGGTTCCTTCACACACTAGTCCTGCGAGAATCGTCGAATCTCCAGTCTTTGGCCATAAAAGGTAATCCACTTACCTCTGAAGAAACTGCCCAAGTTGCGAAAGTTTACTCGCTAAGGAAATTAGAATGCGGCTTTGTTGATGGACAGAACATGGAATTACTTGCCCAATTAGATCAACTCGAAGAACTTATTATAAGATCGCATGGCAGTGGCTCAGTTGCAAATCTTTTTGAAATATTGGCTTCCAAAAGATCAAAATTCTTTAAATTATTGAATATTGAAAATATACCCATATCATATGAAGACACTATGGCTGTTGTACAAATAAAAACATTGAGAAGTTTTCATTGTAAATTCACTGACAAAAACAGCATAAATCTATTAGTTCAATTACCAGAACTTAAAGAACTTGCTATTACATTTAATCAGTGTGATGCCGAAGAGTTAAAAATCCTGGCACAGTTACATAACTTAACTGATCTTAAAATTACATCATTAGAAATCGGATCTTTAACGGGACTTTTTAGGGAGTTATCGCTGAAGCCGATTCTACAACGCCTAGTCTTAAATAATAATGAAGTAGATTTGGAAGAGATCCAGCAAATAATAAAATTGCATTCACTTCAAAGACTGAAATGTGGATTACTTGAAGCGGAAAGTTTCCAAAACTTGAGACATTTAACAAATTTGGAAGTCCTGGAAATAACTTCCTATCACAATTTTGATGAAATTTCGCAATACTTATTGGATATTCTTAAAGTGTGTTACAAACTGAGAGCTATAGATTTTTTTTATGGCAGTCGGTTCGTAAGTCTGGAGTTTTTTTCTGAAGCTATTGCGATCCTTAAAAAAGTAAGGAACCCCAAGGTACAAGATCCATTACAGGTGCGGATTCCATTCTTTGAGGGCTTAACGCCAGAGCAAGTGAGCATATATATATCTCTATATATACATTTTTTTTTACTTATCATATCAATTCTATTTATTTTACAGATTAATATAGCTTCTGTTGAATATTTGATAATATCTAGATTTAAAGAAGATTCATAAATTTATTATGTTTATTGTAAAATGTCAAAATTAGATTAAGTAAATGCTGTGAAAATTTCACGTTAAAAGCCATACGTTTTATAATATAAATATGTTATATATCACAAAATTTGGCAGACAGTGTTTGGGTGACCGCCTCTTAAGATCGAGCCGAAAAATGTTCGCCACACTCACCCTCGCCCCTACGAAATAAAAAATTTTATATTTTTCCAAAATAACAGTAATAACTTCCGTGTACTGTGAACGAGTATTACGCAATCGGTTACGTCCGACTGCAACGTTCTTACTTGTTTCAATTATTTTTAATTTTTATTTATTTATTATTTTTTTGTTGTTATTTTTCTTAAATTTATTTCTTTAAAGAAAATAATTAAAGGAGCTGCACACAACTTGTCATTGGAACGACCACGAGGAGAAAAGACAGACTGGGGGTTAGTCGACAAAGTTAAAACCTAGTTTGCCGGAAATTATAATTAATTATTATTTTTATATATTATATAATAATTATAATGATGATATAAATAAATCAATTAATTATAAAACTATAGTTATGTATTGATATAAATGACAACGCGTAGAGTTAGTAGCAGATCTCTTGGTAGTAAAACCAAAAAAAAATTGTGTGTCGAAAATGTTGGGATTAATATCCGACAAGCGACCACTACATCATGCTCTTAGTTTAGAAATTTTTCACGCATTTAGTTTCCATCGTGGCAGCTAAGCGCAGTCGTATGTATGTATGAATGCAAGGGGCTTGAAATGTTTGTAACGATAGCTCGCAGCTGGATACAGGGTATCTTCTAATAGGGCGCTCCCGACTAGAGTATTCTGACTTATGTTATTATTGTTGTCTACATATTTACTTTTTTGTGACAATTGTTTGGTTAGAGATAATACACAATCGCAGAGCACAACAAATTCTTGGAAAAAGACGCAATGCACGTATGTATGTAGCAAATGTATGTGTGCAGTGAGCTTACATACTGTCTTATCATATTATTGTTCATACATATGTAATCTTAAATATTATCAAGACTATTTAAACTAGTGCCATGCAATTATTATACACGTTCACCTCATAAAGCACATATATTCTTGATTAGCATCCCTAACCAACTTAATTTAGGCATGTCCGTCTGTCTGTCCGTCGATCCGTCCGTCTGTATGAACGCGTCGATTTCGGAGACTACAGAACTACAGACTAGATCAAGTTTATTTCATATCATTGATAATTTTTTTTTTCAGTTTTTTGACTCGGTTTTTTGAGAATATCTTAGAAACCATAAGAGCTAGAGACACCAATTCGAAATGTTCGTAAGGACTTGGTTTGTACATAGATTCCAGTGCTCTTGTTAAGCCCTGATAATTTCATTAAGATCATGCTCTTAGTGTACTAAGTTACTCACGAATAAGTTTCCATAGTAGCAGCCAAGCGCAGCAGCTGTTCACAGCGTGCAGCCTGCCTTTTCACAAGAATGTAAATCTAGAATTTCTGCATCAAGCAGGCAGCCAAGAAACTATGGGCACACAATTACAATATTGCATATACATGTAGAAATATGAACAAATGTGCGAGCACACTCATCCCGAAAAACTTTTCTTGCAAGCGCACCCGCTTCTAACTACCCTAATAAGAATACCAAGATTTCATGCCAAGGTGGCGAACCCTTTGAATATTTCACAGCTCTCTAAAAGCGAAAGGGAAGTAAATCAACATTGCTGCGCAGTGCTGCTGGAAATTGCGAATTGAAAGTGCGAAAGAAAATGGTCTGCAGTGCGTGGGCGCAAGTTGCAAAAGATCTTCTCCCGCGCTAAGCAAACAGGCCTCCCATTACACTCATATTCGCTGAGATTATGAGTGAGATACAGACAGTATTCTTAATACTCTCTGAAATTTGCCTTTACAGTCTTCATTTCATGCCCGATATAAATATAGGTATATTAACCGATTAGACTCTGAATTTCGCTGTGTCTTCTTAATATTCTCTGATGTTCGAGTATGATCGAACATTTATTACCCGTTGCAGCTGTCTGATGTAAGCCACGGTTTTTGCTTCAGTTCTCGTCGGATCATCAACTGACTAACACGTCGTGCGGTTTAAAATCGTGAATAAAAATAAAGTTGTATCATTGATAAAATAAAACGTATTTTTTTTTTGCTTTAATTTGTTCATAACTTGTGTGCAACGACGTGCACCCAATTACGAAAACCTAAGGCTAAACTTAAAATGGATAAAGCACATATTTTAAAACTAAATAGCTATTGTCTAAATAACATACTGGAGTGCATTAAAATTAATTGCGAAACTTCTGCGCAAACTGAAAATGAAATTGTTAAATACACTGACCTTATTAATTTAGCGATTAGCTCTGAGTTCTTTCGCGAAGCATTTGAAACATGGGACAATAATTTAGCTTTAAATAAATCTTGGAAAGTATTCATTGATTTTGGAAACCTTTATGAAGAAGTAAAAGAGTTCACGCAAAAAGAAGAAGATCACTTTTGGAGACTGTACATTGATGCACTTGAATCCAATACCAACTTAAGAGAACTCTCGGAACTCATGGAACTCTTGGTATATATATCTCAGAAATATTACCCTAAGCATATGGAAATATTCGATTTGGTCACAAAGAATCTTAAAACAAGGTCCACCATAACTAGCTTAAATATTTCTATGAATGGTGAGTTTTTAAAGTCGTTTACGTAGTGAAAAGAGTATATTGGGACTGTGTAGTATCCATCTTGCCGTTCGTCCTTCTATCCGTCTGTGCGTCTGTCCCAATGAACGCTATTGAAGATATAAATAAATATACATATATGTGGGATTTTATTGATAAAAGTAATTAACGAATAAAAATTGTAATGTTTTAAGTTACAAGTAATTTCGTCAATTTTTCAACTTATCGATAACTCGTCTTGTTTTCTTATCATCGATAATTAACGTTTCTTCCGGTTTTTTTTTGGCATATCTTAGAAACTATAAAAGCTAGAGCCAAATTTATTTCAATATCTGTGCGTAACGCAGGTTACGAATATGTCTGGTTTTGGATATCTCCCCCCATTTCACCCCATATATTAAAAAAATACAAATCAAATACTACGGACTTGCCCTTTGGTCTGTACATAGAATTAAGATTGTTAATCCCTGAACATTTCAAAGAGGTCATGCTTAGTTTAGTTTAGTTGTTCACGAATTTAGTTTCCATAGTGGGAGCGCAGCAGCTGAGAAAAACTAGCAGCTTGCGGCGTACGTTTGTATGTGCGTGTATGTGTGATATTGTGTATGTATGTATGAATGTAAAGGAATTGAAATGTATGTGAAGGCAGGGTTCAGGGTATCCCCTAGTCGGGTGTTATCGACTAGAGCCCCCTCAATTGTTGCGTACAAATAATACTAGAGTACTTGTGCTATTGCGCTGTATTGCGCTGTCGGTTACACCCGACTGAAACTTTCTGACATTTTTTATAAAAATTTTGGCTGTAACAATCATTTTCCTACCACACTTCTAGGGTATTCCTTAAATGGCTTGGAACAATTTTATAACCTCCGGCATCTTTACTTGGATGTGAAAATCAACGCTATGGAATTGGTTGAGTACTGCGAGTCGAATCCATACTTAATTACCTTAGTGGTTGTGAGTAATGAAATTTACGGAAAGTTAACTGACATTGTACCATATTGCAATGATTTGACGGAGCTCACATTTAGGGTTAAAAACTATTTTAATGAATATGAATACACCAAATTTGCTAATTTGCCAAATCTAAAAAAGTTAAAAATAACAGGAGAACACGAGATAGGTTCTCTCAAAAAACTAATCAATGCATTTGCTAATAAAGAACAACAAACTCTTAAAAAATTTATAATTAATGATGCAGCTATCGATTGTGAAGAGATTTCAGATGTGTTGAAAATACAATCTATAATGAATTGTGAATTTTCAGAAATCGATGGCATTAATATACAAATAGACCGCAGTGATAGTTATGAGGAATTAACGCTGGATTTGTACTTCGAGGCAAAAGCTGATGCTACAAAGTTAGCTGATTTAGCGAATATACAAAATTGGACTTCCATTATCATCCATGATCAAGTGCATAAAAAAGGTACATTGGAACCACTCTTTAAGGCGATTGCCTCACAAAATTCACCGAAACTAAGAAAATTATTATTTGACTGGAATGAACACATGGAAGATAGTTCTATTACAATCCTAACTAATGGAGAGATGTTAGAGGCTTCAAAAATTAAATCACTAGAATAGTTTAAATATTACACCGTGACTGTCGAACCTATTGACTTTTCATCGGAATCGCCCCAACTCGAAGAATTATCCACATTAACGCGCGATGACGGATCTTGGATAACTCTTTCAAGTGTACGTCCCTTGCGTAAAATAACAATACATCCGTTATTGGGATATCCCGTTAGTGGTCCTCAATATTTGATCTCAATTTCTGGAGCAGTTTGGATGTTTTTTTCGACAGATAAAAATCAGTTTGGTATAAACCATGAAGACAATCGCTTCTGTATTGATAAGGATTTGAGTGCTTTAACCATACAGTGGGTTTACAATACAAATCCTAAATGTTGGAAAACTTCAGGCATCACCACTAGTCTAATAATATATGGAAGGCATCGATTTTTATATCGATTATATCGATCATTAACTCCACTGCTGACAGAATTGGCTTCCACGACTCTTCAAAAGTTGTCTATTGAAAGATACCCTGTAACTTATAACGAGGTTATCCAAATTTCTCAAATTAAGACTTTAAGATACTTGGAAACCGAATTCTCTGATCCTCAAAGCATTAAGCTCTTGCAAGACTTGCCCCATCTTGAAACATTGAGAATAACATCGGAGCACGACATAAATGACATTGCGGAAGGTATCTTAAATATTCTTATGGGATGTTCAAATGAAGTATCCGTTATTCGATTCGGCCGTGAGATCACATTCAACAAGAGCCTGTGTAAACTAACAATTTCAAACGTTGCGTACACCAATGAATTCTTTGATGCACACGAAAATTCTCTGTTAGCTGAACTACCGCAAGTGCGTACTTTGCATATAAGAGGAGAGCACAAAACGGGATCATTTAAATACCTCTTCAGGGCACTTGCTGCAAAAAAGGATTCAGTTCTTCGGGAAATAATCGTAGATAATAGCAGCAATGTTACCGGATATCCTCCTAAACCAACCATTAACTTTGAAGAATCTACTGAAGTAGCCAAAATATCATCCTTAAAAAAATGTAAGTCCGGGTTTTCAGATGGAAAGAGCATTGAGCTGATAGCACAGCTTACAGAACTTGAGGAGCTTGTGATAACAACACATGAAGAAGGTTTCCTTACAGGGTTCCTTCACACACTAGTCCTGCGAGAATCGTCGAATCTCCAGTCTTTGGCCATAAAAGGTAACCCACTTACCTCTGAAGAAACTGCCCAAGTTGCGAAAGTTTACTCGCTAAGGAAATTAGAATGCGGCTTTGTTGATGGACAGAACATGGAATTACTTGCCCAATTAGATCAACTCGAAGAACTTATTGTAAGATCGCATGGAAGTGGCTCAGTTGCAAATCTTTTTGAAATATTGGCTTCCAAAAGATCAAAATTCCCTAAATTTTTGAATATTGAAAATATACCCATATCATATGAAGACACTATGGCTGTTGTACAAATTAAAACATTGAGAAGTTTGCGTTGTAAATTCACTGACAAAAACAGCATGAATCTATTAGTTCAATTACCAGAACTTAAAGAACTTGCTATTACATTTAATCAGTGTGTTGCCGAAGAGTTAAAAATCCTGGCACAGTTACATAACTTAACTGATCTTAAAATTACAGCACCAGAAGTAGGATTGTTAACGGAGCTCTTTGAGGAGTTGTCGCTGGAGCCGATACTACAACACCTAGCCGTAAATAAAAATTTAACAAAAAATGAGATTTCTACACTAGATGATGTCTAAAATGTGGATTACGCGACGGCAGATTTCTATTCGGCAATCATTTAAGAAATCTAGAAGTACTGGAAATAACTTCCTGTCATAAGTTTAATGAAATTACCTACAACATATTGATAATTATTGAAGAATGTTGTAAACTGAAATCTATAGATTTTCATTATGACAGTCAGTACTTAGATAAGAATTTTTTTTCTAGCGTTATTTCGAACCTTAAAAAAAATAGAAATCCCAAAGTACAAGATCCATTACAGATGCGTCTTCAAGGCTTTAAGTGTGCAACGACAGAGCAGGTGAGCATATATACCTATATACACAGACACAGATATAATACATTATTTATCAATTCATTTTATCTTACAGGTCGCTAAAATTGCTAACGAATATTTGGTAATATCCGCATACATGTCAAGCTTGGACTCGATTGTCTATGATCCATGCCCATGTGAGGCAAATTAATAAATATTTAATAATATTACATTTTATTTATATTATGTATATTTTTGCAATGTTATTATTTGATTTTTATATTAAACATAAACAATTTAAATGGGAGTTGATATTTTATTTATGCAAAATTGGACTTAATGAGAGATTTTCTGACGCCGATATAAAAGCTTAACTAAAACATATTACTCAATAAGCCTTTTACAATCGTTAAGTTTCATCTGGCAGCAATAGGAATGTCGCCAAAAATATTTGAATGCCCACACAAAGGATCCCAATCCCAGTCTCAATGATTCAATTAAACTAATACATTGAATAAAAATTAAAAAAAAAAGTAAAATCTCAAGTTGGAGTCAACGAAGGAGAGGAGTCTGCCTAAGTTAATTTGCGCACCTGGCAATAAATTTCAGGCTAATTAGGTAAGGAAAGTATGAAACTCAAGGTGGCATCAACGCCTTTAAGCTGTGAAGTCTTTGGATTTGCTCTATATTGGAGGAAAACAAATGTATACAGATCAAAGGGAATGTGCTTGTAGCTTATATACCCTTTTGCTCAAAATCTAACGAGCATGTAAATCACGCACCAGAACACTCGCAAACAGGCTTACACAGATACACATACGTCAAGCAGTGAAAATATATATACACGATTCGAGGCATAAATCACAATTTCTTAGCCATTAAGACGAAACCGCAAAGATTTGCGGCACTTCTAAAGTTGATGATGAAGCGAAAACGTCGGGCTTTGCTGCCTAACCACCAGGGTCCTTGAATTCAAATGGGCGCGGGGCACAAGTTCGCTGGGTGTGGCAACGATGCCAAAGAATGCAAACCTCAAACACTGCCACAAACTAAAAGTTTAACTTGAAACTTTATTAATGGTTAACAAAATGGTGGGGGGGTTGAAATGTATGAAATGATGAACGAAATATAAATAACACATGTAAGGTAATATTTAAAAAATTCTAAAAACCTGTACCTAACATTATTATATCTAACCTTTTACATAAGCAAAGATATAACCTCTCAAAATGATAATAATTGTTTCAGGTAAGGGCTAAAAGCTTACAGCTATAAATCAAATTTATAATTACAACCAAGTTGAATCTAATCATCAACACAAATTTCTTTCAGTGTAGCCCTAAGTCATGGCTCAACAATTTCTTTGCTTGTTGCTAACAGGAGCAGAGCCGTCACGACATTTTGAAGAAGCCAACAAAAATTGTTGGCATACGCACCCTTAGATACATTTGTATAAGCGACCGCAGCTGAGGAGTTAAATAATGTTTTGGGCTTTTCGCGCATTTATATAGATACATACATGTTTAGCTATAGAAATCGCTCAAATGTACAATTTTCTTTTGCAATCGGAGTCGCGGTTAGTTATATTTATGGCAAATGTTCTAAATCAAATACCGAATTAGCTTCCTTATGTGCCACTAAAGACTTCGGCCACAAATCGCTGGATCTTAAAGTATGGTTTGTCATACTACTTGGTAGTTTGTGCAGACTTTAATTTGCCTCAACTTTACCAAATAGCCGCAAATAAATTCCGGATACATTCTTTTGGTGGCATGAGGCAAGAGCAACCAGTAAATTACATTTGCACGACGCTCTCCCGACCCGCTAACAAATTGCTTTGGCATTTTGCTGTGTGGCCCGAGGAGCCGGGCGGGTAGCTGCCAAAAAGTAGGCAGCAGTTGGTAGGCAACTAGCTACCTGCAATTTTCTTCACTTTATTTCACACTTGGCCCCAAACAGAAAACACATAAGGTGTGTCCATTTTATCTTGTTGCCCCCAAAAACTGTAACATCGAGTGAAAAACTTTTCTCGGCTGCTTTTGCTTTTGCTTTTAGTTCGCCTACTTAGTTACTTACCGACGACCCAGTTACACTTTCCAGCACTTTACGCCACCTGGCCATAAGTGTGCGTGTGTTGGTGCCTGACTGTGGGTGTTGGTATCTGCCTGTATGTGGTGTAATTCAACTATTGCGGCTGCATTTGTTGCTGCCCGGCTGACAACCAGATAAATTAGGCAAAAGTAGCTTGGACACTGGGCGGTTACGTTACGTGCCCCGAAAACGTACGCTATTTTTCTGAGAAGACAACATAACAGTAGAATAGTGCCGCAGATTGGTTCCGACTTCTTAAAGAGATTCACTTTCATTCGGCAGTAAACGATAATTTTCTTAATTTTAATATATATATTTTAGAGCTTGGATCGTATTTCTAAATTTAGTAGAATATTTCACTTATTAATTCTTCAATTATTTAACATTTTCTATGCTAGGATCTTAATATTTTTCGATTTCGATTTATATTTTACTTTATAATTTCAAATGCTTATACACTTGAAAACTTATTTTGGTAGCACAAATGCTAACAAAACACTTTGCCCAACTATTCGGGTCATAACTTTTTGACTATGGCCAAGTGTTTACACACGCATTGAAAACGGATTCAAATGCAAATTATTTTTATTTGAAGTGATTCCACCTGAACTCTAGTTTCTTGTTGACTTTTGCGGATGTGTTTAAAAAGTTGCATTGCATTTGAATATTTTTATTCTATATAGATATAATTTATAGGTTGATATTTACTTTCTTCTGAGATGCAAATTCTTTTTGATTCAAAAAGCGATGCGATAGACATTTCGAGATATTTTGCATTGTGTACATTTGTACCGTTACCCTTAAAGCAGGCTAATTGCAGGACGAGGCTTCATATCCTTGTAATAATAGCGCAGTTTGCTGCTTTGTGCCACTTTGTTGCACAGGTAGGAATAATTTTCAGAAATTATATATGACCACTTAAGTTGTCATTAACGTTAACGACCTGGCCAAAAAGCAAAGAAAGAAAAAAGTAGGCATGTTGAGGGCATTATGAAATGTTTAACAGCCGGGCCAAGTGGCAGGCCAGCAAGCTTGTGAATTTTTTGGTTTGCCTCGAGAACGGCGGATTTGGTAGTAGTGCTTGTAGTGCTTGGGTAATCCAAAATTAATGGCCTGTCAGTCATAGCCACCACGACACGGCCGAGAGCCACGTGTTTGGCCTTTCGACGCTTGTGTTGGCCCGCTGCAATTTCGCCTCATTTCGGTCTGCAGCTTGGCCACTTACAACTGCAAGTTCTGCTACATCCTGTCTTTGTGTAAATTTCCGCTTCCTTTTGGCAAGTGTTTGCTGGCTGCCAGAGTCGAACCAGTCCGTGCTAAGGCCTGGGGCCGCTTAATCGAAAACGTATGAATGTAGCACAGGCCCAGGACCAGACCGAGCTCAGGATACTGTCGAACAGCGCGAGGGCAGGCAGCTGCAGCTCCAGCGAAAGCCGCAGCACTCACTGCACTTAAGTCCTTTTCATATTGCTCTTTTTCGGCTCGTATCCACCATCGGTGGAGGACATAATGGAGGAGCACCAGTCAAGTTATTACAAGCGCCAAAAAATATTTTCACTTAAGTAGCTGCCACTATTTTGCTCAATTTATTTCAACATCAAGCTCTTTTTAATTTCGCACACAATTTCTGTGCAATATTTTGGAGTGTGTGGTTTCGCGGTGTTCTTTTCAATTTTACTCCTTGAATAAAGCCCTTTTGAGCAGCAAAAATATTTACACAGTAACGAAATGATTTTCAATAATTGAACGATTCTTCCAGTAGCGTAAGTATCAAGTATTGATATTGAACAGAACCTTTCCAACAGTACATAATCGTATTAAGCGATAAAAGCCAAGTATATATATGTAATTGTTCGACTTAAAATGTAGAACTATAAATTTAATGAAGGTAATCATCAAGTACTTATATAACTACTTAAACACGTATATGTCGCATTTGGAAAGCTGATTATCAATTCTTTTTTTCCGTTATCCTTATCTCTTTATATCAAAGTACAAAACAAAAAAAATTACGCTGATTATAAATTTTGTTTTTTATTAGTTTAGCCACCGTTATTTTTTGCTATTGCTTAATATTATTATGTATAGGAGGTTTTTGTTTAGTATATCAATATGCCAGCACATGCCAAAATCTTTGTATAAATTACTTGTCTATACTATATAATTGAAATTAACGACGCTGAGGTATTTTTGCGAAATTAAAATTTGTTTATATTTCAATTTTTATCTACACTTTTTATATAGAGTTGTGAGCTCATGCAAATATAAATATTTCGGTTTCTATGCGTCACGTAGCCATGTGCAAAATATCTTGCAGCTATGGAGCATAATAAAAAGTAAAAACTATGCTTGAGTTTCAAAAAAAAATTATGCAGTTGGTTTCACAGAAAATGTTACGGGATACTGTTGTAAACGTCTTACATGTTCAAAACGGTTTTTTTTTTTAACTTTTTACTGGGTATGTCCAAGTCGTGCTCCGAAATATTACATGCTTGTTTCTTGTATAAAAATAAGTGCTAAATTTGTTCTGCCCTAGTGTACGCAGTCGTGTGCACTTGGGCATTTACCAATATGTGGAAATGAAAATGAATTCATTTTGCTAATTGGAATTTTGTACTATTTTAAAAATTTATTTCAACTTTGTTTTATTATTTCGCAAAACTACCAAAAATATTGCAAGTTTGCTGATAATGAAAAATCATAAAAATTTATTGCTATAAATAATTTGTCAAAACTGCATGGGTAATAAAATACAAAACTTAATGAAAATTTCCCCTGAGTGACGATTTTATTTAAAAGAGCAGCACTTGAAAGACTTTTTTTCAACTGCAAGAAATCTTAACAGTACGTAAATATTTTTTTATAACGAAATTTACCTAAACGGTATGGTTTCCACACAGGTAGCACAAAAATAAAATATTAATTCGGTTAATTCAAAATCTAAATCTCATTATAGTGTCAAATTTAAATGTAGGATTTGACAAATATATCTTAATAATTTGTCAAGAGTATTTTCTGACTTAGCACTCAAAAACCTCAGGAGTCCGCTGTGAATTCTCATAAAAGGCAGTCCTTTTTGTCGCTTAAGTGCCATTAAGTAGCGACGAATGTGGAAGCTTTGATAAAGGTGTTTATCATATTTCGCTAGGTTCACGCTTTAGTTTATCTGTAAATCAAATGTAATGAGATACAGTAACAGTTACAAGCCGAGTTTTACGGCCTCCATTGTTGCCTGGAGAATCGAATTGTGGACGCTTGGGGCGTGGTCGAAATATTATAAGACGTTTGCGAAGCGAGTGACCCATAAAATATCACGTATACGCACAGCACTGAGGGCAGACCGGCAGAGCACACACAAGAACACACGTAACGGGCGTGTATACTAGATGCGCTTTTATGATTTGTGGCATAATGCCAACCAGCCAAGCAGCAGCTGATTGTAAATCTATGCGGGCTAACCATCCCTAGGCCGTTGCCTGCGGTTATTGCCGCTGGGGGTCAGCGCTTGTGGTTTCGCTTGCTTTACCAATAGCAATAGCAACCAGCAGCAGCGGCAGCAGCAGCAGCGGCAGCTGTCACTTTCATCTTTAAACTTTAATAGCTGGAAAAGTTTTTCGTGCTGAGTTTTGGTCAGAGATTTGGGCAGACGTGCGGGCCGTCTTGGCAGCAGTGTTTGGTGCTGCTGTTGCTCTAGCTAATCCCCAGTACGTGTCCTGCTAGCGAAACGTTTTCGTTTTCGTAAATATTTATTTATTATTTACTCCTGTGGTCGTCCCATTGCTCACCTTGTTGTCCAAAAATTGACTTGACATTGCTGGCAGCAGCGGATCTTATGGGCTATCTTATGCTACGTGCCGTTTTACCATGCTACATAACTAAAAGCTGTCAAACACGGCGTATACTTAATATTAATTACATAGACAACACGAACGAAAGCAACGCAAACGCACTTTGTAATGCTACAGCTACTAATCTTTTTCTGTCACACGAAAAATCACACAAAATCCAGCGAACTTTCGAAAGCAAAGTGTCTAAAGGGTCCGGCTTCTGTTCATAAGTGATAAACATCTTCAAAGTTGCCGCGATACACTGAAAACATTTGCTTTTACATTGGCCCACTAAAAGTGTACACTATAATTGGCCAAATTAATTATATTATTAAGTCGTTAACTTAATTACTTCAAGCGGACTCACTTGAGTAATGCTCTAATCGCATTTTGTAAGAACGAGGAAATAGGGCAAGGTTTTTGGTGATTGATGGTCGATGTGTTGGCTACACATGAGAAGCAGCTCTTTAATTTGCTATACACTCTAACAACATTAACAATTCATTTAACAACTATACTATGCTTTTAAAAATTTTATTAAAAATTTATATATTTTGTATGAATTTTATTTTTCGAAAATATTTAATTCAATTGAATGCGTCTTTTCGCTCAGTGTATTTCATTCGAAGTGACCTAGGCGGCAGCCACGCATTGAAAGCGTATGAAACACCCATCCACTTGCAATTAACACTTAAATTAATTCATATTAATTAAGGCCCATACCCCAGCCGGCCAAATGAGAGCACACTTAACGCTTGGGGCTGTTTGGCCTTTATGTGGCCAAAATTGAGCAGACGCGGCTAGACCGAAACGCAAGTCAGTTGAAGGGGGCGTAACAAAAAGTAAACGCATTTAACCTCAACGCAATCAACATGGCAGAGCGGCAAATACTCGTATAATAAATTACAACAACAAATAGCCAAGTCCTGCCCAGACACAACAGCACTCATTAATAAAGAGCCCTAACGAAAATTGTGGGCACAGCAGGATACGAGTGCCACAGCCACAACCGCAACAACTACAACAACAACAACAAGAGAGAGAGAGAGAGAGAGAGGGAGAGAAAAAAAATCCAAACGTGGGAGCCAAGAAATATTAATCACGTTTAATATGTTGTAGAAATTAGCAACATCTCTGTGGGTCATGCTTACGAGTTGTGGTCAGTTTCGCTCCAATTTGCTAATTATTATGAATTCTTATACACCAAATTTTGGACAAGCTGCACAGCAGAGCTTTAATGTGTAGAATTTAGCAAACATTGTTTAGCATATTTTAGGTGCAATGATATATAATAGGCGTTCGCAATAAAACAACTTTGAGTGGGCAGCCACAAAATAAATGACCAACAATTAAGCATGAAATAAATTCACATAGCAAATTTTTGGGCCAAACTTTTTACCAAAAAATTGTTGAACGCAAAAGTTTTTGGAATATGCAAATAAATGTAATCAACGACAAGGTAAAAAGCGTGTAATGAACTCAGTGTGCAATGGCTGCCATAGGTTATGTTTCAGCTCTGTGAAATGGAAGCAGCAACAGAAAAGTTCTTCAAAAAATGTACAAAGGTTATATGAAGGTTTGCACTAATATGCGCTGCTTTTAGCTTTAAATTAATAACGGTACATTTATATAACTTTTCAACTTGATTCAAATATAATTTATATAAATTATTATTATTTGTATATTACACTTGTATAATAAGTTGTCTAATCGACCAAAAAAGTTGCGTAAATGAGCCCTTAAAAAAACACGATTCATTTCCGTTGAAGTTGAATATTAATTATCTTTTATGCATTTATATGCAAAAGTTTTTGTATAGCCTTTGGTTTCTGCTGCTGCCATAAAATAGTTAATCCTGTTGTCAAGTTGGCATTAAGTTATTTTTAAACTAAAAACACAACATTTGGTTTGCATCAAGTTGGTTCAGAACACAAGCCGTAAAGTAAACTCCGAACTGACAGGTAAGAAAAACATATATCTTGGGTAAGGTAACCAAAAGTTAAACTTGATATGAAAGAAAACGTTAGTCAAAGCTGGAAGTTCTATACAATCCAAACGCATTGGAAAGCAACAGATATATTGATAGATAGGTATAAAATCAGTATTCAGTGTTCTCATATATATGAAAAACAATTAAAAATTTGATTCTTATGGTGAACTTTCGATTTTTCCTACCAGCTTGACAGCCAGTTTATGTTATAGCCACCCTATTTAATTAAATACTTAACCGATAATATTATTAAGCTCACTTCCGCACCTGGTTTAACTGGCTTGCGGAAATACCATTTATGAAATGCTTTAATGTGCGCACTCACAATCTTTCGCATTTCTTGGCACGCCCCTAACAGAGACACGGCCGCAGAATCCCCAAAAACTTTCAGGCGTTAATTTCAATCAGACCGCTTAATGCGTGCCACTTTAGCGGTACAACGCCCCCAAAGAAATTGCCTGTGAAATGCCGTGAGATACACAATCAAACACCCACCCACCCGTGCACACACACACACATACACGCACATTCTCGCCTGTTGTGTATCTCCGCAGGTGTTGCCAACTACACGACGCTTGATTGGGCATATTTAGGCGTTCCTAAGCGCAGATACTAAAATTACATTAATATTAATATTTTGCCAAAGGCAGCAAATGACATCAGTAAACTAGTTCCCATAGCAACTAATATATTGCCAAACTGTTGGTTGGCTTGCAAGTTATCGTATAAATTTAAAGATTAAACACAATATCTAATGTAGGGCTCAACCATAAGAGACAAGAAGAACTGAGGCCTGTTATCGCCATGTTTAGTTAAGATGCTTTTTGGCTTAAAACACACATAAATGTATCGGCCAGGTAAGCTGCTAATTGCACCTTTTGCTTTTCTTTCATTCTCTGTTAAGCAAACTGTCAGTTAAGTGAATACTTAGACCTGGAGACCAGTATATTGGCAAAACTGTGCACAAAATAATCTGTTCCTTTAGTTGCTTGTGTGTCAATTTTAATTACTGCCGATATTTATTTGAACTCTTGTTGGGTCTCTTTAAAATCCTGTTGCCATAAAACTCAAATTTGTACGCAGATAACCATGGCTCCAAATCATTTGCATTTCCAACATCAATCGAATCTTATTGAAAATATGATGCGTCCTCATTCCTTCTAAATAGAAAATTCATAGAAGTGCCTTATGTATTTCCAAATAGAAAACAGAAGAGCGAAAGAGGGGGAGAGAGAGGACACTTATTGCATTTCTATGATAAATTTGGAATAACTGCATCGTTTCGATAAAGGTCATTTAAAAGCAAAGTGTACTTGAAGGTTGCCTCCATCTAGGTCTGCACTCGTTGCCAACTGAAATAATTTTACGCATAAGAGCGCAAGCATCAGTCCACTCCACAACGACCCCGCCCCCTCACCCCTCCCCCTGCTTTTCCTTCATCATCCCATAGAACATTCAGATTTCGAGCAATGTTTGGACCAAACAGCAACGTCATGAATCAAGAGCCCCGCTTCCCGCCGTGCCAAAGTATTTGAAGACGACGGCACAACAGACCCAAAATCACATTGCCACTAAGAAAAATATCGTGGGTTGTGAAAGCGAAGGCAAAAGGCAACGAAAAGGAACAGAATGGGGAAGGGAAGAACGAGTGCAGAGTGCAAAAGGAACGCCGGTAAGAAAAAGTAGATGTAACGCTGTAAAAAAATTACTTATCTGCGCCCAAAATGATTTATTGGCCCAAATGGCAAGCAAATAGCATTAAAAGTGTGGTCGGGGCCTGGCCGAAGGGTTGCTGCATAAATAACCCAAAACGAGACGCTGGAAAATGTGAAAATAAAATGCTACAGGCATCCGATGTGGGCGTGCCCAACTGCTGAGGCAGATCTCCTTAAGGTAAACTATGCAAGCACACACACACAGCACGCTGGTCTCGGGCAGCCTAAAGACTAAATTGCACAGAAAAGCAGCAAAGTGAAACGGGAACGGGTCGAGGGACATGCCAGAAATGATATCAAGCAACAGTTGTCCAGGTTCTTAAGTAAAATAAATAACATATACATAAAGTTCATTTCTAATTTTATTTACAAAACTTCAGAATACAAACGAAAAACATTTTTGTGTTCTTCTGCTTTTTTTTTCAAATAGTTTCTTTATTTTTACTTTTTTTCTTACATTCTCCCAATTTGCATTACTTATATGACCAAATCATTGGATTGAATATTTTTCGCACTATTAACTTATGATAAGTCAAAGGCATTTGAAAGTATTTTATTATATTGCGATATATTGCGTATCTGCGGTCTTCAAGGCTAAACAAAATTTAATAAAAATAAAAAAATTCAACTGCTGTGTGGCTTTTACAAAGTTTGACAGCTGTCGCTCAAGAACAAAGTTGTTAAAAAGTTAGACTGAAAGTTCAAATCAGCGGCGATTGGGATTAGAGACGCCATGAAATACATAGGTTATTAAGGTCCGCAAATTTCACGCATATAGTATATTTATATGGAAATACCAAGCACGCACGGTGTTTACGAAATATTTAAATTTAAATACATATATACTTTAAAACTGATAGGAACATCTGTCTATAGCCGAATTTAAAAACAAATACAACAAACGAAAAAAACTCGAGCTGCCTTGCTGATGAATTCAAATTTGATTACCCATACTTCAGAACTGATGACAACGAATGTCTATAGACAAAATACATACTCATAAAATAAATTTATTAATTCAGTTCATTTTAATATGTGTAAAGCACAACATCATATTTTGCACAAGTTTATTAATCAACATGAAACTTAGTCGAATTTGGATAGTTTTACTGATATTTCCCATATGTTCTTCACAAGCAGATTGTACAACAGTGAGGCAAACTGTAAGCATTTGAGTATTTCTAAGTAATTTAACAATATTTGAAAATCACATTTTTTTAAAGTGCGATAAGCAAATGGCAGCAGAAATGCATGAAAAGTGCGGAGCATATACATTTCTTAAAATAAAACCAATCTTGTTAAAATTGGAGAATTTACAGTCAACAATTGAAGCCAATAAAGCTGAAATAAGCAACAAAAATATCCAAATCTCGGCATTAAAATCTGACATCCAATTGAAAAACGACACTATCGAAACAAACAATAAAGAGCTAAATGAATTAAAATTCCTCAAGGTAACCAATCGTGATAAAGTACTAGCTTTAGAATCCGAAATCGAAATGTGTGCGCAAAGCGTCAAAGAGAAAGATGATGAGATAAAATACTTAAAAAATACAGTTCATTATTTGAAGGCGAAAGTATACGAACATAAACAACTGATAAATACTTTAAATACTAAATGTGATAACGTAGATGCTTTAGAATCCGAAATCAAAATGTGTGAGCAAAGCGTCAAACAGAAAGATGATCAGATAAAAGACTTAAAACCTACAGTTCACAATTTGGAGGCGAAAGTAAGCGAAGATCAACAACTGATAAATACTTTAAATACTAAATGTGATAAAGTAGGAGCTTTAGAATCCGAAATCGAAATGTGTGAGCAAAGAGTCACAGAGAAAGATGATCAGATAAAAGACTTAAAACCTACAGTTCACATTTTGGAGGCGAAAGTAAGCGAAGATCAACAACTGATAAATACTTTAAATACTAAATGTGATAAAGTAGGAGCTTTAGAATCCGAAATCGAAATGTGTGAGCAAAGAGTCAAACAGAAAGATGATCAGCTAAATGACTTCAAAACTACAGTTCATAATTTGGAGGCGACAGTAAGAGATAAGGTCAACCTTATCACTAATGGTAATTATAGATAATATTATATTTTAAAGATTCGCTCACTTTACATTCAAATTTAATTAATAGAAATCCAAAAAATGGGCAAAAGATATCCCAACTTTTGTGAATCGAATAAGGGAATACGAAGTATATCATCCCTTAATCCAATCCAAGTGCTATGTGACAACGATTGGCTGGTAATACAACAACGCATCGATGGCACCGAAGACTTTGAACGCTGTTTTAGTTCATATAAAAACGGTTTTGGCGATGTGGACTCGGATTATTTTATAGGTCTAGAAACGTTGCATAAGATAACAAGCGAACGTCCGCATGAACTCTTTATACACCTAGAAGACTTTGAGGGAGCTATTCGATTTGCCCAGTATGATAATTTTGTAATAGACAGCAAAAGCACTGACTATACGCTAAAATCATTGGGCACATACACAGGAAATGCAGGAGATTCAATGAACGAAAATGAAGGTCACTCATTTTCTACATATGATTCCGATAATTGCAAACATTGTGCACATAGACGTAAGGGTGGTTGGTGGTTCACTAAAGATTGCGGTCACAGGTAAGATCAAGATGAATATAATTTTTTCATATTACACTTTTAAAATAAATGTTAATTTTTTAAATTTTTTATTTTTAGTAATCTTAATGGCAGATACAACAAAAATTCTAAGAAAGGCATTTTCTGGTATACTTGGAAGGGCTATGTTCGCACCTATAAATTTGTGCAAATGAAGATTCGGCCTAAATGAAAACTTTTTATTCTCGTTCACAAAGTAAAAATTGTATATTGGGTTTGTGCAATGTCCGTCTTACTGTCGTCCGTCCGTCTTGTCATCTGTCTGCTTTTGAAGCTAGTGATGAAATTTTGAATATATAATCCTGTGTACCCACGTTAGATAAGCTGGTAAGAAAAAAATCATAAGTGAGACCGTTTGTTTTAAGCTTTTATTATACTATTATTATAATGCATATTGACTATATCATTTTCAATAAATTGTTCTCATCCTTAAGCATATGTTGAATATTGCAGGGACTTATTAGTTCAGGGTCTACCTGCAATCAATCAAACCTTATTTTTTAGCCTATCAACTTTTGATGTTGACCAATTTATGGCCCATCGAGCCCCTCCCCCCGCTGCCTTACCTTTTGTTTACGTTTTGCATAAAATCGAATTACGGCATGTTATTTTTTTAAATAACGAAATAATATTTGGAGTTATCCGTTATGTCCATGTAGCGCCGTTTCGAATGCTCTCGTAATCCATTTATATGGTAAATAAAAATAGTTTTTACTTGTTGCGCATGTCATCGGGCAGTTTTACGCTTTGCTGGTGTTCAATCAACCGAATTCGGTAGTTCGTTAAAAAATAATTGTTTTTCAGTTCAATAGCAAACGAAAACAAGTCGAAATGCGACAGTCGAATGAATCACTACAAAATACCTGTACCACAGTCTAAAACAGTAAAGTTTCTAAACTATTAAACCGATTTTCATAACAAACAAAAATTAGCTCTGCAGCAAAATATGTTAAGTACATTTTTAAGTTATCCAATAAATATATAAATACATTCGTAGCCGTTTCAATCCAATAATACACATGTCTACATGCAGCCTCTCGTAGATATTTTTAGGAATAAATCATACCATACACACTCTGCCATATTGTAAACTACATAGAATGTAATACGTCCTCTGTAAAAAAAGAAAATTGTGTTGTGCAAATCAATACATATTATAAAAGCTACCGACGATACTTCAACAAAGAAAAAGAAAACAAAAAAATATGAAATTCTAAATTGTCATGACTGTTGCTAAACGAATAACAAAACGTAAGTTAAAAATATATTTTTATAGCTACATAAAAATGCGCATAAATACAAACAATAGTATATTGGTCTAAGAAGGTTGATTTTCAAATACTCTACTTGCACATTTAAATATAATGTTTTTTTTTAAATAATATAATTATAAAATGACTAGTAAAATTGTTATATTGTACATATATAATTATATAGATATATAGATGAGTTATCTCTCAATTTTAGTGATTATTGGCTAGATTTGTGAAAGAAAAAGAATATTTTTGAACATTTTACCTGACGCTGATACACAAGCTAACATTTTTGTTTTTTTAACTTTGTTAACAAAGTATACATGATATATTAAAATATAGTCCAAATTACATTTTTAATAAAGTTTACGAGTGAATTGGATAACTCAATTACTCTTGATAACATGGATAATGATATTACTTGCATATTTATTTGCATTTTTATTTACCGCGTAGCCATAAAAATATTTACACAAATATTCTGCGCACCAAATTAATTAAATTAAAGTTATATGTTAGGATTTAAAAAAAAATGTAATATGAAAAATGACAAAACTGACAATGTGAAAAAACTCACAACCATTGCAACAACTGGGAACGAAATGAAGTCAAACAAAAATGTTATAGTTTGCGAGGGTTGACTAAGAAATAGCACGTGCGAACCTTTACAAATAATTTTGTTTACCTAGTTTTGCGTCAATTAGTTATGTTGTTCAAAGATGATATGCAATTATCATCATTTACCACAAGTCAAGGCTTTCCTAAACATATAAGTGAACAACATGCTTATATACCTTTTAGCCACTTGCGTGCAGGGTATAAAATGTAAAAAAAAATGTAACCAGCTTCACTTTAAATGTATTTTTGCAATTTTAATGAAATGAAATGCATGTGGGCTCAGGCTCAGCGGTGTAAATGTAAATGCGCCGCCAGACACGCACGTCCAGCACTCCCAAGCACCTCCGCTCCCCATCAGCGCTGCATGCCTTTAAGAGTTTTTTTTTTGCTGCCTTTTCAAAATGTGTGTGTGTGTGTGTGTGTGTGGGTGTGTTTAAATGCAAATTACATTTCATTTCATTATAGCATGCGGCATTTTCACGTTGGGCATGAAATAAGAATGCAAAAACTGCTGCATGCGAAACGAGTTTAAAATGGCGGCCGTTACCGTTAGCGAGCGCTGCGAATGAAGCCTTGAGGCACGCATTAGACTCAGGCACAGTTAGAGCCGGAGTGAAAACCAGACTCGGTGTCGAAGTCGGAGTCAGGATCGGAGTCAGAGTTTGAGCGTCGTTGTGGCAGCCAGTTCAACTCACCCGCCCGTATTTACACACACACCCAAACACACACAAACACTCACACACACTTACACACATTCTCGCATAGAACGACAGTTATGAACATTCACGCTAATGCGTTCTGAATGCTCGAGCATTTGATATACCCCGCAAATGCTTTATGCCAATGTGTATATCAGTTTTATTTAGTATATAGGAATGCTAATAAATACCAACTACTAAATATAATAATTTATAATAAAAGTGTAACCATATTTGTACCAGTTAATAATATTTTTTTAACCCAAAAGCGCAATATACACTTTTACTAAGTTAGAATACATTTCTTTTTTAAATTAAACATTTTCCTAAAAGCTCAGCATACCCTTTAGTTAGGTAATCGATTTTACACACAGGGTATTTTGTGGCCTGTCAGCGTTTGCTCCAGCCTTTCTGCTTGTTTGTATATATAAATAACTGTAAGCAAGTGTTGCGCATCGGAATGGATAGAAAGGAGCTGTCCTTACTGTGCTAATATGCAGCCCTTGTCTGCGTCTGCCATCTCTGCCACCCAACCCCCCCCCTCCCCCCTATTTCTATTTCCTGGGACACTGTCTGTCTCCTAAAGGCTTGCGTCCCCCACTTCCCTTGTTTCGTTCACCGAGGCGACTACACAGGTGCGTTGCATTTTTTTACTTCCCCCGTAAGTTGCTTTGCATTGGAAATTAAATTACGTTTAAGATTTAAAGTGCACTGCACAAATTTCCACTTGCCGTGTGCTACTAAATATAATGAATTATAATGAAATCTGTTGCGAAGAAAAGAAATTGCGCCAAGTTGCCTAACGAAGTGGCCAAGAAACTTCAAATAAGCGAAGGGAATAAGTCAACACTTGCTTTTCCTTTATTTAATATAAATTGAAGAAATAAGAACAACTGCAAGCTAATTCTAATAATAATATATATGCACAATACTTGCGCTGTATACATATATAATGTATATATACTAAATTTTGAGGAAGAAAATTTAAAAAACTAATTTTAATTTCTGTGTAAAAAATTTAAAAAAAATATATATTATTTTATATTATTATTATTATTATTATATATTAAATATATTTATATTATATATTATTATTATTATCCACATATATTTATTATTTATTATTTTTATTGTATATTTTTATATTACATATTATTATATATTATTATTAAATGCAGCTTCAATATAGAGGACAAACTGCGTGCACAAACATGAATATTGATTCAATTTTGGCAAAGTTATGGAAGCTTGAAATGTGGGAGCTATGGATACGAGAGAAAAGCTCTTGCCTTCTTATCGAAATTATTGTCAATTTTAACATCTGAGCTATCTAGCTTTAATACTGGGTGACGAGTTGGACGTAGCTAACAAATCTTAACACTTTATCCTTATAGTTAAGTAGAGCAATAGCTAGAGATGTTTTTAATTTTGTTTTCTACTTTAAAGCTAGCTCTTGTTTGACCGGACAGGCATTATATTGGACTAAAAACATTTATAGCTGTACACTGACCCAAATTGCCATGCATGCCAAAAAAGGGGTAAACAAAATAAACCATGGCTGGCTTTCACTGAAATTACGTATACGCACTGTGTCGTTACAGAGTGCGAGGCTAGATGTTGCTATTTTTGCTGCTAATTTAGTAGCGCACGCAGCCCGCCCCCACCTCCGGTGGCAATCCCTCTTAAAAGTATGGCCCATAAAGTTTTGCAGCAACTGCTAACCCAACAGCACGCAGTGCATATTTCGTTAGCAAAATCCTTGTAAGCCACAAAAGACTTGAAAATTTGTGCGGAGCCACAAATTTCATAGGAATAAAATTGCAACGAAATAAACTTGCACACACACACACACACACTAACACACGCACAAGCGAAATAATACAACAACAACAACAAAAATAGAAGTAAAAACAACTTCAGGAACAAGAAAACAACATCAAAAGAACACCGAAAATGCAATCGAAGTAGAAAGCACTCGAAAAATCAGCGGCAAATACCAGAAACGAACGGGCACTCAATAGACTGGAGGCATGGATTGAATGAATGGGGCTAAAAACTGGCTGGGATTGCAGATGCAGCAGCAGCAACAGCATCAACAGCAGCAGCAGCAGCAGCAGCAGCAAACCAATCGATTTGGCATTGCGTACTAGTTTCCAATTAAAAGTTTACTAATTATTTCTAAACTTTTGTGCAGCGATCAATGAGCATTGAGCATGCAAGCCACAAACTACGAACCAGAACCCAGTCGAGGACAGCCGGAAAATCCTGCCGCAAATTGGTTACGATTGCCAGAGTGTGTGTGTGTGTGTGTTTGTGTGTGCGTGTCTGCGTGTCTGCGTGTCTGCGGGTCTGCGTGGGTACGTACTTTACGATAAGTGTGTTGACCAGCCGAGACCCAGGCATAGCCAGCCATTTGGCTGATGAGACACCATGTCCTCGACATGGTCAACAACGCCTGCCAGTAATTGACTATGCGTTGACTTTTGTTAATTTCGCTGCGTTATGGTCCGAGGCATGTGTTTGCCAATGCCGCCATTTTGTTGCCATGCCCACACACGCACACCAAATCGCATGCATTGAGTAGTCAATCAAAGCACAAATCGATTTCCGTGCCATCCATTTGGGACAATGCCTCGCTGCAGTCAGTTTCTGATATTAACAGCAATTGCATTTTGCCCCTGGCCATGCTGATTGTAATCATTGGCTGTGCCCCATGTCCGCGCGACATGCCCATTATTTTCGCCTAACGAGTTTGGCAAGCATCCTTTCGCCAATTGATTGGCACAGAATTGAAGTGCCAACTGCCCCCATCTCCCTTAAATAGCCAAGGCGGCATCATCAGCGGCCAGCGTTATAAAATTCAGTAAATCGATCATATTTTGCTTGATAAGAGCACACAAATCATTTTCAATTACATTGTTAAGTAATGCCCAAGCACTTTGGAATGCATTTCGCTGGCAAAATAAACAGCAGGAAAGTCACATGACAAATAGCTCGACTACAAATAATACAAGGACTGCTGCAAGTATCTGATAGATATCAACAAAAACCCCATATCGCAATCCAATTGAAAATGCGCTAGCACTTTGCCAGCGACCAATATTTGTTATTGCAGTCCGCGCGTTGCGCGTCAGGAAGGGGAGAGGGGGGCGGGGGTAGCTGGTGTAACTGCACAGCACATTTGTCGTCAATTTGTTGGCGTCATTATGCCACGGCATCTGTGGTGGCATCGTGTTAAGGATGTGGAGGGGGGCAGATAATGTTCGTTGCCCATGTTGACGCACTTAACATTGCAATTTGCAAGCGCTGCTTTATTTTCTGACGCAATACACATCGTATACGCAATGCGAGGCAAACAACATCCACCTAACACATTTACAGAACTATCCAAGCCCGTCACGCCTCCCACCAGCCCCAAAACAGGCGATTTGTCTATTGTTTGGCAATGTTTGCCAATGTCCTGGTCGCTTAATTATATTTGTGAGCGCCGTTTTGTACATTTTCCGGTCAATTCGACGGTCCAGCCTCACACCCGATTTTGGTGAACCGTTAGGCAACATTTAATTGTGATTCATTAAAAAGACTGTTTAAATATTGTGCAATCATTTAATACAATTCTCATGCATTTGCTGTTATTTAAATGCAATGAAATAAAATGCATCAAATTGTTTGATTTGTAATAATGATAATAATTTGCAGAATTTCCAAGCATTTTAATTAAACAAATTATTGTTTGTCAATTAGTATGAAGTAAGCGCAAATATTTTGAGAGCTTTTATGGGTTTAACACACGCCAAAGTCAATAGAATATTCCATAACGAATATGCCTATCTGCTTAAACCTGTGTTAAACCAATTTTAAAATAATGTGGCGAAATCCAATTGCAAATACTATCTATATGAGTCAAATATTTCACTTGTCGTTCTTTAGAAATCAAACATGCTCTATTAAACAAATGGCATGTATAAACTGCCTTTAAATGGATTGAACTCAGTGTCGAGTGTTTTTTATTAAGGCACTTTGAATTTTTAGCAATTTTGTTATACCCTTGCAAGAGGTATTATAATTTTGTCATGAAAAGTGAAATGCATAGAAAATATTTTTGACTATATGTATAATATATTCACTCTTAATCACTATCAATAATTCAGTCTATAGAGGTGTTAGTTTGTTAGACTTTCGAATTCTTGAAGTCATACGGATCGGACTAGCATAACATACATATAGTAAAAACATATAAAAGTAGCATCAGTTAAAAATATTATTTTTATATGAATAATATAGTGTGTGCGAGTGTCAATGCAAGTAAATAAGAAGATACAAAAAAAAAAATAGTAAAAACTAAAAGCGTTGGGACTTATTTATTTAACTGTCCGACCAGCTATGAACCTATGCACAGCTAATTATTATAAGAATTTACAGATAAATAAGAAGGACTTAGTAGTAGAAATATATTCGTAAATTTAAAACTATTCTAAATAGGGTAAAAATGCAGGAAGTGCTAAAGAAACAGAATTACATGTAATATTTATTAAATAGAATAGATAGAAAACTTAGAAAAATTAATCAATCGATAAAAAATTGTATACTTGTATTGTTGCTATAGTATATATATATATATATATATCTGCAAGGGTATTTAAACTGCGACACGCCAGAAGGCAGTATTTCCCCATGTTTTTATATTATTTTATTTTTATTGTTGCTCTATACAGACATATATGTATGCACATATATATGTATATATGACTTGCACATTTATTGGCGTTCCCGTTGCTTTGCTCTGATTCTATTTGCTCTGTTTAGACATTTTTACAGTTGGAGCGCACTGCGTGAGCCGCATAAAGGGATTGGGTACTGTCGGCCCGACAAACTTTGCAGCACGTGATCGCAACGACTATAAACAACAACAAGCACACATACACACACACACACACACACACGCGCACGTTCACATACACATACACGTTCACGCGTTATGACATTTTATTGGCAGCATTTTATTTGAAACGCGTGAGTCGCAAGAAACGCTTTGCTTTTGTTTTTTTGTTTATTATGCATAGTATGAGAGAAGCCACAATAAAGTAGATTGATGAGTCAGTCGGAGGAGAATAAAGCATTGAATACGTGGATTAGTTTATACAGCTATCGTTCTATTTAGTTTGCCTTTAATTGGGAGATTTGCTAGAACAATATCTGAATCTCATCTGCAGATAATGTTTAAGCTCACATTTATATCACCGTTGAAATCCTGTTGAAATTGCTGCCAGACTTTAAAGCAAGGCTTTAAAATCGAGCGCAGATTTTTCGAGCATGTCGAAAAGTTTTGTTGCCTGCTCTTGTCGTTGTGTGGTTGTGTAAACAAACGACAATGCAACACGTCAACACGACTGGCAGTTGCAGTTTTGCGCCTGTGCACTAAACATATTTTATTTGCTCACACATTGAGGAAAAGTTTTCCCATTGCCAGTGGCTATGGCCGCTATTGGGGCTAAGGAAAAGCAGCGTGTTTGCCATTTTCATCTTGTACGAGTTTATTTAGTGTCCGCCCCCAGCACCCTGGCTGAGCTCAGCTCTCACTGTTCGGCTTGGCAGCCCGTTTGCAACGTCATTTTGTATGGAAGTTGAATGGAACGGCGGAAATACCAAGCTTCTTTTACTAGCTGCTGTCTGACGGCATCCGAGTTCGCTCAAGTCAAATAGTCAAACTGTCAAACTGCATGTCGATATATTCTTTAGCGTCTATTTTGCTGCCTTACTATAATGATTTCAGTTGTCAGATGTTGTTGCCCGTTTGACGGGGCGTATGCGCAATTTTCCAGCTTGATTGAAATAAATCGTCTCTGTGCTTGTTTGCGTGTGAGTGCTTCTGTCTATACTTGGGTGTGTATATATATATATGTGTGTGTGTATGTGTGTGTGTGTGTGGGGGGGGGGGTGTAAGTGTGTGTGATTCGGTCACATTTGGCATGACCCGCTTTTTATTTATTTATGAAATTTTGCTACTTTTTCGCAGGCGAGCCCATTGACAGTTTTCTGCATTTATTGCAACATTTTTCTATTTTAGCGCATAAAATTGCGCATACAGAAATTTAATATGCAACGTCAGCCAATTGATGCACAAAAAACCCACCTAACCAAATTTCAGTTAGCAGCTTTAAACGGACAAATTGGCACTTAAAGTGGGCAGTTGACCGGTTGTCATTTTAATCCTTGTTCCTTGTATTGTTGCCTTTAGCTTTTGCCGTTTGACCATTTTTTTTTTTGTTTTTTTTTTTTTTTTGCTTTTTGCGTCTTTGCCCCTTCTGCTCCTGCTCCTTGACCATTACGCATAAGTGTAAGTCCGTCGGAAGCTGGTGTAACTGTCTTTGAGCTGCAACTTTATCTTCTTCCGTGGAAATCTCAGTGCTGATTAATTGCCGTCTCTTAACGCCGTGGCTTACCACTCAAGGGCTGACGGCTGAGAGGCTTTATTCACTTCACTTACAAAAAAAAATAAAATAAAAGAAATGAATTAACAACAACAACAGCCACAGCCGTCAGCTTGCCTCACAGCTCCCTTATCCCCCTTACCAAAAGGTCAAATTATTAACGCGTTTTACTTTTTACATCCCTCGACACAGTTTTTCAACCAGGGTCAGCGCTGCCCCGGGCTTGGGAATTCTCAGCGCATACAACATGCATTGAGTTGCATTTTTAATTAATTGAAATAAAAACAGACGCACTCGGCCACAAGCTGCCCTTTTGAAGGCCATCAGCACTGTGAATTGAGGTTAAAGGATTTTAAGAGCCAATTTGATTTCCTCTACTTTATTTACAAAGAGTATACAGTTTTTGGAGAATTTAATCAAAATTATTTATTACAAAGATTTTAATAAAGAGTTCAAAAATATAATCCCAAGAAAAACGAAATCAAATTCCTTATTCTTTTTTTTTTTAGAAAAATCTTAGTTTCCTTTGATGCCAATATTATAAATCCCGCATTTTACTTTTTGAATTGGAATTTTTTTTTTTTTTAGTAAGTTTACTTTGTTTGCGTTTGTCAAATAATTATTTCTTACCAAATATTTTCTGTAAGGGCAAGACACAAATAAAATGTTACAGTCGGATCTAACCAACTGGGCAATACTCTACTTACAATACAATATTAGCAGCCCATGGCTATAAAATATATACTCAAAGTCTATAGTTATAAAAGTATCGACAAGAATTCCGTTTCCACATACTATTACATACTATTGCAGAAAACCAATATGCTAAATTTCGCTCATCGAACAGAGTGTGAACAACATCACAATTCATTTGGTTTTATTCAAAATTCCTAATTTAATTTGAATTTGCTTTGTGGTTCTTGAGTAATTCCATTGCTACAATTGTTAATAATAGTTGAAATTGTTGTGTAAATGCCGATCGTTATGGGGTCAAGTCAACAAAAGTCTGTGCCCTGAATTGTGCTGTAACCAAATTGGCTAATGAGCTGAAATTACAAACAATGCTAAAGCTATTTTCTTATTGCCATAAGTTTTGCTGTCTTTAGCACATTCAGTTCAATTAGAGAAACGGCTTTAAATAGCTGCAAAGCTAAAATGCAACAAAGTACATGATATAGATACAATTGTGTTTGTTGTGTAATTACACAAATGCATTTATGTTGCACAGAGACCGAATCACATTCACACACAGACACATGCACAAAGTTGCAGACGTTTTGTATTTGTGCAGCCATTCAGAACAGAACAAAACACAACAAAACACAAATACACAAACACACACAAAAGTAAAAGTACATAAAGCAAAGTGTAAACAAAATATGTATGCACATACATGTGTGCCAACATTTTAGATACACTCGGGCGCACTCACATACAAATACACACACGCACACACACTCACACACACACACACACACACACACATGTACATAATCAGTGGCATTTTCATTTGGCTGCATCAGCACAAAAGCGAACCGGCTCAAACTTAATTAAAATTTCATTGTATGTGGTTCACCTTTTACTGCTTTTTTCATTCACATTCTGATTTAACCCTTCGTCAGTTTAACAATTGTTTTTTGTGTTAATGTGTTTGGTCCTTGTCATATTGTTTGCTTGGACCCTTGAGACATAGACAATGGCCACTTGTTAGCCTTGTATTGTGGCCCGATTTTCTTTGCCAGTTTTAACTTTTGCAATTACTTTTCCCATCCGTAATTAGCGCCAACTCCACAAAAGTGTGCTACGATAATTCGTACACTTGCTCACGCACACATACAGAAAAAAGGAAGACACACCCTTGCTTGGTAATTGGTCGCTTTTTGGGCAACAGAAATAGTCCGGGCCACTAATTTGCAAAATTGCTGAAATAATTGGCCAGCATGATGTATTTCATTTTAAATTAAACGTCGTTCCACTCCCGCAAACCATCCTACAAAAAATCCGCATTGCCACAGAACCACCAGCACCACAGCTCGACTGCAATTGGCAGCACTTTTAGCCACGAGTTTTACTCAGTTATTCCAACAGAGCGCCCCATGATATCCTTCCTCCAAAGGGTATTTCAACTTGCCGCAATGCTTGCCATTTATTTGTTTTCGCCTGGTGTTTTATACATACATACTCAAAATTGCAATCTCTATTTGTACAAATTAAAAAAAAATTTATTTAGATTTACTTTTCCAATTATATTTTTATAGCTCTGGTCTCATGCCAAGGGCATTTAGAGTTCGTGGTTTCTTTACTTTGTGCTTTTTAGACACTTTTTGGCTTACTTTCTGCTGTATGCACATTTTTTGCCAGCACATAATTTAGCCAATTAAGCGCATTTATATATGTGCAAATATTAACAACGTTTGCATACCAATTTTGTGCATATTACGTATACGCAGAGTGGAAAGTTGCTTTAAAGCGTTGCGTCATTTTATCAAAGGAAACCAATTCTTGGGCCACGCACATTTTCGATCGCAAAATCAATAATAAATTCCATAATGCATATATAAAAAAAAAAAAATTAATGATGTTCAGGCTCACGCCTGCGTGGAATTTAATGCGCCTGTTCTGGGTCCTTGCTTGGGGTCAACACGCCCTGGCGGCGACATAGATATAGACATTACATATTAACCGAACGCGTATTTATGGGTCAGCTGATTTTTGCGCATTTTTTGTATTCTCTTTTGCATTAACGGCATCTCTGTCATCATTTATCATCGTTTGCGTGCATATGTTGGCCTTCAAGTGGATCTGGGCCATACCATTTAGAGATACGTGTCTGTGCTTAACGATAAAGCAGATAACTTCATGATGGAGCATTGGGGCGTGTATCAATGTCAATTTATCTTTCACTCGCTCGCCAATTAAATAGATATAATTCCATAAAAAGAAGTGTTTGGTTTTATTGATTCTCCAGCAGAATTTGTCACGCTTAACTTTTTTCCAAATGCATTCAATTCCGTAACATCTTAAATCTCTTTCAATAAGCATATAGCTTACCTCATAGATTTGCTTCCAATTCATGCAAGAGCAAGTAAGAACGTTTTAAACGGAAGTATCCGACTGAGCAATACCCATTTACAATACAATAACTGCTTAAAACAATCGAAAACGGTCTCAATTATTTTTATTATTTTATTATTTCAAAAACTATCAATTTTTGTAATTTACCTATGTGAATTATAAAATTGTGGGAGTCCATTTTGAAAATTTCAAGTCTCTAGCTTCATTCCGACGGACGGACAGGAACCCAATATACTAATTTAACTTCGTAAACGAGTATAAAAACATTCGCTTCTTATTTCATTTGAGACTATTCAGGAACGGTGTATTTTTGAAATACTAGAACAAAGCGCTAGTGTTTATTTTGCTTAATCGTTTTTCAAAGATGATCATCGTGTTTTGCATTTTGTGCAACAGAAAATTCGAATAGAGGACAATTATACATCATTATCATATCATACGTTTTGTTTTTTCGTAACCTTTTCTGAGTCCTTTTATTTAGAAGCTCGATTGCAGCTCATTTGCATCCATTCAACGAATTTTACAAACCATTGCACGATGTTGTGCCCCTAAGTGGGTTTTCAAAATCAACTTCAAATTGGCAACCGACATGCGCCTGGTTTGTATGCCAACAACTTCAGTTCGCAGAGCCGCATCTATTTACAAATTAAGTGGAGTCTGAGTGTGTGTGTGTGTGTGTGTGCGTGTGAGTGTGTTAATGTTTGTTTGTGCGAACAGTGTTTGTGTATTTGTATTTGTATTTGTATTTCGTGTTGTGCTCGAGTTTGTGTTTGTGTTCACATGCAAATGAGGAAATTTCACTGTCGCTGCAGTTCACATTATGTCGACAAATTTACCGCTAAACTCAATGATTTGTTGGCTAATTGTGCGTCGGGTTTTTGCAAACTGAACCCGCTTCACACTTTTAACTATTGCATAATTTGCACAAAATGCGCTTTTGAAATTCGCACTCATCTGCTTGTCAATGTCTGATGTTATTAGTTGTTGCTCAAAATTGATATGTCAATCAATATTTTTGCTGATTGAACCCATTGTCAGTGTGTCACATGTGAAAGCTTCACTGTCATTCACAACATTTGATTAATGTTCGTGTAAAATATACTGAATGCGTGTACATCAGGGACAAAAGCTCACAGACATATCTGATCCAGCACGAATTGAGCCAAATAAAGTCGGAATGATTATTTACTCAAATAATTTAGGTTAAATATCAATTTGGAAACCATTAACAATTTAAGATTACATCATCAGTTTGACGAACTTGATGCTTAAGCAAAAATAAATAAATAAAAATGTATCCAAATACCAATAAAATATACCTAAAGTAGTAAGAAAATTAAATGATAAGATAATATGTATTTGTATTTCAATGCCAATTTCAGAATTGGTCTGCGAATAATGCTTTTAATAAAATCACAAATATGTATTTCTCTCAATTGAAATGTAATTTCTTCAACACAATTTTGAACCAACAGTTCCAATGCCATTTGGATTTATTTTGTATTTTGCTGCCATTTCATTTTGCATTTTTTCGTGTCAAGTATTTGCCATCAATATGCAAATTGTCATCTGAAAAATTCTTAAAATGCTTCACCTGCTCTTTGTACATACTTGACTTGTCTTAAATTGCCCTTTCAGCTATGGCATTTTTTCATACTACTACACTCGTATCCATTTCCGTTCCCATTAAAATTTTTCGGCCATGCTTCTTCTTGCGTGTGCATCCCAAAAGTGGGCGACTCTCAATTTTACGGCCAGCGCGTCGAAGCTGTCAAAGATAGAGAGCCAAGTCCCAAACTAGACACGCACCTTTTGAACTCACTTCAATGTGTCGATAAAATGGAAGGCGGCGCATGCCACAAAAAAAGAAAAAAAAAAAAAAAAAAAAAAACTATTGAGACTCGTGTAATTCGAGCGGGAGGGAAAACATTTTTTGAATTAAATTCTGTTGCAAACTTTGAAGCTAAGCGAACTGAACCTCGTTCGTATAAAAAGGAGCACACGACCTTTTTGCAGCTCATGGCATTAGAGTGCCTGGCTTTTGTGGTCAAATTGAGATATAGGTGGCACGCACCCATATCAAAAAATTGGACATGTGCTGGCCAAGTGGGATACCGACAACGCACATTTCGCCGGACATGAAGTAATGCGATTTGCACCACTTGCATGCAAACCAACATCATTTGGCTTCTACTATATACACACATTTTTATGTGAATACATATATTTTCTTTTTGCTGTCTTTGGCTTGGCTGGCTAATCAAATGCGATTAGTGAAGCAATTAATTAACTTTTTGTAATGAGAGCCGGGCGCGACCCTTTTGATAGAAAGCCAGACCCAAACAAAGTGTGAGCGTCGAGCTCTAAGCCAAGGCCTCAACTGGCTACAAGAGCAGTACAAACAGAATTTTGCTGTCATACTCGTCTAATTTTACGCAAAATCTTCATAGTATTTGGCCCAAAAATAAAAACTTGCGGGCGGCCAAAAAGTTTAAATTGAAGTGCTCGGCATGCTGTCCGTTTTCGCCGACTATGTGCAAACTTTTCGAATTACCCGCACACCTCTCTCTAAATGGTTTTGAATGCCAACCATTTTTGCTTTTTGTACTCGCAGTCCAATCCAATTTTCATTTCGTACTCCCCAAAAGTTGGCAACTTCAAAAGCAAATTCAAAGTGAGAAAAACTAAATGCACAACAACAAACGGCAATGCACTCGAAACAGAGGCCTTCACTTGGTGACGAGTCACTTATTCATTCACTCTCCGGCAATGTTTTAATCAAATATATATAATTTATAACTGCATAGACGCCTCGAGCGTAATCGAATTTTTGTAGTATATTTGTTTTTATTGAATCGGCATTTCAATATGTTTTTTCATTCTACTACAAATATTATGAATACAATTAAAAATATTTAAATGAAAAGTAAAGCAAATTTTCTTTAGCGGTTATTTGAAAAACTTAAAAAAAAAAAAACAATTCGATTTATATTCTAACATAGCTGGCAGTGCGTATAAATTAAGTTTTGGCTGCGCCTGTTGTGTAAGCCATTTCGTTTTGAAGCTCAGTCGTTCCCAGACGTAACGCCCGAACACGCTCAAAGTTCACATTTTTATTTTCATGTTTTTAATATTAAATTTGAACAGTCAACATGTCTCAAGACAAACTAAAACAAAAGCAAATGCAGGTTGAAAAGGAAACGACCATGGAAACAACGTGTCAGGAAGCAAAAGACCACGCTCAACAGCAAAAAGAACATCAGGATGCTCTACGGCATATGCCACGGACGCCCGGCGCTTGTCCAGTTGGCAAATGCAACGAGGTAGTGTTTCCATCGAATCTGATGATGCACATGTTGCACAACCATCAGTACGCTGTGGGCTGCCAAAACTCTGAGGTATATGAGCACAGGCCAATGGTGCTATGCTTTAATCCAACTGCTGTGGAATTCGGCATTAACAAGTGCTTGGCTACGCTTATGTACGGTGGCATAAAGGGCAAGGCTTTGACCCAGCCCGGGCTCACCTATCTGAGCAGTCTGAACTCTGCGCTGATTAACGACAATCGCAAGTACGAAAACTATTTGCCCATAATGCTGCTCGTCTGCCGGACCACCTGGTTTGCCCAACTCAAGGACAAGAAGATGGAGCGTAAGCTTCTATTAACTAAGGCCGACAAGGCCGGCATCTATGTTTTTTGGATGGTGGGACCGAAAACAACGCGCAAGCTATACTACACAATGACCGTCTATGATCGTTACTATCTCAACTCGCGCAGCGTTGTGCGCGTGGTCCGCGATTACTCGAGCGACCAGAATCCCAGCGATTTTATGCAGAATGATGATAACTATATGTTGCTGCGCGACGCGGAGATGAATTGCTTTATGAACTTGTCGAAGACAAGCCCAAACCCGGCTGAAAAGCTGTATAAGCCCGGCATACCCATTGAGCTCATTGTCTACGAGACGCCAAAGGTGCCGCCAATGCGAGAGAGCAGCCAGAATGACCTTCAGGTGGCACTAAAACAGGTAAAGGAGCTGTATGTCAAGGAAAGTATGCCGCGCATTAAGGGATCCGTGAAACGCTCCAACGTGAGCAGGAAATCACCTGCCCGACACAAGCGTTGCACTATAACGAGTTCGGCAACGGTAACAAATAACAGCCGCAGTTCAATGTTGTGACACCAAATCAAATCGGTGCAAAAATTAATCACATCGATCTACTTCGAAATTTTAATATTATCTTTTAGACAGCATACGCTAAATTTTAAATGAATGAATGTACTTTTTAAATAACAATTTATGTATCGAAAATTTTAAAAATAATTACAATTGAGGAGAAAATATAAATTTCAAGTGTCTCTATCTGCATCCGTATCATTAAATGTAGAATTTTTCTTGGGAGGGTGTTTTCCAAATAAATATTTTTTTGATATGAAGGTATTGGAAATGGGAAGAGGGGTGCGGGTTTAACCAATGTCTGCACATGTATACTGTATTTGTAGCTGAAAGTGTATCTGTATCTGTGAATCAGTATAACTGCACCTACATCATTGTGTTCTTTATTATTGAATGTGTATCTGTATATGTAAATGTATCTGTAGCTGTATCTGCATCTGCGAATCTGTATAACTGTATCTTTATCATTTCTTTTTCTGTTATTGTATCTGTGTATGTATATGTAGCTGTGAATCAATAAATGGGTATCTTCATGATTGCATTTTTTGCTGTTGCACCTGTTTATAATTATTATTATTATTATTATTACTATTTTTATTTATACAGTAACATGGGATGCGAACACGCGTCGTCTTTCGTTCAGGCTAAATGTTTCGATATCCCGCACAATTCATCAACGGCTTCGTTCATAATTAATTACAGTCATTAGCTGACTTTGCAGACGTATCACCTATTCCCCGTCGAGTATCAATAATCATGCACACACACATACATAATGCTCGGGGCTAATCGTTATACGAGTTAATGAGCGAATCCACAAGACATGCAACAGGCTCCCCGACCAACTAGCAACAAATGCCGCCATTTCACTCATTTATTTGACTCTTATTTAATTTTCATTACAAATTTGAGGCCGCACGTGATGTGCATGCCATACCATTTTCATTTTCATTTCCATTTCCATTCCAGTAGATGACCACAGATAACGCCCATCCTAAAACTGTTCGCATTTGTATGCGCCATTAGCACACGAAATACAATACAAAAATTAGTTCATGCCCTGGCAGCACAGACGGAGAGAGGACTGAAATACTATCAGGATATTATATTGCCTGCCACAGGCTCCTTCTGTTGTTGGGCATTTTCCTGGCCACCATTTAATTAAGCACTTAATTATTTAATGCGCTGATTGTGCAATATTTCAAACGTAGCCTTCACTCGTCTGCTTAATGACAACTCATCCAATTGCATTGGCTTATTGCCCTGTGCGTCAAGTTTGCCTGTGTGTGTGTGTGTGTGTGTGTGTGTGTCCGTGTAAGTCGAGTGCTGCAAGTGTGTTGAGGTGTCATAATTACCACATGCAGCTAAAATTTAATCAAGCAACCGCAACGTTGAACGCTGAACAAGTCAAAGTCAGCTGGGCATTAGTAATTAATGACGATTTTCTACTAGGCTGCATTTAGTCGCATTATCATGGCATTTGCATTAGCATTGGCCGTTCCATGAGATACCGACTCTCCGGCCTTAATTTAACTATACAGACATTTTAAATAAAATTACAATTGCAATTTAAATAGGTTTTTATTCCGTCTCAGCTGAGGAAAGAGCAAACATTTGTCTCAGCCATTTGCTGCACATGCTGCCACGCCCCCTCTCTACCCCTCTTTCAACAGTTTTAATATACTTTTAATAGTGCTGGCCATTTTTCTAAACTGTGGCATTTCATTACCATATGCTGGCATTAATTAAATTTTATGAAATTGCCAGCATCTGTTCGCCGCATTATTAATACCACAGCTCCTATTTCTCTCCTCTAGGCTAACTGGTTTATTTCTATTAGCGGTCAGCTGGACGCCTTGTTCTGCATCCCATTGCTTGTTGTTTCAGTTCTAATCAAAAGTTTCAATTATTTAAGCAAGACTGCTTGCATATTATAGAAAAGGTATTTTTTTTGTAATAAATTAAACCGACTCTCGCAGAAATAAACAAAATTTAAGCTCCTGCATGTTAAATTATAATAAATTAAGTGAAATTAAATGAAATGTTAACTTAAAAGCTAGTAAATATTGAAAACATTCAATGCACATAGCCGTATTAATAAAAACAACACAAAAAAAAGGATGGAGAATTAAATATTGTAGCAATCAAATTAAGAAAACAAACAGAATGTTCCAACAAGTGTAAACAAACTATACAACTATATTAATTTGGTTCGAAAAAAAAAAAAAACACCAATATGTACATACATGTTCATGTATATGAGTTTGACACACAAAGAAACCCGATAGAAATGGGAGCGTGTCGTGTTTTTTGCGAAATATATAAAAGATGAAAATTGTATGTAAATATAGAATTTTATGCACATTTTATATTTTACTTAAGCACACAAAAGTACTTAAAATGGTTCATTTTGTGAAAGGTAATTGTTTGTCCTGCACTCATCTCTAGAAGGCAGCAACAAATGGCACACACTGCTATTTACAATAAATATATATAAAGTATGTATGGACACACACACATACACACGGTCAAACATGGAATGTATCCGCAATTTTCCTGTTATGCAACAGAAAATTTGCGCTATTAATATTTGCATTCAACTGCCACTACTTCGCCCCTATGCGATTCACCAGCCAGCACTTGGAAATTTCAACACATTCGCCAGCGGCGTTGTCAGTTGACAATGGCAGTGGGGGGAGGGTGGGGAACGAAGGAGACGAGCTGGTTGGCAATGATGCGTACGAGAATTTGTATGTGAGCGTCAGTGAGTGTCTATATTTAAAGAGGCTCAAGCGGCACTTAACTTTGACTCAGGCCATTTGCCACACTGCAGCACAGTGGGTTAAAACAATTGAACGACTTTTATTATTCCCAGTACTTACAATCTGCAGTTACTATCTATAAAAATAATAAACTAATTAAAAGAAATAAAAAACAAGTAAGATTGCTCTAGCAGATACCCCTTAACGATTGTTATTTTTTGGGAAAAATATGATTTATGTACTTTGTGGGAGCGGGATGGGCGTGGCCGACACTTTTCGGCTCGATCTTTAGAGAAGGTCCTCAGAAAATTGTCTGCCCAATTTGGTGACTCTAGCTGATTAAGCGTTTAACCCGACCCCAAGATATACAGAGTTTATCCGATTTTATTTTATGCGATTATATTTATTTTGAACCTGATTAAGAATATATATGGTCTACGGGCTGGAAAATGTCTGCTTCTGCCTGTTTAATGTATTTGCACTAAGCCAGCATACCCTTTTTAACCACTTTCAATGGGTTGCATAATAATTATAATTCTCAATGAAATATCAGAAAATTACTTATTACTTGACACGAACATTTATTAGTTTGCAATATAATGCCATATAACACAAAGTTTTCCAAAGCACTCAGTAAAGTAAAATTTATGTTCAAAACTACTTCACCCGAGCCCATTGTTAAAGTAGGTCAATAATCGTAGCATACTTTGGTGCGTTGTTGCTGGTTGACAAAGTTTATGCGCTTAATCGCATAAATATAGCTTAAGGTTATTAAAAACGGAGGCGAAGTGGATAAGGAACGCGTATAAAAAGCTAACGCATTCTAATCAAAGCTGTTTATTACCCTATATATGGAATCTCTGCACAGTTATTATGGGGTCACAATTTATATTTTAATAAATGCAAGTACATCAAAATTCTTAAATTTTCAACTGTGGAAAACATTTGCAGAAAACTTTATAACTTTTAAGCTAACAGCGTGGGTATAAGAATTAGCGTCCATGTTAAAAATTAAGGCAAGTTTTAAGGGCTTAATTTCACAAAACGTACTTGTCGGAATTTTAAAGAGGGGAGAACCAAAGTTTAAAACACCAGACCCCAATCTAGAGCATGTTGTTGCAGAACAACAACAGCAAACAAGTGAAAAAGCACTTGAAGTGTAATCATAACTAAATAGGGCTATCAAAAGTGCATAACAACAAAAAAACAACAAGAAAACAACAATACCACTTGCCGTCAGGTTGCAGCCTTGGGGTCTTTAAAACATCTATCTGCATATGTTCGTTTATCAATTTTAGTTGAACAATAACCATAAACCATATTGTGCAGCCTAAGGGCGGATAAAAATGTCCTTTCTGATAAAAAAAAAAAATTAATTGCGTTAAATAAAAATATATATGATAATAATTTGATTTAATTACTCATATTTAAAATGCATAGATTATTGCACAGTATTATTTCAAATAATATTCAAAGAATACAAATAAATTACACTGCATTGACAGCTCGCCCATAATCATTAAGTTCATGGCGCTCGAGCGCGGATACAGCTGGAGCCTGAATTCAATAGAAGCGGAGCGAGGGAAGAGCCTTTAGTTTCAGGGCAACTTTAGTTTATTCAAGGCACATGTAGTTTATGATGCACGCGTGGGGCAGGGGCACGTGGGAGGCTGAAGGTCTCCCACGCGCTGTTCAGCTGTTGAGCTGATGTCAATTATCTCTGCATACATTGCTGCTCTGAAACGTAGCCAAGTGGAAAACTGTGACGGTGCGTCATCGGCAAACAACAAGAAAATCCCTTTTGCCAACAAGGGCCGCACGCTGTAATTAAAAGACACTCAACAGAACTGCGTTCTATGGCAGACCCACACCAATGGTGGCGCCTGTGGCCAATGGCAATGCGCAAACAATGATGGGCAAACCCGGTCCCGGTCCCGGTCCCGGACCCGGACCCGGCTCTCAAAGCTGACCCAATTAGCAGACTCGCTGGGTAAAAAAAAAAAAAAAAAGTCTGAGATGTGTCTTTAGCTTTCGTTTTGGTGCTACCGCCATCGATGGTGTTGATGATGGTGATGATGACGCTTAGCACTAGCTCTGGCCACGTTTGGAGCCACGTTAATTAAATTATCACGTGTCAATTAATGCTGCTCCCAGGGCAACTGGGAACAAGAACTGATGTTAGTCGCTTTTGCCAGCTCACGGTGCGTATGAGTGATTTTAATACTATACCACCACCATCAGCACCATCACCACCACCACCACCTCCGCTGTCTGCCAACTATCAACTGTCATAATTTTTCGCTGCCTTCCTGCCAGCAAAATTGTTGGCTCTTGATAACTTTGCACGGCATAGCGAATTTATTTTCCAGCCAACGACCAAAAACTGTCGCTCAAAAATTTCGTTTGACTCTGCGTCAAAGTTGCCGCTTGTGGCATTGTTGGAATGCCAGAGAAACGCCTTATACGGACCGAGCGGCAGCCCCAAACACCTTCTGCCGGCAGCCAACTAAAAAGTGTCGTTTATATTCTCTTGGGACAACTCCCGTTTAAAGTTTTTCAATTAAACGTTTAAATTTTGCGCTTCTCAGGTTTAATTAAACTCAGCCCGCGGCCAAGAAGCGCTAACTGCCAGCGAGCCTAGAATTTTGTTTAGATTTATGCTCAATTTGATTGGCAAAATGCCAGCGGCATACACGAAATCATTTTGTGTGCTTAGGTTAATTACGGCGCGGCACGAAACTCGCTTTAAAGGTCTCACCACTTACGCACTAAGCCGAAAGGAAAATGTGGCCCTAAGGTCTAAGCAAATAATCGCGCAACTTATTTGGGATATACTCGAAGCTGGGAAAAATTAATGCAATTGTTGGATTTACCTTAAAGTTGGCTTAGCTTTAAGTATTATGTTAAGGCTCTTAAGGTAACTAAATATTTTTAAATATGCTCAAATTTTGAAGAAAAATGAATTTATGTTATAATAAAAATAAATGTTTGGTTACGCCCAGAGAGTATAAAAGGCTTTACCTATTACCATTTCGCACATATGTTATTCACAGTTAATTTCCCTCTACACAGCCAATATTACTCGTCTAAATAAAAAAATCCCATTCATTCAAAGCCGTCAATTTGCGCCGCTTCAATAGGCAAAGCTTTGAATCTGAATCGCATGTAAATTTATTTATTAAATACCCTCTGCAATAAAATCTGCCAAAAACATATTTTATGCCTAACAAGCTTAACAGCCGACAAACGGGTCCTTGTTGTTGTTGTTGTTGTTGTTGTTACTGTTGCTGTTGTTGTTGTTGTTGTTGTTACTGCTGCTGCTGCTGTGGCTCTGGTTGTTGGCACCTTAAAAGGATAACCACAAAACCGCAAAATTTGTGTTGCATTTGCCGGCTTGGCAGCATTTCAACCTCTCAGCTTATGTCTGAATACATATGTATATGCATACACATGAGTGTGTCTATAGCGTAGTCGATTTTAATAGCACACTTTTGGGCGCTGCGCCAACCACCTGTTCCGTTAGGTTGGCAGTGGTTAGGCGGGGTTGGCGGCGGGATGTTTGAGGGCTGAGGGAACGCGCACATTCCCCGAAAATGTGTCTCAGGTGTGAAACATCAACGGCACGTTATTGTCGCCATTGCAGTTGTCCATAATGGTCTGGCCATAAGCCCCAGCAAAATGGCAACGCCACACGGCGCCCCGCAGGACAATTGTCCTGCGCGCCGGGCGCGGCGTGCATAAACATTAACTGGCATTTTTTATCACATCGCAACATGCGGCGGCTGCAATTTTTATTCCCTTTTTATATATGTATATATATATACATTTTTTTTTATTTAATTTTTGTTTTTTTCTTGTTTGCTAGGCTCAGTTTTATTTTCACTTGAGATTTTACGTGCGGTCTCGTTATGCGCGTAATTATGTGCAGCGGAAATGTTTAGCGTCGGAAATTATGCAGCAATAACTTTAACTGGCGAGCACTTAAAATACATTGAAAACGTTGCCACGCCCACACGCCACATGCCACCACACGGCACGACATCCACACACACACACACACACAAACACACACAGTTGCTGATCCTTTAAGTAACCAATGCGTATACTCGATTTTTATTGTTTGTCATTTGTTTGGTTTTTTTTACACCCTTCCAAAGAGCATTTCAAAATTGTAATTGAATTTGTAACCTCTCAAAGTATATATAATTTTGATCAGGCTGATGAGCTGCATTAACATGGCTTTATTTGTCTGTTTCTCTGCCAAGTTGACTTGAGTTTCTACAACAGCAACAATCGCTTTGTAGAAAACAACTCTTTTTTTACTTTTACCTCATTATTATATTTTGGCTACTATCTCATAAAGGTTCCATAGAAACAACTGATCAAAAGTTGGGTTCCCAAAAGAGCAACTTTATTATTTGATTACGACATATCTCAAATTCGAAAATCTGCTTTAAGTCTGAAAGGGTATTTAATCTTCGGCACCCAAAAAAAACCACTGTTCTTTCTGGTTTTTGTGTCCTTTTGTTTTGAAGTTACAACCAACTTCAGCGGCTCCCCAGCTAGCAGTAAAATTCGCCCAACAAATATGAAACAGGAAAAAAGCTGAGCATTGCGAGCGTACTGGTTGCCGGGGGATTACTTCTGGAATGGGGCCTGACATTGCCGCACAAAGTCTCAGCATTTCTTTTACCCACTTAGATGAAATTAGCTTCGCTTGCTGCGGCGACTCTGCTTCGCCTCCACTGTCTGTTTGTCTCTTAGTCTCTCTTATGTTTATGTAGCGAGAATTTTTGCGTCCTCAATTGGCGGTTCGGCAATTGTGCATTTTATGGTTACCATAAGACTTTCATAGCATTTATATGTGCAGAAAGGTAAGCTCAATTAAATCTTTTTTTTTACAAGCAACTGAACCGCTGCGATTTAACTTTCTGGAGCTTGCCACAACACACACACATATATACGCGTTGGAATCGATGAGATCTCATTCAGTTTTGCGGCTTAATTATAATTCCATTTGCATGGGGCAACTTTCTGAAATATAACAGCAATGTTTAAATCTGCCCGAAATAAGGGCTTTTCTTAATGCATTTTTTATTTTCAAAGATAAAAAAATGTAATTGGTATTATTTTATTTTAGTTTTATAGATATGTTTCCAAAATATGCGTGTAAAGATTTTAGCTAAAAAAAAATTAAAAGTACAATACACAATATTACAAAATTCTTATTAAATATTTTAAATCATTGACATTATTATAGGAAAGAATATATTAATTCCTATAAAATAAAAGAAACTAAAATAATAACTAATAAAATAATTTGAACAAAAACTATTCCTAGTTTTTTACTGCAGTATCATTGCTATCGCGTAAATAATTCTTTTTCCATCATTTAGGAAAATAATTTTTCTGTTATTATCTCTATTTCCCATTGTTGGTAATTGGTTGGAATACAATGTATAATGCAAAGTTAACAAAAGAACAAAAAGATTCATAGAACGTAGAAAAATGCATTCATAAATGCAGCAAAGAATTCATAGAAAATTTAAAATCGCATTAAATCAAATCGATTCGTGTTAAGAGAGAAAAATTACAACTTTTTAAAGCTCTTAAAAAAAAATTGAGATTTTCCTCAAAACTTAATTTGAAATATTCTGCCCACAAGAACAAAAAACTCTGATTAAAACCAGGATTCTTGTTGCCAGTTAAACAACAACAACAACAACAGCATCTAATACAACAACGAGAAATGCTAATAAAATAATTAAACTAGCTGCATGTTGAAATCGATGCACACAGTTTCTCTGATAGTTTAAGTATAGTTCTCTAATCCTATTGAAATTTTCTCGTTTGGCCCTTTGGGTCTGTGTTGACAGCGTGCAAAGTTGCCGTAAATGGAAGCTTTAAAAATGCATAGCTTAACAAATGCGTTTCAAATTTTGTGAGAACTCGACTGGAATTTGGGCTCAAAAATCTTGCGGGCTTGTCCCAGGCCGGAATTTGATAAACAGAAACCATAAATGCCAGCAAAGTAGACTGCATACTAAAAGAGCAACACAAAGTGCACAAACAACACATACACACACACACATATATCTATATATATATAGACACTGGGGAGCATTTTGCTGACTTCTCTTAGCTGTAGAATACTTGAAATGCTCAAATCATCAGATAGAAAAATTGAATCCAATTGCATAAACATTTGCTCCCCTCGAGTATTTTTCGAATCGTAGCTGGACAGGCCATCTAATCAAATGGTTGGCCATGGAAACTTATGGCTTTTCCGTTCATAAGCGGAGGGTGGCCTACAGGGGGGGGGGGTCGGTGGGTTTGGTCGGCTGTTGGCATTTTCTAAGCCGTTAAGCTCCCAAGTGCCATCGGAATAGTCAATTTGGTGCCTTCGCTCAGTGTTCCCATCAATGAACTTGAGCAATTGACTTTTGTTCCTTGTCTGGCAACTTAATATTCATAATTTATTTGCTTTTATGCTTTATATTGTTTGGGGTCATCAAGTGCTCGGCTCGGGCCCATCCGCAGCGGACTGTAATAACATTTTAAATACATTTAATGCTCGTAAATATTCCACCTGCCTTTCCGTGCCGCGTTGTTATTTTATTTGCTGTCAACGTTCCTTAAATAATTTATCATTAATCATTTTCGCGGCCAGGACATGACCAGGACACTGAACTCCACGCGGCCAGTTTTTTATACCATTTTCATTTTTTTTTTCTCTCTCTCTCTCTCTCTCTCTCTTTGACATAATTCTCCCATTATTTCATTTTTTTTTTTGCCACGCTTCTCTGTTGCTTTTTAATGCATTTTAAATCGTGAACATTGACCAATTGTCAAGATGTGAATTAATGAGCATCTTCTTGATTTATGAATTTCGCCTGCTGCTCTACAGATTTTCAACTTTCATTTGTTTTGTTTCCCATTCCGCCTAGTTGAAATTCATTAATGAAACTGGCACTACATTAATCAAAGATGCGAGGACAACACATGCATATGGGCAAAAACCAACCATAAGCAGTATATTGTTAATTAGTTCAATAATTATTATTGATTCAAATATCTCAGAAATGATGTTGTGATTTTTGTAATATACGCTGTTGGGTCAAATACCCTGCAAAACTGAAAGTCTAGTTGTATTTCTCGAAGTCAACACAATCGGCTTTCGTATAATCAATCTTAGTGCTATCAATCAACATGCAATCTGCTATTAAATATATAAGCCCAAGCCTTGAGGACACAAAACTAATTAGCACAGCATTTGAATGCCCACAGCTATCATCAATTTTTGGAGCGACTTCCTTTGGCGCCTCTGGCTCTGGTAATTTTTGTCTAATTTGCGATACACCTGTCCACATATAAATAACCTCTTGTGTCTGCCCTAAGCGGGGGGAATCTCCGTATAAGCAATTAAAAATCCTTTTGCTAACATAAAAATACCATTAAATCTTGGACGATTATCCTTTTGGGCATTGCGTGTGTGTGTGTATGCTAAAATATACGGTGTGTGCTAGTCTAATGCGAGCACATAGATGTTTAGATAAACACTGGCACTCGGGGCACTAATACACCCAAAGTGCTTGGCCAAGGATGTGGACATATTTCAGTTTTGTCCATTTTATTGTGGTTGTTCTTCACGTTGTGTTGTTGTTGTTGTTGTTCTTTTTTTTTTTTTGATAGCCCATTGCAATTTTTACATAGCTTTGTGGCTAGCTGTGTACAGCTGTCGGCTCCTTATGGCCATAATGATTATTTTGAGGATTATTTCTGGGTACTTTTCGCAGTATGTGCTTTACTTATGTTTATTGGCATTGTTAATATTTGTTTTCTTGGCATTGTTTGTTTTCTCTGTTATTACACGCACACACACACACACACACACACAGCTGCTTGTCCTATGCCCCTCACACACTCATTTAGTTTTATTGAGACGGGTTTTCGGATTGTAGCATTAAAGTTGCGGCCCAATAGTCTTAAAGCCATGTTTTGTGGCTACTTGTGTAGCAGATGTTCGGATTTTATTTAAGCCCCTGGCATTTTCCTTAGGCAATGAAAAGTTTTTGGCTCAAATTGAAATATTGGCAAGCGGCTGCTTATGTGAGTTGCCCTCTCGCTTTTCAATAAAGGTAGGCAATACAATTTTCTATTGACTTCTTCGAGATACAAATCATTGGCTTGCTCGTGCGCGTGTATTTCCCGAGAAAATTGCAAATCGAACACAATTTAATAAGAAGGACGCCCCTAGGTTATTAGGCAAACATTTTTTAATACCCTGTATGCAAAAAAAAAAAAAAAAAAAAAAAAAGAAAGAAAATCATAATAAAGTTGTGGAATTTTGCCCAAATTGGCAGACTGTAAAATATCCGGCCCTATTTTTGACTAGACCTAGATTCGACTTTAAGAGCCTTAAGTGTCACACTTCAGACCGGGTTACAGGGTATTTGTTGTGCAACCTATTTAATGTCTACAAGAAATTGTTTTGTGATGTCTTAGCAACAATTTCTTGGAATTTTTTTCTTTATGATATTTGTAAGCATAATACATTTTAATCATCAAATGTAAAATATTCATGCAAATGGGAATAAATTGTGCTGCTGTATTTTTAGCTGCGCTTAAACAAACAAAATATATATTCGAAAATATGAGTTGGTTGGAAACTGAACATAACATAAATAGACATGATATTGGACCATATAATGTTATACGATCGACCATAAATTTATAATTTAAGTAAGTTCCCATCACTTATCCGAAGTTGGGTTAATGGATACGCGGCCATTATAAATCCGCTTGTGGTCACCCGAAATGCGGCCCTCGCTTAGCAGCCATTGCAATTGCTGCATAATTACAATTTCAGTTCGCGTTGCAGCAGTGGCATTTATGTAGCTGTGTGGCAACGGCCACAATTTTCTTTGCTATTTCATTAAACTGGTCTTTGGCTTGCCAGCACACGCCACAGTCGCACAAACAACAATACGGCTCCACATGCGGCACATGCCACACATACAGGGGCAGCATTCTATATGCCACATTCTGCTGCAGTTGCAGACAGCAAACTATTAAAGGCCACTTCAAAACGAAACCGCAGGCGGTCCAAGCCCGCCCCAAGCCCTCCGTCTGTCCGACCGTCTTCCAGCCTGACTGTCCGTCTGTCTGTCTGTCTGTCTGTCTGACTGTCTCACTACCTGGCTGATTGCTTAAAATTTCAGGTACGTGCGCGGTCTACGTGTGTGCCACACCTGCCCCAGTCGCAGTTAGAATCGCAGTCCCACACACACACACACACACAGACAGTCGGCGACAGAAACAATGGGCAACTGGCGACCTACGTAATTTAATGTTTTATTTCTACACAGTTGGCCGCGCTGGCGTATACGTAATAACAGTCGGCACACGTCGAGCACGCGATGCCAACGTGCTGCGGCCTTCTAACCCAATGACGTTAACGGTAACACTAGCCCCCAACGAGCTCTGCGCACAGAGCTGAGCACGTGATTCGGGCTCGTGACGCAGTCGAAAACGAGCCCGATAAAATATCTCTATACGATTTACAGCAAATTCGACTCGTCTTCTATTTTGAATTTTGAAAAACAATATTCCTGATTTCAGTATAAATCATGGTTGATTTCATTATCGCCTGTTAAAGTTACATAAATAAAATATGAAATATTTTAAATACGACAAACTTGATACAAGAATTATTTTTTAAACAAGCATTGAAAAAAATAATATTTTTTCTTACATTGAATGTATTTGAGTCAAATTGTTTTTAAATAAATTTATTTTTTAGAATTAGAATTAGCTAACTTTTAAGAGTAAACAAATTGCAATTACTCTGAACCAATCGGATTTCTATCCAGCTTAAGTAGCACAGATTTAACCAAGTTTTGGACAGCATCTGATATATATATATGTATATATATACAGCATGCTGCTGTCACGTGATCATCTCGAACGCCTGCAGGAAAACTTTGGCAGACAAAAGTCAAAGTCCAAATTGGAGTTTTGTCGTCATCGTTGCTCGAAGTGTTTCCACACCTCCCGTGCACAATTAGTGTAATTAGTGTAACGTTGTTGTTCCTCCTAGTGCGGCTGCAGTGGTTGCTATTGTTGTTGCCCTGGGCACACATAACATGCAAAGCCATTTTCATGTTTCACATGCGCAAGTATTAAACCGCCAACACAATCAGCCGTTCATTTATTTTATTATACCCTGTACCAATAAAATTAGTTAAGCAGGGTGGCACAAAGCTGTGCCAGCTATCAACAAGTGTAACCAGCCATATGGGAGCCCAAAAGGCGTATTACATTTATTAATAAAAAGCAACAACAAGCCGAGTCCGCGAAAACAATTAATTTGCTTAATTTTGTTAAATTTTCGAAAATATTAGCTATGAATAAACGCACTATATTAAGTAAAAATTAGTTATCAGAAGTTGTTCAAGAACATATCTGCTTATGAAAAGTAAAAGTTAAATTATATTTATTGGCGCAATATTTAATGGTACAGAGTATCTTTTAGTTAAGCATCCATGACTAGAGCACTCTTGTTGTATTTATTTTTGTTGTCGTCGCGTGTTCATCATCATTGTTGTTGTTGTTGTTGTTCTGGTTGCTGTTGTCGCTTGTTATTGTTGATTTAACTTGTGACATCGAATCACTGCCACAACATGAAGCATGCCCCAAATTTGACCCCAGCTAAGGTTTGGCTGATGTTATGCATTAAATTTGCAAAAATCAAATATAAGTATATATGTAAAGCTTGTCGCACAATCGGAATATTTAATTAGTTCATTTATTTCCAGGACTGGCAGACAGTTGATTTGCATTTACCCATTGGGGAATTTATCGCACTTCGTTTATCAACCCATCCCAGTTGCCACACTGACAATGAATCTGTACATGTGTTTACCATTAAATAGAAAGTTACTTTACTTTACTCAATATCTTTAACTTCACAGATGGAAAGCTTATGCACAACACTGTAAATATACATTCATAAAGCAGCTTGAGAAAATTTGTATATCAAGGGATAAGCAAATAAATAAATAAAAATTTATTAAAAATGCAACATCTTTAAAGTTTAAAAACAAATTAAATAGAAAGCTACTTTACTATACTTTATTTAATATCTTTAATATTTTCGTCATATTCTATTAAATAGAAAGTTACTTTACTTTACTTTACTTTATTATATCTTTGATATTTTTGCCATAAACATGAATATGGATTTCTTGCTTTAAGCAATTTTACAAAACAATTAAATAGAAAGTTACTTTACTTAATGAAATATCTTTTATATTTCTGTTGAAACCTTGCTTAAAGCAAGCTTAAAACCATTTAATAGAAAGCTACTTTACTTTATTCAATATCTTGAATATTTGTGTCATATTCATGATGAATTAAATAAAAAATTACTTTACTTTACTTTGTTATATCTTTAATATTTTTGCCATAGCAATTTCAAAAATCAATTAAATAGAAAGTTACTTTACTTAATGAAATATCTTTTATATTTTTTTCATATTTATGTCGAAACAAGCTTAAAACAATCAAATAGAAAGCTACTTTACTTTAGTCAATATCTTCAATATTTTTATCATATTCCTGTTGAATTAAATACTTTTCTTTATTCAATATCTTTTATATTTTTGTCAAATTTATGCTGAAACCTTACTTAAAGCAAGCTTAAAGCAATCAAATATATTCAACATCTTTAATATTTTTATCATGTTGAATTAAATAGAAAGCTACTTTACTTTACTTTATTCAATATCTTTAAACCTTGCTTAAAGCAAGCTTAAAACCATTAAATAGAAAGCCACTTTACTTTATTCAATATCTTTAATATTTTTCTCATATTCATGTTCAATTAAATAGAAATCTACTTTACTTTACTTTATTCAATATCCCTAATATCGTTTTATCATATTAAGGCTTAAGCCTTGCTTAAAGCCAGTTTTCAAGCCAAGGTATCCAGCACGAAATTAGCAAGCAAATTACCAGATAGATTTCCATTTCGAGCAGTGCAATTTCAATTAAAATCATTTCATAGCCATTGAACAGGCACACAAACAGACAACAAATTCAACTTATTTTTACACCTAATTTACTTAACAAACGCATTAAACGAAATTTCGCATTTTGAACGGCTCAATTTTCGATGCTGGCAGGACCGAGCGCGGCAAGCGAACTGCAGCGGTATCCGTTGGATCTAATTAGGAGCACAAAAGCGGCTTCTGCACCGCCAATGGGGCGTCTGCGATGAGCGTGGCCCGCATCTAAGCGCATTAAGTATGCGCCTCGTGCGCCAATTAAGTTGAGTCAGCGCCAGCGCTGCCTGCCGCGTGGTTAGCTTCACATTTTTTCATCAAGCCGCTTACAAAGCAATTAACCTTTCTGCCACGCAGCCGCTTAGCGTTTGTAAGTCTCTTAATCAGCATAGATTTCAGGTGTGGAACGGAATTGAACTCGAGCCACGCAGAAGAAAGCTAAACAGAAATTAAAATAGATTGCAAAAGCGCATCAGGGGATTTCAAGTGATAAACTATTTGCTCAAGGTGTTAAGGGAGCCAAGAAATGCAGTTGTTTTAAAGCAAAATTGTAAATTGTAATCAGAAACCTTTTCAAATTACGCCTCAAAATGAATTGCAATGAGGTACATTTATTCCTGATCGGTATAGCCGTGGCGATATAGCCTGATCCATCAGTCTGTCTGCTTTTAGACAAGCTATTTTTGCAGCAGGAAAAGTCATCAAAAAACATCGTTTTTGTATATTAAACAAGTAGGCAATTTTTAACTAGACTAGCCTCTCAATTATCATTTAATAAATATATAAAAATAAAAAATATTAAATAAAACTGGGATCGATTTGGGTCCATTAAATCGGGTCTATTATATTTTCTATCAACATTTAAAAATAACAACATCAAAAATGTTACCAAAAAAAAATGAAAATCCTTTGACAATGTTACAGTGGGCCGGGCCCATAGCTTAACTGGCAGCCAAAAGAAATTCCCATCAGAAGCCTGGCAACAGTCTGTCGTCCAGCGGCCGTCTGGCTGCCATGGCAGTTAACTTCTCAGTATTATCCTAGATGATATCTTGATAGACAGACGGGAGGGGGGTGGAGGAGGCCAAAGTCGATTGCAATTAGTAAATTTGAAAATTAAAACATTTTGCAGCGAGTATATTGGTCGTGTGCGCCCCTCAAGGAGATCAGCAATTGGGCTTATTGCAATGCCATAAGCCCTTGGCCTGATTGAGAAAGTTACTTTGCCTAAGCACTGCGAGGCCATTTAACAAATTGGCCAACATTTTGTCACAGAGCCTGTAAACTTGAGCTGCATGCACACCAATACCAATGCATTTCAATGACATACACCTTCAGAAATATATGTACTGTCCATTCAAAAGTTTTCACTTTGAAATAATAAACCAACTTCTAGCCAATTTATATGCATTTTCGTGCATACATACATACTTATAAAGTTCTTGTTTGATATTTCTCATAAACGGACACCGTACACTATATCCATTGAAAATGGATTTCAAAAAATGGGTATAGTGGATATCTCGGATATTTTACGAGCTAGAAACTTAAACGCCCATTGGGGGCGCGGCAATGCGCTTTAATCAATAAATCTCAATATATCGCCATCTAGCGGCCCTATTTAGAAATACCCTTTGTCTTTGTGTGCATACCAATTATAGTTCTTCAGTTCATCAAAAGGTGGCGCCACGTAGAGGTCCAATTTAAAACAACTACCCAAGCCATAAACCATTATTTGTTTTTATTAGAATTTTGCGTTTATTCCAATTTGATAGGTTAGGTTATTGGCTAACCTAACTTGAACCTCGTCACATCAAAAACTAAAGGTTCGTGTCGAGGATATTTAGGTGTCAATTGTGACCACGCAGAGGCAAACTTTTCGTTTGTTTTTATATTCAAACAAATATTTACAGAATATATTTAAGTTATTATTACAGTGCGAAGGAGAATTGCGCTCTCGGTTAATCGCGAGTGCAACGTTCCTACTTGTTTTTAGTTTATTTTTGCGGCTGTTTGTGAATAGAATACTTGTAGTAAATTAATCTGAGTTTTGAACTGAAGAAGGTGCAGGGTATCTCTTAGTCCTCTCCCCTCGACTAAAGTATATTTTGTTGTTACAAGTCATATTTACTTCAAGACCAAAACAAATGTAAAACATGTAAGAACGTTGCAGTCGGATGTAACCGACTGCGTAATACTCGTTGACAGTACACGGAAATTATTATTTTTATATTTCGTAGGGGTGGGGGTGAGTGTGGACCACATTTTTCGGCTCGATCTTAAGAGAAGCTCACTCAAACACTGACTGCCAAATTTTGTGACTCTAGCTCCAAAATTGTGGGAGATATAGCCATTTCAGATTTTTTGAGGCGGGGGCGCTGGGGGGCGTTGCACTGGGCGTAGCCCGGATATCAAGACCGCATTTTTTGGAGGAGATCACCAGCTATCTACATACCAAATTTGGTAACCCAAACTTTAATATTGTGGGAAATATTCAACTTTAATCGATTTGCGATTTAAGGTGTATCAACATGTTATCGATTTGCCAGCCTCCCAGTAGGCGTGGCACAGAAATCTTAACATTTTATCTGAAGCAGATAACTACAAGTATATATGCCAAGTTTCAAGTCTCTATCTTCAATAGCGCCGAAAAATATTGCGTTCATACGGACAGACGGACGGACATCATGACGGACATTGCACAAAACCAATATACTAGTTTCACTTCGTGAACGAGTATAAAAAATACTCATGGGAAATATTTTATTTTATTCTTAATTATGTACATACATGCAGATGCCTGTCAAAAATCGCAGTCACTGGTCCCTCTAACGTTATCAAATTATCTCATCACTAATTCGAAATTTTGACAATTTCTCGTGCGCCTTGCATTTTCTTCCTTTCCCTTTTATTGCTTGTGAATAAATAATTGCACTCTGTGTTTACAATAATTCAGCAGCTTTGCTTCCTTCTATTTGCTAGACAATCGCTCACTTTGGGAGAACGTGGAAGTGCACACGGAATATCCGAGCTGATAACATTCCGTTTTAATGTTAATTAAAAATCGCGAACGTATTTGCTCTTTGAGTGACACAAAACTAATTAAATGGTCAGACGCGCAGACTAAACAATCTAAGCGTGCTGCTTAAAAGTGAAAACTATGCTCAGATGCAGATAACATTTGCACTCATACATACGTACAAACATATGTATGTATATATGTATGTACATACTTACATACATATGTATATTCTTTTTATACCCTGAACCCATTCAAATTGTATGAAAAGGGTTTTCTGCGAATGTACAGTGAAAACAGGCAAAAGTAGTAGTCAATTAGTCAAAGTACACAGAAAAAATGAATTAGATAAATATATGATCACAAAAAAGCAACAAAGTCAAAGGTGCATGCTCTGCCATTACTTCTCTGTGCGTTTGAACATACGAAAGTTTAACTTTAACACGGCGTGCGCGGCGCTCATTGTTGTTGGAGGATTGCCACCTAAGAAGTTGTCTGGCAACGCTAATCAAAACAATTAGCTAAATTGAATAGTCATTGCGAATGTTTGTTTACTATTAGGCCGCTGATTGTTGTTAGAGAGTTGCCACCTGGTAAGCATTTTTAAAGTTGGCCACCCGACTGCAGTTCATTTGGCGACTAAACATTTGTTTATTTATGTAGCTTTAAAATAAATCGAATAAAATGAGTGATGTGAATGACAGCAATTTTGAGGAGTTCGAGAACAGCGACAATGACAGCGTTGAGTCGTTCGCCACGGCAACTGCTTGGGAGAGGAAGCCCATAAGAAGTTCACCGCTGTTGCCCCACGAGCTGTTGTCGCTGGAGCAGAAACTGAAGCGCATTACAGTTATACAACAAACGGATCAGGCGTACCACAAGGCGCTGGGCGACATTGGCGACCAGGCGATTATTTCGGTGCTGGTGGAGCCGAGCTTCTATGGGCGGCATTGCCGCACGTCTCTCATTGTTATTGGCACGGCGAACAACACGTACGTGTTTGATCTGAAAGCGCTGGGTGTCATTTTTCGGGAACTTGCCATGCTGTTGGAGGCGGAGTATCCCAGAAAAATAATGCACTACAGCCATCGGATATGCGATCTACTGTACCATCAGCACAAGCTGCGCATAAACGGCATTTGCGACACGTTCGTGGCCCTGTGCGTGGCGCGACAGGATCGCAGCAATTGCACGTTGCGGGACGCCATATCGCTAACCTTTCAACTATCGCCGTCTGAGCTGAACTGCGATGAGATAAATAGCGTAAGTCGGTATATTCCAATTCAGTGCTAAAAGCTGTAAACAAATATAACTCACTATAAAACTGCAGACCAGCGAATCGGTGCGTAATTTTGCCGCACGCCCGTTAACCAGCGGACAGCTGGAATACCTGGGAAAGCTGGCCATATTGCAGCACAAATTGCACGACACGCTAATCTACGGAAATATCTGCAGTGATCTGCAGCAAATGTCGGAGAATTTTAGCTGCGAGTTCCACAAGCAAAGGAGGTCGGACGAAGTAGCACTGAATATGCGACCCGGCAGCAAAAGTGGCTTCAACTGCATCGATCCTTATTACAAAATATCAGCTAAGATAGACTAACATTAACAGCTAAGATAACTAGCACAAATTGAATCAAACACGGGCAGGCTAACACATATTCTGTACGTCTTATAACATATACCATATCTAATCAAAATATGGAATTGTGGTCCTTATCAATAATGTTAGCTTGAAACAAGTAAGAACATTGCAGTCGGATGTAACCGAATTCGCAATACTCTGTTTACGGTGTAATAAGAGCTCAAAACAGGTTTAGATTTTTTTTTTTAAACGTATACTAAAAACTGAATATTCCTTGGTGCCACACGTGCCACAAATGAACAAAAGCTAGTACAAATATACCAAAAGTAGTACAAATGTACCCAAACTGGTACCTTTTTAAATCAATGGTACATTGGATTCATTTTGTATTATAAATGTAATGAATTTATTTAATTTTTTTTTTAACCATTTGTCATGTACTATAAATAGTTTAACTAAACTTTCTGAGTTACGATTTAAGTGGTTTTTTTTTTTTTTTGTTAAGTTTTCCTTTTTGTCTTGAATACTCTTATTAGAATTGAAAACTTAAAAAACTGGAAATAAAATAATCTCGTACTTTTATACAAATTTTTATTCAAAATTATACGTTATGGAAAATTCTAGCACAATCATTTGTATGAAATAGAGATGGGCGTGTGCTATAATTCGAATGCACGCACGATAAATAAAATCAACACGACACGCATATATTTTGATTTTCCTAACGATCGTAAAACACACGCCAGTATAGACGATAACTCATAAAAACCACTATAAATTTAAAATAGAAGTCAATTAATTTTAAATGGATAGGTCTACATTGCCAACAGTTGGTTTTTATTTTGACGAGTAAGTTGCTTTAACGATACTTCGATACATCGTAAGTTGCAAAAAGAATCGATGTAAAATTTTTGTGGAATTGCATCACTATTACGAACAACTGCGACCGGCCGCACGTGTAGTTAATCTTCACTTTCATTTATCAATTAAGTTTTGACTCTACGGAGCGCTCCAGTTTGCATTTAAAAACATAAAAATGGTAAGAAGATTGTTTAGTTAATTTATATATTCACGAAAAACGATTGCTGCACAATAAATTCTACCTGAGCTTCTCGAAGTTTCTGCATACGCTGATAACTCGCGTTGCCGGGCTGTTGTGTAACTTTGCCCCAGCTTTGGGGCGGGGGGCAACCATAAGTGTGACATAAATTACAGCCAATTGCTTAATAAAATTGAATAATTCACGATTGTCTGCAGGCTGCCGCTATTAAGAGAATCATCCCCATGCTGGATCGCATTTTGGTGCAACGCGCTGAAGCTCTTACCAAAACAAAGGGCGGCATCGTCTTGCCAGAAAAATCGGTGGGCAAAGTGCTAGAAGGCACTGTTGTAGCCGTCGGTCCCGGTACCCGCAATTCGGTAAGTATTTCATCATTATGCACGATGATTGCATTATAATATCGCTATTGAACATATTCTCTCTCAGTCCACTGGCAGCCATATTCCAATTGGTGTCAAGGAGGGCGATCGCGTGTTGCTGCCTGAATTTGGCGGTACCAAGGTCCAATTGGATAGCGACGATAAGAAGGAGCTGTTCCTTTTCCGCGAGTCGGACATTTTGGCCAAGTTAGAATAAATGGCTCCCCAACAATTCTATGAATTCTGTTTTTTTATAGTACGTAACTCCCTACAATAAAAGCTTAATGCAATGTTTATGTTTGCATTACTCAAAAGAAATAAAACTTGAATCTTCAGTTAATATGTAAAACTATATTTGTTAACCAACGCTTAACCTAATCCAGCTTTAGATTGCTCAGTCCGTAGACCTGGTTAAAGGCCGATCTTTGTTTAATGTCGGGTAAACCCTCGACAGCAGCACGTTCTCGGGAAATGTTCACCAAGGCTTCAAACGAACGTGGCTCCCAAATAGCCAAGTCAGACAGCATTTTTCTAGAAAATTAAGCACTATTAATAAACAGATAAGGAGTGCATGCGCCGCAAACTGACTTGTTTAGTAAAATATCTGAGCGAGCGAGGCCTTCTTTGAACGTATCTAAGGCAACTCCATATTGTTGGCAACCGGCTTCGACGCGCGTTGTCCACAGCTGGGCCATGTCCAGCTTCTTGAGTTTGCGTCCCTTGGTGGCGTAGGCGAGTGCACGATGAACGCTGCGTATGGCGAAGGAGTAAACATTGCGGGTGCGGCTGCGATAATGCTAAAAGACCAAAATTACCGGTTAAAATACAAACGCCATTAGGCTATTTAGGTACATACTGCGGCGAGCTTGAAAATTCGTCTTTTGCGCCAGAATTCATCGGGGCCGCGGGCGCGTACCATCAGTGGGATGTTCAGAAGTACCATGCTAACCTCTTTTCAACAATATGTACAGCAATTCTTACAATTTTAATTAACAACTTAGCAATTTACATAACCTGCAGCGAACAGGCTATCGACAATAATGTACACACGCAGCTGACTATCGATAAATTGCACATCGCAATAAGAACAATCGATGACCATAAGAGTCATAGATCTGAAAAGGTAGCACTATACTTACCATGCGTAGCTCCTTTTTATGCAAAGTGCAATATATAAAAGCTATACTTGCAAAAAGATAAAGGCTAACAAAAAAAAAACACACTTATTTCATATTTAATGTCTTTCGAATTTTTTACAGCCTTTCACATTGAAATGTTATGCATATTGTGACGTAGTTGCGTAGCACAAAACTATTGGGCGGCAATCTTCTAAATTGTAATACTCTTGCAATTGATATACACAGCCGCTACCGGTCTATTACACTATTTATTTACGTTTCTGCAAATGCTGTAAAACAAATCAAAATTTTTAATGTGTTCTATGCCAAATACCGCACAAAAAGCCTCCGTGATTTAGTTATAATGCACGCAAACAATTCAAGGCCCCCACCATCGGCCAAACTCTGCTCCGAAGGCCGCATCAGCTTGTGCTGTTTTCTGGCCACCCTGAGCGCTGTGCTCCTGCCATCAGTACCACAGATCTACTATGGAATCGTGCCCAATGTTTGGGGCGCCATCCTGTGGGGCCCAGTGCTCTATTATGCACTCATCAACATGATCATACGTTTTGTGCTCAGGAATAACGACTACCAGGTGTGCCGTGACTCACTCTGCAAGTGCCCAAACATATCTCTAACCGTTCTGCTTTATCTACAAGGTGGCCATACGCGCCTCTTTTCTGGGCTTTGCCATGGCCGTGAGCGTGCTAGTCATTTGTTTTGCGCCCACGCAATGGCAGCAGTTTGGCGTCTATGGCTGCTTTATGTCCTTCTTTCATTACTCGGAGTTTCTGGTCATTGCGTCGGCAAATCCACGCACCCTGTCGCTGGACTCCTTTATGCTTAATCATTCGGTGCACTATGGGCTGGCCGCAGCGGCCAGTTGGATAGAGTTTGTCCTGGAGCTCTACTTCCTGCCCCAATTCAAGCGTTACGCCCACCTATGGCTGATAGGCGTCATGGCTTGCACCTGCGGCGAAATTGTGCGCAAGCTGGCCATCATCACGGCGGGACGCAGCTTTACGCATTTGGTGCGTATATTCCCATTCACTTATTCTTGCTGAATTGGACATGATTTGAATTTCCACAGGTCCAGGATGAAAAACACTCGGATCACAAACTAATTACCCATGGTGTGTACGGCTACAGCCGGCATCCGTCTTATGTGGGCTGGTTCTATTGGTCCATTGGCACCCAAATAATACTGATGAATCCGCTATGCATTGGCATTTACACGCTGGTCAGCTGGCTCTTCTTTCACGACCGCATTTACGTTGAGGAGTACTCGCTGCTAAATTTCTTTCAGTCTGACTACGTGCGCTATCAGAAGCGGGTGCCAACGGGGCTGCCCTTCATCAAAGGCCATCTGATTGAGTAGCTGCCAGATGGGGATCAACTATGTCATCCACACAAATGCAAATGAAAGCAAACAACAAATTTAGCTTTAGGCTTCCCACAGTCTCTTAGACTTTTGTAAGGCCAAACTACAAAAAATTCAAGTTTTTGCACACCAGAACGAACAATAGAAATAACATATGCAATTACCTATTTTTTCGTTTTTTTTTTTTTTTTAAGATATTTCTATATAATTAAGTATTCACAACGAAATAAATTGCGAAGTGCTTCTCCACTTCTGTTAATGATTAACAACTTAAAAGACAATTTAACTTACATTTCGTTTGCCTGCTGTGATCTCAGATAGTGTGATTTCCCAACTGATTCATTGCTTAAATATATTTAAGATAAGGCACGAAATTATCAGACACAGGTGGCACAGTTAGCTAACGGTGCAACTTTATTTATCTAATCAGAAAGATGATTCAATTATAAGTTCCGTTGCACAGCGTACTCAATGAATTATTCACCGGAACCGGCCAAATGGCTTAATAAATGCACAATACAATTCTTATCAATTATGTTTCTAAGGGTCATTTCTAGGTCAGCCAATTCCCCAATTACGAGTGAAAAATACCGAACAAACAGAACAGAAACGTGTTTTTAGAATGTGTATGTTTGTGGGCTTTTTTGTTTGTTTATTTTTTATTATCAATTTAAATTCGAATATTGCTCTAACATTGTATTTAAACCAGAAGGCTGTGCATAACTCACATGTTCGTTGGCAACTGTGTGTGTGTGTGTGTGTGTGTGTGAGTGTGTGTAGACTATATGTACAAATAATTATTAGTGTTAACAAAATTGTCTTAGTCACTCAGAACTTATTTGCAGTAATTGCAAATCTATTTGCGCAATGCTTATGCCTCTTACAGGTTTGTCGGTATGATCTCTGTTTGTTGTGTGTGTGTGTGTGTGGGGGGGGGGGTGTGTGTGATTATTCAACAAATTCTGGCGCACCCGAGTACGTACAGCCCGGATTCTTGATGATGTGACCTGCCGCATAGTTACCACAGCGTATGCACACGTCCAGCGACTTTCCCTGCACAAACTGTGACAGGAAACCGCCAACGAATGCGTCCCCAGCGCCATTGGTATCCACAATTTCATGCTCGGCCAAACGTTTGACTGGAAATTCCTGGACCGAATCGTGCTGTATCAACAGCACGGGGTCACAGCCCTGCGTGAGTATGGCAATGCGTGGACGCGCCGTATTAAGTTTCTCCAGTGCTACCAGACGCTTGCCAATCTCACGCAGATCGCCATCGGCGGGCCAGCCTTGCGCCGTTGCGAAGGCCTGAGCCTCCGCCTCGTTGCCGAATATGATATCAACATAGGGCATTACATCCAGCAGCGGCTGCATGAAGAATTGCGATATGAATGGTGCGCTGAGGTTCATTAGGAACGGTCGCTGCTTGGCATAGGCCGTGGCGGCCACGCGCATTATGCTCGGCGGATTGACGGTTAGGAAAAAGCCCTGCATGCAAAGAACATGGGTTAGATTTCAAAAGAAAACAGAAACATCATTTATGATAATTAACTAATTTGAAATTGAACTTACCGATATATAGTAGTAGAGGGCATTCTCTATCATCGCCCTGTTGGCCGGCTGCTCCAGGTGGTCGATGGTGAATTTGTTGGCTGCCGCCAGGTTGGCGCACAGTGAACGATGCGTGCCCGTGATGAGCACAGCGCAGGTGCCGGTCGGCGTGTCCTCGCTGACCTGATAGTGCGCATCGACGCCGGCGTCGCGCGCCTTCTGCCTCAGTATGTTGGCAAACTCATCCTTGCCCACGCAGCCAAAGAAGACGGCCACATTCGGTTGTCTCAAGAGCCATTGGGCAATGCGCAACGAATTCTGCACCGAGCCACCGGCCAGATAGTCAGCTTTGAAGCCATCAACCAGCTCCCGATAGATGGGCATGTGTTTATCGGCGGCCAGAATGGCATCATCCTCTTTCATGTCATATTTTTCGAGGAACTGCATTGGAACGGTCGCCGAAATATCCAGCAGAGGATTGCCGCATCCGACCAGGATGCCTTCTCTGTAAATTAAAAAGGAGATTCAACCGGATTAGTCTTAATTTCATGGGCACGTTGCCATTTAAGCTGCCTTAAACGATACGCAACCTCACGTTGCTTGAGTTGCTCATGTTTTCCGGTCGAGGGCTTGCCGCCTAATTAACAATTGAAACCGAGTTCCAACATCAGCGACTGCCGCAGCAAATAATGCTCAGTATCAGTTGTCGATGAACCGCAGCGATAGCCCCCAAAGGAAAGCTACAGTGCTGGCTAAAATTGGTGTCCACACTGCTAGGAGATGTTGAATAAATACTGAATACAATTAGATTTTATATTTTTATTTTTATATATATTAGTATGCTATATTTATACCGATAAAAATACCAATACCAATAATTATAAGTTGCTTGCAAAGTCTATGTGTTTATGTAGTTATGAAATGTATCGATAGCATCGCAAGCTTTGCTACATTTTTTGGTGGCCACTGTAAAAGTCGCTTGTTTACGCGTGTTCTCGTTGTAGTTGTGAACAAGAATGTTTGTTATCAGCACGGCGCTTATACCTAATATAGCGACAACTTGGGGAGTTCATTCATACCCCAGCCCGATGTCAATTGGATCAAAAGTACAGAAACACAATTAACCGTAGATAACACTACACTCATACATACAGCACACAAATACTGCTACTGGCACACGATTTTCACATGTTGCTGTAAATTTCGACAATTAGATGCACGAAACGAACCAATACGAGCACGTGGTGCCATTTGTAGACATTAACAATAATAGACGTGCTGGCTGGGGGCAGCCGGGACCAATCCGCCCAACTTACTGTAGCTTGCTTGACATTGTTGTTGTTGTTGTTGTTGCTGTTGTCGTGGATGTTGCTGTCTGCTTATGTAAACATAAACACGTTATTGCATGTGAAGCTGTAGCTAACAATAGACTTTGACTTTTTATCACTCTATAACCTATGACTTAGTTAAATTACACTTATTACGAGCTATTTATAGCTTATTTGATGAATTGCGGGAGCTGCTTGGCTCCTAAGATTTTGGGCGCAAAATGACACAGAAATCAACCGCCAAAAATACACTAAAATATACCATAGCAAAGCACTTGCGATAGTTGGATTTTACATCATTTCCACTAGGTGGCGGCCATTCATATACAATTTCTTATATCAAAGATGAATTTTAACTTCACAATGTTCATGAAAATATAACAAAAATAAATGAAATGAAAATAAAACTCCTTTGTATTTCTTCTTTTTGTTTTTAAATAAATTCATTATGAATTTAAAACTCGTGTTGAAGCAATAAGCTTTTGTACGGCATGCATACCACACAGCTGATATCGCAGAGTCAAAGCATCACTAAAAACAAAACCATGAAGTTAGCCGCAACGCGAACTGGCTCTCTTTCTTTCCGGTTGTCAAAAAGGTACGACGCTGTCTTTTGTTTTGTGCTGAAACCGCCTCCTCGAATTTAATTCACAATTATATTCGCCATCATCACTAATAATCTTTTCTTTTTAATTGCTTACAGTGCAGTGCAGCCTCAACCTTTCAGATATGGCCGACGTTGATGTGTAAGTGAAAAGTACCATAAATTCGAACTTGAAAATAATTTACGTTGATGAAATTAATTGGTCCGTGTTTATGAATTTATATTGATTAGAAACCTTCCAATTACTGAGCTTTTAGTGTGGAATTAATTTACAAATCACAACTCTGTGATGGTTATTTGTAATTTTGCCTAACATCTTTTTTTTTCTCGCCGGCAGAGATGTGCCCTCAGCAGCGCCCGTTCTTGGCGGCGCCATGGACATAAACACCGCGCTGCAAGAAGTGCTGAAGAAGTCACTGATCGCCGATGGACTCGTCCATGGCATCCACCAGGCCTGCAAGGCACTGGACAAGTAAGCAACAACAACAAAAATAAATCATGTGCGAAAATTACTTGGCTTGTGTTTGAGGCGCACGCTGATGAAATTAATTGGTCCGTGTTTATGAATTTTACGTTGATTAACAATCCTTCCAATTACTGAGAACCCACAAGCACTAAGCCAATCAATAAACGCATGGTTTTAGTCGAATTTCATTCTAATCCAACTTTTTTTTTCTATAGGCGTCAAGCTGTCCTCTGCATTCTGGCCGAATCCTTTGATGAGCCCAACTACAAGAAACTGATCACTGCCTTGTGCAATGAGCACCAGATTCCACTGATCCGCGTCGATTCGCACAAGAAATTGGGCGAATGGTCCGGCCTGTGCAAGATCGACAAGGAGGGCAAGCCACGTAAGGTATGTGGCTGCTCTGTGGTCGTCATCAAGGACTACGGTGAGGAGACGCCTGCATTGGATGTAGTTAAGGACCATCTCAGACAGAACAGCTAAACATGTTAATGTTGCCGTTCGCTCCTGTCTGCTGAATGAGAGACTACCTGGCAAGATTTATTATTGCTAAATAAAAAACAAAATATAACTATAAAAAAAATAAAAATAAATGCGCCACGCACTTAAATTTTTGGAATGCTCTTTAATATAATTAACAGTAATACAAATGAAGTGATAAACCTGTTAAATTAGACAGCCTTGCCCATGCATGTATCCTTATGCTGCGGCCAATCCTTCAGTTGGCACTCTCTGCAATTGAACAAACAAAACCTGTAAATAGCTCCTCCCGTATAAGACGTCTGTACGAACCCACCGTGAACAGTAATGCACCAGCTTGCAGTTGGCGCATTTCTTTTTGGCCGGCTGCTGGCAAGTGCCGCATTTGTGCGTCTTCTCCTCGGTTGTCCCGTCGCCAGCGCCTGCAGCGCTTTCCTCCGGTTTTTTCTCGTCCTTCTGCAGTTCCAGGTCTGCCATGTGCTGCTCCAACTCGCACAGAATATCCGTACCGTAGGCGCTACTCAGTTTGGTGGCCAGGGCGCAGATCTCCTCTCGATTGGTGTTCAAGAAAACGCCGTCCTGATTCTGAGCCACCTGATAGAAGCCGCCCTCGCGTTCCACCTCCTTGATCAGGTTGTCCTGTATTTGCGGCATATCCTCCAGAAGGAGATTTTGAGTCTTCTTGCCAGTATTCCCGCCCAGAGTCATCTGACTTATGTACTGCTTGAGCTCGATCATCACGGGCAGCTGGTCCAATAGCGTCTCGTGCAGCATGCCCAGGAGCTGTAAGGAAATAAATTAGCCCGGCTCCGGAGCTGCCACAACTGGTTACCTTTGATAGCTGCCGGCAACGCGCCTCGTTCAGGGGATAATTGTCGGTCACCTGGGGATTGAGGAGCAGCTGGCGCATACAGAACCAAGCCTGGGCCTCGGGCTTTATAATTTTGGCCGCATCCTCAACGGAACTCCATTTCTCATCGATGAACTTCTCCAGACCCTTGCTGGTGTTGCGCTGCCACGGCCGAAAGCAGAGCACGTCCACCATCAGCCAGGGAATGTCGTGGGTGCTCAGCATGCGGCGAGCGGCGCCCAAGTGGAACAGCGACAGATTGTCGGCCAGGTAGCTGAGTATGGAGACGCAGCGCAGGCCAATTTTGTAGATGAGATCGCGCTTTTGGCGCTCCAGTTCGGTGAGGACGGCCTCATCCACATCCACCTTGGTCTCGTTCTCATGGTAGCCCATGCTAACCAAGCCGATGACCTGGGCAACGCCCTGGGCGCAGTAGTCGATCAAGTCTAGCACCGAATCCTGCAGAGATTCACAGCCACTGGGATGGTAAAGGCACAGATCCAGCAGAGCCACCACAGCGGCCTCGTGGTACAACACCGTGTAAATGAGGAACGTGGCCTGCGGATTGGGATCAATCTCGAGCAGATGCGGGAGCACGCGCGATTTCCACAGATTGACGCAATAGGCTTCACTTAGGAGCACCGACAGCTTGTCCCGCGAAATGAGAAACTCCTTGACCTCCTCCTCACGGTGCTCGGCCACCTCGAGAGCCGCCTGCTGGCTCAGCTTGATGATCATCTCGTGTACCTCCAGCCACTTGCTGTTGCCCACATCGCGCACCTGGAAACAACGAATGCTCTCCACGAACAGGTAGAGCTCCTCCGGGTACACAAAGTTCACCATTATTAACGACTTTTGTTTTCTTGTTTGGTTTTTCGTTAATTTTTTTTTAAAGAAATTCAGAACTATTCACTAGATTCTGCAGTGGGGAATGTTGTGGAAGGGAGAAAGCTAGCTAAATATTGTTTTGGTCGTCATGGAAATAACTGGGTTGCTATGTTCCTGCTAGAGAAGCCACCAAAGGGTTGCTGTGGTTGTTGATACTATATATTTTTGCCCAATCAGGAGAAGGAATAGAGATGGGTTCCTCCTCCTAAATTCTAATAATCCACACTCTGAGGGACTATCTCAGAGCTTCCATGTTCGGTTCATTCCGAATTTACATGCATAAAAGTGAAATGGGAATATCGTTGCGTTACATTTTGTACATTTAGATTGTATTTAAAAGTACATTAAGTGGTTAAATAATGTATGTATATATATATATATATTTATATATATATATATTCCCTTTGGGATTCGAATATATAACTCACATCAATAATTTAAGGTATAACCGTACCAAGCATCTGAATTGTATCGTTAGTTAATACTTGAAGTACATGCTTTTTATACATATATCATATATACATCATGTACTGGAGTTGAGAATAAAACCTAAGTGTGTCTTTGACTTTAAATTAAATTTTAAATTAATGACTCTTCGCTGGCTTCTGCCGAGACTCTGGGCTAATCAGTTCACATTTAGGCTGCAGCCTTCACTCTGTAATTCAACCAGATACAAATGTCCCGAAATAAGTGATAATCACACGATCTAGTTACGACTTAAGCAGTACACAAAATGTTTCTAACTCTGCAAAATGCAGTCCTAACGATATAATTTCACTTGCTGCTTCAGCTCGCGATCGCTGATGCGATCCTTGAGATTCAATTCGTCCTCCTGCTTGCGCAGCAGCTCGAATATGGCCGCCAGCTGTTCGCGCTCAATCCGACGCTCCTCCTCAATCTGGCTAGCCGATAGGTTCTTGGCCAGCTTGTGCTGATAGCGCTTGGCCTTGAACTTGCCCACCAGGTTGTTGTAGTTGGGCGCCTTCCCCGGCCCCTGCTCCGTTTCGCTCTCGCTGGGCGGCTCCTGCTCCACCTCCTCCTCGTATGCCTCATCGTCGTCAATTTCGCTTTGCTGGCGTGCCTGCATCTGCGCCAACATCACCGGATCGTCCTCTAAGCGCACCTCGTCAGCGCCAAGGCCTTCATCTTCCAGGTCCTGTATTGAGTACGTGCATTTAGGTTAATTACGGGGGTGGGGGTGGGGGGGACTGTTACCACAGGCTACTCACGGAATCGTCCTTCAAAAAGTTGGCAAAATAAAGTGCTATCAAAATGCACAGCAGCAACGAGCTCAACGCCACCACATAATAGCCAGAAGGATCAAACCACATTTTGATAAAATCTTTAAACGTATGCTACAATTTTTGTTTTTTCTTGCTCCGCAATTATTTTACGCTTTTTGTTTTGATAGTCTCAACCACAACCTCGCCGAATGTGGCCAGCTTTTGCTGGTGCCAAAATACAAAATATTACAAATAGTACTATTAAAATACTAATCCTGGCATTTATTGATTTTATTAGTCTGTTAGAGTTCAAACTCAATAATACATAACGTTTTATAAATAAGCAAACTTTTATTGAAAGCAACGTACAATAAAAAAGTTAAGAATATTAAAAAAAAAATTATTTATTTTACTTTATACACTTCGTTAATGGCCATAAAAACTAAAGTAAAACAGTAATTTATAAGAAATTGGAAAAAAAAAAATTTGTAGGCAAACTGAAATTAATCGTATGTACATCTAAAATAATTTGCATACATCCTTCGAAATCTTTTGCTTCGTGTGCTCTCCTTCCGACAAAATTAGATTGAACTATATATTCGACTCGACGTTACTCTTCAGATATTTTTCGGGACTTTGTAAGAAGGCTTCCAGAAAGCCGATACCCTTTGGTAAAAATTGAATGTTCTCATCGAACTGATACAACGGCGGTTGTAGAATGTCCTTAAAGGAGATTTCCTGAACATTACCGATTTCAATTTTAAAATGCGTTTTCTCCACACGCATATACGCTTCATCCTCCTTCTTAACAAACCGGCGCACTGTTTTTCGCACAACAGTGCGATTTGGTTCTCTGATGAAAGGAATTACGAATGAAGCATTGGCCAAGTAAATAATTAAATTAAGGACTTTACCTTATGAGCCGCGCTTGTGCCTTGCTCAACATGATGTGCATATTATTGCACATGCTTTCGATTTCCAAACAAACTCTATCAATGTGCTGTAGAAATTTTAGAATAGCTTCGACATCGTTGCCGTCCAACAAATGATCCAAGTTCAATGGCAGATTAAGCTTAAGCTGAAAATCCATTAGATGCTCGTAGACAGTCCACAGCGCTGAAAGTGAATGAGATTCCGTTCAAAACTGGCACAGTCTGTGTCTGAAAGTTTGACGCTTACCCATGGGAATCAGTCGCGTCCTCTCCATTTGAATGCTGCGCACGCGAATCTTGCTTTCCAGCAAGTCCAGCGGCTCATAGTTAACAACGATGCGAAATGTGGTTATTTTGCGATGTGCGAATATATATTTCCGATACAATTGCAGCTGATAATCAAATATCCAATTGGGCAGCTGGCAACGCAAGGAGGCGTCCAAGCATTTGACAAATGTTTCCACTGGCTTTGGTTTGGGACAGCTCTGCTTGTACCTTAATGGGGGATTTAAGGATGAAATCACATTCAATTCATTTGATAGTCAAATGCTTAACACTTACTCCTTCCACTTCCTGTTGAACATCTCCAGCATTTGCGGCAGACTGAGGTGATTTGTCTGGTTTATGTCGGTGTGTGTTTGATTTACGATTGTTTCATCGCCGTCGTTCGAGTAGCGTTCCAGTTTTTTTAGCTCCCAATATTTGTGCACATCTTCGAGCCGCGGCCGCTGTCGGAAGCGCTCCAAGTGCTCCACATCCAGCTCACGCCAATCGGGCAACTCGAATGAGTCCGCCAGGCTGATGCGTGACGTCGGCCGATCCATGGAGCGCCGGCAATGCTTGCACTTCTTGCACGCATCGACGGCTCCGGCCAGCGCTGGAGGATTAAGTTGCTCAAGACAGGACTCGGCGCAGTCAACAGACTCCAATACGTTATTGCTGCAACTGGCATCTTTATTATCCACATCGTCCTCCTCGTCCAGCAAGGTCGACACCAGACTGAGTCGCGTCTTCTCAATTTCAAAATCGTCCGTGTCCGAGTCAAGGATTTCAGCAGCGGCAAAAATTGCGCTGTCACCACTAAGATTTATGAACTTTCGATGCGCGGTTGAATAGCTCTTATTGCAGTGTTCAGTGGAGCCGCCGCTGACGCTGGACGTACTCTTGGGCTGCTGCTCCAGCGATAGTTTGGCCAGCGCTCGCTGCGCCGTAAAGTGGCTGGACACATCGGATATGGTAATGGGATTATCCTCGTAGACAGTCGGATTCTTCTTCAACGTATCCTTCGTCTGCTGCGTGACTTCCGTATCGAAATGGCTGTGAGCCTGTCGCATCATTTGCGCCCTCACCATCTGCACGGTGGCGTCCAGCTGCTCCGCTTCGCGCCACGGCGAGTTCTGGGATTTGGATGGGATCGGTATGCGCGATCTGTTCCTAACGGGCGTCGTCTGCTCCACATTTTCCACTTCCAGCTGTGATCTAATAAAGGTGCATGATACAAAGTTAGGACGCGATCGCAAGATTGCATGGATATCAAAAGCACTTACGTATTGTCCTCGTCCATTCGTGCTGGCAGCTGCGTGTTGCGCTTTTTGGCTTCCGGCAAATTTGGTGTCAAGTGTGTTGGCAAGCGCTTGACATTAAACGCAGTCATTGGCTTGGGCGTGCCATAGCTGGAGGTGTCCATGTCGAGCTCCATGTTGGCAGTCTGGTATACGGAACGGGCAGGAGGCGGCTCTGCGGGACTCTCGCTCTTGCACTCCTGCTCCAGATCCTCATACTCGATCATCGAACGACCCGGCGTGATGGGAAAAAAGTTTTGGCTTAACTTCTGCTGCTTCTTAGTCATCTTTGGGGTCTCCAAACTTGTTCGGGTAACTAGGCGATTATGAATGTTTTCCTTGTCTTCAGTTGGATGGTTTCGAATTGTTTCGTCGGGACTGGAATATTCCAGCTTATGGGCCATCGACTTGACACACGTTTGACGCGCTTTAGCCCGCGCCTGAGCTAACCACTCTGACGAATCTCTTGGAGCGTCTTCGTTTGTGCTTTGGCTCAGCAATTCCATGTCCATGGACTCCGACAGCAGCAGTGTGTGCCTGGCCTTGGCCGTTTCGATCTTTGGCACTTCCTCAACAATAGATTCTTCTGTGTATAGTGTGTTCCTTGGCTTCCTTTGCAGCTGCGGCTTGGGTGGAAATGTCGGCCTTGATGGAATACAACTGATGTCCACATCTATAGCCTCTTCCTTGTTAAATGTTTGCTGTGCCCTTTTGTCACGGCAAATAACTTCCTCATTTATTGATTTGCAGCTGCTCTCCTTATGGCCGCTAACTACGTCTACCTGCATAGGTTCAGCAACGTGTAAAGTTTGCCTCTGTTTATTGACGGATGGCTGCATTTGGGTCTGGGTTCTGATGTCATCCTCATCCATATATTCCGTCAACAGCAATGTTTTTCTGCACTTATTGGAATGAGCTTCAGCAGTTGACTTTGAACAAAAAGAGTCTTCTTCAATGGGATCAGCCCGGAGTAATGTTTGTCGACGGCTGTTGCGCTGCTGTTCCACTATGGAAGCTTCCGACTGTGACTTGAACTCTTTATTTGTTTTACAATTTGCTGTTTTATTGCTCGGCAAGGTGTGACTGGACTTATTGCCAGCGATGGGCATTGAACAGAAAGAGTCTTCTTCAATGGAATCAGCCCGGTGTAAAGTTTCTCGACGATGCTTGCTCTGCTGTTCCACTGGCTCTGGTTTAACTTTTTGTTCCTCATTCTTCTGTAATTGTTGACTGGACTTATTGCCAGCGATGGGCATTGAACAGAAAGATTCTTCTTCAATAGAATCAGCCCGGTGTAAAGTTTCTCGACGATTCTTGCTCTGCTGATCGACTGTGGAAACAATCGGCTGTCTCAAGCCATCTTCTAGAATCGTTTCGTCCAACTGCAATATTTGTCTGGGCTTGTCATCTTTTCGTGAACAGAAGGAGTCTTCGTTAATGGCTTCAGCCAGGTGTAACGTTTGTCGCCGACTGTTGAACTGCTGTTCCACTGGCTCTGGTTTAACTTTTTGTTCCTCATTCTTCTGCAATAGTTGACTGGACTTATTGCCAGCGATGGGCATTGAACAGAAGGAGTCTTCATTTATGGCTTCAGCCAGGTGTAACGTTTGTCGCCGACTGTTGCTCTGCTGTTCCAGTAAAGAAACGGCTGGCTGTGTTTTAGGCTCTTGTTGTGGTTCAACAATTCCCTGCTCCATGGTTGCACTCCCTTGCAGACCATGCTTGGCCTTGTTGTCAGCGATGGCCTGTGAACAGAATGAATCTTCTTCCATAGCATCAGATAAATGTAATGTTTGTCTGCGCCGGCTGCTCTGCTGTTCCACTGCAGCAGCAGCTGCTGCCTCCTGTTGTGGCTTAACAATATCCTCTTCAATGGGCTCGGCCAGGTTAAGTGTTTGTCGTTGACGTCTAGTGCATTGCGGTTGCGTTTCTTGTAATTCCTGTTCTGTTCCAACGATATCCTCCTCAATGGGCTCAGCCATATTCAATGTCTGTCTGTGTTGTCTGTTTGCACGCGGCAACTCCCTTGGGGCAGCAGCTGGCATTGTGTTCGATGCACTTTGCACATAAAAGGAGTCTTCTGCAATGGGATCAGCCATGTGTAGTGTTTGCCTGCGATTGTTAAGCGGCTGCTGTGATTCCTTGTGTGGCCCTACGATATCCTCCTCAATGGGTTCAGCCAGTAGCAATGTTTGCCTGCGTTTACTTTGATTGGACTGGACAATCTCTTTGGGCGCGCAAAAGGAGTCCTCTTCAATGGAATCAACCATGAGCAACGTTTGTCTACGCCTGCTGGACTGTTGATTGTTAGCCGGAGCTAGCGTGTTAGCTTGTGATTCCTGGCGAGGAAGTGCGATGTCCTCGTCCATGGCTTCCGTCAAGTGTAGTGTTTGTCGGCGCGCCTTGTACGGCTGTTCAGCAGCTGCCGTTGCCATTTGTGGAATCACAACATCCTCTTCAATGGCTTCAGCCACGCACAACGTTTGTCTGTGTCCGATTCTTTGCGTTTTTGTTGCAGCTGCCGGCTGGAATTCATTGTGCGTGCGAAAGGAGACTTCTTCAATGGATTCGGACATGTGCAACGTTAGCCTTAGCTTGCTGCGCTGCTGAACTGGATTCAAATGCGTTTCATCAATTAACTCGTTTAGTGCCACGGTGCGACTGTGCCTTTGTAAATCCTTAACTGCCTTCTTGTCGGGGCTTAAGAGATCGTCATCCTCCATTGCCTCGACGTTGTGCATGGTTTGCTTGTGCTTGGCCGTTTCCAGAACCGCTGCAACGGCTGCTTCCTGTTTTTCCAGATCATCCAATTCCATGGCAGTAGTATCGTAGGTTGTTTCACGTCGCGATAAACATTTGGAGCTATTCCGCGACTGCGTTTCGTCGCCCATTCTGGCATGGACCAAAAAGTTTGTATTGTCCAGCATCAGTTCGTCCGCCTGAGAAAAGCGATAGTTGCGTCTAGTGTCCCCTGAGCTCTTCTCTTTAGCTGGCTGAGTGGGTTGGTCGGCTATCGCCGTCAGCTTGGGTTCGGGCCTTTGCGGTGCGGGCGACATCATCATGCTCTCATTAAAATGAAGCGTGCCGCGTGGTTTGATCACTTCTCTTGCTGGTTCATCCTGTTCCATGGGCTGTTGCTCCAGGCCATGCCAGAAACGCTGCTGGTTCGCTTTCCGATCTGTGGTTGGCGTCTTCGGTCCATTCGGAAACAGCTGTATGCGGCCAGAGTTCAAGGCATCGTTCAGTTCGCGAAAGTTCAGTTTATTGCTGATGCCGTTCTCGGATATCACGTCCAATGGTATTAATGGCGACGATATCGTCGACTCATCTGGCAAATAATTTATATAATCCCTTTCCGCCGTATTAAATGAGTCCTCTTCTTGCATTTGTTTCTCCGTTGGACACGCAACAGCATCGATTTCTGGCGGCTCTGAAAGAGATAAAGAAGAATTGGCTAATTTTTGGCAATCTGCAGTTGGCTTTTCTTTGATCTTTACCAATTTGTGAAAAGTCACAGGACATATCGTTGTCCTCGAAAAGCACTGTCTTCTGCCTGACATCTTTCTCCTTTTGGGGCACGCAACTAATGTTTGCAGGCACTTTAATAGTTTCTTCTACGTTTTCTTTGTCCAGATGCGTAGGCTGTAACTGAAATAATACATAGATTATTAGTTATACATATATCTATGTGATTTAGTAAATACTAGTAGCCAAGCAGGTACCAATTTGAATGGAACTAACTGCATATTGCTTATTCTAACCCAATAACATTTTACTCACCAGCTTCTTTGGCACAAGATCCAATGTTTTTTCAAAAACTGGCATTTTATACAGGCTATTTTCACGCAGCTTATCACGTTCCACATCGTATAGAGATAAACTGTCGCTTGACGTTAGATCCAAAGGAGCCGAAAGTTCCATTCGCTGACGACCCTTGGCCAATTCATCCGGCAGCAGCGTCACATTGATGCTCGTCTGCAATTTGAGCGTGAAGTCGCTTAAGCGAGAGTGCTGATCGTACACTAATCCACTGGCCATTGCTACGCTGGCGAGCGGTGTATTTTCCTTGTCCATATCATTGGCCAACGAGATGTGGGCTGTACTTTGCAGTACAGACGCTGCGACCGTGCCATGGGATTGGCCGGAGCTGTCGTCGCCGTTGGTGTGATCCGATATTTCATACGAATGGTCGTAGTCTCTCGGTTTCTCCGTAGTGTCAAATTCTCTGCATTAAGAAAAAACAAGGTTCTAGATTTAAATAACTCATAAATAATACGCAATTTATACCTTATAAACTTCTTCCCGCTAAAACTGATGCGACGCTTTATAGTACGAACAGGATCAGGCTCGTCGTCCGCCTGTATCACTACCTTTTTTAGCTAAAAGAATGGTTTTGTCACTATATATTTATTACGTATGAAACGGAATTAAGGCACTCACCGAACTTCTTGATTTTTTATTATTCATATTATTATTTTTCTTGTTGTCTTATTTTTGTAAACAAATTATCTGTTTCTCGGTTTCAAATCATAGACGCCATAAATTAGGAGTACCAACTCGTTCAAATTTGCTGATATGTCATCGTTCCTTGAGAATGTTATACTTTTAAATCGATATATCGATAAGAACTATCAAGCGGTTATTTTTGAATTTGTTATTAACACGTATTATTAATTAAACCTTACGATTGTTTAAATATCAATCTTAACAATAAACAAGTGTTGAGTTATCTGCATTTAACCAAACCGTAGTCCAATTCAACATTCCAGGCAAATTCAAAGTTAATAAGTGATTATATTTGAATGGTATAAAACTCTATTTATATGCATTAATGATTAATTATTCTATTATCATTGGCTGTAGCTAGCCCACTGTTTAAAAGAAAGTAATGGTCCAATTCCACTATCAACATTTCTTACATTTTTTGCGAATTTAATAAGCGGAAAGTATGTTTCTTATACGTTTTCCAATTAGAAACAACATATCTTATAAATCGTATTTAGGATATTCAAAAAATGTTGCAATTCGCCCCGAGTAATTCGTGTTTATTGCAATGATTTGTCGAATTTCTTATCGATGTTATGAAAAATATAAAAGTATCATACCACAAACAGCTGACATAACAAGGAAGTTAAGCGGCAATTTTTAAATATAATTTAAAATTGTTATCATCCCACAATTTAAAGATGACAAAATCCAGAAAGGCATAGTGGCATTTAGGTCCGCAACAAGCTGTCATTATATGCTGCAATAAACTCATATTACTCTTGTTGCCACACAATAAGCATTATTCCAGTTCAAGCAATCGGCTGGGAGCTAATTCTCGATAGCGATTACACTTGCATGGTTTAAAACTAATTCATCATAAATGAAACAATTCGATAGTAGGAATTGACTCATCGCTAACGGCAAGCACATTTTTCTGTGCTCTAGCTACTTAAATTTCCTTCAAATTCTAACGTGAAATGTACGAGTTGAAAACTTTGTTGCCACAATTTGATATTAAACTGCCCACCTGCATGTACGAATTAAGGAATGTCAGCCTCTCCAATGGCGATGCACAAGGCTCCGCAGTAAGTGTGATGTGCCCAGCTGCCGTGGCCGAAATTAGAGATGAGCCTTGCTGTGCACAATAAGTCACAGTGTTAGCCACTATGCCATTGAATTCTTTTCAAAATCGCTTGCCTATTCCAAAAATTGAAATTATAGCTTCTTGCTGCTGTGTGGACATCATGTGAAAAATTAAAACCATTTCATTTCCATTCACTACATGATTTCTAAAAAAAAGGCGCAAAAAATTCAATGCAGTGGCGCAGCTGTGGAGAGCGAGAGCAACAAAACAAAACCAGTCACTTGTGCACTTGATTTGGACATTTTAGGCCGAAAAATACAACATTTGCTAAAGGTTAAAAACATATGTATATGTATATATTAAACACAAAACTATAAGTCTATTTATAACTATTACTGACTAACAAAAATGCATAACACGCACGGTGTTGTTCAAATATTGTGTTTCTGTGTTCACATTAGAAATGGGCGCATGATGTTTCGTGACGTCAGCTTTACTCAGCCCCACACTATGGGAAGTGCAAACCTGAATAACTTTGGTGTTTATTGTTCGATCTTTATTAAACGTTCAGAGCTTAAATATGGCAAGACTTTACTTATACAAATACAATTATTGATCTGTATATACCAAATTTTGTGTCTAGTCCTTATCGTTTTTAAAAACAGAGTGGGTTAATGACAATTAAAAATAAACTGGACCTGCCTAAGGTACTTAATTATAGTTCTATGAGATCCATTAAAAACTTAATATTGTGATTATCGACAAACTAATTGAAAATGCTGACAAAATACTTTAGAAACATATTTATACATTTAACGAGTGGCTAATATTAAACAGGCGATATTATGAAAACTTTTCAAAATATACGCAATTCAATCACGATGATATTGTCACGCGCCCATCTCTAGTTTTCGTGCAAGTCGCAGGTGAGAAAGTAATTGTCCTTAATTAAGACCTTATCTTTTTTGCAGAACGAAGACACAGCTGCGGTGTTGGAGCGCCAAGAAAAGGTGCTTAAGCAGCTCGAGGACCTAAAAGCGCAATTGGGCCAAATACGCGCCAGTTTGGGTGTGCGTGTGTGCGGCAAGACCGTGCAGCATACGACAGCTTATCAGAATGGCGGACTCAAAGAAGTAGGTTAACCGTAAGCCACACAAACCTAAATAAATTCTAAGCGAATGTATTGCGCCAGGTGCCACTGCAGGATGTCGTCGTCAATGGCCATCCCAACTTTATACCCTACGCGTTGTTGGCGCTGAAGAACGCTTGGCGCGACTTGTTCACCATTGATGTGAAGACCTTCACACACTCGACCATGGCGGATATTGGGCCAGCGGCGCGCGAATTTGAGGCTAATCTGGCCAAGGTGCCAGTCAACGCAGCGCTGCCCAAGATCAACGTGACGCTCATATGGAAGAACTGTAAGCATGGTTAAATATCAAAAATTTCCTATATGTTAAACTTACTTCTTCTCTGGCTAGGCGAGCATACCGAAATGATCAGCTCACCCACCATGTATGTGCCCATTTATGGCGAGGTTAACATCATTAGGTATTTGGGGCGAGTGGGCCCCGCCGAATATCGCTACGAGAACTCGCCGCTCTGCAATGAAATCGATGCTGTGCTGGACATTTGCTATCAATTGCTGCGCTGCAGCACACACAAAAGCCAGGTGGCCATGGTCCGGCTGTTGGACAAGCGGCTGCAGCAGCAGCAATACTTTGGCGGCACTCAAATGTCCGTGGCGGACATCGGTGTCTACAGCTCACTAATACGCATGCCCGCTATTACGGACAAGGATCTAACGCCGGCGCTTCTGGCATGGCGCAAGCGCGCTAAGCTCATAACACAAATCTAAGATAATGTTGAGCAAAAATAAATCGTTAGCAAAAGAATCTTCCGTTTAATATATAATGGCATATTTCTGCAGATCCCGCTTAAATGGATAAAACATTTACGACACTTTCAAAAACTGTCTAGTGCAAATCGATTTTTTTTAAGTCGCACGAACTAACAAATATGGGGAAAATTAAAAATTATATAAACTAGTATGACTAATTGTATTTTCTTATTATATGGTTTGCACAAAGGAGTTTAGACTTTATGTTATGGAGTACACAAATTGCAGAATGGTTTTGTGAAGAAGTTATGTTTAAACTAGACGGAGGGTTTTTACTTTTTTTGTTTTAAATTTTATTTGGCTTATTTATCTTTGCAATTTATTATACAATGCTATTTACCGTTTCATTCATATTGCAATTGGTGTTTTCTTTTTGCTCTTATATATTGCTTAATAGCTAGTTTTCGTATTTGCTTTATATTCTTGAAATCCATTGATTGTTGTTTTGTTGCTTTTCGTGTTAGTTCAGCTTTTTATTAGGATGTCTCGTGCCTATTAAATATTTGCATCTGTCGGCGCCCCCTTTTAATCATCTGCACATGCAAGTACATATGCGTGAGTGTGTGTGTAATTGTATATATATTTTTAAATAATAATTTATAGCTAATACATATGTATATTGTATATATATATATCTTGTATAATCATTATCAGTTTCGAGTGTTGTTTAGTTGCTTTAAAAGGAATCGCAAGCTCCTGAAACTATGAATGGGTTCAAAACGTACTCAGCCAGAGGCTAGCTGGGGGGATTAAAAGCGGGCCAGCTAAGTTTTACAATTGTACAATAATTAGTCGTAAAAAAATAATAGCTATGTTGAGAGAAATGATAAGCCATCGATTGGCCTTAGGGGGCGTCTCCAGGCAGCTCCAAGATTGCTTTTCTTTCACAATTGGTACATGACAATTTAAATGCTACGCGGACGCCTAGGGCAGGAGCAGTGTGGGGGTGCAGAAGTGGGTTTATCTGCATTATGTTGTCTCGCCCTTACCGCTGTCATCAGCGGACTCGGTATCATCTGCTGCAGCATCTGCAGATTTCTTAGCCGATAGACCATTGTTGTTCGTACACTTTGTATTGACATTATTTTTGCTAATCGCTGCACTATCCCCGTTCCCGTCTTCCTCGTCATCATCTTCGTCGTCATCATCCTCGTCATCGTCTTCATCCGAGTCGGTTGGCAAATCTTCTGTCTCCAAATCAAAATCATCATCATAGAAGTTCGCATCTAGGCCCGACTCTGTGCTAGGCTTGACCGTGGGCTTAAGGCAGTAGTCCTCCAGTGTCATTGGCACCACGATGCCCTCGCGCTTGGCCTCCGCATTGGCGGCAAGGGCCTGTTTGCGTATGATGTTCGGATATTCGTTGTCTTTGCCCTGTGTGGCATTATGAATAGTTGGTGCATATTTGTGGTAGTTTCTTAAAGTGTTAAGTAAAGTTTGGTAAAGTTCACCCACCTGAGAATCCCGCCATCGGCGATACATGACCGAGGCATCCACGTTCGCCGGCGAGTATGTATTTGGCTCGTTAAGGAGCGAAATGACCGAGAGGAGAATGGTCCGTACATTCTGTGTGGGATTCCAGCGTTCGCAGGGTAACTCACCGCTCTGGGGATCATCGACTGGCGGATGCAGTATGGATATGCATAGATCACCATTTTCGTACACATTCGGGTGCCACACCTTGGTTAGGAAGCGTATGGATGGCGGCGAGTACGGATAGTCGTGAGGAAATTTCATGTGCGCCTTGAAATAGCCACCCTGGTATAGTGTATCGGGCGGCCCAAAGATGGCAACTTCCCATTCAAACAGATTGTCATCGTTCATTAGCTTTACACGAAATCCCTCGACCGGTTCCTCCTGCAGCGACTTGTATTCCATGGCCAAGGCACGCACCGCCGAGCTGCTCGGTGCCGTTGTTGTCGCCGTGTTGTGGCCCGTGGCTCCACCAGCGGCCATCAACGTCGTTGACGCATTTTGCGATGTGGAGGCAGCGGTGGTCATTTGATCACCTAGCAAATTAAAGTGTTTCAATGCAGCAACGTATGTAGGTGTGTGTGAGCGATTGTGTGTGTGTGTGTGCGTGTGTGCTTCAAATATGTATCGGGCGTACAGGGTCAATATCTTATACGTAGACGCGTACGGAGAGGGAAACAACAACAACAACGACGACGACGGATTCAAGGTGAGCAGCGGCACTCACACATATGAAAATTGTTTTTGCAAATGGAACTTGAAAATTTTGGATAAGCAATTGTGCCAAAATGCGTTGGGTTTTTCGTTTGTCGCCTTTTTTTCAGAAAGAAGAAAACTCGCCTGTTGTTGTTGTTGTTTTGAAGCAGACAACAAAATAATTCAGACGAAACAATAATAGAATAAATGAATATATATACATATATGTCAAAGCCTCTGTAAATATCTTAGCTGCCTACTATGTTATACGTACTTCTTTTTGGCTAAAACACTTGTAATGAATATGCGGCTTATTGATGCTTTGTATTTATTGTTATTTCCCTTGCAACAATTTCACTTTACACATATTCGCCATAATTAGAGATTCGATACTTTCCGTCATGCAGGGTGGCGTTTTATTACATCGATACATCGTCCAACTTATGGAAAGTGAAGTCGATAGTTGACGTTAGAGAGTTAGCATTAATATCGATATAACGATATCTATATCCAGTACATCCCTAATGGAAAAAAGTTGCACATCGCTAGTGTATACACAAGTGCTGGAGCTGCAAGTCGTGCGTGCAGAGACACCAAAATTTTTTGAATAGCCACGAAAACTAACCAATTAATTAAATAAAAAAAGGCAACAACAATCATACGCGTTGTTGCACTTAACGTGCTTGTGGGTAATATATATATGTATCCTTCGCTCAATATGCGACAACAACGCGACGCTCAAACTGTGAAGAAACGGCAACAGTGAAAACGAAAGAAGTAGTGAAGCAAAAGAAAAAAGTGCATACAGGAGTGGCTGCTGTGAGCATAAAAAAATTGAAACTGCCAAATCGAAGCAAGCACACAAACACACACACACACACACACTCATGCATAAATACAAACATACATAAAATAAAGATCTTGTCATATTTAATTAACATTTGAGAAATCGTAACGAACAAAATAATTACTACTTACGAAGAAGAAAATTCAAACAACGCCCAAAACAAAAAAAAACGACAACAACGAAAGATAAATGCTGCATACAGAGACAAAATAGCAACAACAACGCAGTTACATTCCAGTGGAAAGTAGAGGGGAAGAGGAAGAGGAACATGTTTTTAACCAGCATAAAAACAGCATAAATTTGTGAGCGAGCACATTTTGCTGTGGAAAACGAACGCCCGAAAGAAAAGTGTTGCCCACACACACACACGCACACAAGCGTGCACAGGCAAATAACCGCACACAAACAAATCGACGCTCACAAATTTACACTCGCACACACACACACACACACACAATGTCCAGCTGGGCTGAACGCGTGCATCGACGCGCCGCCGATTTGGGCAACGTTGTCACATCCTGCGGCCATCCGGCGAGCGCGCCCGCCTACCCCTACCGCCTGGAGAAGGTGAAATTCGGCGTGCCCCTCGAGGAGGTGTGCAAGCACAACAACAACATTCCCGGGCCGCTGCTCGTCCTAATACTAAAACTGAACAAGGAGTCGCCCAATCGACGCGACGTCTTCCGCGCGCCCGGGCACCAGGGCGCCATGAAAAAGCTCATCCACTTCCTGCAGGCGGGCCGACTGGTTAACGTTGACAACTATTCGGTGTTCACCATTGCCAGCGTGCTGAAGAAGTTCCTGCGCAAGATACCCAACGGCATCTTCGGACGCAGCGGCGAGACGGAGCTGTTTGCCATCAACGAGCTGCAGAACGAAGCCGAGCAAACGGACCGTTTGCACAGGTGAGTCGCCAACTTTGTCAATTATGTATGCATACATATGTGTGCATACGCACACATATGCATACATAAGCCAGCTTATGTATTGAATAGAGTTGTGTTGTGTGTGTTGACGGCGTGTCACGACTTCTACACTAGAACAAGTTCTATTGAACAAATCAGGATGAACAACAGACTACGTTCCAGACAATAGTTTATTGTTCGTTTCGCTCTTTTGAGTCTCATCCATTTTTGTTTTTTAAATGCAATAAATGTAAAAGAAATTTGGTAAATGTAATATATATTCCAATTTCCAAATTTATTTTAATTTTTATTGATAAATTATGCAAAATTTGTAATTAAACGTATTTTGAAGTATATTACGGATTAGAAAGTGCAAAAACGAACGATGAACAATACAAATTGAACAACTGAAGTTACGCTTTAAACTGAACGATGCATACGTTCAGTTATTCGATGGCTTAGTCTGGAAAAATGACTGGTATAATGGCTCGGAAAAACTTACTCAGCAAATTGAACTAGAAGTCTCCACTCAATACAACTCTATTCTATTCTAAATACCCAAAACAAAACCCAAGACATTGCTTCGAACCGACTTTTGTTTTGTCGGTGTTACAGTCATGATACAGTCATTTAAGGGAAATCTTGCCAACATTATATTTTGCGTACAGAGCTTGAAAGGCGTGCTTACACGCGCTCACCTCTATTATCGTCGATGTACCCATCTCATGTGAGTGTGTGTGTGTGTGTGTATATATCTGTATATTGTAACTAGCTTGCGGTAAACTTGCTGAACCGGATCTAGATTTGGTTGCAGCTCAAGAATCTTCGCTACACACACACAGACATACACACATGCTGGCTGATGTTGGGTGGGTGTGGGGGTAGGGTAGCGGGTGATGAGCTCTGCGAATTTAGTTGAAAAATTAAGTGAAAAGCGTTGACTGTTGTTGTTGATTTTGTTTTTGCTGCGTTTCACGCCCATTTGACTTGGCACTTGTTGACACATTTGCCAGATTTTCACCAATTTTCACTTGAACGCGACAAAAAAAAAATTGGCTTTGGGGAAGTGCAAGCCACAACAACGGGGGGATGTAATCCCCTGGGCTTGTAAGTACTTAGTTTGCAGCTGTAAATTGAATGTTTTGCTTGCTCGTTTGCTTTGCCTTGCTTCGCTTTTGCTTTGCTTTGCTTTGCTTTGCTTTGCTTTGCGTTTGCTTTGCTTTGCTTTGTTGCTGCAATCGATTTCTAACCGAACTGAATTAGAGCATAAAGCGTGGGCCAACCGACGGACGAGACAGACAAACAGACAGGCCCACGCATGCACAATTAAAATAAAACGAAAATGTTGCAGTTTTATAATTTACAATTGTTTTTATTTGTTTTGTTTTTGCAATTGCAACAGTGCGCATATTGTGGGTGAGATAGATAGAGAGAGGGAGAAGGTAAAGTTGGCTGTGCGTGAAGTGAAGTGAAGTGAAGTGAAGTGAAGTGAGCGGCGCCTGCAATTAAGCATTAACAATCGCAATCGATATTATCTTTCGCTTTTTATCGGTGCTGCAATGGCCTTGCCAACTTAATGCTGCTCAATTGGCATTTGACAGCTGTTGTTGATTGCAGCCGCTTTATTTTTGTCTATTGAGAGCAACTAAATCGAATTTGATTTTTTGTGAATACACCACTCTGCCACTTTGATAGATGAGGATGAATGGTGAATGCGGCAACTGCGTCAGCAACAGCAGCCGCAACAGCAGCGGCAGCAACGTTGTTACATTAATGCTAATGTGCGTGTAAACAAATAACGCGTCAGCAATAAAACATAAATTTAAAATTGTATAGCGGTACATGCGTAAAAATCGACCGCCAAATAATTTTTCCATATCAGCTGCCCCGTCTAGAGCCAAACAATTCAATACGTAAATTTCATTTGGTTACTGTAAACTTTGCGTCCGTGGCCAGCATACAATTATATACACATTTATTGTTGTAATTGTTTATGTGTTGCCGCCGCTGTTGCTGCTATTACCTTTCTTTTGTTTATTTACATTTTAGGGCAGGCGCAGGCCGCCAAACCAACAATAGCAACAACATCTACAAACACGCAACGCACACAAGCACGCACACAAACACACACACACACACACACACACACACACACACACATTAAGCAATCGCAATCAGATTCGTTGCCGAATCAAACAAATGCGCGAAAATAGCGACTCTGCTGCTGAAACATTTATAAATAGATATCAGAGACGCGCGTTTCAGACTTTGTATCAATTAACGTAAACGTAAAACGTAAGAGCAACCCAACCAACAGGTCCCCCAACAAAACTATTGGCACTCAATTCAATCAGTTGGCACATCGTTTGAACAGGTCTTGTTGTTGTTGCTGTTGTTGTTGCCGCTGCGGCTAAGTATTATTATTATTATTGCGGCAGACGGGCGACGGCAGCTACAACGTCATTGTTGCACGTTTTTGCAATAGACGAAAATATAAAGCCCTATATATATACATATACTATATACGACCATGTGTTTCTGTATTATTTCTTTAGCTTTGTTTGCTAAATTACAAGCTAGAAAGGCAACAACATCGCCAAGACGCTGACGTCGTCGTTGTCTAAGCAACTGTATGTGTGAGTGTCGACCTCACCCCCTCACTCTCCCTTTCACTCTCTCTCTCTCTGTTGTTGGTGTTCTTCCTGTGGCTCCAACTTGTTGCCTGCCCGAAGCTTTTGTTGGGGGGGCTGTTTTTGTAAACTTTTTATCGGACGCCTGTTGCGCTTATACGCTCTTGCAGGGCAGAGCTTAAGAACTTTGTCAAACTATTTGCAACGCAAGGCAAAGCTAAAGGAAAAAGCTTTGTTAAACCTAAAAAAAAATATTTGAGGTGAGTTCAAATATGGTAATAGTAAATGCATAAATTGAAATTATATTTCCGCTTGAAAAAACGTTGTCTAGAGTACTTAGTCTGTGTCGCGCCAAATCATTATTTTGAACATATCCTTTTCGGCTTAGACCTTTTCATATGCCAGCTGGCTGTCAGGTCATGTACATTTACAGAGCTAATAGGATATTTACACAATTGCCGGGACGATTGGTCTGGCCTGTGTGACAATAGTTAGGCCGAAACCTACGGCTGGCGAATATCAATAAGTGCAAAAATAATGCAAAAATTGCCCGCTTTTGTTGGTCTAGACAGGCGAAATGGCTGAAGTGGCAAGAAAGGGGCAGGGACAGCGACAGCGACAGCGACAGAGACAGAGACAGGGACAGGGAAACCGTTTATAACAAAAGCCGCATTGTCCAATGCATTAACAAGAGACGCCGTCTCGATGTCGGCGTCGACGGCGACGTCGACGTCCACGTCTTGGACGTCTGTTTGGGTCTATTGCAATATCGAACGATGTTCACTTCCTGATTATTACATTATGTAGTCAGTCATGGACTGTTGCCGAGAATTGTTTTGTTCGATTTTGTTTTGTTTTGTTTTCGTTTTCGTTTTCGTTTCGTGTTGTTTCGTTCTGTGCGCTAAACTCGTCATGGTTGTTGTTTTAAAGGGCTTCGCAAATCGCAACAACAAATTATTAAAAGGAAAAGATAAAAATGTGCTACCTCAGAGTTTCCATTGGCCACGCTGCATAAATAAACTTAAACTGCCGCCATAGTCAGTCAGTCAGTCAGTCAGTCAGTCACACAATATAAACAACATACAATGCCCAAACAAAACCAATAAAAGTAAAATAAGCGAGTGCACAATATAAATATACATTCATATATAACGCGTATAAACACTGATCTGTTCCACAGTACCAAATGTGCGTCAGTGGAGCTCATCAAGTGAGTTGGTTGAGTTGCTGTTGCCTCTGTTTCTTTTTCTTTTTCTTTTTCTTACTCATATTCATATTCATATTCATATTCATATTTTGCATCTGTCTCCAATGCCCCCATCTCTGTCCCTCTATGCTGTTCCGTCTGGGGTATAGTATATTTTTCACTGATTGCCCTGAACGCTGAACTTTCGGCGTAGTCGCCGTCATAACTAAACCATATGCTGGATAAACACTTAACAAAAACGTTTAAAACCTTTAGTCCATATAATAATCTTATATAGCCGAGAGAAATATTTACTTGAACTGAACCCTTGGAACATTTTTAAGGCTTGTTCATAAAGAAATAAAAAATAAACTAAAGTTCATTGGATATTTTAGGTTGGTTTCTTATGCATCATATGTTGTACGTGGTTAAGTCGTTGTAATACCCTGTATCTACACCAAAAAAAATATTAAAAAGGTGTATATTCAAGTTGTGCAAATTTATTTACATTTATGAATATGTTGATAAACATCAGTAGCTTGTAGGCTATGAATAAAATAATTTGAATACAAACTTAGTTATTTTTGCAATTTAAAAGTTGACCCTATTTTCCCATAACAAAAGATTTGTATAAGATTTGTCCCAAATAATTGAATATTGATTGGGCTATAAATTCAAAAGATCGCTTAAACATTTCTCGGTGCAAATGTGAATTAAGTACACAGTATCTCCTAGTCAAGAACTCTCAACTTTAGCATTTTTACTTGTTTCTTATGGCTGGTTCATGCAAGTATCGTGATGTCTGCACTTTGTGTATGTGTGTGTGTGTGTGTGTGTGTGTCTATATACTATATGCATATGGATATATGAGTATATTTATATGTTGACCCTGCTTTTTATTATCGTGCGTTGCGTTTGCTGTTTTACTTGGCATATTATAATGACGTATTGTCTTTTTCTTGTGCTGGCAGCAGCAAACTCTGCTGCTGTTGCGGTTCGCGTTTCGCATCTGTTTGAATCTCTTATTTTTGCTAAATTAACGAAAAAAAAAAAAAGGCTTTTAGGGCGTGAAGCCGCGAAGCCGCAGCAATCGAAGCCGCAATGATGAATATTGATGCAGCTGAGGCTTGAGCTTCAGCTGATGCAGAGTCTAAAGATATACTTGAAAGATAAGCTGCCGATTTTTATGGCGAACAGCCACTGTTTAGTAGGCAGAAACTGTGTCGCACGATAGGAGACCATCAAGTTCCTTTCACCGCCCCCCAATATATCCTATTGACGTCAAGACCAAAGCCATGGGCTTCAATTGGGTTTGTTTTCTTTGTTCTCTCGAATGTAAATAAGGCGTGATTCAAGTAATTGTTTTGTATAATATATACATATATAAACAATGTAGGATCATACGCATTTGAGTCACTATTTGCGTAATCTGTGAGTCTTTCACTATGTGCAGTCATACTCTAACTTAACATCTTAGCTTCTTGCGCTCCTTTGTTTTTTTTTTTTTAAATTGTAACTTTAATGATGTTCGATAATGCATTACTTACAACAAACATGTTGTGCATATAAAAAAAAAACAGATTAAAACACTCGAATGCTTCCGATTTCGACAAGCTGGCATTTATGTGTACTTATATTTCCTACTCTCTCTCTCTCTTTCTCTTTCTTCCTCCCTTCTCCGCCTGCACTTCACTTGTGGCTCTTATCAGCCGGCAAAGCTCGCATCTGAAATCTTTCAAGTGGCACAAGAGTTGTGGGAATATCAAAACTGGTTTCTCTGTAGGGCACAAATACGTAACAATGCATATATAATATATATATGCGTACATCTGTGATAAATACAAAAAAAAAAAAGAAAAATTAACAAAAAATTAAGGAAAAAAAACAGTTACTACAACAATAAAAAGAAGGTAAATCAAATGCGGCACTTGAAAAGGCAGAAGAGAGCAAAAAAAAATATTGTAGTCGGCTGCTACGGCTGACATATTTCTTTTTTTATGAATGAAAATACAATAATAATAATAAATGAATCATCTATAATGTGACGCAGCGCTGGCCTTAACAGTAGCACTCGCACACACACACACACACACACACACACATACAAACGCGCGCACAACAAATATGCAGATATACGCGTTATAAACATACGAAAAACTATTTAGCATCCAATTCACAGAAATGCCTTTAAAATAGCCGGTTTCTTAAGTATTATGTAAATATCAACGCCGTCTGGCAACACGGCGCATGCGTAACGCGTCTCGATCGACGGTTATATAAGGAGGCAGCTGTATGCGCCCAAATGCGGCACTCTAATGTATGCCATTAATATTACACATAAAATCATGTGTAGACAAAGCCAAATGATCTAGCTCCATCAGATCGACTAGTAGTTACCCTTTATCCAAGCCTTTCAACTTAAGAGATTTTTTAAATCACTATCATTAGTAATTTTATTTATGAAAATCGCATAGAAAGGCGCTCTTTTTGAAAATAGCGAGTTATGATTAAATACGAACCCATTATAGTACTATAAAATAAATAAAATATATTTATAGATATTAATTTTCATGCTAAATAGCCTTTTCTGCTTTGACGATATTAACTCAACGTAGTCACTAAATTACTAATTTTCTACAGCTGTTTGGAGCAAAACACTTTGACGTTTTCTCTTTTGTAATAAAATTCGAATAAATCCGTTTTATTGCAGTTTTACTGTTTTTCATTTACTTGCAACGATTTCGCGTCGGCGCTAACCACATTAATATCTGTAAGAACAGCTTTAAAAGTACATTAATGCTTTCATCAATATTAGTTCTGTCTATTGTTGAATGTTCTCTACTCGCTTATTAGTCTAGTCCCAATTTGCTGCTTTACAAGGTGGCGTCGTTGTGAATGACATAGTTAATGTACCTCAAATTAATTAAAGCGAAAAACCGCATTAATCATCCATTAGGGTTTCATCGGAAAACTGTCGTGCGGCTTATCGCTTCGATATCAGACGACAACGTAAACACTTGTTTTTTTTTTTTTTTTTTTTTTTTTGTCTTAAGCAATCGTTCAATTGTATTGTTGTTGTTGATTTTTTTTTTTTTCTATCGGCATTTCTCGTAATTAATGCAATTAGTAAACGATTTGTTCGCATTCCATTTATGGGTGTCGCTGGAAAACACATAAATATAGTAAACAAAAGCTGAACAAAAGTGATACGTATTAATAATAAATGAATACTTAGCACTATCACAAATGTTTTGCTTACTTTGTTGTTTTTATGGGTTCGAGTTCGAGGCATCCTCAGTACCGATGTCCTCAACCTAAACAAGTCTGCATAAGGTTTAGAAAAAGAGAGTTTAACACTTCGATAAGATTAGACAGTGGGCTATATAAAAAATGACATTACAGTGGCGGCACGTTTTCATTTTTTTTTTTTTTTTTTTTTTTTTTTTTTTTTTTTGGGTTTTGTTTGCTTCTTCGGGTCGTTGATATCGGTGGGGGCCAGACCTAAAAAGTTCAACCCATAGGCTAGGCGGCCATTGCACGGGTTGCTGTTTGTATCTCTTTATTTGCTTGGCTTTTTTTGAATATGAGGAAACAGGTGAACGCGCTGATAGTTAAAAGATGAAGTAACTTTATAAAGCCTTGACCCATGATATGAGCAAAACAATGATTATCTCTAGTTCAGCGTTAAAAGTCGATACATAATTTAAATTCAAAATCTTTGTGATAAACCGAAAAAAAAAAATTAACTGAAAATATGATTTTACATGAATTAAACTAGAGCACGACACAAGACGGACAAAACTGAGAAATTGGCTGTAATTTTAATAGAGTTGCGGTGGCAAGATTTGGATTACCATAGAATTTATTTGGAATTTGCTGCGTTTGCTGTATAAAAAATACCATAGAAATAAAAAGTTTGGTGTCTTATTTATTGTTAATCTAGTAAAATAATCAGTTCACAGTCTAAATAAACTTTTCGTTGCGTTCTACTTTTATTGCTTGACGGCTCTTGTTTATTTTAAGCCCTTTCGCCATGTCATGATTTCTTATTTCAATACATTTAATTTATTTTCTAATCACGCGATTTTATTTTTCTTTGAACTAGTATTTTCTTTTAACTGCATTTGACGGCAGCCTATTATTTGTGTACCTTATCAATGCATTTAACACCTTTACAGGTGTCAGTTGCTTTGTCTGTTGCTATAGGGTCGAAACGGTTTTTGTCTTTTATTTGAGTCTTTGTGCTCATTGTACGCCAATTTACACCAGCGGCTTAATAGAGGTGGCCAGACTCTACTCCTTATATACCATGTATTATAGTATAATTCATTGTCAAGCGTCGTTTATGGTCGTCTACTATGTGGTTGTATCTTCAAGTTTTCACTTTTTTTTATGGGAGCTGCAGATGCGAAGAGCAAAGAGCATTAATTGATTGGATAGCTGTGATAGTTGCTTAGTTCGCTTCGCTGGTCTCTGGTCTCTGGCGGTTGTGTAACGAGAAAGAAAGAAATAGGGAGAGAGAGCGAGAGGGACGGAGATAGAGATAGAGAGAGAGGGCAAGACAGGGAGACAGCAGTTAGAAAGAGAGATCCGTTTCGTAGTTTGTTAGTTTGCCAGGTTTTCCAAGCCGCGCATGCCAAAATGAAAGTGTGAACAATTCAAGCAGCTGCCTCTTGCGCTTCCTCCAGCTCCGCATGTCCCTCCCCACGCTCCCCACATCCCCCAACCCCTTCTCCCAACCGTGTGACTTTCTTTGCTGGCCCTGGCTAGACAATGAGTCAGTGCACTTTGTAATAAATATAAAAAAAAAAAAAAAGAAACAACAAAACATGAGTAACAATTGTTGCCCATCTAACTCTATATAGATAAGGCGATCTTTACACGGCTTCTGACTTGACATTTACGTTTGCGGCATTTCTAAAGTGTGTACTCATTTCCCCGGCGTTGCCCGCTCTTTCCAGATTGTTTGCATCACTGCCCAAGTATACGCAACATCTATTAGTTTTACTCTTTGGCACATTCCGCGTTATCGCCAGCAATGCGGCCCACGCATCCACGGGCATGACCAGCGAGGCTCTGGGCGTGTCTGTAGCGCCCAGTTTCTTTCAATCTTGCGTCAGCGATGGCAAAACAGCACGCATGGAGGATGTGCTCAAGTTTAAGGTAAGTGCCACAGCACACCCATCTATCGCCACTTCTGCATTCTTAGTTCTCTTGTTTTCTCCTTTGCAGGTGGCCACGAAGATCATGCAACAAATAATCGATAAGTTTGCCACACACGATATCTTTGGGCGCGACAACTATGAATACTATGCTCGCGTCACGGGACGCATTCTGAAGGTGCAGGACGAATGGATCTGCAGTTTCCAATATCCGCCACCTCCACGCGGCAAATTGGCACAACAGAAATATGCATGTGAGTGAATGTTTGTGATAAATTGAAGGATCTAGTATCTGATATTATATTAATGGTCTATAAGGTAACCAAAGAGTAGGCGTGATTACGAAAGACTAAAAGACATAAGTATGTTTGACACATTATAATTAGCTGCGATTTTTTTATTTGACAAATCGATAAGCGTTATGTCTTTAGGCTAAAAAAAGAACATATAAAAAAAGAACACATATAAGCAGATTATTATGTAGTTTTTAAATCCCAAACAGCCTTTTGAATGATAGAAAGTCGTTAGATTTAATGCTTTTATGTTAAAACAATATATCAGAAAAACAATAGAAAAATAGAACAGAAAACAATATATCAAAAGAGCTGCTATAAAAATGGGTTAAACAACTAGTTAAACATTTAAATAGCACAAAAGGGCTAATTTTCTAGTATATAGTATATTACATTTTTCAAAATTTAGAATTGCAAATTTATATTTTTAATTGATTGTTGTTGTCACAATTAGTATAAAAGCAACATTTAACCCGATTATGAGGGGGTCATCAATTTGTAACTTTATGAAAACTAAACAAATGTTCATGTTTAATGGCATTTTGCTCCTGGGTTGTTCTCTAGAGTAATTCAGCATTTAAAATAAAAGTGGTATTTAAAATGTATTGGTTTAAAAATATGAACTAAACAAGCAATTAATGCCGATATACCTGTTTCTCAGACGCAGTCAATACTATAGTATACCAGCAACACCTACATCAATTACTTATCCAGCATTTATAATTCAGTTAGGTTTAGATATTTCAATTACAAAAGAATTTGTATTTATAAAATGAACACAAGTTATTTTAAAATTATTCCTAGAGTATATCCGTTTGTGTATTTATTCGCTAAAATGTGGCGCTTATTATTATTACCTTAATAACTCGCTTTTCACTTTGCAGTACAACATTCTTTGGAGGCCGAAAAGACTTGGTTGCAGTGCCAATGCGAGCGTTGGGGCTTACGTGAGTACCAATACCATCTTGATTTATATTTGAGAACTGTTTATGCCTATTTAACTATCTAAAATCTACACTATTCTCTTTGTATTTGGGGTCTCTGTTATGTGCTTAGTTCTTAAGTCCATTGCTTGGGCAATGTGTTTTGGGTTTTTATGCTTTGGGCTTAACACGAATTCTTCACACACTACGCAGCTATCGCTACTCTCCTCCCTCTCTCTGAATCTCTAACTGTGCACTATGCTTCAGCCACTTTCGCGCTTTAACTAAAATCAAAAAAAAAAAAAAAAAAAACACAAAAAAAAACCTCTGTCTACATAATTATGTCTATTTCATTGCTCATACAAAACGTACCAACTACGAACTACTCTTAAAACCGAAACGTGTTGAAACGCAGTGGCCCAGGAGGAATCTCGCTCGACGCCTGCACTTCTAACCAGCTCCAGTTCGGCGCTGGAGAACAGCGTGCTCTCGCTGGGCGTATCGCCGGAGCACTCGTTCATCGAGAGCTGCGCCCGTCTCTCAGTATCGCTGGAGGGACCCGGCATCTTTGCCATGACCAGCTCCCCGCTGCCCGCCAAGCGCAATGGCAACGGCAACGGCAACGGCAACGGCAATGGAAATGGAAATGGAAATGGCAATGGCACTGACTATGACTATGATGACTATGCGGACGATGATGAGGATAATGATGAGCTGGCCCATGACTTTGCCGCCGAGCTGGAGCTGAGCAGCATTGCGCCAGCGACGCCAGCACATCAGCAGCAGCAGCTGCAGCAGCTGCGCGGTTTGCAGCGCTACAAGCAGCGGCAGCAGCAGCAGCAGCAGCAGCATCAGCAGCACCAGCTGCTGGGCGCAACGAACAACTCGCAGGAGGATGACGAGGATGAGGATGATGATGAGGATGACGAGCTGACCACCGTAAAGCGTCGCTATCGCCAGAACAAAAAGAAGCCGCCGCCCGGCGGTCATCACCAGCGGCGCCTGCGCACCGGCACCAAAAGCCTCGACGGCAGCGGCGACCGACGTGGCAGCAATGCAGCCGCAACCGCAACGGGCGCAGTTGCCGCTGCCACGGCCATTGCGGCAACAGCGACCACGACCGGCCCCGCCGGCAGCAATGGCGGCAAACTGAAGCAGCAGCAGCGCACCTGCAGTCGTTGCAATCGGGGCATACGGCACAGCAGCTCGTGCAGCTCGAATTCGGGCGGAGTCGCTGGCTCCAATGGCGGCGGCAATGGCAACAACGGAGCCAACTCTGGCGGCGGCATGACCATGGAGGAGCTGCGCGCCGTTAATCGCTATGCGGAGAGCACCAAGAGTCTCTCGTATTTGCCACAGGTGAGGGATAAGTTCTGGCCTGGCTCTAGAATATCCGTTTAAAAAGGCCGCCAATGCCCCAACCCCTCCCAAAAAAAAAAAAAAAAAAAAAAAAAAAAAAAAAACCCTTGAAGACCCTAAACCCTCCCTTAGCCATTAGTCAACTTGCTCGAATTTTAAGTTTTGTATTCTTTTTGCAGGTTTGAGCAAGCAAACTGCAAAAAATATTGCGAATTTATTGATAGTTTTTAAGATTTTTCTTGATTTGATGAATTTTTTTTACTTTTGATTTGTATTATTTTTATTTCTTTTTTTGTAATCTTAATATTAACGCTGTGTATTTGTTTATTACCTATTGATTATCATTTTGTTCAATTACATTTATTTTTGTTTAACTTTTTTTTTTTTTTGCTAATTTTATAAAAATAACTTTTGGACAGTCGCCCCTGCTACGCTCTATATCCCCCTCTCACTTTCTTACTTAACCACTGATCGACTATACTTTTTGGATCTATTTGAATTTTTTTTGTTTCTAATGATTTTCCAAATTTTGAACGTTTGCGCCTCTCTAGTTTTGAATTTTGTTCTATACTACATATATAAATATCTAACTAAAGCTGCGCCTGCAACAACAACAACGACAAGTACTACTCACACATCCACACAAACACAACACTCACACACACATAGAACAATAATGCGTTCAATTTATACTTAAGTATATTTATAAGCAAATCTGGCCCTCAAACCCCAGAATAAAACTCCAAAAGTACAAAAACTACTCATTCAACTGTACAAAAGAAGAAGAAGAACACATAACAACAACAACAACAACAGCACATGTGTTTTGTTCATTATTTTGTATTTAAATTTCCTCAATTATAATATAGTTTATTTTGTGTGTTTTTAAATATAAATTATGTAATCGTTACATATAGCGAAACTTCAAATGGGAAGAAAAACAAAACAAAAAATGCATTCCACGAAAATAACCGAATTTTGCACAAATTGTGTTACATAAACTTAAAGTTATATTTTCATTAAATAAAAACTTGACTTTCCTAAAGATAAAACCATTGCGTATATAATTTATTATATTTAATTGACATTTATAAAATGAACTTAAAACGGAAAAAGATTTGAGGAATTGTATATACCTATTTATAAGTTTTTCTAGCGCTAATAAACATTTCTGAATTTTGTACATAATTGATTGTTTCAGAATATGTCGAACCAATATTATTAAAAGTTGTTCATGAACAAACAAAAGTCCAATCGCACATATACATTAATAGTTAATATCTTATCTTTTAAATAATTATTTCGTATCAATTAAATTAAAGACAAACTAAAATACAAAACACGTAAACCGCACAAATGAATTTGTTTTAGTTGTTTAGTTAATAGCTTAAGTTATGTTTAAGCCACGCAATTGTTGTATTTGCATTGTTAATTGTTTATTGTTAATTTTGTAGTTTTGTTTGTTGTCGTCTTGTCGTAGCCTCAATTAACCCACCTCTTTGTTTGTAGCTTGTGCTCGTATCTTGTATCTTGTTTCTTTGTCTTGTTTTATGTCTTTTAATTTTGTAGTTTGCAACTGAAGTAACACAGCAACTGAACCTAATCTTTAAGTCAAACACACACACACACACACACACATACACACGCATACACGGAAACGCCTCAACTGCATATGAAATTTCTTCATTGTTTCACAAGTTTTTTTTAAATATTTTTATGTTTCACAAAATGTGCTTAAAAAAATAAACAACATATCAAACGCTTTTTGCGGTTCTCTAGTATGTATGCCAAATTGTTATTAACTGCGATTTTGCTTAGCAGTTTGTGTGCTTAAATTGTATTTGCTTAATTATAGTAGGGGTATTCACAGATAGACAACAAATAAAACACTTTAGTAAGCACTTAGGCAAAATTCATATTGGCATATAAACGAACTATTTAAACTATTAAACTATTTTTATATAATATATATAACCTATATTATATATAATTTTTTTTTTTTGCCGCTGCCAGCGGTAAGCTTATTTATTAGTATCTACAGTGAATACCCTTAATGTTTTTTATGTTCTCAAATTATATTTTTTACTGCACTTTTTTCTGCTGCTCTATGCTGCTGCCTTAAAACATATGTAAATAATTATATTTATAATTTATATTGTTAACCATTATTTTTTTTTTAATTATTTCAATTTACGTTTGTACTTTATAATTTTTCAATTATTTAATTTCTTTTATAAATCTGCAAATGTCTTGAAAAATTTTAAAATTAAGGAAAACAAATTTAAAATTGAGCTTAAGCAAATTAAACCATGAACAAATAATCAAAAACTTCAAATGCCAAAACTCTAATGCGAAATTTTTGAATCCCCGTCTTCCCCAAAAAAAAAAACAACTACACATCACAACAACAACAACAACAACAACCACAACGACGACACATGACAACCAACAACAATACAAAAACAAAATCTATGCAAAAATCAAAATATAAATCACACAAAATGTGTTAGGTCCATGAGCGCCAAACCGCACGCATGCGCACCCGCTCCGAGTGGTTCTTGGGGCCACGGGATGCGGTCGTCTCGCTGCAGCTGCCGGCGGACACGTGCAGCAACTGTTGCCTGGCAGCGGCCGCCGCCGCCGCCGCCGGCTATTTGGGCGGCGGCAGCACGCGCGACATGCGTCAAACTGTTGCCGGCGTCGGTGGAGCTGCTGACATCGATGCGGAGCGCAGCCAGGCGGCGCTGCTCTATCATTTCTATCGCCGGCAGCAGCGGGAACGGGAGCAGCAGCCGCAGCTGGACGACATGATGGACACCGAGGATAGCTACAGCTACAGTCGCCAGCAGCAACAAGAACAACATCAGCATCAGCAGCAGCAACAGCAACAGCAGCAACACATACATTCCAAGGGTCTGCTGAGGCCGCCGCAGCAGCAGCAACAGCGTCGCCTGCTGCTGGACGCCAATTCGGGTAGTTATAAAGCGGAAGCAGCACTAACCAACAATCACCAACAACTCACCAACGCACACGCTGGCGAGCAAAAGCCTAACAGAAATCGCAACAACAAAAACAACAACAACATCAACAGAGGCAGCAGCAACATGTTGCGGCCGCAACAACTGCAGCATGCCGAAAGCTTTTATCTACACGAAACACTCAACAATTCTTGCTACTATTCCACACAAAACTTGGCTGCTGCTGCCGCTGGTGTTGGTGTTGGTGTTGGTGTTGTTGTTGAGCGTGTTGCTGACAGCAACAACGTTGACTCTGACAGCGATTGCGATTCGCTCGATGGCCGCGTGCTGCACACGTTGCAGGCGCACGAACTGCAGCAACATGTGCAGCCGACGTCGCTGCTGTTGCGCCATTCCACGCCCCTCATGTTGCATCGACAGCAGCAGCACCAGCAGCGGCAGCAGCGGCGTCAGCGGCAGCGCCAGCGCTTGAACAGCGATGCGTCCGCTTTGTCGCTGTATCAGTCGTTTGAGGCGCAGCGCGACAGCAGCAGCAATCATAACAACAACTACAACAACAGTACCATCAACATTAGCGGCAACAGCAACAACAACAACAGTCATGCCAGTAACAACAACAACAACCTTGTCACAGTCATTTTTAATGTTTTGGACTTTTTGTTTTAAAATCATTTAAATGCTTTGATTTCATGTTTATCATTTGTAAAATCATCACTTAACCGAAATGAATGAAACATATCGCAAGTGGAATGTCCTTTGTTGTAGCATTTGCATCCCTTTCTCAAATTGACATGACTTGCAATATTGCAACTAACATTTAAATATGTTTAACATGCTAGGAAATAGTTCAATTATATTTGAACTCAAGTGAAATTTGTCCAAGCACCATCATGAATGTTGTTAATTATTTAATATGTTACAATTTTTCATTTGTGTTTATCATGCATCATATTTAAATTGTAAATTAATTTATAATACAAAGTAATAATGAAAGACTCCAATTTTGTCGCTTAATATTTTTGAATACAAGATCAAAAATATTGAAAACGGATTGCTCCGCCATAACTCTATTAATTTTGTGATTAATATGAGCTTAATATGCGAAATTTTCCTTATATACTCTCTCTGCAATGCTCTTAGTAAGATTTTATAGAATAAGAAGCCATAACATAATGTTAGCCCTTCTCGGTGATTCTCAAAATCCTAAGTAGGCTTGAGCAGAGTAAAGAACAACGATGCCCAAGTCCTTAGCCTTTTTCGGCAATTCTCAAAATTCTATGTAAGCCTGAGCAGAATAAATAATATGAACTAAAAGTAAACAAGCTTAATTTTTCGGTGATTCCCAGCTTGTTCAAAATAAAGAATCTACAGCAAAAATTAAACCAATAAATCATTTGCATGTTAACAAATTTGTTTCTTTGAAATTTTTACTTTCATATATAAAAATACTTTTTTAATCCAAATATTTATACTTTAAATATTTATTTATAATTTTTTTTTTTGATATTTATGTAAACTTATTTAACTGTTATAATGTTTTATGAATGTGTATATAGAAGCGTGCGCTAAACTTTTTTTTTTAAGCATTTCGTAATTATTTTAATGCTTTTTATATGTGTAAACAATTTGAATTTTGTTTGTATTCAATAAATATATTCATTTATTTATTAAATTTTTGTTAAAAGAAATGTTAAGAGCTTTTTTGTTTGTTTATCATACTTTTTTTCTTTTTGTATATGACATTTAAAAAATGTATGTAAACACACACACACGAAAACATCACACACACCACATATTTCTCACACGCAGACACCTTTTTATATATTTCTTGTGTAATTGTTGTTGTTTTTTATTTGTCTATACTAACTTATAAAAACATAAAAAAACCCCCACTCTGTGTCTTATGTGTAACTTGTTTGTGTTTTCTATGTATTTTTGAGTTGTTTTTGTCTGTTAGCAAAAAAATGCAACACGCCCGCAGCAGCAACAACAGCAAGATCAACAGCAAGAACAACAATTAGCCGTACCAACAAAACCAAACAAACATCCAACTAAAACCATAATTAAAACAAGTTCTTAGCCCTGTTCTTTATGCAGCCCCGTTTAACTTACGAACAAATTTTATTTTTCGTTTCTCTTCTTTCTCTCCTCCGCCATCCGATGTATATACATACATGCAATGCGTAACCTGTGTATATAAACCACATAAATAAGTTGGCAACATCCGTTTGAGTAACAGCGCCGAGTCCATACAATACGCAACGCGTCGTCCCAACATCATCAGCAATCCCAACAGCAGCAGCAATCCCAGCAGCAACACCCGCCGCCTGCTCATCAACGTGCCGCGCCAGTATCCGTTGCGCTCATCGCTCCGACGCCACAAGGAGAAGCAGATCGGCGGCAGCCAAAGCAACAGCAGCAACAGCATCAGCAACGAGCAGTTGACCGGCGGTGCGACGACAGCAGCAGCCGTTGCCGCTGGCGGAGCGCCGCTGAACAAGCCGCTGCTGCTGGTCGGTCTGTTGCCGGGTGCGGAGCAGCCGCCATCGGTCCGCAATTCGATAGCGGACTGTGGCAGCCTGGACTATGACAAAATGGACACCATGGAGCATCAGCTGAGCGTGGAGTGCAGCACAACGTTGAGCTTCAAGCCGCCGCGGCTGTAACAGCAGCAGTGAGCAGGCCACGAGCGGGACGACGTGCTGGTGGCAGGCGACGCAGGCTCAAGCAACATTTCAGAAACGATTTAATTCATTCAACATTTGACTAGCGTTTAATTCAATTTTAACTGGAATTTTACTAGCGGGCTAAACAGTTTTAAAAGCCCCCTAACACACACACACACACACACAAACACATCTATATAGTATATATGTAAATGTATTTATGTGTATAGCAAGAAAAGGCTGATTTTCTTTAGTTTATAACGATACAAATTAACGGATATTGCAACAAATTGCCAAATTTTATTTGAGGAAACTAAAGAAAAACTGAAAGCAAAAAAAAACTACGAAATGAAATTTAATGCATTATTTTGTTGTAAACTTATTCGAATATTTTTTTTTTTTTTTTTTTTTGTGTAGCCAAGAATCTCTATTTATAAATAATTAAATAACTACATTTAAAACCGAATTCAACGCACTCGTAAACATTGTCAGAAGAAATCTTATACTAGGTGCATTTTTTTTTTAACTCTTGACCTAAGCATAAACGGAAATAGTGAGAAAAACAACGATACACAAAACAGTCAACAGATTCATTATTGTACATATATTATCATAGATTTCCATGTTTTCAAGCTCGTTTTTTGAAGCAAAGACTCGCCCTGCAATCAAATGAAAAGTTCAACAATGTTAGCATCGTAACTCAAACTCAATATTATTATATACGTAATAGTACAAAAAACAAGGTCGAAAAATGAAAAAAAAAAATTAATATATATATAATATATATATATATAATATATATATATATAATATTATATATATAATATATATATATATATATATGCATACTATAAATACACACATACTTATAAAAACCCATGTATATATAATTATGTAGAATTTAATTGTTAGTTTTAAGCTTCAAGAAATACAAAACGAAGTTGTAATATGTTTATAGCTAATGTCTGTGTGTCCAAAAGATATATGTTATACAATATATATATATAATAACTAAAACTAGTGCTAGCACAGCTCGAGCAATACGATCGAGGCTAGGCAAACACAACCCACAGTAAAGGTGCAGAAGTGAAAACATTTTCATAAAAATGTGTACATTAGAATTAGAATTACAACAAACCAATCACAGACTTAAGAACTTGCCCAGTTTAAGCCAATTTACTGTAGTAAAGGAACCTCAACTGAAGAGTACGTCATTATCATTGGCATTATGTAAGCCCCAAACTTTTTCACTGCCCGCTCATTTTCTCCCTAAAGCCGAATCTGTAACATTTCCTAGCATTATCCATCTATTAACTTGCTGATTTTTCGCGTTATTGTGCAAAAAATCCATCGAAGTTAAAATTCACTCGCTGTGCTACAAAATGTGTTTGTTGTTCGAAAAAAAAGCAAAACAAAACTTGAATTTATACATACGTATATGTAACTAGGCTTAGGTAAAGTTTAAAACAAATGTTATATTGGCCATTTCATACATAGTATGAAGCCAATGTAATGGAGCTCTTAAAAAACCCAACTAAAAAGTTAAATGAAACCAAGCAACACCAATTTGTTGATTAGCAAAACTTTTATTATCAACATAATTTTTATATTGCCCGTTTATGTTAGGCTATAAGCTACTATATAAATATAATTATATGTATATTGTATATGTATAAATCTTACATAGTACGATTTCGAGTGAAGTACATTCATTAGCCCTTAAATATTATAAATCTTATGTTTATTCTATATGATTGATGATGAAAAACAAAAATGAATTACCGTATCAAGTGTGCAGGATCTGTTCTACATGGATGTAATACATCGACACATTATAAATCTGCTGCGAATGCATTTCGAATACATTTTTTAAATGTTATATTTTAAAAAATTGGCTTTTGTATATATATTATAAACGAAAATAAATCGACATTCTATGTTTTTCCTCATTACAAAAAAGTTGCACATAAACTGTATACAAGATTTGAAGAATCGTACATATAATGTAACTAATTACTGAATGGGAAAAATAAATAACTAAAATTCAAACATTTGAGAATCAAACTATTTACTTAAACACTGAAGAATTAATTGCGATCTGCTTAAATGCAAGACTTGCGAACACATTTTTTGGTCAGCTCATTTTAGCTTAATCTATAGAATTCACAAACAGATCTTTATCTTTAGTTATATAAGGCTTTGTCCACTATAATGCCGTGCTCGATGAGGAAACTTTCCACATCGGAGGCGAAAAAGTCATCGCTCAGATCGTCGGTTAGACGCACAAAGTTGCCAATTAGCGCCTGCGCCTTGTACACCAATAGAGCGGGCAAGCCTTTGGTGCGGAAATCACGGCTCATGCCCGCCACGGAGCTGCAGATCTTGGCAAACTTAATGGACGGATACTCGCTGGCCAGCGTGTCCAGGCACTTGTTAAGCGTGCCGCAGGCTGATTGGTTGCGCTCATAGATGTGTATAATGATGGTCGTGTGCTTGTTCTCCTGCTCCACGCAGGACAGAAACTCCTCGTGGGTGCCCAGCTGCAGCACCTTGCCGAACTGCTGATGGTGTCCCGTTTGGCGCAGCATTTCGGCCATGCGCTGCTTTTGGTATTGCTGCAAAAAGTCTTCGCTCATCAGTTCCGCAAATTCAGCATCTAGCTCCTCCTGGCGCTTGCGCTCCTCATCCTCGGCGGCGGTTGTCGTGGTCATGCTCAGCTTATTGGCCAGTGCCAAGCGCTGACGTTCCGTTTCCTCGCGCCGCTCCGCCTCGAGCTGTTTGAAACGCTGCCAGTCCTGCACAACGCCCTTGGGCCCAGTATTAGTTGAGCCTTGCTGGCGAAAACCGCCCGCAGGTGTTGCGTTTGGATCTGTGTTGATTGTCAGACCGGAGCGAGGAGCAGCTCCACGAGCGCCCTGCTCATCGTCGCCCTCGTCGCCATTGTCTTCGCCTTCGCTGCTGCTGCAGTAGTACTCCAGCTTCTCGCCCAGTAATTTGTCCTCTAGCGTAGCCATGATGCAGCTTAATCGGGTCTTTTTAATTTAATTATAGAAAATGTAGCAAAGCAAACAAACTCACTCTAAGGTCTACAAAATTATCGATTTCTTATTGCAGCAACAGCTGTTTGTGTGACCGTAGTTGGTGAATGGCAGAAAGCCCGCAGCTATCGATAACGAGTTAGTAAGCTATCGTTTATATTTGTGCGCTCTATTTAAAATGCGTTTAATACTTTAGTTTATGTGTTACACGAATAATTTTGAATATTTCACGTAGATTTTTAGGTACTTCGAACTGATCAATTATCTGCTCCATGCTATTAAAGTCAGCCTTCTCCAGTTCATCGCACGAGTCATCATCGCTGCAAGCGGGATTCGACAGCGCCAAACGCTCGGCAAAGGAGACAATGCCGCACCAGGCGCGAAAGTCCAAATTGCCGACGGCATCCTGCTTGTAGCCCAAACGGGTAAGTGTGTTTTTCACATTTTTCTCGGTGCCATGGAACTCCAACACATCCTCCAGAGCCTGTGGCAAACTGCGCCACACCATTGTCCGCTCCTTGTACTCAACGAGCGGCGTCTCCTCGTTGCCTAGTGCCAGTTCCGTTTCCGGTTCCTCGCAGCGGCTTAGATACTTGAGAAAGACGCGCTTGTAGAGCTGCTTGCGCTGCTGCGAGACCCACACATATTTGCTTAGGTAATCCCACGGCGTCATGGCTGCGAAGATGGAAAGTTCTCCAGCTGTCGCGAAAAATCGTACAGAAATCCTAAATCATATACAAACTCTTTAGCATGGACAGGTCCATGGGCACATCGAAGCGCGTAGCGGACTTGGAGAACTTGCGTGGCATTTTGGAGCTGGAGCTAACCGCTGTCTTGTCCACATCCTCCGGCGGCTTGTGCACCGTCTTTGGCATGTACTTGATGGCCTCACGCAGCGCGCGATTGAGCTAAATAAAGAGGGTATTTTTACGGATCTTCGATGCTCTGGCCATACCCACATATCTGCCAAAGGTGTTCTCTATTAGGTCGACAGTCAGATCCGTCTTGAGCGCCTGAAAGGCCTCGTCGGTGAGGAAACTGCCCTTGAGCAGGATGGGCTCCCGCTCGATCTCGCGCTTGTCCTTGGGCAGCAGACCAACCGAGTTGGGTATCAGGCTGGGTCTGGTGCTGGCGTTCAGCGAATCGGGACCCAGGGTCGCCACCTGGGTCTCGGGATCCTCGCTCAAATGGAACGTGGTGGTGGCTAAAAGATTTTTAACCGTTATTGGTAAATGTGTATACCCTGGACCCATTGAAAATGGGTAGTAAGGGTATATCGGTTTTGTGCAAATGTATGTAACAGGCAGATGGAGGCATCTCCAACTCCATAGAGTGTATATATTATTGACCAGGACGACGATTCGTCCGTCCGTCCGTCTGTCTGTCTGTCTGTATAAACGCAGCGATCTCGGAAAGTACCAAAACTAGTGAGCTAAGCTTTTCTACTATAGATTTTCCTAAAACATGCGTAAAGCAAATTTTAATTTTTTATCGATAACTTGTCCCGTTTCATTATTATCGATAAGAATCGATTTTAAGACTTGGTTTTCTAAACGTATCTCAAAGACTACTTTAGCTAGAGCTACCAAATTAGGTTTATTATGTTCTCGTCAAGCAAACGCAGATCAGGAAAATTGTTGGATTTTGGATACCTCTCCCCACTTGCCCCAAATTAAAAAAAAAATAAAACGCAATTCAAGTACTACAGACTTGCGCTTTAGAAGTTAGTTTCGAAGAAAGAGTCCAGGGTATTCCCTAGTCGGGAGCCCCCACACGCATTTACTAATTTACTGGGTATCCTTACGCACCCTGCGTCGGCTTCAGTTTCTTGCGCTTCTTGCCGCGTCGCGCATCCTCGTCGCTGATATCGTGCTCGTTGATGCACGTCTTGGGCGGCTTGGGCTCCAGCTCGGCGTGTGGATCGGCGCCCGGCGCCAGCGTGGCTGTGGCTAGCGAGGATTTGGGCCGTTGCTCGCTGGAGGGCTGTCGGCGCGGCTTCTTGTCCTCGTTGGCGCCGGCGCTCTTCGGTTTCTTGCCCTCCTCGATGCCGCTCTGCGTTAGCTCCGAGCTGGGCTTCCAGTAGAGCGTCTCCTGCGAGTGCGAGCGCCGCAGATCCAATATGATCTTCTTGCGCTGTATGTTCTCCTGCTTGCCCCACTCCGGCGTAATGCAGCGCCGATAAAAGGAGCCGGCGCTGGTGCGCGTATGAATGCTGGTCACGGTCGGCGTCGGCGTCATCGGCCTGGAATCGGTTTCGGCATACCGTCGGAACAGATCCTCCGGTATGTTGTCCGTCTCGTGCGGCTGCAGCTGCAGCTGCTCCTCCAGCGGCTTCTCCTTGCCCGCCTGCGCCGCGCTCTTGCCCTCAATCGCCAGCGATGTTTTCAGCTGGTTGATGACATCCTTCACGGCCGCCGGCGCCGGATGATTGCAGAGCACCGAACAGCCCTTGGCAAACGGATTGAAGAGCCCGCCAAAGGGACGCAGCGAGAGCGGCATCGGCTGCGCCTCAAATTTCAACGGCATGCGCGAACCATCCGCGTGCAGATTCTTGCGCTGTGGACGCCCACGCGGATTAGCTCAATTTCGGCGGCATTAAATCTGTTTGCTCGTTACCTTTTTGACAAACCTGATATGGCGCTTCGGCGTGGGCACCAGGCCGGTGCGTGTTGTCCCGCTCATCGTCGACGCGAAACTCCAGCGAAAAGTCGCCAAAGCCGTCGGCGTCCCTCAACAAACGGAGCCCGTTGCCATGGCGAGCGCCGGGCGGAGTTTTCACTTGTTATATGCCAGGCCGGCGGTTTCTCGTTCTGCTCGATGAACCGCTCAAAGTGCCTTCGTTTCGCTGATGTGTTCGTCGAATACTGTGCCACGTCAAATTTGATAAACAGCCACGACGGGCAATTTCACGAAAATACCGAACGCCAGCCAGGCTTAGGCTAGTTTGGCCCAACTGACAGATAAATTGAGTTTGGAACACCTGTTCGACTTATTTCGTTTTTTTGTTATTGCTATTTATATTTGTAAAACCAAGAAAGTTATGGGTGGTTCGGTTTACGGTGCGAACTATTGCCAGGTCTTGAGGTTCGGTTTGTGAACCTGATTTACCATAATCCTTGAGCCTTGGTTCGTCATATTATTTCAGGTCTGAATGGGCAAAGGAAGGCAGCGAAAATGCAAGGAATTCATTGGGGTTGGGTTCGAATCCATGCTTCATTCTATTTTGAATGAAAAAATGGTTTTATTTGGATTTAGGTTTGCCTGAGTGAGAAATAGATTGGAGTTTCTTTCTCGACCCGGTAAATTTACTTTTCCCACTTGAGTTTTCCAACACTTAATGCAGCTTAATTTTTGTAAATGCGCGATTTGAAGAAATCGAATACCGGCAATTGAACCTTTTAATGCTTTTTAATATTTAATTTGTATGCAAGGTGATATTCTTTGGTTTTCTGACAGACCCACTCTTTTTCCAGTAAAAACCCCTAAATATTTGAGTGCGTTTCCAACACTTAATGCTGCTTAAGTTGCTTGATCGGGAGAACTCGTCCGTCTCGATTAAGATCTTTCGGTTACGCCCACTGGGGGCGATTTAATCAATATATCCCAATATATCGCCATATAGCGGCCTACTTGAGCAACAACCAGCCAAGTCACAAACCTCTGTTGGTTTTTGTTAGAAATTTGCGCTGATTCATTAGGTTGGGTTATTAGATAACTTTATTTCGGCACATCCAAAACTATAGGTTCGTGTCCAGGCTGTCCAGCACGCAGCTTGGAGTTAAATTTCAATTGCAAACTTTTTTTTTTTTTGGTTTTTTATACTCGTTTATTGTTAATAATATTACACAGTGTGCTAGGGTATATATTGTAGTTATTATTACACTGCGAACGAGTATTGCGCTGTCGGTTAGACCCGACTGCAACGTTCTCACTTGTTACTAAATAAGTTCTGACAAAGTTTAATGTTAACATTTTTCGCTTAAGTATATAAAAAAAAACAAAAAAAAAAAAAATTAAATGGGAATAAAAAAAAAGCGTTTAAGTGCGCAGTTTATTTTCGGTACATTCCTTATTTGATAGATCAGTTTGTTTGTTTGTTGTTGTCGCCTAGAGCTAAGAGTTAAGTAGTTGAAATTTGTGCGATTTGCATTTGCAGCGCTCCTCAGTACAAGGAGCCGCGATGATGCAAATGCCGCAAGCGCTGGTCCAGCAGCTGGCGCTCGCTGGACAGCGACACCGACGAGGACGACCGATGGATGGACGGCAGCACGTGGCCATCCCTAGGGGTAGCTGCTGCTGCTGCTGCCGACCCACTGCCGCTGGCTGATGGGGGCGCAAACGTTGTCTCGATGGGGCCCAGGCCGGCGGTGTTCCCCACAGCGCGCGAGCGGAGCAAGTGGTTGCGTAGCGTGGAGCGGGAGCGGCGGCGCAGCGAGTTGTTGAATGAGATCTGGAGCGAGAGGCGCTTCTGGGAGAGCGAGGCCAGGTGGTCCGGCGACAGCTCGATGACCTGCGAGCTGAGCGGTGTCCCGCTGGCGCCGGCCGCCACCATTGCCGCACTGTAGCTGGGCAGCGTGCCGGCGGTTGGCGAGCTGCCGCCGCTGACACCGCCGCAGTTGCACGTGATCGAGGTTAGCGAAATGTTGTCCAAATTGGCCTCGCTGGCGGCGTTGGATGTCGTCTCCACCAGGGTGTACGCCACGGCCGACTCCTTGGCACCGCCGGCCTCGTTGTTGACGCTCTCAAAAATCTTGATGACGGGCACGATGGCGGGCGTGAGGATAATGCCCGCCTTCCGGAACTCCTCGAGTGCGTCATCGTACGTGGGCAGGCCCGACACAATCGTATAGGAGGGCAGCGATTCGGCCTCATATTCGGGCGGACAGTGGCGACAGACCTCAATAGTGGCGTCGCTGTGATTGGCCCGATCTGAAAGCAGCAGAAACGCAATAGGATTAAAACATGTGCTCGCAATTGTGAATTAGCCTTGCAGCTATGCCACGCCCCCCTCTCCCCTGTCTCCTGATATCAACACTCAATACGCAGCCGGAACTTGCACAACATCCGTGCAGAGACAAAAGAGGAACGAGAGCAGTGGAGTCGGGTGTAACCGACTGCGCAATACTTCTTTATTATTATTATTATTTTGAAAAAATATTGTTTTTTGTAATTTTTATTTTATTTTATAAGATTGCCACGTGAACAATTTACGGACGTCCCTTTTAACGACATCTTTGCTTAGCGGCCTCTGCCTATTTTGTGCCAAAGTTGAATTATTTTGAATTTTTTTTTATCAAGTATAAACTGAAGACTGTTTTCTATAGCGAATTTTTGATAAAGTTTTGAAATGAATAAGTAAAAAAAAAATTTTGATTTTATAAATTTCAATTGTTTGGACTTTTCGAAGGCCGTAAAGCGAGGCATGCGTGTATACTCTTCACCGCGTGAACGAGTATAAAAAGAAAAAGCCAAAGGCAATCCAAATTACCAAATCAATTCTGTTGTACCTTTGGGACGAAACCCCCCCCCCCCTCCCCCCATACACATAGTTGTGTGGAGGGGTGTGCTGTGTACATTAATGAAATTTTTATGTTTAAATGTCGCAACGTTTTGCTAAAAGCTAACAAAACTCTCGCCGGCGGAAATGTGCAAGCTGCGTCCAACCCTTAAAAGTAGGCAACACAATTTTTTATTGCAATGCCCTGTTTTGTCTGGGAGGGGGGGGGGAGGGGGGACAAATACCCAATGTCCCCCCGTTTTGCTTGGAGGTGAGTCAGCAAGCCGCCCTCGGCTAGAAGAACAGCGAAAACTGTTGATGCGGCAAGCGTTTAGAGACGTGCAACACGATTTTGAAGATTAGCCGCATGCTGGGTGGCTTTAAAAAACACACGAAAATGGCGCACGCTTCGTTTCACACCCTTTTGTGTGCGGAGAGCGTTTTCACACCCACATGAACGAACGTTCATTTTTTATGCAACGCTTTGTAAGCTTACGAAATTAAATTGATGATGCATCCAGGACACAAGGCAGCCGAAGCCGACAAAATGGAAACTCATTGTCATTTGTGTGTAGGCGGCGAAGTGGGGAAACCGAAGAGGGGAGGGGGGGGGGCGGTGAGGGTTGTTTAACCATATGGCGAGCCCATTAAGCTGCTGTGTTGTGCAAACAGCTCAGCGAGCTTAAGCCTTTTTGTAATTTTCAATTGACTTTTGGTAATTGCGGTAAAAGGACTTTCGCTTTTGGCTTGATTTAGTAACAGGTTGGCCGCATCTATTTTATAGACAAAACTTGAATTTTCCGCGTTCCAGCATTAAAGTTGGCATCGAATATTAAATGATGGGCCGGTGGGGAGCGCCACTTAAAAGCTTCATTTGATGAACTGTCTGTCGCCATAAGCCCCAAGGATATACGCATTTCAATTCCCCAAGCGCAGCTTAGCACCACAATAAAATGAAGTGCAGCAGTAAAAAGAATGAAACGCTGTGTATGTATATAAAAAGAGAAAGGCACAAAGTGTAAGTGCGTTGTGCATAAAGTATGCGCCGCAAGTTATAAGCCAAAAGCAAAATGGACACCAAAAACAAAAAAAAAAAAAAACCTCACTAGTCAATATGCTAAAGGTCATAGAGGGATCCCAAGCGAGACCAACAACTATAAGCAATGGCAGCGGCGGGAGCTTACAGCGAGAACCAAAAAAGCATAACCTAAGGCAGGCCAAAGATATTTGGGCGTTCACCAAAAAAAAGTTAAACACACTTTATGTTGGGGGCGATGTGTTAGTGTTCTTTTCTGTGTGGATTTGGGCGCCAAAACCACCGCAACCGAAACAAGAAAAAAAAAAAAAAACAACAACAAAAAAAGAAAAGGAAAACAAACGACGCAGCTCAAGCAGCCAAAAATGACGTGCCCAGGACGATGTTGGCGAACGGCGACATGGCTATGGCCATGCCCGCCGGGCGTAAGCAAGAATAACAACGGCCCCATTGAGGGGCTATCGGGGGGTGCTCGCGGTCTGTGATGCTTGCCAGGCACGTAAGCAGTTGATGTCCTCCCCAGCCAGAAGCAAGTAGCAACCTTGCAGTCGGGTGGAAACGACGTCGCAATACTCGTTCAGGGTATGACAAGAACTTGAAACAGTTTTGAAATTTTAAAAAGGTAATCAGAAAGCTGTCTACCCAATTTGGTGATTCTAGCTCTAAAATTGTGAACGATATGCATTTTCACGCCTCCAAGATATTTTGCCACGCCCCCAGTAGGAGTATACAAAAAACTTTTGTGTGATTTTTAGAGGAGATCGTCAGAATTCTGTCAGTAAAAATTGTCTGCATCTAAAATCAATTTCATCAATCTTAAAACTTTATCTGAGTTTATACTCCAAATTTCAAGTCTCTAACGGACGGACATTGCACAAAGCCAATATGCCCTTTTCACTTCCCGCACGAATATAATAAAACTCCAGAAGCCTGCACAGTTTTTGGATGCTGCTGCCGTCGTTCGCCTGTACTTTGTCCTTTGTCCTTGGGGTTGGTAAACACGGCACCAAATTGCCGTTTAAATTTCTCCCCAATGTGGGGCCAAGGCGGCCTTGAAACATTATTATGACTACTGTTAGTTGCTTGCTCTGGGTTCCAGGCTTCTTTCAAAATACCTTGACCCCCGCCCCGGTTTCCAGCGAAGGCGCAAAACGCAACTCCAACTTTATATTTGAAGTTGTGGCTTTCAGACAATGTCTGGGGGATTATCCGGTAGGCGTTAACTGCAACCTATACCTCCCTGTGGAGTCTGAATCATGTCAAACGCTTGAAGCCCCAAGGTTTATGCGTCTGGTTAGGGTTTGGGAAAGGGGGGGATGGGGTTGGGGGGCGCTTCGCTTAACTAATTAAACTTGTTCAAGGTATGTTCATGCAAATATTTTTTGCTAGCTCTCAACAAACAGCCGAAGTTTGGCCCACAACGCATGTTGTGTGGAAATTGCAATGTTTTTCTTTGGCTGCGGCATTGTGGAAACAAGAAAAATGATTATGAACATGTTGGCACGACTGACAGGACATGGGATGCGGCAAAAGGATGTTGTTCGGGTTCGATTGCTTCGAATTCTGTATGAGCTGCAGCTTGTGTGCGGCACTTAAGCGCAAAAATTCGCAACCATAAAAGTGAAAAAATAAAAATATATTTCTGAAATAATCAGCATCTTTATTTAATTTTTGTATTTACTCAGGTTCAAGTCAGGCTCCTCTTAGTTTGGCGTAGCGCATTAAAACTAACTGCTAAATTATTAGGAAAGTAACCCATCCATCTCAGGGATCTTTGGGGCCTGGCCACGACACTGTGCACGGTGGGGGCGGGGGGGGGGGGGGGGGGAATGAAGAAAAATTGCGGCATGTCAGTTAAAGGCACAACAACAATAAAAAGGACAAAACAGACAACATGAAGACATGAAGACATTGCCGGAGCAGCGAACACGCGCCAAAAGCATTCAACAACAACATTAACAACAGGAGGAGCAGCAGCCGCCAGGACGAAAATGTAATAAGTGTGTCTATTTGTTCACAAATATTTCATTTCCCGTACCGTTATTTCACTTTTGGCCAACCCGCCGACGCCAAGACGCCCGCACAATGCGTTTATAGTCGCCAGAAAAATGAGGAAATCACGAAAATGAAACAACCAAAAACTTAATTTAACTTAGGGATAACAATGACCACATATTTAGCTACTTGGTGTCCTTTGTGATCATTTCTTGGAAGGTAACTTTGAAGGATTTAGGTGCCAGTGTCAATGATGCTGCTGATAAGCGGGCTAATTAATTTTTAACTTATTAAAAACGCATATTTTTTAATTATTTACTCTCTGGCATTGCAGCTCTCAACTATTTAATTATTAATATTATTTTTGTATTATTTATTTAGTTTTTGAGGTCACGAAATATATGCCGCATAATATTATTTATTTTGTAATTATTTATTCAGCATGCTTTTGTTATTTTATAACAGATTCTTTATTTATTGGCGTCGGCTGGAAGATTTATGAGACAATTAATTTGTTAACTTGTGTTGCATACAAAATCAAAGCTTCAAACAAATAAATATTTTGTAAATCATACTGAAATAAATACTGAAAAAAATTGGTAAAAGTAGATAAATTTTCCTCGATGAGTTAAGTTGTCATTAAAGTTGGACAGCTAAACGACGAGGATTAGGGTTCGAATAACAGGCTAATTTATAGAATTTAAATGTATATATATATAGTGAAAATAGTTAGGTTAATAGTTTATAACTTGAAATTATAATAATAATCTTTTCTTTTATATATAAGAATTCCAATACTTTTCTAAAAATCTTAAAGAAGTTTTGAACCAAAAGCGGGATTCGTTGATGTCGAGGTTCACGAACCGAACCCAAAGGCAAGCGTGGTTTGAACCGTGAACCGCCATTTTTTTTTTTTGTTTGCAATCATGTACAAAATACTATTGATTTCTGCGAACTCTGAACTTCTCTTAACTTTCCAAATACTTGTTCTTTTTTTTTAAACTTAGATGCGAATCTTCTCTTGTTTATTTTAAAAACAAATTGATATAGTTGTAGCTTATGTGCGTGGGGGTCATAAAACCGGAAGTAACTAAAAAATATTTGACTTATAATGCCACATAGGCATTTAGAGTAATTTATGCAATGCACAGCGCACATGTTGCCACAGCGTTAAATGTTATTAAAAACAATATAAACAACTTGCCGATGGGTGCAGCCCGGGGCTAGAGGGGTTCACGCCGGAGTCGTAGCATGTTGTTTATGTGCGTCGGCGGCGGCGGCAGCACAATGAAAAGTGGACCGCAAAGTACCAGTTGGCAGCCAGGCTGTTTAGTAGTGGGCCGGGTTGAAGGGGGCAGCCTGGCAGTGCCGCAATTTTCAAATTGACTTTTGCACATGTTGCCCGCCGTAGCAAAATGCGGCCAAACAATGTACACACGGAGTGTGCTCGATAAAAAAAAAAAACAAAACAAAAAAAAAATAAAAAAATTTACACAATAGGCCTGGGCTGCTGCTATTTATGTGCGTGTGTGTGCATAACGGTTAACCACGAAGTAGTGCCAAAAAAAAAAAAAGAGAAGAAAAACAAAGACAACGACTAAGGAAACCCGCATAAAACGAAGAAAAATAACACCAAAATATGCACTGGAGGCAGCACTTAAAACGTGCCAATTGAGCGCGTGAGCCGCATATCCAACATTTTTGGCCTGGCTGCCAAATGTGGTTGAACAAGAGTCAAATATCTATCAAATCAACATTAGCTGGGGCGAGCAGCAGCTGCAGCGGGCCTTAATGTGTTTACATTGCCGTTAGATTATCACAAGCTGCTCAGATCGTAAATTGCGTGCTCTGCTGCTATCGATTATGTACAAGCAATCGACTTATCGTTTTGTTAGCATCGGTACCTTGGGCTCGGCGGCGAAGCAAAACGATGCTGTTGTGTTGATCACACGTTTACGTGCAAAGCGGCGGCAGTTAGCAACAACAACAAATTAACAGTATTATGTTGGTAACATTTTGTTAGCAGTGCTGGTCTTGCCACTTGGTTTCAAATTATCAAGATCTAAACAGGGTGGCAATAATGATCTCCTTTGTTATTGTCTGGCAGCACGATTTACTGAACCAAGTTCACTCAAACGCCATCTGGCAATACTGCGCGCTCAAAGAACAAAAGAGACGCAGAGCGAGAGAGAGCACGCGAAAGAGCGAATGAGAGAGTGTGTGCGTTAAAAAAAATCTGCCAGCGGCGTCAGTGGATTTAGTTTTGTTGTAGTGGCCTCAGTGGTGCGCGTTGCCCGTGCTCTCAAAATAATAATAATTACAATAATTGAAACGAAAAAAGGTGGAATTAATTAATATAAAACGCAAACAATTCATTTTTCGTGCTGTGACATGTTAAAAATGACAAATGTGCCGATGCCGACAGCGCTCAAGCTGAGCACCAGCAGCGGCAGCGCAGCAGCGACAACAAAAAAGACACAGCATAATGGAGTAGCGGCCGTCGCAGCTGCGTCGCTGCGCTGCGCAACAGACGACACGGACGAATCGGACGAGGACTCCGAATCGGATCTGGATATTGAAGAGGAGGACATTTTGCTCGACGACGATGCCGACGATGTGGTGCTGCAAATTGACAGCGAGGACGAGGCTGAGCTGGAGGCGCAGCGCATACGCTTGGACGATATGAAGGCAGCCGCAGCCGCAGCTAAGTCGCAGGTCAGTAACGGTAAACAGCAGCATCAGCAGCCGCAGTCGCTGCCGCTGCCGCTGCCGCTGCCGCAGCCGCAGCCAGCGTCGCGCAAGCCGCGTGGGCGTCCGCCGGGCAGCACAAACAAAAACAACAACAAAAACCAGAAAAATAAAAACAAACGCAAAAACTCAAATAGCCCCTGCGGCAGCGTCAGCGTCGGCGTCGGCGTCGCAGCCAACGCAGCTGTCTCCGTCCCTGTCCCCCCGCCCGCTGTGGCCGCCCAAATACACGCGGACGAGAAGGCGCATCGTTTCATTTACAGCTGCGCCAGCTGCTCGGTGCTCTACGGAGACGCGTCGGCGCTCTTGCAGCACTGGCACAAGGCGCACCAGCTGGTGGAGCTGGTGGAGCTGGCGGAGGGCAAGCGCGTGAGGAGCAAGGCGGCTGTCGAGGAGCCCGTTAAGCTGGAGCCGCCACTGGAACTGAGCGATGGCCTCAAGTTGAGCGACCTCAAATGCTGTGCACAGCTGCTGCTCTCGGGCGGCGTTGAGGATGACGCCGCCAGGCAGCAGTTGCTCTGCGCCGCGTGCAATGCGGCGTTCGAGCAGGGCAAGGAGCTGCAAGTGCATCTGAGCGAGAAGCATGGCATCTTCAAGCTGCTGGTGCCCAAGGAGGAGCCCAGCGAGCCCATGGTGAACGCGCCGCAGGTGCAGCTGCAGGTGCAGGTGCAGGCGCTGGAGCTGCCGGAGACGCCGCCGCCGGAAAAGGAAGCGGCCGACAAAGATGATCTCGCGATGATAAGCGCTATGGTGGCCGAAATTGCGGCCGAGCGCAGTCCCAAGGTCAACAAGATGATAATCAAGCTGCCAGTGGGAAAGCGAGGTGGACGCAAGCGCAAAAAGGAGGAGAAACCAAAGCAGGAGCAGGAGCAGGAGAGTCAGGCTACGGCCAGCAATGGGAAACGCAAGCGAGGCCGCAAGGCACAAAAGACAGCGCCGCCGGAGCAGGCAGAGGGGGAAGATATGGAGCAAGTGCAGCAGGAGCCGGCAAAGGAAAAGGATAGAGAGGAAAAGGAGCAGCAGCAGCAAAAGCGAAAAAAGGAGCAGCACCCAAAGGAAGACAAGGAGCTGGTGCAGCAGGACAAGAAGAAGGAGAAGGAAGACAAAGAACAGCAGCAGAAGGAAGACAAGCAGGAGCAGCAGGAGATCAAAGAGGAGGTGGAGCCGAGACGCGCGCGCAAGGCACGCAGCTTTGTGGACTACGTTGTCGATGTGAAGGATGAGGACGACGATGAGCTGGAGGAGCAGAAGGACACCGACTCTGACGCTGAGAGCTTGACGCCGCACAACAGCTCCACGGATGACAGCCACGCAGCGGCCTCCATCAAGCGCGAATCATCCGAGGAATCGCAGCGCAATGGAACCATCCACACGTGCAACTTTTGCAGCAAGACCTTTCAGCGTTTCTCACGGCTGCAGGATCACCTGCGCCTGCATACCGGCGAGAAGCCGCACGTCTGTGGCCAATGCGGACGCGCGTTCCGTCTGAAGATGCGCCTCGCCGAGCACCAACTGCGCCATCGCGCCGAGAAGGCGTTCAAGTGCGAGCTGTGCGGATTGCCGCTGGCCACCAAACAGGACATGGCGCTCCACATGCGCCATCACAAGAACGATCGGCGGTACAAGTGCGAGCGCTGCGGCAAGGGATTCGTGCGCAGCTCCGATCTGGCCATCCACGTGCGCGTCCACACCGGCGAGAAGCCGTACAGCTGTGACCTCTGCGGCAAGGCGTTCCGCGCCCGCCAGAATCTCATCGTGCACCGGCGCACGCATCTCGGCGACAAGCCCATCCAGTGCGAGATGTGCGACAAGCGCTTCTCCCGCAAAATCGATATGCGCGTGCACATGCGCAGGCACACGGGTGAGTGGCTCTGGGCGGCGGGCATCTCTCGTAACTGGCCTAATTCCCGCTCTCTCTCTCTCTCTCTCGCTTTCTTTTTTTAGGTGAGAAGCCGTTTAGCTGCAGTGCCTGCCAGCGTGGGTACTCCTCGCGCGTCAACCTGCAGCGTCATCAGCAGCGCGAACACGGCGGACAGACGGCCGGCGAAGCGCAGGCGGAGCAACCGCCGCAGCCGGATGCAACCAAATCGAAGCCCGTGACGCGTCGGCCGCGTCGCGAGAAGCTGCAGGAGAAGATCGCCGCACAGGAGAAGCTGCTGAATGAGCTGAAGCGCAGCCTGCTCAACGATATTGCGGAGGATTCGCCGGCAGCGCTGGAAACAGATGAAGCCAAGCACAACATGGATGAGCTGGCCGCTGATGCCGGCGCCGGCACGGGTGGCGGCTGTGCCCAGGTTTCGGTCACCGTCTCCATGCAAGTGGAGCCGGCCAAAGCGGTTGACGATGATGATGATGAGGAGGCGATCACGCTGGAGAAGGAAAACGCCCTGTCCAGCGGCTCAACGGCGGACGACGTGTCCGGCAATGGCAAGACGAAGACTAATCGCAAGATCACCAGCTATTTTACGGTTGTCGGACAGCAGGCGGAAATCTAAAGACTTATCAGACTCCAATCCACAATTCTTACTCATTAGCTTAAGACGCAACACTGTACTTGAAACTCTGTAGCCTAGTGTACACCTCGCAGAACTGGAGACGACGACTTCGCTTTCTTTATAAGATTTTCAATTTTGCAGGGATTAAGTATTCTCGATGTATACAGACTTATTATTATAATGAAGAGAACTTTTTGAAGAAGAACCATCCAAGGTAACATTTTTTTTCGCATTTATTTAACATTTACGAACATAAAAGACTACGTTTTAAAAGCATTAATTATATGGAAAAACAAAAAACGAAAAAAAAAAAAAAAAAAAAAAAAGTAAGAGACTGCAAAGAGTTTATATATACACATAATAATTTTTGTATAGACAAACAGTCAAACGATAAACTGTAAATTATTTTATGAAACAATGTAAATTGTTCAATTCTAAGAAAGAAGAAAGCAAAGAACAACTAAAATACCATTCAACTTGAATCGTTGTGGATTTTTAAAGATATTTTGTATAAAACCATGACATTTCGACTTGAATGCTTATATAATTGTATACAATAACTGTACCTCTTCACATAAACAGCAACAAGTCAATTTTCCGAGTTGTTGTTGTGCACAATAAAATTCGATGTATGCAAATAATAATATGTAATTTGATGAAACATGAACATGAAACGAATAAATTGCCAGTCATGAATTATGCAATTTATGATATGTGTAAACTCTTTAAAAATTACGCATACTCAAATTCCAAATTAAATCTAGTTACATATAAATATATATATACCATTATTTGTAACCTTTAAAAACTTGAATCATACCCTACTTACGAGAACACTGCTTATTATATATATATATATATATATACATATATATACTAAATAGTTTGTTTTAAGCAACTCATTTTTAAGAGATTTTTTTTCATAATTTTTCTCGAATTCTAAGCTAAGCGAAAAGACAAAAAAGTCAAAACGATAACCAGAACAAAATTATAGTTCGGTAGTTAAAGAATAAGAGCATTTATACACATAAATATTAGCAGTTACAAGAGTCCAATGAAAATACATTTATGATTTCTATATAGCAATTGTTGCTTTCAACCAATCAACCCTTGGTGCAATCACCTCAATGTCACTGTGCCATTTGGGGTGTGTGTGTGTGTGTGTGTCTAGTATGTTGTGCCGCACACCTTTTACGTGCTTTCGATGGCCTTTAGTTTTATGATTATGGCCAAGCAGCAGCTGCTGCTGTTGCTGCTGTTGCCGTCAGCCCCTTTGTCAATTTAACAGCGCGTCTGTTGCACGCTTCGATTTGGGATCAGCAAAGGGGGTGGGTGAACAAATTTATTGAGAGCGCAAATGTTAGAGAGCAAAATGCAAGATAGTTTGTCATTTCAAAAATGGGGTAGTCTCTGGTCTGTGCATGTGGTCAAAAGGGGTGGCAAATCGAAAGAGAGAGAGATAGGCAGAGAGAGAGAGAGAGCAATAAAAGATCTAGTTCGAAATAAGCAAACGGGTTGGAATCAGAGTTCACTCTGTTCAGCTGTTAACGCTTTATTTAGCTTCAAATTCGATCCTATTCTTTTCTGTCCAATAATTTCATATATAAAGAATTTATTTATTTATCGCCATCGTGCATCTTATTTCAAGGGTTATCATATTTCCATTTAGCTTTTACTTTTCTCTATAAAATCGCATTAAACTCCCTTTTGTTTATAGACCAGGTAAATAAAACATAAAAAAAATGTTAATTAAAAAGCAGTGAAAAATATTTGTGGTAGCTGATCAATTATTTGTTTAGTGCTATAAACAATCTTTTTTATTTTCTTTATGCGTATTTATGTAGTTCTGAAAAGTTTTCTTTTGTTCATTTTGCGTATTTATTTATTGTGTGCATATTCATTCGTAATTTTTTCTTTATTATTCGACGCTTATCATCATCAAGCGTCGCAATGACAATTTTTTTTTTGCCATACATACGTATGTGTGTATATGTTCATATATATTTTTTGACACTCTGGCGGAACAGCATATCGTTTGTAAACAAAAGCGAGCGACAGACAAAAGCATGAAATCTACGTTTTTTGTATCAAAAATCAGCGAAAAACTAAAAAACGTACCTAAGCAGAAACAGCTAGAAAAAGAACGGGGTAAAAACAAAAAAACTTGGTTGCTGTATGCGCTTTCAATGCAATATTACGCATACGACGTGGTGCTGCTGCACAACATGTCTCAGTGTGTGTGTGTGTGTGCAGCACAATAGCCAAAAAGATAGTCAACGTGACAGCTAACATGCAGACAAGAGCACACCACACACACACACACAGACAACGATTTTTATTGTGCAAAAATATGCAAATTAAGTGTGGCGAGTTTGCTGCTGCTGCTGCTGTTGTTGTTGTTGTTGTTGTTATTGTTGGTGTAGAAAGCGTAAAAAGCGCACAGCAAACACAAACACACTGACAACAAATATTATTAAAAAAAATCTACAAACGTATACACATTATTTGGCTGACGGCTGTAGAAAGCACGCAAGCCGAAAAAAACGAGTATACGCCCCGTTGTACAGTCAACAAAAGCGACGCCAACAGCGACGCCGCCGCCGTCTATGTATGTGTAGCGTGTGTGTGTCTGTGCCACTGCTGATCGCTGCCTAAAGCCGCAGTCTCAGCCGCAACCTCAGCCACAGCCGCAGCCCTTTTTGGCTGTGTCAGCATTTTCACACTTTTATGCTGTTGCCTTTTAATTGAATTTCGTTTCAGTCTGCGACTTTGTCTGCCTCTACTTTTAATTTTTACTTTTTGCTCTTGTTGTTGTTGTTTTTGCAGCTGCGGTTAAATTTAAAACTAGCCATAAAAGCCACACGCAGCGACGACGACGACGGCGACAACAACAGCGACGACGACGACGACGACGCTTGGCTTTTGTCGCCGATACAATTTACCAGCCAGCAAGTTCTTCTACCGCTCTCTTTCGCTCGCGCTCTCTTTGCTGCAGCTCTCTGGCTCTGCAGCGTTGTTACGCTCTCCCTTGGTCTTGCCTGCCAAGTCTGCGCGCTCTGCTCGATGTTCTGCTTGCTGCCCGCTGCATTCTTTGCGCGGTCGTTAACATGCGGCGCCGTCAAACTGTGGAACGTGTTTGCTCACTGCTGTTATTGTTGTTGTTGTTGTTGTTGTCTGGTAGCGTCTGCTATTAGTTCTGTGTGCGTGCGCGTGTGAGCGTTAATTGCGCGTCGCTTTTTGTTTTGTTTTGTTTGGCGCTCTCCCTCTCTTTGTGCTCCCAATGTGAGCCGCTTGGGCAGCTGTGCGAGCGAACGCTTCAGCTGCGCGACATTTTACAGCACTGTTCGGCGCGCGCTTTACGTTTTTCGAACTGTTTGAATTGCTAACGGTGCGTATGCTTCACGTTCAGGCGATCAGCCGCCCAGGTCGGGTAAATGACATTACAAAAGAACTTGTCAGATATCAAATTAAAAATTCGAAATTTTTGTGACAGCTTCATATATTCAATACAAATTAGTTTATTGGGAAAACAAATTATATTTGAACAATTTTTTTTTAGCCAAAGTTCATTGAAGCCTGAATTTTTAATCCAGGTTAATAATTTGTAATTTTTACCCCACTGAATAAAATTATAAATATTTTAACGATTTTTGTTGGCAATTAATTTATTTAATTTGCAGATCAACATAGTTCTGGTTTGCTTCCCACTCTCCTTGCTTAATTTTTAAACCGCTGCTGACAGCTACTGCACGTAGGAAAAAGGTATTACAATTATTTATCCATAAATCATGTAGCGATTAATAAATAAAAATCGCAGTTCATTTCCGTTGACAGCGAAAAGACAAACAAATGTACAAATAAATAGGCAAGCAGGCAAGCAAACAAAACGGAATGGTAAAAAATATGCCAAAAAATACATAAATAAATCATAACTGAATGACCATCATTCCAGCTCAACTGACTGTTATACAAATATTCATAAATTATACAAAAATAAACTCCAAAGTCAGCGGAGAATCGATAAAAAAAGAGACAACTGCAAAGGGTAGTAAATAATATTAAAAAAATGGCAGCGTTTGCAACTAACCGCTGCATGTGCATAATTTATAAAGCTAATTAAACGCGCATTTAACTAATTAAAAATATAGCGCGCTTCAATTATTGAAATATGCTGCAGCAGCAGCGCAGTCGTCGATTGCAGCTGCCCCCTGGCCAATTATGATGATGTGCTGGGCTCCAGCAAATTTACAAATTTGCAATTAAAATGGAACAATTTTTCGTAATGCATTTCAAATATCAAATGCTCAACGTGGCGTATGCGTAATGCGAATCAAAATGTATATTACGTATACGACAGCGTGACATGTGCTGGAACGTGCGAGAGGTGTGGTAAGGTGTAGTGGGGTGTGGTGTGCGTGTGTGTGTGAGTGTGTGTGTCATGCGAGCAGCTAATTTGGGGTATTGTCGATTTTTTGGCTTTTAGCAGGCAAATACTAATTGACATTCTGCTATGAAAGGCACAACGGCGCGCGGTTCGGGGGTGTGCTCTGCAAAAAGGCGGAGTGCCGGGGAGTTGGCTAACAGTAAATGCAATGCAAAAACAGTTTCAATTAAGCAATTAGCGCCATTGAAACAAATCCAACACGTTTTGTGGCTTATAAACTGAAGCATCATGTCGACTTTGGTTAGCCAAACCCCACCAGCTAACCGCCCCTCCCCCTGCCCCCCCCCCCTCGGCTCTGGCTGCTTTGTGGGCTCCTCTGTTTAGTTATTGGCCTGTTGCGGGTATTGCCAATGGCAAAGCAATACCAAACTCGATTTTAGTTACTGCTGCTAATTTGGCATTTACTAAGCGCTTTTATGTTGTGTTCGCCCCGTTCTTTTTTTTGGTTGTTGTTTGTTGGTTTTTGGTTGGGTTTTATTCATTTAGCATATTTTTGCGAATTTCGCGTTTGATTCAATAAAACAACAAATGGGGAAAATAATAAATAATATTAGCATACATATCTCTATGTGCACATACATATCTATCGACTTATATATAAGCCGCTTAAAATTGTTGCACGCTGTGAAAAACATTTCATGTACAAGTGGCAAATGTATTGACGTCAAAGCTGCTTAGAGCCCGATTGCACTTTGGAACGGGGTATGGGCAAGTGAAAGTCAATTTTAATTCCCATATAACAATGATAATGATGATGTTAATGATGATGCTGCATTGCCATTGCAATTTACGCTTTATTAATTACTTGCAAATTTAATCAATGCCTAATTGAATTAACATTTCAGTGCTTTATTTACCAGCCACTCACATTGAACTGAAGTGCGGGAGGATCCACGACGCAAAAGTTTAACGACTCTGCTCGATGGGGTTTAATTTTCCGAATGTGTTATAAAGAGTGCTCGAAAAACACCTTCAATAAGTGGCATCAGAATAACAATATATCGATTGTCAAACATATCATATATATAATGATAAAAATATATAGAATATATTCTGGCAAACGCTTGCGAATAAGTATGTTTATTAGCCTTTTCATGATGGAATTTAATTGAATTTTATGGAAATAATTATTAAAGCTCAAATTTCCATTTCCCATTTTCCACTTTTACAAATTTAATTATTTTTCAGCGCATTATTTTTCAGCCCACAAAAATGTTAAAATAATAAATGAAACTACCAAAAAAGAAGCAACGTTAAAGACACGTCCAAATCAGTTATAAATACGACGCCCACAACAATGACAGCAGCAGTGGCAGCAACTACAACAATAACAGTGACATCGACAACAACAACAACAACAGCAGCAACGACATTTACCACAGAGATAAACAACTCATTAAAAGGAAATTAAACAGCCGTGAACTGAAAAACGTCACTCATACGCACCGTAACACCGGAGACAGTGCGTACAACGTTGCGTATGAGTGACGTTGCGCTGTTTGATAAATATGTACACATGTACTTATATTTGCATACCTTTTCGACTGTTTAATCTTGAGTACAGATTACTATATGTACTATAAGCTTTATAGTTTGTAAGCTACATTTAATTAATTTCACATAAAAGCGCGTTTTTTTATTTTTTACACATTTTTCGTAGCTAAGCTTTTGATAATATCAACGCAAGGGTATTTGGATTCCGAATATACACTCTCCTTAAATAATAATTTACAGTGTGCTCGTCGCCCACTTAATCGGCAATAACAATAAGCGATATCATTTTTGAACATTTGCATAACAATGCCGCAAATATTCAACAAAGTTGGAATTCTAGATGGTTTAAAGACTTGATTAAAATTGTATTTGTATTTCGCGGCATAGCAATGTGTATAAATAAAGCCCGAAATAAATATGCGCAACCAGCGCGGTCAAAACCCGGAGAGGTGCTACGTGGAGACTGTCGGTCTGCCAATTTGGAATCTGCCAAAGCTCAAAGTTGAAGTTTTTTTTTTTTGTTATTTCTCTTGGCAGTTGTTAGCGCAGCCATGTTGCAAGTAGGCAGATTGCAGCACAGCGGCGGAAACTATTCAGGCGTTTGATTAATGGTTTGTTGAAGAGTTCCTCAATTGGGTTCCCTAGAGATAAATAAACTTTTTTCACACTTTGAAAGACATTTGCGAGCATGCTCGAAATGCATATATGTATATAAATATAAATAGTCAATAGAGTCTGGATTAATAATCTAGATCCTTAAAGGACTTTGCCAACATAAATGAATGCTCTTATGCCATTTTTGCCATCCTGCATTTAAATTTGATTCCCATGTTATTGCCTTATCTTATCTTGCCCATTGAAACGGATATCATTCAGCACAAGCCACTTGATGACCCCCTTTTGAGGTACTTGAGCTTTTAGTGCTGCCTGCATTTGATGCCCCTCGATCTCAGACGTTGCACCTCTATTAAAGCCTGTATTGAATGTATTGAATGCCAAGATTGGCTGGCTAATCAAAACGAAAGTGGCCCAGTGACTGGGTATTTGGCCATAAACAAACAATTGAGCTGGGGGCGGGCTGGGCCAATAGAAGACGATTCTTTTGTTTAGTGTGCTGCAGTACAAAGCAATTTTAATTAATTAACACAAATTTGTAGTGTAATCGAGCCTTGGACTGGGCAAACAGCACTTGAGTCGAGTCTCGAAGTCTTCGGGTCTTCGAGCTCGAAATGGGCCACTTGACTGCAGCTTTAATTAACTGGAAATGTTATGTTTGTTTTTAGCTGGCAAACAAAAGGCAGCCCGAAGGGGCTACCAACGATACAGAGATAAGAGCCAAATGCATTTGTCTGTTTGTGCTTTGTCTGTGTGTGTGTGTGTGTGTGTGCGTGTGTTTGTATTTGTGTGCGTGTGGGTTTAATCATAGCAGCTTGGAATTTATTAGCTAATTGCCTTATAATTTATAATTAGAACAGAGCCAGAGACAAATTATGATAGGAGCCCATTGCATGGCAACGGAACTTCTGTTTTCTGGTCGACAATTATTTGGCAATTGGCAAAGTAAATAAACAGCCAACAGACGGACAGACAGACAGACAGACAGACCGACAGGCCGACAGGCCGACAGCACTTTATTTATTTATCAAGCTGCGAATTATTTGTGAAATGCTTTTGTCTAAGCTTTAAAATGTATTCGAGTCGAAAGTCACAAGACTTCTCGCATCTCGCTTCTCATTCGCAATGCAAATAAACAGCGCTAAAATTTCAATTTATTTGCATTAGTTTTGCTGCCGTGTCTAATTGTGAGTCATTCCATCATAATCAACATTATGATCAACACCAGCATCGTCATCATCATCATACCCATCATCATTGGCATCGTCGTCGTCATCGTCATCGTCATCGTCAGCCGCTTTGAGTTTTAGTTCTGTTTTTGTTGAATTTGCTGCGTAACTTCTTTGCCCGCAGACTTTGCTTTGGTACTTTGTTTATTTGTTTGTGTTGTAGTTGCCCCAAATGCCCTGCACTTCTTGGCTCAATGTGCATTCAACACACATACAAACACACACACGCACACCCACAGACAATATAGCACACGCTTAAAAAAACTGGTTTTAACTATAAATTGTTGCATTTAAAGAGCTATTGTTCAGCTTAACTGCGATTCTCGCATAATGCGTATTGTAAAATCCTATAAATAGAACTTTTAACTTTTTAGTCTTGTCGCGGTTGGTTTCTGTATGATTCAGTAGGGCTTTGAGTAAGCGGCAACGCGGAATAAATCACTTAACAACTGCGTATTCGCTTGAATAAAAATACGCGCAAACATGTTGATTAAGTGCATCGCTAAATCTCAGCTACAAACGATAATGATAATTATCAATATTTATCACATATTAATAATTGAAGAACATTCTGCTGCTTATTTTTTTTCGCACATTTCAATAAGTCCCCAGATCAAGATCGTATATGAAAATCAATTAAAGCTAAGCTAAAAAAAAAAAAACAATATGAAATGAAGTTACGCTCGCATTTTAGCCCACCCCCATTGCGTATACGCAATGTTACTGCGTGACTTATCAAGTATACGCCATGTGGCACTCACATGAATTCTTCCACTGTTGAAACTTGTGATACAAGAAGCACGCACATATGAAGAATATCACAAAGACGATGAGCAGCGTGAGAATGACGCCAATCCAAATGTCGCTCACCACGTGGGCAAAATCCTCCTCCTCGCCGGTATAAATGCGCGAGCCGTGCGATATATGAGGCGGCGGAGCACGTGCGGCCGGTATTACATCGCTGAAGAGCAGATCGTCGGCCACGTCGGCCACATCGTTGGCCGAAGCGCCGCCGCTCAAATTGATTTCAACCTCCTGGCGATCGATGGTGAAGTTGCCCAGCGCCGAGTCCAAGCCGAGCGCCAATTGCTCCAGCTTGTTGATCAGTATCGAATAGTTGCCGGGCAGATCGAAGCCGTCCAATTGCAGTTTCTCGGCGCTGCTGGTGGCATTGGCCAGCATTGCCTTCGTCGTTGTCGTTGTGGTAACGTTCATAGCCGTGGCATTGAGACTGGGCTCCGCAGCGGCAATCAATGCAATGGGATTTGCGGCATTCTCGAGACTGTTGTCTTCAAGGCCCGCCAGCAAATTGCCCGTCAAATTGAGCGCCTTGAGTAATTCGACCATGTTGTAGGCACTCGAAACGTTTAAAGTCACTTGTTGTATGTTTTTTCCAGCTAGTGCTATTAATATTTCTCTATGTGGTGGCACACGCGTTCTGTGGTTCAGCTATGAGGCTGTGGCTTCATTTCGCGACTGAAAACCGCCGACGAGTGTAAAGTTGCAAATTTGTTGTGGCGCTTTTTGTCGACAGCCTCGCTGCGTATTTTTTTTTTTTTTTTGTTTTTTATTTAGTTAACAGTTTTTTTTTCTCCGTTTCGTTTCGTATTATTGAAATATATATATATATATAGTATATACTATATGAGATTTTTCACTTTTCAACTAATTGTGTTAACGCGTTTGTGTTAATTCGCCATACGCATCTGCGGCTGCTGCTGCTGTGGCTGCGATTGCGGTTGTATCTTTTAGATCCAACATTATACTCCGACTCGCATTGTGCCCGGTCGCTCTCGTTGCTTATTTGTTGTACAAATATTGATAGTGGCTATTAAGCTCCTTGCTGAATTTATCTTTGCAATAAACGTTTCTAAATAAAGTATTGGTCTCGGTATTCGTATCTCGGTCTCGGTTTACGTAGCTACAGCTGTAGCTTTAGCTCTCGCATCTCACACTCTACATATACGATTTTATTGATTTGCCAAGTTGATCTTTCATGGCTATAAAAATGTAGGGAAGTGTTACTTAGCTTTGCTCGTGCTTGTGTTTTGCTCTGTTTCATTTACTGTTTCCCATCTAATGCCATAAAAAGTTCTCCTATTTGATTTAACAATTGCCAGCTACATGTCAAGTTCCACTTAGGACACACGTAAGCCGTCAAGGTGGAGCAATATAATTCAAAAATGTGATCAGTTTGAAAAGCAATAAGGTGTTTACTTGTGCTAAATAAAATTTAGATATTTTTTAAAGTAAAAAAACATATAGAATATATTTTTGTATTAACTTATATACGTTTGTGACTTTAAAACCCTAAATTTTACAAAATAAAATTAGTTTTGAACTCTGTTTTCATAACTTTCCTTGCTAAAATATTTTGGAACATACCCCTTATTCATTATTTTAATAAGGCAAGGTTAAAAAACTTTTCAGCCTTGTCGTCAACTCGTCTAAATGATCTTTTGTTATCTGTATTAAGGAAAACATCTACAAGCAGATCCAATTAGATTCAATTGTGTTCGGGCTATAACATGATTGCAGCTCATAAAAAATGAATGAGTTGCCGCTCATTAAGCGACTTGTAATTATTATTATTGTAGGCCTCATTCCTCGGTCCTAAATATAGTCGCAGTGTTTATATGTATTTATATAATGCCAGCCATAAAGGGCGTAATTAATGAATAAATCAAGCGGAAAATTTCAAGATTTCAACGCTTGCTTTTGCATACAAAACAAATTACAACAGAATCAGAATAGTCGGACATGCAGTTGGGGACCATTGAGATTGACAGGCTGCAGATAATGGTCCCTGGTCTATATACATATAGTTCAATTTACACTACATATTACTGGCTCGACAGCTTGTTTTGATCATAGTATATATATGGAGATGAAAAAAAAAATATAATTCATCCAGTTGTTAATAGATTGCATTTGAAACTAAACAAATTGTTTTCTAGTAGAAATCTAGACCCCTAGTTCTTATGTAAATTCGAACTTTCAACATCAGATTGCACCAAATAGAATAGAAATCATTTTCCTTATTGTATTTTTTTATATCAATTTATTTTCAATTTGATAGTAACATTCAACGATATTGAAATTCAAACTTGATTGATTGAATGTTACATTTAAGTAAAATTTTTATTTTTTTTCCATGACATATTTTCTATAGCTTATCATATGACATTATTATTCGAATTTAGCTAATTTAAAATTTGTATAGTTTATTTGGCATGCACTGCAATCTAATTGAACTGCTTAATAAGCGATTCAATTCCAAACAGTCGCTCTTTATTTAATTGAAGAGCTTATTCTCAGCATCATTAAAGCACACAAACAATTTCAAATGGCATATTTATAAAAAAAAAAGAAAAAAGAAAACAAAACAAATGAATAGAAAACAGAGCAAAGACACGGCACGTCACGCGAAATGGAAAAGTAGGAAGCGATTGCACTTTTAAGACTTTTATATAATCGTATTTATGGAATTTCTATTATACATATATGAATATAGTATATTCCCTTGAAGTTTCATTGACGTCTTCGCTTACATTTCCTTTATTTTTTCTATCTACACAAATGATAAACACATTCGTAGACTTTAAAATATTTTTGGCGCCAATTTCATTGATCGACCGGCATTCGTTAATTTGCATAAATTATTTCAATATAGCGGCAAAACAAATTCACGACCATTTCATGACCTCTATCAACAAATTTGTCTTAGAATATAAACAACTCGCGGCTGATTAGTTATTTCGTTTTATTTCTATTTAATTTAATTTCTTTATTTAATATATATTTTTGCAGTTTGAACCGAACGCGCGCGCTTGTTTACAACAATTAAAAACTGTTCCGTAGCGGCCAGCAATTACAGCCAAGTTAACTGCAAAAAAGTTTATGTTAACGTTAACGTTAACTTGTCGCGACACCGACGCCAACTGCGCTGCCAGCGACGCAGCTGCTGCTGCTGCTGCTGCGATTGCTGCTGCTGCTGCTGCGATTGCTGCGGCGGCTGCGGTCTAAGTACGAGTATCTGTATCTGTATCTGGGCAGGGACAGGCAGCACGAAACGCAAACAAGCACCGCCAAGCAAAGAGCCCGAACACAGCTGACTACTGACTACTGACTGAGCTGCCGACTCTGGCTGTATCTGTATCTCTGTGCCTGTGTGTGCCTGTGTGTGTATCTGTATCTGACGTGAAGACGCCGCAAAAAAAAAAAAAAAAAAAAAAATTAAATAAACTGAAATAACGCGACGGAGCGTCCAGACGCAGGCCCCACCGAGTGGGAATCAGGCACAACGTCAATGTTTTTCACTATCGGAAATAAATTAGAAGCGACAACAAAAATGTATTGCTTTATGTGCTGTGCCGAAGTATAAATACACTTACACATGTAATATCGCAATTATTTATAATCTTAACATGAAATCAATAATCGATAATGGATCGACCTATATTTACTTTATTGTGTTCCCAAATTTTAAATAATTTTTAATATTAATATGTTGCATGCTTTGTGAGAAAAGTTGACGACTCTCTGGTAGGGCATAAAAACACATAGAAAACAATAACAAAACAGTGCAAATTGTGCCGATATTGCTATCGACGTCGTTTCTTTTTGCACATATTTGTAATTTTCTTGACTTTAAATGACATTTACAATTTTCTAAGGTATTTTATTTTTTTTTTTTGAACTGCAGTTGTAAATGTTGCTTGCACAATAAGGAAAGTTTATTCTTTTTAATTATAAACAAAATTAGTGTATTGCACAAGGTGTACATTATTTTGGAATTGGTAAGGTTATTGAGTTCGCTGGACCAGAACAGGAGATCGGTCTTTGTTGACCGAATGTGTTTTAAAACCGTTCCGACAGCTTCACAAATTATGCATATTATTTGCAATTAATTGCATTTAAATTAACTTGCAAATTTCATGGACAATTTTCTACAGGCAAATTTTATTGAACCTTTAACCGACCAAAAAGACATTTTTGTTATAATACCCTGTACTGGCTGCGATGGGTGTAATAAGCGTTGGACTAAGCTCAACATTCAAACATAAATAAATCTGGCTTGTCCATTTTTTATTCTGAGTATAACTGGGTAAACCTATTTTTATGTCCTTGTTAAATTGGAAATTCTTTACCGCATAATTACTCAAAAGAAACTTTACTGATTTTAAGCATTAGCTTCACTTAAAAAAATAATTATCATTGTAATTTTTTGAAAGGTATTTCTTAGCCGTGCATACTCGTCTTGTTTATTAAAATTTGCATTTAATTATTTTGTTGCAAATTTATAACCGAAATGCCATTTGACTATTTGCGCAATTTGTGGCTGCAACATTGATAATGTGAGTAATGCGGCACGTTGCATAGTTGCGTAAACTTTTTGCATGTAAATTGTGGCATCGTTTTAATGCCTACAAAGGCGTGGTCATAACGATAATCAAAATCACAATCACAATCGCAATAACATAACATGCATGCTCGATACTCGTAATTACACTCATTGCACATTCAACATACTCGCATGTGTTCGCCGTTGTTTGCTTAAATTCTTTTGTAGACTATTTTAACTATTTGCAGGAGAGTTAACTGTTTGTTAGTTTAATCATTGCCAGCTCATATTCACAATTGACTTGACTTAGTTAGCTGGCTATCGATTAAATATATATGTATAATACCTTGTGCCGAGTAATTGTGTAATTATGTAAAGAAATCAAAGAAATTGCTTTAGCCTCAGGTAAAACCAATAAATTGAGTATGTATTTTATCGTATATTCGGGTACAGAGTACTACCTAGTTAATCATACTCGACTGCAACATTCCTATCCATTTTATATGTGTGTTTTGTGCTCAAATCAATTAACATTCTACACAGCTTAGTAATACATGATTTGAGTTATCAGCTTGTCGCTCGATTGATTATAGTACTTAAATCTGAACATCATATACACGTGGTATAAATACATATGAAATCGATTGCACCCCAAACACCCCGGGAGAGCCCCCCATGAGACAATTAACATAGGGGCTTGTCCAAGCCGCAGAGATTGGAATTTTTTCATTTCCCATAAGTTTACGTGTTTGATTAGATCGCTGTCACTCACGCAGTTTTTTCCGTCTAATATTCAGTTTTGATATGAATAACTTTTATACTTTTCAAGAGATTTTAATTGAATTTGAATCTAACTGTTCCTTCTTATGAGAGTCGGAAACCAAATCTTCCATAAGACTAACCAACTTATTTTATATTCTATTTGATTATTGGCATAACTCTGAAATTACGCATATAATTACTTCAATTATTTAACATTAATAATATTTAAATTCTAAATTGCATAAATGATAATAAGCTGAGCTCCATTTAAGTGCGACATATTGTATTCAATGGAGAGTGCATGTAAATTGGTTTATATTGAAAATACAATACACTTGTGCTGAGAACGTAATCAGAACTAATTAATAAACGTACATTTAATGGGACACAAAACAAATGTATTAATTGGGCGTATTTAAAAATATTGTGAATAGAAATTGAATGTGCATTATTTATAGTAATTTCAGGTATATACGGTTTTAGACAAAGCATATAATATATGCATTTATGACAAAAATATAATTCCCCCCCACATCGGTTTTACATTTATGAGCGAAGCAAACATTTAAGTTGACTTTGTTCGTTTATGGAATTGTCACTAGCATTTATAACATATATAGTGGGCTCTTAACCCACTTATTGTGCCTAGTCTTAAGTGGTCAGATAAGACAACTGAAACTGATTCTGTGTGAAATTCGCATGATTTATGAGTGGGCCGCGTTCTATGGCGATGGATGCTTATCTGAAGTGCCGTTTATTATCTTGACAACTTAAATGCCGCCCTGTTATTTGCCGTATATCAAATGGAGCAAAACATTATAAATATGTGCTAAGTAGCACTTGTAATATATGTAAAATTTAATGTCTGTATTGCTCGGCATTGATTGCATTTTGTTTACTACTATTTGACTTTTGCAATTGTGTAAATATGGAAACGAAAATGTTGAATGTGTGAATTAAACGTTTGAAATAAACCGCAAAGTTGCTGTAAATATCAGCAAAATTCGGTTTGAACTGGTTTTAGTTATTAGAATTAGATGGGAAATAAAAAAGTATATTTTAATTAGTATTGATTGTGAGCTTTAGAGAATGGTATGAAATGTTCTAATTTCATATTCATTGTAATTTGGATACACAATCTACACATAGTATTATTGCACTTCTATTCACCAAGGGTTCGTGTCCACACTAAGTATTTACCAAAAGGAGATCAAGGGTTCTCGACCAATTCGTCTGAGCAGCCTTCAGCGTGTCTTAATTTCACCACAGGGCATTTGAAGGTTCGTGACTACGCTTTAAATAGTTATTTCCAATTAGAGACTGCATGCCTTGAACCCACTTGTCGCTCTCCCTCTCTCCCTCTCTCCCTCTCTTTCGCTGTCTCTCTCTCTCTCGAAAGTGCAGACGCATTTATCAGGTTTAGAACAATAAACAACAACCCCGGTAGAGACTGTTGTTGTGCAAGTCACGGCCATAACAAAAAGGGGGCCAAAATATGTATATTAAATACATTTTTTTAAGTGGCTTTTGGTATTGTTATATTTTTTTAATTTTGTTGGTGCCAGGCTATAACAATCAACAGGTGCAAACTGGTAACTGGTTGCGCATGCGTGAAATAATCTGGCTAAAAACACACACAAAAAAAAAAAAAATAAATAAAATAACTGGCACAGAGAAACACTCACCGAACTTAGTCATGGGATTCACACACCTCACATGATGTCTTAAAGTCTCGCATTCCAAGCTACAGTAAAGTCTATAGGAAGTGACTCAAGCGCCAGCATGTCTAGCCATACGCCATAGTATGAAGATAAAACGTCCGTGATCTGCCGCTGTAAATCTATCAGTTAACTATGCGCTGTGCTGTTTAATTTGCCTATCTTTGGAATTTTTACAAAATCAACGTAAGTGTAATCGCCTGCGAGTCACGATGAATAGCGTTGTGTTATTAACCTTTCAGACGGATCTTAAGTACATTTTTAACAGCGATTCATGCAGTTGAATACGCTTTAACGCTTCAACGTCATCAGTGTTTGCACTATAGTCAGCCGCGCTGACTCGGAGCAAACACAGGCACAGGGTAGAGTCTATTTATAAGTATTCGTAAAGGTCTATAACTTGGCGTTAACGTATTGCTTTACGTTACCAAGAGCGAGATATTATCCAGTTAATATATGCATACATCAAATTTTCTTTTTACACAATAGATTCGTGTCCAAAAAATTCGTGTAAAAAATGATATCCAGACCTAAAAAACCAACTTAAAAATACAATTAACAATACTTAAAAATGCTTGTTAGAGTTAGCTTGAGAATTTATTAAGCATTTTAAACCTTTTATAAAATATATTAAAAAATAATTCAAGCTATTGTCATAATGTAAAATATGTAAAAAAAGTAAAATATCTTTGCTATCATTTGAATTATTTTGTACGTAATTTTCGAAACATATTTCACTATTTTTATCTCTATTTTCCATTGCTGATAACATAACATAATATTTAAAGTCATGTTAAATAAAATCAATTCGTGTAAAAAGAAAGCGTGTTATTGTAAAGTAGTGTAAAATTCGCGTAAAGAGAGAAAAGGCTTACATACACATATATATATTCACTTATTTAATAACATATAGAAGGATATAACATAGTCGTCTATAACTTGGTTTAGTTCTTACTCAGCTTCTGCATTTAATTATAGAACATGAATAAGTTCTATGGACTTTTATACATCTGTTTAGCTCTTTGGACAATGGCAGCGGCTTTGAACATTGAGTAAGCGGAAACTGTTTAAACATATTTTATCAAAACAAAAAAAAAACCGCGTGTGATGAGTTATAAGAAGAGAAAATAAAACGAAAAAAATATAACAACAAAAGTATTTATTCTTATACAAAGAACTGAGCAACGATGATTGGAATTTGAATTCCCAGTAATTTGGAGGTTTACTATTTTCGGTCAATCATTTGGCTTATGAATATTATATTCAGGCATTGAACTTGTGCTTAAAAGTCGCTTCAGATGGAATCCCCGTACGCTTCTTCATCGACCAGAACCTCCCGAGCTCTGTTGTTTGGAGCTCAGCTCAGACTAAAGTTAAATATATGGCCTGCTGTCGGCAACAATGACACTAATACGATTTGTATGTTAAAATCCTTCGGCACGTTGAAATTTATGCGATATAGAACGGAAGTGATCAAACGCCTCATTACGCGTCAGTTTCGGTTCCAGTTTCAATTTGGTTTCCTTTTTTAATAAAAATACAAAGTAGATTTCGGGGCCCTGTTGTGGACATTGTTGACAAACGGCTCGTAAATTACTCGCTCATTTTTCAGGGCATTTAATGAGAGGAGCGAGTGCAGAGGGTTTTTTTTTCACCTATTGCGTCCGGGGCTGATTGGCCACGGTTACGAGTTTGTTCTGGCCTGTGCTGGCCGTGGTCATTTCATGTTTTGCTCGAATGCACCGCAACGGAAGTCGCTGAATGAGGTCAAAGAATGGGAGCCAAAGTTGGTGACAATCTGCTCTATGGGATCGATAATTGAATACCGTTTGCATAACTTGTATGAGCTATTGAAGTAGTCTGCCCTCTGCCCGGCCCCTTTTCAATTTCCTGTTCTCACACACAGACAAAGCATAGCCAAAAGGCAAACAAATCAATATGAATAGCTCAGGCGAGAGATGAAAAAGAAGCGCGAACGATTGCAGACAGTACACGCACATTAATACACATACACATCCATGTACATATGTCATATCCTTGTACCTGTACAGAGTCTGAGGTGCAAAGGCAGCCACCGCAGTGGAAAAACAGAATACAACAGAGTCGCAGTTGCGGCAAAGGATGCGCGTATCGAGCCGTGAGCATTGAGTGCCTTTTGCGAGGGGTGCCTAACCGTTTCCGTTTAGCAAAGAAAACAATAACAATGAGAGATTTTTCAGCTGATACCGAGGGGCCCGCATGCCATCGACATAGACCGGAAAAGCGCATTTAACGCGATTTGATGGTTTACAAATTGGCTTAAACAGCTATCTCCGGCAGCGGCAGCGGCGTCGGCATCGGCAAAGAACGCAAAACAACAACGGCAACAACTGACGGCATTTTGTTGTATCCCTTTCGTTTATATATATTTTTTTTCTTCCTTCTGGCTGAGCGACATGTGTTGGTATAAAGGATATGCTGGAGATGCGGCGTGTTGGGCTTGATAAGATTGTAGCAATCGCAGCAGCGAACGGGCTTAAAGGAGTTGCGTGTCGGGTAAGACAAAGGCCACAGCACTGAATAGAGCCAAGTTTGTTAGATCAATTCGCTGAGCTATGCCAGATGTTCATGGGTTCGTGTTCAAGAGGCAGTTCCCCTAGTTAAAGCATTTATTCTCATATGGCTAATATAGCATATAAGCTTTGATTTGCCAGTTTATTGCATTATGGAAACCCCCTAATGATAACACAAGTTACAACGTTGCTGTCGGGTGTAATCGACTGTGCAATACTCATTCACATTAGAAAAAAAAAGGTAAAAATGGTTCTAATTATTATGGTTATTTTGAGTCTTCCTCGACCTTTAGAGGAGGGCATCAGAAAACTGTCTGCCAGATTTGGTAAAATTTGGCTAAAATTATGAAAGATGAAAGAAAGTCCCAAGTGTGCGGTCAAAAATATATTTTCGTCATCTTTAGAGGAGGTCATCAGCAATTTCATTAAAATTTTATGTATCTAGTAGCTTTAAAACTGAGGAAAATATTTCGATTAAATCGAATTGCCACGCCCCCAACATTTTGAACAGTATCTGACGTGGGTATACAAGTATTTATTCCAAGTTTCAAGTTTCTAGCTTATGCCAAAAAAATCAAAAAATCTCATTTTCCAAATATTCCTTACTTGAAAGTAACTTTTTCACATAACAGTGTTAAGTATGCAAACTTTCTGAACCGGTTCAAATTCTGCTACTCAGCACTGGCAGCACTTTTGATCAATTTAATCTGCAGAAAGATGTAAAAAACTATCTCACTTTCCAAATATCCTTATTTGAAAGTAATTTTTTCACATGCCCCTCAGAAGACTATTCACATAACAGTGTTGTTAGGTATGCAAACTTTCTGAACCGGTTCAAATTCCGTTACTCAGCACTGACAGCAGACGGACCGTATCGGAATTTCCGATCTATGCAGACAGTTTGAAGTAACTGCAGACAAGTTTTGCCGGCTCTTTGGGTAAGTACACCTAGACACACACCTACCGTGCCGGCAATCTTCTGCCAGTGTTGAACAATCAATCATAATTGTTTTTCAGTTTGTCAACAAAGTTGCCGCGTGAAGCGCTTCACTTGTTGAAGTTGCCATACACAATGTTATCGCAATGCAACCAGACGGTGGGGCACGCCCACATCTACGCGCAGCAGGCGTCCCTAAGTCCTGACAAAAGCCGTTGACTCCGCCACCGTTAGAAGTGGCACGTTGTACGTTGCACGTTGCACGTTGCGTGGTGCGCGCTGCTCGTTTGGCGTTGCATAAACTTGCAGAAAAAGCGCGCCAGGGGAGTCGCCAACAACAAACGCGGAGCGACAACTGATAAGCGCTGAAACGGAAGTGCCACAAACGCACACACACATACACAACCTGTCTCTGTATTGACAATATGGCGCCGTCAAACGTGTGACATATAAAAACGCAACCAAGAGACAGTTGTGGGGATTCGTGGAGTGAGAGCCAGGGGGGGTTGAGGAGGCGGCGGGAACGCAACAGTTTGTTGGGGGGCATATTGATGGACGGAGTTGGTATCAATGCCGCTGCTGGAATTCCCCAGGCGGGTTCCTCGCTGCCACTGAAAACCGATTACGTTAGCTGGCGACTAAAGGCTGATGATATGCAAGGACTTGCTACCCACATGCACCCCTCTGAGCGTGTGTGTGTGTGTGAGTGTGTTTGTATTCTTGTATATCTGTGCAAACACAGAAGGCGCCGGGACGCGTTAACATATGATTGTCGTGTGTCCCGTTTGTGTGTGCGTGTGTGTGAGCTGCACATAAAAAGGATAAAGGATAACGAAGCGCAAATTTCAAATAATCATGAATATTACATGAGCTGCAAAGTAGACAAACGTTACACACAGGACGACACACACACACACACTCGCACACAGGGAAACAGTAACGACTCCTGGACGGGGATTTATATGAAAATCATTCACACAAACCAAATTATTTATTAATGTTCTATGCAAAATGTTCCGCTAAGCTGGAAGCTCGAAGCCCTTAAGAAGCCGACACTTTGACAGTTTTTTTTTTTTTTTTTTTTTTTTTTGCTATGAGAATTACCGTAAGGTAGGGTTTTGACCTTCGAGTTGACTCCGAAAAGTTGAAAAGACCATTGAGCTGAGAAATCGATTACAAATATGTTTGTCTGACTGCTTTAAACGGCTTTTTGGCAAAAGCTACTTAAAAGGAATTACAGAAAACAAAATCAAATTCAGTCAAATTATATTTATAATATCAAAGAAAACATGATTGGAACAATATATATTCTAATTTGTTTCCTAAGTTAGCAATCGGGAGTGATTTTATGTAAGATATTAGATGTCGTTTAATAAATTATAAATAAATAAAAAATATATAAATATATATATTTTAAATCATTTTTTTTTTGTTTTTCTTTTTAAAATCTTTTATTTTAATTAGCTATGTGTCTTTTGACAAATCGATGGAGTTCCAAGAAACTCAAAGTTTATGTTTGAAAGTGAAAGCATAGATTTTATTTTATGTGTAAAAGACACAAATGAAAAGTTGGCTTCGGTTGAAGTTCTTTAAAAGGTAAAGTACAGCTCTGTGAATGATGCGATGCATGCCACAATACCGAGCACAGAGTAAATGCATCGGAGACGTTCTGATGTAGTGACGTCACAAAGGAAAAGCCAAAGTCAACTTGACTGATAGCAACAGCAAAAAAAGGGAATCAAAAGAGAAGCCGGCAATGAGCTTGCAATAATGTGATAAGCGCAGCGGAAATGAAAACAAGCAGAAGTGAGCGTTGACGATGGATGGTTGGGCATGACAACAGACAGCAGACAACAACAACAACAACAACAACAACAACAACAACAACCGGCAACAACAACAATAGAGGCAATAAGCAGCGCCCACAACAAAGAGTCAGCACTTAAAAGGCGGCAGCAACGTCAAGCGGCAGGCAATAAAAGTAAAATTGCCATTGGAGTCTTATTGGAGCCTCATTGGAGTCGAACTACGGCTGTCGCCCTGCTACGTAGCGCCCGCTCGTGCCACTTGCCCCATGTGTGGCGCATTTTGCTTCAATTATTTTTATTGGCACGGCGCAAAAATTTATGTTGCATACTTTGCAGCGCGGCAGACGTGGCGTTAATTTCGTTATGGCAAAATGCAACGACTTGACGTGAGTGTGTGCGTGTGTGTGTGTGTGTGTGTGTGCATGTCAAAGAGGCAGCCAGTAGAGTGGGCCGGTAAAGAAAATGGGCGCCAATGTGGCGCCATTGCATACAGTGGCGTTGAATATTGAAAAGTTTCGAGTATCTTAATTAAAGGTTAAGTGTGCGCCTTTTGAAAGCGCGAATTATGGTAATTTACGTTGAAAGGCTGCCAAGCGAGCGGTGAGGGATTTGCGATTGGAGGAGAAGGAGGAGCATATAAATAAGTGAGTAGCATGAGCGAAATCACTTTAGTGTATAAATTGTACTCGTCGATTGTTTTATATATAGCCTATGAAACAGTCGAAACTTGTTTAAAGCGGTTTCAGAGCTGCTCAGAAGTTAAATCATGGAAAATATGGCAGCTTTTATGAGGAATATTTTTATATGTATGCAATGGCCTGGCATAAAAATAAATATTGAGCCACTGGCGCTAATATAAGAATATTTAATTAAGAGTCAGATAACTTTTGGGCATATATAAACTATAACACTATAGTGTTATATTAGTCAATAAAACAAGTCGAAAGTTGTCAAAAGTTTTTTTTATGGGATTCAGAGCCATAATTTGAAAGCATATTAATATGGTTTATTCGGTGTGCTATGAAACGACACTCTATTAAACAAGATATAATAAAAACGGAGAAAGAGATGTTCCCGGGTTAAGATATTATAGAGGCTTTGGTATATGAGTAAAATTTAACTGATATAATATTACTGTATATAAGTATGTATTCTAATAAAATGAAAACTATCTAATAAGCGAATTTAATAGGTGTGATTATAATTAAGCCGCAGCTCTAATTTAAGCATTGAACTAAAATTGTTGCTGGCAATTAAAATTCGATATTGCGAGCCAAAACTTATTCATTGTCCATTTTGAAATGACAAAATTCATTGAAACAGCAAGAACAGAATCATCGATACGCACATTTAACATTATTAATTAATATAAATGACACTACAAAACCAAAGCAATTTGCATTTATTTATAATTGTACAACAAAAGCAATTAAATGCAACTTAATCAAATTGCATAATGTCAACTGCAAATGCTGCTGACCAACTGGCCTGCCTTTAACCATTTTCAGCCACACACAAATCCAATTGACCTCAATACAAATCCAACTACGAATAACTACATATAGCTGCGTGTATCTGCCATGTTCGGAGATGCGAACAATCAATAAAAATTACCCACAATCAGCAGGCGAACGTGTGAAATGTCAGGGAGCTGGGCGGGATTGTTATTGGCAACGAGCTCTCGAGGCTCTTCTTCAGCTTGGCCAGTGCTAATAAAAAATGTAAATTTTATGCACAATTTGAAAACAAAAAAAAAAAAAAAACAAAAAAAAAAATAGAAAAAATGTTGCACAATAAATACAAATTAGACGAAATGTCAAAGCACACGCTCACTGAGATGTCGCATACATGGGGGAATTGGAGTGGACCAAAATCGACAACAAAGCAAATAAATACAATCCGAAAGTTTTTTAAAGCATCAACTTTTGGGAAAGAAAACCAAACTAAAGGTTGATGAAAAGTATTCTCAACTAAATTTAAAATAAATTCAAAAATGCAGTTTGAATATTATTTTCAACGAAATTTTACGCATTTGTGTTTTAAATGCAGAATGTAACTTAAAATTATAAATTAAATGAAATATTTTAAGGAAATAAAAATGCTGTACGACTTGAATAATAATCAAAATAAATAAAATTGATTCGAAAATAAATGGACAAGATTAAATTTGCAGTATACTTAAGCTGGCTGATGCAATTTCTACAATTTGATTGCCACGATTCGCACCCAATTGGTTCATCCGGAAAGCAGAATATTAGGTTTCAGTATACATCGCCTAGCTAAACAGGCAGCAAATCCAATATTATGAGAATACGGCCGCTGCCACTCCGTCCCGTGCTGAGTCGAGACAAGTTGCAAACTCACGTAGAGCTGCTGTCTGATAGCTGTGAGCGATATTTTCAATGCGCTGTCGGTAAAAATTACGCACATTTAGTTAGTGCCTGGTCCGATGATGTTTTCAGCGAGTTTCTTGGCCAACGATGCCAGCGGCAGGACATGAATATTTTAAAAATTCGCAGTGCTCTCAACGCAGTGCTGTACGTGGGCAGCAGCAGAAGATTGAAGATGCTGCAGGCGCCGCGGAGGGAAGGCAGAAGGCACGCACAATGAATAATTTAAGAGCAGCCGAAGTTGAAGATGGAAGCAGGCCGAGGCCGAGACCGAGACCGAGACGGAGACGGAGACGCGGAGTTGGAGGCCGTCCTGGCGTCATCAAATAATGCCAAATGAGCAATCAAAGTGCCATGAAGGACTAACTAAGCAGCCGGTCCGCCAACGCCAATCCTCCAATTCTCCAATCCCCCGCTGATGAGTGGCTGTAAAAAATGATGTACACGAATAAACAGCAGGTGGAGGGGCAAAATGCCAATGGAGCGCGTAAACAGCAAATAAAACGCTGACAATTTTTCCATCATAAATAAAACGAAAACCAAAATTTTAAAGTATCTACGAATCGACGAGAAAAAAAAAGAAGAAAACTGAATTATATATTAAATTGAAGGAACTGGAAAGGAACTTGGCAAACGCCGCTCAATTCTCAATGTGCGAATTTCTCTTATTGTGTGCCAGAGACAAAAACTTATTATAAGCCAAAGCTGCATCAGCTGTGCCCCGGAGGGGAGGCATTCAGTTCTAGGGGTAGTATGGATTCCTGCGGCGGTTCTCAGTTATTGTCTCAGCCATATTGTCGATATGTAAGTAATTGGTATGTACAACTGCGCCTGCTGCTCGGCTTGCCAGGAGCTGAGAGAAATGCGGTTATGAATTTCTGAACAGAAAAACGGAGTACGAGTAGCTGACACCCGAGGTGAAGTGGGGCGTTGGGGCTGGCGCTATTGCAATTGCTGCACACAACTTTTATTAAAAACTTGTGCTTGCGCCGAGCTGTGTGGAGTCGATGCACAGGGCGCTGATATAATATAAAAGGCTAAATAAAATGGGAAACTTTCATAAAACATTTGTGACTTTCGCAATTTTTTATGGTTGCAACTTAAAGTTATCTCTCTCTGTCTCTCGCTTCCTCGCATCCTCTGTATAGGTATTAACTTGGTCCACGTTTATGGACGGGCTTGGTAAGTGCAAGAATTTATCGCATGACACACTAAGGCGGATCTTATGTAGTTATCGAAATGGGCCAATGCGCTCAAGTGCATATATTGAATGGGGGCCATCAAATCGATTACGTACGGGTCCCTGTACGGCGTTTTGCTGCTTTCAGCGCAGTACTTACGCCGTACGGCTTAAATCGCTAAAGCGATGGACGTAACATTTCATGATTTTGCCGTGGGGAAAAGAATGTTTTCTGATTTTAAGTCAGGTTTACATTTAAATGCTTTCGATATGTTCGATCGATAAGTTATTCATTGATTGTGGTTATCGATAATAGTTAATTCGATTGCTTGGTAAGCAAATCCATATTATGTATATTTATATTTATATACATACCATTTTGGTATACCTCCCAAAATAAATGTTATAATATATCAGATATGAGCCTAGAAAATTATTAGGAAACAATTCAAATTTTTGAAGCTGATGGCGCTGTTGGAGTTTATTTTGTATCTTATTTATTTTAATCCAATAATTTGTTCAAAAGTTATTAACAAATTAAATTTTTTTTTGAGATGAAATGTGTGAACTTTTGTTCTACGATATTAGGCGGGAAAACTCTAAAATCCGCTAAAATTGACACTTCCACGGTTTCCAAATCGTAGAAGATACAGGTATGTTCCATATTTTGTTTAAGAGCTACTAGGCTTATGTAGTAAAGTTAGTAGGTAAAAAGTTAAAACAATTTTAAATTTCGCATTTTAATAATTTAAAAGAAAATGGCTACACCGATTTTGATAAGTGTTTAATATTAGTATTCGGAATACCGCAACAACTTTTTTTAGGCACAAAAAAGCTGGAGCTTTTAGCGTAAAGTCCGGAATGTCCAACTGTTTTTAAATGTTTTTCAAATGAATATCCATCGTCACAAAATTTGATATAAAGAATTGTTGGGGCTCGATTGTTGCCTCGTGTGGAGGTGTTTTTATTTTATTTAACTTACTCGAAACAAATCGATATCTATATTCAAATTCAATTTGTATGTCAATTTCATGTATCTGCTTTTATTTCGTTTTACCTTTGTTAGCCTCGCAAACCGACAGCTTAAGAGCTTCATAAGTTTTTGTTAGCATAGCTTGTTGGAAATTTGCATTCTAACAAAAACTTATCGATTTATTCAAACAAAAGGCAAACATTCACTTGCAACATTTTACCGAAGAATGCAGCAACTAAAAAGCCACTTAAAGCCACAATCCAAAAATCCCAGCAGCCAATGCTCATACCAGTTATAGGCCATATAAATTTGCAAACAAATTTTGTGTTATCGATACGAACGTCTAATGACCCATTGACTGCTGATGCTGCTGGTCAGCCCGGCCGTCTGCATATACGAATATTGGCCTAATGAAACCCAATATCTTTGAGAATTTAGGGGGCATTGCACAATGCACAAGTTGCAGCCGATAACTGCATGGGGTGTGCTGTGTGCTGTGTGTGTGTGTGTGTGTGTGTGGGTTTGTGTGTTATGCCGAGGCGAAGGCTCATAAACTCAAAATGATGCCAGAAATATGGGCAATTCGTGTCTGTAGTCGTACGTGTGCATCTCCCGCTCGTTAACTTGGCCAAAAGCCAATTTCAGCCAAAACGCATGCCAAATTTGCCAATAACAAATCGAAACGGAGATACGAAAAATAGCTAAATATTTTATGATATCGATGAGGCTAACGCCTACACCAACAAAAAAAAAAAACAAACTGCAGCCACTGCACAATTCTCCGAGCTCAAAACGGAAAATACATTTGCATGGGGTCTCCAGCGCTTCAGGAGCTCGTTGTTGCCGCCGCTGCTGCTGCTGCTGCTGTTTCAAAAGTAGTGCAGCAGTGGCAGTTGAGCGCATTGACAGCCCATACAAATGCGTTTTCATACCCTAACCCCGTGAGAAATTCACTTTGCGTAGCACTCGCATGTGCGCAGCGTTTCCCCATGGAGCATAAAGTTTCGACTCGTTCAATGCAAACTGATGACTCTTAAGCCAAAAGTTTGCACCAAAAATATGCTCTATAAATAACAAAACAAATGCACGTCCTGCCAACAATAGAAATTATTTGCATAAAATACTAACTGATTTTGGGTAATGCGCATTTGAAAGCAATGTCAAGAAGCTAGATTTGGAATTAACTCTATAGTTACTTACTAAAAAAGTCAACTAAGTTGATTTCAATTCAATGCAATTCAAATATGCCTGTATTTTATTTATTTTATGAAAATAAAGTGCAACCCGAAAATATTTATCTGTTAAGGGTATTTCCTATTCGTGGTGTCTCTAAATGCGCTGGCATTTTTCGGTTATTGTTGCCATTTCGTATTTTTGAACTATGTCGCAGAGGGGGTGGGCGGGCTGCGCTGCTTTCGCCAGCGCGAAGCAAATAAGGTAAAGTTTCATTGTCGTTGCTGGTGCGACTGTTGTTGTTGCTGCTGCTGCTGTCACTGAAGCAGCGCCATTTCTCAGCAGCGCCAAAAAGTATGCCGCTGCTTTGGCGTGCTATCCTCTAAAGCTCTCTAGCAGTGAAACTCACCTGCATGGACGTCGCTCAGCTCGCTGGCACTGGCGCCGGCAGCGCCGCTCTCAGCGCCGCTCAGCGAGATGCTGGCGCGCTTCTTCCCCCGCCAGACGCTGACGCCAAAGCACTCGGCACAGCAGCAAAAGACAAAGCCTAATATCAGCAGTATCCAGGCGGCCACCATTAGCACAATGGTCGATGTGGAGCGGTAACTGTAATTGTCCTCCTCCTTGTAGAGCACCAAAATGTTGTCGCTGCTGAGATTGTTGTTGTTGTTGCCAATGTTCTCATTGATATTGCTGTTGCTGACGCTGTGAATGGTCGGCAAGTCTGGTGAATATACGGCATCGTCATTTGCCAGCGCCGCGTAGCTGCTGCCCACCATATGGAAAAGCGGTTGCAATTTGGTCAGACGCATAAATGTGATATTCGACATTTTGGCAGCATTGGCAACAGCTGCGCCCACACATTCACTCACTCAACTCACTTAATCAATCAGTCAGTCGATAAATATTGCAATTTGTATTAAGTACGCGACAGGAGCAATGATGAAATGTGACTGGTTTTTCTTCTCTGTTTTTTTTTGTTTTTTTTTTGTTTTTGCTGCTCACTCGACACTCGCGACAACTGTCAACTGGGCGACTGCGACTCGACGTGCAACTGGCTTATTATCTAGAGCGGTGGCTATGCCGAAACGCTGGCTCCTACGTTGTTTGGTTTGTTTGTGTGCCTGTGTGTGTGTGTGAAAAATTAACAATAACAACAACAACAACAGCAGGTAAATGACGACAGCGACTAACGCCGAACAAAAATGTTGTTTTCGGCTCGCAATCTTTATTATCACCATGTGTGTTTAAGCAGATAGATCGACTGACAAACAGACAAATAGACCGACAGACGGACGTTTGTAGCCGCAATTGGTACGGGTGCCTGCTGATCTACGCTCCGCTTCGCATCGAACTTTGTTTACATGCGAGAACTCTGAGCGCGTTGTTTGCTCTGTGGTTTACAGAGCGCGCCATCAGCTGAGCGAAGCGCCGTTAAGCTGAGCTATGGTGAAAACAGCACATGTACATATATGTAAGCTAAGCTGCGTGCGTGTGGTGAACTGAGCTGCTCGTGCGTGGAGTGCTCTCCGAGAAGGAGTGAGTGTGTGCGAGAGCGAGAGAGCGAGTGAGAGCTTTCTGCAGAGACAATAGACTGATAAGCACAGTGCACTGTGTGGGAGAGCATACGCAAATAAAGTGAAGACAGTGGTGGGTTTAGTGAGAGGCCTTCGTGAGGAGGCAATTGACTGATAAGCATCAGTTTCGGATATTGTCTGCGAATTAGTGGACTATATAACATAATTGAAATGCAGATGCTCGGGGAAAATTCCACAACTTGCCTATAATAAGTAAAGTCAACAACACTGCTCATGAGCTTCGACAAACAAAAGTTTTGTCGCCATATCCATCTTTCAAATCAAAGCAAAAATTCGCTTGTCAGTTAAGTGCTCTATGACAGCAATAAAAAAATCTTCTTAAGGTTAATTCAAAAACATACTTTAAATACAAAGTATTGCTTTTTTTTGCACATATATTTTTCATAAATTTATTTTAACGCAGGGAACATGTTAATTATTGTTTTCCTTGTCTTTGGCTGTGCTAATTTATCCTCGGAGTGCCTTGGCCACATTAGGACAGCTCAATATATTACACTTGACCAAAGTTACTGCAAAAATGAGTTTTCACAATTATTAACACTTATATGCCCCATAGTTTCTGGCCAACTTTCAGGACTTACATTGACAGGCGGCACGCTCCAGCTGGCATCGGGTGATATTCTTCCAATTGCGGTTCGCTTTGCGGCAGTTGGTGTTGAAGTAGTTTGTAACGTCGTCTGTGGTTCCTGCAGCGTTTTGACTCCTCACACAGATCTTGGACAACTCCTCGCAGGTCTTACGATTCTCAGCGGTTTGAGAAGCTTGGGCCTGAACTTGCAGCAAGCACAAGCAGCAGATGGCTATTAACGAGATATTATTGATCTATTTGAAAGGGTTGCGGATTAGGGATCGCTTACCCAACAACAGCACAATTTTCGACATGTTTGCTAAGTGATGGAACTTGAGTGGTACTCTAGCTAAGCTGAGCTAAAGTACGAGGTATTTATAGTCGCGAGCCAAGTGCAGGAAGTATTTTTGGGTTTTGTTTGCGGCCCAGCTGTGAGACAGATGCCGTATTATTATACGGTGAGACATCGTGTATTATAATTGGTGTACAATACATTAATGCGATTGATTTAATTAAAACTGATTGAAGAACTTTGGGACTTAAGATTCACAAGCATTGTTTGATATGTGCTCTAAAGCACAGCTGTTTCTGGTTGACCCATTTCTATAGTATTTTCTGGCTATAAAAGCTATTTCTGAAATTGAGTTGGGCATCAGTTACCAACTGTTGATTGCAATATGCATATCCAAAGTATTCTCGTCCTTCTCCTGGTGGTCTGCTGCGTGTGCATCAGCGCCCGGCCTGATTGCAATAAGATCTCTCGAAGCTGTGTGGCCTGTCCGAGAAAGGATCCCAAGTCAATTGATATAAATGATGTGTGCCGCGCGAAGACCAGAGCTCGCTGGATCTGGAGGAATCTGTCACAATGTGATATTCAGCGCATTTCCTGTCAAAGTAAGTTCACTTTAAAATAGTCGCCACATTAGATTCTTCATTTGATTCTTTTACATATTCCCAATTAGATCCTACTATCAAATTGGACTGTGAAAACCTTGCCAAGTTGAGTAAAATGCAGCGCCGACGTGCTTAATGCCGCTTTCATTTTATCAAATATCCTCGGCTTCTTGAAGAAAGAGAAGGTTATGTAACAAAATGCTGAAAACGATTCCATTTGCTGTTGATTTAATCAAAATAAACAATGCAATACATTTCAATATGCTTTTAATACATTTATGTGAGTCCTCACTCTCAAGTGCTGTTTAAATACTTGTAACGGTTTAAGCTTTTACAGCAGGCACCCAACAGGCCAACACTGCAGCCCAAACGAAAACCCAAACCCAAATCCAAGCCCGAAACCCACTTCAGCACACGTCATGAACATGATTATGTACTTTATGAATGTGCAGTGAGACAAGTGGAAGAGAGAGAGAGAGAGAAAGATAAATATATTCTATGGTATATCCATATTTTTGATGCTCTTGCATATATATAGACATGAGATCAATATTTTATCAAAAATAAATAAATGCTGTATACACGAGGTAACAATCTAGTGGCGAAAGCTACTTCAAGCCCCAATATTCAAATTAATTTAAAATTAAAATAGGCTAGGAAAAAACTTCTGGCTTAAACGAGAACCTTCGATCTGATCACACTATCGTAGCAAAACTTGTACACTTCGTGATGCTTCGCCACTAGCGCTGTGATTTAGCCTTTTCAATATCTCACAATCTCACCGCACTTAAAGTTGATTGGTAATATCATAAGTATAATATTCCCACTTTTCATTTACATGCACAACCAACTGTTTTGGGTCGTTGCCAACTTAATGACGTAGCCATGATGCCCATGGTGAAGAGCATAATGAAATGGTTTGAAGTCGCATCGGGGAGGTGTGGAAATGGTTTTCACAGGCTGCGACTGCCGGCCAACGGCTTATATAATACATACTCGTATTTGAAATTGAAAATCTTTTGGCGCTGCACTTGAAAAATGCTTAGGACCAGGCCATGGATGATGAACTTTATAAAACTCTTGACCACATTTGCCGCAACCACCCCGCCTCCCTCCCTCCCTCCCTCCACCCCTGGCCGGTGCGGCAACACTTTGGCCATGTCTGACCAGCTGACGGCAGCTGCTTTAGGGCGTTGGGTGGTTGGGGGGGGGGGGGCGTGGAGGGGAGCATTGCACTTGACTTTAGCGCCACTTGTAAGTGTAAATTTTATTTGAGCCAACCAAGTGTTATAGATGTAGATACACACGCACAGCATACATACACACACACGGCCATGCCCTTTGTGAAGTGTTCAAGTGGCTTTGCTGGTTATTGGCACTGGTCTCGGGCTCCTCGGTCTTCGGCCAGCTGGGATCTCTTGTAGTTGGCGTCGTGTCGTTGACAGCTAAGTGGTGATAATCGCTTTTGAATTGAATTTGGAGCAAGTAAATTTTACACGCAGCAGACAAAGTTGAAATTCAAAAGTGCAACACGCTCCACTTTTCCCCACATTCACATCCAAATCAGCCGTCAGCAAACCCGCCGGTCAACAGACAAAAGGCTTTAGTAGCTCTTCCATCTATCGCACCCCGCCTGTCATTTAAGCAGTGGGCGTTGGTTTTTTTTTCAATTTTTTTTTTGGATTTTTTTTTTTTTTTTGGGGGTTGTTGGGTGGGGCTTTTGTGGCTTGGCAGAGGCGAAAACTGATTTTCAAGCTGTTGTTGTAGTTGGTGTTGCTGTGGTTTGTTTTGCTGTTGTTGTTGGCTTTGTGGTTTCTAATTTGTAAACTAGTTTTGGGGCTTGGTTTAGCACCCAGTCCGGTTTGTAAGTCATTTAATCAAATCTTAAATTCTCGTATTTAATGTGTTTTACACAATCTCAAACTGTTCCCTCAGCAGCAACAGCTGGAGAAGCTGGTGGAAATTGAAATTAAATAAATGGCTTAAATTCGTTTGCTACCAAAATATATGAAAACTGGTCAGCTTTTTTTTTCTGTTTTCTGTTGAGCTAACACTACGTGATATATTCCAATTTCCTTTAATTTCCTTCGACAAATTAAGGTAAGTCTTAACATTTTTTCTACTAAAGCAGCAAATTTACCAGCTTGTAGAGAAAAGTATCTTTAACAACGTAATTTAAATAGAATTTCATATGTATATAAAAAAAATCTTAATAATTTCAAATATTAGAAAACTGCCAGTAAATAATTTATTATATATACATAAAGTTTCTTTTGCCAGCCAAGACTCATTTTTTCAGCTAAAGCAGCAAATTTAGCAGCTCGTAGAGAAAAGTATCTTTAACAACGTAATTTATATGATGACCATAATCGTGTAGTAACTTTTCGACTCTATTCGATTGCACTGTGAAGCCCTGGCTGAGATTCATTTGGTGGCTTGGCAAATGTGAGTATAAAAGCGCATTGTGCGGTGCAGTAAACAAGTGTCTTCGACTGATTTCGATAAATCTTGTCTGGCGCACAAATTTCCCTCGCTGTCCAATGCTGACGCTGTTGGCAGCGATTCCGGGAATCAGCAGACAGCGTTCGCCGCATCTTTCACGTACTTGGCATTACCATAAAACCCAGACGCAGACCCAGACCCAGACCCAGACCCAGACCCAGACCCAGACCCAGACACAGGCACAGATCCAACAGCTTCGTCATCGTCAGCCAGCACGCACAGCATCAGCATCCTCATCAGCATGGCCACATTATCGTCATGCTTGTCGTCCACTTGATGCATCCTCAGACTCCATTCGAGGAGTTCCTCAAAATTTTAAACATGCGCCCCAAGTTTTTTGGCTGTGTGTTTATATGTGTGTGTGTGCTATGATAAATTTTCCAAAAACATAATTTTTCACACGAAATTGTTTTGATTTCTTTTTGATGCCATAAAAAATTGGAATTTATCACTTTGCAGCTAAGCTGGTAGAAAAAGAAGATGAAAGACTTAGTCTAAGACCAAGTTTTAAATACTTTAAGCTAAGTTAACTTCCTGTCTTCTCTCTGCTTGCAGCTACAACTTTTAATATTTATCCGTTGCTCATGTCAACCCCTAGCTTAAAACAAATACGCCTCGGGTCCTGTCGTGAGTGAGACGACATCAGGAAATGTTTATGAGCTAATCATTTTTAATTATTGCACAATTCGCTGTTCAAAAATAATTACAAGCCAGCCCGCGGGGGCACAAGTTGAATAACAACATAACTAAAATCTAAATCAATTTCATGCCATTTCCCCACACCGTGCCACCTACATGGGGCAGCAGCAGCAGCAGCAGCAGCAGCAACTGCCACGTGCCACGTGCCAAAACAACAACAATAACAATGTTGAAGTTGCCCTGCATACATTTATAGCACTTGAAGCCAAAAAATTTCATTACTAGGCTGCCGGGCGTGAACGGGGGCGCAGTGGGGAGGGGGGGGGGGTTCTGCCCCTTGGCGGTGAGTCAATTACAAAAAGGAAGCTGTTTTGGCGCTCCCCAAAACAAAAACAGGCGATGACGTCGTTCGCTGGATACTCGACGGCCAGGGGGGCAAGGGGTATGGGGAATGGGATGTGGAAGTTGTTATATAGTTGCTTAATATTTATCTGGCGTCGGTAATCAGCAAACGCAGCGTTGACATGTGTCGTCGATCTTGATAAGGAGGCAACCCCAAAACGCATTCCGAACTGAAATCCAAATCAGAATCCAAATCAGGCCCGGTTTGGATGAGTTTTTAATAAGCTGCCAGTTAATAATAAAATTTTCAGTATATTAGAATACGGCTGACAAAAGGGTCGTTGCCGCTGGGGGGTAGGGTGTACGGTAGGGTTCACTGTAGCTCGATTGCAGCTCAAGAATACTCCATATCGCTGACACATTTCAGGCGCCACGCGCTGAAAGTTTTAGTTAGGTGCTCAGCTATTGAATTCTGCCGCAGCAGGGCCAAGTGTGAAATTTGGCAGCTTGTTATGGCCTGACAACGGTAGGGGTGGGGAGGGCGTGTGAGCTGAAGTAGGGACTCTGGCCGGACGACCCCAATCATGTAGCAGCTTGTAAAATTGCGAGCGTGTAAAACAAATTGAAAAGTTGCTCGTGCCAGAGTTTTGAAAGGCTGTTGATTTGAGAATTCTTAAAAAAGTTGAACCAAACTTGTTAAGGAATAGGGTGTGACTAGGCTAACTTAAGGGAGGTTCAGTTTGTTAAGCCGAAAAGGGGCTGTTGGCTTGACAGAAGCTAAAAATAACAGAGACTATAAACTAAAAGAAAGGAAATCAGGAAAATTTTAATAATTGAGTCAAATATTTAGTAAACTTCGACTGAAAAATATTATTATTATTACACCCTATTAGGGTATTCGTTTTAAATAAACTTAGAGTAAAACTTGATAGCTTTAACAAGTGAAAAAAGACAAAAATATAATCTTAGTTATTGATTAATAAAATCAATTATAGAAATGCATAACTTATTTGTCAAAAAAGGAAATACTTTCTGTTAAATATTGCGAAATTGAAAAACATAATTGGAAAACTTATTTTAAGAAGTAAAAGATTTTTGTAAATATAAATATTTTATAAAGTAAATATTGAAAAATGGAAAAAAATAAATGAAAAAACTTATTTTATAAAAGTAAATTATTTCTGTGAAATAGTGAAAAATTGAAAAACATAATTGAAAAACTTATTTTAAAAAGTAAATAATTTCTTTTAAATGTTGAAAAATTTCTGTTATATACTGCAAAATTGAAAATTAAAAAGTAAAAGATTTTTGTAAATAAAAAAATTCTAAAATATAATTCAAAAAATGTTTTTTATAAAGTAAATATTATTAAATATTGTAAATATATTATTTTATAAAATAAATAATTTCTGTGAAATAGTGAAAAATTTAAAAACATAATTGGAAAACTTATTTAAAAAAAGTAAATGATTTCCTTACGATATTGATGAGACCAAGTTGATACCATAATATTTCTCCTTCAAGTGAATTTCGTAACCCTTCAGTGAGTAATGAGCTTTAAGTCGAGACCCAATACAACACCTCCTAGTGTCTGACTCAAACCCACCCATTAGATGGCCCAACCGCCCGCATGCAAGCCACCCCCTTTTGGTGTGCCACCCACATGCCCCCGTCATCTGTGGCCAGCTCCAGGCATACGGCTGGCACGTTTTGTTGCAATCCCAATGAGGAAATGCTAATCCGCATGTAATATTCGAAAATGATATGAAAATGCCAAACCAAACAACCACCCAACGGGAACGCCGCCCAAATCCGAGCCGGGGTTCAGCGAATGGGCCCAATGCCAACATTACTCAATGTCAACATCAAAATTGCTTTGGAATTCATGCATTCATTCGTTTACCTCCCCTCTCCCGCTTACACTTGCCGCTAAAAAACTAACAGAAATCCCGCAGTATAGAAATTTTCATTTTGTATTCCAGTGAATTTTAATGCCGCTGCAGAAAGTGCCAAAGTGCCAGGGGAATCCGGCGGATTGGTCCTGCTCTGGTCCCTTAAATAGCTGCGCAGGGCGCTGATTAAAAGTGGCAACGCCACGGCCATGGGGTTGAGTTCCTCTTCTTTTTTGTTTTTTTTTTTTTTATTTTTATTTTCGGTTTCATGTTGCAACCTTTCCATTTGCGGTACGCGCAAAAGGGTCTACGGTCCATGGGGGTTGTCATCTGAGGCTGCTGCACTTGTTCTCTGCCGCGACCCAACGACCGACCACGACACAAAATTTCGTCACAGACGTTGGCGTGAAATTTCGAAACGAATTCTCTAAACAAAAATAACAACAACAGCAACAACAACACACACGATTGTGTCTCATTGTAATTTTTGTAATGTTCCAGAATTTGCAGCATGAGCATGGCGAACAGCAAAGAAGTTTGTTTTTGTTTAAAAATTATTAGAATTCAGTTGGTTGTTTACTGGAGTGGGTGGCCCCGGGTGGTGCAGGGCTGCGTTTGGGCGGTGGTTGCACAACAGCTGGTGCCCAGAATGTGACCGGCATTTGGCCGCACTGTGGTCGATGTTAAAGGACTTGTCTGCGGAACACTTTCGCATACGCGGGGTGAGGAGGGCACTCGAAATGTGTTTGCTGAATCATGTGCTTGGGGTTTTAATATATTTTCCAGAGGGCCACAAAGTGCAAATGCTAAGCGATTTGTTCGTGAAATCAAATGCACGGAGGGTAAGTGTTGTTTTACAGATTTATTTGACTATTTTTGACTTTCTGTAAGTTCTTATGGGTATTTAAAAGTGGGCCAGATTTTTAGTAAATATCCAAATAATACATTTTACTCTTTCTACTGTCTTTAATGGAATTTCGTAGCCCATTATTAAATTATCACTTTTGTGATAATAAATATCTTTAACTAACTACTGTAAAATATGTTATTTTTGTCATATGTGTATAACAAAAGCAATGAGCCTTGCAACTATTTAAACTCGTTCACAAAGTGAAAAGGGTATATTGGGTTTGTGCAATGTTCGTCTGTCCGTACGAAAGCAATTTTTCGCCGTTATTAAAGGTGGAGAAATTTGATGAATAAGATTGAGCGCTAAGATTTTTTGCGGGCGTGGCAGTTCGATAAAATCGATTTACAAACATCTATAGTTTTCCAAAATAACAAAAATTAATAAAAACCGTTTTTGTCTGCTTAAAGCTGTTAAATATTCTGCGACCGAGTATCGTGCAGTCGGCTACGCCCGACTGCAACGTTCTAACTTGTTCAAAATTGTTCTTATGATTTATTTTCTTTAGATACAAAGTGTTAGGCAATAAAACACTTTGATTCTTATATGTGTTAAAATCATTAAACAACCTCTGGCAGCAAAGTTTTTCATTACAGAGACTTAAAACAAAATCCAAACACAACATTTGCCCGCCTGGAAAACAACAAACAAACAAGAGCTGAGCTTTCGGATACTTAAACAATTCAATGGACTGCAGTTGCCTGGCCGCAAGCTGCCCCACAAGCCCCTGCCCCAAAAACCAGAGCCCGCTGGCTGGCGAGCATTTGTTGTCCATAAGCTGCAAAAGCAAGCTAAAATATTTATAATGCTGTCCAACACTTGGCTGACCACAACAACGACAACAACAACAATAACAACAGAGGGCAGAACATTGACCGCAGCACAAAAACAATAAATTGATTTTGTGTCTTTGAGAACAAGTGCAGGATATGGGAGCAGATACAGATACCGCAAAAGTAGAAGTAGCAGCTGTAGGAGAAACTGAAAATGTATGCAGAATGTTGCAATACACGCCCAGATAATTATGAAATTTGAAGCGCAAAGTAAGAACGAAAAACCTAATAAACGAACCCCAAGAATTCCAAAGAAAGCAAAACAATTTATGGTAGAACACGCCCCGAAAACTTTAGAAACGCGACTCTTAGCTGCAAAGCGAAAAAAGACTGAAATGGAATTCGAAACAAAAACAAAAGGATAGGGGCGTGGCAGTCAGGAGGGCAGGGCAGGGCAGGGCAGCGCAGGCAGCAGACGTTTGAGAGCCCAAGGATATATAGAAGGACAACAACATATGCGAAAGGGATAATAATTCACAACACACAATGGACCTGACCATATAATAATAATTCAGGCGCGCCAGATGAACCAAAGCTGACCGCATTATGGGCACAGTTTTTGTCAGGCATTAGTCGCTCACACGCGGGGACCGCAATGCACTTGTCCTGCACAAAGGATTCGGTATTCGGGATTCGGGACTCTGGACTCGTTAACGATGCGACACGCGCGCAGCAGGACAGCGTTTGATGTGAGGCGACGCGACTCGTCGACAACGTCCTGTCCGAGCCAAAAATTGACATTTAATGAGCCCGAGAATGCCAGCCAGCTCCACAGCTCGTCCAGGGCTCGTATCTCGCTTATGTAATCGCATAAATCGTGTCTGCCAGCAGGAGCTGCATGCCGCCAGCCTTCCAGGTTTGTGCAACACCTTTTGTTATCATTCAAAGCACTTGTTTTCCCCTCTGGCCAGGTAAAGCCAGCGGCATCTCTACCTCCCTCTCCCTCTCCCTCTCCCTCTCTCTGTGTGTTGCTGTTCAGCCATTTGGCAAATATTACAGGCTTACCTCTATTGTATACCTCTTTTGTGTGTGCATGTGTGTGTGTGTGTGTGTGTTTATGTCTGCGTTTTCGATTAGCTCACATATCAAAATGGTACGTTAATTGTTTTCAAGTTCGTGGCATGTCAACAGCACACGTAGCCCAAGTACCGATTTTCGACTCAATTTATCTGTCTAGCCGGCGATTTAATGGTCTTGTTTTGGATACAATACCCTGTAAATGTAGATAACAGCTAGGTACATATGTGTTGAGCTACTCTGGAGTTGAACTTAAGATAAAACCCGTAAGAAAGATATCTCTTGACGAATGCATATTGCAGATAGTTTCAGATTTATTTAAGAACTCGTATATAAATAAATTTGTATATTTGTGACAATGCTTGTGATCATTAGCTAAAGGTAAAGCTAGGCTTATAGTAATTAACTCAAGTTTTTAAGTGATGCTGCTATAAAAATTATGAACTTTATTTGGCTATAATTCATAATATCATATACAAGGTTGTACAAACAATAATTACTTATCACAAATTTCAATTATTTCCATTACAGAAGAAGATGAGAAGACGCAAGAGACCTCACTTATAATTCTCAACTGGTGTGGTGAAAAGAGTATATTGGGTTCAAGCACAAATTTATTTAGAGCCACTTAATTTCGCCCATTCCCCTCCCCCCCCAAAAAAAAAAAAAAATTAATCATAATTAAGACGGCTTTCGACTGTTTTTGGTGGTTTTTTAGCTGTGAACGAGAATCGCGCAGTCGGCTAGACCCGACTACAATGTTATTTCCTTGCAACCTGCAGTTCTGTAATGTTTCTCCACGCTTTCATCTAATTATTCGAAAGTTTAACAGCTCGTAAGTCTCCACATGTTTTGGCCAAAGCCGAAAACTTGTTCTTCTAATAGTATTAATTTAAGCGGCATGCAACCCTCTGCTTAGGGCCCATTTCATAATTTGTAATGTGCAAGCAATTCCAAACAAACTAGCGTCATATCTTTTCAAGCATGTCCACTTATTGTGCTGGCCGTACTTTGGGCCAATAAAATGACACATTTGCCAGTTGCTAATTGCAAGCCATAAATTAAGGCGATGTCTGGGTCCGGCGCATAGATATGCCTGATAAGGAGGGGGGGGCAGGGGGAGGCTGTCGAAAACTTTAGATTGCATTAAACTGCGAGGCGGTAGGCGCAACTCGTTCAGGAAATGGAGCTGGCTGTTTAATATGCGGCATGCAACTATGCAGGACGTGTAGGAAATCGTAGACAAAGCTGCAAAATATTAATTATGACAGATCTCTGTGTGTGAGCCCTACACAAAGTCGTACAGTCAGGGCGAATGCCGTTGGCCAAATTTGCATTTATATTAAAAACAAACAACGGCAGCAACTACGTTCAGTCTGAGGCTGAAATTCTCCGTACGATGACAGGCGCCAACGACTTGCGGCGTAATCAAAGACACGTCACCAACAGGCTATGACCAATTTGCAGTCACTCCCCGAGCACGCATCATCCAGTGCTCCCCCCTTTCCCCGCCCATGCGTAAACTATGACCCAAACTGATTTGCGAATATTTGGACAACGTCGGTGGCTGCGGTCTGCGCTTTAATTATGTCTCATATATCAGTTTGCTCTCCAGCTGGTCAGGAGGGGGGTTAAGCATAAAAATAATTTCGTTTTGATTGCAATTACAAGCCCACGCACCACCCACACGCACCACCCCCCGGGCGAGGCAAGTGCACTTGAGGGTTGCTCGCTTCGGTTTTTCCCGTCTGAGTCACAAGTGTTGCCAATTGTTTGCAACTGTTTTGTCAGCCCAGCGAACGCCAAGCAACCCCCAGCTATCCCCCCCTCTCTCTCTCTCTCTCCCTGTGCTCCCCCCAACCATTAGCCGTGGAAAATTATTAGATTTTATTGCACGCAACATTTCGAAATGAAATGAAAAATTTTGTGATGCGATTTATTGTCAGTCGTCTCTGTCAAACACTGTGGCTCGTTTTTAATATTTCCAAGTGGCTTTTGTGGCCAAACTGTGACTGGCATTCGCCATGGACCAGCTGGCAGTGGAAACCCTCGAAAGGGTTGCCCGTAAGTGCAGTCGGGCGTAAATGTTTTCGAAACAAAATTAGTTTGGGGATTTGCATTTGAATATAGTTCAGCGAGTATATAGAAAGTTGTCAAATAAAAGTTGATGGGCTGCCTGTCAGCCGGGATTGAAATCTGTTTGCCATTTGCATATGTAATAAGTAAAAGGACGCACTCAACTGCCTGGACAACTGATGGATATGTTAATCAGCCGCTTATGACAATCACAAACCGATAAGGACACAGCCTCAAATAATAATAACTACGGAGCACTAGCCCTTACATAACTGATTTATGCAATGTGTTACAGATGAACTGATTATGCTAATTTCGTATGGGCAATAGAAATAACAGCGACCATTTGTTTGAAGCAATTGCCCAAACTCAATCTTTGATCATATCCTAGCCCTAGCTTGAGTCTGAGTCTAAGCATATTTATGCTGCTGCTAATCGAGTCCCTACTTCACTTGTTCGTTCAATTCGTGACTATAGCTTTTGCATATTGTTTCCCCAATCAAGTTAAAATTTAATCTGCACAAAAATCTTAATCCTAATGCTCGTTTGCCTTCTTACCTTAGTAGACGCTTACCAATAAGTCTTCCCTCTCTTTCTAATCGTAGAACTATGCTTGCTGTCATCTTCTTACACAATTAATAAGAATTAATATAATATAATAAAATATTTATATTTTTTTAATTAATACTAACTATGCTATAATATATCATACATCAATGCATAATAAAAAAACCAAGTAAAAGCCTTGCAGTCGGGTGTAACCGACTGCGAAATACTCGTTTACAGTATAATAACGCCTTCAAATATTCAATTTGTGGAGACGAACCAGATAGCTGTCTTCAAAATATATGGATTTTATCGATTTGCCAAAAAATCTGTACACATTATCTGATGCGGGTATACACGCGTATAAATTTAAAAATTCCAAGTATCTAGTTTCAAAAGCAGACGGACAGACAGACATTGCACAAAGCCAATATACTCTTTTCACTTCGCAAACGATTATAGATAGAAAAGAAATTTGAGATCACATCTAAGGGTCGATGCTGTGTGGTCAGTATTGAAGTATATTGAAGTATCTCGCTAAGCTGTGTCCAAGTGCGCTTTGTTTGCTCTCTGGTGCACTTATCGAGAATTGTGGGCATTCGGGGCAGCTACTTTAAGGGGCATTCCACACGCGCCTTGTTAGCCTAAAGGGCACGTAACTAACAGACGTCTCGAATGGACTGCACTTCGCTATAATTTCCATTCAGGGGGAACAGTTGGCCTGGGCATTTGGTTACACAACTCAGACAGATGCCGGGGCACTGCTTTGGGCGATCCTCTCCGGCTACTCATAGTCGGGGCTATTGGGGTTGGGGGCATTTAGCGCATCCTAACAACTGCTACATGACACCATATTATTAAATTAAATGCGGACACGCGCACCACAAGCTGGCCACCTAAATCGAACCTTTGTGCAACGTCTGTGGCAACAGATGGAAGCGGGCGTTAGGTGCTAGCCGCGGTCGAAGCCAAAGCCCGTTGACCATTAATTTTTTGGGCTAAATGGCTGCTGCTGCTTCTTCTTCGTGCACCGCTTGTCGAGCTTGTTAAACTAACAAGGCGAACGCTGTTCCAGGAAAGGCAATCAATAGATTTGAAATATCTGATAAGGGCAAAACGAGCAAATGAATGAGTTTTAATTATACGACTGAAGGCTGGTGTTCTTTCTTCGACCTGATTGGGATCAGTCCACCGATCATGTGACTGGGGATAGCGGGGAGCAGCTACCAAAAATCTGTGTGCGATCATTTCATAATTCAAATGGCCAGTCAAAAGTCACCTGCTCCGGCAAGAATACGAAACGCAACTGTGCCACAATTCTACAGCTCCGCAGTTGCAGTTGCGGTTGCAGTTGCAGTTGCCTCTCGAGGATCATTGATCATTGAGCGCGCCTCCTGCTGCCTGCCGCATGCCGCTACCTGAGGCTGCCTCATTTAGTGATTTCTTGACCAACAGCTGCTACGTTTCGGGTTTTTTTTTTTGCCCTACCAACAACAAAATTGATGACGACAGGTTGAAACGATCGCAAGCTGATCTGGCTACACAAAAAGAAACAGAAACTGAAACCCAGAACCTGAAGCCTCCTGTCTGGCGTTCTGACGTTAATCGACTAAATTGTAGCAGCTGAACTGTCAGTTTTGTTAAGTGGGCTGTGCCTCAAGTCTGCGTTGATGTATTCTTGGCCAAATTGTGATGGCCAGGTTGCGATAATGCCCCGAAACGCCTCGAATCTTGGCAATAAACTAGTTTCGAGTCACTTTTCCATAGTCGTTGGGCCCATTTAAGCCTTGATTAATGTTGGCAATGCTCATTTAGGGTTTATTGTCGCGCCTTTTGCCCAAAACACATTTCATTGCCCGCAATTCGCTCTGCGAGTATCTCTCGTTTTATTTTAGCCAGCTCCGCGTCCTCAACCCCAACCCGGCCCGCTGCTGAGTTGCCGTCATCAGCTGCACTTGTTTTTGCTTGCTCGGGTAATTAGTCTCGTTTGTTGTCATAAATTTTCGGTACATACATATTGTTGAAAAGTCGCATTTAATTGCACTGATTTACAGTTTTGGAGTCTCTCTCCCGGTTTCGTTTAGGTGTTTTATCTGCGTCTCCCGTAATTACGTGCCAAATTAATGATGTTTTTGCGGCTAAGTATGTGCCCGACACGAATGCAGCTGAAGACACATTTTTCAGCTTTAATTTGGGCCAGTTCTTGTTCTTTATTTTTTTTTTCCTGCCTTTCACGAAGATCCTTAGCAATTTTAATGAATTCCGCAGGTGCAATTTGGCAATACGAATTTTGTGGCTGAAAGGCGGACCGGATATTAGCTGGATAGCAGCTCTATAAGCTTGATAATGAGATGAAACCAGTGCTTAAAAAAATATATATATATATATTTTAATATAAAGAAATTCCAATTTTCGGTTATTAATTTATATAACTACGATTCAAATCGAAGCTTCTGATGTAAGTTTTCTATTCAGTTTTCTATTTCAACAGATTTCTATCGCTAAACGTTCCCGAATAATGAGCTGAGCAAATATAACTTCAACTACACTTGAATTCTTCAGCCTCATCAATGAACCGCTCTCCCAAAAAATAATTGAAACTCATCAAGCTTTATTGGGCTGTACGAAGGTGGCGGCTGAGCCATCATTAATGCCCTTATCACGTATTTCAATGCGACAAAAGCCTCCCCCCGGCCACGGGCACACCTCAGCCTTATATGGCTGAGAGGATTTGTCTTAAAATTGCCACCCTTAATTACTTGTAAGCCGGCAATCGCCCCCTTGTCTGAGAATCGACTTGGTTCAGGCCGTTTGACTTTGCAATTTTGCAGTGCATTGAGTGACGATTCCCCAGATTCCATCTCGATGCGAGCTCCTGCCCCAGCGGCGGCGAGACGCCCCAGCGGGCTTGACCGTTGATTAAATTGATGATGTTTGATGACTTCTGCAGCTGATTTCGCCATCGATTCCATTTGGGCGAGTGGTCAACTAGCAGGAGCGGACCACATATGGCGCACATGTGCCGCCACCCCCCGCTCATTACGATGCATTGGACATGCATCAAGACGCCTTCAAGTCATGCCCCCAACCCGCTGACCCCCGTCCCCCGTCCCCCGTCCAACGTTGCGGAAGAAGGAAGCCGTCCGTGTTGGCATTAGTTGGCATGACTATGCCGCTGTACTGGGCCAGTTCTCAAGGCGGCATTCTTTTGAGAACGGCCCCAGGTCTGACCTTAATTAATCTTTGCTTGGCTGCTTGTTGCTTGCGCCTACAAGTACAACTTGCAGTGTGGCCAATGCTGATTAATGTGAGGTGGAGGCGACGCCTCAACGTGCCGCGTGACTGGGCGTCTTTCGGGAACCGGGAAATGAGTTGCATGAGTCGCCTCGGTGCGGGGCGTGCTCTCAACTAATTGCGCGGCATTGTTTAGATACTCGCAACAGATATAAAGCATAGCCATTGGAATGCAGTCGCAAAGTCCGGTCCGTCTATAAAGTTTTAAAGCGCATTTCAATGCAAATATATCACAGGCACAGAACTCTGCCCGGCCGGCGTCGAGCGCCTCTCCTGGCAGTGACAAACGCCTCCAGGGTGCAATATATATGCACGAGCTCAGCCACATGTAATGAAAGTGTGAATGAAATTTTCATCTTTTTGTGAAGCAGTTGCAGAAAGAGGAAAGTGGAAAGTTCAAATAGAATTTAACCCCAAGCGCATATTTATAGCACGTCTCGCTCTCCTGGCCCAGGATAATGCTTACGTAAAGCAAATACACATGTAAGCATGTGCGTGTGTGTGTGTGTGTGTGGGGGAGTGTGTGGGGGCGTGCCCCTAACTGTCATGCTGAAAATGACCTAAGGTAAAAAGAGATTTGCTGTTGCTTTGCATTGGGGGAGTAGCTTTCCAGAAGCTGCCGGAGTTGCTTTTTTGTTGAAGGTTGTTGGCCTTGGGGCAGATTCGGAGTGATATGTCAATGATATGTGGACTTGGCTTGAACAGGTGAGTGCACACGTGCTCCTCGACTACAGATCAGGATTTAGGAATCGGTTACAGTTGCCTCATAAATAGCGCTTCTAGTTTATGTTTAACGAACCTTAAATTCTACCTATATATTTATTTATGCATTTATCAAAGGAACATAGGTACAACTATAGTTATTAAAAGAACCCCCTCGTAATACGCTAGTTTCTGCAATCCTTTTGTCACTAATTCTCCATTAATCTTCAAGTAATTTAAACAGCTCATTTGAAAGGTATTTATCTGGGAGAGGCACGATATATCACTCGGCTTCATTTGGATACTAAATATTTTCCCGAGCTCCCTCTAGTTCCCAAGTCTCTTTGTTTAGAGCAGCGTCTTACCCTAACCAAAGTTGCGCTTTTCATTAGGTATTTGTGGGAAATCGCCCTCAAAGCTGCTGCCGAGTTGTTTCCACCCTTTAAGTGATAGATCGGGCAACCACTTCGACCCTAGTCGTTGTCAACTCAACCCGAACTCAAACTCATGAAACTATAACAATAAAGACCGGAAATTAAAGTGTGAAAACCGGCAGGAAGTTGACTTGATTACAAGAGAGCGAGGGTGTGTGTGTGTGTGTGAATCTAACTGTATATATGAGTAGCACATCTGACAAATAGAAAAGTTTACAATGCATTTCATTTGCTCAACTGTCAACGGGTAGCCTAAAGCTGTGGCACTCAGAGCATACAGGAGACAGCAGCCAGGAGACAGGAGACAGGAGACAGGACACAGCCACAGGCCACAGAAGGCGGCGCCCGTGATTGAATGTTAAACATTTAATTTAAACTTGTCCCACACATGGCTTAGATTCGGCAGCGTTGAACATAATTTATGCACGCACATCAATTCAAATGCATCTAATTTGGTAAACAGGCAGCTACTCATCGTCACACCTGCGTGGCACACCAAACGACGCCCGACTCGGATCTGGAGTCGACTCCTTGCTGACATTGGCTTAAAATAGTTTTCATTTGTTTTCGTTGTACTTAGTTGGGTTTGCTGCAACATGTGGCATTGGCATTGCCACTAAGTAGCCTGTCTGCATCAGCATCTGCGACTGCCGCCGGTTTTGCCTCTGATTCTGATTCTGCCTCTGCCTCTGCCTCTGCCTCTGCCTCTGCCCCTGCCTCATCCTCTGCTCCGGAATCTGCTCCTGCATCGGGGAGTTCGTTGCGCTTCGTTTGCGTACATGCAGCTCATTTAGTTGACATTTATAAACGTCACATAGCGCGCAATGTTTGACAATTAATTAGGCACAGATATGCCAGACGATGTCTACAGTTTACAACCAGATTCTCTAGAAATCACTCATTACGTTCAGCTAAGTTTAGCTGCTCAAATTCAGATGCTATCTAAGCTAATTTATTGATGCCATAATTTTGCCGTACTGCTATATATTGTCATATCATTTGGCTATTTAGTGCATAGTGTAGGGTATCTTTGTTTGCCTTAAATAGAACATGCTTATTGTGATGTAAAGTTTTCCTTTTCAGGAATTTTATTTACTATTTTTCTTGCATGGAAATAAGCATATTTAGTCATAAATAAATACTGATTTGAATATTTTAATTTAAGTATTTTGTATCGTTTGTCAACACTTAATTTAAGTAAGGATTACTAGATATTTATTTGTGCACTATTTAAAATTTAAACAATCTAACCATCTAGTGGCGAAAATTTCTGATATCAAATTTGGTGACGAATGATTTAATTAATTTAATATATGATCAAGTAAGAACTTTGCAGTCGGACGTAGCCGATAGCCGTAGCCGTAGCTCTTTCATGGTTTGTCCTCTAGATTGATTCTGCACTTCAATTATAATGTAGTAGAAAAATATTTTTTTTCCAAATTTAAAAAGGCAAATTTATATTTTTAATCGGTTGCCACAATTAGTATAAAAAATAACATTAAAACCGATTTTTTTATGGTTTGTCCTGCATGGGAAATTTGTTTTGTTATTTTTGGGGGAGCTTTCCAGTAACATATATACTTAATATGGAGCCCCTAGCTCAAAAACTGTGGAAGATTTCTGATTTTTTAAGGCGGAGGCGCTGTGGGTCGTTCTGGTGGGTGTGGCCGGGATATCAAGGTCGCAATTTTTGGGGAGCTCACCGGCAATCTACGTATCAGATTTGGTGACTGACTTTAATATTATGGAATATATTCACCTCTTATCGATTTGCGATTTGAGGTGCATTGACATATTATCGATTTGCCAGCCTCCCAGTGGGCGTGGCACACAAATATTAACATTTTACCTGAAGCAGATAACTACAAGTATATATCTATTCAAGTCTGTATCTTCAATACTGACGGACTAAGTTCCACATTGTAAAAATAGTTATCTCGTTATAGTTAGTTATCTGTTTTTCTTTCCAATCTCGATCTCTAACTCAATCTGATTCCTAGCCATCTTCTACACACTTCGTGGTGTTAGACAATTGGGGATTCAAGCTTATTTAAAATTGTTATGCCAGGACCTTAATTTGACGTTAATCTCACCAGGCTGGGTCCAAATGCAGCCCAAGGCGTCTTCAGGCTCCACTGTCTCGGATTGCGAGGCAAAGATGCAAAGTTGGGCTGCCCCAAGATCTGCAGTAATTTTAATCTGCTAATTCAACAATCATTCAATTTCAAATTCCCACTTAAGATATGCCGCTCAAATTCCGTTTTTGTGCTCTACGGCTTAGGATGGAGCAGCCAAAAAATGCTGAAAGAACTGACCGAATCACAGCAATTTTCAGAGTAAACATTTTTTGCCTCACTCTGTGCTGGTGTATGTATGTGGGACTATCAAGCAAAAAGCACCAGGATTTTTATTTATAAAACACTCGAAAAGGAAGCAGAACAGGACGCACAGCAAGTCCTTTTTTTGTGTTTTTTTTTTTTTTTGGGGCATATTGACGCAAGGATTTCGCCTCGAAAAAAACACAGTGGCAAATGTGCAATGAGCACTGAGCGAAGATCAAACAGCAGCAGGACGTGGCAGGCGGTCCGCCTGGCGAATCCTGTTGCCAAGTCCTTTGAGGCATTCCGGGTTTGAGTCGCTTGAGTGAAAGTTTGTTTTGCTTTTGCAAATGTCACATGAAAAATGCGTTCGCTGTGCAAATGCCGGCACTTTGCATGGCTTCCTTTACTATGAAGTAGAGCTTGGTGGGTTGTCAACCGCCCCCCTCTGGGCAGGGGCAGGGGCAGGGGCAGGGGCAGGGGCAGGGGCAGGGGCAGGGGCAGGGTGTTGGTCGCCTTGCACGAAATTTCCATTTAATGTGTTTGCGCAAAGTATTAAAAGGCAACGACGATTGAGTATCGAAAAGTAGTAAAGCAAACCGAGCAGCACCCCGATAGCCAGAGGTTGGGGTAGGGGTGCCAGGGGGGGGGGGGTGTCCATTCCAGGGGTCCATAACGAGCGCTGGCGATGCCTGCAGCGTGCAGTCGCCAGAGGGCGCTGGCTGCTGAGTGATTGCCATGATAAGTGGCCCATTATGATGCCAGTTTGCACAGCGAGATTGCGCTGCGCTCCATTGGAGTTCGTCAGTTGTTCAGTTCGTCCGTTCATCAGTTCTGCAGTTGTTCAGTTCGTCTGCTTGCCAATTTTTTTTAATGCATATCAAAGTGGGCAAAGTTCTGGCCCCAAAAAGTGCGTCATTGTTGAAGCACTGGCCGCTGTCCCGCTCTCGTTTGACGCGTCTCCTTTTCCATTCTTTTTTTTTTTTTTTTTTTGGTTTGTTCCCATCAGCATCTTTGCTGGAACGGCTGTTGACAAAAGACATTTAATTTTCCCTTAGTTTGCTTTTGCCCGCTTCGAGTATCTCTGCCATAAAGTTTGTCCATCACTCCCGCTTCTTCTTGTTCTTTCACTTTTTTCATGCTTGATTTTTGGTCTGTGCTAGCGAAAACTTTGATAAGTGAAATTTATTGTGGGCGCTTTGAGTTGTCCATTCTGCGTGGCGGACACTGAACACCAAATGCTCAACCGATGGCTCCGATGGCTGTGATGTTCGCCGGCTGTTCTCCCCCTGCACGCCTTGTTCTTTGTCCTTTTAATGTTTTATGGCACCTATTTCAGCAGCAATTGCGGTGTTTTTTTTTTTTTTTTTGTAGTGTACTCCTATCTGAGATTAGTCAGTTTTTGAAACTACAAGAACTACTCTCTGGGCATGGTTATTAAGTCGATGGCTGGAGCATTCATTGCCTCCAATATTTCGTCATTTACGACAGTGGAATGATATATTATAAAGTTTGTGCATACAAATAAGAATATTTTCTTTATCTTTATTTGTTAAAATGTACCTTTACATTAAATGCTATAGATAATCACCGATAAAAGATGCTTTAGCTTAAATGTAATTAATATTGAAGGAAGATAAAAAAGCATTTTCTCTTCAAAAAAAAGTCTTCTATTAAACCAAAACTTATATCTCCACCCACTGAATTGCAGCCCCGCCCCATACACCTGACACACACGAGCACATTATGCATCGATCATTACTCATGCTATAAAAGGAATCCACTTAATCTCCCGGCGAAACATTCAAACATTTATTAAAGACATGACAGACCCTTTTGGTGGGGGAGGTGGGGGAGGGTGAGGGGGGGAATGGCAGCCCCCTCATCTATATTCGGGCAAAAACTGCAACAAAAGGTACAATTTATAGTTCGACACCCTTGGAGTGTAATGCCAGGCCGTCAAGGGGGCGCTTTGGGGAGGTCGCACGCACACAGCCAGCCCCCGGCCCAATCCAAGGACATCGGGTGGGTGGCAAAATGTAATTGCTGCCGCCCCAAAATTTGGCATAGACCTTGAAAAAAACAAAATTATATATCAGCAGTGAAAGCCCCCGTCTAGCGAATGGGGAACGAAGCGTAAGGTGAGTGATAGAACTTAAAGCTCAAGCGCCCGCGCGTATGCAATGAATATTTACGAGCGGACGCCGTTGGGTCCGCTGAGGATTATTCGGCTTTATGCAATTGTGCGCAAGTAAAAATCTAATTTATCCGCCTGCCACCCTTCGCTTTGTTTGACAATTGCCTGAAATTATGCAGTGCATTGGCATGAGGCCGTCTCTGCCGGCACGTATGTAGCCGGCCGTACTGGGCCGTACCGGGCCGTACCGGGCCTTGCTTTAAGGGAATTTCCTGTAAAGCAGGCAGCAGAAAAACAAAAAAAATTGCTTTGCTACTGGCTGCAGCTACCCTTTGTCAGTTAACGTCCGAGCTTAAGGATTTTGGGGTGGCTTCCATGCGCCCGGTGGTGGGTGGTTGGGTGGTTGCTGGATAGGTCTCCGGCCTCATCATAACACCACATGTTCCAAAATTGCTGCTGGCGTCGCCACGTCGCCATCTCGTACTCCATGTAGATTTCTATCTATTCTATTGTCTGACTTTTACTCGTGGTAGATTTTAACATTCATTTCGTTTGATGAGGCGCAAAGTTGTGGAATTTATTGCCTCAGCTTCAGCCTCGACAAAAAGTTAAGTGGATTTTACGTAAATTAATGAGTCCACTTTTGCCCCATCTCCGAGGGGTTGCAACTGATTCTTTAAGTGTTCTCCCAAATGCAAATTCTATTGCAAGGGTAAAGTCTGGCAAGTTTTGGCATTCGGCTTGGGGACTCACGCCGAGTATAGATGTTTTTATCGAATACGTGTGGAGTGTTTGTAAAGCTATTTTCGGGGTGTACTGAAAATGTATATCCAAGGATCTTAACATCTGTTGACTAGATAAAAAAGTAAAGTAGGCAAATAGTGATCACATAGGGAGGCGATAAAGAAATATATAATATAAATATAATTAAAATATAATTAAAATATTTGTTCTAGAAAGAATTTAGTTTTTTGCAATTAAAGTTCTTTTCGACGAGTTTGCGAAAGATGAAGGATCCTAGAGATTGTGCAAGTTTTCTATTCTATAAAATTGAAACGATTACGAAATGGAACAACTGCTACAGCAATTATTATTTAAGAATATTAACGGTACAACAATTAAAAATAAATGCTTTAAGTATTTCAGGTGGCAATCTGACAGGACTTCTGAAAGAAAAACTAAACAATACTGAATGTTTTGAGTGAGTTGAAGAATTTATAATTCACTCGATCCAGCAATATTCATAATTTAATTTTCTCTTTATTTCTTGATTTATGCAGTGCATTGGACCAAATTAGATAATTGGGCAACCGAGAATCGAGAAGAATTATGGTATCCATGAGTTGGATGTATTTAGTGAATTACAAAAAGATTTATTTATTTATTTTATTTGAAAAACTAATCATGCGGTTAGCCTTTAGTATCTCAAAATTAAGGGTATGTATGAAAAAATTTGGTATTAATTTTCATAAACACTTTTAAAACAATTATTAATTACCTTTCGAATGATACTACTTTTATTTCATATTTAAATTTGTTTATAACAAATATTCGACAACTTAATGTGCAGAGAGGACAACATTTTGAAAATATTAAATTTTGAGTATCTACGTACTAAGATATTCCAGTTAAAACGGTATGTTACATATATGCATACAAAGGGTTAAACCCTGATGACAATTACAGGTGCTTGGTACAAACGTACGAAATATTATTTAAATTTAAATATACGATATTTATTTATTTAAATAAATATTTTTTAAATATAAAAGATATACGAACTGCAATATTGTGATTATAATGAAAAGAGTTCTTTCGTTTTCAAGCTTCAGCTTTGTTCACCTTTCGCCTTTACAGCATATCCAAGAGCTTATAAACTTTCACAACGTATAAGATCACAGTATAAGACGTAAGCGCCGCTCTCAGATTCAGCTAAGCTGCTCAGTCTTGGCCAAAACGTGTGCGGTTTAAGCCGCAAAACTCGTGTTGTTTTTGTGTGTCGTTTTGTTTTTTTTCATTGCGATGTTGGGTCGTGAGATTTTATTAAAGCACAAGAAAACAATTTTAACGCTGCTGTTGCTGGCTGCAATTTGCAATGTGTTCGTTTACCTCTACATAATGGACACGAAAACAGAAGCGACAACAGCGACAACAACAACAACGCCGAAGGTGACATCAACGCCGCTTGAGATCAATCAGCTGGCGGGCAGCTCGGAGACGCTGGTGATGGCCAATCTGGGCGCACTGGGTCGGCCGGCGAAGAGCAACTGGACCGCCGAGCAGCTGGCGGCGATGGCGCGCAGCCAGCGCGAAACGGGTTATAATGCCTGGCTCTCGGAGCGCATATCGCCGGAGCGCAAGCTCTTCGATATGCGGCATCGCAGGTGAGTGTGCGACGAGCATATAAGAGTTAACGCTCATCAAGTCCGACCGTTCGACAGCTGCAAAAAGCTCAAGTACCCAGTGGAAAAGCTGCCGCCCATCAGTGTCGTTATCGCCCATCGCGACGAACAGTCGAGTGTGCTGATAAGAACGCTGAGCAGTCTGAGAGCCAGAACCCCCCAAAACTTGCTGCGCGAGATCATTCTGGTCGCCGATGGCAGCGCGACTTTGCCACAGATTCGGGACGAGAAGCTGCTGAAGTTGGTGCAGCAGCAGCGGCTGCCGCAGCCGCTGGGCCTGATGCAGGCGCGGCTGGCGGGCGCCCGACGAGCTCGGGCGAAGGTGCTCGTCTTTTTGGATGCGCACGTGGAGGTGACTCGCGGCTGGCTGGAGCCGTTGCTGGCGCCGCTGCTGGAGGAGAACAGAACCTGCACCACGCCCGTGGTGGACACCATCGACTACGAGACGTTCGCCTACAGGCGCGGCAGGCCATCGCGCGGCTTCTTCGACTGGGACTTCAACTACGTGCAGCTGCCGCTGCTCGAGGCGGAGCAGCGGGCGCTGCCCGCCCCGCATGCGAACCCCATCATGAACGGCGGCCTGTTCGCCATCGGGCGCGATTGGTTCTTCGAGCTGGGCGGCTACGATGAGGGTCTGCGCCTTTGGGGCGCCGAACAGTTCGAGCTGAGCCTCAAGCTCTGGCTCTGCGGCGGTCGACTGCTGGAGGTGCCCTGCTCCCGGGTGGGACATCTCTACCGGAACGGCCACTTCCACGCGGCGTACATGAAAACTGAAACTGGCAGCAGGGCGGTAGCCAGGGTATATTTTATTTACCACCCAGTTTGCGTAGACTAACAATTCCCCATTGCAGAACTACAGGCGCGTGGCTGAGGTCTGGCTGGACGAGTACAAGGACAAGCTGTACGCGAACATGCCGCACTTGACCCACGTGAAGGTGGGTTCGTTGCGCAAGCAGAAGGAGCTGCGTCAACGCCTGCACTGCAAGCCCTTCAAGTGGTTCCTGGATCACCTGGCCGGCGATTTTCTGGAGCAGTATCCACTGGAGGAGCCCTTCGATTACGCCTTCGGCGCCGTGCAGAGCGTGGCGGCGCCTACGCTCTGCTTGGAGCGCACAGAAGCTGCGCCACATCCCCAACTGCTGCCCTGCGATCGGGATCTCTTGTATCCGAAGCGGGGGCAAAAGTGGACCTTGGGCCATTTTCGCGACCTGCACTCGGACGCCCATTGCCTGGAGCTGCAGCAGCGACAGCCAGAGGCGGAGATCTGGCTCTGGCAGTGCCATCATCACGGTGGCAACCAATTTTGGTCCTACGATCTCAATACCCAGCACATAGTCAACGGCCAGAGCCGAGCCGAGCAACGTTGCCTGGAAGCTCGAGCGGAGCAGCGCGACGTGGTCGCCAATATCTGTGATGTCGGGAATCTGCGGCAGCAGTGGAGCTTTGGGTTCGCCAATGAAAAACTGCTGGAGGAGTTTTGGAAGAATGTGCCTCGGTAGCAGGAGTCAAAGTGGGAGAAATTGTTGGCAACTCTGAGTACAAAATCGTTTTACCTGACTAAGATAAGCTTAAGTTTAGAAGATACTCGCTAGATCGTAATATATATACGTATTTATAATCGTACGCCGATCAAAGCTATATATCTCCATCATTTTTGAGTTAAGCCATAATTTTAGAGTTAGGGTCACCAAATTGGGTAGACAGTTCTCAGATGACCTCCTCTAAAGTGCCCCCGCAAATTGCAAAAATCTTTTGTTTTTTCTAAAAGCAACAAGCTTTTATTACACTGTGAATGAGTATTGCGCAATGGGTTACACCCGACTGCACAGTTTTTACTTGTTTTGTATATACTATACAATAAAAATAGTTCTTAGAAATGACTAAAGACATAACATACTTTAATCATCATGAGGAAGTTTTCGGTGGATTCCTTCGGTGTTTTGGATCAATGCGCTTTTCCTGGGCCATCCAAATATCTGCACCTTATGCGTCAGATAGTAAAGGTTATATATATCTGGCATATATTCGAGCTTTGAGCAAACGAAGCCTATTGAGGCTGGCACGTTCCGCTGAAATTGAATATATCAATATTATCTCGATTGTATTACCGACTTTTCTCACATTGATCACATCATAGTAGGATCGATCCAGGAAGTTTTTGTGCCACTCCAGCGAACTGTTGAGCGGTCCACTCAGGTGGTTTTTCAACTCAAAAGGCAAGAACCTGTGATAACCCATGTGATCTCGGCTATCGCCAGCCCGAACATTGACATTGGTCAGACAACGACCCAACTGCTCAGTGGCAGCGTCGCCCAGTGGACTCGAGCTGCAGATGGTCTCATTGGGCAGGGCTTCCAGGACGAATCGCCTGAGGGCGGCCCTGCTCAGGACCATACTGACGCGCTCGTACATGTAGGCCTAAACGTGGATTGAGTTAGCGTACAGAGACATTCGACTAGATAGGCACCTGGTTAGCTTCGGATCTTAGTTTGCAGCCAAAGTAGATGGGCTCCTCGGGACTGTAGGACTGTAGCATGTTGCGCAGGTTCTCCACGACCACGTAGCTGTAAAAAGTAACGGCTGTTGCTGGATTCTGGACCAAAGCTCGATGCGTACTTATCATCCTTCGCGTAGAGGAACCAATCGCCATCATAAAAATGATATTCGTAGACGTACTGCAGTTGGGCTCGCATTCGTTGCCATTTATCGTCCAGCTGGAGAAAGACGGCGGGCTCCAGGTCCTCGTGGGCATCATTGCTGACGAAGAGGAAGTGATCACAGTGCCGGCACCAGGTGCGCTTGACGTGCACCGCGACGGAATCGTGGCGAGCGTCGTAGGTGCTGATGATGCAGAAGATGCGCGCCGCGTCCGGAGGCGCCTCGGACTGCAGCTGTGCGTCCCGCTGCAGCAGCAGCGTGGTCAGCAGCAGGCAGAGCAGTCCGAGCACGGTCAGCCGGTAGAGAAGCGAGCAGATGAACCCGGACAGGCCGCTGCACGGATTCAAAATGCTAATTTTGTTTTTGCCGCTCAGAAAGAAGCGTCGCGTGCTCCAGAACTGTCGCATTTTAGAATAGACACTGAAATCAGTTCCGAAGATGATGATGATGACGATATGCTGATGGCCGTGGTCCGCCGTCGCCAGCGCCGGCTGCAATTTAATTATATTGAGTGCTTTTGTCTGTCGGAGTTGTCTCGGCTTCCGCTACCTCAGCCAGCGTGTCTCGATTGGCTCGCCGCATACAAATTGCCTTTTTCAATTAGAAATATTAACTCTCACCTGCCCGAACGGAGCTCCGGCTCCACGTTCATGTCTCAGGCCATGCCTTTGCGTGCCGCTCAAGTTGAAGCTGATGCAAAACTTTGGCTACGCTTCGTTTGCAGTTTGAAATTGAGAATTGACAAGTGCAGTCGGATGCGGGGAGGCGCCCCCGCCAGCCGGGGAGTGCCCGGAATAGCTGCAGATATGTAAGCTATTGACTGCCAGATCTCGAACGTTGAATTGCCAATGTGGTTAATGGACTGGGCAGCTGCCAGCGAAGGTGTTGAAAGCCGAAGTAAGCCAAGTGTTGAGCAGTGAAGAGCTCTGGGCGACGAAGGGGTTCGAAGCAGCCGCTGGATAAGCGAATAAAATGTTGAGTATCCATATTGCTTCGAGTATGTACTTAGTTTCAGAAAGAAGCATTATTTTTGTATTCATTATTGTTATATATTTAGTGAAAAAATGCTTTTGAAAAGATCCCTTGTAATTCGATTTAGAACGTCGCTTTTTTTTCAGCGTGTATATATTGATTTTTTTTTTTATTTCAAATTATGTACATATCATTTCATTGCGATTTTCATTCTATTCGATTCGTAGTTTCAAGTTTCTGTGCTGTTCGGATTGTTGCACAATTCAAAATGCATATGTTATTTTGCCATCAGTCAATTCGCTGAGACCCCAGATTTGCATAGAGAATACCCAGAAGAAACAACACAAATAGCTGACATGTAAGATAACATGTGTCAGATGTTGTTTGCGTTGAAGGTGTTTGAAAAACGAAAACAACCTAGAAACACTTATATAATAGCATGTAAGCCAGTTCACGTGAAACTGTCAAAAATAAAAGAGGAATAAATACGAGTAAGGTAAACGATATTTGTTCATATGGGGCATTAATGTCTCAGTTTACGTGCTCAAATTACTAGATGAGTTGGCATTGTTGGGCTAACAGGTTGCCAACCTGCACAAAATGGTAAACAAAAGGCAAAGTGAGGCACAGGAAGCGGCAGTCGGAGCCGCCGCCGCAGCCGCAGCCGGACCCAGAGCCGGAGAAGCAGCAGCAGCAGCAGAAAAAAGCGCAATATTGCATACAATTTGCCTTTCGCCCTTTGGCAAGAGTTTCCAATAGCAATTCGAACGCCGGGCCCGAAGCCACTGCCAGACATGATGCAACAATGACACTTTGCAGTTGCAACAAAACGGAAGTAATTTTGCGCAGGCTGCCAATGGAGACAAAAGGCTTGGGAAAGCGGAGACCTGGCCAGATACAAAGACAGACTCGGAGACATACTTTTCATTGATGAACACGTATCTCAATCCATGTGTGTGTTTTTCTTTTTTTTTTGTTTTGTTCGTGTGTGTTTATGTGGGCTGAGATTTTGTGCCCGTATGTGGCATGAATTATGTGAGAAACTGTTGGGCTAAGTAGATAGATAGATGATGGACGATATGTGGGTTACACGGAAGTAAACGAAAACGTAACCCAGGTTACCGCCCGTAATTGAAACATCTGAGACACGGAAATGCTTTGCCAGATTCTTGGCAGCTGCGACAGTTTTTGTGCTCTTTATTAAGACAACAGTTCCATGGAATTGCGCACAGGCTTGCCAAAAACGCGCACTTGATAGGTAAAATAATAAATATCGTATATTTTGGGCGGATAAGACACGTAGAAAGTAATAGCCCGTCTCGATACGGGCACCGTATGCTGTCGAATATAAAAAATTCGTTAAAGGATGTTTTAATGTCGGAAAATGGAGCTGTACACACCCCGTTTGTCGGATGCCAGCTATAGCTCCTCAGCCAGGGCATATAGTCGTAGCCCTTTATGAAGAGTTCGCTTGTGACAATGGGTATAAAAGTCTCGTGACCAAACTCGTCCCGAGTATCCACCGTGGTCACGCCCACATTCAGCAGACAGCGACCAAGTTCCGTATCCTCCGTATAGCCCTTCTTCAGCATGCAATTCGGTGTATCTGGTTTTTTGGCCTCTATTGTGAAGCGCCTCAGGGCCTCTTTGCTAAGCACATAGCCGCTTTTCCAGTAGTTGAAGGACTATCGAATAGAAATTGTGAAAATTGCGGATTGATCTGGGCATGGGACTTACTTGGTTAGTGCCTGGATATTTGAGTTCGTAGCCAAGATAAATGGGCTCAGTTGCGGATAGGTTTTGTAGCATATATCGCAGATTTTCCACGGCAACAAAACTGTTGCAGCAAATGAGAATTACAAAATTTGATGGCAATAAAAGTAATATATTATATACGAAATTTAAGCAAAACATTTTGCTCCGTAAATCAAAAGAACAAACCCACATCGAAGCCACAAAATCGTGCATATCAATAATGCAAACGCTGATCTGTTGTGCATACAAGAAAACCTCAAAGATACGAAAATTTAAATACACGTTAAGCGATATGCAAACAATTACTATTCGAAAACCGTGTCAACAAGTTTCGGCAAGTGAAGAACCGAAGATCCGTTTTTTTTTTGTTTTTTTTTTGTTATTTTTTTTTTTTTGTGAATGAACGGCGACCCAATGCAAACAATGCCAAGTTCAAGCCGCAAATGTGCGCAGTAAACAAACTAACAAAAATCAAAAAAAGTAAAACTAAAAATAAGAATAAAACAAAAAGAAAAACAAATCTTAACACGGGCACACATAAACAAATTCTATACAGATTGGTTTTCAAGTGTGTGTGTGTGTGTACGTTTGTTGATTTATTTGCCAAACAAACAGGCAAAATAATTGTAGATAATGTCGATAAGGTGAGGTGCTATACGCTCGATGTTAGCTAGTTGGTTTGTCTTATTTTTATTTTTATTTTCTTATATTTTTTTTGTTTTGTTTTTCTGGCATCGTATAAACAAACTAGAACCGGTTCGCAGCACACTTGTAGAAGGTTTCAGTACCACAGTGCTTGGAGTATTTGCTCACTTCTGATGGATATAACTAATTAAATTTGCACCACGATCTCAGAGCCTTGCCCCTAACCCAGAAACTGGTTAAGGCCCGAGCATTAACGGTTAAGATTTTGTAATAAAAAATGAAAACGTTTTAATTAGAAGTCGATAAGCCGGCAAGCCGCAGACAAGTCGCCTCATTTCAAGGCCCATTAAATCGAACTTAAATGCTTCGATATTTCATATTCCCTCGCTCTTTCTGTCGATGGTGTTGACATCACTTGTAATAAATTTCCAATTATGTATGTCGGCATAAATTAAACGAAACTTCAACGGACGGCGCACTATGATTTAATTGACCCTTTAACACTAAGTTCTCTTTGACAAAAAATAAAAATAATCGAATAAAAATGACAGCGATAAGCCCCAAGTGTGACGTACTTACTACATTAATCTTACATTTTTTTTTTGATTTTATTTCACATAAAATGTATAATTTAAAATAGATTAGAAATAAACTGAAATAACAGGAATTTACGTTGTTCTTTTTTGCATTGACATTTATATGGTGAATCTTGAAATGCGCAGTAAAAGTGAAAAATAATCAAATTTTGATAAGCCCGTTTGTGTATTTAATAAATAAACGTTTTTTTTTTTTTTATGTTGGGCCACTTTGCGGTTTAATTTGGTGAAAATGTGGCAAAAAATGTATTAAAATTGCCTTTAATCGACTTTAATTTACTATTTGCGGTTTGTTAATTATATATTCATGTATTGTGAATACAATAAGTAGTTGCTTGTGAAATAAAAAATATTGTGTAATATATGAGTGAAATATTTAATGAATTAATTTAGCAGCTAAAAGTTGTTTTTTTTTTATGGTTTTATGCTCTACCTAATCAACATAATCTTCATTTAGCGTCTATGCAAATACCGACCACAAAATCCATTGAGACTCTTCGACCTGAGCCTGAGAACATTTTCAGTTTCAAATTGAAAGAGCTAACAAAATTTGTACCAATTATGAGAGAAAAACTCCCCGGAGTGCAATCAGCTAAGCGCATATGGATGTAGTTGTAGTTGTTGTTCGGCGATGACGACAAAAGGCAGCGACAGATAAAAACTGTTCTCTAAAGATACTTCCTTCTTGCCGTGGCGCAGTTGATAAAGGAAACGTTGTGTGAGCCAAAACCACAAAGCACCAAAGGAAGCGAAAGAAAACGAACAAAAACCGAATGAAAAGAATGAAACTGAACGGAACGGAACGGAACCGTAGTGTCACATAAACCCATAGCCAGAGGCTGATAACTTTATCAATGAAAAGTCAAATACAAGCAAGGGGAGGGGGAGGGGGCAGCAGCACATAAAGAAACAGAACGAATGTTTTGAATGTCATAACAATATGCAAGCGATAAAAATAATGACAAAGAGTGAGCCGGCAATTTATAGATGCCACAATTCAAATTAAGTTATGCATTTTACGAGCAACTCCTACCTCCAGTCCTCGACTTTGAGAAACCAATCGGCTTGGCTCTTGTAGTAGTCGAAGGCATAGATAAGGCCCTGATGCACCAGGGTCCAGTTATCCGTTGTGTTGACTACCGGCACATACGGCTCCAGTTCGGCATCCAACTGTCCGCTCACCAGGAGCAGCACGTTGCAGTGCCTGCCCCAGGTGCGCCTCACGAATCTGGCCGCATCGGTGTACCAATATTTGTAGGTCACCAGGCAAAGGACGCGTATCTCCTCGAAGAGTGGATCGGCGACTACGGACTCGGTGGCTGTTGACCCACTTTTGGTAATACGTAACGCTCGCGAGGCGTTCTGTTTCGACTGGGTATTCCAATAGAGCGCGACGAGCAGCAGGAGTATTATGCAGACGTAGAGCCCATGGAAACAACGTCTATGCGAACTCATAGTTGCCAACTAAACTGAATGGGTTTTTTGATTTATGGCACCCGGTGGAACAAATCGGAGCCGAATCTGTGATAAGAAATTAATCAGACTTTACATACAAATTTGACATGCAGACAGAAGTTTCATTTGGAGCCTCGGGGCCGAGTTATCAGTCGTTTAGTTGGCTTCTTTCCCCAGTTAGCTGGGTTAGGCAGTGTGTTCAGTGTTGCGTGCGGCTCCCTCGTAGATTCTTACGGAAGTTGACATCGCAAATTGCAAACCGGCTTCCCTTTATGGCTGAGCTATTTCCTTAATTCCAGTTTTTATGTTAATACAATTGTGTTTTGTTGAAAGTACATTGAACTTGGCCAACTGAACCGCTTTTAATGATAGACCATAAGAACGCACAATAATAATTAAAATTTTTCCTCATTTATGCGATGGCTTTGAAGTTCCCCAGTGAAGCCATCAATTTATTTTAATTGGCATATGTTTGGTTTTAAATTACGTTGTAAAAGTCAATCAAAAGATTTGCTCACTCTTAAGTGTAAATCCAATTTGCTAGGCAATTGCATTTGATTCATTTAAATTAAGTTGTGAATGCGCAATGAATAAAGGTTAAAAAGGGTTGGCGAAAAGCGTTGCTGGAAATTACTTAAAATACTTTAGCTAATTAAGTGACAAAGATTTCAAATAAATTATTACGTATAAAAATAATTAAAATATTAAACATAAAGAATCGAATACTCTTCTAGACATAGTACATTTCCCGCTGTGAGCATGGAATAATTCCCACTTTAACAGTTTAGGCCATATTATTTTCGTCTGCTATTGGTTTAATCCAATATTGTCACAACAAACACACTTCTTAAGTACGATTAAAGACTTACCAGATAGGGCCATAAAATGCAAATCCCTGTTCAGACTCCAACTACTCACGGCATCTCGTGTTTAGTGTATTTCTCTTGAAATCTGGCAACAAAAGCAACAACCTGCTGCTCCAAGCCAATCCAATCCAATCCAATCCAATTCAAGCCAAGCTGAACAAACATTAAGTTACAAAATAAAATCTTTGGGCCATAAAATTAAAACACAGCAAAATACGCAGAAGAAAAAAACCCAAGAGAAACGGTGGAGACGAGAGAGAGAGAGAGAGAGAGATGAGGCGATGTGTGTGAGGGAGTGAGCAACACGTTAATCTTGGGACGCGAAGCTTATCAGCAAAACAAACCTGCAAGCAACCAACTTTTATATGTGCATGTATCTCTATCTGTCGCTGTAGTTGTAGCTGCATCTGTATCTTTTACTGTTGCTGTGTCTGCATTTGTCTCTGTATCTGCGGCTGCTGTGCCTCTGGAAACCCTTTGCCTCTTATCCGACTGTTGCGCTTTGATGTCTTCTGATGCAAGCGCCCAGATAGAAACAGTTAGCAGTTAGGAACGCAGTAAACCCCTCTCCGAGCGTCCATCTATAGTTCTATTTTTTATGAGTTGGGTTCACGTTTACGTCTGGCGAGCATCTTACTGCATGCCCATAACTTTGACTCTCGTATAACTTTTATTTGCATTTTTTATTCGTTTTTTTGTTTTTTTTTTTCGTTTCTGAGAACTTTTATTTTGCTGCCGGCTGAATCTAATTTGATTTGTTAACTAAAACAAACAGTTTCTAAAAAAGCCTAAGTGGCATTATTATATTTTTGTGTTTTTATTTATTTAGCTTGAAGTTGGACTTTATTGCATTCATTTATTTATTCAATATTTTCTGCGTTTATTTACATGCCACACTTGACCCAATCCGAGATTATAATTTGCATTTTCTGAGTGTGTGAGCTTACGAGTTTTTCTCAGCCGCATACAAAACGGCAATAATTTGGAGTTAAGACTATTCTAAAGCTCGTACGATCAGAATAGCTAACGAGCCAAAAGCTTTCAAGAGGCCAAGACTGCAACAGCGGGAGTTTAGCTTAACTAATAAAAAACAATACCATCAAATATTAATGGGACCTTTTAAATTTATTTAACAATTAAAACCATTTGCGTAAAAAACGAGCACTTAGGCCAATTTATAAGTTACCTAGCATTTGTTTGCCTCCTATTAAAGCGACTTGTGAGAAGGTTCTCCCCACAATAAATATTAATTTTAAATATTTATTCGAGCGCCGCATTTGCTTTAACATATAACAAAAGCAAACAAATCAAATGACCAAATCTTTATAGCGGATGCCTTTTATTTCATGTTTGCTTTGCTGTTTTTTGCTTTTAGCCAAACCTTTCGCTCACCTTTTGAGGTCATAAAACACGAGTAAGTTAAATAAAAGCAATGTAAAATCAGAAGCGTCGTGTGTTCTGAAAATGTTTGCTCAAGTCGAAAGGAAAGAGATAAATATTTCAAAGCCGAATATTTAAGTAAAATTAACGCAAGACTTTTCAAAAAAAACCTGACACGAGGCGCAAACATTTTGAGGCAGTGTGACTTTTAATGCGAATGCAAATAAAAATATTTAAAGACTTTAGTCACTTGACACACGACGAAGGCAGCAACGTAGACACAGCTGATTTTGATCAAATAAAATGTGTAAATTCTGAAGTAAAAAAATCTGCCTGAACTGTTGAAAATTTTAATCATAACAAATATATAAAGTGCACATTGAGTATGTTATTAAGCTAAGATAACAACAATTACTCATATCCTATAAATATTTATTTTATTATACTGCATACAAGTCAACAAGTAGTCTTTAAATATACTATTTGAAAAATATTTAATTATTTCATACATGCTTTGTCCTTGGCAAAAAATAATATTTATATTATTTGAGCAAATTTTCAATGCATGTATTTATAATATTTATATGCAGTTGTGTTTACTTTCATTTTTAATGCCCACTTTGCCCGCAAAGTGTGTAGAGAATATTGGTTTTGCGCAATGTCCTGTAGTTTTTTTTTCGTCGCTATCAAAACTAGACACTTGAAATATAAACTTGTCTGCTGCGTCCGATGAACATTTAAGATTTTTATCTTCGGGGAATCGTTTTTATGTGTAAGTAAACACAATAATATAACACGTTAACTTGTTTTAGCTGCTATTACACGAGTACTGCGTAATCGGTTATACCCGACTGCAACGTTCTTATTTGTTTGAAATACCATTTTTTTACAGACCCATATCTATATATATATATATATATATATATATATATATATATATATATTGTATATGTGGTATATTTATATATGTATTTATTTATGTACCCCTTTCTGCCAATTAATGTGAACAGTTTGAAAAACTGGCTTGCCAATTTTATTTTTTTGCGCCACCTACTAAAAAGTGGGTCAAATGTTGCGTATGACGTCGTCGAATTCGGTTTCGGATTCGGATTCGTCGCTTAACCGGTTTTCACTTTCAAACATCGGCGGCGGGGCGTCTGTTTCTATTCCCGAGCTTTGGCCAACGAATTTGGCGCTTAATTGAAAATTCATTCAACTAAATTCCGCTGCTGTTGACGGGCTTAAGCCAACTCTTAGTTTGGCCTAAACCGTGGGCTAATGTGCATTTTATTAATAAATTGTTCGTTTCATTAGGCTGGCCACAGACTCCACAGGGCAACTTTCTCCCCATCTGCATCTCGTGGATGGTTTTTTAATAAATTGTTTGCCCTTTGGTTGCGCTTTCTTTCGCCTGCTCATCATCATCGAGGGGCTCTGCAACTGCATCTGCATTTGCATTTGCATCAGCATCAGCATCAGCATTTAGATACGGATTTGGGCATTTCATTTGAATTGTAAGCTAATTATGTTGTTTATGTTGTATAATATTTTGATATGCTGTCCGGGCAACACATGTTTTGATGCTTTTGCAATAAACTTTGAGGCGCGGCATATCAAATGCAAATGAGAACTCTTAAGATGGTATTATGATACGACTAGATTTCAAAGGCAGCCTCAAAGCGTGACTAAGGTATTAAATGCCAGTAACCAGAGTGCACGGCAACTTTTATATAAACTATTACGCTTCAATCCATTAGCCGATCAATTAGTTTGCATAAACAAAAACTCATTAGCGACAATTCCAAGTACGCACTTCACATTTTTGCCCGTCTCATAAGCAATTGACTTATAGACTGAAAAGCTAAAAATACTAAAAGAATATTGAATGCTGAGCCGAAGCTGTTAACATGGGCAGCACAGTCGATTAACAGAGAAGCCAAGTTAGATATATAACATACTATACGTACATCAATTATTTATTCTATGTGAATATATAAACTGTCAATTCTATTTATTTTAAACGTAACTTCCTATTCCAAGTGAGTTATCATACTGATATACTTATATAGTAAGTACAGTCGGTTAACAGAAAATTGCGAACTTACGTGGTCTTAATGGAAGCTGTTAACATGGACAGCACAGTCGGTTAACAGAGAAGGCAAGTTATATTTATTAGATTATATATATATTTGATTTCCTATTCTGCTTTTAAGGGGTTTACATTGTATACAGTTGGTTAACAGAGAATTTCGCATGCACATATGTAAATAGTTGGAGAACTAAGCAACAAAGAATATCGTTGTACATAGGTTGGGCTGGAGAACGGGAAACATCATCGGTTTCTGGGGTATATTGAGCCTACGTGCGTGGACTAATTATGAATTGAGGCAGACGGGAAACTTAGTCTGGGCACGCTTCGATAGGCACGCGCATGCGCAACATTTTTGGAATGTTTTGCGTTGTTCGAATTCGATGTCGGGTAATGAAATAATTTGCACACATTGCAGCGCCCAACAATTTGACAAATTTCCTTTGTTTTTTATTTTTTTTTTTTTGGCCAGCTAAAAGTTCTCCAATCAATATGTGCAAATAGACAGCAAAAGCCGCGCCAAGCAGACGTTGGCGATGAGTCAACTCTCTTCGTTGATTTACCCACCCAGGGGGCCACTTAGAATGCATAGAAAATATCATAAAGTGTCAAATAAAGTTACTGCTGTCATAAATTGCAATTACAATTAAAATATATTATTTGCACGACTGCAAGCCGTAGAACAATATGCAAATGCAATATGCGGCTGCCACCTTTTCCATATATCCCTTCAGTTTGAGTCTGGCTATCGCTGCACTCGTTTCAGAGCCCGGCCGGATGATGAATGTTAAGTTGTAAAATGAATAATTTTTATTAGCCACTTTATAGTTACGGCATTTTATTTGTTTGCGCGCTCACCTGACCTGCCCCATAAGTACAGCGTGGCAACGCATTTTCGCAAATGGTTCACGATTTTGTTGGCATTTTTTATTTTATTGCCATTTGCAGCAAACAAATAATAGTTGCGAAACGGATTGTAAAGATAAGCAAGGAAATTGCAATTGGGCGGAAAAACAAAAAAAAAAAACAAAAGATTGTAAAAAACAAATAACGCCGAGAGACAAATAGATAAATTTAAATAGCTGTCAAATGCATTTTGTTTACTAATGCTGGCAGTGTCATTGAGATTCTTTGTAAAGATAGCTCTAAGCTGTGATATTTATAGTACTGCTAGTTAATTAGAAACGTTGGTAAAAATGTAAATTGTTGTGCAAGCAAATTACTTATCTCGTCTGAAAAAATAGCAATGTTTAACCAACGGGTAAAGTGGATTGCAAAATTTACCATTAACTGTGACTTATGCAATTAAAAGGATAACAGCAGAATCCACTCGAAAATGTTGACTAATGTTTTATTAAGTCTTAATTAACTGTAGAAACCGGTTAACGTACCAAGTCTCCTATATATGTATATATCTGTCTGCGGTTCTTGAAACCATTCGAAAGCCATCAATTTAATCTAAGATCTATTAACCATGTTTTTCACTTTGTTTCACGTTTTGTGCCCTGTGACTGGCTTCAGTAGTTATTTATATTTGTTGCACACATTTTCGCTGCTTCAAAAAACCATTCTAACATCATTATTTATGTCCAAGTTGTGTTCAGCGAGCACAAGTAAGCAAATTTGCATAGCTGGACCGAGTCTGGCGAGCTTATCAATACAAATGACTAGAACAATTGCACTGCAGGCATTCGTATAATATAGTGTAGTATCTAGCTTCGGAATCTCGTTCGCTTCTCCCTGCAGCTTATCACGTGGCACGTTCTTTGCTCAATGTCAAAGTCAAACTGTCTCCATCTGTCTGTCTATCTGTTTGGGTTGCGACTGTCTCTATCGAGTCCTGGCATCCGTTGAGCTGTTCCTTCTATTTGTAAAGCTCGACAAAGCAATGCCGGGAAAGCCCCCGACGAGATGCCGTGCCAATGATAAGGACCAAAAGGGCGATAGGTTTCGATTGAGGCGTCAGCCGTTGTTCGTGTCAATCAAACCGGCTGCAGCGACAGAAAATCAAGTTGAATGCCGCATTGATTGATAGCAAAATAATAAATGCGAATGCAAAAGGCGCTGATAGCAGCAAGTTGAATGTAGTTTATGGCTGAGGGTGAAAGTAATTGATAAGATTTTGAGTGTACAAAGCAAGAGCGTGTTTACTTTCGTATAATATATGTATAATTTATTATGCTTCACATTGTTGCCTACTTAGAAACTAATAACAATAAAAAAAAAAAAAAAAAAAGAAATTGGCTGAACAAAAATGTTTATCGAGAATGCAGATAGTTATAAGTACAGGTAGTAGTAAATTATTCCTTGCGAGTTGTCTTCTCTCTTCCTCTATAATCACAGCGCTTAGTTGAATCTAAGTACATAAATATCATTTCATATCATATTGGGGGGCAACTAACTATGCGGCCGAACAGCAACAATTATCACAGAGCACATTTTGGTTGGTATCGTCGAGATCTGACCCTGAGCTAGTTCAGATCTCAGTGTTACACTCCCTGGAGAGCCGTATTTGTTTTTTCTTTTTTTTTAGGATTTATCGCCTTGGCCTTTCGATGTCTCGTCTTTCGTTTGGATTTGGCAGCGCGACGATTTCTTCTTCTCGTCGATGGTTTTAAAGCCAAATACTTCAGCATAGCTGGGCACAAAATTGGGCTTAATGCTTTCGCATGTGGGTGTGGATATTGTTGTTGCTGTTGCTGTTGTTGTTGTTGCGGTTGTTGGCAGCAGCGGAGTTGTTGCCTCACACAAAGGCGCCGTCTGTGGCCGCGTTGTTGTTGCCGCAGCTTCAACAGCGTCCGTTGTTATTGTTGCTGCCGGAGATGTTGCTGTTGTTGTTGCTGTTGCCGCTGTTGCTGTTGCTGTTGCTGCGCTGGCTCTTTCATGCTTATTGAATACATTAAACACGCTCGGATAGACAATCAAACACGACGATTGCGGTGTTTTATGCAACAACTCCAAAGCAGCCTCATAGCTGGGCAGACCCGAGACCAATGTGTACTCCGGCACCGGGTCCTCCGAATCGGGCTGCAATTTCAATGCCTCAATATCAATAATTGTGCACTGCGATGAGCTATTGGCATTGTTATGATCTGCACAGAGAGAGAGAGAGAGAGAGAGAGAGAGAGCGAAAGAGAGAGGTAGACAAAAGTTGTTGATTAGTAAACTGACGTGAGGTGAGAGGGGGGCTTGTTGCCAAATTTCTGACTTAATTTTATTTATAGATTTCTATGTCATATTTAATGTTACTCAACAATATTTAATTTGCACGCTGCACTGGACCATCTTTTATTTATCATATTATTGTTTTGCTAAACATTTGTTTGCATTTATTTAATTAGGGTTTTTTCTGATATTAACCTGTTTTCGTTTGTTGTGGCTAATTGCCAATTGGCTTACCAAATGCATTTGAAATGTTTTTATTTTTTATTTTATTTTTGTTTTGCCCCGTTTTTCTTTGCTTTTAGCCATTTTCTGCTTGCGCAGCAAACATGACAATTAAATGGAAAGTTGAAGAAAAAGAAATCATGGCAAAATGGTTCTGTGCTAATTCTTTTGAAGGTCGAAACAACGCAAAATAGAACACCAGCCAAGTACACGAAATTCAGAGAACGTTGATAGCTTCAATAACAAACCTGAAGTGTATTTCAATTGGGGCTTACACTATCGCTTTTCTAATGTTGTTCAGATGGAGGGCTTAGGTTTAGTTCGTTTCACAATCGATTACGTTACATCAGATTAATATTTGGGTTAACCTAATCTTTGTTATCAGGTTATCGTTAATTCCCATTCACGTTTCGCCATTTTATGTCATTTGTGATTCATTCAGCCACTTGACGTATTGCTCTAAATTTTAGCACGTAGACCCCACTCAACCCAGTATTTAGGTTTCAGTGCGCCCCTCAACGCTAATCATAAATGCTAACAATAGCAGGAAAAACCTCAACTGAACAAAATATGTACTTAATGGTTGATAAGGCCTAATCGAGACTTGTTTATACACATCGGCTGTCCTATCAGGGCAACTTGTGATATCTGTGGCATTCCATTGGATTTACTTACAATTGCGTTTCCAGGTGCGAAACTGATGGTACAGGAAGCACGAGCATATGCAAAAGACCATCGAGATCAAGATCAGCGTGAAGACAATGCCAATCCAGACCTCGTTCATGAACTTGTCGTACTCCAGCTGCTGCTGCAGTTGATCGACGCTGCTGCTGTCCAGCACCACATGGTTGGAGGCAAAGTCGAAGTCCATTGTCACTTCGCTGGAATTCTGTGCGGCAGCTTCGTTCAGCTTGTGATGCTTCAGTTGTATCGAGTTGAAGATGGTGGCTCCAATCTTTTGCAGGAAATCGCTATTGGCCAGAGCGTCCAGGGTGCTGATCGTGGGTGTTGAGGCCTCTGCGGCGGCAATGTTCTTGCCGCTATCCAAAATTTGTTGTGCGGCGCCCCCGAAATGATCGAAATGCAGATCATGCGACAGTTCGTAGTTTAATGCGCGTGGCAGGCCCTCCATTTTGACTTATATATCGTACAGGTCGTTTGGGTATGCTCGTTCTAGCTCTGTACGCACTCCGATCACGTTCAGCAATTACGAGTATCTTGTGCTGCGGCACACTTTCACTGTATCCGTATCGGTATCTCTCTATCTGTATTTATATCTTGGCTCCGTTTTAGCTCTCGGCGCTGCGCACACACACGTCCGGCTGTGGCTACGTCTGCAAACAAACTGATTATCGCTCAGCGCGCAGAGCAGCCGACGGCACCTCGGCTCGATCGTCAAGCGCGCGCCGTTAACTCCACTCAAGAGCGGCACAAAAGGGAGAGAGCGCACGATCGCGAGAGCGAGGGTTGGCGAGCGCACGCTACCTGGCTACCTAAAGATGCGCTCAAATGTGCTCAATGTGCTCAGCAAGCGGCTTTTGCTCATTTGCCGCTTCGTTACGCATCGCTAAAACCAGAGACGACGATTAGAGAGAGTGTGTGTGCGTGTGTGCGGGTGCGTGTGTGCGTGTTTGGGAAATGATCTTCTTCTTGCTCGTGTAATGCTCGCTCAGTTCGTCTTTTGTGCCCAGACAATGCCTTCGAATTATGGGCCCATAATTGGCGTTACAAAGCGGCGCACATGTTGCCCGACTCGACGCGACGCGACGCGACGCGGCCCGACCCGACCCGACTGCCTGCCCAGTCTCCGTTGCAGCGTTCCAGTTCCAGTTCTTGTCCCAGTCGTACTGTTATGGAGCATCGATCTTCATTTCTGTTCTGTTCTTCGATTTCGCTTTGCCTGGCAAATGACATATCTCTACATTTGTATTGTTCGGCCGTTTGGCTGAGAAAAGAAATTATTGCTGTAGGATAATAATAATGTGTGCGTGTGTGTGTGTGTGTGTGCGGGGCCTGAGACCATTTCTCGTTTTGTATTTTTTTTTTTTGTGTTTTTAATTTTTTCTTTTTTGTTGGTGGGGTTTTAAATTACAGCTACGTGCAGATATCTTATTTCGGGACTCAACAGCAATTTGTGGGCGCACAGGCCTAAGCAACGGCGGAGTCTTTCACCTGGTGGAAGATGAGCTTGGTGTTGGCGTCAGGTAGGAGACAGCAATTGGTACAGCAAGAGTTGCTCATTTTGGGCTGGCTGGATTTTCAAATTACAAGACTGGGTGGAAAAGGGACAGGGATAATTGCCCGGCAATTGTATCTCAAGTTGTTAACATACATATGCATACTACCATATTTATGTTTATTTTTTAAAATATCTAATAAACGTGTTCCTAATTCAACACCGTTCATCGGCTCTCCGTTGCCATTTTTCATTGGGCTGGCGATAAGAGATCTCGTTGGCAACGCATGCACTCACAACAAGGCTGGATAAGATCAGTTTCTCGCGGACAACGAGCCTGGGACGGGTATCGGAATTGCTTTTCAACGAGGTTCGTCTATGATAAATTCCACTGCAATTTATAAAGGGTTGGCAGCGGTCTGTTGCTGATAATGATGAGCTCATCGACTGCACAAAGGAACATTCTTATCATGATCAGCTAATCTTTCCGGGCAGCGAAATGAATCAGCACAACAAACGACGATGATGATGATGATCAGGCTCTTTTGCCTCCCCGGACGATTGCTTATTACGAGGGGCGGATTGGCAAATCTTCTTGGGTCGCATCTTCTGTCACAGTCGATGACGTTTTTTTCTTTGTAGCTCATTTAATGCTGGGAGTTGCGGCTCTTGCGGGTAACCATATGGGCCCAGAGCCTGGCCAGGTACTCGTTTGTAGGGCTCTAGACCTTTTGCAATAATTTCTGCCCAACTGTCACACAGTAAGACAATGGCCATCTAATTAGGTGAGCTTGGCCCGCGTACCCGACCCGGCTCTAGAGGGAACTACGGCCCAGTAGCTGGTGGCAAGACGTGTCTTTGTTGCGCTGTCTTCTGCCGCTTTCTTTTGGCTTCTCGCTGACCCTTGGGGCCTAGTTGACCGACTTGTGTTAGCGGGGCCCAAGTGGCTTTAATTTAAGACCCTAATGAGCCATTTAGGCATTCTGCATTCTGGCTTTGTATTCAATGCCGACTACTGTGCTGAGCCCCACAAAAATTAATGAGTCCACGGCCAGTCCGCGACTGAATCCGGGGCCTTTGCCACCGTCTCCGTCTCTGCCTCCGTCTCCGTCTCCGTCTCCGTCTCTGGCTTTGCCTTTGCCTTTGCATGCGGGTGATGGCACTGATAAAGCCGCTTAATTTTTCACTGGCTATGGGGTCCAAGTCCAATTCCAAGTCGATGCGCTGCTTTGCATAATGCACCAGGCCGACAACCAACAATTTTACATAGTTTATTAATTTTTTAGATACTTTTGTTTTTGTCGTTTCCAATCCATTTGTGTTGGTCATTCAGCTATTGGCTGCAGGCTTGTCAAGCGCTTCTGACATTCATAAATCGGCTTAAATTTGATCTTGAACAACGTATTTCATTCCTAAGCCCTCTAGAAATATTGATTGTGTGAATTGACCTTATAAAGCCAGATTGTGAATCCCCTCGCTGGCATTCTTCTCGAATTTAGCTTTTTCCAGGCACCTTTTTCAGTTATCGCAAGAATGCAGCTGTAATTATGCGTTTAAAGCTGCCGATTTATTATTTACTGAAATTAATTTTTGGTAGGGGAGCTTTAAATTTAGTTGAATTTTACATAAAAAAAAGTAATAAAATTAATTTTAAAATTTTTTTATTTTTATTTTAAAGAAATATACAATTATATTCCATATTAATTATTAGACTTGAAGGCTTTCTACAATTGCTTACATAGTAAGCCTCTGGTTCCTTTCTATTTCTATCACATTTTTATCATACACGCACACCAATTACACACACTATACACACTTTCGGTTCTATTACAATTACTCAGCTCTGCACAGCTCTTTCCACTTAGGAACCCAGCGTGAGACTCTTCCTACTTAGCATTTGGAACTTATTTATGACGGACACTTCCTGATGCTTTATGTGTGTTTCCTCTCAATCAGAATTGAGTCGTTATTTGTGCACTTTTGCACATGTGAAAATCTATTTTCAATTTCCGCATAATTACATGCTCCCAATGCATTTCTCACACTCTAATTGAGAAATCAGCTGCAGCAACAGTCAGACCAAAAAAAAAAAAAAAAACTAAAGAAACTAGATCTAGGAATTCTGGGCGCAGCATTGCAATAACTCCTGTGGTGGACGGTGCGCCATAAAGTCAGAGAGGCCGATTACCCTAACGACGTCCTGCCAGGCACTGGCAACTGGAAGCACTTGTTCCCTGACCCCGGCGAGTCAGAATCGAAGCACAGCCCAGGGGCGCAGTATTTTTTGTTGTTTTTTTTTTTTTGAAGCTCAGCGAGACGCAATGGACGACCAACTGAGCTGTGACGCCGGGAGGGATCTAAAGAATAACAATAATAATAGCGAAGGCAGCGACAAGCACTGCATAGGCAGGTAATTGCTGCAGTCGGAACGCACTGATGTGAAACATTTGTCATATGGACCGAGACGTGCCGTGAGATGCCCTGGGAAAGTTGTCGTCAGCGTCTTCGAAGTCGTGCTGCCTCGCCTTGCCTAGCCTCTAATCTGTGATATAGGTCATGCAACCCTCAAGGTTCCGCGTAGGACCCTGCCTCATGCCCCCGTTGCCGCATGCCGCATGCTGCACGCTGCACGCTGCATGCCCCTGCATTGTCTTTGCCTTTTGTAACTGGTCTCGGAATTCGTAGAAATTACGCGTGAGCATGCAGCACTCGAGGCAGCAGCGACTGCGACAGCGACTGCGACAGAAAGTAGCCTAGTCGTGGTCCTGCGACTAGTCCTTATTATGTTTCTGCATGACGGTTCCCACTGTGTGTCTCCTGTGTCTGCTGTCTAACAAGTGCATTTTGAGTGCCGCTTTCATTGCATGCACAATTAAAAACGCAGTTGCACAAAGCAAAATAGGGCCCGCCTCCCCCCAAAAACCACCCAAGACCCAACGCCAGTCCGACTGACAACCCATTCAATGTCAATGAACCACAGCTGTAATGTCACATACAAACACTCACACACTCACACACACACACACACAGCTGCAGTCCACCTACCAAGAACGTTGTCGTTCGGATTGAATTTATTCCTTATTTGTTTATGGTTTTGCCCGTCTCAGATAATCTTGGAGCGCGTTAGCTTCAAGTTCGTTGCGCTTGGCCAGGTTACTCGTGCCCGAACCTAGGGCCCATACTGCTGGGCTTGTATCTATATCTATATCTGTATATAGTACTTATGATGTTATTTCATTTTATTGTCGTCTTCGTCTTCGCTGTTGTCGTAGTTGTCGTCGTCGTCGTCGTCGTCGTCTGTCAAAGTTTTCTACAATTTTGTTGGTTTATCGCTTCAAAGGTTCCACAATTCTCGCACAGCAATTCATTGAACATTATTAGCACTCAAGCATACATTTTTTCGACATTCTAGCCAGCTAAGTGGCTTTATAAGCTTGTTGTTGTTATTTATTTATTTTTTTTTATGGGTGCAGCTAAACTTTGCAGCCCTCTTCTTGTAGGGGACTACCACCATATGGGTTAAGACTTTGATTGCTTGGGCAATTTGTGTAATCGATTTGTGGCATAGGTGAAAATGTCGTAATGCAACATTAACCACTGCTGCGTAGAAGACGTATATCCAATAGTCATAATTCAGATAGCGTAAAAGGAATTTTATTAACTATTAGCAACCACGAAAACTGAAACAATACTATGCTGTAGCCAATCTCTATCAATATAAATAGTTTTGAATTCTGGGTTAAATTGTAAAAATTCATGTTAATAATTTCGTGATGCAATCTAGAAAATCCATTTCTAATCAGCTTTATTTACAAGTTAGTTCAATAGTTTATACCTGAATTTTACTAATAAATATTTCACCCTTAGTAAAATAATATTAATAGATTTGTATACTACAGTATTATATTATATTACTACTATACCATAATATTCCTTACTAAATTATGCCATATTACGTTATACTATACTGATCTTTGTTATATAATGCTATACTGTATATAGTATAATAAATTCCGAACCGAGTTCTAAATAAACTGTCATTAATTTGTTAATTGCAATGAGTTAGAGTGCAGATCAAAGACTGATTTAATACATTGTATACACCTCCGTTGGCTATTTAAATAATCGTACGAAATCAGTTTTGTAACAAAAAAAAATCTACTATATATATCTTGTATTGAGCACCCGATGACATTTACATAGCCGCCAATAGTTCGAATCGATTAGAAACTGATCATTAATATCTGACAACGTGCAAATGTGTAGAATCACGCCATGGAATTAAGGAACTGTTGGAATAACTACTCACAGTTTTAGCCGGGCTTAAGCTATGCAAATGGCTACACGATTAATTACAGATGTTAACGGTAGTCGTGCTATAAATCTAACAATAAGCGGCTTATTTAGATATTGTCTGATAAGATCTTATTAACTATGCACTCATTTCAAATGTGTTCATTGCTAAAAAATGCAACTGGTTTTCGCTTGACTTATTATTTTTGTTATACTGGTTGAAGAACTGAAAAGAGTATATTGGTTTTGTTAACTGTCTTTGTCTGTCTGTCTGTCCTTCTGAACTTCAAGCATATATATAGATAGATTTTTTAGATACGCCCCATTGGGTGTAGATATAATAATTACCTATATAAACCCACAATTTTAAAGTGCAAATTATAAAAATCTATATTTTTCCAAATAATTGTTATTAAGACTGTTTTCGACAGTTGTAAGTTTTTAGTACTCAGTGAGCGAGTATTGCGCAGTCGGTTACATCCGACTGAAACGTTCTGGGCTGTTGTCTTGTTGATATTTCATCTAAATTTTCGACAATTTTTCCCACAACTTGTGCGCTAATTAAGTGAAGTCCACGTGTGGATCTTGCTAGTCATTGAACCTTAATGAGCGGAACGAGTTTCCAAAACACTCAGGCAAGCTGAACCCGTGCGGCCCATTAGCCCCACATTGTGCAATCAACGATTGGGTTCTATAAAGTTTCAGGTTTTGTCGTAATCGTATGAGAGCTGTTGGGTAACATCTAGAAAATATCTCAATTAACCCTAATTTCGCACTTGGCGCCTAACCCCACCGACCGGCCGACTGACTGCGCCGACGACCCCAATTGACGGCTCGGGATGCCCCCCCTGGCAACCAGAAAAGGGCAGTGTTAAAAGTTGTGACTGGTCAATCAATAAATGCATTTTATGATTGATTCCGACTCGGGGCAGCACTGGGAAACAACTCGACTGGCTTATCGGGGCGTTCTTATCGCTGGGGCACCGTAAAATGATATGCAAGGTGCTTCGACGGACGGCTTTCTGGTTGGGTAATTCATCAAATCCATCAGCCATAAACTTTCAATTTCGAGAACTGCCCGACGCCTTGTCGGGCTTGTCATTATTGACATTACAAATGTTATTGATTGTACTCAGACGCAGTGGGACGGGGGTTGGGGCGCAGTTGTGGCTCCATTTCGTTTCACTTTTCCACGGGCCGCTTTTCTTTTTGGGCCTCCGGACCTCAAGTCACGAAATCGAAAGTACATGTTAATTATTTCCACATACAAGCAACAAAGCAACAATCACCTGCATTCATTGTAGGAGACGGTACGGAGGTACGGGCTCGGGCAGGCCCGATCAATTTTCACTGATAAGCGCATTAGTTTTCGAGTGTTACCTTGTACAATCACCTCCCTTACTTACCCCTCGGCCCCGCGCGCTGTGCATCTTGGTGTCAATCAGTTTCAATTCGAGTTTGAGTCTTTTTTTGTTGACATTTCTTTCTGCCTCGTCAACGTTGCATGCAAACAATGAAATCGGTTTTTTTTTTCACATTTTTGTGGAGCACCAGGGGGTGGGGCGGAGACTGGCGACAGTAGCATTACAAAGCGTTTGCTTTTGGCTTTTCGAGCTAGCAATTCTGGGGAAGTGTCGCCGAGGCGCTTTGTTTTGCGCTGTAAGTGATATGGCCAAATGCCATTGGAATGGGGTAAGTGGGGCATACAAAGACTTCCAATTTCATTTAGGGAAGCAACAGCGCACAGTATTTGATAGTTGGCCAGATAGAATTTCTAAAAAACACAAATCGAATTCTCTTTGAAGCAAGGTTTTTGGCGTTTTAGGTCAGTTCAAAGGGCAACAAAAAAAAAAAGGTTATCTATGGACTTGGCCAGGCTTTGTAGCATTCGTAACATTTGCATTCGGGTACAATACACATTTCATCAAGGCCAAATTGAGTATTTGGCTTTGGTTGCTTAAACTGGGACCCATCTGTCTCTGTCTCCTTCCTTTTTTCTATTTATCAAAAACTGATTCTTATTATTTGTAAATAGAATTGTTCCTTTCACTTGCCTGACTATTTTGTTATTCATTTTAGATTAGATTTACATTTCAGAATATATTCGTGCTACTAACGCTTTTCGATTTAGCGGTATGTTCTAACAACGCCAGCTGGCCGGACAGGCAATTAAAATAAAATACCCCGATTGAGTCGATGATGTCATTACAAATGTTTCTAATTCTTTTCAACTTTAAGCTTTTAATTTTTTTGCCAATTTTTTCGCCAGTAATTAACTAATTTATTTATTTTTTTAATCAGTCGACATTCGCTTTGTCGACTGGTGAAATAAATAAATAAATTAGTTAATTACTGGCGAAATGGATTCCTCTAATTTCTTGGTTCCAGCCAGACTAATACCTACCTATGCTAACATTATGGACTGATCTGTTAGGAGTCTTCCCTCCCTCGCATTAAATCTTCTCTCCTAAACTATTTAGCAACATTTAAGCATTGACACACACACAAAAATAATTCTTTTGCTTGAGAGCTCTGAGCTTCGCCAGAATGCCTCATCTTTTGAAAGCCCACATAATTTGCATTCGTAATGAGGTTAACAGTCTGCAGCTGTTTCTAACACTTGCCGTCCGCCCACTGCACTGCTCTAATTACATGGCTCACATGACGCTTGGGGCCTCCAGCGAAAGCTCACGCCCCTTTGGGCAGCCACCCGCCCGGGCATCTGTCCATTTCAGTCGCTGGGGCTGGAAGCATGTCAAGCGACAATTAATTGCACGCCAAGTTGTTGACGCTACCTTATGAAAATAGGTATGTAGAGAGATTGCCGCGGGCGCTCGTTGGAGGTGGCGCGCAGAATGGGGCACGTCGCGTATTTAAAGTCCAATCTGCAACAATTCAATTAAGCCAATAACAAAACCAATTTGTAATGCGCTGCAGCTTTTTAGCTACTGCTGCAGAGAATGGCAAATGGAGATGGAGCTGATGATGACGACGGCTAATGCCGAAGACAAAGACAAAGGCAAAGCCACGCGTCAGCGGGGCAAATCCAATTAAACTGGCGACAACGATGTTGCAGCCACTAAAAAAGGGCGCTGGGCAAGGGGGGCGGTGGAGCGGTGGAGCGCATAAAAATTGAATAAAGCGCAATTTCAAATGGCTCTGTGGACCACGGACCACGGAACACGGGCTTGCGGACCGCGGACCGCGGACCATGGAGCAATGCCACCTGCTGTTGGTTTACATTTGCAAAAGTCGACTTCAAAGCAATTGCGACATAATTAAGTTGACAACAACAACAGCGACAACAACGGCAACAACAACAGCAACAAGCAGAGCCCGCACAACAGCAGCTAACGATTGACACCAGTGACCCAGTTAAACGGGCCGGATAAAACTGGACGTGGCTCTGGCTCTGGCTCTGGCTCTGGCTCTGGCTCCGTCTCTGGTTCCTTCGCCGGCTCCATCTGCGACTGGAACTGACTAAGAGCCGAACCGTGTGACGTCGTCGTCGTCGTTGCTGTCCGTCACAGTTTAAATTGAAAATTAAAATTGTTAGACAGCGTGTCGCGCTGTCGCCTGTCACTGGCATTTACTCAACATATTACGTATACGTATACCCTGCCCTGAACATAGCCAACTGCCGTGAGGCCTCATAAATTGGGTTCAGGGTGAGTTCGAAAAGCTTATATGTTCCATAATATACCAAGCTCAACAAAATTAAACGCGTTGATAAATAAAATATTCGAAAATTTCAAAAAATAATAATCATTTTCATCAGTGTCCGCTGCAGCGAATGGTAAAGTTCATGTGGGTTCGATACGATATGCTAATAATAATTCAAATTCAGCAAAATTAAAAACATTTTCAACAAAATTAAATAATGTTCCAAAAAGTGCACAGAAAAACTTATATGTATAATATAAATATCTGCAATTCAGCAAAAATAAAATCATTATTAAATAAAATATTCGAAAATTAACAAAAAAAGTAACAATTTTCATAAATGTTCGCTGCAGCGCATGATAAAGTTTATGAGGCTTATCTTTTTGATATAAGAAAAACTTATGTATAATAATATTTAAAACTCATTTAAAACTATTTGAAAATTAAAAAAAAATAAAAAATGATCATGATTTTCATAAATGGCCGCTGCAGCGCATGATAAAGTTCATGAGGCTGATCTAGCCACAAGTTGCTCAGCGTTTGGGCGCTATTTTATTAACGGGTTTACAGCAGCTGCATGGTTGGCCGTCCGTCTGGTTTGCTTTTGTTGTTGTCTGCTTCTTAATTTCACACCGACGCCGCCAACTGGCGAGTGTTTTTGCGGCGCTTTTAATGCTCGTGTTTGCAGCGGCGACGACAAAATCCAATTAAAGAAATTATATTTACACAAACATAAGTATAAGAAAAACCTGGTCACATTTGCGGCAAATTGTTATTAAAACCATTACAACGAAAGCAGCGAAGGGGCAGGCAAAGGGGCCACAGAACCGCAGTGCACTTAAAACGTTGACGCCTCAACCGCACGGCCAAGTTGCAAGTATTTGTTCAGGCAAGTGGTTTGTTAAGGATCTGTGATTGTTTTCAGAGGATGTGCTGCTAAAAGCAGGAATAACACATGCAGCCACATAAATCCACATCCACACATGCTTAACTTGAGAGATACTTAACAAATTTTTTAGCGTAATTCCTATGAAAACACACAGCTTGCCTGCTTCACCGGCCTGAGATATCAGATACTAGATACTATTTACTGGCCGCTGGCCTCATATTGTATAAGGCAGGAAGTTGCCAGCAGCGCAGTTTATGAAAACAAATTGCTCAAATTACAAGAGGTTCGCCTTTTTGTCTCTCCGGCTCTTCTTTTATTCGTTGCTCTTGTGTACTTGTAGTTATTTGTATCTTTAGGATACATGTGGGAGGAAGCGAGCTGCTTAAGTGCATTATGGTATGGATTACGCCGGAGCCAAAGGACAAACACCACCAATAAAGCAAGAAAGAAATTGTGGAACAGCAAATTCGATTTCAGGGATAAATGTTTGAATATTACAAAATAATATGTATTTTGTCTGACCTGCCAAAATTACGAAAAAGCTGCTCAAACAAAAGATATTGTTTGGCTTTTTGTAAAAAAAAATTACATTTAAAGTTGTAATAAAAGCCAGGGGTACCTTAAATACACCCACGGCTTTAGATAAGTTTATCTCTACATGATTCACGCATAAAGTTCTGTAAGATTTGGAAATTGGGTGAAATACCTGCTTATTTCCGACACATGATTCACGCTGTCCAAATGGTACTAAGATAAGGATCAGGAAACGCATATCATCTGGAGACGTAAGCAAATGAGTAATAATAATTATTAGATCACATGCTAACAAATATGGTTAAATTTGTTATCATATAGTTATTCACTTGCTAAAGAGAAAATAAAATGAATTTAATGATTCATATCTGAAATCTACAATCAATTAATGAATTTATACGTAAGCGAAATAATCAGTAAATTCAATTCACTGACATCGTAATTGCTTTAAAATATTCCTCGGATACCCAACATAAATTGTATCTCTAATTACCATTTACCGACCCCCGGCCAAAGTACGAGTACCATTTGATTTTGACCGTCCCCGCCCCCGCCCCCGCCCGGCAACCGCCATAAAACTGTAAAATCCCAAAAAACGCATAAATCTAATTTGGCTCTAGCTCTTTTATGATGCCCATGCAGCGGATCATTTGAAAAACAGAATTGCCAAATGCTATTCATGATGATGACGATGGGCTATCTAAGCGCCCAAAATGTAGTACTCAAAATCCATTTACACACACCTGAGCGTAAAATAACAGGCACGAAAGGATATGCTTCACAATGCTCAACTTACAAATACCCTAGTTGAAATATAATTATAGCAATAGATGAGAAAATTTAATTTTTATTTTAATATAATTTTTTAACAGCTGGTATATTTTATTAGCTTATAAAAATAACACTTTTCAATTTTGATTTTTATTGATTATGATTCTAATCAGGGTTAGCAGAACAATTTCTTTTAGAACATTATTTAGTTATTAAAAATAAGTTTAACAGTTTTATTTTAGCGACTTGTGTTAAAGATTCCACATTGCCGAGTTACACCACCAGTTCAGCGAGTATAGGGTAACAACTGAAAGTTAAAAGCCATTCAACTTGGCCGGCAATAAAACGGCAAATGCGAGCGCGAAAAATTTTCAACGCGCGCACGAAAATTATTTTATGATGCTTTTAAACTAATTTTCTGGAAAAAAAAGAACAACGTGCGAAGGCACTTGGAATTGGGCAAAAAACAGTTGACGGGACGCGTGGGCACGTAAAATTTTATTTACCTGCGAGCGACTTTCGGGCCAGCGAGCGAGTGGCAGGCGCGAGTTTAGAGCCGTGGAAAGCGAATTTAATGCCCACATGCGGCGAGCGTAACAGGTTAGCACATGGACCCACTCCTAGTCCTGGCCATATTTCTGTTTCTGGTACACTTTTTTCTTTTTTTTATTTTGTTGGTGTGTCCTCGCATAGTTCGGGTCACGAACTAGCCATAAAATTAGCAAAAAGGTTGAGTTTCTTGAAGGACTGCGCAAATTTGTCGCTTATTTTGCCAGACACTTTCGCTTGTCCTTGGGGCCTTATCCGAAGGGCCATCAATCTAAATTACAGTGCGACGCATTCAATTTACGGCGGCATCAAAATTTTTAAGCCGCTTTTCACATTGACTTTGGGGCAATAATAAAAATATTTTCTTATGGCCTGACACTTGGACGACAAATTGATTTATCCGAATTGAGTTCCTTTGATAGATCTGTGAATTGTCGTTGGGTCGCTGCAGGAAGCGAGCAGTTGCAACATTTTAGCCAAGCCAAGACCAAATTGACATGTTCTACTCCATAATGAAGCGATCAGTGGCAGCCGTAGGCAGCCACATCCTGAGCCCGAGGGCTCAACCTACGCCTATTCATAAATTTCGGCCCTGCCTGGCGATTTGTCAGCACCAGAATAGGGCCGAATTGACACTGACATTGTGTACGGCCGGAACCGTGGACTGAGTACTGAATAACTGAATAACTGCCAAGGACAACAGTGCTGTATGCGGCAGGTAGCGGCAGCCCAGCATCCTACTTATCCGCATTGTCTCGTTCCATCTCAGCTTCCATCTCGACTAGGCTTTTGTTTTGCTCTTTTTGCGAGGCTTGTGTTTGCTTTCGCAATCGACAGACAGCCAGTGAGCAAAATTATGGTCTTCAATCTATTCCAAGAATTTCGAGCAACTTCAACGCCAACGCAATAGCCACACACTGTGTCGCATTATCGGGTTTTATTCGGTGTTACTCGGAAATTTGCCTGCTGCTCGACAGTATTCATAATCGTAGGTGCCATAAATTTGCCCTGAAGTCTTTCTCAAGTTGATAGAGCTGCTGCTCCTGTGGCGCAGCAAAGGATTCCTAGCGTGTCGAGCAGGTTGTTTTAGGTGACTGTTGAATACTTGCTTTGCAACTGGCCCTTATTTTATATTAACTCACTCACATTTCATTTGAGATACATAAAGAGAAAACGCTCTGGAAAAGGCCTAAAACACTTGTAAAATAAAATACTATATACTTTGACATTTAAATTTAAGATTTATTAAAAAGTGGAGTTCATCAATTTGAGTCTTATTTTGACTTTATTAAAGTAAGATTTTCTTCTTCTTGATTCCAGATTATTCTCCGAGTGCACATTTCCATTCACTTTCTTCGGTACGCACAACCTTTTAGTTTCATAGCCCATCGTCGCTCTGAAGTTTGCTTACCTTTTTCGTGCTGTTTACCCAACAGTAGCCTGTCATTGACATATCATATCTCAATGTTTCTACGACTCATGCCAGCGCACTTCCTTGGTAAACAAGATTGTAATTTCCTTTATTATTTATTTACTTTTAAGTAGTCGCTCGACACACATTCATAATATGCCTGGACGGCTCCGTAAAAAAGTGGCGCATCATGGCGAAGGAAATGTCCTGACAACAAACTCATTCATAAATCAAGGCTACAGCGATTGTTAATTTTCGATACATCTATGCCATGTTTTTACTTTTTTTTTTCCTTTCGCAGGGGAAACCTCTTAAGTGTTGCTTAGTTCGGAAAAAACTGCTTCCTCATGGTTATTTCAGCATGGATGTATTGGAAATATGATAGCCCATAACTCCGAGCCACGGACAGCTGACGAATGCACAGATGGAAGGGGGGAAATTGGGCACTTCGTACGCTTCCTGCAGTTGCATTTTTTTATAGCTCTGCGAGCTGTTTTATCTTTAGAAACTTTTCGAAATTAATTGTCGATTGGTATTTGTAGGTAAATTGAGTTTCTTGAATATCCTGACAGCAGGGCATTTCGATTTCTATCCAGTTCTTTCTTTTTTTGACCTGATTCGGACTTTCTTCGAACTCTGTGTTGGTTACATCGCCATAAAAATACGATTTTTCGTTTGGAAAATTTCAAGAGAAAAGTTCTTAAAACGTGTTCCAGCCATAAATATCAATTAACTGAGATATGCATGCCAAAGTGAGTCACGGCTGCGAGCCGAATATTGGAAAGCAGGCTAATTGCAGTCGGCCGGTGGTCCGGAGTCGGGCAAAGAGCTCCGAGTGGCGAGTGCTGGGCAAAGGAAGTCGTAAAATTGATAAGGACGGAGAATAAAGAAAAGCGCGCTGCAGGAAAAACTAAGCGATTATGGAACGTCACCGAAGTGCCAGGTCACGTTCCAGTCGTGGCCACAGCAGATGACTCACACGGTGGCACCGACTGCTCTGGTCGCAGCCTCAGCCTCTGCTGGCTTATCAGCGGGCAGAAAACGCCGCCGTTGATAACCAGCTACAAATTTGATGACGCAAGCGTCGACGGCATTCACGACGCCTCTTGCCTAATCCCGGGGAATTTCTTGGTAGTCGCTGTCCCTAATTTGTTGCTCACTTTGTTTGATGACGTGACGACGTTGTCGTCGTCGGCTCTTTGAACTCGCCCAGCGGCACTGTATCTGCTCGCCTCCACTCCACTGGCACAGCCTCCGCCTCCGCCTTATCACGTGGCCCAGGCCCGGCCGGTGTGGTCCTTATCTCGGCATGTGCTGCTCTCACTGGCGGCCCGACTCCTTCCCCCTTCCCCCTTCCCGCTCCTCGCCGGCGTGTGGGCTCGACGCATATTTGCATTCGACTTAGTCAAACAACTAGTTGGCATGAGTTGCTCGAATGCCATTGTTGTTTTTGCTTTGAACTTTGAGCAGGGAGAGTTTTGTTTATCTAGCCTCGACCCTGACCTAAGGCAAGATATGAGATGTTTCAGCGTAATCAAATCTAGATCACACTTATCTTTTATCTTTATCATTGCTTTAATGCAAACTAAAACTACCCACTACGTATTTCGAGGTCTGAAGTAAATAAGTTTAAACATGAATGTAATAAACTAGTTACAAACCCCATATATGTAATCTGATCTCTCTATAAAACTCTGAGCCCATCCAAAATGGCTAAATAGGGTGTAATGATATAACATTGTGCAAAAGATCTCGAAAACTTCAAAAGCTGGAGACCTAAACTTTTCTACTAGAGATTCTCCCAAACTATACGCAGAGCAATTTATTATTATTTATAATTTACTTTAGATATCTTTCTTAGCATATCTCGAAGACTATTATAGCTAGACCAAAATTAGTTAACTACGTTTTCGTGTAGTATACGCAGCTTAAGAATATTCCAAATTTTGGATACATTCAATTTTGGATACATTCCCCAATCGCGCCATATATGAAAACATTTAATTCGAATGCTGTTGTTAAGTACTGAAAATTTTCTAAATATCATATTTTTAGTTTCGAAGTTATTCACGAATTTCGTTTAAATAGTGGGCCCAAGCGCAGCTGCTGAGTAAAGTGCACAGTTTGATAGAGTTCAGGGTAATCCCTCAATTGCCCTCAATTGTTGTGTACTTCGTTTTTTTTGTTGTTTATTTTTAATACATTTTTAATGTATAATGCTTGACTTATTACATTAAACGATATCTTATCTTTTATTGTTAGCATAATTGGCGCAAGTAAGCTTTGAATTTATTTTAAAGTTAGATAAAGAGAACAGTAAGTTGAATACCTGATGACTTACAAGGGAGATTAACAGATTAATGTGATCCTATCAAACGATATACTAGATTCTGTGATGTCGAATAAGCAGATGGATCTATTATAAATAGTAATAACATCTCGTTTAAACCAAACTCTGCTTCTCTGCAAGCTTTGTCACGTCCTGCTCTGTTCTCGGGACCTGTTTCCGTTTAAGCCGCGAGCTTGTCGCCGGTCCATCCAATTACTAAGCCATCACTCTGGCAACATATAGATTGCATTAGAGGTTTACTTATGAAATGACGGCGGCAACAGTTTCCGTTTTACAGCCGAATCATAAACACGAACCGAGGCTGATTAAAATTTCATTTCGCACTTTCGACTGGGTCGCTGTGATTGTTGTGCTGGGTGTCGGGTGTCGGGTGTCGGGCACCCTCGGTTATGGTGTTAGTGTTGCAGAAGCCCCAAAAGTAGTGCTCGTAAAAAGTGCAGCGACAACCGCAAAGCGACGTCTGCACTGCAATGCAGCAGCAGAAAATGTCAGCGGTGCTTCAAGTTTTATGGCGCTCGCCGCAAATGGCTATGAGAATGTATCTAAACTGGTCAGGGGCTGGGGCGGGGGCTGGGGCTGGGCCCGGCTCTGTCATGCCTGCCTCTAAATTTGGTTAGGGCTAAAACGTAAAACTTTTATGGCTGGGGCAGCGCGCATGGAAGAAGCTCAGCAGAGACGGCGACGGCGACGGCGACGGCGGCAGCGGCAGCGGCAACGTCAGCATCGTAAATAAATTTTGCCCGTAATTAATTTTGCATGCAAGTCAGCTAAAGACGCCGAGACAGACTATATAGCACATATAGTGCGTAGTCGCTGTGTCGCTGTCGGCTGTCTTTCGTCTCTCGTCTCTCGTCCGTCGGTTTCGGGAGTTAATAAACGACGCACACGGCAGCTGATTTTGAATGCCGCGTGACGTTTAATGATGGACCCGGGCATCCAATTTTGATATGCCAAATGTGTCGCTAAATGATTCTTTTTGTTGTCTGTGCCCCGCCCGTCTTTCTCTCTGTGCAGCGTGCGTTGCGCATACGTCCCGTGTGACGTCGCGACACGGCTTGTGACTGGCATTAGCTTTCGACTTGGCTTCGTTTCGGTTTCTGTATGCAAATTGGGTTCGAATGGGGTGTTGGGTGGGGGTGAAGGGAGGCTCGGTGTCGACTCCTCTGGCTGTTTGCATACGCCTCCCATGGAAAACTTTTGCTCTGACAGATCGAGAGCTGCGAACGAGGTTCAACTTTTCAGTTTGCATTGCATTTGCCAGGCAGCTCATTAGTGTGCTTGTTTGTTGTTGCTGCTCTAGCATTATTTATTTGACATTTTTAACACTTGGCGTTGACAGCTCGCCGTGTTTTGTGCCTCGACGTTAGTCACATTATGTACTCAAATTTGCCAACAAGCGTAAATCAGTTTGCTGCATTGAGCCAGGTTACATGTTGTTGTTGTTGTTGTTGTTGTTGTTGTTCTTGCTGTTTTGCATCTGCTGTTAATTTTTGTTGACTTTACGTGTTAGCTTGTCTGCCCCCCTCACCACCTCCGCTCTTCTTACCGTCCCTTTTGCTTGTCAATATGCTTCAGTTGCAATATTTGCAAAAATTGCCTGGGTAAATCCCGTGAGAGCTGGCGAGGTCTCAGTTAGCTTAGATCGGCAGGTGTGTTGCCAAGGCAAAGTTGATACAAATTGAGTGAGAAACAAAGGTCGACGAAACAGAAAGCCTTTTCGTGTTTACTTCCAACGAATACAAACAACTAAGAACGGTGCTGGGCGAAAGATCGTGAATATATTGTTGCATAAGAGAGACATCCATGAGTTGTGTGATTCGTGTGTACTGATTAGCTAAAACAACGCGGCAAAATCAAGTTTGCCTTGCATTTCAATTGATTTCATAATAATAAAATAGACAACAACAAAAAAAAATAATAACAATGTTTTCCATACACACTACACAATACGTGACTGAGGAGTTTCTTACTGTCTGACTGCACTCACAGCGGATGCCATCAAAATTGAAGTGAATGTTGCCGGCCCACACACTCACTCAATTGGCTGCCCGCCCAGGGTACAAGTACCATGTATTCCGCGCATAATATCTACTATGCGTACAAGAAGGCACGTAAAAAGTTCTCACTGAAAACCTATTTGTTGTTGGTTATATGGCTCGTCCTGGCGATGGGACAGTGGCTGATAGTCGGTTTTGTGTAAGTCTCTTTGCCACTGCGCTTTCAGCAGCTAACGCGTCCTCTACTCTCTCACAGCCCACCGGTGCAGATTATATTCTACCAGCACTTCTATATTGGCGTTGCGCTCTTTCTGCTCGCCATTATGCTCTTTGCCCTGTTCTTGTTCTTCGAGCGGCTGCGCTTCCGAAAGGTTGTGGCCCTAATATTCTCCATTTGCATTGTGAGTGTGCCGAATGACGATTAATTCGCAACAAGCTCTCATCATTCATCTAGGTAGAACTACAAATCATAGCGGTATTCTCACTCGTCGCACGCTCCTACTGGATGGAGGTCCTCATGTACTTCGCTATCTGTGTCGTGCTCATGGCCATCTTTGTGATCATCGGCATTTTCCTGCCAAGGAAGGTGAGTAGCTCGCACAGGCCACGTAACTGGGTGTGGTTTCAACAGCTGATCGTATCCCTCAGCTGGACCTAACACTTCACGTGGCTCTGCTATTTATTCTGGCCTTTCTCTTCCTACTTGTCGCTGTCTTCTTCCTGATGCTGCACCTGGTAGTGCCACAGTTTACTCCCTACGCCTATATACTCGTCCAGCTGCCCATCACCACCACACTGCTGTTTGTAAGTCCCGGGAGTTGACTTTCCCGCTGATGGGTTTCTCAATAGCATCCTTAATATCCATCAGTTTGTCATGTATCATGCACAAACCATTCACGGCGGCCGGTTCGCGGAGATGCGTCTGCATGATTTCTTCCTTGGATCGCTGATTCTGTTCCATGACTTTCTCATCATATATTTGCTAACATTTTACTGGCAAGTGTGGGCCAGGCTAGTCACGCCGGATCAGTGGGCCGAACTGACTGAGACAACCGTTGGTATCAAGAGTCTAGATCTTGGGGATGATGACTTGGATGCCGATTCTGAGGGTGAGGGTAAGTCGAACGTAAACAGTAAGATCTTCTGCTTATATTCACTCTTCGAATTTGACAGTTTACAACATGCCGAAGAAAATACATCGCTACAAGCCAAGGACGTATATAGAAACAACGGGGATGGTAATAACCCTCGATTTCATGAAGGACGATACGGAAAATAAACAATTCACAAATGCACTCAAAGAAAACGACTGGCCGAAAGTTTGGTTTGCTGAGGCGAACGGCAATCCCGTCTACAATCGGCCAGATACCACAGATACCACAGATGAACAAGATATGAACAACGACGAATAATCAAAAGGACAATCCATGGAACTTCAGTGCAGCCGATAAAGCCGCCACAGCCGACATTCATTCATTATAGTTATAATGAATACGGAAGGTCATTAAAAAACGGCGCGTTATAGAAAATGTTTGAAGGGAAATGGATATAAATGTGAAAGGCAGTACTCCATCCGAAGTCAGTATGTATAAATAGGTATATTACATATATGAGAGATATCAGAGAGCTGTGTTTAGCTACAGCCGAAACATTTGCTTTTCGGTGTAGTGTTGAGTTTTTTTTTCGGCACTAGCTTTTCACCACATTTCAGTTGAACGTCAGAAAGGTTATAAAAATTGTATTTTTATTTGATGTGCTTTGTGAAATTTGTTGTTTAATCTAGTCTAGTTTTTCTCGTACTTTGTTTTCGCACAAAATTCTCTGTAAATGTTAATCGTGACAGCAGCGGTACCTTACTTAGTTCCTGTCCTGATAAATGGAGTACCATGAATGCCACCTATGAGAACTATCTTCAGTACAGAAAAGCACGCCGCAAGTTTTCCATCAAGACCTATCTGCTGTTGTTTATCTGGCTGATTCTAGCACTTGTACAATGGGCGGGAGTCTGTCTCGTGTAAGTATAGAATTGAAATTCCTGAAGAGTTTCGCTTATGCATCCTATATCCAGAGACCAGGCAAGGGAAATATTCGTGAAGTACTACTATATCAGCTTAGCGACCTTTGGCTTGGGAATTCTGCTCTTCGCCATCTTCATATTCTTTGAGAGACTGCGCTTCATCAAGGTGGTGAACTTCCTCTACGCCTTAGTAATTGTGAGTAACGAGTAGCAGACCCTTTTGGATTGCTAGCCCACCATAATCCCATTTGCTTCACATTCTTCCTTAAGGTAGAGCTGCAAATAGTATCGCTCTTTGCCCTGGTCGCTAACACTTACTGGATGGATCTGATGGCCTTCTATGCAATTTGTTTTCTGCTTCTCTGGCTATTTATTATAATTGGCTCGATTCTGCCAAGGAACGTAAGCTGAAAGTACTTTTTCTGATGTTTCACTTTCCTCATTTGACATATCCTTCAGATTGACCTGACCCTGGATGTAGCCGTACTTTTCATAGTGGGTTTCCTCCTCCTCCTTGTCACAGCTTATTTTCTCATGCTAAGGATCTTGGTCGACAATATAGCGATGTATGCATACATAGTCGTGGAGGCCTCCATTTCGATGACAATTCTGTTTGTAAGTCCGCTTTCAGTCAAAGATGCGCAAAGCCCCATTTATTTAACTCCTTCCTCCAGTTTGTTATGTACCATGCACAAACTATCCAGGGCGGTCGATTCGCCGAGATGCGTCTGAACGATGCCTACCTGGGCTCGCTAATACTCTTCCACGACTTTCTCGTCATTTATTGGCTGACGTTCTACTGGCAAATCTTGACAAGGCCATTCACGCCGGACTATTGGGTACTGTTTTCGACATTGGATGATCTTCAGAGCACAGCCCAAACACGTAGTTTGAACGATGGCGGTTCAAAACGCCTGCGCCTACAGGATGTGATCGGAGATGAGGACGAATATGATGGCAAGGACGTAGGTGTAACTACAGGGGAGCTCGGTGGTGGAGACGAAGTGAAAGCCGATGATAAAGGTGCTGATACAGACGCAGAGCATTACCTAGGTCAAGGCCGAGATACACCGCAAGAGGAACCTCAAGATCAAGCCGAGGACGAAGCACCTAAATCAGGCGAGTCAATCTTGTTCAGCGGAAAAAGAGTTCGTGGTAGAGTCTTCATTGGTGGGGTAAAAGACAGCTCGACTGGAGACTACAGCAGAGATGCAGCCAGAAACACAGGAGAACAGGCAATTGGCTATGCGAATGAAGGGGTTGGCGGAACAGGGGGAGTCAAAGCAAGTGTAGGCCAAGAAAGTGCAGCTAAAGGCGGTGACATAAAAGGTGCCATGGTAGTCGCAGGAGAGGACTCAGTTCCCAGTGTCGCAGAAGGCATAACTGGCAGCGCATATTCAGGAGATGCACCTGGTGAGACCAGGACAGACACGGGCGAAAGCCCCGTGGATGGCACCGGTGACAGAGCACTCGAAGGCGTTGCTGCTGGTGCTGTTGAAGGTGGAGATGTGAGAAATGCTGCCGTTGCAGAGGCCGCAGTTGACGCAAGAGACTTTTTGAATGGCAGTGACGGAGGCGCAGTTGCAACTGTTGATGGCGTTGGTAGCGCAGAAGGTAGCGTAGAAGGTAGCGTTGGAGGTAGCGCAGAAGGTAGCGTCGTTGGAGCTGTAGGAGACGGCGAAGTAGTCGCGTACAAGGCAGTTGCAGAGATTCCTAGTCCTGCGCCAGATGGATCAAACCTGGTCAGTGCTGTAAATGATGGCGCAGGTGATATCGTCGGTGGGGTCACTAAAGAAGATGCCGCTGGATACGCCACAGTAGATGAAGTAGTAGTAGATAAGGGCGCAAGTGCAGGCGGAGGTGTAGATGGAGAGCCTGGTGCGCTGATGCAGAAGATAGTTCCACTGTAAAAGCTGGTAGTCCAAGTGAGGACCTTAACGGCGCTGGTAGTGCGATTGGTGAAGTCCCTGGGGGAGGGCGTCGAAAGTGTCAATGCTGGTGTTGCAGGTGCCGGGGGCGGTGTAATAAGAAGGTCGAAGCGCTGCAGGATGTGATATACAGACGGAGAAGCTGATGAGTGCCGAGGTACCACGTTCAATCCTTCCGGCAAAAGTCGCCAGAACTGCAGACCCTCTGCTGAAAACTGGAGAAGATTTGGATGTCAATGTTCGTGTACTATGTGTGGGTTCCGAAATTTATCTCTTCAGCACACAATATACACAGAAAGCTAATAAACAGATTTTTGTGATTGTCAGTTTATACACATATATCAATATTATCGCTTAATTGCACTCACGCTTCCAAAGTGAATGTCGTTCAACTAACAGGTGCCCCAAAGATTTATCACTCGTCAGTCAAATCACAACAACCTGTTCAATGAACTCCAGCTTTGTGGAGGGGGGAGACCAAAAAAAAAAAAAATAAAAATAAAAACAAAAGAAAACCGTTCGACCAATTACGGCCAGCACACGTGCAGACCACATAAAAACGTACTTGTACTGCACCATGTACATACATATATTGCCCATAACACATACTTAAACGTACGCACACAACCCACATCGCTTATCTTTGCCCACACTGATGCATCAGCCGTTGGAGCAATAATACCCTATTGCCTCCTAAGCGGAGTGTGAACTCATTTTGAAATGCTGCTCGTTCATATTCATTATATATATATTTCTTATTGGAACACTCTCTTAATATGCGCTGATTGATTGTTACCCGAATTATTTAAAAGAGCAAATTAAAAAAATTCGACTTTGAATGAGTGGCTTAAAGGGTATTCCCTTGTCGGAAAACGACACGCTTTTTCTTCGCTGTCTTATTTTTGTTGTGCATTACGGCAAATCATGGCAAGAACGCAAAACACGACCGCGACAGAAACCCAACTGCAACTGCTGCTGGTGTTGATGTCAGTGCCAGTGCCAGTGCCAGTGCCAGGTTCCAGACCCGCTCCCCGCTCCCTGCTCCCCACGCCCCACGCTCCACGCCCCACTGGCCAGTTTAGCTGGCAGTCACTCATGACTGTGACCTGAACCAGATACACGATGCACGATAATATAATTTATGGCCCTGTTTTGGTGTTTGTTGCTCCGCTGCGTTATGGTATGTTTGATGTGGCGTGTTACTGCGTCCGTCCGTCTGTCTCTCAGTCCGTCTGTCCCACGTCGACTCATCAACAAATCGTACATTTGAATACAAATTGCAGCATTAGCAGCTGCGGCGCAGAAGCTTCAACAAAAGTGTCAAATTTGACATGAAATTATTTATGCTAACACGAGAACTTTACCTGGTTATGCACTCACGTTCCCCAGAGTCGGCCGAATAACAGTTAAAAATGTTTCTTTTTGTTTTTCATACTCGTTATATTTGCATACATATTTAATTTGGCTGCATTTCTGCTAACCATAGTTGACAATATTTATACTTTATTTTTAAATTTGTTTATTTCTTTAGTTAGTTAATGAAGTTCTTTTAGTTTTCGATTCTTATTTGTTGTGTTTTGTTTTTTGTTTTTTTTTTTTTTTTTTTTTGGTTTCTTTCAGTAATAATATGTATGTAATTAGTTTCTGTAAGTTTCTTTGCACTACCTATGTAGTTGTAGTAACTGCAACATTTTACGAGCTAACTGTGCTTTGATCAAGAGGTGCTACTCTAGTTGAAACCAAATTTCAATAACATTTTTATGGCCGATTAACGGAGTAAATAAATGAAAGTGGAAAGCGATAGTTTGATTATTCTCCGGCTAACTGTTTGGCCAGGTACAAGACACTAATTGCGCTAGAACCATTTGAGAATTACAAGGGCTTTTTGTTGACTTTGCGGCAGTCGACTTTGCAAACATGTTTATCGCATGCTCACATCTTGATTATCTTGGCCGGTTATTGTTTTTGGCTAGATTAACTGGCCGCACACGTCTTGTTGCTTTAAGCCAATCTCTGCCGTTTGGGCCAACGTCACGTACGCAATTTTGAAGAACAACAAATGAGACGCAGCCTTTGAAAAGGACTCGGCAGCTGGTGCACTTGCACAAAGCATCTTGAATAAATTATAATAAAAGTAAAAGGCGAATAAATAAAAAAAGGGGTATTTAAATTTTGATTGCTCGAATGGTTTTTTCTAGCAGTATTGTTTTTTTTCTTGTTTAATATTACAATAAATTTCCAAAAAAAAAAAAAAAAAAAATATTATTCATTAACATTTAGGCTTAATCGATAGGCAATTTGTTTAAATTACTTTATAGATACAATAAATAATACTCAGTCTTGCATAATACACGATATAACAAATAACTAAAACGACAAAATCAAATAATTTACACACATGGATTGTAGGTTCTGCTGTGGGTGTTGAGTGTGCCGCTCTATGGGATCCTACTTGGATTCCGCCAACTCGACGGGCAGACGATGCAACTATTTACAAGTGACTAAGCATGTAACCATGATCTCTAACCCCAAACTGGGCCCACTTTAGTTGCTGGGCAATCACGCGGCAACAACAACAACCAATGAGGCGCAATCGTCGTCGGCAGCCGCCGCCGGCAGCAAAGTTGGTGCCGCCGCATTGCGAGGCTCCAGCTCATTCCGCAGCTCGAGCTCATCCGGCATGTTAATGCAAATGGCTGGCGAGGCTTTGTCCTGCGCCTGTGCCTGCGCCTGTGTCTGTGCCTGTGTCTGTGCCTCTGTCGGCGTCTGCTCGACTGTTGCTGACAGTTTGCACTTTTGCAGCTTATTCGGAGTCTGCTGCACTGCGTCCTTCTCCCAGCTGCTAATGCACGCACGCTGATTATTGTGACTGTGGTGCTGATGATGGTGATGATGATGATGCACCGCCGCCAGGCTGGGATACACAAACTTCATGCCGTAGGCAAAATGACGCGGCTGATGATGCAGCGCCTCATCGTAGCTGGGCAGGCCCGTGGCAATTGTGTAGCAGGGCGGCGATTCAATTTGATAGAAGGCCGCCTCATTGCCCCCGGCTGTGGGACTGCCGCTGCCGTTGCCACTGTTGCTGCCACTGCCAGGCAGCTGCTGGAGCAATCGGCTGGCATCGCAGCTGATCAGGTGATGACTGGCGCCGTGCGAGGAGTAGGAATCGTTGGCCGCATGAATCTGGGCGCGTATGTCCTTGTCTGCAAATAGAGAAAGAGGTGGAAGCTTATTTAGTTCCTGTTGCAAAGTTTCTGCTTTTCTATTGTTGGTCCGCTGTCAAAGTTTGACTTTGACTTTGACAGACGTCTCATTAGTTTGTTTGTTGGATCCCGCACACCCACACACACACACACACACACACACACACACACACTCGAATGACACTTGTTAGATCGGGGCTTTGGCATTAAATTCAATTTAGCGTAAAGGCGCAAACGCTTGAACTTTGCGACTGGCAGGACATGGACAGGAACTTCAGGATCTTTTATTGAAAAGACACAAAAAATGCGAAAACAAAAAAAACAAGAGCAGCAAAAAAAGCGAACAAGGGAGGGAGAAAAAAAACTTTCGTGCCGACCGGAAATGCCAGTGAGTTTGGCCGGACAGGCAAAGTTTCCCATTCACAACAACCGTCCGAGTGGCTGCCAGCCTGACTGACGGACCGACAACAACAACAACAACAAATGGGCAATAACATGCCGGAAGTGCGCGCGTGGCACAAATGAAACGAAATACGAAAAGAGAGAAATAAATATTAAAGAAGATGCAGCAATGCAGAGAAATAGCCGCCCCGAAAAATATGCAACAGTAAATATTTACTTTTCAACATGCCACTAGCCGGAAAACTGGTTGACTGCAATTTTTTAAAGAAATATTTAAAATTGTAAGGACCAGCAAATTGGCAGCTCAACAGAATCATCAGCTATTCGATTCTATCAAAACTCTGATCGAACCAATTTGACAGGCGTTACCGTTTATCCGCTGCCAATATTTACTATACTATTGGCTAAAACGGGATTACAAACTGCAGCTTTGCGAACTTTTTTTTAGTTAATGCAAATTTGGCTGACATCACCAGATATTCGTTAGCAACTTTTAAGCTGCTGTTGCGTGGTATTTTTTTTTTTTTCAAATTGGGGTGTCTTTTATTGTTTTGCGCTGCCGCAAATTGTTGCGGTTATTAAATGCTGCATTTATTAAATGAAAGCCACCTTGCGCTTTATGCAATTGAATACTGCGATTTTAAAAGCTCGGCCATTTTTTAATTGTCAGCGCAAATATTTTTTATTTTGCTTTTATTAAATTTAAATTAATTTTAATTTTTTTTTTTTTTATTTATTTATTTTTTTTGATTTGTTTGTTCGTGTACTTTTTTGTGTTGTGCTAGAATTCGCATTTACAAATATTTTGGCCAAATGGTTTTCCATTAAAGCGACTGGGCCTTTTTTGTCAGGGGGGCGTGGCATGCGGTGGCAAGCACGCTGAACGAGAAAAAAAATGTGCGCATTACAATATTAAAACACAGCAGCAGTCACACAGTCGTACTCATACTGGCAGCAGTCACTGTGCTGCTGGCAGCGGTTGTTGATTTATTGTTATAACTGTAGCGCTTGCTCGTATATTTTTGGGTGCTGCCTGGCCGAGGACTTTCACAGACCCATTTGACTTTTGTTTCATTTTTTGATAGACAGACGGCAAACACGACCAGCAGCGGCAACAATGGGGCCGCAGTGGGCGTGGCACACACAAAACACACACTCACACACACACACACACACTCACACACGCTGCAGAATTCATATTTTATGCAAGTGTTGGGCCATTCTCCAGCATGCGAGAAAAAAAACTAAACTGAGTGTCCCATGGTGGGTTTGCTTGGGGAGAGGGTGGCATGCTGGGGGGGGGGGCGGGGGATGTTGCTGTAACGCAACTGGCAGTTGCAGTAGCTGGGAAAAAAATTAGCACGCCATTTGTTTTTGGCTTTTGTTACAGTTGTGGCAGTTGGCAGCGCCTTTTTTGCCGATGCGCCCAAATGTATGCAACAATTTAAATTCATTGCAATGAGCTGACGAACGCTGAAGTACCAGCAATTGAGCCCAACTCGCCGCGCGCTGTATTTTATTTATTTTTACCCTCGCACACACATCCCTCTCTCTATGTGTGTGTGTGTGTGTGTGTGTGTGTGTGCTTTTTCATAAATGTCTGTTAATTTTTTAACACGCTCGCCGGGTTGGCTGGGAAGCAGTTGAAGCGGCTTTTTGGGGTTGGGCGAGAATTTTTATTACATTTAATCGGTTTCGCAGGTGATATCAATGAAAGCCGAGTGTTGAATGCGGCTCAAATTAAATTTTGCGGCTGTTGCACTTTATTTGCAATTTATTCCAAATTATCCAATTTTTTTCAATTTTATCCGAATATATTATACGAATTTATTGAAACGCAAAATGCACAATTGAAATTATCAAATGGCCAAAAGCTGCCTGTTTGCCGCAGGAAAATTGAAAACTGTTCTGCTTTTAACAAGAAAAACAATTTTCCAGCCAGCCCTAAACGCGCCGGCCAACAAAACAATTTGGTTAATTACAACTCTCAATTTGCGTTGGCTAACTGAAAACCAAAGAGCCAACAAACATTGTTACGGGACACAAAAAAAAAAAGGAGTTATATATAAGCATATATACACGTACATATACTAGTTTGGGGGAGTGGGACAAAGCCGGAGCTGTTGGTAGTTTTTGGTCCAGCCACAAAAGCCATTAAAAATTGAAAAGACTCGCAGAGCTAAGGGCCAGTTTTGGCAGCTAGTTTTTGGTCTGGCTGGGGGAAAATGTGCTACGCTTAATTACATTTTTAACGCAAGTAAATTATGCACAACCTATACAACATAATATACAGTGGCAGCAGGTCCTGTTTCGTCCTTTCGCCTTAATTTACAAGTGACTGGCCCGCTGGCTGTTGTCCTGTTAATAAATTCAGTTGTGTGCGGCTCTAATTGATAACAAGCCAAAACTTGCTCCGCTCGCTGTGTGTGTGTGTATCTGTATCCTTGCTTAATAAATAAACTGTAAGACCAGGCAGAGGCTGCTTGGCATCTCCGGCTCGTTAAGTATTTATAAGGTAAGCACACTGTGAGCAGCGACAACAAAGGACGTGAGCCAGAAGAGGCAGCGAGGGGGAGGGGGGGGGGGGAACACGTAGCGAGCATTAAACGCAGAAAAGCGTGCTACGAAAATCGAGCAAACTTAAGCCAAAGTTGCTTAATTATAAATGACACACGTGTGGCAGAGGCAGCGTTGCAGCCATATCTCTCTATATATGTGTGTGTGTGTGTGTGTGTATCGCTGCTATCTATGTAGGCCAGTCTAACACATAACACGTAATACAAAAAAAGCTAAAAGTAAACCCAACACGACACTAACGAAACTAATTAGACGCACAGGCGCCCAAAAAAAAAGCGGGCAGCACACACATATCGCTCAAAGCTCAAATTGATATTTTACGTAGTGCCCTGCCCTTCAGTAACCCCAACCTGCCCTCCCCACGCTACACGCCCCACTCTACACTCGTCGTCCCTGCCTTTGGCCAACATTATTGTGAGGCGCAAAGTTTTTAAGGCTCGTTAGCACGAAATTGACAGTTTGACAGTTGAGTTGGCCATACTTTAATGCCACGGCCTTTTGGCCCCGCTCGGCGGCCCCACAACTTGTACAACACTTGGCTCCCTCTCATCTGGTTAGCTCTGGCTCTGGCCTAAATAAATCATTTGGCTAAATTGGTCTGCAAAAAGTTTGACACTCAAGTTGAGACTTGTTTAGTTTCGTACTTTCCTAGTTGGCCCAGGTTTGGCCCAGCTGTGTGTGTGCGAGTGTGCGAGTGTGTGTGTGTGTGTGTGTGTGTGTGTGCACAGCCCGTTTGCTTCTAATTATGTGTAAAGTGCCTAAGCATATGATTTACTTTTCGGCATTTGTTTCGAGCTCTTAAACGCACAAGCCAAACAAGCAACAGGTTTGGCCAACAACTGGATTTGGCTTCAGCGAATTTTTAGGCAGTATTTATAAAGTTGTTGCCAACAATTTTCCACTGCCTTCCATTTGAGGTCTTGTGTCTTATTTCTTGGCACTTGCGGTATATAGTTCTTGCCCATATTTGGGCACTGAGATAACACTAAATTAGCCCATTATGATAATGCCTGTATATCACTCATCTCGCACTTTATCACTGTCCACTCCATACAACGGACAATTTCACGCCTTTCTCTGCACAAAAGTCACAAAACCAACAACAAAAATACGAAAAAAAAAAGAAAGAAAATAAAGCAACAAATTTTGCACAGCTTCCACATTATCACGCTCGTAAAGGGGGCAAGGCTGGGTCAATTTAATATTATAAATATGCGGCACATATATTTTGTGGCATCATAAACTTGTGTATCTAAAATTACAGCACACAAACCATGAAAATGCGAGGCGCCTGACAATTTCCAAGCGCGCCAAAATTTATGGGACTGTCGGCCATAACAGCGGGCTGAGGGGGTATTCTGCATTTTATATTGTTTAGCCTGGCAGCCAAAACAGCTGGATAAATGGCCGTTGATAAGGTCGTAGCCCCCGCCCCCGCCCCCGCCCCCGCCCCCGACACATTTTGATTAAAGTCAGCGCATAAAAGTAGGGGGGGGGGGGCCGGATGCCAAGGGGAGTGAACACTGTGAATACTGTGAATACTTACTGCACTTTTTCCATGTCCGAAACTTGCGGTAGAAGTAACAGCTGAACATGATGAACACCAGGGAGAGCACCACCAGCGAGGTGACAACGCCGATCCACAAATAGTTGACAATGGCGTGCATGTCCGCATCGCCGAAGATTTGCTCCCAGGTGGAGTTGCCCTCGGCCTCGCTGTGCTCGCGCAGATCGGCCAGATCCAGCACCACCGAATTGGACAGCTGCTCGGTGCTAATCCCAGTCGCCGGCGGGGCGGCGTCGTACGCGACGGCCGCGCTGCCGATCCGCTGGAGCAGCGTGTTGAACGAGTGCAGGGCATCGATGTGCCGCAGATCGTGCGCCGTGGGTATCTCGAATGTGATTTGATTCTGCTGCATGTGCTCCGCGATGGCCGCGGGACTCATGCTGCTCGCCGGCGCTGAGATGAACTCCGCGAACAGTTCCCCGCTGGTCGTTGTCTCCGTTTGCGGATATTCCGTGCTCGACATATTGTTTGCTTTCTGTTTATTTTATTGCGTGAAACACTGATTCTTGACTGTTGCTGTTTGGTTGCGTTCTTGTTGGCACACTTGTCACGACACGTAAAAAAAAAAACGCAGTCTATAAATAATCATTGGTCGTAAGCGAATTCGATACTGATTCAAGCTGGTCCGCACAGTGCGTCCGTTCGCTGGAGCGGCTCGTTGTTGACTGAATCGAGTCTTGTGCGGCGAGCGCAAGGTAAATTTGCTGCCCGCCACGCGACGTCCAAAATGCACTCGCTCTCTCTATCGCGCTCTCTCGCACTCGGTCGGGGATATTTTTGCGCTCAGTTTGCCGCTCACTCATTTCGCTGGCCGCTCAACTCCGGCTCGCAACTCAAGCAGAGAATTGCACTCGAGTCCTTGGCTTTAAGAAACGTTTGCGATTTTTGCTGCATGTTTTATTTGAATTTTGTTGTTTCTTTTTTGTTTTAAATGCGTCCTCATTGCTGACCCAGTTTGAGAGATTCGCCTTTTTGGCCTGCAGAGACAAAAGACGTCGACGTTTTGGCTAAAGAAAACTTCGTCCCGGTCACGTTCATGACGCATTTCGGGGCGTTTAAAGTTATCAAGTTTTTCAAGCAAAAACCCAAATTGCAGCAGCGAAAACTTGTGCGAACGCTTATAATAAGAACTCGCCGGCGCGGGGGCGTGGTTTCCAAAATGCTTGAGCTTGGCCTAGGATTTATGGCCAAGCAAAGCCAAACAGAAGGAAAACATGGATTTAGTTTGGAAAAACTTTGGAGCCGTTTTGGTTTTGCTGCGAAGCTCCGAGCACGCACAAATTTAAGAAGCTTAGCATTGATCTTCAAATAAATCGAGAGATTTGGGAATATGTTTTAACAGCGCCAGTTAAAGAAAGCTAGAGTTCACAAACATCTAAGAAAAGTATCCTATATAAATTAAAAAATATTTCTTTAAATTTCAAGTTTTAAATATTCAGGAACTTTCATTAAAGACACAAACTTGAAATGCCCCCAAAAAAAGATGTGCCTAAATAGAAGCAAGAGCCACAGCTCAAATCTCAGCCATTATGTGTCCCCCGGGTAAAAGGATGCCGCAATGCTTCCTGCCCAGTGCCGGTTGCAACCAGGACAAGAACGTGAATGTCCTGGGCACGCCTCATTTCAACTCAAGCCCAAAAGGCTGACCAAAAGCCGGACGGACAGCGAAGCTCAATGCACAAAAGGTTCTTCGTGATATGTTGGCCGAAAAAACGTGCTCAGAAAGTGGAACAAATGCATTGCCCGTTCGTCCGTCCGTCCGTCCGTCCGTCTGCCCGTTCGCTCGCTCAAACTCCCTCACTCAACCGCACTCGCACTCAATTGTTTGAGTGGCACTCGAAAACCGGTTTGTCGGAGCGCGTCTGCGCACTCGGCGCGAGTGCGGTGAGCACAATTTCCCTGAACTCTCGCGCACGAATAGTGCGACCCAGAGTCAAATTGCCAGCATTCGCCTTTGAACTGCGCCAGGCTAAAGGTCGGACCGCGTGGGCGCTGCGTGCGGTCCACGTTCACGTACAAATATCTACGTAAAACCAGCAACTGGTTTCGGCTTGGCCCTGCTGGTTGGGGAGCGGGTAGCGGGGAGCGGTGCTTGTAATTGCTGCAGGAAATTGAAATAGATGCCCGATAATATGCACTTAGCTGCTGCTACCAAAGTCATTCGATAAATGCATTAAAACTTTTCGACTGCTGCAAACTTGGGCCTCGACTTAAGCCTCAGGCAACAGCCAAACGCTTATCGTTAATTAGCTTTCGACTAATTTTCAACTTAAACATAAGTTTAACAGCAGCCGGCTTAACTTAGATTGCTGCTTAGATTTATGTCCACACGATAAGGGGAGCCGTGGCCAAAGGGGTTCGATTTTCGATTTAGACGGCAAGCTGCATCTGTTTGTGCCCGCGGCCCAATTAAAGTGAAGCGAAATTGGAAGTCTAGCCAACGAATAATTTCTTACACGTTTTCCCCATAGGGTTTTCAGGTAAAACTAGTACATCAGAATATAATGCTTGTTAAACTCGTTCACTAAGTAAACCGTCTGTCCAGCTGAACGCAATTTGTTCGCCTCTATTGAAGCTAGAAGCTAGAAGCCACGAAAATCCAGTTGGTCTTACATTTGACATTGCAGTTGACATTTAATGATCTCGGATCCATAGCTCCCATACTTCAAACACTCAAAGCTTTGTCAAAATTAAGTCACTTTACATGTTTGACGGCATTTTCTTAATGGTTTATCCTCGAGATTGATTCTACATTTAAAATATATTTATTATGGAAAATACAATTTTTTGCATATTTGGTAAAATATCATGTACTCCCACGTTACTCATTTTCGAACATTTTTTTTTTCAAAATTTAGAAATGCAAATTTACATTTGAAATTGATTTTGGTTGCCACAAATAGTATAAAAAACAACTTTAAAACGTATTCTGAGTGGATCAAGTTTTTTTTACAAAAATCGTGCCAAAATTGAAAAAATTGTGACATGTAAAGCTCTCGGTATCACAGCTCCCATATTTCAAACGCGCGTAACTTTGTCAAAATTGAACCGATAATTTATAAAAATAAGCAATTTTAAACTTACATATGTTTTGCTGATATTTTATATTTTATATTTATATAATATATATTTTTTTATTTTATTTATTTTATATTTTTATACTTGACTGCAGCGTTCTTACTTGTTTATAATAAAACTGATTATTATAAATTCATAAAGAAATGATGACAGCAATTTATATACATACATATACAATTATTAGCTATTAATTGACAAAATTTGGCAAAAAACGTTGCCTTTATTGATTCACATTTTATATAAATTTAAAACATGGGTTAATTGAGGTACAATAATTCCATTTGGCATATAATTTACTTTACATTTGGGAAAAACATTTCATTCAAATCCCATTAGCTTTATGCTTTGTTCAAGAAAACAAAAATATCCTAGCTGGAATTCGAGTGCACTTAAGTTTAAAACAAAGCATGGAAGTCATTAAACACATATAAATATTTCTATAGATTGTTCTATAGATTGAAGAAAAAGCATTTCAATTTCAATTTATTTTACCTACTTGTTTATTCTGGCTTCAACACTTGTCCGCAATATTTCTATTATTCTTTCATTCGTTTTAATCTAATTCCATGCGAATGGAAATTAAATTCACAGCACTTGACTTGTCGCATTCAATTTGCAAATTTGTTGCCTACCTTCGCTCGCTGCCCCTCCCCCATCAGGGAGGTGGGGGGGGGGGGCCTGACGCCCCCGCTATGACTGGCACTTTGCGCACATATGACAATAGATGCTCCGTCATGTCCTATCTTGTGCATCTTTGCCGGTAAAGGGGAATCCTTCAAGTCCTGCGAGACGTGGCTAGTGAGGCAGAAGTTAACTTTTATGAACAAATTTACACCTTTCATTTTGTGCACGTTTTTAATATATACACACATATATATATATATATACATTTTCTAAGAAAATATGTAAGCTGTCAGTGCTTATGAAGCCGAGGCATTCATGGTGTATGCCATGTATGCAGATGCTGTGTGACACCAAACTAAAAGTAAATTCATTAAAAATTCCATCATAAAGAATACCTAGACAGTAGCTGCTGAACCGCAGCACTGAAACAGAGAGAGAGAGAGAGAGGGAGCGGGAGAAAGATGTTAAGAAAAGTTGTGTGTATATATTTTTTTGCTAACTAACTAAAAAGTAAACCATAAAAGCTGTCAAGTCAAAGACGAGACAAGAGGAGCCGGGAGGAGCCGAGAGCCGGGCCAAGACCAGACAGGCTTGCCAGGCGAGACACTCTAACTACACCCTGCCAACTATCCGTATCTCACGCTTTCTATGTATCTGCGAGCTTCCATCACACTTCACTTACACGCTCTTTAACATGTCAACATGTCAACTGTTCTCCGGCTGGCTGTGTATGTGGGAGAGAGTATCTGTGTGACATAGTGACATAATAAAATGTTGCTTTATTCGTTAGTTTCGGGCTTAGACAGCATACATGATATATGCGGTACTTGAGTAACTTTCAGCTAAAATTTGAACTATGCCTGTGGCAGGCAAATCTTATTAATGGAATATGCAATTGGCATGCCTTTAACCTGCGTGTGCATTTGCATAATTGCCCAAGGATTAGGGATTAGCATAAATCAATCAAAAGGATACCCTCCGAACCTCAGCGCCTTTGTGAAATGCCTGTGAAATTGTGTGGAAAGGCAACGGCTGAAAGAAATGCACAGAATGCCAAGGATGCAGCAAAGAGCTGCAAAATATGCCTCAGGCAGTTCAGCCAAGCTGCCTGGCTAAACAAATACAATTGCATAAGTCCTGGCCTTTGTCTTCATAGATGCATACGTATCTGTGTATGTGTGTGTGTGTGTCTGTGTCTGGGTGTGTGCGTGTCTGCATAAATAGAGAGTTGTGTGTTTATCATATGTGCGCTTGATTAGCGCTGACAACATATGCAGGCAGCCTGGCTGGCTGGCAGCTAGGCAGGAAACTAGCCAGGCCACAAAAGGACTGCACAGGACAAACTGTTGACAAACAAACAAGTGCTCATTTTTTTAATTTTGTTTTTTTTTTTTTTGTGCTTTCCCTTGTTTCTTTTGATGCCGAGCTGCATATTTTCTTTTGGGATACTGGCACAACAAATACGACTTGCTGAGGTCCTGTTTGTAGTTATGTCCTTGTTGCTGTCGCTGCTTGTGGCATGTTGCGTCAGGGCAAAACAAAAGGCAAACTGCATTAGAGCAGTTTTAAAGGATTTGCTGGCTGAAATATGTGCAGCACATTGCTTAAGATACTTAGATACATGCATTTGTTTATACTGATTATGCAAATGGCTAAAGATGCCAGTGAAAAGAACAATTCAAAGAACAAGAAGAAGAAGAAGCCGAGCATTTGGACAAATAGACAATTGTGAGCTGGATTTGTGCAAGCAACTGATTTAAGTTCCTTAACAATGCATAAATTAGCCGCTGACTTCAAAATCATCTAAATTAAAAGCAGCTGGTAACTGGCTTAAACTGTATACAGTACTGTACATAAGAACTAATTTATAATATATTATTTATTATTATTATTGCTATTCTATTCTGTATTTCTCTATAAAATTATTTTTTATTATTACACTCACTGTTCTTTTTCTTCCACTTATTCCAGTTTCAGGATTTCATCTACACTTTGCTCTAATTAAAGATACATTTGCCAAAGTATCCGTTTTTGAGTTACTTTTAATTATCATAATATTTTTAAATCATTTTTAGTTGAAAACTAAAAAGAAATCTTATTTATGCACTATCATTTCACCATTTTTTTTACGGCCAAGTTATAAAAGTTCAATTTATTCTCATTACTTCATATCAAATGAACTTAATTGTTGGCAACTTTTGCTACCATTTTGTTAATATATCAACCAAAAATTCATATGCAAAATAAATAGCTCTCAGCTGGCGCCCAGGCATTTCGCAGGGGGAGGGGGGGGGGGACTGCGGGCTCCTCAACAATTTCTCAGAGCCCAAAGTGGAACTACTTGTAATTAATCTATTTCAGTTTCAGTCGCATGCCTTGCCATTTCGACCTACATTAATTTTGTATTCATTGCTGGCTTGCAGCATCAGCTGTTGTGCCCCCCGCCCCCTCGCTGCCCCCCCCCCCCTTATTCCTTGGCTCTTTCGCGTGCCATTCGCGCATATTTTGCGCACTTGAAAAGTTTCTGTGCCGTTGCTTATTAAGAGCAGAAAACAAACCGGCAAACTGAAAGGCTAAAAGAATTTTAAGCCATAATTCAAGTGCGGCTCACAAATACTACCAATACCAATGCGAATCCGAATTCAGTTACAAATACAAATACAAATACGAATACGAATATAGCCGTGACATGGCCGTGGCTGTCTCCGGCTTGGGGTTTTGTGGGCCTTTTGCTAACCGGAAACTGGCTGCACGCTTCCGTTTTGTGCCTTAAAATTAATGAGCTGACAGGGCAGCGCAGGGCGAGGCGGGGCAGGGCGGGGCTGCCAGAGTTGCCACACTTTTCGCAACTAATTCCGAGCAACTTGTTACAGGCGCGCAAAACTTTTGCAAGGACCAGCGGCAGGACGACCTTCGTGCCAGTTCCTGCCGGCGCATGACGCCGCACGTATCCGCATCCGTATCTCTTTTTGCACCAAACAAACAACAACAACAACAAACAGCCCAAGAAGAAGAAAAAAAAAATGTAAAGCCAACATTATTTGCGCAAAATTTTCGCTTCAAAGTTTGCTTATTGTTTACGTGCGTTGCTTCATTAAGAACTGACGGACAGGGACAGCCGGGACAGAGCCAGGGGCGCCAACGAAGAGGGTAAGCGAGGGGTGAAGCGCTTGCCGCGAGGGTTACTCGACTACACTCACATTGCTCCGGACCTGAATTGGGTCAGACAGTGAGTCGACCAAATGAATGTTGCAGTTGTCGTCGTCGTTGTCGCTCTGCCAGGGTAGTCGAGGTGTGGCAAGGAGTGCAGGGTTGCTTTCAAGAGGCGCGTGTTTATTTGCTTTTGATATAGATTGGATTGTTTAATAAGTGTGCAAGGAGATTATGTGCGGCCAAAGTTATGAACTGTTCTATCTAGTTTGCCAGTTCGATGGGAACTTCTCACATTGTGGGCAACAAAGAACAGCTCTCGTGTTTTAGTATGTGTGCACATGTGTTAGTATGTGTGCACACGTATTAGGGCACTTATTGTACCCTGAACCCATTGCAAATGGCTAAAAGGGGTATAATGGTTTTGTAACAGGCAGATGGAGGCATCTCCGATCCCATCAAGTATATATATATTCCTGATCAGCACAACGAGCTGAGGCGATTTAGCCATGTCCATCAGTCCGGTAACTACAAAATCTAGGGACCTCAACTTTTCGAATATGGATTCTCCCATACCATACCCCAAATAATTTTCTTGTCTCATTTCATTAAAATCGATAAAAATCGATTTTAAGACTTGGTTTCCTTGGTTTATCTAGAGAACTAGAGTCACCCAATATTTTTTATTATGCTATATTTTCATTTTTGGATTTTTGGATCGAAAATTAATTCAATTGTTTTTTACATATATCTAAATGTTATTATTAAGTCCTGAATATAATACTTTCAGTTTAGCAGTTGTTCAAGAATTTAGTTTTCATAGTGAGTAAAGTACCCAGCAACGTTTGTGTGTGTGTAATTTTGTGTATGAATTTATAGCAGGTATATTCAGGGTATTGCCTAGTCGGGCGCTTACGAATAAAGCCCCCTTGACTTGATTTCAGTTAGACTGTGCTGAAGGCTTTTAAAGTGTCAGTGTCCGTGTGCTGTGTATATGAGTTTTGGGGCAATTGAAAGTATTCTAATTTAAAATCAGTTCTTAAAGTTCCTTAATGGCTTTCAGCGAGCAACTGATTAGTTAGCCAACGGTCTAAGCCAATTTCGAGGTTTTTTAAATGCCAATAAAAGGCCCCACTCAAAGCCGTTTAATTTAAAAATGTAAAAGCCAATCGAGGGGAATCGTTACGCGCAACAACAGCAAAAAAAAAAGAGGCGGAAATTGAATAAACAACTGAAGCAAATAATCAAAAGCAGCATCCAAAGAAAAAACATTAAATAAAAGCCAAACGGGCGAATGGAAAAACTGACGCCTGCCATTCAAAACAAAATCATTCAAATCAGTGAAGTTCAAATCAGTACAAAATCAACGCAACGGCAGTCAAAAGTCCAGAAATTAACATTTCCACCAGAGTAAACAATCAGAAACGGCGCCAAATGATCGAAAACAAAAAACCTCCGAAAAAAAACTTGATAAAAACGCTGTGCAAATTGCTTTTCCAGGCTGAAGAGAGGGGTGGAGGGGAAGGTTAGTGATAAGCTGCAGAAGATAGCCAGAACCAGCGTGGCAGCAAAGGCAGAGAATGGGGCACATTAAGAGAGAGAGAGCGAGAGAGAGAGAGAGAGAGTGAGAGAGACAGAATCTGCTGGCAATAGACGCGTATTAAACAAATTTATTCGATATAATTAGAAAACTTGGCGACTTCTGAAGTAATTCGCGTAATTACTTTAAGTGCGCAAATGACGACAACGCCGGCGACAGCCAACAGACTCCAGAGACTGTTCCCAGCTCCAGCTCCAGCTTTAGCTCCAGCTGCTGCTTGGTGACAACACAAAAGGCGCCACAAGCCAATAAAAGTTGCGCAAACTAAATCGCAAAATTTGCTCTCAAGTGCTGACTTTGACGTGAATAATGCGACCAACAATTCTGAAAGCAGTGTGAAATTAATTGATGCCTGTAGGCCAACAGAGAGCTTGATAATACTTTCCGGGAGAAACCAAAGCGGACAGCTTTAAATGAAACGAAAAGTGGAGATTCTTTTAATATATAACACTCACAACAATAATATATATTATAACCAGTTTTGTTAGCTGAGATAAAAGGAAGATATCTGATAGCTATATTCAGCTAAAGACTTATATATAAATTATACAAAACATATAAATGCATATATAAATGCATAAAAGAATTAAGAATAAAATGGTCATGAATAAACTAAATTTATGTACTATTTATTTTTTACAGGATCTGAGTTAAACTAGCTTCAAAAACAATAACCAAATTTGTTAGAATACTATACTATATATACTATACTATATATACTATATTGGTCCAATGGTATTAGTATTATTAAGTTTGGTCAATATAACTAACTAACTAACTAACAGAAAAAAAAAAACACCAATGTTTATATCTTTTTAGTGGAGCTCTCCGAATAGACACTAAACTTTTTTCTTATAATGTTCTTAATTACAAATTATTTCAAACTCTTATTTTTTACCTTTTTTTTAAATTACAAAATAAAAAATATATTTTCTACTTTTATTTAAAAGTCACGCAATAACTGTTATTCTTTTTAAAACCATCAAATATAATTTAAATATAATATACATATATTTGCAAAACTTTACTCTGCTCTTGTTTAATCCGACATTAATTTAATTTTAGATATATTAAAAAAAATGGATATCAAATCTTGATGTTTATCATCGTCCACAATTAATTGCAATGAAACATCAATTATGCTAAGCTAACCTATTTCAAAGGTGTTTAACCACTCGAAACCTGACCTGTCTTAACGGAACGCCAAAACCCAACTCCAAAACGGAATGGGAGCCAACTGAACCGTAACCCAGTCATGATTTTCACTACGGCAGCGCCGAAGTTCCGGTACAAACTTGAAAACATAATCCCACATCCGGTAGCCACAATTTCCGGCAATATGAAAAAGCCACAACAACAAGCAGGAACAGGAGAAACAAGCGCAATGCTAAGCCCAAAAAACAAAGCTCCGCCACGTTGAGCGATAACAAAAACCATGTCCTTTGGCGGGCCGGACTTGAGCAGAAATTTGTGTAAATTTGATGGCAGGATTTGCGTGGACAGCGGCGAACGGCACGGGATGGCAGGGGACAGGCGTCTCTAATAAAGCTGAACGAGCAAAAATGAAGATGCGATGGCAATAAGGATAAGGCAAGGATAAGACGCCGCTACTTATGTACGTGGTAGATGGTAAATGGTTGAGGCTGCATTAGGCATGCGGCCAGCTAAAAAGCCAAAAGACGACAATGAAATGGCTGAAAGCAAAGGCGTTAAAAGCCAACAGCCAACGGCCAGGACACTGGCAGGATACGCCGGCGCCTGCCCGGCAGAGAGACGGCCGATAATGATGTTATTAACATAGAAATACACATTATAAGCCACAGGCAGCAAATCGAGCAGGGATTGGGGCTTGAGGTAGTTGAGAACTTGAGACTGCGGGTGCGGGTGCGGGGGGAGGGGGACGGTGGGGTGGGGTCGGGTGCAGCTTAATAAAAATTAATGCTTATTTCGCGCGTTTGCTTTTAATTAAAAACTGTGACCCAAGCAAATTGAAAATTTAAATCTGCAGTGCGCAGCTGACCCAAAAAATGTGTCACGATTTTCATGGCAAACTTTGCGATCATATTTCGCACATTCCCCCCACCCAAGCCACGCGTTAATATAACCGAGGCGGCTTCTTGGCTGGTGTCGTCCTCGTAACTTGAAGTGTTTCGGCCATAATGCAAAGCTTTTAACATAAACTTTGCGTTGCTGTGGCTGCCTCCACCGCCACCTTCAGCCCCGCCCACTATCCCACTGCTCTATGCTTTGTTTTTTGTCTAGCACTGTCGCAAATGGCAAAAGTTTGAGCTTTAAATAATTGGCGAGCCAAGGAGACCGGCAAGAGAGAGAGGGAGAGAGAGAGAGAGAGAGAGAGAGAGAGCGCAGAATCCTGCCAGTTAGTTTTAAATATTGTTGCTAATTTGCCACATTGTGCGTGAACAGCGGGGAAGAGGCTGAAAGCTGGATTAAAATTATGAGCTTGCCATATTTTTTGAAGTGTGCGCGACAAAAGTGGCACGCCCCCAACTCCCCGCCAGCGCCCGCACAACTGGAGCCTGACGATGATGATGGAAGCCTCGACCAAACTCAACGTCAAGGAAAAGGCAAAAGTTGCCTTCGAATGGACAAAAAGAGATGAGCAGAAGCTGTAAAGTGCGAAAAATTACTACAGCGGCGTTTTTGTTTTTTCCCTCTTGCTAAATTAACATGAACGAGCAGTTACAGCTGCACCCGAGCAGATGCACGGCCAGAAAATACCCTGGCATTTATTTTTTATTTTTTATTTTTTAAATTAATAAAGCATAACATCAAATGAGCAGAAATTATAAACAATAAATAAAGGAAAGAGAGTTCAATTTATTTAAATAAAACTAACATTTAGTTATAAGCAACAAAAATATTACACTTTTTAAATATTTTGTTGGAAATATTCTACTTAATTATTTTCTTATCCAAAAGCCAATATGCTCCACCCGCATTTTATTTGCGAGGTATAAAAACTCATTTACTAAAAACTACACAAGTTAATAACTTGCACAAATGGTGTTAATGTAAAACGCTGAGTAGTTAAGAGCTCTTAAGAAAGTTTTGGAACCCAGCAACATTGAATTAACTGAACAATCTAACTAAAGATATACTAAGTTAATACACTTTAAAAGCAACATAGCCAAATATTCTGATTCTTCATGCTTGTCTTAAAGACCTTTAAATAGAAACACAGCCTGCCAGGGTCCATCCTGTTGACCACATTTAAATCCTTAAGCGCACAAAAGCTCAACTCACGCTCTTATGGCAGTGCATCCTGTTTGCTCATTGGCCGCTCAGCCTGTTGTTATCCTGCTGCCTGGGGCTAGCTGTTGGCCGGGCCAAAACCGCACAACTGTTTTGGCATCTTATTACGGCCAGTTGGCAGGTGCATGACATTTTGTGGCTGCACGCACCGAGCGGACAGCTCCAACAGCTCTGACAGCTGGCGACGCATGCCATTCAGTTACTGGGCCCACTTGAGTGTGTGAGTGCGTGCATGTGTGTGTGCGTGTGTGTGTGTGTCCTGGCCAGAGGCGTCAACACGCGAAAACAACCAAACCGCAATGGAAAACGTGCTGGATCCTGTATAAGTACTCATATCCTGCTGGTCATTGGCACTGCTATCAATTGCCATCGCCGGGCATCAAATAACATTATGGCAAAGTAAATACAAATGGGGAATTTAATATATATACATAGCGAGAAAAAATCAGGATTTACGAGGTTGACACCAACCGGTGTCGAAAGTACGTTAATACGCATTTGTCTTTTCGACTCGGCTATTGATGCTGGCCAAGAAAAAAAAATCTTTATGGGATCGGAGATGTCTCCTTTAGCCTGTTACACATCATTATACAAATATAAAGAATATATAGAAGGAATTGGTCTTAATTTTAGGTTATTATTCCGATTCGAATTCAAAAATGTCTTGATCACAAGTTTGATTTTAAACCTCCGTTTTTCTCTCTGTGCACAAATATATATATGATATTTTTATTTTATTTAATTTAAAAAAAAAACGTGTATTAAAATTGGCAAACACTTTGCATCCATTTTTCACCTCCTCTGTTGCCATTTGCCGAATTGTTGACAGCTGTCACGGGCCAGGGAAAAATGGAGGTGTAAGGGCATATAAAGCATGTCTGTGCCCGGGACTACGTTCAGTTTTAAACGCTTTAGTCCTATGTGAAAACTACTTTTCAATGTGGCGCCTGACAACGTGGCGTGAAAATAAATTAAACGACAAATTTGAGTTCAGGCCCTGATCGACTCGGAAATGAGCTATAGAAGAAACTACAGAGAAAATTAGTGGGTTATATTCTCGCAGATTTTAATAAAATATAATTCGTCGTGGAGTTTTTACTAATTAACTGATTTTAAGCCATTATTTATTTAAGTGATAAAAATGCATTTCTTATAATATGTTTTGCCAGGGGTTATTTTTATTTTATTTTCATATATTGTTTGCGGCTTTGCAGCATATGCATATAATCGACGCACATATATATGGAAGACACAAAAAGCCATAACTTTAATGGTTTCGTACTTAAGACTGCTCCATAGTTACCCTTAAAAGTAATGCAACCGGTCTCATATTGTACAGCACAATTTGTGCTGTCGTGCAAATAATTTCAAGTTCAAAAATTCAGGCTGTCATTTGCCTGGCAGCCTGGCAGCCTTGCCGTCCCGTCCTGGCAGTCTGGCAGTCCTTATTTGATTTCTCACCACCGTCGAAAAGTTCATATACGTTATGCAAGCGGCTCTAGCCCAAACCTCTGAGCCTCTGTTGTCAGCCGTCTGTCGTCTGCGCTGTCTATCTTCATTTGAGTTGAGTCGATTTCCTGGCAAAAACGCGGCGCAACCCGCCCGACGCTACGTCATATTGACATAAGTCAACGGATTTCACATTGGTCACGTAGTGCGCCATCTGCCACGTCTGCGTCTCAGGCCGAGATGCGAACCGAATGCACCGAATAACGAAGAGGCTCTGCCCGTACACCAGTTGGGTCTGTGTGTGTGTGTGTTGTTTTGGCATATTTGAATTCAAAAATTTTTTTGTTGGAAAACTTAGACTCTTTGATATGTGCAACACCCAATTAAAAAGTTTTTTATCACCTCATGCATATATGACAGTTGGCTGCCCACAGCATTCGGGTCTGGAAGGCCTATAAACACGTCAACTCACAACTCAACGCATAAATATGCAAATTTAATGTGTTTTTAAATAATTTTCTTGTTTCGAGGCGTTTTTCCGGCCGCCTCATTGGCAGCCCACGCCAATTGATGCGTTTGGATTTCTATTTTCGGATTCGATTCTAAACGGGTTAAAAGTTTAATGTGATCATCGATCAGCGAACATTTTTATGTTGTTGTTGTTGTTGTGGTTGGCATTTAGAAGAAAGTTTTCTTCTGTTTTGGAAAGTTTTTCAAAATGTTTGGGCTGCTTTTATGGCATTTGGATTGGGCGTTTATGTGTGCATGATTTGGAAAATGTTTACGATACGATTGAGAAAAACAAATCTAATCAAGAAACATGACTTAAATCGCGCGCATTGCTCAAACGATTTATGGCATGTTAAATGTTTGAAAAAGATTTCAATCTGAGCCGAATAGATATTTGAAATACTTATAAACCAATAAAACCAAAAGTTAAAAGAGCTATCAAAGCTATTAAAAGGCGCCTTCAAATATTTTTGAAAAATGTATAAAAATTTAAATAACTCTCAAACTTACTTTTAAAACGCGCAAACCCAACCAAGTTGACCTCAACATCATAAAGTTAAACTTTATGGCACACTTGTATTATCCTTGGAACCCTCGACGCGGAAAAGGCTATTTTACGAGTATTATTTTATTTTTATCACAAAACACTAAAAAGAATTACATCCGAATGGAAATTCTTTTGTTTCCTCTCTTTTATGCACAAGGGGCATGCATGAAATTAATTTTATTTTCATGATGACGCCACCGCAATAAGCAAAGTTTTGGCAAGGGCCGAGCCCAGACCAAAATGTAGGCAACCCTTTTTTTTTGTTGCTTTTCGTGGTCCGCCTTTAATCAGGCAGCTGGAACCAGCTGAAAATATTCAAAGTGCGTACTTTGAGGCAACACATAATTAAGCTTAATAAATTTCTAATTATCAGATGGCCGAGCAATGGGTGGCTAAGTGAAAAAAGGGTCTAAGGACTCACTCAAACAACAGGAATAGGGGCAGGCGCAGTTGGCAGGCAGCACATGGTCGCCCCTCTTGCAAATTAACCCTTTTCTTTTTTTTTTTTTTGTATACGTGATGCGCACTCGCTGGACTCTGGACTCTGGACGCTTGGACAATTAAAAGTGCGCCCATAAAATGCCAGTTTTATGTTCATCCGCTGACTGCAGTTTAAATTTGAATAAATTGTACAAAACTGCGGCGAGGAGTAGCTGCTCCTCGACTCTGGCCGCAATGCTTCCCACGTCCACTTTTTACGACCTGACCAGAAATTAAAAGTTTATCTTGATTTCCCTCTAAACAGTTTGATGAACAAAGACAAAGGCGTTGACGAGACGACGAGAGAGAGAGAGAGAGAGAGGGGGGGGAGGGAGGGAGAGCTGCATAATTAGACACCCGTTGGGCTCATCCTATGTCCCAACTGCAAGATGTCCAGCTACGTATGCAAATGGTCTAACTCTCTCCCTCTCTCCCCCTCTCCCTCTAGCTCTCTCTGTGCCCCTCAATTATTCACGCTCAGTTGACCACCTGTGAGCGGCGTGAGACAACTTTGATAGACTTCTTGTTACGGTAAAAAAAAAAATAACAGAGAAAAAAATAAATAAACACTAAGAGCTGGACAGTGTCGTCGACTTTAGATCGCGATGAGAAAAATTAGCATAATTGAGTTAAGCATCGATAAGCTCTTGGCCCTGCAGTTGGCTCTGATATCATTAGCCGCTGTCGTCCCCAGAGCTGGAAACCCACACACAGTGGCAGGTTGCGTCACTCAATGCCCATGTTTTAACTTCATTAATTTAACATTTGATAAGCCAAAGCTGGCAACCGGCAAACGTCAACTGTCAACGGGGTCGTGGGGCTTGGTAAATGCAAGTGGCGCCGTAATTGCCAAAATGTCAATAAACGTTTAAAATTTTTGAACCCTTTTAGTGGCTGGCACATCAAAAGCACCGCATAGAATTGATTAGCCAGGGTTGTCGGGTGCTTTCAAATATAAAAAGGGTGGTCTACGGAATAATAAATTAAATATGCTCAAAGCAAAAATGAGTTGATAAATTTTCAATTTAAAAAAATTGAAGTTTGCTTATATATTAAATTTAATTATATTATTATTACTTATTTATTGTATATGAGAAAGTAATTCGAAGTTTGCCATCAAAAAGGCAACAACATTTTAAATGTAAGCCTCTTTCCCAATTAATATTATCTTGTTTGCCTAAATTGCAACTCGGCTGCAACATGGATATATTTGAACTGTGCATTCAAGATTATGCCGAAAAGTACACAAATTAGCCTTCTAGGTGCAACAGCTGCCCGCTCCAAGCCGAATCCGTCTGCTTTTAAAGTGCTTCACAAATACACCTGGCAACCCTGCCATGCAAATTCAAGCGATTAGCACACACCCAAACCGAACCTGGCCAAAGCAGTTGGCTTACAAGTGCACAGCCTTGTCGTAAGCCAAACAAACAGACAGCCAGACAAATATTTGATATTTAATCTTATGAAATAAGCAAACAAAACAGAAGGGAAGCTCATGAAGTTCAGTTCGTCGGCTGGTCGGGTTGAGTGCCGTGGGGGCGAATGAATTAAACGGCCAGCGCATAAAATTGTAATTAATTAAATTTAAAGTCAACTCTCGCCGGCAGCGGCCGTCGGTTGATCGCGGGGTCAGTCGGGGACGTTGTGACTATAAAGGATTAACAGATACGAAAACAATGGCCAACAATTTGACGCTTAAACTGTTCCAAAAACCGAAGACGAAATGCAAACAAAAAGCAGAAACAACAGACAGACAAACACGAGGGTGGTGCGAGGAGGCGTGGCTTTGGCCCAAAAGTGCTTTTAACCTACTTTCGTGTAAACAAACTGAAACACACACACACGCGCACATCTGTGACTGTACATACATATGCATAAATAAACTTAACCTCCTTTCCCCACCCCCTCCAGCCTAGTCTTGTACTTTGAATATCTGTGGAAAAAAGTGTGGACCGCACTTTGTCGCCGCTCGCGTTGCTTTCAACAAAATTTAATCTCATTTACACACCAGCACACACACACACGCGCACACACACACACACACACACACACTCTTTAGTACGTAATCCTTTAAATGAGTTTAGCGTCACGTTCGCACTTATGCATTAAACACGTGTTTTTGCCCGGCATTATCCTTGCCTAGCACACAGCACACAACAAACTCACACACACTCGCACACACACACACACACACACGCTCCGTGCGATATGCAACGCTTTTTTGCACTCTGCTGTTGCACAATTCAAAATGTCAATTGAGGCATGCGGCCATGTGGCAGTCCAACAGCACTTGAGTGCCACAGCAGCCAGGGAACAGGCAACAGGCCCCATTCCCCACCCCAAAGCCCCTGTGCACCTACGCCCATGATGCCCTGTTGCGAATTGTGGACGTCAAACATTCACGACAGGCGCCGCGAGCCGGTCTCAGTTTAGTTCACGTCGTTGCACCTACAACAACTGTCGAGTGGGCGTGGCTGGGGGGACGGGGGGGCACACAAAGTGAGGCGGCACTCGGTGCGCAACGTTGGCTCATTAAAGTGGCATATTTCACACATAGCCCCAGTAACAACAGCGACCAACAACAACACCAAACCTACATAGAAGCAAATGTGATGCCCTACCCTGGGGTCTTTATTTATGCGCCTGGTGAAAGATCAAAATATGCGAGTTTCTGAACAATTTCTAACACTTACTCATTACTTACTAAAAACCTATCAATATTGCAATCAAGGTTGCAAACCAGGTTTAAACCGAACCGGTTCGAGTCCGGTTCATCCATTATTTTAAACTTTGAACCTTATCCTCAAACGAACCTGTTTGAAGAAAGACAGCCGAACCTGAACCCGAACCAAACCATATTTATTAAAAAATAGTTTGGTTCATAATACTTTTCAATATGAACAATTTTATTTTTATTTTTAGCGCTGAACGGTACTTTCGTTGCACAAAAGTATTTTAATCAATTTTGAGTTTTCTTTGTGAATAAATTATAAAAGGTAATTAAGGGCGTCGAACCCAGGTTCGAACCGTGAACCGAAACGACGACATTTATTATTGATCCGGATCCTTAGGTCTTTATTTATAAGCCTGGTGAAAGGTCAAAACAACTTCTAACAATTATAGAATAATATTCGATTATTAAAAAATTAGAGTAAATGAGATATCTAAAATTTAAATTCGTTGTATTTCGTTTAATTTCGGAATTGCTTTAGAGCAACTTTTTACTTGGCTCTTCCCGGCTCTAACCAGCAGTAAACGCAAGTTCCCTCTGTTAGTTAGGGTGTTCGGGAATTCGCCCAAAAATGTCGCAGACGTTGACGTCAACCAGCGCTCGCTGGGCGTTCGCCTAGGCATCTACGGCATGTTCGGAGCCATGTCCTGGCCTAAAAGTACAGTTGGACACTGCCAGAGTTGAGTGCCGGCAATTTTAGCCTTTGAAAAAACGATGTTGTTGTTGTTGTTCTTATTGTACATAGTGCAATGCGTCGAGGGACGTTGAGAGTATGTGGCAAATTATTTTAATTGTTTGGCAAGTGCTTAGAATGCCGCCAACTTAATGGACTTTTTGAGGCTAGCTAGACAGGAGCAGAGCACAGGAGGCGGCAGGATGTGGTCGTGGGTGCGTTCGCTGTTGACTAAATTAATATCAAGGGAGCCACACTTTTGGGTAAGATTAATATGCTTTGTTTAGTTAATTTTCGAAAGAGGTTTTAAGTGCGTCATAGCCAAATTGAATTGGAGTACACGTGGCCAGTGTTGGTTAAGAGCTGAGCGGAAAAATCACTTAGCATCTACGTTCAGATATAGTTATGGGTTTTAAGCTCGCCAAACTATTTATTAAATTATATCCTTAATTGAGCGCAACGAAAGTCGATTTACCTTTTAATTACTATGCATATATGCATATAACTATGGAACGTGTGTGCATAAAAAGAGCTTTTAAATTTACAGCAAATTAATTCCACAATTCCATTGAAAGCACCCTTCAATGGAAAATATTAAATGCGAAAACAAAATGAGAAAAAAAGGAGCTCGCACTGAAATAAATAAAAATGGGAGACATGCAACAAAAATAATAATAAATAACGCGTCAACGAGGCGAAATCAATGTAAAACGCGTTGAAGCGTGTCATTAGTGTGTGTGGGCGCAGAAAAGGGGGAGTGGCATCAGCAAAATAACCACATGACGTCAATCACTCTATATCAACGTATATGTGTGCGCGTGTGTGGGCGTTATTGGATAACATACAGCGAGGCATATCAACAACTGGCCGCAGTGTTGGTTAACACTTCAATAAATCGATAAACGCATCAAAGAGAAAAGCTGTTGCATAATTATCGGCGCACAGGCGGCACTTTAATTAAATTGCCTGCGATCTGCATTAGTGCCAAACCAATTGCGTTCTCTCGCTCTCGCTCATCGGGCGGTATTAATCATAAAAATTGCAATCAATTGGCAAAAATTGAAATGGCAGCCAGTTGGCTGACGTCCCACATATTTTTCATGTACTTTTCTTTGGGTACTTAAACTATGTGGAAAAGTATGTAATAGTATATAACAAAAAGTTTGTAATATATAAAAAAAAAAAAAAAAATCAAGCCATTTTTTTATTTCTGTTACTTTGAAAGTCGTTTTCTTGAGCATCTATAGAAGTGTAAAATTCAGCGAAATCTGGCTAGTTTTTTTCTTGTCACTAATTTCAAAATTTTACGGAATGATGTCATTATCTCTTCTAATCTATTTCCATTTTATTTATAAAGTATTGTCTGATTCAATACGGGACATATTTTTTCACTAAGGTAGTTCAAAAAATCAAAAAATAATTTGTTAAGAGAATTTTTTTTTTAATGTGTAACTATTGGAAGCTTTACATAAATCAAAAAAAAATGTAATTTAACTTTATTGCACTCGTTGTTTATGTTTTTAATTGCTTGCCAATATATAATTGTATATTTCTAATCAGAAAATAACGTGTCTATATTGGACTTATATCTTTTGGCCACGCTGGAAATACCCATATACAATAAACGCATTTGTATATTGAGCTGCTTTCCGCTACGTTTACTTTTTGAAAGGTATTTTAATGGCATTCCAAATTGATGCATGCAAAAATCCGCACTTGCCATCAATTCCTGCAGAAAGTGGAGTAGAGCCAAAGAGTCCATGTAGCTGCCAGCGCAACAAGAACATTTAAGTGTCGTTATATTTGGCTGACTTGCTTGCCATTCCGAGTGAATGGAGGCATCAGTCAACGATGATGCGGACGGCGGCGACGATGATGCGGTTGGGTGGGGAATATCGCAGCCAGGTAAGCTGTGTACTGCCAAATGAAAATTAAGTTGGCAAAGCGTTCAACTGCGAGCAACGCCGTGCATCGGCTCCGGCAGCTCTGGGCGTTGTAAACTGAAGTTGCCGCACGTGACCGACAAACGCTCGCCTTGTGGCAGTTGCACTCACACACACACACACACACACACCCCGGCCACGGCCGGTCCCGATTCCGGGCAGCATTGGCAGCTGCCACGTGGCATCGGCGGCAGCGCTGCAGCACTTGTCAGCATATGTCGAACGGGTTCGAGTGGCACTGCAACTGCAAGTGGCACAGTTACTGCGGCTGCTGCGACTGCTCTATGATTGCTTTTATGGCCAGCAGTGGGTGCCATTAAAAGATAGCATATAACTAAGCCAACTAACGGCGTATATTGTCATTATACCCTGCCATATCCCAGGGCAGCGCTGCTGCTTTCATTAGATGTCCTTTTCGCTGTTAATATCATTTGCAAGTTTCCCTTCCATTTCGTCTCTCTTCTTTCACTTTTTTTTTAGCTCTGTTTTTAACAATTTTTATTTAGCGCTCTTTGTTGTTGTTGGGTTCTTTAATGCTGTTAAATGCATTGCAGTTTTATCTGGTCCGAAGTTTTTTCACTCTACTACGTGATGTTGGCGCTTTGCATTTGTAGCTGGACTTGCGTATCCTGGCGCATATCCTGAATGCCAGTACTACTGCCAGTTCTGCCAGCTTCTGTCCCGTTGTGTTATCTTGCGGTTTTTTATATCAAGCTGAGAATTTTCTCATTAATTTCAACGTTTTTCTGCCCGTTGCCGCTGCCGCTGCCGTTGATGTGTTTTGTGGTTGTGGACAGTTGTCGGTCTCTGTGGCAATGTCCTGTGCCTCGACGAGCCACGTAAATGAGTGCACGTTGTGGCACAAACAAAACTATTCACATTTAAAGATATGTAAGCGCGACCAGTGGATATGTTGGACAACTATTTCGCTTAATATGTAATGGAATTTGAAATGGAACGGCCAGAAAGGTTCTAGGGATAACCACAGACTAACCACATAGCTATCTTTTGCTACCACATCCGGTTAACAGTATTCAAAGCTAACACAATTATTGGATAAGATAATCCTCCTAAAAAAAATAATTAACAGAGTTTATAAAAATCGATCATTTATATTGAAGGAATTTTTTAAATTATGTAAGAAAACTCAAAATACTTATATTACTGGCTTATACTTATTTAACTCGCTTTTCATCAAATCAAATGGGAAAAAATTATCAGAAATTCTTAAAGCATTTCAAGACCTGCTATAGGTCTTTGGTGACTTTGCAGTCTGCTTCATGGCCGTAATAAAAGAAAAGATTCTTCTACAATCAGTGGAAGTTCACACAAATTAGTGCATGGGTCATGAAAAAGAGAGAAATGGGATGGCGAAGAAGTGCAAGACAAACAGCAATTAAATGCACATAATGATAATGTTGTGCCGAAAAGTCATTTGGAGCTAACTAAATTACAACTTCCACTTTACATTACATGGCACGACAGCGGAACCTCGACCCCAGCCCCAACCCCAAACCCAGCGACCTCGACCTCGCCCAAGAGCCCGCGCAACGGAACTGGAAATCCACACAAATTAAAAGTCTGCGGCAGTTGCAAGTAAGAACAGATGGCTACTGCAACCTAATGAAAACAAACACTTCCACAACAATAGCAACAACAAAAACAACAAGAACAACAACAGCAATAGGAGCAACTAAAAAAGAGAATTCGTGTCTAAACTCGTAGCTGAAGCCATTTTCAAGTTGGTTTTCGGCTTGGCTGGCTGGCCGAAGTTCAATGCACAAGTTCATGAACTTGGAACTTGCAAAGGGTTTACGGGTCGCTCCACTGACTGCTGACAGAGCAGTTTATAATTAGAAACCGTAAGGCGGCAAGAAGCAGAGCGGTAACAGAGCTCAGAGACCGACAGTTTGACTTGCTCGAGTATCTGACAAAAAGTCAAGTGGATTTTGGCGGCAAAAGTTGCAGTGCCTCAGACCCTTCCAAGACGCTGCACCACACACTCCCTCTCTCCTCTCTCTCTCTCTCTCTCGCACTCTTTCTTTTATTCAGTTACGTAAACCGACGTGCGTGGGATTTTCTGTTTACCCAAGGCACGGACCCAGACCGTAGATGATGATGATGATGATGATGACAAGTGCGCACTGCTCCTGCGATATTGACAGAAAACAAAAGCAAACAAATTGTCGGTGTGCAGTCGCGTATGTAAATAAAAGACAAGAAACCAACTTAACGACAAGACATCCGACGCAGCACGACGCTCGAATACCCTCCCCGTTTGCCACACTGGAGTAGGAGCAACAAACAATTAAACCGAGTAACACAACTGATTAAACTTACATGTCTTCTAAAGGATATTAACAAAATTTCCTTTACAAATTTATAAATATTTCTTTATATATCTCAAATTATTCATTGTGCGTCCACACATTGAATGTGAATATTTAAATAATTAAATAAATATTTAAATAATTTCTATAGTATATTAGTACATTTTTACATTTTTTTTTAAATTTATATATTTTTTATTTCTATCAACATAATGTCAAAAGTTTTAATTTCTCAATATCTTTATAATATGATTATTTCATAAACACACTTAAATTGTTAGATAGATATACCTTATAGATTCTGTTGCTGATATACCCTAAATTCCATATGCTCCAGTCACTTGTAGAGAATATAAAAGTACCGTATCAGCGTTAAATTTAAAATCGGTTTAAGGAATTTAAGGGAAAACCCCAAAGAAAAACATGAATAGGAGGTGAGACAAACTGATTTCCATTATAAAGAGGTGCGCGCCTTTTGTTATTGTTTTCAGCAGCTTAAGCAATGTTTAATATTTAACCAAAATAAAGCCGAAACAACAGAACAAAGCCAACAACAACAAAGAGAACAGTCCAATTTTAACATACATGTATTCGTGGGCATGTTTATAGATACGAGTACATGTACTTATATGAAGAACTGTGGACTGAAGCCGAACCGTGTTTCGTGTGCCGTGCGCTTATGGTTAATCTTTTAAGTGTGCCGTGCTCCTACGCTCCCCCCACCCACCCCCTCCCAGCCTGCACTGTGTGTGTGTGTGTGTGTGTGTGTGTGAGTGTGTTTGTGTTTATATTTCGATTTAAAATTCTGTGCACGCGCGTTGCATTATATTTCCTATATATGATGACATTCTGATACTCAGTTGCCTGTCGCCAGTTTGTTTGCCATTTTCATATATGCAAATAAATACGAAATATAACGATTATCATATACAATGTACCATAGCCAACGATGCTCTTAAAATAAATACGGTGCCAGTACAACAAATAAACCGCCCCGACCACCCCCGCACCCTATCACAATGTTGGTTCAATTGATAAGCAGAGCGAACTGAAAACTGCAAAGTGCAAAACTGCACTGCAATAAATTGCAGGAAATGCAGTAAAAAAAATGTTTATTTGTCATAAACTGCCATAGTTGGCATTTGGCCCTCAGCAATAAAAAGGCAATCAAAGAACGAAGAACATTAAATTACGCATTAACATGTGAGGTGGGATTTTGGGCGGGGGGGTAAATGCAACATGCAACAGTTGTGTCAGGCTATTGTTTGGAAAGAAAAAAACGAGATGTCTATTAATAGAATATACACCCATTTTCATAAATATATTTCCATTCACAAATATTCATAATTTTTCTTATATTTAAATCGTTGATTAAGCTGATTTTCATATAATCCTTTCCTCTTTTTCTAATATTCATTGGCGTAACTTTATGAAATTCGCATTTGCGCTGCTCGGATTTAATTTTGTTCTCTCTCCCTTCCATTCAACTTTTATACAACTAGAACTAATTCACTTAATTAGTTTCGTCACACATTTCGCGGCTTTATTAACGCTCTTATTAGCTCAAGATATTACATTACTTTGAGCCAACATGTTTTGAAAGTTTTTAATAAAGCGTTCAGTTTACAACTTTCCTAGGACAAGATGTTCACAAGTACAATTAGAAACTCGGCTTACTGGAGAAACTCAATTATATTGATTTGCGGACTCAGCGCATGTTGTTCCTGTCTATTTGATATGTCGAAATGCCTAATGGACTGTTGTTAGCAACAAAACAAAATAAATAAAATGTGATTTATGAACTGATTCCAAGATCATACTAAAATTCAAGTCGAGCGAACTGTGGGAATACCCTTACTATAGCAAAGAGAACAGTGTGAGTGCCGGTTTCGACCATTCTCGCCATAATGCTTGCTAATATTTTTATCCTATGTGTCGACTTGGGCTATTACCAAGACAAACATCGGGGTTATAAATCCTTCGCTGCGTCCATCTGCATAATGCATTTCTACGCAGACCGAAAACAAGACCAACTAAAGCTTCATTTATCACATTTATCGCTGCAGGCAGCTCAGCTCAGACCAAATGCAATGCAAAAATTCTATTACAAGGCAACAGACCGAGTGCTGCCCCCTTGCCCCAGCCCATGAACCTGCCCCTGTCCACGGCCAACGCCCTGGCTGGCGGCATGACCTGCAGGAAGCGACGCCGGCAGACCATTAAAAGTTACAATGGCCAACAGAGACAGTCGAGAATCTGGCATATCATGTGAGACTTGCGACATATGCGATAAATTTCCCGAAGAAAACTGCCGAGCAAAAAGGCACTGCATCATTTTCCATTGTGCAGAAACGCAAGAAGAAAAACCGATTATAATGCACATGTCGAGAGCATTTCTTGAGATTCAACGAATTTTCCTTTAACTGCAGTTTGTTACAATTTATCAACGTCGCAACGGGCAGTGCACATAAGCCTCATCCGAAAGGATCAATAAGGATAATTCGAATAAATGTCGCCGCGCCGTGTAGGTAAACGGCCACATGTAATTATCGTTTATGCCGCAATGTGGCACGTTTCGAATATGGTTTGGATTGGGTTTGAGCTTGAAATTGGAATTGGAATTCGAAATGGGGGAGTTGTCTTTAATTTGTCATGGTTTTCAGCCTCACATGTGTGTGTGTGCGTGTGCGTGTGCGTGTGTTTGTGGAGTATTTCGTGCTTGTGTTTGCGATGTGATAAGCACATGTTATGGTTTTTCACACTAACAATTGCTCAGTGCGAGGGGGGGGGGGGAGGAGAGGGGGCAGTGGGGCATCGGATATTTGTGCTATCGATTTTGCCTTTTCGGTTTTCAGTTGCCGTTGCGGTCGTGTTGCAACATGTTTTGTGCTATCAGAAATATGATTAATTGGTTGCCAAGCATTTCAGCATTTCAGCAGCAATATCAGTCTAAACAAGGGGGGGGCCCGGCGGAGGTCACGCCCCTGCAATTTGGGGCGGTTCAGTGGTGTCCGGTCAACGCACTCCCACACCTCGCCCACTTTCCCGCATGGAGAGCAGCGCGAGCAGTTCCAGTGAAAAGCATTTAAAAGAATTCTGACACTTGCCCCAGCACACCTCCACCTCCTTCGCCGTTGACGACACACAGCTGGAAGACGCTGGCGTGGCATCAACAACAGCCAACAGCCAACAGCAGCAAATGCGCAACTGAATTGACAGCAATAATCAAACATAAGCAACATTTAATTGGCACTTGAAAGCCAAACAAGAAGCGCCCATAAACTGGGCGAAGTCTGAATGCTCTTCAATTGCAAGAGCATGTGTTTATCAAAGTACAATTTAATAATAAACATTTTAAAGTATTTTATGTCTTCAAATAATGCCAATAACTTGTTGTAGGGAGAGAAAAATTGGGACAAAAATTAAGTTCGATTGAACCTTAATTGGGTATTCACGATTCTGCAAACCCTAATGTGAGCGAAAGTAATATTAAATCAGCTAATACTCCCAATTTACTGGAAATGAATACGAAAATTCTAGATTTAAGTTCGCAACTTGGGGTCGACCCCATTAAAAAATAAAAAATAATGTAGTAAACATAATTTATAAATTATTTTTTTAATAGCCGGTAGCTTAAAATACAGTAAATATCCATAGAGCAAGCTTGTAATCAATATATTAAAATCTGTAGTTTAGAAGTTTAAATTAAAGTACGTTTTGAACACACTTTTTAAGTTTACAAATTCGAAATTACTTAAGAAATTGTACTTGATAAAAGTTCAAACTTCTAGACTTTAGTAATTTCAAATCAGAATGTTATTCAATTTAAAAAAATAATAATATTAAGTGATTAGATTCGCACTGGACTTGATTTAAGTCTCACATTTCTGCTATCACCCAAAATATTAGAATATTAGAAAAAAGCTAAATAACTGCCTATAAAGTATCAATAAATTTTGAAACAACTTGAAGCTGTTTCAGTAAGTTAACTTAAGGACCCTTAAATTGTATTAAGGCTGCCAACAAACGGCCTGGCTGCTGGGAAGCTCGTTGGGGGCTGAGGTGGTGCGGAGCTGAGTGTGTGGTTGTGGCTGCCACATGTGCGCTATGCAATCATTTAAATAGTTATTGCACTTTTCTTCCAGCACACACAGACACAGAGACTCGCACACGTCTGCACATAAACACTTACATACACACGGCAATGCAATTAGTTTAAAAGGCCAAAAAGAGAGCGGCGAAAAAATAGGGGAGGAGCGCGCCGAAGGCGGAGGAGGAGGCGCTTGACAGGCTGACAGCACAACAAACATGCCAGCAGGAAAAACGAGAGCTACGAGCTACATGGAAAAATGTCAAAGCAGAAATGAAGCCATTAAATGAACGGCAAAAGTTGCCCCCAAAAACAGTGAAGAAAAAATGCACAAAAGAGGAGCAAAAGGAGGCAACGGCAGCCGGTGCCAGTGGCAACACATTTAACACCCGCAGAACCGTTGCCCGTTGGCCGGGACGCGGACGGGGACGGGGCGTGATCGGGGCCATACTCTTTGACTGGTTCAAACGTCATCGTCGCAGTCCGCATCATCATCGTCGTCGTCGTCGTCGTCAGAGCCGGAGTCGCAGACGAGACTCCGTCTCCGTCTGCGTCGTAAACGTCAACATCTTTCCCGTGTGTGAGGGCAGGCGCGGAAAACAAAACAGAAAAAGAATGTGGTCCAGGAATAGAGAGCACGCAAAGCTAACATTGGGTTGAGGTTGAGTCGAAATTTTAATGGGCTACTACAATTGTGGTCAGGGCATTAAGTGCAGGTGGCTGTGTTTTAAAGTGGGCAGCTGCCTGCTAATGGGCGTGGCTGCCCATTCGTACTAATAGAATGTCGTGAGGAACCACTTGGAAACGGGCATGGAGAAGAAGAAGAACAGCTGGCCAAGACATGCCAGGCAATTATCACAAGATGTGTGCTTTTAATTCGCAAATGCCTTAAGCGCGAAAACTAAGCCTGCAACTGTGTGTACAACCAACAGCTTAAAATGGTAAGTGCTTCCTACCAGCTTCTAACGGCAGTCGGGTGTAACCGACTGCCCAATACTGCCTCAACTCAGTTTTGATTGATTTTTTCAGCAAACTGTCTGCCAAATTCGCCTCAAAAATCTTTGGGCTATCTGTGGAGTAGGTCATCAGTCCAGCTTGATCGAACTGGCAAACTCACAGTAACTTAAATTTCAAATTTCAAAAATTAATTTTGTTAATTCGTTAGACTATCATCTAATAGGCATTGTACTATTTTCCCCCTTCCAAAACTAGCCCACTCGGCCAAATGCAGACTTCGAATGCAACAAAAGGCGCCAAACTGCTCCCCTGTTAACATGTTAACCTGTGCAGCTTGAGCGCCAGTTTGTCAGGTAATTAGGCTAAACAATTAATTACCAGACAGCTGCAGACAGGCGTTTACTGCATAAACCCTTAAACTTAACAATAAGTGGGTTACGCTATCAATTTCCATATTCCATATGCCGCTTTTTGGGGGGTAGCGCAACGCAAACTTTTGGCAACAACAGCAGCCGTCCAAGAAGACAAACGACTTGTGCAGTGCTGCGGGCGAAGGGAGGAGGGGGGAAGAAGCTGAAACAGAAGCAGAATCTGTACGGGCTGCAGCGCATAGAACACGTGAGTTCTGCAACATTTTTGCAAAGTAATTGCTCATTTTGACAGCTCGTGCAACGCCCTTGTTTGCAGTTGCCTTTGAATGGGCGGGGGGTCGGTGGGGGGGGGGGAAGGGGGGGTGGTGGCAGGTTGCAGCTTCTTTTAGGGCTTTGCCAGGCATCGGCTTGTTGCTTCCTGCCACTGGCAGCAGCAGTGGCGGCAGATACCCGCAGCAACCTGCAGCATCAACTTCGCGTAGTTCTTCACATGCGAGAAAGCAATAAAATCTTATAGTTTGTTTTTGTTCTCTGCTGCACATGTGGCAGACCAGCAACAACGGCAACAACAACTGCAGCAACGGCAACGGCAACGGCAACGTACAACGGTGACAACGACAACAATGACGACACCAACTACAGACTACAGACTACAGACTACAGACTGTGCCCTGGCAGTGACAGGCTGTCAGTTGACAGCGTCGAGAGCGAGTCCGAGGTGTCCCCCACTTGTTGTCAGCTGTGCTGCTCCTTGGCTCCCCTGCCCCAACGCATTCTGTATACCCTGCATTGGTTGGGCAATGGGAAAGTCTTTAACATACTAATTTATATATGATTAAGACTTTGTACATCAAATTTTATAAAAATAAAAATATGTTTAAAGACACATCTATCTATATAAAAATTGCATTTGCATAATGAAACTTTGAAGTTACTATTGTATATTATTATTATTATTTTAAAAATTGCATTATAATTATAAAATGTACGTATGAGAAAAAAGGGTACTCATGTTAGTCGACTACTCCCCGAGCCCTTTCTTTTGTTGTCGCTTGCATTGTTGCTGCGTTTTAGTGCTACTATTAAATGCATTTCACAATAGTTGTCGATGGATTCGTTATTGTTAGCAATAAAATTAATATGCATGTTGGGACAACAGCTTTGATGACAGTCCGAACTGGGAAACAACAGCGACATCAGCGACATGCAACGATATGTGGCGACATCTGTTTTGCATATCGGCAGCGGCATCAAATGGCAGCAGCAGCTTTTTTGCGTCTTTCATGGCAATTGCTGCTAGATTTGCGCCATGTAAACAGAATGTATTACTTTTTGCTGGAAGACATTGTCTGGCTGAGGATGCAGCCATTGGGACTCGTTGATGTGTGTGTGTGTGTGTGTGTGTGTGCGTGTGTGTGCTGCCCTTTGACGGGACACAGAATTTCTCTCAATTTAAACGCGTGACGCGACACAAAAGTGTCAGAGCATCGATGGGGCAGCGGGGTTGCGAGGGGCTGAGCACTTCATAGCAATCTGTCACAATCAATTAATTGCCATAGGAATATCAACAGAGCACATCAAACAAAACTCTGGCAAGGTAAACGGCACGATGATGCCTATCCGTCAGATACAAGATACTCGCACCAGATACAAGATACGAAGCGAATGTGGCAGTCGCCTTTGGCTTTTATCAGCACGCACGATCACTTCAAAGAGCCAAACAGAACCAGTGAAACGGAAGTGATTGCATTCACACCACCACACAGCTGGCCAAGTGGGGCAAATTGTGGTTGGGCCACAGAGCCCATTCCGCTCGCATAGATCGGGCGGCACTTCATTTGATCAACGCTCGAACGCATTTAGCAGATACTTTCCGTGGAACATGTCAGGCCGATAATTTGATCATGTGTGTCAGCTTTATGCGCAGGTATTTACACACATATACATATATGTATCTGGGAGATGTCATGTTAAGGTTAACTGGAATTCCCCGGCGACATACTTGTGCTCCGAGGCGTGTTCGCTATGTGATTCCACTAATTGATAGCGACATCTTTTTGGGGGAAGCTCTTCGTTAGCCAAAAATGTGGCTATAAATTTCAGTGATTGGAAATACGCTCGAGCAAAGGGTTTTCAAGTGGGATTAAAGTTGAGCGATGGCAAACGGAAGATTCCTCAAGACATGCCAGAGCCAGCCTGGCTTTATTTTATAAACTATACTCAAATAGTGCTAAAGTTTTTTCGTTTCCCAAATGTGAGTTTTTATTTGGTTAATGCAATTAAAAACTTGCGGCTTCTCTCTGGAGTTGAGTGCATAAGTTTTTTATTCTCTTTGCCAAACATAAAATTGGATTGCGCCTTAAAAAACTTAAGAATCATAGACATATAAATTAAATGGGATAATTAAATAAAAATGCTGCACTCGCTGCGGCTGCTCTCTGAAATTGTTTTCATAAATTAAATTCTCTCTACAGTTGTCTTCTTAAATTATGCCCGAGGGAAGGCGGCATATGAGCTAAAAGTTGGCTAAACAAATAAAGGAAACTTTATAATTTTGCATAGATTCATTTTTGGCAATATGAAATAAACTCTTGCAGTTTCGGACAGCCAGATACTCTGTTCTTATTTCTTACCAACTTTTGTTTACCCTATTTTAAGAAATGCGTAAAACACAGAGCCTAATATGCTCCGTTTCTCTGTTGCAAAGAGAGTTTAAAAAAAAAATGCGTTAAAAACTGAAAACTGCAGAGAAAATAATTTTTACTCATAAATAATACGTTGACAGTTGTAATTTTCGAAAGTAATCAAGCAAAGCTAATTAACAACAGCAGCGGCAGCCGAGTCAAGTCGAAAAGGTGCGCACTTCAAATGGGGGGCGTGGCAAGCAGCTAACGATGCGCCCTATATGCTGCGCAGGGAGCTGGCGACCCCAGCGACATGTCGGCCATATATAGAAAGTCCGAAGTCTGCGCTAATGAGAAAAATATGACACAATTGTAATTATCTTTGTTGTAAGGTTGACGCTGGCTGGTCTTAACATTTAATACCAATATGACAGACCCAGGGCCATGGCTAAAGCCAGAGCCGGACCCGTTGGCAGTTGCAGTATGTGTAAGATGAATGAGCATGAATTATAAACACATAAAAAACAACAATGTGCACAACTCGGTGCTGGCCAGTGAAAATAGTTGTTGTTGTTGTTGTTCTTATTGTTGTTGTAACTGCAGCTGACATTTCAGTTAATTTTGATGTATGTGCCTGGGCCGGAGGGGGCGTTGCCATACAAGAGGATGTAACTGTGGCTATGTGTGGGTTCCCTAGCACCAACAAGCGAGCATCGAGCCCGGAGCTGTTGTTAAACCAAACGGATTTCCACTCCCGAGGGGGCAAAAGAGCAGCCAGCGAACGCTTGAAATAACAATAACAACTATGAACAGGAATGATATGTGGGCTCGTAAATGTTCACGTGCAAGCTGCTACACCTGCCGCTTAATTGCGAACAGGTAAGAGCGGCGCCTCTCGCTCGCACCCGCTTGCGCTCTAAAGTAGGCGCCATAAAGTTTCATTAAGCGTGACGTGTTTTATAATTTTGTAATCCAAACCGCCCCCGAAGCAGCTATCAAAGAGCCGTAACTGATTAACTAAATGCACATAAACATGAAAAACTACATGAAAGCGAAAGGGAAACGGCAAGAGGGAAAGGGAGAGTGCATGGGACACAGGACACAGGACACAGGACATTGGACACAGGACAGAGGGAGCGCCACGCACGACTAGCAGCATCCCAGCAGCAACCCCTATTAAAAATGATCTATGTGTGAGCTCGGGAATTGTGAAAAATATGAGTAAATTTTCGCCTTGTTTTCATGGGAAAATTGTTTCACGTGCAAGCTATGCGGTTGGTCCCTCTATCTGCCAGTCTGTGGGTGGCAATATCCTGCCCCTTGCGGGCCGGAGCATTACTTGCTATTTTTGGAGTAGTTCGGAGCCAACAAAGTGTTGTGTCACGGCGGCACTCGAGCGTATTCCGTAGGATCTTTCGGGATCATTTAGTTGGGTGAGAGTGCAACTAAGCGACTATAGCTATGGGAAACAATGTCCGGTTGAGATCTTTACAGTTCAACTGTGCCCCAACGAATTTATTCCCACTGACACAATAGATAATCTCTATAAATCCATTGGGAAATGTAGCTCATAATTAAGAAAAATATGCTTGTTTTTGTTTTTTGTTTTTTTTTTGCCAAGTCTCTTGTTCAACGAAACATTTTCATTTCGATGCTAGAAAATAAGACACTGCTGACCCAAATATCAGGAAAATATACTCATAAATTGAACGCATAATGCGCCAAAATTTATGTGCAACATTTTGTTGCTTAACAATTTTGCAGACATCTGAATTGGAATCGGAATTTGAATCAGATACAGAAACAGAAACAGAATCTGTGATGTGTTTACACAAGAGACGTACACGAAAATCGAAATGCAAAGTGAAAATTCGAAATAGGGAATTTACGAGGCATCCATCCAACGATTTCTCACACTGTTTATCATAAAAAAGATTCGGTAGGAACGGGCGAGCGTGAGCCAAAAATCAGTGAGAAAACTGGGCAAATGTTTACACAAATTACATGGCTGTGATCCACCTCAGCTACCCGTGGTCCCCTCTACCCCGTGCTGTTGGCATATTTGAGCGGCTACCGTATTGGAAAATAAACCAATTGCCTTGCACATCCTACAGATACAGCTAAAGCTACAGCTACAGCTACAGCTACAGCTACAGATACAGATACAAATGCACAGACAGGACGTGGGAAGCGCGCAAACATACCCGGGCTGACAAACAGAGTATGTCAGGCGATAATATTTTTCCAGCACGGCTTGTTATAAGGCACACACAAATATATATGTATATATATTTATGCATGTATATACTTGAATTTATTTAAACGTATCTATGTGCCAGCTTGTATCTATGTGTCTATTTGGTACGTACCAAAGGCAAAGGCAAAGCGGATTGAAGGTGTTAAATGGGCATGAAACAGCTGCAATGCGACGAGGACGAAAGGACAATCTCCAAATAAACATGCACACAACACACACACACACACACACACACACACACCCGACTTCGTTCCCCACTGCGACTGGCTGCGGAAAAAGCTCAAAGGACATGTACAAAATTTCCCAATTGGTAATGCAGGCGGGGCACATTGATCGGTTCTGTAACGGCAACGGACAACGGACAACGGGACATATGTAAATACCAATTTACGCTACGAAATGTCAACAACTACGATTACAACAACAACGACAAGGTGAACAGCAGCGAGGGTTGTAACTATGCCCAGGGGTCATCTTAACCCTTGCCGTCTGTGCAGACAATGCGCAGGCAGCTCCTCCCATGTTTAATTTAAATTTCTCCATAATTTTCATATCGATCAGCCGCAACGGACCAGTTAGACCGTATTCCAGAGCACACACACTCACACACACCTTTCGGACAACCGGCCACACCCCTGCGAACCCCCTCCTGCGTAGCCGTGACCCAAATACAACTAATTGGCCATGACGTAATTAGTCATCTATTGAAAAGTATTCGCAGGGTTGTTGTTGCTCTTGTTTCTGTTTTGCTTTATTTATTAAATGGCCATGGGAAAAATGATTTGGCTTATAGGAAATGCATTCAAAAACGCAACCGCAAACTATGATGGAAAACCTCAGCAGCGTATTGTCCGACGTTTTCAATTTGTTACGGCCTTAAGGCAATAATTTGCACAAAACGTTTTTCACATGCTCTTTGATCTCAAAGCTAATTGGCAAAATGTTTGAGCACAAAATAGAAAAGGTGTGGAAACGAACCAAAAAAAAAAAAAATATGAAAATATTAAACTAAAGTTATATTTTCTTTATATCAATTATCTGGCATTTTTGTGCTTGGGAGAAAAAGTCCAAACTATTTCAATTAAACTATTATCTTTAATTATTATTTAATTATTTAAATTGACAAATCAATTTTTTAAATATAGCCAAAAGTTCTACCAAATATGAATTTCATAAGTGCCAAACAATTATTGATGACTTCATTTAATAATTATTTTTAAAATAAATAGAAGCATTCATTTAAATAGATTATTTCAATAGCACACAAAATATTGCTTACATTTGAATAAACCATAAATAAATTATAATTGCAGCACAAGTGCAAATTGCGAATTGTAAAATTGTATATCATTTATAATTCAAATTAATTTCATCGCAACGCCGGACCTCATCATTCAGTGGCTCTCGCAGTGCCGCTGGCAGCTGTTGCTTATTAAATGCAGAGCTGAGCCGAGCAGCAAAAACACATTTGTTATGGACAACAAGCAGCTACAAATCTCTTAAACCGAAAGCAACACCCACAACAGGAAAACGCAAAAAAAGCAACAACAACAACAAAAACACACAAAAAAAACCAACAAAAAATAGAAGAAAAAGATACAGTTTGAAGCCAAGGCAAGCCAAGGAAAACCCCATTACCGAAATGAATTTATGCACATTTCAAAAAGAGCAAACAAACAACAAGCTGAGCGCTAGAGCTGGGATGCCATGACCATGACCAGGATGACGACGTTGCGGATGTGCTGGAGATGATGATGTTGATGGGTTGCTGGTGCTTCTGCTGCTGCTGCTGCTGCTGCTGCTGGAAAACTGCAAAGATGAAACACTGCAGAAATGGAAAACTGTGCATGCTGCGAGCAGCTCTGTCTCAGAGTCTCTGTTTGTTTTTGCTGTTGTCGAGAGTTGAATAACAAATTGCCAGAGAAAACTAACTAGACCAAATATTTATTTTTTAACACGTTAATCTCACAAATCCCCCTGAAGTGCAACAACAACAACAACAACAACAGCAGCAAACCGCACACAGTTGTCTGTGTAAACAATGTGACACCAGATACGCACCACAACCGCAATGAGTTCGAGTTTTTCCAAACTTTTTTTTACAGATTTGTAAATCATCGCCGTGTAGTTTTTGACTGGACGCAGGAGTCTAAACAAACAGTAGCCGAGCAGGCCCAAGTGCTGCCAGCAAGTGCTGGCCATAATCAGCCGCAGGCCTCAACAAAACCAGAGCTGTCGCCACTTGAGTGCCCCAGACTCCCAGCCCGACGCCGACCTCATCCCGGGCCCAAACTGCGACTGCACTTTTTCTCATGAAATGTGACGCAGGCGTCGCGGCCTGCTGACAAAAATGTCGCGCCCAAAGGCGATGCCAGCGAAAAACAAAAAATATCCAAACCAAGGATTATTTATTTTCACAACGAAGATGAAATACCTTGGAACAGACATGGACTCAGTGCGGCGATATACGTATATGATTTATTTGGCGGCCCCCTTGGCCTAGAGCTCATTCATCAATTTCACAGTTTTTCAATATTTCCCATTTATATTTTCAACATTCTTCTTCTTTTTTTTTTTTTAATATTATTTTAGTGAATATAAGAAAAACAATCGTTATATAAAAAGTGTGCGTTGCAAGCTTTGTCACTATTTTATAACATTCTAAATTAAGTGAGGGAATACTTGGGGAATTATAACTGAAAATTCAATTTGTATGAAAAGGCAACAGAAAAGGCAAAATATGTATTCCTTTTTTTTATTTTAGCCACTCGACGACGACGCCTCTTTGAGCCTGTCCAACTCAACTGTCAGGCGTCGACGTTGAGGTTTTTGTATGTGTTTGTGTTTCTGTGTGTGTGTGTGTGTGTGTGTGTGTGGTCCGCTCTTGACGCAGTTCAAGTGCCCGAGCCTCATTGTGCTCGCAGTGCGGCCCCAAAAGGAAACAACGGAAGCAGCTCGGTGGGTGGGCTGGCTGAGATTTGGGGCGGAAATCTCTATCCAATTGTGTGCATTCTGTGTTGGGAGTTGGTCAATGCGCTAGCTTGTTAATTATGATAACCAGCCAGCGCGCGCTGGGTCAACACAATGGCCAACAACACGCTGTTAATGCAGAACAGTTGCTAATTAGCTGGCAACTAAAAGTCTGCTCCTAATTTGCAAGCTCTCAAGATATCCAACTGCGACTCGGACACGAGCTGCTTCATTAGCGCCCATTAGCGAAAACTAAATTTCCGCTTTGCTGATGAAGATGAAACACATGCCAAAAACAGAGAGCACAAAACAAAACAAAAAACCCAAATGAAAAAAAGTAACTGAAATGAGCAATACGAACGGAAACCCATCAAAACGCCGCAGGTGATTTCTGTTTCATGGCTAAGAACAACAAAAGCCAAACCCACCGGAGAGAGAGAAAACAATACAAAAACAACAAAACATGCAGCAATATAATTAAGAGCCTCAAGTGTATTTAAATACAAAAAAAAATAAAAAACAAAAATAAACTTTAAAACGCGTCATAAAGAAATTGGGTTTGGGTCTGAAATGAGTCGATTGGCAGGCAGCTGTTGCTCTGGGTAGGCTTTTGTATTAAGTTCACACAAAAAAACCCCATGGAGCCCAAGATCCACACAAAACTGAGAAGGAAGCGAATCGCCGAATTTTGGCAAGCTGCAAAAATTGCAAATGCGCTGCACAAGAAACTAGAGGGCATATTGATTAAGATCATTCTAAATAGTGTAATAATATATATACTATATACTAATTTGTATATTATATAATAAAATAAAATTTTCAGATAAATTATAAAAAATATATTTTTACGCCTTACACCGTTTTTTTTTTTTCTCTTTATATTACAACCTGTTAGACATTGCCAGCTTTAATATACACTGTAAGGCTAAAACATAATTACAAAAAAAAATAATATTAATATGATCATTAAATTCCGCTTTACAACGATTTCGACATTAATACATAATCCCTTGAAAATTGGTGGTAAAGCATTTAAATAAATAGCACTTGCTAAATCATAAATATTCCAAGCCTTCTACAAACGTGCCCACATAATGTTCATAGCCCACTATTTGCAGCGCCCCAGATTATTTTGATGGGCCGCCAGCCTTTGCGACTTTTGCTGTAAATATCGAAAAAAAAAAAAGAAGATGATGCATAAAGTTTACGCAGCGGGAGCTGTGTGGACTGGGGTCTGGCATCGAGAGACGCTGCTGTGGGGCACACCTACCCAGAGCGCAGCGATTTCCCCCCGCCTTTAAATGAAGATATGCCAGCTACGCACACGCAAATAACTCGCATTCACATTGTCCAAATCCCCGCAGCCCCCCACGGCCCCCCGTAACCCTAGCGGGGGCCGCGAGTTGCGTGCGATGTGCGTGAAATGCAACTAAATCATGCCGCGAAATATTTCAGGGATTTCAGAAACGCATACAAAAGAAATGAGGCAAGAGCTGAAAACTGAAGGGCATACATTGAGAACACGAGAACGCGCCCCGCCAGGCGGCAGATGGCCAGGAACGGACCGTGGACGGACCACGGGCTGCCGCTTGTTGTTGTTGATAACTTAAATGCCACATTTAGATACAAAATTTCAGTAAAGGCGGCGCATAAATCAAGCGGCAAGATCACCAGAGGCTGGCCCCAGACTCAACGGAAGCGGGGGGGCGTTGCCGGAGACGAAGAAGCAGTCGACAGAGATGCGCAGGGAGAGTGGAAACGGGAAACTGGAAAGGGAAATGGAACTGCGTCGGCAACTGCAACGCGATCGCCAGTCGGGCGGAGGTGGGCAGGCGACTCGTTAAAAGAAAGAAGTGCCATTCAAATGTGTCCCGTGCGTTTAATTATAATCATTTTTTTTTTTTAAACAGCTCCCCCACGGCATCTGTGTGCGAAGGGGTTCTGGTAGCCGCTTAGTCACAGCTCTTTATCATCATTCGTCGCCCTCGTCGACGTCATTTGACACTTTTCTGACATTTTTATCATTTAAGTCACATTGAGTTTTTGTTTATTCTCGATCAGACAAACAAAGAACCGACTTGGAGCACCCTTCCTTATGACAGCTTTTCATGCTGTCCCGGCCCCCGCCTTCCACATATAAAGATATTTTATTGTTGCCCAATTCAGTGTGTATTTTGTATTTGGTATCTACGCTTTAATGAAAGTGTTGAGTTTTAGTTTTCGTTGCGCTTTTTAATTGTTTGTTTATAGTCAACGCATTCGGGGCGCGCTCGTTAAGAGCCCCCATGATAAATTGCCAGACGTGGAATGAAAAGCCATTCAAAATACGCCCATTAAAAACTGTTATAAAATCCTCTGTGCGCTACTCAAATTGATTTAAGTTGCCAGCGTTGTTGAAACACGGAAAATCTATAAAAACCTACAGTTACCTTAAACAACTCTATTAAAACGCGCATTTCAAATGGGAGATGGAAATACCCGAGAGTACCTACAGCAAACATTTCAAAACATTTTCCTGAATGAGCTCTTTTTTAGTGCACACACTAAAAATCGAAGATGGGCCGATGGGGTATTCAAATAAAAGAACAAAACTAAACAAATAATACCGAATAAAATGTAAGTATGGTCTAACCTGGACAGAGAGAAGATATTTTATATTTATATTTATTTTTGGCAACGTTTACTTTACATTTATTTGAAGGCAGATTTAATTGATCCGCTTTCAATAATAGTTTTTCGACCAGAGTTGTATATTTATTTATTTAACTACGTGTACTAAGGTCTGCTGTCTAATCTAAAAGAGACTAAATTGATTTTTGTTCTCAATAATAGTTCGTAGAAAGCCACCAACCACCAACAGCGCAAACTGCAGCAAATTATGCGTACTTATAAATCAAATAGCCTAACAACCTGGCCACTATAATTATGGGAAATTTATAAAAAATTACATAATATTTACAAGATGTTATCGAGGCTAAGTATAGGCCAGACACAGCCAGACAGCTGCAGCCGAAGTTAGCAGAGTTAATTTGTCTATTAAGCGCCGCTGGGTCGGGCCCATTCTCTGAGAGAGTCTCTGAGAGTGGAAAACGGCAGCCAAATGCACTCGGACACAAATTTGTAAATGAGTCTAATCAGTCAGCCAAAAGGGTAAGCCTATAATTTGGTAATTACGAGGAGTTTCAAAAAAAAAAAAAAAAAGGAAGCACCATCGAGAGGACGAAAAATGAAGGCAATAAGTCAAAAAAGAACAACAACAACAAAAATACGGTTGCATGCAATGCATAATTTTGGTATTTATATGATCTCAAGCATATTCCCAAGCAGCCAGCCTGCAGGTATAATTAGCAGTTCCAAATGAGCTGCCTGCTGTTCAGCGCCAGACTTCGGTGGTTGCTTACCTGTGGTCGAGGTCGAGGTTGAGGTTGCGCTGCCCCCCGCCAAACGGTAGCCGCGTCGGCCAGTTTCCGTTCCAGTTATGCAAGAGATGCAACCTCTTATAGAGACATCAACAGCTGTAGCACCTTTGGCTTTTTGATTTGTGGTTGCCCAAATGAACATGTTTGTGACTGCGCCATGTGGCTGACTGCATCTAAAAACGTGACCGACAAAAAAAAAAAAAACTGCCACTCGAACAATTATCTAAAATCCAAGAGCAAAAAAGATGATTAAAAATTGTTTAGAAATATTCTGGAGACCACAAAATGAAAATTGTTAAACAAACGACAGCCGCAGTTGAAACCGCAAAAATAATTCTTTGTTATTTTGTATTTTTCAACACATCGCAATGCCAAAGTTCAAAGTAACTCCCATGGGGCTAACTTGACCAGCAGGAACATGTCCTCCTTTATGACCTATTTGGGTCTCTTTTGGGGAACCTTTTATTTTGTGTGCATTTCTTTTTTTTTTTTTTAAATAGCTCACGCGCCTACGCTTTGTCGAGGGACACGCTCACGCACTTTAACGCTTTATCCACAAACAAAAAATATTTACTTGTCAGAGCGAATTTGTAAACCATTTTTAAAATACACGCTCCCCCCGGCCCCACGAGGAGCACTTCTCGCAACTTCCACATATGCTGTTGTCGTCTATGTCAAATTACTGTTTAACTTTTATGGTGTTTTGTCGTATTTTGTCGCATAGCTATTTATATATACATATGTATATATATATATATATATTTCGATTTTCTTTTTTGTAGCTTTTGCAGCTTATTTCTTTGGCATTTTTCGGCTGTTCGGCATGTGACGCAAATGTGACATAAAATTTTAGGGTAGAACATCCCTCATTCCCCCACAATATGGCGCTTCTCTTGGCGAAGTCGTTGTTGTTGCTGTTGCTGTTGCATGCCATGTTGCGTAATTGCTGCAATCTGTGGGCCTCTCTTTGGAGGTGGTATGTGCGGCATATAGCTGAGCTATTGGGGCCTTGGCACATGTTGTCGCAACAGCTTTTAAATTGTTATTGATTGGCAAAGCAGAACCGAACAGCCCTCTGAGCGTATGCGACATGTTTTGGGCCACATAAGTGGTTGAAACGAAAGCGAAAACAAACAAATTAATATGTACATATTATACGCATTGGAAATTGGGTTACGAAAATAGGTAGGCCTGTGTACAAAAACACAGCCAACGGAAAAACAACGTTGGAACGTTCTTAAAGATATCCGAAGCGCCTTTTCAACTATCGCAAGAAAAGTCGATACACAGACCAACTTAATTATATAGGGAAAACTTGCTATTAGAAAAAGTTCTGGCTGAGAGATAATTATAAGTTGACTTAGGTTGTAATGTGGGTAGAATAAAAATACACGCAGCCAAGTTTATACAATTGATAGTTCAAGTTAACAACCTGGTAAAAATATTTCTTGATGTAACATATTCTTCATTCCAGGGCTTGCAAAGCAATAAATGTAAAATTTCAAAACACAATTAAAAAATTTAAAGTTCAATTTGCGTCAACAAAATGAAAAAAGGTATGTCCTCACCAAGAGAAGGAACTTCTGGGCAATCCCCATTAAATTGTTAACATAATGCAGAATATAAATTGTACTTTAATGCCAACATTAAGTGCACGGCGAAACTATGTGCACGCTTGTTGAACACAAAATGGCAATTTTCGCTATCGGCCAGCTGCAGTGCATCATATTACACATGTCATATGCATGCGTCTGATCGGAAGAAAAATGAACGGAGCCCGGGAGAGGAAAATGCGCCCAGAGCGGCTGTGAATGGCGCTCGACGGCGGCCACCGCAATGCACTTTTCTTATCTAATTGCATTTAAAGTCAATAAATTAATAAATAGCAAGCAATAAATTTAGTAAAAACAAGCCATTAATAACACTTTGGTTGACACGACAACAGCAAACAGTGTCGGTGGCTGTGGCTGGGTTCGTTTGGTCAGGTCAGGTCAGCCAGGCGGAGCCACTGAGTCGCCAAAAGGTCGCCGCGTCGGTCGGCGACATTCGAAGAGAGGCCGGGGGAGGGGGGGGGGGGAGGGGAAGTTGAAAAATTGAGCGCGCAGTGTTTCTGTCACCAGCGGAACTAGCGCGGAAATTCTAAGAAAAATACTCAAATAGTTGAATGCCCAGCGAATTCGTTGCAGTTCGTTGAGTTTTCACATGTGTATGTACGTGTAGGCCAACATTTTTGAATTTCGAGGTGTGGGCGATTTGTTTGTCGATCTGACAATGTGGCGCAATTAAATTTTCAAACTATTCAAATCAGCGCCTCTTAACAATTGAAATTTGGACTGTAAATTAAATTTGATGGGCCAGCAGCCCGCATGGCAGCGATCCTCCAAGTTTCGAATGCCGGATACCCAACGCGTGCCATCGCCCATTTTAAAACCAGAAAGCCAATGCCAACTGTTTCGGATAATTTGTTTAATTGAAAAATCGTAAAATCGGCATTTTATTCGATTTTCAAATGGAGTTTTATGACACGCGCAATTGACAATTACGGATATAACGGAAATTTATGGTGCAATCATGTTAAGCCTTTTATGACTGTTCGTTGAGACTTTTTCTCTAAATGGTATTCGAAACAATGTGTAAATTTTCGGGCGTGCATTTATGCTATTTAAGTCAAAGTCTAAGGTCAGCTCCCTCTCTCTCTTTCTCTCGCACTCTGTGTACGGTCAATTAAATCAGCGAAGTCGCCCTGACTTCAGTTAGGGCTCTTAGCCAACAGCACGTAGCACATTTAACTAGCCAGAGCCAGGGGCTCAGCCACCAGCACTCCGGGCAAAGTGCGTAGGCAATCAGCCTCCGCAATGTAGGATAAGTTGGGAGACCAGCGGCAAACCACAAAAATGCACGCTACTACAATTTGCCTGTGAGTGTGTGTGTGTGTGTGTGTGTGTGTGAAAATGGCAGAAAAAGTAGAAAAAGTGGTGAAATGCTGACTGAAACGTGTGTCTATCTAGCTTGCTGACTGACATGCCGACTCTCCAACTGACGGAGAGACGAAAGACCGACGAAGTGCGTCCCAGAGACAACAAATAGCACTCGGACACGCAATGGGAAATTTATGTTAGATAATGCTCGGGTGCCTCGTGCTAGTGTGTGTGTGTGTGTGTGTCGATCCAGAGATAAAGTTTCAAATTAGTTTTGTGGCTGGTAATTAAATTTAATTTTTTTATTAGGCCAACCACACAGCACAATGGGCACAAAGCCAACATGGCTTAAATGACTGCTGCCAATTTTAAGTTGAAGTCATGAAGTCAAGCTACAATTTATGTATTTTAGTACAATTAACTAAACTACTACATAAATATAAAATTGTGTTATCAAAAGTGACTTGGTTATTTGGGCCATGTTCCAGGCTCGAGCCCTAGGCTAGTGTTTAACCAATAAATTATAAATACTTCTTAAAATAAAAGTTAGGCACGAAAGAAATCCCAAGTTTAGATTTAGATACAATTCAAGTTAGCTGTGCAACATTTTCTTAACTTTTGCTAATCTTGCGATTAGGCTGAACGTTGGCCACATTTCCCATTTGACTTATTTGCATACCCTAAAAGCTTTTGGCTGTAGTTGGCAGCAAGGAAGCGCCTCAATTTGATTACCATTTGATTCGTGAACTTGCAACTCGGCTGTCAGTTAGGTTGACTTGATGACTCGCATCGGCTGCCTGATGGATTGATGGATGACTCGAAGATGTTTAGCAACTGGAACTGCCAGCTGACTGGGCGGGGGGACTACAATTTAAGCAGAGCTCTTAAAGAGGGACGCTAAGGTCGAATGTTGAGACCGAGATAAGCGCAAGTTCAACCTGTTAACCCAGAAACCTCGCAGCCTCGCAAGAGCTAAGTAAAAAGTTCTTTTGTATTATTGTAACTGAAATTTCTGACAGCAACACGAAAAACTTCCAGGCAGGTAAACACGTTAAGCAAACGAAGCGGGTAAAACAATATCGGAAAAACAAAACCAAAAAAAAAAGCAGCCAAAAATAAAAGATGCAGCTGGGGCTACGAGCAAAAAAAAAATAAAACAAAACAAAACAAAAACAACAAGAATAAGAAAAATATAACAAAAAGGAACCTAATAAAGTAGCAAACAAATTGGAGCACATACATATCCGACAGACAAGACATAATCCAAAAGGAGGGGCAGGGTCCTGGGTAACTTATGATAAAGTGCGAGAAATTCCTGAGGTTGTCTCCTCGAGGAAAGCGCCTCGGGTAATTGAAATAAGCGTGGAAATTTGTAAGGCTCAAAAGTTGGACGGGAAAAGCTTTTTACCTTATTGTTGTTGTTTTTTTTTCTTTCTTTTTTTTTTTTTTGTTTTTCTCTGAAATGTATGCGTGTCTATTAATTATGATTTTGGGTCTGGCGAGGAGCCCAACTGAGCGCCCACCTGTGCTGGAGGCCGGGATAATAAATTCAATTTAAATGAAGCGTAAAATTCAATCAGGTCGTGGCCGAGGTTCAGGTCGAGATTGGAGTTTGAGGTTGAACTTGAGGCTGAGGCTACTGCGGCTGCGTTTGCGGCTTCTTAGGTGGTAAATTGTGTGTCGGTCGGGCCAAGAGCCCTCGACAAATTCTGCGAAATTAAGGGCAACGCAACGCAGCAATAAAGAAGTCAATTTATATAAATTTTCCTCTCGCCAGGTTTCAAGACTCGGCATCGCACTGCGGTCTGCAGCTGAAATGCAATTTACGAACTGCCCTCTTCATTGTTTTTCCTTTTTCTTGAACTCATTGTGTGTGTGTGTGTGTGTGTGTGTTTTCGAGTGGCTTTTCTTTTCTTTTCTCATTCTCCACATCTTTTCTTTTGTGTAATACAATTTAAAATTAGGTAGCATATGTTTTGCGGTCGAGAGAAGCCCGCAACCGGGACAGTATTCAATCAAAATGATGTTGTTTTAATTTCAAAACGGATTTGCGTAGAGAATTTTTAATAAATGCTTTTTTATGGGCCCGAGTTTGAGCCACCATAAAGAATGGCTTGCGGTTCCCAGCTCCGCTCTCAACTTCTCAGTTCTATTCTAGTCTTGAACCCAAGGTTCTGTTCTGTTGTCCTGTGCTCTAATTTTATTGATGGTGTTTCATGTGCACTGAATTGTGCGGACATTTGTAAACTGTAATTGCAGTTGGGTTCCGCACTCGACTTTGGACAAGACGCAGATGTAGTTGAATATAAGTGCATATGTTTTGCAGGCTCGACTAACTTTGGCCCAAGGAAACCAAGCGGAAGCGGGGCTGGGGGCAGTGTGCTGAAAGCCAACTGGAAAGGGATTAAATAAATTGAACTAGGTCTTAAATACAAATGTGCCAAGAAACGAACTTTAAAGATGAATGGCATTCAATATGTCTTTTAAAGTGTTGACTGGGATCCCAAGCCGAAATCCAGCAAGTGATTAAATTGCTTTGTAAAGGAGTACTCAGAAGAGGCTGATGCCCAAATACCTATTTTAGTTAGGGCTCCAAAAAAAAAAAAAGAACTATTCACTTGCATGCCGGCTTTATAGGCGTAATATCCCAAAAAGCCCGCAGCTCTGGCACAAAGGCAAAGCAATCTAATGGCTACAAAGCTTAAGCTTCAATTTGATAAACGTAAATCCAACAAAGGCAACTCAGTCAACATTTTGGGTAGCGAATCCTCAAAAGTGGCCGCCGCCGGCGACGTTTAGGCACCCCCCCCCCTCCCCTCACATCGAAAGGGAAACGTTGGAAATGCGAAATCAAAAAAGGTGCCCCTAAGCAAATACAACAACATGCACGGCACATACGTGGCTATATGATATTTGCCGTGCTTCGCATTGATTTAGAATTTTGCTCGTACGGTTTGTTTACTTAACGCGGTGCGATAAGGGGAGGGGGGGGGGTGGGGGGGTTGTGGATGGTACGCTGGGGGAATCCGCAACTATTTAGAAAATTGAGACACCTACGGCTAGAGCAGCCGCCAAGTCTATTAGAAGACTGTGTTTAGAAGCTGTAAAACAAAATATTTACACGCGTTTCAACATAAAAGCAGCACAGCACGCAAAGGCAGCTGGGACCCACAGGCGGAGCCAGAGCCGTTGCCGTTGCCGGTTGCCGGAACCAGGACACCCACAGGACATGCGAACGAGACATTAAAGCCAAAGGCTCCCAACGAAACACTTGCCGCAGAACAACAGAAAACAGACAACTCCAACGCCAAACATTAAACTGACAGGCGGGCCACGTTCTGGCTCCAATCCCCCCCACCACCACCACCACCCCCCCCCCCTCGCACATCCGCGCCCACGCCCGCTTCCGCTCCTGCCACTCGGCCGCGTCACGTCTGCTCGACGCTTTTAGTCTAAATAAAGGCATTTAAAAGATTTAGAGCAAATGAACCTAACCTCAAGCATTCGCCGTCTGCCATTTCTCGTCAAGCTTAATGGTAGTGGGGGGCGTGGCGCATAAAAACAAAAGACACGCATGTCCTTCGGTCCGTCTCTGCCCGCTCGGTGTGACACTTTTATGGCAAATTGAAGACACGCAACTTCTTCGCTCTGTTCTATATATAAACATATATGCTCTTTTTTTCTCTTTATTTTTGGCAATTTGTCAGTTGTCGCTTTAATTTCTCCGTGTCCCGCTGAATATCTTTGCCAGTTTCTGTGGCCTCATGATGACAAAACGACGCAAATAAAATGCGCTTGTGCATTTTCTGATGCCTCCTTGACATATCCTGCGTATCTTGCGTATCCGCGTGTGCATGTAATTGCGTCATCTTTTTTCTTTCTTTCTTTTTTTTATGTCCCTCTCTTGAATTCATTTTTATTTATTTCGCCCTTTCGACGCACTTTTATTGGCTTCAGCTGCAGATTTGCTGTTAATTTTTGCGCTTGATTTTTATCTGCGCCGCCGTTGAAGTTAATTAAGTTATTAAGAGTCCCTTGAGCAGTTCCCAAGCGCAGTTTATTATTATATTTGCCGTATATATACATATGCGTTTTTATGGCTGCCACGGCACCTAGATCAAGTCGGGAGATATTAAACCCCATTCGGCATTAAAGGGAAGCAGCTGCCAAAGCTTTTTAACTAATTAAATGGGCGCCTCCTAATGATGCGGTTCATATGTTTAAATAAATTATTTTTTGCATCTCAGATATTTATAATGTGCTCATAAATTATATATAAAGTTATTTTTTCCAGTTGGCATTTACGAGCTATAATCATATATTGCTGTCAATTTAGTAATAATTTCTTCTAGATATAAAAACAAATCGAAGTATGAAAAACTATATATAATGAACCTTAATATCCATATGCTTAAAACTTAAAAAATCGACTCTGCTTTGTTGATCTACCGATTAATTCTTATTGATATAGTCTAAAATTATAATTAGTCTTTGCTATAGCATTCTAATAATAATGTTAAATTTAAAAATTAATAGCTTTTATTATTATTCAATCACTTTTCTGAGCTTAGAGCTCCATTTCAACTATATCATATAAATTTTGTAAAGTAGCTTGGATAAGTTTCATAAGCCAAGGATTGGTCTAGATTTCCTATTATGGACCAACGCCTACATAGCTTTTAGCCACAACTTGTAATGCAAATGAACATTAGCATTTTGTACGCTCCGTTCCTAGACAATGGTATTACATTAAGATGCTCTGGAGCTCGTTCTCTGCATTGTTATGCATAAAACTGGAGCCGAGACGTTATGCATAATTCAAAATGTCCGTCAAGTTGTCATAAACTGCAAGAGCAACAATGAAACTGAGCAAAAAATTAGCTAACCAAAAATGGAGCTAGTTAAGTTTGGCGAAAAAAATGGCTTTAAGGACTTGGCCAACTCTAATGAAATGCAAGCCAAGCAACCAGCCCGACTGACAGAACTCCTGACTGACAGAATGCCCGACTGACAGAATGCCCGACTGACTGCCGGTGGCACTCGGCAACCCATTCACCATTCAACTTATTGCGAATGTAAATATTTTGTTTTAATTTTCGAAATGATAAAAATAACTTTCATGCGGGTCTTCGTGCGCCTCAACCGAAAACTGACAGCAGTAAAACATGAAACATTTTGAGAGTTGAAAAAATAATTTTTACCAAAAGTGACGGCAACATGAGAGCTCTCAAACGCAGTGATATAAAATTATGAGAACTAATTATAGGGGTGCAGAAACACAAATGCACATATGTACGTGTGTGCCTGTGTGTGTGTGTGTGTGTGTGTGTGTGTGTGTATATGGGGGGTAGGTTAGGGATGTGGATGAGGTGTATCTTCCATACAGTAGCTCTCACTATCTGTGGCCGTGGCACGCAAACGTTCAAGATAATTAACCACTTATGTTTAAACAAATTTTAAGTGGTGCGCCAGCCCAGAGGCGCCCCGGAACCAACGTGGGAATAATCAGAAGAGCAACAATAATGTCGAGCTGAATGAATGTCAACGAATATCAAATACCCCAAGGAAGGCTATTTTGTTGGTGAAAAGAAATAGATGGTAGGTAAACTGTGAGCACTTACCAAGAATAAGGAATACAAAATATGTTTTATAGAAAAATATAATTTAACTTAGAAATAATCTCAGACATTTATTTTGCAAAGTTTTTAAATTAAGTTAAACTGTATATAAAAACCTGGCTAAAATAATTGAAAATAGCATAAAGCAGCGAGACCTTGTAAAATAACAAATTTAAAAAGAAAAGAAGAAATTTTTTTATTATATATAACCGAACACCTTTCCTATATATGATTTGATTGAATCAACTTTGCTGCATGACAATTGTGTGCGACCCTGCGAAGAGAGTGTATAATAAGCCGGCAAAGGCAGTGCAGGACTCAGGACTCACTGCAGCAATGCGGCGAAGTTTAAGTGAAAAACTTTTTGTTTTTGCCGCAAAAGTTTTACAGCATAGCGCAGCAAATTGCAGCGGCTGCTATTACAGCAACAGGGAAAAATCACTGTTAACGGAGGCGGGAGAGGGAAGGAAACGGAACCAAGGAATGTTAACCGAAAACAAACAGCAAACAACGCAGTGACATTGATTTTTACGTGCCCCAAACCCGGCAAAAAGCACAAGCCGAGCCCGGGATCGGGCCACAAATGGCTGCTCAAGTAATCATTAACACGCACCGCCCAGTGGGCCTTGTTGGTGCTTGGGGCCACGCCCACTGGGCCAAAGTTAAGCAGCTTAGCGCAGTTGCATGCAAACGGAACCGGAATTGTAGCTGCAGGACCTTAAAAGGACATTACACTCAGGACACATCAGCAGCGGGCCAAAACTACAATGTACTCAGACACGCAGACATCCAGACAGTTGAATAGTTGAACAGTTGAACAGTTCAACTGTTGGATAGTTGCAATTAAAACCAAAGTAGTTTTGCCTTTTTAAAATTGTTTCCTTTTTGGCAAAGTCTTACGAATCTGAAAGCCACTTGGTCTCCCTCCCCACTCCCCACGCCCCACTCCCCCCTCCACCCATCGCCCCCTCCTTTGTCGCGGGCCTCTTCGGGACTTTCAAAGGCAAGTGCCAGAAATGTAGCAATTACTTTAATTATTGGCGGCAGGAAACGGGTTGACAGACAGAACAGAACAGCTGCAGCAAGCAGAGTTGGCCAGCATAACATTCAGCATAGATAGTGAGAAAAAGCGTTAAGTAGCGAGGGCTGCTCGAGGATTTTCTATATAAAGAATGAAATAAAAATTCTTCTTTCTCTAGGCTAGTGAACTTCGAGACCATAACAACTAAATGCATTCAAAAATAAATACCTAAACACTATCAAAATCAAAATTAATTTAATTATGAACATTAGCTGTACGCATTAATTTTTCAATACGGAATAGAAAAAATTGGATGACATTCCAGTGTAAAAAAAACCTGAAAATTGCACTTTAAAAATATATGAATTATTCGCTTTAAAAGCAACAACTAAACAACATCCAACAGGGATTGGGAACACCCATATCTTTTAAGGCATTCTATATAAGCAAGTTGTGTACTATACGATCTCGTAAATATAAAACGCATGTTCATCAAAAAGTTATTGCACACTATTTTTTACGTTCTGTGCCATTCAGGAAGAGTGCTCATCCATCCCTCTCTGGCTGTTTCTTGGAAATTCTTGCAATTTGCACGTTTCGTTTCCACCCACCGCACGCCCTTTCAATTATATGGCCAAGCAGGAAGAAGAAGCGGGGGCAATCTGGCAATCAGAATCGCAATCGCAATACCGACTACTACAAAAGTTCATTTCTTTGATTTCTGTCTGGCATTGCATACTTTTTGGCGCCTTGGCGCTGATTTTCGCGTTTGCCACGCTTTTTCTTGCCCAACTGATGGAAGCGTCACGTAAAAAATTAGTGACCACCCGCTGTTTGTTCTCCTTTCTCAGCGTTCTCTGATTTCTCTGTTCTGTTTTCCATTTTTTGTTTTTTTTTATTTTTATTTTTTTGTATTTGTACTCTCTGATACCACCCAAGGTGTCCGTTCAATGTGCGTTTTTGGCACGCCCTGAAATGGAATTCTTTTCATTGGATCGCACTTCTATTCTTGGGTAAATTGTTTGCACACGTTCTATGCAAACTTTAAGCATGATAAATGAATGTGGATGATTTTTGTGCTAGTTGTTGTTGCTGTTGTTGTCGCTGTCAGGCAATTAACTTTTGCCTTTTTCAAAGAAATTCTTTTTATTGAAATGCATTTTCAACCACCGCGCACGCGACTGCGACCAAACCGATCCTGAGCGCTCGAATAGCTCATAAATAAAGCAGTCAACGATGGTAGGGATAGCTAGGTAGCTGATAGAGGAGTAAGCCCGCATCCCTCAAAAACTGGACACAGTAGCTGCATTTTTTATTTCATTCTTTTTTTTTTTTTTCGTTGACAGCTTCCACAAAAACGGAAAAAATTGAGTCATAATCGATAGTTCGATATGACAGCAACTAGAAACTAACGCATATTATGGGTATTATTTGAGTTAATTTTTTTTTCGCTCGCTGACAGGCACCGCCATAAATTGTCAATCAAAGTCGTAATTCTTTATAATTTCTGGCCATACCCCAAACATAAGTCAAAGCCCAGGGAAACCCAATCAACGTCTGTCTTCGTCTGCAACTTTGACGTTTGCATTGTCGTCTTTTTTCAATTCAGAGCCAGAGCCGAGCTCTGCAGCCAATTTGTCGGGATTTTGGGTAACAGATAAGCGGCTTACTCGGGTTATAAATGGAAATTGCAGGCCAGGCGCGTTCCTGTTTATATAAGATGATGATGATGATAATGACGATGATGATGACGACGATGCCGGCCATCAACAGCAAGCGTCGTCTTGATGACGTTGCCTGCATGCGATTTGAAAAATCAGATTAATAACTTCGATTGCACTCGGGTGTAAAGCGTAAAGAGTCAAAGAGAGAAAGAGGAAGACAAGTGTCGACAAAAGTAAAGCAAGCCTCAAATATTTTCTCTACCCTACCCGATAATTGGCTCACGTTCCAGGTATATACTCAGCGCATATGCGTCGACGAGCTCCGAGGGCGATTGGGGGATTGGGGGATTGGGGATTGAGGTTGGCGTCGCTGTCGCTCTGGAACGCCTGTGGGTGTGTCTGTAGATTTTTAATTAAAAATGTTCACTGCGCTTTCGCCGTTTGATTTGAACAAAGCCAAAACTGCAGATAGAGTATCAAGTGTTATACTTGGATTTCGTTTGCTAGGAAAACAAGTATGAATTGGCAAAAAGGAATGCAGCTCGCTGCACTGAAAATCTCTTAAAGAAAATATCTGGAATTTTGTCTTTTGATGAAATTTAAAACTACGAAACTTTTGTTTAAATAAAACTAATTCAAAACTATATTCAAAATATTACTCAAAAGCTAACTAACGCAGATGAAGGCTTACTAGACCCGAACATTTCCCTCTTTTAATCGCAACAAATTAAATTTGATTGCAACAAATTTAAACAAGACCATTTCAGAGGATACGGAGCTTTCAGACTCTGTCGAAACTATCAGGTTTGTTCAACAACAATAGGAAAATAAAGTACATAGGACAAACATAATAAATGCCAGGGGAAATTAGTTTATATGACCTATAGGGAATATCCATTGTAAACGTTTTATGAAAACTAGACATATTCATTTTACTATCCTCTGCTAAGTTAAAACAAAAATCTATTAATAATTGTTGCAGCATTTAAAACAATTGGTTGAGCCCGTATATACTTATATACTTGTTTAAAGTGTGTTTAAAAGCTTGTTTATGTGCCATACAGAACATCAATCAATATGATTTAGTTTAACAGACAGCTTTGAAACTACAAAACAATTTCAGTAATTAAACATTATCTAAATTAATCCACTTTGGGTGCCCATTCATCAGAGTTGCCCACTGAAATAAATAGAAACGCTGCCCACTTCATTTAAACAAAATTAAAGTTTTATCACCAACTTGGGAAAAGAGCGCACACTTCCCAAACACACACACAGAGACACACACAGACACACACTCGTCCAATCAATGGGCACCAGCATCGATCCGAGCCTAACACACTGAAAAACTCAATGACCAATGACCAGATAAACAGCCTCGGCAAAATTAAGAAATTAGTACCAAATAGAAAACAAATTAGGAAAGGGTCCGATGGTCCCCAGTCGACTCCATTCGAGACCGGGCCGAGGACAGGGCTATAAAGGGCAGACACACGCACGTAGCCGGACCATGAAATGAAAATCAAAGTGATGGTCAGTTTATGATGGTCCAGTGGTCTGTCGTCCACTGGTTCGTTGGTGCAGCCGGCCCGCACGTCATGGGACTGATAAGACGGCAAACTCAATTCTAGATACAGCTGCCATAAAAACTGACCGCTGTCCGTGGCGTGCAGGAAATAAAGAAAATTTGCTGCTTGATTGCTGAGCCAAAACTCACAACCCCGGGCCAAATCCGAATGTCCAACTGTCAATTGTCAATCATGATGATTTCTTTCGGCCGATAATTTAACTATAGATAGCGCTCTCTCTCTATATATGTATACTATACATATCGATAATGAACATTCATGTGACGTGAAGTTTTTTTTTTTTTTTTTTTTTTTTTGTCAAACTTCGGGCTGGCGCGGCAAAAATCAAATGTGCTTAGCTGATTGCTTGGGGACCTCAATGCAGGGTGTATATGTAGATAGGCGTATGACTGTGTGTGTGTGTGTGGCATGACTGAGGCAAATTTTATGCTGATGCTGCATGTAATTTCATTGATTAACTTTCTATGCTGATATTCTGCATAATTTCGTGTGCGACAAGTTGTCAAAAATTGGGTTAGGCGTTGAATGCCTCGGGAGATTGGAATCAAAATATACAAATATACAAGAGTTTTATGAAACTAACTTTAAGTGTGCATTTTCTAGAAAATTAATTGACAGTTAAGTTTCGATTTAACTACAATTTTCTTAAAAATTTTGTACGTATTTGCAATCAAAATACCATCATTTTTGTAGCGCCATGTTTTATGAACCTTGAACATTGGTTTATGGTTAATTTTCTTGTGAGTTATTTAACTTTATGTACCCTAATATACTCCTAATTATGACATAAAATAGCCCAAACGATAACACAAAACCTTAACTCTCGTCGGACATTGATTTGATTAGCTGCATCAATATCCAGCATAAAAGAAAACTGTATGAATAGCTTTATGCCAATGATTAATTTTCGACGACAAAAGAAATGTCATAATAAATCTTTATCAAATGCCAGGGAAAATATGACAAATTATGAGCCAAGTCCGAGGCATAATAAATCAACAAATCAAATGCGAGCTGAGCCCATGAGAAATTTGCTTGACAGCAATTAGAAATCATTTAATTGCAGCAACAAAGCAATCATAAAAAAGAATTTAATTATATGTTAAAGGGGGGAGCAGCAGCAGTCACGCAATAGTTCATCAATAATAATCATCAAGCTTGATGTTCAGTGAAATTTACATGATTTGGCCATAAATTAATGGATAAACCTTTCGCATAGGGGCGGCCCATTAATTGGGCTGTAAATTCGAATTTGATTGCTCAAGGCAAAAGTGCCCCAAGCTTGAAGCACTTTAACGCTCTGAAAGGCTAAAAATCAATAGGCAACAGAAGTTGTCGAGTATCAGAATGCAATTTGCTAAACCAACACCTTTCTCAATGCTCTACCTTTCCTACTCACTTTTAGCGCTCCCTCCCTCTCCCTCTCTGATTTTCAGCAAAATTTGGTTGCGTTTGGCAAAAGCCATATTTCATTCGCTGCCAGTCAAATCGGACAAGCTAACAGACAGATGGACAAACAGTCAGAGCCGGCCATCAGCGCCAGCCGAAACTGTGGGAATAACTGGGAATATCTTCCAATAAAACATACAAAGATAGGAACGCATTGTGCACACCCGTATAGATACGAGCAGCCATACTTACACATGCACGCCGCCCAGCGCCACCCATCCAAAAGTAATTTAACTCCACTTCAAAACTCCAACCAGACTCCAAATACGTGGCAGGCAGCGGCGCTTGGCTGCTGTCACTGATTTTCCGCTTCATATTTTTACATATATATGTATAAATAAATATATATAAAATTACGTACATATATATATATATATACGATATGCGAGTATATATCCAATGCCTCTCTGGAGAGACTGAAACAGTCGTGAGCCGAGCTGAGCAAAAACTCGAGAAAAATTGTGTTTATTTTCGTATATACCAAATATAATATAAAGGCGACAGCCAGGGACAGATTTTCGTTGAATGCTGCACATGTATGTAAATTTATTTATTTTTCATCTTTTTCCTGTACTTTTTTTTTTTTTTGTTGTTGTTGTTGTTGCTGCAACCAAATGAGGCAAGGCTGGGAATTTCCTTTTTCTTTTGGTGGCCTGTGTCTGCCCCATGTTATCTGCGTGCGGGATTTGTAGTTGACGTGAAAATTGTCAAAGGGCGCTTAAAGTCTTTGGCTCGCCTGTTATTCTTGTCCAAATTAAACAAAATGTTATTTTTAGGCTTGACAGCCAAAGGATTGAAGTTGGGATTTACTCCACATAGCACCTCAGAACGAGGGGTTGGCATTGGGGCTGGGGTTGGATTTGACATGCTAATGGTTTGTTGTTGGGCTGCCACGGAAAATGCAGTGAAAATTGTCGAGCAACGCCCTCGTATAACAGCTACGGCGTAGTAGGTTCTCACGCCTGACAGATGATTTACAGGGCCAGGCAAAACGAGAAAAATGAATCAAATATCTGGAGGGAGTTTGCGATGAGACAAATTGTGATATATTAAAAAAACAAAAAATATAATCAGTTGCTTAGCTTGATACTAGGGAAAGTAAGTATGGGTACATGTTGAATATAGGTAAAAGCTGAACAATATTTAATTTAATTCTTAAATATTTGTCATACATCAATAAACATAAAATAAGAATTATAAATTATAATACCACAGAAGTTAGTTAGAAATATTCTTATTATTTTTATTAATGTATGGGATATATTTTTAAACTATCAAACTATATATCGTATTTTTTTATATGTATCGACGAAGAATGTAGAGTACAGCCCAGCAATAATTCAGAATTTCATAGAGATCGCATACGTGATTGCCGAGTTATGAATAGGTATAGCTCTCCTGCCGGGCAGAGCCATTTCACCGAGCTGTGCAGTGCTCGACAAGTGTATTCAGTGCACATTCACATTTCGCCGATTCCGATGTCTTGCCTTTTATGAGTACTTTCAGCATTCCGCACGCCCCACGCCAACACGCACTTGTTTTATCGTTTGTACTATCACATTCCTTTCTTTCATAACAATGGGGCAGTCGGGCGTCCGAGCCCCAGCACATTTTGGTGATTTACATTGATAAAGTTAATGGAATGGAATGCGTGTGCGCTTGCTGACTCGACTTCCATTCCGATTCTCGACTATGGCTCCGGCTCCGGCTCCGGCTGCGGCTCCGGCCACAGACGACGACTACGAATCCGTAGTGTGTGCAGAAATTTGCATTTCTTGGCAACGTCACACGCCAAACGGAAGTTGTATACAAAGAGTTGCACTTAAAAGCTACCCAGAAATGTTCCCATTCATGTCCAGAGTTTGCTTCTTACATGCACACATGCAATTTTTATGGCTTGTAAGCTGGCTGCCATTTCAGCCATTGAAATGGCACTGTTAAAAGCTGCCCCCCCCCCCCCACCCCCCATCCGCCTGCTACCCGCGCCATGGCAGCCGATATACCGAAGTGTTATAATTTAACCGTGGCTTTTTTTCGGCTGCTCTAGAACGGAAATGAAATGCGCCTAATCTAACAAATTTTCGTGCTAATTTAGGTCAAATGCGGATTTGCATAAATTTGCCGGTTACCGTTGCTGTTGCCACCTTATCAAAGTCCATTAGAGTCGCACGGCTCGACACAATTTATTGTTCTTCTTGTTTTTGTTGTTGCTGTTGTGCTTCCGACACCAGCAACAACAAAAAAATATTTTCTCGGCATTTAAGTCATACTGACACATGACAAATTCCACATGAAAATGCCGCCCCGCTCCTCTCAGCCACCCAACGGGCCACGTCGATGCCAAAAGTCATTAGCCTAAACACCCAACACTTGTGCCAAAGCGGCTCGGGAGTGGGATCGCCAAATGGAATTTTGTCATAAATGTTGTTACTGTTGTTGTTATTGCTGTTGTTGCTGCTGGTTTTAGTGACATATTTTCGTGCAAAATTTCACGCTCATGCATATTTAAAACGGCCCAAAAACATATAACAATTGCTTCTTACCAACACAACGAAGGGCGAAATACACTTGAAGATACCTATAATAATTTTCAAAAAAAAAAACTGTTATCAATTATTAAAAAAAATTATTATTAAAAATGTATTATTAAAAATTTATTATTATTACTAATTCTTTAAAAGAATTAAGTTGAAAATTGTATGCTATCTTAAATAAATTATTTTTTATTATATTTCTTTTTTTTTTTGTAGTGCCCTATTTAAGTTTTAATTTAGAAAAGAGTGAAAAAGAGTTTTTTTAATTCAAAAAAATAGAAATAAGTGTTTTTTAGTGCCTTTTTTTGGTAGATCGCTAGCTTGCTCCAACAAGTTTTACAAAAATAAACAATAGTGATGTATCAATTAGCTTAATTTATTCAATAAACTCCTTTGTCGAGCATACGTTTTTTTATTATTGTACAAACTTAACCTTGAACTTGTTGAGAATTGCAACGAGGTAAACAAGGAAAAAACAGTAAATCTTGCAAACATAAACTAATTAATTCTTGTGGCTATAAATTAAATTAAAATATATTTTCTGTTCAGTTGACTGAAGCGACATTCCGAGGAAGGTATTGTATATACCCGGCGCAAGGGTATTTCGCCGGCAAAGTGGGTTCGCCGCCGTTTGTGCTATCAGCGGAGGTTTTCCATGAAATGCGCTTACTAAATAAGGCCCTACATTAAATATTACCCTGGGATAGCGAGCACGGAATGCTAAAAACAGCTGATAGCGCCGGGTTTTCTCATATACATATATACATATTTTGCACTTTGCAGCTGTCCAGAGCGCACATCAATCAAATGTCATGGAGCATTTAAAGCAAGTATGTATATTCCTAGTTTATTATCGGACCAAATATTTTGGGCGTGTCCCTGCCACGGGACGCTCCAAGCTCCACGCGCCCCAACCCAGCCGAGCGGGGCTTGTAAGTGCAGAGTTGCGTGCCAGACATGCAGCGCACACGCCTTGTTCTCTGCCAACGCCTCGCATCAAAGGTGTAAAAAGGGGCGTGGCCGCTGGCACGAGCCCAAACGTTGACGCCACGGGGCGTCCAGTCGGCAATTTGCTTTAAATCGTTGCCATTTGTTTGCCATGGCGCTTAGCACAAAACCAAGTTGCATAATAATTCTTTTGTTTAAACTGTTTTAACGTATTGTACAAATTATGAAAATTGCTTTGCGACAAATTGCTGCTTTGTGGGCTTAGAGGTGTGTATGAAAACATTGTTGTATTTAAATGCATATAACTGATTGGATCAGCTCTTAACAGGCATTTTGGTACAAAAGGAAGAGTCCGTTTTCAAATAATATATATAACATATTTTGATCTCTTGCACTGAATCTAAGAATTTATAAGTGCTAAGAAGCCAAGCTTAATTATTAAATCAAAAAATTGATGTTTAGCGCAAGAGATAAATTATATGCAGTATTTCAAATAATATTTTAAATCACATTTTTATTGTCTATTTTATTGTATTGAAGAGATAGGTTAAATAATTAAAATATTGCATATTGGAGAAATTCATCTCTAAGAGAATTAAAGTTAAAGTTCTGGCTACTCTGATCTTATATTTTTAATTAAAAATTTTTCTACCGCTAAGCAATAACTTTTCGTTAAAGCAAATATTCCATTTAAGCCGCGTTTACAGCAACAGTTGAATGCACCCATTTATGAGAAGTTAACCTCAGCTGACCTGGCTCTGGTTTCTGGCAACGGGGCACTGCTTGTGACCTAGTGTAGAGCTGAAATGCAATTTCCTTTCTCAGTTTTTTATATGCACATTAAGCGCCTTTTTACATTTCAATTTCCAGAGCAGAGGCAACCACCAAGCACCACGTGCCACCTGCGCTGTAAGCGTATAAAAATTAATATTTTACAAGTAGCCCAAAATGGGCTGAAGAATTCGACTGCAGTCGAGGCGAGGTCGCTGGCTTTGTTATGATGCCGGGCCAGGAGCCAAAGAAGCCGGAGCAACTGGAGTAGCTGCAGGAGCACTCAGTGCAAATCCAAATGTGTGCTTAAAAATGCATGAGAACTCGGTGTGCTGGAAAACTGGGTGAAAGCGAGCCCACAAAATATGTTCTGCAAAAAGCGAGTTTATTTTAATTTAACTTATAAGTTATATGTGCGCCTTTTAGGTTTGCTTTATTCTCTCACACGGCACGTCCTGGCGCCAGCCAGATCAGCCCGCCCACAGCGCCGGCGACAATTTTCGCAACAGAAACCGCAAACAGACCAGACTTTAGGCCAGCCTCAACCATTAAACGCACAACAAAAAAATCAAATAACAAACAAAAAAAAAAACGAAACTAAAATGAAAATAAAAATCACATAAATTCAGCTAAGAAAAGTTCTCACGCATTGCTTATATAGATTTCGAGATTTATATGCACATACACCTGTGGCAAGACTCACGTCTGTGTCTCCGCAATGATCTAACAATAGGCGTTGCCCCTAAAACGTGGGCCACAGCCGCACAACAACAATAGACAACAAACAACAGACAACAGACAAACAGACGTCTCGCGGTGCAGCTTCAGCTGCAGACAAAGCGACACAGACAAAACAAAAACAAATGACAAAAAAAAAACATAACACACGAAAATAGAAAAGAATAAAAAATAATTTCTCGTTTTCCATTTCTATTCTATTGTAATTCTAGTTATAGCGTAGTTGCCACAAGTTGCATGCTGCTTGCTTTTGTGGGTTTCTGCTTAAAAATGGGTTCGACATTGTCTCCGGCGCAAAGTGTTGGGCCACAGGGCCACAAAAGAGCCACGGAACTTGCGCCTCTCCGCAACTATCGCGTTAAACACACGTTGATCTTTTGTAAGGATCGTGTTATAAAATTGATTACACGCACACAATGGAGGGGCACAAAGAGCCCAGCTACACATAAAATTTATTACATGATTTCTATGAATATCAAAGCAGTTCAAGCATGCTTATAACGTAAAAGTTGGGGTTTTCTTTTATCTCATACACACAAATTAATATAAACGTAAAGTTTTTAAACTAAATTTTTACATATATTGTTTGAAATTATTTTAAATACTTTATTAAAATAATTTTGTATATTTACTAAGCCATACATTCATTTCAATTTTCAATTACATACAAAATAAGATACAAAAAAAATAGAATTTTTGCATTTTTTTCAGCTGAAAGTTGGGGTAAAGGTTTTTGGATAATTTCTCTAAACATTAAATCGTTTTGGATCCAATAAAAATCGAAACTATCTCAATTGACACAGCACAGGCCCTGCAAATGACCCGAGACATTAGTTAAAGTGCATTTCACAACTGTTGCGAAATCGCTACACTCACTTACCCCGCCCCCCTTTTCGACCATATCAACAATAACACCTCCCAAATGGACTGCAGCTCACAAAATGTGCAATTTTTGGCTATATTCTCGCTTTTCTCAACTTTTCAGAGCAATTAATCGACAATTTTGCAGCACAAAATGTTGGCCGAGGGCGGAGGAGGATTGTACTATGTGAGTATAACTATGGCAGGTTGTTAACTCTGACAACACATTTGGACAAATCCGTTTTCGGTCTAAGGACAACAACAAACAGCTTTCATAGTACATGCTGTACAAGTCCCGAACGGCTCAGCATGGAAAACACATGCTGCGAAAAATGGGAAAATCAGGTCAGTGCCAACAGGGCCAGGCCCTGGCTCAATGCAGTTGTAATCGTTAGAAAATTCGAACATATTTGACAGAGCGCAAAAGTAAACAGGACTCTGGAAAGTGGGCTGGGTGGTTGATTGCACTCCTCTCCTGTCAGCAGGCGGCGAGTGAGAAATGAGCAGAGCAGAGATCCCAACAGCCAACACATCCAACAGCTTGTTGAGCGATAAAGCAATTAGGAGCAAAATGGGATTTTGCATTTGAAATGCTGCTACAATGACGCCCTGGCAGCAGCAGCAGCAGCAGCAGCAACAGCAGCAGCAACAATGACACAGGGGCCAAGTATGAATGTTATGGGACGCGGGAGGGGGGAGGGGGGTTTGTGTCATGTATAACTGCACAACTTTGTTTACACAAAAAGGATTTCAGCGCGCTCTTTAAGTTCCAACAATGACAGCCGGGATATGAGACTCCCTTAACTGACCTACTTCACCAGCTTTGACTTTGGTGTTGTGCTAGATGCAGGATACAGGATGCTGGCTGCTGGCTGCTGGCTGCTCGCTGCGGATTGAGGCTTCGTCAAGGAGCTGCATTTTCATGCATTTGGCGCAACTTGAAGCGTTAAGCCGCATCTGAGGACTATATGCCGAGAGTTGAAGATGGGTGTTGAGAGATTGCCTCGCCATCAAGAAAGAAAAATTCGCTTCGTTGCGCTGAAAGTTTTCATATTTGTTCGCCTCGTCGAACTTTGAGATTGTGCGCAACTTATATAGATATATATATATATACATATGTGTGTGTGTGATAGCCAATTTCTGTATAGACGAAAGTGTGATACGCCATAAAAAGAAATGAGCCACTTTTGGCTTAACGCTAGAGCTGAACGACAACAACAACAGCAACAAATCTGCTTGTGCGCTAAGGGACTCCAAATTATGAACTTGAAATGCGAGGCGAGCTGAGCAGAAATATTTCGGATAAGAAACCAAATCGCTTTCCAGCAGCTATTTGGCTTAAGTTGTGTCCAACTATCGTTAGTCAATAGTTATGCATCCATTGTGATAGTTTCTTTCACAGCACTTGACAAAAATCAGAGACGCTGCAGGCTGATTTTGTCAAAAAAAAACTATTAAAAGTGGTCTGGAAGCATAGTCGTAAGTGCTATATTGATGAATCGGGATATTTAGTCTAAATGTTGGTGCTTAACAAATTGCTTTCTATATGAAACAAGTAAGAACTTTGTAGTTGGGTGTAACCGCCGACGCAATACTCTTTCACAGTATAATCACAGTTGAAATCTATCTTCATAATTGGAATTCTTTTGGAAATATATCAATTTTAGTAATTTGTAGTCATCCACTGGCTTTCCTGTCCCAACATATTTGATTTTATCGATTCGCCAGATTAAAATCAGTTTTGTAACTTTAGAGAATGTCTTTGTAATTTGTCTGTATCTAATTTTAAAACTGGAGGAGATATTGTAGGATAAATAAATATGCCACGCCCCCACTGGGCGTAGTCAAAAAAATTATATGCGATTTTTAAAGGAGCATTTAAATTGCCAAAAATTCTTTTCACTTCGTATTCCCCATTGTAAATTTTCCACTTAAAACTAAAATTGTTTTCGTTCTAAGCGATATTTTTGGCAACTAGAAAATTATAGTTTAGATCGCAGAGTAAATACACGGACATCGATTGGGAAATGCGAAATTGCAATGAATTTAAATGAAATTCCGAGTTTGATTTGAACTAAAATTGAATTACCACACGCTTCATCGTTATCCATGGCAAATTCTTGGCACTGCACACTTAGTTTCAGATTAGGACAACTTGAATATATTTTCGGGGCAGCCGTCCAGCTTTGGCTCATCAAAATGCAGATGGTCGGGTTCAGGCGATGGCTAATTCACATAACCCACTCCCAAGTCCCAACTGCAGCCACTCAACAACTGTAATTTTTATTCGGCTCCATGTAACTACCAACAAACAAACAACAGTCAACCAGCCGGGCAACCAACCAGCTATTCAGCCAGGCGGCCAGCTAACAAAGATCCCTAATCTCGAGTAAATCCAGCGTCCGGCTGCAGACATTGTTGTTGGATGCTAAATTATTCGCACATATGCAAAGTTGGCAAAAAGTGCGAGGACGAGGGCGAGTCCTGGCAAGAGACATGGTCAGCGGCAGCGGCAGCGGCAGCGGCAACAAATGAAAGGATAGCAAAACGGATAAAGGGTGGAGAGTTCACGAGTTCACCCCCGACAATGACTGTGCAAATTTGGTGCAGATAAGCAGAGTCCGAGAACTGCCAGCAGCCCAAAACTAATGCGCGCTGACATGCAAAAAAGGGTAAATGAGTGACAGGACACAGGCCAGGCTCGGTGAGCACTACACGTAGTCCTGGCCAGAAAACAAAGGACTATCCGTTCTCTCTCTCTCTCTCTCTCGCTCTCTCTCTCTTCCTTTCGCTCTGCCCGTGTTAAATGCTTTGACAATTGCTATAATTGTCAACTGTCAAATGGCATTAACAATTTTTTTGTTGTTGCTGCTGCTCTTTGCACTTGCCCGCGCACTCAATTGTGTGCGTAGGTGTGGAAATTTGTAAATGAAAGCGCACAATGCCGGCGGGCAAGGGCGAGGGATTGGCAAAGGGGCTTAGGGCCAGCTGGTTAGACATTCGCTGTTTTGATTCTGTCAATGAGATTAAAGAGCAGCTTGAAATTAGCAAACAACGCGCCCTTTCGCTCCGTATTTGGTACAGTGAAACCCTTCATGTGCGTCTGTTTCACGCGGCACAAACGTGCTATATATATCTAGTAACCTCCGTGATATTTCGTATATAGTTGAGTTGGCCTACGGAACAAAATTCGGCTCGAATCTCTGGTAATGGATACAATGTATGTCTTAAGCAAATTTAATTATAATAATAATAAGAATAATTAAAAATTAAAAATTAAAATAAATTTTAATTTTATTTATTTGCATTTTTAATTATTATTAGCCTAACAGAAGCTAGCCGTTAAGGAGAAAAACAGTCTGATTGTATTGTAATGTGGTCAGAGAAAGTAAAGTCAAAAGGACAAGCGGAGTTTAGAATTTAGACGGGATCAAATTCGTAGCTCTAGCTTTTACTTACTAATAATCATATTAATAATAAGAGTTAATTTAAAATTAAAATAAATTTTATTTTTATTTATTTGAATTTTAACTTATTATTCTATTAGACTAACAGAAGTTAATCGTTAAGGAGAAAAACAGTCTATTTGTAATGTAATGTAGTCAGAGAAAGTAAAATCAAAAGGACAAGCGGAGTTTAGAATTTAGACGGTATCAAATTCGTTGGCTCTAGCTTTTACTTAATAATAAGATTTAATTAAAAATTAAATTAAATGTTATTTTTATTTGCATTTTTACTTATTATTCTATTGGCCTAACAGAAGTTAGCCGTTAAGGAGAAAAACAGTATATTTGTAATGTAATGTGGTCAGAGAAAGTAAAGTCAAAAGGACAAGCGGAGTTTAGAATTTAGACGGGATCAAATTCGTAGCTCTAGCTTTTACTTACTAATAATCATATTAATAATAACAGTTAATTACAAATTAAAATAAATTTTATTTTTATTTATTTGAATTTTAACTTATTATTCTATTAGCCTAACAGAAGTTAGCCGTTAAGGAGAAAAACAGTCTGATTGTAATGTAATGTGGTCAGAGAAAGTAAAGTCAAAAGGACAAGCGGATTTAGAATTTAGAAGAGGTCAAATTTGTTGGGAGGAGGAGGTAATGAGAAATCTTTCTGAAAGAATTGTATACCCGTAGAAAAAGGAAAAACAAATCTGTACAGTAATAATACTAGGCTTTTTGAAGTTCGCTAGAAGGCATCAAAAACTGGCTGGCCTGCATTTATTGCAGCTATATGTAGGTGCAATTTGCTGATATGGCTACTGCGCATAATATAAGGTTGCGTTGGCTTGAACACATAGTTTTAGATCTTTTATTAGCCTTAAAATCACTACACAGACCATGCAACTTTCAGCTTTTGGCTGAACTTCTCGTAATTCCAAACCGAGCAATCATCGTCAAGTTGCCAGCGCGTGATGACAGTTTTTGCCAGCCACTAAATGTCAAACTTTGTGACATGTCTAAGGGTAAGAGAACAGCAGCAGCAGCAGCAGCATAAAAGACATACGTACACATATACATACATATAAACGTGTATGTGTATAGAGCTCCTGACATTTCCCGACTCATATGTGACATTCAAGTGTCATCAAAAAGTGAGCGTGCTGGTTTGCATTTTTATGAGAATGACAGAGAGAAGCTCTACAATGACTTGAGTGATTTTTTTCTTGTTTTTTTTTTTTGGGAGGGAAAATAAAGAAAAGCGAAACGAAAGATTTTGCATAATTAAATTTTGTGGCACGGGCGAACTGAAAAAAAGTTGTTGTTAGCACAAGTATCTAACAGATACACGACTGCACAGATACAAAAGATCTGCGGCGCCTGCGAATCAGCATAAAATAATTGAAAATGTGTGCGCTCGGATCTATTTGAATAAACGCAATTTGAATGCAAAAGCACGAAGTGCAAACAAGTCGAGCGATGGGTAACAGGACACAGGACCACAAACTGTCTGCCGCTGATGGATGGTATGGAGGATTGGAAAGGCGCTAATGTAGAAACTAGCAGAAGGGTTGGCAATTTTGGTTAAAGACTTACCTAAAATATTCATAAAAAAAAAAATGAAAGTGGAGTTTCCCCTTTAATTTCAGGCATGAAGGCAGATCAAGCACATCAATCGTTAGGCGCTCAGATGGTTTAGACATTTCCGTCACAATTACCATACCAATCTCGGGACATTTGTAAAACCCATTAGGTACCCACATATGTCAGCTCCCCACAAGCCAAAAACATGAGGCCAATAATTGAAATGTCAAATCCGTGCTAATGACAAATGTAAAAGCACAAAACTGCCGAAACAAAAACCCAACCAAAATTAATAAATGACACAGATTTTAGCACTTTAGTTGGAAAACAAAAAAAAAAATGAAGAAAATAAAGGAAAAACGAAAACAATCTGACGCTGCGGCGGGCACTCAAGAGACAAAACTGTTATAAAAACACAAGTGACAAGTGTGGCAGACACATGTGAATGGAAAAGGGGGCGGACGAGTATTTGGTATGGGACTCGTTATAGTCGTATGCATATGGGAAGACCCGCACAAGCCGCAGACACATCCAAATCTGAGCTGTGGTAGGCAGCCAGAATCAACCGCACACTGGAATTTTGACACATTTGACAGGCGAGAGCCGAGAGGCACTTGGTAAGCAGCCATTTGATAGCCTCATTAGTGATGAGCCACTGCAGCAGCAGGAAGAGCAGTGAATAAGCAAAAGAGTAGCTGTCAATGTGCTTAAGAGGTTGCTTGGGCTCCTTGGCTCGTTGGGCAACTTGCGTAACTGAAAACCGAAAGGATATCGACCGTAACGCATGAGAATTTGACACTTGCTCTCGAACACGGGAGGGCCTCCCGCACATGTCCGGGACATGCTGTCCCCTCATAAATTGCTATAAATACAACAACAACAACAAAAAGAAGAAAAAAATACTTTCGAGGCGTTCCCCAAACAACGAAAAACACGCTCCAGGGTAACGCCACAAACTGGGCAGGTCCCAGAACCGACTTGTCTCTGCCCCAAAGCATTTAGCCATATTGAAACATTAAAAAAGTCAACACCCACATGGCTAAACTAACAAAAACTTGACCGTATGGCCATTTACCAAGCATAATAAACAAGTCAAGGGGGTAGTCAGAGCCAGAGGCCAACAAAAATGATAGACAACCAAATTGGGGGAAAATCATAAAACATTTCGGATTAATTGAATTTTTGTATGCTCTACTTAACAACATAAAGAGTTTTTTTTTTCATTTAGCCAAATATATGCAAATGCTGTTAAACCAAAGTTTAAGTTTCCAAGTTATATCAATGATAGAATTTGCAATTTTTACATGGATGGGAAGTTCTAATAATAAAGTAATTAATTTCCTATAGCATTTAAATAGCTATATATATTTTTTTTTTTGGATTGCAAGTTCTAGCTAAATAATAAAATTAATTTAATTTTTAGTGAATTTTATTGCCTTTTAAAATTAACAGAATATATATTCTGCACAGGTATTATGTACGCTTATCCCAAAGTATACTTATTAACTTTGTTTCTATATAGCACCTATATGTATTTAACTTTAGATAAGTCTTGAAAACTTATAATAAAGCTAGCTAAAAATTCGAATTGCATTGAAATATTCAGTAAATGTAATTCGTGTATATAATACACAAATTCTTGTATTCGTTTTATTCATATTTTTGGGTCTTTGATGTGTATGTCGTAATACGATCATTGTTATCGATACTTTAAATATTGCTTACTTTCTTGTACTTGTCAAATCCTTTACAATCTCTGATATTCCTCGCAATCTTAACGGCTCCCGCAAGCGTGCGTAGCGCCCCAGTGCCCCAAGCAACCATAAAAATGTCAAAAAATTTCTATGTATTCATAAACACATGTGAGACGAGTCGAAGACCGAAACGGGTCGAATACAGAAACCCCAAACACGCCACCGCAATGTAACCACAAAGTCAATGCTGCCCCTCCGCACTCCGCACTCCGCACTCAGTTGGCTTTCAGTCTATATGGATGGCGGACATGGTTTATATGGGCAGTACATAACTTAAACATCGCAAGCCCAAGTAGTGTCCTCGCATATGTCCTCACATATGTGCATTTGACATGCAAACTACGAGCCAAGGAAGGACTTTAGTGCCTGTTAACGTTTAGCTTGACGAGAGAGGGAGAGTGCGGGGGGGGGAGGAGGGGGAAGGGGCAGGCAGCGCTCAAATTTCCGGTCAAGCAAGCGAATCCTTACAAGCAAGCGACGAACATTTCATATTTTTTGGTTTCTTTTGCTTAACGCCCACAAAATTTCTGCTAAATTAAATTATAAATACGGCAAAAAGTCGCTGGGAACAGCGCAACACAAATAAAGTGGCCACAGGCAGTCAAAGACCGGACAGACCGGAGCGGGATGGGCGGGTCCGTCTGAAAGGACGATACCATTATGATTCATGACAACGTCTGGACGTGCGCCTGCCCCACCGCAAACTGGCCCAAAAATACAATTTCGCCCATTGTTGTTGTTAGTTAAAGCTGGCCAACTCCGGTCTGTTGCTTAGCTGGGTATCTGCTTACAAAGTGCGTGTCAAATTCAAAAGCGAGTTATTCAATCCTTTTAATACAGTGTATGCTTAGTTTTCGTTGTCAGTGGGCGGCATTGGACTGTGATATCCTTTATCCTGTTTCTTCAAGCATATTTTATTGTTTGGACGGTTTTTTTTTTTTTTTTTTTTTTGGTTTTCTGTATTTGTTTGACAGATTTGGGTTAGCGATAGGCGCGTCATGTGTTTAGAAAAAGAGATCAGATATTTGGAAATACTTGTGATTGATGAGGGTTCAAGTTTATTGAGGCAGCTTTCAAGTGTCTTTCAAGCGAAATGCGGAGAATGTGTGTAATCCTTAATTCAAATCAATTTGCCGCAAATTTAAATGTACCAAATTTAATATAAAATAATTTTTCTTCTCAATTTCTTACTTGTACTCATAATACTTCTGTTATATGATAATTCTTCCAAATCCCGTAATGACTTCTGCTCGCCTGAACAATCCGTAAACGATTATCCTCAAGGTCAATGCTAAATGGTGGCCTGCCTCACGTAACTGTATCAAATGACCATCGACAAACCAATAAACGGACGGACGGACGGACAGCAAAAAAAAACAATAACAAAATCGAAATCCTTAACTGTGGTTAACATCTACGAAATCCATTAACTGGCACACTTGGAGCGTGAAAAGGCGCCGCCAGCAAGCTGGAGCAGAGGAAGCCAGCAGCGAATTGGAATAAAAGAAAACAAAGCAAGGGAGCGCCGGCGAGGAGCAGGGAGGAGCTGGCGAGAGCTAGCGGACCACATCATTTCATAACACTTCCAGTTCATATAATCTATTTAACCCAAATTTAAACGTGCCGTGCGTTTGTTCAGTGTTTAATCAATTGTAAAGCAATTTTCGCAATGTTTTTTTCTTTAAACGACGACAGCAACGAGCACCAGTAGGAACTAGGGGATTTGGGCTTAGAACGTTTGGCTTGGGTTGGCTGGTTCTGGCCCATTGTTGCGACTCCTATATCCTTTGCTCGGGTTTTTCGCTTGCCTTGCTGCCCATCTATCTAACGACTTCTGCACCATTTCAATGGCAACTGTTTCACAGCTGATAAAAGTTGCCAGATCCCAGCAAAAGGAAAGCGAAATGCGCACAGCAGCAGCAATGGAGAGAGGGGAGCTGCGGGGGTGTGCTAGGTACTGGATTTTTAGCTGTGTGCCTAATCGTCTGCGTAATTGTCCTGACGCTGTGCGTGAGTCCTGATCCTGATCCTGTCTCTCGTGCCGATGCTGTTGCACTCCCAGCCAACAAATATTTTTGCAGCTGCAGAAAGGTCACAAGCCCCGGCCCCACAGCATCTCAAAATACAACCGCAAAAATTTCAATTAACTTTGTTAAAGGTTAACCTTTCGGTTGCCCCTCTCTGAATGGCCTTGTTTAATTTGATTAATTGCTGCGAAAATTGGATTTGTGCCTGTGTGAGTGTGTGTGTGTGTGTGTGTGTGTGTAGGTGAGACTCTGATGTATTTCAAGGTGTCATTTGAATGTTGATTATGCTGGAAGATTAGGGCTTAAAGGCGGGCATGTGTTAAGCCCCTCTGTCAAATCTCCTGTTTATGAATGTGAAGCGAAATCTATTGGTTGATTTAAATCAAACGAGAGAAACTTAAAAGATATATATATATAAGTGCAATAAAATTGTATTATTATTATTTTCGACGCCAACTACAAATACTTATATATTTGTTTAGGAACAGTTTTTTCTATTAAACATAAATATTTTCCCTACATACTTAATTGATAAATTTTGAATCAAATTAATTTTTATATATATTTAATAAGCAATATACATAAATATTTATATATAGTTTTTAAAATAATAGATATACTCTTTAGAAGCTTTTAGGAAAAGATAGTATAATTTTTTTTTATGTTTCGTATAGATTGGTATCGTAATATAATACTGGCCAATATAATCTATACCACGCTAAAGTGCTCAAAGTCCCCATACATCACGACCATCATCAGGTCAGTCTGTACGCATTATCCACGTCAGTTCGCCGGCCTTAAGTCGTGTCCATTAAAAACGGACCCCCGCACACCAGAGACTGAAATTGGCAAGGGAAAATGTGTTCACTTTTGGCTTTGCGAGTTCTGGTTAACGTACAAAGGCGGATGCCTAATTGAATTGTAGCAAGAGTGAAAATGTAGGCAAAAATTGGAAGCGAGCGGGGAGGGAACACTTAAAATCGTTTGAAGCTGGGACAGTGGAAATGGCAGGAGCCGGGACAATGGTGCATTGTATGGGCCACAAACGGATGTTATATTCATTTTAAATGAAAAGGAAGCAATAAAATAATTTTTTTTTTTTTAAGAATTCCAAGCAGACAATTTGTAGCGCTTCCGGGGCCAAAAGGAAGCTGTTGCAACCAGCTAAAATAAATGCCTGTCCCGGAGACAGTTGCCCATCTTCAGTTTCTACTCGAACGCCAACTCCACCCGCAGCTATTACGTCCTGCGTCCTGCGAGGCCAACAACAGGCAACATTAAAACAAACTATAAAATGCAATCGATCTAAACGGTATAAACCGGAAAAGAGAAATGTGGCATTGTATAATGGAAATGGGTTTTTCTATTTACTTCTATTTTCGTTTTTGTTTGTTTTTTTAATGTTTTTTTTTTTTTCTTTTTTTGCGCACTTCGTCTTGCAATGGAAAATTGCACATAGGAAGAAAAAAAAAAAGCAGAGCAGGAAATAAAAGAAAATAATACGTTTGCAAGACGACGAAGAAATGAAATGAAAAACTGTGATATTGATAAATGTGATATTAATGGCAAAACGTTGGGGGAATTTAAAAGTTTCGGCTTCGCTTTGTTGGCTTAACGCGGAAAAATGAGCTCGGTTTACGCGCGATTTAAAGTATCATTAATCATATGAGTTAGGATTGGATTGTATGAAAAGCAAGCATATTGAACATGTAGCTCAAGACATATAAAAGGGGCTGGTCAGTAAAATCGTTGATTTGAAGCTATCTAATTCCGAGTCCATAGCTCTATCTAAAATATTAGAAGAAAAAAATCAAAACGTTTTGAATTTAAATTATAAATAAATTGTATATATATAAATTGTAAATTGTAGCTATAAAATAGGCTGTTATATTCATTCATCTAAGGTCAAAAAACTAAAGCCTAGGAATGTAAACTATTCTTGATACTGACCTTTGCGTTACTTCTTGCCTGTTAAATGTTCAGCATTTAATTTAAGTACGCCCCTAACTGTTCTCCTTCAAGAGTTCTGCTGCTTTGCTCTCCTACCAGCCAATCTCTGACTTTTCCTTTTGGTATTACGCCCTAAAACGAACCAAGTGACCAAACCAGAAAGTTAACAACTTTCATGCCTCAACTTTGAGCCTGCTTATCGCTTGCCATTACTCAAACTACAATCTAAGCCAAATATCTTTTACTATGGCCATCATATTTACTCATATCTGCTGGCCGCATTAAATAAGCAAATCTCTTTGACATTGCTCGTATGTTACACAAACTTATCCTCTCGCTTCTACAGCAGTTTTACTACCAGATAAAGAAGGAGAAGAAAAAAAAAACGCCAACTAAGTGAATCTCTGCGCTTGCTAACAATAATCTGACATAATGTTTCAATTATGCGTCGTTTAGCATTATGGACGCTATATGAATGCCCCTACCCGCCAACCCAGAAGCCCTACCCAAGCAAACCACAAAACGAGCAGGGACGGCAGCCAGGTTATGGACAACCCCCCGCCCACCGCCCACCGCCCACTAAGACATTAGGAGCGAAACAGACGCAGCATTTTGAGAGCTAAGCAAATCTTACTAAAATAAACATTTTAGCATTAAATTTACATAAGACGCGACAATGAGCGACGGCGGGGGCATGAAAGCTGTGGATAAGGCTGAGTGGGCCAGAGCCATCTACTTACTAGACATTTTCATAAACAGCAACAGTCGACTTCATATAAATATGAGTATACGAGATGCTATACCAGCTCCAGCTCCAACTCCGACTCCAACTCCAACTCCGACTCCGACTCCGACAGCTACTCCTGATGTGCTCTCGCGTATTTGCATAAACATTAGCAAAACAAATTTGCACATTTACCCACCCAACTGCGTCGTCAGCCTCCAATTCCGCTCCCGACATATGCAAACAAACCGCAAAAACATAAGACCAAGAAAATAAATACAACACTTGAAGACTACCCTGCAATAAGTAATGACAACAGCCCAGTTCGAGTGCTATATCAATTAATGACAATTTAGGATCAAAATTTTACAAATTAATTCCTAAAAAAATAATATATTAAAATATATGTTATAATAAAATATGAACTAACTTGAAAACTTCAGAGATTGTAAATGTTAGTTTATATTTAGGCTGCAAATTGGGCTTTTTGGAATCGAAGCCAATACTTTTTGAAAAAATGGTTTAATTCAAAACATTTTTTTTAATTTAAAAAAATTTGTTAACATATAAAGTGTTGTTTAAGAATTTAGCACTTAAAAAAGTAGAAGATTTTTAGTCAGTTTTGAGTTTTGATTGTGAACAACTTAGAAAAGATAAAGTAAGGTTCTAACCCAGAGATTAAATATTCGAACCGTGAATCTAAACAACGAAATTTATTTTTGGGTTGACAGCTCTACTTTATATTTATACATTATATATTTGTACCAACAAACCTTGAATTAACTTTTGATATACCCTTTGCAGCTCTTTGTTGCTGAGCATAATAACAACTGTCAAGTTCATGGCATACAAAAAAGATGAAAATAAAGTTGGAGCACTGCTGAAAGCGGAAGTCTTTAGGCCAACGTCAAACCAAAAAGGCGGATGCGGAAGTGCGTGCCAATCAGAGAGAAAGCGAGAGAGAAAGAGCGAGAAGCGCGAGAGGCGAAAATATGCTAAATCAGCCAAAAATGCTTATAATCATTTCAAGATGATGCAGATGACAATGATGATGATGATGATGATGATGATGACGGCAGATGAGAAATAAAAATGTTCCAACTTGTCTGCTGTGCCGTCTGTTTGTCTGTGTTTTCTTAGCAACTTTAGCGCCATTTTCGTCGCTTTTCGTGCAACTCCAGCAAATTTTGTGGCACTTTGGCGCCCAAAACTCGGAACAAATGACACCAAATATGCGTTTTATTGAATTTTATGTGCACGACGCGCTCCCCACAGGATGCGACTGCCTTGGCAAGCTTTACTTTTATACAGCTTAGTGTTGGCCAACGTCTTGGCAATGGCAATAACATTTTTAGCCCGGCCGCCAAGTGAGCGTGAAATATGCCAACGTCTGGTTGTTGGCTCAAAAGAGCCATGAGCCACATTGGAGCTACATTTGCTTGGCATTGAACTTGACACTTGACTTAAAGGAGTTAAGCCTGTACTTGAATTAAATAAAGAATAAAACAAAAGAGAGCATATACAAAATTATGCATGACTCCCCTGTTAGAGATCCTTATCGAACCCATTTGACATGCTTTATTTGCATAGCTAACAAAACTCAAACAATCTGCAATATGCCCTAAATAATTAACAAAATTATTCAACTGTTAATCGTAATCAAGGATAATTCAATTCTTAAAGTCTTCGCCTGAATACCTAAAAACACCACAAATAATTAATATTTAATGATTTGTGCAATATTATAAAGTCATTCAATTGCCTTAAAGCTTAAAGCAAGTGAGTGGATAAATCAACTGTCCTTAAATAAAATGAAACCTCAGAAACTAATTAGCAGAGGCGAAAATCCAGCACAGCTCCAATCCAGGCAGAGTTCATTGTCAAATGTTTCGGGCATTGGTCGATATATACACATATAGAAATATATATGTGCATGTATGTGAAATACTCGAACATATATGAAATCAATTATTCAACGCTTGCAACGCCTGCGAGCACCCACATCAACCGAAGGAGCAAAATAATTTCAAATCCTTTCGACAGCTGACCGCACTGGGCAAATGCCACAGAGCCTAAACCAACAGCAACGGCAACAACACCAAAACAACAATAATAATAATAACAAACTATAGGAAAATGCATAAAATTTCAATTTTCTCTAGCGTAAACAAGAAAATGTTGAGAAGGAGCCGAGCAAATCAAATCAAAGCCTAAGGCGAAATTTAATTGCGTTTAACCTAAAATCAAATTTTCAACAGGCGCCCAAAAAGGATGCTGGTCTCGAGATTCAATCAACGTTCTGGCTACTTGAGGCTGAAAACAGGACCGACAACAACAACAACAACAACAGCCGCAGCACAAACAACAACAAATCAAAAAGGCTCATGTTTATCTTAATATAGCATTTTTTTCCCACACAGTCGGCAAAAGGATAATAAAATTGTTGCCAGGCATCCCCCAAAGGCAGCAAAATAAACAACAACATGCTCGGCTGGCTGCATCCTTGAAGGATAGACAGATAGTTCAGGAGTAGACGAAAAAGGCTTAGACAAGTTTTGTGTTGCAATGATTTTGATTGCGGCATTGATTTCAGCTTTTGTCCCCCTTTCCCCCCCCCCACACCCACACACACACACACACACACTCCTGTGCTGCCCCACAGCTGTCTATCAGCAGCGCTCGAATCGTTTAACACAATCAGATATAGGACACAGTACGCATCCTGCCTGTACCTTTTATTATTTACTTTTATTTTGATTACATTTTGGCTTTCAGCAAAGTTGTTGGCCACAGCCCAGAAATTCACACTTCATAGACGGAAATCGGCCCCAAGGGGGACCAGGCTCCAAGCATATGGCTGCGCAGCATTCTTGTGTGTTTGTGTGCTTCAAGGACCTTTGAACCCTTTTGGCTAACCAAATCATCGACTAATTTGCTAGAGACAAACACACACAGAAATGTATTTTCTTTTTTTTTATGGGCACACACAGAAAATTAGCCGCCTTATCAACAGGTGTGGACCAGACCCAAACAGCTGTAGGCATTTTAGCCCAAACGTAAACTCAAACCTTTGTTTGTCATATTTTATTCCAGGTAAAATACATACATAAAACTCGATTCCATGTATTTTCCTCTATGTTTTTTTTTTTTTTTGTTATTACTACCCTTTATGGAGCTGATGGTTATCAAGGCGAGGTTCTTGGCTAAATGTTCCTGCTCGAGCATCGCAAGGAATATAATAAAATTTTATTAATAAACGCGCGCCTGTCAGAATCTAATGGATTTTATTTTTTATTTTTGGTTTGCTGCGATAAAAATCTGTAGACTGACAATTTGTGGGTAGTTTATGGAGGGTTGCCAAGATCTCAAACACTATTGCCCAATGACTCAGAGAGCTCAGCTCTGAGTCACAGCGTCGTAAGCAGCTGAAAGATGTGCAGCTGATGTGGCAAATGGTATATGGAAGGCAGAGCTTCAATAGCCAGTGATTAGAGATCTATTGAACTTAACTATTTATAGAATACGTATGCAAGTGAATATTGATGCAAACAAATCATTCGCACACTATTCCCGCAGCGTTGTTCAACCCTGCAGAACCAATTAAAATTAATTTTATTCAATCGAAACGAAATCCCAGTTGGGTACTCACTTATTCTTTTGTGCTTCAGTCGTCGTCTCGCTTAAGGAGCGATTATTTAATTTCAGCTATTAATGCTGTGACTCCCCAGTTGCCAGTCAGAGGAGCAGTTGCCAGGTTCCTGGCTCACAGCATCCCAGTTAGTCAATGCTTATTGATGTTTAGTTGCTGTTGTCATTGTTGTTGTTGCTGTTGCTCTTGTTGAGCTCCGTGCAGCTCGGCGGCATTATTTCACTTGCGTTTCCGCTTTTAGCTTTGTTTACTTTTACGCTTGCCACACAAAAGCCCCAAAGCCCCAGCACCATAAGCAAACCCCATCCACAGACAGCCCTACCACAGGACCCACATACCATCGAACAAGCCGCACTATGTTTTGGTATTTGTATTATACCCTGCACTCAATAACAGTCGGGTAGTTCAGTATTCAGAATTCGTACTATTATACTATTACTATACTATCCAAAGGAAAATACGAAAATTTTTCGGGACAATGTATCTTTATTTTTCACATATATCTTAATTAAATTTTTATATGTATATTGTTATCTCACTATTCACATTTCTTCTGATATTTAAAACTAAAATACAACATATCGAAATTAACATTAAGAAATGTTGAATTGAATTGAAAATTTTAAATATACAGCGAGGTCTAGCTAATTATTAATCGTTTTGCTAATTTGTTTTCTTCTTTTTAATGCACGATATATTTTTCACAGTTACGAATAAATCATTATGCATATTTTAACAGATTTAAATATAATATATATGTATATGCCTCCTTACAGAAATTCAGCTTTTAATCCTTTTCTAATAAAAAATGTAGGTATAACATTTAATTGAACTGTTCCAATAAGCTTGCAGGGTATTTGTTGTTCGATTCCAATTAATTTGTTAGCTCTCGCTGGTTTGGTATTTGTATTTGGTGTTTTTCTTATGCCTTTTGCGTTTCTTTTCATTTTTTTTTCTGCTCCAGCTCTGCTGCGAATCCCTTGACAATGCAATAAATTGCGCAAAAATTGGAAAAATAGAATTTTAGCCGCACCAACGCAGCGCCCGTAACGACAATAACAACAACACCAGCGAGTCCTCTGACTTTTTTTTTGGGTGGCACACGCAATCCTCCCAATCTAACGCTCCCATCCCCTACGGCACCGCGCCCTCTTCTAACTGCCTTGCCCCTTCGGCGGTATCCCAAACACAACAACACAACGGAAATCAAGTGCTAAGCTTCCCACAACGCAATCAATTGATTTCTATTGTTTTGTTAAAATGTCGTGCCGGGTCCCCAACCAGTATAGCCCCCCACCCCCCTCCCCCGGTCTGCCCCTTCGTCTATCCAATATTTTTGCTCTATTTGCCGTCTGTTGTCGTTATTTTGCCTCTCACACTACTCGGGCCCTGCCTCTCCTGCTCTCTGTGGCATTTTTATATAAATTGCTTTGTTGTGGTCTTTATTGAAATTTTTGAGGTTACTTTTGTGATTGTTGCTTTTGGCCAGCTTCCAGCTCTCATCTACCATCCTAAAAATAAGAAGAAAAAAACCTGCTCCTAAATAAAACTGTGCATTATTTTTGTTTATTTGTTGTTTTTATACATTTTTTGTACTTCGGACTCTGTCGCACATTTTGCATTTTATTTTTATGGCCTTTAGTTGTTTTTTGCTGAAATATTCATGAGTTACGTTTTCAGTAAATGAAAAACATTTATTGGGGATTTATTGTACAATCTCTCGCCGGACCCATGAATACCTGATAATTTATAGTTCGGCCTTTCCGTTGTATCTGCATTTATTGTATATTTGTGTTTGGCAATATTTACGTAATAAAAATGAATAAAAAAAAAAAAATTGATATTTTTAAAAGACATTCTATTCGAATTGGAATCGATGATGTACATTTAAAGCATTTATAAATTTTATATGTTATATTAAAAATATCTTGAAGGAAATTCGAGCACTTAGAAATAGAATTCCTCTAAAGTAGACATCAAAGTCTCTGCATAATAGAACCAGGTACATCATGATCAACAATAAAATCAGAAACAAAGTACTCTCTAGCCTGGCTCATCCATTTACACTCGTACTCCCATTCCCCCGGCTGCTCAGTTCTGTTTAGATAAGTCGCAACATTACAACGATTATGTTATAAAGAAGATGTTGCCAACTATTCAGGCGAATACAGCGAGACAAATGCTCAAAGACAGAAGAAAAGAGCGCCTACAAAACGTCATGATTATGGCAAATTTTCGGATCCTTTTGTGGCCAGTTAGAATTGCGCTTTTCACGAGTCGAAATAGATATACAAAAAAAAAAAAAAAAAAGTGTCCCTATAGAATTGAGAGACATTGTCCGGCATTCGAAATCATCGACTGCAAAATCTCAAATGTCACGGCAAGTAGGAGGATGATCTTTTGTGCTCGGTTTCGGCAGGGGTCCTAGGTAGGGAAACGGCGACTGCCCGTCGCTTTCTAAACTGTAGGCAAGTTTCACAAATTAGAGGCTGCCTGGCGTGTACCAAAACTCGTAGCGTTCGCCGGGGGCGGTCCCGGTACGTGGTCTCGGTGTTTGAGTCTCGGGTCTCGAGTCTCGGGTCCGGCGTGCGTTTTATCTTACTGGCTAGTTTTATGGTTGACGCGAGTATCTTGCGATTTGACTTAGCCGCATTGTCCTGCCGGCAGCTGCTGTTTGATATTTGTCCTCCGACTTTGCCTCCTGACGTCTCACTCGCAATCCCATTCTCCGTCCGTCCGACAGCTTCCCTGGTAGCATTTCTGGTGAAATAAAAGATGAGGATAAAACCTTTTGCGCAATGTTTGTTTGTCTTTTGCTACGTTTCTTTGCTGTAGGTGGTTACTAATTGGGTTATTGTCAATATTTGATAAGATTAGTTTGTCCCAATTTGCAGCTGCTGCTACCGGCGGCACTCCCAGCTCCTATTTAGTGAATGCCCCTTGCCACCTGCCCATTAATATGCTCCCGGTACAAACTCGAACTGACAATTTATAGTTCTATGGAAGCGCCACAGCGCTTGTTATCCTTCCTGGGCCCAGACATTATTTAAATCGTTAAGCAGGCAAACAAAATCCCAATCCCAATCCCAAACCCAATCGCCATGCGCGGGGCCACCAACAGGTCTGGCGCCAGGAAGCCAGGCACCGAACCGAGTCGAGTCGAGTCGAGCTCCTCGTTGTCATAATTTAAATCGCGGCCACGCGTAAGCCCAGGAAAAAATATGGAAAACTATGCCCGAGCACTTTGTGGCCGCTCTGCCTGCCAGCCATAATTTTCCGGGAAAAACGCATGAAAATGAGCATTAGACAAAAAAAAAAATAAATAAAGAAGGGGTTTCATCCATTTTAACGATTATGCAATATGCCAGCCCCTCGCCCCGTTCGACACTGCTCCCTTCTGCGCATACGAAATCAGCTTTTTACCTGTTGATGTCGTCGAAAACGGGGGCCTTGGGGGCTGCCGGAAGGTTGCGACAATGTTATACGCTAATTGAGCACAAAAACATTTTTGCCCTCAACGCGTTCATTGGTTTTATGGAAATGTTATTACACTGTGCAACAAACATGGGCTCTAAATGCATACGAATTGGGTTTAATAAGGAGTCGGAGTAATAACGGGGCAAATATAAGGTGACAAAAGACGGAATAACTAGTATTAGGGTGATATTATGATAATATGAAGAAAATTATGAGATAAGAAAAGACCTCACATCCCTATATTAAAATATATTTTGCTTGTGTTAACAAGTTTGAATGCAGAATATCAGCAAAAATTTAAATATTAAAAGAAGATTTTATAAATTTTAAGATTCTTTTAAATCTTAGAAACTTTCTATTAATATTTATTGTGGATATTTTATTAAAAATTAATATTACAAATTTGAAGTGTATTTAATTATTTTAAATCCTCAAATGTTTCTATTCAAATAAATGTATATATTTTTATTTACAAACAAATTATATTCTTATCAATTTGAGCTATATTAAAAATAAAAGTTACCAATTTTAGGGTTAATTTAATTATTTAAAATCATAAGACATTCAACTTCAGTTTCTATTAAAAAAATTTTAATATTTTTATACTCAAAATATTTTAAAAACCTTGCTCGATAGTGTATTGCTCCAGAACGCTCAATATGCACTCTGCCGTGGCACACGTGTCGCAACAAAAAGAAAATGAAAAACTTGTTAGGTATTCCCTATATCTAGTTAGCTCCTCACATTTTCACCGCCTTATGACAGTTTTATGTGCCTTCCCTTTCTCCCTGCGCGCCACGCTAGTTTTGTTTAAATGTCGGCAACAGAAATTATAATTATGCATAATTTTATTTTATTATAATATGCATTTTCCGAATGGCATTTTCCAGTTTCGAAATTCTTGGAAGGTGCTCCAAGGCGAAGCGGAAGCCGCTGGCGACAGGCGTCCCAAACCCCAACCTCAGCAGACTGCAGCTGAGTGTTGTATGTGTGTGTGTGTGTGTGTGCATTAAGTGTGCTGCGTGTGTGTGTATCGTTGTCATTTTACACAAATTTATGCATTTATTTTTTTAGTGGTAATTTGATTTTGATTTGGGAATTTTAATTAATATCATGTTTTGGGCGCCTTGGCGCATTGCATTTTCGATGAAATATTGTTTTTGTGTTGATGTAGAACTGAGGGAGGGGCGTGGACGGGGGCGGAGCGGAGCGGGGGGTTCAGCACACCATGGGCATTGAATATAAAATCCCAATCAGCCCACAAAAATATTCAACACAATAATTTTATGGTATTTAAAACAACTAATTGGGCAGAGAGAACAACAGTTTTTATGTTTGAAAAGCTTTTCTCGAATTGTTTTTTTTTTTTTTTTCGTTGGAGATGGAAATCCCTCAGGTGTGGCCTGTTTATGAGATTGGTTATTGTTAATGATGTTTTTTGATTTTTGGTTGATGTGGGTTATATGGAGCTTATAATTGACAAGTAACTGTTGATAAATATGGGTGTGCAAGATAATAAAACGGCTGATAAATAGTTATTGGCCATAAAAGTTCTATCCATTAAAATCTTCACCGGTTTATTAATTTAATAGCTTTTTTCATTTTACAAAGGAAATATCTCTGGAAATTCCAAGTCCTTCTGGAGCACTAAAAGATGTGAAGAAGCGTTAAGAAAGCGGAACTCACGTCTTACATTACAGTAACTTCATCGCCAAAGATATGAAAAACTCAATTAAGGTACGCTCGAGAGGACCTTAAACGAGACAGAAGCCGGGCCTCAGCAGGAAATTCGCAAAAAAAAAAAAAAAAAAAAAAAAAACGAAAGGAAAAGAAAAAAGATCAATTTTCTGCGAAAGAGCTCAAAGCAGGCGCGCACACTTTAACAGGATAAGATGCATTTAAGCAAATGAACAGACAAAGCAGCAGCAAAAGTAACAAAAAGTAACGCAAAGTAGCAAAAAGGAGCAGCAAATGCAACGAGGACGCCGTCGGCAGCGCATTGAAGTGGGCCAAACAAAAGCCAAGCGAGCACTTGGCCAGCGGCAAACGGTCAACTGGCCGAGGAACCACAAAAGGCAAGCGACGGCAGCTGGCCGAGATGCTGGGCCGGAGATTAATAGAAATGATGGGCTCAAATGAGCAACAAAGGCAGGCTGCGATTGATGAAAGGCGGATGGCGGAAGCGACGTCTTAAGCTGCCCAGGAAGCAGTTCGCCGTTCGATCAGCTAGGCCGATGAAATTTTAAGCCCATTTAGCGAATAATTTGAAATCGATGCATTTTCGTTTTCTTCTTTAAAAGCATGGCGAATGCAATAAATGTTGCAGCACAGCTGCATGCCCCGCAAATATAAAGCCCGTGGTGCACTGAAACCTTTCATGGCATCCTGGCGGTCGCCTGCTGTCAGTGTCAACTTTTTTGGCAAACTATTTAGTGAGCAATTTCATGGCCAGCACAATATGTTCACAACTCACTTTTTGCTTTGCCGCCGCCGACTGTTGACACTTTCAGCTGTCCTGTGAGGCACCCCACGTCGCCCCTGGCTGGGATGTCCTGGTGCTAATATGTTAAACAGCAGGTTGCCTGAAAATCGTGCTGCGTATTGAGCTGTCGTCGGCGTTTGAGAGTTTTGTTCAACCATATTGCTTTAGCCAGAAAAAAATCGGCATTCGGCGGCTTCAAACACAACTGTGGGAAAACCTTGAGCCTTGAGTCCTGTAGCCCGATTCAAACGCAAACACTTGACCCACATGCAACGATATCAACAGCAATCTAAACATATCCCCGCCCTCCGGCCAAATTGCGCAGCCTGTAATCGATACGTTGACGAGATCGGCTGAGGATCACTCACAATGGATTTTATGCTACATTGGATAATATAAAAAGCGAAACCCAAACCCAAAATAAAAGCATTAGATAAGCGGCATCTGCCAAGGCACTAAACAGATGTGGGCACCAATTGAGTGGTTTGTGTGGTTTCGATATCAACCAATCCTAAAAGTATAAAATATAGAATTTACCTTGAAAATATAATCAAACCTAAAGAAATTCAAATTTAACAAAAAAATGTTTTTAAAAGAAACCAAGCAATCCTTGTTATTTCTGTCACCGAAAAGTATTTGAAGCCCTGTACAATATGTGGGCAATTACCAATAAATTCAGTCTACAGCTGAACGTGGGCAAACCAACAACTCAGCCATTTGAGAGTCGTAAGTTTTTACTGAGATTTACACGCACAAAATGTGTGTTATATATTTTTTCAAGGTTGCAGGACTATTGCCAGATTACCAAGGATATATCATGGGACGTCGCAAGTCTAAGCGTAAACCGCCGCCGAAGCGAAAGAATATTGAAAGCCTGGAAAAGCAGTTCAATTGTCCTTTTTGTAATCACGAACGTTCCTGCGATGTCATACTGTAAGTGTTATCTGAAGGACACATTCTTAAATTGATTATCCGCTTGGTCAGGGACAAATTACGTAAGGTGGGTCGCATTATTTGTCGTGTGTGTCAGGAATCTTACCAAACCACAATCATATCCCTATCGGAACCAATCGATGTCTATAATGACTGGATTGATGCCTGTGAAGAGACGAATTAACTAAGAGAAACACAACAAAAAAGAATCAACTTATTTACAAATATGTACATAAATCATAATATAAGTATCTAATACACGCTTGTACTAGTCTTTTATATGCCTTTAAAACTTTACAGTTTGGTTTTTAATTTTCACCATTAAAACCAAATTGGAGCAAAATAAATTTATTACATTTTTCCAGAGATCCTGAAAAGTATGCAATTCCCCAGTTACTGGAGTTGAAATCTAAAAAAATGTCCACAGCCTAAAGATATGCTTTAAAATATTATTTTCTTCTGTTCGGATAACAAAGATTTCACTAAAACCAAGTTCCTAGTAGTATAAAAAGGTGTACGATTTGGCTTTTACTTATACTTATACTTATACTATACAAAATATACACTGTAACATTAAAATATAATGCAGAAAATATAATAAAAGCTAAACAAAAACCTTTGTATTCTTTAACTTATTTAATTCGAATATTCTCTTTTATATACTTTCACATCAGTTCAATGCACAAAAATGCTCTATATAAAATTTAAAAAAAAATATATATATATATAAACTATCGACATTGACAACTATTTTCTTTCCCGTTTACATTACTATGTTTTATCTTTTGCTCGATATATTGAGGTCTTTGAAAAATCAAAAACTCAATGACATATTTTGAGAGTAAAGCAAGACGTCAAATATTAACCTAATAACTATGACATAAATTCAGAATAAACAAATGTATTTGCGCAGTTGTTTCAAAGCACATAGTATTTTAGCGCCAGTCACAGAAAATTTTGGCAAAAACACTTGCTAAAAATTTACTATAAAAGGAGCTGCCTACACTTTAGTCAGCATCGAAATTGTTTGTCAATTCAACTCATTCAGTATGCTATCCAACAAGTTCTTGATTATGAGCTTTGGTAAGTTGACAAAATCCTTAAGGAATACCCAAATATTAACAAATAAATTCTCTAAACTATTTAACTAGCGCTCTTCGCTGTGATCATTGCGGTATCTGCCGATGGTAGCGAGGAGAAAATCAGCGATCGTCGCTTCCGCTGGGCGGGCTCTGACGAACAGCAAGAGGAGCCTGAAGAGGAGCAGGAGGCGGATCAGGAGGAGGAAGCCAATAAAGAGGAGGATTCCGACAACGAGCCTGAAGCGGAGGAAGAGGGAGATGATGCAGCAGAAGAGGCCGTAAATGAAGGTGAAAATGAGGAGGAAGAGGCTGCCGAAGAATCCGACAGGGAAGAACCGGAGGCTGATGCATAAAGCCATATACAAATAAACATTTTTATATAATTTTTTTTTTTTCGTTAAATATTATCTAAATATAAAATTGTATTTCAACCCACTAAACCAAAATTTTATAAATATTTGTTCATATTCAAACAACTATTAAATGGCAATAAAATTTAAAAAAAAACGCCAAACCAACTGAATGTATGTATAATTAATTTTATTTAACATAATTTAAAGTATGCATAATTCAATTTTAATATGGTTTACATACATTTAATTATTAATATTTATATTTATTTGTATTATGCATTTAAATATATTTTATGTATATTTAAACTATGACTAAACATAAATTTCACACAATTATGCCATCGCTCAATAATTTAATTTAATTATGGTCAATACTTTTTTTTTTTTACTAAATTTTAAAAAAATTCTCTTGTGTTAACTTAGAATTCAAAAAAAATTGGAATTGGAATGATTTACAGGCAACAAATAGAAATATGAAACAGAAAACGCCAAAACATGTAACACCAAAATTTTTTATCATTTAGTAGACGGTTTATTTAAAGAGGTTCCTTGAGGTTTTCTTTATCTGCTCACTTTTATAAACATTGTCTTCAGCTCTACACCGAGAGAGATCCTTTATACTTGGGGCCAGTTGGAAGTTGGTCGCCAACAGTAAATTGCACACGTTAATTAGATAATTGCCTGCAGCTGTTGCTATTTTTTTTTTATTATTGTTATTGTAGTTTGCCTTTAATGCGTTGCGTTGCGTTTTGAGTCTTGTTTTCTCACCGCACACCCTCAGCCACGGTCCAAGCGTTCCACTACCGATTTAATCACACATTGCTGTCCGTGCCCACGGCGCCGGTGAAGGAGAAGGGCTGGGCATTGTTGACAATGCCCGCCCGATCGTTGGTTGTGGACGCCGCATTGCCACCGTATCCTGTTTGCTGCACCGCGGCGCGCATATCGGCAACGGAGGCTCTAGGATGAGTTAAGAAAGCCAAAATTTAGAAAGATGTATATATACATAATTATAAAGCATATATCGCCTACCAAAATTTTAAATGTTAATTATTATAATGGAAAACAGCCAAAACGAAATAGAAAGCTAATAAGAATATGTGTTTAACCGAGGACTTGTGCTTTGCATAAGACCAAACGACTATGTTAGTTAACGTAAATCAAGTAGGAGTATTTAAGTCACCTAGGCTTGGTTAAAAGATACCATGTACCTCAGGTCTGAACTGCCTTAATACTAAATTAATTGTAAGGGAGACGGCAAGGAGAAAAGTGGAGCAAGTAAGAAAAAAAAAAAAACGAGGGAGTCAACGGCATATAAGCTTAATACATGATACTAAAGTTATCAAAATTATATTACTACTATTTTATGCCATACAGATCACATAGATGGGCATTTGACTATAGATCGGAAAGGCACAACTTATTTGGGTAAGTTTTAAATTTTATTTTCAATAACTACCAATTTTGATTGACTTAATTTCAACGGAATTGACGCGCAGAAAAAAATATAATATAATCATAATGATAAGACAGGCTGTTGCATATAAAGAAAAAAATACAATAATATTAAATGATAATAAAACACTAAGCTATACAATTTATATGCTTTATTTAAAAGAAGAATAAATATAGAAAAGCCCATGCAAACTGCGCGAATATACTATAATTATATTAGAGATAAGGAAATAACGACTACAAATTAATATGAAAGTCGAAAACTCAATTATACAAATATCAGTTCATAAATAAATAATAAAAAAAAAACTAACAACTAGTCCCACCAAAAATGGTGACCCGATTGAAATTAGAAAATATCGTCAAATTTAAACTTATAGAGACCGTAGACGATTACTTGAATCGATAAATAAAGCTACTGAAAAATATAAACGTCTCGAAAATATGTGCGTACTTATTTAAAGCAACACTGTGCAAAGAGAAATAAATATAAAATCGAAAATGAAAGTGACTAGAAAATTGACTAGGCTACATAAACGACAGTCCTTCAAACTACTTAAGTGGAAAGCTAAAAAAAATTTAATTGAATTGCCTTAACATTAGCGTACTTCTTGCTGTAGTTGTTGAAGTTATTGTAGTTGGATTGCTGCAGGCTGCAATTGGCATTAACTGGACTGTTCTTGGGCAGTTTGGCATGTACAATTCTTTAGCATAGTATATATATATATATATATATGTTATTCATTTAGGTTGTTAACAGAATATTTTACTTGAATGATTTTTAGTGTTGCGTTCGTAATACATAATTAATTATTTAACTAATTTAAGCTAGGATTCTGCTCAGCTGCTTGCGAGAAAGTGATTTGTAACAAGTAACCAGAGAGTGTGTAATTATATAGAGAAAGCCACATTGGATGCCAATATGGATCCATAAGGATTTTATTTTTATTTTTATATATGTTGCGAGTATTTTTCTGTGTGAATTAATAATTATGTTTTTAAAACATAAACTTAAACAATTAAATATTAAATGTAAATTAACGTCCAATAAAGAAAGCAATTTTAATTTCAAATTTAAAAACTTGAATTTTGACAATAATCAATGGAATGTTATTTGCAGACAAAAGTCTGCGAACGGCTATAGCCGAATATTTAGTAACAGTTCAAATTTGACAATAATTTAAATTAAATATTAATAATTATTCATGTGTTTTAGTACTTAACAAATTAATCGCAAACAAAAAAAAAACAAATTGTATAACTGAATTTATCAATTAATTTTTTTATATGCATAAGTCAAGTTTAATTACAATTACTACAGCACAAAAATTCATTTGCAATATTTAGAAGAAAAAAAATAGATTTATGAACAATTCTGGTATTTGTTGTTTAATATGATATTTGTTATTATATCTCTTAAGCAAAAAATATAACCGTTTGTTTATCTCAATTAACATTTTAACAATTTAATTTTATGTTCAAGCAAAGTATATCAAGTTAATGTTCTCTGAGTTGTTTATATTGCTCTACGATTCTTGACTTTATTTACTTATGTTGCAGGTAATTTGCGTACTTTTGCCGTGTGGAAGCTGTTGCTTGTTAGCAGTTTTCTTTATCTGTTTTCGCTATTTCTTCATTACTAGCGTGTTTTGCTTTGATCAGTATAATTTCTTGCTAAAAATAAATTGTACATGTATTTATATATACATATTAATTATATATATTCATATGTATATTTAACTGTAGTTTTCAAAAACACCACGCTTGACATAGGACACTTAAAAATGGAGAAATGCAACTACATGCAAAGGACGACAAATGACCAAAAATAGAGAAAATGCATTTGCGCAACAGTTTGTCAACAATTTTTGTTTTGTTTTTTGTTTAGTAACAATTATGAAAAGTTTCTTTCGTTTTCAATTGGTGGGGTGTTTTGTAATTCTGTATTCTGTATTCGATATTCAATATTCCGGCTACATAATGATCTCTGCGCGGCCCTACAATGTTTTAATCATTATTTATATTACTTTTAATTGGAACGAACACTAAAAACTATGCGTCGTAAAATATTTGTTACTCAATATTTCATCTTGATATTTCCTTGTCTAATTGTGTGTTATGTGTGAGTGTGTGTGTGTGTGTGTGTGTGTGTGTGTGTGTATTTGTGTATGTGTGAGACGGTGTCGGCGTGTAATTGTTTTGTTGTTATGCTTTTGTTTTTGGCAGTTTATGCATTTGGTTAGCGCATTTATGTTGGACGCCAAACATCGGGATCTTCCATTAGTGTGATATGTTGATCGCCGCCCATTTGCATTTGGCCGCCCGGCTGGCCGCCAGCCATTTGTGTGGGCGAAGTGGCCGCAACGGCCATGTCCTCACGCGAAGCTCTAATGTTGTTTTGTGTTGTTGTGGTTGTCGTTATTTTTATTTTTATTTTTATTTTTTTATTGTGTTAGATAATATGAGTTTCGTTTTTATTTTTGTTAAGTTAGATAACATTAGTTGGTATTGTAAGCGAAATCACAGCGTAAGCAGTTCAAGGAATAGAGAGAACATTATTTTGATTAGCATTTGGTGCCTTTTGTATTTGTGGTTCTTCGCTCCGTTTCCGACTAAAAGCTAACTAGGCAAACTAACTGGATTTCTGATGGGCCAATGACCACGCCCTCCATCTAATACTTACTTCTTGCCTAACGCCATCATGCCGTAGACAGCCCCGGTGGCAAAAATCAAACCGCTCCCAAAGAGACTCGCGAGCCCGAAGCACATGAAAATTGGCGGCACGGCCATGCTGCAAGGTTAAGATTATCTAATTAGAAGATGCTCCACTTGGCTATTCCTTATTTGTTACTCACGCGCAGTACAGGCCCGCACGGAAGTACATGGGCTTGGCGTCCACCTTATCCGCGACGGAGCCGACCTGATCGATGCAGACAAAGCAACAAGGCGCCTCCAGCGCCATCACCACAAATCCTGCTATCATTTGTATAATGCCCGCGACGAGGCATGAAACGCTAAGGCCAATGATTGAAAGCACATTCCACAGACCAAAGAGTATGGCAACTGGAGGGTAGAGAATTAAAGAGATTTAGTTAGCTACAGTTAGTATTAGAAAACAGAGATTGTAATATTTACTAAAATTATGGCGCGATGTTATTAACAGTTGTGTGTAACTTAATTTACATATGTTTACTAAGTTAGCATGCATGTTATCTGCCTTAATGGGCTTGAGGCCACATTGCTATCTTAAATAGACTGTCGCCACATTTGCTGTGGGTGTTCATAAGAGACTATCTAGTTAGTTTATCATAAGCTCTGGTACACATTGAATACAATTTGCCAAGTGAGGCGTTTCATATCTGGTTAAAGCAACAGTAAAGTGTCCAAATAAAGGGCGTTTTCAGTCGGTATTATCTAGCTTATGCTGCTTTAAAACGGCTCTGTATAACAATTTTAATTATTGCAACCCCGAACGCCTCCAACATTTGGCCTCATTATCATTCAGCTTTCGCTAGAAATAATACGTGTATATACTAAAACATTTCAAGCGTAATCTAATCAAAAGAAAAAAAGATCTGACTCATCCAAATGCTCAATTTGCCACAGGGTTTTATTTCTTTCATTTCTATAAATTCAATAAAAAAAAAAGTTAATAAAACACCACACAGAGCACAGAAGCGTAACAAATAAAACAAAAACAAAAAAACACTTGTTCAAATTGGAACGTTGGTTGGTTCAGCAACTGCTAAATGAATGGAGAATTGAGAAAACACAACTGGGTTCTATACTCTGATGATCTATAAAGAAACAGATAAATGAATGCATCAGCTTGTGTGGCGTTTTCGTTGTAAACGAATATAGGACTGTAACAAATATAAATAAACAAAGCAACATAGGAAGCTTACAATTCAACACATATAATTGATTCGCGACTCATTTAACATTTCAATATTTTATCAGCTGGTTTTTATCAATCTTAGACGCAGGTAAACAACGTAGACCAGGTAAACAAATGTTTGAATGTGTTAATTAAGCGAGTTATCGTTAAATCTCCGTGAATAACTGTGCAAGATCATTCTGGAACTCGGGCAATTGCAAATTCTTTAATCCATATAAAGACCCTCATATCATAATTTCTTAGCGTATTTTATAGTTGACCACATGCAAATCTAAAAACAAACTAGTTTATTTTGAAAGCTGATCCCAATTTTGAGGTTATTGCGGCGCAGAATGAACTCATTTGTCTACCAAGACGCTGTGCTCTGTCGAGCGGCATTTTTGTAAAAAGTTATAGATATTAATTAAAAAGCACCGTTTGTGTGTGTTTTTTTTTTTTTTATGAAAAACCGGTTTAAGGAAGCCCCGCACGAGTGAGTTTTCTTCAATCAAAATCATGGCAGCAAGCCAAAAAAGAATTCTCTGTGATTCGGTTTAAAATTCGAATCAATGTCTCGCCTTTGGGTTCGGTTCGTAAGCCTACGTTTTTTTCGAACTTTGAATTCTTTTAAATTAAGAAGTTGCATATCTTCTTATAATATATTTATCTTTTAAATAAATGTGCAAAGCTGTCTTAATATTCGTATTGTTTCAGATGTTTTTGACACAAGTTGGAATTTTTGTTCTATTTATATAGTTTGCATAAACTACGTGTCATTGAACTTGAAACAAACTTGTTTAACATATTTTTGCATGGGGGTGCTGAAAATGGCGTAAAATTTGTGAGGGAAAACATCTGACAGGGAGTTCAATGTCGTGTCAGTAACTGCGGAAACGAAGAACAATGGGTATATATATATTACGCAAAACAAAAAGAAAACAAAGAGGACAAGAGAGAAGAGAGAGAGAGAGAGAGAGAGCAGCGGATATCAATATACTGCTGATAAAAATAACATAAAATGTAGCATGCAAAATTAATGGCAATTAAATGAGGAGAGCGAAATGCTTTGAACAGAAAATTGAAAAAGGAAAATGCACTTAAAGCTACAAACTTGACATAGAAAGCGACACGAGAAATATACATATATATGTGTGTATATGTATGCCCTTCCATGTATGTGTGTGGCAAACATTTCTGTATCCTTTGTAACATTTTCTACTTATTGCCGTTGTTTTTGTTTTTTTTTTGCCTTTATCAATGTCAGGTGGAGGAGCGAGCGAGCGAGTGTGCGTGCTGTGAGTATTGTGGGTGGGTTACACACACACACACACAGCCACAAATAGATAACCATGCTTAACAGAGCGCTGTTACAGCAGAAATTTACATGCATAACATAAAAATCGATGCAAATAGCAATCATCAAATATTGTTGTTGCTGTTGCCGTTGCCGTTGCCGTTGTTGTTGTTAGTCGGTGGTTGGGTGGCTGACTTACAGAATGCGGCAACGATGCCCAGCACACGACTGCCATATTTTAGATACCAGGGCGCTTCCATGCCGCCAGGTTGATCTTGTTGATTTGGGCGCGCCATCAGTCCCGTTAGCTTCTCCGCAAACGACTGCACATAAAAAAAAAACAATTGAAATACGCATTTTTATATTTTTATGTATAATAATCCTAAGTCATGCAACTTCGTGACGCGGCCGCTTTTAAAATATATACACACAAACACACACACGGAGCACCTTTACACACATGCATAATTCACGTCACCAAAAAGTTGCGTGCCGCGTTTAAAATAAAAGACAACATTTTTTCGTTCAATTTGCACCGTCAGATTTACGTACCATTTTGTTAAGCAACTATTTGAACTTAAACTATATTATATATATATTGATAAAAGCACAAACGTAGCAATTTTTGTGCACTATACACCGACGAAAAAACGCAGAATAGAAAGAAGTGCAGAATAACACCGATAACACGGTTCTATCGATTTATTTTGCTCTGTGGCGTTGCCAGACTCCATTTGTACATTAACAGATTTTTTAGATTAACAGAATTAGTATTTTGAACAGAAATGCTCCTCCATTATGTTACGAGTCAAGGCGTTAAAATTGAATTTGTTTTTTATTTTAATTCTTTATTTAAGTCAGTCAGCTTTGATATTATGCAAGCTGCATCGCAAACCAGCGAGGTGATGTCACAGAAAGAATCTGATTAGCTGACCACATAAAATCAATTGAACAGCTCATGCTCATGGAATGAGCAACTTTTTAAGCTGTTATTATAAAGAACCCACTTTTTAAATATAAATAGATATCTTTTACACAAAGAAAACACATTATTATTTCGGTTTCTCGGAAGTACAAATTAAAAATGTAATACAGTTTTTATTGCCAGAATTTTGAAAAAAATATTGCATTGTTGTACATTAAAAATAAATTGGACTATTACAGGAATTTCAATATTGTTCTTGAATATTAATTGAATGAAATGGGAGATAATAATTTGTATTTTTCGTTTGGTTCGGTTTCAGTTCAAAGTCTACAAATTGCCATTTTTTTGATATTTACTTTTTGGACGTCTTATAGTTTGAAAACTGATCAAATGCATAGCAAAGGTTTACTTATTTACTGTTTCGATGAATACTTGGGCGGTACGTTAAAAATAAAGTTCTGGAAGTGAGTCTACGGCAAGAGTGTAGAGTTTGTAGTGTGGCAATTGAAGCATGATTCGTAGGATGTTTTGTAGACTATGTGACTGTATACTACGAGTATTTTCTCGGAAATCGTGTGCCCAAGTATTTTCCCGATGGATTTTCTTAAAAATTAACTTAAATGTTGTCGCGGTTTGTGATTGGATTTTGTATTTGTTTTGTTTTCATTAAAAGGGATTTATCTGTTCGTCCAACAGCCCGGTTTACTAAAGTTAACTATTTGCTATGTCTATGGAGTTTGCGAAACATAAACCTATATGTAAATGTAGGTAGATATACTCGTAGCATTGTATTGTTGCACATGACAGAACAAACATAAAATAACATTATTTCTATTGTACTTGGTGTTGTTGTTGCGTATTCATAAAATGTTGATACAATTTTGAATTTGATATATGTATGTATTTTTGAATTTGAATTGTTAATTGGTTTTGAGTTTGTCTTTTTTCTTTTTTCTTTTTTTTTTTTTTTTTTGTTGAAACAAATTTGAATTCAATGTAACAATGTGTATTGTTGCTATTGTTTAGTATTTGAAATTCATTGCAATTTGTTGTTGATTTATGAAAAATGTTGATGTTTTTGTATCCTCTTCTTCGTTGGCGCAAACAAATGCACAATGAAATTTGAAGAATGTTACGAAAGAACATTGAAAATGATAAGCAAAAGAAAGTAGTTGAAATTATTGTTAATGCAAATTTCATTGCGCATTTGTTTAACGCGATGAACACCTTTGTTTGGTTGCTGTTCATTTGTTGAAATTATAGAGAAAATCATAAAAAAATAAAATAATATTGTTGAAAAAGTTGAAAGAAATTAAAGATTTTTGTTGTTCAAGTTAGAAAAATTAATATGGCTTTTCAAAAAGCTTTAAAAGTCAATTATAAAAGTGAAATTGAAGAAAAAGTGTTTGAAGAACATTCAGTTTTAAAGGCCAGTTTATGAGCAGCATTGCGTTAACAATATTAAAGACAAGTTTTCAGCTTTAAACTTTTAAACTAATTTGTTAAATTCGTTAAATTTATCAGAGTTGTCACAATTTTTGTATCTTATATCATTTGTTTTAGGATATGCCTGCCTGATATTGCCCCCAACAAATTGTGGGATTTCTACCCCCTTGCGGCTGCCTCTCTAATCATAGTTTTAGGTGTGTACATGTGTGTGTTTCTGTGTTGGGGTAATAGACAAGTTCTTCGATTGTAGCATCATTTGAATTATATTAAAATTTCTTATAAAACACTTGTTCGGTACGTGTGTTTGTTTGTGCTTGTGTTTGTATGAGTGTGTGCAAGTGTACGTGTATGTGTGTGTTTGTGTATGTACTCGTATGTATGTAATAGTAGTTGTTGTAGTCGTAGTAGCTAGCCGTTTGTTAAGATCACAATTGTGCTAAGAAATACTATATCACAATTAAATATTTACACTCGTTATTATTTGTATTTTTTGCTCATCGCATTACATCTTAGGTGGTGGTGGTGGGGCGGGGCAGTTAAAACGACCCAGAAAGTCATGCAAAATTTTTGCACTTTAGTTGTTTGCCTCTTTGCCACGTTTCTTATTGTTGTTGTTGTTGTTTAAAAATGCTCATTGCGCTTATGTGCAATGAAACGAATCTATAATTAAGAAAAGTAAAGAAAACAAAACCTAAAGCAGAACGTTGGGCATTTAAAGCTACGCTTTCCTCACTTTTTCATCATCTTCTTTTGTTTTCTTTACTCAGTACTCTTTCTCTTCCTCATTCTCATCTTTTTTTGTTTTTGTTATTTTTAGCTTTACTCTAAAAAATACACGCACACGGCTTGGCTGGAACTCTAATTAGAAGGATGCTTGCTTCGCTCACTTTATCGCTTACAGAAAATAAAACCCAATCTAATAACATAATTATGTATATAATCGTATCGTATCGTATTGTACTTAAAAAGTGTTTTCTGCATTCAAATTGCACATCTTTTCATTTCATGTTTTTGTTTTTGCTTTGCTTTGCTTTGCTTTTACACATATATAAAAATTTTGCCTGACAATTTGTTTTTTTTTTTTTTTTTTACAAAATAACGTCTGCTGGAGCGGAAGACTCACGTTTAACTTTTCTCTTTGTTTTTTTTTTTCTTCTTTCTTTCGATTTTTGGTATGAAAATGTGTTTACGTTAATTACAAAATTTTATACAGTCCTTGCTTGCTATATATACAAATGAATGTTGAGAAATGTTCTTGATCCTGTTGAAAAAAAATGTATCTTCCCAGAAGACTAGACAAGTCTTAGCTTCTTCAGAGAGAGATCCATGGGAAACACCTAAAACTTGCTGTGTGTTTATATTGTTATTGTTAACGCTGCCTATAAGCTGGCCTTGTGACTTAGAAATGCATAAAATGTGAGAATTGCTGAAGAATAGCTCGTTGAAATTGATTTAGCAAAAGACGTTTGCTATAAAGTTTTTGGTGAATGAGAAATTCGTCCACGAATTGAAACTGGGCGTAAAGTTTAAGGGCCCTTGTTGCTGCTGCTGTTGTTGTTGCTGCTGCTGCTGCTGTTGCTGCAGTTGTTGTTGCTGTTGTTGCTGCTGCAGTTGTTGTTGTTGGTGCAGCGACTGCTGCACCTGTTGCGATTGCGCGCGTTTTAAAATCCGCAAATTGGTGCCGGACGCCATGCGCTGCAGCTTGTGTAATGTTTGCGCATCTGGCGTTGTGCTGCTGCTGCTGTTGTTGTTGTTGTTTGCACCGACAATTGTTGCTATTGGCGAATTGAGCGAAACCGAAGCGGGACGTGGACGTTGTTGCTGTTGCTGCTGCCCCGGTTTTGATGTCTTTTGCGCTGCGGCTGCTGCTGTCAGCATGGCAATCAAATCCATGCCAGTTGTGGGCGTGGTTTGCTGCTGCTGCTGCAGCTGCTGTTGTTGTTGGTGCTGCTGCTGCAGCAGTTGTTGTTGCTGCTTCTGCTGTTGCTGTTGCTGCTGCTGTTGCAGCTGTTGTTGCTGCTGCTGTTGCAGCTGTTGTTGCTGCTGCTGCTTCAGCTGTTGTTGCTGCTGCTGCTGTTGCTGCTGTTGTTGCTGCTGCTGTTGCTGCTGCTGTTGTGTATTATTTTTGTTCAAAATGCTTTTGACTACCAGCTGCTGTTGATGGCTTTGCTTGTCACTTTGCGATTTGGCGCGCGAACGTTGCTGCTGTTGCTTTTGAGCCTTGGCCGCCTTCAGCTGCTGCTGCTTTTCCTTGCGTATCAAATCAAAGGAGCTGACAATCTGCAATTGCTTCGGTTTAGCTTTGGGCGCATTTGCTGCAGTCTTGGCATTGCTTACCTTCTCATTGCTTGCCGGCTGTTGGGCATCATTTTGGCTTTGGCTATGAAACAGTTGGCGCTTGCTTGTTGCTGTTGCACCAGCTGGTGTTGTTGTTGTTGTTGTTGCTGATGATGATGATGATGTTGTTGGTGTTGTTGTCACTGGCGTTGTTAGTGTTGCTGTTGTTGTTGCTGGTGTATTGCTGCCTGCAGCCACATTCAGTTGCTTGTTGCTGTTGTTGTTGTTGCCATTACGCTTGACATTACTATTGCATATATTGCTGGCAGTAAGACCGCCACCGTTACCGCCACCACCACAGTGTGCACCACCACCGCCCGCCTTGCCATTTAGATTATTTAGCTTAACACCATCCAGATCGCCCATCGATTTGTGCCGCTGACGTCGCGACGAGCCACGTTGCTGATCCTTCTTGCAGCTGCCGTTGTTGTTGTTGTTGTTGTTGTTGTTGTTCAACTGCATTGTGGGCGATGCGGATGGTATGCCATTTATGATCGCCTTGGGACTCTGCTGACCGGAGCACTTGCGTCGTCGCATTGACGGATCAATGCCGGAGCGTCGATCGTTCACCCACTTCTTGAGGCGCTTCACAAACGGTATGATCATAAAGAAGGAATTGGAATTTTTGCCCAATTTGGCTTTCGATATGGCATCGTTCTTATTGACCGGCAATGCATCAATGCGAAACCAGTCACAACACTTAATCTCATTGCGTGTGCGCGGCGCAAATTGTGTGTCCAACGGTATATTGCGCACTATATACAATCGTGTATATTGATAATTAATGTAAGCCTCAATATAATCATCCGCATCTATGATGTCCGTTATGTCAAAGCCTGTCTCCTCATAAACCTAGAAGAAACATTGCGATTGTTGAAAACAATTATAGTTTATTTACATTACATAAAGCAATATTTGCTTTAAATGGTATTTTAGGCGTTAGATCTATCTTACGAGATTGGTAGGGCTTGAATTTGGGTTTTGCCAAATAAATAAATATATACTCAAATCAAAACCTTGCTATGCAACTTGATACGATTTTTCCCACCCTAAGAGGCAGATATACATTTATCGGATCCGTACAAAGTCTTATATGCCCGTGCTGTTCTCCTTTTTATAAGCCAACGGCAGATAAACAAACAATCACTGCCACTCAAGGGAGCCGAGTCCTCCTACGCCAGAGAATGTTGCACTGTCCCAATGGGAAAAGAATGATGAGCTCCTGCAGATTGGGTTGGGTTTGAGAAGCTTGTCGGGCTGGACTATATAGATCTATAGATCATAGTTTAACATAGTTTAAAAGCAAAAAGAGTTTTCTTTTCAAGTTACAAAACATAATAAGAAAAACACTTGATGCACAACTGCACAAAAACAAGAGAGAAAGAGTAAAAGAAAGAGAGAGGGGGAGAGAGAGAGATGGAGAATTTAATAGCTAGTAGCTGTAGCTCCGCTTCTTTACCCGCCCTGCCGATGTTAATAATAGGAAAGAGTATATTGGGTGTGTGCAATATCCTTCTTGCTTTCCGTCCGTTATTGAAGCTAGCGACTTAAGATTTTGAATATAAGGTATTCCTATTTTTTTATTACACGAACGAAAAGAGTAATACAAAAATAAGCATCTCTTTTAATTTACATTAATAATTAACTAAACAACAAAAATAATTCAATAATGAACATAATCTGTGCTCAGGAATTTTTTTAATATGGATTCCAAATAGGGCGACATCAAAAAGACGAAGCATGAGTTTAGTGTACAAAAAATAAGGATGACGTTCCAGGGTTTAAGATCCCAGAGAAAGTTTTTTGGCAAATCAATAAAAATCGCTATATCTGAGGAACGGGTAACCCAAGAAAATTTCAAAAATATCTCCCACAATTTTAGAGCTACAGTCGGCTGTTTGTACTATAACGATTTGTTTGTTGCTACTGATCATATATAATATATAATAAAATATAAATAATATATGTATGCTTTGTATGATCGAAAATATCTTCGACGCAGTGAACACGTTTCATTTATATATTTAATATGCTCTCCAAGATCTATACTCGCGATTAGGGGTCACTTAAAGTCAATGTCGAGCGATTAACCTACCTCCCTGGTGGCACAGTGTGCGAGATCCTCGTTCTCATTAATTTTTCCCTTGGGAAAGCCCCAAGAGTTTCGAGCAAAATACGATTGCACCAGCAGACAGTGCTCGAGATCTTCCGATACAAGTATGGCGCCATATGTTGGCACTGACAGTTTATATTTCTTCCATTCCTCCAATATCTGATCGACGGTGCCAAAATGCTTGTTCAGAAAGGGAATGTGCTGCATAAACATATAAATATATATATATAAATTATTGTATTATTTATTTGGTTTAAATAGATTGGAATCTTTTGGACTCACCTGAAATAGTTGCATGGCAAATTGTTTGATGCCCACGACGGGCAGCTTCCTTTGTTGTTGTTGCTGTGGCGTCGTTTGCTCGGAATCCGCGGGCGCACAGAAAAAGTCCAAATAGAACCAATGGGCCAGCTCCACTTGAAAGCAAATGCGTATTAAATTGTTTAGCTCCATGTCCGGGACATTGATGATGAAGCGACTGGCCAGATCGTCGAGTATATCGGACGGAATTTTCGATTTCTCTGGCAACTTAATGCTGGACGACTTGGCTGTTGTTGTTGTTGTTGCTGCTGCTGCTGCTGCTGCTGCTGATGCTGCTGCTTTGCCCGTGGCATCCTCCGTGGAGAAACAGGAGCTGCCATAGCTATTGGCCGTTGAGGAGTTTGTTGATGTGCTTGAGTTCGTCGATGATATGGATGAATTGAGGCGCTGCTTTTGTGCACTGTTGGCATGTTGCTGTTGCTGTTGCTGCTGCTGCTGCTGCTGCATTTGCTGTGTCTTCTTTTCAATCGCAATGGGCGCACTGCTGCCCGTCGAGGGGCCGACGGCAACAGTTGTTGTTGTTGCTGCTGCTGCTGCTGCTGCTGCTACTGCTGTTGTTGTTGTAAATACCGCGCCCGTTTTTAGCAATTGAGTAACTACATCATTCTCAGCTTCGTTATCAGAGTGTCGTCGTCGTTGTTGCTGCTGTTGTTGTTGTTTCTTGATTGTTGCCGTTGTTTTTGCCACACTTGCTGACACTTGCTGATAAGGCGACGCACTATCACTGCCCGGGCCATTGTTGTTGTTGTTGTTGTTAATGCTTTTGTTGTTGTTGTTAATATTATTGATGTTAAGCACCTTTTGCAGCGTCAGCGATGCGATCAACGCCAAGTTATTGACTTTAAACAAATACAAAAGATAGACACATAAAATTATACATATATATAAGTATAACAAATGGAATTTATTAATTACATAATTTTTATCGTTGCAAAATCAATTAGGCACACTTCACTGTGCTTCTAAACTTTTCCATTTTTAAATATATAATTGTTTATTGCCAATTTGTGCTTGTATATTTAAATACTGACATTTCTCATGTTGTTTGTAAATTTATCATGCTGGTTGCAAGTTAAATTAATAAACACGAAAAATATTACATTGAGAATAGGATTTCAGGAAAATTATTGAAATTTAAGATAAACAGATTGTTCAGTTTATTTATTTTATCTATTACAGATACAACAAATGCTGTGACTTTGTCCGTAGATCAGTTGACGCAAAATAAAACCGATAAACAAACTCATCCAAACATTGATTTTATAATAGAAGCTCTGAAATTGAACTATAGAGCTCAAATTCAATGAGATTCTAGGGAGAGCGCTAAAATGCATTAAATTTCAATCACAAAGTCTCAATAAACAAATATATTTGAGCTGCATATAAATTGATTCTGGTTGTTTATCGCAACTGATCCAAACAATTTATGCAAATTGTTAATTTATTTGTCTTACAGTGCTTAAAGTTGTCAAATAAATATGGAAATATAAAAAACTAATAGAGTTCTCTTAATAAATCTGCAATTTATATATGCTATACAAAAAACAGTTATAGCTCTTTCAAATTATGCCAATGTTGCAAATACTCCGACAATTTTTGTTTGTGTTTGCAGTCACTATTTTAAATATCACTGCCTATATAATATACTTATCAGTCTGTACAGTTTTATTTAAGATCTGCCCGTATATTGGGCAATAATTAAAATTGTTCGCAGGACATTGACAGTTGTTTTTTATAATATACGAGAACGTTTGTTCGATCGATCGTTTATAAAAAGATCGACTAGATCGACTAAACTGTTGCTGCTGACCAAGAATATACATAAATAAATTTAGGACAGTCTGTATCTAATAAAAAAAAGTGAGCAAACCAAATGCAACTTTATTTAATGACAAGATCCCTTTGATAGCCATGAACTTAGCAATGATTGATATGAGATGTTCAAAGCGTGCTCGCAAGCTAATTAAATAACCCATTTGCTGTAGTTGACCTTCAGTCGTTTCTTGCTGCCGTCGCGTCTGCAATTTTAGTTTTAAACAATTTCAAACAGAGAGCACCTTGAAATTAATGCTGATTCATCGTGGCTAGTGTGTGTGTGTGTGTGTGTGTGTGTTTTTTTTTTTTCTATAATGAGCACAGCTGGGCCAATGATCTAAAAATTGCGCAACAACAAATGCCAACACAATAATTACAAACACACTATTTGTTGCTAATCGTATATTGTTGGCCTCTAAAAACTCTCTCTCCCGCTCTCTATCTGTCTCTCTCTATCAGTTCAGCGACCTGCCTTCAAGTGTTGCAAGCGACTGCGCAGCAACTGCACTGCAACTGCGCGCGTGGAAAACTACTGAGGCGACGAGATAAAAAAAAAAACAAAAAAACAAACGAAGACGAGCAAGATAGTTTAGATAAACGATTGAGCAAGTCACAGGTTATGCAAAGGATTCTGATTATTGTTTAACTTTAATTAATATTCTAATGTCAAGGCGATCAGTTTTTTTTTGAATATAAAAAAAAATTATTTTCTAGTTTTATGGATTTATTACTGCTATCGTTAATATCTTTAGATTTGTTTTTCTATTGGTTGTGTCAAATTACCGTTATCATTTTGATTGGCGCTGCTTTCGGCGTTAAATATATCGCCTGTTGTTGTTGTTGTTGTTGTTGCCAAAATTGTTGCTGCTGCAGAGCGCCGTTGTCGCTGCTCGTGATGATACGTTGAAGCCGGCGTAGTTACGTTGGCAGCGGCGGCTGTTGCGACGACGGCAGTATTAAATATTGGGGCAATTTCCATAATATTTCGTATATTTTGTGTTTGAATAATTGCGGTTAGTTTTTAAATAATACACTTTGTTTATAATTTCGTTTTTGAACAGTTTGTTTTGTTTGATTTTGTTTTGTATTGTTATTCACGCTAATTTCATGTTCAGTCTTCGTCTTCCCCTTCTCGATTTTTGTCACGTATCTCTACAATATCGTGGATCGCGTTTCTTTCGATTCTGGTGTTGTGGTTGTTGTAGTTGTGAATATGGCTGCCAGTTGTCGAAAATCGCTGCTAGCTGCTGCTGTTGTTGTTGTTGCTGTTGCTGTTGCTGTTGCTGCTTTTGTCGCACAAATTTCAATTTCCAATGCAATTGTTGTACTTGATGGTTTCTGTTATTTTTTGCATTTCTTGCTGTTGTCGCTGTTGTTGTGTTGCAATCAACATTATCTGCTTTTGTTTTTGTTTTTTTCGTGTTGTTTTTGTTTGTGGTGTAAGCCATCCACAATTGTGTCGCTAAACAGAAACAAGTCTCCACTACTCTCCACTCGACATACGTACGCACACAACCAAACTTGTTTTTCTTCACGTACTTTCTAAAAAAAAAAAAAATGAGGCTGCCCTTGTGTGTGTGTGTGGTTTTTGCGTCACTTATTTGCTGTTTGAAAGTGCCTTATTCGCTGATAATTATATGCATGCGTAATTTATATTAATTTATGTATACGTTGCACTTAAGTGTATCAATTATTTTGCACTATTTAATAGCTTTTATAATTTTTGGAAAAAATGCTTCCTCGTCGCACATACACATATGAGAGTCGCACACATAAGACCACCTTTTAGCATCAACAAAATACCAAATGATGTGCACACAACGCGTTGCTATCGGTAAATTGTATATGTATATCCAAATGCGGTCACACTGTCCACCACAGAGCTTAAAGTCGAGCGATAGTTCTCGATAATAGCGCATGTATGTAATCGGCACATTTAATATGTTACATATATTATCCAAACTGATTCTAAATTATATATATATATATATATATCATTAAATTAATGTAATTAATTAGAAGTAAATTTAAAATCGCTAATTATACGATATTGCAACATCTTATCGATAAGGGTTGCACTAATTGTCTTTAATTGTATCGATGAAATGAACGATACTACACAGCTCTATTAAGGCCTGCCTCTATCTATCTCAACGAGAAGGTTCTGATGAAAATATTGTGAAAATTCGTATTTGTTGTGCAAAAATCTGTGCAAATGCATTATTAAATAATGATAGTTGTGCTTATGCAACGCCCAGCACTGGCAGACATTTGTAAACTGACGCGCAAATTTTAACAAAACGTCACAAAATCAGTGTTTTTTTTGTTTTTTCTTTTGACTGTTCGATTTTTCCCCAAAGCGTACACAAATCTGTGCTAGTGCGAAAATCTGGTCAATTGTAACTCGAAAGCGCGCAACATACGAATCTTAGGCACAAATGTCGCTTTAATCAGGCACCAAAATTGCATTTTCGAACATTTCCGCCTGCACCTGGTTTCCGTGGACGTGCTTTGGATCCGTGGATAACAGAGACGCAAAGGTATTGAGACTACAAACGATTGTATTTAGAGACGGGCGCGTGAAAACGCCTGTGCACGCTAACAAAATATTATATGTAAAGCTAGATTAAATACCCAACGTTTTCTAAATGTACGTTAAGATCACAAAATGCGTGATTGATAGCAGCAAATGATATATATTTAGCGTATATATTAATATTGTATAAATTTAGTTGTATATATGTACGTGTTTTTTCACGCACACATCTCTAGTTGACATTTTACTTGCGAGTGTGGTTTGACTGAGTGTGTGTGTGTGTGTGTGTGTGTGTGTGGGCACTCTCCTTCACTTACTTTTCTACTTTTTTTTGTCTTTCCTCAATTGTAGATAGACGCCGTGTGGGGTTGGGCTTCCGCCCCGCTGCGCTTAGCGGCGAACAGAATGGGCGATCCTTTGCTGCCGGGCTCCACCGGCCTTGGCAGCGGCGCTGCAGCCGCGGCCACAGGTGGCTCGGGCACAACGGGCACTGGCCTTGGTGTCAGCGCTGGCAGCGGCGGTGCCGAGCGCCCACCATCGCCGGCCCGTCTCACCCACACATCCGAGAAGCATCCCAAGGTGACGCTCACCGAGCTGAACATGCTGCGCCGCCATCGGGAGCTATGCGATGTGGTGCTCAATGTGGGCGGCCGCAAGATCTTTGCCCATCGCGTCATTTTGAGTGCTTGCAGCTCCTATTTCTGTGCCATGTTCACCGGCGAGCTGGAAGAGTCGCGCCAAACGGAGGTCACCATACGCGACATCGATGAGAATGCAATGGAGCTGCTGATCGATTTCTGTTACACCGCCCACATCATTGTGGAGGAGTCCAATGTGCAGACACTGCTGCCAGCCGCCTGCCTGCTGCAGCTGGTCGAGATACAGGATATTTGCTGCGAGTTCCTCAAACGCCAGCTCGATCCGACCAACTGCCTGGGCATACGCGCCTTCGCCGACACGCACTCCTGCCGCGAGCTGCTGCGCATCGCCGACAAATTCACACAACACAACTTCCAGGAGGTCATGGAGAGCGAAGAGTTTCTCCTGTTGCCCGTCGGCCAGCTGGTGGACATCATTTGCAGCGACGAGCTCAACGTGCGCAGCGAGGAGCAGGTCTTCAATGCAGTCATGTCCTGGCTCAAGTACAATGTCGCCGATCGGCGACAGCATTTGGCACAGGTAAGTGCCCAACTCTGCGTTACCCCAAGGGTTTTCGGGTTTTCTGACTATTCCAACTTTGTTAAACAGGTGCTGCAGCATGTGCGCTTGCCGCTGCTCTCGCCCAAGTTCCTGGTGGGCACTGTGGGCTCTGATCTGCTCGTTCGCTCGGACGAGGCCTGCCGCGATCTGGTCGATGAAGCCAAAAATTATCTGCTACTGCCGCAGGAGCGTCCGTTGATGCAGGGCCCGCGCACCCGTCCACGCAAGCCGACACGCCGAGGCGAGGTGCTCTTTGCCGTCGGCGGCTGGTGTTCCGGCGATGCCATTGCCTCCGTCGAGCGCTTCGATCCGCAGACAAATGATTGGAAAATGGTCGCACCCATGAGCAAGCGACGTTGCGGCGTCGGCGTTGCCGTACTCAATGATCTGCTCTATGCTGTTGGTGGCCATGATGGCCAGAGCTATTTGAATAGCATAGAGCGCTATGATCCGCAGACGAATCAATGGTCCTGCGATGTTGCGCCAACCACATCGTGCCGCACAAGCGTCGGCGTCGCCGTTCTCGATGGCTTTCTGTATGCGGTGGGCGGTCAGGATGGTGTGCAGTGTTTGAATCATGTCGAACGCTATGATCCCAAGGAGAACAAATGGTCCAAGGTAGCGCCAATGACCACACGCCGTCTGGGTGTTGCCGTTGCCGTCCTGAGCGGTCATCTTTATGCCATCGGCGGCTCGGATGGCCAGTGCCCGCTCAACACTGTAGAACGCTATGATCCCAGGTGAGTTGTGTTTCAAGTACACTTGGCTAATTTCCTGCTTTATCTGCATTTAACCCCACTTATAGGCAAAACAAATGGGTGGCCGTTAATCCAATGTCTACGCGACGCAAGCATCTTGGCTGCGCCGTATTTAATAATTATATTTATGCCGTTGGCGGTCGGGATGATTGCATGGAACTGTCCTCAGCGGAGCGCTACAATCCACTCACCAACACCTGGAGCCCCATTGTGGCCATGACCTCGCGACGCAGCGGCGTAAGTGCCATATTCTTTTCCACTTCTGTCGTCAATATAAATTAATTCTGGCATCTGTTGCAGGTCGGCCTGGCTGTGGTCAATGGACAGCTGTATGCTGTGGGCGGCTTTGATGGCTCCGCCTATTTAAAGACCATTGAGGTGTACGATCCGGAGACGAATCAATGGCGCCTGTGCGGTTGCATGAACTATCGCCGTCTGGGTGGCGGCGTTGGCGTTATGCGTGCACCCCAGACTGAGAATTATATGTGGTGGGAACATATAGACAGCATAATCTTTAAACCAAATTCCTCATAACTACATAATGAAATTTTTTTTGTATTCATCTTGTACATTTGAACACACACACACACAAATACACATGTATGCTAACACACACATACACACGAACAATCGCAGGATACGCAAGGATTCTGTCGTCTGATGGGAGCCGAAGCCGACGTCGTCATCGATGCCATCGCAAACGTTGCCGCCGCCGCATTTCTACTGAATCAAAAACAACTACAGCAACAACAACAACAAACAGACCGACAGATAACTGCAACAAATCGAAGCCAAATTTTTCCAGCGATCAAAAGTTAATGATCATTGTAAACGTAATTGTATAATTAATTGTTAATTGTTTCTCATTTGGTAGCGCGTTAAAAGACCATGTTTGTTGTGTCGCGCGTTTTTAACAAATCTGCATAGTGGTAGATTATATATACATACATATATATATAAATATACATATGCTAAATATGAACCGATAATATTTCATTGGCAACTAACGAATCCTAAAAGTTATTTGTAAAAAACAAAAAACAACACAGTTGGTTAAAATTTCATGGAAATTTCTAACATGCCTTTTCCCCAAAAAATAAACTTAAATCTTTGTGAAATTCTCAAAAAAAAAAAACAAAGCATTAAAAATCAAATATACATTTAATTGAACTAAAAAAAAAAAACTAAAAAAAAGTGCTTATTGTAAAATGCTTAAATGAATTAAGAACTTATCGCGTAACGAAATATTTTTGCGCCTGTACGGCCTTTAAATCAATATACGAATTTGTAAATTGTTTAGGCAAATGAAGTTTGCATAAAGAATGACAACTTATGAAAATCGAACAATACAAAAAAAAAGTTCTAAGTAAGCCCCAACAACAGCTTTCTGTCAAGCTTAAAACAAAAAGATAAAACATGCAATGAAATTTAGATCTAACCTAGTACATAAACAATTTCAATAGTTAAATTAACAAGTATATATACATTTAACTGATAAGTTTAAATACCTATCGAAAATTGATGCAATCTGTTAAATGTTGTGACAGCTGCGCAAATTACTGGCCACAATATGTTGCTAAGGAACCAACTCGAAATAACAAATCACAAGCGCAGCTATAATTTTTAAAGTAGGTCATTGTGCATTTTAATTTATTGTATATTCTTTGTTTTGTTGTTGCCTTTTAAAACTCATACACACATTTATATACATAATATTCATTCATATTTATTTATTCTTTATTTTTATTAAACAATAATTTTTCATTGCGGACTTTATTATTGTAAAACATATTATTTAAAACGTTGTTAACTTGGCAAACAAATTAGAAGTTTGCTTCCAAATAAAACTTAAGAATAGCATTTAACAAAAATTAAAAGAATATATATATATTACATATAAGGTATTGACACTCACACAAATGCAAGTTTAACAAAAAAAAAAAACTAAATAATTGCACCATAAAAACAAACATGAAAAAGTTATACATTTAAGATAATACGGATACAATAGTAAATATATCAGTACCGCATAAAAAAAACTTGTATTTTATTAAACAGACAAGAGGTAGCACATAAATAGTCGCGAAAGTCAACAAAAGTAAATAATGCATTACAATTAAATGTTTAAAAGTTAAAAGTCTAAAAAAAGTTTTTTTAAATTGAATGTTGCCGCCCCACACTAAACTCATCGATAATTAAGCTCTTATCGTTTTGCTGTATTTCCACTTGGTCACCCCGGACTATCGATATCAAACATCTATTGCTTGCATGCAAGTTGTAAATGGCTTAATGTTAGGAAGCTTCTTTTTTTTTTGTTTGTTTGAGATATGGAACAAATATGCCGCATATGTTTGACCGATTCCGACGCTCTTGTGGACATATTCACCGACGCGAAGCAGTCTGATGACGAACCCAGTTTGGCGGACATGCTGAACGAATGCGTCGAGTGCAAGGTAAAGAGCGACGATAAGTTGCCCAAGAAAATATGCGCAGGATGCAGCTCGGATGCTCGGACAGCGTTTAGGTTTAAGCGCCGATGTGAGCACAGCTACAAGCTGCTTACTCTCAAATTGGAGGATCGGGCAGTCGAAGTGGATGTCGATGCCTTTTGTGACATGCTCGAGGCTGAGGAATGGGAGCTGCCAAAGAGAGTTTTAGACTTGGATTGCATCAAGGTGGAGCACGAGGCGAGTCCAGCCCCCGACAACGATGATGAAAGCTATGCGAAGGATGAGGAGCACAGCAAGGTGCGTCACAAGCAGGAGAGCAGCGGGGAGAGCTTGCAGGAAAACAAGTCGCCCGCAAATGCGGACTTGGCGAGCAAGGAATCTGCCTCGAAACGTTATCCCAGTCGCCAATCGAAACGTAAGAGCTACGTGGACAGCTGCTCCAGCGACTGGAGCGAGAAGTTGACAACGAAACCCGATTCTGACGAGGATAAATCCCAGATCCACAAGAACAAAGAACTGAAAGCCGAACAGCGGCAATACAAGTGCCTGGAATGTCCCAAGGTGTTCAGCCGGCACAAGACTCTGCAGGCACACAGACGCACACACACGGGCGAGCGTCCGTACAAATGTCCGCACTGTCCGAAGGTGTTTGCCCAAAGTCACCATGCCCGGGATCACATTCATGTGCATTCCGGCCAGCGGCCACACAAGTGTCCGCATTGCCCGAAGGCTTTTAGCCAGAAATCGAATTTACAGGCGCACATTCACACCCACTCCGCCGAGGGTCCATACAAATGTACCCACTGTACGAAATCTTTTGGCAGAAACTATGATCTAAAGGTTCATCTACGCGCTCACACCGGCGACCGTCCGTACAAGTGCAGCCACTGCGTGAAGGCCTTCAATCGCCGCCGAGATCTCCAGAGGCACATCCGCGTCCACACGGGAGAGCAACCATTCAAGTGCGACAAATGTAGCGCAGGATTTGCCCGCAGCGATCAACTGACAGCCCACACACGGACCCATGCCAACGGTGGCAATGTCGGGCCCGCCAAGCGTGGCCGGAATCCGCTCAAGAAGAATGCCAACGACAAGAAGTAAAACTTGTAATTGTTACTATTCCCATTGCGCCTTTTTGGGCTTTAGCCAAATAGTATTAAATCAAATGTTAGCCATTAGCTGCTTAGCTTAAGTTTATAGCATGTAAGGAATTATTTGGGAATATTTTTGGGTCGTTTTTGACATTGAAATATTCTCAAATTAAATGAATTTGTATTTCAAATGAAAAAATAGTATAATTTCTGAAGAACTCGACATTGTATTTAACTTTAGTTTCAAATAAGTGCTCTTGGACGAATTAGAATCAGAATTTTTGCAGACTAAGAAATTAAAAATATGTACAAATAAGAATCAACTTTACAACAGAAGTGTTCTTACTGCTGTAGTAAGATCTTTAGCATAAGAATTAGGTTTAGAAATTGTTAAGAACGCATATATTTTTTTTATTTATTTATTTTTTTTTAATTGTATTGTATTGTTTTCTAAGCTTTCAATGTCTATTTTTTGATTCATTATTAAAATATTTAAGTATTGGTAAATAAGATGGGTTTTGAAACCTTATTTGTATGCCTATTTCACGTTAAATAAGCGTTTTTAGTATAGTTGTTAGCATTTTCCATTTTCCTAAAGAAAAAAACTTAACAATTAAAGAAATTGAAACTGCTTACAAATAGCAACATTACAACCGAGGTTTTCTAAATCGTTTCTACTTTAAATGTTGGAAAAGTCTGCCAAAGTATTGTATAGTTTCATTTATAAGCATATTTTGTTTCATATAATCAAGAATATATTTTCTTGTTGGGTGTACCAAATTATAAGATACTTATCCGTATTTAACATTTCATTGCTTAATATTAATATTTCTTAATCTTCTATTTGCCAGCCTTTTGCGGCTTTTTCGCTTTGCCCTTTGTTGTCACTTTGCTTTCAATTTGGTCTTTGATTTTCGCCAGTTTTTTGACTTTTCGTGACGCAACTGAATCTGAGTTTTCGTCCTTTTGTTTTCGCTGCTTGAGTACCTTTGCGGTTTTATCAATTTTCTGCAGTTGGACAAAGTTTTTTGGCGTTTTTTCGCTACGTATTTTGGTGGATATATCTTCGCGTTCCAGCGGCTTTTTGGCGCGCATTTTGGCCTCCGATTTGCGCACCTTTTTCATTTGCAGCATGTACTCGGGCACCTCGCCACCCGAGTTCTTAACGATCTGTGCAACGCTGTCGATAGAATAGATTTAGTTGGCAGCGAATTAAGTTGAATTCCAGCACTTACCTGCGCAAATTGGCCGTGTCGTCCTGCGTGAAGAAGGTAATGGCGCGTCCCGGACGCCCGGCGCGACCTGTGCGTCCGATGCGATGAATATAGGAAATGGTGCTGGGCGGAAAGTCATAGTTGATGACCAGATTGACACCCTTGAAGTCAATGCCGCGTCCCATCAGCTCCGTGCAGATCAGCACCCAGATGTGGCCCTCACGAAAGGCGCGCACACAATTGTCGCGCTGATGCTGCGATCGCTCCGCGTGTATGACATCCACGTTGATGCCATCGTAGAGCAGCTCATCGAACAGCTGCTTGGCGCGCTCCTTGCTCTGCACAAAGACCAGCACGGGCGGCTGCAGGCCCTGCCGGACCATTTCACGCACCGCCAGCAGTTTGCCGCTCTCCGAGCCCACAAAGAGCAGCTCCTGTTTTACCGTGTCCGTGGCGCTGTTCTGTACGCCAATTGTCACACGCACCAGATTCTTGAGATGCCGCAGCGCCCACTTGGCCACGGGCACCGTGTACGTGGCACTGAAGAAGGCCACACGCTTCTGGGGATGCGTGCAGGCCGCATAGATGTCGTCCAGCTGCTCCTTGAAATTGTTCTGGCCCTCCTCCATCAGGCGATCCGCCTCGTCCAGCACAAACCACTCGACGCCCTTAAAGTCCAGCAGCGGCGGCTGCTGCTGCAGCAGGAATCGGACCCGATTCGGCGTCGATATCAGTATGTCGTACTTCTGCTTGCAGTCGGGTCCGTGTTGCTGCCGCGCCTCGCTCACCTTGCTGATGAAGTGCGTGCGCAGACCCGTCGCCCTGGTCAGCTCTGCGCATTCCCGGTAGATTTGCTGGGCCAGCTCCCGCGTGGGCGCCAGCACGAGGGCGCGTAAGCCGCTCGTCTGGTGACTGCGCAGCCCGTTAATGATGGGCGTAAGAAATGCCAGTGTCTTACCAGAGCCTGTGGGGGCACAAGCCATTAGCGCTCTATTCTTCAGCAAGACGGGCAGCGCCTGCATTTGTATGGGTGTGGGCTGGGCAAAGTTGTAGGACAACAGATTCTCCTGCAGGCGCGGCAGCAGTTTGTACTCCTCCGTGTTCAGCTCGTCAAAGCTGCCAATGGGCGCTGGCACATCCTTGCCCAGGACCGTTATACTGTGCTGCTTGCGCAGGGCATTAATCTGCTCAACGCGCTGCAGTTGCTCCAGCTGCTCCGTTGACAACTGCTTCTTGGCCTTTTTGCGCTTGGACGCATTTGGCGCCGCGACGATGGCATCAGCAAGCAAACGAAATTCATCAGTTGCCGCACAATCCTCGTCTGATGCTTTGGTTGCCTCAGCAACAGGTGCTGGCTTTTGCGGTTTCTCCTTTGCCACGATTGGAGTGTTTGCTTTGGCAGCCTATTAGGTACAAGTTTTGGTATGGGCTATCAAAATTGAACAGGTTCTACATACCGGACGCTTTTTCGTGAAGCGTACTCCAGCTGTTAGTTGTTTAAATATGTCATGTGTGTCCATTATTTCGCCGCGAATCAAGTTTATTGTAAGTTAAACAAAATATTAATGCACGTGCATTTGTTTTGTTATTGCTACAGAGTTGCCAGATGTTGTGTGAACGGTAACGCTCTAACGTACCGCTCTGAACAAGTTCTTAGACTGTAGTTCATTGATCATTTCGTTCGTTCGTTTGAACGAATTATATTTATTTATTATAACGCACAGTTGCATTATATGGCGCCAGTTAAACGTTTGTTTAACTAAATTAAATAACAAAATATTTCATTTATCATAATCCCTTTTAATGCATTAATTGATAAATAATCTATGTAATATCTGTAATTTAACCTTATTGCACCATATTTGAATTTAGAAGCAGCAAACAAACGAACTCAGTGATCGATTTGTTTGTTCAATGAAAACTGAACGACTGAACTTGTTCTGCAAATAGAACTAATAAGCATAGCTTCAGAAACCGGCACTCAAACAACATCCGTTATCTATAGTTTTGTATTTCTGTTAAGCTTCATTTTTGAAAATGGGCTGATGTCGATAGAGTCTCAAAGCAACTTTTTGTTAGGTGGATGCAGTGTCTCATAATGATATATATTTCCTTTTATTTTACTGGTTACACATACATCTATATAGCTACTCCCCCTCCTCAGTGTTAACCAGGGCGTCGAGCAGCTCCATCCGTCGCCGCAATCCTTTGGTATCCTTTTCGCCGCCTCTACGTCCGGGCACGTCTCCGCCCCAGCTAAATTTATTTTGTCCACCTTCCTCCGTCTCCAAGTAGTTATCTTGGCAATCCACACACAGATTGTGCATGGCACAGATGCTCTCCACGATTAGCCGCACCTCGTTCAAATCACGTGCCTCCAGGGCATATAAAGTGTGAAAACGACGCGCCAAAGTGTCCAGCACATTGTCGGCCAATTGGTATGCCGGCTCCAGCAGGCCATTGAAGACGGCATCCTTGCGGAAGCATTCCGCCTCGATGGGCCGCACCAGATAGGATTTGAGTGGAAAGCTGGTGCTGCCAATGAGGTAGCTGCCCGCGGGCATTGTCCGTGGATTGAGGGCCAGCGTTTGCCCAATCGGCGACTCCTCAAAGGTGTAGTCCTGTTCCAGCTCCACGTAGCAGTCAATGATCTTGTGCTCCGCATTGCAAATCAATTGCAGGACAACGGCCACCTCGGCGTGCTCGCACTCCAGGAAGATGTCCAGCCGCTTCACGGCTATGATGCCGAACAGCTCGTGGAAGCAACTCAGCTGCGGTACATTGTGAAAGCCGTGCAGCGTGCTCTGCTGTGCCGCCAGAGAGTTGGGCCACTTGATGAAGCTCTCGTAGTTGTCGGAGATGATGTGCCAGAAGCTGCGCACCACCTGCTGGCACAGCGACCAGGGGAACTGAAACTTGCGCGCGATTTCCTCGAAATGCTCATCCGTGGCCAGCTTCCACAGGGCCAGCGAGAGCGTGGTCTGCGGAGCCGGTGCACCTGGCACGGCGTTCCTCTGCAGAATCTCCTCAAGCACCTGCTGGATTTTCTGCAAGCACATCGAAGCCAAATTGTAGCGACTCTTCCCATTTGCCGCTGTCATAGGGATTACTCACCAGAAAGGTTAGCTTGCGCATATGCAGGAACGATTCGAACTGTTCGTCCACATAGCGATGCATCAAATTGAGCTCCTCATATTTCCACTCGAATTTAGCCAGTTTATTGGGTGTCTTGGATGTGGCAGCTGGCTCCACGATTTGGGAGCGCTTCAAGTGGCCCTTCACGGATCCGGCCGCTTCCATGGCACGTTTTTGCTGCCTCATAGCAAAGATCTCGGCTTCGTCATCATCGCTGGCCTCGAGCAACGGATAACTGCTGGAGAAGAAGCTACCGCGGCTGCTGCCGTGTGTGGGCCTGGGCTCATCGATGAGCATATCCTTTGTGATGATCGACGCTATATTTGCCAAGACAGCTCGCTCTTCCATGTTGCAACTATCTGAAGTGTCTGTCTGGCCAGCCTGTTTGATGCTGGGGATGCCTTTTCTTTTCCACCCTTATTAAAAACGGTTGACAATGCCATCAGCTGATATTATTGGGCGCCAAAGTGCTTGCATTCAAATTTCAATGCACTTCATATATATGCTGCGGCATTTACAAGCCATAAATATACAATTCCAAAATATAAAAATACAATAAAAAGCAAATTGAATACAATTCAAAAAATGTTAAGCTAGTTTGAAAGAACTGCAACGTTGCCAGATCTTCAATAGGCAATTCATGCACGCTTCCAATCGTTATCGATATCAACGGTGTCACAAGGAATTCCATGGTAATCACACTCCAACGGCACTGCGAATAAAAATCGAATTTAAATATGATTAAAAAAAGTTTTAATACGATATTGGTTATTGATATTGGAGTGTGTAGCTGAACTTTTGGCTGGCTTGATGTCAAAAATTATAATATTTTAAATCAAATAATTATTATTTAGCCAATATATTTTTAGATATGATTTTACACGTGTGTAATGTTCCAGTTGGGAACGCTGCTTTGAACGGATTTTTTTGATTTCAAACCAGCTAAACGTTCAGTTAATATTTAAATATTATAAATTGGAATTCTTGCTTACCTGAACCCGCCTTCTTCACTTCATAGCTGACCCACGAACATTCGTGCAGGTTGGGATTCGCATAGTTGACATTAGGCCGATTTCCGGGCGGCACAGCTCCAGCGCGCAGCTGCTGCACCCGCTGGCGCAGCGACGAGAGAATCTCCGCATGCTGCTCGGAGTAGGCGAGATTGTTGCTCTCGCACGGATCGACGCTCAGATCGTACAGACATTCCTCCAGCAAGGCATTGCAGCCACGTTGCATGCCACTGCAACGCACAGCCGCCGATCTCGACAGGGTGCTGATGCGATTCTGTGTCATTCGGTGCAGATCGTAGCGCGCCAGCGCTTTGGATGCCGGCGAATTGCGCACCTCCACCACGTAGCGACGCGCCCGCGGATCGAGCTCATCCAGCTCGCGATGCGTCAGCAGCTGATCGTACTGGCCCGCCAAGGTGGTGCCATTCACGTACTTCCACTGGCCCAGCAGCAGCGAACTGAAGTGCCACACATCGTCCAGACTGTGCAAGATCTCACGCGGCACGTGGGGTGTGTCCTTGGGCCCCGAGAGCTGCGGCCACAAGTCAATGCCGTCCAGTTGCAGCGACTCGGGCAGTTCGATGCCCGCGGCATGCGCCAGCGTGGGCAGAAAGTCACCAACATATATGGGCTGCGTAAACAGATGGCCACGCCCATCCAGCAGGGGACTCCAAATGGCGCCGGCCACACGCACGCCGCCCTCCCAGGGCGAGTTCTTCTGACCCTTGAGTGGCCAGTTGGAGCCGGTATTGGCAAACATGCCCACCGACGGCGCCCCGTTGTCCGAGTAGAAGATCACAATGCTGTTCTCCAGCTGATCTGTGCGCGACAAGGCGCTAATCACACGGCCAACGCTCTGGTCCAGTTTGGAAACCATGGCTATCAACGTAAAGAAATTTTTACTGTCATTATATAATATTTGTTTTTATTATATTGGGTTTGTGCTTTGGCCGTCGTTTGTATGAACTCGATTTTTTTAGCCGCTATTGAGAGCAGCGACTTGAAACTGGAAATATATACTCGTGCATACTCCCGTCAGATAAAGCGCCAAGATTTTTTGGCTACGCCCATTGGAGGCGTGGCAATTCGATTTAATCCATATATCTGCTTCAATTTCAAAGCTAGATACCACAAATTCTGAAAACTGATAACTAATTACCATTTTCAAAGATATTTGGATACGCCCAGTGGGGGCGTGGCAAATTAAAAAAAACTCTGTATATTTTGGGCGAGGGTGAGCCACGATAACTCATATCTCCGACAATTTTAGAGCTAGTCACCAAATGTGTCAGACAGTTTTCTGATAAATTTCTTTTAAAATCGCCCAATAATATATAAAATTTATATATCTTGAGGGCAGATAAAATTCATATTGCCCACAATTCTAGAGGTAGGTATAGTATAAAGTATAGAATTTAGTTTTAAATTTCGACAGTATATACTATGTTGGGATTTGAACCTGGGTTCTAATTGTTTAGTCGAGATTGCAGGACAAAGAAATATTTCCTATAAATAAAAGCGACTTACCGGCGTACTTCCTGCGATTTGGATCCTTGATGTGGAGAAACTTTTGCACCTCCTCCTCAGGTGCCTGCAGCGGGTTATTGTCGTTGCCCGTGTGCACGGCCAAGTGGTTGATCATCAGGAAGAGCGGCTTCTCCTTGTCCGCCTGCTCGCGTATGAGACGCTCGGCCTCGTTGGTCAGCAAATCGGTAACGTAAACGCCCCGATCTGCGCACTCCACCTCCATGTTGCGCCGAAAGTCATAGCCCACGATGTAGGTCTTCTCCGGCATCTGCGCCCGGCGCTGATAGTAATCAATGTACGCGCCCCAATAGCCGTAATGATAATCGAAGCCGCGCTGCGTGGGCGTGAACTCCGGCCTGGCGAAGCCCAAATGCCATTTGCCCACCAAATTGGTTGAATAGCCCGCCTCCCGAAAGATCTGCGGCATCAGCGTCGCGTTCAACGACAGCGACCACGGCTCCTCATTTCTGATCACAAAGTGCTGGGTGCCTATTGCGGCCAGCTGGTAAAGCTACTGCGTCTGGCAAAACTGTATCCATCTGCTTACCTGTGTGTATCGGATATTTGCCGCTCAGCAGGGCGCCGCGTGAGGGTGTACACATGGCCGGTGCGTAGAGCCGATCCAGCAGACGTCCATGGTAAGCCAGAGCATCAATGTTGGGCGTAAGAAATTCACGTCCGCCGCGCACGCTAATATCGTCGAACCCCTTTTTATTTTGTTGTTATACGTATGGAATATGACTGTTAATTAGTGTCGTTGACCCAAAACTGGTTGTGCAGTATTTCACATACCATATCATCGGCCATAATAATTATTATATTTGGTAATTTGTTGCCAGCACTTGTCGCATTTTTTTGCTCGTTCGCCTTAACCCAGCTTAGATTAAGCAATAGTAAAAGTGCTGATAATATGACGACGCGCATTTTGTTGCTGTTGTTGCTGTTGTTGTTTTTTTGGTCCAATGATTAGGAATACAGCAATTTATTAATATGCCGCTCGAAAACCGTTCGATGCGGCAGCTCAAAGACAACTGAGAAGCCCATTGAAAAAAAAATCAACTGCTGCTCAGACGCCGCTCGGCAATTATATTAATTATCAGTCAACGCTTGGCGACTGTCTAAGCTACGTAGGAGCGCTTTTTGAGGCAACAGCAACAACAACTGTTTAAACAACCAACCTTATTTGACTCGAATTGTTAGACAGCGCTGTTTTAAATTAAACAAGTTGTAAATTTGTCAAAAATGTGTTGCGCACTTTTGGGGCTCAATTTTGAACGGCAACAAAATCTATCGATTCCAATTTTTGGAATTGGAATCGTATCAGAAGTTTGTTTATGCAAGAACCAAGGCTTATCTTTAACTAAAATAATCGTTATGAAGGAAGCTTGCTATAGAAAAAAAGTAAATAATTTTTTCAATAAAAAATATTTTTAACTCATGTTTTTAGCTTTTATTTAAAAGTTACACAATAATTTTTACATTTTTAATATTTTCTTTTAAGTAATAAAATAATTCAAAATACTCAGTTATTTTTTAACTTTAGTTAAATGCGAATTACATCAAATAAGTATCAAAAATAAAAGTTAAATCCACACACATTTGTAATAAAATTTTCATTTAAATATGATCAACGGGTATGTATCTTTAATTGCAAATAATTTCGATATATTTTTTGTTTCTGTGGCAGGTTTCTGATATATTCAAGAGATTTTGCGCATATCAAAGTAAAACTAGATTGAGAAATTTGATAGAACCTGATTTTAAGCCGATGGCTCCTAAGGCAGCAGATAAAGCGTTCCGATCTCCGACTATTAACTGCCTGCCAAAAAAGCCAGTTTTTCCAGATGCGTAGCCTTAAAATAAAGAAGAATATAATACACACACACATGAATATAAACATACCAATAATTTACACTCTCTTGAATCGCAGATATCTCCTTATATCTTATCTTTTAACATTAAATATACTCACCTGTAAATTCTTTAATAAATTATATTAAAGCAAATATTAACATTAAAAGCATTTATCAATACTTCAGTTAATATGGATACAATGTCTTATCACCTACAAATATCCGTAGATAATTGAGAACAATGATAACTTTCTTGGAAGTGACTTAATTTTCAACAACCTGGCCATAGACCCCATAAATATGAAGAACTACGCTGTATTGGAATTGCACTCAGCTTCCGGTATAAACAGAATTCCCGGACCCGTGTGCTTCAACGCAGTTCTCCTCTGCTAAAACTTAACCAACCTTTTTAGCAAATTTATGACAATTGTGACTTGTTCTGTCAGAAATTGACAACTGGAGAAATGACTCTGAGAAATCGAACAGCAGCTCTACAGACTACTGCCTGTTCGATTAATGATAATTTGTAGTATTTTTTGTTCCCTATGCACTGATGTATTTGGGGAGTTTGGTTTTGACATCCGTCACACTAACCTCATATCAAATTTTGAGCAAATATTTTTCGTGCTGCTGTTTGAAAACTTTCGTGGAACCCATGGAGTCGGTGGAACGTGATGAAGGCAATCGTGATGATTTAATCATACAACAGCAGCGTGAAATAGAAAAGGAGGTGAGTCCAATGGGATCCCTCAACAGAAATTGATATTAACTGTGCTGAAATTCCCTAAAGATTAGCGACTCGACCCCTCTGGTCAGCGAGCAAATGCCGCTGACGTGTTTGAAGGCTGAATATAGTGGCGATGCCGTTTTCACAGCTAAAATTCAAGATTTAGCTGGAAAGTACAAATTTATACGACGAACACGTCCCGATGGCAACTGCTTCTTTAGAGCGTTTGCCTACTCGTATTTGGAGTATTTAATCACGAATAAAACTGCCTACGAGAAGTTCCGACAACTTGCCGAGGCCTCCAAAGAGAAATTGGTAATGCTTGGTTTTCCCAGCTTCACACTGGAAGATTTTCATGGAACTGTAAGTCTTAGCTTAATCATTAACCAAATGGGACACCTAGAACAAGTATTTTCTGGGCTTGTTCGAGTTCTCATTTCACCCACAATCTTGTTTGCTCCCATTGTATGTTGTCTCTAAGTGGTTTATGATTATTTGGTGCAAAAAATTTAGATTTAAGTCTTCGGCGAACATTTGAATGAATGCTCTCTTTCTGCCTCTCTCGGTTTCTCTCTCTGCTTCTGTGTCCCTCTCTGTCTCCCTCGCGCTCTCTGTGTCTGCCTCTCTCTGTCATTTCTATGTCACTCTCTCTTCCGTATGTGAAGCTGAAGATCCACAAAATTGAAAGTCTAGATTTTGTGCATCAAATAATACGTGCACTGATACAAATAAGAAAAACTATTAGGTACCTTCACCAAAAATCATTACTAAAAATTCTCAGTTGTCTTAGCAAGGTAACGAACCCTTTATAAAATTTAAAAATATAAAATATATACTATAAATTAAAGTCTAATTTTGAGGGAAGGGCCCCCTTGATTGTGAGCGAAATGAGAACCCAAGCAAGCCCGAAAAATGCGTGCTACATTTTTGTTCTAGATCTTCCATTTTGATCTAATTTGGTAGCTTAGTGCTGAGAGAAGCGCTTAATTGGCATTTTGACTTTTCCAGTTTATGGATGTTATCAATAGAGTTAGTCCCGATAATGACGAAGGCGCTGTTAAAGTGCAAGCTGAACTGCACAATATCTTCAACGAACAGGGATATTCCGATTATGTGATTGTCTATCTACGTTTGATAACCTCGGGCAAGCTGCAGGAGGACGCCGAGTTTTATCAGCACTTCATCGAGGGTGATCTTACCATTGAGGAGTTCCGCCATCAGGAAGTCGAGCCAATGTTCAAGGAATCCGATCACATACACATCATCGCACTGAGCGCCGCCCTCGGGGTGGGTGTACGTGTCGAGTATTTGGACCGGGCCCAGGGCGATACGGTGCACGCACATGATTTTCCCGAGGGGGCTCAGCCTATGGTGTATCTTATCTACAGACCCGGCCACTATGACATTCTATATCCTAACTGAATCTGACTAGCTAAAAATGGTATTCTATGTACAGACTTTGTAGTTGGCATTAAATTATAAACCAAATTACCTTTATGTTGATTTGAGTAAAAAATTCACAAAAATATACGTTTACTCAGTGATAAAGAATTTAGTTAATATTTTGTTGCATTTTCATTTTTGGGCATATTGTGATAATCAAATCTCAAATATCTATATCCTAACTGAATTTGACGAGCAAAAAATTGTCATTAAATTAAAAACCACAAATTTACAAAAAAATAAGTTTATTTACAGCATTTTACTTTTAAATGGTTTGGCTTAATATCAGTTCAGCTAAAAATTTGTATTACAGAAATTATTATTGCGCGACTGACAGAGAAGAAGATATTGCAACAGATTTACCTCCTGATTGAAAGAAACAAAAATAAATAAATAATTTTTTTTTTTTAATTCAAACCAATTCGAACCAAAATCCGAAGCGCGGTTCACAAAGCGAACCCCGGGTCAATGGGTTCGAGCCGTGAGTCGAACCACAAATAATATTATTTATTTATTTGATTTAGCGAGCAATCGTCTGGTTGATAACCCCAGTTGTATATAGCCTGGCCCTGGCAATAATTTCAAGGTTCGTATTGGCTATTGTCTTTTTAATTGTTCAGAATTCGTTCTCTCAGCTAATGCTGCTGTTATTGCAAGTTTTGTTTTTACACGGTATTTATCTCTAGATTAATACAAGTTACACTTCATTTGAAGTGACTAAATGTTAAATTAACTGTTTAATTATTTGCTAAATTACTAAATAATAAACACAACAGTTAACTGACAAGTTTGGCCCTCAGCCAGGCTCACACACACACATACAGATACTACAAATACACTCACAAACACACACACACACACACACACACACGCTCTACCCATTTAGCTAATTTAAAGGCATAATCAAATGCTCATTATGAGCTCTTTTTATGATCCCACTTTATGTACTATTACCAGACGACGCTGCGCACCGCGGGGGCCAGGCCGCAAATCGCATTGTGGACGGGAATGGCCAGGAAGCCGGCCAGGGCGATGCCATACGAATCGGATTGAACGACCATGGCCATGGCGAACTGTTGACGGCCTGGCGGTATTTCCTTGGACATCCGATAGAAGGTGTTCACATAGGCGCCGCCGCCCAGCAGTCCCTCCCACAGCACAATGACGAACACAATCCAAATGCTGGGCGTGTAGAACCAAATGACCTCGGTGAGGAAGTAGATAACGTTAACAAACTGGAACACGGACATTAGCCAGATTTTGTTCAATTGGAAGATGTTGACCGAAGAGCGCGATATGAAAACGCCAATTTGATAGTCCACATTCAGCCAGCGATACTGCGAGGCCTTGTCCAGGAATATGTTCTCAAAGTAAACCAGCTCGAACTGTGAACGGGAAAGGCGATTAGGCAATTGGCAAATGCGAGGGAGTTCAACGTTGCTGACTTACCAGGCCCTGATTGATGAAGTACTCGAAGAAGTAGACCAGGCACAGCGGCAGCATGTACTTAAACAGATGCTTAATGTACGACATTTTCTCCTTGAAGCCCACCAAGGGCTTATCGTCGCTAATGAGCTCCTCCGTGGACTCGACGGTGGTGACGGGCAACACCTGCGGACGGCGCAACAGCAGCCAGAAGGCGAACGCCTCAATGGCGGGAAAGATCAGCATGATCAGCATGGTGTCCCGTGGACTGACATCCAGGGAGCGCAGCGTGGCATAGCTCAGCGAGCCGATGACGCCGGCACCGCCCGTGCCCGACGACCAGGTCGAAATCACATTTCTGGAATGAAAGCGTTAGAAGCGGATCCAAGCGGGTCAGGCGGCCAAATGTTTACTTGTTGAAGCGCGAGGAATATGCCAGAAATGTGGTCTCGCCGATGCCGCTGCTCGCCGAGGTGATGATCACGCCCAGCAGTGCCATCCATTCGGCGTTCGCGAAGCCAACGAGTAGGAAGCCCGCCGCCGAGAAGGCAACGGCTATGCCAATGCGTACACTGCACGAAAATGCCCATTAGTTGGCTTTCAATTTGGCTAATGCGGCACTCACTTGACCCAGAAGGGAAAGAACGGCATCAGAATCTTGACAAACAGCGAGGGCAACACATCCGCCAGTAAAATGGCGCCCGTCGACACCAAATGGCATTCGCGTCCACTGGCGCCATCTTCGTTCTCCTGTTTCGGCTAGCACGGTCGATCAATAGGTTATTCAATATACGCATATCGATGGATTGTGCCACCACCCACCTCGTCGTTGAACTGCGCAATGATGTCGTGCGCCGCACTCAGCATCACCACGTAGCCATAGTTGTTGCACAGGCCCAATATCCAGTAGGCTGTCAGATCGCGCCAGAGGGACCGATCGTGCCGTGTGCTGTGTGTGGCGCCTGTGGCCGTGACCACCACCTGGGGATTGTGATCGCTATCCTCCGCCTCTTGCTGCTTGCTGGGCGACATTTTGGGCAGGAGCACTGAAATTTGTTCAACCATTTTTAATTAGTGCTTGATTTATGTAATATTACCAAGGTTTTTGTTTTTTTTTTTTTTTTTTTGTTTTGGCAACCTGTCAGCGATTCGTCGTAGTTTTCTCTAAAGAACTCTATCGTCATCTTGCCAAAGGCGAAAACAACTCTGCGAGGGCTTAACATGGCTTGCAGCACCTTTGTCTAATTTAGTTCAGGTGTTACAGAAAATATGCAAATTTAGCGTAATTTTAAAAGCTCTTTCCGCTCTTGGCTACAATTATACTGAAAAGCTTCGCTTGGTTTAATAACTCATTTATTTTATGTTCTTTTTTTAGAAGCTTCACTTATTAAGCTAAACATGTTCGTCTGCGATCTTGAATTTGAAAATTATTCATTGAGCAAGTTCAGGGAACTAATTTTTGTCAACTTGCATGGCGAAAACGTGCTTCAAATGTTAACAAATTGAGCAAATGATGCAATTGTTAAAACCCAGTTAACTACTAGGTATTAAATATTGTTGTACCGTATTAAAATGGATGAATAATTGTTTTTCAAGTTGTTGCAAATTTGCATATCTCAAAGAGATAAGAAGGCAATTCCGACACCTTCAAGTAAATATTTTCTTTTCTACGCATGTCTATCTCTGCATCTGTTTGTTAATTTTAAATTTTTAATAGAACACTGAAAGAAAAGCTAACAGCTTTGTACTTCAATCAAGCATAAGTTTTCGCAAAAGTGTTTGGTAAAGTTGGACTAACTAAAATCTTGGTTTAGGAACGTTTTTTATGTAAGCAAAATTACTTTTTTAGATACATTATACTTCCATTAAGAACGTTTAATGCTTATTTGATATAAAAAAAAACTTGTATTGATATTTTGTACTTAATAATCTCACTTTACCGGTCGACGATGATATCAACAATATTCATACCTAATTTCAGAATATTAAATATAATAATATTAAACGAAATTTTTTTTTTTTTAATTTTATATATATATTTATATATATAAGATAAGATACTAAACCCAGAAAAGGCCTTTTTAATTTCTTTTATAAGCAATGCTAATACAAATTTCAATTCTATAACACGACTCTCTTTATAAGAAAATTTATGTTATAGCATTTTGGTAAATAACTCTTCAATTTATCCATGTTGACGCAGAATGTCAGTTAATATTTGCTTAGCTTGTTGATACGTTAAATCTGAATTTATGGCTACACGAATTGGCTTTAACTTATTTTCGTTGACCTGTGAAAAAGCCAAGCTTTATATTAAGTGCGTCACTCAGTTTAGCAGTTTTGTTATTTATTTATTTTTATTTTTTTGACAGAAAACAAACAATTACACATTTTCATTGTTGTTACGTCGTACATAAATGCTTTCAAAAATTAAAGCAAAAATCTAAAAATAATAATTTATGTGATTTATTTATTTAGCACGATAATTACTAACTGGAAATTGAGCTAGTTTATTTTTTTAACTTTTGTTTTGTCGTTAAGCTAAAATCTAAGGGGGACGTAACTATGCCCGGATGTAAATAGATATAGAACAGATCGCCTTAACCTGACAATTTATTGGCAGAGCTTGTCGCATGGGCAAAGTGCAAAATGTTTCATTTGTTTACAAACCCAAAAACTTGTGACTTGATACAAAACAATTGGTTATTGCGAGAACTTATAATAAAAAAAAAAGTATATTGTAATTGCCAGCGAGAAAAAGAGAGAGGCTGTGAGAAAGGTAGCTAGAACAGTTGTATCGAGGCAAATTATCTCAGCACTTAGATGCCGCTCCAACTATGTGACCTTGTCAATTCTTTAGATAAGCAACTAAATGGCAAAATAGTTGAAAAGCTAATTAACCGCCTGTGCGAACCACGTGCGAACAAAGCCTAATGGGAATAATAAATACAATTTATATTCGCTGTTAAGCTGTTCAGGTCGAGTTCTCAATTAGATTCAGGCTGTAAGCTATTCGAACTCTCGATCGTATTCCCTATTCTGACTCATTGGGGCTCAACTCTCACTCTCCCACTGTCAAGTTGTTGACCCACTTTGTAAGACTATCCCAGCTAAGTTGTCACTTTCGTTTGGCGTAGTCAACGATAAACCTGACACCCGGTCAAATCTAAAATGCATAATGCATTTCGAATAATAATAACTGTCAATGTAAATTGAGCCGTAAGTTTGCGACATTTGCCTTGGGTGTTAAGTTTATGGCACAGCAAAATTTGTGTTATTCGCATTTTTTATTTTCCTGCAGCTATATTTATTGAATATAGAATCATATTTCATTATAGGAAGTTTTAGTTTAAAAGATTCCAAGTATTTTTTTTAGTTTTAAAATTTAATAGAATAAGAAACTCAAAGTATAGTTTATTATGCCAAGGAAAACTGAAACTCTGAAGAGTTTTAATTACTTTATGATAAATGAATTATTGAATTTACAAGTCAAAAATAAAGAGTTTAAAATTGAATAATATTTTGTGATTTTTTTTTTTATATACATATATAATTTTATTTATGTTTATTATTATTTCATAACGTTTTTTTAAATTAAAGAAAAAGTCGAAAGGCATTTAAAAAATAGTTATTAAATAAAAAAAAGAAAGCTGATAATTCTTCATCTTTATGCGATTTTTTTAAAATTAAAAATATTATATATATTTAAAAAATATATAAAGGAATAATTTATATACATAAAAGATTTGTTTATATAGATTTGAAAATTTGAAAAATATATCTTTGACAAGATGTTTTTACATTTATGCGCACCTTTTTTATCGCCTAATCTCTTATGCTATTTGTTTCGCGAGTCTTTCAAAGCTTTTTTAGCGGCTATAATTCTGAAAATCTTAGAAAACAGTTTCCGATGTTTCGCGCGTTTTAACGATTCACGAGCGACTGAATCTGAATGAACCTCCCACTTAATGGGACCCACAGCAACGCCGCTGATATTGACGGCGACAGCGACAGCAGCAACAGTAGCAGCAGTAGCAGCAGCAGCAGCAGCAGCAGCAACAGCAGAGGCAGCGGCAGCGGCAGCGACGATGAACGTCAAAGACCCCAAGCGCAAAAATCACGCGAGTTGCGAGCGGCAGCATAAAAAAAGTCGGAGTAAAAAGCCAACAACAACAACTAGCAGCAAGTGCCAAAGTGTCGATCAGGCAGTTAACTAGGTATACAGCCAATATACGAAATGGTTCTCTGAGTTGGTTATTTTTAGTGCACTCGACTATGAATGGACAGCGCGACAAGTTAGCTGCAATTGCGAAAACCTTTGCAGAGGGCGCAGAGGTGGGATTAAAAGGGGCAGAGGGTGTTCGCTATGGCAAGAGGCCGGTCAGCGACGACACGTTTTTTTTTTGTTTTTTATTTTTTTTCTTCTTTTGTCACTCACTGCCTGTACGTGTTGTTGTTGTCTTAGCTTGGCAGCTGTTATTGAAGCGTTTAAATATTTCAGTACATTTTTAAAATAGTATACAAATATACATATACATAATTTAATTTTTTTTGGCAAAGTAATTTTGTATGCAGTCAGCGTTGTTGTTTTTTTTTCTTTTCATTCTATTGTCAATTGTTTAAAGCTTAGCTTGAATATTATTGCTAAGGCTGACTAACGTGTCGTATACGCAATGTGACATAAGTCGGAAGAACACCTGATTTTGTAGATTACCATTTTTAAAAAATTTAAGCAAAATATACATGAAGAATGCCAAATAAAGTGTATGTTTGAATTTGTTCCTAAAGAGTTCTCAACCTTTCTGTTATTCAAACTGGAAATGTAAATCAAATACAAAAATACGTATATACACACACATTTAAATAAACTTGAGTTGTTCAAGTTCATTTGGCTAAATTACATTAAATAAACGTTAATTTTATGCACAATTATAAAACTTAAGCAGGAGCCTTTTGAGGTAATCAAGATATTTTAAGGTTTTCTAAAGCATAAAAAACCGTTTAAGCCGCCTGTCGAAGTCCACTTTAAAACCTTATTGAGTATCCACGTTTTATATTATTACCCTTGAGAGCACTTGAGAGCCTGGCGCTTTGCAATTAAAAGCGTTCGAGCGATGAAAACCAACTGAATGTGTTAAATTCAAGCTAAAAAACTTGAGTGCCAATTGACATTATTATCATCATCTTTATCAGAGTAATTCACGGGCATAGATTAAAGCCCAATAACAATCCGATAAGATTAACACAGGCACATATTAAACGCGAGCTATATAAATCTTAAGATATCAGTCGAGACAACGTTTAGCAAAACTTAATTTTCACTAGTAATTTATATGGAAAGCTTTAAATGGCCATAACTTCTAACGTTGGGCCCTAATTCGGGATCACTACATATTTTATGGGAAAAACAGGTTGTGTAATAGATAATAGGTAAATACATTATAGCTTCATTTGGCTATATAGAGCAGGTATACGTGGAATAGTGAAGACTGTTCTATTTAGAAATAAATTGCCAGATGCGATTTAAAATAAAACCATTTGCGCGCTTGTTTAGCACGTACACAAAACCGCCAAAAACAATTTCACGCCACTGCCGCAAAGTATGCAACAAAAACATATTTATTGAGTATGGTTGAATTTAAAATACCCTGCGTTGAATTAGCAAACTCGTAAATTTAACAAACATATTTACATATTTTTTATAATAATCTACTCGACATTTTGTGAATATTTATTTTATTTATAACTATTTCTATAAACTTGTATATATTGTATATAGTATATTAATATTGCTGTCTTAATATTCTCCAAATTTATGCAGACAATCAAGCATATTCCATAGCCATTATTAATATACATATACCGCCTTACCCCACCATACAGGGTATTATAAGTAAAATGGCAAAATGCAAATGAAGCAAAAAGAGTGAAAAAAATGTGAAACATGCTATTGACAAACTGCAATATCGCATTCAACATGCGGTGGGAATTGCAAGTGGTGAACGGGTGTTCCCAGTGGGGTTACAATGCGAACGGACCAGTTTCTGTGCGGCGTGGATAAAGACAAGTAAATGTAGTAAATAATTTAAAATTGGCTGTCAACTTATCGTTTAATGTGATGTGCAGCCAATGACAGAATTGGAATACAAGTTCTGCAGCGAAAGTACAAGTTAAACTGCCTGTTGACAGCAAGATTGAGATGCCAATTTGTCAGCGTCGCGGTAATTTGTCATGCAAGTAAGGGCTTTCCCTCAGACTGCCTTTTGACAGTCGAAGAAAATCTATGGATATTAACGGCTGGCGCTTTATTTTGGCGGTCGGTTGAAGTAAATATCATTGAAATTGATATAACTTGTAGTTAATTTTAGGATTTTCTAATCATTTTGTTTAATTATAAAAAATTGAATAAAGAGAAAATTAATTTGTATTAAAAAAAAGGTAAGAGTTTTATTTCTGCAGTTAAAATATTTTTTAAAAATGTTTTTAGCTAATAAAAATTGTGATTATCTTAATATATACGCTTACATTTCTGGGATATCACAACGTTGTCACTTACAAAAACTATTACCAATAATTGCTGCCTAGTCTTTATTGTTTATCAACACAAGCTCGGTCAGTCGGTTCACGATGAGCACATAAATCACATGACAAACTAGAAATAAATACATAAAGTATAAAGTGATTGATTACCGTGAAGCATAACAAGCTGAGATAAGAAACTCTTGCAACTTGTGTGCCATAATAGACATGATGTAAAGGCCCGCACTAAAGTTTCTTTTTAAAGGTTAGTCCCGCCAGCTATTGCCAAATTCAGATAACTGTTAAAATACTTAGGCTTATGTTTTATCTTCAGACTGCGGTATCCACACGCACGACCAAGTTACAATGGCCTTTTCTGCTGCGGGGCATAAAAATGCAAATGGCTAGTAAAAAAAAACAAAAAAAACAAAAAAAAAACCATAGACCAAAATACGCCAAACAGGAAACTTTTTAATGCAAATACGAAAATCGCACGAAAACATGAAAACGTGGTCCACTCAACGAGGCGTGAGGCAATTGCACGGGTCCTGACAACAGGAAGCGAAGGGACAACGTTCGCTGCATTGCTGCATAATTCCACAGTCATTGGATGAGGCAAAAAGTTAACGTAAAGCGTTTTCCTTTTTATACACATTCACCAACTGAAAATAGTATATTGGATTTGTGCAATGTCCGTCTTGCTGTCCGTCTGTCTTTGCTTATGAACGCAATTTTGTTAGCCGCTATTAAAGCTAGAGACTTGAAACTTGAAATATGTATATACTCGCGTCAAATAAATTATAAATAAAATTTCTGCTGATAGTTTATAATTGACAAAAAGTATGATATATAAAGCCCTCGGATCCATAGCTCCCATTGTTTAAACTCTTATAACTTTGTCAAAACTGAACCGATTTTCATGTTTAATGACATTTTTTTTCATGATTTGTCCTCTAGATAGATTCTGCATTTCAAATATATTCATTATTGAAAATCAAATTTTTTTAATTTTTTGGCAAAAAAAAGCATGTACCCCCCCCTTACTCATTTTGGAAAAATTATTTTTTTCAAAATTTAAAAGTGCACATTTACATTTTTAATCGATTGTGGTTGATACAATTAGTATAAAAAACAACATTAAAAGTGTTTCTGAAGGTGTACAATTTTTGGTCAAAAATCATGCAAAAATGTACAAAAATTTTGACATGTAAGGCGTTTGGATCCATAGCTTCCATTGTTCAAACTCCCATAACTGAACCGATGTTCATGTTTGATAGCATTTTTTTCGCGGTTTATCCTCCAGATGGATTCTGCATCTCAAATATATTCATTATTGAAAATAAACTTTTTTTCGATTTTTTGATAAAGTATCATGTACATCATGATATTACTCATTTTCAAAACATTTTTTTTTTTCAAACTTTAGAAATGCAAATTTATATTTTTTATTCGATTGTGACTGTTACAATTAATTAAAAAACAACACAGTGAACGAGTATTGCGCTGTCGGTTACACCCGACTGCAAAGTTCTTGCTTGTTTTTATTATTCCTTTGCATAATAGCTTAAAGCGTTTTGTGGAGCTTGCTACAAACGGTTGAAGGTGCAAGGTGCGAGTGTTTAAAGCTTATTTTGTGAATGCTGCACGTAGCGCTGCCAGGCAATCTCGAGCAGCAGCAACAGGAGCACCAAAATGTAGCCACAGATCAGCATGAAGAAGAGCGGAGCCACATACTCCATGCCCACGGTAATGACAAAGTTCTGCGAATAGCAATGCAGCCTCATGCGGGCCCAGTCATTGCGATGCTTGCGATAGACGCCGGTCTCCAAAACGCGCAGCAATCTGCGAGATTAGATATGGATATAGTCGAAGTAAACGGCGGGGATTTCAATTATGTACCTTAGGCGGACGAGTTCCTTGTAGCTGGAGTTGCGATGCAGATGCGTGTAGAGCAGCAGCTCGGGCCGAAAGAGTATTTCGTTGAGGTCGCAGATCTCCTGCTGGGTATAGTAGCGTTCCACATACGCATAGCCCGAGGAGGCCTCAAAGATGAACACATAGCCGGGCCTATCGCGTACGCGCAGAATGCCCTGTTCCGCGGGCAGCCAGAGTTCCGGATTCCTGGACTGGGTGTCGATTTTGCGTTTGCTAAACAAATGGATCTCCGGGCGTTGCGAGTACTATTTGAAAAGTCGTATATCATTAGGTTAACAAACAATTGAGACTCACATTTAGATAGCTCTTGGTAAAGGACAGCGGCTCCAGGCCGACTGTCAGCGAGCTCTCGGCCAGCTGCTGCACGGTCTTGATCTGGGATTTGACGGGCGAGCTGAGCAGCGAGGAGACCACCACAGACGTATAATAGTTGTACATTATGAAACTGATCAGGAACAGTGCGAAATAGGCCAAACGGCCGCCCGTCGAGCGCGGCGTCAGCGCCGAGCTCTGAATGCAGGCCGCCCCAAAGCTGATCAGGCAGGTGCTCAGCAGCGAGGGCACAAACTCGAGGCGCCAACGGCGCCGCATCCGCTTGCACTCCATGTGAAAGATCAGCCAGAGCAGCAGGGCGATCAGCAGCAGGATGGCGCCGAACAGATACCAAACCAGAGCGCTGAACGGCTGCAGGAAAACGTCGCCGCGTATGCCGGCATTGTGGGGCGTGCGAAAGAGACAGACGGACCGAAAGTAGCCCGTCTCAATGATGGCCGACAGGTGCTGCAGTCGGCCCGGCGTGGCCAGGCACGGCGCGGAGCCAATGTCCGCCGTCTGGTCAACCACGGCGCCCACAGAGCCGCCGTTGTAGTCGCCGTTGCTCCAGCGATCCGTGAAGGTGAACTTCATGCTGGCCTCGGATAAATCTGGCTATAGACATTCGACTGGGAAGCTCGAGCTCTGCGCTCACCCGCAATGCAGCAGATCCCTGAGTATTAGACTGATCTGAAAGCCGAAGCGTGCTATGCCATCGATATGGGATTCGTTCACCTGGCCCAGGAAGCGCAACAGCTGCTCCGGCGACCACGTGATGGGCCGCTTCGTCACCACAGTCGCCACGCGCAGCACCACATCGGTCAGCTGCTCCCGATTGCCATAACGGGAGCGCAAGTGCAGCGAGCTGAGAAAGCGGGTCAAAATGCAGCTGGCCCGATTGCAGCTGCACTCATAGTCGGCCGTCATGTTGAGCTGCCCGCCAATGTGGTTGCCATTGCTGTAGACATCGTAGAGCGTGTAAGTGACCGCCTCCGTGCTGGCCGAGACCCGCGGCCTGACATAGCTGACATCCGCATCCACGGATATGTTCATGGGCGCGAAGAACTTGTGAAAGTTGGAGTACTCCGAGCTGTCGTGAAGAAGCCAATGATAGTGCTGGTTGTAAAGCTGCTCACGACTGGCCTGTAAATAACAACAAGTAGTATCAATCGGTTGTAACCGACTGTCTAATACTCGTTCACAATTTAATTATAGCTTAAAATAGTAAAAAAAAAGGTCTTAATAATTATTTTTATTTTGCGATGGAAGAGATGTGAATATTTAGATTTTATGGATTTGACGCGGATATACACGAGTATATATTTCAAGCTTTCAAGTCGGGCGTTATACGGACAGACAAACAAAATAATAATACTAATAATAACAACAAAAATAAATTATAAAAATTTATTACTAAGTTTCGATAAAAATTTATCTATATTTATATATATAAAATTGCTTGTCCTGACCGATTGACCAGCTGACTATTTGGTAGTATGCCCCAGACTATAAGAGCCGAAGAGCTACGATTGTGCCCATATTTAAAAAAGAAAATATTATAGACGGAATTTTAGAATATTTCTTTCACAAGGGTAAAATATTTTTGCATTAAACTTCACACATAAGATAAATTGCAAGTTCTCTGTCACATTTTCTTAGAAATGTGTTTCATCTTTTTCGGAAAATTATGAGCCCCGTGTGAAAAATAAAAAAAGCTCTACATTAAAACTTAATAAAGTGAATAATTTAAGCGGAAAGCAATATATGGTTGCATGGAAGTAAGAAATGGAAGGATATATTTAAACTAACTATAATAGTACATGCTTTCACCGCGCAACGCCGGGTAATGTTAGCCGGGTGTGTTAGCACTTACCTCCGCCAATAGACTTCTACTTCGCATACATTTCAGATCCACAAATACGGCCAGCGTGGGCTGCAGGTGATCCAAATACCGCTGCTCCAACTGCTCCCAGCTCCAGGCATTCAGGTGCGCAAACTGATGATAGATGAGCGAATGATGCGAATGCGGTTTGTTGATTTGCTGTGCGAACTGCAAAGCTGCAAAGAGTCAAAAGAGTAACGGAGTTATAGGCAAAGACCTTGGCCTCGCCAGGCGTGTTAGCCCACTTTCATTTCTGGCCCAGCAGTGGAAGAAAATGATGAAACTGATGCGCGACTGCAGCAAGTTGTGTAGCACAAAGTTGGCCAGTTGCAGCAGCTGCATTTTGCTTTTATTGACTCAAGCGATTTTGGACAGCGCTTTTATAGTCGCTCCGCTGGCAATTTACCTGTCCAGTGCCGTGTGTCACCTGTCAGCTTGTTTGCTTAAATTGCACGCCGGACAATGCAAATAGTTTGATTGACCATTAGGAGCACTTGCCTTAATGACGCCCAGCGCGCAGCTGTCGTCGGTGCCAGCATATTTCCAGGCCCAAAACAAATAGACACACGATATACGCGCAGATGAGCAGCAGGAACAACGGTCCGGCGGACTCCAGGCCCACAACCACGTTCCGGTTGCTCTGATAGCAATGCAGCTTGTTGCGCACCCAATAGCGAAAGTGTTTGAAATGAATGCCCGTTTCCAGCAAACGCAGCTGGCTGCCAAAAAACAAAAAACTCCCAATTAGATTCCAGTTCATATGCAATACATGAGCTGATTTACTTGAGCTTTAATAGCTCCACATAGCTGGACGTTTTGATGACCATCGTGTGGGCGTTTGTCTCGTCACGCAAGAGAATTTCGTTCAGCTCGCAGATCTCATGGGGCAAATAATGTTTTCGCACAAATACGTAGGAACTGGCCGCCTCTGCTATATAGACAAATCCGGGCTTATCGCGCACCATCAGAACTCCCTCCTCCGAGGGCAGCCAAATGTGCTTCGGATCCCGTTTGCTGTTGACAATTTTGTTGAGATATAGGCTACGCACGTCGGGATAATTTGAGGTCTAAATAATGTAGAATAATATATATTAATAAGTGAGAAATTCAAAGTCGAGTGTAACCGACTATATAATAACAGTTTTTTTTTTTAATTTTTAGAAGAAGTAATCCGTAATCTCTCCACATAATTTGGTGCATCGAGTTTTACAGATTTTATTAATTTGACACGCCCCTAGTGGGCGTATCCAAAAAAAATGTTTGCAGTCTTTAGAGGAAATCATCAGTATTCTGTCTACAAAATTTAATGTAAATAGCTTTAAAACTGAGGGAGATATATAGAGTTCATGTAATTTTATAAAAAAATCGAAAAAATTGTATTTTCAATAATGAATATATTTGAAAATATATTTGCAGAATTAATGTAGAGGACCATGAAATCATGAAAAAAATTGCCATCAAACATGAAAATCGGTTCAGCTTAGACAAAGTTATGGGCGTTTGAAATATGGGAGTTATGGATCCGGGAGCTTTATGTGTCAAAATTTTTGTAAATTTTTGCACGATTTTTGTCAAAAAATTTTACCCCCTCAGAATCACTTTTAATGTTGTTTTTAATACTAATTGTGACAACCACAATCGATTAAAAATATCAATTTGCATTTCTAAATTTTGAAAAAAACATTTTTTCCAAAATGAGTAAGGGGGGAGTAAATGCTTTTTTTGACAAAAAAAATTCAAAAAATGTTATTTTCAATAATGAATATATTTAAAATGCAGAATCAGTTTATAGGACAAACCATGACAAAAATGCCATCAAACATGAAAATCGGTTCAGTTTTGACAAAGTTATGGGCGTTTGAAATTTTTGGTTTATATATAACCGATTTTTGCGAATTGCCACGCCTCCAGAAAACGTAGCCAATAAATCTTAACACTTTATCTGAGGCAGGCATATATACTCGTATATATATTCAAAGTTTCAAGTCATTATGGGCTAAAAACAAAAAATTGCGTATACGCCCAGACGGACATTGGAAAAACTCAATATAATCTTTTCGCTTCATGAACGAGTCTAAAATTAATAGCTAATTTGAAATATGTTATAGCCCACCTCCACGTAGACTTTTGTGTAGATTCGCGGCTCCACAGATACCTCGAGGCTGCTGTCCGCGAGCTGTTGTATGGTGCGTATACTCGATTTGGGCGGTTCACCCAGCAGCGTGGAGACCACAATTGATGTGTAATAGTTATATAGGAGGAAGCAGGTCAACATAACCGCATAGAAGACCATGCGACCGCCCGTGGAGCGGGGCAGCAGCCAGGCGCCCTGAATGCAGGCGGCACCGAAGGACAGCAGACAGCTGGTGAGCAGCGAGGGCCGGACGTCGACGTGGTTCAGTCGGCGCTCTACATGAAATGTTAGCCAGAGCAGGCAGCCGGCCAACAACAACAGCGAGCCGAACACCAGCCAAACCGTCCAGCTGAAGGGCTCCAGAAACTCCGTGATGCGCAGCTCGCCGGCGGTCGATCTGGGATTGAGGAACATGCACGTGGAGCGAAAGGACGAGTGCCAGGAAATCATCTTAAAGTACTTGGTACGTTCGGGGGTGAAAAGGAAAGCGGTGGCACTTATATCGACGCTCCCGTTGCGAATGTCGGCCAAGAGGCCGCCGAGCAATTCCGAATCGGACCAGCGATCGCGAAAGATATAGCTAAAGCTGTGGAGCACCAAAAATGACTACCTTTAAGCATAGACATATTTGCTGACATACTTGCAATCCAGCATTTCCCTGAGCACCTGATGTGTCTGATAACCCAATCTGGCAAAGGAATCCTTGTAAATGTCATCAACGCGGCTTAGAAAGGCCTTGATTTGCGGCTCTGGTGTGTCGACCGGCAGGGCGGTGATCTGTAGATAAATTGCTGATTTTTAGGGGGCGTGGCAATTCGATTGAATCAATATATCTCCCTCAGTTTTAAAGCTACATATACAAATTTTTGCACAGAGATTACTGATGACCTCTGCTAAAGATCAAGAAAATATTTATTTGCCACGCCCACTTGGGGGCGGGTGTTAAACGAAAATCTACATATCCCACAATTTTAGAACTGGATTCAACACATTTGGCAGACAATTAGCCGACAGACAACAGTTTCTTTTTCTCTAAAATAACAATAATAATTAAGACCACTTTCGAATGTTTAAAGTATTGCGCAGTCGGTTACACCCGACTGCAACGTTCCCACTTGTTGTAATTTAAATATGTTGCTTACCACTGCATTTATTCTTAAGGTTAAGCCCGTGAGAAACTTGCGCTGCTGGAGCCGATTTCTTTTGTGCAGATCACTGAGATAGCGACGCACATAACATCGATGCTCGTTGCAGTCGATTTGCCGATCTACGGTTATATTGAGCTTGGCACCCACATGCTTGCCCTTGTTATACAGATCGAAGAGCACAAAGCTGCTGAGTTCTTGGCTGGCCTTGACGTAGGTCAGTTCTGTGCCCAAATAAAGTTGCGCCTCTTCGAAACGTTGTTGAAGCTGAGTCAAGTTGAAGTCCTGATCGTAGATGAGCCAGTGATAGCGTTCCCTGAATAGGCGTTCCCCATTGGCCTAAACATGAGAGATTAGACTTAACACCTCTATATAGAAATCGGCTTACCGTATACAAGACTCCCGCACTCTGATTGCAATTGATGTCCATGTAAATGCCGAGCTTGACGAGATTGTGTGCGACGAGTGGATCCTGCAAGTGCTCCAATAGTGGATATGCCGTGTCAAGGTTTAAGTACTGGGTGTAGAGCATTTCCTTGCGGGCTAAAGGTGCAAAACTAAGTAGTGCTAGAAGGAAAAGATACACTTAATTATACTTAAAAAAACATTAAACCTAATTCCCACTCACAATCAGCTGTCCAACAGTGCAAAAATAAAATATTCTTTAACTTTGCAATATGCACAAAATAATATATGATAAACTGATATAGGAACATTTTGCGAGAACCGAACAATTAAACAACAGTTTAGCTAATAATAAAAAGTTCAACATCCAAGCCTTTTTATATCAACTCAAGAAGCGTCAGTTTAATGTGCATCATTAATTTACACTCAGAGAAAAAGGCGCTGAAATAGTTGCATACATAATAACGAAATTTCTTAGATTAAAAACTGTACTTGAGTTTCCGATTTGGGAACACTATTTCTCCAAGTGCACATATATCACAGTTATATCACAGTTGACAGTTAGTGACAGTGCCTGTCAAAAAGGAATTTTCCACATTTTTGCCCACTAATTGCGCTTTTAATATTTAATCGCAGCTAAGGTTGGCCAGAATTTAAAAACGTACTTTTCAGCACGAACTTACCTGATTAAATATTTATGTTTCTAGCTCCATAAACCGCTTACTTCGCCGTACTGAAACGCCGTTTAAGCCGCCAGCCCAACCGGGCCCAGCACAGTTCCAGGATTAAGATAAGGAACGACGCGATATAGGCCAAAAGCAGCGATATAAAAAGCGGAGCGGCATATTCCATGCCCACGTTGATGACATAGTTGTTGGCGTAACAGTGCAGCTTGGTCTTGGTGTAGAAGAACTTGTGCTTCTGGGTAATGCCCGTCTCCAGCATGCGCACTTGGATCTGCTTCAGGAGCTCCTTGTACGTGCTGTTCTTGTGCACAATTGTGTAGACGGCGCTCTCCGGACGAAACATGATTTCGTTCAGTTCGCATATCTCATGGGGCAGGTAATACTTCTCGATGAACGTGTACAGAAACGAAGCCTCCGAGACGAACACGAAACCGGGCCGATCGCGTGCCCTGAGCACGCCATCCTTGGCGGTCAGCCAAATATTACTGGGATTGCGTCCCTCCACCTTGCGCTTAACCAGATCGCGTATATCCGAGCGCGGCGAGCTCTGTTATGGAAGACATCAAGAAAGTGGAGCTTTAAATATACTCGTTTACGAAGTGGAAAGAGTATTTTAGGTTTCTGGAATGTCCCTTAAGATCATATGAATGCAATTTTTTTCGACACTATTGAGGCTAGAGACTTGAAATTTGGAATATATACTCGTGTCTGCCCGTGTCAGATAAGGAGTCAAGATTTTTTGATTACGCCCACTGGGAGTGTGGAAATTCGATAAAATCGATACATCTTCCTTGGGTTTAAGGCTATATACATAATTAACTGATGATATCCTTTTATAGATCGCACGACAATGGTGGCGTGGCAATTCAATAAAATCAGTTTGAAAGCTTTGCAGGCAAAAAATCTTCTGAATTTGGCATGCAGTTTTTTTACCTCCTCTAAATATCGAATCAAAAAAATTTAAAAATATATATATATATAATAATAATAATTAAGACCGTCTTTAACTGTTTGGAGCTCTTATTATACTATAAACGAGTATTTTGCAGTCGGTTACGCCCGACCGCAACGTTCTTACTTGTTTATATCCAGATTAACTCACATTCAAATACACCCTGGTAAAGGCTATAGTTTCGAAGCCCACATCCAAGGAGCTATCGGCCAGCTGTTGTATGGTTTTTATATCCGAACGCACTGGCGAGCCCAATAAAGTGGAGACCACAATCGACGTGTAGTAGTTGTACATCAGAAATGAGGTGAGCATGAGTGCTATGAAAACCAGACGTCCGCCCGTAGAGCTCGGTATCAGCTGAGAGCCCTGTATGCAGGCGGCGCCAAGGCTGATCAGGCAGCTGCTCAAGAGCGAGGGTATATACTGCAGACAGTGCTCCATCCAGCGATGCTCCAGCCGGAATGTTAGCCACAGCAGTAGGCCAGAGAACATCAGCAAGGCGCCAAAGACTAGCCAAACACTGAGCCTAAAGGGTTCCAGGAAGACGCCGGCCTTGATGCCGGCGTTGTGTGGAGTGCGAAAGATGCAGATCGAACGGAACTGGCTAATCTCCATGGTGGGAAAGATGTGGCGCATTCGGTCCAGCGAGAGGACAAACGCTGACGTCGACAGCTCCGCATTCGCATTGACCATTTCGCCAATGGCGCCGCCCGTGGAATCATTGACGCTCCACTGAGTCCGCCAAATGTAACGCACACTGCCAGGCCGAACAGTTAAACGTGAACTATGTGCTTTCGAAAAGGACTCCAACTCACTTGAACTTCAGCAGCTCCTGCAAATGTAAATTGTTGCGGTAACCCACACGCGAAGTCCAGTCCAAGTGAACGTTCTCCTCGCTATTCAGGAAGGCCAGCAGCTTCTCCTCGCCCACGCTCAGGGGTAGGACGGTGACCTGTGGCGAAATAAACAGAATGGAGCAATATCTGGCTGAGTCGAGGCTAAACAGTCAAGAATAGTTATCTTCGAGGTGTCGCCGATTTAATACCCCAGCTGACATTTGTCAAGCATATTATAAATTATAATTATGAAATATTACTTCTTATAAGAACATTTCTTGTGGTGAAATAAACAAAATAGGGCAATATCTGGCTCAGTTTAAACAAAACAATAAAATATATTTGTCCTCGTGATGTAGAAAACATTATTGTAGAGATTCGGATATTTAGAAAAATATAATAAAATTAATTTCTTATAAGAATTAAATTAATGTAATCGTTATTCTTATTTGGGCTCAGTTTGAATGTTTTGGGGCTATAAAATATAGTTGTCTGATAAAAAATAAGATTTCACTCATATATAAGGACCATTGTAAAAAAAGTAATTAATTTAAAAAAGTAATTAGCAGACAAAAAAATCAAGTAATTCGCTTTTAAATTAAGCCTACGAGCTGTGAGAAGTTCGGTCAATTCGGCTTTCCTTAAACATTCATAGTACTTTATCACAAGTACGTTTTCCTCAATCCCAAATTTCTCAATTTGAGTTTGTTTTTAGCCCAAGTTGATACTTGAACTGAGCTCAAAACGAACTAGTTTTAAGAATATATATAATTTATGGGATAGGCGAAGTCTCCTTGGATAAGTTAAACATTTTTTGACAAAATCTGAATATCTTCTCGAAACAATTTTGTATAGGAAACATACCAATGCCACCTGTGTAAAGGTGATGCCGCTCAAATCCATGCGATGATGCAGCCGGGGTCTCAAATGTAAATCGCTCAGATAGCGCTTGAGCTCACAGTCGGTCTGATTACAGTAGATGCGCTGATCCACAGTTATATTCAGTTTCCCGCCCAAATAGCTGCCTTTGTTGTAGACATCGTAGAGCGTAAAGTGACGACCATTGTTGGACTCTTCCGCTGGCTGTTCTTGGACATAGGTCACATCCGCATTGATGCTGAGATTGGCGCGTCCAAAAAGTTCCACCAATTTATGCATGTTGCCAGCCTCGTCGTAGAGCAGCCAATGAAAGGGATGCGTGTAGAGCTGCGCTCGACTGGACTGTGATAAGTTATAAATTTATATAAATAAATTATAAAAAATGTATTTATATATTTACCTGATTTGTTATAAAGCGGCTCTGTTCGCATCGCATGTCCAAAAATACGCCAATTTTGGTTAATTCACTGCTCAAATAAATTTTGTGAAAATTTGCCAAAGACTCGTTGGACCCGTTTAAGTTTACGTATTGGGAGAATATATAGTTACGAGAAAAAAGCTGTGCTAATGGTAGAAGAACTGTAAAGAATTGTTATTTATTTTTTAAAATTTAATAGGTTTTTTAGAAATAAAAGAAGCTAAATTTTCTTTCTGATTTGAAATATTTCACACACATGATTTTTTATATTTAATGTATTTTATTAAATTAAATTAACACCAGATTTTTAAACTTTAGTTAAGAGCTTTAATTAAATTTCTTTAAGCTCTCTTTAGAATATTTCACAAATATATTTACCTGGCAGCTGCCAGCAATGAAATACAACCACATATCTCAAATTAATTTGCAACAAATTGTACACAATAAAATTGTATAATGCCAGATTTGCCATGTTCAACTGTACTAAATGGAAAGACTAGCGAACAATGGCTTTTATAGCTGGCCATTAATATTTTGGCCAAATTATGCAATTAAGTTATTAGCCCAAAATTTAAGCTGTCATCGAAAATTAGCGAATGGATTGACAGGCTGACCAAAAACGCGGCGGGAACGTTGTCCAAAATGTTTGTGAATCGGCAACAGGTGAAACCTTTGGCGCGTCAAAACAAATCGCACGTGGCCGAAACACAGCTCGGAGTGCGCCGGCGCAGAAGCTGGAACGTAAACAAGACCAAAGCCAGTCACATTTATGAATGGAGCCACCCACAGAGCGTCTGCTTCTCCCGGGCGGCGGTGTTAATGGATTTCTGCCATGATTTAGCCCGCTGTGGCAGGGCGTCACTGATTTTGCGCCTTTTGCATGTCCGTGAATGTGTTGCCCCCAACTTGCTCTGAGTATGCGTGCGTGTGTGCATGTGTGTGTGTGTGTGCTTCATGCTGTCGGCATATCCTCTGCTCATGTTCCCAGCTGCACAATTGAATCTTGGCCAACGGCTGGGTTTTAATGTCGTTTCAGTTGGCGTTGCGCGCTTGGCGCGTCTCGACGTATTCCTGTGACCAATTTTCTTGTTAAGCGGGCAGCGCATTAAGGACTCGTCTCTCCATTTTCGATTCCGTTATCTGTTTGCTTGTCTGCTGCTGTTGCTGTTGCTGTTATTGTTATTATTGACCGAAGTCGTTGATGCTTTTTGGCCGCCGGCAATGCAAAAAAAAAAAAAAACTGTTGTGTACTCTTAGGTGGTTAGAAACGGATTGCGAATCGACAGCGACGATTGATTGAGAAATTAATTACAAAAACACAGACTATAGTTTGTACTGTATTGATAAAACGAGTGCAAGTGCCGAAAATTAATTAAATACAATAATTCAGTGGAATATAATTTCAAACTGCAAACAGCGTTAAATTTTTTTTTTGAGTTTCAGAAAAAGTGCAGTCAATATATTTAATAAACCTCAATTTAATATAAATGCAGACATTAAAAGATTATAAAAATGAATGAAATACAAGATTTTAATGGTATATAATTGCAAACTGTAAATATTGTTTATGCTACGAGGCGTATGAGTAATATAATTTTCAAAAGAATAAAAAAAAAATGTTGCTGTAAATAAATAAAATACATTTGAACTCAGAGACTACAGAGAGTTAAGCAACCTTATCATAATATAAATGCAGACTTTAAAATAAAAACGTTCAGCCTGGCGTATGCGTAATATTAAAGGGTTTCTTCCTAACAAGCTGATTGCATCTAAAATGTAAATTATTGTGATTTAGCAAAAAAAACATACGTTTTAAATGTCTAACATTAAATGTATAAAATACGCATTTAATTCGTTTCCCTCAATTATCTCATTAGCACTATCAACATTTACTGAGGGCCAATTAAAATGTCGGAATCATCAAACAACTAAGCCTAATGCTAATTTAAAATAAAAGACAGCCGACCCAATAAACTGACAAATGACCAATTAAAATTATTTACAACTACAAAAAAGCCCCCAAATGTATTAAAAATCAATTGCAGTGCGGTCGACCCGCACGAGAACCAAATGATAAATGCAAAAACCACAAATATGACATTTATAAAGTGCAGCTTGCCAGCAACAAAAAATAAAAAAAAAAAAATTAAGTGCAAACAAAATGAAATTATCACAGATTGAATGGTACATTAGAGAATTAGAAATCTGATAAATACTCAGCCAGTAAATGCGTGGGAAAAATATGCAGGACCGAAACCACTGGCGCATATAAAACCACGAGCGCTTTTGGCCAACCACGCAAATCATTAACAAAATTATTAACTATCCCAAAGGGATTTGGGGCAACTGCAATTCGAAGGGTCAGCAGCAGTGTGTGTCCTTCGTGTGATTTACGGGTGTGATCATATGGGCTTAAGCTGCAATTTTGTGCTATGCAAATTTTCAATTCCAGCGCAATTTGTTAAAAGTTGAGCAAATACTTTCCGGTTTGAGATTGGGTTTAATATAATTTAAATTTAAATTTACTAATGTAGCGATAGAGCAAACACTTTCGCTGAATTTACTATCGCAGCCACTGCGTTAAATTCTGACAGCGTCAGCTTTAGATTTTTCTTCTTTCAGTTTTCAGCTTCGTTTTTTTTTTTTTTTTTTTTGTCTTCTGTTACATTTTTTGACAGTCGCCGCTTCGCGTTACAAAACATCTCTCGAATAGGCGAATGCAAAGCAGATTCAAGTATAAAAAAAAAAAAAATATGAAAAAAATAACAGCTGGGCATCGCACTCTTGAGATTTACATTGTAAAGTGATGCGTTTAGCTTTTTACGCTATCCGCCCCAAAGAAAAAAATCTGCTTACATACAAACTGTATCTATGTCTATACTATGGCATGATACAACAGCCTAACAAAAACTGCATTTAAATTAATTGAATTTTTCAGATTTTTTTCGGTGGCTGTGGCCCCCCACTTCGAACAGAGGCCCATCCACATCTAGCTTTACGCTTTGGTCTATTGCTTTTATTGAATTGGTTTGGGGATTTGTTAGTTGACCCACAAGTCAAGTTGAGGTCCCTTCCATCAAGTTTACTTAAGGGCCGCATCTCAACCTCCTACGTATTTTGTGTGTCATTATGTGTTTTGCCACAGCAATGCATCTTGTCGTATCTTTTTTTTTTTTCTAGTTTTGCCTGGGAATCTGCATTTGCGTTCATTAAATTTGCAAGTAAGCTGAAATGTTTTTTGTTTACCTTTGGAATGCGTTTGGGCTTTTGCGTGCAGTAAATTGGTTGCTTGAAAATAATATATAAAGTCTTTAAATGAATATGTGCCAAAGAGTTACGTTTTTCTGTGACAGCTTAGTGGCAAAGTGCTTTTTGAATAAATAGCTAAATCGTCTACATCGTGACTTAAAAAGGAAATTACGATTACACAGTTCTTTAATTTTATTAAAAGCATGAATGAGTTTAGCATATAACATACGAGATCTGAGTCAATTTAATTTAACAGAACAGATTTAATACTGATTTTAAATAGAGATTGTAGTCACTAATAATATATATGATTTAAGTGGCCCAAAATAAGTCTTCTTTATGGTTAATTTAAAACAATTAAAATTAACTTTAATTTAAAGAAAAAATCAAGTGGCGAGTGGTGTATATCCCAACTCATTGAAAATTATTAAAATTGCACCTAAAGTCTTTAACTTTATTCTTTATTCCCATCTTCAGAGTTTTAAATTTGCAATCTTCTTCTAAAATTCAAATTTTCTTTCTATTCTTTTTGTTCTCAGCAGGAAACATTTTAGCTATATTTGGCACCTGTCAAAGCATTAAATAATCCTCTTCCAATAATAATTGATAACTCGACTGTGCACTAAATATTCCTTTTTGGCTTAGTGTCTACCGTACAGGGGAATGCACTTAGCTAACGCAAATGCAAGCAGCCAACCTTCCGAGATCCCACAGCATTTTCCAGCATTTGAACTGCTTCCTGTTACTCGCTGCTACCCACAGCTGGTAAGCGTGTTTGCACAACGTGAGCCTGGGCATCCTGACCAGGCCAACCAGTGAGCAGCACGTGCTGCCGTTCTACTGTAAAATAATTATGACAATTGCATTATTTTATGCCTGAACTTCATTGGACCTGGCAGACCGCGGGCAAGAGTTGAAAAAGCTGTGGCACAAATTTTGGCTTGCATTTAATTAAATTGCGCTTTTTAAGGCTACTTAGGTTAACTGGAAAACTTGTGGCTAACTTTTTTCATGCATTGACAATAGAATTTCACGCGCAGCCTACAAAAAACGGCAAAAACTCTATATGATATATGAATTGTGATTATATAAGTTGCTGCCAGATTGAAATGCACAATTCATTTGTGAATGCTGACGCAAAAAGCAGCCAAATAACGCCAGCGCCGGGTTGTGGATCGGGCTCAGTTCGTGGTCCATAGAAACCACCTGCTGCACCCACACAAGGCACGCAAACCCGAAAGAAAACATAATACATACAAGTTTATATGCACCAGATGCTTAGAAAAATGGTTAGAACAATATGCATACGCAGGGTCGCAGCCTAAATACCCTACGTTTGCCCAACTAAAGTAATTTATCTACAAAATATCGACAACTATATTTATATGATATATGATATTTTTTTCATAGGAAATAATCTTTAAAAAAAATTCCAACAAAATAAAAAAAAAATTATTAAAAGTCAGATAATAATTTTTATGCAAAAAAATTAATTTACTAATATTGACAGTTAAAAAAAAATAAAATATACTTTTTTTTTAATTTCCTTGCCAAGTTATTGAATTGAAATTCAATTGCATTCCAGTTTAAGTGCTTAAGTTTATGATCTGATATGCCTTACTGCATTGCAAAATCTACGCCCTGCAAGGGCACAAACCGTTTGTTGCAATGCAGCTGGCAGCCCCGAAAAAGAGGCGACATATTCTATAGAGCCTGGGCAGAAAGAATGGAACACGGAAAGAACGGAAGCAGCCGGCGATGAGGAGGGCAGCCTTCAAAAATTGAGTGCAATTTAGACGACGTTGATGAGAAAATGCGTTGAACGTGCTCAAGTTGTGCTCTACGCTTGTGGCCGGGACCGCATTTAACCCTTTCGCCAGCTAACAAAGGCACAAAGCGTTGGGTAAGGCGCCGCGATGCGAAGCGTCAACTATGGCAAGAAATTAGAAATAAAAGCGGGCGCCTTTGCTGGCTTGCTTGAACGCTTGGATGGATGGCTGTTTGCTGTTTGTTTGACGAAACAGCGACCGAAAAAAAAAAAAAAACGTAGAAATTGTTATTAAAAAGGAAGTGTGTGTGGATCAGATTACTACATAGAATTTATGACCATCTGGTTAATTTATGATGAAAGCCAATAGTACAGCACAGGCCGGAATGGGGTGCTTGGCAGTCAAGTTGTTAATGCAGTCAAAAAAAGAAAAATGAAAGCTCATGTTTCGAGCCTTGAGCTAATTAACTAACTGGTAAAACAGAGTATTTTTATATTTAATTTCATGTATATCATGATATTTGGGGTTAGCTTTTCAAATAAAATATAAATATACTTGTAAAATAAAATTCTTATTGCATCGAAGTTTCAAGGAACGCCATATTTTATTTTTTGTTACAACCAGTTGGGAATTCGAAAAACATTTTCAATTTTATGTGTCAAATTTAATTTTTACGAGTTAACTAGTTTTTCTTTATATTAAATGAATGTTTTTTATTTAGAATCTGTCTATGTCGTAGACAATAACTAAATTACGAAGATTATACGAACTTGTTTAAATAAGTTGAGAATTACAAAAGAAGTGGAAAATTAAAAAAATCTATTTTAATAATGAAATAACGTGCTTTCCAACTTTATTCATCCTGCAAAGTCCATTAGGAAATATATACCCAAAAGATTAGCCGCAAATTCCGTATGAAAATGGCTGGGCTTTCGCAAATTTTCCACATCCGGCAAGTGCTGGGTAAACCAACTGAACATAATGCATATTTCCTTGCTGACCTAAGGAGCTCAGACAGAGACATAGCCACAGCCACATGCTTAATTAGCAAACACAGCGCCTAATCAAGTGGCAAGTAGCATTGACGAACACGAGGCCTCGATGCTGAGATGAGATGCACTGGCTCTGAGATGATATCAGATGCCCGTCTCGAAGGCAAGGCGAGGCAAGACAAGGCAATATGCAAGTGCCCGCAAAATGGATGCGCCGAGCGGAACCCACTTAGTATTCAAAATAGTTAACACCACCTGATGCCAACTCAGACGCACACACACACACACACACACACACCCACACACACACAAAATTAGGTTAGTGGGTGAGACGTATAATCAACTTATGGGTCGTATTGTATTTTGCATAATTAGATGGATGCTCTTCGCATTGACGCCTTTCACACCACTTACCAAGTATGAGAACTTATTTAAGGACAGGTCTCCCAATGCCCAAGGACTGGCCAACAGCCGCCCCATCGGCTGCCTCTTTGCTTGATGGCAGTTGATTTTTCATTAGTGGCTTGTGGTCCGGCTGGTTGGGTTGCCCGGCTGGCGGTGCGCGTGTTTATACGATTTAATAACTCGCCATCAATAAGGTTAAGGTTCGGGGTTCCTGTTCCCAAGATAAATATGTGAATATTTTTAATAAATTGTATGCATGTGTGTGTGTGTGTGTGTGTATGTGTGTGCGAGTGCACAATGCGAATTTTGTATACATACATTAATCTTACGCGGTTCCCAAATGTGCTGTTTTAAAAATTCATATTACGCATACGCCGCGTTGAGTTTGTGTGCGAAATTCGCTTGAAGATTAATCAAACATTTTTGCATATAAATAAATCGCTCGAGCAAAGGAGCAAAGTTAACACTTCAATAAAAAAAAAAATTGAATAACTGTTAACTAATTTCTTGGCAGAAAACTGAATGCTCCTGGCTAATTGGCCCAATCAAACTGCTGGCAGTTAATCAAACTGCCAACAGCAGTCGCCAGTGCAAACAATTAAAATCATAAAACTCATCGCAAAAGCCGCCAAAGCGAACTGAAATACACAAAGACAAAAGTCAAGATACAGGACAAGATAAACGGAACAAATGCGAGTCAAGGAAGTGGATGAGCTTGAGAAATTAAGAAAAACGCTCGGAATGCAGCCAGTGTCGAGTGCAACTTCCGGTGCATAAATGAAAATAAATACCAAAACGGCTGGCAAACAAACCAGAAAACGAGAACTGTCAGCTGCAGGAGCACAACCAGGAGCAGGAGCAGCGGTAGGAGCTGTACTAGGAGCAGGAACAGGACCTGTCAGTGGTCACTGGCCCACGGCCAGTTGGAGCGACAAATGTTGGCCAAACGGATGTGTAGATTAGGCCAGAACAGTTGTCCATCAGACGTCTAAACAATAGACTCAGCAACAACAATAACAACAAATCTGTGCAATATGTGCACAAGAAGGGCAACAACAACTGAAACAAAAACAACATCCGGCAATGCGTCGCCTGACCTCATCGGCGGCAACGGCAACGGCAACGGCGACGGCGACGGCAACGGCGACGGCGGCAACTGTGACAGCAGCAGCAGGAGCAGCCGTTTGTCCTGGCTGGCGCAAGGACAACGTTTAAACTTGCGCATATTTAAACTTTTGATTAGCTGCTGCGTCCTAATGTGCTGCATTTATACAAACGCCTGGCAAGCGTCCATTGGCCAACTCGGGGTCATGGCCGGCAGCATCAAGGGACGCGGCGAAACGCATCGCCTGGACGATATTGCCGCTGGCTCCCTGACACGCTCCTGGCTAACGCAGAGCAATAATCATGCTAATATCTCCGAATTGCTGGACAATTTGCTGCGCGGCTATGATAATAGCATTCGACCGGATTTCGGTGGTAAGTTTGCCAAAAAAAAACAAAACAACAACAAATTAATGAATGGCTAAAATATTCAGCACAGTTTTCTGTGCACACGTATAAAGGGGGAAATTAGTTTGTTGTGCTTAACAGTTGTCTAAAAAATGGGTTTATAGCCATATATATATATACAGCTAACTATTAAGAGTTGGGTTGTGTAAATGGAATATGCGCCATATATAAGGGATAATGTGGAGAAAATACTTAGATACAAAGAAGTTTAGTTATAAATGGTACTTGATACACTTTCGGTCTTTCTTTCAGCATTTATACACATTGAATGTGTTTATAAAAATAAATTAATGTATAGTGATGTCGATTTATTTATTTAAAAATAGACAAGTTATTAAAACTAAATCAAACTTATTTTTAACATAGGGTGTGTTTAAGTTTAGGGTGATGTAGATATATAACTATACTATGATACTTGAAGTTTTATGATATGAAATGTCGTCGATTTATATGCCCTGTTGTTGCCAATTATAAAGCTGATTGCAATTGTTAACAAACAAAAAAAATTCTGAAATCCTTGCCACATCGAACATTTCCCAATTATAAATTGACTTTCTCCCGAATTAAATTTAATAAATTACTATAATTTTAAAAAACAAAATTGTTTGCCAAGTTCAAAACAAGTTTTGCATACTGGCCAATTGGGTAATAAATTTTAGCCAGTTGGCTTCAAAATAATGATCAGTCAGTAAAATACATAATCTGAGATTAAAATTAGTACGCAAAAAAGTAAAAATAAATATGTACACAAGACGTCGTGTGAATAAAAATAAATAGGGCCAATGACAATATTTGAGTGTTCATCGTTAGGGCTACGTTCATATCCGTTTCTGTGGTTCGAGTTTTGTTTATACCTTTTGGCTGTTCACCCTTTGCCAGTTTCCTGTAATCAGCAGACAAGTGCATGAGCAGATTTGCCCCTTCAGCGGAAGCGTTTAATGAAGCGGAAATCGCAGCCAGGAGAAATACACAGCTCCAAGGCGACAATAATGATGATGATTACGCTGGCGATGATGATGATGATGATGATGATGATGATGACGCTGTGACAGCTCCCTTGGCAAATAGTTAGTGTCAAAATTGACAAAATATTTACATACAATTTCATTGCGTTTTCTCTCCTATTTGTGTGCTTGTTTATTGCGCAAGTATTTCCCTAGACACCCCCCGTAACCCGCAAATTGATAAGCTTTTTCAATTTTCCAAATGGTTTCAACCATAAAAATTTAAATATTTTCGAAATTTAAAAGCCTTGCGGCTGCCACTAAATGAAGCTTAGCGCGCATTTTCCGCACAAAGAAACCCCCTCCCCCTCCCCCCGCCCTGTTCCGCTCCGGCGTGCTTCAAAAGTTTGCGTTTACGCAACTTAAGCCCAAATTACATTGTTTTAAACACTTCATTAAGAATGGGCCCGGCCGCTAAGTGCTCCACGGTGCAATCCGATGAGCGTGCAGGATATAAGGATATGTGGCATGCAGGATGCATAACGCATGTTTGCCAAGCTCAACGCCAAAGTCATTAAAAACTGTTCGCATAGGCAAAAAAAAAAAACTGCATATTAGCGCAAAATACATGAACATGGGTAGGCTGATAGATGATACGTGCATACAACGAGTGGCAGAGACGCGGCTCGGGGCACGGGCCACGGCCCAGTGCCGATGGAATGGGACAGTCTGCCAAGCGGCTTAAGTGTCATTGTTCACAGAGGCAACATTTAAATTTCGTTTCATGTGAAGGACTTCTATGAATTATTCATATGGAGGAATTATGTCGAATATCTTGAATATAGAAAATGTGAGCGCTATATGGGCTTCCCCATAAAAAGGCCATATAGTGTAAGCCTTTTAATAATATACATTTTTTGCACTTTTCAAAAAGTGTTAAAGGTCAAAAAATTATATGAAAAAAATATAAGAATGTATAATATAAATAAATTAAGAAATGATAAATATATAATATATATAAAAAAAAGAAAATTCAAATTTTATATATAAATTCAACAACAGAATGATATAAAATTGTATAATATAAATAAATTTATAATATATTCATATATACAAATTTATATTCTTCTTATGATATTTAGAAATTCTTTTAATACTCTTGTCTTTAATGGTGTACAGTAATATAAAAGAGAGGCTCAATTTTATTTAAGCGTGTTTAACTTTTTACTCCCTATTTTTAAGGTCCACCTGCCACCATTGAGGTGGACATAATGGTGCGTAGTATGGGTCCAATATCGGAAGTGGACATGGTAAGCTATAAAAGAAACTAACTATTCCTCCCTGCCTCCGTACGCAAACATGCAGAAGTGCTGTGTGCATACAGACTGCAGACCAAAAGTCAAGAAAGAAGCCTTGAGCAAAGCTGGGGGCTGCCCCCTCCCCACGTCCCCCCTCCCCCCTCCCTGATCCCAAGCACCCCTTTTTGCAGATACGCACTCAATAAGAAACGGCGTTCGCCTATCATCCCGTTAAACAATGTCTTTTGCAGACCTACTCGATGGACTGTTACTTTCGGCAATCCTGGGTGGATAAACGTCTCGCCTTCGAGGGCGCCCAGGATACGCTGGCGCTGTCAGTGTCAATGCTGGCGCGCATTTGGAAGCCGGATACGTATTTTTACAATGGCAAACAGAGCTATTTGCACACGATAACCACCCCGAATAAGTTTGTGCGCATCCATCAGAATGGACGCATCCTGTACTCCAGCCGGCTGACAATTAAAGCTGGCTGTCCCATGAATCTCGCCGATTTTCCCATGGACATACAGAAATGCCCGCTGAAATTTGGATCATGTAAGTGAAATGACGAAGAAAACTGAACACTGAATGTTAACGGGACCCATTAAGCTTATATGCTCCCCCGCAGCGAGAGGGGCAGCCGGGGGGCATGTCTGTGTGCGCTGGCATAATTATGCATAATTGGCGCTTAGAGCGCTTTGATACGATTCGCCTTCTGTCAGCCCTATAAATGGCATGTCCATGACGACCACTTGTTGGAAGGACAATGACGCATACACTTTTCAGTTTCTGTGTCTGTGTGTGTGTGCAGGACTCAAGCTTGGACTTATAGACTGAATGCCGTGACATTGGATGTGACTGCGAACAAGTAAAAAGGCTTTGAGTTGAGGTTTGAGCTGGGATTTGGGTTAAGGCTGCCATTCGATAACAAAAAAAAAACTGAAATTGATTTTTGTTTTATATAAGAAGATCGAGGTTGTTATAAATATTCATAATTATTATAATTATTTCTCTTTTATTTAGCTTTAAATATCTTATTGTATCTGTTCTTTATTTTTGTAGATATTTTAAATAATAAATAATAATATTTTTAATTGTTGTTAATTGTAATTGTTCTGCATTGGATACTACGAAACCCCATTTTTTTTGTTTTTAATTTTCTCCACTATCTCCAACTTTTTTCGTTATTACACCTTAGAATATATGCAGGTGACATTTCAATTACACCTGACAAGCCAAAAACGTTTACAAACTCCTGACGTTGATGTATTTTCATCACACAGTTTTCGTAGCACATGCCAAAATGAAAAGCTAACAAAACATTTTTCAACTCCCAACAAAAAGCTGCACAAATTTTCACTTAATTCTAGCACACATTTAAATATGTATATGTATTTGGCAACAGTTTATGAGCCCAGTTAACTGCTATTACGCCTTATCGCTAACTTAAATTAACAGACGACACCTGAGCGTACCTCTCGGTACACTTGGTATTATTGCTTCCGATTTGTTGTGAATAATGTTGCATGCAGTCAAGAATTCAATTACCCCGCACCGCTTGTCGCTGTTATTGCCTGCCACTTAATGTTGACAATTTCCCATTTGATGCGACGTCGACTCTCTGAAAATATTGCCATAGTCAGCGAATGTCGCATAGAGCCCGACAACAACAACAACAATAACAAACAAAAAATAGGAATAAGGTAAACCAATCCGCATCCACACGTGTCGCAATGTTTGGCAATTTGTGCAGCGAGGCGACAACAACTACAATAACAACAACAACAACGAATAAAATATCTGCACGTGTGTTGATAGCAAGCCATTTGCAGGGGAGTAGAGAAAATCGAGCAGGGAAATCGGGTGAACGAATAGCGCTGAGAAACATATGATAAACTGTGATTGACCGAGTCACTGTAAACAGTTAGTTGTTGTTGGTTTTATGGGCATCGAGTGGTAGACAATGTGGCAACTAGTTTTTGAGTACATAAAGGAAACTGAGAGCACCTAAAATAATCCAAATCTGATATGGCCAATATATAGAAATATAAAGAAAACCAAATAAATTAGAGCATTTTTTTTTTGAATGTCGAAAATACATTTCAAAGATATATTTTATTTCGTTTTGTCTGTATTTTTCTTTTTCATTTCTAATTAATATAAAATCTAAACATAATGTCATGTTGTTTTTAAATTACGTATACGTGACGTATACTTTATATGCCAAATTAATTTGTGTTTTTTCTTGATAATTCTGCTTCTTATACTCTTATATATGAGTTAAGCGTTTTAAATTACACTTAGCAGATTCATAAGCGTCCTCTCTTAATATTTCGTTGCATTTAACTGTTACTGAAAGCGAGATTTTATTATATGAACGGATACAAATTAGATTTGTTAATTTGAAAGAAAATGCTATTTTCAATATAGCCAAGTAACAGTGAATAACTAAAAATAAATTCATGTGGTTTCATTTTCTTTAATGATAAATTACAAAAAGCGTATTTTTAGATTTAGGTCCTGGTGCATCTCTTATATACGAGTGTCAAAATAACGTATAGTTTAAACGTGGCAAACATTAGGTGAAACCAGTTAAAAAAAACCAAGGAAGCCACATTTTTTTGAATTCACAGAATCATTCATGAATATTATAATAAACATCTGATTCTGATATGCATCATATAACAGTTGAAAGTAAAAATATTGCCGCATCACTGTTGAGGTGATTCCTTTTAATTGTAAATAGTTAGAATAACAAATCTCTCACTTTGCTGCCCACCGGCAAATTGTATTCCTGCTATTGGACAGTTGGCTACACCACGTCGGATGTCATTTATCGGTGGAACAAAGAGCGTCCTGCAGTTGCCATTGCGGAGGACATGAAATTGTCACAATTCGATTTGGTCGATTGTCCGGCTGGCAATATAACGGACATTGTTTACAAGGCAGCCGCACCCATGCCCCAGAGCTACAACAACAAGGACACGCTGTCATCCAAGCAGCCGGCGAACAGCAACAACAACAAAGCGATGACAACGTTCGCGGGTCCGGGTGCCAAAAATCAACATGTCCGCGGCACTGGCTTAAAACTAGACAAAGGCGCCTTCGGCTCGGGTCGCGGCGTCGCCGGCGGCGGCGGCGGTCTTGTCACCAATCTGGCGGGCAGCATCAACTTGGAAACGCATCATCCATGTAGGTTGTCAGTTTAGTGTCGTGGCCCGCAGCTGTTAATCCATATGCTCATCCTTTCTGCAGCCGAATACTCCATGCTGATGGTTAATTTTCATCTGCAGCGACACATGGGCAACTTTCTGATTCAGGTCTATGGACCCTGCTGTCTGCTGGTGGTGCTCAGCTGGGTCTCGTTTTGGCTGAATCGCGAGGCGACCGCGGATCGGGTTTCTCTCGGCATTACCACGGTGCTGACGATGACATTCCTGGGCCTGGAGGCACGCACCGATCTGCCCAAGGTGTCCTATCCCACCGCCCTGGACTTCTTTGTGTTCCTCTCGTTTGGCTTCATCTTTGCCACCATTCTCCAGTTCGCGGTGGTCCATTACTTTACCAAATACGGCTCGGGCGAGTGTTATTTTATTATCGAGGAGCTGGACTCGGACTCGGCCGAATCCGAGACGGATGTCGATGCCAGCGGCCAGTCGGACTTTCGCGGCAGCAGCGAATCCAAGATCTACGAGGTCATACCGCTGTCCATGTGCGCCATCAATATGCCGGCGTCCGGCAGCAGTCGCCTGGGCATGCTTCACTCCAGGCGCACCACACGGAATCGCCGCCATGGTCTGTCGAGCTTTAGCTTCTGGCGCTGCCTGGACTGGTTCAGCTGGCGGCGACGCCGGCGTCAGCCACGCAAAGCCACCTGCTCCGATGAGGACGAGGAGGACGACGAGCAGACACAACTGCGGGCCGATGAGGCGCCCTGCACATCGGCAGCTGCCGCAGCCGCAGCGGCGGCAAAGGCCGCACAAAGCTCCCCGCCCGCCGGCGGACGACGACGAATGTCCTTCTATAGGCGCGAGGAGCTGGAGGCGCGACGCAAGGGCAAACGCACGCCGCAATACAATTCGGTGTCGAAGATAGATCGCGCCTCAAGGATTGTGTTCCCATTGCTGTTCTTTCTGATCAATGTGTTCTACTGGTACGGCTACCTGTCCCGGAGCTCGCGCATTCTGGCCAACACGCCAACGAGCACCTGATGTTACCTTTTAGCAATTTAGACACAGTCCTTGAAGAAATCGAGCGTTCCACGAGGAAGAGCAGCGGCAAAGGGAGAGTGTGTTTGATTAAAAAGTGTATCGGTTTTGGATCGAGATATATTACGGCTTCTGTTATTTGCTCTTAACCTGATTTGCTAACGGCTATGAACGCTTTCTGGGATTTCTTTACGCGCTAAATTGCTAAACATAAAATGCTAAACTTACATATCACGGGACTGCACATTGTACACATATACATATGCCAGATCGGTCTATGTATATGTCTATCTACTACGTCTATATCATTTGTACAGTTAGCCAATAAGTTGCCTCTTCTCTGAGCTTTTAAACGCTAAGTTCCAACACAATATTAATGCTAATTCTAATAAGTTCTTGTTAATTATATATATATATATATATGAATATATATTTATAGCATCGATTTGTTTAGTTTGCCTGATGAGCTTTTTTTGCGAAATATGAAAGAAATATTAAGAATTTGCCGTCGCTTCATAAAATGTGCTGGCAAGTAGGATAAACTATTAGCTAAAATAAACTATGTGAAACAGTTACTAGTAAATGAAAATCAAAGGAATTACACTTGAGATTGCTTAATACGCTCTATTTTAACATAATAATAGCTATAACTATCAGTAAACTGCATTTTTTTTTTTTTTTTTTGTAAAACAAAACGAGAACTTGTCAGCACATTAAATAAATATATATATGTATGTATGTGTACTTTTAATTAAATGTAATAATAATGTTATGTATATACAGATGTGAAGAGCGTTTCAATTGCTTATCCGTTCAGCAAACAAAGATAATAACCGCCATGCGATAAGACATACCTGAGATAAGATATGGGGATATGATGATAATGATAATATGGGAAATATTCTGTTTTGTTCAGTTTATTGATAGTGCTAGTCAAGCTTAAATATATGGCAGCAGATTGGCCAATTTGGGTAGATAAACATCTGGCATGGGCAGCTGGGGATTCCCATGCAACGTTTCCAGTTGATAGCTGCCGGTGCCAACCAAAAGCGATTGCAGTTTGCAATTTCTGGCAAAGGTCACGTCGATTTTGCAGCTACAAAGTAAAAGAAATGGCAGTGATTGACACCGTTGGCAATTAGCTGTGCACCTGCTTACCAATCGCCAATCATTAGCGTTCGTTCCGGCTGAAAAGCGCCTGCGTTGAGCAGCGGCTGTAGCACCAAAGGATTCGGCTTGCCCATTTCCATGGCTTCGCGCTCCGCGCAAGCCTCAATGCTGGCGACAAAGGCGCCGGTGCCGGGTATGTGATATGACGGATACTTGTGCACCGCATCCTTGTTCGTAACGAGAAAGGCGCTGTCCGGATTGCTGCAGAGTATGTGACAGGCGCGCGCCATTTTGCAGTAGCTGAAATGCTCGTCCCAGCCAACGACAACGGCGCCCACATCGGCCGCCGCTGAGGGCTGGCCGAGCTCGCGCTGCACGAACTGTTGCCACTTGTCGCCCGGCTGCATCGGCTCGGGTTCGCCGGCGCCAAAGGACTCGATGCCCGCGTCCTTCAGCTCCCTGGCAATTGCCGCATTGCCGACCACATAAACCCGCTTCGACCTGTCGAATGTCTGCTGCTGGCGCAGATAGTCGACAATCGTTTGCGTGGGCGAGATTATGTGCGTCTCATTGGGCAGCTGGAAGCCCAAACGTTGGGCGCGCTGCCAAATCTCGTGCCGCGTCTTCAGTCCATTATTTGTAATTAGATAAACGCGTTTGCCGGCACGCGCCTGCAGAGCATTCAGCACATCTGCAGCGCCTTCAATGGCCTTGTCATCGTGCCACAGCGTAGCTGATAGGCAATTATAGCATATATTATTATATATAAATTATAGCAAGCAACTGTCAAATGCACATATAACGATATTAAAAATACGGATATCGATAAGAGCGACTTCAAAGAACTGGTGGCAGCATTGCTCTCTCTCTCCCTCTCTCTCTCTCTCTCTTCTCTAATTCGTGCTCCCCTCTACCAGACCAACATTTTAAACTCTTTCTATCTCTCTCTCCGCTCCTCTAATTTATGTGCCCCTCTACCAGACGTACATTTTAAACTCTTTTCCCTCCTCTAATTCGTGCTTCACTCTATCTGACGTACATTTAAAACTTTCTCTCTCCCCTCCTCTAATTCATGCTCCTATCTAATGTACATTTAAAGGACAATTAAGCCATCTAAATTCGGCACTGAAACAAGATAGTGATATATAATATCGCACAGTCCGATATTGTGTTTACATTACTTTGAAATCTACACGCGATACATTTTCAACTTTTATAGTATTTTGCACAGTTATATTCAAATATAGGAGTTATAATTTAAAAAACAACTTTCAAATGCATAAATAAAACAAACACAGATATCGATAAAGGCACCTTAAAATACCTGGTGGCAACACTGTGCCACGCTTTCGTTCTCTCTCTTTTCCCTCCTCTAATTCGTGCTCCTCTCTATCTAACGTACATTTAAAACTCAGCTAAGATATCTAAAGATCGGCGCCGAAAGAGAGGGAGGTATATCGGTGTTTGCTTTGCTTACATTGCTTTGAAATCAGCACACGTTAGACTTTAAGCTTCTTTAGTATCTATATAAAGCTGCAGTCCGATGCTTTTAAGTTTTTAGCAAACACTGAGCGCTAAGTAAAGCAGGAAATTTGTAAACAATACATCTTTACAAAAAAAAGTTGAGTCCTTATCCGACTATTGCTATGGGCACTATATGTTATAATTTTTGGTATATGTTAAACGCTATTGTGACATCACAATGCTAAGAGCTGAGAATTCTTTCAATCGTGCATTTACTTTTTACTCGCCGTAATAACAAGTGAATATCGATAACAGCAACTATAATTCTGTCTAGTAACAGCTCTGTAACATTTTGCGATCTTACTCTCCCTCTCCCACCCACACAAACGCTGTCAACTCACCGTCGCAGTCACTGATAATTGTATCGAAGCCTTGCAGCCAGCTGTTCACCTGCTCGGCCTGAAGATCTAGCAAATTGATGGCGCTCGCTTTAAACATTCTGTAATCGCGGTCTGACTGTTACTGTTGGCTGCTTTCGCCTGTGTTTGTGCCTCAACTGAGCGTCGACCGGACAACTCAGCGTGATTTTTAATTATGCACACATATGCTATTTCGTTCACATTTGTGGCCACGTTGCGCTACAAACGAATTTGATGGATGGGCATATCGATAACGCGATCATTTTACAAAATAATTGTAGCTTTATTGTAAATTGTACTATATACTTAAGTTATGCATTGTTTTCTTTTAAATAAAATCCCTTCTATTGTTAGTTTTGATAGCGTCCCTGAGCGGAATACATAGGTTGAACAGTAATTAATAAAAAAACAACAATAACAACAACAGTAATTAGTAACGATGTGTCATGGTGTCAACTATCGCAGGCAGTAAATCACCCAATTTTGGCAGGTACACATCTGGTATTAACTTCTTATCCTCAGGGTTTGTGCTCTTCTTCCAATCCTGCACATCGCTCAACTGATGAATGCCCGTGCCCACGAGGAGCGTCTGAAATCCACAATTATAGCCCAGGAGAATATCGGTATTGGCACGATCACCGATCATTAGAGTGCGCGCGGGAATGATCTTCTTCTCCTTGATCAGGGACTCACATATGGCCGGATTTGGCTTGCCAATGATGATTGGCTCACGCTCCGCACACGTTTTAATCGCATTCACAAAGCTGCCGCTCCCGGGCACAACAAAGGAGGGCATCGGAAATCGTTCATCCGTATTGGTTGCAATGAACAGGCAGTTCGGATCGCTCAGGTACGATGCAGCTTTTGTCATTTTTGGAAAACTGAAATGCTCATCAAATCCGACAACAACAGCGCCAATGTTCGTATCCAGCTTTAAATGCTTGGACATAAACTCGCCCAGTGTGCCCTGCATAACATCCGGTCCAACATTCGTGTGCTGTATGCCAACGGCGTCCAGTTCTTGTGTAATACCCGCGGAACCAATAACATAGACACGTTTGTTGAAGTTACGCTGCTTCAGATAAGCGGCCGTTGCATGGGCCGTCGATATAATGCCCTGCTCCGTAATGTGGAAGCCCAGCTCCACACCCTTGGCCAGCAGTTCTGCGCGAGTTTTTGTCGAATTATTTGTGCAAAAATAAATGCTCTTGCCCAATCTCTTCAGCTGATTCATAGCGTCCACGGAGCCGGAAATTGCTTGGCCATAAACCCACAAAACGCCTGCATAATAATATATAAAAAACGAAAATTACATTTTTGATTTGAGTACCAAAAATATTTCTGTTAATCGACCATAAAATTGAATTTATATTTTATATTTTTAAACATCAATTTCTCCAAAACATAATTTTTTTCAATGGCAGCAGCTTCTGCATGTCGAACTGGCCGCACCCCATTGACATTGTAATTTGACATTGAAATTTGCGCGGCCATACACGCACACACGCACAGATTAATATGTATGTCAATTTACGCCAGTCAGAAGAATGAATGACGTAGAGACTGCCTACTTTATGAGCTACTTCTCAGACATTACGCAATTTGTATTGACACAGCATCATTTAATTTGAAATTTCACGCACTTACCATCACAATCGGATATAACGGAATCGAAACTGTTTAGCCAAGCACTGACCTCCACAGGTGAAAGATTCATTAAGTTGGTGCACGTTTGTTTATACATTGTGTTCGTGTGGGCAGTGCGCAAAGACCGGAACCGTTAAATGTCAACTTACTACTGATGCCCAACTATTAATTACAAAATATCATTCACTGATAATTTATTTATGTATATCCACTGGGCGATGGGGTTTAGACAGTCTGGCAACGCTGTAACTAAGCAGCTGGTAGAATGGCGGAACAGCTGTTTACACCACTTCTGCATTTTATGGTATAATTTAGTGTATTTAATCTGTTGCTGTGATATATTTGGCAACTGCTGGTTGAGCGCATTTTTCAAACTATTCTGCTACATTTTAATGCCGTTTATTATTGTATTTGGCGCTTACATATACAATTAATTACTTATAGTACAGGCTTTTGTTTTGTTGAATCTCAGCTTTCTTCATTTTTTTTTTTTTTACAAACACGCTGGAAGAACAAAGCATTGCAAATAAAGAAAAATACTGTAGCTACACCAAATTGTATGCAAAAATAATTTGGACGATCAAGTGTTAACTGCACGGTAGTAAAATATGGTAAATGGATGTGTACAATTGTTTCTTTTTTGTTGGGATGAAGGGTAGTATTAACTGGAATCTATAGCGAAAATTTAGCATTTTGTACCATAATTTGCGTTAAATAAATCTCATTAAGCTAGCAATGTAAAACGAACGAAAAGTTTGCTAATTACAATTTAAGCTATTTTACAGTAATCATAATTATAAATTAAGAACTAGACACGAAACGTTATCGAGAAATTGCATTTAGAGTGTGCATTTGTGGACACCTTGGTTTTGTTTTTGCTTATGCTGTGTGTGTGGGCTATAGATCTGAGTGTGTGTGTGTGTGTGTGTGTGTGTGGTTTGTGAGAGAGGTAATGAGCCAAGTCTATTAACTAATGGATTTAGCCTAAAACTGTGACATTAGCAAGCTACCTGGGCCGCCGCCGGCGCCACCAGAGCCGCCTCCAGTGCCACCGCCGCCGCTGGTGCCCAGCACAGAGCCCAATAGCGCCCCACTTGGCATTTGTTGCTGCTGATGTTGCATGGGCATCTGTTGTTGCATTTGCAGCGAGGAGGCAAAACTGTTAAGACCCAAGGTTGGGTTCAGGCCAACGCCGACGCCCACGCCAACAACGCCTGTTTGCATTGGATTCGACAGGCCAGCAGTGGCACCCATGATGGGTCCGACGCCGCCAGCAGCAGCAGCAGCAGCAGCGACACCGCCGCCACCTCCACCGCCACTGGGCAGCCCGATGGACAGTCCGGCGCCCGGTTCGGGACTTTGATTCTTCTTTTTGCGTTTCTTCTCCTTTTTGCGTTTCTTGCGCTCCTTGTCATCTTCGTGGCGCTTTTGTTTTTTGTGCTTCTTTTCGTACGTCTCCAGGCCAGCGGAATCTGCCGGAAAAGCTTGATATTGACATATACAGGGTATTTTTTCCACCACTTTTACTCACCCAGCAGCGTTGATTCTGGACCCCCTGTGGTGATTCCGTCTTTGTGTTTGTGCTTTTTGTGCTTGTTTTTGTGTTTACGCGCAGGTGTTGCATATGTGGTGCGATACTGTTCCGGCAGCTGAGGAACAATGGGCATGAGAGGATGCACAATATACAAATGCCAATTGATGGACTTACCGGTCCGGGATGCAAACGGAAGCCGGCCAACTGCACGGCGGTCAGTGGGAGCAGCTCCTTGCCACCGATTGGCGGCTTCTCGATGACGCTGCGCAGCGTACTGTTCTCGACGGGATGCGTGATGAGGTCATTGATGCCGGGTATGTTGGGCAGAAACGATGCCAGCGACTCTTTAAATTTCTTCTCCTTGAATTTGGTCAGCGTGTGATGCAGTCCATATTCAGTCATGAGATCCTTGTCGCCCGTCAGCTCCGCTTTTGCCGGCGGCTCCTTCATCGAGTAGAACGGGCCCGTGTGTATTATCGTCGGCGTCTTGCCCAGCGATATGGTCGTTTTCAGCGTCCCAGACGAGTCCTGACGCGCCACCACCGGAGAGCGGCCGCCGTGCGGCGAGGATCGCGGTGAGTCCATCATTATGTTGCCGTAGTTGTTCATCATATTTCGGCAAAAGGCGGGGCGGCGGCGGGGGCTGACACTCGGTCAGGCACACACACACACACAACAATAAAGCAGCAAGAACAACAACAAGGCCAGACAGCGTAGAGCAACTTTCGCAACTCACTTGCAGACGCTGCCCGCATGCACAAAGAGCGGGCAATATACGCTCACCTTGTTTTTGCGGCCGCGTGACACTTGAATGTAGATTTTAACAATTATTTTGCACGTTTTATTGCGTTTTTCTTTCGGTTCAATTTGCAGACGAGACTCTCGCCATCTTGTTGTGTTCGTGAACAAGTGTGACCAGCTAGCGAATACTTAAATATACCATACAGTAGATATGCCGAAATACCAACCGCAACACGTAGAAAATACTTTTTCGATATATGATTCTTATTGAAAACTAACCAGCTGCTTCGATACCAATTGGACAGCCAGAGCTGTACAACGTAGTTCAATTTACAAAATAAGTTCAATTGCTTAATTATGGTATATTCGTTGTTCAACTTCGTTCGTTTTGCTCTATATGTTCGATTTAGTATCAATTTTATTCAATACGTTTATATTACAGATACTATATATTTTTATTTATCAATGAATACAATAAAATAATAAAAAATGTATAAATACAATTTTTCTTGTTTATACCCTGAGCCCATTGAAAATGGGTAAAAAGGGCATACAAGTTTTGTTTTATTTAATTGCAATCATCAAGAGTTTCCGTGCGTTTATTGAATTTATTTATTCCCAAACATAAAATTAATATAATAATAACCAAAAAATTATTGTGTATGATTTGTATTTTAAAATAGTTTCACGATATTGGACGAGCGAAGAACTATAATCTGGGTAGTTCGTTCGTTCAGTTCTGTAAGAAGTTCTTTCGAACTTGTTCAGAACGATTCGATCCAACTCTAGTCATCATCTGCAGTTTGCCGTGTTCTAGCGTAGAATCGTGTGTAATTTTCAGTAAAACGTTGAAAATCACGTCAGAGGAGTGTTTTTGATTTTTTAGAGAAATATTTTCATAACTTCACGAGCAATGCAGTCGACATTACGCAGAACTGTGACAACGGTGGCCAAGGTACAATGACAAAACCGACTTTAATATCAAAAGCTCTGGCGGGGGTTATGCAATTCTAACCTAAATAGGTCATAACTTTGGCATTTAATGCTATAGTCAAAAGTTATGACGTCGAAAACTAAGAGTCAAGGTCGTACGTTGGGCCATTTATCAGCTGACGGCGTTGATATATACACCAGAATGATAATCAAAATGCGTGTGCTAAATGCCCGTGATTAGCGTAAACACAACAAACACTAACATAAAAACAACCAAGTGTGACCAGTAGCAGCTACAGTTTAATCCATACTTTCCTCTTTCTGTCTGTTTCAGGCGCCTCTGCGCTCCAATGCAGCCATACTGGGCGCGCTTTACTCTCGCGGATATTCCACCACACACGAGGCGGATATTGTGGTGATTGGCTCGGGACCCGGCGGCTATGTTGCGGCCATCAAGGCCGCCCAGATGGGCATGAAGGCGGTCAGTGTCGAGAAAGAGGCCACTCTGGGTGGCACCTGTCTGAACGTCGGCTGCATTCCCTCGAAAGCATTGTTAAACAATTCGCATTATTATCACATGGCTCACTCCGGAGATTTGGCCAGCCGCGGCATTAACTGCGGCACCGTCTCACTCGATCTCGAGAAACTGATGGGACAGAAGACCAATGCCGTTAAGGCCCTCACTGGTGGCATTGCTATGCTCTTCAAGAAGAACAAGGTGACACAGCTAACAGGCTTCGGCAGCATTGTTAGCCCCAACGAGGTGAATGTGAAAAAGAGCGATGGCACCTCGGAAACCGTCAAGACCAAGAACATACTGATTGCCACTGGCTCGGAAGTCACGCCATTCCCGGGCATCACGGTAAGCGTATTGGGAACAACAGTTTGCTAAGGGACTTAATATATATTCGTATTTGGCAGATCGATGAGGAAGTCATCGTGAGCAGCACGGGCGCCTTGAAGCTGGCCCAAGTGCCCAAGCATTTGGTTGTGATTGGCGCTGGCGTTATCGGTCTGGAGCTGGGCTCTGTGTGGTCGCGCCTGGGTGCTGAGGTTACTGCCATTGAGTTCATGGACACCATCGGTGGCGTTGGCATTGATAACGAGGTCTCCAAGACCTTCCAGAAGGTGCTCACCAAGCAGGGGCTCAAGTTCAAGCTGGGCACCAAGGTGATCGGCGCCACGCGCAGCGGCAACAGTGTGACTGTCTCTGTGGAAAACGCCAAGTCCGGTGCCAAGGAGGAGATCCAGTGCGACACCCTGTTAGTCAGCGTGGGACGTCGCCCCTACACAGAGGGTCTGGGCCTGGAGGCCATTGGCATTGTGAAGGACGATCGCGGCCGCATTCCCGTTAATGCCACCTTCCAGACGGTGGTGCCGAACATTTACGCCATTGGCGATTGCATTCATGGTCCGATGTTGGCGCACAAGGCCGAGGATGAGGGTATGATCACCATCGAGGGCATTCAAGGCGGACACGTTCACATTGACTACAATTGCGTGCCCAGCGTGGTCTACACACATCCCGAGGTCGCGTGGGTTGGCAAATCGGAGGAGGCACTTAAGCAGGAGGGCGTTGCCTACAAAATTGGCAAGTTCCCCTTCTTGGCCAACTCGCGTGCCAAGACGAATAACGAGACCGATGGATTCGTCAAGGTGCTCGCCGATAAGGCCACGGACCGCGTGCTGGGCACGCACATCATTGGCCCATCCGCCGGCGAGCTAATTAACGAGGCCGTCTTGGCCATGGAGTATGGCGCCTCATCGGAGGATATTGCCCGTGTCTGCCATGCGCATCCGGTAAGCCCAGAAACCAATCTGTCTATATATAGAAGGTATTATAATGCAATTATTTTTGTTCTCTTCCCGACAGACTTGTGCCGAAGCTTTACGTGAGGCCAATGTGGCGGCTGCCTTTGGAAAGCCTATAAATTTTTAAATGGAAAACGTATCAATTTTTAGAAGAAAAACCCGATTTGCACTTTTCTTAACGGAATTATCGATATACTAAAGTCTCCGCTTTTTTGAAATTCTCAATGTGTAACTTGAACGAAACGTCTCCGATCGCAATATAAATTGCAATACGCTGCAACACATATTTAACGATCTGTTTAATAAGATTTAGAATAAAATTCGTGTTAAAAACTTTGAGTCTTTTTACTATCGATAAGTATCGATATGAGTTGAGTATCGCACGTTGACAGGTTTCAACTAACAATAACATAGTCGGTATGGTCACACCAGTCATATGCTCAAGTAATGTCGAATTAAGAACAGATTTGGGTTCTCGTTTAGTTTTAACCAGTGTCAATTCCAATTTTCTATTAAAAAAAAAATAAATCAAATAGCTAAAAGTAACAAAATTAGTATCTCTTGCAATGTTTCGCGCTGGTAAGTTCAATGTTCACCGTCCCAGCCGCGTATCCCATGTCGTGCGCCAAATGTCGCTGGCCAAACGGCTGCTGAATGCGAATCAGCTGCAATCCGCTGTGAGCTCACAGAGGGAACGAACGCCCATAGTATCCAAATCTGGCTCTGGCGGCCATCCACAGAAGAAGTCGGCGAACAGCGACCCGGACCAGAGTCAGAGTACTGCGGTGAGTGTTGCGTGTGATGTAACCGATGTGATGATTGACAGCCATGATTGAATCGCATTGCAGCAAGCCCAGAGCTGGCCACGAAAAATCTTTAGTGGAATTCAGCCGACGGGCTCGCTGCATTTGGGTAACTATTTGGGCGCCGTCCGCAAATGGACGCAGCTGCAGAAATCGCGCGAGAACATCTCCCTTTGCATTGTGGACATGCACTCGATCACAATGCCGCACAATCCGCCCGCTCTGCGCGAGAACATATTCACGATGGCCGCCACGTTGCTCGCCTGCGGCGTTGATCCCGCCCTCAGTACGCTGTTCGTGCAGTCGGCCGTGCTGGAGCACAGCGAGTTCAATTGGATACTGAACTCGCTGACGACAATGCCGCGACTGGCGCAGTTGCCCCAATTTAAAGAGAAGTCGCGCACGGTCCGCGATGTCCCGCTGGGCTTGTACGTGTATCCAGTGCTGCAGGCGGCCGACATAATGCTCTACAAGTAAGTGACCGATGCGCGGCGTCCGGTTCTTTGCTAATTCCCTCTGCCCACAGAGCCACCCATGTGCCCGTTGGGGTCGATCAACTGCAGCATATACAACTGGCGCAGCATTTGACGCGTTGCTTCAATGCGCGCTACGGCGAAATGTTTCCGGTGTGCAATCCGATGATTGAGGAAAACGATGGCTCCCGAATCTTATCCCTCCGCGAGCCATCGAAGAAGATGTCCAAGTCCGACATTAATCCGAGGGGCACCATTAATCTAAGCGATTCACCGGAACTGATTCGGGATAAAATTAAGAAGGCTGTCACCGATTTTACCTCGGATATCTCATTCGCGCCCAATATGCGTCCGGGCGTCAGTAATCTAGTCAATATTCACGCCCAGGTCACTGGCCAGAGCATCGCCTCAATAGTGGAGGAGGCCAAACAGCTGGATACGGCCCACTACAAGGAGCGCGTAGCAGAGTCGGTCATTGAGCATCTGCGGCCCATCCGCGAGAAGATCAACATGCATCTGAGCAATCGCAACGAGCTGATCTACATGCTGGAAATGGGCTCGGAGAAGGCGCGCAAGGTTGCCCATCAGACGATGAGCGATGTCAAGCAGCGTCTGGGCCTGGGCACCAGTGCCGTGATGCCGGCAAGTGTGTTTGTGGCGCCGCCACTGCAGGAACACTCCAAGATAACTGCCAGCCAGCGGGTGGCCAAGGGTGTACTGCATCCGGACGCCCATGCACACAGCTTGCCGCATTACGAGCAGCGCTGCGAGCCCAGCCACGTCGGCGGCGTTTCGGGTGCTGGCGGCGATGCCGGCAATCCGATCATCGGAGACCTGGCTGGAAATACGAAGACAGCGCCGGTTCGGATGATCCGTCGCACCGTTGTGCCCGTGCAGTCAATGCGTGTGGAAAAAACATATAACCGGGCGCCGTCGCGGCATGTTTTCAAATTGGACACATTCAATGTGCCCAAAATGGGTTTCCGCGATACAAATACGACATCGGATAGGCCCGATCAGCGCCAGCGTCGCAATCCAGTCTTGGGATTTGCGGCAACGCCTAATTTGAGCACGGTCAACAGTATCTCTGGGTTCAAGTACGGCAACTCTAATCCCAGCGCTCTGGCTTCAGTAACTAGTCAAGTAAATGCTGTCTTTAAGCAGCAGGAAATGGTCAGCAGTCTGGCCAACAGTGCCTACTATAAAGCCGCTGCCAGCTCCTTTAATAACATCAATCCCAATGTCGTCAATATTGCTGTCAGCACGCATAGCCGCAACAGCACCGGCGCCAAAGCCGCCACCAGCAGCAGCACCACCAGCAGCAGCAGCAGCACCACCACCACCAACAGCACCACCAACAGTACCACCAGCAGCAGCAGTTCAACCAAAACAACCGACGAGCGAAGCGCGGCTGACGAAGAAGATGTGGAACAGGGTACAGAGGACGTCGAGGAAGAGGATGACAATTCTGTCACTTCGCCGTCAGAAGCCAAAATGGAAAAATTGAATTAGACCTGTGCGTTAAATGTTTGCAACTGTTTTTAGTTTAGTCTTATACATATAACTTAAATCGCTTGTGATCTGCGTATAATAAAAGAAGTACAACTGGATAGCTGTTATTTGAATCTACGCGCCAGTTTAATTTTCGTACTTCATAACAGCATTCAGAAAGGTTGCATTTTTGTATTGGTTTTTGGTATTTCTGCGACATTGGTTGCAACCATATTTTGGGATTTTGCTGATTATCAAATGTGGTCACACCGGTTGAGCACCGTAGTATTTTCGTAGTACATTTCGTGCGGTTCGGACGTGCGCGCGGGTTATTCGTCGTTCCGGGTCGTTTCTTCGCCTGTGCTCGGTTTTGTGTGTGCGTTTCTAAAACAAAATCACGACCTAATAGTATGCAAATGCGTTGCCAACGTTACGCACGCGTAGAAATACAAAACCCAAGTGTGTATGAGCGTTCATATAAAAAGCCGCAAAGTGTAAAATATCAACATCGCCCGCGCGCCAAGTGAAAGTGCAACAAACACAATTACAAACTGAAACGCAGCTCAAACCCACTTCAAAAATAAAAATAATATAAACGAAACAAAAAAGAACGATACAAAATTAAAGCGCAGCAATTATACACAAATTCTTATATACAAAAACAAATTCAACCAATTACCCAACTACCTGTTCTCCAAAGTTCGTCGGACGCAGCAGCAGAAAGAGGAGATCATAAAGAGGTGCGCAACAACAACAAGATATCTAACTGTTGCTTCTTCTCTAACGTGTGCGTGTGTGTGTGCGTGTAGTGCATGGTTTTTCAAAAAATTCATTTCATATTATGCTACGTTTAACGGTTATTTACGCACACACACGCAGACAAATATGTGCATGTAGTTAAATATTTTGCACCAGCGGTTTTTAAAGCAGGTGCGCGTTTTGGCCCATGCCTTAACTGTTTTTACATAATTTTCGAACAACAGTTGTCGGCTGTTCTATTAACGCTCATTAGCTGGAGATCACATTAGTCAGCGTTTAAGTGTTTGACATGCAAGTCTGTCATGCAGGTTTCGTGCATCTCGATGCAATGGCAAACACAGAGCTAAATCAAAAGCAAAAGCTCGGCTTACATTGTTTAGAAAAAAAAATCATCATTTCGTGCTAACTTAATAAACTATTCTTAAAAAAAAAACCATACAATATATAATTTAATTTGTATATTTAATTTAATTTTTAATAATGCTGCTATAATTACTTTCATTTTATTACTTCTCGTTCTGTTAGTAATTTGCAATTTTTTTTTGTATTCTCACACGCAATGTTTTCTGTTATTATTGATTCTCAAACTGTAAGTGGTTGGGGCTGCATTGGTTGCTTAAGGATTTGATTTGGCCGCCGTATTTATTATACTCTATAAATAAATTGTCAGAGAGTGTATATTGATATTCTTTTGTTGTACTCTATAAACAAATTGTCAAAGAGCGTATATTGGTTTTGTGCAGTTTACGTCTTGAATGCTTTTAACTTTTTACTACAATACCCCACATTTTTAAAATCATATAACGAATACTAAGGATTTTATTTCTATTCCTTGACAGGGTATCGCTTAGTCGGGCGCTTTTGACTACAGCCCCTTACCGGTTTTTTCAGCTAGCTGCATACAGTTTAGTCACTACCTTTTAATCACAGTTTCAAAATAACAGGCAGCTTAATCACAGCGTCGCTTTTCCGGCTGTTTTTTTAGCACTTGTTACACTTTAAGCAGAGTATTGCGCAGTCGGCTGCAACGTGTTTACCTGTTTTTGGTTTTGTTGTACGCGCAATTAACTAAATGACTTGTCTTAGTTTTAGTTTCAGTTTCAGCTTTAGTTTCAGTTGTCTCCCAACTAGCTGTAACATTTCCACAAATGCGAAATTCGCATTTGCTTATTTTTTTTATTATTTTTATTTTTATTTTTATTTTTTTTTGCCATTTTATTGCCGCTGTTGTTTGTTGGCTTAGCCATGTTGTGCCAGTTGGCGCCATCGCTGACGTCGACATCAACGTTTTTTATTTGGCTAATTGTTTTCTTCGGTTTTGGTTTTTTCTGTGTGTTTGCAGTTGAGGATGTTTTTTATACCCTGTTGCCATTGAAAATTGCTTAAAAAGGGTATAATGTTGTAATAATATTATAAGAGCTAGAGACTTGAAATGCTCGATTATAGATTATCCTATACCTCACACAGAAGGAGTTTAGCATTTTTATTTGATAGCTTGACCCATTTCCTTAATATCGATCAATTTCGTGATTTGGACTTGGGTTTTTTAACTGATCTCGCAGATTATACGAGCTGGAGCCACCAAATTTGGTGTAGTATTTGCTTTTATACCTCTCTATTTTTGGATACCTCCCCCAACTCGATCCAAAATTCCAAAAAATGGAATTTAAGAGGTGCAGACTTGAGATTAATCGTAAAAGTCTTAAAAATTTCATAAAGATCGGATAATAAACTTCAAAGTTATTCAAGATTTATTTTTGTATGGTGGGAGCTGAGAAAAGAAGAAGCACAACCGCTGGATATAATGTGTTTGAATGCTAGATAGGTTGCAAGTATGGAAACAGGGTAGCTGCTAGTCGGGCACTTCCGACTGGAGAAGTCTTACTTGTTTTGGGTTTGCAGCCTTTATGCATTTACCTACATATGTAAGTAGAAATGTAATTACAGGGTATCTGCTATTTTAATTTTGCTGTGGCCGCTGCTTGTAATTAATTTGTTGTTAGCGGGAGAGGGGCAAGAACAAGATATCAAGACAGCAGCACTAAGAGCAGAAACAAGTACTTCCGTTTGTTGGAGAGTGTTCTTTGTTCTTGTTGTTGTTGCGGCCACCTGCCCAGCAGCGTGCAACAGGAAGCATGAGGGGCTAAGGACACGTTGCGGCGACACTTGAAATTGCGTGTTTGTAATGCGAAACCCACTCAGAGATGCAACAGCAGCTGCGCCAGCTTGCTCTTCTTCTTGCGTTTCTGCTTTTCAGTTGCATCACATTTTTTGTGTAGTTTGCTTCCTCTTCTTCGTCTTCGTCTTCGCCTTCGTCTTCCTCTTCTCTTGCATTATGCATTGTAATTTGATAGTTTCTCATTTTTCCTCAAGTCCATTTGGCCCCTGTTAACATTTGCTTGGCGCTCTAAAATTACAGCTACCCCACCCCTTCTCCCCTCTCTGTCTCTGCCGCACTTGAAACCTCTCTATATGCATCTCTTTCACTCGTTCGGCTTGTCTAACGGTTCTGCTTTGCTCTGCACTTTGCATAATTCACTGGCCAAAAATTTGTTCGTTGTTGTTGCCGGGCCTTGGCACAGTTATGCGGCTTGGCCACGTTTGTAGTTGTTGGTTATATATTTTTTTTTTAACTTGCTTGTCTTTTGGCTTATGGGCTTTTGTTCTGCGGAGTTGGAGTTTTCTTTGCATTCAGTTTGGGGCACATTTAAGTAATATGTTGCAAAAATAAAAACGAATTTAAACTGGTTGCCGGTCTTAAGATACCCTAGAGAAAATGCGAATGTGCTGTATTCAGTGTCTCCTTGAAAGTAAATTCTTTCCCAAATTCTTATTCAATATACACAAACATAGTATTAATATTATAATTAATATTGTTTACAAACAAATACTTTTTTTTTATTTTTTACTATTAAATGTACACTTTTTCTTTAAACCCCTAAAAAATGTGTTTATAAATTGAATGGAAATCAACATACAGTATATATTATATATTATGTATGTTTATATTATTTGTGTATTGAATGTAATTTGTATATTGAATAATTCAATTCAGTTTAAAATGTTTTTAAAACCGATCCAAAAGAGAAAGAATAAAAAATTACACACAAATAATTACGAGATAAATTGCTATTTTTTCTAACTTAGCTGTAAGTCCCACAGCAAATATATATTTAATTTATTTAACAATCGCAAAAGTTGAAAAAAGTCTTAATTAACGAATAAAAAAGTCGAAAAACCGCAGCCAAAATTATAATTAAACATTTTGCCGCATTTGAACTTCAATTCGATGCGATTCAAGGCAAACGAGTCGAGACGATTTTTGTTTCTTTTCTGCTTTTAACATTTTATTTTTGTTTATAAACAAGGCAAGGCGAGAACTCGTGCCAGTTGTTTTTGTTGTTGTTGTTGCCAAAAAAAAAAAAATAAAAAAATAATAAGATAATGCCCCGAAGAGAAAAAGCGTGTCAGCAGCAACAAAAAAAACTGTTGAAGCTTTTTGAGCTCGAAGAGAAGCCAATAAACAAGAGAGAAGACAGAGCTGAAAGATGTTTGAAGACAGCAAAGACAGACGATGACATCTTCAATTGAGTTATAATTGGTTGGCAATGGAAATGCAGTTGGCTGTAAAGTGGGTCAAGTGGGGGTGGCATGCAACACCTGCCGCTTAGTTCAATGCCCCATCAATGAAAAACGTAAAACGTATTGGTAATAAAGTAATTTACAGTTGGAAAAAACCCCCTCCGTAGGAAGAGGGCATGTCTAATGCCAAGTCGGGTATTTCAGACACGACGACAGTTCTTTGAAGGGTCCCGCAGACCCAGACCTAAGTAAATAATTGCGGTGACTGCAATGCAAACACACACGAAATTAACTCAAAGAACTTACAAAAAAAAAAAAAAAAAAAAAAAACGTTAAGAACTGCAACGACTTTAAACAGGTGTCAACTACTTTGTTGTTGTTCGCTGTTGTTTGCTATTGTTGCTTAAACAGTTTTGTATTCGCTTTTGTTCTGTCATGTGTTGCGGCTTGCAGTTTTTAAATGTATCTCACAGATACAAGTACGTGGCTGATACGCAGTCGAACGGACTTCCGCATTTCCTTTCGACTAAGCTATAGAGCGCTTGATATATTGAAGTATTTACGAACATGTAGGAAAAAAAAGAAAAAGTAAAGCCTTTAAAAACAAGGCCTTCATATATGTTTTCATACCTTATACGCAGCTTCAGTATAACTTTAATATATCATGAAAATATACCATATTCCAACCGGAAATGCAAAGCTAAGATTTTACCTGGTCAGATTCTTAATATATATATATATAATATAAGCAAAAAAAAAGTGCAACTGTATTTATGGCATTTGTAATGAATTTTTACTTCAAATCGACTGCTTTAAAATTATAAATACAAATATACACGTCGCTTATTAAATGCATTTCAAGTTTCCTGAAAGTTTTATAAATATTTTGCAATTTTCCAATTAGTTGCCGCTGTAAAATTTAAGTTGTTTTTAAAATTTACGAAATTTGAAAACTGGGACTCTGGGTTTTATTACATTTTTTATATTCCAGCTAATGTGCATAAATTTGCTGGTGCATTTAGCAAATCACATCATATATGTATATATTTTTTAATTTTATTATTTGTAAACGTTTGTAAATCAAAACAAGTTTTTGCTGCTATTATTATTATTATTATTTTAGCTTGATCATAAATAAACTGATTATCGTTTGGTTCTTGGCTTACGATTTTTTTTGCAAGCCAAAATTCATTAATTTGTATAAAAACTAATTTTTTTTGATCTTTTTTTCAATTATACGAGTTCTTGAATTGAGTTTGCTGTAGAGAGGAATTTCGCCAGCCTCAACTACAATGCCTGCCTCATTATTCATTCAGGAAAGTTGTCGGCCAGGTTTTTATTTATTTTTTTTTTGTTGGCTTCTCTTTGGCTTCCGCTTTGTGGTGTACGCCCCAAGAATTTTAAACCGGCTACAAATTAGCGGGAACTGCCAGCGTGGCATCCACGAGGTTGCCTGCAATCCGAAATAGAGTCTCTTCCCGACTCTCGCCTAAGAGGTGCAGACAGTTCGAGAGGCGCATAAAAATAAAATACATATGTCAAAGCAGCGCCAATGGGATTTGTTTTTGTGCATTTTTGATAGGAGCAGAAGGCGTCGCATTTTCCACACCAGATGGATCTTCCTAATTAAAATCCCCGATTGCCATTTTATATTTATTCATTCCTATTGCTCCATTAGTCAACTAAACATATATCTTGAATTATACCAAGAGTTTAGATTCTGACCCAATTTATCATACAATTTGTTAGCTGTCCCAAAACAATTTTCAACTTCGCTTGCAAATGACTTTCAAGTTCTTTCAAGCTTTGAAGTATTTCATTTTCTATTTTTTATGACTTTTCTCCCATAGTTTTTCACAGTTGTTGCTGCTATTTGTGTATTGTCATTCGCTTTTTGTGCATTTTCCACACGTTTTCCTATGCCCAGTGACCCAGTTTTCAGTTCATTTGATTCTACACTTCGAGTGTCGCAATGCATTTTCCCCCCTTTGCCATTGTTTGACTTTGTTTGTATAATTGATCAATATTGTTTTAATCATTTTGGTATTTGATTGTTTTTTGTTTTGTTTTGGGGGCGTTGATTTTGTCTTTTTTTTTTTTAAGTATGGGGGCGTACTTCTGAGATCAGCTTTATGGGGCGTTTATCTGACAGCTTTGGGGGCCAATAAAATAAGATCAAAACATTGTTCTTAATGTCAGAGCTGAAGACAATAAAATATTCGATCGATCATTATTTAGCTTAAATTATGGCGTATCAAAAATATAATATAAAAATGTGTACTACTACTATATATTATAATAGTATATGAATATAATATATTAATGAGAATTGCTGATATTAATTTTTAGAAGTTCTGCTTGTCGAGTATTCACTCTTTCATTAATTAACAAATATTTCAATATAATTCTTTTGATTCATAAATTACAATTTATAATTCATAAGAACCAAACACTTAAACATTAATCAGTCAGTTGTCAGACTTGAACTTTTTATTTATTTATTTATTTTTTTTTTTTTTGAATATGTAAAAATGTATAAAAATATTTACAGTATAAGCACGTAGCAAGTGGAAATTGCATTGCAGTAAAATAAAATGTATGTATTTAAGCGTAAAACACGTTTGCAAAGAGAGAAACAGAGACAGAGAACTAGGAATAGATAGAGAGAGGAAAACAGCCGTTTTTCAGCTTAGTTGATTAGTCTTAGCTATTGCGCAAATGTTGCATAAATTTACTGAGAATCGAGCTATCAAAGAGATGCCAGCGGCGAATTTTACTAAGCCCCCCCAACAAATATAGAAAAGATTTATGTACATATATTTGTTCAAATTTTTATTCAAGTTTATCTTGTTTGCATCTCTTATCTAATGCTTTCATAAAACAGCTGCTGGTTAGAGTAGAAAAACAAAAAAGAAACTCTTATAAGAAAAGTAGACCATATCGCTTGTTCAAATCTAGACAGCTGTTTGCAATGCTTTTTCAATTTATCTCGAGTTCAATTTGTGCCAGCAGGTAGCAAAAATTTCCAGACTTGTGAAAAGGTTCTTTCAAAATCCCTAACGCTCAACGCCAGACGCCGTTTTAATTGGTTGTTTCCATGGAATTCTCACTGGTGCAGAGTTTATGTATTTTTGTTTCACTTGAATTATGCACAATAATATTATGCGTATTTGGTTGATGTCCATGCTCGCTATACGCTATCCACGAGCATGTGGTACGAATCTATCCAGACCCAAGCCGAGGCAAACCAAACCAAACCAAACCAAACCAAACCGATTCGAGTCGCGTGTGCTAGGCCATGAGAGGAGTAGCTGCCACATGTTGTTGCTGCCACTTCTGGGCCACTTGAGTTACATGCCCAAACTTGGCTAGCTGTTGTTGTTGTTGTTGTTGCCGTTCGTGTGGTTTCATAATGCCGGCACATTACTCGCATTATGACAGTGGAGTGGGGCACCTATGTCGTGCCATGTGCTTGATCATAGGATGGCGACTCATTAAAATGCCAGACCAGACCAGCTGACATATACTTGAAGACATTGTTTTGCTCACTGTTGGCTTAATACGTAGCATAAGAGGGCTGCCTAACAAGTTGTTGCGAAATTGAGTGTAGCATAAAATAAGCCTTTCATAAGGTATGATATATTTAAATGTATTATAATTATTATTCTCCGTTTTCTACTACTATCAGTAGAAAAGCTGTAGTACCCTGGAATTCTAATCAGCGTTCTCGTTGTTTAGTTCCCTAAATGCCTCGGCCTTTATACAGTTTATCTTTCGAGCCCTGTATAGTTTATTTAAATTAAATTTTTGCTCTTACATTTACTCTACTAAAGTTAAGAATGTTATAAATATGTAACAATTTCTGCTAAAAGCAATAAAGAATAACTTTAAAATTATTTTCTGATGATTAAAAAATTTGTATTATCTTTAAAAACTGTCTTTAGGTAACTTTGGTTGCATCCTTTGCTCTCTCTTTATTTTTTTTTTTTATCTCTTTCCCTCTATTTCAATAACATATCAGTTTATTTTTCGTATCCTATTCGGAAACATTAAACAACTTTTATTCTGCCTATAGGGAATAGGGAAAATCGCTTACCGCTTTATTGAAAATGTTGCAATGAATTCAATGCATTTTCGCAGTTGCTTATAAGCGGTATACGATTTTTATAACATTCAAAAACTATCTTTAAGCCATTTTATTCCAATCTCTGTCGCGTTCTGTTTTCCTCTCGCTCGTCAATTTCTTTTTTGTTTCGCATTCGCAAAAGTTGTACAACCTGCAAGCTTTTCTTCGTTTTAGAAACCAACCACTTTGCTATTTTCTTATATTTTAAAATAGCTCTAGAGTTTGTGACCAATTCCAGTTGCTTATTACCCAACTTATGTAGTTGTATTATGCAATCACATCTATTCCCGCAACACAACAACACATGTATTTCACAAATCCCTTCCTGCCGCCTCTTGTCCCACTCAAACATAAGCAGAAGAAGTGATCGCTCAGCAGTTCAGTTGATTAGTAAATTGAATCCGTTTGCCCATCGTAAATTTGACATCATCCACTGAACGTATTTTAAACACACAGAAATACATATATATGTATATGCATATATATCTTCACATTTATTGTTCACTGTGCCCGGCAAGTTCAAGTTTGTGACTCATGTCAAAGTCACTGGGGGCAGCAGCTGCTGTTGCTCCACTGAGTCTGTGGTCAGTAGCCGCCCGTTTGGCTGGCTAAAGTCTCGGATAACATCTAATAAATAGCAAACGCCCCCCACAAGCGAGCAGCCAGTGCTATAATTAAATCGTATATTGAGTTCTGTGCTCTGCGGCATGTGTTCTTGATCTATAGCATATGGCTAATGCCATGCTTATGAGCTGCATACATTATTGGATATCGTGAAAGCTTCGATATCGTTTTTATGAATACTCGAAATTTCAATTAAAGTGATCTAATAGGTAGTTTAAGGTGTAATCTGGCACTTGAACTTCAAAAGGATTCCTTTTCAAATATTAAATACTGAAGTTTTCATTCATTTCTTCAAAATATCATATTTATTTATTGAAAAACAATAATGTCAGTTATATCAGTAAAAATATAAAATCAGAAACCAGAAATATAAAACCACATACATTGGCCGCTCAGCAATTAAAAGTCCTTTTCCTTGAGCCTATTTTAACTTGCAAAAAAAATTTTATAGTTTAATTTACCTGTTCACAAAATAAAAATAAAAAAAATAAATTTTATTTTGTATAAATTTCTCGAAATTCCGAAACTATTGTCTATGGAAACATTTCAGCTTTGTTTTTAATGAAAATAAAAATAAATTTGAATATGCATTAATTTTATTTATTTATTTATTTTATTTAAATTGTAATTTATTTTCCAACCAACGTAACTTTTGACCAAACTGTTGTCTGTAGTTTTTTTAAATGCACTCTGGAATCGCAGCGAATCACAAGCAGTAAATAAAACCCCACTTAGGAAATGTTGTTCAACTGAAATTAGCTTTAGGCCTGTTTTCAAGTCAGTTACCAACAGTTATTTAATTATACTTTAAGCACACACGATAATCACAATGTTCTCACAAGCACTCTTTGTGTTCTCTTTGTTTTCGAAGCGAAACTAAAATAAAAAATATTCACACAGTTCTTTATTTGTATTGTGCATATCAGGTGCTGATGATGATGTTGTTGTTGTTGTTGAAGTTTTAGACAAAGGAAAAATGTTCATGGGAAATACATTAACAACTATAGAGACGACAACTTGCATGAAAAGTGCATTACAAATCAGCGAATCGGGGAAACGCAAACAATTACAACAACAACAACAACAACAACAACTGAGTCTGAGAATCGCTGCGAGGCATGACAGATGATAAATCCAACATCCAACTGTGAAGCTTATACGGACCCGCCCCCTGCCCCTCGCAGCATCTCTGCTCGGCTTCATAACTGTATGGGAAACGGTCTGCAGGTTGTGCTTGTTGTTGTTACTATTATTATACAGGTTGCAATAGCAGTAAATTTGGCTTTGCCAGCCAGACGGCAGTAAATTGGATTGGCATTAATATTAGTTGGCATAGTTACAATTGAGAGAAAAGATGTGAAACAATATGAATAAATTTAAGAGGAATTCTCTTTAAAACTGAAACCACCTAAACTATGACCATATATTGTATGTTAATTCTGCTTTTAAATATAATTTATAAAAACTCTATTTAAAAAGTCTTAACTTACCAAAGTGCTAATGGTTTTTAATAGATGAAATAATATTTAATAATGCCAAATAATTCTTAATTTGAATAACATGAAAACTTGAATTTACCAATTTACCAAATAAAAAATTCTAATTTCGAAAATAACACTTATATTTTAAATTGACAAAAAAATTCCGTTTTCCGAATTTAAAATTTTTTTTTTTAATTAAAAAAAAATAATGCTAAAGAAAATATTTTTAAACTTAATGCAGTGAACCAATGATTATGAACAACTTGCAGAGATTTCATGTCGTGAGCAACCACTGTACCATATAGGGTATACATTAGAGACATGCAAGCTGAGGTGGTGACATAGCAATCAGCTTTATGACTGACAAGCTCACACGCCCTCATTTCTGCGGATTATGCATTGGAAAGGCAATTGCATAAGTGCTTTTGGCCAACTTTACTAACTTGCCAGCATCGATTTTTCACTGCAGTTGTCGTCACGTCAACGGCTTCGAGTCGAGTCGATACTCCAGAGTTCATTGCGCCCACAAAGTTGGCGCTGCTCCTCCTTTGACTTTGCCTTTGCCTTTGCCTTCGCCTTCGCGTTTTGTATTTTTTGCCTCTTGGCTTGGTCATTGGTCAAAAGCATAAAAATAAATATTTGTTCGCTTTGACTTTTAGCGTATTTGTTTTTGCTTAGTTTTCTTTTCGGTTTTGCTTTCGTTTTGAACTCTTCTGCCATGTAATAATCATTTTTCATTATTGCGCATTTTTCCAGTTGAAAACGTTTGCTGCAATTTGCCAGATAATCAATATTTAATCACAGGTCTTTATGTTGCCTCATTATGATGAATATAATTGTAATGCAATTGTTTCTATTATAATTTTGCCTATTTAAAGTGAAAAGAGTCATGCGATGAAGTTCAGCCTAAGGTTGAGGGGCTTTCAGTTGATTATTGCCATATAAGAAAGTTTTTTTTCTTCTTGTTTTAATAGCGAAAGTTAGATTTTTGAAATAAAGCTGACGTTAGTCAAAAGCAAATATAAAATAATAGGCAAGTTACATAAAAAAGACCCTAAATAGTAAAAGTTCCTAATGCTAATAATGAAACAGAGCTCTTTTTAAACTATATATTTTAACTTTATACATTTTAACAAAATCTATTGTAGGTATATAATTTTTGACTTATTAGATTCAAACTTATAATGGGTACTTCGATCAGATACTTATTACACTTACCATACCTGTTACCTGTTCGCTAATAAGCATGATCCCATTTATCCGAAAATAAACTGACCTACTTCGAAGCTTCGACGTCAACTAACAACCCTGACATTTCAATCAATCAACAACAATAATTTCGATGTAAACACAACAAAAAAAATTGTGCCCAATATTTTTTTTTATAGAATTTGCTCTCAAGTACAATATTCGTTTGTTTCTTGCTTTCTTCGAAACGAAAGCGTGTAACCCAAAAAACTAGGTAAAGTTCTCCTTTTTTCTCTCTCTCTCTCTCTCTCTCTCTCTCTATCTGTAAATGACAGGGCAAAGAAGGAACCACGAACAATTATAAAGTAATTACGCACGCTTAGCGGACCCTACAAATGGGTCTCGAGAAATGTCGCCTGACCATTGACAAACTGTCTGCTTCTATGGCTAATTGCGGGGCCGATACACGTGCGAGGGGGAGGAGGGGGGATGTGTTGTATTTTATTGTAATATTTAAGTGACTACGTCCAGCGGGAAGTGACCACAACAAACCTCGACCCATTTGGGTTACTTGTTACGCTTTTGGCTGACCACTTCCGTTATGTTTTTTTATTTTTATTTATTTATGGTCCAATGCGATGGCTGTTGCACCTGTTGCAGTTTCTTTGCGATTGGAAATTGGGCTCAGTGCAGAAATATATATAAGTATGGATTTGAAAGCGACAGTTGATATTGCGGATGCGAATTGCACAATACCTATTTTGATATCGATATGCAACTAAATATTTGCAAATATATAAATATCTGTTATGGATTCGAAAGCTTTACAAATTTACAATGCTTTTGGCAGGGTATTTTTTTTTCTTTTTCTTACAAATTTGACGCCCTCGGAATCTGTTTTAATGTTGGTTTTGTACAAAAACCAAAAAATCGAAAAAATTGTATTTTCCATAATGAATATATAATATAATATATAATATAATGAAATGCGGAATCAATCTCGAGGACAAACCATGAAAAAAATGCCATTCAACATAAAAATCGGTTCAAATTTGACAAAGTTATTGGCTTTTGAATTAAGGGAGCTATAGATCCTATACATGTTACCAATTTTTTTAATTTGTCTGAACAATTTGGTCTGTGGTAGATGTAAAACTGAGAGGGATATACAGATTTTCACGAATTGCCACGCCTTCGTGGTCGTAACCAACATATAATTATCTCTTTAAATGCTTTAGATGTCTTCTAATCAATAAAAGTAAATTTGAATAAACCAAAAACAAGTAAAAGCGACTTTGAATAAAACAAATAATGATAAAATATAAATAATAATTTATATAAATTAAAAATAAATGGTGTCATAAATATTATTAAAATCCCGTATGCATGAGCTGCATTCGCTAAGAAAAGTTAAGTAAATAACTTAACCCACATCTTCAGCCATTCTAAACTATAACCAAACACTATTCGAACAATAAGCGAATGTGCATGAGCAGAAAGAAAGCCTTTCACCCCAGCCGTGTTTGATTTTCTTAGCAGAGTTTCAAATGCACTGCGCTGCAGTTATGCGGCTTCATCGGTTGCATGTCGAACCTCAATTAGTTGTCCTATTGACCTGTTTTCTAATTTTTTGCTAGACAATTGAACTAACTTCGTTTTGCGTTTTTTTGCATTTCTTTGTAGGTTTAACAGTTTGGCAGAATGGCGCCCATGCCACGCATTCAATTGGCCAACAACAATGCGGCCATCAAAGCGAGCACCAATAATTTTCTCTACGCCGAAACAATATCCGGCGACAGCAGCCCAACGCCCAGCAGTCCGCCCTCGAGCACAGGTAAGTCGAAATGCGGCTAATAAACATATCACAGATTTCCGCTAAAGCCCTTTCCTTTCGATTGAACAGCGGGCGTGGCCAAATCGCAGTGCTCCTCGCTGTCGGATGGTGAATCCTTTGAGGGCTATGGCGAGAACGAGTACAGCGCACAGTTGCGGGCGACGGGCAGCTCCGTCAATGGCAACAACAGCAACAACAACAACAACAGCAACAGCGGCAACAACAGCAACGGCAATAACGTTCACGGCATGAGCAACGGCAATGGGATCAGCTCCGCACATGACCACAGTGGACACTCGAATGACGGCAATAACAATTTGAATGACAGCGCTGGCATTGAACTCGATCTGGCGCCACACGTTGTCTCATCCTCCCCCAAGGAGTAAGTGGAATGTAATTTATAAACTGCACACAGTTTTATTAACCCATTGTCTATTGTTGTTGTTGTTGTTGTTGTTGTTGCAGTGACGAGGAGCTGAACATCATGCCCCGCGACAATTGGGCCAGACGCAGTCTGAGACGCACGCCTACAAGGTAACAGCAGCAAGTGGGAATGTAGTCGAGTCGAACTCGGAGTCGCAGTCACAGTCACAGCTACCATATAAGGCCAAACGATCAGCAATTAGATATGGAAAGCTTGAATGCAATAGAAATTTATGCTGTCTCCGTCATTTTGCACACATAATCGTCGCGCCTTTTGACGTAATGCCCATAAAATGACCAGTTTGCCCAGTCCAAGTAACTGCCGCGCATCTGTTATACACGATCAGCCGCTGATCTGTCTGTCCACCTTTTTTTTATTTTTATTTATTTTGGGGCTTTGTTTTTGTAAAACTATTTGAATATTTAACCTTTTCTTTTGTATATACACACACATCTCCGCTTGTATGTATGCAAAATGTGCATATACACAGTGTGTGTGTGAGCGCTGGAAAACCAGTTTTTCTATGTCTGTCGTTTGGGCCGTGATTCATGCGTGCCGATCCAGTCGAAATCGCAGTCGCGGCTTGTAGTCAGTGGGCGAACAGAGAGCGCTCATTGTTTCCGCTTATGTTCAACACACCATGCTGAGAGAGCGAATGCAATTGTAAGCGTGAGATAGAGAGAGAGAGAGAGAGTGTGTGTGCTGTGGTGAACTGAAGATTCACCTGCATTAAGAGCATTTACGCTCTCTTAAATTATACAGTATGCGGGCTGTGCTGTGATCACTAGTTGAAGCCAAATTAACTAGGCTTTAATTTAAACCTAGATACTTATGGTAATGTGAATATATTTAGGATATGGGCATTTCCACAAAAAGGTCCCCCATTGACCAAAAAATACAAACTTAATATAGAAACGTTATTTTCTGATATTATACAACACTTGAATTAAATTGTTATGATGAGCTGCATAAATGCAGATTCTCGGTTTGGTAATTTTTCATAACATTTTCTGTTTAATATTTACTTGTTTAAGACGGATTTTTCGTATTATTAACAGTAAATTTTCAATTTTTTCAATTTCATATTCTAATGTCAGGTTCTCATTCGAAAAACATCATTTGTTCTTATTAGCAATATTTCTCTGTATATAGAGTATATGCATATAATAAAAACAAATCAAACAGCGAGTGCAATAAAGTAAAATAAAAATTTTTAAGAATTGTTTAAAGTTTGTCCCGTGCGCAATCACAACCCATAAATTGTACAGCTTTACTTCTGAATATATTAAAAAAAAAATGTTTGTCTTAAGTACTCATTCGTATTTGACAATAATTATCATAGTGGAATAATTTGTCCCTTTACTTTAAATTTTACTTTAAAAGTCTGCGACCCGTTCGACACCGTGGAAATGCCCATATTTAATTGTATATTTGATAAGTGTCAATCGCTGTAACTTTGCATAGATTCGTCTTCTTTTGGCTAAATTAGTAAATACGGGATCGGCCAAATCCGATCACTATATAAAATAGCTGCTACATGACCTATTGTTGTTAAACATCACACAAAAATGTTTTCAGTAATTTAGACTACATTTAAATTGAAAACGTTCAACCAATTATGATATAGAGAATAGGTATATAGGTAATATATATAAAATAGTTGATCGAAAGCTTGAAATATGAGAAATTCACATTTTTAAATAATACAGATAGGCCAAAAATCGAACAGCTACTGTATATACCATAATCTTTAAATTATTATTACATTTTTAGTTCACCATTTAGTCATTTAAATAGGTAAGAAATATCCCTTTGACATTTTTCAAAGTATAAATCCATATCTTGTAACGTTAGCTAATCTTTGACTTTTAAAATGTGTAAAATTTAGACCTTCGTAAAAAGAACTGCTAACAATTTCTACATCAAAATAAGAGCACAAACTATTTAGGCTTTATATGTGTGCCCTCAACCTTTTAATTGAAACTCATAATAAATATCATATCATATATTCTTTACAGCAATCCCGATAGTTTATCCCAGCGTCGTTGGGGCTCCATGAGACAGTAAGCAACATTTATTTATATCTCATATTTATGAGCTTGCTTTCCATTTGGGTTGCTTTGGTTTTCATGTAGATTTTCATATGATGCTAACTCTATTACATTATTGTTGTTGGCCATTTGGTTATGGTTTTTAATTTGCATTATTTATACATTACATTATTATTATATTTTATTGAATTTAAGAAACTGTATATAGCAACAAATTATTTTTCAGGTTTCAGGAATACATTAACTTTCTTCACCATTCTTCTTATGTTCTTATCTGAATTATAGTGAATTCTTGCTCAGCTTATCGTTCGTTTCGATTTTTCTGGCGTCATCGAATGAATATATATTTCAATTGTCTATATTGAATTTTTCAAGTATATTCACGATGTACAAGTAATTTCATAAATTTCATCAATGTTTTTTTGCTTGGCCCACAAAAGTTGATGTTTTTGTTTTTGCCATCGAGAGTTAAGCGTATAAAATGGCATATTTTTCTGGCATTTAATAGTCCAGTTAATGGCTGCAAATAAACTTGGCCGATTAATTGCTGGAGATTAGAGACTAAAGTCGTATAATTTGTATGATTTTCTTCTAGTTCTGGATAGGCGGCAGTCAGACTTCCTTGTTGTCAGCTCAGTTTATCACTTGGCCGCTTCCTGTTTCTCTTTGCTGCCAGCATTTTCAGTCAACTTATAAACTTGGCTGGTGCCCTAGCCCTCATATATGTACGTGAAGTTGTTCATCTGCTTTGGGACCCGTGTCGTTTGTCTTGTTTCCAGTGAAAAGGTTGAAGGTAGTCGCAGCGGAGAGTCGATTTGGTCTTCTCCGGCCCTCTTCTTCGGTTCGGCTTGAGTTGGCTTACAGGTTTTGCTGACTTTTTGCATTATTGTTGGGGCTGTCATGGCATTGGAATGCGCACAAGAGAGCGGCAACGAGAAAGAGAGGGTACGGAAACGGGTTTTGCTTGCGGCAATTCTGTTAACTTTTAGTTTTCATCTGTTTTTACCAGAATTTAGGCCGCAATTTTGTCAAGCTACAATCGACCTAAAAGCTGGACAGGAAATGCACACCATAGTTGGTCAGAAACATGGTTAACCAACAACATGCAATTAGCTGTGAGAAATCTTCATCTAATTAGATGCACTCGTTGCAATCAGTTAAGGTTTAACCTTCATGCGACTGCCTCGTAAATTGTCCGCTGACTACATCTTAACTTTCCAGCCATTGCATCCACTTATTCCCACCAACTCTTACCCGGCTTTAATTTGTCATGCAAATGTCTTTGTTTTTGTCTTGTCTGGGAAAAATTACAATTGCAGATGCATTTATCAAAGTCAAGTGCACTCAAGAAAAAAAAAAAAATAAAAATAAAAATAAAAATAATAAAAAGCTTAAAATACGTTGAGCTTACCCTAAAGAACAACCGTCTTAAGGGGGAAAATATGACAGTCAATGGTATTGTTGGGGACTATCCGAACACCCAATTAATTTAATATAATAACTATGTGCTAAAACCTAAAACATACGTTAAATTTCTACAGTCAGAGTAACTCAATCGATCGAAATATCTAAATGCAATCGAAACTCGAAAAGGCTTATAGTTTCCACATAGGATACTTCTTTTGTGATGCAATTTCCGTTGTTGGTGGCTTTGTGCGCTTCAGGCAAGACTTTAACTTGACCGTTTTCGTATACTTGCGGATAGAGCAGTTATCTGTTAGCGATGAAGAATCCGTTGAGGTTTCACTGAATGTGACGCGTGGCGCAGATTTGACGGCTGAAATTGTTTGTACGCTATCCGATACCGAAAATTGTTTCGTTTTTGATTCATTCGAAACACTTTTATATTCGTTCAGCTTTTCATTGTTCGCCTCGGCCGCTAATAAGTCATCCATACTCTCCTCAAATCGTTGCTGCATCAGCTCTTGTTGCATACAGAACTCCAGTTTTCGCATCTGGAAGAGTTTGTTTGCCAATGGCAATAAACTAGATTCGCTTTTAACTTACTTTGAAATGCCTATGCATCTTCACACATTTGTACAGCATTAGTGATAAAGTCAAAATGGCGCATGCTATCCAAAATGTAGAATTGTGGTCCAAAAATAAAAACTTAAAAATCGCATACGCCTTCAATAAAACCCAGCACAATGTGGGCCACGTACTGCAAACGGGTGTCATCTTTAATGCCGTTTCGAGAGTGATTACGGTTTGGTAACTCCACATCTGGAAGCAATTTTGAAAATTTGGCAAAATTTTTAAAACGATCTAACTTCGAGGAAATCAAATAATCTAATGTTTCAAAATAAACCCCATGTTTACTAGAACACTTTTTGAGGTTGCTTGATATTGTCAAAATATTGTGTTGTTTGAAAATCTTTCGATTTATTTACAAATTCGATATCAAGCAATATCAATAAGCTATATCTGCCTTAATTTTAAAGCTTCATCCTTGCTTGGCTTATAGATATATAATTTAAATTTGTATTTATTTTGATTTCCACCTCTCACACAAATCAAAGAGCATTAATGATGGTGTTTTGCGCTTCTTAAATTCCATTAATTTGGCTTGAGGTGGCTGCTTAATTGCGGCTTGAAGTCGCCTGCAATGCTAATTGGCAGCTTCGGGTGAAGTAATTGGCCCACGTTTTACAGTTTTTGGCAACTGACTTCGAACTTGGCAAAGTTTCAGCGGCAATTTGGCAGCCAATAGTTACTTAGATTTATTGAACGTATAAAACGTATTAAACTTAGACAGAGATAAGCATTACGGTTGCTTGCAGTATTTGTTTTGGCCGCATTTTAGCTGCTGCCTGCCAACATGTTGGCTGCGAACATGTTGCGAGTGCAGCGCAGATTTTGTTCGAATGCAAAGCAGCGGCTTGTAGAATGTTTATGTTTAGAGGGCTGCCAGATTGTTTTTAATAAACTTTGCATAACAATGCAAGAATTTATTTTAATTTTGAAATGAGCTTACCAATTTATTGCTGAAATCAATGTTGTTGTCTATAGTTAATGGTAAAAGTTATAATATGCCTGAATAAATATTTTGGTTGTGAAAATAGTATAAATTTGCTTTAAATAGCATAGGGAGTAAAAAGGCATTTTATTAAAAATATAATTACCAAGATCTCCATATTAAACTTCGCGGCCGCTGCCTGCTTGCACTTTACCGACCTTTTGCACAGTCTGGCAACGCTGTTTTGCACTCTCCCCCGCTCAGCTTCGGTTCGAAAACCAAATAGTTTCTGACGCTGCTCTCTTTCTCTCGCTGCTGCTCATTGTACACTTGGTCAACGTTTTGTTTGTTATGTTTTGGCAGCTTGTTGTTGCTGTTTTTACTCTCTCTCCGTGCATCTCTCTGTCTCTCCTTTTTGGTATTGTTGTTTTTTGGTTGCGTCGAACCTGTTTGTGAGCCGCCTTTAGATTGACTCTGCGGCATTTTGCGTTGATTTTTAGTTCGAAACTAGCTGCAAACGCACGCGGTTCGCATTTTTTTTTTGTCAGTTACGTGGATTTCCCTATATCGCTGTTGGCGGATTTTCTGAGTGTGTGTTTAACATCCGAATCGTATCCGTCGTCACACTCGGTTCCGGTGCGGTATTATTAAAATCTACACAAAATTCCGCAGCAGCACAGAAAAAAGTATGTGAAAGTCTTGCAGCAGACAGCGGACAACGCGGCGTATGCGAAACATTTGTGATGAGTGCGAAAACGGGCTGCAAATATAAAATATATATTTTAGGATTTTTTTGTTTTGTTTTTTTTTTTTTTTATATATATTTTTTTGGTCATAAATTTCGCTTTCGCAGCGCGCATAGTTGTTGTTATTGTTGCTACAATGTATTTACCATTTACTATGAGTTATTGTTTTTAAGTAGTTGCTGTGCTTATTTCTGTTGTAGTTTACACTTTGGTAATTTACGGCGTCACGCCTTAATGACTGCAACAAGCGTCAACAACTGACGAACTGACGAACGGGCCAGCTCAGACTATATTTTTGTTGTTGTTTTCGTTACACATGCCTATAGAGACGCACACACACACACACACACACTCTCTAACAATGCAGAGTCTCGTGTGTTTCCACCTCTGACACGTCTGTCTACCTAACACACACACACACACACACACACGTGTCTAGATGCATTGCCCACGCCCTTTTATCAGAACTCAAAATCAGAATCTTGGCAGAACTCTTATAGTATACAGTTGTGTTGTAGGATGAATGCTTAAAGATTCTTTGACTCATGACGAAAATTAAAGCCAAATAGCAGTGGACAGTGTTGATGTATATATTTAACTTGTCTTATCTACAAATTGAACTCCGAGTCTTGGCAGAACTCTTGTGGAATACAAGCTTAAAGTTTCTTTGAGTCATCGCGATGGACAATGTTGATGCTCCTAGCTAAAAAGAGACAGCGACACATTTATATGTATTTCTATATATGTATGGGTTGTCTTTGTCTTATGTGCATTGCACACACCCTTTGCGCGATGCATCAATCAAAATCAAATCGTTTTATAGCCTTAATTACATTTGAGCAGCCATAAAAGTCGGTTAACAGTTGCTGCACAATTTCATTGCTCGTAGTTGGTCAGCAGGCGGGCAATGAAGAAGAAGAAGTAGGAGAAGCCGAAGACGAACGCTGAGCGCATTTGGATTTTCATTTTGATTTCGATTTCATTTTCGCTTTCTGAGGCGCTACTTAACGACGTTATCAGAGCCTAAGAAAAGCTCCAAATGAAAAGCGCGTGTCTATAAAATATTAGCCATAAAACACAGGCCGAAAAGACGCTGCAATTGCAATTGTTGTTTATTGTTGTTAACTCTTTTTTTTTTTTTTGTTGGTTCGAAACGATTTGTAATGAAAAGTGAAGTGTGGCCAGAGTCGGCGTTTGTACATTGCGAAAGTGTGTCTAAAATTGAATTACGCTTTGTGTTTGTTGCTTCTCCTAAATTTGTAAATTTGTGCTTGAAAAGTGAAGTTTAGTTATTAACGGAAGGCAGCTGCGAGCAGTGTTGGCCAGTGTTTGAGCCAAGTCCAAAGATCTAGCCGAAATAATAATTAAAATGCCTAAATTCAATAGGTAATGTGTGTCCTGTTGTGCGGTGTCAATGGCTTTAAAAAACCTGAAAGAAACAAAAACTTGTTAAAATCTAAATTGAAACAGAATTTATTTTATAGAAATTAAATGTTACCTTATCTAATAAGTGTCTTGTTCTGCAGTGTAAGAGTTTCGAGTCAAATGTAAACACACGTAATGCAATGAAGATACTCTATAAACAACATACAAGCTCTTAAAGGCAATTAACTTTAAACGGGTTTATCTTATCAAAGTTTAAACAATTTCAATAACGCGCACGGCGGCCAATGGCCAAACAATAAGCAAATGAGCTGACTGAGAGATAAGCGCTATAAAAGCAGCTATATAAAATACACTAAACAGACAAACAACACAACAAATCTGCAAAGCAACAATCTCTCCATATGGATGATGAATATTTTGAATATTTTCCCTATGACCGCAGTCATTTGAGAAAAATGTGCGTATACTTAACGATTTTTTAGTTGCTGTTTGTTTGTTGCTGCTGTTGTTGTTGATGTTGTTGTTGCACCTATTTGTCATGTAAAGCATTGTTAAATGTTAAATGTATTTAATTCTTAAGAAAGAAACCACAACGAAACACGCCCACGGAAACAACACCCACATAACAATAAACACTTTCGCCCATGCCAACAATCGGTTAACTGTGACTCAGCTATATATTATATATATATACACTGAAACTGGTACTTGGAGCATATATACATATTTCTTTAGAAATCGCACAATCGTAACATGTCTTGACCCCCCTTCATTCATTTGGCTGACTTCGCTTTGCCATCAAACGCTTTCAATTGATTTATTTACCTATTGAATTAAATGTAGCATGACAAAAAATCTTTGACTCGTGCACAAAACTGTTACAAAGCCTGGCTATTTATAATGTTTATAAGAGGGGGAAAGACAACGGAAAAATACTTGCGAAAAAATGAAATTAGGAGTCTAATTTGATTAGCGGAATTTAGTTGTGTTATCTAAATAATTATTTATCTTTATGCAAATGCAATGCAAATTAAAAGCTGAATATAGTCGCTTGGGCATGTAAATATGTATAAATAAAATAATAAATATAGATGTACATAAAAGTGTTCATATAAATATATTGCTTGCAAAGGGATTTTTTAGATCGCTGATTGTGCCGAATTTAATACAACATTCAATTTATTTGTATTTATCTGAGTTGAGTTTATTTTACATTTTCAAATATCTGCCAGAATGCTATCTGCAAGATAGCTTCTTCTCTCATTTCACAAATCGCCGATCACGCCACTGGTGTTGTGTAATTAGAGCTATATCGATAACATGGTATCGGTTTAGAGTTAACAGCTTAACGACTTTGAATATAAAATACCTTAACATATTAGATGATTTATAAATAAATTGTTAAATGTCTTGCCATAGGTATGTCAATCTATCTGTATTTCTTTCTTTATGTATATATATCAATCAATCTATCCATCTATACACCTACCTAATACCTATATTGCCTTTTGTGTTATTTGTCTTTCTATTTTACGAATTATTTTTTATCTTTCCAAATTTGGAAATGTCGTAGTCTAATATTTAATTTATTTTTTCACATCTATATTATCTTTTTTTTTTTGTTACAAATTTTGAAGTTGTGGAATATATTTAGAATTGCATCAGAAGCTGCTTCCCATTGCAATCACTTTTAAAGTATTCCTAAATAATTGTTCGAAGCATGTCAAGTGCGTCATGTGCACATTTTGACAGCCAACTGTTAATTAAAGCCTTGTTCAAGTCAGCTGACAAAGGGTCGCGTTTCACAAAAAAACTACCTTGCCCTACCGCTGCGTTCCCCTCCCCGCCGCTCTCCGCCCTGCTTGTGTCTGTGTATTATAACCTGTTTGCCGCACTTGTTATTACCTGTTGACCAGTGCAAATAAAGTAAAAGTCAAGCAGTCAAGACGAAAGTTTTAACGATCCAACTAAATTACGAATTTACTTCTTCAGCTATAAAGCTTACCCTGAGCCCGGGGCGAAGACGAGGGGCGCACAAAATTAAATAATCAGCTAAAAAGTCGCGAGTTTCTTGAACTTTGCTGCGGTTGTCTGCTTAAAATTCAAAACGCACAATGGAACTTGAACAGAGCTGCCTTTTTTTATATTATTATTTTTTTTTTATTATTGTTGCAGATATTTCGTCTTCCTTTTATTTTATTTTTTTTTTTAATGTGACGAGGCTTGTCGCGGCTTATTTATATTTCATATTCTCTTGCCTTGACGCACTTGCCCATCCCCAAGTCAATCAATCAAACGGCGAATTATGCAAAAGCCAAACACCTGGCTAACTGTCTAATTAAGCCGTGCCCAAGGCTCTGCTCTTTGGATTGACCCACATTTACTTTAATAAATATTTGCGCGCCTCCGCATGCAAATGTTTTCGGAAGTTTTTAGTTCAAAATAGCTGCAAAGTCGCTCTTAATGAAACGCTCGAATGCCCCAAGTACTTCTTACAGTTACTTTGTTTTTTTTTTTTCTTAGCGGTATTTCGAGTTGTACTTGATTGCAGTAATTCATTCCGATTGCCAAAGGATGGGCAGTGTCTAAACACGCCTTTCAAGTCTTGAGAAGTAGTTCATTAAATGCCTGGGAAACTTTGCTATTTTGATGGTATTATGGCATCTTTAATGTTTTTGGAAAATTTCAACGTCAGCTTTGTACAGGTGAAAAGCTTATTTTTATTACGCTCACTATTGTCATTTCTTTGCATTTGAAATTTCAACTAGGAAAGTCACTTTTAATTAAAAGCTAGTTTTTAAGGCGTGGAGCTCCAAGCGATGGTCTTTAAGCGCCATGTGAAACGAGCAAGAATTTGAGTGCAATAGTTGAACTCTTTTATACACTGAAACACAAAGTGTGGATTTTGAAGTTAATTGAAATTTTCAATTAACTTTTATAAAGTAAAAACAAACCACAGTTTTTATACTCGTTCATGTAGTGAAAACTGTTTTTTGGGTTCGTGCAAGGTTCGTCTGTTCCTATGAACGCAAATATTCTCGCCACTTTTGAAGCTAGAGACTTGAAATATGGAATATATACTTGTGTATACATGCGTCAGATAAAGTGTTCAGATTTTTGGGCTGGCAACCCGATAAAATCCATATCTCCCACAATTTCAGAAGTACAGAAAAAATATGTATTAAAAAAAAAGTCTTTTATTTCTCTTTGAAAAGAGTCCAATATTTCAAAAGTATTTCAGCCAAAGTTACTTAAGCTTAAAAAAACTTATCAATGAGTTACTTTATTACTAAGCTCATATCTTCAGCCACCTAAAGGTGCATAAACATATTCCCCTGAGCGGAGCAATGAACTCTTTTGTCAAGAGAATACTTTGAACATATACAAACTTTCTAGTTATGTCATTTGGCAAGCAAAAAATTGAAAAACTTGTATAAAAAATATGCATGAATTTCTATGCTATTCACATGAAAGCGTTGCATGTGCGACCTCTGCCTTTCATATTTCATACCCTTTGGCAGAGCCAAACAGAATTCTCAACTGCAAGCCAAGCGGAACGCAATGAGAGCTAGGGACAAGGGGGCGGGGGACAGGACAGGCGACGCACTGAGCGTGCGCCCAACAGAATATGTTTTTTTTTTTTTATGTGGGGGGAGCTAAATTGCTCAACAGGTGTGTGGGTCTGGGCATCTCTACCTGTCTCTGCTCGGTATCTATGTGTACGACAATTTGACAGCTTGTCGTTTGTTTTTCTATTTGAGTTCTTTAGATAACGACGTACGAAGAGTTCTAATGAATTTTACCGGGGGTGGGAGTAGTCCATGTAAAATATAAGCACAAAGATTTATGTATATGTTAAGTCTGGTAAACAAACCAATTAGACCGCATTAGTGGATAAAAATAATTGCTAAGCTAGCGAACATAACATAATTTGCTAAATATGTGAATAAGGGTATATTCGTTTTCAAATTATGTGAAAAGTTAATATTAGTGTTGTATTAACTTTTTTTTTGTAGATGTAATTTGAAATGAAAGAGCTCAAATGCAGAACTTTGGTGTTTTTTTTTTTTTTTAATATTTATCTTATTTTAAATTATTTATTATGCATACTCTCTGTTTGAAGTAAAAAATTATATAATAATACAATTGTTGTTTCGTATTAGTATAGTTGGTATTATTGTTTTGCTAGGGTATCTGAGTTTCTGCTTTTGGCGTGCACCAACTTCTACCTCAATTTTTGCAAACGTCATACCAATTGAAAGCGAAAGACGCAGACAAGGAGGGAAAGAGAGCTAAAAGGGACTTGAAACAGGCAAAATTTGCTTATTAATTGCGAAGCATGAAAAACCGCAGCCACAATTTCCGGCTGTCGTTTCAATTACAAACAATTTGAGTGTGTCACAAATTGTTTTCCTTTTTTTTTTTTTTTTTTTTTTAACTTTTAATTAAACAGAACCTAAATATTGTGGAACCAAGGTTACCTACTTAGGCGCACAGCTGCCCAAATACACATTTCAATTGATTTGACATGAAAAAAATATAATAATAATAATAATAATAATAAAACACCAAATGCGACCTTAATCATGTTTTATTTAAACATTTTTAAGCTTTGGTGCTGTTTGCTTGTATTTCGTTGTTGATTACACGCTATTACCTTGATCGTTTTTTAAATTAACTGTCAGTTCTGTGATTCGTTGTGTTTTACGCTGTTTATTTTACGAGTTTAATGCGAGCGACGCTTTTAGAAAAGTTGCCCAAAAAACGAACTTGTTTAATATTTTTGCGTGGTCTGTTGCCAGTTTTGAGTGTGTCTGTTTTATAGCAGACATTTAAATACTTAATTTGTTGCAGCTGCCGCATCTGTGGCATATTGATTCGGTCACATGCAACATTCTAATGTCACAGACACTTTGATTTACACCTGCTGCCACATTTGGCTTCAATTTCTGTTGCGATTTAATGCCAATTTCAATTTGCATCAATGAAATAAAATGCCAGCCACTGAACCAAAACTCAAAGCCAACCGCACAGCTCAATTTTATTTCTTTGTATACCCTGTATGTGCGAGAGTGGGTATGATGAAGTTCTCTACATTTTGGACCATTATTCGCTAGCTCGCTCTCTTATACGTTCTATCTCGCTCTCGCAGCAATGTTTATTTTGCTTTCTTAAATATCGCCTTTCTATTCGATTTTCATAAATTCAATTAAGGTCTGCGACAATTTCACGTTTAATAAGATGTTATCTGTTGTGGAGGGTGTGATATCAAATCGGCTTAGGGTATATCATAGTCAAACGCTCGCAGGTAAAGCACACAACTTGTTTTTATTTTTACAATTTTTATGACGCTTCGTAATTGTTTTTATACTCTGTCGTGGCAAATGAGGCGTAGTTGAATTGTCAAGCAAGTTGTCGAGCACAGAAATAAATCAAAAAGAAAGTGCACATAATTTCTTTCTTTACTATTTCACTTGATTTAATTGAATCAATATAATCTATTTATATTATAAATTATGTTCGTATTTATTTTGAATTTTTACAGAGTAGTCAATATTTTACCAATGAAATTTTCACGATTCCCATTAGTTTTTCTGCTGTTAATATTGAAAATTGCCGCACAAATTGCGCAACTTCGTAGCGTATTAAATTCGTTGGTCTATTCGAAATACTTTGGACAATTTGCGCGTTGCCAATTTTCTGCATATACAATTTGGCCAACACATTTATATCTATTTTATGGGCACGCAACTTTTGCATATTTATATAACTGAATCAATGTTTTTTATTTGTCAGGCTTGGAAAAACTTTGCTAATTTGCATTGGTCTTTGCAGTTGGCTTTTTGCGTGTTTTTGCTCAGTTTTTGCTGTTTTTTTTTGTTGCGGGTCTAACGTTTTATAGCCTTGCTTAAAATAACTCATAAACCAGATGAGACAGTTTTTATTTCTAGCGCAACTGCGAAGTGGGTTAATGAGTTCAGTTTTTGGGAAAGGGAAGCGAAGGGGGCCGGGGGGCGGCAGTGCACTCCATACGGCCGAGGCTGAGACCGAGCCCCATTAAAAAGAGATATATTTTTAAATTTTTGCTGCCTTTGTATTGTCTGTGCATGTGTTGCTATTTATTTAGTTTTGTTTTATTTATTTATTTATTTTTTTTTTGGTTTTTTTTTGGCAAACATTTTGCCTTAAATTTCTTGGTAATTCAATTGGACTGAAAAGCCAATTTCAAGCGCGCTAAAACCGCTTGTGGCTTGCTTATCTACAATCTTATCGAAGCGTGTATGCAAATGTTGTTCGCAACACTTCCACGTATTCGTAATTTAAACAAATCTCTAATTTATTTTTGTAATTTTTGCAAATTGTTCGGGTAAAGCTTGCATTTGTGGTTTTAGAGAGCGGATTTTCTTTTCGAAGACTATTATTTTTTATATCTTTGATGAAGTTTTCACTTGACGTATTTAGAATTATAGAATATATCCATTTAAATTCCTTTTGTTTTGTTTGTTGTAATTTTCCATTCTACGCTTATATTTTTTCTCTTATTTGTTAGTATATACTTTTGTATAATAATTTTTATCGCACAATTAACATTTACAGAAAGGTTTTTTTTGCTTTGCTATTTATTTGAATTTCTTACATGAATATTTATTTATATTCAAAATTTTCACTTCACAAAAAAGACTTGTTTACACATTTTCTTTTCTTTTTTTAAATATCCAATTTTCTAATTTTAGTTTATTTAGATTTTTTCTTATAAAACATTTAATTTATTATTTGTAGATATATTTCTCTCTATTTTTATTTTAAAATAATTCGCTGCACCCAATTTTCACACTTGACAAGTTTTCCACACGCACACCTGCAAATGCAAAATATTTCCACATTTCGACATTTGACACATTTTCTCTAATGCACTTTACACATTTTTCCATGATTTGTTTTTCACTTTTACAACTTAATTTTAGTTATTTTCGTCGCAATTATTTTGTCTTCGGCGTTTGTTTGCTTTCCTTGTTGTTGTTGTTTTTGTTGCTGTTACAGTTTCTTGGCTGCATTTTCTGTCTATTGTTTTTGTTGTTGTTTTACATTTTACCTGTTTCTCTCTGAGTTTGTGTGTCTGTAGGCGTCAATCTTTTGCGTGGGTGGCCATTGTTTTCCTTTTCTTTTGTTTTTGTTGTTGGTTTCTTTTCCTTTTCTTTGTCACGTGTGTGTTTTTTTTTTTGGTGCCCACGTTTGTTTTTATGTTTTTAATTCAATGCCAGATAGGTTTTCTTCAATGTGCAATCAATTTTATAGAAATTTCGTTGGTGGGGCTTCAACTTGAAGGGAAATAAATGCATTTGTTAATAAAAAAAGTTATACGTTTAAATATTACTGTTGGTATAAAATAAACACTAAATTTATTTAATGTTTACTTAAAAAAATATTTTCATTTCATTATTTTTTTCTTAATTTCTCTTGCAGTTCCGGCCGCAGGCAGATAAGTTCCAATGCCTTAGCCAGGTAAGTCTTGAGTCTAAAATTTATCTAATGTAATGCTTCAAATTTAAAGATACTGTCATAAAATCCAAGTAAATATCAAGTACCATTTACGTATTCGTCCATTTTGAGACTGACTGCATTTTGTTTAAATTATATTGGTTTGGCAGTCACAGTTTTACGGTCACTGTTTGGCAACCAGAGCGTGAGATTTATTTGTCAGTGTCTTGGCTAAACACAGTTAGGTATGCATTGGTTTTTTTCTGTTTGGCGACAATTGCGGTGCGGTTTGTGTCTGCACTGAACTTGCTGCTGTAAAGCTCTAGTCGAGACAAATAAAACTCTAGTGCAGACACAAACCGCTGGAAATTATTCACAATAGCTGCAGTAGTTCAAAACGAAAAGAAAAGAACAGCATCAATGTAGTTCACATAGTTAATTTTATTAAAATTTCACAATCTTTTTATAAATTTGTACTTTTTGCATTTACTAATTTTAATTGAACTCATTTCGTATTCATTTCCAACTCATTGCAGCCAACTCTACAGATCATCGAGTTTCAACTCCTCCGGTCGTAGCTCTAACTGTGATACAACTGAAGATATGTACAGCGATATAAGCTTGGAGAATCGTCATGATTATGATTATAGGGTAAGTCTAAAAATAATTTACTGAAGCTTAGTCAATTTTTAGACAAAAATATAACTACTAATGAGAAGCTAGCAAAAGGTATTGTGATGAACATAAAAGTTTTCGAATGTGTTGTGATAAAAGCTGAAAGATTTTTGAAAGCTACGTTTAGAGCTTTTATGTATTTGGGCTCTAAGAGTCGCTTTAATAGTTTTGGTGCTTTTATTGCCAAGTCTTTGATGTATTGGAAATAGGTTTTAATATTATTTGTAAAAATATTTTTCAAAATATTTGGATTAGTATTTATATATTATTTTTGAAAATACAAGTTTTTCAAATTTGCTGTAATAAAAGCTGAAGATTTGAAAGGGATTTCTCTTTTTGGTTCGAAAAGTAGCTAAAAATCCTTATGGTGCTTTTCTTTGTTAACTTTCCTGTAAAATGTTCGACATTTTTGGAATTGGATAAATATAAAAGCTGAAAATTGGTTTAAGGGTATTTTTAAGAACTTTTATTTTTAAGAACTTTTATTTTTTTGAGCTCTAAGAGTAGCTTAGATATTTTGTTATGGTGCTTTCATTTGCCAAGTTTATAAGAATATGTTCACAAAAGTTTTTAAATTAACATTAATCAGAGGTGAAAGTTTTTTAAAAGGGATTTCTTGTTGTGGGTTTTCATTTGCTAAGCCTCTAAAAATATGTCCGTAATATAATAGATTTTAATACTATTTCTGAATTTGCTGTGAGCAAAGCTGACAGATCTCCAAAATTAACTTCAAAATATTTGGCAATATATTTTCATACAACCTTTGTTAACAGTGGTTAAAGTATTAATGAAATTTGGTATTCTTTTGCAATTTTCTTGCGGCAACCGTTACAAAAAAGGTTAAATCCGTTCCACAGCCAACAGTCGAAAATGTGCAACGTCAGAAATCTGCGGCTCTCGCATGATGTGGCATAAACTTGAGAAGAGGGGCAGGGACAGGGGCAGCGGCTTATGATAGCTTTCAATGTCTCTTTGAAAACGAGTGTTGATCGGTTTCGATAACGAAACCCTCGATGAGACGCAAAATCTGCACTTGACCAGCGATGACAAAACTGTTGACAGATTTGGAGCCGAGCTCTGTGCCATTTGGCAGCTAATTTGGCCATTCATTAACGCCAAATTCCAATTCAGTCAACGTCTTGTTTTTGTTTTTGTTTGTTGCTATTTTTCTTATGCAGCCAACGTGGCTGGAAAAGCGACGCTGTGTTAGTCCAACTGCGACTTTTCACTTCAATTCGCCCGCTACAAAAATCACAAACGTGTTTTCCCTCGACTTTGTCTCTGGGTCTTTCAAGTCGTTGATTGTTTTAGCCGCACAATTCGTGGTTAGATGCCAGGCAGGTGAAACTTTATTTGGTGTGGGTTGAGCTCCTACCGCACGCCCCTTAGCCACCCCCTCCCCCCCCCCCCCCGTACATTCCCCCTGTTGCTCGTTGTTGTTATATAAAGTGCAACAACTGAATTGGCCTCGGCTAGCTTCAGAGATTCGGAGTGAGTGCAACGGCGCCTCAAGGTCATTGAAATTGCCTCGAATCGCCAATTGGCCATTTTGGGAAATTTCGTTGAGACCATTTGCCAATTAGTTGGACCGCTGGGCAGTCGCGGGCTCGGTGCCAAGTGCCAATGAGGTCGACAGTTCATATTGCCTTTTCTCTTAACTGCATTAATGTTAACGTCTGAAGCGGCGTTTTCCTCTTCCGCTTGTGAATCTGTTGTGAATTAATTGCTTAATCACTTAAGCGATCAATTTTCCTTATTTATTGAAAGATCATCTTCTGCAATCACGCGCATCTTAAGTTGATAGCAGCTGCCCAATAATCAATTTATTGAATATTGAATATTGTCTAAAATTAATGGGATTTATATTGTTATAACTAATTTGTATTTAAAAATAATACTACATATTATGTTTTTTTTTTTCGTTGTGCTTGCAGTTGTTTAAATATAACAAATATTAAGGTTTATTATATATCTGGCAGGATCTTCTATCTTTAAAAACACAAGCTTCATTTCTTTTTATTTGCTAACATAACATAAAAGGCAGCTGTTGTCAATAAAGAATCTGTGCTGTTAACATAACTGTTAATGTTAATAGCAGTTACAGTTGCTTAACATAATACTGTAAGTGTTAGGGCTAAGAGAACTTTAGTTCTCTCTGTTTTAGGGCTTAAAGCAGTTTGTTTTCTTGATTTAGCTTACGTTTCTTCTAGCAATGTAAATTTAGTAAAAACATTAATATTGCCACAGAATAAACCGTTGTCTACATATTACATTAAAAAATAGATATTTGTCATACAAATTGTATCATTTATTGTTTAATTTATTTTGCATTTAAGTTGAAGAAAATTTTGTTTAAAATTGGGTTATATATAAACCTGAGTTTCATATAATTTCATATACGCATAGGTCTATATTTTTCACTATCTTATTTTGAGGATCTGGTGTAACTGTACAATGTTTTACAAAAGTTAAACGCTCTCTAATTGTTTAATTTATATTCTATAAAAATGGCTTAGGTGAAAATACATTGACTTTTTGATATCTAATTATAAGTCCTAGCACTAATTAAATTTATATTAATCAGACATAAAACTTTAACGCAAATGTCACTACATAACATTAACAGGTGCTCAAATTAACATAAGAACTGTAAGAAAGTCCTTGCTGTTAAAAAAGAGAGACCGTTATTAGTTGCTAACTAAATTGACTACTAACATAACACACAAACCTGGCCTAATTACTTAACATAAACCAATGAATATACAACTCAATCATATTTTATTAAAGTTAATTGAAAACACTTAATGTTAACAGTAAATATTTTTGTACAATTAACTGAAAGTTAAATGTGTATGACAACATTATGCGCTCAATTTAAAGGTCTGTCTTTAAATATAATTAAGTACTTGCCAACTTATTTGGCCCGAAAGTAAATGAGATTCTCAAATATTCACCTCAGACCGAAGATATCCGGCAGGGACTCTGTCAATTGTTGAATGGGACAAAGCGACAAAGAAATTCTGTTGTTATGCAAATTGATGAGTTGGTCAAGCGACAGGTGTAAATTATAAATTGTTTTTACCTGTCGCCGGCTGACTGCGCGTAATTATTTGTACATTTTCCAAAAGCAAATAAAAGGAATAAAGACAATAACAACAAGCGATATAAGCGATGCGGTGAATGGAAAATGAAAGGTGCGCGCAAATGTAAAAAAAAAAAAAAAAAATAAAATAAAAACCAAATAAAACTGAAGAAAATTCCGAACGAGACCTCGACGCAGGAAAAAACAAAAAGAGTGAAAATGGCAAAAATTTTGCGCAAAAATATCACGTACGAATCATTTGAAGACCTTTGATTGTTCTTTTATGCAACAGGCCAAACGGGAAACGGAAATGCCGCCACATCAAGCGCTGAAACAGGAGCTCGACAGCAGCAGGAAGGAGAAGGGGGCGGGGGAGGGGGGCGGGCGGCGGCAGATCATTTGCAATGCGAAATGGACGCCATTGAAGGGCGTCGTTGATTGTTGTGTGAAACTTGGCGTTGCATACAAAATGAGCGAAAAGAATAAGCGGGCCAAAAGGTATTAATTGATAAGGAAATGCGAAACAACAATTGACAGCAGCGCGAAATAAGAGAAAATAAAGTTGCATTTTTCATTTAATTGCAAAGAAATGGGAGCACAGTGTTAGGAAAGTTGTTGTACTCACAAAGAACTGGGTCTAGACTCTAGAGATATGGAAATGATTTTTAGTATTTGCATGCAAAGCTTAGCATTAACTTCTAGTGCATAGCAAAGACACGAACCAAAGACGCTAGAAGAAGAGAATTGGGCTATGGTGTTGCAATTTACTAGATTATCTGTCCGAGACTTAAAGAAATAAAATGTTAATATTTCCTTGGTTACCCCAACTGGGGGCGTGGCAATTCAATAAAATCGCCGAAACATCCTCAGTTTTAAAGCTAGATACATACAATTTTTTGGATAGAGTGCTGATAACCTTCCCTAAAGGTTACTCAAAAAGTTTTTGCATACGCCCTCCGGGGGCGTGGCAAATTAAAAAGATAGAATTAATATATCTTAGGCCTTTAGAGCTAGTCAGCAAATTTGGCATACAATATTCTGATTATCTCCTCTAAATATCGAGATGAAAAATATCGCACCCACAAATTACTAAAATCGATATTTTTCCAAAAAGCAGACAATACTAATTAAGACAGTTACTTCGAATGAGTATTCTGTAGTCGGTTACACCCGAGTGCAACGTTCAAGCTGCTATAAACATATTAACAATAATTAATTACTATCAAGAGCAAAATTTTAAATATTTTAAGATGGATTATAATCAAGAAACAATATTGAAAATTCGTTTGCTACATAAAAATGAACAATTTGTAACTATTTATTTCAAATAATTTGTTTACCTAATCGAATAGATGTGCTTGCCACATTGATTTTGAGTTGGAAAAATTGGGAAATCCGAAATGTTTAATAGCTCCACAGCAGAAGAAGCGAATTGTAGTACTCACAAATTTGTTGGCTGTGGCAACTTGAAGCACAGACATGTCGACATGGGCTGCAAGAGAGATACTCCACTTAAATGCCGAAAGATCTCTGACAATTGAACAAATTGCAATTGCCATTGTTTGTTTTACTTCTTCTTCTTTTTTTACATACTCGAATGCCTACAGTTATAATTGCATAAGTGCGTCCCCACACACACACACACACACACAGAGAGCTGAGTGTGACACAGATTGTCATCTGGTGGCGACGCGTTGTTGCCTGGGAAGAGTTGTGGGAGCAGATCTTGCAGATACTCGAGACACACTTCAGATATGGGGGCCGGCGGATGGAGGGGCGACTTATGCAACTGGGTGCGCTCTAAAAGTCACTTGTTTAGCTTCTTCCGCATTTGATTAACAGCCCCGAAAACACAAAACCCAGCTGACCTTAGCTAATTAAATGGCTGCCACACCTAGCTGAGGTTCTTTTCTTTTCCTTCGCTTGCTACTCACTTTCGCTGCGACAGGCCAAACAGAGCATTGACAATTAGCCGGACGCGGCGTTAAAAGCCAAGCAAGAGGGCAAACATGGAAGGAGGCCAAAACCGGCTGTCCATTCCCATGGAAACCTTTGACCAACTTTGATCAGGTGCGCCTGTTGGGCACTGGGCCAAGGTGAAATGTGTGAAAAGTTTTCATTTTACAGCTTTTGTTGGTGTTTTATGGGTTATGAACAATTTTCGGGTGCTTTTATTGGGAGTACAAAGAAGATTTATGTAATATGCTTAAGTGCAAAGAATGAAAAACTTAGATTGTGGAAATTATGGAGTTGTTTTTTAGCCAAATTTTCCATAGAAATTTGATTCAATTTTTGGTAGAGTTTTCGTAAATTTTTAATAATTAATTAAAGTTTCTGTGTGCTTATTTCCGATCGCGTCCAAATCTCAACCGTTTTCACCTGTCTTCAGCATATTTTTATACCTTAACTAAACCCTTATAAATCATCGTTGGTTCGTTTCACTTACTGAAAGTGTTACTTCTTTAATAGGACAACAACAAATTGCTTGGTCTTCCATCATATCGATTAAACAATTTTCTAGCACCTGCCCACATACAACCCACAAGTCCACAGACGGCACAACATTAAAAGCATAAGGCACAAATCGCGCAAGACAAATGTGAGACAGTCAGAAAACAAAACAGTAAAAATCATAAACGAAAATCGATTTTTAACCCAAATGTAACGTTGACCCAGAAAGGCTGAAACCACCGAGAAACCCACGCGACGCGGAACGCAACGAATTGAAGCATAAAATGTTGCAATTATTATAATTAATGCAAATGCGCCTTAAATGCGATCCAAAAAGTAAAAATAAAAGAATGAAGCACTTTAGCGACGTTTAAGAAACGCTTAAGATAAATGAGGAAAATGATTGTAGGATCGTGTGTACAAGAAATGGAATGAAAACGACGAATTTCAGAAATCTTATAGCAAGACTTAAGTCTGATAATATTAGACTTAAGGTGTATATTTTTTTGATATTGGATATGCTAATAGTACATATAATTCTTTTAGATATGTTCAGTACATTTTTTATATGTTTGTCTTTTTTATATAGATTTTCTTTAATCCAAATCGTATTTTTTAGGAAGAATTTTTTTTATTCTCGTTCACAAAGTGAAAAGAGTACATTGAGATCCTCAGTTTTAAAAATTATGACATGAAAAACTCTGTCAAAACAACCGATTTTTAATATATTAGTATTTTGATCAGTGTAGTATTATCTAATGTATTAATAGATTAATAGATATAGTCAAATATTTATGTGTGTAGAAAAGCTCTAATTCTCATACTTTAGTTTTAATTAGTTTGGTTTTTCTTTTTTTTACTTTCCATGGGCTATAATATTATATAGTTTTAGTTAATGCATTATCTTTTATTTAACTGTTAACCCATCCATTTATATTATATTTTTGAATTCTTTGTATGCCTACTGCTAAGTAAATATTTTCGACATGACTTATTAAATACTAATTTAACATTATTGTCTTCTTTATTTCCAGGTAAGCAACAACACTACACTAAACTACACACATACTTAAGAGTAAATATATCAGTCGAGTTTATTATCTAACTTTACTGCTGAGGTAAGTGTCAGACAGTGAGTCCAACACCTGCGAAACCCACGACGGGCCCAAAGAACTGTTTTTGCCTATCAGGGCCAAAATATCGCAAAAAGAATTGGCCATAAAATGTTTACGTTACGTTGTTGTACAAGTAGTTACTGTTGATTTCCCACACTAGGCGTCTCTCAAGCGAGGGCGTGGCACTCAACTCTGACAAAAACAGCAACAACAACATAAAAATCCTACGCCTGCTGTTAGGTTTGTCCGTCCGTTTGTTGGCTTATTACGTCATATTTGGACTGTGACTTGTGCTTGTAGTTGCTTTTAAGCCTCTTTTTTTTCTCGTTTTCTTCTTTTTTATTTATTTATATTTTTTTTTTTTTTTTTTTTTTTTAGCTTTTTGCAAGGTTGTACAAGGCAAACGGGCGTTACATTAATAGTCAACTAGTTCGCGCACTTGCCGCACCAAAAATCGCCAACTTTGACTGTTGTTTTTGTACAATTATTTATTGTAAATAATGAGACAGTTGCTAGCAGCCAGGCAGGGAGAGTCAACAATTACGGCCTACGTGCGAATGAAATCACGTTGAACTCTTAACATTTACAATTAAAGGAAGTGATCCCAGGTGAAGGAATTTCAGTTACTGTGGGTTAACTTGTCTTTCTCTTTTAAGCTTTAAGAGAATGTGGTTTAATACAATTTATTCCATTAATGATTGCAATTTTGTTATACTCTCGATATTGAAATTTGTATTTTTATTTTTTAACTTGAACGATAAATATAATTTTAGTTTAGTTTCGATTGGGATAAATTGATTGCTTTAAGCGATCAATTTTAAGCGATTGAACCAGCTCTCAACGAACTTGTTCGCGTAAATACAACGAACTAGCTACAGAGCTCTTTTTGAAAACTTTTATCATTTGGCTTATCTGTATAATACATACAGTGACACAAATACATATGCAACTATATTACACCTCTGCAATGCCGTTCTACAAATAAGACTTTATGAAACTTAATACCCTTTGTTTGAGTGCTTTTATTGCCTGCGAGTCGCGGCAGTTTTGCAAGCAGTTTTGTGTTGTTTGCATTGATTAATCAAACATTTGGCGTACATTTGTGTACGTTGTTTAATAAATCGCAAACAAATAAAGCTGCTTGAACCCAGAGACCCCCCCTCCCGCCTTGAGTATAAATAGCCAACAAGAAGCAGTCGCAGTCGCAGTCGCAATTGCATGCGGTCATTTTATATGCGCTTAAATTATTTTGGTTTTATGTGGCTGCGTTTGTATACAAAATTAGTTTGTTTGGTTTGTTGCTGTGACGACGATCGAAGTATTCTTTGATAAGTACGAATACTTACTAAGTGCTGCTAGGCAACCGAGAAGTTGAAGCACGCAAGGGTGCCTCATAACCGGTTCCTCAAGTAGTGTAGTGTAAAGCATTGTAAATTCATAAAGAAAACAAAAAAAAAATTGAACAGCAACAATTGAATGAAATTATTTGTAACATGACAGATAACAATCTTAAGTTTTATGACTTATTAGCGGCATTTTGAATTCATTTGTGTAGCTCTTAAGTTTAAGTTGTTCTTTTCGTGAATCACTAGTTCAAGTGGTTCTCAGTTCGCTTAACATAATAAGCACCGATGTAACAGGCCCAACTGCATTTTTTTTTTTTTTTTTTGCCTCTCTTCCCTTTTCCTTTGCATTATTCTCAATCCTTTTGGTATAACCTGCAGCTGCTACAGTTTTCTACGCTGCTTTCTCACTACGAATTTCTTTTACTAAGTCGAATTAGTCGCATTTTCGGCTGTACAGCAACAATGCGACTGCGACAGCGACTGCGACAGCGACGTCAGCGGCGGCGGCACCCAACAAGTTAGCTGGGCTGTGAGCGCCAACGTCGCTGCTGGCGTCAACGCCAATGTCTTCTGTGGCTATGGTTCGCCCGCTCAACGTACATCGTGCGCTCAGATTGCATTTAACTCTTGCCGCGTGCACAACGAACGAAGCGATAACAACGGAAAAACGGCCGCCTCGCGTTGGCTGGGGAGTTCCGCTCTCTTGCTCTCTCTTGAGCGCTCGCTCGCGTGTTTAACATTTTGTGTTGTTGTTTTTAGTTTTTTGTTTTTTGTTTTTTTTTCTTTCGTTTCTGTTGGAAATGCAAAAGACATCAACAACTGCAGCTGCAACAGCGCTCAACTTTGCTGTTTGTCCTCTTCGTGGTGGTGGGTGCTAAATAATTTGCAATAAATTTACGTGCTAAAGGAAAATGTGCCAAGTGTAAATTGAATTTGCCGCAACTAAAATAAAAGCTAGCAACCTTTTATCGATTGCCGATTCATAACGAGCGTTTATCAGTTACGTTTGTCAGCTGCCTTGTCTTAATATATACGTATGTATATGTATATGTGTGGGGCTCATTAAACGATTATTCAATGTGAAAATTGAGACGGCCACAAAACGACGCTAATTGCGGCGTCTGTTGTTAAAAGACCCCTTACGTCTCTCGCTCGATCTATCGGTCTATGTCCACTCGGCCGGCTAATCGAAAGCAACGCTGGAATATTGCTTGATTGATCTCAAATTGAAGTTTGTGGTTGAATAAAAGGGCTGTCGAAGCAGTTAAAACGAAATAGATGAACAGATGTATTTTAAATAATAACTGTTAATCGTATGCTTAGTAATAATATATAACACAAAAAAAAAAAAAAAATGTATAATATAATAGCTAAAAATACACAAAAAATATCAAAGCTGTTAAAAAGGTTTCAACATAAAGATTTTTGATTAAAAAAAAAAAGGTAAAAACTTAAGGTTATAACGGTATTTTCTTCAAATATAAACTTATACAAAGTTTGGGGCAATCACAAGCGCCCTTTTTCCCCATTTCCCCCTATTTTCAAGTGTGAGCCAACTATTAAAAAACATATAAATTAAATGCAGAACCTTCACATAAATCACGCACAATTTCAAGTTCATTAAAAATAGTTTTTTCTATTTTTGTGCGTCTCTCGCCTGCCGTCTGCTGCTCAAGCATTTTTCCTACCGTTAATTTTGTTAGAAATTTTCATTAGGCAGTCAATTAGTAGTCAGCATTATAACGGCACATGAACGTCAGACACAGAACCGGAACCAGAAGCCACAAACCTAAAGCCGATAAGCAAAGGTCTCGCCTCTCCTCCTCACTTACAACTCAAGTCGAACATGAGGGAAATCTGTCTATCTTCTGTGGATGACATCAACACAGCTGCAGGGCGACGGAGGAGGGTGCGCGGGGCGTCGACGCCGCCCATCTGCCGATGACGACGCGTGACCATCATTGGACCCTCATGCGTGTCCCGCTCCCGGTCGCCGGCGACTCACATGGTTCGTGTCCGCGCTTATTCACTTGCGCTTTTGTTAGGGGGTTGGGTCTAAAATTCCTCATAATTATGCGTTGACATTGTCGCGAGCGCTCGCAACAGAGAGGGTGGTTTCAGAAGTAGCCGCAATGTAAAGAAAGACTTTTTAATATCAGAGTTCAATTTACAAAAAAAGCTCATTTTTTACTAGCAGTTTTTGCTGAATTGCATTAAGTTAAAAAAAAACTATTCTTTACATGTTTTTTAACTTTCTTTGCGAAAAGAAAATGTTGGCATTAAGTGGAATTTTAGGCATAAAACAATTCTAAAATTGGACGATATTAATTTATGGATATTATTATTTACGAGCGATCATACTTAATAGCTTTTATACTTTTCTGTGTATTTTATCAATGGCAAAAATTGACTTTAACACAAAATGTTGATTGATATCAGTTCAAAGGAACTATTTATATTGCCACCCTCGTTTAAATATTGTACCATATGTGGAGAGCGTATATTCTACAGGCACCCAGGCCCCCATTTGATGGCAAATTGTTGATTGAAAGGCCAGTTCCCAGTTTTCACTCCCCCAGAGGAGCGATCCATGAGCGGGTGCTGATCGAGGTTGATTTCTTTGTTGTTTTGTTCATTATTTGTTTGCCTATTTTTAAGATCTGCCCGAATCGCCGGGGGTTGAGAGACTCTCTGCTTACCTCTTACCCTCTCTCGCTCTCTCGTTCTCTCGGACTCTCTCTCACTGTCTGTTATCTGTGCGGCTCTCTCAGTTTGTTTTCGCTATAGTTTACTTTATGAAATGCCCGTGAATTTTGCATTCAGTTTGCCTTTCGCGTTTCGCGTGTTGTAGTCGAATTGGTTTTTTCTTTTCGGGTTTGTTTATTTATGCTGTCGTGTATTCGTAATACAATGATAAAACGTACAACTTTTAAATAAATATTTATGAAATTTGTGATTTTTAATGATTAGTCGAACAATTGTTGGTCTGCGTCGAATTTAATTGAATTATCAACGAGGGGCAAAGTTTCCAAATAATTAATAAAGTCAAATTTTGACCCAAGTCATGTCCTCAATGGATGAATCTTTTAATCTTTTTGATTGATATGAAAATTGCAAAATTGTTTTTTATTTCAATTTGGTGTTTGCTTTTTTCTTTTTATTGCGCGTCCACTTGACATGCAAATTAAAATTCCATAAAAATGAAAAGCAAAGGAAAATTAAAATTGATTTTGAAATATTTGAATCTCTTTTGTTCAACACACAAAATATGCTTTATACGATGCCTGTTGCTGTGTTGTTGTAAAGAAAATTTGCATTTAATGAGCTGCTTGCTGCTTATTTATGTAGTCACAGCCCCCCCCCCCCCCACAACACCCACACCCCTCCGCCTCACCCTCCTGCACCTTCTGAGAGGCCAGTTGGTATGGCGGCAATTGTATGTAAATGTACTGTGGAAATCATTTTGAAAAGCTAATGATATATTTTTTCTTGCTTTCTGCGGCTACCGTTTTCTGCTGTTGACTCAAATATGAGGAGCAAATTGTTGGAATAATCTCAAAAACTCGAGCCAAAGAAAGTTTAGGCGCGCAGTTAATTATGAGTTGGGTTTGTTACGGTTACTCGATTGAACTTGTGTGTGATAAGGGAAAATCTAAATAAGGTTTAGTCGTTTGTTAGTCGAGTAACAGTTGTTCTTAGTTTCAGCCGAGTTTTATTCATGCATTTATTTAATTGATTTCCGATCGTATCTATATATTTTATAATGTATAAAATAAATGCTGTCTTTGATATGCCTAGAAAAATTACTATTTTTAATTTGTTGATATAATTGCAGCCTATTTGATTTAACTTTAATTGTTTTCGTTTTTGGTTTCTTCCCAAATAATGTTACCATTAATAGTTCATTTCAACTAGTTTGAATCGTCAAAAAGCTATGTTAACCTCAGCTCATTTAAACTAGTTTGTGTTCATATGATCTAGTTATTGCTTAAAAACGCTCCTGTGAAGGCAGTTTCTTAATTTTAACAGCATTTATTTACTCAAATGTTGTATTTGTTACTTGCCTTATATTTACCCAACCGTAATCCATCATCTACTTTATTTTCACACATTTTCCAAGCACCAACCCATAGAATGTGTCGAAAGTGTCCAACCTAAGCAACATACCCCAAAATATTCTTAACCATTATCAATCATTTTCCGCTGCGTTGCCCTCCTTGACACAGTCTAAAATTGACCTTAGCCATGCCAGGGTTGGTTCACCTATAAAGTCGACTACTGATAAGCTGGCCAAATGCTAGACTTTGTATATGCCGAGTGTGTTGCCAGCGTTCTTTAATTTATTTCCAAGCTAAATAGACTAAATAATGTTATTTCCATGGTTGGCGAGCAGCAGAGCATTGAATTTGTTGTAATTAGAAACTAGTTGGGGATATGCCAAGGCACGAATGGAACAAAGCCAAAGATAAACAGAGACAGGCCCTGGACATGCAAAAAGCATAAAGCAAACTGCTTTCATTACACTGGAAAAAATGAAAAAAAAAAAATGAAAAAAAAAAATAGAATAAAGAAGAGAAACAACAAGAATTTGCTTAGAAGTTGCAGTCGAGATTCTAATTGTCTTTTAAGACTGGCAACAAAAAATCATTTTATGCTCTGCTGGCTCTACAACTGGCTTGATGCTTATATAATGAAGATGAAAGAGGAACATGAGGTAAAGTTTAGCAGTTGCTGGCGCTGCTTCTTCTTCCATGATTACTACACAGTTTAGGAGTTGTTTTTCCACAGCAATTGCATTGAGAAATTATGCAAAAGGCAAGGTGAGAGATCAGTGTGACAGCAAACAGCTGTTGTCTGTCTCCCTGACAGCCCCCATATTGAGAAACGAGGTTAACAAAGTTTTTTTTTTTTTTTTTGATATGTGTTCTGAAAGGGCTCAGCGTGTGGGCGTCGCAAAGGCTTTTGCAATGTAATGGACATGGCAAAAATGGGCCCTGCAGCCAGACAATGAGGCTAGAAACTGGCGCAAATGCCGAGCGAGTGTGTAAATGGATGAACTTGTTAGGGTTTAATGCTGTTAAATTGCTTTCCTGGAAGAGTTGGCCACCGCTCGAAAGTGGAACAGCTGTGGATTATGACAGTGCCTTCGAATTGTAAATGCTAACTATCTACTCTGTGCTTGGCCATGGACTCTTTTTTTTTCAAATATCAGCGAACGGGGCAAACAATTCTAAATAACTACTTAATTAACTTTGGAGTAAATTAAGTAATTATTTTAAGTCTTCCATAATAACGATTAATTGAATAATTGTTTTGGTTGCGGCATTTCTATTTAAATTTAGTTATCTTCAGATTTACTTCGAGTTACTTTTGAATTTTGTCATTCCAAATAATTGTTAAAAAAAAGAAGAGTTTTACTTGATTACCGTTTTTTAAGTAATTAAATGAGCTTGATATTTAAATTCTTTTTTTTTTGTGTTTGTTGTTTCTATTAGTGAATGTTTTTAAAGTAATGGGATAAAAGCTGATAAAACTAATATCAATGCGGGGCTATTTAGCATTACAAATATGGTCTTTTATCGAACATATGCAGCCATATTGAAATGCCTATAAAGTAACTAAATCTCAACTAAAATAAGCCTACAACTAATGCCCAAAGTCAATTTCTTTTATGATATGTGTGTGTGGGCAGCAACCTAAAAAAAAAAAACAATAAAACTCAGTCACATTATTGTAATTATGATTTCGGTTAATATCGTTTTCATTTTCACGACGCGGCGTTGCACGTTCTGTAAATGCGTCATTAACTTAATTTCCATTGTATCAAATCGTGAGCGGGCGCAACTGCAACTGCAGCAGCAACATTAACAACAACAACTGCATCTGCAACGCGTCAAGTGGCGGCCACAAATCAATATGCATGAGAGCATCATAAAAATGTCTGCAGCTCGTCTCTTCTTATTGGGGCGTTGCACGTCGAATATCACGCATACGCCACCGATCCATTGATTATGCCATGTTTATAAATGATCAGCCATAAAAGCGGGCAAGTGAATGCAGCAGCCGATGAAAAACAAAGGCCAAACTTCGCTTTTTTTTTTTTTATGTTTTTTTGGTCTGAAGTTAATTTAATGTGCTTTTCTGGAGAAATGTTTAAAAAAAAAAAAAAACCAGTGAAAAACTTGGCTAAGAAATGTGCGACAGACTTTAAATTGTTGTTATTGCTGTTGTGACTGGTCAGGACTGGTGAAAGTTGTTGTTGTTGTTGCCTTTGCTGCCGCTGCTGTAATGGTCCATTGGCAACAAGTACATAAATCAATGAAATTTGTGGTTGTTGATTTACGTTTGTCAAGTGGGGGCAAAGCACTTGACATCGCGTTAAATAGATAAACCGTTTGCTGGAAGCCAAAATTTGACAGACTGTAGGTCGTAAAAAATACAAATAAAATATAAGATTGATGTAAACAAATGTAAAAGAGAATTGTTTAGCGTTAGCTTAACTAGCTAATCAGAGCGCTAAATTGCATTAAAAATAATGCTGTTTTCTAGCTTTCGGGAATGCAATAAAACAGTTGTAAATGCATGCTATAAATGTAATTTGGCTTTGCATTGGAATTCTTAAAATTTTGCTACTTAGCTGAATTTTGTATATGCCACAGACCGAAAATGTTCTCGATTTTGCGCAGAAAATAAATTAAAATTTATTATGGCCGCCACTTAAGACCATTTGACATGCACAATTGTGCGATTCCTCTAGCCGAAAGGCTGCGGCGCGCTCTTCATTTTGTGCTCTTTGTGATTCATGCGAATTTATTATAAACAATTTAAGAAAATTTAAGACTCATGTGTGTGACACATTTTCCCATTTCTTGAATTGAATCATCAGCAACAGCAAAATAACATCTAAAAAAACAAAAAAAAAACAGCTGCAAAGAGCTGAGAAAAACTGAGCTGAAAAACTCAAGAGACCCCCAGAGGGCATAGGAATATTATGCAATGCTCGGGCAAGAATTGCAGCATTCCATGCTCCACTAAACAGCGAAAAAGACTCGCTGCGAAGACGCTGTCGAGTCTTCTGCGTTTCTTTATCTGCACGAAGTTCATCAATTCAAGTCGGAAATTAAGCACAGAAGAAGACTCTCCAAAACAGAGCGCAGACCAAACTCAGTCGTGTAGAAAGAGGCGTGACCAAGAGGGGGCATAAGGGGGGGGGGGGGTGGTTGCTTCGCAGAAGAACTTGCAACTTATGACTTTTGTTTGTCTGAGCGCGAGCGCGCGCGCATTTCCTGCATGAAAAATACTGGCTGAAGAAGAAAAACATTGTTGAAGAAAAATTCTTTAATGCCATTCGCCATTTTCCTTTGTTTGATTATTTTGCTTTCCATATTGTTGCTGTGTGGGCCCCGGAGGCAACTGCTGCATGGAATCCGGAACAGTTTTACCTTTCAATTTGCTTAGCCTCGAGCTTGATTTTCATCTCGTCTCCACTTGCCCAATATCGTTTAAATTACAGTTCTCTAAGACAAATTAAAAATCCCTCTGGCAATTGTTGTTTCGCACTTGCGGCTGATTGTTCTTGTTCGGGTTGAAGGAACTCATTAGGGAAATATGCGTGCACCTTGCTTGGATTAACCGGGCTCTAGCAAGAGATTTGAAAGTCCCCTTGGTAGGAGACGTTATGCAAGAGCAATCCCGCAGCTACCTGAATCGACTCTCTGCCCACCCTAATATACTTGCCAGAAGACTTTGTAGAAGAAAGCGACGCAGGCTTCGCAGGGTGCACCCAATAGATCTCCCTAATCGAGTGATAGGCTAAATTGTAACTCAAAAAATAAAAATAAATAAATAAATAAATAAATAAAAAATTGAAAGAAAAATAATAATACCGTCCTAAGACTTAAGCACCAATCCTAAGTTTGTTAAAAAATTACTGTACAGCTAGGTTAACATGCTCAAGAATAGTATCAATAAATTAGCTAAAAAAAAAAAAAAAAAAAAAAAAAAAAACATTGCTTGGATTACCGCAAATTTGAGTTAGGAGTTGGTCAGCGTAGTCTAATTGCTGCCAAAGAGAACTTTGTTCTATTGTTAGCAAAACTTAAATGAAATTGTGTGAAAAACTGCAGGAAGCAAACTTTTATTCAACCATAAGATAATTCAAGAGAGCTGAGCAAAAATAAAAAAAATAAAAAAAAATAATAATAATATTTATTAAATTCAATTTCTCGTAAAAAATATTGAATTGAATTTATGTATATAAAAAATATGAAAAGATGAAATAAATATAATATAATACAAAAATAAAGTTAAAACTATATATATAGTAGCCTATCCAATAACTGCTATAATGGTAAACAATTTTTATTTTTATATAGTATGCAACAATGCATAGAAAAGTGCGCAACAATATATTTAAAATGTGAAAAGCAACAACTTAATACTAAGAGCTCCAAAAATGTGCCTTACAAATTAACAAAACAGAAATAAAGAAAACATCAAGTGTCTTCCGCTTGCAACAACAACAACAACAACAACAACATCGATAAAACCAACACGGCCAGTGTGAATAACCAACGCCCAGTGCCACGCCTCCAACTGAATAAGAGCAAAGCCAAAAAAGAAACTATTAAAACAAAATCGAGAAGACAAATACTAAAAAATAAAAACAGAAAAATCATGAGTAGTCAACCTGCCAGCCAGCCCGATAGCATTGACTTGGCCTATGATATGTGGGCGGGTCAGTTCGAATTTGTCGGACCCACAGCGAATGCAGCAGCAGCAGCAGCAGCAACAACAACAACAACAGCAACGGCCAACATTAATCACAAAAACAACTCGCTGAACAACAACAACAATTGCGTGAAATTCGGCAGTGATCGGAACGCTAGTCAAAACCTTTCGTCAGCGGATAGTCTGGAGGATTTGAATTTGAATTTCAACACCAGCGCCACACAGAATCCCCTCTGCAACGCCTACAGCTTGGGCGTGGGCGTGCCTGGGCAATATAACGGATTTGGCAAGCAGCCGATACTGATCGATCAGGAGACATTCTTGAGTCTCAATCCGGCCGATTTCGAGGATATTGTGCCATCCGATTCGGAGCCAAATTCGCTGGTGTTCATCGAGAACAAGCTCGAGACGAACAACAATAGTCTGGAGTCGTCGAATAACAACAATAACAACAACAACAACAACAACAACAATAATCACAATAAAATATACAATTTGGAAACATTGACTAGTAAATTCAATAATAAAACAAACAATACGAACACCAACGGTTTCAAATTGGAAAACCTTAAGAACTTTAAGAACAAACTGCTCTGTGATTTCGAGGAGAACGGCAACGGGGGACCCGCAAACGGTGCCAACGGCAAAATGAACGGCGCCCTCAGTGCGGAGATATGCGATAATTTCAACGAGCAAGTAAGCAAACCATCCACAATCTGACCCCGACCCAGGTTCTTTAATATTACATGATATGGCCGATGCAATTGCATTAGATGCCCATCCCCACGATTTTCGGTTAATTGTGCTTGTGTGCACAATTCGCGTATTTGTATTTGTATTTGAAAATGTTGAGGGTCGCGTGGTATCCGAGCCGAGGGCATAACGTATTGTTATAGTCTAGGCCCCTGTTTTAACCCTCTCTAGTATAGCATGTCAATAATGTCAATTTACTATAAATAAGCGCCGCTGACAAGTCAGCTGGTTTAGTCGACCTCTGGAGTGTTTCTGGCGAACTACGCTATAATAAATGTGCGAAAATATATATGTTGGAAAAATAACTGATTTATGTGCAATTTATTGGAATTTATTTTAATTGAACTAAAATGCTGGAAACGAACGATGTGAGTGTTGGAAAGGCATTTTAAAAGCAAGTTGTAAAGTACAACCAGTGTTGGTTAAATAAGAATTTGAGAGGGCCACAAGCTTATTTAATCAATAAAAAAAAAATTACAGTGCTAAAACAATGAAAATCGATTGTATGCAGTGTTCTAAAACGTATATATTTAATTCATCAAATAATTGGGATATATTCCAGTGTTAAGTTCAGTGTTGGTTACGTAAAAATTAAGTATCTGAGAGGGACACAAGTTTGTTTAATCAATAAATTATGGTGTATATCATATACAGTGTTGCAAAATGAGAAAATAATTATATTTCATATTTAATTAACAACTTCCCAATTTCGAATTAATAGTGTTCGTAAACTTGTAAAATATATTATTTTTAATTTAAACTGAAAGCAATTCTAAAAATATTTATTTTCCAGCGCGCAAATACATTTTCGTTAGTGCTCATTTAGCGTTAATGCTTTTCATACTGTTTACGTATTTCCTTGACATATTTACCTTAAAAAAAAAAAACTTTAAGTCAAATTTTTTTTTTTTTAGAATATTTTTGTGTAAATTGCAAACATCTGCCGAAAGTAAACAGAACACACATAAATTATATTTCGTAGCGAGAAATGCGTCAAATGAGATCAGCTGCCGAAAAAAACAGAGAAATATATAAACACAAATTAGAAATTGCCTTAGAAAACACCAAACGTTGATGAATGAACGAAAAAAAAAAAAAAAACAAAAATGAATGAATGAACTGAAACTTAACCAAACGGATGATTAGTGTGTTAAAATGTGTCAACGAAAGTAACCGAGAAATGAGAAATGAGAAATGAGAACAGAAGCGCCTTTTGGGGTCTTAAGTTTCGAAAACAGATTAGTTTGTATCGCAGCGAGAGCTAATGCGATTGCAACAGTTGGGGGAAATTGGAATGGGAATGGGACACGATGCGATATGGGTTAGCCGTGCCACAAGCGATTTTTCCCACTCGGCGGCACGGCATGGGGCGCACAGCTGGCTGAGAATTCGACATGCAACTAATTGCATGATGCAATTTTCCAGTTTTATGCACGAGTACTACGCGCTCTCTCACAACCAACTATCGGCGCCCATTGGGGCCTGCTAATTGGGCATACAGCTGTGAATGCGAGCATGCCGTTGTTAATCAAGAGCAAAACTCTTGAATTCTCTCAAAACTCTCCACAACACAACAGCCCTGGAGGTCACTCGAAGCCCGATAAGCCAGCCAGCGGATGCCTAAGCAGCCTCCACTTGTTCTGTTGTCCATTTGTTTACGTATATACGTCTATATGGCCTATCGTCTGCCTGATATATGGTAAATGGGAAACGAGTCTCGTTTGATAAATGTAACAAATGGGATCATTGTATTGCCCAGCGGAAAGTGTTGCAAGTGCTTTGTTTATTGTTGTTCCAAATCTTTTGAGGTCAAAGCTAATGCTGGGTGTAATTGGCTGTGGTCTAAAGTTCTTCAATTGCTATTGATATTTACGAGCTGCTAAAGTGTGAATAATGTGAGTTAAGCGAAGGAAGTTATTTGGAAACATCATTAAAAACTATTAATTGGATTGATATGTGATTAAGCATATTGGCCACTCTCTGAGAACTTTAGTAACATGTCTTTATTTTGTAGATTGCATTGACTAATTTCTAAATTTTAAATTAAGCAGCATATCCCACATTTGTCGATATACCTTTGCAATCTGTCTATCAATTTTGTATCTTGTTATGACAAATGTCTTCAACTTGATCAGTTGGTTGACTAATGCATTTTCCGAGCGTTCGCCAGCTGTTTTTAGCTTTTACACAAACACTTTTCATCATTAAGTACCTATTTCCCCCCCCCCCCATTATGTCACCTGCCACATTGTCAAAACTTTCCAGTTCCCAGTTTTCCCCCAACAGTCAGAGAGTCTCAAAAATAAGTGTAACAACATTTTCACAGAGTGTTTCCGATTTTTACAGACAGACCGCAATGACCCTGGAACTAAAGCCCTGCCTGACATTTTTGATGGGCCCCAACAAAAGTGACAAGAAAAAGTGAAGCATTAAGAAATTGCTCTTGGCACTTCCCTCTCTCTCACTACCTCTCCTCCTCTCTCTCTCTCTCTCACTCTCTCTCACGCACACATTACTTTCCTGTTTGGCAACGACACTTGTTACTCAATGTGTCTGCTTGGATTTTTATTATTTTCTTTTTATGTCTAGTTTATTTTTTTTATGGCTTGTACTTTTTGTTTATTTTGGCCAACGGTTTTTTTTTTTTGCTTTTTTTTTTTTTTTTTATTTCATTCTTTTCTGTAGAATTTGAATAAGACACTAGTTCTCTGGCATTTTATATGTGCATGTACTATAATTTTTTTTGGCATGGTTCATTGTACACATATATGTAAGTATTTGAGGCCCTAATAGAGGCCCCCTCCATATGGCCGTATAGACTTTGACTCAGCGTGCCTCTCGCCCTCTCTCTTTCTCTTACTCTCTCAGCCAAATAGATAGTTTAGATGTCATTTTTTGGGGGCCCCATTCCTAAGACTTTTTCAGTTGCTGCCGCGTCGCGCGTCGCGTTGTTTGTCCACGTCTCTCATACGGCCTAATATTAAATAGTATACATATATATATATATTATATAGTCGCCATATAGCTCTCCGTATTTGCTTTGACGTCAAATTGTTTTGTGCTTTGTGCTGTTGCCGTTTTCATTTGCCATTATTTACATTGCTCTCCAGCCCACCCGTCGCAAATTGTACTTAATTAAGCCTAATTGAAGCCTTTGCCCACAGTTTGACGGCGACTGGGCAGCCCAAACCACCCACAATTTGTATGACAAATGCTGCGCATTTCATTCAATTGAACTTTTCACTTGACTTTTTGTAAGTCAAATAAAAAGCAAATAATGAACTATAAGAAGAAGGGCAAAAAGTGCTGAATTTTGTTTAATCTAATTTTCTATTTGTATTTGGCAATTGTCATTGCAGAGCTTAAAGCTTTCATAGTAAACAGTTTCATAAATCACTTTTCAACACTAAAGAAATTATCTTATTAGTTTGTTTTTAAAAGCTTCAGGCTACCGATCTTTGCTTCTGCATTTTGCAACACTGATATGCCTGCTTTGATTACTTTTTCGTGCGTTTCGCAACACTGCAACTCTCAGCATCTGTTTGCTATCAGTTTCCCAGTATTTGACTTGCAACAGAAAAGCGCATCCGCCTTAAACATTTCTTATCGGCACAAAACAGCAGCTGAGCACACAAATGACGAGTGATTTCGTATATATGCGTTGCACACACACACACGTATATATAGACGATATATGTGCATTGATATTTACACTGAACAGCACTGCGAGCAAACTGAAATCGCTGCAGTCAACAGTTTGGTTTCACATGTCTACCAAAAATAGTTAATGAATGCAACGCCAACATTTGTTGGGGGCCTATTCCACACATGGCAAACACTTGGGCGTATACTTAATATTTATGAAATTTATATGGGCTAGGCATGCCTAATAACACTGTGCTGCAAAATAAATTGCGCTGCAACTGTGTAGTTGTTCGTAGTTTTTTATTTAGCTAAAGATCAGCTCTATTTTTATTGAATTCACCGTAGAAAAATTAGTTTAATTAGTTAGTTTAACTATTTAACTATATAAAGTATATTGAAAAATTGATTAAATAATCAAAAATACAATTTATTGTTTTTAATTAAATCTTTCAGAAAGTAAAGCGTAATGTAAAACATATTTTATGATTTCAATATATTGCAAAAGATCAACAAAAAATATTATTTCTTTTTAATTAAATCTTTCAAGTCAACAAACAAATTTATTTGTTTTTAATTAAATCTTTTCTGATTTGAATAGATTGGAAAAACCTGCAAAAAACATTATTTGTTTTTAATTAAATCTTTCAGAAAGTAGAACATATTTATATATAAAGCTTATATTTAAAGTTAATTTGATTAAATCTTCCAGAAAGTATAACATAATCTAAAACATAATTTTTGGTTTTTGCCTTTGGGCATTAATTTGTCTTATATTTTCTCTGCAATCAATTAATTTGTGAGAATTTGTTGCACAGTGTAATTAAGTGTTGCCTGCCTACAGCGTGCGTCGTTTGCCGTCTTCTTTGCCGCCGCTGAGCAAAAAAACAAATAAAGCAGCCTCCGGCTACGTTTGCAGTCGGTTGAGGCAAGCAAATGAGCAAAGACGACGCCGAACGCGTGAAGCCAACAAAAATTTGTTGAATTTTTGATGAGCAGAGTGCAGCAGCATATAGGCATATAGGCATACTATATAGAGACCCAGATAATGTATATATCAGATATATGCAAATGTATTTAAAAAATCACATGGCTGATGTGCGGTTGGTGAATGAGCTGCTCCACGATTTGCGGCACATGAAAAGCGATTGTGTTAGTAGCGCCGAATGGAGTCCTATTATCGATACAAAACTCCAAGAATAATGAACAATGAAACTGAAATTTAACCCCTCGTAACCTCTCTCTCTCTCTCTCTCTCTTTTGCAGTTGGAGCTGCTGCAGCGCAAGGTGGACGATCTCTCAGATACACAGAATATAGCCGAGGATCGCACGACGCGCACCAAGACTGAATATGCGGTGCTCCAGGCGCGTTATCACATGCTCGAGGAGCAGTACAGGGAGGTGAGTACCTACAAAAAATTTAAAAAAAAATACAAACAGTTTGACAATCACTGGAACAATGCTAATCGACTGTTAATTTGCGCAGTCGGAACTGCGCGCCGAGGAGCGCTTGGCCGAGGAGCAGAAGCGTCATCGCGAAATTTTGGCACGCGTGGAACGCGAAGCCTCGCTGCAGAACGAGAACTGCCACATGAAGATCAAAGCCACCGAGACCGAGGCGAACAGACTGCGCGATGAGGCGCAACGGTTGCGTGTCTTGTGCGATAAACAGGCCAACGATTTGCATCGCACCGAGGAGCAGCTGGAGCTGGCACGCGATCAGATCACCGCCCTCCAGCAGGAGTACGATGAGCAAATGCAAACGCTCCGACGCTACGAGCAGGAGAAGAAATCCACCGAGGAGCTAATGCTCGAGCTGAGCCGCGAACTGCAGCGCGCCCGCGAGGAGAATGGGGCACGTGCCATGCCCACCACGTCGCCGGAGAGCATAAGACTGGAGGAGCTGCATCAGGAGCTCGAGGAGATGCGACAAAAGAATCGCTGTAAGTGAATGTGCTCCCTTTTGCTTAGGCTCTACTAATCTCTCTGGCCTTTATTTAGCACTCGAGGAACAGAACGAGGAGCTGCAGGCGACCATGCTGACGAATCAGGCCACCATGCTAACGAACAGCGTGGAGCAGGGTCGTCATCTGTTGAACGGCACCCTCAACAATCTGGCCCAGGAGCTGGAGGAGATGTCACAAGCTCAGGTGTGTATGCCCTTAATGAGTACCCTTGCCGTATCCGTTTCTATGCTCTATGCTTCACTTGTGCTGCGTCCACGCCCACAAACATTAGTCAAACACGCCGCCCACGCACAGTCACGCTTGTTTTATTCGCACAGTTTGAGAGTCCCGCCGCCTTTCGCATTTCTTCGTTTTTTTCTACCATCATTTATATATATTTATATTGTATTTATTGTATTACAGGATTCTGTGGATTCAGCCACATTAGCATCCTTAAGTCAGGTAATGCTTATCCACCAACCAAAAAACCAAAACTCAAAAAATCAAAGAAAACAAACAATGCAAAAACTACACGAAACACGGTTTTGGAGCCGCTGTGCATGTGCTGCGGTTTGACAGCCACTGTCATCTGGTTGTGGTTCACGTTCTTTAACATTTCTTTTCGGCACATTACTTTTTGTACAAAATTTCAAATTTATTATTGGTTTCATTGGGTTCTTAACATTTTCAATATCATCAAACTTCATAACTCTCATGTTGTATATAAGAAATTAAGGTATCATTCATGCCTGTCTTTGTGTTCGATGTTCCGAACTATTAAAAGAGTATCGAATTAATCGTTTTTTTTTGTAAATTTACAGCTGCAGCAGGCCTTCCAGGAAAAGGAAGATGAAAATGTGCGCCTTAAGCATTATATTGATACGATCCTACTGAACATCGTTGAAAACTATCCACAACTGCTCGAAGTCAAGCCAATGGAACGCAAATAAAAGAACAAGATAATAAAAAATACAATAAATAAAAAAAAAAACCAGACACTACAGTATCTGGACCACCTAACATAAACTCAAAAAAAAAACAAAAAGAGCAAATGAAAACTAACTAATGAACTACTCTAAAATAAATTTTAAGCTATCCCATATATTTATGTATACAGTATAAGTCATAATTTATTTTATAACAATTTATTGTAGTTTTTAAACCGAACAACACAAGTGAACAGAACTACAAATTTATGTGAAATTAGTTTAAAAAAAAATTGTTAATCATATTCCCTTTTTTTTTTCGTCTAACTTTTAACTAATTGTTATGTATAAAAATTTCATGTTTGTAAAATAGAAAAGAAAACGTACTTTATTGTCATAAAAAAGCAAGATAAGAAATCGTGTAACACAGTAAATTGTTTATAGTTTTAGTAGTGTTGTTGAGCCCTGAAGATATTAACTATAAAAGTGATTAGCTCTTAAGATTATACACCTTTTAAATCCAACAAATATTTATTAATATACAAGAAAAGATAATTACAATGTATATGCAGTGTATATGAATGTAGGCGTAGAGAAGAACGGCTCCGAGTGTTGAGTACCGTTAAAATATTTGAGAATATATATTATTTCTATTTTTTTTTTTTTTTGTTTTTTTTTTTTAAATATAGTTTAGGAATGGGCAGCGCTTGGGTGTTTTAAAATTTACTTTCTTATACTAAATTCAATTAATTTCTGCAACTTCCTTTTCACTCTTTCGCTCTTCTAAATCTACAATTAATTTCTTCAACGTCTCTCTATAACTCTCTCTTTCTCTCTGTCTCTGTCGTTTCCATTTGCTAATGTAACCGACTCTATGTTAATCAAATTTTCCAAGCGCCCCTTTCTGCCCGTATGCTATATCCAGATCAATGAAGAACCTATCAAAAATTTGCGTTTATGGTATGGACAATCCCCAGGATATGTAGTAGGTGTTTTAGTTAGCCTTGATCTATAATAGATGATTAAGAAAACTTATAATAATATTGAACAAAATATGTATGGAAAAGAATGTAGAACTAACCTTTAATAACTAAACTACGTACTACTTATACATATATGTAAACTTAATAGATGGACGTAATGTGCAAAGGTTTAGGGATCGCAACGCTGTTAGATCGCAGTACGGTCCATGTGGACGAGCCCTAATAGTGTAAACTTAAACTCAACGAAAACTTAAAACCGAACTCAAAGTGGTCAACTCTTTTAAATATATATATTATCCCCATAGCTGTCTACGTCAAAACTAAAATTGATTGATTTGCTAATCAAAATATTTGATGCCTTAAATGTTTTTTAAAAGTGTTAAGAAATTCTTATGTATGATAGAAGGCACGAAATGGGTAATTTTTTTTTTTTTACACTAAACAAAGTCCATTAAATTTTAACTATATGTATGTATGTCTATGCCCAATAACATAGAATTTTAAATGTAATTTACACCAAGAATGTGTAAGAAATATTACTAAAATAATAATAAAAAAACATTTTATAAAAACAAAACAAATTGATTTACCTTTGCTCCAAAATGAACGAATTCTTAATGAAGTGCCAGAAACCCACCCAAAAACAATATCCATAATTGCTGGAATTATTGAGGAAAGCTTTGTCAAAACCGGTTCAGAAAAATTACGTTAAGTCATCACAGCTGTCGGATTGAGTTTGCAACCGGTTGTGTTTATGCCAGGAGTTATCTTAAATCGTATAAAAGCCAATGCCAAGGCCCAGTTCAGGACACACAAGTCCAAGAAGTTGAAGTCACAAGATGGGCAAGCTCCTTTTAGTATTGGCCACAGGTGAGAATTCAGCTCCAAATGTAGCGTGAGCTTCCCATCTCAACTGATCTCTTCTACCGCCTTGCAGTGCTGCTGTGTTCCGCATTTAGCACGGCGCAGGTGAAGCCAAACACAGAGATCGGCCGGGTGACTGTCCAAGTGCCGTTGCTGTCCAATGGGAAGCCCGTCATAGTCCAGGATACGGATCAGATGGAGGTGGCGCGTGTGGTGGAGGTGAAGCCGTCAAAGGTACTTACCGAGGAGGTGCTTGTGCCACTGGTCAAGGTGCGAAATATCAGGGCAATTGTGGAAACGGAGAATCCCGGCGTGCCCAATCATGGCAAGCCAAATCCTGGTATTCCAAATCCTGGCATGCCGAATCCTGGTATTCCTAATCGCGGTCTGCCCAATCCCGGAATCGAGAATCGTGGCATGCCCAATCCTGGCATTCCCAATCCCGGCATGCCCAATCCTGGCATTCCCAATCCCGGCATGCCCAATCCCGGAATTGAGAATCGTGGCATGCCCAATCCTGGTATTCCGAATCCCGGCATGCCCAATCCTGGCATCCCAAATCCCGGCATGCCTAATCCCGGAATCGAGAATCGTGGCATGCCCAATCCTGGCATCCCAAATCCGGGCATGCCCAACCCTGGCATCCCAAATCCCGGCATGCCCAATCCCGGAATCGAGAATCGTGGCATGCCCAATCCTGGTATTCCGAATCCCGGCATGCCCAATCCCGGAATCGAGAATCGTGGCATGCCCAATCCTGGCATCCCAAATCCCGGCATGCCCAACCCTGGCATCCCAAATCCCGGCATGCCCAATCCTGGCATGCAGGGTGCCCCCTCGGAGGTTCAACCTGTAGTCGTTGCACCACCCAGCACTACGAGTTCCCCAACTGTGGTGACTAAACGCGTCTCGGCCAAGAACTGTCATCAGCTGCTGTTGGCCAGCACCTTGGAAACATCCACCCCAATGCCAATGCCGCCAACTCCGGCTGAGAACTGCGACAAGCTGTGCACCAAGTTTGAACTGGAGCCCATCTGCGCCCACAACGGCATCTGCATCCACGAGTTTCCCAATCAGTGCATAATGGACACCTTCAACTGTAAACACCGCGATTTGGCCTTCCGCGCTGTGGACGAGGATATCTGTCGCATGGACTTGTGCGGACGTCGCTGCACAGAGCAGGATCTCAAGATGTAAATGTGGCAGAAGGATTGGCCCTACATATATTTCTTTTTTTTTTTATATCTATAAATGCTATAATAATAAAATATAATAACAAAAAGTAAATCTACATATGTATGTAAAATTATCACTGGCAAAATGCAGAAATGAGCGCCATTTTTTTCAAGTTTTAACACCTACAAAAACAAACCAATTAAAGGTGAGTTTAGCCTTTTCCTATAAGTGAGGTGAATATTGAGCGCAGCTTTTGAAGATTGTTGTTAGAGTTCGTTCGAAAGCGCAGTGTGAGAGTCTTCGGCTGCAATCACGCGGTGACGAAGCTGTATACGAAGCTGCAGCAGAGGACGAACAACAGTGCAAAAGTAACGTATGCAATAGGAAGAGAGTGATTTAGTGCAGGCGAAGAGGGGGACGAAGATGAAACGCGTGTTCGCTTCAAATCGTGCGAAGCAGCATAGTCTGCTGTTTAGTGCTGCTTTTGATGTATTTTTTCTTCTTGTCTGTTTTGTACGTTGATATTCGTTCGATTGGCAGCCTTTTCAGTTTTTTGCATTTTTTTGTAAACGAAGATCTGATTGCTGCAGTTAATAAACACTAAGTATAAACAATATCACAACCGACATATTGTGGATCAAAATTGGAATGAAATTACGAACGCACTATAAAGATGGTAAGTTATTTAATTTTGTACGATTTCATTTTCTTTTCGTAATAATTATACCTTACAAGATAAAAGTATATAATAAATTATTTGTATTTTTTTTTATTATTATATTGTTCGGTTTTCGTATGTGGCAGACAAAGAACTTCTGCTAGACTATGAGAGTGTTTAAGAACAGATGAGAGCGTTTAGCACGCGCTGTTTGGAAAAATAAGAATAATTCTATTACTCTATGCCTTTTTGCTAAGGATGCGAAATGTTTATGAGCGGAACATAGCCTCTAGTTGTTCTTGCCTACGTTTCCTTGCTTTCTTTTCCCTATCACGCGCCTGTAAGGAAAAGGAGGAAAGGAGACGTAAGCAAACGCACCCTGTGAGAGTGTATTAGAGCGAAACGTTAGCCGTTGCATTTGTGTGTTGCTGCTTTTGCTTTTGTCTCTTTTCTTTTTCTGACATTATCGTTGCTTGTGAGAGTGTTTGAGAGCGAAATATGAAGTGCAGCTTTTGGCACTCACAGCTTTTGCTGCCATTTCATTTCTTCCGTTTCTTTTCGAATGCAGTGAGAGTGTTTGAAAGCTGAGCATTAAGCTTTTCTGTTTGCGCTTGCAACATTTGCTACTGCATATTGAGTAATAAGATTTTTTTTCTTATTACTCAATGGATGCACACATAGACAATTAAGCTTCATGTATTTCGTGTGTGGAACTTGTCGCTCGTGAAATATTTTGAGTAAAAACTTGTGATCCAAATTTTCGCTCTTTATTCTAATTACTCTATGGTCGATTGTAAATGAGTTCTGGTTTACTTTAGTTAAGAATTGATAGTCTTTATTAAAATGAATTATTATTTCATAGTGTTTGCAATGTAAAATCGAATTTTAATTATTTTTTATTAAATCTTCAGCCAACTTCCAAAGAGTCCACTTTCGCTTCACAGCGTCAGGCCCAGTTCCTTGCGTTCCGCCAGGCTGCACAGCGGCTGGTATCCTTTCGTGCAGCGATAGTTCTCGACAATGTTGAAGCGCTTCTGGGGATTGCGGCAGTTGTAGGCGGCCATGGTGCAGCGGCTCGTGAACATCTGGAGGCACTGGCCATTGTGGGCGCAGACCTCAATGTCGCGGTCCGTGCAGGCGAAGTCGCAGTTCGCGGGCACCGGGTTGATTGTCTCGTCCAGCCAGACCGTTTCGCCGTGCTGGTTGACCGCCGGCAGGTGGCTCCGCTTCACGGGCAGCACAGTGGCGCTCGCAGCGGCGGCCGCAAAGCAAACTAGAGAGCGGGCAAGTTGCAATTACCGTTTGATTAACTAACGCAGTGCTTGTCAAACTTACGCAGGCAGAGCAACGAGAATTTCATGTTTGAGGAGTATTTGGACTTGGCTGTTGTTGTAGTTATTATTGTTGTTTTTACCTTGCTGCGTTTGCAGCAACTGTTCAACTGTTGATTTTGCTTGTGGACTCAAATGTTTTTATAACAAAATTTGATCAAATTGGCATTGACAAATTTGCAGCCTTTAGCTGCTGCTGGTTCTCATAATCCTTTATTTTAACACCTGGCCAAAATATGCAAAACTGCATTATCATTATTATCTGCTTTGGGCCTGTCGGTGTGTATGTAAATTCTGCCTGCCAAAAATAAAAACCTTTTGTTTTCAGTATTCAAACGGGCGAAGTCCCGTGAGAAATTTGCATACATGTTTTGTTTCTTTTGTAAGCGTTCATGAATTTAATTTGAATTGTTATTAATATTAAAATTAAAATAAGTATCTGCTTAAAAGTAAATTTTAAATTTGCATTTAAAGCCAATATTTTACGGGCATAATTTTAGGCTGCCAGAATTGTAAATTAAGCACCTAAATGTATGCTTAATTATTTTTCATTTTTTTATACCTCTATTATTGAGTGTTGAGAGTTTCCAAATTGAATTGTCTTTATTGTATATAGTTGTATTATATATAGTATAATCTTGCTATAGAAATTTTCCCAATCGACACACCCTAATCAGGGATTAAAAACAAAAAAGTGTTCTTAAACAAGTTAAAATATCATTCATAATATTCTATAAGGAAGCGATTAATGCAAAGCCAGTCAACTTTTTTGCTCAGTCGAGCGTTCAGGCCGAACGAAACCAGTTCCTGTCGAGAGCGGCGACTGAGTACAGAATTTATAAAGCTTCATAATTGAATTATCATAAAAGTTGCATTAAACAAAAAATTGAAGTGCTTATGACAAATCTTTGGTTTGTCGCAAACACAACGGATATTTGATCAGTTTTCGGGAATCGTGTATAAAAACTGGGAGCTGCGAACGAAAGCGTCACAGAACGCTGTCGAGCGTCGTCAGGTAAACGTGAGCTGAGTGTGGAACGCAAGTGGAACGCATCTGCAGAGTTTGGATATTTTTGTTCTTCATTGTTCTGGATTTGAAGAGACACAACATGAGAGCCTTGCTGATCTTTGGTGAGTACCTGTTGGAGGAGTGCGCAGTCGGGGAGATAATCTCAGTTCGGTCGCTGCAGCGCTGCTCGCACTGACGCACGCCGTGGAGCTGGACAAGCCGGAGCAACAGCTGCCGCAGCCCAGCGAGCTGCCCGCGCACGTGCAAACGCTGATAACCAATCACATCAATCATGTGCTGGAGCAGAAGCCACACGGCACGGCCACAACGCTCACCGGCCACGTGCCGCAGAAGGCGACGAGAAGCGGCAGCGGCCAGGGAGTGGGACAGGGTGTAGCGGTGCCCCATTTGGATTTGCTGCCACCACACGTTGAGCAGCCGAAGGCGGCGCAGTTGCCGCCGGTAATAAATCATCAGTCGACGGCCACTTGGCAGCATGCAGCGCCTGTTGCCGGCCACAACAAAGTGGTGATGAAGCCGGTGCCGCACATTGTGGTCTCACTGCCCGGCCAAGCGCCGCTGGACATTGGCGACAAGGTCAACAAGATACAGCAGCACGTCGGCTATGTGATGCAGCAGGCGCAGACGCACATACCCCAGGCCATCAATCAGGCGATCAAAGAGCGCGAGCAGCTGCTGGCGCAACAGCAGAAGCAAAAGGAGCAGCAACAAAGCAGCACCACCTCAATGCCGGGCCAACACACCGCTCGCTTGCTGGCCGCCAACGAGCTTGTGCCCCAGCTGCTCGAGCGGCAGCGCGAGCTCCAGAAGCTGGGCAAGTGCAACTTTCAGTGTCCGCAGCAGGCGCTGCCCGTTTGTGCCACCAACGGAAACTGCGTTGTCGAGTTCCCCGGACAGTGTGAGCTGAGCCAATGGAACTGCTTCAATACCAAGAATGGTAAGTGGCTAGAGTGTCTCTAAGCAATCCAATATACTACTCTGACTTATGTTAATATTTAAAATCCCCTTTCAGTATTCCGTCAGGTGCACGACGACGAGTGCAATAATACCATCAAGTGCTACGATCGCGATATGATGTGAGCATCAGATAGAGGGAGAGCGCAAGTGCGAGAGAGAGAAGATTGAACATCTGTTTTACGAATTTATAACTCATTTTGTACTTAATAAAATATATGCATTTTTTTTTTTTATAATAAGCCCAATAATTAAACCCTATTTTGTTTTTGATAAGCTGTGCAAAAGCTATAAAAGGTAGTTCTTTATATTTATATATTTCTTTTTTAAAATTATTTTTACAAAATGGTCATATTTATTTGCTTGCATTTATTCATATTTAACTTCATCCGAGGCAATAGCAAAAGCAACTAGGCGAATATTATGAGATATATATTGCATAGAATCTTAAAATGCTATTTAAAAAATTCAATAAGAAAAATATAAATCTATCTCATTTAAAATCAGATAAACCAATTAATATGGAGTATAATCAATTTACTAGTTAAACAAAATTGCAATAATAATTAATAATTATTTATACAAATTTAAATATTTACAAAGTATCGCAACAAAGGCAAGTTAGAATACATTTATATATTTCAAATACATTTAAATTAATATAGATAATTGTGTTCTACTGCAATGAAAGTATCTAGCAGTTGCATCTTTCGACATCAATATTGTGATTGAGTTTCATATTGAATTGTTTATTTAGGAATTGTGTTAAGTTGTGCCCCTCTGCACAAGCAAGTTCGACACGGCTTTCACCTCCTTACGTTTTGCATCTTACAGATACTTTCGAAGTCATGTTTACATGTAAAGCTAAACAAATCACGTCTTGGGTCTTTGGCTGCAATCGAGAACTTAAACGCTGCTCATTACTCATCAGATCAATCGCCAAACGGCAATCGGCAATCGATATATGGGTCACACTTTCCGCACATTGCTCGCAAACACAGGCAGACGGCAATCATCCAATTTGTCAAAATGGCTTATTAACGGATTTGGCCAAAGCCCAGAACGCACAGCGCCAAAGCCAAGCCAAGCCAAGTAAATACCAATGCCAATGCCAATATCAATGCTAATGCCAAATGGGAGTTGTGAAAAGGCATGAGCAATGGACCCAGCCAGCTGCTCCACTCGAATGTGGCACAATTTTTTATTTGCTCACCAAGTGAAGAGTATATTGGGTTTGTGCACTGTTGGAATAAATATTCGTGGGGCGTGGCAAATCGATAAAATCGCTATATCTCCCTCAATTCTAAGGCTAGATACACACAATTTTTTCAGACAGATTACTAATGACCTTCTCTAAAGAACGCACAATATTTATTTAAATTCGTGCACTGGGGGCGTGGCAAATCGTTAAAATCCATATATCTCGAGGCGGGTAAATCGCGAAAATTCATTTCTCCTGTCTCCATATTTTAAAGTCAAATTTGGCAGACAGTGGATGACATTCCCTAAAATTTGGACCGAAAATTTCGGACCGTCTTCAAAAATTGCAAAATAACAATAATAATTAAGACCGTTTTCGACCAAGGCTGCAAACCGGATTTGAACCGGTTTGAACACGGAACATCCATTATTTTTAAATTTTGAACCGAGTCCTGGAGTCCAGCCGAAGTGGAACCCGAACCAAACCATATTTATTAATAAATGATTTGGCCTAAACAATTTTTTATCATTAGACCACTCAGGCTAACAATTTAGAATGCTAGTTTCGTGTCTTACAATTTCGCGCTTATAAACAAGAGCTAGGCAAAGGCGTTTTAATCAAGTTTGAGTTTTGTTTGTGAACAAATTATAAAAGGTAAAACCTGGATTTATAATGGTGAAAAACCAGGTTCATGAACCGAACCCACAGGTGACAGGTGATGGCTGCATGGCAATGACATTTTTCTTTTGGGTTAAGCTGTTATTATACTGCGAACGCGTATTGCGCGGTCGGTGACACCCGACTGCAATGTTCTTACTTGTTTTCCTTGCTCACTTATCAAATGTAGCCGCATGCAAAGACATGCAAAGACTTCGATAAATGACAGACGCCTCCTGGTTGGCCGCCTGTCAGCATTCATTCCCATTGCGATAGACACTGCAACGAGGATTTGCATGTGGCCATTGAGGAAGGCTGAGACTGAGACTGAGACTGCGGCTGGGGCTGGGACCTCTTGCTCCCATTAAAAAGCACTTTATGAATATGCGGCTGGCCAAAAAGAAGTCATTTCTTTTCGTTTGCGTCTCGGAGTATCAAATTTGCATAACTGGATTGCGGGTCTGGCAGCTACGAGAAAGAGTTGGCCACATCGAGTACTTCAAGTTGAACTTAAAGCCACTTTGGTTAGGGTATTGCCAGTTCTTATAGTTGGCTGCTGCGTTTTATATTTCTGCGATGTCCACGCGCCTTTTGGGGCCCATAAATTTCACATTTGCAGTTAGCCTGGGGAGCTGCCTGTCTGTTGCTCTGTTCTACAAATATTTGACTTAGTTTCGCTGGGGCTGCTGCATCTGCTGTTGCTGCTGCTGCTGCTGTCCGCTGCGTGTCTGCCACGCATGCGCCATCTTTAACAACGTCTCCCGGGGAGGCATGCAACAGAGGACTTGCAGCAGCACCGAAAAGCGCCGTTAACTTTGCACGTTGCTTATCTCCGAATGTGTTAGCCTTGGTTGGCTGCTTTTACTTGAGCTGCTTCTGGACCCAACTGGACTGCAACTGCTCGCGCTTAATGCCAAATGCGTGAGCTGTGGGCCGTGCCGCAGTTTGATAGCCGGCTCTGGCAGCGGCGGAAATGCAATTAACACTTTGGGCCATAATTGCGTGCCAAATGCATTTGGCTCGGACTGCCGGACCGAACGGGTTCTGGTCCTGGCCTAAACGACTCCGAGCCCCCCCTCGGGCCAGCTCGGCTGCTGCATTGCGCTTGTTTTGATTTGCTTGGCTCATTTGCAAGCGACGTGCTCATTAATCAGCTTGGCAATACCTCCTAGCCGAGCTATTCGGCTCTGAAAGCTGCACATTCCACAGCAAATGTTCGTCTTCAGATTGCCAACGGGCGTAACTTGGCCAAAGCCGAACTGATTTCTTTGGGGCCACCTAGACTGCGCTTGCATTTGTTATTTCAAACATTTTTGATTCACAAAAAATTATCATTATTCACATTTTCAGAGTTAAAACAAAAATTGTAATGTAATAAGTCTTCCGTGAACTGTTTTAAGAGGCTGTGCTGCATTCCAATGCCCTACACTTAAAAAAATAATTTTCAATGGGCTCTGAATTTGTGCATCTACTGTTAAGTATGATTCCCTATATATTTTTTCATTGTTATATTCCCCATAAATTGTTATTTTTTATCTACTGAATATTTTTATATAGATAAGATTCTCTATAAATTATTTCTTCTTCTCCTCAGTACTTTTACATACATGAAATTCCCTATAAAATCAATTATTTTTCTACTTTTCAAAAACTAAACTTGAGAAATCGGACTGCATGGTTTGTAAAGTTTTAAAAATTTTTTAATCTAATTCTAAAACGATTTTTGATTTTATATCCGACGAATTCTTAAAGAAGTATAAAATACGCATTAAATGCTCTCAACTTTCTTATATTACGTATTATATTAGAGTTTTATAGTAACTTTTGAATATAAAAACCTTTCTGAAAATCAGAGTTTAGTTCCCAATTTTCACCTTTTTCTTCGAGTGTATTGCACACAAACTTTTTTAACTTTAAAGTTTCTAAATAAATTTTTCTTGGTAAAATTTCTTAAAATCAGAATTCTCCAGTTAGATAACTTTCACCTTGGCTAGATTTAAGTACAAAGTTCGTTGCGTTTTCTTCGAGTGTATTGCATAAAAACTTTTTTAACTTTAAAGTTGGCAAAATTTGGAGTTTTTATATGTGTTTTTGCCGAATTTCATGGTAAATATTATCAACAAAATATTATACTGCAAAGTTTTCAACTGAATTTTTTTGGCAAAAGGAATTTTCCAGACTGTAACTTGTAACTGTTATATGGGTAAGCCGTTTTTATTAAATTGCATGCGGTATTTAAGCCAACAATGTTTTTAGTTTTGTTTAGTTTCTGGTTTGTGTTGTTATTTTGTTTTGTTTTTTTTGATGCCACAGTTTTCCACCCTTGTCGTTTCTCACTTGCTTAATCTCAATTAAGACTAAATTGCTATTGTCCGACATTTAAATGCAAATGCCAAATTAACGACTATTTGCCAGGTGGGGTAACCACCTTCCGCAGTCCGCCTGTCTGTCTGTCTGTCTGTCTGTCTGCTTGTCTCTCCGTCTCTTGCAGTCCTGGCAAATGTTTCCTGTCGCTCCCATTGCACATCACAATCTGGCAACAATTTTGCTTTCTTGTCTGGGCACTGTTTTTAATTCAACTGAAATTAATTGAGTAATTTGATGAGAAACGCAGCAAACGCATCGCAAACAATTCAACGCCGGGACAAATGTGGCAAGCGGGGGTTAATGTTGAGCCAGAGCGTGGAAATTGTGGCAGATGCAGATTGTATGGACAGTGCTGCCAGGCAACGACAACGACAACAACAACAAGAACAACAACAAAAGCGAGACCAGACAACAAATTTAATATAAAGCATATTAACTTTGATGGTAAATGGCCACGGGGCGAGGGCGCAAGCCGTGCTCCTCGCAATGGAGATTTCGTAGTCATCTGTCAGGCGTTGGCGTAACACGGCCAGACAGAGTGGGGGAAGGGGGAAGGGGGAAGGGGGGGGGTGGGGTCTGAACTGAGCTCCAACATATGTTTGATGATGTGCGCGCTTTGAAGTCAGAACCTTGAGAGGCGACTCATCGTGGCATCAGGCAGTTAGCCAAGTCGCAAAGTCCGCCAATACCAGTTTGAGCCAGTAGCCCGGTAGTCGGGCTGGATACTGGTGGCAGCGGCTGCCACATGACAACCGTTTAAAAAGGTTTTATTTACACCGAAGACAGGCCACAGCCATGGAGCTGGGCTGGCCGGATTGGGCAGCCGGGCTCCCATACGCAGTCAACGTAATAGTTGTTGTTGCTGTTGTTGCTGTTGGTTGCAAGGCAGCTGGCAGCGTTTGGTCGCGTTGCGCGCAATTAAGTTGCCAACAACTTTGAAATTATGCAATTATGGGTATGAGAAATTGCCTGGAAATTACATGAGGGACTTGACGAACCGCAGCCAGAAGACAAAGACGTCGCGATAAGGCCCCAATACCGAGAGAGAGAGAGAGAGAGAGCCAGACCAACTTCCAAGTCCAAGTGCAAAACGATAGTCAGTCTGCGCTTGATTATTTATTAAAACGAAAGTTAAACAGCGAAAGGAAGCAATTTTTCCATATAAAAGGCAAGAAAGGCCCCAAGAGCTGATGCTGCTGCTGCTGCTGATGCTGCTGCTGATGCTGCTGCTGCTGCTGAGGTAGCTCGGGCAACTTCTTTCCATGTATCTGCGAAATTGCATACAATGTATCACAGTTCTACAGTTCTACAGTTTAAGCAAGTGCTTGGGCCTGTCGCGGAGCGAGAAGCGTAATTGCCATGTTTAAAGTGTGATTAATTTGTAATCATCAAAAGGCAAAGCAGCAGCCAACAGGCAACAGTCAACGGAGCCAACTGAGCCAACATCTTAGCCAGCTGCGTCGGCAGTGTTTGCATTTTGAGTAGCTGCAAATCTTGGCGGAATGGCTTTAGGGCACTTGAGGGGTTTTCCGGAATAGATGTGTACTCTCTAAGTAATTGAGTTTGCTCCTTCCGTCAGGCAGCAGCGAAAGTATGAGAACGAGAGAGAGCGAGGGATTGAGCATTTTTGAGACTATAAAGATGAATATTTAGGCTTCGTTATGCATTATAATGCTCTAATTAGGTTGCGAACGGAACTTTATCAAGTGGCAGGCACTGCTGCAGGAGCTTAGCACAGGTAGCTACATAACTCAGACTTAAGATAGCTGCCTAGATTGTTATCTACGCTTAAAAATTGGGATTTTTGAAGCACATTGAAGCACTAAGGAGCAGTCGGATTATTTCAAGACTAAGTGGAATGGATTGAGAGGCCTGAAAAGCTCTTCTCTGAATCCAAAAATTAAGATAAAATTAATTGGTTTAAAAATTTGCAGTACGAGTGGAATTGTGAACCGCTTTTCTAGGGCTGATTTCGAATACTAATCGTATAATAATTGCATAATTATGGTAACAGAAAACATAATCATATATAATTACAATCATCATAATTATCATATAATATATATTTCCTTTGGGAACCCATCCAGGTGGTCTTCTTTCTTTTCCTTTTTATACTCATTTAAGAAGTGAAAAGAGTATATTGGGTTTCCGCAATGTCCGCGCGTCCGTATGAACGCAATTTTTTTGGCCGCTATTGAAGCTGGGGACTTAATGTCTTGAATGTTTACTCGTGTATGCCGGCGTTAGATAAAGGGTCAAGATTCTTCGGGTACGCCCACTGAGGGCGTGGCAAATCGATAAAATCGATACAGTTTTAAAGCTGGATACATAAAATTTAGCAGACAGATTGCTGACCTCCTCTAACGATTTTTTTGGTATGCCAACTGCGTGAGTGGTAAATTTTTTAAATCCTTATATCTTATGGGCGGGTAAATCTATATCTTCCAAACTATCAAAATTAATTGAGACCGTTCTCGCCTGTTTTCAGCTGTTATTAATGTATTAGAGAGTATTGCGCAGTCGGTTACACCCGACTACAACATTCTTACTTGCTTAATTCTCCTTAGTTTAATTCTTCTTAGGCCTGCCGCAAGCAGAGCTTTGTGAACTTTCGTATCTGCTCTATGCAATTTATTATTGTAACCAACCAAGCAATATCCTCGAGGTATTTAAAGCACAAACAAAATTATATAATCTGCTTAGTCAAATTTAATATGTTCCGCATGAAATTATGTGGGCTTGGCAACCTTTATAATAATGCAAGATGAAAGGCAGTAATTATTTACTTTGCGCTAATAATTCCCAATTCCTGTTAAAGCGCGTATTTTATTGTAAATACCTGATGTCTGAATATGTAATAAGCAATAATTAATTACTTAATATTATTGACTGCTGAAAGCTTCAACAATCACCTAAGCAACTTAGCCTTTCTTTACATATATTTGAGTTGCATTGAATTTGCTTTTATGACAGCACTCTCCGAAATATCCCGTTGTACGCGGCCATTTTATTGTTCCTTTTTAAGTATCATTTAATATCCTCTTTTGCAATTTAATTAGCAGACATTATGATTATCACCCAAAGCAAAAGGCGCAGCCTAACCAATAAAGACAACGGCTCAGCTGTGGCTAATTGCACTTGAGGCCGAGACAGAGAAATAGGCAACTGGCCCGATAGGTTTGTGTACGTGCTGGCAACTATAAAGCCATCTAAGCCAATCAGAATGGCCAAAAGATCGCTATTAATTACACCGAAAGTATAAATCTGGCATTGCGCCATTGCCAAACCCGATGGCAAACTGAAGAAGAGACTTCCTCCAGCTAGCCGGGGCAGGATGGTCAATTTTCAGGTGGAAGTCCAAGTCGCAGACGAAGACAAGTCGACCGCCTGGCGCGCATGTGCAGCGACGTCCCAAATTACAAGCTATAAAAATTTATGAGCGCCAAAGACAGCAATAGGCGAACAAAGCAAAAAGTATCTGTAAGATACAAACGCGCCTTGCCATAAAAACCGACTCCGCTCTATGCACAGAAGCTGGCCCGACTCTGGGGCATTGTTGTTGCCACAACGGCCACAGGCTACCGGTTTTCAGCTAACTGAACTTGGCTTCTCCACTTAAATTGATTGAAAATTAAGTTGTGGTGCGAGCGCAGTAAATTGGGAGGTTCTCGGGATGTCTATCTAAAGGAAACGTGTTAAAATTCAATTAGAAAGAAATAAATGAACTTTAGCTTAAGCCAAACAGATTGAAATCGCTCAAAGAATTTCCTTTGTAAGATGTTCAAAAATTTTAGTTAATAAAACTACTCATTGGCATTTTGCTTGTAAAACGTTTTATATTCTTATATATTTTTTATTAAAATAAATAAATAAATATATCTGTATTAACTGCAGCGATATTTTCCAATTTTAAATTGATAATCTTTTTTCGATGTACGTTGATTGATTCTTATAATAAATTGGCCCTTAATTAATTTAATGAAATAAAAACCCAAATGTAGTGCCAACAATGCCAAAGTATGTTTTACTTTTAATGTTAAATCTCTTTTCATATTATATTGTATTATTAATGCATATATATATATGTATGAGTAAACCTATCACATTACTTTTATGTTATCTTTATATATTTCATTCGATCATATCAAATTTAAGTGATCCTTTGGGTAAGTCTTTTAACTGTTTTTCTAACCAATCCATCTTGTCTCTATTATCATTTTCATCTTTAAATTTCATAAGAAGCTGCATTCTGCTCATTTCTAATTTATTCCATATTTCTTCTTCATATATCTTTCATTACGAACACACACACACACACGCACACCTTTTATATCACCTTATCTTTTCCGCATCTCTCACGCAATTATCGCTTAACCTTGCTGTTCACCTTCTTCTTTTGCTCGTTTGCCACTCTTTTGACCTTCTTTAGCAATAATTCGCATTCCCCAGCTGACTGGCCAACACACACACACACTCACACACACACACACACACGCACACACACGCACACGGAGTCTGTATCTACTATGTATATGAACTGAAGGCAATAACTTTGTGGGACACGATACTCATACCTGCGCCTGATGGCTACATCATGCTCTTCCACTTGATTTACGTCTAACTGTAATCGAATAATATATCAGGCAAAAGGCCAGCCGGCCAGCCAGGTAGCCAGGTAGCCAACTTTGCCAGATATTCAACCAATCGCAACTATCCGCCACCACGACAACGACAGCGACAACCTTAGTCAAAAGCTCAGGCATAAAATCAATTACATTGACAAATGAGCAGCTGACAAGACATGCAGCCGGGGATGGGGCCGGTAGCCGGTGCTGGGATCGGGATCGGGATCGGGGATGCGGACAGGAGACAGCCGGGGGGAGGCATGTGTCAAAGCGAACCCAAAAACGTTGCCCTGCAGCATCGAATGGATGCGATGGCGCTGCAATCACCTCCTCTACAGCATGTAATCTGGCGTTTGGGGCACGCGGCAACATTGTCATACACAGACTGAGACTGAGGCAGCAGCAGCAGCAAAGGCAACCTCCAATGTTGATATCCACATCGGCATCGCCGGCACATGAATTATGTGACTTATTAAAACGTCATTCGAGCTGACAAGTTGCCGTTGCCACTGCCAAGGCCCAGTCTCAGTCTCTGCCTCAGTCTCAGTTCCAGCTCCCCAGCTCCGGGAGGAGGCGCAGTCCCTGCTCGGGCGCCGTTGCGTTATGCAACGCTGCTGGGCTTAAGTCTGCGCAGGAAACATCTAATTGTTGTGTTCCCTGGCACTTGCGTTATGTTTTCTTTATCAAGTGGTCGCCACTGTTTATGCCTTGCCATGTGGGTAATCAATGAGCTGTCCTGATTGCGCTTGCTCCATCAATTTGCATATATAATTTCTAAATTGATTGCACTCCTCGCCTTGCGACTTATATAATGCCCGTCGAAAGGTTTATGATGACAGCCATTGCGAGTAATTTAAACTTGACAGTAGTAATAGAAGATAATGCTGAATAGTACAGATTTTAACTTTAAATGCAATGTGCCTATAAAGTCTCTTTATTAAGTAATGTGAAATGAGTTTTTTTTTGTTCAATATATTTTATACCCTCAACCTATTGAAAGTGGGTAAAAAAGGGTATAATGGTTTTGTGCCAATGTATGTAACAGACAGAAGGAGTCATCTCCGACCCCAAAGAGTATATATATTCTTGATCAGCCGAGTCGACAAGAGCTAGAAAGCTGATTTTTCGATTTTTTTTTAGTTTGTGTTTCAAATTGTCGATTACTCATATCGTTTTCTTATTATCAATAATTATCGATAATTATATTTATCGTTGTTTTGAGTATATCTCAGAAACTCTAAGAGCTAGAGCCAAAATGGATTTGATATATTTTTGTTAAGCATACGCAGATCAAAAAAAAAATTGGATTCTGGATACCCCAATATTAAAACAAAACGCAATTCAAGTAATACAGACTTTTGCGCTGGTTTGTACATATATTTCAATGTTATTGTTAAGTCCTGAAATATTCATTAAGATCATGCTCTTAGTTTAAAAGTTATTCACGAATTTAGTTAACGTATTGGGGGCCAGGCACAGCTGCTGAGTAAAGTGTGCAGCATGCATGTATTAATACAAAGGGGTTTAAATTTATGTAAAGACAGGATTCAGGGTACGCCCTAACTTGTTTAATATATATTTTTGTAAGCGATCCTTCAGTTTTACAGTAATTATAATGCAGTTCGGTATTTGTTTTCGCTTCTGGCAAATGGGCATATAACAAAAAAAAAGTCTGCTGATTCGAAATAATATTTCATACATTTATATTTCATTCTATTTTTCACATAGCAAAAAAATCCTTTTAATTAATGCCTCACTCACTTGCAGCCCATTTTATTAAATATATATACATATCATATTACCGTTAATTAGACTTCATACTGCGCTATTTACCCAGTTACATGCAGCCCGCCTTTTCGCATTGAAATTTTGATTGCATTCATTTTAGATTTTGTTTCGCTTGAAGGCCAAATTGAAATTTACACATGTTCCAATTAGACAACACCTCATCTTTATGTCGGATGGCTCTCGGCTTTACCATTCAGCTGTCATTTTGTGCCCGCCTAATCCACCTGACATGTTGGCCAATTTGCTGTTGTAGCGAACGCACTAATTAAATTTAATTAAAACGTGTCAACTGAGCTTGTCATAACAAATTCGCTACACATACGAAATGTGCCGTCGAGAAGCTAACGTGCGGATAAAAAGTGGGTGTATGATCCGGATATGATGTATGTACGCTTACATATGTGTGCATATATACATACATACATATGTGAAGCAGTAAGGAGAAGTCAGCGACAAAGGCGGCAAAATGGCTCATTAAAAACTTTTATGCTGATGAGTTGGCGAGGCTGTAAAACTTGGCCAAAGATGTGGCTAAGAAAATATATGCGTTTAGTTAATTAGAGGCATAATAATGCGCGCGCACACACACACGCACACACACACAATCACACAGCTGCGACCTACTAACACAGCCTTAACGCGACTCTTTCGCCGGCTCTTCCTTATTCACATTCTCATTCTCATTATGCCAACAACATTGCGTTACTCCCTTTTTTGTATTTTTTTTTTTAATTTTTTATTTTGGTGCAGCAGCAGCTCCTTTTTATGTCCACACCTGCCTAGTATGGGGCACATATATATATAGTGCTGAGTGCAACAGTGATCACGGTGATCACAGTGATTTCCGCTTCAGTGATTTCACAGCAATGAGAGTAATAAGTAGCAACAGTTTATTTTTTTACTTGAATTGCAATTATTTTTTGATTTTATTAACAATATATATTATGCAATAGGTAATGTCTAGAAACCTTATTATTTAATTATGACTTTAAAAGTGTGTTGACTCATGTGAATATTTAACTAACACTTCAAATTATTAATGCACAAGATTACAGATTTGTTTCAGTTAAAATCTTTTTGAATCAACTCCAAAAAGTATGCTATAAATTTTGTAGTGAAATTATTTGATATTGCAAATTTATTATGTCTGGTTTTATCGAAGAACATATTTATTTTATTAGGAAATTATCAAAAAATAAGGAATTTAAAAAACCTTAAAAGCAATTTGAAATTTATTTGATTTCTATATGTATATTTGTCTTCATATATTTCATAAGTTTTTATTTTTATCTATTTATATTATTTATATTAAATATGCCTGCAATTTGAAGCTTTATATATATTCATAGGTCGATTTTCATTGAATAAAATATCAAAGCTCTCTATTCTAAATTTTGAATGCGCATCTCCTGAGATTTCCAACTGTGATTTTCTTCATTACCAATTCCATTGTGTGATTTCATATATCACATAATTTTCGCACAATTTTCCAAGAAATAACATGCTATTTTGTTATTCATTCAGCCGGATGCACACGGGCATCTCTTCTGCTCCTGCAGCGGCCCCCCAGCCCCACTTGCTCCTGTCTCCATTTCCACCTTTCTGTGCAAACACACCCGCGGGTGTCGTTAATTGAAATTATTATACTTGTCTGTGGTATCATAAATGCGACTCGTTAAATTTGTATGTATGCGCGTGTAAAGCGACACTCACACACACACACACACACACACACACACATGCACACACTCACACACACTCCAGATAGATGCGAGCTCATATCCTGGCGCTGCCCCTCTCCCGGACACCTCACGCCCGCCCTGCTCGGAGAGTGTCACTTATTTGCATGAGGCAGGCCCCCAAACGACAAAATGGAAATTTGTAGCCACATTGCTCATGGCGTCGCCATTGGTACGCCCCCTATACGGCTCCTCCTGGTGTTTCTCATGTGAGTTCTTGTTGCCGTTTTAATGTGTCAAGTGTTTTATTTGCGCGTGTTACCTACTTTGATTTTATTTGCCCACTCACCAGGCAGCAGAAGGAGCAGGAGGAGGAGCAGTGGGGGAAACGGAAACCAATGCCCCAGCGAGTGTTGCCCGCTCTGCTTTAGATTTTGGCTGCTGGTGGGTGGGTCGGTGGGCCGGTGGGCGGTGTGCGTTACCCTGCCGACTTGCTTTTATGTTTAATTCATGCGCAAATTGTCGCGGAAATCTGGCGTCAAGTGTATTAAACACCGTGCGCTGCTTTTGATTTATGGCCCAGTTGGTGCCACTGCCAGAACGGTTTGCCTTCTGCCCCGTGCTGTCCTTGCCCTGCCGTCGCGAGCTCCATTGGGGTCTGGCCGTCAATTTCAATAGCAAAATGAAATTGTTACCGTCGACTAATTTATGTGCAGGCATTGAAGTCTTTTTTCCGCTTAATGAGCTGCTACAGTTGCTAACTTTGAAATGGACTTTAAAGCGCCGAGAGGGTGAGGCAAAAGAGAGGGAGAGAAAGACAGAGAGAGAGAGAGAGATCTGTTTTATAACTGTATTATAACCGCTATTCAGGAGTTCTGTTAGAATTATTATTCACCTCTTAATTTTTAATAATAAAAAATAAACAATTATATAAAACAGTAACGAATAAAAATACTAAATTTAAGAAATTATTCAGCTAAATTCAGCTATACTTTTGACCCGTATTAAAATGAAGATTGAATTTACAATATGAGAAATTTAGAGAGAGGGTGAGAAAGAGGAAGAGTCTCAATGGAGCCACATTTAATAATAATAATATTTTTTTGTATTATACATAACTGCTATGGAGTTCAGTTAGCATTCAATTAAATTTAAAAAAATAATTAAATATACAAAATTTAAGAATCAAATACAAATTTGAAATTAATTAAAAAAAATTAAGTTTAACCTTTGTTCTAGAAATATAAGAAGAAAGACTTTTAAAGGAATATTAACTTTGGATTTAAAATTTGAGAGCGAGAGAGATAGAAAGAGAGAGCGAGAAAGAAACAGCAAGAAAAGGAAAAATGTTGACGTATTTTATTGTTATAAGGCTTAACTTCACATCTGTAAGCGGATTGAGAAAAGTGGAAATGCAGCATGTTTAAAATAGCAGAAGTTAGCTTAGAGTGATAGAGAGATAAATTGAGAGCGAGAGAGAGAAATAGTAGAAAAGCTTACGCCTAGAGTAAATTAAGTCCATGTGTCAGCTGTCCGATAAGAACTTTACTGTCCTGCTTAATAGAATTGAAAGGAGAATATATTTTATTTTGATACAAAAAAAAATACAATCAAACAGGCAACAAGATAAGTCGAGATAAATTTAAAATAATGCGATTAAAGTTTTCGCAATGGAGACCTAGAAATGCCTGGCCCCAGCAACAAGTTCAGTTATTAATACAGTCGCCACCTCTCGACGCAGTTTCCTGTCGTATCGAAAGCAAATCTTATCTTGTGCAGTCATTCAACCCAATAAAACAGCTACTGACCGGGGGCCGGCATCTAATCAGATGCTCCCCGCTCGGCGCAACTGGGGCCATTAGCCGCAGGCGAGTGAAAATAGTTGAAAAAACTTTAGAAATGGCTTAGAGATGGAGGGGAGGGCAAAAATAAAAAAAAAAGAGAAAAAAAAGAAACCTAAGCTGCGAGCTGAGCACGGCCAGTCAATAATTTTCATAACTGCCGCTAATTGAGACATTAACTTTAATTGGCCATAAGTGAGTGTAATGCAGGCGACAAGCAACAAGGTTTGCGGAGCGTTTAAGCCCAGTCAAGTGTTAAGGCCAACAACAGCAGCCAGTTTGGCTAACAGGGCGCGAAAAGTGCCAGGTTTTTCTTTTAGCCTAAAGGGAAAACAGGAAAATTGGAGGAGAAAACCGAGGAAAAGGTGGATAGCTTCAACAACAACACATATGGCGCCCAGTGTCTGCGGGTGATTGAACCCAGAGAACAGATGCCTGCTCACTTGGGCATGAAATGGATACATGCGAATGCCGGGGATGAAATTCAAAGGCAGGCAAATCAAAGTGGCCAAATATGTCAATAAATTACGAGCTGTAGCTCAGGTTGTGCTCCCGCTCAGGTGTTAAATTGTCTTTCGCTCAGAGGGCCAACAAGGGGTTAATGCTGCTTGGCCAGATTTGTCAGCGCACGTGTTGCTCATGTCAACTGCGTAAATAAGCGCAAAATTGGCCAAAACGAGAAAAAAAAAAAGGTAACAACAAGAGCAGGCGAGTCCTTCAGCCAAGGAAGAGCGACGAGCCATGAAATATACTGCGACAGCTGGGGGCGTTCTCCAACGCACACACATACACTATGCTGCTTCTTCTGCATTTGGAATTTTATTTCCAGCTTGTGGCACACTTGGCGTATGAGTGATTTATCGCTTCTGACTTTTGGCCACTGGTCATCGCTCCAAATCAAATAATAAAGTTGAAATTAGTTGCGGTACCAAATGGAAATTGGAACAGTTCTTCCCCCCCCCCCCCTTCTTTTATTGGAGCTGCCTCTGTGGTAAACAATAAAATTGATGAATTTCCAAAGCGAGAAAGTTGCGTTGGCATTTGTGGCTTTCAGTAAGGGTTCACGAAAAAGTTCAGTTTATAAATGAAGTTTGTATGAGAGCGGGGAGTTTGTGTTTTGACATGAAACCGTTAAGCTCTACGTGATAGGTAAATGGGAATAGTTTGCTAAAGTAGATAAAAAACTATCGGTAGCACTAAGGATAATATTGGTAACAATTAAATTTGGTTAAGTTTTTGTGATAATACCGAAAAGTTATGTTTTTATTGAGGAACTATCTCTTAAATTTATTTCCTTTTTATTTTGAAGTAAAATCAATATTGATTTTGATTTTGTTTCAGTTCAAATTCAACTGATTTTTTCTTGTCGCTCCTTATCTCCTTATCTCTTTCTTTACTTAGTCGTTACCTTTCTATGCGATTTTCACAACTCAGGTAATTTTTTTCAAATTTTAATATATTTTGAGTGATTTGGTTTTTATTAAAATTCTTTTTTTTTTTAGTGATATAATAAACTCTCTCGAAGGAGGTTGTGGAAGACTAATGTGAAACAAGTTTACCTTAACTTGCAAATAAATTGTGCAATTTACATTTAATGACCGTAATAAAGCCAATACTCAGAAGAACATTGAAAAGATCTCAATTTTAATTTTAGTTTCAAAGTAACTTCCTTCCAAATAGAAGTATAGAGCTTATCTAGTTTACAGCTCCGTAACTGGCAGTTCGGACGGCATTTCCGTTGCCATCCTTATAGAAACTATCAGCTGATTGAAACCATCTATCAGTGGGGCCTCATAAAATTTGAGCACCCAAGTGAACAGCCCCCTAAATCGCAGCCGCAAGGCTCGCCAGTCGCCAGTTGCCAGTTGCCAGTTGGCAGTCGCCGGAGTGGACCCAACCCACAAGTAATTCCGGAGCTTATACAATTTTCCAGCCTGCCACTTGACGACACTCTGGCCACGCGCTCCACTCCACTCGGCCGGGCCTATGTGTGCTGAGTGATAAAGAACATGTTAATGGGTTTTAATCAATTTGCCATTTTTTTTCTCATCTTTCTTTATATTTTTCGCTCACTGGGCTGTCAGAGTATGTGTAATATGAAATGTATGCATAAGGTTGTAGCCGAGCTGTCCCCATGAAATTGATATCGCTGCTGGCGCGACTTTTCTACATATTTTAATGATACTTTAATTTGTGGCAATTAAAACGGTAGAAGCAGCTGCTGCCGCCAGAAGAGCCTCTGTCTACACATTTTAAAGTCCCGAGTCAGCGATTACGCAATCAGCGAACAGAAAACAGCAACAACAACAACAACAACAAGGAGTCTTTCACTCGACTTCTTGGTGGCATGCATAATGATCAAGTCCCCAGAGCGACTTCCGTTGTTGTCTTCTCGCGTGGCCTCCCGATTCGCCTCCGATTGTGCGGGGCCACCTGTGCGCCTCAATGCCCGACCAGATTGGCCAGACCAGCCAGAGACAGGCCTCGTTATCGGGGCAGACGAATCTTTAGCCGGGCTGACTCACAGGATCAACAATTAATTAACGGCTGACTGACGCGATAAGACTGCGGCTGGCCAATCTGACTGAGGAACCTTAACAGCCGTACTCTCAAGTTCCCAGTTATCAGCCATTATCTACTCATTCTGTTCGGTTTGATTGATACATTTATAATTGCCACATAATTGTGGCTGTCAATACCATGTTGCCTTTAAGCACTTGCCACACTTTCCAGCAATCTAGCATTTTCTTCAGGTTTTCCTTGTCCAACACGTTTGCCATAATGACTGTTTGTTGTGGGCTCCTGCACGGGACATCTTGGGGTGTGTGCATACACATTATTGTGCAAATTGATTTTAAATTGTCAAAACGAGTATTTTACCCAAGATTATTGTCCAATCTAGTTGATGAGCAAATTGCCCAGGCCGGTCCTTGTTATGGCCTGAGACATTTTTACACTCAGCGGGTAGATTTCAAATTAAATGAATTGTGAAATTAGATGAATTGTGCTTGGGCCCGATCAGGGAAAGATTTTTTAGCTGAAATGTCTTAATCGGAGTTTCAAACGGGATCAAGAGGCTGACGAGCGTTTCTCAGTAAGCTATTCTTTCATGACCTCTGAATTTTATGTAATTTTAAAGGAAATAAAGTTTTTAGTAATATATATTTCCTACTACATATTCTCTCTCTTAATTGTAGTTTATATTATTTTATTCATTCAATTATTTATATAAAATTATTTCTTTATATGTTAATAGTCAGCAAAATCGAATACTGAACTTAAATTAAACCATATCATATACGTTTAATTATTATTATTTTCCCAGCATACTTAACTATTTATTTCGTATGATCAGTAAGCTAGTCTTTTTATGTAATTTATACAAGTAGAAGTTTTTAGTAATATCAAATAGAATATTTCCTACTACATATTCTCTCTCTTAATTGTAGTTTATATTATTTTATTCATTCAATTATTTATATAAAATTATTTCTTTATATTTTAATAGTCAGCAAAATCGAATACTAAACTTAAATTAAACCATATCATATACGTTTAATTATTATTATTTTCCCAGCATACTTAACTATTTATTTCGTATGATCAGTAAGCTAGTCTTTTTATGTAATTTATACAATTAAAAGTTTTTAGTAATACCAAATAGAATATTTCCTACTACATATTCTCTCTCTTAATTGTAGTTTATATTATTTTATTCATTCAATTATTTATATAAAATTATTTCTTTATATTTTAATAGTCAGCAAAATCGAATACTAAACTTAAATTAAACCATATCATATTATTAAACGTTTAATTATTATTATTTTTCCAGCATACTTAACTATTTATTTGCTATGCTCTTATCTTGAATCTCGACTTCAAAAAATTCGAGTTTGCCTTTAGTTTGTTTTTATGATTGCCATAACTCTCTAGGCGAATTCTTAACCGAACAACTTCATTAAACTGGCACTCAATTCATGTAAACTCATCGTTCAGATGTTCCTAAACAACGCGAAACGAGACTCACGAGTCTCAGCTTAATATGCGAAAAACAAACATTACAATCAAACATTTTACAGGTTTGCTGTATCATGTTTAGCACATGCTTTCTTCGCCTCTCTCTCTCTCTTTCTCTTCCTCTCTCCCTCACTCTCTCGCTCGCACGACTCACGTAGTAGCCGCGGTGATCTATTCAAATTTCATAACATGTGTCAAAGTCAAAGCAAAAGGCCGTTAGAGCTGCTTCTCAGTTTGCGGTCTCCGCAATCTCCCCGCCTGTCGCTCAGTCGGCCTGTTTGGCTGGTAATCTCTGCAGTGGTAATAAGATATGCTCATTGCCTTCGCACATGGCCATAACTAAGACGAGTTTGGGGGGCAGCTCCTGCTGCTGGGACGCACTGGGATGCCCGCAGTGCGATGCCGGCTACCGTCATTGCCTTGCGCCGGCTTTGCGCCGCTTGACACTTGGGCGAAAATTGTGCGCCTTCAATTTTTGGTAGCCACCCATTCGGGCCCCGGCCAGCGCGACGGACCGTTATAGTAGCCGCACAAACCAGTTGGCCCACTCTCGGTCTTTCCAATCGGAGCTTAAGGTGCAGTGCCCATTGCCGGCAATGGGGATTACTTAATTATGAAGCTACATGGCAGACACGCCAGACAAGAGGGCAACGGGCACCAGAGGTTGGGGCAGCAACAACCAACTGCAGCAGTTGTTGCACGCGCTGAAAAAAAGTTTATCAAATGCCCGGAAACCCTTTTTAATTTCACATTTTGAGTACAGTTTTGTTTAAAGGGTATGTGGACTGGTTTATAGAGCGACATTAAAGGAATATGATACAAAACAAAACATTGAAGTGGCCACAATAATTTTAGATTTTAAATTAAATTAAAATATTTTTTTTTTGTTTTAGTAAAAATATTTTAGTAAAAAAATAACTAATTAAAGATATTTCTTATTTTATTACTTTCCATTTATTTATTACTAAATAAAAATATCTACATTTAAATTAATATCTTACATAAGCATTAATCAACTTTCTTAACTATTTTTTGGATTATTTCATTTTTTGGTTTTGGCCAGTGTTGGAAAGTGTAGTAAGAGTTCGGCTTATCATCGAATTTTGGTCTCTGTTCTGGTTTGCCTTTATGCATTTGTTTTAAGCTTATCGCAACTACGAGGACAAAAAAATAACATTGCTGTAAGCTTCACAAAAATATGACATTGACAGACACTTTAAAGCTGCTTAGTGGCATTTTTGCATAACTGAAAGTTGGACCTTGCATTCCACTTAGTTTTATAGGTTTCTTTTTTCATATTTTTATTAAATATGGTTTTATTTTTTCTATTTGCCAGCTTCCTTTTGGATTATTTGCATATAAAGCTTAAAGCTTGTAAGCCCCAACTGACGTTTGGAGCTCTCTTTGCTTTAATTAGATAATTTGCCAGCAGTTGCGGCGCCTCAGGGTGCCCGCTGCCAACGTGGCAGGACGGCTCCATGGCTACTGCACCTGAACGGCATTTGCATTTGCAATGCTAAACATTCGCAAACATTTCATTATGCAGCTTAAATATAATGCCTGGCCACGCCCCATCAGGGCCGCCCTCCAGCGCCAGAGACAAAAGTGAAATAAAAATAATAAAAAAAAAAGAGAAAAAAAAATAGACCAAACAGAAAAAACTACGAAGCACTTGACAGAAGCGCATTTCAAGCTAAAATTTATGGCAAGCATCTTATAAATTTATGCCAAGGGAATTGCACGAATTTCCGCTGCAGTTTGTAACACTGGAGTGGAAAGGGTATAAAAATAACTTAAATTTGCGCTACTCAAAATAGTTGAAAGTGTGTTGTATTTAAATAAAAAATGCATTTACAAGCTAACCGAGACATTTATTCTAATGCTAAAAACATCCTGTAAATTATTATTGTAATAAATATTATTTTTAAAATATGGGTTAAATTTATTTTACTATCTGAAGTGAAGTTTCTTTAAAACATTATTAAAAAATTATTTGCATAAATATTTACGAATTTTGTACCACTTCAATATTTAGAATATTAATAGTATTTGATTTCTAAGCTATTAAAGATATGTAAATAATTATGTTATGTATTTTATTTATTTATGTTTACTGAATTATTTAAGAGTTCATATCTAGCCTACAATTTATTTATTTTATAATCTTTAGGTAGCTTTATATAAATAAATAAATAAGATTTAACTATCTTTTATTACACTCGATTGCATTCTGGCTAATTTCCTCTCTCTTTTTAAAATGTCAGTCTTAGCTTCCTTGAATTATAATTTATATTTTGTTCCATTTCAGTTCTCCCCATTGTAATCATAACTTTCAGATGTAGCTGCTGTTTGGTCTGAAGATGCTTGCATTAAATAAATAACGCGAAACGTTTTCAATTTGGCGAAAATGCACAAAATGACATGCAATGCATTTTAGTGCTTTTCCACTTTTGTGCACTTCTTATCTTCATTTGATTTTGCGCCATTTTTCCGCCACTTGTTTCCTTTTTTGCTGTCCACTCTGACACTTTTCTTACTGTTGTGCTTTTCCTATTCCTCTTCCTCTCTCTCCCTCTCCGTTTCCCCCACCCTCTCCCTTCCTCTCGCGTTTGTTGTTCTTTTTGTTTTCAGCATTTTTATTTAAGTTGGCCTTAAAACAATTTTATGACACCATAAGTACAAAACAAATAAATTTTTTGGTAACTATTCCGGTCCCCCCCCCCACCACCCCTCCTTCCCATCCTCCATCTCCCCTCCCACCAACCAATGGCAGCAGCCAAGCGCTTTCTCTAATGCGCACTGCATTCATCATACGCCCCGTTGCCCATCGCCAGCGACCGAAACAAAAGCACCAAGAATATGATAAATAAATGCAACACGATAAACAAAATATAAAAAGAGCAACAACAACAAGCTGACAAAAAAGAAGAACTTCGCGCTACAATGCGAAGGATGCGCGCAGAATGCAACAGCAGCCGCTCCCACGCTTATAGCAGGCACTGTTGGCCATCGCAAACGGAAACTTGTATACCCTTTAAAGAAAAAAAATAATACTCGAATTGAATTACTTGTATATTTGGTTAGTTTATTATTAAATGCAATTCTTTAAGTACTTTAATATATTTACTTTCATATTTTTTCGTATTTATTTTACTATTATTTTTATATTATTATCATAATCCTTAAAAGGATTGTAATCCCTTGCCCCTGCCTTGATAATGATACAGTTGATGATATTTCGAAAATATCCTGCAACGTGAAGTGTATTAAAATACTTGGAAAGAAGTCGCAACTTCATAGCATAGTGCGCCAAATAAGTGTGTGCGCCTGGGTTGATTTATATGGTGCATATACAATATAGGGGCTTCCATACAGCCGGTCACATGTAGCAATGTGAAGCGCTCTGTGGCATATTGGACGGCATACAGATTTCGGTTGCTGTTGTGGCTGCCTTTCGGGTGTATTTTCATTTTCATTTTCTTGTCGTTGGTTTTTTCTTTTTCTTTTTTTGGACTGTGGGCGGCGTTTGGCGGAAAAACTTTTATTATTGCAATGCCAACGCTCTGCGAAAATGCGTTCAGCGATTTTGCTCAGCTTGTGCTCTTGCATTTTGCATTTATTTTTTTGGCTGCTATTTTTTTTTTTTTTTTTTAATAAAAACACGCAGCAATAAAATTCCAGCTGTGTTTACGTGATTGGAAAACGATTTTCCATGGCGGCGAGCATGAAAAATTGCTGGCCCCGAAAAACTTAATTTTTTTCGGCTTCCTTGTGGCTCGGGTTCAGAATGGTGTGAAAAACGTTGAGCATACAAAAATGATTATTTTTATTGCCCTCGCTGCCGATTAAAAAGATATTTTTCTGCGTGTAATTGTCAACATGTGCGCGGTGCTTCTTGAATTCTTAATGATCCTGTAACTTTTATGAGCACATTGAGTAGTCAATAAATTTTCATTACTTTAATGCATGTTTTATGCACGGATTCCACGCCAAGCCAAAACCTGCAGTTCAAGTGGCATCGCCGTCCTCAGGTTTTTCGGCTTTTCTCTCTTCTATGCAACAACTTTTTGCATGCTCGGAGCACTTGAGTAGCCGCCAGTGGCGGTCAATGGCGGCTTCTTCCGCCCTGGCCCCATCCCCAGCTCACATGTTAAATCCCCAAATTTATGATGCTGTGGTCAATTTGGAGCATATGGCGGCTGCCACTCTTTGGGCTCTGCTGCTCCTCGATTCGGTGCCCTTTCGGGGCCTTGTGCCATAAATTGCTTTCGTTAAAATAATGAAAAAAAAAGGGTTGTGAATTGGCTTTTTGGAGCTAAATGGGCTTGGCTTGAATAGCAGCTGTTCTCAAATAGTTATAAAAATGGAACGTTTGTCAAAATTTTAACCAATATTTAATAGAAGCTAAATATTTGTATATTTTTTCTCTAATAGTTAAAAATAGAGAACTTTTGATCCGTATTTAATAGAAGCTAAATATTTGTATTTTTTTGCAACATCGGATATCGTATTTATATCAAGATATATAAGCTATCGACAAATTTGTTGCTATTCAAATTTTCATAATATTTTTTTTTTAAATATTCTAATTTATTTTCAAACCTAAGACCTTCAATTTATTATGGATACGCAGCAGATATTTATTATCACATTTTATCGCAGTGCATACAACTAACCAAAAGGCTGAAATTTAGTACTTTGTGCGATAGTCTCCTAGATATCGCAGCTAGCAAAGAAAATTTATGAGCCCGGGCTGTTGAGGGAGCCCAAACACAGATCCGGTTGCTATGTCCACTTGTTGGGCTGTGTGGTTGCCATTTATCATATTTAATACTTTTGAGTGATTATATAAAAAGCTAGCTGAACTAATAACTTAGCATCAGGCTCAAGCGGCCCAATAACTCTGACTAAATGCATAATTTATAAGGGGACAAACTCCTATGTGGAATGTTGAGCCTGTTTGGCATATTGTTTAAAAAAAGGTAAGGCCAAATAATTTACGAGCACTGGGAAAAGTAGCATTTAGATTGTGCTTTTTAAAGTGAAGACAGGCAAGTTCGAAGCCAAGGACAACGAACATTTGCCAAGCTGTCAACTATTGCAAAATGCAATGTAAAATGCAGCATCGATAACGGCTTCTATATCAGTAACTGTATTTGTAACTACATCTAACTGCATTTACATCTGCAAAGACGGCCTTTGTGCAGCAAATTTCGCAAAACAAAATTTGTAAAATTCTCTCAATATCCTCAGTATTTCGACAGCGACAAACGGAAACGGAACGGAGGACAACTGTAAGCTCATTGAATTATCCGATTTGCGAATCAATTGGCATACTAATGCGAAAATAGATACAAATGGAAAACTGCATGCAAATGCGAAAAGGATTCAAACTAAAAACTTACCTGCCTGAAAGCACCTGAATGCCGTTCTCAAACTTTATGGCAACAACTTGGCAACGTTTTCAAATAAATCGATAAATGAAACGTAATCCCCTAGCAGACCCAACTGTCAGTGCAAGTGCACCTAGTACGTATTTACTTACTGCATCGAGTTTAGTATAAATTTTAATGCAACGCCTTGCCAAACACACCGCCCACCCCCCCCGCCCCCTCACCACCCCCGCCAGATACCAGGCCCAGACAAACTTTCAGCCATCAATTCGCTAGAGAAAATATTTTCTACATGCCAAAAGTTTTGCTTGCCCAAAATGTTTAAGGCGAAGAATACCACGTGAGCAGAAGAATGCAAACAATGTTTGCCCTTTTTCTGAAAGAATGTCTTAAGTGATGGTAAATAATTCTATAAATAGTTTTTAACTATTCAAAACTTCAAAACTTCAGTCATTTATGAGCGTTTCATTATAATAAATAATCTATGCAAGTACACAAGATCTTTTTGATAAACGCAATATATGAAAGGTTTAATTAAAATATCTAACAATATTTCTATTGCTGATGCATGTGCAATAACAAATGTGCAATAACAAATGTATCTAAAGATACAGATACAGTGCCAAAGCTGTTCAGTTAGTCCTGCTAGCCGTATTTAGAGTATGCAAGACGAATTGCGGCTGGCAGGCAAAAATGTTTAGGTAGCAAATGTGGAACGTGACAACGGCAACTGCAACTGTGAAAGTTTTCTCGCATCACGCATACGGCATGTGGTCCGGGTAGGGGTATGCTAGGCGTATGACAGAAAGAGCGTAAAGAGGGTGTAAGAGAGAGGCCGGGAGGCAAACATTTCCGTTTCCCAGTTGTTTGTCGTCTATTGAGCAATATGTTTTATTTTTATCGCAAATTGGTTGACTTGCCGGACAAGTGGGCGCGGGGGTTAAGGCCGCGTTTTTTATGTGCCTAAAAGATGTCAAATTTTTCAACTTGATGTGTCGCTTTCCTATTTTCCTTGGGCCCATTGACACAAGCTAAAATAGGAAAGTTCACCAAATGAAAAGTACTTAAGGACGCCCTGCGAACGTCGATAGTGAACATCCAATAATGGCAGATAAAAGAATAAATAAATGCATAACAAGTTTGACTGTTTTGCGTCATGTGAAAGCTGAAGGTGCTCAGCCACTTGTCAACATACTCTACCCATATCAGTTTGATCTAATCTATATTACCTATATCAGCATTCTTGTTATCAAATCGCTGGCATTTAGTGTCATTTACAGTTCTTTTTCCGCATTTCATTCCACCCACACAGACATGCATAACATTCATGATTGCCTCAGCCTCAATTCAAACTGTCATTCGTCCTGAGCTCGCTGTTTGTCCTTGACAGTACTCACGTGGCATTCGTGGCCTGAAAGTGAAGTCCCCTTAGCCTATTTTTTGTTGAACATTTTCCAACACTGGGGGGAGAGGGGGGGTGGTGTGGAGAGGCTCGAGGCGATGTCAATGCTAGTTATAGCTATAGCTATCAGTGCGTGTGTGTTGTGCCTCTGTTTATGTGTATAGATTTTTCCAATTTGGCTGATGGCATTTTAGGTGACACAAACAAGCAGCGGGGGGGTGGGGCGAGGGTGGGGGCCGGGGGCGGATAGAAAGATGCGTAGGCGGCTGCGACTCCTTGGGGGCAATGCGAACGGAGCCTTTTCTGTTTTTAGCCTTTTTACAACTTTCTTGCGTCTCTTGGCTGATAAAAATCAGCCGAAGAGGCGGCAAAAATTGATGGCACATTAAATTGGCCCGTGCCAGGACGTGCAATGGGCGAGTCTATCAATGCACACGGCTCGTGGCTCGTGGCTCGTGGCTCGTGGCTCCTTGGCAATGGCTCAATATGTGCGTATTGCCAGGCACTTGATAGGCTTTTTATTGTCCTGCAATAAAAGCTGAAAGCGCAGGCAACAGCAACTGGCCAAGTGTCAAGTAGTTGCCCCCCGCAGTTCCCCGGCGCTTCATCTCGAGCCCGCATCGTTGCGTTCTGCATGGAAAACCCAATTTTCTGGCTCATAAATATTTGTTGAAATCCAATGACAACAAACTTTGATTCATTTTTCGCTGCTGCTGCTGTTGCTGTTGTTGCTGCTGCTGCCGCTTTACATCAAATTTGTTGTATATCATAAAGTGATTTTTTTTTTTTTTTTAGTAAACACATATGATTCTTTTTTATGGGCGAGAATTTCGCTTTTAGCTCCCCTTAAACGTTTTATTTTTTATTGATTTATAATGTTGGCAATGTGCTGTTGGTAAAAATATTTGGCATATTTGCACATATACACTATATATATATATATATATTTTATTTTTTTCTTGCAGCTCCCTTTGAACTGCAGTTGAAATTCAATTGAATTCGTTTGATTGACAGCCCGAGCATTAACATTTCCCCCATTTTCCGATACTTCTTCATATGAGTTTTTGTTTATATTGAAAAATTTGTTTATTCAGTTATTCACTTAATATGTTTTTCTGCTATTGTTGTTGTTGCTGCTGCGCTCAAGTGTTATTTATTTTGCCATCAGTGGGCTATTAATATTTCAAATTAACAGTTAATATTACATGGGATTAACGCTTGCCATAAGCAGAGCTTAAAGCTATTGAGTGAAGATTAGCACAACTTATGACATTTTTTTCATAGAATTTATCACATTCGAACATCAGAAAATAGTCAGATGAAATTAAAGGCTTATTCAGTTAATTCCGTAGATCAAATTCAACAAAAGCGCAACTATAAAATGCACCTGTAAAATGATTTAAGCGCATAGTAATTAATGTATTAATGTTAATTAGCTTATAAAATTAATTTACGATATCACACCTGTCAATCCAATATTATATTATATAAATAAATACGATTTGATTGCATTTTTAAAGATTAAATAATTCGTTGGCTCGCATTGTAAAACAAATTTTAACATTTACAACTTTTTGGTAGTTCAAGAGAAACACAATAAAGATTTGGAGCTCTTATTTGAGAAGTTTACCTGCAATCAAATTGCAATGCCTTTTGTATTGTGGAACATCCTGTGCAATCAGCTCTTTGTACATTTGCTATCCTGAAAGCAAAGCCATTCAAATTTACAAAAAAAAAAAAAAAAAAAAAAAAATTGCACTTGCCCAACCTTTTACTTGGCCAGCATCATTTGTCTGGGCCAATTAATGACCACTTTTGGACAAATTTCCCAACAGTTTTCTACAGTTTTAACAGTTTTAACAGCTGCAAACCCTCCGCTCGGCTAAGGCTCTGGTAAAAACAACTAATTTAGTTGAAGGAAAATTGCATTGTTTGCTACGGATTTGTTTGCAAATCCCCCCAGTCCCCCCCCCCCCACTCCCCAATTCTCATTGGAGTGGCAATACAATTCCCTGCAGGCTGAACATTTCTTTAGAATTTGTTGCGAGCAGCAACAACAACGACTGCAATTGCTGAGCTGCATTTGTTTTTGGCCACCGGCAACAGCAAATTCTGAAAACAAGCCAAAATCATTAGCAACAAAATTGCAGGCACGCCCCCAGCCGCCGGCCGCCCCTTTTGGCCAATTCCCCTGAGCTTTGTTTATGCAGACTTAACATTTTAATTTAATTTGTGCTCAATTTTCACTGTTGTTGCTGTCATTTGTTGTTGTTTTTGCTTTTTGCTGTCGTGTTGTCCCACAAACCTCAGAGATTGGAACTTGTCCACATCTCCTTGCTGCTCATTCTCCTTCCCTGGTTTTAAGTATTTTACATATTATTCTCTTTTTTTCGCTGTGTGTGTTTTTAGACGTCTCCAAGCTGGTTTTTTCCAACGTCACGTCGTCGTCCTGCCAAATCCTTTTGCCTGTTGTCACAATCAGCAGCCAACAACAACAAAGGAGAAGAGCCGCAACAACAGCAACAACAACAGCAACAACAACAACAACAGGAAGAAAAAAGACGCAGCCTGCGCTGCTTTTAATGCGCATTTGACATGCAAATTTATTTAATTTTCTGCTTCAAATCATATAGACCCCGCTTGCCAGCCGCCCCTCCCCCCTTTCCCCTTACCCGCCCCCCCTTGCGACCCTCCTGTTGCGCTTTTAATTACACGGCAACAAGAACAACAAAGGAAATCGCTGGCCTGGCTGCCAATTTACGGCGCTACATTCCTAGATAGCCACGTCCTGTGCGCGCTTTAACATGTCCTTTGAGGCATGCACCATGGAATTACGGCACACACCCCGCCCACCGCCCGTTCACACGGCACTTGTGTGTGGCCGTTAAAGCTGCACGCGTCGCAACTTTAACCAAAAATCAATAACTTTTACGGAACAACGTCAAAAGGTAGCCACGATCCACCCTTAGTTCTTGGCGCTGTTTAGGTATTTACCTTACATGCCCCAACTCGTTTCGGAAGCGGAAATGTGTGTGTGTGCGTGTGTGTGTGTGTCGACGTCATAGTCGGCGGTTTCTGCCAGCACTCAAAGTTGCCAGACGCCGTTGCCAGACATGTAAAATTTGCCAATCTTCAAATGCGGAGCGTCGCCTAGTTTTATGCCCTGCCTTCAGAAGGTGGCCAAGAGGAAGCAGAGCCAGAAAATGGCTTTAATAGATGTAGATTACTTACTTGATTATCGAATGTCGGCATTTGCTTTATCAGTCTGTCACTGGTACGGAATGTCCAAAAGCGTTTTATACTCTATATATGAAGGGTATATCATATTTCGAACTTTACAAAATTATTAAATTATAAGGGTAAGAAAAGATATTGGCTAAATGGAAAAATAGTGATAGCAATAGTAAACAATAATAAATAAAATTAAAAAATTCTTGTTAACTTGAAATTTGATAAATTCATGCTTAAACATCTAACTCAGTAAATATATAATAAAATTAAAAAAAAAAAAATGCAGTAATATAAAAAAAGAAAAACCAAAATAAACATGCAATTTTATTCGTTTTTTTATGATAATTTTGGAAAATTATTTCTCTATTTCCCATTGATGCTAATTCAGGATAATGTAGAATGGGTAAGAATAAGAAAAATTAACATAAAGAATGCATAAAAAGGGTTAATAGAATATCTAAAATCGTTTTAAATGAAATCATTTTGTGTAAAAAGAGAAAAATGCCAATGAAAAAGAATTTGTGTAAAAAGAGTATTATTTGTATAAAAATGTATATTTAGATATTTATATTTCATATTCATATATTAAAATATTTATATGTTTATCTATTTATAGCCACCTATCTAAAGAGCATCTAGCTGTGGGCTACATCTGGCGATATTTACGTACATTGTTTACATTTTTATAAGCGGGTTGTTGGCTGTTTAATTTTTGTTTGGTCAGCTTTCCGGCTTGGCTCGAGTCGGTCTTTCATGTTGCCGCTGCACGGGACTGGTTCACGTGGCGTATGAGCGACTTATAAAATGGGCAGCGGGCAACCCTTTGCAGACTTTTGCGCCCTGAGCGGCCTTTGCGGCCTTTTGTTTGACTTTTTCTACACGTTTCGGCCATCAGGCCAAGCCCGGAAAAGGTGGCGTTAATTTTACAGTCTGTGCACGTTTTGACCCTTGCTAAAAGTTTTTGTTGTTTGTGTTGAGAGGGTTTCTTTTTTTTTTGTTGTTGGTTGTGTAGTTTGTTTTGGTCTGCCATTTTTCCAGACGATATGTTGCCGCCATATTTAATTTGTTGCAAGTTTATGTGTGCGCATCGGGCGGTCGTCACTTCCGTATCCGCTTAACAAATTTTTTATCTGCCCGCTGCGGTTGCCGCTGTCCCCAACCCCATGTCCCGCCAGGTACCAAAAGTCCCTCCTAGACACCTATTTAGCAAAATGCATTCATCAAAAACGAAATCTGGGCTATAAATTAGTTGGGCTTTGCTTGGCGAATTTTCAGCAGACAGTCATAAAAAAGATCTAAAAACTGTTAAAGTTTCAAATGGTCAACTGGCGAATACCCTGCACACGTACTAATTTATTTTAATCCATGAGATGCCTTACAAATTCTAAGGCTTTATATACATATACATTTTTATTCGCCTTTTACTTTTGCACGAATTTAATATACCCTCTTTGCCGTTTTATAGCTTGAGGGTATAAAAAGCAACAGCAAACCCAAAAAAAAAAAAAAAAACAAAAAACCAAATGAGTTTAATATAATTGAAGTGGCTCACAAGGGTTAAGCAGAGTTGTGAAGTAATGAGGGCAGGGTTAAAGGCACTGTTAATTGGGTTGGCTTAGCAGGCACTGGGTCCGATAATTGGCCAGATTTGGGTAAAAAGCTGAAAGTTGGATAACTATAGTTGCCAGCCCGGCCGAGGAAAGGTCGGAAACGACCTCGAAAGACATCGAGAGGGATTTAGGGACAAGGAAAAAAAAAGGTTACACGCAGGAAATTGTTTTGCACCCAGAGCAGGATATCTGCTAAGATGAAGCTGAGCGAAAGGCATCGATTTAGGTAGTACCCAACAAGCCGCCAATAACGCACTTGATATGATGGAATTTATGCACATCCATAACTCATGGCTGGAGCGCTGTTCGACGCCCACTTCTTGTCCCATAACTGGGCACAGAATGCATTCAATTAAACCCTGGTACCGACAGACGGAGCCAACAAGTTCAGCTGTGTAACGCCCAATTAACCAACGTGTCGACAACTTCCCACTGCCAAGAGAACCCCCTTGGACCATGGTCGCCCCACTGTCGGGTCGCATGTAAATCACAAAGCGGTTCAAAGTTGAAAATGGGCCGCAACGAGGCACACAAAAATCTTTAGCTCCCACAAAAGTTGATCAAATCTTTAGCCGTCGGGCAGAACGATGTTGGGTGCCCCTCCCCCTCGCGCAACACTCTATATACACTACAGCTTCATAGTGCGCGCCAAAAGTCGTAAACCAAATAGCATAAATAACGCCCCCGGCTCGGGGTCCGTTAGGGGGCGCGTAGGTGGAACCGCACACATTTCCGCTGATGCCAGCGAAGCCGGGCCACAAGTGGGTATGGAGCGTAGTTGGCCACGCCTACGTTAAGCACATTTATCACGCATACGCAGCGTATGCCGCGCCGCAACCAACGACCCATTGCGAGTGCATTCCCTGCCCAAGCAGCGAATTGCAAATTTCCGCAACTCGACGCGATTGCAAATGCAACTGCGAACGCGAACTCTGTCGAGGATAGCCAAGGCCTAGACAGCATGTTGCCAACAGGCCGCCCACCCCCCCCCCTCCTGCTGTCCACATATCCCCCATAGCCCCTCTAAATCAAACAGTGGCGCACAACTTCACCTGAATGCAAAATTTCAAATGCAATTATTTATGGTCCGGCAGGTGGTATCATAACTTCCTCATGCACTGTGTAACCCTTGAGAAATACTTATCGCCTTTCATATTTGACTTGAGATTTGTCTAAAGATTTGCGCATTATGTTAAAATAAAGAACCATGTGAAACCAAGTACAATATATTACGTTTTAAGCGAAATTCAGCACCTGTTGCATTTTATCTTTTTTGTTTTAGTTTGTTTCTGGGCCAACATCGATTGTTTCAATTATCGATATATTAGACATTAAGGCAATAGTTTAAATAAATAAAATATTTTCATTGCTTTATGCTGAAGAATAAATAAGGATATCATCGTGCCATATATTTTTACCACGTATTTCCAGAAATAAAAAACCCATCTATCGCATAATTGTAAAAACAATCGATAGTATCGATTTTGCCATCAAGGTCCTTTCAGCTCTATTCGGGCTCTATTTTAAACTTTTCAGATAGAGACAAAATATAGGTAAAATTTTGAAAAAGTGCATTTGAAGGATTCTTGTAAAAACCGCTTCGATTCGAGCTCAATTATGTTTCAGCTCAGCCTCAAACAATATTTGAAAAAAAAGCGGCTTAAGAAATATCGATTTTAATACCAGCGCAAAACAGCATCAAAAATTCTTTTGAAATTTGAACCTAAAATATTTGAAAAAAACCTAAAAAGAATTGATTTCAAAAATCTGTTGAATTAGTTCAAGAGTGCTTCAAAGACATTCAAACTAGTTCACAAATTGGTTGACAACCTGCATTTGAATTTAATCATCGCTTTTCCAAAGGGTATCTGGGCTGGAGCAGCCCACTGTGTGCTTTTCCCATCTTGTTCAAAGGACATTCAGCGCGCCTGGGCGCTTGTAACGAGCCTAGTTTGATGGACATTTCTGCGCTTACTTTGATTGATGGTGCCAGTCAATGCAATGCAAGCGGAGTCCCTGGCCCCTGTCCGTTCCCCACACCGCGCGCGAGATCCTATATATATGTATGTGCCATAGGTTGTAGGCCTATAACGAATTTCCTGCTCGGTTTCCACGGCCGGGTCAAAGTTGTTGGTCATTTTTCAAAAATTTAATTGAGCTTTTGGCTGTTGGCTGTTTTAAGTAAATAATGCATTATTTATGAGCAGCTTCCGACGATCCCAAGAGCCTAGGAAACTTTGCTACTGCGCTATATTTGTGTGTATTGGCCAGTGAGTGGGTGGGTTGGGGGGCAAAGTTTGTGATTGCGCAAATAGCAACAAATGAGCTGTAAAAATGGCGCGAGCGCACAGACAAAACGTAAACTTTTAATCAAGAAATTCGCCGGCGGGCCATCCACAAAGTGCGCACCCCAACGAAACGCACTCAACTACCCCCAACCCTTAAGTCCACAGAGAGCATTAGGCAAAAGCCTCGCGGCGGGGCAATAAGAGAACATGCACAGCTTTTACATCTAATTAGTTTGTTATGACTGCGGCCGAGGCTGTGGCCAAGACTTCGCAGAGTTGACATTTCAAATTAGTTCCGTTTAGGATGGGGAGGGGGGGGGGGTTGGGGTGACTTTTTCACTGGTCAACTACTAATGTGACCTAAGACGCAATGCCAGACAGCGCGCCGGGGCGGAGGTCGCCCAGGAATGGATTTCGAGCTGGCTTCGCGTTGGCTTCGAGTTGGCTTCGAGTCGTCCGCTTGCGGCCCAGACAAATGTAAATACTTGCAGTTAGCCGGGTGGACCCTTTTGGCTTAGGGCCGCGTCCCTTTTGCATTAGCTCTCCAAAACCACGCACATGTGAGTGCGTTCCGAACCCTGTTAAACCCTTTCTAATTTGGACGCCATGTTTGGCAGCTTGTTTGTTGTTTTTTGTTCGCTTTTCTGGGGCTGGGGGCGAAAAAACAAGCGTAACATGACCAAAGTTATGTGGATTGATTTTCGCATTTTGGAGCTACAAATAAGGTTGTATTTTTTTCTTGTCTAAATGGGGCTTAGGACAGATTATTTATGGAGTTAAAACAAGTCAAACATAGAGGGTGCTACCTTCATAAAAAAATATTGCGATCCCGGCAGAAGAGCTGAAGCCATGCATTTAATATATACATATAGTATATACATATATATATATATTTAAAAAATGCGTTACATTTTGTTTTTCTTAGAACCTAATGTTGGATTTTATTTACAAACGTGTTTTAAATGCACATAGAACATATTTTATTAGAAAATTCACAGAGCCTCTTGATGAATGGCGATATTGCGGTATATCTGTGAAAATTAAAGGAATTTATTCAAATATGGTATACAAATATCTGTACTTTAGTTAGAAAAACAAAATTAATATTAAACAGCAGCGCTCCCAAACAGTTAATTTATTGTGTGACGAACTCACAATCTGTTTACAAATTGTTTTTTTACTCAAATTGTGACAACCACAAAAAATAAAATATAAATTTGCAATTCTAATTAAAATAATGACAAGACAAAAAATTAAAAAAAAAAACGCTCATATTTTAAACGCAAATTCAATCTAGAGGACAACTTCTGGCTAAAATCTCATCCAACATAAAAATTAGTTTAGTTTAGACTTAGTTATGGGCGTTTGAAATATGGGACCTATGGATCCGAGTTCTTTATATGTCCAAATTTTTATAAATTTTTGGATGATTTTTGACAAAAAATTGGACACCCTCAGAAACACTTTTAATGTTGCTTTTAATATTAATTGTGGCAACCACAATCGATTAAAAATATTAATTTGCATTTTGAAATTTTGAAAAACAAATTTTTTTTTGGAAATGAGTAAGGGGGGGGGGGGGAGGTGTGATATTGAGTATGATATTTTATCAAAAAATCGAAAAAATACTATTTTCAATAATGAATATATTTAAAATTCAGAATCAATCTAGAGGACAAACCATAAAGAAAATAGCATCAAACTTGAAAATCGGTTCAACTTTGACAAAGTTATGGGCGTTTGAAATATGGGAGCTATGGATCCGAGTTCTTTACATGTCAAAATTGTTGTAAACTTTTGCATGATTTTTGACAAAAAATTCAACACCCTCAGAAACACTTTTAATGTTGTTTTTTATATTAATTTTGGCAACCACAATCGATTAAAAATATTAATTTGCACTTTTAAATTTTGAAAAAAAAATTGTTTGAAAATGAGTAAGGGGGGAGTACATGAATTTTATCAAAAAATATAAAAAAAAAGTTATTTTCAATAATGAATATATTTGAAATGCTGAATCCATCTAGAGGACAAACCATGATAAAAATGCCATCAAACATGAAAATCGGTTTAGTTTTGACAAAGCTATGGGTGTTTGAAATAAATTTTTGCATGATTTTTGACACCCTGAAAAACATCTTTAATGTTTTTTTTATACTAATTGTGACAACAACAATCGATTAAAAATATTAATTTGCAGTTTTAAATTTTGAAAAAAATGTGTTTTTCACTTGGTGAGCGATCATTAACATAGAAACTTTGTTTTTTTTTTAAGGTATTGAAATTACCCAAGATCGCCAGTTATTGCATAGACCTATTATGGTTACAAAGACAGTAAAGGTGGGGTGTACAGCACTAGCAGAGATCTCATGATTGTCGTCTTGCCATTTGAGGTGTAAGTGGGATTATTAACTATCACTAACTTGGCTGCTTATTAGCACTCATTACACTCACTAATTTGGGGCTCTAACAAGGGGAATATTCAATTCAACTTTCGCTATCTGCTCTCATCTTTATTTTCATCGTGCTTCATATGCTCACAGTTTTAAAGCAATTTCATTTTAATTACGTAAAATTACATACGGAACATATTCTAAAAGACACACGGAGAACACAACAACAAACACTTTCTAACCATGTTGAGTGTGCGTGTGTGGGTGTGAGCAAGGAGCCAGCGAGAACAGAAGCAGCTGAGCGGCAGCGTCAAAGTTCGTTCACTTGTAAACACAAAACGAGCGCCAGCGGAAAACAACAACAAGAACAAAACAACTCAAAAGGCAACGGCAGCAGCAGCAGCGGCAGCAGAGCAGCAGCGCCGCTGCGCCGTCGACGTCGCTGAGCAACAACAATGAAAAGTCTTTTTATGCTGCTCAACTTTGGCGCTTTTTATTAAACAGGCCGACGATGGCGAAGCAGACGGCAAAGAAACAAGCGAAGCCACAGAGCGGCTCAGAAGGAACGCCGGCTAAACCGGTAACACTTGTTTACAGCCCACACGAGAGAGCGAGAGAGGGAGAGCCAGAGTATGATTGTAAAACAGAGGGAGAGTAGGTACAAAAGCTTACACGCCTCTATACACATGTCGCTACAAATGCATTAGTGTGCGTGTGTGTGTGTGTGTGCCTGCAAGAGCATGGAAAATATGTTAAACTTTGAGCGAATGCATTCTGAGCGGCGATCGGGCAATGGGCTACAGGTGACAAAGGCAAAGCTTCCTCTAATGTCATCATTATAGTCAATATAACAAGTTTATTGGCTGCTGTTCCGACCCCCCTCCCCCTCCCCCGGGGGTCATTAGAGAAATGCCTTGGATATGCGAAGTTTGTTTGAGTTGTGTTTTTTGTTTTTTTTTCAGCTCACTTGATTCCATGCTAAGCGCAGATTAAACGCAAGTTAATGACTCAATTAAGTTCAAGTGTAGGAAAAGAAAGGCGGAGGCAAAAACTGAATGAACCGCATGAAAAGAGATGAACACACACAGCTAGAGAGAGACACACACACTAATAAATTGTCGCATTAGGCACGGCAAATTGTCGTGCAAATATGCGACGGAAAGCCCATCAAACTACTCGAAGCATCTCTGAACTGTACAATTAAGGAAATACATTTATTAGAGTTCACTGCGCTTTGAGTGGGTTTTTCTGCAGATTTTCTTTTTTGTTTTTTTCCGTTTTTTTTTTTTTTTTTTGCAATGAAAGTTAATGCATAAAGTTTTATAACAGTTAACGAGAGATATATTAGCTGAAAAATATTATGATTGATGTTCTAAACTAAGTAGGAAAATAACTTGTTTAAAATGGTCTAAGAAAGTTTCCCAAAAAAAATGTCTTCAATCTTTATGAACTGTTAGAAACACCCTTTTTAATATTAACTATCGGGTTTATATTTGAATTTTTAATTAATACGATAAACGTTACGCTAAACCATTTGTTGATACTCTTTTTTTGGTAGTTAACTCAATCAACAGGAGCCCAAGCTGCTGCCGACGCCGTCGTAGCCGAAGTTGAAGCCGTCGTCGTCGTCGTCACAGCATCCAAAACAAAGCGTTTAACAGCCCTGTTCAAGTTGGCGCGCTCTCGCTCTCGCCAGCTGCATTAAGCATCGAATTCAAGGTCGCCCCATGCAACTTACATTGCTGACGAGAGAGAGAGCTGAAGAGAGCTGGAGCGCGTGAGAGCACATATTCAGCAAACTGAGCGCAAGCAATGCAAACAAGTGACGACGCGACGGCTGCTGTTGCGCTGGCCTGTTGATGTTCGGCTCAAAATTGCTCTCGCGCTCGTCGCTCGCTCGCTCGCCCACCACCACCACCAGCACTAATAACAAACCTGCTCTCTCCCACCGCTGCCCACACTGGCACTGGCACTGGCAGCGTCCCTTGCAATAGTCAGTTCGTCAGCGTCTGCTCTGCCGCTCGGTTGTGCTCTCGGTTGAATATTTCTGTTAATGCAAGTCGTCGCTTATCGCTGTTGCGCGCGTTTTACGTAAAGTTTTGCTGCATACGGTACTTTGGCACTTTGCTCAGCCGGCAAAACGGACGCCACAAAAGCCGTAATTGAAATTGCAATTGAATAAAAACCTCTGCTATGTAAATGCCAAAGAGCTGTCAACAAATTTTTTTTTAACCGTTGCCCTCGCCAGTGTCTGTGTCTTTTTTTTTTTGTATGTGTGAATTTTAGTAAAATGTGTGTGCTCTAAGAAATCCAAGAAAAGCCCCAAAAAATTTACTAACGAAATAAAGAAGAAAAGAAAGCCACGTGCGAAAAACGCGCCAAAAAAAAGTCGATTGAAAATGCTTGAAAAGGAAAAGCTAATGCCGCTGGCACTTCTGCTGCCGCTGCTGCTGCTGCCGTCGGCGCTGATTGGGGCCGCGCAGCGCTACGATCAAGCTCCGCTGGACGCCAGCTCCTATTATCGCTCCGATTTGGGCGGCAGCTCGTCGCCGGACGGATTTCCGCACCACAATCGCTGCGAGCCGATCACGATCTCCATCTGCAAGAATATACCGTACAACATGACCATAATGCCCAATCTGATTGGCCACACCAAGCAGGAGGAGGCGGGCCTCGAGGTGCACCAGTTCGCGCCGCTGGTGAAGATCGGCTGCAGTGCCGATCTGCAGCTGTTCCTCTGCTCGCTGTACGTGCCCGTCTGCACCATTCTGGAGCGTCCGATTCCGCCGTGCCGTTCGCTCTGCGAGTCCGCCCGCGTCTGCGAGACGCTCATGAAGACCTACAACTTTAACTGGCCGGAGAATCTCGAGTGCTCCAAGTTTCCCGTGCATGGCGGCGAGGATCTCTGCGTGGCCGAGAACACCACCTCCTCAGCCGCCTCGACCCCGCCGCCCACGCGCACCGCCCCCAAGCCGACCACCCGCAAACATCAGATCAGCGTGGAGAGCCCCCATCGCAACATCGGATTCGTGTGCCCCGTCCAGCTGAAGACGCCCCTGGGCATGGGCTACGAGCTGAAAGTCGGCGGAAAGGTAAGAATCGGTGATAATCGGAGATAATCGGAGATAATCGGAGATTAATCGGAGATGCCAAATGCAGCTGCAAAGTGGCGAAAAGTGGGGGCAGAGGAGTTCGCGAAATTGCGGTACTCCTTTGTGGAGATAAGAAATATAAAGAAGGGGAACAATTTGAATGCATAGCTGAAGAGACAAGGAAGGGAGTAAATATGGGAGTCATATAGAAATATAAAAAGGTGATGTAAAGATTAAATGGCAAAGAAAGGAAAAGTGCGATAAATATACAGTGAGTAGGAAAAGTATTGGCACTATTTTGGAAGAAAATAAATGGGTAGACAAATGCACGACCAAAAATATACTTACATATAATATACATATTACAACTGATATAAAATATAATATAACATATTATATATATATGTAGAAAGAAGCCTCAAAAAATACCATTTATTTTACTTTGAACCCTTGACTGAACCCTTTATTCTGTTCACATGGAAAACGCAAAAGTGTGTTTGTTTTCATGTACAGTGGCGGACAAAACTCTACATACGACCCCTTTTTCTTAAGTTTAGAAAGTTCTAAAGGATTTGCAAAAAAAAGTAATGTTGCAGGTTTGTTTTAAATCTTATTATTGTAAAAAAAAATAACAAAAAAATATATATCTCCAATATTAACTTTTAAAGTTATTCACTTAAAACTTAAAAAAGGCACTGACAAAAGTCTACGTACGAACTTAGGAAATTCAAAATAATATGAAAAATAATAATAAATAGGTAAGTTTAATATTTTGTTGAGCCAGGCATTGAAGCTACTAAATTTTCGAGCTCCTCCCGCGCAATATTCTGCCATTCCTCCTGCAGCTTTTCTTTAAGTGTTGGAGCACCACTAATAGCGTGTTTTCGGATCTTTCGCTCCAAAATTTCCCATACGTATGCAGGTGTGTGTATGTGTGCAAAAAAAAAATACTCGTCCAATTTGTCAAATTTTATACGTTTTCTTTAAGAACTTCTGTGTTTCTTAACCGATCTTGGTGAAATTTTAGCGTATTGAAATGTTCATGTCAACCAAAATTCCATAATCTACGAAATAAGGTTATAAATTGAGGTTGTACATTTTTTCGATTTTAGGAAAATTATGCATGTTATCGATCACTTAAAATCAACTTGATCTGCGCTTTATGAGCCTAAATTCAAAAAGTAAAAGTTCCTAGCTCTTAGAGTTTCTGATCTATGTAGATAACTTTTTGCCGACGGACAAACATCGACGCGACTTTTGATGCTGACCAAGAATATATATACTTATATATATTCTACTTATATAAGAAAATGATATTCATTTTACCCATTTTAAATGGGTTCGGGGCATAAAAATAAGTAATTGACATTCCTGCCCCTGAATTAACATGGAAATTGGCCAAAGGTCTTATAAAATCTACAGAAGAAGCGGGCAAAATGAATTTGGCTAATTGTGAAAACGGATATGTGGAGTTCCCACTTATACAAAAGTTATCTTGTTGCACCTTTTGCATCAATCTTATTTTTTAAATGTGAATATGAATTAAACAGATGCATAAAAAATGTTGAGCCTCAATAAACTGCAATTACTCTAAAAACAGTTAACATAAACTATGTAATAAAGTGCATACTTGTGCTTTTTTAAACTTTCAAAATATACAATTATTCCAAAATAAGAAAAACCGATTTTCAATACTAAGCACGAATTTGAAATGAATTTAAAATATAATATCTTTCTTTTTTAAATATTTCTATAAAATATAATGTTTGCAAAAACCTTAAAAAGAATATACAGAAAATAGTATTATTATATATATGTGAGGCCATGAATCCTTTAAATCGGGCTTATATTTTCAAATAGGTAACTCAATTAATAACATTTCTGATACTAAAAATATATAATTAACATAAAATGGGAAGGTTTTACAAATTAGAAAGCTGGAATCGAAGCTTTGCAGTTTTTGTGAAACATTTCGGGGCCTTTAGATCAAATCGTGGCTAGTTTTTTTCTTTAATAGATTTTCCGTTGTATTCCACGTTTACTTTACATCGTTTCATTTGGGTCAACTGCCGCTCCTGCTGCTATTTTATGTCTTCATTTGAACTCTTAAAAAACAAAAAAAAAAAAACAAAACGAGAAAAAAAATACAAAGAATGCATGTCCTGTTGCGCAGTGGAATTAATTTCAACCACCGAGCCGAGCAGCGGGGAGTCTGAAAGCCGCGTCGAAGTCACCCTGTTCCCGGCGGAGTCACCCTGTGCCCCTGTCGGAGTCTACCTGCCAGCTCCGCAGCAGGTAAAACAGCTCATAGAACGAATTCTCCGCTCCGTCTTAGCCCCTCCTTCCAGTTTTCTTCTTCGCCGTCTTCTTCTTCACTTGTGCATTCGGTTGGTTCGAAAAACCAGTTTTCCTATCGCTGCAATTTGTAATGCCTGCTTATGCCGCATGATTCCAATAGCCGAAAACGAGGCAACGCTTAATAACGGCCCCCATCCCCATCCCCATCCCCATCCCCATCCCCTTGCCCTGACCCTGATAATATGTATTTCAGCGCATTTTCACGTTGTATAATTAATTTTCTAGCCCGCAGTTGGCTCCTCATCATCATCAGCTTCATCAGCTTCATCATTGTCTTGATTTTCCACAAGTTATGTTCCTAACTGTTTACATTTTCCCCAGCATTTCCCGCCTGCAGCACCTTTGTTGAGAAATACTCGCTGTTTGTTTTTATGAGTGATGATCAAATGCCTTTAATGTTATTGTTGTTATTGTTGTTATTATTCTTCTGCTCCTCTGCTTATTTGTATACCCTTGCCCATGTGTCTCATGGTTTTATTGCCAGATTTGTAACGCTCTGCAGCAGAGCAAATTACAAGTTCCACAAAGTAACGATCCACTTTGATCAAAACAAGGGAAACGAGTTTCTGTTTCACATGATTTTATTTTTACATATTGCCAGCAATTTTTCATTTATTTCTTTGCAGAGAGAATTGCGACAATGTTTCTGTTATCAAAAAAATGAAAATTATGTCAACTAGCAGTGTTTTAAGTAAACAGGTTTTCATTATTTCATTAGAAAATCTGCGCTAACAATTTTTTATACAATTTCGTATTTGTGATTTATGAGCTTGGTTTTCAAAATTAAATGCGATTTAAGCCTTGTTATATTGAAAACTTCTTGCAAAGACAAGTTTCGTGAGGAAACTTCATCTTTGGAAGGAATTACAATATTTGGCCAACTTTTGGTAGATGTGCAGTTTTTATTAATTATAATTATTTTTATATAATGCAATGAATTACGAATTTTTAATAGTTTAAATAAGTGTTTGAGGAAAATCTATACAACTGGGAAATGCTTCCTTAATAACCTTTGTGTTTTCCATTCGATCCATAGTTTTAATGATTTATCTACTTAATGCCTGTTAAATATATATAAAGTATATTTTTAATAGGTGTTTATATTAGAAAAAGCCGCTGCAATTTCAATACCTTTCCCAATTTTATAAACATTAACCCGTAATTAAACAAAAGACTTTTAATGAGAAATAAGTGGTAAAAAATGTTATAATAAATTGGTATAAGCCAGAAAAACGTATTTAATCTGCGGCATTCCGAAGACAAGTGTCTTCCCTTATATTTGTTGTTTTGTTGTATTTGTTGCTATTGTTGTTGTTGGCCGCCAACGATTGGTTTTCTATTTTTATAAATAATGTGCCCTTCAATTGCTCCCATTGCTTGTTTGTTCATGCCTGAGTGTGTGTGCGTGTGTGTGCCATGTGTAAAGCGCATTAAATACTTTGAGGCAGGATAATTCACACTTTTGCCTTGCGTCGAGTATCTTACGGATACATATCTATCTATGTAGCTGCTAGATACGCAGTGTTTGCTTTGTCTCTTTTGCTTTACTCGCTTTACCTTTTGCTTCTTTCTTTCGATTGCCTGTGTTTTTTGGTATCATTTCGCGTCTGTGCGTGTGAGTGTGAGTGTGTGTGTAAGTGTGTGTGTAAGTGTGTGGGTGTGTGAATTCCTCATCTTCCGCAACTTCGTGTCTTAAATACCTTTTTAGAGAGCTGCGTGCGAAATTTAGCAGCTTGTTCACTTGCACACTTGAGGATAGAAGGGATAGAAGGACGAAGGGAATTGAGGACCAGGCTTGAGGATTGGCGCCTCGTGTGTTGCCAATTTGTTGTTGTTGTTGTTCTCTTAATGACCAGAAACATCTTATGAATGTCTTTGAAAACTACATAAAAAGCGAACAACACGAATTTGGCTAATTGTGCTAAAAAGAACTCGATTCGCAAATGGATGTGGAATTTTTGCCTACACAGAAGTTATCTGAATACAGATCTCATATCCATATAACTTTTTCTTTTTTAGCTTAAAGAAAAGTCCAAATTATTTTAAACAACAAGTTTGAGCCTTAAAAATTCAATTACTGGAAAAATAGTTGATATAAACTGAAAAATAAGTTCCGCATCCATAAAATAAGGTTGTCATATAAACTAATTGTAATTATTTAAAATTCCTCCTCCTTTTTCTTATACATTTTTAATGCGGAGCTAGATATGTATATTTGGCGAATTTTTATTTTTACCTCTGAGATCAGGCAATATACATTTTATGGCTTTATATTTTCAGCTCTGCTGAAATGAAATCAAAACATTTTAATAGAGAAAATGGTTCAGTTCGTGTTGAGATTTGGCTGAATTTTTGATCTGGTTCAATGTTCAATTATATCAATGGTTTATAAAATATGTGCACAAAATCGAAATCCAAAAATGATTACGATTGGAATGGAATTATAACGAAATAAATGTAAGCGACGGGTAAAAATATCCAAAAATAAATTCAACAAATTTAATATACACTTGCCAACTGATGTTTTTTTCTATTTTAATGCCCCGTGACAAACACGTTTTGCTTACGTAAAATTTCGAATGCACTCACATTCGCATTTTGCACACAACACTCAATCGATTGGATCAACAATTGATCCACAGAACCACAAAAACAACAACAGCAACAACAATTCCAATAGATTTTCAAAGAACCGCAAAATCCAAAAACGCAATTCCATCGCGTGAGGGGCGCTGCCCCGCCCACTCGCTACCTTTGGCAACTCTTTCAACTGTTGCATTAACCATCGTCATTTTGTCAATTGGCTGTAGAGGGCGGGGGCGTGTCCGGCTGCCCTTAAAAATGAACGGGAATTAAGTTTACGCACTGGGCCAATGCCCGATTGATGGTTATATATATCCCCCCCCCCCCCCGCCCCGCCCCCTCGCGCAATGCAAATACCAATAACAAACTCAAATCTGAACTGGGGCTGCCAAAAATAAATGAATCAAAGAGCGCGAAAGGACAACTGGCTAAACATTCGGGCCAACGTTGGGATCTCCTGTGGCTGATTGTTGTTATTGTTGTTGCTGTTATATGGAAAATCGTAAACCCATTAAAAGCCTCATTTGAAACGCTTTTGACGCATTTAAGCAGCCAGACGAGACGGAGCGTGGAAATCAGCAGGCTCTGGTTGCGGGGGGGCTTGGGGCTTACTTGGCCCCGCAGGATAACTGACTGAATGCGATTAGGCATTTTTGTGGGCATTTAATTGATGAAAGCAGGCGAGCAGCCAAGCGAATCTGTAATTGATTGTGTCCCGTTTTCTGGTACATTTCAACTGCTCCCAATCGCGACAAGCCCCAACGATCCCTACAAGCCGGGGGGGGGGGCCCTATAAAATTATCCTTTTTGTGGCATTGCCGTGTTGCCTGTGCATAATCAACTTTGTTGTGCGGCGCTGCATATGTTGAGTGTCCTACAAGGATCATGATTATTTTCAACGAACCCAAACTCATTTAATAGAAATGCTTCGTCCTGCTGGGAGCTCTGCCTTTGGGTTTCGGTTTGTTGTTGGCTTCGAGTAATTTGATTTTATAATTTTGCAATTGTTAAGCTCAGACTGTGGTGAATGTTAATTTATCTAAAAGGATTTGGCAATGGCAAGGAAACATTTATCCTGCGCATAAGTGCGTGTGTGTGTGTGTAAAATTGGAGGGTATTGGCGTTTAATGCCAATGGAAAGTGATTGACAATTCCCTAAAAACTGGCCAATAAATTATACAAATGGGAAACTAAGTGGTGCAGAATACGCTATCTTAACATACTATAATAATAATATAAGGCTATGTTATTTATCGTGCGGATAAATTGTGTCTCTTTTTTTTTTGCAACTTCATTGCACATCTACAAAAAAATAAAAGGCAAATTTTAAATGTTATTTATCATGCGGATAAATTATGTCTCGTTTTTTTTTAATTTCATTGCAAATCTACAACTGTAGCTTATAAATTTTGCCAGGCCGTTGCAATACACAGTTAACATGCGAAATGACCGCAGGTTAAGGTTAAACTTACAATCAAAACGTAAGCACAGGCCAGAGAATAAACTAACAAATCGGTTTGCTATTTTTCGCGAATATCCCAACAAATTGTGGCCAGAAAGGTCCTCAGCAGCGTAGCTGCGGGCCCGTATTTATCATTATCAGCATTTGAAGCTTAGCAACTAATCTCTGGGCAGAGGACTCGAAGTCGCCCTATAATCATTTAGTGGCCAATGCCGACAAAGCCAACTACCAGCCCTGGGGTTAGCATGCGAAAATCCGCCTCCTGCCCTATATAGTATATGTATGTATGTATGTATATGTGTAATCTGTGCAATTTATTTTACGCAATGTCCTTTAACAAATAGCCTCGGTTAACTTCGAGTTCCCAGTTCGGGCATTAAAACTATAATCCACTTAATATTTTCCGCTCGAATTGATCAATTTATAACCAATAAATGCGAAGCTTGATGATGATTATTTATTTGTTTTTCGCACAAGCACAAGCACAACACGAACAACAACAACGATTTCAACTCAATTAATTTACAGACAACAACAAAGAAGAATGGCAAAAATAGCATCTTCCGGCTACTTGAGCACACTTTCTCTCAATCCCTCATGTGTGTGTGTGTGCGTGCGTGTGTGCGTGTGTGTGTGCATGTGTGTGTTTTGTGTCCTTGCTTTAAATCCCTGTAAATCCATAAAAATTACCAGAAGACTCCATGGCAAACAATTTGCTTTTATTTTGTATTTTCGCTTTTGTTTTTGCTATTTTTCTATTCACTCTTCGCTCGTGTTGAGTGACTGGACAGGACGATAACAGCAGCAACAACAACAACAACGACAACTGCGACAACTAAGTGGCAATATCAACAACTACAACAACGACAACAATGTTTAACGAAACACGTTGCCTTTTCCTCCTTTTTGTCATCCGCTTTCCTTTGTCCCGCGGCGAGAACAACTTGAAAGTGAAACTGTAAACAACATTTTTAACATTACTTCAAAACTTTAAGTAGATAAATTGTGTTTGTTCTTAAGTTTCCTATTTAATAAATTAAAGTTTAACTTTGAAATACCCTGTAAAATGCAATTAAATACTAGATATTGTAAGGAATATCGACTTAGTTACTTCTTGAATTTCATTTTTTGTGAATAAGTTTTAACTTTTCTATAACAAGTATTTGCTAATATATTCTTCTTAATTTTTTTATTTTTGATTTTTGGTAAATCTAATCAAAAGATCTTCACAAAACTTAACTTAAACAGAAATAAGGCAAAGAAATTTTGCAAACGTTTTTTAAACTTTATTTTGTTTTTTAAATTTCTCTTGCGCCCGCTTAAAGCTTGCTGCTTAGCCAGATTTATACCTGGCCAACAGCTTTTACAGGGTATGGCTAAGTTGGTCCGCTGCCTACGCAAAAATTGCCCACTATTGATAGATTGGCCAACTGACTGACAACTTTGTGACTGTCTCGCATTTCCATTTCACAAGTTGTCGCCCGAAACTTTGTGTGGGCCGTTCTTACGAAATGGCAAACTGGCGTTTGTCAAATATATAAATATACATATACACATGTATGCATACATATAAAATACATATATATATATATATATTAATGCAGTATTTTCATGGGCCGTCGGCTTTCTTAAATGCTAATGCTTGCTCTGCGACTGTTAGCCTGACAGCCGACTGTTAAAATATTTAATTACAACCATTTAATGACAGTCCACGCGCCAATCCGATCCGATTCGAGCCGAACCAAAAGAGAGAAAAAAAAAACATTGAAAAAGGTGCCATTTGCTGTAATAACTGGCCAACAACTGACCGACCGACCGACCGCACCCAGCATTAAGGCCAGCTCACAGTTCAGTTGACACCTTTTTATGTCCGCTTTTACACTAAATAAACTGTGGCTGAAATTGAAAGGAAATCGAAATTATATTCGTTTTATTTGCATTTGTTGGTAAGTTAAAGTTGACTTTTTTCGTTTTCAATGTAATTTGCATAATTTAATACATTTTTTTTATATACAAATTGGGACATTCACTCAACTCAGTAGCAATATTATGGCCTAACTTCTGTTGAGTGGTGAAATAAAATTTTAAGTAGGCGCTCTCCTAACCCTAAAATCCCCTTTTCAATGCGGTCTCCAGGGCTTTATTCCTGTTTCTTTTCAATTTATAGTTTTTGCTCCAGCTAGAACTAGACTAGAAACAAAACGGAACATAAACTTTCATACGTATATATTCCTGCACACCGTTGCATGTTTAATCATTGTTCCAATTGCACCCGTTTCACTGCGCACAGCCACGCCCCCGCCCCCGCCCCCGCCAACGCCAACGCCTCCACCGCCGTTCAACCCGCTATTTAGATCACAAAACAATGTGGCAGCCCTTTTTGTGTGGTCTTTGCAAATATTTTGCGAAGTGGCTTTTGATTTTGCACCTACTGCCGCAGTGCTCCACTTTGGAGGGCTGGAGGAGATGCGCCGCCATCCTTTGGGCCAAATACCCGCGCCCACCAAATTTGACACAATTAAAAACAAAAGCAACAAGCCGACACAGCCAACAACGAGCACAACAACAACAACAACAATGGCAACAACAAACAAAACAAATGTCAACCACAAAGCAGACATCCTTTTTGTATACCCTGTAAATGGAGAATGATTGAAGGGATATAGCTATGCGAAGACATTTAAGAACTAAAATGTGGCGATTTTCAAGAGTCAAGATTTATATATATCTTTGATCTATAGAAATAATATGAATATAATCCCTGAAGCTTGTTAAATTTTGTAAGAACATAAGGTATCGTATCTATATATAAATAGCGTCAACGATTTTTTCTTATCAAATTGGTACCATCATTATTTCACTTATATTCCGCTGATTTAGGTGATTTTCTTTTCTATTGAAAATGAATCAAAAAAAGTTTCTTACATAAATTTGGATAGCATGTAATTTCAAGGACTTGAGCTCCTGTTCCAGGGTATTCGCTGGTCAAGCACCCTCGTTTGTATCATTCCCACTTGCTTATTGTGATTGCATTGTTCGCTAAGCGCTGCGCCATTTTGTGACCAAAGGCATCTCGCAGATACTTAGATGCTTCAGGCTACACAGATCCAGATACATTATGCAGCCGGGGCTCTCTCAACTCATCCGACTCTCGTGTAGTTTGTGTGTTTGTGTGTCAGAGCGACAGTCTGATGAATTTATAATGCCCATTGTCTGCTGGCCAGACAATTGCAAACATTGGTAGCAAAAGTAAAAGAACTTGGCCCATAAATAAGTATGCAGAGAGATCATTTGCAAAAAAAAAAAAACAAAACCAAACAGAAAAAAAAGGCAAAAGGGCCCCAACAAAATGGTCGCTCTGAACTCCCCAAAACAGGCACAAATTCAAATCCAGCCGCAGCCGGAACTCACCGACTGACATATTAAGTGGGCCTTGGGCCAATAAACTTGCCAACTTCATGTGACCCGCTCCATATAAATAATCGCCGTTCGGGCCAGAATTGAAATTTTTGGTCTGGTACACCTTTGGGCACTCGGCTATGGCTGCTTTAGGACAAATACAAATTGGAATCGCCAGTTGGGTCAGTTAACACCTCGGCCAGGGAGATTCCATATTCGAGTTCGATTTGGACATTGGAAGTGGAGCTCGTGGGGCTCGTGGGGCTCGTGGGGCTCGTGGCCGGGCAGCTTAATTAAAAGGCACGACTCGTACCGAAGATCGAGTTCAGTTCGAGGAGCTGCAGTTACAGCCAGCTCCAAAGTCCACAAATGGCCAACTGGAAACCCGTTTCAGTTTGTCCCATGTCGAATGTATAACGCGAATCGATGTCGCCCCAGTCACAGTCGCAGTCGCAGTCGCAGTCGCAGTCGCTGTCGCAGTCGCAGTCGCAGTCGCTGTCAGGAAAGGCAGCCAAAAGGCAAATCATAAATTTTATGCTCAGTGCTTGGCTTGGCGGTAGTCCCAGGGGGAAATATTCTCTATATATGTGTATGCGATTGTGTCTGCGTGCTTGTGTGGGGGCTGTGAAGCAGGTTTATAAAGAAGTTGTTAAAGGTTTATGAGCACCAGCAGGAAACGAGGCGGTCGAATCTGTTTCAGCCCAACAAACGATAATGGCAAACAGCTGCTAAAAAGCCCATACGAAATAGCATCACGCTTCATTCTCGCCCGGAATGCAGATAACAGTATGACAATGCTTAAAATATCAGCTCCCCAATAAATAATCAAATATTAGAGCTCGGAGCTGCATGAGAAATTTAAATAAACACCTGCAGTAAGGTTAACTGAGTCTAAGTGCTGCCAATTTAAATGTTAAAGTGATATTATCCTCTAGAAAAAATAAATCAACTTAATGTAAATGTTCAGTTCCGCTAAAATTGCTTTTATTTTTGTTAAGCTATATATCGTGAGTGATATTTAGGTAGATATCTCTACGGTAACCATTCGAGAATCTGGAAATAATAAATAGCTGAGTTATCTGTGTGACCAATTAATGAAATCTTCTTTTTTTTTATAAATGCCGCCTTTCTATGCGATTTTCATAAATTCAAGAGAACAGAATATTTTAAAAGGCACATCAGAGGCAGAGACGTTGTAATATCAAAAACTTGTTGGTAATTGAGGATTGATATATCATAGAAAAAGTAAAATATCCTGTTAGCCATAACTGACGCCTGCATAATTTGTTTATACTCTTTTTTTGTTTTTGTTTTTTTAATGGCAGCATATAAAATATATTGTATAGTATAAATTTCGAAACATAGTAGTCCACAATAAATCACAACTGAGGCGATCGTTTGTATCTGGAAAAGTAGCAAAGACTTAACATATAATTTGGTAAAATAAAAGTCGCATTTATGGCGCGCAACTAAAACCATTAAATTGGGAAGAGGTATACAATATTCTAGGGTCTCACATGCCAACATGCCATTATAGCCAACGCTCTCTCGGCTACAGCCAAACCATAAATAAATAGTTAAGGAACCATTAGGCAGCTCTTATTTAGCTCTAACTATACGGAGCTCAAGCTGTCGGATGCTTTGCTCAAAAATGCTGACAGAGACTATTAATTAAGCGTGGACACAAACCATCATGAATACCACGACTGGACGGCTGGAAGTACAAATGGCCGAGTTGGGAAATATGCAGCACGACCAGCAACAACAACAACTGAAGCAACAACAACAGCAGCTGGCAACAACAAGCAGGCAACTGCCATAAGAAGACATTTGTAATCATCTTCAATCATAACATAGACATTGAGACACGCACACACCCAGAGTGAGCAGTGCTATGGGGGAGGGGGAAGCGGGGGGTGGGGGGGGGGGTGAGGGAGGTAGCCATTTAATAAGTAGTCGCAACATCAACTCTATTTGTAGCTGTAAGTAAGTGCATTTGAGTCTGCATCTGTGCGCCAGCCTCTAATGAACCAACTTAAAATTGTCATAACTGTAAATCATGACAGCCTATGGAGCGTGCATACATATGTGGAGCAATCAGCGCCAGAGAAAGAGACAAAAAACAGAGACTGGACACTGACAGAGGCGTGGGCTGACTGTGAAACTAACCTAAAAGACTCCGACTAAATAAATGCTAAATCGCACTTGAAATACCCTTCGAATACATATCAAAATCAAATATATGAAAGATTCACGAAACTATTTAATAGGAATTGCATTATTATTTTAAATAATTATTTCATTAATTATAATGAAAGACAATTCAGATAAAGTACAACTAAAACAATGTTTAAATGGAGTGTTTATAAGAATTCCAATTTATTATTTAATGTATTTAAAAATATCCAGACTTTTAGCTCGCTTGGAGAATTTTTTTATATGTGAATTTTATTGGAATTAGGACATATTTGAAAATCTTTTATAATTATAAACTTATTTTCCTTTACAAAACTTTTAAGTAAACTTATTAATGGAAATTGAGGAAAAGTAAAAGACTGTAATAAAATCAAATAAAAAGCTGTGATAATTATTTTAAATTGTATAAAAAAAAAATAAGATCGTCATGGAAAAATCTTTTTTCAAAAACAGTTTAAAATAGGGATCATATAGATGATCATAAATGTATATTATATAATACAAAATAAGTTAAGTATGTGATAAGCAGGGCATACAAATGTGTAGAGAATATCCTCAAGACTTTAGGGCCAGTTCTGGTTTCTATTTATAAACTTAGTACCTGCTTATCTTTATGGGATCGCAGGCTCTCAATTTGATTTGTTACCAAGCCCATGGGAAAACTAGTTTTGCCCCTCACAAAAACCGACTGTGAGCCAAGAGACAACTTAAAGAAAACGCCAACTGATATGAAAACTCGAGGTTGATGATGGATCGGCAACGGCAACGTTTTGAAGCCGAGATGAGATGTGCATGTCTGGCCCAATTGAAACTGAAGTATTTAAAGTCGTTTGACTAGCAGAAGGCCAAACTGTGGGCAGACCCAGAGTTGCTGATGCCAATGCTGATGCTGATGCTGATGCTGTTGCTGATGCTGATCTGTCATGAGGGCCATTTGACATGGGGCTCCAATTTGATTACAGCGTTAATTACAATGAACGTGCCAGATAGGGACAGAATCTGCAGTTGGTTAGGCATATGCTGGGGGCACCTCGTGCCTGTCGGGGGTCTCAGATGACAAATCACAGCGATAACATGATTCGTGATTTCTGATTTGTGGCTTTATGTTTTCTGCAAGGTCTCTAATTGTGAATGCCAACTAAAATGCACACGAGCGTATGAGAAGGAGGGGGTTTCTGTGTTATTTTGGCAGCCAGCTGCGGCTTTTGTGGGTCTTCCGGCCCCACGTCAATGGAAATCTGCCCCCAAAAGCTGCCTATCGACAAGTGCCAATTGTAGCCTGCTTTTATTTTAGCTCCTTTATTGTTGTTGCTATCTAGATTTGCGTGACATGGCTATGAAATTTTCGGAGTACAAAGTTCGATTCCATTTTGACGAAATAACCGACCTTTCGGGGTTTCGCTCTCTTGATTTATGTGTGCGGCAGTGCCATAAAATCCATGGAGTCAGTGGGGTGTGGGAACTGTTCGCATAACATTGAGAAATTTGCTGTAATTTGGCGCATGTTTTTAGCTAAACGCTTCTTATCAGGCAAATTGGAGAAATGCGACGCCAACATTTTCCTGGCCTGGGGGTGGCGCTTGCATGTTGTTGATGAATTTCTGGCGTGTGCGTTGCTTAAATCGTGACCAAATTGTGTTAGCTGATGTGGGTATGGGCATGTAGACCAACAGCAACAACAACATCGACAACAACAACGACAAGAACAACAACAACGACATGTCATCCAAAGGGCCAACAGGCACGATAACTTTTTATGTGTGTGTGTTAACTGTGAAGTGAAGTCAAAAGTTGAAAAGGTTTTTGTAGGTCAAACATTTGTGTTCCGTAATAGAGAATTTGATGAGTAAATAGATATGGGGAAACATGAGTGATTGTGAGACTAAATTTAATAGAGCCAATATGCCAGACCAAATGAATAGTAGTATATTATATTTGTATACGAGTAGTATATCGAATAAATCTAAAGCTCAATTATTTATTAATTAACCAAGAGCTAAAACAATTCTATATTTCTATCTGACAAAAAATATTAAACTACTTTATTTTAAGTTGAAGAATTTTTTTAATAAAAACTTATGAAATAACTATCTATGTATATCTATAGGCTCTAATTACCCCACATTTCTTATCGATCAGTCAAAAATATATTTTAATTGCCTCTGTACTAATTATATCTGGCACTTTTGAGATATTTTTGTAGCCGGCTTACGCCGCAAGCGCGTTGGCTTGTGTGAAAACTTCAATCAATTTACTAGAGTTCTGACAATTACGGCCAATCAATTAGGAAAACCTCAGAGAGAGAGAGAGAGAGAGAGAGCGAGAGAGGACGAGAGCCTCAAGCTGCACATAAACAAACTGTTAAAAACGATTTTTCATGCAATTAAAACACAGACAAGGCGGAAATTTAATTGAATAACAAGATGCACAACACAGGAAAAAGAGTAAAAACTGTCGTAAAATTCTGTAGGCAGGGCCAATGTCGATGCTGATGCTGATGCTGCTGCTGATGCCGCTGATGGGGATGGGGATGAGGATGAGGATGCGGATGCGGATGCGAATGCCAAACCAAACATACATGCGAGATACGAAAGGTATATGCCAGAGTCCGACACGTGTCTCAAAGTAAAGTTTAATTTAATTAAAATTTCTGCACTGGCCAACGCTGAAACAGGGCCGGGCACCAGTATATACACATACATATATATTGTATATATATATGTATGTGTATCTCGACTGCAGATGATCTATCGCACGCATGCCGAACAGGTAAACACAATCAGAGCAGGGGCACCTGAGATGGACACGCAGCAGACATGCCAAGAGCTGAAATGCGGCGGCGATTCTTGCCAGTTGCGATTGCTCAGGCTCCAAGCTGGGGCTCCGGCTCAAAGGAATAAAAGTGCGGTGTGTTAAAATGCCCGCATGGCAAATGTGTTTTTTTTATAGCTCAGCCATGGGCATAACAGTTTTATAATCAAGTCTGGATTTACCACTCAATTCTGTTCTTGGCTTTTATACATTTTAATTAACTTATTTTGGTTAGAAACTGCTGCAGCTGTTAACAGGTGAAAGCTTTTACATAAGAGGGTATATATATATATATTAAATAGAATAGAATATAATAAATAGCATTTGTCAACTACATAAACCCGTTCGTAAGTGTATCTCACTATCGGTTTGCCTCAGTTTCTACATACTTCATGTGTTGCCTTTTACTCTGCAGGTGAGAAAACAATCAAGTGCCGCAGCAAAAAGAAGTTCATTTCAAGTAGAGACAGAGACATTAAAAAAGAGAGAGAGAGAGGGACAGATAGCATAAGAGTGAGAGAGGACGATATGAAATTTGCTTACATCCGTTTTTTGCGATATCGCAAAGTATCGGCATATCTTGTGGTCGCATTGGGTTACCCGCCGTGGAACTAGTTGCTGTGTAATGAGCTGCTACCCTATATCGCATGTTGGCCAGCTGTCAATGCATCAAGTGAAAATTGCTGGCCATGTTGCAGTCGCAACGACCTTAAATGGCAACTGGTTGACGTGGCAACGCCTATGGATATCGTCCATTACACCATTATAGGCCATTATTATAATGCTGAGCCATTAATAGTAGTCTCATTTTTTGTTTTCTTTTGTTTAAGCCATTTTTTTGTGTGCCCGTTTGCGCACAAAAATTTACAATTAAAGTTGGCGATTAAATTGCTGCGATAGCCTTGCATTGATTACAAATATGCTTAGATTATATTATTTATAGAGTGAAAGCCTCGCAGCCGACTAGCCGGCCCGCGGCTCTTGTTGATGCCTATCTACAGGCAATGCAGTTCGCGTTTATCTTTGGCGATAAACATAAATGCGATTTTTAGCCAGCGAGCCTCGCAGTGCGTAATTTATGGCCATTTGGGTCTATGGCTTTATCTTGAAAGGAAATTAGCTATGCAAAGGCGCAATAGTCGATAAAAAAAAAATAACGATAAATGGTCGTCGGCGTGCCACAAATGGGCGGCGGCCATTCAAGAGTCTGTCTCAAATCAATTTGCCATGACTAATATGGGTTAAATGCAATGCATTTTTGCAAATATAAATTGCAGCCCAACAATCTTTTCAGCTCACCAAAATGCCGTTGTCGCAACTGTTAAATTTTGCAAGCGCTTGCACAGGAAGTTGACTCCATTTTGTGTATGTTTAAGATACCGTTAAACTGTAAGCAGAATGTTGGTTGAACAAGCATGAATGTACCTATTTTTGCTATGGTACATAAGAGTTCCTTGTGTTTAAGAACTTTCTTGTACTAGGTACAATTATATTTGTTTAGATACAATATATTTGCTTGGGTGCATTTTCACAAATAACTTTTGGTAGAGGATTTTTGTTGAGCTACATTTTTTTTTTTGGCAACAGTCAGCAAAGCAATTTTTTATCATTTGTTACCAGTTTAATATTCTTTGTTTGGTTAGCTTCACTTTTATAAACAATTTTCACATCCTTTTTTTTTTTGTATAGTTTTAATTGTAAAGGTTATTTATTTATCTAAAAATAAATTAATTAAAAGCATAACGTTTTGTTGAAACATAGAGGACAGCTTAGCTTAATAATGGTAGTTAAAATTTGTTCAACCACACCTATTTAACACCTTAACAAACTTTCTGTTTTCAATATTTTTTCAGTTTAATTGCATTTTAATAGAGCCCATCTGCCCATCGTTTAATATTTACACAATTTCGCCGTTTGCCGCATAGCTCATTTAAGCCATCTAAATTCATTTTCATTTTATTGCCAAAAATGCAAAAGCAATAAAACATTGCTTAAAACAACAACAAAAAATAATAATAAAATAAAATGGAAAAATAATTTGGCAAACACACGAAAAACGCCGCAGGATGCAAACTGTTTCTGATGCATGCAAACAAAAAACCAACAAATAAAACCTAGTTAGCTGCCAAACTATGCACCAATACACACACACACACACACACACACACACACACACCTACGCACCCTTGTCTGGCCAGTTTTGCCTGCATATTTGAAAAATGTCCTTAGGCAAAACCAAACTAGATATAAAAGGAGCGAAAAAGAATTGCAAAAAAGCTTAAACTTTACAAGCGTTCGGACAATTTAACAATAAAATAATAAAAAAAAAATAAACAAAAATAGTTAAGCAAAATAGCTGCATAAAAATTTTTACAGAAATTGAAAAGCCAAACGCTCCAATGTTCGGCCTTAAATGCAAATGTGAAAATTGTTGACTTGTTGCTGCAACATGTTGCAAGCCTGAGCCAATTCCAATGCCAATTCCAATGATTAGCCAAGGGAACCGCCTGTTGCATTTCTGCTGCCTCTCACATTCAGCTTTGGCCAACTGCCTGACGGCAATTTTCACAGTTTTCACAGTTGGCACACAACAGTCGAAACAGATATCCAAGAAACGAAAAGAAAACTGCAACTAAATTCGTTTCCACTGTTTTTGCAACTTGGCATCAGTCAAACGTCCGTGCAACTGTGGGTGCCTTTTTCCCAGTTTGACTTGTTTTTCCTCTCAGCCTCGGTCGTCTTTTCTTTTCGTTTCTTCTTGGCAATTTTGTTGGCACAGAAATGCGCGTCTATTGACAGTGTCCATAATTTGTTTGTCTAGCTGCAGTTGCACTCAGGCACTCAGGGGCGGCAGAGCTCCAGCCAAGTGGCTGTGGCTGTGGCGTGGCAACTGCCTCGGCGGCTGTTGCAGCCGTCAGTCGCAGTCGCTGCCCCTCGTCACTGCTGATGGCTTAAATATTAGTTTTTGCGTATATTGTTTCTTGTGTTTCTGCGGCGAGTTTCAGCCACAAAACTGTTGACAGTTATAAATGATGGGGGCTGTGGCAAAGTGGGCACTGCCACCAGTTGGCGGATATATAAAAACAAAAGCGTTTAAAGTTCAACTGCAGTAGCTCCAAGTGCCAAAAGTGTTCAACATATCCAACTTCTGACTATAGACAGTTGTAATTCGGTGTGTAGGTATTAGAGAGCTGTCAAAATATGCGGCACAGAACAGTTGGCAGAAGACTTAAACCTTTTATTTTCCGCAGTTTCGTGGCATATTTTTGAGAAGACCTATGCACACAGCGAAAAAAGTCGGGCTAAAATTAAATTGGAATGAGCACGCATTAAGTGTCCGCGGAACAAGCAAAAAATCTTAAACCAAGTATAAATAAATCTTAATGTGAGAAAAAAATTCTTAACTAAAGTAAAATTGCCAATTTTCTATATAAGTTGGGGAGTTTTTTGGAAATCGTAAATTAGGATTTTAAATATCTTATGTCAAGATAAGAAAATTTTAAATAAAGATATTAAAATCTAAAATCGAGTTTAAGAAAACTTCAAGCAATATTAAAAATAGTTATTGAGATTTTAAATATCTTATGTCAAGATAAGAAAATTTTAAATAAAGATATTAAAATCTAAAATCGAGTTTAAGAAAACTTCAAGCAATATTAAAAATAGTTATTGAGATTTTAAATATCTTATGTCAAGATATAAACATTTTAAATAAAGATATTAAAATCTAAAATCGAGTTAAAAAAAACTTCAAGCAATATTGAAAATAGTTATTTTAAGAATCTTTTGTACTTTAAATTTTGGTTTACGGGAATTTGATTCATTATGATTAGTAATTTTTGTTGTTGCTAAAAACCAGGTGAAATGTAATAATAATTGAACTTACTTAAAAATAAATATATTTATTTACATAAATACTATTTTAAATTAGTTATTAATGCCTTCTAAGTTTCGTATATGAACTTATCTGTTATTATCGGATAATATAAGAAGAAGAGACAATGAGCAGATTTAATTACATCAAGATGTATTCTCTATGCGTTCGCGGATGATTTGTTCTACTCCTTATATTTATATTACACTTGCACAACTTCATTATGCCCACATTCGTGACACGTTATAATATCCTTTGGAGGCGTAACAAAATCAAAACCACTTAATAAACGACGCTCACCTTAGTGTCAGCGTAAACAAGTGACAACAATAATAATAACTATTGCTGTTTGCAGACAGCTTCTAGAAGAGACGCTGTTGTGACGGCTGTTGCTGTAACACTTGGTTCACTTACCACACACACACACACACACACACACACACGTGCATCCATACATATATATCATATCATGTTCCGCAAGCTCGACCACAATGTGTGGCATGATGCGAGCATGATATGATATAAAAGGTTTCCGCCGTCCCCCCCAACCCAACCCAGTGGCTCCTCCTCGTCTGACGCCGATAGTGCGGGCGCTCGGTTGTTGTCACCGCGGTGCCAATGACAACCGCCCATAATCAACTCGTCCCAAGCCACTGGGCCGCGCCTGAGCAGCTGCATCTTCGTAATGAAACGTGTCAATTTACATGAGAATGAAATGAAAATGATTTTTCTCTTAGCTCCCCCTCTGCTTATTAAGACGCTGGTTAAGTGTCTTTTATGGCACGGCTCCGGCTTTTTACGGCCGCTGCATCCTGTCTCGAGTCCAATTCCATTTCATGTTCCGATTTGCCATCTTCCAGTTGACGCTGCTTTATTATTTACAGCAAATAATCAAAATGCTTTGCATATCATAAAAAGGATTTTTATGTTTTGCACCATTAAGAATAATAATCTGGCCATAAGATAAAAAAGTAAATCCACATATAGTCAGAATGAGTAAAAAATGTGAAAAAAAATGAAGTATGAGTGCAGAGTGCCTTTTATGTTCGCCTTTGGCTACTAATTTTTAAGCTGATTAAAAGCCATCAAAGCGCAATCAAAAATTTCTGAGTGCCAAACAAATCCCTTTCATTGTCTCTCTCCCAGTGCTTTACGTGCTTCGAACTTGATGAAAAGCCTTTGCAGATGTTGTAATAATTTTTTATGTACTCTAAAGGCTCAGGCTGGCTACAAAGGTAGAGCTCAAAAGCCATAAAAACTATACAGAGCACAGGCTGACATGAAATACATTTTTTTTTTAAAGCACGGCTAAACTATGAGAGGATACTATGGGTGGAAATATACTAAGAATTTGGGCGGAAACTTTTGCACAAAAAGGTTAGCACGATTTAAAGCTAGATTAATTTGTATTATACGTAAAAAAGGTAAAAAAAAAATATATAATAGGTATCAGTTTTAAAACAAATTATTTAGTAGCTTTTTATTATAAAATAATGCTTAATGGGAGTTTTCAGATTAAGTAAATTATTATAAGGTGCGTGAAATAAGTATTTATGCATATAACTAGTAAACAGTTTATGGTGTAAATTTAAAGTTAATTTTTCCTGAAAATGATTTAAATGATGTACTTTATTCAGTACATATTATATAATGTTACCTTTTATAAAATTATATAATATAGGCGTAAACAATCAATATTTAAAATTATTGCAATAAAAATAAAATATTTTGTTACCTCGGAGCTTGAGCTGCAATATTTCTATTCCATATTTTAAAATTCTTATTGATAAGAGAGAATTCCCTCTATTAGGTATACCAAACGATGATAATAATTTATAATGTTTATATAGTACAAAGATATGCTGCAGTTATTTGAATACAGTGGATTGACAGTGCTTGATCTAAGAAAAATTTGTGAGTTTCAAATTAAGAGTTAATATTATAAATGTTAACTTAGAGCTATGGACACTTTAGATGTCCCAGCTGCTTCTCCAAGCGTATTTCATAAGGGCGCCACTCTGGGCACTCTATCTGCTCCTTTCTCTCTCTTTCATTCGCACACTCAGTGGAACATAATTAAAAACGTGCTTAGCGTTTTAACGACACAGTTTGGAGCTTTCGCTGGGCGTCCATGGCGTCCATGGCGTCCACTTGTCCTCTGTGCGATGATATGCGATTTTGAAGTGCTTTGGCACATACGACAGGCGAGTGGGGCTAGTGGGCCCAGTGGGGCGGGGAAGTGTGAAGGGCAGCGCGGAAGCGAAATTCTTGCTGTTCAATTCTCTTTGTTTATTTTACATCACTTGGTGTTTTGTTTTATTATTGCTTTGGTTGCCAGTTCGCCACGGTTCGGATTTGAAAATATCTGAATATCCAGTTTTTTGTTTTTATTTGTGCGCTCAAGTGTTTTTGCTACTGTGACGAGTGGGGCTAACAGCGAATTGCCTGTGTGTATGTGTGTGTGTGTGTGTGTGTGTGTGTGTGCTCTAATGAGATGAGACTCGTTTTTATGCTGTGTCCAGAGCCAACCCCAGCAGACCCCAGGCTGCTTCTTCTTCTACCGCTGCTGAGCGGCTTTTATTTTTTTAATTACGAAAATTGGATTTTTATGTACGACGGCAAACGGAGTCGGAGACGAAGACACTTGACATGCATGTGAGGATGGTTTTATTCCCTCTTTCCAGTTTCCCCTTTCCCCTAGCCCCTTGTCCCGAGCGTGTCCACGGAGAGAGTGAGATTGGACATAGACTGGACGGGCTTTCTGCGTCGGGCCTGGTTTATTTTTACATTTGATTTTTATCTCTTGCCGTGTTTTGGGGTCGTTGCTTAATTGAGTTAACAACTGCAGGTAAAAGTGGCAACGGCAACAGCCCCTCCGCTCTATCTGAACCCCACCCCCCTCGCAGTACTATTGCTAATAAAATTAGGTTAAAGTGGCAGTAAATGGGCAACAAACCAGCTGCCGTTTCTTGGGCAGCAGCCAAAAACTTCCTCTCTCGCATCTCAGCAAATTGAGCGATTTTATGCAGCTACTTTCGAAATGCATTAACAGCAAAATTATATGTACGAGTGGGAGCCCAGGCACTGCTGCAATTTGGAGCCTTGGCATTTGGGAGGAGTGTGTTGGCACCGCCTGGGTGAAAGCTGCTGGCGGAGACTGTAAAGACTGAAGGTGCTCGAACAAAAAAAAAATTTGGGGCGGGTTCTGTAATGAGCTGTGGAAATGCTACCAACTGCATACAGATGGAGGGATAACAGAATGAAAAAAGGGACAGGAAGCGCGCCAGAAGAAAAGCAGTCGAAGATGGAAATTACAAGCAGATAAAATAAGGTGACGAGCTGCTAACCTCAATTTTGTCAGCAGCTGATTGCCATGTGGTTGCAATCAGAAACCGCTGTTCAAAGATCGAAAGATATTTATGCTTCATTCCAGACCTTAAAAAATCTATTCTAGTCTGCTGAAATTTTTAATTTGGCTGATGCACTTATAAAAAATACAAAGCATTCCTTTTAAAAAATAATTCAAAAATCAAAAATTAGAAAAAAAAATTAATTAAATTTGCTTCTCATCTTAATATTAATAATATAATCGTAACCAGGCTTTTCTATATGTCATTCTAAAATTAAGCTATTAAAAATAGTTATAGGAAACCTTTAACATTTTTTTTTAATTGCATAACATTATCGCATATTAAATTTTGCATCAGGAAAAAGGCAAAATAGAAAAGAAAAACTAAAAATTATATTCTTAGTTGAACAATTATTAAGACTTTTATTAGCCGTAAAATTACAAGTTATATTGCTCCAATCATAAAATCAAACACATTTTTAAAACTAATCAATTGACAAGCGAAAAATATATAAAGAATCTTAACTATATTCTAAGTATCTGCAAAGTTGTGTCCCAGTTTCCCAGCTTACAATTATGTTAAAGTTCTAATCCAACTTTTGCTTTCGTTTGCTTGCAGGTACGTTGTGCATATAACGAATATAATATTCATCTATCAAGCGTAAGTCCAGTACTATGAGATCCTAAGGCTCCCCTCACTCCGGGAAGCTGACTGCAGAGCCTGACTGAAAGTTTAGCAGCTTTCGCCCAAAAGCCAATTGGCAAAGTTTTTAGCCCTTTGGGAGCCACATACGCACCGTTTGCCTAGTTCCCAGTTGGGAACTCAGAGCAAAGGGTCAAAACTGCTACCATAAATACGCAAATAATTCGCTGGTGACTGTCGCACTTTCAGTTGTTGTTTCTTAATAAAACTTTTGGTTACCTGTTCTATTTCCCCCCTCACCCCTGCCGGTCTGTTAAAGCGTCGACAATTTCAAGTGGCATTAACTCGGCACCGAAAGTTTCCATTATCTGCAACGCGCCAGTCGCACAAATTTTGCAATTACCGAACCGAATTTTCGGTGGACTGGGGACCTGTCAAAGTTGCCAACTTTGTCGTGGCGCTCATCTAAACTCTTAAATATGGCTAGACAGTGGGCCAAGGGGTTACCAAAAAGGGGGGAGGGGGTGGCCAAAACTTTTCGTTTGCGTCACAAATTTGATTCCGCGCTGCACCCTTCTTCTGGCCTATACTGCAAATTGCGCTCGAACAAATTTCTAACAAACATTTTGTTAAATCTTTTTTCTTCCCCTTTTTCGTTGCTGTTGTTGTTGTTTGAAAGCGCAGATGTGGGCGTGGCATTGTTGCAGGTGCAGCAGTAGTCGGTTTGCAATTTTCTATGTACTTTTTTTTTTGTTGCGAAATACGCAAACAGAAATTTTTTTTCTATTCTTCAGTTCTGGTTGACGGCTTAATTTGCTTTTCATATTGAAAGAGAGGGAATTGAGGGCTGTGAGATGTCCTGTAAATAGTTTTTGATTGAGAGCTTAGAGTCTAAAAGTTTGGGGGGAAAGTCTATGGGTTGAATTTGAATTTGAAGTTGATGTTGAGTTGGAGAAAGTTTACGGGAAAAACATTTAGTCAGATCTTCACGACAATTAAAGATTTGAAATGAGTTTTTCTTGGCAACTTTCTCTTTCATTTATTTGATGTGAATTGTATCCTCTCGTGTTTACAGGGTATTAAAACAAACTGTTGGTTATTTAAGCAATGCTTGCTGTTGAATTTGTTTTTCGGATTCTGCATGCTACGCAATCAGAGCTCCACTTCCCATTGTTTATTTTAGTGTGTGCGTGTGTTTTTTCTTTTTTGACTGTTGTTGAACGTTTGGCAGGCACTGTTCACGCTCAAGTGAAGCGACGTTGGTTTTAGCTGTTGCCTATAAATTTTGACTGCGGTCGTGGGAGAGTGCCAGAAATTCGGTTAGTTTCGGTTCAGTATCAGTTTTGGCCAGTTTTCCCCCCCTTTTCGACTCGTTCTTTTTGCGCCCATTTGTGTGTGCGGATGGCAACGCATTTTTGCATAACTATCTGGCAACCTCAATGGCCCATGCGAAGCGTGTTGACAAATGGCTTAAAGTTGAAAGGTTCAGCGGCTACAAACATGCTGAGTCTATTTGAAAGGGCAACGGGCTTTAATAGGCGGCAAATTGGCTTCTTTTTCTTCCTTGAAATTAGATTTTTTGTGATTCGATGTTAGAATTATCTAGAGGAATATCAAATGAATTGAAAACTTTAAGGGTATTTGATTCTAACAAGCTTAAATTGAAATTTCTCTTGAAATCATTAATTTCTGCTTTACCCATATCAACGGTTTAGTAATTTATTTGCTGACTTTTAGCCATTATACTAATTCCTAAAGGTTTTCTATGGGCATAGACAGACATAGCTTTTGAGCTACAATTACTCAACTTAATAGGCTTTCAATATAACAAGAAAAGTGCTGATAAATGTTGCCTGAAAGCCGCATATTTACAATAAATTCAATGCCGAATGCTGATTCATCGAGGCAGCTGCCCTGAACTCAATTGAACTGACCCGACCCGACTTGACCTGACCAGACCAGAACAGACTCGATCCGAGCGAACCCAACCACTTCCTGGCTCAGAGGCTTGCCGCTTGGTTTGCGGTCCTTTATTGAAAGATAGTTTTCACCATTGACAGCGGCATTTTCCACCAATTGAATATCAGCTGAAGCAGCAGCGGACAAAGCATTTGAATGCGAATTAAAATGTTTTTCTCGTCTCGTCTCCGACATTGGCCATGCTGAAAATTAATGAGACTGACAGGCTTTTGACGCAATTTGATGCCCCGCAGCTTTGGTGGCTTTTTCTCTCATTTTTTTTTTTTTTTATAAATATCGAAATCATTTATCAGCGGACACAAAAGAAACGCCAAACTAATGCGAGGCTGCAGAAAGCAAAAGCCCCATCGAGTTGCGAATTCAATGAGCGTTTGTCGAACCCAACAAGAGACTTCAGCGAGCACTTCGCTTATCGACAGCAACAACAACAACAACAACAACAGCAACAACAGCAACAAAATAAAAATAAAAAATAAATAAAAATGCTTTACAGCAAATAAATAAAAATAAATGCGGCAAAAATTGTAAATGCATAGCGCACAAGTTGCGGCATTATCTGAGTTTTTAGCTCGCCAGTTGTCAGTTGTCAGTTATTCAGTTTTTTTCAGCTCATTTTCTCAGTTGTTGATGAAAAAAAGAAAATTGCTGGATGACGCGAGCTCTGCACCATTAAGCTCACATTTCTCTGAAGCGATTTCGATGGCCAGCAAATAAATATATATATATATATAGACAGCTATAGATCCACAAACCGAACCAGTCCCATACTGAGCATTAAGTATTGCGGCTGCCACATGAAATCATTCCCTTAAGCTATGGATCGTGTTGTGGATATATTCATTAAGCTGTAAATTGGTTCAAATTGCGAATGATGCTGGAAAAAATATGTGCAGCTTATGTTTGTGTGTGGAAAACGTAATGAAAGAATTGCTTCTGAGTTGATAGAGAACTATTAATATAGATATGGATATGGATATATATTGATATGATAATATATGGATATATATTGATTGTCGAGATTGTTTAAAAAGCAACATAAACTGCAAAAAGGTTAAAACCAGCTTCAAAATACACTTCAAATTTAAGAAGTTAAAAAGTATTATATTTAAGATATAGGAATAGATTCAAAATATGAGCTGAAATATATAAGGTCTTAAATCGTTAATTTTCAATTTTTTATATTGATTTTTTTAAGAGGTTTATATGTAAGATATACGATTTCATATATCTTATATGTTTTAATTAATATTTTCTTTATGATAGCAAAAGTAAAATATATTATATAAGATTTGGATATTGGATTGGAAAAATGAAATATTATATATATGATATTTAATTAAAAATAGTATATAAATATGAGATACATGAAATAAGATATATAAAATACACTTTACTTGAGTTAGGATAATTTGATTCGGATTATAAATATTCTCTACTTTCGCACAGATTGGAACTCAAATGATGCTTGAGATCGTTAAGTTTTTCGAGATACAACCGAAAATGAATCTGGTATTAAAGAGACTTTGTCACTTTAGCAAGATTCAGTAACAGGAAATCTCCATACCAAAGGGCAATAGAGGATCCCGAGTATTCAGGCTTTTGGGATAGTGTGTGTAGACAACAAAGCGTAGCTTCCACTGAATGTCCTATGCCTGCATATCTGATGCAGCTCAGCCCGCATCTAACCCCGCTGAAATTTGCACTAAATTGCATGGCCAAGCTCAAGAGCAGAGTCGGGAGGGGGCGGGCCGGAGCGGGGCGGGGCCGGCGGGAACGCGGACAGTGTCGCTGTCATCGTTAGGCCGGGAAGCATTGTGGATCAGGGGCTCTGTGCTGGAGGTACTTGGAACTTGGCTGAAATAAATACGAAATCATTTGTATATTTCAGAGTTTTGTAGTTTGTGTTTGAAATGCTAAAACATTTATCGCTGTCGCCGCTGGAGCAAAGGTGATGAGGGAATGGGCAACGGAGGGGCGAAGGAACGAATGCGGATGCGGACATGGCAAATGGGTTGGCAGGAGATGAGCCGATGAACCGCTGCTGAGCAGCGTAACTTCCCTATGGCCAGGGCAGACAGACCCGACCAGCACCGTGTATAACCGGGGCCGGCAGTCATTTTTGTTTAGACTGCAAACTGTGAGATAAATTGTGGTGTATCTGTATCTGTATCTGCGATGCAGCCGAGACTCGCTGCGGAGCCCGACTCTGTTGATTACAAAGCACTCGCCAGTGTAGCGAAAAATGGAAATGAAAATGCAGTCGGGCTCTCGCGCTGCGGCCTCTCCCCGGCCCTAAACGTCAGCGCTTAAAGTGTTAAAATAAAAGCAACGCAAGAGATTCTGTTGAAAAAAAAAAAAAATGATAACAAAAAAAAAAAATATATAAAAATTGAGCTTCAGATCTGTGGAGCAGCATTTGTTGGGCTGTGTGAAAAATTATGGCAGCCGACTGTGAAAAATTGTTGCAAATAGTTTTCAGTAAATGTTTTTTCCATGCCACAGTCCGATATCCAGAGTGGAGGCTTTTAGTTAATGGCCTCTCAGCCCCAGATACTTGCTGCCATATTCATGAGCAGATGCCCAAAGGAGTGCCGCACACTAGCATTCATATCGCGCTTCGAGTGCGCTTTTCAACCGATTCAATGCTATCGATGTCGGCCAATGAAGTGGCAAGTGTTGCGCATCTGTGGCATGTGAAATGCAGCTGGCGGTTCAAGTGTCATTTCCCAGGCTAAATGCAAAATAAGAAGGCCTCGAGTCGGAAATACAATTTGCACTATTTACGTGACTTTCAAGCTAAGAGCATTTTCAACCAAAGGGTCAACGGTGGAAGTGCCAAAGTGCACTGGATATTTTTGTAGTGAAGCTTAAATTGAAAATATATATGTATATAAATATTTTTCCATTTAATGAGAGTACATTTATATGCTAATGAAGAACATCAATAATATTAAAAATAGAAATACAAATTAAAAAACGGCTATCATAAGTGGCAAAGTACAAGGATATTTTTGCAGTGCAGTTTAAATATATATATAAAATGTATTTAAATATATATAAATATTTTTCCATTTAATGAGAGCACGTTGATATTTTTATGAACAATATCAATTAAAAAAATTAAAATTAGAAATGAAAAAAAAATTACTATGATAATTGGCAAAGTGCAATGGGTATACTTGCATTGCAGTTTAAATATATATATATATAAAATATATATAAATACTTTCCATTTAATGAGAGTACATTTATATTTTTATGAACTGAAGTGAAATATATATGTATTGTACATATATACATTTTTCCCTTAATGAGAGTACATTTATATGTTTATGAAGAAAATCAATTATATTAAAAGTAGAAATGAAAATAAAAAATGACTTTGGCTTAAGAATATGACAAAGCTATAAATCAAAGAAGCACTTAAAGTAAATTTCTCAACCATTCTCACTCGCCACACGTCAATGCACTTTGCCAGGCACTCCACCCATCCATCCATTCATTCGCGGCGTTCATCCATCCAAAACTGCAACCGACGATCATCTTTCATTTGCTGGCGTTCAAGTCCCTAACACTTTGTGTAGCTGTCATATCGATTATATGGCATTTTTACGTAATTTGATGCGTTATTATTCAAATGATATATAATTTTGGGCATTATATCACAGCTACGAATGGTCATTCACAATAGGAAAGCCTGGCAGGCGCGACGCTTTGTTCACTTTTACCTGGCAGGGCAAAAATCCGCGCCTTCGTCTTCGGCCTCCACTTGGCCACCTGCCATAACTTGTTGTTGTTGTTGTTGTTGTTCTTGTAATTATTATTGAAGAACCGGCTTAAAGCAGCGCCTGCCCGCGGCCTAACTGTACGCGCTGGTGCAACATCGCCGCATCGCCACATCGCTGGCATCCCGAGCCGCATCTCTGTCGATGCATCTGTGTGCCGCACACTTTGTGCCGTTAGTCAGCTCGGCGCTTGTGGCGTATCTGCATCTTTTCAGCTTGCAACTCGGCTGCTTTCGGCTGCTGCCTACAAAATCGTAACAGTAACAGGCTGCAGCCCCATGCAAATTGTTGTAATATTTCTATACTCGCTCACGAAGTGAAAAAAGAGTATATTGGGTTTGTGCAATGAAATTGAAATTTCGAATATATACTCATGAATACCCGCGTCAGATAAACTGTTAAGATTTTTTACTTCGCCTGACAATTCGATTAAATCGAGATCAGTCTTAAAACTAGATCCATAACATTTTGCAGACAGATTCTAACGATCATATAAAAGAATTTTTGACTACGCCCACTAGGGGCGTGGCCATTGCATCATATTCCTCATCATATCATATCCACAATTTTGGAGCTAGAGTCATCAGACAGTATTCGAATGACATCCTCTAAAGATTGAATTATAAAAATTTTAATTTTCCAAAATTACAATAATAATTGTCGACTATTGTCATATTTTGTAATCTCCAATTATGCTGTGAGAGAGTAGTGCCTCGTCGGTTACACCCGACTGCAATGTTCTTACTTGACTTTTTCGATGTAGCTGCTGTTGTTCTTGTTGTTCTTGTAGCGAGCGGAGGGGGGTCACTTAAAAGTGGACCGTTCGCTTGTTAGCCGATACGGCGACACTACGAAATTACCGTTTCAGCCAAACAGCTCTTTGACAAAGTCCAATGAGTGGAGCGTGTCGTATGCCTAATGGCGGAAATTATTTGGCTCTGAAGCTGCGCTTGAGACTCGCTAAAAACTGCCGTTGATATGGGCTTACAGACATGAAAGCAAAATGAGCAGAACTGGCCTTAAGGTTATTAAACGTTTATGTAAACGTTGTCCATTTAATTTTGAATCGCTTAAGAAATTGCAACAGTTACATTTTTAAATATTTTTTGATTGGAATAACTCTTAAGATTTATAAATTCCTGATCGCTTATAAATTGATTTTTTTAAATAATTGTTTTTCATGTAAATAATGAATCAACTGTAAAATATAATTGTTTTAATTAAATTGTTCTCAAACATTTTTAAAAACAATGGGTTCTATAGAATAACAGAAATGAGAGCTACAGATATTTATTCAAGACTAAATCTATTATGGGACACGTGTTGAATCAGATTAAATACAACTGAATGTATTGATTAAGTTGTGAATTAATTATAAATTAATTGTCAAATCGTTTTGTGCGACTATCTTGAAATCTAGATAATTTGTAAACTGCTAACCGGTTTATACAGTGGCAGATTGCTTATAGATATTTGATATAGTTTTGTCGACAACCTTGTTTAAATGTAGGTTGACAGACACAAAAGTACAAAATAAATACAAATTTGCTTCAGCTAAAAAAAAAAATAGTTTGATAATTTATTAAAAAAAAATAATAAAGTGGACAACAGATATTTATGCACAAAAAAAAAAAAAAAAAAAAGAAAAGAAAAACGTTTCAATGGCTAGCGCTTTAATGCCCATTGTTTCTTTACCTTGGTTGGCAAGTCTTTAAGAATGATTTTTTCTATCCACGGCTTAAGTATAATCATTTTCATGGACCGACAAACACAACTGCAACGCATCGACACGCCCACTCAGCTGCCCTGAGTTTAGCTCCAGCTCCAACTCGAGCACCAGCGCCGGCTCCAGCTGGCATATAAATTTCAAGACCCACCGCAAATTTGTGGCCACCGAACACGTTCCTGTCTATTAAATTTCATAAATTTATTAAATTATGCGCCTCTGAGCCGCAACAAGAATCAAGCGGGGTAAATGAAGGCAAAGCGAAGACAAAGCGCAAAGCGAATGGAAATGGAGGAAAAGTTGACGCAAATGTCTGAACCAGAGCACAAGAGCATTTAAATAGAATCAAGACTACAGAATGCATGGCACAAAGAAAAGCTGAATACAATTTTCAAAGAAAGTGCCACCAACTGCGATTGCGTTGACGAGCTGCGCTACATGTGGCCATCATCAAAAATGAAGAAGAAATAGAAACAGTTTAGGGCCAGCATGATTACAAAGCCCCAGTAGGGTAGAGGCAGGGGAAATGGGGGGTAACAGTGTATTTTCTGTTACTTTGCCGCTCATTAGTTGTTGTCATTTCGTGGAAAATGCCTCATGACAGCCAACTAAAAATTAATATGTCAAATTATGCACAAGACGCAGCTTAGCGAAGCGTGTCCAAAGCTCGACCCCAAGCCGCACAGAGCTCATTCCGGCGCCCCCTCTCGCAATGCAATTAGAAAAGTAGACAGAGAGCTGCCAAAATGTCAAATCGAAAATTGCTGCGCTTGCAGCCTGCCCACGTCTCGGTCGGCGTTGCCGTCGCCGTTGCCGTCGCCGTTGCCGTCGCTGCCAGCGTCAATGTCAGCGCAGCAGACATGGAAACGTGCCAGGAGTCCAGGTTCAGGTTTGAGTTGGTAGCACCAGCAGCAGCATCTGCACCTGCGTGGCAGCACTGTGAAAGCTGCCAGAACTTTAAACATTCAGCCAGAAATCAATTGCCGTCCAGCAACAAAGTCTTTGAGTCTGCTTTGGCAACATTGCGTCAGCAACATGTTGCGCCTGTGCATGTTGCCAGCCGTTTACAGTTACGGCCAGGCTGTGGTCGTTTTTGATACTCTTCTACAGGGCATAGTAATTTTATTGGGAATTGTGTTACACGTTAATGAAGAAGTAGAAATAGACATTTTCTAGCTAAATATCTAAATTTTCAAGTTTTCCTCATAAATATTGACAGAAATCCGTCTTTTTGTTGGCAAGGCAAAGATAACTGGAGTAGACCTCTATAGCATACAGTTATTAAGCTAGAAACAATCGTTAAGGGAATTGAGTTTGTGTATAATAATAAACTGTTTTGTTTTTCATAATATCTTAACAACCTTTGAGAGCAAATTTATCATTGTTGGACTTATAAATCATATAGTTCCCATAAAAAAATTATTTCTTTTTTTTAATCAATACTCAGTACTTAATTAGTAAAACACTTACTTTGAAAAAAAAAAAAAAAAATTAAGATAAATAGCTTCTTTTTGTTTATAAATATTTATAAATATTTTATTAATTCGAATTTACAAAATGTTATTTTCCTTATATTTCCTTATAGCTAAAAATATTTAATTTCTTTTCGTGATATGTGCGAGAGTATTTAAACTTCGGCAAGCATTATGTGCAATTTCCTTCCAGCTTTTTTCTTGTTTAATGCAACAAATTGTTTAATTTGTTTTGGGTTAATGTTCAACTTGAAGCCTGTTTCTGGATGATTGGTTTGTGCTGCTTTATGTGGGTTATCATGTTGCTCTTGTTGTTGCTGATGTTGTTGCTGTTGTTGTTGCTGCCGCTGTGCGTCAGCTGCGTGACTATGACCGCTGGCAACTGGATAGTGGCCATGTGGCATGAGTGTCAACGTCACGTTGTCCCTCTCTGTATGCCTCGTGCAGCGCTTCGCCCCGCCCGCTGCGAACGTGCGTCGCATGTTAAGCGATCCGATAAATATTTGCCGGAGTCTTTAGGGCGAGCATTATACATGGTATATGGTGTATGTAGTGTATGTATGTGACTAGTATATGGTATGTAAGTATAGCTCTTTAAGTCGGTTTTAAGTTGGTTTTAAGTTGTTAGCATTTAGTTGGCATTAACTGAGATTTGTGCTGTAAGCGTTCGTGAATGCTCTTTTGGAAGTCAACTTGGCTTGAACTTTGCATAGGGATCTAGAAAAATGGTCAGGACAAAACAAATGGCAACTGAATATTATTCTATATATAAATAAAAATTGGATTATCTTTATGCGCAATATGTGTTTGTTTCGTATGCATACAAAATTAATTATTTATTTCAAACTCGCTACTTAATCCCTTAATACATATGTATGTATTTTTAATCTTTTTTGTCCCCTAATTCGTATTCAAAACCCCTTTTGCTGTTAATTTCAATAGCTAATTACGTGGTCATCCAATCCGAACATACGCAATTAAAAAAAAAAAAAAGAAATAAGATGAAATATTTGAGCTTGTGCTGAAGTATGAATAAATTCCGAGCGCCCTTTTACAACACCTTGCGTTTTCGGTTTTCCCTTTTTTTTTTTTATTATTCCATTCCATTCGAGCAACGACAACGACCCGACAACATTCACATAGCCTGAGGGCCTGGGCTCCTACCCAGCCCTAAAATCTACCCATCAACCTTAATTTGCGTGCTGTGTCACCTTTGGCTACATAAATTTTAAACCGTCGCTCATTATAAATTTCCATTAAAATTACACGATATGTGCCCGAGTAGCCCCCCGATAAATTCCGTGGCGTTGCCCTCCCTTGGTAACCCCAAGCATTTGCATTTACATGAGCCGCACAGGCTCGGATACCCTGCAAACGGCTCAGCCTCTTTTATATATATATATTTGTATATCTCTCATTCTCTGCGCATTCCGCTTGCAATTTTTTTTGTTCGCCTTATTTCGCTCCTCATCGCTGTGGGCATAATTTGTATGTTGCCTCAACAATTTGGCCATGAAAGGGTTAAGCAACAACAAAGTGGACGGGCTGCCAACTTTTGCGAGAGAATAAAAGACAAAAGGCAAATCAGGAATAAAAAAACGCGCGCCTGTTTTTGCTGCTGTTGCTGTTGCTGTTGTTGTTGGCGCGGCACCTCCTCCTTGATTTTTATGCGGCAAACATATGGACGGGTCGACATTTTATAGCCGGCGGTGCTGGCGGATTCGGGATCAGCTCGTTGAGGGACCGCAAAAAGCAAATGTTTTTTGATATGCCATCGAAATATGCTGAACCCTTGCCGAGGTCCAGGCCCGGGCCCGGGCACAGTTCAGCTCCGAGTGTCCTTAATAAAGTGTCGACATGTGTAATTTGTGCGGCCCCCGAACTTTGTCTTTGAGCTTTTTACTGGAGGCCCTGTGGTTGCCATCACCGATAATATTAATAAATTATGAGCAGCGCTTTTGATTCTTCGGTTTTAGTTGCTGGTTTTGCCGTTTTTGGTCAACCGCGCTTAACACTTTGTGGCCCCCATTTGAGCTCTGTCGTCCTGCATATCCGGCTGTTGTTGCCACTTCCTCTACAAAAATTGCCCGGTAAGACTTGTCCGACTTGAATGTCGTCTTGACTTTGTGTGTGTGTGCGTTCCGGTTGCGTTATTGAATTTCAATTTTTCGAAATGTTATTCAATGCTCGAATGCATGTTTTGTTGTCAGCACGGACTGTTTCCTGTTGTCCTTGCCAGTTGTTTCAAGTGCGACGCGGCGACGCCCCCCAAGGACATGCCAGACATCAGGCAGGCCAGCAGGAACAACACACACACACACACACACACACACACAGACAGCGGCCAGACAACAGGCACATCTTCTCCTGCACACATCCTGCGCCCAGAAAATCAACCCTCAGGACAATCGAATTGCACATTGGCAACGTCCGCCCGATGCTTTAGATCTTTTGCCTTTCGGCCTGCTGCCAGGCCTCTTCCTCCAGCCTGTCTGTCTGTCTGACTATTTTGACTTTAACAACGTCAGCAACACCCCCGAAAACACACCCGCACACACACACACACAGCCAACGCTATCATTAACGCTGTCGAGGGTTGTCTATGGCTTTGGCTCGAACTCGGGCCCTGGTGAATGATGAATCTGTGGCTGACGCCTGCAGTTGGATTCTCTCTACAGATGAAGTTTTTCGCCTACAGTGGGCAACAAACTTTCAGCACAACTTGTTGTGGAGCTTTGTTTTTTTTTTATTATTGTATTTGCTGTTGTTCCGTTTCTCTGTTTTTAGAGGTTTCGCAGAATGAAATTTTATGACCACATTGTCTGGCATAAAGATATTTTATCTTAATTGCTTCGAAAAACGTTCGTGCGTCTACTAAAACTGTCAGAGCCTGTGCCATTAACACTTTTTGGCCAACTGTCGCACGTTTCTTTAATGTAGCCCTAATGTTATTATTTTTCTTGGAATGGCCGAAATATTGTGAAGTTCAATTGTGAAAGGAGTTCAAAGAGCGCGTGGAATTTATTTTCAAAATTATGGCCTTAATGCCATAGACTAATGCCATAGACTAGCATTAGATTCTGAGGAGGGTAAAATTGAAACCTATTATTAAGGGTTCTCTGTAACTTATGTCAAATACATATAGGTACACGTGTTTATAAATAATAAGTACACTCTTCAAATAAATTAAATCTTTTAAAAATAGAAGTGAATGTTCTTAGATGGAAAATAAGGTAGAAAATATATAAAAAGGAAATAAATAAGATAGAAAGAAAATCAAATAATATACATAAAAATGAGATCAAACAAAAAATATACACTTTAGATTAAAAACGGAACAAAACTGAACTATATATTTTGGATATTTAATATGTGAATTTTTTAAAAATAAGAAAAAGCTGATTATATTAATTTTCCTACATACACTATTTATAATTATATTGAATACGCTATTATCATAAAATTAGTGAAATCATTACCATTAATCTATTGTGCTAGAACTGTATGCATATTATTGTTTTTTTCACTAAACTTTATTAATAATTCTTTCAAATTGTTTAGATACAATTTGCCACTTTAACTTTTCAACACATTTCTGACGCATTTGGTGTCAGTGTGCGTTCGCCTTTGAGCTGACTTTCGACTTTGGCCATAATAATTTGCAGGCTGCTCATCATGAACACGCCCCCCAATATTCCAACTAGCAGTCTGAGTACCTTACCTGTTCTGCCCCCCCCCCCCACACATGTCCGGCCGCAACTTGCCAGGCATAAAATTTATTTATAATAAATTAAAAACTCCTTAAATGCTGTTCATACCTGCAGCCTGCTGCCATTTTTTGTTATTTTATTTGTAGCCGGCAGTCAAAAAGAAGGAAAATGTTTTGTTGCAGTGGCCGGCGACGCCAGGGCGTTGCCAGGGCGCAAGGGCATGGGCGTGGCAGCGGGCAACGGGCCCAGTTTAGTCGCTTGGCGTCTTAGTTGTTGTTGTTGCTGTTGTTCGTCCACGCGGCCGGCATGAAAACTTATGTCGGCGGCCTTTGGGCGCAATTATTTATACATGCCTCATAAAAATCGAAAACAATGGCCGGACTAGCCAAGGCACTGGACGGGGCGGGGGCGGGGGCGGGGGCGGGGGCGGGGCACGGGGCCAGTGAACGGTGAGATGCGGGCATAGTAGACCCAGACGGAGGCCCAACAATGCAGTGTGCAAGTCCCAGGGCTTTTGTTGTGGTCAGTGTGCTAGTCGTTGTCGTTGTCGTTGTTGCTGTTGTTGTTGTTGCTATTGTAACTCCTTTGGGCAACGTTGTCTTTTGGGCTTTTGTTCTAACTGTTGCCGCACGAAGTTGTATGCCACAAGCTCTCGTGCTTTAATTGGCCATAGAAGAGGCGTCTGTTTGTCTTGCCGAGTAGTTCATTAAAGATACCACAAACAAAACGAGAGAAAGCCCAACTGCATTCAAAAGGTACAATTTGCAGCTGTTGCAACCCTGAAGTTCTTGGCCTGCCTACGCAATTCGTCAGCCTGCCAACTCAAGGCAATGAATGGAATTTAATGATATTACGATTTAGATTATTTTTTGGATGCCAACCCCGCCCGGGGCTACAGCCTTGAACTCCACACGGACACAGGAACGGAACAAAAAAAAACAAAAAACAAAAAAAAAAAACCCTGTAAAACAACCCCGCAAATTGTGCATTGTGAAAAGCGGCAACAACGCCCGTTAAGGCAGTGTGTAAACCACAAGAGATTTGAATTTTAGATAGAGCCACACACGCATACACGCACACACGCACACACAGAGAGAAAGGCAAACAAACATTGCAAAAATTCTTGACTGGCAACTGCGAATACGAAATGTATCTGCATCTGATGCAGATCTCTCGACACATCTGCAAATGTTTGCCTCACGCATCTCTCCGCAACAGACTCAACTCGACTCGACGCTGAACTCATTTCACATGCAGCCAAAGCCCCACAGTGGTTGCTGGCTGCTGGAGCGGGAGGTGTACTCTGTCTGCCTGTCTGTTGATGGTCTAAAGCCAACGCCAAAAGGAAAACAAAAACTAACCAGTTTGGCGGCAGGGGGACGGAGGGGGGCTTGGGGGGTTGGGTAGACGCTGCAGCCGCTCTGTCAAAGAGCAACCCCAAAATTTTACGGGCTCGGCCTGCGCATTATTTGAAGTTGCCCATTAAAAATTTAAAAGGCGCTTCCCGCTGATCCTCCTCTCCAGCCAGCTCCTGGCCTGTCCCTCTCCTCATTCGGGGCAATCATCGTTAGGTTAGCGGCGCAAATTGCGTTTTTTTTTGTACGCCTGAAAGTCGGCCAGAAGGGGAGGGGGGGGGGCGTGTCGCCGTCGTCGTCGTCGTCGTCGTCGCCTTAAACGCGTTTTATCTGGCGCGAGCTCAGGCCCCAAATAAGAGAGCACAACAACAGCAGCCGGCAACAAATTTTATATAATGATGTTAATGATAAGCAGGCAGCCAGTCACTCAGCCGAGGGCTGAGGGCAGGGGGCGGGTGGCGGGAGGCAGTGCAAAGGGCGACTTGGCAATATTTACGCATATTTGCGGCACATGCAATAACATAAAACAAGAAGAGACGCCAACTTTTTCAGTCAGCAGGCTGAAGGCCTTTAAATTGCCTGCAGTTTCGAGCCAAAGTAGCTCAAATAAAAATTATACTCCACAGCGAAATGCGAATTTACAACTAGAATGAAGTAGGATGCATAAAACAAAACTCTGATTTGAGTCGGAAACAGATTTTTACAGCCCACCTATAAAAATAAAGATTTTAAATCGAGTTAACTAAAAAACTTTATCTGGAGCTTAGGAAATTTATTTTATTCTATACTTACAAATAGTAAAATAGATCTATAAATAAATTAACACTTTGCAATTTATGATTCATAAATTTAAATACGCTCTTAATTTTAATTTAAAATGTATTTCTTATAATATACTTTATGAAATATTTCTGTAATGAATATGTGTAATAAGCTGGGAATTAAAAATCATATATATTAATTTAATATTAATTAAATATAGGCAATTATTTTTTTTTTCTAGTCGTCATCGATTAGTAAATACCCTGTACTCAATGCAGAAAAAAATGAGCTGAAAGAGAGAGAAATGTGATAGAGAGAGATATATAGAGAAGAAATGAGTAAGATAAACAGATACATTCACATAGAAGAATCTATCTAATCTTTTGTTGACACAGATCAAATTGGCATTACTTTATTTTATGCATTATAGGGTATATATACAAAAGCCATGAATAACTGCTCAGAAAAAAAAAAAACAATATTATGAAAATTTTAATTTGCTTTTTATTACATTCAACAATTGCTTTTGCCAAGCGGCTTAAAATGATTAAATAATGATAAAGAGTTGCTCTGCGGCATTTGAACAATCTCTCCTCTGCCAAACTCTGTCACCCTCCCGGTCTCTCACTCTCTCCCTCTTTGGCGCTTGTTGATTGTTCATCTAGGTTATCCTTTAATGTAAGCCCAATTAATTACGCACCATAGAATATTAATTTCCGCCGTACCGTTTGACTAACTCATTTCCATTTTCCATTTCCATTCAATTGGGTTTTCTTTGCAGGATCTGCATGATTGTGGCGCGCCGTGTCACGCCATGTTCTTTCCGGAACGGGAACGAACCGTGCTCCGCTATTGGGTCGGCTCCTGGGCGGCTGTCTGTGTGGCCAGTTGTCTCTTTACGGTAAGTGAAAATCCATTTTTTGTTTTTCACATTTTACTTTTTCAATATTAATGCTTGCTCGTCTGTGCCACAATGTCAGGCACTCAATTTTCAATTTGATGGCGATAAATCATGAAAGACAGAACTGCAGTCTTCGCACCCACACCCCCACCACCCTCCTCACTCCGCCTTTATCCACAATACCTAACCTTATCCTTGCTGGCTTTTGCCAAGGTTTTCATCTGAGTGCTGCCATATTTTCTTTGGCTTAAGAACATGGCTTGAGGGCGAAAGCAAACAGCTTGATGCCGGCGTTTGCATATCCCATACCCCGAGCAAAGATCCTGCCGCCGCCCCGCCCCCTCCTGCAGGTCCTGCAGCGAGTCTATTATGATGCTGCGGAGGCGACGTTAGCACTTTGGCAAATCCCACGCATTGACATATTACCTGTCAGCGCATATTTTTCAATAAACTTGGCAAAACATATGCGCTCCCCCCTGGCCCGCTTTGAATACAGCTGAATAACTTCTGTTTCGGATCTCGGCTTTGGTCCTGCCTCCTGCCTGCCCGTCCAGGTGGGCGTATAGTTTGCCTTTTGGCCTGTTTGTGTCTCGGTTGCACGAAAGATAACAAGCAGCAGTGAAACTACACACAGAGACCGAGAAAGGATATAGTTTGCATAATATAGCGTCTTATATGGATAGAAAATCATTCGTATAAACGACTTTGAGTTTATATTAAATGCTTTGATTTATTAAAGAGTGAAGAACTGGCGTAGGCATTTATCGAAAAAAAAAATAGCTGCAGGGCATAAGTTGATTTAAATGAAGGAATCTGAAATCATCTTTTGTGTGGGACAAGCCATTTTCGGAATATACATTAATTTCGATCGTTGAGCACACAAAAGGCAACCAAATTTATAGATCTTCGGGCATAAATCATCTTTTAAAATAGCCTATTGTATAAATATAAGAAATTTACATATTGACTTGCCCATTTCAAGCCATTTACTCATTTAAAATATGCAAATAAACGCCTTATTTTAAACATTTCTTGGCCTCTTTTTTCCCCCATTTTTTTCGACCTCAATTTGTTACCTTTTGGTTGCAACTTATCCTTGCTTGACACACACACGTATGGACCTCAGCATATCCATCATGTAGCATGCAACAACAGAAGACAAAAACCAAATGCGAAAAAAAAATTTGAATAAAAAATCAATTTAGCCAAAGAATAAGCCATAAACTGGCCAGGGTAAGCGGAAAACAAAAAAAAACAAAAAAAAAGAAAAAACACAACAACAAAAAATAAAATGATATCCTAGGCAGTCTTAAAACGTAATTCGCACTTGTGCAATCAGCGGGACGGGGGGTTTCCTAACGAACACATCTATCAAATATTTTAGTCAACAGCACAAATTTGTCTCTGATCTCGGTGGGGGCAGGGCGGGGGGGAAATAAAGGCAAGTTACAGTGGGGGATGTTGGTCGGTGTTCGCTGCATGTCATAAAGTTGAGCTCCATCCATCAGACACACACACGCCGGGATCGCAGGGGGAGCGGGAATGGGGATTGTACGAAAACATTGTCACTTTCAGTGCGACGTATTTTGCATAGTTCTGTTGCTGCTTGTTTTTCCAGTTTTTCCTTTTTGCTTTTGTAATAAATTTCGCCTTGCATGTAATTTGTCGCCCATTGTCAGCGGCAGGCAGGCAGCCGGGCTGGCTGTCTGTTTGTGGGCGTGGCAACGCATATCACTGCGCCAAATGTGCACAAATTATTATTTTGTTGCCATGCTGCCTATTTCCACTTAGTTCCCCAACATCATTTCGCCGCACTCTACTTATTTTTTTATGATAATGATTATGTTCTCTGAGCGCTCATTTTGCATTTTGCATTTTGCATTTTGCATTTTGGGAGCCAGCTGCTTTCACTTTCTCCCCCCACAAGCTGTTTGTTGTTGTTTTTTTCTGGCTAGTGCAGTGGGTCAGGAGCCCGCCCCGCCCACTCGCCGTTTTCATTTCCATTCTCGGCATTGATGATGATGGAAATGTTGTGTGCTGTTTATTTTTTTTTTTCCTGTGCGGCCTTGCATCTTTTTATGCATATGATAATAGATGCTATCTGAATGATATCCGATTGTCAGTTGAATGATTTTGTTGTGTAACAAGCGCAAGTTAATGTTAGTTTGGAAAAGCCTACAAAACCCACTAATTATTTATTTTTAAATTCAATTTAATTTGAGTTGTCATTTCAAAAATAATCTATAAAAAAAGAAAACCTATTGAATTTTCGAATCTAAATAAGTATATAAATCAAAAGTTATTTACGCATTTGACAACATTTATTTGGCGTGCTTTCAATAAATGGATTTCTTTCTAAAAGCATTTAATTAAGCTATTTCAAATGTAATGTTTAATATTTGTTAATTAGCTCGTTTTATGCATTTCATTAGCCAATATAAAAGAAAAAAGATTTAAATATAAAATGCTCGTTGAGTGCATTTGGATGTGCACAAAAAGGTTTAGAATAAATATTGAAGAATTGAAGTAAATAAATTGTTTTTAGATATTATTCCTTTTTTTTTTTTGGGTTGAATAGAATATTTTACAATCAGCTAAACTAAATCCTTTTGCGTGTGTGCATGATATCCAGCTTATAGATTAATAAATTGATTTTAGTAATGAGATTATCTACTAAAATGTGTGTATTTAAAATAAGCTGCTTTCGCTTAAGTGGAAAGACTGGGAGAGACTGCTCGGAATAATTTGAGCAGCTCTATAGCTCAACAAATGTTTTTGATAGTTTTGCAACAATTTAAATCTGATTCTTGTAGGGATAAAATGACAAAGTTTAAGGTGACAGCTCCTCGGGGCTAAGTGTGGCAAGTGTATCAACTAAAATATAAACAAACAAATTTATTTCAATTTCGCATCGCAAGTCAAACTAAAACCAAACAAATATTTTTCACCAGCTCCACCGACTGGGAACTTTGACGTTGACTTTTGCCAACTGACAGATAAAATGCCGTGGAATCCGAGGCTCAAGTTATCGCCCGGAGAGACAACGGCAGCGACTATGAGAGACAACTGTCAACAATCAACACCTTTTTCATTAAACGCATTAGATGAGAATGAGATGGGAATGCGACGAGATGAGTTGAGTGGTGGCGAGAGGCGAGAGACGAGAGACGTCAGACATGACATTTGTTTTACAATGAAAGCGAAAAGGAAATGACTGGGGCTGTAATGGGCTCTCAATGGGTTGCCAATGGCGGGGCAGGGGAGGTGGGTAGGCAGCCTAGTCGAATAGTGTGACATACACGTAGCGCTGAGAGGGAGCTCTGATAATGTTGACAACAAATAAGCGAGCGGGTGGACCGGTATCCGGGGCGGGTCGGGCGGTAGTCAGGCAGTCAGTCAGTCAGCGTGTTGTTGACTTTGATGACTTTTCTTAATTACAAAACCTGAAACAGAAGCTCAGTGAGGCGCATGTTGACTCACTGACAGACAGCCAGACAGACAGACAGACAGCCTGGGCGGACAGGATGTGTGCAAATACGCCGTGTCATGGTGACAAAAGCGACTGCAGCAAGGACCCGTGCGATAGTTCGACCAGGTTTTCACAATAAGCCACGTGAAACTGTGAAGCTTGTGAAAATATATGTGGCCTGGCATATTCTTGTTTAACTGGCGGCTTAACATTTGCATAAATATGAACAACTAATAAATATTTGTTAAATATGCACATTTAAATGACAGCATAAACAATATTTTTTTTAATCAGTTAAATGCTCGACAACCAAAAACTATAAAATGTCCAAAATATTCACACAACAAGACTAAGCCTAAAACGAAGCGACGCCGTAAACATTTACCACAATTTATGCCGCAATTATTTTTTCAACAAATTCACAAAAACCTGTGCAAAGTTTTATGCTAATCATAGGCGCTGAAATAGTTGACGACAACGTAACACCCCTAACAAAAAAAAAAAAAATAAAAATAAAAATTTGTATATATAACTAGAGCCCCCTCCCCCTATTGTTGTTGTCTCTTTGGCTGTATGCAAATGACGCCGTCATTTAGTTTGAATTTGAAATGAAAACCAAAAAAAAAAAAAAAAAAAACGAAAAAAAAAAACAAAACGTTAGAGTATAAAAAATTAATTTAATTTATGCAAAACTCTTAACTGGCAAACGCTGGACAAAGCTGCCCCCAAAAGAAAGGAGGAGGGAGGTGCGCTTTAGTTTTCGGGCTTTTTTAATGACTAGTTTTAGAAATTTATGAGCCACAGCGGCGTTAAAATTGAAATTAAACATTAAACTTGACCATTTGAGAGGTGTGGCCACATTTTGTGTGGGCAGATCGCGTGCTGATCTCCGGGGAGTTGGTGGCCAATGTAGCCGGCATTTAAAATAAACTAGTTCAAAAGCTTACTCTATGAGGATTAAAAGAAAACAAGTATAATTAAATTAGTGAAAGAATATGGTAAAGTCGTTTAAAGAAAAAATAAAGAGAAGAAATTGAAAATAATGATAGATGAAACAATGCGGAAGGTTTTATTGTCGTTCAGAACTTGCAGATCTTTTTTCGTACCCTAAACTGGTACAAAGATAACACTGATAATAATTCCCATAAAAATTGCAACTATTCTTTAATTTTTCAATTTCAAAGCAAATATGCCGACTGTGTGTTTTTTAAAAAATAAAAATATTATAAATAAGCATAACAAAAGCTATATATTAAAATAGAATTCATCGAGAAACATTCAAACAACATTTTTTTTAACTGACCAAAAGATATGATTTTCTAAAAGCATTCTTATATCACATATTCAAAGAACTGTTGACCCTAAATAAAAATAAGGAAAACTATATACTTGTATAGAATTCAAACAAAAATGTTTTAAAATAAGCAAAAGATATGACTTTCTAAAAGTATTCATAGTACACGTATTCAAACAACTGTTGAAAATCGAATGCAAGAAAAAACTCTCCCCCATTCATTAACTGAGACTTCTCAGCTAACGCGAGCTGAAGCTACCAGTCTCTGCTGATATCATGTGTAGTCTCTGGCCCTGGTTAAATGTCTGCCGGAAACCGACTAACTACGCCCCGTGTTTATCAAAGTGGTGCCCACGCCCATCACGACGATGAGATGACAACAAGAGCCAAGCTGAAGCTCGAGTAACGCATAATTTTTGGCTTAGTCGCGGGCAGACCCACGGACGGGGTTGAAGTTGAAGTTGGCAGGCGGGGAGGCGGGGGCGACATTCGGGAAGAGATTGGGGACGGTGATGGCTGCTTCCGACCGTTGGTTTGTTGGCTGCTTTTGCTTTTGCCTTTGCTTATTTCACTTCATTTGTAGCTACAATTTCTGCAGTCACACCTACAAGCGGCCACGCCCAACGCCCCTCACTACAAATGAAATGAGCAGCATGCGTGGCATAACAAATTGCTGGCAAAGTGTGGGGGGAATATATATACTATGCACATACATACACACATACAGGTACACATATACATATATAAGCATAAAATGGCAGAGCGAGCATCTAAAATAGACGTCGCGCTTTCCGTGTGCGAGTACGCATGTTGGTAACCCTTGCCTTTTGCGGGACCTGTCTGCAATCCTTTCCCCAAATTGTTTGGCATAAATAAACAATTCAATTCAATTCGGTTTTATTTTTATTTTATTTTTTTTTTTTTTGCTTATATTTTCTTATTCTTATATACCTTGTGCTCGTCTGTGTATGTCAACAAATGCGTTACAAAAACTCCTCCACACACGCCCAAAATCTCAGGCATAAATTTCGCATGTAAATGAGCACGACGATAAGACGTAGGCGGGAATTAGACGTAGGCATAGTAGAACTATAATTTAAGAGCCAAAAGCTGGAGCAAACGCGCAGCAAGACCAGACTAGGCGCTACCCTGTAGCAGCAGAAGAATAGCAGAGGCTTGGGTTACGTGAAGGTAATTGAGAGGCAGCTATATTTATAATAAATAGTTATTTGTTAATCTTTATAATTAATTAATAATTATAACTATTTATATTTTGAGATGTGAACTGGGAAAAGAGATATTTTCATTTGAAGAACACTTTTTTAATCTATCCACAAATAAGCTAATGAAACAGTCCCAAGAGCCCATATGCCTCGTATACCCTCTAATCCCAACAGCAATGTAAGAAAATCCATATAAATGAATGCATGCGCCTTGCGACAATTGGGTCGTGTGTTACATCTATGAATAATTCAAATGTTTCTTGGCTGTAATAATAATAGCAGCACATTATGCAATAGAAACAGAAACAAATGCGGCTCCACACGCCCTGCCAAGAGCTCCACTGATAGTTTTGTAATGATCAAATTAAATGGCTTTGCTTAGACGGGAGGCAAGAGGCAAAGGACAACAGCAGAGACTCGAGACTCGAGACTCAGCCGAGGCTTAGTGCAAATGGTAATGAATTCATTTAAATGGTGCGTAATTAGCAGGCAAAAGCCAGAGTTTGGGTTTCGAGGGATTGGGAATTGCAGTTTCAGTTTATGTGGGCTTATGCGTTGAATTGGTTTCTCCGGGATGTGGATGGGTGGGCGGAGGGGTCGGAGGGCTGTTCTGGCAGATTGAGCTGCCTTTGCGGCTCGTCAAAGTGGTTGACTGCGGAGCCTATTGGGTGATGTGGCCCCAAAGCCATTTAATTGAAATTGCCTTTAAAGCCTTAAGAATTGTCAGGCCGTTTGTGTGCGCACATAATACTGAAAAATGGCAACAAAAGAGCAGCTGGATGGTAAATTGAGCCTTATAGCAATATTAAATACAATACATAATGTTGGCCCGAACGGCCTGGCCCTGGCCAAGGACTCCGGTACTCTCATTAAGGCCAACTCGCTTAGCCGCAAAACATGCTACAAATGGGCTCAGATCAAATAAATTGCACAACAATCAGCTAATGTGTAGTGCCTAATGACCGGGTACCGAGTCCCTATCCACAATTCCTGGCATCTCCCCCCTCCCCCTCCCCCTTCCCCCCTACCCCCTCCTAATGTATTTTTAAGCCACACGGCATTGAAATCTGCGCCGCGGCATCTTTAACATAATTACAGAGTTAATTAAATGTAAATTCATAATTAATATGCATATTTAATTTGCGGCCTCTCTTTTAACTGGACAGGTGCTCACCTTCCTGATAGACTCGTCGCGTTTTCGTTATCCGGAGCGTGCGATTGTCTTCCTGGCCGTTTGCTATCTGGTCGTCGGCTGTGCCTATGTGGCCGGACTTGGTGCGGGCGATTCAGTGTCGTGCCGGGAGCCATTTCCGCCGCCAGTGAAGCTGGGGCGCCTGCAGATGATGTCGACAATAACGCAGGTAAGTCAAGCCGAAAAAAAAAAAAAAAAAACAAATTTAACTTGTCGATTTGCCAAGGAGCGCAGGTGCAACGAATTTTCATTCTTTATTTAACAACTCGCATTCTCCATTCCTGCACGCGCATCCTCTTCCTAGGGTCATCGGCAGACCACCGCCTGCACCGTATTATTCATGGCATTGTATTTCTGTTGCATGGCCGCCTTTGCGTGGTGGTCATGTTTGGCGTTTGCCTGGTTCCTCGCCGCCGGACTTAAATGGGGCCACGAGGCAATTGAAAATAAATCTCATTTATTCCATTTGGTTGCCTGGGCGGTGCCCGCACTCCAAACGATATCCGTTCTGGCCCTGGCTAAAGTTGAAGGTAAGTACGCAAGCCGTTGGCTTATTAATAGTAACACGCGAGATAGATACAGGAAGGCCCCAAATAAGACAGCCAGCATTGAACTTTGGCTTGGGACCCCACTTGGGTCACATTATAAATTACCAGCACTTAATAGATACACAAAGTAACCGAGCCCAAAGGCCTCTGCCGCTGCCTCAGTTTTAGCCGCAGCCTCAGCCGCAGCTCGTCATGTAAGACGAAACCGTCATTAGACATCATTTTGTGGCATTAACTGTATCTATTTCGATGCTGCAAAGCCCAAAACAAACCCCAAGAACCTAAACAGCATAGGAACAGTGGGCGATAAAGCTAATATTTTGTTTAAATTTAATTAGATGAACAATTACTTGGATTAAAAATATCTATTTGAGTCAATTTAAAATAGGAGACTAAAATCATGTTTCAAAATTAATAAGCATACACATTTACAATTATTAAAATATATAGCTAATGCAGAAAACGATTAGGCAATCAAAAAGTGTAATTTACTTTAAATTTCAACTGAATTATTGAAGCTTATATTTACTAATGTTTTGATCAAATCCCAAAATATTCTTGTTGATAATTGTTTGCGTTTGGCCCATTGTGCGTTCTTAGCAGACGGTGCGTGCCGCCCGTTTCACAGTCATTTTGTGGTTCATTTAAAAACGGGCCGGGCCGTGTTGCGCCGTTTCGAGCCGCGCCGGAAAGTTGATGTCCGCGATTTCTAAGCAATTTAATGACCTACGTGGTCGAAAGCCGACACGAAATAAATCTTGGCCAAGAAATGTAAAACAAAATGGTTGCTAAAATGGTCACGTTAAAATACCGTAAAAAAAGCAGCAAATACGTAGATCTAGACCTTGTATATTTCTTCGTTTTATTATATTTCCTTTGGCTACATTTTTGGGTCAAAGAACAAGCAGCGAGAACAAATCACGAGCAGCTCCAGAAGCAAATTCGCTTAGCTACTCAGCTCTGGAGTTAATTTTTTGCTCTTGTTTTTTGTGTTCTGGTTTTTTTTTTCCTGGAGAGCCGTTCACATTTTTCGGCTTAATTAGATTGCGGCTTAATGACTCAATTGTGTTTGGCATTATGGCGCATTAGAATTTCGCCAGTTGAGTAGACGCTGATGCTGGTGCTGTTGTCCTCTCTGTTCCACACACATGCCGCCCACGCCGCTCGACCCGCAGCAATTTCCAATGCGCATACGAATACGAATTCAGACAAGTAATTAAATACAGCACCACATGATTATGGCTTGTTAGGCAAATCCAATGAAAGTGGAGAACACTCGCTTCCAGCTTCTGGATGGCCACTTACGGCTATATATCGAACATTAACTACCCGTTGTAAATGCCGAATGTAAAGCGAGGGCTTTGGCAAGGAATTAACGCCGCAGAATAATGGTCGATGTTGATGGAATTAGCAAGTGGTCGAACTAATCGTAGAGCTAGGTGATTTAGAATTGGAAGGACTTTGTTAATGCGAAATTCACAAATTGCGTGTATTATTTTTGAAAGAAATTGACAGTTTAATAATACTTAACAACTACATTCCAACGAATAAATATAGATTAACAACTATAGAGAAGCATAGTTAATTGTAAAAATATTATTTACTTGTCATAGAACATAATATTTCAGAGTGCCAACAAATAGTTGGAAACTATTCATCCGTCCGTTTGTCTGTTTATCCCTCTGTAAAATTGACTACAATGTTAATATGTAAAGCTCTGGGCTAAATAACATTGTTTCATGTATGTTAGCATTTTGGTCATAGTTTATGCTCTAGATTAATTCCGCAATAATTAAAACATATGCATTATCCAAAGTAAAATATTTTTGAATTTATGCTACAAAAATCATGCTCCCATGTCGGATCCATAGCTCCCATATTTCAAACGTCCATAACTTTGTCAAGGCTGAACCGATTTTCAAGTTTGATGGCATTTTGTTTATGGTTTGCCTCTAGATGGATTCTGCATTTCAAAAATACTTATTATTGAAAATACAATTTTATAAAGATTTTTTGATAAAATATCATATACCTTATAATATAATATAATATATATACCTTATTAATTTTCGAAAATATTTTTTTTCATAATGTAAAAATGTAAATTAATATTTTTAACCGATTGTGGTTGTCACAATTAGTATGAAAAACAACATCAAAATCGACTATGTCAAAAATCAGGCTAAAAAGTACAACAATTTCGACAAGTAATGCTCTCGGATCCATAGCTCCCATATTTCACAACTACACTGATTTTCAGGTTTAAAAGCAATTTAGTTATGAATTGTATACCATATTGATTCTACATTTAAAAAATATGAAAAAAAATCATGTACTTCCTATACATTTCCTTATACATTTTCTTGGGTTGAGAGATTTCGTAAGAAACGCATGCAAATTTTATATTTTTTCAAATATGTTTTAATGTACCTTGCGAAATATGATATTTCGCATCTTCATGGCTCACACGCGGCTTGAACGAGCTCATTGCAATTTCGCAAGTGTTGTGCAAACACAATCAAATATTTCCACTTAAACAGGCCTTTGGTAAGGCACCCAAAGCCCCCCCTTAGCCACCATTGCAGGCACTCGCTAATGCATGCAAAATGGCAAAGCCATAAAAAACATATTTCCCCCGTCGCATGGCTATGTAATAAAAGATGGAAAACATTAACAACGAGCCGAAACGATTTATGAAAATCTTTGCCTCTGCTAACCCCCTCTTTAAAAAAAAAAAAAAAAAAGAAACAAGTAAAAACGATGACTTAATGCACTGTGCACAGTGAGGAGAAAGGAGACAACGCGGCTGGCAAATGTCTTTGGGCACTCCTTAAGAGACAGAGGCGGGAAAACTGCCGACACAACGGTAAAAGGCAAAGGCAGCCCATTCAGAAACCATTCAGCGACAATTAATGTTAAATTTAAAAATACATTATTTTAATGTGTCGTCAGCTGGTTGAGAGCTGTTGCTGTAGCGGCTGCTGCTGCTGCTGCTGCTTTGAGGCGACGCTCCGTAAACATTGGCGGCGTCTCCGCCAGCTACCAGTTGCCAGCTACCATCTTTCAGCCCCCAGCTCCCCAACTCTGGCTAAGGCCTCGCCGCCGTTGGCTACGTGCATTGAATTTGTAATTTGCGCACGTTCGCAGCAAACATTGAATAATGCTCACAGATACGAATAGTCTGCCCTGCCACGCCCCTGGCCTGTGCACCGCCCCTGCCCCTGCTCCTGCCCCTGCTCCTGCCTCTGCCGCAACTCTTGCAAGCACTTTTCGCTAAGTAAATAAACGTTAGCGACAGACACCCGACAGAGGCGGTCGGGAAGGGGGGCGGGGGGAACGGGGGGGGGGGGTCGTGTGGAAACATCAATTTGTATTGACTGTGCAACGCGTTGGCAGCTCATTTGATGGATTTCCCTTTTTGGACCAATAGATGCCTATGAATCACCTGCATAAATGTATTCTGTCTGCTTAGACAGGGATTTCAATGCAAAAAGCAAATGTTTAATTTATGCTAAATGCCTGGCCTGCAAACGGATTGGGTGTGTGTGCGTGTGTGTGTGCGGGTGTGTGTGTATGTGTGTGGCATAACAAATAGAGTTCGATTGCGCCCCGGGCTCTTTTGCACCAATTGCCATGTGAGCTCATTTCACTGGGAATATTTAAACCGAAAAACACAAAAACCATTTAAACTGCAAACTTTTCTTGTGCTCATATAGTCCTGATCTGTAAATATAAAGATAAAATTCAGCAGATATTTTTTAAAGTCTCGAACGTAATAATTCCTTAAATATCTTCGTTTTTACTAAAAACTTTTTAAAATATATCCAAGTCAAATTAAAATAAAAAATGTAAATAAGGTAAAATGAACTGGATATTTTTTAAAGTCTCAAACATATTTCTTAAATAAATTTGTGTTTACTTAAAATAAACCCAAGTCAAAAGTAACTAGAATTTAAATATGATAAAATAAATAGAAAAAAGAATCAGATAATTTTTAAAGTCCCAAACATATTTCTTAAATAAATTGGTGTTTACTTACAACTTTGTATACCCAAGTTAAAAGTAAATATAAAACTGAAATAAGATGAGATAAATATATAAAAATAAATCAGTTGTCTTTAAAGTCTCGAACATATTTCTTAAATATATTTGTGTTTACCTAAAACTTTTTAAAATATACCCAACTCAAAAGTAAATGTGAAATTGAAATAAGCCCAGTTTGCTTTATTAGGCTAGTATTCATAACAATTATATATGTGTTTTTTCTTTCCTCTCGTTTTTCTTTTGCGCTTAAATGCTAGAAAATAATATTTATATAAGTACTGACACAAAAATATGCAAATTAACAAACAGACGCAAAGACGAATGACTGACTAAGACGACGTAGACAAAGAGCAAGAGGAAAGAAAAAGTTGAAAGAAAAGAAAATTAACAATTTGTTGCGCTTTTGCAATTTATATGGCGCAAGTTGTAAGTCGCGAGACGAAGTCGTGTTCCAGTTCGAGTTGTCTCTTTAGCATAGCTATTGATACCCTGTAGGCCAAGGCTGAAGGGGTGTCTGTACTTGGCATGAAGAAAATTAAGAAAGTCGTATATACGTATTGTTTGCACAGGGTATCCTTAAGTTCTACTCCAGTGCTCTATTCTTGCTCATTTTCCTTCATTTGTCAAGTTATTATAATAGAGCAGAAGAGAGAGAGAGAGAGAGAGAGAGAGATAGAGCACGGGCGAAAGAAAGGGACAGATAATGCTATAACCGACTACTGGCCATGAAATTAACATAATTTATCCAAGGCCCGGCCCGGCCCGGCCCGGCCCGGCCAGTTGCACGGCTTGTGTGGGGCTTGTGGGACTTGGTAGCTGGCAGTGCATTGCATTAGTTGGCAGTTGGCATCGGGCTCAAATAGCCAAGCGGCTCAGCGACTTATCGAGTGGCATAAAAAGAATTGCGTATGAATGATTTATGATGTGGAGCAAGGAGGGATCTCAGAGCAGACCTCTCCACCAACTGCATTAGTGCATTTGCTAAGCAGAGTCTCTACGACAGCACTTTGTAAACGGGAAGTGCCAGGAAAATGAACAAAAATATCCCTCGGTCGTCCTTGGAGTTTTAATAAGAAATAAAAAATGTGACTAGGAGTAAAAATTAAATATAAAATATACTAGGAAAAGACAATTTTATAACCGTTGCCGTGGCAATTCCCCACTTAATATCAGAAGAAGGAGAAATGTAAAACCAAGCAAATGCATGAATTAAGTTAAAAGAAAGCAAATGAAATGAAATGGCAAGCAAATTTCAAAGGATGAGCAAAACACATATGGTATGCAGGTCACATACACGACCGGTTCCCAAAGCAGATGAGCGAGGAATTCATGAGTGAAAATAAACATATGAATAGTTAAGGGAAATAATGCATTCATAGTCGAATGTGTTGATACGCTGCACTTTGAAGGCTGTTTAATAGTATAAAACTATAATATAAAACTGAAGTAAAACTATAAATGTATATTAAGTTAAAATAATAACAAGGCAACTGAATATATTTTAAATACTAATAATAATTAATAACTAGGTATTTTGAGAGGCATAGAAAGGCAAGATCTAATAAAATTTATTTTTGATGTTTTTTTTTTTCAATATTTATTATCAAAAGATAAAAAAGTTTGTTTGCCTGCTTCCGAAATCTCCCTCTCCCTTATAAGATATAAATTCATGTTGCATTGATCTTTAATGCTGATCAAATTCGTATGTGTAAACCTTTAAATTTTCTCTTTTTCTTTATTACCTTGAGTAAAAGCCAAAATGAAATTTAAAGAAAGGGCACTAGTAACGAAGCAGGAACTTGCAGGACAGCAGCAGCAGCAGCAGCGCCAACAACAACAATTGCTGCAACATCCACAATGTGCGTCGTGGCATGCGGCAAAAGTTACGCGCACTTTGACGCGTAAAACCGGTAGCAAAAATGGCTGCCAACGATTGCGACGCTGGCGACAACAAAAAGCGTGAAGTGTGCGTGAGTCGCCAACAGCAGCAGCAGCAGCAGCAGCAGCAACACCAGCAGCAGCAACAGCAGCAGCAACAGCAGTAGATACGCGGCCAGAGATACTGCGATGTTGTAGCTACACTCGGCTACACGCGGTACACGCGGCTGCATGTTGCGATTGGCTCAGTTTCTGCTCCAGCTTCGGTTTTCAACTTATTGCTGTTGTTGTTGTCATGACTGCTGCTGCGAGAGTCCCCCTCAACACGTCGTTCGCGTTGTTGTTGCCATATCTTTGAGTACATTTACAATTTGGCGCTTGTCTAACTCTCTACATAAGGGTATTAACACCTTGCTGTGAAACATGAGACACTGCGCAAATTGCTGTTTCGTGTACTGTGAACTTTTAAACAATACTTGTATATATTTTAAACTAGAACAATTAAATCTCAATTTTAACCTTTTTGTATCGCAAAGGGTACCTACAATTCGGCATCATTTAAGGAAAATGTATATTCTAGCTTCTGCTTTTGTATGGCTTTTTTTTTGCACGTTTATGCGGCTTCTGTTTCTAGAGTTTTTCTTGTTTTTTTCTGTGCAGATTATTTGTTTGATTACATTTCATATGTTAGCCTTCTTCTGAATCTGTTTTTTGAGGTACGTTCTGGAAAATATTGCTAATTTGTTGGACAATATTTTAACAATTTTCTGTTTTTTTTTAATTTGCGCTTCAGTATTATTTTATGCTGGTAAATTATTATATTATAATTATAATTACTTATATTATTATTATAATGTTCTGAAAATATATAAATAATTATTCTTATTACATTAACTTTATAAAAATGAAATGTCCGCAATACTTGCTGAAAACTAAATCGGTATTTCAAAGACTCATTTGCGCATTAGATATATTTCGATTACTAACAGATAATAGGGTATATTTGCTTATTTATATTGTTTGCGTTTTCGTTGCTATTTTCTATTAAATAATTACTGTATGGCAAATTGAAGAAGGCCCGAATTCTGCTTTGGCGGTCTTTTAAGCTCGCCAAAGTGAGAGCTTAGCCCTTGATTGGACATCACGAGCTTAAGCGTTACTCATAATTATGTAGAACAGTAAGAGATTTGTGTATAGCGGTTGAGATCATTGGGGTCTCACAGATGTCGGCACTGGCGGGCCACTAATTAGTAGCAATTAAATTCATTAATTCAAATTAATATAATTTGAAAAAACATAAGACTTGGGCAAATGACAGAAAGGTTTTGCGCGCTACGCTTTTTACGCGCCCAAAAGGCACGAACCCAACTGTAAACTTCGACCCGAACGGGCAGGCCAATGACCAGAAGGAAACAATGCCACAAAGTGTGAAAAGCAATGTTAATGATGCCAGATCTGAGAACCCGGACAGAGACTAATGAATGTGCTGCAGGTTTCTGAAACAAGTTGTAAGTGTCTCCGAAAAAAATAAAAAAAAAGATACAAATTTAAGGGTAAACAGACCCAAATAATTTATTTTTTCTTGTCTCTAAAGTGAAGGCGCTGAAAGACGATATCAATTTGAGGTTATGTTGAAATTTTGATTGAGGTTAGGTTGACATTTTACTTGTGTTTCTATAAATTTACTTTGAAGTTAAGGAATTGAACACTTTATCGTTATAAAATGTCTCTCAACACAAGGCGCTAAAATTTGTTACAAACCCAATGCTATGTTTAAATTTTGATATAGATATTTATTTGTTTGGCTAGGTTAACTTGTTAATGTTGCAACAACTCCAGCAGAATGGAGCATTAAAGTCAAATAAATGTTTAGGAACATTTTCGTTTTCGCAAATTATAGCCACATTTTGGCATTTGTCTACCATGGGCAGAGGCTTATCGGTTTGGTGCTTGGTGTCGCCTCCTGCTGTGCTGTTTATTTCTAATATCCTGCCGCCGTTGGCGACAATAAACACGCCCACATTGAATGGTTTTCTGAGCATCTCACATAAAGCCCATAAAGCGCAGCGGTTGCTGCTGTCATTAAAATCTCTTTTTTGGCAACTTACGCTGGCAGGTTTATACGTTTATACGCGTATCGAGAGGCCTATCCTTAGATATGGGCCCAGTCAGGGGCAATTCCAGTGCTTCCTGCGGTGCTGCCAACACCTTTAACCCCTGGCAGCCACAGCCACAACCACCCACCACTTGTCAGACATTGAAAAGGTTTTTGCCCCGAATATTTCTCCCCTTTGTCTAATTTGATAAGAGCACCAGAGGCAGATGAAGATGAAGACGAAAACGAATCTTTGCCATTTTCTGTTTTTCTTTTTTTGTCGTACATTTACTTTCGTTTCGGGCGTGTAAATTGCCTTTTTCCTTGTGCATGGAGGCGTGGCAAGTTCTGTTCTCTAAAGTGCTCAAATCGCTGGCGGGCCAAGATTTCACTTCCCAAAACAAAAGAAAAATCCACTCGATTTCAATTGTGGAAAAACCGAAAAGAAAAGAAAAAAATAATAATAATAAGAAGAGCTTTTGTTAATTACGTGGCCCATAATTTCTTTTTGCCTTCAGTTCATGTTGTCGAAAGCAGTCGTTGCGTGGGTTTCATTATTAGTTTTAGAGAGGACTCGGAGCTGTGGACTCGGAATTTTGTTGGCGCTTTTGTTTAACCCCACTGCGACCAAATTTATTGGCACAACTTCAAAAACGAGCAAAGTTTTTGCCAGCCCAACACCTTTCACATGTTTTTGGCATGAAAAAGCGTTAAAAGTTTTTCGCCTGGCATTTTTGCATGACGTGTTGAATAGTTGTTTTTGTTGTTGCTATTGCTGTTGTTGTTGTTATTGGTTCCATTCTACCTTTGGCTTTATGTGCAGCACAAAGGGTAATGGGTTAATTAGGTTTTTTGCTAGTCGAGCCAAACTCCTGCTGCCTTGTGGGTTAATTAAGTGGCATGAAATTTCAAAAACAAAAAAAGAATGCAACTAAATTGATTAAAAATTGTAAGCCAACAGTGGACGAGTAATCCAATCCAAGTGAACCAATGGCATTGGCTTTGGCGTTGGCCTTTTAGGAGAAAGTGAGGTTAAGCTAAAGTTTAAATGAGGTTCAGGCAAGCTTGACACTAAACGGAAAATTTTGGCATTGCATAATGAGTGACAAAAATACCCACATAACACAAGTATATACGTGTATTTTGAAAGAAACTGACTTTAGACTTTGGTCGTGGTAAGTTTGCGGTTGAGGTTAAGCTACAGTGTTGTCAAAGCCAAACAATTGTTATAAAAATTGGTGGTTTTTTTAAGCTGCACTTGAAAACCTGCTTTAGCTTCCTAACCAAACCTTACTTCACCATTAAACATTACTCAGTAACATTTTCTTTTATACGAATGTGATGTATACTTAACCTTTCCCACAACTCCCCAACATTTACACATTAAAAATAAATAAATAAATAAACTCTTAATGCCGAATAAATATAACGTGTAATGCAAACTGAATTCGTAAATCGAACACTCGGTCTAAAAAATAAATACATTATTTAATTGTTGTTTTAATTGTTTTACTGAATTGTGCAATAATAATACCATTAACCTCTCAATCATCATTAAAGTTAAGTTTCATTTCTTAAAAAAAAAAGTTTCTGCCTCTTCTCTGTGCTCTTTGAAAATTGCAGTTATTGTTAAATTCGTTGTCTTCTTGGCTTGCCAATGACCGGCGCCAAATTATGTACAACATCCGACAATTGTGGATAAGCGATAGCTTCTAACCGATATACCATATCATGCAATACTTATAAACCCATCAAAAAAATACAAAAAAAAAGAAAGGAAAACTTGGCAAAAAGCAAAGAAAAATCATTGGTTATTGTTAATTTATTTCCTTTTTGGCTTTAGAATTTTTTATTGACTCGCCCTGCACGCTCGGCGCTCTGCGCTTTGGCGGACTGTGCGGACTCTACGGATGTGGCATTTCCGGTGCCATGTGCCGCACACACGACCCAGCGACTGTCGACAGTCGACGGGCAGCACCCGCAACCCAAACCGTGGGGGCATTGACCATAAAAGGCAGCAAGTGAAAGACACACACACACACACAGACGCACACGCACACTCTGTACACGCTGCTCAATAATGGGAAAGGACCGGGCAATAACAAAGCCTCGACACATTTAGAAGAACTTTTAAGCGCCTTGGCCGAGCCATGTAATGAACTTTTATTTGCATTGTGCCAACGGTGCGGGGTTGTAGGCGGCTGTAGACAAGTGTGCCACATTCTTGTTCAACTCAACCATAAGTCGATACACCATTTCAATTCATTCATTTATCCCATAAAGCGACCGCCGCATGTGTCGACAACGCCAGACCAAAAAGTCCTCGACTTAGTCTCCGTTTGTGGGGCTGATGGCGGTGCCGCCCCCAAATCGATTTATGGGCATTTCCGGGTTGAAATCACTTAAAAGAACTGAAACGGGGTAGGCCGCTTGTTAGCTACTCAGTCAGCGGGGTCTTTTGTCCTCGGGTTTTATATATTTTCCCGCCTCCCCCTCCCCCATTGGATCGCATTCATATGCACGTCTCTCTATCTCGCTCGCTCTCTCTCTTTCCCTTTCTCGCCTTTTCTTTTTGTGTGTGTGCAAAAATTTTGCGCAAATTTGTAAGCTTTATAAAATAAATATTGCTGGGACGCATTTTAAGAAGGGGACAGACCGCCCCGCTTGACTTGAGGGTTTGTTTTGAGACGCTTTTGACTCGCAATCTACTTAGGACACAATGATTTCTGATGCTTTTCAAAAGGATCTCGACTGTGGTTTGTTTTTGGTTGAGTCATCTATAGTTCGCAATGGATGTTGTTTTTCCGAGCTCTGATTGAGTTATTGTTATCAAACTAATGGATATTGCACTTGTCGAGCGAGCAGAATAAATAATAATAAGAATAATTGAACAAAAGACACCCCTAAGTTCTTTTCGTTTGTGAACATGCACTTACTTGTTTACTGACTGTATTCTTTTTAAAATTTACATTTAAGCAGTGATTTAATAGACATAAATTGCATACACAAAGTTTGCAAATAATTCCTTTTTTTTTTTGTGTACTTTTTATACGCACAAAATGAAAGCCAAGGAAAAGTAAATTTTTGAATCCAATAGGCATTTATTTTTGCGTTCTAACCTTTCTTTGATGTTCCATTTTTGCCCTTATTACATATATTCTTGCATAGTCCAAATTTTTATTGCCCTTGTAGCACTAAGTAATAATGCAGACTGAAGTGCTTTCGTCTACTAAAACCCATTTTATACATTGTATTAAACTCAAGTGCTACACAAATATGCACACAAAAATTCTACGCATACTCCTGCCCCTCCCCCCGCCCCCACCCAAAAAAAAGAAGCTTTTTAATAACCGCTCAGGCTACTCCTTGCCGCTATGTTGGCTTTATAATTTTGATGACTCTGGTTGGTCGTCATGTTTACACTTTCAATAAAAATCTACTCTAGTTTAATGTGCCAGACGAACACGGTGTAGGGGCCAGTGTCCCCTATTCGCCCAGCCAGAAGTGTCCGGAGCTCCAGCCACAATTATGGCCTTTAACCCTTTTGTCAACAACTTGAGTTTATTTGGACTTTATATGCACATACCAGGGTTGTCGTTGTCGGGTATTTTCAGTCTGGTTTTTAGCTGATGCTGGCCAAAAAAAAAAAGAAAAAAAACTGCCTTTGAGCATTGTCATAAGCGGGTTTTCGCCTCCTCGCCACAGCTCGCCTCCGTCCGGTCCCGCATAATAATTTTATATGCTTTTTGGCTGCATTTTTGCATAGTCAGGCCGGGATGTTGCGACAAAAGGGTAGCCAGCTTTGAAATTTGTATGGTCTGTTGCAGCATTTCAATGCGAGTGTCGAGTCGAGTCAAGTTGAGTCTGTCTGCGATTTTTCGGGTCTCCCGAATGCATACAAAATTTTCAGTGATTTTTGTGTTTTTGTTCATGAGTCATGTCTGGCAAAGTCCCCAAAGCACTTTAAGGCTCTGCTATGAGATTTTCAATTAGGTTTTAAGTTAATGTGACCCCACGACATATAAATATATTTTATGTATTAAATATACAACAATATTTGTATAAGTTTATGGCTAAGTTTTGTTTGGCTTTGCATTTTTCTGTTGAGCTTTGCTATGAGATTTTCAATTAAGTTTGAAATTAATGTGTCCCCTGGACATATAAATATATATATATATAAATTTTTTTTTTTTGGTATATCACTATATAAATTATATGTATATTTGTATTATATAGCTAAGTTTTGTTTGGCTTTGCATTTTTCTGTTGACATTTCATTATGCGTTGAAAATTACTCACCCTGTTCGATAAGCACGGCAATTGGGGGTTGCAATTTTGCGTATTTTGCCAGCTCACGTAATAAAAATAATAATAATAATAATATTTTGATTTGATTTTGCCCAGCAAATCGACAACCCCAACAACCAACCCCGACAACCCCTGACGCGTGTTTATAATTTACGATAATTGCGCTGACTTGTGACATTTTCAATTAATTTGAATCTGGGGGCTCCATGATTCGAATACTGTGCAACAGCAACAACAACAACAACAACAACGGCAACAATAGCGGCACTTTCAACAGTTGTCGATATATTTATTAATTAGCCATATTTATGTAGGGTTGGCCCAGGGAATCCGAAATTGGGACTGAGGTTTGTGTGCGCTTGGATTTGATTTGATTTGATTTGGTTTGGACCTGTGCAGCCCGCAAGGAGTTGGGCGACTGGATTCTTTTGGAATGCTTGAGTGTACAAAATTTATTGGATTTAAGGCATTTGCCACTGCGGGGGCGACAGGTGGCAATTGGGCAGCTGTCGAGAGCTCGTTAGCTGTTTGCTCGCATAAGGGGTCATTATAATATTAAAATGTGTATTTGATGCCTGAGCTCAATAATTTATTAATCAATTTTGTTGGAAATTTGTTAGCTCATTTTCTATTTAAATTGACGAAAATGCTTTAAAGTACCCCTTTTATTACTTTATTTCTTATTCACTTTGATAGTTATTTATATACTCCTTGTAAAGTACTTACTATCCTTTTATTTATGTTGGTCGCTCTTTACTTAAGAGAAATTCAATTTCCAATTCGATTTTCCCCTTTTAAAGAATTTTTTTTGGGACTAATAAACAACCTTGGCATTGGCTGCAAAACTTTGTCAAGTACTTCAGCGCAGTGCCATAAAATCAAATTTATGCATTACCTGCATTTCGCGACGCCCATTTCCCTTGGCTCAGATATTATCGCCTTGCGCTGCGCCCCCGGGGAGCTCGCACTTTAAATAGGCATTAAATTGATACAGCAGGCAAAAAGTTTTCGTTGTTTTTTTTTTTTTTTTTTTTGTTTCTTTTCTCTTTTTAACCACTTTTCCCCACTGCGCAGGCTGCAACCCTCCCAACGGAGCTGCCAACCCGCCGCACAGTCTAATCGCTTTATAAGTTCTAACGCAGTTTATCTGCGCTGCCTGCCGCGCCACCTTCGCCGCCATTTGGGGGGCTCAGCTGGAAAAGTTATTGTTAGGTCTACGAAAACGTCGCATGCACGCACTAAGCACTTGGCATGACAACGTTCCCGCCCCGCACCCTGCCCCTGCCCCTGGCCCCGCTAACGTACATCAGCGTTTGCTCACACTGGCAAAAGGGGAAATCTCCATACAAAGCACTCACTCTTTCTAGCTGTATCTCGTGTCTATCGCGTGCCTTGCTTTTTTTCGCACTTTTTGCGTCGGTCTCTCAGTATTTACAGTATTTCCAGTATATTCCGGCTGTCCGTCCGGCCGTCCCTTTGTCCAGACCCAGGCATGCAGGCGGAAATTATTGTCGGCGGCTTCTTGCATTTAGTTTTTGTGCTCTCTTTTGAGATGCCAAAACTTTTCGACGCCGCCATACAAAAAGTTGCTACACTTTGTGGCATGTTTTCCACTTTTTTTTTTCTGTTTGCTTTTCTTCTCGTTTTTTTCTTTTCGTCCGCTTGTATTTTCCATAAGTTTTGTCTGCATCTTTATTCGTTTTTCTCGTGTCTGCCTTGCGGAAAAAGCGTAAACAGATTTATTTATTTATTTACCGCGATTAGTTGGCTACATTTTTTCGTGTCTATTGTGAATGGATTTTATATGTAGAGGGAAGTACCCAAAGCTGTGCAAAGTTACTCACCTGAAACAAAGATTAGCCCAACCCCTTACGAGATACAAAAAAAAAAAAAACACTTTTTTAATCTTTACAACTCAACATGAATGACTCACAATGATTCAGAACGAACGATAAGATAGCAGCGCACGTACATTACCTGAAACTGTTATCTGATAAGGGAAATGGCCAAACCTTTTTAGGTATATATTGGCAATTTGCGACCACTTTGGCACAGTACAATTGTTGCAGTTGTGGCATTAAGAGCTCCCGTTGAAAAAGGATTACAAAGCAGTTTAAAGTGTAAGAATGCCGCCACCACATCACGACGATCGTCTCTTTGGCATCCATTTGGGATTGCACCTGGGCCACCATCACCACCATCATGGTCACCATGGACACCACGGCCCACCGCCGCCGCCGCCCCATCACCATCATCATCATCACCACGGACCGCCGCCGTACCACGATCATCATCATCACCACCATCACCACGGCCCACCGCCGCACCATGGACACTATGATCATCACCACGGACACGTCGACCACCACCATGGCCACTGGGACCATCACCATGGACCACCACACCATCACTGCTAAGTGTCGGAACAGGATCAGCTCTGAGGATGAACTTTCTGATGCATTTGTGAAGTGAATTTAAATTATATAAAAAGCATTTACGAATTTTTTTTTTAATTTATACAAAAATCATACACATATAAAAATATATTTAAAACTTAAAAAGAAACAACGAGCTTAATTTTTTTTATCGGTTTTTAGAAACCTAAAGAATTCTGCAAAAATTATATAACTAAATAAAAAAAATGATAATTAAAAATATAATTGTTTGTATAAAATTCTTTATATTTTAATATAAGCAAAATTTATTTATATTAAAAATATACAAAAAAAAAAAAAACAACTGTATGACTATAACAAAATTGAGAAACAAAATATCAATTGCGAAATAACTCAACTTTAAAAGACAACGCATTTGAAATGAAACGAAAAAATACCTGACAATATGTAATATCTAAAAACAGAAGGGTAAAACAATTAATAACAATTGCGAAATAACTTAACTTTAAAATACAACGCATTTGAAATGATAAGAAAGAGTACTTGAAAATAAGTAATATCTTATCTTGCGAAAACAGAGGAAACATTCAACATAAATAAACAATAACAATTATGACTTAAGTGTTGCATAATTAACTAAGCCACCCAAAACTGGGCGATTTACCTGTGCGTGTGCCTTATATTAGATAAATAATTAATCTCCACAACGGACAACGATAAGCGGCTTATGCAGACCACGTATGAGGGCGAATTAGCCGCAGCGACAATTCAATTAGGTGGCCCGCGGTCTAAGCGAACTAAGCGCACTAAGCGCATAAATATAAATGAAATTAAATATCAATGGGCCATACAAATATTGGTCAATTACAAGCCATTAGAACTGTTTGTCACAAAACGCTAATTAGCTGCAGCTACAAATGTGTAATTAAATTTTTTTTTTTTATTTTATTGCAACTCAATGGCCGAGCCAGGGAGGGTTGGTGTCATAAAATGCAAAATGTTGCCATTGGCGTGGGACGTTGATTCGACACCTGGAAATATTGGTAATTAAAATTGGCCAGTTGGCCAGCTTGGTCGTCCACTGGCCTGACTCTGACGTTGTCTAATAATGTTGTAAAACATGTTGCTGTTAAATAAAACGACAGACGGTCGAATAAAAAACTGAGCCCCGAAGGCAGCAGCAGCGGCAGGCGTTAAATTTTATGGGCTTTATTGACAGCCAAAACAAAAAATCAAGAAAAACTGAAAAATATATAATAATTTACTATATGTAGATATGCCCCACTATAGCCGGGGCTTAAACGAGACTCTTGACGACAGGCCGTGCTAATGGAATCGGTAGCATTTCTCAATCTGTCTGCCTGTCAATTAAGTATGAAAATTATTTTTGACCAACCCACAAACTTGTATCGATGCATTTTTGACAATTTCATGCGACAGGCTTTGAATTGACGGCTGCGAAAGTGAAACCCGTCCTACACACACACACACACTAAACACACACACCCATTACACATACTCCCATGCCGGCCACAGGCCAGACCCATAAACAATTAACGTCTCAATTCATAATTGTCATCATATTTTGTGCTCGGCATTTGTCGGTTTTAATTAAAAAACTTAAATTATTTCACATGCCCACAAATAGAATTCGGACCCGAGCCAAAGTAAACGAACTCTTCGGTTATCTTAATTGTTATTTGTATTTAATTATACGGCAAGTCAACAAAAACAAAAACGACGAGAAGAAAAAAAAATAACAACAGTTGGCAGTCTATAAATAAAAGGCCTTATATGAACACGCAATGAGTTTGGTTTTTTGTTTGTTAATTAAAATGTTTATTTTTTCAAAGTAGCGAATTTTAAATGCGTTTGTAAAGTTGTTATTTTGAGGAAAATTGTGTTTTTGTAAGCTTTTTTAGGCTTTCAAGATTGACTTTCTTATTGCAAATTACGGAAAACAAGTTGGCCACAATATGCCTTTGTATTCAAGTTTGTTGTGGCACAGCCATGGTTGAAATTATAGAAACACTTTGCAATATTATATATAAAAAAAGTAAAAGAAAATATCAAATTAATGCAGATAATCAATAGTATAAAATGAATTCATGTAGAAAAAGAATAGCGAAAATTGTTGAATATATGTTAGCTGCGAATGTGAATATAAAAACGATTTGTCTTCGTTTTATTTATCGCTATGTCAAAAAGTCAGTCGTATAAAGTCTTTCAACTCTTCTTTGTATACTAGTTGGCAGCTACTTAGTAGACATTAATAATAAATACCTTTATTGTGCTATAAACAATTTAGAATTTCGCAATAAAATTTCGTGACTAATAAAAATTATTTTCCTTTCTTTTCAGGTATGTAATACGTGATAATAGCTGCACAATAACTGTTATCGAGATCTGAGAGAACGTAATAACTCTCTCCATTAAAATGAACATGGATGCTATCATAATAATAATGAGCTGGCACAAGGGATTAAGTACTCTAGCCAGACACAAATTATATACCGTATTCTATAATCCAATAACAGTATCTTTATGTATTATCGAATACATGGCTTGTAGTCAATGGCATCATTAGGTTAATAATGCCGCCACATTACAATCAAACTCGAGAGCAATTTCAAGAATTCAACTCACATTCGCCATTATGACATTTGACCATCTGCGATTACATAAAACAATTTAATAAACCCATGAAAAATCAAAAATGCGATAAGTACACTCGCAGCATAGACCCACAAACTCCACAACGCCAACTCCAACTCCAACTTGAGCTCAAACTCGAGACGCTCCTACACACACATGTGGCAATAAAAATTCCTTAAATAAACATACAACACGAGTGAACTAGAAAGGGGAGTGGACAGTGGGGGGGCGGACTGAGACAAAGCCATATCAAGTACGCGTGCTCGCAACTATCTGGCCAATGTAATCAGCCAAGAGCTGAAAGACCAAACCAAAGATCCCAGACTAGAGACCCCAAAGCAGCAGCAACAACAAAAACAACAACAACAACAACAACAGCAGCCGCGTAATGTCGCTTGTTAGTACTAATGATGGGTAACTTTCCGACATCCTCGCTTCTTGTGCCCCAATACGCCAGCAGATGCTCAAACAAATAAAGGAACTGAGAGGAATATGTCTATTTGAATTAACGATATTCAGATACTCTTTCAGAACTATAATACCCAAGATTTTTGTGTGCCTAATGCTAGAACGGAATAGAAGATTTACCTGAATGAAAAAAAAACGCTCTAGATAAAGTCAAAAATTTAAAATTTTTAACATAACTTGGCTGCGAATTATGCTATCTTAATCAAAATAACGAAGACGTTAGTTACTTGATAGAAGAAAAAAAAAACAGAAAAATGTTTGGTTTATGTAACGAAAATCAAATATTGGATTGGTATTGATTTAATCATAATTTTAATCAAAACAAACTCTTTCAATCTTTCAGTAAGTTTGGTTTAAATTTCTGTAAAAACAAATCACTTTTTTATGTCCAAATTAATTATTAATATAGTATCATGATTTGAAATATTCAATACTCGACTATATTTATAGGACAATTTAAATACTCTCAGTGTATAAAGTTTGAGCACTACAAAATTCTGGCTGAGTTCATGAGACACAGACTCTGAGATGTTTTAACAAATGACAAGGCATATATTCGCATGAACGTAATCCCTGGAGTGCCGGGCAAGCTTCATTACCCAGTGATTAGGCCCAATTGGAGTGCAGTGCATGCAAACGCAAAATAAATTTGTACAGCTCCGATAGAAGCGGCGCGATATGACTCCAAATGCTGGCCGGGCACGGCGTTGGCCATTCCGCATGTATGTCATAAATTGCCATAGATGCGCGGCGGCCAACAACAAGTTTGGGAACTATGAGGTGCGCAGTGGATGCGGCTAACCGGGGGCAGGCTCGGGTCTCGGGCCAGTGGCCGGGCCGGGCCGGGCCGGGTCCAGGTCCAGGTCCAGGTCCAGACAGTTGCGTCTAAGCAGTAAAAATTAATAGCCAGCATAATAAGAGGCATTTTATGACAAGCGTGCACCTTAACGCAGCAGTTAGCCACGCCTCGCAACGAGCAAATCCACCCCCCCCCCCTGCCACCCAGTGCGCCGCCCCCTCCCCCATGGGGTTCAGGTGAGGGATCAGTTGGACGCGCTTCGCCGTAGTCACTTGAAAATTACGCAAATTGAAAGTTACATCGTTTGGGCTGGTGACGCGGATGACCGAAATGGGCATTAGGCCAGCCAGCCAGCCAGCCAGCCAGCCAGTCAGCCAGGCCAACAGGCCTGATGTGACCAGCTACCCCCCAAAAACACCGACACTGCTCCCCCCACCCCCCACCCCCCTTCCTCGTCGCACACAAGTTATGAGCTTCATATTGGCGCTACAAGATTCCGCTTTATGATAATTACACGACGTCCCAGCGCCGCTTTATTTATATGCATTCGACTATATGTGGCTGGAGCAGAAGCTTTGGAAAATTGAAAAACTTTGGTCTGCGCGTGTGTGTGGAAAATATATGGCCGATTATGTAAGAGCTTATGGTAGTATATCGTTATTGAGGCGGCTTGTCGGCATTGCCGGCTTATATAAAATCGAGCTAATGGCTTTAAGAGTTTAATTGAAATGACAATTGGGGCAACAAGTGGCCATAAATAACCTAACAGCATGTTTATAAATGGCATATTTAGCTAAGAATTTCGGCAGACTTTTAGAAAGAGTTCAATAATGCATAGAATATGAGTTCAATGTTTATGCGATGGGATGAACCCTTCACGCTTTTTTTTTTATAAATATTTAACTGAACTCTGTGCAGTTTCTAACTGTGTGTATTATAAAAATTTAAGAACCTAACGGTTGAGCACTGTTAGCTGAGTCCCAGCGTAGCTTTTCTCACTAACGATTTTCATCTGACCATAAACCGAACTTGCCGCAAGCCCATTCCGTATACCTTCGGGAACAAGCCACGATCTGCTATTTTAAAAATTTATAGCAATGAACTTGGGCAGAGAGAGCGACAGAGAGAGAAAGAGAGAGAGAGAGAGAGTCGACCATAAACAAACTCACTTCATATTCATTAAGAGTTTACAACAGCCTACGCAGCCTGCACTAAAAAACCCAAGCCATCCACATAAACCAACTTTAACGAGAGCCTATAACCCAGCGAGCCAAGATAGATAGGAAATAAAATAAAGAGTCAAATGTTAAGCACAATTCTCCGATGCTGATTTGAAACCAAAAACAGTGCAATCATAAAAATGATTAAGTGATAACTTCATATGGTAATATGGTATTTGGTTAAAGCAAATGGCCAATAACAAATCGATGGATGCTCAACTTGTTTTGGTAGCCCGACGCGATTCGAACAATGAACTCGTTGTTTATGATGGTAATTAGTTTTTAACAATGCAACACGCCGAAATCTATTTGTAAACTACAAATGATGGCAAATGTGAAAGAGGAATACATAAGAGCTGCCATAAATCATCTATTTTAGAGTCGGTATCGACGACGCGGCATCGATGGATCGACGGATTGTCCAAATGCGGAGACACTTGTCAAACCATTTCTGACTTCGACGGCCATAAAAGACGAGACTCGTTGGATTTGATATGCAAATTAGCCACAAATCGAAATAACAATCCTTACTCTTTCTCTGTCTTTCTGGCCCTCACAGGCCCTATGCAAATGGAATGCATTTTCAGCTTTGCATTTAAGCGCAGTGGCCTGCATTTTTATTAGTTGTCAAAATACGACAAAATTTATGGCAGCTTGGCAATATTTTTAACGCCAAAACCAGCGCAAAAAATATAACCAAAAAGAAATATATGAGAAAAATTCAAAGAAAAATTCAGACTACCATAAATCATCCAAGTGAAGTCGACTCTCCAACTCCAACTCCAACTCCGACTCCGACTCTGCATCCGAATCTGGCCAAAAGACAAAAGTAAAAACATAAAAAATAAACGCAAATGCGGCGCATAAAAGTCATAAAAATGAAATTAGCCATATAGCAGACGGTCGAGAGGCAAACGAATCTTTTGTTGTTGTTGCCAGAGGGGGAAAATATCTGTAGGTTCCGCGCAAACTGGTGCAGTTTTTAAATGGAGGGCGACATTAAATTTAACATATATTTAAGCTGAGGCACTTACGAGCGCATAGGGTTGCCTTCTGCTTTGAATTAAATAAATGCTCGAGAATCAAATGTGGGCTAGGTTCATATGCTTTTCAGCTCAAAGTACTAATTAGCCCACATTTGATTTATTTGATTTGTATGCATATGAGGATAGGGTGGCTTAAATAGAAACAGCAACATTTTTATATATTAAAGGGTTTTATTTGAAACAAATATCAATAAATAATTTGTCTATTTACAATTCAATACGATTGCCAGAAAATAATCCTCCAACTTTTCTAATATTTTATACACATTAAAGGCAAAGTTTTGTTCTTATTCTAAGAAGTTATAAAGTCTTTTTTCACACACTTACAATTTTTAATGTCCTTAATCTTTTATTATTATAACCTAACAACCTTTAGCTTGAAAATAACCTTTTCATCTGTCATCACTTAAGCATTAAGTGTTTTTCTCATAAACGTGCGCAACTTCTTGCATTCAACTTGCCCCACAACTTTGCCAAAAACTTCACACACACACACGAAACTTCAAAAGAATTTTGGCAAACCACCCGCGAAAAGTTTACCCCCGACGAAGTCACACATATACTACTTAATATATATGTGTGTATGTATGTATGTACATACATAATTAAGACTTCTCGGAGCAGCTGAATTAGTGGAAATGAGCTAATGAACAAAAGTTGCACAGAACTTCAAAGCTTGAGGAGCCCCATAGATACATCTGCCATTCATCTTCATTTGTGTAGCGGCGATCATTTGAAATGTGTCTATTCCTATGGGGGCCTGCCTTTTCGGTTGGGGTTCGGTTCGGTTTCGGTTTCGGTTTCGGTGCGTTTCCTCATTGCGTCAAGTGGTGGTGGGGCATCAAAACAAATTCTAAGAAAATCCATCTCGTCGGCATATCAAAAGAGGCGACTCTCCCGCCGGTCCATAAAGCGAAAGCAACAAATTCTGCTCTCATTTGAAAAATGGCATCACACTATTTTGCATGGCCTCTGTGACCAGAAACTGACAGACGGTGAATATTTAAATTCCACTCATCGCCATGTGTCTTGTGTACAGTGGGAACTCGGTGGAGGTGAAAAGATGCCATCGAAAATAATTACGAAAATATATTCTTGTTAGGATCTAATTGGTATAAATTTGTAGAGATTATACATAAAACCATTAAGCTTGCGTATATTAAACTTTGGCTAAGATGGGGACGCGAGCTTTTAGACAAATGATCTAACGAGGGTGCTCGCTTAATATATACAATTTAATTATCTTTGTATCTTTGAAACTTTCAATGTTTTTCTTTATCTAACATCTACATAACGATCTGTAGTCACCTTAACTATGCTTCACTCTATCAATGCGTCACTCTTTCAATTGACTGACTGATGAACTGTTGTGTTGTGGATAGTTCGTCTGGCTCTGCTCTGTTGCGTTTTCTTTGATCTTTTTTAATAGGAAGCGCCCGAGTTGTTGAGTGAAATTTATGAGCTCTGAAAAGTGCAAGTGATTTAAAGCAAAAGATTACGAGGCAGGCACAGACACACAAGCACACACACACACACACATACACATACAGAGAGAGAGAGACAGACACTCGGACAACGGCTGCCTTTGAGCTACACACGTAATCGAAAAACATTAACACACAACAAGCCAATTAATTGAAAACAAATTGGCCATTAACTAGCCAAAAACGTAAATGCGATCGTCAAAGATTTACACAAGTGATCATCAACACCAAAAGCAAAAACAAAAACAACTAAAAAAAGCGGAAAGCGTAAACAGCAGCTCGGGGACCGATCGATGAAACAAACGATCAATGGAACGAGCCTCAACGAATCTCAGTTTCAGCCGCAGTTCGATCGATCGATCGATCGCTTAAATTGAAAGCAAACTGACTGCTAAATAGAGCGCGCAAAGAGATTGAGAGAGAGAGAGAGAGAGAGAGAGAGAGAGGGAGAGAGAGAGCGAGAGCGAGGGCGAGCGAGCGAGAGAGGAGCGGCAGAGAGAGATATGAGTGCTACGGTACCAGATCGCTTGATCAACATCAAACAAAGCGGGCCGCTCAATGGCTTGATTAATGTGCGCCACATCAATCAGAGATCTGGGGGCCGGCGGCTGTGTGTATGTGTGTGAGGGGGAGGGGAGGGGTGGAGTGGAGCTCTGGCCGCATAAAATAAACACAACAAACTTTAGCGGTGATCAGTAAGCGTTTGAAGTCGCTGAGATATATAGATATAGCAGGGCGATCGAGAGACTGCAGCACCCACACACACACAATTCGCGTTCAACTCGAATGTAGTTTTAGGCACTGCGCCTGTCAAAATAAACGAGCCAACATAAATCGAGCATTGGCCAAAACGAACTATATACTATCGTAAACCCAAAGAGTTGCAGCTCCGATCGCCGGCCACAAAGTGACGACTGATCGAATCAGCGTGGCCGAGCGTCGGGCAAATGCATTGGCCGCAAATAAATAACAACAGAGTTTGCTTAGTTTAAAGATCACGATCTCTCGCAGCCATGAAGCGTTTGCCAAAATGAGCATAAAACAACAACAACAACAAGAAAAAACCAACAAACAAAACAACAACAACAAATCACGTTTGTGATCTTGACTTTAGACACCGAAAAATGGAAGAAAAAAACGAAGAAAAACATTAAACTCTGCGAAACCGAAACGGGGCACAAAGCAAAAGAAAAGTCATTTAAATAGCCGGCTTTAGGAGCTGAATTTTAAAGGGAAACATTTGTTTGTACGTTTAACGCCGCAAAAAGCCAGCGGCGGCAGCCTAATTAAAGGGGGGGGGGGGCCCTGAGGTGCATGCAACACAGGTAAAACAGAGAGCTGCGAAAGCTGCATAGAAATACATTTTTGTATTGAGATAATTGCTTGAACTGAATAAAAATGTTTCAGTATTTCTATTTTACGCTGATAGAACATTTTAAGCAGAAAATTGGTAAATTGTAAGAAACAGTTACAGAAATTAATTAAAACTAAATCAAGATCTATTTTAATAACATAACAAAAGAAATAATTTCACAGCCAAAGAAATTAAAAAAAAACATTATATTTTTATGGATGCATGGCAAGCATAAATCCAGTCTAAAATTTATTAGCGATTTTATTATTACTCCTTTTAAGCGCCCCCTTTACGGACAACGCCTCTGGAGTTGCTTAGGCCTAGACAAGTTCTACTTGTTTGGCTCTTTTGTGTTGCCAGCTATTTGTGTTGTTCTTGTTGTTACTATTTGTGTGTGTGCCTTGTTCTTTGTTTGTTGTGCCACGGCTACACATGCAAAGTGTTGTTTTTGTTGTATCCTCGTGTAGTTGTTGCTGCTGCTGTTGCCCCTTGGTCCGATTTGAGTTACATGACAATGTGGAGATATTGGGGTCTTTGCTTGCACAATGGCAATGAGTTCATCGTGGTTTTTTTTTTTTTTTTTGTTTTGTTTTGTTGTATTTTTGTCTTCGTTTACCTTAAAATTTCTGATTGGAGTTTTGTGTCGTGTTGTTGTTCCTTGAGTTGTTCACGTGGAAGTAGATTTTATTTTTGTGTTCGTGTGTTTTTGGGTTGCTTTTGAGAGAAAAGAGCTAACGAAAAATCTGTCGCTTCCGGCTTGACAACTCACTAATTCGTCAATTGTTGTGCAACTTTCGAATTGAATTTCGCCTGATTACAGAGCACTCAGTTTCTCAATTTCTCAGGCTTGTCGGTTTGTCTGCTCCTCGGCTGGCGGTGTGTGTTTGGGTAAAATACGTAACCACACAAAGTATTAATAAATAATGGGAATATCTTTAGCAAAGGTCTCTCAACTCGGGCATTAATTTGGAATTCAGTGCACTTCAGTTTGCCCCTCTTAGCCGCTCACCTAATTAAGGTATCCATTGTGAATTCCTTTGGGGGCGCTGCATCAATTTAGTTGAGTCTCTGCCCCTTCCTGCCCCTTCGACTGCTTGCCATACATCATTTTTATAATTTACGTGTAATGCATAACAAAAGCCAAGTAAACAATAAATGTACAAGAAAATAAAATCCAATTTTCATGGCATTATTCCTCAGCTTGCCGCAAAAGCCGACGCTCCGACGGCAGCTCATCAATTTTCCACGTGTGATTTATTAACTAATTTTCCTACACATTTAAATGCGCATTTCATGCGGCACGTACCAAGGAGTAGGCCCTCGAAACGAAATACGTGGAAATTCATTAGCGAAAATGTTGCTTTCATTTTCTTATGGCTCACATTATTGTTCCGGGTGGGTGGCGGGGGCGGCGGCGGTGAGACCTCTTGAGAAATATGCGCAAAAAATGAGCCAAGCCAAGAGTGAAGTACGTGGGCATTAATTATTTTTCGATGTACGTCGGAATGAGCTCAAATTTTGAGGTGGATGTTTTTTTTTTCCTGCTTCCCTGTGAATTATGCTCAGTATTCATAATTTCCTGGAAGCCAGCAGAAGAAGAAACTCTGGCAAAGCGAAGAGGTCTTAAGGCTTCCGTTACGTATCGACATTGAGCGATGCATCTACTGTTAGTCCGCAAACTTATCGCTCGGTATGAACCCATTTAAATGCCAAACTGCCAGCAATGCCTGGCAACTAGCTCCTTGTTTACCTTCTGCAACAGCATTCTGGCGACATCGACATGGCCATAACTTGCACTAGAACGGCAGCCGAAGAAGTAGAAGAAGAAGAGGCGGAGAACGGAACAGCAGCAACAACAGCGGCAGCTACGAAAAATGCAACCAACCAAATTTGCTTGACATTTACAATGGCCAAACTGGCCAACTAGTTACTGCCAACTCGCAACTGGCTTGCACGGCATTCACGAGCACCGAGAGCCAACTCTCCGTCAGATGCGCATGTGGGCACTCGGTAGTTTACTTACGTGGCCAAACTGCAGGAGGTAGGTGACTGTGGCTGGGGGATGGGGCAGGGGAACGGGAAGCGGAACGGGAAGGGGAAGGGGAAGGGGATGGGCGGGGGGTTGGGGTAAAGGTGAGGTGCACTTGTGCCATTTAAAGTGTTTATAGGTATTTATTTTTATTGTTTTTTATGCTTAACGATTTTTTAAGTGGAGTGTGCAGCTGTAACAGCAGCAAGAAGTGTGATCAAACACAAAGTGATAGACTTGGCAGATATCTTAGAAATGCAATAATAAAGGCAGTTTAAGGTACTTGTACTAAAAAGGAATTTTGCAACATGAAAGCAATTAAGTATTTAGTAGATATGTCTTGAGAGTAATAACCAGCTAATGAATATAATGGAAATATTTTTGTATATTTATATATTTATAAAATTTCCAATATGTTAATAACAAGCTAATGAATATAATAAAACTATATTTGGCGACAAGTGCTTTATAATAAATAAGGAAGCTTTCCCACTAGCCTAATATACCCGTTAGCATCTGTTCTCTACAGGTATTCAAACGTCAACCCCACTCGACTTGAACTCGTATGCAAAATGCTGACGATTCTTGCGGGTTTCGCTTGATTTTTCTGTTTTCTTAGTTTTATTTTGTAGTTTTTTATTTGGTTTCGTCGGTTTTCAGTTGGTTAACAAGCGAAACAAGCAGGCGGCATAGTTTAGCAAGTTTCGTATTTGCATTGTGTTCTCAGAGGTCGAGGCAAGTCAGCGGCAATTTAAATGCCAACTCGAGCACGAGAGGAACGCAAGATGTGAGAGTGAGAGAGGGGGGGGGGGGGGAAGGGAGGCGGGGGCAATCCGAAGTCTCCAAGGCCCGCAGATCTGGCGAGTCGCGTACCTATAAGATTTATGTGCCCTTTGTTTGACTGTAGTCCAGGATAACAATGCACTGGAGCGCAACATTTTCGCTTTCAATATTGTTTACCTGCCGGCAATATTTCAATTAAATTCTGCGAAATACAAAAAAGATATTAAACGAGACAATGCAGCGTCATTAATGGCCAGGATATAATAATATATATGTATACACAAGTACTTATATGCATAGTCATGTCCGTGTCTGGGCAGTTTTTCCCTTTCATTAAGCTCGCATACTCTCATTGCTTTTCAATTTTCCATCAACTTTGTAGCCATTGTCTCTTTCGCACGTTCTCTTCTTCTCGGCAGTTTAATTACTCTACGCATTTTCACATTTTTCGCAGCTTTTATGATTTATCAGAATTTATGAGGTAGTTTGTCGGACGCGAGGAGGGGGGCTTGGAATTGTAAATTATGCAGGTAAAAAGTTGTGATGAGACGCAGGTGGGGGGGGGGGGGTTCGGGTTTTCGTTTGGGTCTCTTTAGCTTCCGTTGTGCAACTTTTTTGCCAGCTCCCATAAGGTGTCGGCAGGGGCGTCGCGGGGCGTGACAGCAACAGCAAAAGTCACTTGTAAAAATTATTTAATTATGTGATAAAGTTTCGCTTGTTTCACTTGTCATAGGGCGCGAAATAAAAGTTTGCAATGTGATGGCAAAAATTAATTATGAGCCCACAGAACACTTTCTCTGTTTTGCCCAGCTTATATTAAATTTTGTATTCTACTTTTCTCATTTTACAAATTCTTTAGCTACATCTAAATAAAATGCCAGACTAATCTGCAGACAGCGACAAGGGTAGACATTTCTCAGGGCCGCACTTAATCCACTTGTCGTCCCAATGCCCCAGCGATGACCCATTGTTAACGCACTAATCTAAGAGATTTTTTGCATATTTTCAGCTGAGACAAAGGCCGAGCCGAGCTGAGTGGAGAGTGCAAGGTATAAAGAATATCCCATGTCAACATTAATTAGGGTCCAGCATAATTCACATCTAATTCGTGGCATAATATCAGGCTCTGTGTCTGTTATCCTGTCCCCCAAACAGCATATGGGACGTTCCGGCACTGCAAATAGACCCCTCTGGGCAGCTTGACATTTTTTGTCGTATTTGTATATCGCTTCTTTTTTCTTTTTGAAATGTTAAGCACGCTCGCAATTAAAATGTCATCTTTGGGGCAGAGCGCTGTGAACCCGAGCTTCGCAAGTGAATTAATGATATTGTCGGAGCTTGTTTCGTTTGAGCCCTCGAATAGTCGAGCTATGCAGTTGCTTATCAGATAAGTTGGGGCACAGAACCTTTTACCGCATCGAAATCAGACGTGGGTTTCGACAGCTTTAAGCCTTTCAAGTTGATTATTTTTTGATACGTTAAGTTTTTGTATCCATGACATTTTTGCTAGTAACGATATGTATAACAATAACAATATCAATTTAAATGAAAAACTTAACTACAAATTTTCATTCATTATTTGATTAAACATTTTCAAGACTTTTTACTAATTTAATATTGAAAGGTTACTATTATTAACTTCATCTGTTTTATTTAAAACAATATAAAAGAACATTCTTCGCAAGGTATTATATAAAATGATAGGGTATATCTTCTTTAAAAAAAACACATACACAAACAACTTTCAAATTAATTAATTTGAACTATAAAATAAATTTTTAAAATATTTAATCTAAACTCTACGCTTAGTAATTTATTGCTTCAACTTTTCATTCTTCAGTCCGTTGTCTATTATTTTGGCGTTGCTTCCCTCTAATGTCATTTTAAAAATTATTGTTTTTTTTATTTGCTCGCCGATAACGCAAAATGTATACATTTAATTTATGCGAATCAAATTGATTAACAAAACAAGAGCTTACTTTTTATGAAAATTTCTCAATTTATGAGACAAGTTTCTGTCAAACTAAAATATGCAAATTATGTCATTCTTTCTCTCTGGCAGTCGACTCAGATGGCTCGGCCAGCTTGGTTTCCGTTCTCCTCCATTATCTAGGCCTAGGCTCAAATGTAAACATCTTAATAATAATGAATGAAAAAATGGCGCATTCTGCTTATAATTTTAAGCCGATTTAAAAACTGGCGCCAGCAGAAACGGGGGCGTGGGCTGCCAGTTTGCCAGTTTGCCAGTTGGCCAGATTGTGTCTGGCTGTTAGCCGGTTGGTGCGACTGAACAACAATGGGCTTTCCAGATGGAGCGACAGCTATCAAGCTGGACAGTTGGCTGCCTCCTTGTCAAAAGTTGCCCCAACTTATCCGCTTACTTACAATTGAGTGAGTTTCGCTTGGCAGCAGCGCCAACCGAGCTCCAAAATCTGTCGCGATTTCTGATGAGCGAAATAAGCAAATTTGATTAGAGCAAGATATGAAAAGAGAGACAGAGAGAGAGAGAGAGAGAGAGAGAGAGAGAGAACGATAAACGATGTTCCTTCTCATATGCGACTCTATATTTGCCATTGTCTAGTTCGACAATTCGGCAAATCATTGCAGAGCAGTTTGTCAGAAGGCAGCCGGCGACGACTAAGTGGCGCAGTTGTCGATGATGTTGCAGCTGCCACTGTTCCCAGACACTTTTCACACATTAGCCGCCACAAGTGAAGTGAAGCGGCGCGGGGAGCCCCCAACCCCAAGCCCAATGCGATTGCGACATGCCAAGTGTGCATTAGTGCGAATGTGAACGTTGGCGTGGCCTGAGAATAACTGGCGGAAGGTGGGGAGCGGTTGGAGCGCGGCAATGGCCAACCATAAATAATGCTCCACTCGGCGAGCAGCTGGAGCCAGACAATAGAGCATGGCCATTACCGTTTGTTGTCCCAACATCCTTAGCCGTTTGCTTGCCTTTGGCTTTAACACAATTTGATATATGGCCAGGCATTGATTTTGCCTGCCCAGCATCAGCAGCAGAGGCTCACGGCCTCACAGGCTCGCAATATGCGAATATGCGATATAATGTCCAATTAAATTCTAAAAAGAACAGAAACAAAAAAAAAAACCCCCCAGCAGGAAGAAGCAGAAAACGACTGCCAAAGTGCAGGAAGCAGCCACATACAAGGAACCGGGCACTGACTGGACTGACTGACTGACTGACTGACTGACTGACTAACCCGGCTACCAACTGCCCTCCCCCATAAATTTATACAATTTCTTATTTATTTTATTGTACTATTCTTTACACAAGGCTCGAGCGATGTGCATAAAGTTTTCGCCAGCTTTTATGGCTTATCGTCGCCCCTTTCACGCCCCCCCCCTCCGCGCCTTCCCACTTGCCCCACTTGCATATTATTCCAATCTAAGCGCTTGAAAGCATAAATCTTGACTACAGGCGCCATAGATCATCGCACAGCGACGACTAAATCGTCTGCCCGCGGGGCCTATTCCAGCTCCTTCGTGTGGAAAGGGACCTTTGCTGTGCACTGAATCGGATTATTAAAAATTAAACTTTATTCTTATATTTTGGCGGCTAGGGGACGCAAGTGCAAAGCAAGCAAAGGTAGCAATTGGAATTGTCTTAATGCGGGTCGAAAGAGCACATTTAAAAATCATAAGAAAATACCGAGGCAAGTAGAGGTTAAATAAATTAAAGAGAAAAGTAAATTTAAAACGAGTGAAAAAAACATAACAACTTTGAGGCAGCACTAATAGAAATACAAGACCTTAAGATGTTGACTAAGATCATGGATAAAGTTTTCTCTGGCCTATTTTAAATATACCTAATTATTTAATTGTGATATAGTATAACCCAATGCCGCTAGCTAAGCTCTTCTCCAAACCTTAATTGATTGAGTTTCAATTAAAAACCACTTTTCAACTGCCTGAAAAACTGCAGTTAAAATCATAAACAATACGTTAGCACCCAGTTGCGTGAAAAACTCAAAGTTTTTATGCATATAGCATGAGGTATTTTTTGCTTTGCAATGTTTGTTTAGACAATCTTAAGTTGTTTCTGCAAGTCAACAAGGAAAATCTTCATTACAAAATGTGTGTGCCCAGGCAGGCAGCTACATCCAGGCAATTAAAAAGTTCTGCACAACTTTAATCAACAAATTTCCCACACACACACAGACACACACACACACACACACACTAGACGAGCTGAGATAGAGCTCCGGGCTATGGCGTTTACCTGGGGTCTAGGTCTCGTTCGGGGTCTTTGGAAAAATGTGCGTGCGTGGCCCAAAATATGTGTTTGTGTTTTTCTAGACCTTTTGCACTAGCACCCGCCCCCGACCCCCCCCCCCTCCCGCCCACCGGCAAGTGTTGTCCTACACATTTGTGCATTTCATTTCACACATGAGCAACTGCTGCTGCCAGCGCATGCAAAAGTTGTCTACAGCGAAAGATGCAGCGGCAAATGGCCTGGGGAAGGGGAAGGGGAAGGGGAAGGGGCGCATTTGCAACTTTGCTGCGAGCAAATTTCATTCAGTCAAAGCAAGTCTGGGCTCCTCGCTCTAACTAGCTACGCGCTCTCCTAGTGAAAAGCATCACGAGTCAAAAATTGTAGTCAACTGGCAAATTAAGTTGAATTGCGCAGCTAGCCGCCCGCTGCCCTCACCTGCTCCCGGTATTAGCATAATTTTTGCAACATGTTAACGAAAAAAAAAAAACTGAAAAACTGAAAAACAAAAATAAAAAGAAAGAGAAAAAGAAAAAGTTGAAAATTAATTTGCGTCAGGCGCATGCGCGACTTGACTTGAAAGTTGAATCTTGTGCCTGCAACTTGAATGGTTGCCTGTCATGTTGCAAGTTGCTCGTGTTCCATGTTCTTCCACACTCCACAGCAACAGCAACAACTTCCTCATTTGCTATAACATTTTAATTATGCGCCCCGTTAGAGGTTTATGCCTGTTGTTGTTGTTGTTGTTTTTGTTGTTGTAGTTAAATGAAAGCTGGTAAATTGCTGGCGCAAATAAATTTGTTTGAAATATGTTCAAGAAGTGGGCGCACTGTTGTTGTTCTAAATGAGTAGCTTAATAGCATGTAACTCTCGTATAACAGTTGATATAACACTTAGGGCTGCATAAGCTTAAGTTATTAAATAGAAATCATCGATTGTATTTTATATCTTAATATATTTGTATTTGAATAATGCTGGTTAAAAGTAATTTTTGTATTAAAATTTCTGCTTTATCACAAGATATTATAAAGTTTAGATTTGAAATCTTTAAAATACTTTTTAATGGATATTTTATTTATGGCTCAACTCATAAAGAAAAAAATTCAATTAAGAATTTGATTAACAATTTCTTGTGAAACTTTTAATGCATTCAAGATACAGAAATTCTAGATTTCACATACGATAATTTCTATATAATATATATATTTTTTCAACTTTCTTCGATTTATAAGTAAAAAAAATTGAAGTTAAGATTTTGTTTCCTGATTGATTTCTGGCTGCTGTAGATGGTTTCGTAATTGACAAGTGCCCGTTGGCACCTGCATTTGCCACATCTAGCAAGAAGATTAGTTAGTTATTCGAGTGAATTGATAATCTTCGCTTAATCGCCCAGCCCTGAAATTTCCATGGAAGATGCCAACGGCACAGCTGCACCCGCAACATATTGGCGAGCCTGTAGGCAACGGACTTGTCGGGCTGTCTGGCAGCTTTGCCCGAGGTAAAGCCAGCTTCGGGCCAGACTGCCACTCACACAAGCCAGAACCAGAGCCGGAGCCGGAGTCAGGGCCAGTCTCAGGCGCAGTCTGAGTCCCAGGCGCGTACCTGGCCAAAAACCGCTTGTCAATCGCTTGGCCAACTTGGTCGTGGCACGTTTTTCCTCACAATCAGCGATATTTCTTTATTTTCTTTACTCGTATTTTTCTCGTTTGCCTTTAGCATTTTCCTCGCGCTGTTGTCTAGATCGAAGGCTGTCGATAATGTCGCCAGTTGTTCGTAGTTCTCTTTGGCTTTGGCATCGTCGCTTGTTTCATTAAAAATGATTGATTGCCAATTAATTGAAGTTTGCCGATATGTTAATAATCAGCCGGCAATTAAACGCGTTTATCTAGCGGTACCTCAAAGTTTCACACACAATATCAATTGAAGCCGCTCTTGACCCTCATTTGCAATATAATTTCAATTATTTGTTATTGACTTTTTGTTGCTCTTATTTCCTCGCTTATTTGTTTAATAATGTGCAAAATATTTGTTAATTTATTTGGTTTTGTTTGCGTTTGGCTTTTAATAAAGACAACATTGGCTTTTATTAAACAAATTTGCATAATTAATGCGTGAGTTCAAAATGTCAATTGATTTAAATTTCGTTGGCAAATAAAAACGATTATTATTTGTGGGTTATTAAACTGCTCGAATATATGTGATATATATGTGCGGGAGAGAGAGAGAGAGAGAGAGAAAGATTTATTTCCTTCGTTTCTACGACACTTGTTTGATTTGCTTTTAATTAGCTTGGGAATGTGTCACCTTTCAAATTTCATGGCCAATCCCCAATTTCGACACGACTTTCTTGAGGCATCAACACCTCAGTAAATTTCCAGCAATTTAAGTGCAGACTTCTCCTATTTCTCGTCTTGAGAAACATAAAACTTAAACATTTTATGTGATGCAAAGTTTCGGCAACTAAAAGCGCAAAAATTTTTCACACGCGTAAACAAAGTGGCCCAAAGCGACAAAGACTTTGTCTAGAGTCTACCTGGTCCCCCTGGTCGGGCCCAGGCCGGCACCAGGTACTACATAGTCGGAGACAGGGCTCCGAGCTCGCGTTGGAGTTGGAGTTGGAGTTGGAGGCGCAGACAGTGTCGGGAACTTAGCCAAGCCACAGACAAACATGTCGAAGCGACAACAACAGCGAACAACAACAACAGCGAACAACAACAACAACAACGAACAACAGAGCTTGCAAATTGTGTCGTGTCATGTAAAAGAGGTTTTTCTTTTATTTTATTTGTTTTTTTTTTTTTTTTTGTAAGTTACTGTAGCAAAAACAAAACAACAAAAAAGTTTCTTCTTATTTTTGAAGCGCGGCCTTTTTATGTTTTTCACACTTTTCATGGAGCGGGCTCGGGTGTAGTTTGTGTACAGAATAGGGCACTTAGAATGCAGAGTAGAAAAACAAAAACATGTAAACGAACACCCAAAGTGCTCAGCTCTATGAGTTACTTTGACTTAAGTCCGGGCGGTTCCGCAGAGTTGCGGCAAAAATTTGCAAAACACTCTGGGAAATTATATATGTACTATGTGGGGCTTCCACGTGCGACACACGGGGAAAATCAGTTGAGTGAGGTAGGAAAATAATGATGAGTTGAGCACTTGTGTGGTTATTAGCGGGTCATGGGGTTAAGTTAAGATTATAAAGCAGAGCAGCTAAATAATGATGACAGTCAGAACGTGTTTATTAAAATAAAATGAATGGAGAAAATTTTGGAAAATATGTTTTCAAAGAAAATGCTTTAAAGAAACCACAGCATCAACATGCTTACATAAATAATTCCATTTAATTTAAGATTAAGGTTTTAAGATTGTTTTACGTACAGAACAACTAAGTAAAATATTATTAATTACGCATCTTATTTATGTTAGAGAGGGCATATTTTAAAATGCTTTGGTAGCAGACATGTGAATTAATTTATTCCCTTTTATTTATCATTGCAGGTATGTAAGCTGATTGCGCTTTTGTAAACAGATATGTAAGTTTGATTAAGTATCGGTATTCAAGTTGAGGCAACAACAAGTTTTTTAGTTATAAAACTGTATTTTATTGACCTCATCAGCTAATTTGCAACAATTAAGCAGCATTATTGCTTATATATATATACGTATATATCCGCATGTAATTGCCAGCTCATCGGCCATCAATTTAACATCAATATGCACTTTGAGCCACTTAAACCATACAAGACTACACACACACACACACACACACACATACACTCGTTCGTGCTGAGCTGAAACTCTTGAACTGATTGTAAATAGTGGCAATTAATTCTATGGCTGCCGCCGCTGATTAACCAAACAACTTTGCCAGCTTATGGAAATTGTATAAAATCCCATATGCGGAAAATGGAAAACGCTTTACAATCGTGTTGCGAATTGCGCTCTTGCCAGTTGCCTGGCACTTAGTTGGCAGCATGTGCTCTATAATTATGCCATAAAGCGAATTTATTTTATTTTATTGTTTGCCCGCCGGGAAGGCGTATGTCTGCTTATCATAAATATATATTTCATATACTCTAGCCAAGAGTATTTAACTTTTCTCATGAATTCGGTAAAAAAAAATTGAAAAATTTAACAATAATTTAAACGAATACGAAATAAGTTAAATTTTCTATTTAAAGGCTTGGGTTCATCAATTTTTATTTACTTTGAAAAAGAATTTCTTGGATTTTGACTTATCAGTTTTTCATTTTATTAATTTTTCGTACTTAAATATAGACAGAGTATATGTGTATGTAAGCAATTTCAACATTGAAAATTGCTGTCTGCTTTTGTTTTTGCATTTTTTGGGCTTTATTTCTAGGCCAAACATTGATTCGAACCGTGAACCGAGCCAAGATTTATTTTTACGATTTGCAGCCCTGACTGTAAGGTAATCAAAATAGTTGGCTTACAAACCTTTCAGCTGATGTGGACGCAAGTGTATTTAAAGTTCGGTATTTTCAGTAAATGCGTGTCTTCTTGTTTATTGTACCCCAATCCGAATATAAATGTATTTAATTACGGTTATTTAGGAAGACGCCTTCCGCATCTTCGCTTCGCCGTGTTGGTGGAGCACCTAACGAGGCATTGTTAATGAAACCGGTTGAATCTTGTGGCAGCAACCAAAATCAGAGCAGTGTAAATATTTTCTTTTGCCACACATTTTGCCCTGAATGCGGCTCGAGTTGAGAATCGAGTCGGACTCTCGTCGCACCACCACCACCATCACCAGCTTCTTCTTCTTCTTGCTCCTCCTCTGTTAACATGTGAAGCACGGCGCTTCAAATGGCAACGGGCTGGATGCTCTACGCACAATTTTTCCATTTTTCAAGCTCTCTAACCGCAGCTTCCCACTTCAGATCATTCTGTAGCACTTGAGACTGGTTTCTCCAAATGCCACTCGAGTGCCTCGGCTGCCTGTCAAGTGCCTCCTCGGCTCCGGCGCGTCAATACACATCGCAATGACTTGTGCAAAATAAACCAAAAAAAAAAGAGAAAAAAAAAGAAAAGAAAAAAAAACACAGAATAAACTGAAAAATAGGTATTATGAAAAGTTGAAAGAAATACTTGTGTGCCACACCAAGAAGTCATAATTATTGCCAGTCAACTATTCGACTCGACTTCGAGTGTCATAAATTTACATACAGATAAATAAAATGGCATATTTCGAGCTGTATCTGTATCTGGAAACTATAGCGAACCGACTGCCATTAGACATTTGGATTGTCACCTGGCCATTAAGAATTTTGAAATGTGCTTTTATTTTGAGTTGCTTATCTGAGCGACATCAGAAGAGCTGGGCACGTAAGAACGTTGCAGTCGGGTGTAGCCGACTGCGCAATACTCGAGCACAGTCTTAAAACCTTGGAAAAGTACCGATTTTTATAAGTCGTGTGTCTCGATTGTGGGAAAACTTCTCTGAAAAACTTGTTATGCCATGTTTAGAGTAGTTCGTCAGCTTTAAAAAAGCCAAAAAAAATCTTTATCTACACGAGTGTATATTCCAAATTTACAGCTTCCGCATAAAACCAATATACCCTTTTGACTTCCCGAACGTGGTATAAAAACGTTGAGTTTATAACGCGTACACGTTACACTAAAGTGAGGTTAGGCTGTTACCAATTGAGGTTAGCGGCCGCCAAAGCTTTTAAGTAAAGTACACTTCTATAGAAGTTACAAGCTACCAAATTGTGTTGACTTTAAGCCAGGTTAACATTGTGTCTAGACAAATGTGAGCAGGTTAACAACTCATTTGAGGCTCATAAACATCATTAAATGAGTACTAGGAATTGTGGCACAATAAAAAAAAAAAAAAGAAACCCACTAAAAAAACACTAGTTAATGCCGCCATAAGCAAATTTTGTGTAGACTGTGGCAAAGTGTGGCCAATCGAAAAGCGTACTTACTTAGCGCTCAACCGCAAAGCCGCACAATGTGGCCCATTACGCTTCCAATAAATCATAATTTTTGCATTTTGAAAGTGCGTTTCATATTACTGCAAATCCAGACTCTGGCGGACAACTCGGACAACTCGCTCATGAGTGTGGCAATTCGAGGCGGGGCCAATTAAGCCGTGTCTATATTGGAGTAGGAGCTGGCGAAACAGCTGCTGTAAATCAACTTGGAGCGCTGTGTGTGCGGTTGTTGTGTGAAAATATCTGCTAGACACATAGACACATAGATACATAGATACACAGATACGAAGATACAAAGATACACACGGATACTAGCACGCGTGGCCAGTGCGGCTAGCTGAGCATACATAAATTAACATTAATAAAGCAGCACAAATAAACTATAAAAACTTATAAATAATTTTGAAAATTGACAACGCACATAAATCATTTTTAATGAATGCCCCCGTTGTCCATCGAGGGCAGCTGCAAAAGGTGTGTTAACCCTTTTTCTTCACTTACAACAAGCCCATCTGGCAACTTGTTTGTGCGTGTCGTACAAGCTGCGACGAGACAGGAACAGACTCTGCAAACCAGATTGAGTGCATATATCTATATACATATATGTGTATATAGGTGTGCATATATGCAGATGCATCCTACCCAAAAGTTGTCATAAGTTTTGGGAACTCAGCTTGTTGCTGATTTCAAATTGAGATACATTTTCGTTGCCATTGCAGGCGCAGATGCAGATGCAGAGCTGTAAATTTATAAAATGCCAAAAGTTTTTGGCAAAGTGTTGACTTCAATATGTTTTGGCAACACTTGCATAACAACAACAACAACAACAACAACAGCAACTCCGACACAGACTCCGGTGCGTGCCCCGGCATGTTGCAGTTGTTGTTGTGTACCGTTAAATGCAACGTTTAGATACAAATGCACAGATAACAAATTGTTGTACAACTCACGCAGCGAGCTGTAAAAAAAATGAAAAACGTTAAAAGCAAAAAAACAAAATCGCGCCGCGCCGCGTTCGCTTTTCCTTTTGGTGTGAAAAATTGGCCAAGCCTTCCACTTGGCTGTGGCTTGTCTCTTGGCTTTTCGCAGCACTCCACGGCCCCGCCCTCCCCCGCCCAGCCCCAGCCCCAGCCCCAGCCCCAGCCCCAGCCGCAGCCCCAGCCCCATAGCCCAATTGGCCCAGGTCTGGTTGTATTCTAGACGCAGTATCTGCACTTGTCCATCAGCCGCTGCCGCCGCGTCTCTGCCGGCTTGTGTGCCGTTTTTCATCGCTGCCGCTGCCGCTGCCGCTGCCGCCGCGGAAATTTGTTGCTGCTTGGGGCAATCTCGTGTCTCAATTTTTTGAGCGACATTTTGACGCTGGCTTTTCAAGTGCAGTTCGATGTTGGCTGCAAAACAGACTCCTGACGCTTGATGGAAGCGATCCAGCATGTGAGATGCTTCTAACTGTTATACGGGCCCTGATTGTGCGCCTCTTTGATTGACTTTTGATTGCAAGTTCTATTCTGGTGCTGACTTTGACTTTTTTCTACATAGAGATGATAAAGTGTTGTACCAAGAATGCATTCATATTGATATGTGATATACGCTATTCAATGTATGGTTTTTAATACGTTGTTATATATAAAGTTGTGAAATTGGTATACATAATGATTCTGAAGTGTTATACAAACAATGCTAAACTCTGAACTGTCATACTAGCGATATATGTTATTATGTTTTCTTTTATAAATTGTTATACAAATAATACTTTTAAACTTACTGAACTGTTTTACTAACGATTGAACTGGTTTTAAGTTACAAACTGTTATACAAATTTATTCAAATTATGACTACTTTATGTGACTATTAGTATCAAGTATATTACAAAATATACAAATTTCTGCGCTGCTTTATTAACTATTATAGTGCTATTAAGGTGTATAAAAATTATTGTACTAACTGTTATACACACATTAGTTATTAGCATACTTTATCTGGCACTCAAACGGTGACAGACTCCACTTGTTAAGCTAATCTTTACGCAATACTTTTTAAAGATTTATAATCAAAATAATCGTTTCAACTGTCAAAGTTTTCATCACTGCCCAAAGTAAACAATTCATAATTATTAAGCAAACTTGTTTATTCAAATGGAATTTGAGTGTCAAAATGCTTTATCAGAGTTGAAAGTCAACTCCAATATTGAATCTGATTAAACATTTATACAATCTGTTTCCCACACTATTTAATTGCCAAAGTTTTTGTCGCATCTCGATGCCAGCAATAATAACAATATTCCCGACTGCGTAATCTATTCATACGGCTGCCATCCACAGACCTGAGTGCAGACGTTGACTTATGACCCAGGACATGCATTTTTTCCAGCATGCCTCACTGGCCAATCATGCAAATTTCGTCAATCCCATGTCTAAATGCCCTTGTATGGCAACTTATTGTCCTACCTGGCGTGCCGCAAATGCACATCAGCAGCAGCAGCAGCAGCAGCAGCAGCAGCAATGGTGAGTTCGCTGTCCGCCCTCGCTCCCTTGCTGCAGTCCAAAATTTTACCAAAAATGTAACGTTTGGCAGGCGGAAACGAAGCTAGCCGGATTCCCAGCTGTGTGTGACTGCGACGAGAGGCAGGACGTGGACGAGAATTGGGCACACATGTTAAATACAAGCAGCGACAACGTCGAGGCAAACACACACACACACACACACACACACATGGTCAAACCCAATAGCCAGGGCAACAATAGATGAAGGAGAAACAGCAGCAGCAACAACAACTGCACAGTTGAACAGCCGTTGACCATTGCCTGACATTTGAGCCATGTTGTCAACGTTGTTGCTGTTGTTGTTGCTGCTGCTGCCATGTATATGCATCCATTATGGCTGTTTGTTACACTCGTGCCGTGGCTCAAAGCTCACTTAGCCAGATCCCAGCTCACGTCCTGTCTCCCCCCCCCCCCACCCCCCTGCTCCCTGGCCTTTAGCTTGTTTATGCCCAAACATGTTGGCCTCCCCTCTGCTGCCGTCTCCCGGCTCTCGTCGCATTTCATTGGAATTTGTTTTTGGGCTAGCATTGTCTAGGGTTTTCTTTTCGCTAGTTTTCTCCTGGCCACCTTTTGGCCGCTGCCAACGAACATCTCGCTGCATATGCTTACAGCAGTCGGTAATGAGCCACGGCAGTATATAAATCTGGACGGGCGAATGCTAAGTGCGTTTTGGCCACGTTTTGTTTTTATCTATCCGCAAAAATTAGTTACAGCCACGACGACAATGTTGTCCAGTCGCGCACTTGAAACGTCATCTGTCATCTGTGGCAACAGCTGCCGGGCCGAGTCTCTGGCACGCTTGGAGTCTGGCTGGGTTTTTATGATCGATAGATGAGCGTCTCGCATATATACGGTTATGGCCTAATAGCCGCCTAATGGCAACAGCAACTGGCCAATTGGCCGTTTGGCCTTTTCCCATGTGCATCATTGGCCAATTATTATCATTGGCAACGCTAGTTTTATGGCCACACAAATTTTGTGGCCAGTAGCCGTCTGTCCACTTGTTGGCCATAAAGCACCAATGGACATGAACATTGGCATTAGGCTGGCGGCCGGGATCTGTTTTAGGGGGCCAAACGGTAAACGAGTTGTCGGCGTTTTCATTACCGGGCTTGTCAATCAAACGCTTGCCACTTCTCTCTTCTAGCTCTTTTAGCTTTAATTTTTTAATTAATTGCTTGTCACGTTTCGCCGAGTTGATGAGCCGCGTTTGCTGGCGAAAACGAAATGGAACGCAGCCTGGAGAGAGAGAGAGACAGGGAGAGACAGAGAGAGAGAGAGGGAGGGGGGGATATACGCTATATACTATATAGAAGGGAGGCGACAACTAACCACAAAGTCATTCGCCCAGTCCAGAGTCGACAGTCCACAGAATAATTGTCGCGCCATTGTTGCACGTTGCTTAAAATAATAATAATAATAATAATAATACTAGTTGTTGTTGCTGCTGCAGTGAGTGGTGCTGATGTGGTGGCTCTCGGTGGTGCTGCAGCTAAGTGGCAGTTGGTCTGCGGTTGCCTGTCATCGTCGTCTCGTGCAAATGAAAACTCATAAAAAGCCTCAGACAGTCGGCCAGGAGACGTGGAAGAAAACTGACTCCAGACGCGAGTAAAAGCCGCCCGATAACAATGCGAGAAGGAGCAGCAACAAGGACGGGGCAGGGGGGAGCGGGGAGCGGGGAGCGGGTAGCTGAGGCAAAGGGCAGGTTGCAAGCAGTAGCAATAATTGTCATCGTCGTCTTGTGGTCAGCAGGAGGCGCTGCTGCAATAACCCCTGTGGGCGGCTGTCCGCCAAGTGGACAATCAAAGCCAAAGCAAACTATACTTAAAGCAAGTTAACCAGCGACATTTTTCAGATGCCAAGGCGAAGGCGAACAGCAAACGACGGCAGAGACAGAAGCAGAGAGAAAGACAAAGACAAAGGCAAAGGCAAAGACTGCGACTGAAGAGTGAAGACTGAACAAGCAACTAAACGGGCACTGGCTCGGACGGCCGAGAGGCGCAAAAACGTCTGACCAAACATGGGCAAAAGTGGCCGATAGCGAGACAGTGGCGTAGTCGCAAACGGGGGGCGGCCAACACAAATAGTTCGCTAAGCTAGCAGAAGCTGGCGTAGTTATATATTCAACTGTGGGAACACAAAGCGAAAAGTTTAGTTGGCTCGTGCTAAACAATTTGAATAATTAAACACTGATTTATTATTACGCCAATATTCGGTAATTCATTAAGCATACAATGAATACAATACTGAAAGCAAAACCTTAAATCATGCCAAAATTGATGTGCTGTTATTTTCCCTTTGCAAATAGTATATATTACATCAAAAAGCAAATATAAAGCTTGCATACAATATTATTACATATTACTATATACTGCACTTCAGTAAAACACTTTAATTGAATGAGATGAAAAATTAATAAAATAAAATGAATTGAAAAATAATTTACCTTTGGCTAAGTACTTTAGTACAATAACAATAAGTAACCTTTTTGCATGGAATATTTAATTAAAAGTAATAAAATATCTATTCAGTTGAGCGGAAGTGTATTTACAAGCAATAACTTTAACGAAGATGCACCTCACAAATTGCACAGAATAGAATATAATTATGTATATTTTTATTATATTTATTTATCACATTACTTGAGCGACCTTCGTATATAGTTTAGTACGCACATTTATAATCTGTGCGAAATGTTTAAACTAATAATATATTGCATTAGCAACTATTAACTTTGAATGAGACGCAATTAAGTTTAATAGTATAACATATTTAGCTTATGAGCCATACAAGTGTCAGTGGTAATGTCCCATGGATAATAAGCTAAAAGTGTTTAGATCTACATCTTCTTCTTCTGCGTGCGTTTGCCGCCCCTTCTGGCAAGCTGCCAATAGGTACCGCCACTGGCGCGGCCCAGGCGAAGGCCCCGCCCCTCCGCCAGAACTACGCCCACCGTTTTTTGCTGCTGTTGCCGTCGAGTTCTCGGCGGCGTGTTGTGGGCAATCAAAGCAATTGCAGCTCCCCGGGCTGCAAGTGTTCGCACAGAAGAGCACAGAGAAAGAAGGAAAAAAAAAAAAAGGGCAAAAACTAAGAAGCCCGGCAAAAATAATGAGCTGTAACCCTTTTGGACCTGGGCCTAGCAGCCGGTTGAGAAATTAATTAAGGCAAGGGGGCTACTGCTGAAAACAGAGATTGCAAGTGTGGCAAGTGATTCAAGTGAGGTGTCTTCGGGTGGGTTGTTTGATTTCTGCACGACCTTCGTCCAGCCGGAGTCCGGCACATGTGTGCGAATATATATACATATGTATGTACATATACATATATGTATATATATTTATCAACATGCTCGCAATCTTTGTGCAATAAATCTCAGCTGAATCTCAGCCACGCCTCCGACTGCTACTCGAATTTTTATGCATGACAACGCCGCTGAAATTGTTGGCCCAAAAGTTTAGACGACACCCCCCCCCACATCCCCAGGTCCCCACATCCCCACCCCGCCCGCCTGACCGCAAATTGGCAGATTTTCAAGATGGGCCACAACAACTTCTTTTTTCACTTTTTGCCCGCTTTTTGCTTGCTTAATTTTTCATGCGTTGCGCGGGGCGTCCGAGTTTTCATTAAAGTTTGATTAAAAATAAATTATTGGTTATTAAAAATGATTAGTTTTGCTAGAGCGAGGCGCACTCAACTGAAGTAGCCAAAGCAACGCCCCAGAGAACTTTTCTAAAGGCAACAGCGAATAATGAAATTGTTAATGGCCCTCTGCGTGCGCCGGGACGGGGACAGGGACGGGGACGAGGACAGGGAGAGGGTCAGGAACAGGGGACAAGGGGTCGTTTGATGTGACAAAGCCGAGGGCGAACAGGGAACGATGATGGTCATTTGAAAGTCAATGAACGTCGAGGCTACCGCATGGAGGGGCGATAACAGCACTTGGAATATGTTAAGATCCCAAGCTGCCCCGTAATGCGAATATTATGCCGGCCGTATAACAGTTTGTTTCTGAACAATGCTGCCATTGTATTGGCTAAAACAAGCTGTGCTCTATTAAATACTTAGCTAAAATAATATTCCTCTTGGATGATGTTATTTTTATATTTCAAGTTCAGGCTTTCCATGTTCTCATCTAATCTGTGCTATGAAACAGTGGCGTTGCCAGAGGGGGGCGGGGGCAGGTTCTGGGGGTAGTTGGAAGTTTGTAAAATTAAGTGGCAATCTTGCAAAATCCCTATATTAAAAATATATTTATTTTGAAAGCCCCCAGCAAAAAAGAACTTTTATGAAGAACCATTTTCTTCTAGCTTGGTCAAAACTTAATTAACAATCTTAAAAAGTCAAGAATTATTTTCATGTAATAGCATTTAAAAACAGCCTCTAGTATTTATTATAAATCAATTCTTGGTATACCATTATTCCAAATCTGACAATATGCCATTAAAATAGTCTAATAACTCCTTTGTTTCACAACCGTTTCGGAACCCCTTGATATTGCTAAAGACTTTACCCAACTATTTGCTTACCTGCACGACGCCCGGCCATCTATCAAGCGAGGCCATATGGCTGTCAGTGGCTGATAGTCCCCGGCGCATAAAGCCCTCGTCTTTATGTCTTTAAAACGTCCAAAGTATAAGCCCGATGGCAGTCGGGGCTACGTGTTAGTTGGCTTTATGTCTTGGCATTTTTATGCCTAATACTCGTGCAGTGGGTGGATGGAAGGGGGGGGCGAGGGAGGGGGGCTGGCTCCCTTGCACATATGGGCTCTGTTTATTAGTAGTTGCTCACAGTCACTTCCCACTCCCTGGCTGGTGGCCCCCAGAGCGCCCACGCCACGCCAGCCATATGCCAGCGACGGTTGCCCCGCTCCAATTGTGGTCTGCAATATTTCTTGAGTATTTTTATTATTATTTTTCCCTGCCGCTTGTCATAATTTTTGTTTATTTTGTTCGCCCGAGCGCTTGTTGCTGTTTGTGCTTCTTGAGAAAATGCTGCCGGGGTGGGCTGCCACATGGAATATCTGCATGGATACTATATGGGGACTGTGTGTGCGCGTCTAAGATATTTCCCAGTATTTGTTTTCATTTTCAGAGCTGCGTCGAAACTACACACAGCTGTCGCAGAATCAGCCTCATTCTTCGTTTTATTGGCAGCGTTTTTGTTGCTTCCCAAGTGGCCTTTAATTTGCATAGCTGCCCCTTGTTCTTGGCTATGGGATGTGGCCAACAATGGAAGCTGTTTGTTTTCTGCAGTTCAAAAAATGAAAACAGCCAATGGGAGAAATTTAAGCTTTTTAATTTGTTTGCCCAATCCACAAGTGAATTTTGCTGCCCACCCCGCAAGCCGCAATCGAGGCCCGCATGCAAATTTCATTGGGCATCGACAGTTGAAACTCACACACACGCAAACACTCACACACGCAAATTGATTAAACTGTCAAGTGACTTTATAACTGACAGCGCTGACATTTTGATTATTAATCATTGCCAATTGGCTGGGCGCAGTCTATGACAGAGACATCTACATACGCACACAGCATTGACGAGGGCAGCTCGAAAGGTTGCTGCATGAGGTGAAATTATACATTGTCATATATTATGCCTCATATTATGATATATATGGTCTAAATATATTGGCAGAGAGCTTAAATAATATTAGTGTTTGAATAAATACATATTGCTCCACTTAAGCTAAGAAATTCATCTTATGCCTTAACATGCTCGAACCAGTAGTAAATATCTATTCTAAAATAAAATAAAAGGCGTTGATAAACTATGATAACTTTAAAAGAATATTAGCTATAGAATAATAGTTAAATTCTAAATTTGCAATAATTGTGTTTCCATGCCCAATAATTATACATTGTAATAAATAAATATAGTAAAATACCAAATATTTCAATATACCATATGCTAATATTTTCTATTTTTACTATATTATTAATTTTAGTTTAAAAACATCTCAATTAGTGACCTTTGGGTGTTTTTCTTCGAACCAACCTCTCCTGCGAGTATAACACTATCTGTAGCACACATCAATGCGGGCAGACACGCAGACAGACGGCAGACACGAAAGGAGGCTTAGCCCATTGACTGCAATGCGGCCCAGACAAAATGCATTATAAACTTGAGTAGCTGTTAGAGATGAGGGCAGGCGAAGGGGGCCGGGGGCTGCGTCAGAGTTCAGGGGATATTCGAATGAATGGAGAAACTCAGCAGTGTTTGATCCAATTGCCTTCACCTGCCACTTTGTCAGCCTCGACGGCAGAGACGTGTCATTAGATTAGGTATATTCAAATTTGCACTAATTGTGCCAGACAAGTTTTCCACCCGAGAGCTTAAAGAAAGCTTACGCTTACTGTGATGTCTGTAATTATGATGAATTCCCCTCTCCCCCTCTCGCTCTGACAACGCAAATGAGCCAAAAAGTTGTCAGACACAACTATCGACAGCAAAGAGCACCTGTTGCTGGGAGGAAGGGGAATTGAGTTACCGACTTACTTTTATGGCAGTTTCGCACTGGGAACTTTGGGCTCGCAATTGTGTTAAGTGCGTTTTGATAGGCAATGAAAAGGTGGATAGATAAGTTAGAGCTCGGAATGGGGCGCCACTTGAAATAGTTGCAAAAACAGTTCAACACAATGGGGTTCAAGATAGAAGAGTCAAGTTGTAAAAGTGCAAGTTCAATAAAGTCAACTGTGGCTTTATTTGAGGTTAGGTCAACAACTGAGCGCAAAGAAAGTTAATTGGGAGGAAAATGAATGAATTATGAATAGATAAGGCTGTCGAATGTTGGACAAATCGATTTGAGGTGGGCATAACACTTTGACAATAGACTCAAGCTAATTGGCGAATCCCATTTTTGAGGTTATGTTAATCAATCAAAAAGAAATATACTAATGCTAAATATAGATAAATTGTTAAGATTATTTGGCTAAGCGCACTGATTTCAGAATCTTTTGCACCCATCATATATTTTAGAGCTATTTTAGAGATTTTAGAGCTAGCGTCCGCAAATTCAGTCAAATAGCACTAAAAAGTATGACCGTTTTCGTGGGTTTTAAGCTGTAATTATACGGTGTATGAGTATTGGGCAGCCGGTTACACCCGACTGCAACTTCTTCTTACTTGTTTTAATTTTCGATTTCGATTCTATGCACTTTTCATCGGTCCCTGCATTTTCTAAGGACTTAAGTGCTAACCACAGTTGAAACAAAGACTTTAAACCAATTGGCAAGTCATTAGAGTCTAGTTCCGCAGCAAAGAACCAGTAAAAGGAACCAGGCAAAAACGAGAAACAAGCAAATGCAACGTGTAAATGCGTGCAATGAATGTTCGCTCAGTTGCACCGGCAACAAAACAATGCCAACGGCAGCAACAACAACAACAACAACAACAACAACAACAAGGGGGACAAATGCTAATTACATGCAACGAGAAGTGTAAAAAGGCAAGAGGAAATCCTGGAAAAGCGGCGCCAGTGCAATTCACGAAAACCCAGACTCGTAATGAGATTGCAGCTGGCTTCGAGTTCGAGGTAGCCGCAACTGCTGCCACTTAAGGCAGCCGAAAAACGTAACTCGAAGCGGGTAACGGGCAAAAAGAAGAAGAAAAACAGAAGAGAGGGCAAACCATTTAATGATGCAAAAAAAAACAAAAATATAACAACAAGAAAAAAAAAATTAAACCGAAAAGAAGCAAAAACCAAAGAAACCCAAAAACCAAAACCAAAAACCGAAACCGAAACCGAAACCAAAACCAAAACCAAAACCGAATCCAAGGCTGCAGCCCGTTAACTTTTGCATGCCGTCGAGCGCCGTTTTTGGACGCCAGAACAAAAGCTGCTTAGCATGGGAGACTGATTGGCCAGAGGGAGACGGCGCGAGAAAGAGCAGCCGTCGTTGCCGTTGTGTGCGTGTGTGTGTGTGTGTGTGTGTGTGCTCTCTCGTTAGTTGCACATTTTGCCAGCCCTTTTTTGAATGGCATTGTTTTTGCTTCTGCTTCATTGTCTTTTGCTTTGTGCTAGGATCGCCCTTTTTAGCAGCAGCAGCAGCGACAGCGCCACCTGGCGGCCCAACGCGCAGTAAAGTCATCAATATTGCTTATTTGCAACAGTGCTTTTTGCTCTCGCTCTCCCGCTCTCCCCCTGCTTGTTGTTGTTGTTGTTGTTGTTGTTGTTTGGCAGTTATTGTAGTTGCCTCCCTTCCGCTCTCCCTCCGCCCACGAACAGAAAAGAGAGTTCCACTCTTCCAGTGGAAGGCGCTGTCTGCACAAATTGCGTTTTGTTCTGCCGCTGCCGCTGCTTCCGCTTGTCCCGTTTTTATTGTTGCTTTGTGTGTTGATTTATGTGCACTGCATGTGTGGGCGTACGTGGGCGTCTGTGGGCTCTTGGGCGTGCCTGCAGCCGCCGTCGCCGTCGCCGTCGCTGTCGTCGTCGTCGTTGTCGTTGTCGTTGTTGTTGACTTCCCTGGAGGAGACATTGAGTGCAGTGCGGTGGCATTGGCTGTTGCTGTAGCTGCCGCTGTGGCTGCGTCTTGTTGCGCATACAAATTGGTTTTAGTTATTAATGGTGTGTATAATTAAGCGGGTGCCTTTTGTTGCCAACTTTGTCTGCAGTTTGTTAGAATGTTTCTTAATAATTTGTGTGCGCATCGCTCAAGACAAACATCGAGCCCAGGAGCAGGCACAGCTTGCGCATGGCCAAGGGCAAGGGGCCAAGGGGCAAGGGGCAAGGGGCTGTGCAGGGAAAGTGCAACGGAAGCAACTTCAAATTGATGGCAAGCGGGATCAGGCCGTACTAGAAGTATCATTGAACAATGGAACCCCTGCAACCCCTGCGTACTAAATTGCTATGCCAAAATCCTTTGCACGCTTCATTTGAGAGTTTACTCATTTTGCGGCTTTGGTGGGGTTGATTAACTTTGGTCAATACACAAGCCAAATCAAGTGGAGAGACCGCCAGTCGCCCCGGGCAGTCCCAAACAGACAAATCAAGTCAAGTCGAGTCAATAACTGTCCGCCGTGTTCTGACCCTTTCAATTAAAAAAGTGCCAGAACCATGCCTAAAGCGTAACCCAAGCCCCAACGTCGTGTTTGTCTATCAATCAGTCGAACAAATAACCGAAAAAAAAGCACTTGGCCCACAGACTTAGCCAAGTCGTGCAGCACTTGGCAATTGAAACCTAAACCTTTTCCTTTTTTCCAGCCCCATTTCAATATATATGTATATATATAAAAAAAAAAAAAAAAGAACTCTCATTACGAATGCAGGATGTGAAAACACAAACCGCAGAGGGTGGAAATATGGGGGCAAAGATTTTTTGTGATATTTCTTGTTATTTAATTTTTTTTATTGGGCTTATGTTCTTGACGCCTCCATAAACTTTGATTTTCCTCGATCTCGCCAGGCAAGCAATAAAAATAAAAATACAAAATTGATGGTAAATGCTAAGCAAATGTTGTCTTAGCAACTTTTAATTGAATGTATACAATCGATGAATGAGGAGAAAAAAAGAAACACAGAGTACGAGTACGAGTGAGAAGGCAAAAATATTCATAAATTTTCTATAGATATTCCGGGTGTGTTTGGCAAAGTTTTTCGGCACTTGCGGCCAAAAAGAAAAAAAAAGAGAAAAAAAGAAGAAAAGTGAACCCCAACTTTTCTAATTTATTTTCTATACATCTCGTGCATGTGTGCGCATATATTGTGTTAATACATATTAAATAATACTTACTTTGTATTTTTCTTTGCCCCAACCCCAAGCAGAGCGAAGAAATAAAAGTGGAACAGGAGCAGCAAACTCTAGCCTTTTGTTCTAAGCATCTCACCAGCGACAATCTGGCGAAATGCAAGCAGAACTCTGCCCACACAAAGTCAAAGAAAACTTTTGCCTCACTTCGGGCCACAGCTGAACGGGGGCCGAGAGCTGAAAGTACCCCAGTTCCGCAGTGGCGCCGTTCCCCAGTTCCCCAGCTGATGCGGGAGCTCGCTTGGCTCTCCTGGGCCTTGACACCGCTGGTGTTGACTGCCGTGGGCTGAGCAGCTTTCAGCTCAGAGTTTTCAGCTATTCTTCCTACATAACTCCTACCCGCTTCTGCGTTTGTCTAGGATTTGTTGCTGTTTGTGTTGCATAGTTTTAGGCGCTCTGAGATTGTGTTTCACAGGATTTTTAATTGCAACTATTCGTGCAGTTCTGGATTCTCTTCTAGAAGCTGGTTTTTTTTTTGATCCGAACCCTGAACCAAACCCGTTTGACAAAAGACAGCCGAACCTGAACTCAATCCGAGTTTTCCTTCAGGCAAAAGAGTTTCAATGAATTTTGAGATTTGTTTGTGAACAAATTAATAAAGATAACAACAAATCCCTATGTTCATAAATCTGAAAACCCAAGTTTATGAACCAAACCCAAAAGTGGCACACGAACGACATTTCTTTTTGGGTCTGCAGCCCTGGATTTTAGCACTTATTCCTTAGTCCATTGTCGTTAATCATATTAACAAATTCGCCTGCCCAACTAGATGAAATCGGGCAGCTAAAGCTTCCGCTTAAGGATAATCAAGCAGCGCATTTCAGGGAAACCTTACGACCACTTCCGTCGCTTGACATTTACAACAGTTGCCACGGCACCTGGTTTTCACGTGGTTTACCTGGCCAGTTACCCCCTGCCCCCTTCCCAGCCCGCCCCACTAACGCGGCGCAATTACATTAAATTAAATTTCCTGTAATGGAAATTGTTGTACTTTTGCAAGGCAACTTCTGAGCCCTGAACTTTCACGTTCTCGTGTCGCTGGATAATTGAGTTTAGACCGCGCCGCACGCGACCAGGCAGCGGGACATTTGGGGGGGCGGGGGCGAAGACGGGTTTAATGGGTCACACATAAAAAAGCCACAGGGACGCGTGTAAAAACGCGCTAAAAAAGGATTTATTGTTTTATTATTGTTTGCTAAGCTGGAGGTAAGCAGTTAAAAGGGCCAAGAAAATGGGAAATTAAAACAAGCTGCATATCCTAGCATTATCCTTTACTGTCCTCGTTTCTTGTTTTTTTTTTTTTGTTGTTTTTTAATTTCTTAGGTATCAACTTGACGAGGGAGCTTTCCATTTTAATTTTTTTAATGGCAGCTTTCACATGCTCTATGATTTATGTCATTTGCCCCTTTTCTGCGGGTCTCTCTCTCTCAATTTCCCTCGGGTGCTTCCACTCGACGAAAATTCGTTTATTTATAGCTCCAACACATGCCGAAACATTCTTAACCTTAACCCGGCGCTAACCACAAACACGTATAATCCCATGGAAAAAGAATTCCATTTCCATTTGCCATTTGCCATTTTCAAACGAAAATGCCAAAACGCAAGTTGTGCAATTTCATAAATTTTAATCCTTTTTTATTGCCAGCCGTGGCAGCTTGACGGCGGCAAGGGGGAGGCGCCGGGAGGCCGTTGGAGGAAGGCAGGCAGCTCGGAAAAACATTGCGACAAGCAAAAGGTGTGCGGAAAATGGAAAGTGAAATACACGAAACTCATTTCCGTCGCGCACTTGGTTTGTCTTGCCCCTGTCTAAGAAGCGGGCGAGGGGGCAGGGGCTTGAAAAATATCCCATTGTCATTGAGTGCTCGACTTGAAGATATCCACTAATACAGCAAGTTCTTAGAGTAAAGTGTATTCGAATATATGTTTATAAACAAGTAAGAACAGTCAAGAGTAGACAACTTTACCTCTAAAATAACATATCTAAATCCCCCAAGACAAATAATGCCCAAATAATCCTAGCACTTTATCTGACGCAGGTATAGACGAATATACATTCCAAATTTCAAGTCTCTAGCTTCATTAGCATCGATACAAATTGCGTTCATGCGGACAGACAGACAAACATATTTAAGGCATTTTTGCCAAAAAAATTTAAATAACTTTTAATTTGGGCAATTTTCGTACATTTCTTCTAGCTACTCTCAGGAATATATAGTTTTATATAAATACTTATATCTGTACTGTGTTCTAATATGCCCTAATTATTTTGGAATATATTCCTACATAATTCCTCGGCCTAGTCCTCACGTAATATGTCCGTGCAGTGCTATAATATACCCTTATTATGCCCACAAGCTCATGGGTATAACAAGTTATGCTTAGCTCTAAGCATGCAACACGAAACTAACCGTCGGATAGGGGTTTAGTGTCGGAAAGAGGGTTCAGCGTGATGGGGGTCGACAATTGTACGAGTAGGTGGGCACAATGTGAAAAGGTAAGAGTGCTTAGTGCAGCACTAATTACTTTGGCACCTCACATTACGAGTGCGAGGGGGCGGAGGGGCGGAGGGCGGAGGGAACTGTAACAGGTAAGAGGGACATAGAGAACGGCACACTTAATGTCAAGCATACGCCACGTTGAATGCCTGCGGTTAGCTCTCCCAATGCTAGCTCTCTCCCTCCCTTGCCCTCTCTCTCACTCTATCTCGTTCTCTGTCTAAGCTGGGTGCCGCATAATTTAAATAACAAGTTGGATCTGGCTCTGGGGTCGGCATTTAAATATGCGCTCGACTGTCGAAAAGGAAAAACAAATGAAAATTGCGAGAAAAATGGCGGGAATGCGTGTGTGCGTGTGTGTGTGTGTGTGTGCGAGGACCGCTGAAATGTGCTGCCAGCGAGCAGTGAGCCAGGACGGGATGAAAGCAGGAGCCGTGCGGATGCGGATGCGGATGGGGACGAGGATGCGTCTAGTCGCCTCGTGTCCTGTCGCGCGTAATTTATGCATGTCTAAGCAGCCTTTTGGCATTGTGAATGCATTTGATGTGTGTGCGTGTGTGCCCATCTGTGTGTGTGTGCCGTGGAGAGAAATCAAATGCTTTGGTTCTGTCACCGAAGTGGGAATGGCGTGTGGAATGACGACAGATGGGACAGGGATAGCTGGCTGGCAATTGAATGAGTGAGTGAATGAATGAATGAGTGAACGGATCGCATGAATACCACTCTATGTGGCTCATGAAATAGTGCGCAAACAATCAGAGAACAAATAATAAACGCTTTTAAATTTGTTTTCGGAAACTGAACCGTGAAGGGTTAATGAAATTGTGCTGTTTGCCATTGAAGGGATTTAAGGGAAATGGAAAACGTAAAAAATATTGGTATTAAATAAGAGAAACTAACGCGGAATACTTTGTTTAAAATATAGGAAAAAGTGGGAATTACTTGGATAGATGATATTCACAGACTTCATTTAAATTAAAATATATATAAGTGTAATTAAATATTTTCGTAAATTGAAATTGACAGAGATCTGGGTTAAGCATCAGGAAATAGTAAATCTCTTTGATAACGAGGCATTTCATCAACAATTTTAGATAAGAGCCGCATAAGCGCATCAACAAATTTAGAGCCGCACGTAGCTGTGCCACTTAATTGTGCCACAGCGCGTTGCGTTGTCAATTCTACAAGGCACTTGGCCCAATCAAAAGTTCAACAAACTGTTGCACAAGTGACAAAAACAGCAACAACAAAATGCAAAAAACAAAAAAAAAAAAATAAACAAAACGAAAAATTGCGACACGCGACATTAAAAACGTGGCAGGCAATAAAAATTGAGGTCAACAGCAGCAGCAACAACAACAGCTAATGAATAACAAAGGCAAAAACTACAGTAACTACAGTGGGGCGAGGGGGGAGAGGGGCGAGGGGGGCGCAAAACTGAGGCGAGGTTTATCAAGATGCGCAATTAAATATGGAAATGTGCAGAAATGGAAAATGGAGGCAGCAACAACTCGGCAAAAAAGTCAAAAACAGCAGCAACAACAACAGCAGCAGCAACATGAAATCTGCACACGCGACAAGTGTCATTAGCGTTGTGCCCCCTCAGCCCCTCTGGCCCCAGAGCCCGACACCACAGAAAAAAAACTTTAAAACAATTAAATGTCATTTTGTGGCACATTTTATTTAGTAAAAGTGGGCGATGTGGCATGCGGGCGACGTGAGGGCGTGTCAGTTATTGTGTGTGTGTGTGTGTGTGTAGGTAGGCAGAGACGGTGGGCGGGGCAAGGGCGCGTTGTGGCAATGCTGCTGACGTTGTTGTGTATTTAAGTTAAGTGTTGTTGTCAACGCATTTGCGATTATTTGCTGCAAATATTTGAAAATTAAACACAGACCCACGAGACGTGAATGATGAGGGGGTGCTGCGGGGGCAGGGGACGGGGGACGGGGAACAGGCAGCAGGGGCATGGGCGCAGAGACATGCCTAAAATTTGTTGAGAATTTATATTACGTGTCGACAGTTACAGCAACAACAACAACAGCAACAATGGCGGCAGCTGCTGGCGAGGTTAGCAACTGGGGGCAGGCACAGACAATGCAAACAATTTCAATTTGCATGTAGAAACAAGGACACAAACACAAAGAGACAAAGAGGGAGACACACACACACACACTCGCACACACACACACACACTCGCACCCACACACACAGGCACAGTTGTAAAATGGCTGCCAAAGTTCAAAATGCAACTATGCGGGGTTGTCCTTGTCAGCTGAGAGGTGCACGGCGGTAGCAGGAGGGGCTAAGGGGGGTTAAGGGGCCTAAGGGGAGCTAAGGTGGGCACTAAGTGGCGGTTTTGGCACATTTGCGGTGCCCTGGAACATATGGAACTGTCGAAAGAACGTGTCGAGAAAGACTAAGGCCAAGGAAGGTGACAACATGATTATGGCCAGGCACACGGCTGAAAGTCCTTAAACAGGTTAACGAACACGTTCCTAAAATATTTATATATATATTCACATATACATATAACAGCAATTACATATGGGTCACTTGAAAACTGTCTGAATTATACAAGTTATCGAATGCTTGTTGAATAATACTTTTTTGTCGGCTTAAACCCAGCTTTGGTCGATAACTATTTGCAAAAAAAAAATTGAATTGTATAAATTCTAAATTAACTGCAAACTACTTAACAGCTTAATTTATTAATATTCATTAGATTTTCTGCTGATTTAACTAAATTAAAATAAATGCATATATGCATGATTATGCCCTTGCCACATTTTTATATGCTAGTTTTAAAGAATCAAGGAGAAACTTTAATCATTTATTAACATTTTGTATTCATTTTTAACGACATTAAAATACCCTAGTTTATATATTTAATCGATTGCTGGCATCAATACTTGTATAAACCGCCATGAAAAATCTCCTGCTGAGGTGGTTCATCCTTCGGTTAAAATCAAAGACAATAATTGCAATGCAATTCTTAATGTTGAATTGACAGAATTGTTATTTAATATTCATTCGATTTTTTTGTTAATTTTATAATGCCCTTCCCCCATTCCTATATGCTAAAATCCCTAGTTTATATTTTTACTTGATTGCTGGTGGCAATATTTGTATAGCTCTGACAAGCCCTTCCCAGATTTAAAACTGCCGCAACCTCGCCAAAAGTCAACAGATTTTCATGTTTGCTATCATCTTGGTCATTGTTTCTCCGCGAGTCAGCCAAAGTTAAATATTGGCAGAGCCACGAACTGAATCCAACTAAATAGAAAGCTGTCAGTTTGGGTTTTGAGTTTATGAACTGGAATTTCCAGACCCTTTGCATGCATTTGTTCGCATAGCGCACTTCCAGCTGCCCCCCTTGGCAGTGGCAAGTTTATTATCAATTTCGCCTGCACACATCCTGACAGCTATCCCGTGCCCTCCCCTCCCCCCCCCCCTCCTCTGCCGTGCACCATTTTAATCTGCTTGACAATTTTCAGCAGCTGCTCGTTTCACTCGCCGTGCAAAAGCCAATCCCCAGACATGACATTTCACCTGCTGCTCGGCTGGCAAATATCCTGTTTGCAGCCCAGGTACAGTCTGTCCGCGGCGATATCTACATGTGTGCGGCTATAGCTATGTATGTTCAGGTTCAGTCTGTCGCACACGCCTGATGAAACTGTCAACTGTCATTTAAATTTAATGGCACGTTGTTTCTCTCGCTTTGGAGTTGTCGCCGCGATTATTGTCGCCAGTTGTGGCTGGCTGCCCCCCCCCCTTCCCCAAGATTTTAATTACTGCGCCACAAGACAACAAAAGTCAGCCGGATACCATATACTAGCCTCCCAGCCCCCCGCCCCCCGCCCTCCTCCAGCTGCTGTCTGTCGCTTATCGCTTTGGTTTTATAAAAAAAAAAAAGAGACACTCATTGGGTTGCTTGCTGTCTCGCTCTCTATCTCTCCGTCTCAGTCTCTGTCTCTGCTTGCTTGGCAGCTCTGCTCCATTTAGATAAGTGACACATAAATTAAGCAATTTTCCTTTTATTTCACTTGCTGTTTCATTCATTCCCTTTGTCTCTTTCTCGCTCGCTCGCTCTCCGCACTGCCAGCATAATAGAATAATTATAAAACAATTGTCAAGCTGCTTATGTTGCCTTTAGCTCCCTTTTGGTTTTACAATTTTTTGTTGTTGTTGTTGTTGTTTTCCACTTGAATAACTGTGAAAAGTAGGCAGGTTTATTAACCCCACCACATATTTGCTTTTATAACGAGCATTCCATCACTCTCCATAAAGTTTATTTGCCGTATTACTTTTTATCATTTGAGGTACGCGGCTCGAGTGTAAGATAAACAATTTGACAGCCCGGCCATAAATTGTCTCCCAGATATCATTATGATAGCGAGCAAATGTTGCACCAGTTGGGCGTTGGGCCGAGCTCCAAAGTTGCGGGCTGTGTTCTTTATAGCAGCTAAATTGGAGTTGGCCATAATGAAGCACATGGAAATGACACTTGTCAGAAAAGGCTTCTCGCTTCTATTGCTTTACGATAAGATCTTTTACAGCAGTACTTTCATATTGAAGATTGTCTGTTTTTATATGTCCCCAAGGATCCCAACTATTCTTCACTTTATTTAAATGAAACTTTAAATAGAAGCTTTAAGTCTAGAAGCTTCTCGCTTTTACATTTTTAATAAGATCTTTTCCAGCAGAACTTTTATATTGAATAAAATAAAAATAAAAATTAAAATCATTGAACTAATTTTAAAGGTATAAAAGCTTCTGGTTATTGCTTGTTAATAAGATATTTTCCAGCAGAACTTTTATATTGTTGATTATTGGTTTACTTGTTTATTTTTGTCTTATGCTTAACTTGCCTTAAATAAAACCTTAAAACTTTAAACTAACTTTTAAAGCTCACATGAAATCTAGAAAAAAACCCATTGAGCTAGCCCAACATTTAACTTAACTGCCTCACTCACTAATTTGTTATTTTATTGGTACAATTTGACAAGAATAAACTTTTCGCTCTAAGCTGGACTTAGGCACAACAAGAAAAGCCTTTTAGGCTAGTGTAAGCTCAGACTTAAGTGCTCTATTTCGCCTCTGATGAAGGAAAATTTAATTTGAATAAGAAAAGGCTCTCGCTTTCCTCAGTTTTATTGCCACATGCTAAACAGTTTGCTTCTAGTGCAGCTCGAAAAGTTTTCGGTGATAAAATCGATCTGAGACTTGTATCGTCAACTGAAATGCTCTTAGTTTTAGCACCTGTAAATGGCAGTGGAAGACAAAGCTTCCTTTTGATGGGCAATCAGGCAGTGACACCTCATTTCAGGCCCGGAGCCAGAGTCGGGCTCATCATGTGTTGTTGCCGTTTCTCATCAGCAGGTCTGTGGATGGCGCTGTCTTTGTTCATTTCGGCCAGCTGGCGAAGAGAGCCAAGAGCAGAGTATTCGTACTCGTTATTTGGCCAACAGATTAACACCTTTTGAGTGGATATTTCAACACGAAACTTGTTCCCGCCGGCCGCAGGGGGCAGAGCCACAGAACACAACTGGCTGCAGCTGCTGCTTCTTCAATTTGTGCTGGCAAAAGGTTTTTTCCCTTTTAGTTGTATTTTTTTTTTTTTTTTTGCTTCGGTTTGGTTTATAATCAAATGCAATGGCATGACTAAAAATGGAATTTCTCTGTCTGCACTTCATCAACATGCGAGCCCCAAATGACTCAAAAGACAGCCAGACAAACTGACAGACAGACAGAAAGTCAACGCAACAGCCCGAACCTGAACCTGAACCTGAACCCAGGCCCAGGCCCAGGCCCAGGCCCGAGCCGAAACCCAGACCCAGAACCAGACGCAGGCCCAACCCGTTCCCAACACGCATTCCTCGTGCCATACAAAACAATTGACATGCATTGTTGTTGCTGTTGCTGTTGTTGCTGCTGCTGCTGTTGTTGCACTACTGACAGCACTGAATTGTCACAGCAGCAACAGCTTCTCCTCAGCCTCCTCTGTCAACTTGGCTGCAAAATGCAATTTTCCAAAATGGCCAACAAAAGGCTGGCACTCAGAACGGGTTTACTTGGAAAGGACTCGCCAGACGGGAACTGGTTGCTCATCGTCAGCAGCAAATTGTCTGCTCTTTATTTATCAATAGTGCGATCCCCAAGCCCCCGTTTCGCGACGCTTGATTCTTGATTCTTGATTCCCGATCACCGATCACCGATCGCCGATCGCCGATCGCCGATCTCCGATCCAGCCCTGGGCCGGTTTCCTTTCAATATCATTTCATTTCGCCTAAGACTCCGACTATCTGACGCTCTGATATCATTGCTGTCTTTTGCTCTTCTGCCGCAAATTAAGATCAATATCGAGGCTCGAACCGGGCGGTAGCCGCTCCAACGGCAGGTGGCTCCGACCACATCTCTCTCTCTCTCTCGCTCTGTCTCTCTACCTCTCTTTCTACTGTGGATCTCTGATTTATTTTCAGTTTCCAGTGGCGGAAATCGCTTAATACGTGGGACGTTGAGCGTGGAACGCATTCGGCTTTAGTTTTCAATTCAATTGGCGCGCTTTGATGTTCAGCTCGCAATCCTCCTCCGGCTGCAGCTCCGCCCGCTCCTGCTCCAAATGCCAGCTAACCACCCATTTAAGCGGCATTCCTAGCGCCGACTCCCCGCTGCGCCACGGACTCCGCCCCACTCCACCAGCCGCAGTTATTTATTGTATTCGTTTATCTGCATTTTCCAGGCGCTTATAAATTTTGCTGCGCTTAATTTGCCAAAGAGTCGCGCGGTTCCCGCATGACTTTTATGGCCAGGAATTATACATCCCGATGTTCCATAAACAGCTGCAGCAAATTCAAGCACGCAGCGGCGCCATCTGTTGGCTGCAATGGCAACTAGTTCGCTTTGGTATTAACTGTGAAAATTCTGCAGATCAGACTTGTCTTTAATCCCAGTTTGTTGGGTTGACGACTTTATAGAGAGGCTCTGCACCCAATTTTCTACATTCCTATCTTAAAGGAGCTACACTGTACTAAAAATATTATTTGAATCGAGTCCACTCGTTAACGAAGTGAAAAGAGTATATTGGTTGCTGTGCTGTCTGCCCGTAAGAACGCAATTTTGTTCGCTGCTTTTGAAGCTATAAACTTGAAATTTGGAATATATATTCGTGTAGGCACGCGTCATATAAATTGTTAAGATTTTTTGAATACGCCTACTGTGGGCGTGGCAAATCGATAAAATCGTATAGCACTTTTTCTGGCAAAATACTGATGAGTTTCTTTAAAGACACACAGGGAGCATGAAATCTATATATATCTTGAGAAATTTACCAAATTTGGCAGACAGTTTTCTGATAACTTTCCAAAAAAAATAAAACTATAATAAAAAGGTTACACCCGACTGAAACAGTTTTACCACACGAAGCTTAGCAATCAATTTTTTGCACTAAAACTAATAAATTGTTCTCAGTGCACGCCCAGTAAATAAATACGTAATGCTTGCTTCATTAGGGAAACCACAACTAAATAGCCGGGCGAACTTTGTCAATTATAAAGTCAAATAGGAGGATTACTTGGGCTGTGCGGAGACCTTCAAGTGGGTAAACAGGCCATGCAAATTAATTGAAAGTATCCGCAAGTCAATCAGGCGGAACAAATTTGCGGAACAAGCGACTGGAAAACGCGACAAGTTTCGAGAGCTAAAAAAAGTCAAAGTGAAAACTGAATTAGCATGTCATAAGAAAGGGGGCGGGGCAAACGAAGGGGTGGCAGCTGCAGCAGCCAATCGATAATTTATGAGCAGAGGAGCCGGCCAAATCGGACGAGTTAACCTGTAGCGTGTTTATAAATAGCGCTAATGAGCAGCGCAAGCGAACAACTCCGACGCCAGCTCCGACTGCGACTCCGCCACCAGTTCCGAGTCCAGCTCCGAGCACAAGTTGCGGGCTGTCAGTCACTCACTTCGATTCATTGCGGTGTCAATGGATGTCGACAACAGCAACAGCAACAACAGCAACAACAACAACAACAACACGTTGAGGTAAACAGCGGGGGAGAGCGGGGGAGGGGGCAGCTGATTGTAAATTGTTTAAACAAGCGTCGGCACATTGACTTTGAACTAATGTATGTGCGAGTATTTGATAAAAGAGACGACTACAATTTCGTTCGTTCGGTTTTGTTGCTGTTTAAGCAAGCGTTGTGTAAATATTTACCCAAAAGGTAAAAGTAAAATTAAGCTTTGTTTATCTCTCGCCCCAAACGGAGCCCCTGCCCCCCCTACCCCCTGCCCCTCGTCTGCCTGCGCCATAAATGACGTTGCGATTGACATTAACCGAGTATTTGCCTCAAATATTTGTGCTGCCTTTTGCCAGATGCAGACATTAAATGTCACCCACATCTTGCAGCTCTTGCACCGTAGACAAGCCGAAACAAGTCCTGTGCAACATGCAACGTGCTCTGCCCCACAATATTTATGCGGCGAGCTTCTGGCTTCTGCCAAGACTTAAGCTGCCACATTGTGGATTACTCTGCACCATGCAAATGAAAACCAAATATGCTTCAATCCCAAAAGCAAAATGGCTTCAAGTTTCGGCAATTTTGCATTATTTGTGGCTTTTAAGTCAGTCAACGGAGTCTGAGGTGTCTTCCTTTCGTATCTTATGCTGTCTCCCTTGATTAAGCCTTGCAGTTGATTATATGGAGACCTGAGCTGAGCCATAGAGCCAAAGAGCTTAAATACTCTCTTTATACGCGTTCACGAGGTGAAGAGAGCGTATTGGGTTTGTGCAATATCTTGCTGTCCATTGACAGTTGGAATATTTACTCGTGGACAAATATTTGAGACAGATTAAAGTTGACAACAATTTTGATATGTAAAGCTCTCGGATTCATAGTTACCATATTTCCATCTCCAATTACTTTGTGAAAACTGAATCGATTTTCAAGTTTGATGCCATTTAGACGTAGATTTCATATCTAGATTGAATCTGCAAATAAAAAATATATAGATTATTGAAAATAAATTTTTTTTTAATTTTTTGGCAAAAATTCAGGTTGTAATAATTTATAATTTTTAAAAAAATTGTTTTGTTCAAAATTAAGAATTGCAAATTTATATTTCCAATCGATTGACGTTGTCACAGTTAGTGTAAAAAAAAACATTTAAACAGATTCCGAGGACATCAAATTTGTTGTCAAAAATCATGCCATAATTGACTAAATTTTAGGGATTAACAAAATAATAGACGGACATATTTATCGACTCGCATTTCTACACCTTATACTATTCTCTCCAAATACTTAAAAATTATTAATGAATAAGTATTGATCTGCAGGTAGACAATGCAATAATCACAACATTATTATTATTATTTTTAAAGTATAGAATATAGTTAGAACGTATCAACATATTATATAGATATCTTCTATGCTTTTTCTCTCTGTTATAACTTTCCCTTATAGCCTCTAATATCCTACTTATGCTCGCCCTATTTAATCTTTGCAGGCGACATCCTCTCCGGCGTGTGCTTCGTGGGCCAGCTGGACACGCACTCGCTGGGCGGCTTCCTCATTCTGCCGCTGTGCATTTACCTGTCGATTGGGGCGCTCTTTCTGCTGGCCGGGTTCATCTCGCTGTTCCGCATACGCACCGTGATGAAGACGGATGGGAAGCGGACGGATAAGCTGGAGCGGCTGATGCTGCGCATTGGGTTCTTCTCGGGCCTGTTCATACTGCCGGCCGTGGGGCTGCTGGGCTGCCTGTTCTACGAGTACTACAACTTTGACGAGTGGATGATCCAATGGCATCGCGACATCTGCAAGCCCTTCTCCATACCCTGTCCGGCGCCCAGGCCGGCGGGCATGCCGGAGGCACGTCCGATATTCCAGATCTATATGGTCAAGTATTTGTGCTCCATGCTGGTGGGCGTCACCTCCAGCGTGTGGCTCTACTCCAGCAAGACCATGGTCAGCTGGCGCAACTTTGTCGAGCGGCTCCAGGGCAAGGAGCCGCGCACCCGGGCCCAGGCGTATGTCTAGTATGAGACGGCGGCGGCGGCGGCGGCTGAGGTAGCGGCTAACGAGAGTTACTTAGCGTTTAGCACGTAGAATCCTGGCGTCCCCCCCCCACCCCCCCCGCCGCAACCGAGCACGCGAGCATGCGAACGCAGTCGTAGTCCTAGCTAAGCTTCATACAGCTTTGTATAAAGTTCATCTCTGCCCCGCACCAGCACTCGCATCCGCAGCAGCACTCGCATCCGCACTCGCATCCGCACTCGCATCCGCATCCGCATCCGCACCCCCTACCCAAGCGAAATCAAAAGCTATTGTTTAGTATTTAGTTATGTATATGAAAGCCGAGCCCGACTCGTCGCTTTCTTGTTGAACCAAAACTATGCGCATAAGTTGAACATTTTAATTGATAAGCGTATCCTTAGTATGTCTAGTGTCCTAGTTGTTATTGACTCATCCGTTTTCATTGCTCACGCTTCCGTTTCCGTTGCCTGCAAATCCACCACGAACTTAACGCGAGTTTTCGCATTTATGGCTCTTTCACCCTCCCCCCCCTTCAATCGGACGCATTAAATTCGAATAAGTTTGCATTTAAGTAGGTTTTTGATCAATTTGATTTGTGAAAGCTTTAAATGTGCCCTACAGTTAATTAAGCATATATGCATATATGTATGTGTCTAAACTCTATTAGAATACGTAAGAACTAGTGTGAAATTTGGCAGCGTCACTTCGAACAAGCTGGTCACAATTTATCATAGTCTTCAACCATAAAAATCTGCACATTATTTATTTATGACACCCAGAAATCACAATTCACACTTGAACCCAACTGCAGTCAAATTTCACATCTAAAATATGTTAAGAACTCTTATTAAAAGCAAAAACAAAAACAAAAAGAAAAAAAGCAAAACGCGTAGAAACTATAAGAACTGCTTATAAAACGTACTTTACAATTACATGTAAAATAAAACAAAAAAAAATTGCTTATAAATACAAAAAGAATTAATTATTATATATGTATGAAAAAATAACCTACTTACTAAATATATATACACATATATATAAATGTATTATGTAGCAATAAATGTCCTCCATGTGCTAAACTTAAAGCGAAACTTATAATTATTGTATATTTATGTATGTATTTGTTAAACTAATTCATTTTTAAAGCCAAACGCGACTTTTTTTTTTATTAAATAAGTAATGACGTTGTAGTCGTAATACGTAAGAACTCACCCAACAGGCCCTCAAAGAAATTGCAAAACTAATTAATGAATTAAGAGAGAAATTGAATAATGAACAACAAATTGAAAAACTGCCATTTAAATATGTATTTGTTAACGCGGGTAGCCCCCCAATTAACTACTGTTGAGCATTTGTTTTATTGCGCATTTAAATATTGTACGATTTCAACACTAATTTTGGTAATTAGAGTCCAAATATTCACGTAGCATTTAAGTGAACAATTGAAGCGTAAGATGCAAATGAAATTCATTTCAATTATGATAGTCGCTGTAAAATAGAAAACAAAACAAAACTACGAATATAAAACATAAAGCGAACAAACAATTATAAGTGTGTATACATATTTAAATAACAATTGGCAAACACAAAAGAACAAAAAAAAAAAAACAAAAACAAAAACAAATATAAACAAATAAAACTTTATTTTATTGTTAAAGACTGAACGTGAAATGCGTTTTATTTGGCTTGTTGGGAAAAACTTACTTTCAGATATATATTGACCTTAACTGGGCATATGGCTGATCTGATCTGTTCTATATGTTCAGGTGTGACATTTTATAAATGGCAAGCCAAGGATTTGAATAAAGCAAAATCCTTAGAGGAATCTAAGGCGCCTCGCTCATGATTTTAATTGAGTTTCAAGGAATTTGGGTCGTCTTCATTAAAATTCCAAGTTAAATAAATTTATTGTTGGCTCGAAGTTTGCGTACTCACATCCCACTAATTGCATTGCAGACAATAAGCACTTGTCTCGTGTTATTCGACCTAAACTTTTCTCATTACAACCGACTAAAACTCGGGCTTATCCCTTGCAGCGCTGAACACTAAACACACACACACACACACACACACACACACACACGAAACAAGCACTTTAAGCGCTGGTCACAAAGCAGCTTCAAATTCAATCATAACTTGGCAACACCCGCAGCCGTATCTACAGAGCCTGCCCCAAAAGCACTAGCCCCAACTGCCTCCGTTCTATGTGGAGCCACACTTGAGCCACATTGCCGTAAGCGTTGAAATTTACGAGTGGGTGGGCGGGGCACGGAAAGCACACGCCCATATAATTTTGATTACACTTGTTTTCTAAATACTCCGACTATAAAAAAGAACCACAGAGAAACACATGCGAGCGAATAAAAGCCAGGACTACTGCACGTTAGTAGGTGCGTGTGTCGGGGGGCTGCGGGCGGGGGGTGTGTCCTGGCCTAAGCGCCTTAGCAACAAATTGCAGTTAAAAACGACGGCCAGAAATCTGCGCTGGCTGGCTGCCCCCGGCCCCCCGGTTCACGTAGCCAACGGAAACACGCACACAGCGGGACATGTTCGTAGGGATATGAAGGATCTGGCGCTGTTTTACAAAACACGTGTGCGATTTAACAACTACAATAAAAGCAACAACAGCAACAACATAAACAAAAATACAATAACAAGCACAGGGAACAACTACAAATGCAACCAAAGTAAGCCAAAGTTTCTCCCGAAAAAACAAAAAAAAAAAAAACATTCAATATGGCGGCGAGTTTTGTTGCGTTTTTATGTGACCGCCATAAAAAAGTTATTAATGTAGGTGTGAGTGCTTGTGTGTGTGCGTGTATGTGTGCTTGTTTGTACAGCACACGGCAGAAAATGGCGCGGGCGTGTGCAAGCGTTAATGTGGCAAAAATGTTTTTGCAATGAGCTTTTCTATTTGGCTCGACAAGTTTTAAAATGCCCTCAATGAATGAGGGTATGACAGGCTAGCTACAAGGCAAGTGCACATGGGAAATACATTAAAAAAGAAGTAGAAAATCATTCCGACTTTATTGATTAAAATTGATTTAATCAAGCATTCAGAAAAAAGAAATTCACTTTGTACCCACATCTGCAAATAATTAAGAATTCAAAATTGCTTTTCTAATTAACAGCTAGATAAAATGTATTCACATATATTTAGAAAAGAGAAAAGAGTGCTAAAATAATAATAAATATAATATAATAAATATATTTCGGCATATTTTAGGTTCAACCAATAAGCGATCCTTGGAATAATAATTCATTTAGCCTGATTCCAGCTTTCAAAATAAAGTTGCCTCCTTTTCTTGAGTTTTGCAACTTTTCTAAAGTATTTCGAGTGCGTGTTGATGGCCTCGCCACATCTTTTATATTGCTTTTATTATTTGTATTGCACTTTTTCTCTGTGTGGGAGCGTGAAAATCATAAAGAAAACATATGAGTGGAAAGTCCTTTGCAATATGTGAGTGTGTGGCAGTTACTAAAAATAAAAGTGCTGGCGAGGGTAGAAAAAAGAGTGGCAACCACAAAAGTGAACACCAGCACCGGACGACAGTTCTGTGCCGTTGAGCTTTCGGATTCGGTTCCAACTAACTCGTAGCATACTTTGTGGGATTTTACGAGGGGCATGTTGTTCAAGCCGGATCTCAGGTAGCTGGTAAATTTCATTTCGACTCGGATTTTGTGACTGAAACACTATTTGATTTCAACAGACGAAGTACACAACTATTTCGATTCAATTACTCTCTAGAAGCATGTCTACCAAATTTTGGATTTTCGTGGGCCTCCTATCGGTGATCATAGCGCACACGTTCGTATATACGGATATCCTCAAGCAAAGCAAAAGTTACCCGGAATTGAAGCAGGACGTTGCCAGATATATGACCGCCATGTGGTTTAGCATGGCTGACGGCTGGGAGCTGTTCAAGCAGGAGCTCAAATGGCGCCTGGAGTTGGCCAAACAGTTGGCGATTAAAGCCCGAAAGAGCATTCATCAGTCTCGCAAGCACCGCGAAGAGGCGCGGGCTAAAAGTTCTTTAAATTCTGGTTAAGGGAAAGGATTAGCGTCCCTGGAACTGTTAGCCAAACCAGAATTTTTCTCACATTCAACATTGATTGTTTGTTTTTTTTTTCGTCCAGCGATAAATATAACGGTGTCGCAGCAGTAAAAAGTAAAAAAAAAAAAAAAAAGACATTTTCATTTAATTAATTGCAAATACTTTGGCAGACAGCTGGAAAATCGAGCAATGGCGGAAAAAACCATGGAAAGTGGACGCATTTAATTGCAATTTTCAATTAGGCAATGTCCAAATGAAGCCAACGAAAATAGGGTTTTTCTCTTTGTTTTCGGTGTGTGCTCTTGACTTTGGCTCTTTGACAAAGTGGAAGCGGAAATGCAAGAAATTGAAGAAATAAGTTCGTTACGAAGTAAATAAGCTGTGCAATAACATCACGTTGTGTATATAGCAGCTATATCAGCTAGTTAATAGTTCGCCCCTAATCTGAGAGGCCACAAAATCTCGACAGCTGCGCTCAACTGCAGCTCAATGAAATTTCACGACCGCTGGGGTCGCCAGAAACTAGACTCCTGGAGTGGATTCTTTTTGGGTGGGGGGCCTGCCGCAAACAATGGAAAAGTTAATTGCCCCACTGACTAACAACCCCATCGAGGGCAACTTGAGCAATTTCTCTTATGAGGCGCTTGCAAATCGCAGCAAATTGCGCAGCAGTCGTCAAGGAATCCTGCCGAGAAGCCAGTCAAAAAATCAGAGCAATCTTCGAGTGTGTATTTGTATTTGTGTGTGTGTGTGGGCGGGGGGGAGCAGTTAGCTGCCTTCCGGCCGGCTAATGGCAGTGCCAATATTTGTCAGCTGCCGACAATTGCAGGCACTTTTGTGGGCTGCTAATTTCTGTCGAAGCAGTCAATTAAATTTTGGGCAAGGACTCGACTGACATCTTCAACTTTTCGGGATTAAAACGGCGCCAAATGAATAAATGATGGGGCATGAATGTCAATCAGAGTTAAGCATCGGAAATGAAGACAAACAATCGCTCCGAAATGAATGGACACAAATTGAAATACGACCAAATCCCAGCACCAGCCGGAGGGGCGATGCAGAGACGGGCGTGACGGGCGTGACGGGCGGGGGGGAAGGGAGGGGGCGTGGCAAACTCCACTACTGATGAGTCATGTTCGGCCCGGGCGACAATGCCATTAGCGAGCGCTGTGCTCGGCGCGGGGTGGCATAAATTATTAGCCAACGCCACGCCCACAAATTGATAAAGTTTCTCCTCGCACACTAACAATACTAATGACAGTTGGTGCAAAAGTTTTTCGGGCATCCGAAATCGATTTTAATGGCATCGCAAATAACGCAATGAAAATATCGTCTGTGAATTTGCCAGGCTGAGAAAACAGTTGAGTTGTTTATGCACTGCCTATCCGCGGGAGGGTTGGGGGAGAGGGGGACGGGGGCGGGCAGGGCCAAAAGGGGCACGCTGAGGCACAGAGTTAGTCAAAACAAACTTCAAACTGCAAATGAATTGAGTTCGATGGTGAAAATGTTGTAAAATTTTATAGTTATCGCAGGCAATTTGATGAAATGCGCAGCGAGATAGGCTCAGCAAATAGAAAGCCGCAGAAAGGAACGAGAAAGGAGCCCGACTTCAAAATACCCGACCTGAAGTGACTTAAGGACAGAATTAAATATTGGTTTACTATTTGAAAATACTATGCCTTTCCCTTCTGCAACAGTTGCAGTATTGCATTTTTACCTGCGGAATGCGTCAATCAACATTTTTTATTTATAGTACTAATGAGTAGAAATAAAAAATATAACTCAACATTTGCATTTTTAATTTTTTCTTTAATTTTTTTTACTACTTTCCTTTCCATTGTGTAACAATTGCAGTTTAATGCAATTTATCATACCTTAGGAATACAAAGTATATGCTTTAATTAATAAAACGAGGTTTTACAAATCGAATGGGTTAAATTTTTATTATATAAGAAATTAAAATAGTTATTGGTAAATAAGTATATGCATATCTTTCCTTTTTGTAACAGTTGCAGTATTTAATTTTTTAAAGTGGGATATTACCTCAAGGAAACGGAGTTTGTGTGCATAGACCTTTCAACTAATTAAAAAAAAAAACTTTAATTTTCATTTTTAGTCCAATGAATAGAAACAAAAAACACGCCATTTTCAATTTATGTCAACTTATAAAAATAAAAAATAAAATAAGTATATATCCATTTTACATTTTTCCCTTAATTTGTAAGCTACACAAATAAGACTTCCTGCCTTTCCCCGTGCTACTTTTTAATTTTGAAAAGTAAAATATACCAATTGACAGACTGCGGACGGGTATAAAGAGTGTGCGCATAACTCAGCGAACTGATTGGGCAGCCTTTCAACTTTGCGGGTTTATGGATAAAGTTGGAGCTTTTAGTGCTGCCGCATAAATTTCTGTGTTGCCATAGATGTATTCAAATGTGAATCGTATGATGAAACAGGCCACAAATTTTAATGCACGACTGCCATAAAAGGCGAGCACTGATGAGGCCACACGCTGAGTTCTAAAGTGAACTAAACTAAACTAAACCGAACTCTGGCTGAGGCTGAGCTGCCTTAGGCAACTACTTGTGATCGGGGCCAATGGGCTATGGCCAGTAATCGCCAGTTGGGCGCCACTAAGAGACGCTCGTAAAGCATGCAGCAGGTGGCCGAAAAGTTGTTTTTGCCACGCTCAGTAATTAAAGCCAATGCCACAAAGGCTGTCAGCGTGTGGTCAGATTCCATGGACTGGGCCTGCACCGGCAGCCACTGGGCTTAATCTGATTTATGTTGCGGTTACGAATGGCGCGTGCTTCGCTTAATTGTCATCATTTCTTTTTAGCGCCCAAAGCTCTCAAAATGAAAAGGGCGAGGGATTTGCGCCAAAGACAGAGAAGTGCGCGTAGCGTGGGCGCTTAAAGTTGAAGTACTTGCGGAAAGCCAGAAAGCATGATTGATATTTTTGATAAAATTGTGCGGTATTAAAGTTAAAGCTGGGAGTTTCTAACTTTCCTTCTACCTACTGGCCGGTTTTTTGGTTACCAAAATATGATTATGTGTATGTAATTTGTTTGTGCCAGCAGCTCTTGACAATTCACTCGACAAATCTGTGCACACATCTTACATCTTTGAAAAAAAAACTCCGATTGCATTTTGCCATTGGCCTTTTGGCATAATTTATGTGCCATTTGTTTCACAGTTGGTGCGACCTTTTTTAAATAGAACCATGAAATTTGTAAGTGTCGCCCGTCTCTCATCTAGTTACAGCGAAATTTGAGCCACAACTGGAACTATCTGTGCTCCACAGGCTAGACACCCCGCCTCCCACCAGGCCGCAGCGCTACGACCGTGGCTAATGAAAAGAAATATTAAATTCTCACGTTCCAAGGCAGGGCAACAACAAAGGAAAAGGAACTGAAAACGCTCCAGGCATAATACAAAACCTGAGCAGAACTCCACTCTCGCACAGTACACAAAAGGCAAATAAAAATTGCTGCAACGAGGCATTGGGAACTGAAAGAGCTGTGCGCTGGGACTCGTACTATGGGCTGACCTTTGCCAGAGTCCCAGTCCCAGTCCCAGTCCCAGTCGCAGTCCGAGTCCAAGTCGAAGTCGAAGTCGAAGTCGAAGTCAGTCAGCCATTGAGCCAGTCAACAGTCAGCGAGTCGAGCCAGTCGAGCAGCATCCTCAGCCCACGTCGCCGACTGCATCGTTAAAGTCCAAAGGCAAAATAAAACGTGATTCATGTTACTTATCACCCGCACAGCATCGCCAGGCCCGCTCCGACCGACTGGGCCGCCAGTCGCCGGTCTCCATAGGAAGCACAATGCTTTCCCGGTCTTGGCCTGGCTCTGGGCCCTGGCCCAATCCCCGCCGCTGTAGCCATAAGTTGCGAGCCAAAACTTGCCCTGTGGCATATGAGGTCGCCATCGCAATCTGCACTGGTTGCTGTTGATGCTGATGCTGCTGCTGCTGCCGCTGCTGCTGCTGCTGCTGCTGCTGCTGCTCATGTTGATGTACTTCATCAATGCCTTTCGTTTGCTCGTTTCGTTGGCTCATTCTGGCGAATTGTTCTCTAGACGCTGGCGACGCTTTAATAACGTCAAAACAATTTTGAAATTTATGCTCACGACCTTTGGCAAGTGCCCTTTATGATGAAGTCCCATTCTGGCCGATGCCTGCCTTCCGCCATGATCGTTCTTGCCCCATCTCTGCCCCATTCTTGCCTTCTTTATCTATTCGCTTGCTGATTTTCGTATTATTATTTATATGCTGCTTTCGTGGCAAGCTTATTATTTTCTTTTTGTTTGCAATGGCCGAAAAAAATGAGGCAACAGCTCATTAATGACCATTGTGCTGGAGATTTGATTAGGGTTAACCTTTCGCGGGCACTGAGAGACCGAAAATAGCACTATGCTCAGTCTAATGACCTCATAAGATCGAATTACACTCGACTTTTTGCTTCACACGAAAATTGTTTAATCGAAAATGGAAAGTTTGCAGTTAAACACATTTTAAGAATTTTGGATAAACAAACTTTGTTGTTCTTTAAATACTTTTCATGCGAATTTAAAATAACAAAATTTGACATTTTTCTCTTTTTACACAAAGTATTGATTTAATACGCTTTTAAATATTCTATGAAATCATTTCATGCGTTTTATATATGTTCTATAAATTTCTTTATTTCTCACCCGTCGTAAAATAAACATTTAAATAGTTTTGAATGTTTAAAATGTTGTTATGTTTTTACTTTTTTATATTAATGCATTTGTTTATATATGTTTGTTTATATATATTATGAGTTAAAATGCTTAAGCACGGAAAATAAATTCTCAAGTTGACTCTAACAAGAATTTTGTAATATTATTTATTGCATCTATAGTACGAAATCTACAAATATATTTATGTTTCATGCAATGTAATACAAATTGTGGGCGAATACTGGAATATTCGACATGGTTTGCAAAAACCTTTTTAATGAAATTTAGTCGAATAGGGTGCATTGAAATCGTGATCTCGAACTTTATGTCCCAGGCGCTTCTCTACTGGTTTTTGTCGCAGCTTATTTTCGAATTTTTAAAACTTATTTCTCTTAAAGTTGCTGCCAGAGTTTGATTAGGTTCGCAGTATTTGCAGCCCACAGGAGTTCGCATTCGCCGCGCACACACCACAAAGTTGTGCCCACTAGTTTACTCGCAGAGCAGAGAGTGCCACAATTTGAGACTAAACGCCCTATCGCCTGTCAGTGGCAGCGCTGGCATTGTGGCAACTTTTTGACTGGGAGAGTCGAGCCAACAAAACGTAGAAGTTGAAGTAGCAGAAGTGGCAGAAGAGGAGGAGGAGGGGAGGGGGAGGGGAGGAAGTTAAGCCAACTGTTTGCTAGTCACGTTCGTCTTGATAACTTGTCGCCAGCTGGAAATCTTCAAATCATGCGACAATGTCGCCAAATCCGCAACCAAGTGTTGCAACATGGCTGCATTGTTGCACACAGCTATTAATGCCGATGCCATTGCCTGCTGCAGAAACGCCTCCGGGCCACGGACGCTTCAAAACGTCAACCATCAAACGGAGCTTAGGCGCACTGAGCCATGCAACCGCCACAGCCAATGCCAACGCCGAGCAACTGCGGCAGCGGCAGCGGCTGCGGCTGCGGCAGCGGCAGCGAGTGCATCCTCATCCGCATCCTCTGCAGATCCACGCCTGCCAGCGTGTGTCATCCCGGCATTTTGGCCACATTTTAGCCGCCAACTCGCGGCTTGACTTTAGAATTATGCAAAATGGCTTCAATCGCTGGCAAAATGAAAAAAGAAACCCATCGAGAAACAAATACACACCGAAACTTGTATGCTCTGCAAATTTAGCGAGCTGATAATATTTAAAATTAAATATAAGTTGGTTAAAGGAGTTTTTAGAAAGTAAAATTTTTTACCCTCTCAGTGGCTAAGAGAAAGAGAATGAATCCTAGAGATTATATTATTATTATGTATAATAAATATATCTCAATCTCATTTAAATATATATTTGGAAGTTTGTAAAAGTAAAACGGCAATCTATCAATATCATAAGGGCGCCTACGCCACTATAATACATATTATACTAATATATTGGAGCTAAGTAGTGATAAATAGAGTTGTAAATACTTTTAATTATTATTAATATTTATAACAATTAAGGAAAAATAAGCTATAGTCAGCTAATTACTGCCGCTGCACAAACAACTCGAACACCCCTGCATACCCTTTATTTATCCGTCTCGTGGTCTATAACGAGCTCAACACTTTCCTGGGCGCTCTCGCCGAAGTTGATGCCGCTAATGTAGTGGCCGTGCATGGGATTTAAGTAAGTACCAGCAGCATGCATGGTGTGTGGAGCGTGGAGTGGGGCGCGACCCACTTCGTCCCCGCTTAGGTGGCAGCGCCACCTCCACTTCCAGTGCGGCCTCGACTTATACATGATAATCGTGCCCCGCAGACATTTAGCATGGCATCCATCCAGAGCATTCAACGACGCTGCCAACCGCTTTTGGCGTAACTAATTTTTCTCTGGTGCTTTCCATTTATGTTTTTTGTTTTGTTTTTCTTTTCTTTTTTCATTTGTTTTCTTCTTTCAAGTTTGAACCTTCTGCGGCTGCTGCATTATGCATTTTCTTCAGCTGAGAGCGGCCCAAACGTGTTGTTGCCCCGCATTGTTGCAAGCGCTAAGCAATGTTTACGCTTACAACATTTATTTTGCATGGCAGATGCCCTGCCTGCGCCTCCCCCGCACCATTCCGCCCCCCCCCCCCTCCTGCTCCCCTAACACCAGCTACCCACTTTGCCACGGTAATGCCAATTTGGTGCACTCTACTCTCATTCCCCTGTTGTTGCTGGTATTCTAAATGGCTCGCAGGCGTTGGCTTCTTTGGTTGCTTTGGTTTTCCACCGGGTTGCCAATGCCCCTCCCCCCCCCCCCCCCGCCCCCCACTTCACTCTCTTATCGTTGAGCGAAGTTGAGTGAACTTCATAGTCTTTTTTGTGCCTTGGAGCAAATTGAGTGATTATCAGTTTGCGTTACCTGCGCCAAGCTACGTAACTTGCAAAATTCCCCAAGACTTGGATTTGGTTTTGGTTTTAGTTTTGGCTTTGGCTTTGGTTTTGGCCTTAAAGTGCGTGTCCCGCGTTCTGCATGGCGAATATTCCAGTTACGCTTTGAGTGGCTAAAGTCGTTGACTTATTCGGCTAACATGAAGGGCGTTTAATTGAAAAGTAACCATGACGAATATGTTGTGGATATTAATTAAATTAGCTCCACTCGTGGTTGCCACGCAGCCCACAATTACTAGGAGCTTCCTCTGCAAGATTAATGAGTTCAATGCAAATACTATATTTAAGAGTTCAACAATCTTCTGAGATGGCTCAGTTTGTTTAATCGCCTAATGATGGCCAACATAGTCAGATTGGACTACATCAATTGTTCTTTGTAAAACCAGAGATTGGATTATTCGAGAATCTGAAAATTTGGCTAACCAAATAGAAATTATCTTTCTCATTTCTAATTAAATAAATGTATATTATATATATACACCTAATTCTCCTTTTAAACGAAAAAAAAATAATGTAAAAATAAATATTGGCAAAATGGAAAAATAGTAGATTGGTAAAAAACCTAGAACAAAATCCTTGTTCGTTTGGGAGTTTATTTTCCATGCTTACACATTTCATTTCATTAAATAAGCTATAAAAAAAATATTTTGATTTGAAAAAAGAAAATAATATCAGAAATGAATTTTTATAAAAACTGTAAAAGAAATATAAACAAGAAAATTGTATTCGCTGTCACTTTCTGACAATAAACTCATGCGTTTGCATAAATTGAAACATCACAGTTATCACTAGAAATATTTTGTTCATCATAGGATTGAAAATAAAATAAATTCATAGAACAACAAAATCGTAAAAAGAATTCATAAAATATTCAAAATCGTGCGAATAAAAGGCATTCATAGAACATCAAAAATAAAATCATAAAAATAATTCGTGGAAAATGTAAACAAAACAATTCCTGTAAAAACAGAAAATTTCTACCGCGTGTTATTTCAAAACCGTGCAAAAAATCGTGTTAGACGAGAATTGAATTTATTCATAAAGAAAATTATTAAACATAAATAAAGTATAAATCGCATTAAGAGCCCAGTCCAGCAATTATTACAGACCCCATCAAAATAATTAGACATATAAAATACATTTCTTCGAAGCTAATGGCAAAGGTAAGAACTTCTTGAAATGAAGCCTTACCTCGTTTTTATTTCCACGTACTCCACGTAGAGAAGAGAAATAAATCCCTGATTAAGCCCAGTCCGCTGGCTGTCAACTTTGAGCAGTTTCAAGCCCCATTTAACGAGAGTCACGTTTTGGCAGACGGAGACGTTGGGGGCATTCGAAAGGCCCAGGAACACAATTAGCACGACATCATCTCTGGCTCACTCTATAAATCAGTCGGGTCTAAAGAAAAACTATTTAGCATATAATAATTCTTGGGTATTCCGGGCACACAACGACAACATAGGCCCAGTTTTTGTTGTTTTTTTCTGTGTGTGTGTGTGTGTGTCGTGCATCTTTGGGGGGCAGCTCGTGTTGCTCGGCACGTGCCACAAAGCTGCAGCTACATACGAATAACTGTGGCACAAACTTGCCTCATTAGCATGCGACACCAAAGCGCATTAAATCACATTTTGCATTTGCTGCAGCGAGTTGTTGCAAGTTGCAAGTTGCAAGTTGCAGGCAGCGAGCGCTTGGCCTGCCCACAATGAGTAGGCAGCAAAAAATACAACAAGAGCAAAACAACATGGTAAATTTGGTAACGGTCGAAAGTGCTCGACTAGCGAATACTCTAACACAGACTGATGTCGGGTAGATAAATGCGATATGAAGGTTAAATAACATGTAAATATAGTGCAAGTTTTTATAGTTTTCAAGTTCTTTTCAGCCGTCTTGGGTGTTACAAACGGCATTACATAGCCACGATACCCTTTGCACTCGAGTGTGGGAAAAACAAGCTATGAATTTTGATAACTTGCTCGACTTTTCATGCGTTTGGCACGCGGACGCCCAAGGAAACTGTGACTCGGATTCAGATACCGATTCAGAATCAGATTCAGATTCATGGACGGGCTTATTGCCTGGCTTTGGGCTTTGTATTTTGTTTGTTTGCCATATGCATGCATCTATCTGTGTATATACCTCTCTCTCTCTCCCCACTCCCGTCGTCTTTATCTAGCTGTATGTCCTGGCCAGGACTTGTGCACGTTTCGTGCTCAGGATATTTGCCCTGCAGGAGCAATTCGCAGTGGAGGCGACGTCGACGTCGACGTTGACGTCGGCGCTGGCAATGAAAGCGCCGTGCATGTGAAATTGACAAAAAGCTGATGGGCGTGACTGGCGCCCACATGGCATGAAAACATAAATATGACTTGAGTCTACTCTCAGCTCCTGGCACCTTGGGGCAAAGTTGCTAAGTTGTTTACCCAGGCATTGAAAAGGACTAGCACCATGGAGCCACAAACAATTCCCAAGGAAGGATGCGAGCTGTAGCCGGAGAGAAGTTTAATTTCTTTAATGCAATAGCAGCAGCAGCAGCAGCAGCAGCAGCAGCAGCAACTGCAACTGCATTTTGTTATTGTTTTTATATGCAAATCTGCACTCACATTTTATGGCAAATTTATTTCATGGGTTTTCGTTTAGTTGTTTTTGGCTTTGCCAGGCTGGAAAATCGTTTTGAGGCTTTGCCTTGTTTTGATTGCAAATATTTTATGGTTTTAATTCGTTCTTATGCATTCCTTGTGCGCTTTTCATTGAGTATTCAAAGTGCTTTTTCATCCCACTCGGCTCGACCGCCGCAACATTCAGGGGCAGAGAGAGTATTTCATTTTATTTGCGTAAAAATTCATTGAATATCTTTGCGGAAAACTTACTTAGCGTGCGGCCTGGGCGAAAACGGAAAGCAATCACACAGAAGTGGAAACGCAGTTGCTCTGCGGTTGCTGTGGCCTGATTTTGCTTGGAATCCTCGGACCTCATACGAATTCGAATTTCAATTTAATTGAATTCTGAGATTTATTAACTTGTCTTACGGCCAATCTTATTTGACTTAGTTTACTCTTGGACTCTTTGCTATCGCCGCCAATTGTTCGCTTCGCAAATGTTGATCCTGATCTAAATCGATTTTTAATTTAGCCCAAGACTCTCTGTTTGCTCCATTTGTCTGCACTTGCATTCACATTTAAAGCACATTTTTATCGCTGCCTTCTTCCCACTTCACCTTGCCGGAGAAGTTGGCTCTTTAATTGCTCTGGCAGACACAAGCCCGGAAAAGTGCCGCTTATCGCAGCCATTCGCATTGCAAGTGCCAAACTTTTGGCCACTTGGCAACTTTAAGCGCAGACCGCAAACAAAGCAAACAAAACCCCCCTCCCCTCCCCCCTCCCCCCTCCCCCCTCAACCCCTTGAGCAGCCCCTTGCCAATTAAATGCAGCAAAGTGCAGCTCATTATGGAAAAGCTGAAAAGAAAACCGCATCACTTGAGGGACGGCGACTACCGCCCAGCTTCTTAGCTGCTTAAGCCGTCCCCGCGGCGGGGGGCGTGTCTCCGCCCACTCGCAGCTGTCTGCCTCCATTCAGGGACGTCTTGTCAAGCTGCCTGCCTGCCTGCCTGCCTGTTGACAAACATTGTCAACGCCCATGGCCAACGTCATCATCAATGTCAGTGACAGCCTCCCTCTTGCCACCCCCCCCCCCGTCGCCCCTCTGACACGCGCCTCTGGCTGCCCCTTTTTGGAGACACTCTTGTCAGACATCACTCAGCTTCAACTTGAAGTTCTCTTGACGCTTTTTATGTTGACAAACTTTTCGCGCGATTATTCCCCATCCCCCGATTCTCCCCCAATCCGGGCATTGGCAACCACTTGGCAATCAATTTCCATAATTTCCCATAAAAACGGCATGTTACACATCACTACCAAATGGCCCCTACATGAGGAGCCCATTAGGACGACCGGGCTGCACTTTAATAACATTTGATTTACATTTTCTGCGCGTTCGTCATTAAAATTTATGATTGTCAAAATGTTTCGACAGCTGGTGGCGCCCCAAACTTATGAGATATATATGTATAAATATGTGCATTATGGGATAACTGTCAGCTCTTGAGTAACGTGAATTAGCATTTGAATATACTATATATATAAAGTGCAGTCCAAGAAAACTGAGTTTTAATTGCATTTTACACAGAATATTTATAATTTATTTTATAATTACAGTAAACTACTTTATTTTAAATGCAATTCATAAACTGAAAACAGACAGGTAAATATATATTTTCTATAAAGCAATAAAACTTCATTGAAATATGCACACTCTTTCATAATTTCGAAAATATTTAAAAATAAATATAATGTAATATTTAATGTGAATGTTTAAAATATATACAATATAAATCAAGACAGCCTTTCCAGGCTAATTCATAAGCTCAGCGTGTCCTCTATATTTTCCCTACACTTTATTATGATTGTAATGTATATGTATTTATCTACCCATCGGAAATTAAGCCACTTTTAATTGGGCGTCGAATGGCAAAAATTGTGCATTTAATATGCGTTCTCGATATTAAAATATGCAAATTAGTGTTGCCTACATTTAGGCGCCGCGTGGTGGGGCACGTAATCGAAACGAACGTGGAAAGGCTTTTCGTCCATTTCATTTTGGTTTTAATTATATTAATAGCTGCCTGTGGAGGACGGGGCGCGGCAGTTTTAAGAAGACTTTGACTAATTACTTATTATAATTGTATAATATTTTTGTCCGCTTTATAATTGCTTTTCGGGGGGAGTTTTGGTCAAACAAGCAGCAGCTGCTGTTGCTGTTGTTGTTGTTGCCCGGGGACTCATCAATCAATGGACAGATGACAACATCATTTCGCGCGATTAGGCAGGAGAGAGAAAGAAAAATGTATTTGCGGATGCCGTTAAGTAGCCCATTGTCAGGAACAGCAGCAGCAGAAACCAACGCACAACAGAAGCGTGGCAGCTAAGCCACACACAATGGGTAACCCTTTGCCAGACCCACTCCGATCCACTGGAATCCCAAACAAGCCGAGCATTGCAATGCATCGACACTTCTTTTCAACTTGGCAATTTTCAAGTGACAATTTCCACACATGGCAAACCAGCGCTGGGTCCTGGTTAGTCCCTATTCAATCGCTCTCGGGAGGGGAAATTCTTTGCAATTTGGCCTGCCTTTGATATGCGAGCCAGAGTAAGGGGGCAGGGGAGCCGCAGCAGTCGCACACATTTTTACTTCGAGATATATATTCAAAATATATCCTTAGACTAGTCGCCTGGCACTCAAATGAATGTCAGCATAAGTAGTCCTGACTCAGTCTGTGACATTCGAGGTGCGCACCAAGTCACGAATTGGCATACAGTGACTACGTCGTGATTTTTAAGTCCAATTTAAAAGAGAGATTTTTAAAATCTCATCTCCCTCTACAATAGGATTTCCAAGGATGCCTCACACGGATCCCTCTTCTTCATGATCATGAGCCGTGCCGAAACCTCTCCCTAAACTCCTCCCTCCGTCAGCCCCTCTCTTTGGCAACTTCCCCATCACGAGCTGGTTCATCTCTGCTCTTTTGACAGCTCCCATTCGAATCGATTGTTGATAATGATGATGACGATGAGGATGAACTGTGGATGCCAATGACGATGATGAATCGCTGGCGTGACAAACGCTGCACTTCCCTTTCACAGCAATTCCAATTTCACATAGCGCATATAAATAACTTTGAATTTAAAAGATATATGTATGTATATTCACAGCAGCTGTTCCGGCAAGCTCGAGTATTCCTCGGCTCGCTGCAGCCCGGTGGTAACTGCTAGGGTAAACATGTCGCTCTGTAATGTGTATTACTTTTGATTGAACCGAGTGCTGATCCACTACCTTTTGCTGCCCCCCGCCCCCTGCTCCAAATGCGTTAAGCTGGAAGAAGCTCTTTCTTTGATTGGCTGTTGGCAGCTGCTTGCTGGTCCTCGTCCTCATGTGGGTTGAGGCTAGTTTCTTTTACACTCGTTCATCAAGTGAAGGCAGCATATTAGCTTTGTGCTGTGCCCGTCCGTCCGTCTGTGCGTATAAAAGCAGTGTTTGAAGCCAGCGAAAGGGTGATAAGATTTATTCACTACGCCCACTTGGGGTGTGGCCAAGAAAATCCATATCTTCCACAACTTTAGAGCCAGAGTCTAATAATCGATTACCTGCAAAATATCGATACTTTAATAATACTTAACGAGCACTGCGCAGCCGGTTACACCCGACTGCGACGCTCCTGCGTGTTTTTGATTGATTTTTGTTTGAATTTTGCATTCGATGGTTCTCTTTGGCATTCGCCCGCTGGCTGAGCAGCCATTGATTGGCTTTCATATGCTTGAAACTCAATCACCCTAATCAAAATCAATCTGCAACCCGCTTTCAGCTAGTGCTTAGATCTGAATCATCTCTCCAACAAGGCTAAGGCAACACTTCGCTTCTTCTTCGAGGCCAGCTTTAACCCGTATTTCACAGAGCACTCGGACATCGAGTTGTTTATTTGCTCCGTTTGTCCCACTTCGTTGGCTTTTCTTGATACAACGGCATTATATTTGCTTTTGTGTGTTATTTGAAATAATATTTGGCATACAGCTCGTTCATCTGGTACTCTGTCTCCCTCTCTCTCCCCGTTCTTTATTTCTCGCTCTCTGCGTTGACAGTGCGTATTTGGTCATTTCGTGTTTGTTGTTGCTTTGTTGCAATTGTTTGTTTTGCGCTTGCCGCATAAATCCATTGCGTTTGCCCCCCCCCCCCCCCCCCCCCCCCCCCGTCCTCATGTCCATGGCAAAGTTCTGCTGATTTATGTGTTATAATTAACGCTATCTGCTCGAATGCAGCATTAATTTAGCAAAGCCAACGAATTTGGCATAAAAACTAAAAGAGAATTTCAGCACGCGCCGCTGCAGCCATTGATGCGAATTTAATGAACTGTCAGAGCTGTGCGCGGTGCAACGTTGCGTATGCGTGATTTATGTGCAACCGGTTAACGAGCCAAATCTATTTAAGCTGCACATGAATGAAAGAGTTTCCAAATGGAAATCAAATTTTCTCAGATCCAACGAGCAGATTGTTGACAAAAAAAAAAACGAAACAAAGGTCAATAATTTGAAACTCTTACGCAAGGAATTTGCTGCGAAATAACAGAACAACTTTTGTGGCTGCAAGTTGATTAAGGCAGAAATATTTCTCTGGCTTCTGGAAATGCGAGCTGGCAAATGAAAATTGAGAATAGAAAATTGAAATAGAATTTGTGCATCTCTCTGTAAACTAAAGCCCGCAGGTAATAATGATATATATATATGTATATATATATATATATATATATATATTTCTATGGTGAGTCGAACACAAATGCCTGAAATGTATCTGTTGCATTCTGCAGCAGTGTGGGGACGTTGGCCCGAAGTGGAGAGGGGCGAGTGGGGGGCGTGGGGGGCGTGGTCTAAATGCATTTCCGCACGGTCGACTGCATGTGTGTAATACTTTAATAAAGACACGAACAGCGAGTGTGCGAGAGGGAGCGGGAAAGATGCGCCAACATGCCGCGGAATTCCTTGGCTGCCAGGCACTTTATCAACTTCCGGCTTGTGAGCGACGTCGACATGGCGGACGGCAGGACAGCGGCAGGAAACAACGCAAATCAAGCGCGCCAAGCTCTTTGAAAACTTGCGGCGAAGCCAGAGAATGCGCGGAAGCTTGCTTCATCGCAACGAGGCGTGCAACGTGCCCCAATCCACTCCACTCCGCTCCACTCCAGTCCCCCCCTTTGCATATTTTAGGAAGTGATTGCGCAAATGCATAATTTAATGACAGGCGATTGCGTCTGCAGCGACAGTTAAAGAGGACAAAAGGGGAAGACGAGCTGCAATTGTGATAGCGTGTTATCAGAAAAGCTTCCACGCCAAAGGAAGGCATGCGAGACACACACACATACATACAGATATATATACACATACTTGCATAATTGTCTGCTGGCTTGTGCATTCGAGATTCTTTCGTTAGAGGAAGACCTACGAATTATTTAAACCAAGACAAGCTTAAACAGCAAATAAGTTAAGCACCCGAAATGCCAGCGAATTTAAGGTTTCCGCAATTAAATGCCATATTTTCAGCACACCACATTTGTGTCGACTTTTTAACTCCTGCCTGGGCAACTTTTGTTCGGAGTAACTTTTCGCACAATAACTGCCAAAATCAAAGCCAATTTCAACTCGGCGCTTATCAATTTGCGAAGCACATGGCCCATAAACTTATTCAATTTGCCGCCATATGTTGCAATAGCTACTCCGTCCGCCCCCAAATCCCCCAAAGACGTTGCAGTTTAATTGAAAACAAACCGAAAAAGTTATGCAACCAACTTGGCAAATGGCCCCGCCTCGCCTCGGTCGTATTTGATTGTCATAATTAAATAAGTTAACAAGCTGGCCAACTATTTGGGTGCACGGGGCGATGCTGGTTTCGGTTTGGGCCTGGCTTGTTCGTGCACTGCCAATAAATGTAAGTGTAGCCACGAGTGGCGTACTTGGAATGTGCGTAAGGTCATAATAATTAAATATCACTCATACGCACTGGTTAACAATATTATGAGCATCTCTACATATAATAAACAAGGCACTCGCTTGTCCTCGCTTACGCAACAACACGCACAGACAAATAACAACAGCAACAACAGCAACATCATCAACAACAACAACAACAATTTGCCATTGTGTTTTTGGTCTGTTGTGGCATTTAATTTATAGACTGCGTAGTCGGCCTGCATCCAGACTCTCTAGCCCTCACTCTCAACACATTTCCCTCTCGCTCTCTCTTTCTCAATCTCTCCCTGTCTCTCTCTAGTTTTCATTCAGTTGTGCTCATTACACTGTGCAACCAATTTCTGAATATTGCATATTTCTAAAAGCCAACATGTAGAAAATGTAATAAACAGAAATATTTTCGGCATTTCTTCAATTTTAAGTTCTACTTTGTTTAACTACAAATTAAATACAGGTAGAAAGCTTCTTAAACAAATAATTTAAAATCACTAACCATTTTAATGATTAGTATTTTATGTAACTAAAATCAAGAATTTCTATGTCGCACAGTGCAGCTATGACTGCGCTCGAGTCTTAGACATATGTGAATTGTTTGCATAATTGAGTTCTGTGTATCTGTGTTTGTGCCAGAGTATTAAGAACAAAGCGAGACCTACTCTCGCATATTTCATAATTCAATTGGAATTGTTGCCAATACTATTAGTAAAATATTTGTGCAGCATGCACAACATTCGCACAGGGTGAACGGGTCCGCATTTCGCATTATCAATGAACGCTTTTGTTGGGGGATTTGTACGCTGCAGGGACAGCTGCTCATTATCCTTGACAGGCTGCAAGAGGAGCTTAGCAGAGCTTGAAAACATCGCTCGGAGGACTCGGCAATCAATTAGCTGACATTTTGTGCTCTGCTGCGATTACAGCTGCCTCAGCAGGAATGCGTTGCACATACGCCACGTTGCATTTGTATCCTGGTGTGCGGGCGTCGAAGACTCCTGCATTGTTCATGCTTTCAGCCATAATCCAGTCTAAGCCCACACTGAACAATACAACCATATAATAAGAGCTCAGACAAAGAACATTTTCAAAGCCGTTTTCAACGTCAACGACAAAAATACCCTCTTTTTCTTCATCTTCAGATGTCACAAAGTAAAAATATAATTATGCTTTTACCCAAATAAACTCCCAAACAAATTAAATTAGTCTGAAATTCTTTGACGAGCCTTAAATAAACTTCATAGCACCGTGGCGAACTCTATTTAAAATTCGGCGAACCCTTCGCATACCAGTTACATTTTCTGCCAATAAATAAAGTTTCGAGTTTACAACAAAATAATGATGAATAGACCTTTTAATTGCTCACTTGAGGCTGGCAAAAGCGCAGTAATTGGCCAAAAACTTCAGGAAATATTTAAATTTGTAATATTTAAAATAGTTGCGTACCTCGTTATTTGAAATTTCAAATACATATTTAATATGAATATGCTGTATTACTCATACGCCCAGTTGGCAGCTGCAATAAAAGTTGCCCGATGTATTAAAGTTGCCAGCAATTTGGCTCAAGAACTTTTCATCTGGGCAATAAGTGCAGGCTTTTAACTATCAATCGACTCTAATTGGCAACGAGCTGGCAAAGTTTCGATGAACCCAATTTGCAGTGTCGAGTTTATCTTCCATTTATAACAGTTTCCATCGCAACCGTTTAATCACTGAACTGTTTGAGACAACGCACGCTTATCGCGCTCATAATTAGCCGTGCACAGATTGTTAGAGCCACTGGATACGGCTAACGGTTATGGCTCAGCTCTAACAATCAATTGACCTCACACTCGGCCCGAACCCATTGACAAGCTCAAGGACTCGTGTTGATCCCAGCCAAACAGTGTGTTGTTGCTGTTGTTGTTTATCAGCAGCAGCCGCAGCAGCAGCAGCGGGGCGCCAATTTATTGCAATATCTCCCGGTAACCCCCCCCCCCCCCTTAACACCCCTCTGTTCACTGCTCGCATGCTAATTATACAAGCGAAATTGGCTTGCATGCCTGAAATTGGCCTCTCGACTCCATTTGTGTGTGTGGGCTGTGGATTTGCATTTCGTGTAATTTGGCCGAGATTTTGGGCCGGCGAAATTGAAGTTTATTAGACGGCATATGACCGACAGGATGCCGGCCCACCTTGGGGAAGGGATCCAGCCCCAGCTTACCGGGCGCCGAATCCCATTTTGGTCTTGGCCTGATTCATCGGCAGCATTAGCCTTTAAGCCCACTTTAAAATAAGGCCAGCCAAGAATAGAGCCACCCTCCATCTCCATTCGCCTGCCATTCGATTCAATTTCAGTTAGAGGAAAAACTCTTTGCTGTCAGTCATTCGAGCAGAACCCACGCTGTCTCTGGCCAGGCAGGAGTGGGCCTTTCTGCTCGCCCTCGTCCCGTTGCCCGAGAACAGCGGCATCTGCTGCGTGACATTGTCAGCGGCGCTGAAGCAATTCAACGCTATTCAAATTGCGTATCCATCTTCATTTATTTCATTTTCCTGTAATTTCCTGACATTTTTGCTGATATTTTGCCGCCCACGTTCCCGGAACTACCGTTCCCTCGGCCCGGCGCAAACTAGCAGCACGTCTTGGGCTGGTCTCTGCTCGGAAATGGAAAAGTGCGCCAACTTTTCGCTTGAATTGGCAATCGTTACACCTCACTGTACTCAGCCTTAGAGCCGTGCCCTTGCCACGCCCACTGGCTGCAGTTGCCAGCAACCGCAAGCCTCCAACTCCTTCCCAGCCCATCCCATCCCCCCGACCCGCCCGCAGCCCATTTGTTGTCTGTGGTTTTGCGGCGGCGGCTGCTGCAACGGGACAACCTGTAATCGTTCTTTTGCGCCACATTTAAAATGTCTCCGGGAGTTTTGCCCGTCCGCCCGAGCCACAACCCCGTCGGCATCCTGTCCCAGTGTCCATTCGTTCATGTCTTGTTAGCGTAAATCAAGCGTAACAAAGCGCCGCACGGCATGCAGAGGCCAGCCGAGGAAAGGAAGGGGGCTGAGAAAAAGCCAAGATGAGGCATTAGTCTCCTGTTTCTGCTGCCGCTCACGGATCGACTCCTCCTCCATCCGAGTTGTCGCAGCGGGCTGGCAAAAAGTCGCTGGCAAATTTATTATGGCGCTCAAACGGAAAAGCGCTCCCTAAACTGCACCGCCGGGATCTCCAATTGGACTGGAAGGGGGTGAGAGGCGGCTAAGGCTGAGGCTGAGGCGGCTGCTGGCGCCGATTTTGGCCACGAATCCCGTGCTGACTGTCCTTTTGGCAAGCGGACAGCCTTGATTAAGCGCACGAAGATCTGCGCTCCAGAAAGGCTTTGGAATGCGACAAAAGTTTAAATTGAAATCTTTCTCTGGCTTAAATTGAATAAAATCCGGAAAATGCCACAAAAATGGTTAAACGCATGATAAACAATTTAAATAAATAACCAATTTAATTATCGAGAGCTATATTTTACTTTGAAAGCACATGCAAGCTACCTATGAAATTAATCGACTGAATAAAAACGTAATCAAATAGGATTTTTAACCAATTGACGCTAACTTAACCATTTGCACCTCCTTAAATATTTCATCATAAAAGATGCACACATGTATTTGAACTTCATGAATACAAGATTTTATTTAAGCTTAAAGCTTTATTTAAAATAAAATTGCTCTAAATATGCGGATTTAAAATTCGTATTGTTCACGGGATAATTTTTGCAACTAAATGAAAATGAAAATGAAAATTATTCAAATGCGCAATAATTTAATGTTGCATTTCAAGTGATAAAATATGATAAAAATGTATGTGGAATTGCGAATTTCACTAATTAAATTAGATGGCGATTTTCACAGCTACATAACGCTAGACTTCACATGAGTGAAGAATTAATTGCCAGATAACTGCAACTAAAAATGCCTACATATATATATATATATATATATAAATAAATTTATATCTATATAGATCTGGTGAACTGTAAACAAATTATAAACGCACCAAGTTTTTGGGGGCAACTGCAATTTGATTGCCACAGTTAACAGCTAATAAGCACCTAATTGAATTTATGCTGCCAAAATGATGACCAGCAGCAACTTTTATGCAGGACCTCACGGCCGTTTCCCTCTCTCTCTCCCCCTCTCTCTCTCTCTCTGTCTCTGCCACATCAGAATAATGCAATTATAAAGTATTAAAACTATATGGCAAACAGACGAGCACTGTAACTATATTGACGTTGCCAGGATATTGTGGCCAGCAATGGGGGGCGTGGCACACACTAACAGTTGCCCTCCCCCCTTTTAGGGAGCTCTAATTATGGCAACGTAGCGCAAAAATGTTTACTAATTATTTATAAAATATTGGTCACCGGCTGTTTACAGATTTAGTCGTGTTTCGCCCAAGAGCGCAACAGCAGCAGAAAAGGGGGAAGGGGGGAGGGGAGCTTGTGTTGGGGAATTAGTTTATTAAAATGGCGCAAATTTCGGTGTAATTTTAGCAAGTTTTTGTTTGCTGTGGTCGCATATGTTGCATATATGTATGTGTGTGTGTGTGTCTGTGTGTGTGCAACTGTAAATCAGTTTTGGGATTTGCATCAGAAAATATAAAATACGCCATGGAATGCACGGACTTATGGACCTGATGGTTATGCGATATATACATGTGCATTCAAGGGGGATTATTGGCATTTCTCGGCAATATCGCTGCACTTGCAGTCAATTAGCAGAGTATTGCGTACACTAATTAACTTAAATCGGACAACTTATACAATTTGCCGTTATTGAAAGACCATCAACATTTGTTGAAGCCAATCAAATTTTAAAGTACCAGACTATTAATGCGGGCAGCTGTGCGAGCCGAATGCAAACACGAATTAAAAATGCAAGGCAAGCACATTATTCACACAAATTATGGGCAGTCGATGCATTAAACAAAACGTTAAATGAAAATTTATGCGCCAAGGAAAACAAGCGAAGGGCAAGAAAATAAAGCTCCAACTTTTTCCAATAAGCAATTTCGTCGGCAATTCGCCAAACAATTTGAGCGTACTAAAAAAATTGTAAACACTCGTAGCTAAGATACTTAGTCAAATTTAAGTTGAAGCATTTAATGACGTTGGTATATTTGAGCTTATTTGGGCCAATTTACAGCGTGCAAAGCTGTTAATCAACATTACGAAAGTATATATTTTATATTGTCGGAAATAGCTAATTATATCTATCATAATCATAATCGACAGAATTGAATAGAATTAATAATTGTTGATGCGATTTCCAAGCCATTAAAATGCTGCAGTAGAGGTTCTTTTGACCAATAATCACAGCTTAGCTGTAATTTTTCACAATAATATGGAATTTAATTCCAGAACATCTCCGAATGCAAAAACAAAAACAACAAAGCCTCGAGTCAGCTTCACATTAATTTGATTTAAGCGTCGTTGCTTTTTTGACATTTTTATTGTTATTGTTGTTGCGCTATCAGAGGCTGGCGCTCATTGTTCTTGTCGTGTTGTTGTCACGGTCTCTTGCATTGTTTTAAACATTTTCCAACACAGCTTTGGCCTTTTTTTATTTTTTTATTTGTTCGCTTTGGTTGCCCTTTTTTTCTGCCGTTATTTATTTGCTTTTTTGGGCCGTTCGCCATTGTTAAATGGCATTTTCATGCTTAACTGGCGTCAAATATGGCGGCCAATGAGGCGGCCCAAAGACCAGGCCCCCCAATAAAGAGGCCCAATGACGGCAAGTTGGAGCTGGAGCTGGAGCTGGAGCTGGAGCTGGACTTGGATGCCATGCAGCGAAACGAGTGCAAATAAAGTTTTTGACACGTGCCAATGCCAAAGGAGAGAGGGATAGAGAAAGAAAAAGAGACAGGGGGGGCGGGGGGAGGTGACAGGTGAGCAGCATGTTAATGCATAAAATATAGGTGCCACAAGTTGGGGCAGGAGGCGGGCAGAGGAGAGTACAGATCGAAAAGTGTGGCCATGTAAATAAATTAAATATTGTTTTGGCTGTGAAAATAATTTCCAAAAGTGCCGACAAATGAATGAGAATAAATATTTTTACAGCAATAAAATGCAATATTAAATATTCAAAATATGGTTGCGTATGAGCTTTGCTTTTCTTGTTGTTGTTGTTGTTGTTTCAGATGGTTTTGCAACCAGAAGCCGCAAGTTTGTAAATAGTTTGTGAAATTTGTATGCAATTTATGAAAAGTGCACAATATTGCGAAGGGAAAGGATACAGAAAACCATTATGAAAGGGAGTCGGGCTAAGGATTAGAGTAATACTTTTTCTGTGATACGAATATAATTTATTATAAAGAGCTCGTATTTAAAAATGAAATTTATACAAGCCAATAATAATATAAATATTGAACAGCAGTCCTTCGAAGATGAGTTCCCTAAATGTCTAAGGACATTATCATAGCCGAAGGCCATAACTATATCCTATACTTTAAATAAAAATAATAATAATTTAAATATTTAAAATATTTAGTAGAACTTTAAAAAGCAATGCTCCATTTATCATTTATAAGCAATTCTTCCAATTATGAGGGAAAATTTAAAATTTGCTGTTCGTATTCTTGCTTCCGCGCTGTTGGAAAGAAAATATTCACTTCCCTAATTGGTTTTAAGCACGAATGGAACTAAAATTACTAAGCGAAGGTACTCTACTTTGTTTTAACATCACGGAGCTCAAAAATAGTAGCGGAGAGAAGCCAAAATAGACTATTAAGTTGGAATTTAGCGAACATTTCCGAGCATTATTTGTTTTTCCCTCAACCCCTCAATAAAAAACGATCGTATTTCCGCTTCTGTCAGTCTGTTTGCATTCAGTGTTTTCGCTATTTGGCATTTATTGTGTAATGCAAAGTTGAACGACTCTCACTCCCCGCTTCCAATCCAGTTTCGGCATTAACACACAGCAAAAAAAAAATAAAAATAAAAAAAAAACAGACAACAACAAATGGGGGGCGTGCCGGGGGCTGACTGACAAAGCGTGAAAAGCTGTGCAAAAAAATTGTCCGCTCGCTTGCAGAAGAACCCGCAGAACAGAGCAGAACAGAACCGAGCAGAACTCAACTAAAACGCATAAATCTTCGTAAAGTGTCAGTGTGCATATTTTTCTCTTGTTGTTGCCGTTGTTGTTGCTGTTGTCATTGTCAGCGACAGCTTTGCAATTGTTGTTGCTTTGGTTTTATTCGTTGTTTGGGTAATTTGTACGCATTTTCTTTTGTTTTATTTCGGTGTCATTTTTTGCGTTTGTTTCCAAAAGATTTGCTCTCAACACTGTTTTTGTTGCTGCTGCTGTTGTTGTTGTTGTTGTTGTTGTTGTTGTTGTTGTTGTTGTTACTGCTGCTGCTCTTGATTATTTTTATATCATTTGTTTATTTGGCCGCTCGCTGCGTGAAAGAGTGCGAATAACGAGTTGCAAAACGGAAATTAGTTGCAGGATCCCTTCGAGCCAACTTCTAAGGGGGGCCAAAAAGTTGCTCAACATTCATCATTAAACGCAAAATGGCCGCAGGCAAAAAAAACTAGTGTTGAAAGTGGTAGGAAAAAGTGTTGTTAAGCGTCCAGCGGGGCAGCAACAAAAACAATTAGCAACAGGCACAGCAATTAGCCAAAAACACACACGGAAAGCGTATCAGAGAGAGAGAGGGAGAGAGAGGGAAGACGAAACGGAGAGACGAAGACGAAACAGACAGCAGATAAATGCAAATGAGTTTCGAGTTACGGGGAGAGTTTCACAGCAATCAGCTTTCGGTACAGCAAAAGCGATTAGCAGGATTTATGTGGACCAAAAGTTGTGTGTTCGGCTGGACACACCGAAAGTTTTCCATTACGTGGTCAGGCACAGAGAATTACCAAGAGAAACGGATAGAGAGGGGGAGAGAGAGAGGCTGAAATAGATAAATGGAGAATGTCTGCGTGGGATTGGCAACTATTGTGTGTACTCTGTGTAAATGATAAATAAACAAGTGTGCAGCCATTTATTAAATCTTCTTCTTTCTCATATTAAAATACACTGGTCAACATGATGCAACTCCACTATTCTGTTTCTGTTATATGTATTTGCTTTGCCCTCAAATTGGCAATCGGAATAAAGTAATTTCATATATGAAATTTTGTAGCATTGTGTAAAAAGAAGGAGAAAGTTAAAGTTGATTGCGTAAATTGCTGCAGATTCGTTGCCAGAAGGGCCAGGACGAGAGGGACAAAGAGTCGTGTGCATTGGCCCTATTTAAAGTATTTACGAAACTTGCAGGCCAAAAGGCAACAGCAACAGCAACAAAAAGCCCTGCAAACGTGTTAATGAATGTGGCCAAAAGTGGGCGGCACACACTTAACATCACAGCCAGCAACAAAAGGGGACCCCGAGGAAAAAAATTCGTGACAACTGACAAATTACAACACTTATTATGTGAGTTTATTAAATTTATAACAGAATACTTTTATATCCGCCCACCTAAGCTCCAGAGCAGCTCGAAATGTTGCCGAAAATGGTTATAAATGAGAGGGGACGTGCTAGTAAATTTGTAGGAAAATCCAAAAGGCTCAAAACTGAATGAAATATAAGCAGAAAATCCGGAGAACGTAATAAAGATTTTTCTAAAGCATGGCGAAATTATTCTTGTTTATTGAAGCAGGATAAAAAGACTAAATGCCAGATAATAATGAATACATAATTTTCCAAAAACTATTTGCAACTATTTCAATAACCTTTGTGTGGCAATAAACTTCAACTAGTTTCAATCGCATGTTTTTGGGTAATTGAATTTGCCCCCAAACACTGCTTCTAATATTCTCCGCCAATTTATTGTCGTATAAATTAACGTAGCTGCATTTTGCACCTGATCACCCCCACCCCCCACCACGCCCCCCCCCCCTCGCACATCAATTTCAGCATTTTCAATACGGACCATAAACTAACTGTAAAATACAATAAATCGCCCTCGTCGACCTCGGCGGAGTCGAAGCCAGCAACAAATGGGTTTAATTATGCGCCACACAGTCCCGACTGCGGCAGGACATTCAGCCAGGAGCCGTTCAGGTGCATTGGCCAGGACAGCAGTGACAATAAATTCCAGCCGGCGGGTGGAAAACGTCGCAGTCGAAAGCGTTAATGCAAGTGCAAAAATATTTTGTTACCAGACAGGCAGGCGCACAACAGGCTCCCTTTTATGTTCGTTTGTATGTATACCCTGTAAACTATTTACAATAGCACAAACGTCGCTTCGAAAGGAATTCTCATTTTGCCAAAGGAATTTCGCACAGCTCCTCAGAGTAAAATTAAAAACAAAGAGCTTATGGGAGTGTGGGTGTGTGTCTGTGTGTGTGGGTGGGTGGGTGTGTGGGTGGGTGTGTGTGAGCAAGTGGCATAAATAAGTTGGCTAAACAGCTGCCCCGACAGGATGCGGATGTGCTCGGCCGGATGTGCCATAAAGAGCACGACTTACATGCAACAAACACGAAGCCTTTGCACAGGTGCCATCGAGGGGTGGGGGGGGGGGGCGGGGGCGCAGCTGGGGGGCGGTATGTTACACTTGGCTTAATTGACTGCACCATGGCAACTTATCGACAATTGGGGGCCCCTTACACGAACAAAGTGAAATATGTGTGTGCCCCCACGACCCCCCCCCCTCCTCCCCCCGCCCTCCGCACGGCATTGTTTAAAGGCGTTCTAAAGGATTGAATTGCAACTGAATTTGGTAGAGCCTGTGCCGAGCTACCTTTCGCAATAATTTCAGAATGACCTGGCAGAGCAGCAGCTGCAGATAGAGGCAACATTTCTTGCAACTCGGCTGAAAACTTTACAACTGGCCCCCGCCGCATTTCCCGGCACGCTGCACGATGCATTTTCCACACTTGGATGTGAAAGCCAAGCACAGAGTCCTCCTGCATTGTTGGCCCCCCACTCTGTTGTACAGTGTCTGCATTTGTTGGCTTGTTAATTGAGTGACATCTGTGTGCGTGTGTGCGTGTGTGTGCGTGTGTGTTTGTGTGTGCTGAAGTCCTGTTACAGTTCGTTGGCTGAATGTGTTTTTGACAGCACAGCTGCAACGACATTGATAAGTACATTCAAAGTTGCGTATGTCCCATCCAATAGATAAGCCCAAAAGGAAGCGATCTCGATACCGAATTTACTTGAAATGTGACCAAAACGCTTGTAACGGAATTCACGAACAAGCGCTCAAACGTGTTCGCTTAGCACTCAATTAAACTACTAATCGCTCACTCGAAACGAGCACAACTCATTAGCCCACCCCCGCTCTCCCACTCTCCCACTCTCCCACCCTCCCAACTCAAAACAGCTGCTGCGAGTGTCAAAAAAAAAAAAAAAAAAAAAAGAAAGAAATGTTTACAGCTCATTTTTTATGGCCGTAATTGAAAAGCCTGGCAAATGACTCAGCCAGCAGCTACTCGCACTCATTTCACTTTTACTCGCCGGCCTTGGAGTCCAATTTTGATACGGTGTAAATTTCGCACACCTCTCGCATAAAAATATTTATTGCCAGCGGAGCATAAGAAGACGAAACGAAATGCAAAAGCTGCATTCAGCGAGAGCAGTCAGGCTGCGTGGGTGTGAGCGAGAGGGCCGACATCACGTTTGCCGCTGCCAGCGTAATCGCTAAAGCGCCAAATGTCAAAGCAGCAACCACTGACGCTTGAACTTTGCCCCCCTGCCTGCCACACTCCCCGTCTGCAGCGGCGAGTCGTTAGCTAATTAAATTTATTTTTGCCAGCCAAAAATGGGAAAAATAACTAAAATGCACCCACACGAAGATGAATCGTCCTCAGCAATCGTCGCGTCGTTGGGTCACGAAAATGGTTAATGCCATAAAAAATAAATAAAAAATAAAAAAAAAAAGAAGCGAAGAAAAAAGCGCACAAATTAACTTTTCTATGGGAAAATAATTTATTTTTTATGGGAAAATCGTTGCCGTTTCTCTTTTTGACAGTCGCTTATTTTTATTATTATTCGTCGTATTTTTGCGCAATTTGCGTGTGATTTCAATTTTTTATTCATATTTATTAATGTACTTCGCTCCGGCTATGAGTTGCGGTGTTTTGTTGTGCTGTGCTTATTTATTATTGTTGAATGACATTTAAGTTTGCGGCGTGGAATTGATTTATTTACTTAACATCGCATTTTATGCACAATTCATGGGGCAAGAACATTATTTTCTATGGGATTATTTAAATGAATGCTGATTAAAGTCGCGCGCGGGTGCAACAATGACAAATGGGATCGGAACTTTTCAAATTTATTTCCAAGTGCCTGCTGTGGTGTTATCTTGACATATGTGTGTATGTTTTGGACTACAAAAAATAAGGGTTTTCTAGACGGGAGTGCCCGTCCAGGAGTTATCCTGTACACATTATTGTTCGATCTTTATGAGAGTTTAAAAATAAATCAAAAATAAAAGTGCGTCGTTTTCAATTTATCGGAGAACGGAAGGTGGTATCGAAAACAGAAACTATTTCTTATTCTGTGAATACTATACGTTAACTGGCATAATCTCTACAAAATGCTAAAAAAAAAAGGGTCTAAACCGATATTTATCGATTTTCGACTATCGATTTATCGAAAATTTCAAATAATCATCAACTTAAAAAAACAATACGTTATTTATGGATTTTTAGTAAAAGCTCTTCTATTTATATTCTATATATTCTTTATGGGGTGGGGGATGCCTTCATCATCTTGTTTTTTTCAGGGATTAAAAAAGCAATAACAAACTAGTTTTGGGAGTCTTCGAAGATAATGATATGTCATACTTAGTTAATCCCACTTACACAACATTTGTCGTGTTATTCGAACTTCCGACAGCATTGGATGCATATTTGACAGTTTTCGCTGATAATTTCCCGCACAGTTTCCCCAATGTTGTCATAAAAGTTAACAGCTTCGCGTTATTTTTAATCTAAAGTGCACAAACTACAAAAACAACAAGACGGAAAGTAATAACAGCGGTAATCACGCTTACAGCATGCCACCATATTGTTTTCCATCGCCCGTCGCCCCATAACAGTTTGCCATAAAGCGTATCTTATACGGCCGGGGGACGACCCCCCGCACAGGTCGGTCCCGGCTCACCAGCAGCGGAAGATGGCGCAAAAAGAAGTGTGTACACACATAAATGAAAATGAAAAGCGAAAACGTGTTTGCTTTGCCCGATTTGCGAGTGTTTGGCTGGCGCCATCTAGCGTGCAGTGGCCGCACCAAGCTCTCACTGCCGAATCTATAACATAATTACTTTCAACTTTAATCGCCTTACAGCACTCAACTGGGAATTTGGGCAAAAAATGATGATATTGTCACATTGTCATTGACCAATAAGTTTGCCCTAGTTCGCTTGTTCGCTGGCCATAAATCAAACACACTTAAATCATCCCTCGTTCTACCTACACACACATCGGCACGTACAGATTATCCTATATATGCATGCATGTGTGTGTGTGTTGTCTCTTCTCTTCTTCTTCTCAACTTTTTGTCATTTTTCCTCGCCCTCCTTCTCTCCTTCTCTCTCTCTGCTTGGGGCTGTCAAAATGACATTGCTGTAAATCGACATTGCAGTCGCTCGCTGTGGTTGTTGTTGGCATTTAAACTAATCGCTCGGCCACTTTGGGCTGTCAGGCGTCACTTTGGCATGTCTCTAGTTAGCCGCAAACTTCGTGTTGCCACTCCGCCCTCTGCGCTGGTCATAAAATTGTCAAAACTTTGTCATTTTATATTTGTTGTGCTTGAAAAAAGAGTTTCAAATTTGGCGCGTTACCTGAGAGTGCTTCTTGTTGTTGGTTTTCTTTGTTTTACTTCTACTAATTTCATGTTTTTGCTGTCTTTTTGCCAGCTGCGCCTTTCGTGGCGCCATCTCTTGTCGGTGGGCTGAACTACAAGCAATTATATTTATATGGCTGCTATTTTCTAATACATTTTTTAATATTCTCTATTTTCAACTTACTTTACTTTGTGTTAGGGTCTTATTGTATACTCACCTCATTTGTTCCATAACCCAGTTTACATAAATCGTACCAAAAACAACAATCGGCACTTTGGTCTTCCTTTATTCCATTCCGTGTGCGTGACGCTCTTCGCAATTGTTGTTGATTTGCTGCTGACTTCGCAGCTGTTGCTGCACTGCTCGCTGCTCGCTGCTCTCTGCTTCGGTCCGCCTCCCACGCAGATTCTTTCGCTACGCTGGCATATTACAAAACTTTTAACTTCTTCCACTTTTGCATTTTCATTTATTTCGCTGCTGCTGCCTTTCATTCACTTTCCGTATTGCTCGAGTGTTTGTTGGAAGGGGGGCGGGCTTTTGTTGTTATGCATATCACTTCGCTTTTAGTTCTCAGCGACGCTGCCGAAGAAATTTCATTTCGTTTCCTTAGCGAAACTTTGCTTTGCCTTCTGCATTTTGCCTTTGAACTTTCTGTGCAACTTTTTTCTGGCCGGACACGAATATAAAGAAATAAGTATGACGTCAATAAGTAAGCACAAATGCAAGCACAAGTATACATACATACATACATACATACATATATATACGCGCGCGCACACACACACACACACGCACTCGAATAGGGCTAAGCCTGGCAAGGCTGCCGTCAAAGCAGTTCGCAATTATTTGTGTGTATTTTACTTAGCACTTGTTGTGGTTGCACTTAAGTGAAAACTTTATTAATAGCTGCAGCTTTGTGTTATTAAAGAGGAACTGAACAAAATAATTCATGAGAAACTCAAATAGAGCGCGGAGAAAAGCCGAGCGTGACACAAATGAAGCAAAACTTTGACGTTGCGTAGTTGAATGCGTGGGAATTGCGTGTGAAGGCGATATTTAAGATCGATGAAGAGAGAGCGCGATTGAGAGATTTCAAGGTTGTGCAGAACAGTTCCGTTAATCGGCGCTGAAAGAGAAGAGCGCGATGCGAGCGAGCGTGACGTCACAGAGGGCGTTGCAATTGGCACGCGTTCGATTTGAAATAAATATGCATGTGTTTAATCTGATAAAGGGACCTAATTATATTCAATATTTATTTAAATACCAATAATTAGATAATTGAAATTATGATCAAGTTCCTGGTTGATGGCATGCGTCATTCTCAAGTTGAGTACTGATAATTATGGCAAATCAGCTTTCTTATCGCCGCTGTCTGCACGCCAATAAACAAATTTGGCTATAAGTTTTGCATAATAAATAATAATAAAACATTGCCTGACTTTTGTTTAAGAACATCTTATCTATTTTCGTGAGCACACTTACGGAAACTGAATTTGTTTCGATGTTTGCATATTCCCTGCGCCAATTAAAGATGGGCGGCGATGGACGCCGGACAAAACTGCTGATCGGGCCAGTCCTGCGGTCGACAAATGGGCACAGTATATAAACTTATGTATGTACATAATTTCACACACATTCAGTTTAATCAAGCGGCTTTTGTTGCAACGCCAACGCCATGGCCACGCCCGCAAGAGTTAACAGCATTGTTACACTTTTAAACGGTATTTTTACGTTTAAATATGCGGAGCCGATGTCGACTCCTCGTCTGGTCTAGTTCTGGTTTTGGGCCCGCTTCTGGCCTGGCCTGGTCTGGTCTGGTCTGGTCTGGCCTGGTCGGGTCCACTGCGGTTCATTAGCGCACCAAATGCGATTTGGTCTTTTATGCTGCGGCCTATCCACAAGATACAGATACGTGGGTGGGGAGCAGGGAGCAGGGGGAGGGGGATGGGGAGTCGATGTCGCGTCGTTCTGGCGGCTGGCTCTGAACTAGAACACATGAGCACGTAATTTAGTAGCCGCTTTAGCGCTTTTGTGTGAAAATCACAACGACAACATGGCACAAAGGAGGGGAATCCCCCCTCGGTGGACTCCACCAGCAACCCCTTTCCATTAACCTATGCGGTGGCTTGTTGTTTATGGTCATGTGCCTCATTGGGATCACAGGCACTTTGTGTGGGTCCGGTTTTTGCCGTTAATTCCTTTTTATTAATAGCCAACAACACAAAAGCGAACGAGAAGACCAAAGCGTATAGAAAAAATCTAATTTTGTTTGCCAAACGGGCACCTAAACGAACCTCCGGCCATGACGTAAAACTAATCAGTTTTTTTGTCTTCTTTTTTTTTTTTGCTCTTGGCCCGAACCGAAAGTAATTTTATTGGCCAACGAAATGGCGGCCAATTTGTTGTGGCCGAGGAAGACAATAGTTAGTTAGGATCAGCTGCAAGATGGCAAATCAAATAATTAGCCGGGTATTCTTAATAATCGAATGTATATATACTATACACATATGTATAATATATTTGGAATTATCTTTCCGATCTCAAGCGTTTCTTATCACATTCTTCGCTAGCAGATAATTGAGGGAAATTCGCCATAAATTACACTTGATTAAAAATATGAATTGAATGCCGAGAGCCCTCGACGCAATCAGCAGCAAATAAATCAATAGATAATGCGCATTATTTTAGCCTTTGCAATTTATTAATGCTGCCGATAAAAACTTAAAAAATACAATACACAGAACATAGTCGTAAACTTAGGGGTGAGTGTGGAGGAGGGGTGTTGGAGGGTGGAGGAGGAGGAGTCCCATCACCCGCCCTACAAAGCGTCGCTGGCCACGGACATGTCGGGCACCAGATCCACCTTCTCGGCGACTGTTCGGGAGCGGACGTTAGCTCGGATCGTGTGCAAGGAGTCGACTACTCACCCTGATCCTCGGCGTCGGCGGCAACAGACATATCGGGCACAAGATCGAGATCAGCATAAGTCTGGCTATCGTCCAGTTTGGCGGCTAACGGAAGGCTGGGTTAACCAACGATACAACCAAAAAAAAAAAAAAATGTCGCGACTTACTCTCGTTGTCCTCGGCGTCGGCGGCCACGGAGATGTCGGGCACCTGGTCGATGTCGGCGCTGGCTTCCTGGACGCCATTCAGCAGGCGGCTCATGAAGCGGAAGGGCGGCAGCTGGCGCTTGTCGCCCGAGTCAACGCCATCGCTGGCCACCGACATGTCCGGCACGAAGGCCATCACGGTGCCATCCTCGGCCGTGGACATATCCGGCACCAGAGCGGCATCGGCATCGGCATGGGGCACCGCAGCGCCGTAGACCAGGGGCAGCAGTAGAGCGCAAATTGCTAAGTATTTCATTGTGGAATCTCTCGGAGTTTACTAAATATACAAGCCGTTCGGGTACGAGTTTTTATAGCCAACTGGTCTTGGCCTTATCAAATATAATACTTAATTTACAAGCCGCCTACTGCGCGACTCTCCAGATAACAGTTTCGTCTGGCGGATATCAGGCCTGCTGCTATAGAAATATATATCACCTGTGTCGTGTGCTTCACACAAAATCCAAAATGGTTTATGAGCCGTTCCCAGTCGATCTTCAAGTGGTTCGCGTGCTGAAGGACTCAAGTATAGAGCAGTAAATATAATTTATATAAATAGAAATACAAATACAAATACAAAATACAAAATACAAAATACAAAATACAAAATATAAAATATAAAATATAAAATATAAAATACAAAATATAAAATATAAAATATAAAATATAAATATAAATATAAATATAAATATAAATATAAATATAAATATAAATATAAATATAAATATAAATATAAATATAAATATAAATATAAATATAAATATAAATATAAATATAAATATAAATATAAATATAAATATAAATATAAATATAAATATAAATATAAATATAAATATAAATATAAATATAAATATAAATATAAATATAAATATAAATATAAATATAAATATAAATATAAATATAAATATAAATATAAATATAAATATAAATATAAATATAAATATAAATATAAATATAAATATAAATATAAATATAAATATAAATATAAATATAAATATAAATATAAATATAAATATAAATATAAATATAAATATAAATATAAATATAAATATAAATATAAATATAAATATAAATATAAATATAAATATAAATATAAATATAAATATAAATATAAATATAAATATAAATATAAATATAAATATAAATATAAATATAAATATAAATATAAATATAAATATAAATATAAATATAAATATAAATATAAATATAATTATAAATATATATATAAATATAAATATAAATATAAATATAAATATAAATAAAAATATAAATATAAATATAAATAAAAGTAAAAGTAAAAGTAAAAGAAATAATGATTTGGGTTCAGGTTTTTCTAATTTGGAAACTGAATTTTTAAGTGAAATTTCCGGCTTCCAACCGGTTCCGGTTTGCGGCCTTGAGCTCAACCTTTTTTGACAGCTCTCGTCGCTTTTGTCAACGCACCTTTTGCAGGGTATCTTTTACCTGCTGCGCTCGGCCTGCGCTCTACCTGGACTATTCCCGGCTGTTTTTCCCACCCCTGAAAACGAAACAGGATGTGAAATCGACTTTTTTTGGGTTTGCGCTTAATACGAGTTTATTTCGATATTCAGAGGAATACAAAAAAAATGTGGATATACGTAATATTTTGGGTCTTCAATGACTCAATTACAGTTATATTCGAATCTCTCAAGTGAGTAACTTGGGTAATATATGTAAACAATCAGTAGTTATATGCTAGTTATATAGAGGAAATCAATATTTGTGTTTATAATTTAAGCTAAAGAATCTGCCACTTTTCTACGTGGCTATAAAAAAAAATAAAAAAAAAATTATTTTGAAATTGGGCCTCTACATGCCCATGATGCCCTCGTCCTGGTCGTCTTGGGGTTCGCGCTTCAGGCGTCCCATGTCGAAGTCGTCGGCCGCGATGACGCCCGCCGTTTCCGAGGGGTCGATGTCCGGCCACCTTGGCGGGGGGCGTGGCACGGGCTGGGACGGGCCCAGGAGATTGGCCACACTGGCGCCCGGCGTCGAGCTCGGCGACTGCTTGCCCGGCCCGCCAAAGGGCGGCCGGACCGGGGACAGCGACGGCTTCTGCTGGCCGCCGCCGCCGCCGCCGCCGCCGCCGACGCCGACGCCGCCCTTGACGTTGGCGACGATCATGCTGCGCTTCAGCGGCGAGATGGAGGAGGAGCCGGCGCCCGAGGGGCTGCCGCGCACCGTGGTGGGCGTGGCGAAGTCGTTGAACGCGCTGCCCTGGATGCTGGCGATCTGGGGCATCCTCGGCGGCACGGAGCCGCCGCCCGTGGGCGAGACCTGCTTCTGGCCGCCGTTGAGGGCGCGCCGCATCAGCAGACTGTTGCCCGGCGCGATGGCGGCGATGTGGCTGCCCGCCACGGGGCTGTGCGAGTAGCGGGCCCGCTGCTGGGGCGGCACCATGGCCTGCGAGGCGGGCGCCAGGCGGCGCTTCAGCATGCCCGCGTCCAGGTGGGCGGCGCCGGCGCCGGCGGCCGCGCTGGTGGAGGCCAGCCCGGGCGTGGGCCCGCCGCAGACGGAGTAGCGCCTGCCCATCTGGCGGACCAGCAGCGGCTGCCTCACGGAGCAGGCGGGTATGACCACGGTCGGGGTCGGCTTGCCGGTGGCGAACAGCGAGGAGATCTGCTCCTGGACGCGGCCCGTCTTTGGGCTGGTGCCGGGCACGATGAAGGTGCCGACGCGGCCGGAGTTCATCAGTGGAATGGTGCCGGCGCTGCCGTTGCTGTCGACGCTGTCCGTGCGCTGGACGGACGACGGGCCGCCGGCGCCGGCGACGATCTTCGTCTGGTTGTTCGTCTGCAGAATGCGGAACAGTTTGCGGTCCTCGCCGAGGGCGTGGCTCGAGCCCTGCACCGGCCGGAACACGCGCTGCACCACGCCCCCACCAGCCGGGCCGGGCGCGCCGCGCGCATGGGGCGTGGTCGCCGCCGCCGCCGCCGCCGCCGCCATTCCGGCGGGCAGCGGATCGCCCGTGTGCTTGGCGGCGCTCACCATGCTGACCAGCTCCCGGATGAGGCGCAGCTCGCCGTCGCTGACGTGATCGAAGCCGGAGGGCGTGTTGATGTTGAAGTGCTGGACCTCGCCGCTGCCGGGAAAGTCGGTGGCATCGTCGAAGGTCTCCATGAGCGCCTGGAAGATCTTCTGCTTGAAGTGCATCTTCTGGCGCGGATTCATCTCGCGCATCTGGGGCCGCACCATCTCCAGAAAGTGCTCGTCCGAGTAGATGTCCTGGCTCTCCGTCTGGTTGCCGCGCTCGCAGCGCTTGATCAGCGTCAGCACGGGCGGGGCCGCGCTCACGATCGGCGAGGCCGTGATCGAGGCGGTCTGCGTCAGCAGCGGGCTGCCGCCGGAGCCCGAGCCGGAGCCGGAGCTGGCGTTGGCGTTGCTGGCGGCGCTGCTGCTGCCGGCGGTGGGGCAGCTGGTGGTGCTGATGACCAGCGTGTTGCTGCCGGAGACGAGGCGCTGTTGTTGTTGCTGTTGTTGCTGCTGCTGTTGTTGTTGTTGTTGCTGTTGTTGCTGCTGCTGCTGCTGCTGCTGCTGTTGGGGCACCGGAGCACGTGGCGCCGCGAAGCTGACGTGGCGCGGGCCCGGCGCTGCCGTCGGCGGCCGCTTGCCGGCCTGGCCGGAGCCGGGCGGGCGGCCCGGGCCCGGCGGACGGCCCACGCCGTAGTGGCGCACCTGCGGCGCCATCGGATGCCCGTGCGGCGACTGCGGCTGGCCGGGCACGGCGCCGGGGCGCCGCGCCAGCACCAGCTGCTGCTGGGAGAGGGGCGCGGCGGCCCGCGGGCGGGGGAAGATGTCGTCCCGGCTGCTGGCCGCCGCCGCCGCCGCCGCCGCCGACGACGCTGGCGGCGGCTTGGGCGCGATCTTGGCCAGCGCCCTGGCCTGGGCGGCGCTCGCCGGCAGGCTGGCCCGCGGCACGGGCGTCATCTTGACGGGCGAGGTGGCGCTGCGCAGGCTGTTGGCGGCGGCGACGGTCATCGACTTGCGGCGCTGCAGCCGCGTGAGGCGCTGCTCGGCGCTGGCCTTCTGGATGGGCAGCTGCTTGAGGCGGGTGCCGGCGCGGCGCAGGCGCCGCCCGCCGCCGGCGCTGGCGGTCTCGTCGCCGCTGTCGTCCGCCATCGGCTCCAGCAGCGGATCGCTGGCCGGGGAGCTGGGCGCCGGCTGCTTCTTGCCGATGATCAGGCAGTTGGATGTGGCGCTCTTGCTGCTCTGCTTGATGAAGAACTCCGTCTGCTTGGCGCCCGGCGTGTGCGTGGGCGTGGCCGTGCCCTCGGAGAGCGCCTTGTCGCCGATCTGGGAGCTGCTGTCCGTCGGCTCGTCCTCGTTGTTGCCGCCCGCCTCCTCCTCCTCCTCCTCCTCCTCCACCTCCTCCACCTCCTCCTCGCTGGGCAGCTCGTCCGTCTCGGAGCTCTGCGCCTTGACCTTGTCCGGCTTGTCCTCGTTCGCCTGCGGCGGCTGCTTCTTGTCCTCCTTGTCCTCGGTCGGCGCCTGCCCCTCCAATGGCTCGGGACTGTCCTTCGGCTTGCCTTTATACTCGTCGAGCGCGGGCTCTTTGCTCTTGCTCTTGCCGTCCCGCTCGCCCGCCGGCGGCGAGTCCCTCTCGCGCTCGCCGCTCCCGACCAGATGCTCGCGCAGATGCGGCTTCAGGAAGCTCAGCTCGTCCGCCAAGCAGAACGCCGGCCGCTTCAGTCCGTTGCGGTGCCGCTGCTCGTCGGAGGCAATCCAGCGCACATAATCGTTGCGGATCTGACGCCAGCGGCGCTTGCACTTCTCCACTGCGCGCGTGCGAAAGGGAGAGAGAGAGAGAGGGAGAGAGAGGCAGATATGTGCAGGTACAGTAGCAGTTAAGACAGGTAGTCAGACAACAGGCGGGTGGGTGGTTGGTCGGTCCAGAAAACCCCGGCCGCCAGATGTTCAGCCCGCCATCTCGACCCTAATCCCGACTCAATAAGCGCCATAAATCCATTGCTCAGAAACTCTGGCACATTTCCGATTCTACCTGATGTCAGTGTGACAAAAACAACTGTTCAAATTCAATGATGTTCAGCCTAAGCCCAAACTATACAGAAGGGAAATTCTCGGTAACAACATAAAGCAGTCAATAACTGTCTTAATTACTTATATGGCCCAAATAGTCCTGCCAACTTTGTTGACTCAAGCCGTGAAATTGCCCGCAAGCGATTTGCCACGCCCCTATGGGCGTAGCCTTTCAAATGTTTTGTGCGATCTTCAGAGGAGCTCATCAAAATTGAACTTTAACATTGAGGGCAATATATCGATTTTATCGAAATGCCACGTCAAAAAATCGAAACAGCAGATATTCCAAATTTCATATGGACGGACGGACGGCAAGACGGACATTTCACATAGATACTCTTTTCACTTAGTCAACGAGTATAAAAAATGTTCCAAATAAGCCAATATTGACTTATATATCCTTTGGAAATCGAATTAATGTTTAGCAAAGAGAGAATTTTGGGATGCTCCAGATAAACCACCCTTGCAGATATATATAGAAGATGTATGCTATATATGCATTTATATAGTTATAGTTTAGTTTGCAACTATATTTTATATTACATTATAATGCAGATGTTTACGATATTTAGCTTATTTATTCAGAAGTTTGATTGGCAAAACAAATCGATTATCCTACAAAAACGAGTTTATCGACCGATTGTTCCTATGACAGCTATGTTATAGTAGCCCCATGTTGATGACATTTGGCCGATATATTGGGAGTAAGTTGCCAGTCTTGAATGACAACCTTGGTCGGAATACCTTAAAAGAAATATATAAACTAAAGCCGTGCTGCTTTTTCAACCGATTGTTCCCATGTGAGTTTTATGCTATAGTGGCTCGATGTTATGTATGTATGCAGTATAGTAAGACTGATGCGAGAATATGTTAAAAAAACAAAAATGTGGCAGCTATATAATATAGTGGTCCGATCAGGCCAACAACTAACTGACTGACAGGCAAACGCATAATGTGGGCTATAAAGACACCCTAGTGTGCTTAGGTATAGATATATATCGCAAATCTGATAGATGGTTTTAAAGGTATTAATCTAGTAATCTTCAGCCTCATCTTCAGACTTATTTGTTTTTTTTTTTTTGCAAAATCTTTGATTTTTGTTTTTGCTGGGGGCGGGAGTGGGCGTGGTCAGCACACAACTTTCGCCAAATTTGGTGACTCTAGCTCTAAAATTGTGGCAGATATGGGGTTTACCCACCCCAAGATATGTAAATTTGATCGAATTGCCACGCCCCGTGGGCGTGGCTTGTGATCTTTACGGAAACCAACAGTAATCTGCCTAAAAAAAACTTTATGTATCTAGCTTTAAACCTGAGGGACATATATCGATTAAATCGATTTGCCACGCCCCTAGTGGGCGTAGCCAAGAAATCTTAGCCATTTATCTGATACGGGTATATACGAGTACATATTCCAAGATTCAAGTCTCTAGCTTCAATTGCGGCGGCAAAAAATTTGTTTATACTATTCTGATCTATTTTGATATATTTTAGTATTTTATACAGAAACTGATGATCGACATATTCTTCCCATGAGGACTTTGCGTGATATATTATATAAACGAAAATATAAAACCCGTAAAAGGGGTAATAGATCTCTAATTTGTATACCGGGAATGAGCCCCTTGTGTTCTTACTAACATCCCCTAAGCTAAGGTTAAAGCTCAAGAGTTGAATACTATTTACTGGCTTTTTGTTATATCAAATATACTATAAACATGGTTTCAGACTTACTTTTAGTTTTTCAAAAGTTGCTAAGTCCTAAATTTGCTAACAAAATGTCAAAATATTTGTTAGAAAATAACAGCTGTCAAATTGACAAGCACAGTTTCGTTAAACCTAATCTTGACAACCTGTCAAGAAACTTTCGATACAAAAAATACCCTAGAAAACTATGTATTTATCGATTTCATTTTTGTTACATTTCCCCAAAGCTGCAATTTCTAAATGTCAAATGAATAATCAATTATATTTTGTAACGAGCATATTGAGTTTAAATTTTCGTTAAATCAATTCAAATATGCATTAAAAGACACTTAAAAATAAATGTAAATATCGGAGGTAGAAAATCAGCGTCGGATTGAAGCTGTCAAGACGTTAAATCCAATTTGAATGCGCACGTTATGTCGGCAATTCGCAGCACTGATTGTGCTGCCAACTCGCTGGCGGCGGTCGTCACACAACACTGACGGCCGATACACGATAACGATAAGCGCAAATGCGCACGCCTCACTTTGCAACACTACTTACCCGACTCTCCTACTTCGGAAGCCACCAAATCCCAGCAATTCTCTGAAGGTAGCCTCTTTCTATAATGTTCATGACTTTGATCATACAAAATCGGCTGACGCTCGATTGCGCGGCACAGTTTACCATTTGCTTTAGATGCCGACATGGCTCAACAACTAGACGCACACACCAACGAGCACTTGCCGTTGATTTTATATTTAATTTACTTCAACACACAAAACTGGCGAGAAACTTGTCCGAGACCAACACGCGTCGTATGTAAAACGAACTGACACAGCTGCGAAAATGGCACACTCACACACTCGCACGTCGCTGCTTTCGGAGAGCGCGCGAACGAGAGCGCGAGAGGCGAGTGCGTTGGTGTTGGTGTTGTTCTTCTTGTTGTTGTTGTTGTTGTTCTTGTTGTTGAATTGGCTGGCCAAACGGGAGGGTTGCACAGTTATTGTCGCTGCAGTTGTTGCTTCTCGATTGCAATTAAAATGCGCGCAGACAAAGCTCCACTTTGACGTTGAGTGTGAGCTTGCCGTTGTGTCGACGCAAGTTCAAATTCTATACTTGCACCATTTAATCCGTTAGAGCCCGCCTCAAATATAATTGTAAGTGTTTAATTTGCAAGCAATATTTTTACAGCTTGCATGGCTTGCCTGGCCAGGGCTGCAGCACGATGAAAACAATTTCTACAATTAGTGCAACCGATCGAACATCGTTGCCAGCTGTTATTATTACTTGCCGACTCGCTGTAGCAGCTGCTTTCAAGCTGGCAATGCTACTGCGCTCGCTCTCTCGGGAGAACAGATGTTGTTGCTGTGTGCATGGCCAGTGGCGTTGTGGTATTTGCTCATTTTTTTAGGGGTTGTTCTCGCGGGCCCCTTTGCATTGCGGTTGGCACAGACGGCGCCCATGTGGCAAATGAGTTTAGTGTTTTTTTTTGTTTTTTGTTTTGCCGGCAAACAAGCTGTTTACGACAAAAGCAATGCGCTTATGATTCATTTAGATGTTGGTAAACTTTATTCAGTTCGCAGCCAATCGTAGGTATGCATTTAGTGTATAATAGCAACACTCGTAGTTATTTAACGGTTGTGAGATTGAACACGTTGGCGTTTGCTTTTCTGTCGCATTTTCAATTTTCTTATCATGCTTTGCAATAACAACACCGTCAGTAAACTGCTGAGAGAGCAAGAGCGAGAGAGAGTGCGCCAGAGCAAACGTTAACCCAAATAATTTGTGTGTGTGTGTGTGTGCGTGTACGAAACTCAACAACAGCAATTTCACCGCGACAGCAACAGCAGCGACGACGACGACAACAACAGCAGCAGCAGCAGCAGCTTCAGCAGCAGCAGCAGCAGCAGCAGCAGCGGCAGCGGCAGCAGCAGCAACAAAAGGCAGTTAAAAGCGACTGCGAATCTTAGGAAAACCAGTGCGGACGGCAATCAACAACGGACACAACAAATTGCAGGTAGGTGAAGGCAGCAACGTGCAGCGGCAGCGCAGGCGAATTTCAATAAACGTAATTGTTGCTGGCATCCCACAGAAAACGCGCCAAACAGCTGTTGCGCCCTGCAGGCAACAGAAACGCTCCGAAGCGTTTTCCGCAGCGAGAATTCGTTTCTCTTGTCACCTGTGCGCCACGGTTTGTTTTGGCAAGCGTGTGTGTGTGTGTGTGTATACGTGTGTGTGTGTGTGTGTGTGCATGTGTGTGGAGAGAGCGTCAGCGTCGCTGTCAGTTGCTGTGGAAACGGACGCAATCCGGCTGCAGTTTTGCTTTCGACTGCGTTGCTGCGCAGTTGACGACTCGATTAATAGTTGTTTTTGCCATTTTACAGTGCAGCAGCAGCAACAATGAACACTCGACGCAGCACGGGCAGCATTAAGAGCAGCAAGCGCAGCATCAGCCGCTTGTACGTGGCCGCGCTCACCACGAAGACGATAACGCCGGAGCTGCACGCGATCAACGCGAAGATCTGCCGCCTGGTGGAACGGCATCCCTGCATGTACGATCGCTCGCACTCGTACTACATGCGCAAATCGCACGTGGACCAGGCCTGGGAGGACATCTCCAGGGAGATGAACGACAGCGGTAAGTGGCAGCGAGCGCAGCAGATCCGCGAGTGGCTCAAACCAATCTCGACTCTTTTTGTGGCAGTTGACAATTGCAAGGAGCGCTTCCGGAACATACGCACCAGCTTCGCGCGCTCGATCAACGTGCAGCGCGGCACGAATCGCGTCAAGCCGTACTATCTGAGCGAGGAGCTGGAGTTCCTCAAGCGGCACATCACGCCCGGCGTCCCGGTGCCGGTGAAGGGCCGACGGTCGCGGGACAGCAGCCGCCGCTGCGACGATAACGACGAGTACGATGAGGACGAGGAGCATGCGGGCGCCCTCGTCCACATAAAGCACTCGCTGAGCAGCGACGAGCACGAGCACGAGCACAGCACCGACAGCTCCGAGTGGGTGGCTGAGGAGCATGCGCGGAACAGCGCCGGCCAGGCACAGCAGCAGAAACCCGAATCGGAGCTGCACTCACAGAGCGACGAGGACGAACGGAAGCCAAACAATCTGGTCCAGCCGAATGCAGTGCCGCCCACCTGCCCCTTTCCGCCCAAGAAGCGTCGGCGAATGGTCGCCGAGCTGGCCAAAACGAGCGAGGTAAGCGTGACGCATGTGAATTGTGAATTGTGAATTGGCCAGCCCTAATCTGCACACAGCTGCCCGCACCTCATCCACAGCCAGCGGCAATCAGCGCCGAACTCGAAGACTCACCTGCCGACAACAAGCCCATCGGGATGGACTTCGATGACGCGTTCCTGCAGGGCCTGCGACCCGAAATGAATCACATGAACTTCCATCAGAAGCTCTACTTTAAGCGACGCATTTACGAGCTGCTCGGCGAGATTTTCGAGGCCGGCACGGACGGACTCAGCCAGCCGCGCACCAATGGACAGGCTGGGGCTGCCACATCGCCAACAACACTGCAGCACCTGGGCCTCTTGGGGCGCTCGGGCACGCTGCAGCTGCCCAAGTTGGCGCCGAAACCCTCCAAAGATCTCTAAGTAGAAATAATGTTGAATCGACTAACGCCCAAAGACGGCCGCAGCTGCTGACGGAGACGTGCGAGAGAGCGAGAGCTGTGTAATCCATTCGAATTTACGCTGTACAGTAATTTCAGATACCCATCAGGTTGGGTATAGTTCTAGTTGTAAGACGTTACGATTTTAAAAATGTAATATTTACATTAAATACATATTTACACGCATATTAACTAAGCAAGGCCTTGACCGCGTTCGCATCAGGCTGAAAATAAATCGATACTTGATTTGCAATTTCTTTATTTGCCTAAAAGGCTCTTTGTGGTTTTAATAAAAATAGGTCTGGGGATTAGTGCTCGCTGAAAAAGCTAGTTGGCTTCTGGGGGCCTAAACCTGAGGGCCTTACAAATATCTTCATTTGATCGAAAGGGAAATATTTTTCTCAATTTGAAATATAAAAAACATCGCTCCGAATTACAAAATCAACCCATTGAAAATTTGCCATATCTCAAGCGTTATTCTCCCATGTTAACAATATCTAACAAATGCTGGCCCACATTAAAAAAATATTAACGTCAAAAACAAGTTGCATACTTTTAGGATGTGCAACAAATTGGTTAACAAAACTTGCGGCAACGAGCCAGGCTTCTATGATTTCTCAGCTGTAATTTAAGCGCACAAAAACTCAGTTTTGAATATTGTATAATTTGCATAATATGTTATATTATATATATATATATATGTTTTTTTTAGCAAATACTTTTGTAAATGTAAACATTGATTTTGTTGTTTAAATAATATAATAATTATTACAATATATATCGTTCCCGCATAAATTATGGCATAAAATACATAAGATAAGATATAAAAAAAAAAAAACAAAAATATTCTTTTCGGTGTGGTGTGCATTTAGAAATTGTACGTAGGTAAACCAATATTATGTATAAGAAAATACCGCTTTTACAAAATTTCCACTTGTTTGCATTTAAATACGTAAATTAGTTTAGGATAGTTATGTACATTCATCGATATAAAACGTATATGTTTTTATATATATATATATAAATATATATATATATATATATATTATAGGGCGGTGGTTAATGCAACACCGCGTATACAAAATAGAAAAGTTTTTTTTGTTTATCAATTGCACTTTAAATTATTTAAATATATGTAAATATGATTACGATTACATGTATATAGATCGTTATCTAAATGCAGAAAAAAAAGAAAAAAAAAACATCGCAACATTTTTCTTGCTGCTTAAATCTAACAAATTGTGGCGCATTCTTTATCAGTATAACTTAATTTCTTATCAAACTTAGGCCAGGGAAATTCTGACCGGGCCCAGCGGCAGCTGCTTCATATAGTTCCAGGCATCGACGCGCGTCATGCGAGCCGTGGACGCACCATTGATGCTGAGGATCTCGTCGCCATTGCGCACCTGGTTGGTCTTCTGGGCAGCACCACCTGGGGGGAAAGAAGAAGCGGGATTTTAGAGAAGGTTGCCATAGGCTAGCCCAGCACTGCCGGCCCAACTCACCCATGAAAACCTTCTTCACGATCAGCGGGCGATTGCCCAGCGGCGAGTCGAAGCCACCCTCGATGGAGAAGCCGAGACCACAGCTGTCCTTGACGATTTCCACGCAGCGTGCGCCGCCACCAGTCGCAGCGTCCTCAGCTGGAGACGTAAAGGGAAAGGAAAGGGAAAGGGAAAGGGAAAGAGAAAAGGAAAATGAAGACGAGAGACTCCAACTTGGTCGCGCCGTGCGGCACTTACCCTGCGCGCGGATCTCCGCTGCGATGGCGTGTCGTGCCTCGGCCGCACGCTCGAGCAGCTCACTGGTGCTCAGCTTGGCGGCATCGCCGCGCGAGAGCTGGCGCCGGGCGCGGATGCCGGCAATGGTCGCCTCCGCATCGTTGCCGTTCGCCTCGTCCAGCAGGCTGGCCGGCTGCTGGGGACTGTTGGTGCCCGTGCTGGGCGTGCTCGGAGTGCTCGGCACGGTGGTGCTGTCGCCGCCGCCGCCGCCGCCGCCGCCGCCGCCGCCGCCGCCCTCGTTGGACACGATGTCCAGATCGAGGTCGAGCGAACGCGACGCCTTGTGATAGTTGCGCTTGCGCTCGTAATCCAGCTCGGTGGGCTTCTCGTTCAGCGAACTGAGCGAGCCCAGCGAGGAGCGCTTCTTGTTCAGCGGCTTGATGACCAACGATTCGGAGCGAGTAACCACTAGGACGACCTCCGGACGGGGTGTCTGTCGGACGAGCGAGAGATTAGGCTGATGCCGCGACAAATTTGACCACAATCGGACTCACCTTTAGCACGCTGATCGACTCGCGATGGGTCAGCCCGCGCATGCTCATGCCATTGACGGCCAGGATGCGATCGCCCTTCTTCAGGCGTCCATCCTTGGCGGCCGGCGTGTTGCTCAGTATCTTGTGGATCTGCGAAGAGAGCGTGCGATTAATAGCTAGCACTGGGGGTACATGAGTGGCAACAGTGGCGTAGGCGAGAGGGGGTGAGGGGTGTTAATACCCCACCTAAATATGTACTTAAAAGTTTGCAAAAACAATACCCTCATATTAACAGCCAAAAGTGGTATTACAGTATTTTATCAAATTTGATACAAATAAATAAATTTGGCCTTTGATAAACTAAATTTCAAATCTCTTTTCTTTTTAACGCGGCTTTAAATAATTGCAGCTTACTAAAATGTTGGTATTTTTATAGATATATATAAATTGTGCTCTTCATTCATATAAATGCATTTTTTTCTATCTTTTTTAATAGCATATTTTATGACTTAAATTCTCAAATTAAGAAACAAACAATTTAAAAAAAATAATAAAATAATTAATTATTTAGGTCTAGCACCCATTAACTATTCTTCAACATCAATATCCTTTTGCTCTTGCTAACCTAACGTCTAAAAAGAGAATCAGGTGTATTGTAATATTATTAAAAAAAAAAAAAAGGCGATATTTATTTTGAAACCCCCCCCAGAAAAAGTCCCGCCTACGCCACTGAGTATGAGTAGTAGGTGCTTTACGGTTATCTCCTTAGCCTCGTAGTCGGAGCCGCCGGCCAAGGTGATGCCAATGCTGCTCTCCGGCGTATCGCGCTGCAGCACGATGATGAACGCCTCGGGCGTCTTCAGCGGCGGATCGGCCTCCTCGACGATCTGCTGGACATCCTGGGCGGTGATCAGGCTCTGGTTGCTGCCCAGCGAGGAGAAGCTGCCGAACTCGGTGGCCGTCTCCTGGGTGGTGCTCACGTTCTGCGTGGTCGAGCTGACGCCCGACGAGCTGGAGGCCAGCGAGTCCAGCGAGCTGAAGCGCTCGTGATGCGGCTTCGTGGCGACCACAACGCTGGCGATCGCCTTGTGGATGGGCAGCGGCGCCTGAGCGGCGACGCCGCCGCCGCCGCCGCCGCCGGCGGCCGCCGCGCTCCGCTCGAACTTCTCGCGCAGCTCGGCGGTCGTCTGCGATTTGGCGGCGGCGCCGCGCGGCGCCTGCGTGCGCAGCGGCGTCGGGCTGATCAGGGGCTTGGCCTGGAGCGGACGCAGCTGCTTCGGCTGCTGGCCGGGGTCCGCCTTGAAGCTGGCCTTGCGCTCCTCGTCGATGAACATGGCACTGATCTTGGCCGGCGTGTCCGAGCGCCGGCTGCTGTCGTCCGTATCCGAGGTGAGCTCCACGTAGGCGGCCACGTTGATCAGCTTGTCCACGACGAGCTGCTTGGCCAGCAGATGATGTTGCTGCTGCTGATGCTGCTGATGTTGCTGATGTTGCTGATGTTGCTGATGTTGCTGATGTTGCTGATGTTGCTGATGTTGCTGCTGCTGCTGCTGCTGCTGCACCTGCTGCTGCTGCTTGTAGCTCGACTTGAGGCGACGTCCGTTGAGGACGCAGGCCTCGCCGTCGGTGCTGTCGTTGTCGTTGTCGTTGCTGTTCTCCTGGCCGCGGCTCTTGGCGCTGCGGCACTTGGCCGAGGCGAGGATGCTCTTGCGATTGCTCAGCGCGAGATCGGAGCCGTTGACGCTGCCGTTCAGCTGGCATTTGAGCACGCGCCGCGTCAGATCCACGTTGGCGGTGCTGCCCAGGGAGCTGCAGCTGGCCTGGGAGCCCGCCGAGGAGCCCGAGGTCAGCGTGGAGGTGTTCGAGCTGGCGATCGAGGTGTTCGTCTCCGAGCTGAGCGTGCGCGTCAGCGCGAACTTCTCCGGCGGCGTCGGCACGCGCGCCGTGCTGGAGAACACCGAATCCGTGTCGCTCTCCTGATCCAACAGAAACTGTTGCTGCTGCTGCTGCTGCTGCTGCTGCTGCTGTTGCTGCTGCTGGCAAAGATTTATGCGGCTGGGCATGCTGAGCGCGCTGGCGAGCGAGGTGCGCGGCGGCTTGGCGGGCGGCTGCGACAGCTGCGACTCGAGCGGACGACGCTGCGTGGCCAGGAAGATGCTGCGATAGTTGCCCGCGTTGTTGTTGCTGCTGCTGCTGCTGCTGCTGGCGATGTTGCTGCTGCTGCTAATGCTGCTCATGTTGTTGCTGCTGCTGGTGGCGTTGTGCCGCAGCGGACGCGTCTCGCCGAGCCCGCTGTCCGTCGAGTCCTCGCCGCTGGCCGCCTTCACCTGGCTCTTGATCTCGGGCAGGTCCAGGATCGGCTCCAGCAGCTGCGGCCGCTCCGGAATGACTAGGCCGCGCAGCTTGGAGAGGCTGCGCCGCCGCTGCTCCAGGATGTTGGTGATGGCCGCCTTGCGCGTCGCCGCGTCGCCCTCGCCCGAGAAGCTGATGCGACGCTCCACGGCGGAGGCGACGCCGCCGCCGCCGCCGCCGTGACTGCGACGCGGCAGCGAGGCGTAATTGTAGCTGGCGCCGCTGCTGATGGTGGGCGTGGTCAGCGTGTGCAGCGAGTACATGGAGTCGGCGACGTGCAGCTGCGGCAGCTGCTTGGCCAGCTGATACTGGCGCTGGGCATCGTTCAGGTTCTCCACGCTCATGGCGCGCGTCTTCAGCGACGGCGGCGGCGTCGAGGAGGCGGCCTCCAGCAGATTCTCGCTGCTCATGTTGAGCGGCTTGCGGGCGAACGCGGAGGCGGAGGCGGAGGCGGAGGCTGAGGAGGAGGAGGACGACGAGGAGGAGGAAAAGGCCGCGCTGCTCGGCGTGGGCGTGGACGCGATGGCGTCCAGTTCGCTGCTGGACGAGAACATGGCAATTTTGTCGCGCACGGACTTCTCCGATTTCTCATCCTTGCGCCAATCGCTGGGCTTGCGGGGCGCGCTGGCGCTCAAGGAACGTTGGTAGTCGCGAACGCCGCCGCCGCCGCCGCCGCTAGATGGCGCTGCTGGCGTCTCGGCTGCGCGTGCCGCCTGGCGCGCATCCTCCACATTGATGACCAGGTCCTGGCGATAAACCTTGCGCGGCACCGTGGGCGGAGGCCCCGTTTTGGGCAGCGGCGGTGCAGCCTCCAGTTTGTTGTTGCTGTTGTTGCTGTTGTTGTTGGCTTTGTTGTTGTTCTGCTCGAAGCTGAGCTCCGCCTTGAGGCGCTGGGGATGCATGATCAGCGGCTCACTGAAGTTGGGCGGAAACTCGTGGCCATCGGGCGGCAGACGGGAGTAGGTCGGTGGGGAGGCGTAGCTGAGGTAATCCTGGACCAGCAGCTGTTTTGTTGTCGTTGCTGTTGTTGTTGCTGTTGTCGTTGTTGCTAATGCTGCCGGGCTGCTCAGCAGCTCCATTTTGTTGTTGTTGCGCTTCTGCTGCAAACTCTGGCCAAGAGTCGGGCTCAAAGTGGAAGACGATGTCGAAGTCGAATTCGAATTCGAATTCGAAGTCTTTGTCGTCGTTGCTGTTGCAGTTGAGGTCTTCTTGCTGCCGGTTGATGTTGCTGTTGCTGTTGCTATTGTTGTTGTGTTGATAATTGTGCTGTTGTTGTTGTTGTTGTTGTTGTGGTTGTTTAGGGTACCAAGATCTGTAAGAGGCAGCGGAAGAGAAGGGGAAAGGCATTGGTTAGCAAAGTACACGAGGAGCAACATGTGGAAAGAACAAATAAGATGTGGCAGGGGACATTGGGCAAGTTAATTGATCGATAATTCGATAAATCGTCGTTTTATGCAAATGTATATCGATATAAAACAGGTTAGAGACAAGGAAGTGCAAGGAACATTAAATCTGAATAATATCATTGTTGATATTTGTTGCTGATATAAATGCAGGAAAATCGATCTTTGACAAGTTTTAGGAATCTCACAAGTTGAAATCATATTAGCGATAAATTTAATATAATCTATCAACAACATATGTTATATAATTTAAGGAATATAATTTAAGCAGTTCGCCAATTGTATTATATGAAAGATACATATATTTATGAAATTTGATCTGAAGCTAATAAATCAGATTTTAAGGGATCAACGATATAAAAAAAAAATTAATAAATCGATATTTCGATACACTGGGATTTAGGGTTTAGGTGAAACTAAACACACAAAAGGGAAAGGCTGTCGTGGTTAATAACTCCATTAGGATCGCAATTCACATCTTGTTGTTTTTACAGGTAAACTGAGTTCGAGTAGTAACCTGTGGATGAAGTTGAAGCCAAAAGAATGAAAGAAACACTTTTTAAAAACAATTCCTAAATGTTGGTCTATTAGCCGGAAGCTCCAACAAGGCTATAATTATAATCATGCGTAAGAAAAAAAAAAAAAAAAAAAAACAAAAAACGAAAACAAAGCGGAAAACTTTCGCCCAAAAAAGCGAAACAGTTGTCATTATTATGCGCTAACCTCGGAGCTGAGGCGAATCTTACGTATAGCCCAACTACAACTAGCGTAGAGCAATTAAAAACCGCAACAGCAGCAGCCGAAAATTGTTGTTGTGGTTGACAAAACGTCTCGAATAATAATGGCAATAATAATAAGTAGTTAAATTAAAGCCAGAGATACCAGAGATTTAGATAAACAAATTATGGACAACAAAGACAAAAGCGAAAGTTTCGCCAATGAAGAATAGAAAAAGTTGTTTATTAAAAACAAAACGAACAAAAAAAACAACCACACACAAAAGCCGTAAACTTTTCGGCCACCTTCAGTGCAGGTTGACAGATTTTTGCGGTTGTATTTGGAATTTCGTATTGGGGTCATTCGTTAGGGGGAGTTGAGCCCCACTTAATTGCCATGCCAAAAAGACCCCAATTAATTTATGCCTGAAATGTTTATCTAACGATTTCAAGCCACAAATCAAGTTTCTAATTGGCGACTAAATTTAAACGGCAATTTCTTTGTTTGGCCTGGAATTGAAATTGAAATTCGAAATTAGATTTTGTCCAATTGGAAAACACGCCCACACATCAAAACCTCAAAGAAATTCTACACACATGTAAAAATTTGCATTTTTAATTAAGCCAAAACAAGAAGTGTTGCAAAAAAAAATTACGGGGCTAAATTTCATTAAAATACAAAAAAAAAAAAAAAACCGCTGCGTGGTTCTATTTTTTTTATGTTTAAATTCTTCTTTTTATTTTTTATTTTGATGTGTTGTGGTTGTTGTTGGGAACGCTGTAAGCTTAGTTCTTGCTGCAGTGTTAATGAACTTTTGCGTTTGTAAACGTCGCACAAGCCTAACAGAGGCTAAGAAATCATGTACATTTAAGCCGCATATGCAGAAATTGAAGAAGAGCCAAATAAAGTGAATCAAAGAAAAAAAAAAAAACAAAAAAGTTATAAACTGGCGAATGTTTAATGTAAGTGCAAAGCCCAAGGGCTCAAGGTGGCGTGGAAAAAGACCTAGAAGTGTTTGCCCATGTTTAAAACGTGTATTTTTACAGATTCAACGCTTGGAGGAAAACCTTGAAAAACGCTCAACTTTCGTCAGCGATTCACTGAATTTATTGCTCAGCGGGCGGGGATCGATAGGCGAGGCGAAAATAAATATTCGATCATCGAATGTCAAGCGAGGCATATCTTATTTATTTATATATCACATATATGTACATGGAAAGTGATTCAGCTGGGGCCCGATGCAAAGTCTATTGATCGAGCTACGTCATGTGTCCCACTCAGCGAGTATTTTTAGTCATGCCCCAAGTTTTATGACACAACTCCCCGAACTGTCCCCTGAGAATCGCATAGAGGAGGCCGACATTTCCCAGCAGCAGCAGCAGCAGCTAATTAGCTTTTATTATAGCCACATGAATTTTAATAATAATTGTTATTATTATTATTATTATTATTATAGGCATAAAAGCCCTTTAGGCGCCGTATTCAATTCAGTTAACAATTTGTATTCATTTGGCTTCCCGCTTAATTAATCAAATTAGCCGTAGATAGAGCATTCCCTGAGCCCTGAACCCCAACGAACTTTTGACTCGGCCTACGATTAATCTTCAACTCTCAAGTGTAACATGAGGCGGGCGCCCATCTTAGTTAGTATTTTTTTTGGTATTTAGCGGCTTGTTTGGCTCTTTGTTTGGCCAAAAGCGCGCTGCTTTATTATGCATATCGCGCTGGCCATTGATTCCTATCTAATGGATGTTTAATGTAGGCGCAAAAAAGTTGGCTTGACGGGTCGCTGGTTCTCGAACCGGTTCGGGACACCTGCCACAGTTTCATATAATTTGTAATCTTTTCAGATTGCGTTTCCCTGGCATTTTGGCAATTAAATAACACCGTTCTACGTAGCTGGAGCGAACGCTCAAGTTAATAACAAATTCTTATGGCAATTTCGGCATTTCTGCACAGTTTCAATTTTATATTCTTCTTCATTTTCTGTGTTTTTTTTTTGATTTTTTTTTATTTTTTTTTTTATTTTTTATTTTCCACATTTGGCAACCCGCTGCGAGCTCTGAAACAGGCAACTGGCCACATTTAATTGTAATCTTCGGGGGCTCCGGCGAACGTTCGATGTGTGAAAGGTTAAGAAGATTATTAGAGGGGCCAATTCGAATTGGCAATGGGATTTCAGATGTGAATGGGCGGGCAGCATGCTCAAGAATGGTCGCAATGGGCCAGAACTACGCAATTGTAAGCAGTTGCTTTTGTGCTTTATTATTGTACGGATATAAAGCGACCGGTGACTGGCACCACAATCAACGGGAGTAGCACATAATTCTTGGTACTCCGCATATATATATAAATATACTATACTATATCAAAAGCGATTCTTCAAAGCTCAAGCGAGGCATTTCCGTGCCGTCGTCGAGTACGCTTTCGAGTACATGCCAAAGTGTCGTCTTTAATTAGAAGCGAGTGAAACCAAAGCGGCCGCCGCCACCGGGTTGGGAATCTCAATGCCGAGAACGCTATGCGAGTTGCTGCTGTTTTAAAGTTCTTTGGAACTGGCTCGCATAACTCGAAACTTGCTCTAATAACTTCCGCTGTTATCAACATGCGACGATTGCATAAGTGTCAGCGACGGAGTTGGACCGGCACCGCAGCGCCACCTACCGCTGATAATTATAAATTGCATAGCACAGCTGTTCCCACAGTGCTCTTCCCGGGCGGTGTTCCCTTCATTTTAGCTATAAAAAATCCTGTAACAAATTGCGCGCATTTAGCGCACAAAATGCCACTTACGACGCGCCCCTCTCGGCGATTCTCAACGTGGGAATTGCTGGGAAAATCAGCTTGCGTGCTGCTTACGTACGTAAATAATTGAAATTAATATTTGCAACAGTGTTGTTTTTTCTTTTTTTTTTTCCTGTTGTAAGCTTTTCAGCGATTTCTTTAAAACATTTTATCGCTCGCATTTTACGTGGTCGGTCTTCCTTTGACGTCGAGAAAGAGAGAGAAAAAACAAAAACAAAAACAAAAGAAACACAGAATAAAATGGTTTTAAAAAAATGCGTAGATTGGTAGCCCGCACATTTTTCTACATGGCTAGCATTCTGCGGCTGCTTCTTCGTGGTTTCTGATATTTTTACAGACCCCCTCCGTCCGGTTTTCTCGCTTTTGGCCCCACGCTCTTTGCAATTCAGTCAAGTGCGAAGCAGGAATATTGTTTGGGTTCGGGTTATGGCGAACGTGGCATATTTCATTTTAATTATTTTATTAAAACCCCAGCCACAATGTGCAATTATTTAAAGTGTTCAATGCGTCGTTTGACGGATGGCCGGCTGGCTGGCTGGATTGGAGCATGGGAGCCAGGCACACCGAACTGCCGGGGGCCGTCTTCTCAAATCTCTCAACACCAGCAACACGCAAGCGCCGACCCCTTGTCAGGGCATAATTGAATGCATATATGTATAAAAAAGCTAAAGCCTCATTGCTGAATGCATTTTCCGCTTGATTAGCGTTCGGACAGACGCCAGTTAGGAACAAATTCAGGCTGATAATTGCCGACGCATTATGCCAAAAACGTACGGCATCACCTGGCCAATTTGATTATACTATGATTATATTGTCATAAGACAAGAAATAACAACGGAGCAATAACTCAACGTGGGCCAAACAGCTGCTGCAGAAAACAGCCGGTTCTTTATGCAAAAAAATATATAAACGAGTTTCAGGTTGTAGTCGTATTTTCGTATATCCTGTAAAAGCAAGCCAAGGATCTTGAGAAGGTTTTAAGTTCATATTGAACTCGTTTTCATTTCAACAGAAAGTTTACAAACTTGAACTTTAACGAACTAGTAAAATAAGCAACTTAAATGATGATGATAAAATGATAAAATATTTGAAATAAAAAAATAAACATAAGCTGAAAATTATAAAACAATTTCAAGTCTTTCAATTAATAATAAATAAATATTTAAAGAGTTAATTTACGATGCCTACATTATATTTAGATTTAATTCAGCAATATATAAAATAAAATAAATATAAGATGAAATCAAAAAAATAAATATTTCAAAATTAAATACACATTTTTATTAGGAATAATATGTATTTAAATTTTGTGTGCCATTCGATCTTTGAAATCTTTGAATTAGCTACAATAAATATCCCAACCATTTAATGTGATTTGAGGCGTTAATTTGCGAATTTTCTTTTTATGCAATTTCAAATCTTCGAATTAGCTTCTATAAACATCCAACAGCTTAGTTTATAATAATGATAATGATCAAGTCTGATATACCCGAAGGACTTGTGTGCTCATAGGGCATTTATAAAAAATTCCAGACCATTTCTTTTATTAAATAAGAGCAGCGCAGGAGAATGAGAAGCGACTGCAGCAGAGAAACCGCTGCTTAAACCGACTTCTTGGCGGTGGGCAACAATATGTTTCAGGTCTTTTCTTAACTCGCATTGTCCCTCTCGCTCTGCTAACCCCCCCCCCCCCCTCCCTCCCCCTCTCTCTCTCTCGCTGTCTCTCTCTTATGCTGCTGCTGCCTCGCTTAGTTTGTGTTGCACGCTGCCCGCTTTGCATTTAATGTGTCATGCAACGCTGCATAGCGGACGCTGTTGCTGCTGTTGCATATGTTGCAGCAGTTGCAACTTCTGTTGCTGCTGCTGCTGTTGTTATGTGGCAAGCGCCAAGTGTTGCAAACAATGCGATGAGCGAGCAGAGGGAGGTAGCTGGAAAAACTGCTTATGCATATGGCGAGGAAAATGTGTTGCCAAGAAAAATGTGAGCTTAAATTGCAGCTGATAGAGAAAGAGAGACCGAGAGACAGAGAGAGAGAGAGAGAGAGAGAGGGGGGCAACCAGAACTCAAGTGTGTGCCGTTGCATAAATATCGAGCCAAAGTGCCAGACCTGCGAGAGTATTGGGGCGCGCGCGGGGCTGCGGCAGGTAACTGTCGAGGTCTCGCAGCAGCTGCCACACACGTTGCAAGCACGCACCCGGCGGCAGCGGCAGCGGCGGCGGCGGCTTTTGGCTCTTGGCAACTTGACTTAAACGCATTTTTGCCATTGGCAACGGCCGGCAGCTGCGGGATAAAGGGTAAGCGCGTTAAGCGCGTTGTGAATTATTTGTAAGATAGTCAGACAGGTAGAACAGAGACGGCGCGAGCGCAAGAGCGAGAGAGTGAACATTTGAAGGAACATTTCAGCGCTATTTACGAGGCAATTTCGCAAAAGGAATATTGCCGAGTGTCTACTACCAAAATTTATGATGAATTTTCTTATTTTTATTACACGCAGCGAGTAAAAACTAACATCGAGAATCTCTCAACAAAAGCGAAACAAAACAAAAAACTCATAATATATAATATAAAAATCAAAACAAATTTGAGTTAGCCTCCCAGCTCTTCTTCGCATTTACAGCAGCTTCAGCCGAAATAAAAAAAAAAAAAAAAGAGGTGAAATAATTCATAGGAATAACGATCGCATCTAAAACTGCATTTTCCATAAATTATGCTAGCCGTTTGTTTGTCCGCTTCATCGCTTGTTTATCAGTATCAACAAAAAAAAAAAAAAAAAAGAAGCAAATAAATCTTTGGGGCGGCACATAAAACCTGTCACGGAATGAACGCAATTTAAATATAGTATATAAAAAGCAAACTAAAAATAAAAACCACGAAAAACTAATTAAAATAATACCAAGAAATTACGGAAGCAACTAATTGGACAACTCTCGGACTAAAGTTTGCCGTAAAGAAGAAGAAGAAGACGAAGCCTTTAAAAAGCGTCTCTAAGAGCTTCGTGGCTTATATAACCAGGCGGATGGCTTTTTATGTTGGGCTTTAGAGCCACGGATAATGATGATGTTGATGGGTTTTAATAACCCACCTGAAAACAAAACGAAATGGAATGGAATGGAATGGAATGGAATGCTTTGAATATGTCAAGAACCGTAGCACCGGCGGCACAACTTGAAAGAATGAGAGGGAATAGCCCCCAGCCAAAGTAAAAGGTATTCCGTTGAGTTTGGCATTTCAAATATTGCAGATCGAACAATTAAACGGCAATCGGAACAATTAAATGTTTGCAAAAGGCAGCCGGCAGAACAAACGGCAAACATGGGTTAATTACTCTCTCCGGCCCCATTCCTATTCCCATTCCCATTCCCATTCCCATTCTTCCTTCTTCAAGGCAGTGTTGAAAAAGGGCGTAGCTGGCCGCTGAGTGTTAAGAGGAGCTCAGGGGTCTGGACGGGGGGCAGGGGAGGGGGCCGAGTTGGTGAGAGCACGCTTCGCTGCGCGATTTAAGTGCCTCGAAAAGGTTCAAAACTATTAAAAAGTGTTTCTGTAAATACCCTGCAAGCCGGCCAGATGCAGATGGGGTATGTTAATTGCCAATGTGAATGAGTGCAGCAAAAGAATCAATGAACAAGGCCAAAGGAACCAAAGGAAGGAATTCCACAGGCACATAATTGCGCTGCCACAAAAGAATTCTCGAAATTCCAATCTAATTGATCGAGTTCCATTAAACTTAACAAATTTGCTTATAGATACTTGCCATGCGTTTACAGGGTATCCGACAGCTAAATTACAATTGTGCTGTTCTCTCTTCTCTGAAGAAAAGTGCACTCAATTGTGGCATGATTCTCGTTTTTTGTCCAGAGAAGGAACTTCCACCTGTGGCTGGGGTGTGATCTTTATCGGGGCACAGCTGGCACTTCAAGTTCATTTTGGTTCTGGCTGCTTCTTTCACATTGCTCTCTGTCATTGTTGTCTATGGGGGATTTCCATCTGGCTGGCTCTTGAAGCGTTTCATTTACCTACGGTAGCCGCCGTCGGAAACCCATTTTTCCCAAAGACACGGCATTCTGTTTTCTTATCAATTAAAGCGTGACCTTTGTTGTGGTTTATCTGAGCGAATTAGTTCGGCCAGGCAGGTCGGCTGGCTTTATGGTCTAATTAGTTGGAGAAACCTCCGTTCATTTCGGTTCATTATGACTTCACCCAAAGAAAGAAAAATACAACAACAACAACAACAACAAAAATGAAAGAAAGAAAAATCAAAACTCGTTCAGTTCGGTGATGACATCAAGCTAATGCTTCCAACACCTTTCTGGCTATCGGCACGAACTATATCACTGTTAAGCATCTCATAAATCGGGTGCTATCAATATGAAAACACCATCGTAAATAGCAATTGTGGCACTCAGACAAGGCCAATCAGGTAATCAGAGCCTCCCATGTACACAAATATGTATTTATAATAAATGTATTTTATAATAAATGTATTTTGAACTACTAAACTAAACCTCTGCAATTGCCCAATATGAGCCAATAAATAAATAAATAATTAAATAAATAAAAACACGCTATTACAACTATTTTTATTTCACTTGTCGCACTCGAACATTGACAACAGATACACAAATTGTATCTGACAAATGCAAGCAGCAACAGGTGTCGGGCAAGCGCTTCAATTTAAACAAGTGTCGGTTGGCCCCTCTAGGTAGGTTCTCTCTGTTTTCTGTTTTGTAACAAAAGCAAAGTTGTCATTAACAGCACAAATGGTGGAAGTAATAAGCCATGGAAATAAATACCATGAATTTCAGATCTTAAGCTGACAACAAGGTCAATGGAAAATATAATATAAATATTTATTTATAAAAAAAAATAAAAACAAATTTAACTACAGAAAATGCTTGAAAATTGTAACTTTTAGAAATAAGAATCTTTTAATTTGTGTTTGTTTTTTTTTAGAGATTATTCTATTTTATATATAGTATATTACATACATTATTTTTTTTTAATATTGAGATTTTATATAATAGATTTCATAAAATAAAGTATATAAACAAATTTGCACTTTTTCTTCTCCTCTAAGCCCATCTCTATTGATCAGCTGGGAATTATTACACTACATATGTATATATATAAATATGTATATGGGAAAATACTAACACAGCCAAGTTATCCGCAAATATTTGCAAATTATAACTCACGGCAAAATGTTCACATATTTGCTCATTAAGTAAATTATCGCTGCCACTTTGAAGTAATACCGATACGATCGCATCGGATCCGTTACGTTACGTTGCGATCCTGATGTCGCAACCGAAGCGGGCCTCTTTAAAAATGCCAAACACAAAATGCCCCAAAAAATAAAAAATACAAAATAAAGAAAATAAAAACCAAACCGAAAGAAATAAATAAAAAACATGGTCTTATAAAACAATTTCAATTGGTTCGCGTTTTGGGGCTTTGGTATTTCCACTCTTATCTCGCACTGCACTGAGCTCCACTTGGGCCCTTTTTGCCGAATTCTTCGTTTTAATGCGAAGCGCGCAATTTTCGTTGACATTTGCAAATTCTTGTCACAAACGAAGCGAAAAAATACAAAACAGACGAAAAACAGATACAAAAAAAAAAAGAAAAAAAGAAAAAAAAAACAAACATAAAAATAATAAGGCGAATCATAAAAAATGTTTTAGCTTTCGAGCGAATTTCAACTATTTTGTTGTTGCGGCCTCTTTTTGAGTGTTGTATTTTTGTTTCCTATACTCTGTTCCTCAAGTGAAATTGGTTGGATTTGTTAAAGATAAATAATAACAATAATTAGTAAGATCTGATAGTGCAAAATTCACAAGCTCATTTCCACCTATTTCTAGCTGTTATTACACTTCGGATAGAGTATTTCACAGCCATATTTTCACTTGTTTCAGCCGCGTCTAGAGCCCCGCCCCCCTTTCGCCACGCCCACTGCGACAATTTGTGCACATTTGAATGCAAATATTTGAATGAAAGCAAACTCAAGTCTGGCGACTGGCGACTGGGGGCTAAGTAGGTAAATGTTTATGGTGCGTTTTATATCGTTGCGACTGCATTTGACAGCAGAAATCAAAAAACTTGGTGACTGTCCAATTTGTGGCTGAAAGAGTGAGAGGGGGGGGGGGGAGAAGGGGGGGAGGCATATATATGTATGTTAATTCCCTGCGCCCAACGAAAGTAGTTCAACTTTGGGCCAGCAAATGTTTGCCAATGGCATACAAATTTGAACCCTTTGTTTGCTTGTCTCGCGGCCAAAGAACTCGCGAATTGTGTCTATGGAAATGTGTCACAAATGTGCGAGGGGGCAGGGTTGCCACCTAATGATCTAAAGAATGACAAGGCGTCTTTTTTCCACAGTAGCACACGGCGAGTGTGAAAGGTTGTGTGTGTGTGTGAGGAGAGAATAAACAACAACAAAGTGGGCTGCCGATTAAGGAAATGCCACAGAGGAAGTCAGTGGAACAACAATGAATAGACAACAACAACAACAAGTGAAAGAAAATAAAAGGAACGCTCGAGTTGCCACTATTTAACATGATTATAGGGGGTTATCCCCTAAAACACAATTGAGCTTTGCAATAAATGAGATGAGGAAACTTTCATTTTGAGTTAACTGGCAAAAAACGAAGAAAAAACTAAACTATTAGTTTCCCAGTTTTAAATGTCGTTTTGATATTTCGGTATGTTTGCAATCTCTAAGATTTATTTGAAAAGCTAAAACAACCTCACTTATTTGCGCTTAACAATTATAAAAGACTTACAAAATTATTAAAATGCATGAATAGGGAAATAAGACTTTCAGAATTATATTCGGATATTCGAAATACCAGGTTTGAATAATCAGTTCTTAGTTTTGAATTGAATTATTTTGAGTTGATATTTTGATTAAAGGTTTTGAAAATTTACTTATAAAACTGAAGAATAGAATTAACACCATTAAAACAAGTAAATAATAATTAAAAATATAAAAGTAACATACATTGCTCTAACTAGCGTTATTATAAAAAATAAATATGAAACCATGATATTAATAATAACTGTATATTTTTGTAATTTATGGAGATTGGTTTACATAGGAATATTTTGCAATTCTTTAAGAATTGTTCGCTTCAAGCAACCCACTTTAAGCTTCTTACACAAAGGAGGGTTCACTTTGTAGGTCGATTTCAAAGCTTTAACAATGATACTCTTCATTTTACGTACCTCTCTAAAAGCGTTTGCTTTGCGCTCGGGGCTTTCGTTTTTGCATTAATTTCGCAGACATTATTTATTTATTTTATTTTTGTCTCTTTGCGAAAAAATATTTAAACAGTTTGCTTTTTGTTTGCACTTTAAGGGTTTTCTTTTTGCGTTTATTTTTATTTATTTTTGTAGCTTTTGTTATGGAATAAACTGTGCTGCCATTTAACGGTTATTAAGATTAGCATAATTATTGTGCATTATAATTATTGTATTAAGTATTTTTGCGAGACTTTGCGATTTCACTTTCTTTAAAAACATTAGCAATAATCAGAGATAATTTCGAGTGTTTCAAACGATTTGCATTGCAGCCGAAGGCAACAACAAATGCAATTAATTGTTGCGCTCGAATGCACAGCAGAGCTAAACGGAAATGGATATGATGGATATGTGGCCGAAAAGCCGAAAAAAAAACAACAAACAAACAAAAAATAATAATAAACAAAACAACAACAGCAAAATAAATGTTTGCAAATTGTAAAATTGCAATTAGCTTTAAGCTCGATTTCGATATTTGTGTTGCATTACATTTAATTAGGCGGCCAGCGGTGATGAAACGTGCATGAACGTGAATGAACTTGCGGAGAGTGTGTGTGTGCCAAGCGGCAGTAACAAAAACAAATAACAAAGCACAGTTACAGTTAGTCAGCTTATAAGCATGCAAAAAAGAACAGACTTCACGGTCAGCCTGCAAGCGAACGAGCTTACGAATGAACGCACACAAAGACACACACTCGCACTTTACGGTGTGGGAGAGCGTGAGAGTCAAAGTCAAGTTTACACCTACGAGTTGGCCGCCTATCGAGAGCCCGTCACGTTGTGCACGCGTCAAGCGCTAAAACTAAACTGAATGCGCCGGCAGTTACGATACGTCTGCGCAGCCGACTTGGACGCGACTTGCTCGACGAGCAGCTGTGCAGCTGATCGGCTGAGCGTTCGTCTCCAACTCGTGCAGAGAGTGAGAGAGAAAAAGCAAGAGAGACTGGCGCGGCGCTTGCAATTCTTTCGTTTGCCTTTTAATTGTCTTGGCGTTGCGTCGCGTGGTGTTTTTGATCGTTATCTCGCGGCTGCGCTCAACTTCATTATGAGCAGCAGCATGTGGCGATTGCTCTCTGACTCCAACTCCGACACCACCAAGTCTCAGTGTTATTATGCATGTGTGTGTGTGTGTGTGTGTGTGTGTCTGTGATCGCATTACAACGAGTTGATGACAAATTTGTGATAAGCATTGGAAAATCTCTTACTGAGTATTAAATTAATTTGCCCAATGAAAATACCGCATGCCGGTCGATATCGATTGAACTTTGTACCCGCTACAGCGTGCGCATCAATTGACCGCCAGGCGGCGCTTCAAAGTGTTATTTATGGGCATATTTTGTTCTTGAGAAAACTTTTTTCATTTGTCACACAATATTTGCATGTGTTTCACTTCCCATTTGCCCATATTCCAATGAATTTACGACTTTAATATACACTATATACAATATTATACCGCATCGGGAGTGTGGATGTAACAAGCACATATCGTTCAATTACTTTGTTTGGTTTCGCTGGAATTTCTCAGCAATTATCGTAAATAATTCTTTAAATATGAGCATGGGCTAGGCTGATATTTCAAACTACCAGCGAGCTTTTCTTATATAAGAACATTTCATTTTAAATTGTAGCTCGTTGTTCCATTAACCTTGAAATACTTATTGGCTGCAAATTCCTTCAGTTTTGACTTGAAACTTTCTTTTTATTTTTGCTTTCATTGCAAAAGCTAAGCTAGTTTGGCAATTATATAAGCCATTTACCATTTTTAAATGTTTGTTTTTTTACTACGCATTTCCTTTTCTAGGCCTGAAATATGCCATTTCCGCGCCCTCTCTTCGCTTTAAGCCAAACTATTGTTGGTTCTGCCTGAAAAATAAATCGAAATTCGTGCGGTTTTTACCATGAAATTCTAGATATTGTTTAAATTGGCCGGTCGGGGCAACTTAAGTGCCAAAAAGAAAAAAGAAAAAAAACCATTCGGCCAAAAGAGTAATGAGATGTGCGCACTTATTTGTAGCTGCTCCCAAGAGCGCTGAGGGGGTGAGGGGGCAGCGAGGTGAGCTGAGGTGGCTTTGGTGTTTCGGCCACGCTCCACGCTTTGGGCTCAGTAATTTTTAATTTGATGATTAATCGATAAGCGACAGCCCCATCGACTCTGTACCAGGCCAATGTACGACCCAATGCCCGTTCAAATAACATCTGGAGAGTGAAGAGAGTGGAGCCCAAAAAGGGGTTTCCAAAAACGAACAGAAACAGAAACGAAAAGAAACGCATGTGATTAGAATTTGTAATAAGCCAGAGTTTCAGATCTTCAGCGTTTCTTTCATTCTCAGCACGCTTTGGGTTTTCGCTGATAAAGATCTCTCTCGCTCCCTGTGATTGGGCCCGATCAACTGCTGGATGCTGAATGCTGCTGATTCCCAGCTGGAATTGGGGAATTGGGAAAATTCCCAGGCGCAACACCCGCAACAAATATCTTCTTCTTGTTGTTGTTTGTTGCTCGAAACTGAAAGTGCATTAAGATGAGTACACAACATTTTGTGTATTTCTTTTTTTCTGTTGTTGTTGTTGTTGTTATTTTTGTAGATTTTCATTGGGCCGCTTTCACTTTGTTTTCTTTGTCTAGAATGTTTGAGAGATTTGTATAAACACGCATAAACATTGCATAATCGAGAGATTCACGACCTTTGGGCAATTATCATACAACTTTCTTCGGCTTCTGCTGGCAACTTTCACACAGAACAAAACACTTTCCCAAAAATATTTCAATGCTTGTTTTCATCTTCTTCTTATCTTCTTCAGCTCATTTCGGTATAATGTGCACAAATGGAGGTTCCACTTTAGATTGTCATTTATCAAAGCTGGGGGCATCGCTGAGTTATGTTTTTCATTTGATTTTCTGATTGACAGATGCCCCCTCGAAGCGTTTTGTAATGGATACCAAATGTGTGGCCCCATCGGTTTTGGCTTAGTTTCGGTTCAGTTTATTCGTATAATCAACATATGTAAATGCATGTTGCCAAATGCAAAACAGCTGCCTATTAAATATGTGTCGGCGCCCATAGTGCGAAACATTTTTGTCAAAGCCGCAGACCTTGTGCCACTTGAGGCGCCGACCCCGACCAACCCCACACTCCACATCGAATCCCAGCCCCATTCAATTCCCGTCCAACTCATCGCTGGCAATCAACAAAAATCTGGCGCTGTTTCTCGTCATGTCGTGCGTCACTTGGCAAAACAAATCAATCAAAGGCAGCTGCAGGAGGGCTGCAAAATTGCATAGCAAAATAGATGCCAATACATATGCATATATATATATATAGTTTGTATGTACATATATAAAGAAAACACGCCCCACACGACGCTGCTGCGGCCTGCACAGATCTGTTGTGCCCCAAACGCCCGACAATTGCCGCAGAAGCTGCGGCGCCAGCAACGATGCCAAATGCAAATTGCGTCAAAGTTTTGCTTCAATTCTTCGCTTTCTGCGGCAAAACTTTAAAGGCAAATTATTTGACATGTGACATTAGGCGAGAATTCCCCGCTTGGGGTCTGTGCACCCATTTGCATATTGTAATACTGGAGGATACTTCCAATTTGTTGCAACTTTAAGGTGAGGTGGCTCGCTTTATTCTATTAGTATTAATATTAGATATTATTAGACAGACTTATTAGATATGCAGAAAAGGACCTAAATTTTTGAATTCTTCTTTTACACGAAAATTACCAATTTTATTTATTTTCTTATCCTTTTTTTTTGTATCTATTTAACTAACTTAATTTAGCTAACTAAAAAAAATAATTATATTTTTCTTTCAGGTTCATTACTTGCATCTAATAGATACTTCTTGTTGCAAATTTTTAACTTTGCCAATGCCTTGATTTCTCAGGATGCCAAATGACAAAGTTCAGCGTGGAAAAGTCAGGCGAAAAAAAATAAACTTATGATACCACAAAAATGGCTCACAATGCTCACATTAAGCCCACAATGGAGCCATGTTGCACTTGACAGTCGCATTTGTTGTACACTGGAATTTATCGGCTGAGTATTTAAATAAAACAGCCAAAAGCGGCCATAAAAGGCTGCCAATGGCGGCCTAAAGTGGCCAATGGCCAAGCTCTGCCGGCGGCTCATTAAAAGACTTTTCGGCCAAATTATGAGCAGGCCACATAACTTTTTTTTTTACCCGTTTCTGCCGTTTTTTGCCCCTTTTTTCGCTTGCCTTGTTAGCGTGTTTTTTTCTTCTTCTTTTATGTAAGCGTTTTAGCATGTTTATTAATTACAATTTGATTCAACACGTTTCGGCTTTTTAAGCCGCCAACGAAGAGGGGCGGACTGATAGATTTCCTTCAGTCTCTAGAAAATTGCCAAATTGCCAAGAATAATGGAAATATAAACATAAAAATAAATAAAATTAATAAACCTATTAAAACTGTAAATTATTATATAAGAAAAAAATAACAATAAAAAATTGCACGCCATAACATGAATTTCATAAATATAATACTTAATGTGGATTGCACGTAAAGTCTACATAAAATAGACATAAAAAAATAAATAGCTAGAAATATGTGCAAAACGCACAAATAATAATAAATAGCAAATAGCAAATAGCAAACTGGCAACGGCTAAGCAAACAATATAAAGGATCGTAAATTTCAATCAGTGGGCCAACTAAAAAACCATTAAAAATATATGTTATAAAGTGCATAAAAATTCAATTTCTGTGGCCTAAAGGAACTGGGCCCATAACCAACTATTGTCTAGTACAAATAATGCACAATAAACATAAATTAGCAATGCCATTTTTTGAGTTTTTTTTCTTTCTGTTTTTTTTTTTAAATGAATTAAATTGGGCTCGTTATGGCCAAGTGACCTTTGCTGGCTAACAAAATAGCGGGTAATACCCCGAGACTCTGGTTCGGATCGGTGGCCGTTTACATTATAAATTGGCAATTCGACATTCGTTTGACAATCGCCGATTTGGCCAAGTTCACATGGTGTCGATTTCGAATGCAACATGGTATCGGTTACGATTTCGATACCGAATACGTTATACGAATATACGAATATACGACTCCTAATTCATGTATTAGAAAGTACAGCAATCGCCAGATTTGAATTGGGGCGTGGCTGGTGACGACGGCTGCGACGAAGACACACCTTATGGCAGAGTGAGGGGCTCATAATGAGATTTGTGGCCATATCTAAAACAATTGCCAGTGTGCTAAAGGGGCGTGAAAACTGCAGGGCCTCTTGCAATTTTGGGCTGGGTCTTTGTTGTCTGGCTGTCGGGACGGGGGAGGGTGTCCGTTACTTGGGCTCTGATTCTGCCTTTGGGGGCTTTGCAATTCTTTGGAGCCACCAACAACAAGTGCCATTTGCTGCAGTTGCTTTGGCTTTTTAATTAGTTGACGTTGATTTGTTTTTTTTTTTTTTTGTATTATTTTTTTGGTTGGGTTTTCTGTTACGGTTTGTCGTTGTTGTTGTTTCTGTCGTTTCGATTGCTGCTGTTGGGGCGTGCGAACTTTTTTCTTTAATTAGCTGCCATGTTCTTTGGGTTCTGATGGAATGAATTTGACATTTCCACCAGCCAACAAATAGTATTATTCTATTTGCGATTTATCGCAGTTCTGACGCACGTCATTGACGTTGCAATTCACTTTTTATCTATTGACAACAACAAATAATTAATAATAAAATATGAATTTTTTTTCCTTTCTCGTGTGTTTTAAACAACTACAATGCCAAAAGATACTCTAATTAAAAATGTTACGTTATTTAAATATAATTCTTTGCATTACACATTTAAATATTAATATTATTTGATTTTAATTGGGCAAATAAATTAGTATAATAAATATATTTATCTCAATTTAAATGATCAAATATAATGGCAGAAAATTCCCCAACTTTACCAGAACTGAAACAATTTCTAAACGAGAATTTTATTTAATTAATTGCTACTGTTACATATGTGCTAGATAGAAATAGATGTTGAAAAATTTCACATTTTAATGAAATGAAAATCAGTTCGATTATGATTTTCCATCAATCGGAATTAGCTGCTTTAGCCTATTATGCCATTAACATTGACGGGTTTTTGTTTGTGTTTTTGTAACGATTAAATAATTGCAATTTATTTAAATCAAATATTTACCAATATGACGAAACCACAATAAAATGCGAATACAACTGTCGCAATTATCGGCATGAAAAGTTGCATTTCAAAATGATTCATAAAAATTAAATTATTAATAATGCTCTCATTGCACAGGGAGGCGGGCAATATTTTGTTTAATGTATTCATAAGCTTGACAAAAGCAACAACTCGCTTAGCGCGTATTGTTTATCATTATTGTTATAAACTATAGACAGCGACAGCTGCGATATCTGATTAAACAGTTAAAAGCGAATGTTTTATTTATAATTGAGTTGGATTTTTCGGTGTCTGTCTGCCTGTTCTTTTATTGTTTATAATAAACTGTTTCATTCTGCGTATTTTCAATTATCTAAATTAAAAAATTCCTCGCTCTTGTTTCGCTTCACATCAATGTGTGCGTGTGTGTGTGTGTGTGTGAGTGTGTATTTCGATTTATTTATTTATTGTATTGCATTTTTGCTAATTTGCTACTCAGCTTCGCCGTGTGGAGCACATTTCACGCTTGCTGATTGGTTTTCTGTTGTTACCTTGCAAGGTCGCAGATACGCGCACTCACAGATACACGAACGGAGACAGATACAGCTGCAGATACTTTACAGTTGTGCACACACACACAATCAGATGCAGATAGCGGGCAAAATATTTGCGACAAATTAACTTGTAAACGCTAAATGAGGAGCGTGTCAGGCTGAAGTTGAAGTCGCTTTTCAAGTGCTTCGATAGCTTTGGTATTTTATCAGTCAAATGTTATCGAACTGAGCGAATCTCCAGGTGTGTGTGTGTGTTTGGGCGTTGACCTTGAACTGTTTCAGGGGGAATTTGTCATCAGCTCGTGTGTTGAAATTAAGGCAACCTTGACTGAGGCTAATGTTTAAAGTTAATTGGAAATCTTAACAGGTGAAGATCAACGAAAGCAGTCAAACTCAAGTGTGCGGAAAATGAATGAATGAATACTCACTAGCCTCTTGAAAAACTGAGTACTCATTTATAGCTCACGCATCTATTTTTTTTTTTTAAAAAAGAGATGTATTTGTCAGTTTATTTAATTTAAAATTTAATTCATTTAATTTTGAAATTTATTTTGAATATTTCAGTTTTTCTTTCTGCCTGCTTTCCTTTGCCAAATTCCTTCACATTTGATTCGCTCGATTTATGATGCATAAATAAATTTAAATTGCAATCACTCGCGACAGGTAAGATCGTGATTTGCGCTGACATTTTTTAAGACTCTGCAAAATTTGCATTTAAATCAAAGCCGACAAACTGGCGTTGGCACCCCCGCACACCCAAAACACCCGGAAGCCTCTGCCACACACAGAGCGAGACGTTGCCTCAACTTTATGCACCTATATTTTTCTCTTGGCGCCTAAATCGGGGCTCATAAATTATATTTCTGCCTAATTTCAACGGTTGGGCGGGGAAGGGGGTGAGCCCGCCCTTGCCAAAAAATGTGAGTGCCACACACACACACACGCACACACACAGACACACCAACACTTACACTAACACGCATAAATCATAGACGCGTCGTCAGGTATGGAAAAGTCGCCTGCCAGGCACTTAGTCAAAAAGATTTTGCCGGCACCGCACAGAAAGTTAACATGAAAACTACATAATTCACTTAAATGTCAAGTTTGCGGGCAGTGTGCTGGGCCCGAAGGGGTGGGGGGGGGGGGGGATTTGCTAGTAAAAGGTAGTAACTTGGCCATAAGTAGCAAGCCAAAAACGTTGGTAGCTCTGCGCGGCAGCTGCGCCAAAAACTGTTCACGTCACTCAACGGGGCTTGAAAATGTGGTAATAAAGATCCAGCTAGCTGAAGAGATGAATAAAAAAAAAAAGAAAAAAAACATACACACAGAAATTTGTAGTGGGCAGCGGGAAAGAAATTTCACTAAAGCGCTCCGGTCACGATTTATCATCATTGCTGCAGCCATTTGACAAAAAGGGAAACATCTGCCAGCGTCTTGGCTGGACAGCGGGGGGAGTGGGGGGGGGAGTGGGGTTGCGGGGGGCGCCTGTGTAGCGGGTAGCTGAGTTCAAGTTCCAGTCAAGCGGCAAACATTTTCAGTTACATAGGTTAGTTTCCTGCCGTTTTTTTCTTTTCTGGGCTTGTAATTTTTTATTTAGCTTGCCGGCTTGGCGGCCTCTCAAACGACTCGCGGGAAGCTGCGGAACTCTTGTTGTGCCTGACACTTAACGTGTCATTCGAACATTTTATTAGACTTGACAATGAACTCTTGAACCGCAGCGGCCCAAGCAAAAAAAAAAAAAATGCAACATTGACAACAAACTTTTCGATTAACATTGGCGGGTGGATGAAACAAAAAAAAACCACCCAGAAAAACCCCCAAAAACAAAGGAAAAATAAAGAAGCACTTTCACATTAGCATGTGATTTCCATGTGAAAATTATAAAGAAGCAAAATAAATATCCTAAGCATAAAATTAAAAAAAGGCTAAATAATTTAAGAAATTTCTGCCGAAATATAATTAAAAAAAATATGTACTTTGATCATTTTTTTGCTCTCGATAAGATTTGCCCTGTCGGAGCCAAAGATTTTCAGATTTAGAAATACTTTCTAATCGTCTCTTTGAAATACAAAAAGCTGTTCTAGATAAAGATAAGCATTTTGTTGCACACATAAATTAGATATTTTCGCTGCTGATCAGTAGCCTTCTCGCATTTCAGTTGCCAAATATAAACAATTTTGGGCACCCACGCTTAAAAGTTCTTCTCCACAGATCGAAGAGCCCGACGATCCCAACGATTGGCCATTTATCAATGCCCGCAAATCGTAGTTTACATTTCTATTTTAACTGTATTTTAAATGTTATTTTGAGTTTTGTTTCGATTTTTTGGTTGTTTTCTCTATTGGGGCCAAGCCGTAAACATTTCTCAATGCTCGGCCCGATCGCTTGGCCTTTACCAACACCAACCAAAATAAAAACTTGGCTCAAATAAATCTTATCAAATTAAGCCGAGAGTCCACAGCGACAACAACAGCTTTAACGTGGGCGTGAGTTAGAGGCGACTACAAGTGAGAAACTTGGTGTGGGGGGCTCCATAGATGTATTTTTCTCTGCTTCTTCTTCTTCTTTGCATTTTGTAGGGCTTGTCGAGGTTTGTTGGTTTTTGGGTTGGCGCTTTGGGCTTGGGCACTGTTGAGTAATTGTTAACGAGCCGAAGTCGCGAGTTGACCAAGTTAAATGTGTACCATGCCGAAATTGGCCAAATTAATTAAGCCATTTTAAACAATTTCGCTTTGGCTCTTGCTTTTTACTTGGCCCAAATTGCAGCCAAATTAAATTGTTTAATTTAATTTGCCTGAAAATAGTTGCAATTGTTGCTGCTGCTTTCGTAGCCGTTGTTGTTGTTGTTGTTGTAATTGCAGGCGCATTGCGTTTAAGTGAAAAGTGCTCTGCACGTTTTTTTTCCTTTTACCTTCCAATTTACTGGCGTTAATTTTCAACTGTCCAGTTGGGTATTTTTTTCTACCGATACACTTATTTTTGCTGGTTTGTGGGGTGTGCTGAATTTGTGACGTTGCTTTTATTTTTCTATGTTTTTTTAGAATTGATGAAAATTAATTTTACAACTTTAAAAAAAGTTTGGTTACAAATTAAATTAAAACTACAAATATTTCAGTGTTTAATCAAATTGAAGTAAACAAAAAAATACGTAATAAATGCTATATTCCTCGGGTAAATAATTTCCTCAATAATTATGTTTAAAACTTTTTTTTTTGAATTATTAATGATTAAATTTAAGCAATTTCTTCCAATATATTAAAAAGAGTATCTAAGCCTCGTTAGCTGGCCACTCTTCAGACTCTGTGCACCCAATTTGAATTGAGGAAGAAGCTTTGGCACTCGATAGGCCTCGTTTGGGAGCTTTTATCACAAATTCCGATGCACGTTTTTTACTCATATTTGTGCCAGGAAGTGATGCGCATGCAGCTTTCCAGGGCCAATTTATGGGGGCTGCTGCTGCTCTCGAGGGCCCATCTCCAATTACTGATTGGCCCGGGTCCACATACCACCAGCAGCACCAGCAGCAGCTTGGGGCAAGAGAAAAAGTTGTATTTGTTGGCCCTGGGGGGCTGGCAAATATTTGACGCTTATTCCATCAACGTCAACGGGACTGGGCAACAACAATAACTCAACTGATCGATCAAATGTCGTCGTCTCGCCTCGAAGAAAGATCGCAACGGCGGCAGAGTTAATGGGTTAAGAGTTATTTTGGTCAGTTTTTGACACACTTTTTCCCGTGCGCCGATTGACACAAATATTTTTGATAAATTACAAAACTTTCAATAAGTTTAAATTATTAAAATAATTATGAAAGCATTGCAAGTGTTGAAAGAATTTGACCGAAACAAGCAAAAAAAAAAAATAATAATAATATACAATTCCAATTAATAGATTTTTCCACTGGATGAAAATGCAATCTACATATTTATGGATTTTCATGTTCGATCGATGGCTTTCCCAGTGCACAAACAATTGCAGCCAATTAATTTGTCATAAACAAAAGTCGAAGATCTATTCACAATTATGTTGTTATAAATGGAGAAATGGAGAATGGATCGAGTGATAAAATCGGAATTCAAAGCAATCCGTAAAAAGACTCGCCAAGACATGCACCCACAACAATTATAAGCAACAGCAGAAATTATAATGCACAAAGGCTGCAGCAAACCGAACTCCGACGAGAGTTTCAAAGAAATGCAAGTTCGTATTTTCGAATGCGATCCTCAACAACGAGCCAGAGCAAATTGCATAATTATTGCTACAAATGAAGCTGAAGCTGAGGCTGGAACTGTGGCTGAAACTGAGAAGAAAGTGGTACCGTTTGAATCGTGATAAAGCGATAATTTGCCCCGCACCCCCTCGATCAGCTGAATGCATTTCACTTTCAGCTTAACAAACAAACCAAAAACAAAAAAAAAAAAAACAAAAACAACAAATAAAAATAAAAATCAAAATCACCAAACAAACGAGCAGCTTTAAATTCAACTGCTGCTGCCAGTCCACAACAAGAGTGTATTATTATGAAATCAAATCGGAATCGTCCACAAGGCGCCCACGCCAAGCTCCAACTGTTGGCTGGCGTTTGGGTTCCGTTTTCAAGTCCGAGTTCGAGTTCAAAGTTTGCGCAAATCTTTGGCCAACATGATATCCACAGCGACGTCCGTAATTCATTTTAAATCATTTGCTTTTCACTATTTTCTTTTATTGCCCGGGCATGCAAACTAAAACTAAAGAGGAAACTGATATAAACATCACTTTCTTGCTCGCTGTCTCAGTCTCTGTCCCATCTTCAGGAGGAGGACCATCATCATCATCATCATCATCATATTTGGCCATCAGTTTAAACGCCATTTTCATTTCGTTTCAAATGCGCCCAATCATCTCCCACTGACGGAAGCTTTTGCCTCTGCTTTTGACATGAGCCAAGCCTAGCCAACAATTATAATCAAAATATTATCTAAAGCTCTAGGTTCCATTTTGATTGGCCACAAATCAAACCTACAGCCAAAAATCTGTCTGTCATACTTGTCATTTTGATATAAGCTGTATTCCATGGCATACATTTAATATGTCCAGAGATGACACTGGACAGAAATCGATAAGTTACCCCACACTACATATATAAATTTTTATTCTTAAAATAAAAATTAATCAGCACTTTCTGAATTATCAAACAATTTCTTAATAAATCAAATATATTTGATTATTAAGATTAAATAAAACCTTTTGAAAAATAGTTTAAGGGTCAAATCCAGGCATTGCATTTGCAAGTACAACATAAATTTGCATTTAAACTTAAAACCAGCGAAATGTGATAATTTGCCCCACACAACAAACGCGGCAGCGAACAATAACAAAAATCTTTGGCTACCGTGCGCCGCGGGCCCGGAGAGCAGGTGAGGGGGGAAGGGGGGGGAAGCGCGAGAGAAGGCAACTCTGGCCGGAGCCAACGAAAACGTGCTAATCCCGCCCTACGGTTATTGACGCAACCCACATACCGAGAGCTCATTGAATCAGCCCGAAACACTTTTCTTTTTGTTATTACTTGTTGTCGGCCGAGGGGAGAGGGGGCGGACGGGCGTTTGCTTCGCCCGGGGCTGGGATTAAGTTAAATTATTTTCAACTTAATTAATTTACAAGCTGGCAAAATAAAAGGCCAAAGTTATTTTCTCGCGCGTTGACAGCTGCGCCTTTATCTGGGAAATTGGCCAGGCGCATCAGCGAACGGAAAAAAAAAACAAAAAAATATAAAAATAAAACTAATAGAAAAATGCTAGGAAAATATTTTTGCACGCCAGCAGACAAGGGAAAGGCGCAGAACATTTGAAGGGCTGGCAATAATGGGGGAGGTAGAGGACAGGAGGGGGGGGGGGCGTCCCTTGGGGCGCTGCCTTTTTTGGAATTTTCACAGCCGCCACAGCGGCGACTTTGGCTGCCTTTTGATAACGCGAATGACTTGGGCAACGCCAATCTATAAATAGACATTGGCCTGAGCCAAGGCGGCTGCGCATGCGCGAGGCATGCATGCAGGTTCCTTGGAAAAATGCTGCAATGCCGGAGCAGGCTGCAACTGTGGCTGGTGAGCGTAGGACAAGTTCCACCGAGGGCTGACACGGGCGCAGGGCTGTGTGGGAGGGCAACGACGAGCTGCGATGCGATGCGATGCGATGCGATGCGAGACGACGCGACGGTTGCCAGCCCAACAAATCCCCCAACCCCCCCCCCCCCCACCCCCTCAGCCCGCTGCGTATTGGAGCCTCGTGCATGCCTCATAGACAGATGCTGTTAAATTGATAGCGTGCGTTTTGTTGTTATTTCAGAGCTTGCGTGTCTGAGTCTCTCAAGCTCAGAAGTCTGAGGCCTGCCACGACAGCTAAGGCATTTCACAGTGGGGTAAAGTGTCGGTAATGTGCCTAAAGAGTTCGCTACACGAGCTCGAGGTGTGGCTCTCACAGTCAGACAACGTTCTAGAGAAAGGGAAACTAATCGCTAAGCGCTGAGAAAGTGGAAATCAACTTACCCCTATATCGTTTAAGTGTAAGCATTTTGTTTTTCTACTATGTAATTACCTGCAAACAAAAGAAAAGAAAATCCATTAATAAAACTTGTAAATAAATAAAATAGTTACAATACGTATAGGAAAAGAAAATCGATTAATAGCATTTTTTTTTTTAATAAAAATATGCAACCTCCGCTGCTCCACTAATCTCGAGAAACGTCACTTCGGCTCTCGCCAAAAGCCTTTCCCATGGCCATGGCATTGATAAGGTCTAGGTCGCAGCGTCTACGGGCGCCCACTCTCGGCCAGATAGCGAATGCCAAACCCAAAGCCAGGCCCAGGAGAGCCTTCGCAGGCGGCTGGACCCGAGCAATGCACCAGTCGCCAGTAGATAAGGAATGCTTTTTATTGGTTTTTCCTTTTGGCTTGGCTCTATTTCCTGATTACCCTCAAGATTAGGGGGCCAAGGCTCAGACATCGGCTCAAAAGCTGACTTCGGGCTTTGCCTCAGCTCCAATTTAGGGCGCGGCTGGCAAGAAACTGAATCGACTCTTAAATTGCCTCTGTTAAGCTTGAGGAAAATTTAAGTGCAGTCAAGTATTTATTTTGCACAGATAACCGCTTTTTATAATATTATTTTTATTTTGAATTTTATACAATTCCAACAATTTCTTCGTTAGGGCCATTTGTGTTTTTTAGTATAATGAATATTAATATTAATATAAATTTCAGAATTTCTTCATTATGAATTCGATAAAAAAAAGTCAATTTTATTTATTTTTGCAATCTTTTATTTTACAATCTGCACAAAAAACTATTTAATTAAGTATTGAAGCTTTTCTATTTGCTGCAGCAGCTTAATATTATTTTTAATTTTTGCAGCAGTTCTCATTGAAATGTGTGCATCATGAAAAAAAGTCAATGCGGCGTATACGCAATTATTTAAAATATGTCATGCTATAAAAAAAGGCGGAGCTGCAGCAAAATATTAAGTATTTTGGGTAAAAAATTGGCAGAAATTTCATAAAGTGCCTTCGCTAAAGTTCAGTAATTAATTATAAACAAAGGTCGAAAAGTGATAAAGAAAAAAATAAAAAATTGTATTTTGATGCTGCCCGCATTGGCACAGTGGCGAAATGTGCCCAAATTAAAAATTTATCTATTAAATAATAAATATAAATTGTAGACCATACGTGCCCCGACAAAATTAAATAAAAAAAAAACATTTTGCAAAATTTTACACTCAAAAAGAAAGTTTTCAATTTGGGGCTTGTTGTTGTTGTTGTTTTTAAATTGTGTAAGATTCGACGATGCCATTTTTTGCTCGCAGAGTTTTTTCTTTGATAAATTGTCAATAATTAAAAGTTGGGCCATACAAATAGGCGAAGATGCCCTCAGAGCTGAGCAGGCAAACAAACTCAATGGCAATCAGTTTAAAGCCCATTTGATGATTGACTGCTCAGCATTTGTGATTTTTTGTGTGATTTCTTGCATTATTAATCTTTCAACTTCTTCTTTGACGTCGCATTTGTTTTTTTCTTTTGCTTTATGTAATATTTAATGAATTTGCTATAAAAACGGGAGTGCTCTAAACGGGCATGCCGGACTTGGGCATGAAATGTATTAAGAAAATATTAATTTAAATCGGTCTGTCTTAGTTGAATACATGAAAATCGCATAGAAGGGCGATTTAATAAGGCAAGGGAATTTTAAAGAAAAATTGCCCTAGAATTTGGAAATTTTAATTTTATATTTTTATACAAGTTACATTATTCTTCCCATGTCCTTAAGCAAATCATCCAACCTTTTATTATAATATTTCTAATTCCCCCCCCCCCCCCATCAAATACGACTGCATATCGGTTAGCTCTTTCTCTTCTATCCGCTCTCCTATCCCCATCGCAGCGATAACATTAAAGCTTAATGTACATTTTATCTGCTCGCCGCCCGCTTTGGGGCTCCTCTTCTTCACACATCTAAGCCGTGCGCTCAGATTACAATATTTAATCGTAATATTTTACGGTCTTCTTCATCTTCTACTTCGACTTCAACTTAAGCTGCTGCTTCTTCCTCTTGGTCATCTTGAATTTCGATTACGTCGCCTCTTGGCAGCGATCCTCATATCGATGTGCATGTGAAAATTATATGCATTATTAGATATTATTCCAGGAGACTCCAACGAAGCAGGGAAGCTCGCATTCGACTCGCTGCAAATCTCTGCATAGATTCTAACGGTAACCGGGCAACAAAAGACAACAACAGCAAGAGCAGCAGCAACAGCAGCAGCCAAGACAAACAAACATGTGTAAGCCCCTGCTTAGCAGGCTGACGATCCACCTTCTGCTGCGGCAGCCTCGGCTTCTTAGTTATTCTTCTAGTTGTGATGATTCTGCTGCTGCTGCTGCTGCTGCTGCTGCTGCGGCTGCCTATTTGGCTTCCTCTCTTACCAGCCTCTTCAACCTGCTTGGCCAAGTTGTTTAGCAACATTTTCAACCTGTCGTCATGACTTGGCCAAAGTCAAGTTAGGCATAAACAACAACAGCAACAACAACAACAACAGCAGCACCAGCAATGCGGCACACGTGATTTAGTTCCTGTCGCTGCAGAAAACTTGTTGTTGTATCCACCCCTTCCCCCTTGCAGCTGAGTGTCGCTGTGTTTTATGCATATTTTGTGGCCATTGGAGCTGCCTGCCGCTTATCTTTGGCTTAAATAAATTTTACGCTCGTGTATTTCTTTTCAACGCCAGCATCCAATAACCAAGTCCCCGAAGCCGAATCCGGCCACAAATCCAACAACAACAACAACAACAACAGCAACAACAAACTCGACGACACACTGCCCAAATGTCCTCAGTTACCACATTGCAACTTATTTTAGTTGTTGTTGTAACATGCATCCTCCAATCGCTCGGCAGGCATCTCTGTCTCACCCTCACTGTAGAAAAGCCAGCGACATCCCCCGCCCCCTGCCCCGCCCCTTTAGCCGCTCTGCTTCACTTGCATCTTGTTTCACATTGTTTGAATTTATTGCCACATTAATAAAATTTACAGCTAATAAAAAATGCATTGAGGTCTCGCCATGACACCCACTAACTGCCCCCCCCCCTCCTCCCTCCCCCACCCAACCACCCCCAGGCCCATGGCACAGAACTATGTTACCCATTCTTGACTGCTTTTAAAGTTTAAACTGGTGTCTCTTTTCTTTCAGGTGGCAGAATTGTTCACTAGGTCACATATAGGGAGAACTACGTGAGGTTGCTTTGCAAGCGTATAATATGAATATGGAGTGACAGTGGCGTAGGCAGAATTTCTTGGGGGGGTTTTCAGAATAAACATTTTTTAAAGATGATGATAATACTTTACGATAGCAGGCGGAAGTCTGTAGTATTTGAATAGGGTTTTGTTTTAATATTAGTGGCGAGTGGGGAAGGTATCGAAAATTCAAAACATTCTGATCTCCGCCTGCTTTACGAGAACATAATATACTACATTTTGTGGCTCTAGCCATTATAGTCTCCGAGATATGATAAGAAAACCAAGTCGTAAGATCGATTTTTATCGATATAGAAAAAACTACAAACTTGTTGTGCGTATGGTTTAGAAGATTCTATAGTCGAAAAGTTAAGGTCTCTAGCTTTTGTAGTTTCCGAGATCGCTGCGATCATACAGAAGGACACGGCTAAATCGATTCATCAAGAATATATCATATGCTTCTACCTGTTACGTACAGTTTCACAAAACCCATTTTTAATGGGCTCAGAGAATTAAAAAGGATACTACAATATTACCCCCCCCCCCCCTGCCTACGCCACTGCGTACTTAACATTTATGGAGTTTTCTCCCCCAGTCTTGCCGCTTTCCCGACGTTTCCAACGCCCAACTAATTACAACTTTTAACAGCTTTAGCCATGAACAACGCCCAAAAGGCCTAAACAAAGCGCCTAACTATGCTAACCCCTTATATGGCTGCTGCCTGGACTCTCAGCAGATCTCTAACTACATCTTCCTCTTGTCTACAGCTGTCTGCGAGACGAGCCTCGAGAAGAAGAAGAGGAGCCAAGTTGCCCATTTCTTTAGCTGTTTGAATAAAAATTGCGCAATATTATTTAACAACAACTACAACTACAACAATGCAATTGATTTTTACAAGAAGAAGAAGACGCAGCAACCTACAATTACAACGGTACTCGCGCTGCTTCAATGAAAGCCACGAGAAGGGGGCTCAAGGGGGAGGGCGGGGGGCAGGGCCAGACAAGACATCTAACAAAGATTCCTCAAAGCGAACCTCAAGCAAACAAAATGCTTAACAAAGGTCACAACATTGACATTGAACAAGACTTAAAAGATTCTAAAGAAGAGAGAAGCGCAGAGAAGCACAGAACATCGTTTGGCTAGAAGGAGAAAAAAAAAAAAGAGTAAACATTACTTTGGTAAATGTTGTTTAATATGCAATTACAGGCGACAGAGAGCTGAAGCTGCTGCTGCTGCTGCTGCTGCTGATGCTGCTGCGAGTTGGGAGTTACGACAATGCAGCTGAACTTGGAGGGGGGGAGGAGGGCGCGGGCAAGGGGTCCTATTCTATTCTTTCGAGTTGAGGATCAGGTACCGTTTTGGCCAGTCAATCAAAACGTTTAAAATTAAATTATACGATGACAAACGAAAAGAATCTTTGCATCTGCTTTTCGAGCGCGTTCTGGGTACGTGTCAAAAGTTCAACGGCGCGAAGCTTTTCAGTTCCCTTCGGGTTATATTCTATCCACAAATCAATCATTGCTGTCATAGTGTGTGCTCCCCCTCCCCACCCTGGCACTTTGCCCCATTGTGCGTCACACATAATTATGCTGTAATTGATATTTTCTACTCTACCCCCCCCCTCCTCCCCCCCACCCCTTTTGGCCCCCTGTCACTCTGTCGCTCTTTTCAGTTTGGGCGTCGCAACATTTCAAAAGAAATCAAAATTTGTAACGCCTTTTGATGGCCCGTTTCTATATATTTTTTTTTTTTTTGAGTTACCGCCTGGTCGGGTCTTCGGAGATCATCGTTTGGAACCTGCACTTAGTTTGCATAGAATTCTTTGCTTTACACTGTTCTCGTTGTTGTTGTTGTTGTTGTTGCACTTTGAGATGATTGAATGTTTTCAGAGTTCTCAGCAGTACCGTTAGCTCGAAAACGCTGTAAAGTGTTTGGTAATTTTGCTATATTGTCTAAGACACACGGAGAACTTGGAGAGCAAGCGGGTCCAATGCGGAGTTACCAGGAAAAAGCTGAAGGAGTCTTAAGGCAGGAAGCGCCATATTTATTTTCGTTCACAACGTGAAAAGATCATATTTAATCTATATATCTCCCTCAGTTTAAAAGTTAGATACATCAAGCTTTTTCAGATTTACTAAAGACCTTCTCTAGATATCGCCCCCCTCTGGGGCCATGGCAATTTGGCTAACAGCTTTCTTATGACGTCCTCTAAAGATGGAGCCGAAAAGAGTTTGGCGAAATAAAAATGTTATATTACTATAAATAATAATATTAATAACAAATACAATAATTGAGAACTTTCTCGACTGTTTTAAGCTGCTATTGTACTGTGAACGAGTATTGCGCAGTCGGTTACACCCGACTGCAACGTTCTTACTTGTGTTATACTAAATCTGCTACTTAAGCAATTTACAATATTACATTAATTCTTATGCATAATCTTTCAAGCATTTTCTTTATAAATCTTCATACTTTCCCTTGAAGTGAAAGTCGTTAAGAATTTTGAATCAGACATATTTGTGGGCGCATCTTACAACACTGGTCACAACGCATACCGACAATGATAGATCATTAAAACTATTCGTCGTTGACCAGACAACAGCAACAACAAACAGCAGACGGTCACGACCCCCAAAAAACACCAAATATGCGAGTCCCAAGTTGAAAGGTCGTGTGAAAGGCTGTTCAAATATTTAAGCGCGAGCTGGGGAAAATCGAAGTGCACTTTGGTTTGTTTAACCGAGCATATCAATATGAAGACCAGGTTGTATATGAACAGATCGGAAAGATCCGCAGCTAGAGCTGATTGGGTCTAGTTTGGCTGCCTAGAAATCCAAAGCAGGAAATGATTTATGTTTTCTGTGTGAGGCGACAACAATGCTTTGAGGTTTTCGGAAAATGTTCTTCAACAACATTAACAATTGCAGCGCAGTCATTGAGCTGGCGATTTTCTAGTTGCGTGCAGCTTAACCAGAGGAAATGATGTAAGCGAGTTGTGGGTTTCAAAAAGGGACTTGAAATGCGGAAAAAGGGGTAAATATCGAGTTGACTGCAGTTTAATAGCTGATCGATTCACAGACTCAACGATACTATAATGAATATATACATCTGATAGAGTAATACGCCTTATACATCAACTCGACAGACTCGGAAAAAAGTTGGTTAAATATAAAATTAAATATAAATATTTTTTTGTATTTACAAATCATGTTTGGAGATAATAAGTAAAAAGTATAAAAAAAACAATTCGATACTTTTATCGATAATTTAGTATAGCTATTCTTAACGCACAACAAAGGCTAAAGTATCCTTTAACGCATCTCGCATTTATCGATAACCAGTTGCATATACTTTAGAAGTTATAGAAAACACTCTCAAAATGAATAAAACATTTGGGGCCAACAACAATTTGTTGACACTTTGTTAAAGTCGTTCGATGTCAATGACCATTCAATAACTGCCACAAAATAGTTTCCAATGCTCAAGTGCAATAGACATTTATTTCTATTTTTACCCAGTGTCAGCGTTATCCATCATTAGACTCAATTTGTTGGCTACGCCTTAAAGATGACTCGACAAGAATGCAGCTTTTGACTCGATTCTAACTGCATGACCAAACAAAACAATGGCAAAGGAGGCGGGGCGGAGTGGGGTGAAGGGGAAAGGGAGCAGGGCTCCGACTGCATAATGCATTCATTATAGAAAATTACAAAACAAAAACTGTCAACAAGTGAGAGAACCAAAACGGACAATTCCCAGACACAGTAGCCGGGAAAACAAACAACAACAAGAATACACAAAAAACAAAAAAAAAAAAAAAAAAACAACAACACTCGATTGCAGTTCAATCAACTCTGAGCTGAGCCTCCGCCCGAATCCAGATCCCAGAAGGGTCACACTCCGCCACTGTGCTGGCCATAACCGTCGCTCTAAAACTGTCAAAATGCCTCCCCAGACGTCCTGCCAAACGTCTGGCAAATGTCAAACGTTAGTTTTGTAATTAGCTGCTGGCTTGTGACAGGGCAGCAAGCGGCATGCGGCATGCGGCATGCGGCAAGCGGCAAGCGGCTCAAAGTCGCCACCGCTGACAATTTGCAACTGTCATTGTGACATTTGGCGGCAAGTCGCAATGTTGCAAACGTCGCTGGGGTTAATGACAACGTCGCCACATCTCGCCAACATCTCGCAACATATGACAGCTTAAAACATACTCGTAAGTTCATTTTTCTTATTGATCATTTCGCGTGTGTGCGTGTGTGTGTGTCCCGCTCGTTAAGTAGCCTTGAAGTTGCGCAAATGCGCCCACAACTCACATTTCTGGCCATTAAAAATGTCAATGAAATTCGCCAGATCTGCTAAGTGCACAGACCGTATATATAAAACTATTTATAGCCACGGCATATCGGGGCTACATGATACGTCAAACGTTAAGAGCTGCTCTAATATTGACTTGAATTGCGCTACTTGTGCAGCACTCAAAAAACACAAAACAATTGAATTATTTAAACATTTATATACGACATAAATTCCAACGGAGCTTCATAAAGCTAACTGATGGCCAAACTGAAATTGTTTTTGTCGTATTTAAATACATTATTATCATGATTAAAATACTATTTTCTACTCAACTAAATTGAATCTTATTTTATATTTAAATTTTATTAATTAATTAAATATTGCTGTATTTGGTTTATGAATATGTTTTTATTTTGGCAAGTAGTTTTTATATTTTTATCTTGGCACAATTTGATAAGCTCCACATAACAATTATTCCTAAGGTGGCTTTTTAGATTTTATTTTTATGGAAAAAAAAGCAATATTAAACTTTTTTTTAAAAATGTTTAATTTTTTTTTTTTTTTTTTTTTGATTTTTAGTGCATAAATAATTCTGATTTTCTCTTGAGCTCCTTAATATATAATATATTACTGAATGTTGAGTAGGTCGAATTACCTAGAATTAGAAATCTTGCTTAAATTAATGTTGAACTTTAGAGCTCTTTATTTGTCAACGTTTTACTCTTTTTGACCATAATCTGAAATTAGATTCCTGTTTTCCTATCTTATGAGTTCTAACTGTGCCCCACTTCTCCTCTTCTTTATATTTAATTTGTTTCAATCATCTTCTTTGCGACTTTAAACTATTTTCAAATAGTAAATGGAAAACATGGGCTTACAAACTGTCTTAGTCTTCCACTTTTTAATCAGCTCTTCCACTTTTCACTTCCCATTTGGATTAACACATTCACCCCATGTGGATGCACAAATAAAATCGCAACTCTCTGGTCACACTAATCAACAGCAATTAAAATCAATTAAACTGGCTGCAAACAGACAATTTGTCTGTCTGGCAACCCTTTGGATACCGAACTCCATTGGATTTGTGCATTCGCTGATTTCAGCAGTGCCGACTACGTTACTTTGGAACGCCCCAATGCAGTTGGAGCTGTCAAATCAGCGCCTGGCCCGTTGACATTTCTATTATGTCAGTCAGTGAGTCAATTGCGAGGCTGGGCGAGCTGAAGTGCGGCCCGTCGCGATCAGTTAACTCTTTGTGGCGGAATTAAAAATTCTAAACACAAGCTTGCAGGCTCCACGCACACACGCACACACGCACACACGCACACACTGCCCGTCAAATGTTAATGACCAGCGCTGGGCACGTCTAAAAATAAAGCAAAGCGCCACGACTGGCCGAACTGAGGCGTCGGCATGGCGAATCGGGCGCAGATTAAACGCAGCCCTGGGTCTTGGATACCGGGTGGATACCGGGGATGGGGGGAAGGGTGGGGGGTGGGGTAGCATATCAAACGCCTGGCATCTGCAACTGAATTTGACTTTAATGCGCGGTAATTATGAAAAGTAAACTTGACCAGGCACAAAGGAAAATCGCTTCTGGTCTTGAGGCTCTCCCATTCACATTAGTTGCGGTTTGTGGAGCTCCAGCTGAAGGTCGGCAACGATGGACGCTCGACGTTGGCCGATGGCTTCTCCGCGGTTATCTCTTGCAGCTCTTTGTGTGGTTTTCCAATATTGTTTTGGGCTGTCGGCCGCCTGGACACCCCTGCCCGGTATCTGTTCATATGCTACCCATATATAATTCAGTGCGTCACTTTTCTGACAGCTTCATGCAATGAGTTGGCAGCACGTTCGGACCCGGGCACTAGCCCGGTGTGACTTTTGGGTGTTTTGTGCCCGCGACGCGTTTTTCTGACAGCCCAACGGGGTTCGCGGGCGCCCGGGGGATCGGGGCGGGGGGGCGTCGCATGTTGGGTTCTCTTTTTGCATAAATGCATAAAAATTGTTTGCCATTGTTTGCAATTGCCCCGACAGGCAGTATATATATGTTTTTTTTTTTTTCATTTTTTCTTTTTTTTTTTATTATTATTTTGGGGCTGCCTGCAGTGGAGCTGTCAAAATATTGAGCTGTCTGCGGATTTTGGTCAACAGATTGAACTGACAGCTCAGTTATATATACACATATAGGTATGTGTACACAAATATTTTCAATTGCAGACAGGATTTTAATTGAAACGAAAAACTAGATATCGACAATGTGTGCTTGTGCTGGAATTTTCATGGTATGCACAAAATACATATGCTCCAGAATTCATATTTTTGGCGACCTTTACAGAACTTCATAAAAATAGATTAAAGTATATTGAAGAAAAAAGAAAAAACACGCACACACTTTAAATAATAATAAAGGAAAACTTCACAAATACTTGAAAATTTGTTAAATAAATTCAAATATAACTTTCTTGATATGCACAAAATATATAGACTCAAGAATTTCAATTTTTGGCAACTTAACTACCTGTACTTTAGTTATGTTGAAAACATTTCTAAATAAAAGCTTTATATGTAATTGAAAATATGCTAAATAAAAATTACAATCATACATCTTTAATTAAAAAGCATGTGCAACAGACTTTTAAGATATATTTAAAAATATAACACTAGTGAGTTATATGCGAAATAAACTTATTGTCAAATATGTAATATTCTGGGTACTAAAAGAAAAACTTTATATATAATTGAAAATATGCTAAATAAAAATGTCAATTACATAGCTTTAATTAAAAAGCATGTGAACTGAAATTTTAAATAAATGTAAAAATAGCCTAAATATAAATTGAGAATATATGCATATATACTTAATTAAAAAGCATTTAAACTGTGCCCAACAAATCAATTGGAGTGCATTTAACTGCACACAACACTTGGTTATATGCCAGTTATTTGTTTTTCTCACAACATTTTAAATCACTGCAAACAAGAAGATGCAATCCCAAAAAGGTTTCCAAGTGCATGCAGCGCCTGATATTCAAATAACAACAACAACAGCACTTGGATTCTAACTGCGCCGGGGCACATTGCGCAAACATTTGAGGCAACCCAACCGAGTCACAGTCCAAACCGTATGCAAATATTTGCTCCAGGTCCGGAGTTCGAAGTCAGGCCATCGGCAATTTGGTCTAGTGGAAAATTTTATCAGCCCTAAGCAGACGGGTCTCGTTTGTTCGTTGCCCGCTCAGGCCAGAATCTGTGATATTTTGATTCCGGATAACAATTTCGATACCAACGCCGTTTCTGAGCCGCACTTCAAAGCGGTCGCCGTCCAAAGTTTGGCGTTATCTGCCAACACTTTGTTCCATTTGTTGTCAGCCGCTTTAAATTGAGCGGCATTTGATGTATTACAATTGCGGCTACCCCCGCATACCGCCCTCCCCACCACCGCCACTTCCACTCCTTCCCCACCCACACGCAACGCCGTAGCTTCCCAGTTAAAGTGGCTAGAAGGGAATGAAAAAACTTTTATGACTTCCATCCGAAATGTGGTCACACTCTTTGTGCTCGTTATTTTCCAGCGTATCTATGGCTCGTATCTGTGCCTTCATATCCGTTTTTATAGCCCATTTCCCACTCTTTCTACTTTTTCGGTTTTCTAGCAATGACATTTTAATTGCTTTATTGCATATTTTTTTTTTTTTTTTGGGGTATTTTCTTTTTGTTGTTGTTTTCTTTTGCGTTTATTGTCGTGTGCCGCCGCCTTACGTTGCGTGTTACGTCACTTGCGTAATTGCGGTTGTGCGTCTCAGTCTCTCCCTCTATCTGCCTTTGTCTCTTGTTATTTTTTTTTTTTTGGTCGTCCACCAATAACAAAATCTCTAACTCCAAATTAAACGAGGTCAACATTGTTATGGGCCATGTTTTGTGTCGTTGCCGTTGTTGTTGCTGCAGTCAATTTGAAATTATCGGTCAACTTTTTGTCTGCCGTCTGTCAAAAATTAATCAGATAAATGTGTCACACGACAATCTCGAAATAACACCTACGCAGAAAAGGTCAAACTTGTTTATGGGTCTACATAACATGTACAACAACAACAATAGCGACAATAGCGGCAACAACAATATTAATTGGGTAATGGAAAATTTTATAACTTACGCAGTTTGTTGCTAAAAAAAAATTGTTTTGAAAATGTTTTTATTTTAGCAAGAAGTTTTTCAATTTTTGTCTTGGCACAATTTGAACTTAACGTTAATTTTATTTTTTTTTTATGCGCTGCAGCGCTTTAAAGTGTTATTTGCGATTAAAGTGAAAATATGAAAAAAAAATTTCCCATACGCGAGATCACAATAACAACTAACACAGAACACGCAACGCGACGTAAAGAAACTAAATCGAAGGCCAAAAACTACAGACGCTGCAGCAGAGACGTTGACGTCGACGTCCGATTGCACGGAAATGAAAATGTGCACTGGACTCTTTGGGTGCGAATGGTGGAAGCGCAGCAGCAGCAGCAGCAGCAGCAGCAGCAGCGACGTCTTACTGCGGCGCCAGCTGCAGCAACAGCGAAAGCAGAAGCTTCGCCTCTACCAGCGATGTAACAGTAGAAGATCTGCGCGTTCAGTTGTTGTTGCGCTTGCAGGTAAACAAAGCAAATGAGCGAGCACAGAGAGAGAGAGAGAGCGAGAGCGAGAGCAGCGGCGCAGCAGCGCAACAGATCGACTGAGCGCGTGCAGTCTGCCAAGCCGGTGTGCCGGCTTCATGGTGAGAGAGCGCACGAGCCAAATGTTGCCAAGCGGCGAGCCCAGCAACATGTTGAACAGTAATGTTGCTAACCATGCTAAAGTTGCTGAATTTTAAGGAATATTAAATTCTACATATTTTGCTACCTATTTAATTACACGCTAGTTTACTGTTGCGGCCAAGCAAAGAATATGTATTAAGCCATCGCCCTGGCCATGCTCACAGACTTCCTTTATGTAAAAATGTTGTAAGCAAAGTGTTTGCACTTAAGAAATAAAAAACTGTTAGCTTTAGTTATGTGACAGCAGTGTTTGCTAATTTTTATAATTATTCTGCAGTTGCTCAATAGATGCGCTGAGCTTCCGGCATATCTGCGGTTTGCCAGCAGAAAAATACCGAGCCACCAATTCCCACATTAAGAACCAGGCTAATAATCACAAAAATGAACCAACTTTAATAATGATGACGCTGCCGCAGCCTCGCAGCCCCCCTGCCCCGCCCCGCCACGCCCCTCTCGCGACCGTCTGCGCTAATGAGAGCAGAGCGCGCACACCTTGCCGCTTGGTCCGGAAGCCTGAGAAACTTTTGAATTGTTTCATAAAATGCACAAAGTTGCAGTTAATTGTGTCAGGCGAGATGACGGGCCACGAGAATATGCGGAGCCCAAAATGAAGCCATTTTGAAGAGACGTCTTCCAAGCTGCAGCTTCATTTCGTTTCCATTTCCATTGCCACAACATCGCCTCTGTCTCGCTCTCTCTCTCTCTCTCTCCCTCTCTCTCGCACTCGGTGCCGGCAGCTGGCATCAGGTTATATGCTAATGCCAACAAGGATCTTGAATCTCATCGCATATAATTTATGCTTGCTTATTGGCAGCTGTTGCTGTTGCAGATTTGCATAAATTTCATATGCAACATGTGGCCGAGGCGGAGGCCGCATGCCGCATGCCGCATGGAGCCGAATCGCCAGTTTTCGAGTGGGCGACGTCTTTGACATTGGCATAAAGCATCGCGAATGTTGAACTTCAAAAGCAGCTCGCTCCGAAATAGACATCAATGTTCAGGAAGCCGGACAACACAAAAAAAAAAAAATAAAAATAAAAAACAGAAACAAAAAAAACATATCACGGTGAAATTTTACAGCACGACCTCGTTTCGTACATCAAGAAAGAATGGCGACGAGGGGTTTCCAAAAAAAAAAAAAAATGCATAAAAATAAAATAAAAATAAATAAATAAAAAAAAAACGAGAAGAAAAATATGAAAAATATGTTTGGCAACGGGTCGAACGTCGTCGATCGGCGATCGCTGATCAGTGATCGGCGATCGGCGATCGATTATGATCAGCAGTTCGATTTTAATGAGTTCGCGCGCCAAAGAATCGAAAACACAGACAGGCAGACAGACCGAAAGACCGAACGACGGACGCGTTAAGCAGGTCACTTTTTGTGGCATGAGAAAGGCAACAAATGAAAGTAAAAGACAACAACATCGCCCCTACACCCCGCCCGACCACCGAACACGGCAACAGGATGAGGAGCCTCCAACATCGCCGTCGTCATCTTCTGACCCAATTTCGCTTTTTAATGGGGTGCCAAAGGCCGCTTCAAGTCGGTATGTGCCAAAAAGATTGGCGAGCCAACGATCGATCTTTTCATCTCAATCGAAATCGATCGATCGCTGATCAACGCGCTTCTTGTTTTCATACTCCTTCACGAAGTGAAACGAGTATATCGGTTTTGTGCATCTAAATACGTCCCCTAAAGATCGGACAAAAACTTTGGGGGCGTGGCAATTCGATTTCATCTGTATATCTAAGTGAGGTTTAAAGATAGATACATTCAATTTTTCTGACAAATTACTGATGATGTCTTCTAAAGAACGTAGAGATTTTTTTCGGAAACGCCTACTGGGGGCGTGGCAAACTCCATATATCTTGGGGGCAGTTGCACTGCACAGATCAATAACGATTAAGATCGTTATCGACTGCTTTCAGCTGTTATTATACTGTGAACGAGTATTGCGCAGTCGGTTACACCCGGCCTTTTTTCAATTCACCATTCAGCGCAATTCATCTTTATTACTCTCTGGCTCGGCCTTTCGTTCTCTCTGGCCGTCTAACTTTTGGGGGGCTCTCGTTTGATTTTCACGCTCAATTAATGTTTATGACAAGTGATTGTGTCGCGGCGATAACTCAACTTGGACTTCGACTCGGACTTCAGCTATCCCCCCACCCGCTGGCGTTGCAGAATCCGATTTGAATTTGCTGCCGCCTGAGAATGTTGCAAACTGTTTGCCTGGTTGCACATAGAAAGTTGCCGATTTGCCAGTGGATTCGATTTGAATTTATGTTGCCCGCTGCCTGTTTGACATGTGAAAATCAAAGCTTGATTGATGTTATGACTGCGCCAACGGAATCGCATTCGAAATCATTCGCAAGCGCTATCGGAGAGACTTGCACCAGACAGACGGTGGCAACGGGGCGGGCCCGGGTGCGGGCACGGCGTGAAATCCAAACGAATTGGAGGCGCATCCGATTGGCCATTATGTGGGGATTTCAGAAATGTATTTGGGTTGGCGACTGGCTTTGTTTGTACATCTCAAGCAAAGCAAAACACTGCAATCTTATGCTAATTCTCGATATAATATTAAACAAATTTATAGTATTAGTTTTCTTCTTACTGCTTTCTTACTTCCTACACTTGTTCTGCGATGTGAAAAGTCCGTCTGTGCGCTATTTTTGACAGCTAATGAAGCTAAGCTTTAAAAGCTTAATAGAACAATTTTTGCACACAGATTAATGTTGCAAAATTGTGAATCGCTAATGTTTAATGGCATTTTGTTTATAATATCTTCTCTAAATAAATTCTGCATTTAAATATATATATATATATTTTGCCGAAATCACGCCAAAATTGATAACATACATCTCTTTGATTGCATTTTTTTCATGGTTCGTCCTCTAGATTGATTCTGCATTTCAAAATATGTGCATTACTGAAAATATTTAAGTTTAGAATTGCAAATTGTTTGCATGTATTATTATTATAATTTCTTTGCAGTTTTTAACGATCTTATCGAAACAATTCTAATCTCTGAGGCATTTATTGACTTTCTTTCCTAGTCAGTCAGCTTGATGCTCACGTGCAGCTAAAGCCCCATTCTTCAAAAATAGCTTCTTTTTTATCAAGACGCTCAATTGAATCTCGCCTAATAAAAGATAATATCTAATGCATTTCCTATTGAGTTGCATTCCTCGACAGCTATTGCCTCTCTCTTTCTGAGCACGTTCTCTTTAAGCTGCACGCTCGGTTTATGGAGCAGAAGCAGCCACAATCTCTGGGTCCTTATTCTATAAAAACATTTGCTTTATCTGTGCAGCTTTTATCTTGACTTTCAATTAAAACTGGCTTCGTCGTCTAAGCTAATTTGCACCGCATTTACTAACTAACTTGGCTGCCATCAGCTCTCTCTTTCATCCATGCAAATAGTTTCTCTGGCATTTTTGGTGTGTTCTTTAATCCGCATACGGTGGGGTTCGACGAGCCACGTGGCAAATCTCTGGAAGCCTCAATTACAAAGCTGCCTTTGAAATCTGCTGCAATGAAACCAATTTGGCAACGGCTCCAATCCAATCAGCTGCGAGTGTTGGCTGCAATCCCTAAATGGTCAGCCTGGTCAGCTTGGCGGTTGTTGTCGCTGCCCCATCGTGCCCCCTCCTCGCCAACGCGCAGCATCAACAGCTGGCCAAAATAAGCAGCCACTGCTTCCCATTTATTTTCACCGCTTGGCGTTTGACCGCAGCAGCAGCAGCAGCATCAGCAGCAGCAACATCCGAAACTTTGGAATTTGAATTGAGAGATTAAAACGCAGTGAGCTACGCTGAATCTCCCCCTCCCCCCGATCCCCAGCGCCACCACAGTCGCCACTTAAGCATTTGCCCACCCACACGCAGCAGGTAGTGTTAAAGGCGAGGGGGACATTGGGGCGTTGGGGGGCCCCCAGGTGGCAAGGGTATGCGGTTACAGGCCCAAAATTCATGGTCGCCAGTTGGTTCTACAGCGTGTTGCATTTGCAACAGTTGCAGCAACAGTTGCAGCCACTTTTGCAGTCCGTGTCATGACATGAACACAGCGCCAAGTGAAAGCAGGTTAAATGCAAATAAATTGTAAACGAAATATACGAGCAGAAAAACAAAAAAAAACAAAAAAAAAGTAGCCCCCAAATATACGTATGTATCTGAAAATATGCACCTCCATAAGGTAAATGCTGTAAATGTGGCCATTGCGGGTCTTTAATTTGATTACTCTTGATTATTATCATTATTTTGATTATTATGCGGGTAATTTGTTAAAAACGATTGAATATTGTGTTTGTGCAGTTAAGTTAAGGTAGAAAGTGGAATTTTTGGTATTTGCATTGCTTAACAGATGTTTCTCAAATTTATTAAGTAATTTGTAAGCTGGGTCCCATTTATATATCTTATATAATGATTTAATTGTTAGCGTAGTAAAAATTGGTTTAGTTTCTGATATGTTTTCTTTTTTATTTTTTTTTTAGTATTTCACTCAAAAAAGAATATTAATTTGAAAGAATCATCCTTGAACAGAAATTACTTATATTATAATTTGTAAAATCTTTCTTTTATTTAATAAATTTTTCCTTACTATAAAATGTAAAAGTGATGGAAATGAATAATTATGAATTATACTATAATGCATTTTGCATTTTTAAATAAGACAATTTCGTTATGAAGAAGTTTAAAAAAATGTTATTAAGTGTGTCCAAATATATTCGTAAAGTAAAATATTTCATTTAAAATTTGTGAACTTCTTTTTGATTAAATAAGGTTGTAAACTTCTCTAATATTATGTCATATCAAATGTTTCCTTGAATTGAAAATGGGCCCTAAAGTAAAATGTATTTATATAGGACTCAGGACTGATTTTGTATGGATAGGGTCCGCAAAGGTTTTGTCCTTTATGGCAGGCGCTGGCAAGTGTAACAAATTGTAAGAGATATGCGTGAACTATGCGCACATGAATGAACAGCAGGTGTGTTGACTACCTGGCCGAGCTGGTGAAAACCGCGCCCGAATTCCGCGCGGGTTACCCTTGGCACACACCCCAAGAACCACTTAGGCGACGTCGCGACGTGCTAATGAGTTTTTTTTTTTTTTTTTTTTTTTTTTTGGCAAAGGTAAACGCACCACTTGATGGGAAATCGGGTGAGGTATTCAGTCAGGCTGCGGGCATACGAGAATTGGGTATGAATGAACGTGAAAGTGTTTGGAGATTTATGATATGAGGGCAACACCCAGGCTCCGTTGCAATTAGCTCACGGGAAAGTGAAATGTTCTCAACGAAGTGCGGACAAGTAGGTAGAGCCGAACGTGTACAAAAAAGTGCACCAAGATAAATGGCAAAGACAAAAGGGAGGCGACTGCGCAAAAAAAGAAAGAAAAAAAGAAAAAAAAAAAACAGAAAAATAAAAATAAAACACTTTAACGCTTGGGCCTCATAAATCACAATGGGACATCATGTTCGGGTCCTGTGTACATGTCAGCCGGGCCAGTCGGCCAGTTGGGCAAAACTGTCAAAACAGCAGTGGCCAAAATGTGAGTAACGGCTAAATAATAATGTGGCCAATCCGAACGCGAACGCGCAGTAACTGAAACTCTTAGTGGGTTAAGGTAAACGCCACGAAATGAACGCTCATTTATCATACGAGCAGCGGGCAACGGGGTGGCGACGCGTGGTGCGGCGCGGGGACAGCGCTTGGGACGAACCTTTGCAGCTGGCCGCTTCGAAAATTGGGGTCAGGCACACAGGAAGCCCGTCAAGTGTCGCCAGCGTCCAGTTGGAGGAGCCCGCCAGCCCGAAGAAACTCTCTTTCTGCCAAATGGCTCAATGAACTGTAATTTGAGCGCTCGGTAATTTGCCGAATGCGAATGCGAATGCTTATGGCCCGAGGTGTTTGCCAGCACAACAAAACGAACGGCCAAAAAAAAAACAAAAAAAAAAAACAAAAAAGAACTTGAAACGCAACAACGCGCCCAAAACTTAATTCATTGATCAACGAAAAAAAAACAAAAAAAAAACGAAGACCCATGGAAAGGAAGAAGCGTCAATCGAACAGGAAGGTTTCCTGGCCGGGTTGGAGTTTGAGCCCGAGCCGAGTTCTCTGTGTGTGGGTGCGTATGTAATTTAAGACTTTCTCGCTTAGCCTCTGTCCGCTTATGTCGTTTTGGGGCGATACTTGCAGCTTTCAGAGGCCACCAGCTGGCCTGATGCGGGTTGCCTCGGGCTCAGTTCGAGGCTGCACCTGGTTGCATTTTTGTGGCCAGGGGTAAACAAAAAAAAAAAAACTATAAAGAAAGTTTCGATATTTATCGGTGTTTAATTAATATTAATGTATTTGTCATTTAAACGTCACTGTTATCGATTGCAGTTGTATGCGTTGTTGATCGTTTTCACTAGTTAAGCTTAATAGAAAAGCAGAAAAAATAATAAGAAATCGATAACTTATCGATGACGTAATTTTATAATAATCGGTTTAAGTATTTGTTATATTCATCACAAACATATTTGTGGCCCGGGTAAAAGAAAAAGAAACAATAAAGAAAGTTTCGATATTTATCGGCGTTTAATTAATATTAATGAATATACTTCAATGTTATCGATTGCAATTGTATATGTTGGTGATCGCTTTTACTAGTTAAACGAAAAAACTAGAAAAAATATTTAAAAATCAATTATTTATCGATAACGTACTGTTAAAATCGGTTCAAGTCCTTGCTAGCCATATCTTAGGAAAAATCTCTTTTATAATCCACAAACTACAGACTTAAATCCTAATCGAGTCGTCGTCAGCTTTTGCTGGTCTCACTTTAATCAAAACCTGCGACAGATCGATAACTCTTTTGAATAACTGCCAGCTTCTCTTTTACTCCATTTACTCGAATCATAAAGTCCATTTCGAGCAAATCCAATGACAAAAGTCCATTAAAATTTGGCAGCCGGAACTGTATGAAAAATCAAAACATTAACTGTTAGAAAAGAAAAAAAAAAACTGGGTAAACTGTTGCACTGCGGCTCACATTTCGGTGTGTGTGTGTGTGTGTGATGGTGTGTGGGAAAACCGCTGGAAAAACACGTCGCTGTTGCTGTCACTGCTCGTCGAAATGGAAAACACAATTAGATGACCTAATAAATAGTTATACTCGTATGCACACACACTGACATGGACACGGATACGGAGAGGAAGAGGGACGGACGGACGCAGCGAAAGCCCAACAATGGCCAAAGAGGTAAAAACACAATTTTTGGTAATGCAAAATTTGTATGGGAATTACCTTGACTCTGGATCGTGAACGTGTCGCTGACGGACGGCGAGCGGAGAGGGCTGGCAATTGGATTCGGCCCGGCTAAAACGCTTGACTCCAGGTCTGAGCCTGCTCATTGTGTGCCTTTATTGGTGCAGTCACAGCGTGACTTGTTGGCTAAGGTCTTCTAATGCTTTTGGTCATGGGAAAGTGTCGCCTCAAGCCTTGACGACTTCAGCTCCGATGATGTGTTAGAATTGTCAAGCAATTGCAAAAAATTTTCACGATTTGCAGTGAAAGTCAACGAAGGCGCTCAGCGAAGACGCCACAGGAAATCTAAAGTTTTTAAGCTTGGCTTGACTTAACTACATATATTCTGATTGATTATTTGGGGGGAAAATAAGTCAAGAGAAAATATAAGAGATAATAATTAACCCTTCGGTTGACAGTATCACAAATTTTGATATGATTTTTGTTTTTATATGGGAAATCAAGAATAAGAAATACTTTGGTCTACGATTTTGCCAAACTTTTTTATTTTAAAAATATATATATGTACCATTCCGTTTAGGCATTAATTTCAATAAAAATTTTGAAAACAATTATAATATATTTTTCTAATGATGCGACTTTTATTTTATATTTCAATTTGTTTATAACAAATATTAGACAAAAAAATGTGCCATGGGGATGGGGATTCTGAAGTCACAAAATCGGCGGAAAATGTATTCTTTTATTTGGCTTGTTACAGATTTCAGTGTAACAAGAGCCATAAGCAAAGAAATTACTAAATTCTAAACCATAAAAGTTTTGCGTATATAGAAATTCCAGTTTGCTTAAATAGGAAGTAAACTTAAGGAAGTTGTTGTTGGAAAAGAAAATGGTTTAAAATGTGTGCAATTTATCTATTTGTTCTAACTAACGAAAAGTGTCCACTGTAGATCAAAACAAAGGAAACTGGGAATATTTTGTAAAGTGGTTAGTTGCATCATTCTAATATAGAAAGAGAGATCAGAGTAGATTAAAATACAGAAATTACACAAAATATTTTTAAGAAATAAAGATCAAAGAAAAGGTAAAATATCACTTTGGCTCATTTGAGGTGAAGGTCAAGGCAGTGGATAATTGAAAGTAGGGCTTCCATTCTGCCCTTAATTAGCTGACACTATTACCGAACAAAAAAAAACCGACTCACTTTGTTCGACTCTTATCAGAATACGACGATTATCGGGCTGCCATTAAGTAAACATTTAACTCACATTACAATCTCTCCGCTGAGAGGAGTCTTGCTCCTTTCGGTGCCTTTTTATCGTGGCATTCATCTGCCTCATTTATCATCATCGAAAATGTGAAGCGTGTTGAGTTTGGCTTGGCTTGGATCGGCTCGACTTGGCTTGGCTGGCTGGGGGCTCATTGTTTGGACAGGCGCTCCAACAGAGAAGCCGACCGCTTGCCTGACCCACATTGAGAGTAAGGAGAGAGAGAGAGACAGAGAGCGAGATGCCCCCTGCTCCCAAGAGGAGACGATACCAATGGCTCGACTTCCTTGTCGGTTCTGTGTGTGTTCGAGTGTGTGTGTGTGTGTGTGTGTGTGTGTGTTTTTTCGGCTGTGTTGCTGTCGCTTTTCAGTGATAAATATATGTTACACTTTTTTACTGTTATTGCGCCCCGCATGTGTTCGCATTTCTCCAGCGGAGCAGCCGCAGTCGCTGAGCCGAGCTTTTAGTTTTTTTTTTTCTTATAGTTTTTTTTTTCTGGCTGGGATCTGTGGAACTCTTCCTTTCAAATGCATTGGCCATTAATCGTTGCGTTTGCGTCTTGTTTTCTAATTAAATTGCGGCCAGCTCCATGTGGGTGTCTTGTCTAACAACTAGATAATTATTCTACAGCTTCAGAATTCGGTGTTCACATTCAATTGGAATTGAAATTAGACTTTTACTTTGCATACCCCGTTGACTATTTTTGGTACGCCGCTCATAACTCAACTCCAATCCAAAGTGGGGCAATTACAGACTCGTGGAACAGTGAAAATTACGAGCTGCTATTGGTTGAATTCCTGGGAATTGTGTGGGTGGTCTAATGATGCGCCAGAGAAGATTAAAAACTGGGCTAAATAGGTGGACTAGAGAAAAAACAAAACTTGTACTGGCAAATCATTGTGGGCTCAATTGAGTATTTGTACACTCGTTCTCGAAGTGAAACGAGTATATTGGCTTTGTGCAATGTGCGTCTGAGCCTGGCAACTTGGAATATATACTATATAATATTTATATTTTCCTCAGTTTTAAAGCTAGATTTGGTAGCTGGATTACTGAAACCCAGCTCTAAAGATCGCACAAAAATGTGAACATGGCATATTAATATAATCTACATATATATCTTTGGGGGCGGCTAAAGAGTCAGCAAATTTGGCAGATAGTTTTCGAATGACTTCGTCTAAGCATCTTGCCAAATTTATATTTTTCCAAAATAGCAATAAATAATTAAAAACCTCTTGCGACTGATTTTTATTAGTTCCGCAATTCTCGTTTACACCTGACTGCAACGTTGCTGTCTTAATTAGGCGTAGGTATGCAGTTCATATGAAGCTAAGTACGCAGCACATACATATGTTAAACTACAGAGGCAAATGGCCCTACAAATGCCTAGCATCAAGCAGAGCGAACGCAAGACATAAATTGCCCGTGCGATTTTCAACAAAGGAAGCGCCATGAAAAATAAAAGAGAATTTAGAGCAGATTGTTTATCAGAAATGTTGAAATTCCCCGACTTGGGCGCAGAGCAGAGCTTCAAGGCAGTCGCGAGCCCAGTTAGAAGCGTTTGAGCCAACTCTTGGCTTGGCTTGGCCCGGCTTGGCCTGGCCCCGCTGATTGTGTCAGCGCGATAGCGAACGGAACTCTGCGGCTGTCCCCTCAAATTCCCAAGTGTGATGCCCCATCTCTCTCTCTCACTCTCTCGCTGTTTCTCTGTCTCTCCTCACCGGGTCTCCACGTGCCGCCCCTTGGCGTGTGAAAGCGCAAATTCTGATTATAAACCCAAAAGCAACTGACTAGCGACCGTAATTTATAGACTAGCCTGCCAGACAGATGCCCCTCCATCTCTCAGAGTCTCAATCGCAGACTCCGCTGGCTCCTCCCCAACGCTTTTCGTTTTCACTTCCTATCGCGCGAGCAGAAAAAAAAAAAAACAAAAACCAAAACAACAAAAAAAAAAAGTCCCCCTCCCGAAACTAAGCGCGAAAAACATTTTATGTGTTGCTTTTTTTGTTTCTCATGATAAATTTGCGTGGTTTATCCTGCGGCTAGCAGCAAATTATGGTTCTTAAATTCTCTCTGTGCCAGTTGTTGCCGTAGCTGTTGATAATGTTTGGCAAACACGAAATGAAATGGCCATAAAACTGTTGTTGTAGGCATTTCAGATTTAACGGAAATAAATTGCTGCACCAATTGCACGCTCTTTAAAATACTTTTCGGCTCTGACAGTTGAAGGCGATATAAAAGTAACCGAAAACTATAATGTAAGTGCTTTAGTGGCCCTAGGCTAAAGCTGAAAATTGATATTGTAACACAATTCGATGGTTAGCGATATAAATTAAAGCTTAACTGCATTAATCCAAATTTAAATCATATGTTTCGATTTTTTTGAGCAGGTTTTTTTTTAACTTTTGGGCTTGAAGCTGGGAATAGTTGTGTTTAGTAAATTAAATTATTTGGGCAATTGGAAATTATTACTATTACTACTCTGCTCGTTAAAAATTTATTGCCGCTCTTTTAAAATGATTTAATTTAATTATTATTTAAATATTTATTAAAACACAAATGTATCTATAAATATGTAGTGGCTTTTGTGGCATATTAAAGCCTTGAGAGGAATTGTGGCACATAAAAAACTTTGAGTAAGCTTAAATGTACTTAAACATTTATTGTCGCTCTATTAAATTGATATATTTGTATAAAAATATTTATTAAAATGCAAATGTATCTATATGTAGTGGAGAGCTTTAGTAGCGAATAAAAACTTTAAGGAATATTCAATGTAATGATATATTTAAATTAATATTTAAATATTTATTAAAGTATAAATTTATCTATATATGTTGAAAAGTTTTTGTGGCATATTAAAGCACATAAAAAACTAAGAAAACTTATAAAATGATATAAATTAATTATTTTTCAATTTAAAATTAAATAACACAAATGTATCTCTATACACTGTAAAGCTTTTGTGGAATATTAAAGCTTCAAGTGAATTGCGTGGGACATAAAAAACTTGAAGTAAGCTGAAATAAATTTAATCAAATAAATGATTGTTAACTAAAGCTTGATATTTCAATAGGGTATTTGAATTGCCTAAATTAAATTCTGAAAACGTTATTTGTAGCATATGGAATAATGGTTTTTCTATAGCTTAAAAGCATTAAGAGCTTATATGAATTTTGTATTTGAAACAATTCTCCCTTGAGCTCAATTCGAGAATTTTGCCTGCAAAAGAGATCGCTTAGGCAAACATTTAATTTGCTGGTACTTTAGCGATTATTCTCTAATGACAGCCGCAGGCCTCAATTTCATTTGTGGCTCAAACTGACAGTTTGCACAAATAGTTGGCTTGACCCTCTTTTGGCTCATCGCAGTTGTCATTAGCAGTTGATATGCCATTTGGTTAACAACCACTGTCAAAATATGCTTATTTATTGTAATAATAATTCATTTGATTAACTCGAGCTGGTGTCCGAGTCGGAGTCGAAAACTAAACGCCCCATTAGCCTTTCTAAACCAGAGGCCCGGTTCGGTTTGGGGCTTGGGTTAGTTCGGGACACGGCTCCTAAATGCGCTCACGTTTAAGTTGTCCGAAATACGACATGACTTGGCAGTGGACGTGGATGGTGACTACTGTGCACCATAGCCCCTGCAGGAAAGGAAAGGAAAGTTTGTTATTGTTGTTTTTAGCCTGGTCGTGGATGTTGCTTTGGTTTTTTATTGAGCCATTATTAAGTTATAAACACGTTGCTATTGATACAAATACAAATAAATATGGACTCCATAGACCTGTACATGCACTCATAACGCTGGCCAATTGTTTAGAAAGAAAGACAGCAGCCAGAGTTGCCGGAGCAGCCAAGTGAAAGGTTGCACACGGACAAGGACCTGGACCTGCCTCAGATTTTGGACTAGACACTTTGTTTATGTGCAATTTAGTTGCACATTTCGTGGAAAACGTCCGAGACGTGGGGCAAATGTTATAAATAAATATTGCCATGTTGATATTCTGTGTGTGAACAGGCAATATACTAGCTAACAACAGCAGCAACAACAAAAACAACATTAACAACCTGAGGCTTGACTCCGTGGGCGAGTCTTTGCGGTTTTTGGATTTGGTTTGGGATTTGCGATGTGTTCGCTGTGCATTTGTTTTAATGGCCCATTTCAAATTGAGTTGTAGCCCAGCCTTCAAGTGGGCGTCCATCCGGAACCGGGTGGCACCACCAAACTGATTGCACACAGTTCAATTTGTGCAGCATCATTTAGCAGATTTAACAGTGGGCTACAAAAAACAATTAAGCGCGCCCAGTGTGAGAGAAAGAGAGAGTGCGCTAGCGAGAGCGAAATCACAGTGTGCAGTTGTCTGTCATAGAGAATGTTTACTGTATGACGTTTACTTCGAACGAAATCGAAGCTTTCACATGCATGGGACACACGAATGAGAAAGCAGCTGCGCAGGCGGCATGCGAATACATAGCCAGAGCTTAAAGCTCACCAATACACGTGCAAATAGATGTATAAGAACATAAGGCTTCAGTCGTTATGAGTCATTGAGTCTTAAGAATATTCTTGAACACTCAATTATTATTAGTTAGAAAAGAGCTGTTTTTTGGGCTCTTTCGGAATTCAAACAAAAGCTTATCTACACTTAATCTTAATGCCCATTACCAAGCATAGGTGGCGTCTGTGCAAAAAATAAGAAGAAAACAAGTATTAGCATCGCTTATCTGCAGCACATCTCTGACCTTTTCATACCAGTTTCGAAAACAACAACTAATATGGGGGCTGGCACATTAGATCTTAGCTGACGTTTTCAGCAATTAGCGGGATTAATTGCTTTCGTGTTGAGCTGCCGACGCAACTGAGAAACAGCTAGCCAGAGACCTCACCTACTAACCTCACCGAGCAGAGCTCAGCCAAAACAATTAGAATCAACATATAAAAAACGAAAAGAAGAAAAAATACAAAAATGAGGGGAAAAAAAACTGACATTTGAATTATATGAGAAAAGCAAACGGCGCATGAGTCAAACCCACAAAAGCTGTGGCCCAAGTGGGCTCCATTTTTGGACCGCTGCCAGTTCTCGGATGCAACGCACCGCCCAGTAAGCCGTATATTGAGTGCCCTCCCCGCTTGCCGCTTTCTCCCGGCTTCCACTAATAGTTACAGCTGCTGTCAAAATGCAGTGGCTGCTGTTGCTAGTGGGCGTGACAGCCTCGACCAGCCCACACACACACACACACACACAGATACACACAAATACACACAGTAGTGAAGCCAATAAATGGCATTAACCAAATGTGGTAAAAACAATTTTGAAACTTGTTAATAAGTGATCGCTGGCATACAAATAAATATACACACACACATGCAGACCCCTTACAACTTTACATACTCCTCCAAAAATGTTTTCATTTTGTACAAATTTCCCACAATTGTTTTGACTTTGCTGCTGTAGGTGTGTTTGATTTCTTTCGACAATGCTTCACTGACCAGGCCAGCAAGCCAGCCAGCTAGCAGCCAGCTAACCAAAAAGCCGAACCCGCCGAACCAATCCCCAGACCCCAGACGCGACTCATATGCAAATTTGCCTTGGGTTTTCTTTGGTGGCCCAAAGATTAGTGTGACAGCTGAGCGACGATTTGTTGAAAAATTATGGACAGTAGTCGCTGCCAGAAACAATAACAATAAATTTCAATATGCTCTGCGGCGCAGATTTTGCCAGCGAAATGGTAGCAGGAAGCCACTTTTGGTGGGTGGGGTCCGCGCCTCCGTATAATGATGTGTAATATTTGGTTGGCCAGCACAAAACAGCGAAAAAAAAAAAAAATATACAGATCGCCATGTCTTCCAGCTTTCGGGGTGTGTACGATAAGAGGAGCAGCATTAGAAAGTCGCAGATTAAGCTTAATGCACATGAAATGAAAGCTGGCCAAGCGAGCATAAAGTTAATGTTGCTATAGATATGGCCAGGACTCGGCAGTGTGACCAGAGGCAATGATAACACAAAAACCTATTAACTTTAATAATGCAATTCCCGTGAAGGCTGTCATAATGGCAAAGCAACGTGAAAAGAAAGTTTGGAGGCAGCCTCTTTAAAGGTTCTCTCACAAAAACTTTAGAAATACAACAAAAAGGAGTATACAAATATTTAAAAAAAAAATCCACATTTGAGCTGAGAATAGTTTGACTAACTTAAAACTTTTATTTGTAGCTTTGCTAAAACCATTTCCCTTAAATTGAAATGCGAACAGATATAAAAACTCTATGTGTGGCATTTCTTATAATCTGCTGTATATCAAAAGTATAAACAACTTACCCGAAAAAAAAAACAGAGTTCACAAGGAAACCCCCTTGAAAAAGTATATTTAAATCCGTTTTACATACCTGCAAAAAAGTAAAATAAATAAAGAAGGCGTTAAAAATATGTCATTAAAAGTGAATTTCTGCAATAACAGCCATTTTTTTTGTTATTTTTATTTATTATAATATTTTTTTGTTTTTTTTTTTTTTAAATTGAAAGTGTTGGGTATAATTGCTAAACAAATAAATAAAAGCCGAGTGTGTCGAGCTAAAGGAAGCACACATCAAAGAAAAAATCAAAAGTGAATTATTCAGTTGAGCCAATGTGTGAAGAAGCCGATGAAATTCAACAATAATAACAACAAAAACAACAACAACAGCAACAACAACAACATCATCAAGTGGACTTTTGACACTCGCTTGGAGTCGAGTGGGGGGAATTGCTCAGGCAAAGACAAACAGAAACTGTTGGAGGTTGATTTTCGGAATCTGAAGCTGACGAAAATGGACTTGGCATGCCTAAATTGATGAAAGATCAGAAAGAGCGATAAGGGGGAGGGGAGGGCACGCTGTGGAGTTGAGGGGGCAGCAGCGGCGTGTGTGTTTACATTTCAATTGTAAAAGGTCGGGAGCCGAACGGCGGTTGAAGGCGACAGCGGCGCCTCAGGGTTAAGCAAATTGCGCATCCATCGCAAAATATGCGGGTCAATAAATGAAATGCGATGGCGATGGCAAATTATGCAACCATTATCAAAGTGGCGGCAGCTCCGGGGTACCCGTAAAAGGCGGGCGGGCAAAACAGGCAGGCAGGCAGGCAGGCAGGCAGTCAGGCAGGCAGTCAAGCAGCCAACCAGTCAGCCAGGCAGTTGGAGCTGCTCATTAATTTCATAAACGCAGAAGAAATGCAACAATGAAACCGAAACCCATACTTAAAAATAGCTGGCCTCCTCCTTGCTGCCTGCCTCCCCATTACCGCATCGGCACATCTCTCCTCGCATCTCCGAATCTTCGCATCTCCATCTCCATCATAGACAAAAGCAAAGCGCGCGCGCATTTGGCACACCTCTGGAGCAGTCTCTCGGGGATGGGGAGATGCTGCAGCCTTGGCTAAGGCGTGTGTGATGATGATTATGGCCTAATGGTGGGGCCTGTTGGCATGCCAGCGTAGATAACAACAACAACAACAACTGAGTCGATGGCCGCCAGTTGCCGTTGCTGTTGCCGCGTTTGAAGCAGCGCGTAAAAAATGGCAAATAATTTTGCGCTCTGGCTGATTAGTTGATGCCAGCCCGCTGAAGTGTGGGGAAAGGGGAATACCATGGGGAGGTCGTTGCTTGGCAAATGCAAAGTGAATGCTGTAAACATCAGTTAAATCAGTGGCCAACAGCAACAAGAAAATTCCTGAAAATTACGAAAACATTTTAATTTTACAAATTTATAAAATGTTGCTCCACTAAAAAATTTAAAGCGTTCAATTTATCATTCTATTTTAATACAATTTTGGGAAGCTGCAAGTCGCAGATTTTAAGGCAACTTGATTTGTAAATCACAAAATTAATACACAAAAAATGTAAATAATAATATTAATGTTATAATTTATGTTAATGTATATTTTAATTATCTTAAATCAAATATGTGCTTGCGGAGAATCGGCTATAAAATACAATTTTATTTCCTCAATTTATCAAAAAATATAATTATACAAAATTGTTTATTGTCTTATTAATTACTCAGATTTACAATTTTACATTGAGTAATGTTTTGCCAGGTTAACAAAATAGTAACAACAAGAATGTATAAATCAAATACAGAAAATTATAGTTTAAACAAAATTAATATACACTTTTTTACTTTGAGAACAGAAATTTCTAGTTGCAGGTCTGTGATATATATATTATGTATATCATAATAGCTTTCTACAGAGGTTAAAATAAATTACTTAACTCAGAATAAGATAGATGAAATTGATTATGTTAATCTAGTGTTGGTTTATTTTACCATACTGTTTAGAAAATTCAAAGTAAATAGCTATTCACTTCAGTTCATGGAATACGGCTATATAAGGCCCATAAATGCACTGAAAAAAAGCACCCAGCTCATACACGCTGCAGCAGCACCTAATGATCTATGGCTATCAAGATTGGCTTGTCTAGATGTCTGGGCTGGCTACCAACACATCGGATCGGCAAACAAAACAAAACAAAGCTTTTCTATATTTGTTTTGATTCGGGCCAAGCTTTGTAGGCGTGCCATTTGTCTGGTCCAGATGCAGCTCGGCAAGCCAGAGTTCTCGCTGGCTCTGGCTGCGTTTGTTATGACGCTGACAAATTGTTTACCATATCAGCTTTTTGTCCATGTGTAACAAATAACGCCCTGACCGCTGGAGCTGGGTCCGCAGCACACGCCCAAACACAAAAGATCCAAACGATGCGTCTATATGTAACTTTTGTTTGCATTTGTGTGCAGTCAGTGTGTGTGTGTGCATGTGTATGTGTGTGTGTGTGTGTGTGTGTGTATTGCTGCACTCAAGGTCGTTTCATTACTCAGCGGCGTCCTTGGATAATTACACACACGCCAAGAGACCAAAACGAAGACCAAGACCGCGTCCAAGTCGGGTTCGGACTCGGTCTCGAGTCGGGCCGGGCCGGGCCGGGCCAGGCCGGGGCCAAGCCGGGCCGCAGACCGCAGCCGCGCCAAAAGAAAAAGCACATAATAATAGCCAGTCAGCCAGCGAGCGAGATGGCCGTTGTGCGAGGGAGAGGGGGAGAGGGAGGCAGCGAGAGCGTGCGCAGCTTGCTTTTTTTCAATTTTAACCATCATAAAAAATCGCCAAGCCAACATCGAACAGACTCCGTAGTCCGGTCCGTCCACGCAGCAATCTGATCTTTCGTTCTCGTTCTCTTCTCGCGCTGCCCCTCTCCCTCTCACTCTCTCTATATCTCTCTCTCCCTCTCTCTCTTTGCATTTTCTGCAACATTACTTCCTTTTAGGCTTCTAATCGCTTGCTGACTCAACCGTTCCCAGTGCCCGCAACCTCCCTCCCCCTGCCCCAGCCGCTGCCCCTCCCCCTGCCCCTTCCCCCCCCTCAACTCACCCCAAAGTGCGCTGCGCATTCGTGCGAAAGTCCGTCGTCTTTGTCCGCTGTCCATTCTGTGCAATGTGTTCGCATTGTATATTTGTATCTGTGGCCATGTTTAGAACAGATACGAGTTCGTCGGTTCTTTCGTTCGTCGGTTCGAACGTTGCTCGCTGGCTCCTCAGCGATGTTTCTAGTTTTGTGGCCTGCTCTGGCCCGGCCTGGCCTAAACAGTGGACCGTGGACCATGGCAGCGGAGTTCAATGCACCGCCGCTGCCGCCGTTCGCAGCTCTACATGCATTTTGCCCGCCGCTGGCATTTTATGCAATTTTTTATTTGCTTTTATCTTGAAGTGAGTGAGTACGCTGCCCTACCTAGGAGTATGTAGCCGACTAGCTGGGGTCGCTTAGTTTCAACAGAACTTTGATTGGCTGCGTTCAACAATCGGTTAGCTGAGTTCCGATAGGTTATCGCTGCTAGGGATTGCTTTGAGAATGGAATATCTTGCCAAAATTCAACTATATATGTTTTCTGCATGTTATAAATTGAAAAACAATATGTAGAGCTGATTAAAAGCGGAGTTCGGATAGGCTATTATTTGTAGGGGAGGTTTTTTCCTCAATAAAAAAACTTTACTTAATATACTTACTTAGATATTATAAGCAAAAACACAATCTCAAAAGCCGACTAGATGTTTTCTGAATGTTATAAATTGAAATACAATCTGTAGAGCTGAATAAAAGCAAAGTTTCGATAGTCTTTTATTGATAGAAAAAAAAAACCTGAAATTTATAAGCAAAAAAAAACTGTCCACCAGAAACTCCACTTCCAATATTAAACATTGTTGTAGCATAAGTAAACGTAAACTATCTAAGTTTCCCAGCGATCACTAAATAAAATACCCACTGCAAAGTTGAATAAAGTAAAATTCGAATAGATAATGACTTTTAAAGTTGCAAAATCTTGAGGTAATTTTCATTATCATGATAGGTATCTTGATTCCGGAGAGTTCTGCACATTCAATCGACAATCTGCAGATCTTTTCGCTGCTCGAGCATTACGAAAACGCTTACAAGGTGAGCCCCTAAACGTTTCAAAGCTAAAATATGACCTCAACTGTGAGCCGAGTGAGGAGTAGGAAAGGCAGCTGTGCTACGCTTTTGTGCTGCCATTGTTACGATAACAATAAAATGTGGGTGGGTGGCTTGAACTTGGACCTCTCATTGTCCGTGTGCCCCACAATTATAGGCAGACGCAGAGATGAATTACTTTCAAAACAAAACTTGAACTCCTCAGCGCGGGCAACATCTGCCCAATATCTTTCCCGTTGCCAATGCTCAGACAGACAAAAGCGGCGGGCAAAACTTGAAACTGGCCAAAGCAAAAAGGCAGCGCACGAAGAGGAACAACAACAGCAGCAGCAACAACAAATAAATAAAAGAAACGCAATAACAACAAGAACGAAAAACACCAAGAACTTCAACTGCAAGTCCAACTTCAACTCCGATTCCAACTGCAAGTCGGAGGCGCATTACTCAACTGTGGTAAACGCCAATAGGCAGCTGCTTTTTGGTCAACTGCAGCAGCAGCAGCACCAGCAGCAACAACAATAGCAACAACAACAGCAACAACAACAACAACAGCAGCAGCAGCAGCAGCAGCAAACGGCAGTTTTATGTCGCCGGAAGCAAAGCTAAAACATTCGTTAGAGACGCGCATCCAGGGTTCGGGATTGGTCTCCATCCCAGAGACCGGCCATGCGAATGGGAAACGGAGCGCGGTCTTTGGGTCTTCAGAGTCGCGTATTTTTTTTTTTTTTTTTTTTTTTTGCTGTGTGGGTTTCTGTTTGTGGTACTTTTTTAATGTAAGAAATGCATTTATTTATAGCATTTGCTTGTTCTGTGACTTCCTCTTCTCGCTCGCTCTCAGTTATTCTTTTGCACTCAACGTTGTGTAAACAGAAAAATATTTTCCTATTTATTTATTTATTTTCTCTCAAATGTGCACAAAAGGAAGGAAGCTTTGTAATGTGGCCATAAAGTGCCGGCCACACGGCAGGGACCCCTTGAATTCTTAATGAGATTCTTGAGGTGCAGGTGCTGATGCAGGTCAAGGATCGGAAGCGAGCTGATCTATGTTGTATGGATATGGGTCATTAAACGGAAACAATCAGAACGTCCACTAAATCGAACGAATAACAACATTAATTACGGCTTAAATTAACGGATTGCTAAGTGGATGTCATTTGACAAGAATTTGACATATGCTTTAATTGCGATAGACGGTTATGAGAGATAGTTTTCCTACTAAGACGAGCAAATGAAAAACAATTATTTGTTTTTAGAACTTGACTTAATAATTTAAAAAAATTAAATAAAATGCTGCATAGTTTTAACTTAAATTAAATGTAACTAAAAACATATTAAACAAAATTTCAGAAATTTTAAAATTATAAATGCTGTATATTTTACATGGTATTTAAAATATATACTCATTAAAAGATAATATTTATTTCATATTTCTTAGTCAAATACTTTTAAGCATTAAATTTTATACCCTTGCTAATTACAACAAATAGAATACATTAACGTAAACTCTGGTTCAACTCCAAAAATACTTATTTGGTATCAAAGATTCACAATAAAACAAATATATGGAAATAAACTTAATTTGATTTAAATTGACCCGAATCAATTTGTAGTCTATTTTATTTTCCATAAAAAACCTGATGTACATTTTAATTTAATCTCTGTTGCGATAAAGTAAATATAGTTTTTGCAACTTTGCTTATATTAAATATTTTATTGAAAAAAAAAAAGTATATGAATATGTTTTCGCATTTTCTTATAAGTTAAACTTTTTCTACAGTGGCTGCAAACAAATATTCCCTTTGCATACATGTTACAAAGTCATTTTTAATAAATTTTGCAAAATGTTTTTCGCAATAATTTGTATGTTTTACAGCTCTCTGCTGGAATTTGTTATGGCCCTCAGAGCAGCGTCTGTTTGATATCATTTTGTTAGCTTGTTGCTCATGTTGTTGTTGTTGTCGTCGTCGTTGTTGTTGTCGTTAGTGCTTTCTGATTACAACAAATTTGTCATGGTTACTAGCCGGTCCCCCACAGACATTTGATACTAGCCAAATGTTGACAAATGGCAGCAAGGTTTGCCGTTGTTGCTGCTGCACCCCAACAGCAACAACAACAGCAACAGCAGCAGCAGCAACAACCATGCAGGAATAGCAATCGGAATGCTTGACGCATTTGGCAAATAAAAGTTTTTCCTTTTTCTTTTCCACTTTTTTTTTTTTTGCAAATTGAAAATAGCAGTTGCGACTCTGGTCAAGTCTGGCGTTGTCTGTGGCGACTTTTGTGTGGCTTTTGAGGGCGCGACGTACGTTGACAACATGTTGCCAAGAAGCTGCTGCCATAAAAATGATGAAAAGTGCTGAGTGCAGCAGCTGCTTTTCACTGGTCTAACAAGTTGTTGTTGCCATAGCGGTTTCCATTGCAGTTATGTAAACTTTTGTGAACTTTTGCTCAATTAATTTGCAACGCACAAACTGCAAATTGAGGCGCAACAGCAACATTTCGTTCTGGTTTATTGAGAATTGAGACCATGGTAAGTAGAACATAATACGAATATTTGGAATGTCTGGTAAATCACGTTTTAACAATTCACTTTACTACATACAAAAAAAAAAAAAATAATAAACCAGAGATTATCAAGCTGATAGCATTTCGTATAGCTGGCAGTTAATGCTTAAATTTTCAATTTACAGTATCTAGAAATCAATTTAAGGTATGCGCGATCTCAGCCACAGCAAAGGCGCATAATTCAGCTCGCTGATCATTATGGGCAACCAATCAAAGTTCTTCATCATGAGCTAAGCAACATACACACTATACTATACTATATATATATATATATATATATAATACGTATGTGTATACATAGGACGTGCTGTTGCCTTTTAATGAGTTTCCTTGGGCTCCACGCGGGGCGCCAAAACAGCAGCAGCAGCCACAGCAGAAAGAGAGGGAGAGACAGAGAGACAGATACACAGAAACAGATGTAGAAGATAGCAAAAGAGTTGTTCGCACAGTAGCCACAATCTCGGCACAATCTGTTACATCTTCAACTTGTAATTATTAACTTACGGCATATTAATTTATTATTTGCTATTTAATGTGGCCAGCCTCCAAGACACTCCCCCCGCCGCTATTCTAGCCCCCCCCCCCCCTCTAGCCCCCTCACTCTGCCTCCCTTCAACTGGCCTGCTAGTCTACTATCATGCTGTGCTTTGGTCCGCAAGTCAAGTTCATTTTTTGACATCTGATGTATTTATGTGTTGGGTTCTGCTGCTGCTGTTGTTGCTGCTGTTGCTGCTGCTGCTGTTGCTGTGAGCGATTGGTGGGAAACTATCCTGTCATGTGTAGCAAAATGCAGTCTCTAGCATTTTTGATTGAGTGATTTATTTGGAAATTGTTGTGTGTGCAAAAAGGTATAATTAAATGGGCATAATGATGCCAAAGGGAAAGGCCAAACAAAGTGGGCTATTGTGGAAAGGAGTTGCTGCAGGAGCTGCAGCCAAAGAACCTGGACAAAGCACTGATTACTCTTTGATGATGGTGAATGTTGTATTTGTTCGCGATAAGATCTTAAGATCTGTAGATTGCGTTGCGGCAAAAGGATTGTAGGCAAACTCAAACAAAAGCAACTTACACTGCAAGAAAATGTTTGCCAAGCGCAAATGGCAGTTTCTTAATTACCTCAGCAACTCTTGTAAATATGCTTAGTTATAGTTTTGTTTTTAACTGGTAATTGATTTGGGATTTCTTATCTTATAAATTAATTATCTAGCTATAACAAAAGCTTTTAATTTTCTTGACTTTTGACTTTTGTTTTAAATATATTTGTATTTATTTAGCTTACCTATTAATACCTATAAACTATTGAATTTAAAAACAAAGATTTTTTAATAAATTCTTAACTTCGCAAAAATGTTCTGCATAAATATCTAAATATTTATTTATTATTAAGCTAATCATTGTCAGTTTATAATTGTTTCAAAAACTTTTTATGTAAGTTTAATTTTATTGCTCTTCATTTTAAAATTGGCATATTGCATTTTATTTTTATTTGACTCTTAGAAATATTACTGGAATTTATTTTTTTTATTTTTATTGCTCACACACAGCTTTTACATTTTTAAAAGTATTTCAATTACTCATTCAAGTAAACTCCCGCAAATGTGCTCAAATATAAATCGCATTTTTACGATTCCTTAAATAACAAATTTATGGCTTTTTATTTAAAAATTGCCAACATTGCTTCTTATCTATATTTAACTTGTAGAAATATTGTTGAATCTATTGCTGGAATTTATTTCTTAATTGCTTCAGTCTTATTTTTTATTGCTCGCAAATATAGTTTTTATGTAAAGCACTTAAGCAAACACCTTTAAGATTTCTAAAAGTATTTCAATTGCCCATTCAAGCAAATATAAATCGCATTTTTAAGATTCCTATGGGTAATTTCAGATTTGCTCGCTGTATATCTTTTGAATAAATCAAGCAGCTGTATTAAGAGAGCTTTTAATTTGCCAGCGATGGCCATAACTGTATAACTATATATCAGAGTGTGCACCGCCCAGCTAACATAAAAGTCAATTAAGCCCGCAAATCAGCCGCAATGTCTCTATAAAAAATGTGTGATAAAGCCATCATCAAAACACGCACTTGCGGTGTCTTAAGAACGTCAGGAACGAATCACCGAATCAAAAGTACTCAAAGCCAATGACTTAATCGCACTCAAGACATGTTTGCCGAGCGCTCGGCCTAGCCAAAGCAACTGTAAAAGCCACTCATTCAGTGCGGAGACACGCGAGCCCGAACCCGAACCTGAACCCACATAAAAATCTTAATCTAGATCAGGAAGGAAATCAAGAGTCGTTATAATTGATTAACTGCACAAGCCGAAGAAGACGACGACGACGCAGGCGCAGGCGCAAAAGACAACGCGCTGACAGACAGGGAGAGCAATAGCTTGCGACAGAGACAGAGTAGCTGGGCAAAATGCAGATGAAGAAGAAACAGGAAGACTTTCGAGAAGAGAACTGCGACTGAGTTCGTGGGGCTTAAGGGGGGGGGGGGGCTTGAGGGGATTGAAGGAGGGGGGGGGGCAGTCACGCATGCGCCAAGTTGTTCGCCCGTTTTTGTTGCCGTTTGCTGTTGCTGGTTGCTGGTTGCTCTTCGCTGGCTATTTTCGGATGCACACACGACCGTCTCGACTTTGAGGATGACCAGAAAGGGAAAACAACCGTTGCGTTCATCGTTAGAGAGCCAAACATTACGGTAAATGCAATGCACCGAGTTGCCAACAGCTTCTTTGGCTGGCTTCGTCTCATGTGATTAGATTAGAATTGCTCGATACTTAGTTAGTTAGTTGCGTTAGATAAGTTTGGAGCGTCTCTGGTGTTGGCAGAGGTCATAAAAATAGCAGCACAAAACAAGCTGCCTGCCTCCTGATGAGGGTGCCAAGCAGCCGGGTCCGATCCGAGCTGGCCATCCCAGACTTGGCCGCTGTCTGACTGATGCGTGCAACTTGGCCATAAAAGAGCGACAACCACAACCACAACAACAACAACAACAACAATAAAGGCTTGGATATAATTTTGCTGACGTCGACGCCGTGTCCAGTCAAATGGCAGTCGCCAGTCGTCTTAAGGAAATGTATTAAATAAGTGTCCAGCAAGACTTGCCGCTTGCTTAACAGTTAGACGTGGCCCCAACCGGAGAATGCGCTGCAGCGGCTACTGGGCATGCCCACGACCAATAAAAGGGGCTATTAAATATATATGGCCGCAGCATCAATGAACAACTTTTAAGAAGCTGTCAGTGGGCCAACAAACTGTTACACATTCTGCGATGCGATAAGGTTTGTGTTACTTTTAACTACAACTTTAAATTTTATAAATGCATTCATTTAATTAAATAGTTTAAATGGTAGCTTAAATAGTTCATCAAGGGTTCAAATATTTACATTTAAAGATATTGACGAATTCGTAATGAAAATATAACTAAATTCTTTCCTAGAAAAAAGTTGAATTCAGTTAGAAGAACTTTAACCACATAATAATAATTCATTAAAAGCAACTTTAGAGATCAAAAATTATATGCATATTAAATTCAGCTAAGCATTTATCATTCAAAGAAATATCTAAAAGCTTTCAATTTGCTTCAATCTGATAATACTTTATTACTGACAGTTTTTGTTGGCTAAGCAAATTGAAATTTAATGTAGCTCAGTATTAAATATGTTTTAATTAATAATTCAAAGCGTTCATGCGTTTTTAAGATATATTCCCAATTTGTTAAATTACATTTAATCAGATTAAAGTAGACATTTTAGTCGAGCAAACATTCAGCTAAAGAATTTAATTGAATTAAATGTTGGTACAAAAATGAAAAACAATAATTTCTCTTGACAAAATGTAGTGAAAATGACTCAGTAATAAATTTAAATAAAATATAATATATTAGCCAAAGTAGGAAAAATACTATAATAAAAAACTCAATCAGCCATGAAATATTAAACGCGCTGCAATTTCCACGCATACTTTAAGTATCTGTTTAGAAAGTACAAAAACACACTCGATAGCAGCTCTTTCTTTGCCGCAGCCAACTAATCTATAATATATATATATATGTATATATATATGTGTATATATGCCAATCTATAAGCAAATGCCATCGCTGTGGATGCCATGGCCATATTTTTATGCATTTCAATAATAAATCTTTTTGCCAATTGGCCAAGTGCAGACAGGGACTGGCAGTCAGTGGGACAGACTGGGACAGGCTAGACAGCCGAGCAGGCCGGTAAAAAAAGAAGAAAAAATAAAAAAAAAAGACGGAAAAGAAAACCTAAAATCCGTCCATGACCTTCTTTGGCCATGTGCAGAGCTGATCTGAGCTGAGCAGAGCAGTTCTTTAGCCAGAGCATTGCTAATAACGAAAGATTTTACTTTGGCACGACTTTGAACTTGGTTTGGACTTGGCTTCGGTTTTGGCCAAAAACTCAGCCAGCTGCCTGTGAGGACAAATTGTGGCCCAGCATTTGGCATGCAAAACAATTGCCCCGCTCTCGGACTGACTGACTGACTGACTGAGTAACTGACTGAGTATCTGACTGAGTCTCTGCCTAAATGAAATTATATGCCGGCCAGCACGAATCTTGAATTGACACGCTTCCAAAAGCAAGTCGCAGCTGTGACTGCATTTGGAGTTGCCAAGTTGAAGGTTTCTTTCACTCGGCTGGTGGCAAGTTCTCTGCCTGACCTGTGCTGTCCCTTGGCAAATGAAATAGAAAGATGCCCGGGGCAAAGAATTGAAGATGCTGTATGCAGCATCCAGTGTCCGCTTCCCCGATTTCTGGGTCGTCGTTTTATCCGGCGATTAGTGCTTGTAAATAATTTTTGCAGCACAGTTTTTGGTTGTTTGTTTGTTGTTTGCTTCTTTTTGTTTATAATCAAAAGTAAAATGATTGCCACTTCGTGTTTGGGGTCTGTGTTTCGGTTTTCGGTTTATTTGATGACCCAGTTGCATGGTTTTCATTTTTTTCCTCGCTCTTGATCGTTTTTTGTGGTGAAGAAAGTAAAGGAAGATGCTGAATAATCTTAAGCTAATGCCATTTGATGACGGTTTCCATTAGGGCCTCTCTGCGGTTACAGGAAAAGAAAGGAATTGCTCGCAGGTTCGCAATTTGCTGGCTAACTAACCCCGATTGAAGGCAGCGCAGATAATGCCAACTTTAATGATATCTAAATTTAAGAGTTTTAAGATGTTTTGCAACACATTTTAAATTCTATTTTTATGCCCGTTTACAAAGTGAATGAACGCAATTTGTTGTAAAATATATTCATGTTTACCTGCGTCAAAGTGTTAAGATTTTTTGGCTAAAGCCACTGCCTGGCAATACGATAATATCGATATATCTCCCTCAGTTTTAATGCTAGACATATACATTATTTTTGATACAGCAGTCCTCGGAAAATTAGTTGTCTAGATGAAGGCCACAGCAGCCAGTAGTTTATATCCTATACTTTAATAATAATAATATTTTTAAACAGATAACTGATGGCCTATAAATATAGCAAATAAAGTGTATATACCTTGGGGGCGTATAACCAGTGAAAATCCATATCAAATAAAGCTAAAGCCACAAATACCAAAAATCGATATTGTTAGCGAAATAACAAAAATAATTTGCACCGACGAACGAGTAGTGCGCAGTCGGTTACACCCGACAGCAAAGCTCTCAGGTTTTCACGTCGCCTAACAGATGCTTAAATTAATGGAAGCAAAACATCTAGTGCACTTGCATTTAGCTGGTCTTTAGACCACTTTCAATTACCTCATCTGTCACTGGCCCAAAGATCAGTCATCCACGCCATATAACTGACCACACCTATGGCCAGTAGGACAGCTCAACACTCAAGCGAAACCGCAAGAGCATTTATAATATAAACACACTAGACGGCAACCGCAGAAATTTAAATATGATATACAATATTTGAGTGTCTAACGCTGCGTATGAGTAATGACAGCGAATGCTCGCCAATGAGTCAATTTGGTTTTGGGTTTTCGGTTTTCGGTTTGCGTTTTGGTTACCGAAGTGTGCAAATTGCGACAATATTTGTAATTGGATGGAATGCATTAATTGCTTGCGGTGGAACATTTACAACAATTTGCATTGCTTATCTATGGGGTTTGTCAGCGGGTTTCTCCTTCAGTTTGGGTTGGGCTTGGGGTTTATTTTATTTTTTGCTTTACCTTGTTTGGCTATTAGAGCGGCGCGTCTTTGCAGGCGATACATGATGTTTGCTCTATATTTATGTTGTAAATATGTGATTTGTGTACAATTTTGTGGACCTTGGGTTGCTCGATTTAAATGAATTCACTTTTCGGTGCACACTAGAAATAGTTCATCGTAAATATCCGAAAGTTTTGGATACGTGCACCACGCTCAATGCGAACACTGCAACAAAAACAGTTGGGCCATTTGAGGACCACGACGACGCACGATCGACGTACAAAAAAATTCTTGAAGAACTTGAAAATAAAACTCGAACTCGTCGCGAATTTTAAATCGAGCAACGATTTAGGACCGCTTGAGATGACGTGCAGAATTGAACTGAGCTGAAACTGAACTTCCTGCTGTTGGCATTGCAAAAGCAAAAAAGAAGAAAGAAAAAAAAAAAAAATACAACCAATGCGCCGTGTAGGAGTCTTGTCCAGAACCAGCGACTGCAACTTGTTTGGCCGGGCGGCCGCCTGGCTTCCTCTCGCTCTCTCTGTCTGCCGCACTCGGAGAGCCGCCGATCAAGAGAACTTTGCGAAAAGTCAAAGTCGACGCTGATCTTAACGAGGCATAAGGTAAACAAAAGTCGCTTAAAACAACAGCAACAAAAACGTTGGTAATGCAAAAAAAAAAAACCAAAAACGAAAAAAAAAGAAGGCAAGAAAGACAGAAACAACAACAAGAACTTGTTTCCATTGTCCATAGTTGGACTTGGACGGCATTACAATGTGCGTGTGTGTGGCTAAGATGCTGCTCTTGGCTTTTAAGAGAGCGCCGAAGAGAGCTCGGCATGATCGAACATGTTGCATGCTCGAGCGCAAGCGGCAACAAGTCGCAAAGCTTTGACACTGAACTTGGCCGGCTTGGCAGTTTTTTTTTTTTTTTTTTTTTTTTTTTTTTTTTTTGATAAATTAACTGCCGTTTAGCTGGGCGTGCACTGTGTGGGCTGGGTGTGGGAAGGGAGGAAGCTCGGAAGATCGGTCGAGTTCACCTTTACGATATAATATTTGTAACAAGTGTATATACACATAAGTCTTTTTACATAATAGATTAAGTGCCCAAAAATGCGTGTAAAAAAAGATTTATGGTTTTATAATTTCAGACGTAAAAAAGAAAATTAACAATATTTACAAATTCTTCAAGATTTTAACTCAAATATTATAAAAAGTAAAAATAAATAAATAATAAATTAATCAAAAGTAAAACTATTATAAACATACATTTTATCCCTCGCTTAAAATATTTTATTCATTATTAATTACCAGATGGTCATTTTCTTTATTTCCTATTTAAGTAAGATGTATAATGGAAAGTTAGAACTCATAATTTGAAATAAAGGGAAAAATGTCAACTTTTAAAAGCGTTTTATTTCAAATTCGTGTAAAATGAGACTTATTAGAATTAAATACAACAAAAACTTCAGCTTTAACAAACTGATCTTAACTGATCAAGTCAGCTTTGCCTTTATAAATGATGTGCAAAGTTAAACATTTAAATAATTTATGCAGATATAAACTAAGCACGACTTAGCAATGCGTTCCACGGAGATCAATTATGCATATTATGCATGTGATTGACAAATGATCTGCAGACTGATCTTATGAATAATCAATAGTTAAACTCTAGACAGAGCAGATTTAGTTCAAATTATTGAAAAACTTGCACAGAGCAGTGCAAAGAGTTTTATAATGACATAATGACAACGTCAAAAGTAGGCCAAAAGCCTTTTGGCTGCTCTAATCTTAGGCGTCGAATATAACAACAGCTAACAAGTTGGGCAATTTACAAGCCACAAAACATGAAACGAATTATCGCTTTAATCTGCACCCACAAAAAAAAAAAAAAAAAGAAAAAAAAAAAGAATATAAAAACATTTCAGGCGGCAGCTAATCAAGTTCAATAAACCCTCGAGCCAGGCAATGGCAAAACAAATTTGCTGCCCAAATTTGATGGACTCGAAGAGTAAGTTGTTACAGTGTGGCACTGACACTGACTTTGCATATATGTGCTGTATGGGGCCGTAATCCCCGATCTAAGTGGGTCAAAGTTTGCGGGCAAGCCAATTTATTTGAAGAAGCAACAAGCAAAACAAAAAAACAAAAAAAAAAAAACAAAAAAAGAGCGCGCAACGAGAAATTTGCAGATCACTTTTGGCCAAGCGCAACTGACAAAATATTTTTGTGGTAGCTCGTTGGCAAGCCAAGGAAAATTTACATGCCAAACTTGTTGCCAGCGATTCATCGAGTCACTTTCGTGGCGAAGATTTACTACATGAGCGATAAAGATCGCCCTCCATCTATAAATATGTTCTCACGCTTTATGGCCAACGCATTTGGCTGAGTTGTCAAGTCAAGTGCCCCCCAGCCCAGCCATAGCCACAGCCACAGCCACAGCCCCAGCTCTAACTCTCAAGTTCCAGCAAATCGGGCAGTTTCAACTTTGTTGCCCATTTTGTGTCTCATTATAAGGGCACTTAAAACTCAAGTTCTGCCATCAAGTTTTATGGTCATCGGCTATCAAATACCAAACTGCATACGTTTTATGGCTTATGGCACATTCTTGATCGCCGATCGGTTTATGATCCCCATGTAAAGGGCCCAGAGGTTGCTGGGCTAATTTTTATGCCCCGTTTACACGGTGTGCACTTTATCAATGCGCCTAACAACCCACAGTCCTCCGGCGATGGGCTGATTATTGATTTCCAATGCAATGCGAAATCTTTGTATCTCTATGGTTTTTTTTTTTCTTTTTATGTGTTAATTTTTACAGTCGTAGCCCAATAATTGGATAAAATTGTCGTCATCGTTAAAAAACCTGGTGGCCCCGACACTTAAACAGAAGTTGTTGCTGTTTTAACTAGCTCCAGGCAATTTGTTTATGGAGCGTTTTATTGTTTCGACGATATCTTTTATACGCACAAGTTCAAGATAAGATTTCCAGCGATGACTTTGGGCGTGTGTAAAGCGCGTTTAGGTGTTAAGATTAAAGATAAATATTATTTTATATATTTCTATGTAGCACATAAAAAAGGGAATACATAGAAAATAAATTGTAGTGCAAGGAATTTTCTATCTTTTCTATTTAAAAACTAGTAATACTCGTTTACCGCTTAGAACAGACGAAAACAGTTTTTATTATTATTGTCATTTTAAACGAATATCGATTTTCTAATTTGTGGGGGCGGAATCATCAGGAAAGTATCAGCCAAATTTGGTAGACCTATGTATGTAGCTCCAAGGTATATGGGTTTTATCGAATTGTCACGCCCCCGGTGGGCGTATCAAACAAATTGGTAGGCAAACTGTAGAACAGGTCATCAGTCTGAGGAAGATATATCGACTTTATCAAACTACCACGCCCTCAAAAAACGTTAACACTTTACTTGACGCGGATATACACGCGTATATATTCCAAATTTAAAGTCAAGAATACAAAACTACCAAATATTACAAGCGACCGTATGCAAAGAAATAGAAAAAGAAAGGAATTCTGTGGCACCTTAGTAAAGTTTCAAAGCCCATGGAGGCAGCAAAAAATTCTTAATTTGATAATAACTAAAAAGTATTTGGCCTATAATTAAAATTTAACTTTTGATCATTGTGTAAATGTTATAAAGGCCAGACATGCGCTCTATTCAGTCCCATTCCATATTGCATAATAAGCAATACCTTGTGCCAAAAGCTGTTCAACCTCTTGAACAACTCAAGTGGATAGACCGCGACAACAACAACAACAGCTATAACAATAACAAAGCGGCAACTCCTCCAACTCAACAGCTATAGAAAAAACCATTCAAATGTACCACACGATTTGAACAAATAACAAAAGAAAGCTCCGCACGGGTCCAGACAAAACTTTTTGCACACGATCTACAACACAAATACGAACGAAATACTATACTCTACATATATATATATTTATATATATATACATATGCTTTGCACACTTCATACTTCATACACTCCATACAATCGACAAAAAACTACAAATCTACTTATTTTCGCATACAAAAATCATTAAATGCGATCATTGAACCGTGCTCCCGTAATGGATACGCCAGGAGAGAATGGGAGAAGAGAAACGATATACCTCGGACACTACTCAAGAGCGAGAGACATAAGAGTCACGCAACAAGACCCGAAAATCAAAAAAAAAAAAAAAACAAAAATAATAACAATAAGAAATAAATACATTTCGCATAGATCAGCGTTTATAAATAAGAATTATGGTACACAGATTAGCACAGAAATCAATAAAATTCGACTATCGAATCAATTGGAGATGAATATTAATCAAAAGGCAGCATAAATTTGTCACACAATTCATATAAATTATTTAAGAATCCGAATACGAAAAACCATTAATATCAATTTATGTGCCCAAAAAAAAAAAAAAAAAACAACAAAAAAAAACAAAATAAAAAAAAATGCCCAAAATAACAACAACGTGGAGAGGAAAAATGCGAGTAAATTTCAATTGGCATTTAATTGCGATGACGACTCGAGAATTCATTGGCGACGGCCGCCAACCAATCGATACAATTTCAATTTTATAGTCGTACGGGTTACGAGTACGGGTACTCATACTCGAACTCGCATTCATATTCGTATTCGTATTTTGGCGACTTGCCGTCGACTGTCTTCAATATTGATTAAGGCTTAAGCATTCTGACCTTCAACATTCATTGAGATTTTTTTTTATACCCCCCTTTATTATTATTTATTTATTATGATTATTATTGAATTCGATTTCGATGATTTTTGTGGTTCCATTCAGGGCGCCTTTTCAAAACTCGTCGTCGCCACTTCACTTGATCAAAGCTTCAAGTGAGAATGTTTTTTTTTTTATGTTTTTATTATTTTATTTTTTTTGGGCGCCGAGTTCAACAGTTTAATTATGGCTGATATATACGAGGCAGGGATTTATCGTGCAGCTGCCAATGGCAGGCATAAGAGTCCAATTAGAACTTTTGCTATTTGCAAATTTTAATGTTGTCCTTGAATCTTATGATCTCAGCAAATTGTTTTTAATGTTATCATAATGCAAATCTATAAGCAGCTGATCGTGTATAATTAGCGATCAAAAGCTTTTAGAAATAAATATGTTAGTTTATAATTATGATCACGAATGTAATCTTAAGACTGCTTTGGTCGTCTTTTGCTATCTTAATCTGATCAGCTATCTATCGATCTTCGCTAAGCTGTGTATCGATTGAAGTTTGATTAGAACTTTTGCTTTATGGAAATTTGTATGCTCATGCATATCTTTAAGCAGCTGATCATGTATTTTTAGCGATTAAAATATTTATTACAAAATCCATATATATCAGCTTTTTAGCGAAACAACATTTGATTGTTTAAACTTGGGAATAGATATGTTAATAAATACAAAAGTTCTTCTATATCGCATTGCGAAAACTTTTAACTCTTGTCGAGTTCGAAGCGTGTTTTAAGAAAAGTAATCAAATTTCGCAATAAATATGTAATTTTATACTAAGATTCGACAGAATTGTTTTCATATATCGCTTAAGGAACTGTAAGCTTCATTGGCTCCCTCGATCATTGCCCTAGTACAGGTTTCACTTCCTTCTTTTATCGAGCTGGCCATCAATACAGGTCTCAGCTACTTGTACGATCTGGCAACATGACTCTTATCAGCTTATGTTTTGTGGCTGGCAAACTTGACTTTTTGGCTCGTCATTAGTCAGATCGTTTGCTTATTATTATGGGGCATGATCGTGTCTAAATGAAATCTATTTTGTTGTGCCCATCCGTGGCGTAATAAAGACCACTAATGCGATTACATTAGAGCCCCAAGTATTATGGCAAAGAGCCGCTTAATACAAGCAACAATCAGCAACTGGGAAGGCGGCCAAAAGCAACTAATAATAAAAGTGAAAAAAATATGAGAGTTAGATAGAGACAGAGACGAAGCAGCAAAACCAACAGAAAACCTTGGCAAATAGTTGGCCAAGAAATTTCTAAAGTCAATGAACGTTACGTAATTTCAATTAGGTTTTCGTTTAACTTTTGCGCCAAGACGGTTCGGGAAGCAAAACTCACCGCCGCTCGGAAATGATGAGAATGAAATTGCATTTAATATTTGAAATGAGCGTAATTAGACAGACGGCCAAAACGGAGAGCCGCTCACTCAATCACAAAACGAGCTAATGATACCCTAGCCCAAAGAGGTCAAAAGACTTACCCAGCCGCAAAAGAAGCCCCACATGACGTATGCGTGATTTTTCGGGAATCGAACTCACCTAGAAATAAAGAATGAAACGAAGCGTAAATTGAATGTTATTTAAGGCTTAAAAATATGTTTGTTAAATGTTTATTTAAATATTGCTTCACATTTATATCTAAACATTTGTTTTTATTGTTTTATTTGAAGGTTTCCACCAGCTGCAGGCCAAACTATTCTATTAACTCATATTTAAATTGTTTTCGAAACTCGCAGCGAAACATTTCATTGTTATTGTGTTATTTTTGCTTTTTGTTTTCACTGTTTTCATTTTGGAGCAGTCCCAATTTTGGTTTAGCTGTGCAAATATTCGCCCGTGCACCATCCGCTCTCATAGCTGCCCCTCCTAACTGTTGCATCCATAAATCTTTTATGCATCCAATGAACATTTCACAAAACTAAAAATTGCATCGAACAATTTGCACGGCGCTGAGTCAACAATTTGCTCATAGCTCTATCTGGCTGCCACCAGCTCCACTGTCCCCCCCGTCCCCATGACATTCGCGCTGATAACAAAAGGCAACGATACACGTCAAGGTGTGTGTGTGTGTATTTGTGTGTATTTGTGTGTACCTACGTACACCTAGTAATATATGTGTGTGCACAATAAAGCTACAACAACGCAGTTAAGACCACTCCCTCTCCCCCTTCAATTTAACCCCTTTACCAACGGTTTTTGTTGAGTTTTGCCGGCTTTTTAGGTTTTTGCTTTTTGCACGCTGCAAAATATTTGCGATTGCCTTTTGTTAAATGTTGTTGGCCCCCTGGTTACCTCCTCTGTCTGTATTTCTAGCTCTATCTGGTGTTTATACTATGACAGACAAAGCATTGTTGCTATACCCTATAAGCCAAAAGGTATATGAACTAAAAAAATATATATATATGATTAGAGCTAATGGAGATTAAGAGATGGTTATAAATGAAGAAGCCATGGATTTTAGTTATCAAGACAATGAATAAAGTTATTTGAAATGATTATTTTAAAGAGTAGCGACTAAAAAGTATTTTAAATTTGTTTCTTCTAAAATTGAAGTAAGAAAAAAATGTTATGCGAGTAACTACTGAAGGAAATTTATACATCAGAAACAAAGTCTAAGTAATTAATATTTTTGTTTTCTAAAAAGTAATTTTAAATATATGAATATATATATAAAAATACTTAGTTTATAATAATTTGTATTTCAACTCAGTTAAAATCTGAACCAATCACAAAATATTTAGTTTAAAAAAATGTTTTTGAATCAATTTAGAGTGTCTTTTAGTCGGTTTTTTTTCAAGTTGTCGCTGTTGTGCATTTTAGCTATAGCCTATGGTACATGGCTACCAACAACATAGAACGGAATCGGCGCCGTTCTTTGCCCGCTTATTATGAATTATGGCCACGTTGACAGTTTGGACCAGGCGAGGGCGTGGAAAACTTGACAGATGCGCGCAGATCTCGCCGAGCTGTAGAATGGTTCCTGGTATTTATTGTTGTCTGTATTATTGTTGCTGTTGCTGTTATTTGCGGACAAGCAACCGCAGCTCTATTTCTTATTAATAATGTGATAAAACTGTCAGACTGCCAACTGTGTGAGCTCTAGCTCTCGAGTTGTTGCCAGTTGCATGAAAAGCAAAAGTGGCTTTTAGCTGGTGTTGTTTATTTTTTGTTGCTGTTGTTGTTGTTTTGTTTTGAGAAACTCTTGCAATCCATTCCACTAAATTAAGCAATTAATTTCACATTTATATAAGCCGACAACTACAGCCTCAACTCTCGCATCTATGTGGCAACAATAAATTATTGTAGTTTTTCTGTCTTGGCTATATATATATATATATATATTTATATGCATGTATATATACAAGATTATAACAAATCCAAGAGTTATGCGCAACTCTGTCACATCGCATTATTTTGTGGTGCCATCAACAGAGCCAAGTTAAAAATAAACGCGAGCGTTTTTGGCAAAGGCTCCCAACGAAACGTGGTCAGAAAAATTGGTAATAAAATAAAAATATGAAATAAATCTGAATCTTAAAGTCAGTCAAATTGCGAGGCATGCGAGCTAATTGATGCTGACGTCTGGCATACTTAAGGCATAAGACAAGAAACAGGAAATCCCCATCAACAAAAATAAGTCGAAACGAAAGTGAAAACGTATTACTTATTATGAAATCAAGAGTTCATAATCAAGGTCTTACTTTGGATACATACAAATGTAGTATATAAAACTACTTATTAATTTTTTTTATTTAATATGAACAGCCAGTGTCAACAAAAGTAAATGAGTAATAAAAAAAAAAATATAATATATATATGCATATAAATATTAAAAGCTAAAAGCCTAAAAGTTTTATAAATATTTCTAATAACACCGACACGATTATGTTTAAACATTTTTACATCATTTATAATGGTTTACATCTTAGCCTTCAGAGTTCTAAAGCTTCAATCTCCATTTTAATCTTAACCCTATAATAGGCAGAAATTCCATGCTTTTTATCATGTTTCATCCTTTCCGGAATCTCATTAAATGCCAGCTGAAAAATTTGCTACGCATTTGTTGGCGATTTAGCGTTCAATGCTCTCCATTAGGTATAAACAAGAAACCGCTTGGGCCAATAATAAATTCAAATGCTGCTAACATTTCTGCTATCAATAGTCCCGTCTAACCAGCAACAGCAACAACAACAAATGCAATTACAAATAATATGCAACTTGGTCGTTTATCTTTATCTTATTTATGAAAACGACAACAAACCGACAAATGCAATTTATGTGTTTGTGCTGGTCAATGCAAAGGGCAGGGACTCTCTGGGCATTGGGATTCCGTATCAGCAGCTGGCACCATGGACCAGCAACAACAACAACAACAGCAGCAGCGGCAGCAGCAGCAAATAATGCTGCATAATGGACGTTGCTGGGGGAGCTGCGAGCTGCAAGTTGGAAGCTGCAAACTGAAGAGCTCAACACTGACGATGACGCTCCCCGAAATAACAAAAACAATAACAACAAAAACAATAACAAAAATGAAAACAAAAAACAACACTAAACTAAAACAAAGCAAAAGCCAACTAGGAAGAAGAAGTGGCAACAATTGTCGGGCATTAGAGATAGAAGATGAAACAAAAAACACAACAAAAACAATTCAAAACATTAAGCAAAAAAGAATGCGAGGCGATTTGTTGAAGTGTGGTAAGGCTGCACAGTGGGTCAAAATCAATCAATAAGGAAGCAATAAAATTTGCACATAAAATATTATTGGAAGGGTTTTCAATTTAGGTATTAAATATAAAATATTAATATTAAACAAAAAAATAATGGATAGTAATAATCTTAAATAAGTTATGGAACAATATTAAATATATCTAATTCTCTAATTTTACTGTATTTCTTGTATGTTCTATGAATTTCCTTTAGTTCTATTTATTTTTAATTTTATTTATTATATTATATTTAATGAGCTAAGATATTAAAGCACGGAAAACAAATTCTCAAGTTAACTCTAACAAAATTTTTTAAATATTGTTGTCGTTTTAAAATGATTTATGATTTCGTGTAATATAAATTCGAATTCGATAAGGATACTGAAGAAAGTGTGATCAAATAATAAATTATTGAAAATATCAATCAAACTAATTTTTGCTGATATCAAAGAATATTTATAAATTTGAATAGTAGAATCTATGAGTTGTGACCATTGTACACTGTTTGCACCCAGAGGCAGAGGCAGTGGCAGGGTCAGAGTCAGAGCATTGCATCATCGAGTGGCATTGTGATTGGAGGGGGATTGGGCGCTGAGCAGTCGTAACAGAGTGCAAAAGTGTGACTATAGCTTCGATGGGAGTTGCAGCATAGGGCACACTGGGCACACCGGTCAGTGCAGTGGGATGGTGCTCTCGGTTAGTTGCAATTGTTGCAACCTGGAAGTAGGAAGTGCCTGGGCCTAGCGAGAAGAAAACCCTTTTGGGGCAGCAGCAGCAGCAGCAGCAGCAGCAGCAGCTACTCCAACGGCGCAGTGCACGCAAAAAATCAACAAAAATAAATCGCACTTTATGGCCGATAGCCAGAGAGCCGCAGCCAGAGCCAGAGCCCCAGCCACAGCCCAGAGGTAGAGCCACAGCCAGAGATAGAGGCCCGGCAACGACTGCAACTTACCACAAATATTGCGTTTAATAAGCGCACATTGTGCCGGTAACTAACTGGGCGCAGTTGAAACAAAGGCAGCAGCAGCAGCAGCTACCAACCTGTTGCCAAGTGCAGGGCCGCATCTTCTATTGATAGTCAATGACATTTGGGACGTGGTTTGTGGTAGGGCTGGCTCGACTCCCAGCTGCTGTTGAAGCTGCTCCCGCGCGCGGCTATAAAAAACGGCCAAAGCTTTTCTTTGTTGCCTTGGAGCTGGGCAGCGACGTCGACTGCGGCTGCGGCTGCCGCTGCCGCTGCTGCTGCTGCTGCCGTGACTGCCATTGAAATCCTATAAAAATGTTATCTTAATGGCTTTTATGTTAGCGAAAGCCATTAAAACAACAAAGCCAAAGCCCAGGCGAGGCAACTGGGCAACTCTGCAACAGGCAACATGCAACAGGAGGCACTAAAAAGTAAAAAGCGTCGCCTGTTGTTCCCTGTTGCAAGTACTGCAAATAAAGTTGGGTTTTACTCAATTGTACGATTGATCAGCCAACAGGCAATGGGCAATGGGCACTGGGCAATGCTCATGATGGGCTGCGCCCTGGCCATAGGGATTCGATTTGGGCTTGCGTTTCGGTTTGGGGTTTTGGGGCTTTGGATTGTGCCTGATGAAGATTAGCGCGTGAAGTTTGCTGAGCCTTCGCTAAGTATTTGCCAGATAAATGGTCAAATATAAGCAAGCAATTGCCAATATTGTTGAGCCCCACTGCAGGCTACAAGGCTGGGGGGAACGGGGGGTAGGGGGGGTGTTGCTGGCAAGCGATAATAAATGAAAGACGATTCTTCGCAGGGAAAAAAAAACAACAGGCACCGGCGCAAACAGGAAGAACTTCTGGAGATTACAATCGTTTTTTATACAAAACAACTACAGTTGGTAAAGGTAATTAATATAAAAATAAGTATATACAATTTTCATTTCATTTTATTAACTGTTAGAATTCCAGATGAAGAACGTAACTTGGCTTTAAAATATGCAAAAAGAAGCCAAAATAGTTGCATAAATATACTGCTATTTAAAAATAGTTGGGCTGAAAATTTGTTTAAAAAAAATATTGGCTAAATGGAAAAATAGTAGTTTGGTTCCAGACTCTAGGTCTCTAGCAACTTAAAAGTACATTAAAAAATATTTTATATGTTAGAATTAACTTGGGAATTTTCTTAACTCATTAAACACATAAAAATAAAGAAATGCATTAATATAATAAAATTAAAACTAATATAGACGTACAATTTTATTCGTTAATAAATTCATAGAATATACAAAAAATTTACAACAAGTATTCATCGAATAATTAATAATTATTTTCTTTTTAAAGCGAGGGATTCAAATTCGTACCAAAATAGAATTAAGCTTCTCTAAATTTTGTTTATTTGTATAAATTGAATTTCTTAAATTTTTTTTTTTGCAAGAAACTAAAAGTGTTTAGGATTTAGCATCACCCTGAAGCGTTGAAATGTTATTTGCTTGACCTAACCAAACTTCAGTTCCTGCAGCATTCCATCTCATTCACACGCTGTCGTATAAATCCAGCAGATCCGTTACCCTACCCCTCCCCAGCAGCGTATCGGCTAAAGCCACTTAAGCACGCTGTCACTACCCCCCAAAGAAAAAAGAAAAAAAAAGAGCCAAAAACCAAACAACCTACCGCAGTGTCAGCAGCAGCTAAGTTCCAACAAAAGCAACACATTGCAAACAACAACAACAACAACAACAACAACAACAACGACGACGACGGCAACAAGAGACAATCAACCTGGCCAGGCTCTTGAGCACAGTTTGAGAGGCACTGTCAGCTTAAAATGCCCTTCAGCTGCTGCTCAACTGACGCGTCTCTTGGCTATCAGTTTACATTTTGATTTTAGGCCCCTGTCCCTCCGGCAGCAGCTGCTGCTGTCAGTTATCGCTTTTTCGCATATTCGTAATTAAATAAAAACAAACTGTAAATATTTGCAAAAAGGCTATACGGAAGCTTTTTATAAGCACATGGAATACATGCCTTTCGATTTTCTTACTTTTTTGTTTTTTGTTTTCATACATTTTTAAAGAATTTTTGTGAGCCATTAAAAACATTCAGATTGCAAAGTGAAGTGAAGTGCGACAGCCAGCGGTTTCAAGTGGCCTCAGTACAACTACAACAACAACAACAACAACAGCAGCAAGAAAACAATGCAAAGTAACCCCCCTCCCAACCCCCGCTCACCCCCTTCAAAAGCCCATCAGCAGTCAGTCGAGCAAACGATCTGTCAGGTCTCCCGCTCTTCACATCAACGCAAAATATTTGTTCAAAAACAATAAACAATAACAAAGGCGAACAAGTGAATTGCGCGTAATGCGCTGAGAAAGGTTTGTGTATTGGCTACAACAAATTTTGTAAATTCGCGTGGCAAGTCTAGAAATCGACTAATATTCAGTTAATCGAATGTTTTTGCGACAGTTGTCCTTTGGTGACAGCATTGACTGCAAAGGGCCAAAGAAAAAGGAAATCATAAATATCGCCTTTCTATGTGATTTTCACAATTTCAAAAAGAAAAGCAGAATTTAATGTTTTTAATGAAAGAGAATTAGATCGAGAAGCTGCGACAGAACGAGTGAGAGTGGCAGAGAAAGTGAAAGAAAGTGGTTTATTTGCTTTTGCTAAAAATAACATCAAACCAATTAATTATTATTCGATGTCGTAAAAGTCCAATTAACATTTGAGAATATGTTGAACTGTATTAACTTGCGTAACAAGCTTTAAACATCTGGATATATACATACTAATGTACAAGAATTTATATTTCAATAACTTTCAACTAAGCACCATTTATTAATGCCAACTGCCTTTGCCCCCCGTCCTGTAAATTGCAATTACATAAACTTGACTTTGATGCTGGATAATTACATTTGCCCTCACACACAACCCCAATGTAATGCTGCAACCAGCAACAACAAACAAGTAACAATGTTGAAGTCGGGTGTAACCGGCTGCGCAATACCCGTGTACAGTATTAAAACAGTCGAAAGCGATTTTAATTATTATTGTCATTTTGGACATACATATATCGACTTTTGCTATTATTGTGGGGGCTTTTCGCCGTATATCCGCCCCCAACAAAATATATATTAAATCAAAATGCCACGCCCCAAAAAACGTTTGTCCAATCCGTAGAGGAGGTCATCGGAACTTCATGCATCTAGCTTTAAAACTGAGGGAGATAAATAGATTTGATCGAATTGCCACGCAACCAATATACTCTTTTCGCTTCGCGAACGAGTATAAAAACATAATGAGCAAACAGCAAGAGCAACAAATAATAATGAAACTAACAACAACATGCGATACGATACGAAACGATAGGAATGAAAAACAGCTTCATTCACAGTAGCATCAAAAGCTATTTAAAGTCTTTGACACTTCATTTAAAATGAAAATGAGAAGCCACAACGCAGACTGGCCCGGCCCGGCCCGGCCGGGTCTGGGCTGGCTTGGGCAAGCGCGACCCAAGCGGATCCCAAGTGCACACCCCCGCTAGTCGGCTGGGCCGCGGCAGCTGGACTGCATTTCGTGCTAAGCACAACAAAAGACGAAGAGCCAAGGCAAAAAAAGCAATAAAGAGCGAACAAAAATTAAATAAGAACCAAGCGAAAAGTATTGCAGGCTATAAAAAAAAAAAATAAGAAATAAGAAATAAAAAAAAAAAAAGAACAGCACCAACCTGAAACCTGAGCACTGTATGCTGGCACACCGAAAGTTGGAATGGGTTCACAAAAGTGTTGATCAGCAGCAGGAGTGCCGGGGTTAGCCAAGTTTGGAGGCGGGAGCCGAGTCTTGGACCTGGAGCCTGACGGCGACAAAGTGTCGCACGACGCCGCCAGTCTAGACTCGTTGCGGTTCGCTCTCAGTGAGATTCTCGGAACTGGAACTGCAAAAGTTGCATTCACAACGAGCAGAGCTGTACAAGTGACTGATTTGAGAGCAGCGGCTCATAAACACAGCCAAACCGAGCCGCATAGGCCAACAATAATGGCCATAAATAATGTCCAAGAATCAGCTTTAGGCAAAAGCGTAACGCTGGCGACATTCAAATACAGGTCCCGACCCATGGGAAGCGTTTTCAGACGACCCAGGTCTGCCACTTGGCATTAGTCATACTCCCTCTGCACATGTATGTGTACATATATATGTATGTATGTGTATGCGTTATGCATATCTTAGCCTCTGCGTTTTATTGAAATTTCTCAATACTGCCAAAAAGGTGTGAAACTCACGCACAAAAAACTCCAAAAGCTCCAAACGGCCGAAAGGAGCAGCTCAAATGGGCGCCTCCGACATTTATGAGTGACTGGCGGAATGGCAAACTGACGCAGTCAGATAAAGCCAGACCAACTGACTGACGGACAAACAGTTCGCCCTGCTACTACGTGTGTGGCCTATTTCCTCTCTTTTTCATTCTTCACTTTTTGTTTTTTGTTTTTTCGTTTGACTGGCACAATAAAGTACAGTGGATTCTCCTTAAGCCAGCGCTTTTATATTAAGGTAATTGACAGTTAAGTCTCGACGGTTTTATGTGTTATATTATATAAGATCTTAACACGGTGTCAAAATTTTTTTTTTTTTTTTAAATTTATAAAATTGTACACGAATTTTTTTTACGCTTTTGAAATATTCTATGAATTTTTTTTTATGTATTTTAGTTATGTTTTCTGTATCTTTAATTTCACTCACACAACTTATACATTTTCTGTTTAGAAATATGTTTATATAAGTTGTACTTTTTTTATATTAATGAATCTCAGTTTTTTTTTTCTTTTTCAAAATAATAATTTATATTTTTAAATAAAATGGAAAATAAATTCTTAAGTGAACTTTAACAAGCATTTTATACTATTTTAATATTGTTTATTGCACTTTTAAGTTGAAACAAAGTAGATTTTTTTTTCATTTTTTCCATTTAGGCAATATCTTTTTTATGCTAGTCATTAATAATTTCCGGTTTATTTATTCGTTTACTTTCTTATCAATATATCAACAAACACTTAAAAGGGCGATCGATAAAAGCTCATGATTAGTATATAAACAAATAAAAAACAGGGTATCTGATAGCTTAAGGTAAATAACACCCTTCCAATTTGACATAAGTTAAGTGACTAATCATATCGTAGCAGTTACCTTGTAGGCAGTCTGCACTGTGCCAAACTAAGGGATTAGCCATTTCAGGATGTTTTTTACGCGTGACTCATTCACAAATAAACAAAAAGAAAAAAAAAAAAAACGAGTCTAAGGGCGCCGTTTGCTGCGGTTCTTGGCTACGAAACATATTTGACAGCAGTTGGCTTCAGTTCGGGCTAAAATCTTCATCGTCTGCTCCGTTTCCCACATTTGAAGACGACGCCAGGGCATAAAAAGACCACCGGCGTTTTTTGTATGTTTGCAATTTCGCTGAATGAAAATTGAATTTGAAGCACATAAATTATAGGTTTGCCCAGGGTATTAGTTTGGTTTTTATGCGGAAAAGAGGCATCGGGCCCCATCATCATTAGATGATGACGATGATGGCGACGATGATGATGATGATGATGATGACGATGATCATCAGATAACAACGCAAACGCGACTGCAGCCAACTCCAAGATGGGCCACTGATAATGCCAGAGCTGACCTCTGGGATTGCGTGCGACGGGCGCTCAAAGTGTGGCAAAAGTCCAGGCAGACTAACAATTGTTACAGAGTCGCACATCTCGCTCTGATCACGCAGCGTCCAGTTTGCCAACCCTAGCCATAAATATTAATAAGCTGCAAGATACAAGCGCCAACTTCCTTTGAAACATTTAGAATTCTAATTAAAACGACTTTATCTCTGATTGGATGCAAGTTTTTTTTTTTTCTTCTCTTTTTGTATTTTTTTGTACCTGTGCAGCGAATGCATTAGAATCTGAAGCACGTGCCCAGGGACTGACGTCTGTACCTAGTCCTACAACTGCTTGTCACATCTATCTGGAAAGCTGGCAGTATAGCTTTGACACTATGTTTAGCAACTACGGAAAGTTAATGAATGAGGAATGCGAAAATTGAAATTGCTTGAATGTAATTATTACAAAAAAAAAAAAAAAAAAAAAAAAAACAAATATATATTTATAGCAGAATATATACAATTTTTCAGCTAGTTAAAACTTGAATTAAATGATAATTAAAGATACTTTGCGAAGTCAGCTCAACAACAATCGTTGCCCACATGCTGTTAATGTTAATGTGCAAGCGGCTGTTAGAGCTACTGTTGCTGTTGCTGTTGCTGCTGCTGTTATTGTTATAGTTGCAGCAGGTGCAGTCGATGGCACAAAAACTAAATAAGGCGCAAAACAAATAGTTTTTGCTATTTGAAAAGTGGCAAACAAAACAAAGTAAAACAACAGCTCATTGAGCAAAAGCAGCCAGGAGTGTGTAAATAGAGCGAGGGAGAGGGGTGTGCCAAGACAGTAGCCAGAGAAAGAGAGAGAGACAGAGAGAGAGAGGGAGAAAGAACGAGCAGATGGATGCAGCTAGTAGCTCAGCTCCGCTCGGCTGCTGTTTGCTGTTGTTGTGTCTTTTATTTAAACAATTTACAAGAAAGCAACATTCCAGCTGCCTTAAAATGGACAAAAGTTGGCGCAAGAACTATGAACAGAACTGCGATCTAGTGAGTCAAGCAGAGAGGTGGCGAGGGGAAGGGGGGGAGGGTGCTGGCAGGAGGGAGGAAGACGGCACTGAGACGACGCCAGCGACAACGACGACGACAATGGCAAACGTTGGCGCGACAGCAACATTTTTCTTGGCACCAACACAGACAATGTACACAAGCCGAATGAGTGGAAGGAAGTGCCCAGGGGGGCTGGGGAGCTAGGGGGCGTGGCGGGGTACTAGTGTTTGGGTAAGACAATAAACGCGTTTATTGACTTGGCTGCTCCTTGGCAGCAGCAGCTGCTGCTGTGTGGGCAGCAAACGGGCCTACAAACTAGACGAGCACCTCGCTGCGAGCCTCTCGCTTAACAGGCATGCGAGAGGCGACAACAGCGGCTAACTGTTAACAGTTGCCAACAGAAAATGTTAATTGAGTGTAATGTTAATTACGTTGTGGCATTTAAGCGGTTGATTACGGTCGCATTGAACGACCAGGGACTTGGTGTGTGCGAGGGGGGGGGGGAGGGGAGGGTTAGGGCGTGGGCAGTAGCTGTGAGAAAAGTGTTTTCGATAAGTTGGCGAAGTTCGGTTAAAGACACTGTTAACAGTTTGAGCGGCAGTGCAAACCAAACTGTAAAGCTGTTCCTCTTGGGCATGCGATTTGTTATCGGTTGCTGTCTTTCGTATAAAATTGCCCTATAAAAACTGAAAATAAATAATAAATTATGAGGCACGCTTAGCGCCCTCCGCACAGATAGAGACGCCAGGCAAAGGCAGCGGGAGTAAGGGGCACGGATAATGGGGAGGAAGCGAAGAGACAGCAAATAAATTTTATTATCGCGATTTCGTTCGTCAAGTTTCGAATGAAAAAACAAAAAAAAAAAAAAAAAAAAAAGGAGGCTGAATCTGAGGCCGTGGCATTTCGCAAGAGGCTTCTCCGCTGCTTCCTTATTCTTCTAAGCCAGGCACGCAATGAAGACAACATCTTGAAAAGGGTCAAAACATCAAGCAAAAGGTTTAAGGGATTGCGCTGGCGATTTGGGATTGAGATTCAAATGCGAAAGGTTTCCATTTCCCTTTTCGCTTGCGTTTCTTGACTTGCACTTCAAGTTGGCGATGCGCGGCACTTGATAGGCGACTCCAAAAGTCTGCGGCTGTCTTTACAGCTTTATAGCAACAATGGAAATGAAATAAGAGAATTGGCCGGCGAGATTTGCAGCACGCGAGATTTATGAGCTGAGACTTTGAGATGAATTTGTAATCACGTAGTTGCCGGGGCAATAAAAAAAAAAATATTAAAGGTGTACAAAGAAAAAAGTTTGATTGTTCAACGATTTTAGTGCTTGATTTGGCAATAAAAGCGGTTTGCAGCTGCCTGAAATTGAGCTGGTCAATGTATAAACAGCTATTTATGATCAAAATATTTATTATAATAATTTGAATTGATAATTCAGGAAGTTGCAAGAAAACGTTTAAGCAGCTCTGTTAACCAACAACTGCGGCTGTTAACTGCCTTAACAGAATGTCATGTAATTAACTTAAAAACAAAATAACGTTGTTGTCGGGTGTAACCGACGCGGGAATACTCTATCAGCCTTAAACAATTAAAGATGGTGTTAATTATTATTGTTATTTTGAAAAAAATAAATAAAAAATAATAATAATTTTCCAGCTCGATATTGTGGTAGATATGGATTTTTGAGGCCCCCACAATATACGGATATTATCAATTTGCCACGCCCCCAGTGGGCGTATACCAACAATATTTTGTACAATCTGTCTAAGAAGAAATCTATGTATCTAGCTTTAGAACTGAGGGAGATATATCGATTTTATCGAATTGCTACGCCCCCAAAAAATCTTAACACTTTATCTGATGCGGCAAGCAAAAATGAGTTTAAACGGACGGACAGCCAGACAGACATTGCACAAACCCAATGTACTCTATTCACTTCGTGAACGAGTATCATAACTTATTTGCACTGCGGCAATTCGCGCGGCGAAGGCGTTTTTGGGGGCGTGTCACGCAATATGTTTAACGTAATTAGCAGCCGAGGCAGCCTGTAAAATATTTGCGTCGAATTAAGGCAACAAACAAGCTCCCGACTCGGCGCTGCGACCGCAACGGCAACCGGGGGGAGGGGAAGGGGGGGGGGGGACTCGACGGCTCGGGAGTCGGGCAACATGGAGCTGTTCGACGCCGCCAATACCTTTTGTAGCAATAACAACAACAGTTAGAGAATCAGGCAGCATGTCCAGCAGGCACAGCCAGTGATTGGCGTCAACAGACGACGACGACACCCATTGGAGTCTACAATATGGCGCCACTAATTAGAAATTCTTAGCGCACAAAAAGACGTTGCGAAAATATTTTTGTTGCCTGTTTGGCGACAGGAGACGCTACGCGGACTTTTAAGGAAGTGCCAAAGTGACATTAAATAGTTGTGCTTGCATTTCTATGATGCCGTTTTTTTTATTTATTTATTTTTATTCTATTCAATTTTTTTTTTTTTTTTTTTTTTTGCTGCTGCTAGCCAAGTGTCAATTGGTGGCAATGTGGCCAGTGCATGCCAAACTGCAAACAGTTGAAGAAGCCTGTTAAGTGCGGGCTGTTAGGCGGCTGTTAAGGAGTTTATGATCAGCAGGCAGCTCATATTCAATCAACGGTAGCTGCCCTCGGATCTAACCCGAAACGTTAAGAGGTTGTTCTGGCGACGCTGCGGCAGCACTTAAAATTCAAGTTCAATAGCGAAGGCAACAACAATGACGACGATGATGATGATGTTGCTGATGATGATGATGATGATGGTGGCAACAGCGGAACGTGGCGCAGCATGTGGCGCGTTCTAAGAACTTGCAACAGTTGCCGACGCTGCTGCTGCCACTTGGCACGAATGTCAACTGCACGAAAATGTTGCAGCAACCGCAGCTGTTGTTGTTGCTGCTGCTGCTGCTGCTGTTGGTGCTGCTCCTGGTGCTGCTGCATGCAACTGCCTCATCCTCTCAGCTCGCTTCTGTTCTATTGATCGTTAGGCGGTTGCTGCGGCTGCTGTTTTTTTTTTTTTTGGTCCCTGGTGATAGCGTTTGCTCCTTGGCTTGTCAAAGACGGGCAGCAACTGCAACTGCAGCAGCAGCTCCTTGTTGTTGTTGCTACTGCAGAAAAGGTTAACAACATTCGCCTTGGACTACGTTTCGGTTCGTGCGGCATCTTGATGTTGCTAGCTGCTTCCTGATGCTGTTGCGCTTGATGTTGCTGCTGTTGCTGCTGCCGCTGCTGTTGCTGTTGTTTGCCTTTTTAATTAGCAACTTTTGGGACTCTTGGGGCAGCCCAAAAGGCAGCTGCTTTTCATTAAGTATGCAGTTTCGGTTTGTTGCTGCTGCTGCTGCCTCAACAATGTCTCCTTGTTCTTGCATTTAATTAAATGCTCATAAGCATGTGAGCGACGACCCAAACAAAGTCATTGTTGTGGTCTCTTGGGCAACAGGCTGTAGGCAACTCCTCCAGCGTTCCAAGCTGCTGTTCTAATGCACAAAAGGTTTTTCTTTCTTTTTTTTTTTTTTTTTTGGTTAGCTTTTAGGGCCCCTTTTGTTTGCCTGTTTGATATTTATCATTTGTTTTGGGCTATCTAACAGGTAAATGAACCGAAAACATTTGGGAAATTGCTTTAAAAGTGCTCGAGAGCACCCGGGGCGTATGCTTAATGGGCATTTGGGTCTAGTTTTTAGTGCACTTACGTTTGGGTAAATTTCTATATTATTTTAACTTTCTAATTTAATTTGTGCTTTCTATATACCAATAGATAAATAAATAAAAAATATTTAAAACAAAAATAAATAAAAGTATGACTTATACAAATATGACAAAAACAGAAATATAGCACAAGTTTATATATTTTGTATTTAATTGAATTCATATTCAGACAAAATATGACATTTAAAGTGGACCCAAAAGTACTTTTTTCTATTTTATATCAACAAATTTATAAATATATAATCGAGAAAATTAATAAAATAACATCCGCAGATTGCGCTTTATTTAATAAAAATTCTGAGATTTCCATGACATTTTTATGCAATTACCTCAGTCCTTGAGTGCAACTGTAAGCAAAAGTGCTTGCAAAAAGTATGCAGCATACTTAAGTGGCATAAATAAAATTAAAATCCCTTAAGTTAGCAAAACGTCAAGAGTGGCCTTTATGCCACTGCCAGGAAGTGCAATTTTTAACCAGCTGCCCACCCACTTCCCCCCATCTATCTCCTCATGGGTCGCTGCTGCTGCTGCTGCTGCTCGGCCAACGCAATGCGCATTTGCAATATGCGCTCTCAAAGCCAGCAAATGTCCTTTTGCATTTTAGTTGAGGCAATTTTGCCTTTTTCAATTTGTACCAGTTTGCAGTTTCTTTTGTTGTTGTTGTTGCTGCTGCTGCTACCTTTTGCTGCTTGTCCTGTAATTCCTGCTTTTTGCTGCTGCTGCTGCTTCTGCTGGCCCATTGGGCCAAATGCGCATTTTGCATTCAAATTGCTGCCGCCTGTCAGTCAGCATATGCAATTTCTTCCCCTCCCCCACAATTGTTTGTGCTGGCTTTTACTACTACTAAATATTTCTGTGTATATGTGAGCACTCAATGGTACTACGAATTGTTGTTGTTGTTGTTTTTGTTGTTGCTGTGGCAGTAGCTAGCTTTTTGGCTGCCGTGTTGTATAAACTTTTATAATCAAATTAAATTTTATGGCTTATTGCAAAATGCGCGCGTGCAAATCCAATTTTCCCCACACATGCAAAATACATTTCACGTTTTGGAATTTTCCTTTTTTTTTACGGATTGTGACTTTTTTTTGGGTTGGTAATTCCGGTGGTTAAGAACTTTTGTGGATATGCTGGTTACAAATTCAAAATTGCATTGCTTTTGGCTTTGACTTTGCTGCGAATTTAATGCAATTTTAAAACGGTTCGAATTAAGACATTAATGTTATTAAAAGTTTTTGAAATCTCCGCTAAATGATAAATATCTTTTAGTATGAAGTATGATGACGTAATAAACTAAAGTAATATTTTTCTACTGAATTTTACTAGATAGCTTCCAGCAATCAATCCCCTGACTTCTCACAGCAAAAACTTCAGCTATGTAATGCTTATAGCAATAAAAGTACACTTTACATTGTTCTACATTTAAGACTGCACTTTTAGTTTTTGCCCCGTTTGATCCAGTTTTTTTTCGCGCTGAGACGCCAGCGGCACTTGGCCATTTGACCAGAGCGAGAGGCTTGCCAAGCCATCAGCCCGAGGCGGAGCATCCACTGTCCACCCACCTAACCAGTTACAAGACTATTTCTTTTACCCTGCTTCTTTGCCAGCTACTTGTATTTTTTTTTTTTTTTTTTTTTTTTTGCCAGCCAGTTGGCGTGCGCTTTTTGCTCGCTGTATTTAAAGCAAATTAAACAAAATTGCGAGCAATAAAACTTAATGGCTAATTAAATGGGTTGGGTTGGACTTGGGCTGCCCCCGAGAGCTGCTCCATTGGCGCATCCTTTCCAGCGGATGGTGCAAAAAAAAAAAAAAAAAAAAAAAAAAAGCGCAGCAGCAGCGGCAGCTGGCAGCAATTTTGCAAAGCCTTTTGCATAATTTACAAGTAGCAAAGGAAGCAAAAACTAAAAAAAATAATAATAATAAAAAGCGAGAAAAAAAAGGCACAAGGCGAAGAACTAGAGACAACTCGCAAAGAGGAGGCGAATGTGGCAAAAGGGCAGCGGCAGCAGTTTGAGTGGCCGGCGCCAGGCCCGAGTGGGCGGCAAATTGAGTTTAATGTTTTGCTATACGGCAATATTTGCAATTCGCTTTAATGAAATTATTCAGTTATTGCTCTATATGGGCGGAGTTGCAGAAAAGTTTCGCCCCTGATGCATGTGTGTGTGCGGCAAGAGCTGTTAAAATTTTAAGCACCCCCCCAAACTATAAATATGCAAATTGCTTATGCATAATAAATGCCAGCAGAAGCATAAACAGAAATAAAATAAGGGAGCAAAAAAAAAAAAAAAATCTAACTAAAATGGAAGCGAATTTTTAGTTGGGGAATATGCATTCAACTGAAAGGAAGTATCTGTGAGATACACAAGGAGCTCGCTGCAAATGATGGCGTCATCAGAATTTTAAATACTTTCAATTAAGCTATTTGGAAATAATAGTATATTCAAAAGTATTTTTAAACGATAAAGTTTAGCAGTTGTAGCTTACTGCGCTTTTTTTAATGTTGTGTTTGCCGCTAAAGTTTTCTGGTCTTACCTGAAATCATAAAAAAATACAAATTATTTATTATTAAAAGAAAAATGGTATTTAATAAGATAAACAGACTTAAACAAATATAAACTGTATATTACTAAAATAAAACGACTTTATTTATAGCCAAAATACTGAATAGTTATTTAGTTTTTAACAATTTGGACGATGTAGATTTTTTTAAATTTAATATTTTTTTTAAAGACCAAATAAAATTAAAAAATGTATAACAATATAAAAAAACTTATTTTTTGAGTTAGTTATGATTTAATGTTATTAAATAATATCAACAAATAATTAATTGATATCAATCTTTTTTTGTTAGTAATCATATTTATTTATTAGTTCTAATTGAATTAAACAAAACCTCTTTTGAAAATCAACTGACGTGTTAAGAAGCTATACGAAAATGAGACTATTTAAGAGTAAAATAGATGGACTGAGATTGGCAATTATTATATATTGAAATGCCTGCTAAGTTAACAGCAAGCTGTTAACTTTTCTACTGTTAACAGTTACACTGCTGATATAGCATTTCAGACCAAGTGAAAGTGGTTAATAATAGCATTATTTTTCGCACTAACTTAATTTAATCCAGTGTAATTTTTCACTTTTTTTTTAGTTTCTTTGCGTTCTTTGTTGGTTATGCCAAATATCGATTGTTCAACTTGTAACATTGCATTTTCATATTCAATTAGCGACTCAAAAGCCCTGTAATCCATTTAGTTTATAGTTCTCCTCTGTCTCAATCTCTCAATCGCAGGCACTTCGGATTGCCCTCAGCTATCTGTTCACTCATTATGTCTGCAGCACTTTGTCTACTTAACATTTTGTGCAACAATTTTGCAACTTTTGCTTACAGAACTTTGCATAGTTTTTAAATTTTAATTAGCCAGCTGTGTGTGCTAAGACCCGGCACTCTGGTGCGCTCCCCCCCCTGACCCCTCCCTTCGCAGCTGCCGCTTGCTTATCTGGCCAGTTTCCAACTGTTGGCTGCCTGCCTTACGCTCAATTTCTTAACGCTCGCCTGTCCCTGGAACTGGGCCTGGCCCTGGCCCTGGCACTGGCCCTGGTCTGTGCCTGCGCCTGTCCAGAGAGCACCGTCCTATCCTGTCTTGAGCGTCGCGTCGTCTTGGCAGCCGCCTGACCGCCAGATAAGCGCGCAAATTTCCAAATGGACATCAAAGTGTCGGCTGTAGCCGGGCAAACGAACTGAACTGAACTGAAGCGGGCTCAGTTCTTGGTCTTGTAATCTGCATAAAAAGATTTCATTCTTGGCTCGGCATGGGTAATTAGTGCATTTTAAACGTCTTTTAGTATTTGGCCAGTTGGCCCTGCGCAATTTTCCAGGCTATTTTAAGAGTTATGGGCATAGATAAATGGATTAGCCTGGACTCGGGCCACAGAGCCTTTGACGGGCAACAAAGTTGCGTTTTTTAGTGGCAAGCTGAGCAGCAGCCGCAGCAGCAGCTAAACATTTGGAAAAAATATTGCCTAGGCTCAGGTACATCAGCAACCTTTCCCTGCCCCTTTCTCGTTCTACCCCCTGTTTCTCTCTCTCTCTCTCCCTCTCTCTGTCTCTCTCTCTATCTGAGCTGAACTAAGCGCAAAACGTAGTTAAAGTCAAGATCTGACTGGTAAACGCAGTCAAACGTGCGATAAATTCAAAGCATAGACCAAAAAACCCCAACTGACATGGAAATAAAAGGCACAAATGTTAATTGGTTTGTGTCAATCTTCCAGCACACTGCCCAGCGGCCAATGCCAGCAAGACGGTGCGAGTGAGAGCGAGCGATGGCCAGAACGAAAGAGAGAGCGCTACGCCCAGAAGCTCTGCTTGCCTCTATATAGAAATACATTTAATGCCCCGGACAGATGAAGTTGTTTAGTTGGTAAATTGTCTTACGCTTCACTCGAGTCAAGTGTCGGTTCTGGACTTGGTTCTGGACCTGGTTCTGGACGGGCGATTTTTCGATTTCGCCTCTGTTTTTTTTTTTTCCTTTTTTTTTTTAATTTTTTTCTCTTTTCTTTTTTTGTAATTTTCATTTCAATTTCTGCAACGTTCGCTGAAAGGGAAATGATGTTTCGGACCATGCTCTATTAGAGACCATTCTGCGATCTTCACCTGCCGTCTGACACTCTGAATAGAAGTTGTGGCTTCTAATATGACGGAAATACGCGCGGCATTTTGAGTAGCAATTTCCTGGGTAAGCGTCGAAAACGGAGGGGGGCGGAGAGGGATGGGGGGTATACAAGAAAGTACTTAGCCTATGTTATGGCAATCGCGGCAAAAATGACATCTGCATGAATTGTGAATGTTAATGTGAGTGCATTCAAGCGGAAGAAGTTAGCAGAAAGCTGGCATTTGCCTAAGTTACCATGAGATTGCTGGAACTGTTCTTTATGCGATTTAAATACAAATCTATTTTTTGTATGCATATTTGTAATGAATGACACAATAATTGCATAAAGTATTCAAAATACTACAACGTCCCGTGATTAGAAACTCTTGTATATTAACAATATTGTCTACATCTTCTGTCGAATTCTTCATTCGTGTTTTCGTTTACAATTCAAATAAATTTGAACACCATAAGTATTTATTTATATAATAAATGTAGTAGTATTAAGTATAAATAAACAAAATACTTGCATAAAGTATTTAAAATAATGCAATGCCCCTCGATTACTTCGTTGTCTCTTCTTTTTTCGTGTTTTCGTTCAAAATTCAAATCTATTTGCAGATCATGAACGTTAAGTATTTATTTATATAATAAACGCATTAGTATTAAATGTATGATTAAATAAATAAACAAAATGCTTGTATAAAGTATTTAAAATAATACAATGTCCCTTAATTTGAAGTAATATATTAACAATATTATATACTTAACTTTTTTTTCTTCTTTTTTCGTGTTTTCGTTTAAAATTCAAGTATATTTGCAGATCATAAACATTAAGTATTTAGCAGACAGATATAATCAGCAGAGTTCTTAAGTAGCATAGTTATGCAGTTTCAGTTTTCCGCTTATCTTCGACAATCTACACTATTAGTTTTGCCATTTTACACCATAAATTATCAAGGAACCTCGCACACAATTTGTCATGCCGAATGGCTGCCCCCCCCCTCCAATCCTGACCCCTCTTGACTGCACGGACTCTGCGTTCAGCGGCACTCTGCGCGTCCCGCTCGGGCCGAACATTTGAAAAATGATCAAAAAGCGAAAATGCCGAAAAGCACAGAAACCGAAACGCAATCCTCTGGCTGAACCGGCTGAAGCTCCTTCGCTTTGTTGCCTTTTTGCCCAATGCCCATTGCCAGTTTGCCAGTTGCCAGTTGCCATCCATTGCCATTTTGGGGCGCAAATCCCTTCAAGTTTTGTTTGATGTCCCTTAACTGCGCCGCTGCCGCTGCCGCTGCCGCTGCACGCTCCGTCCATCAAGACACGGATGCGGCCGCCTTTGCACGAAGCCGCCTCAACTTGTTCAAATGTCCCAAACTGTCCAAAATGTCTGTTCAAATGTCCAGGGCGCAGCTTTTATGGGCAGCGGCAAAGTTGATTGCACTTTGCAAACCGTCTCCGTCTCGGTGACAAAAGTTGCTGTCGCTGCAGCAACTTTCTTGCTGTTGCCTCTTAGTTTTGATGCACAGCCTGGACACGAGTAATTAACACCCACGTGAAAGGCCAGCAGCAGGGCTGAAGTGCAGCCACTTGTCATTACCTGCCAGTAGCCAGTAGGGAGCAAGTGTGAAAAACAGCTGCCCAACTGCTCAGATACCCATTTACATGTAACAATGTTGCCCAAGTTTTGAGTATTTACATTACCATTAGAGATGACAGCGTGACAGTTGCACCCAACTCCAATCTGGCAGCACTAAATACACCCACATACGCGTGCTGCATTCATGTTTAAGATATAAGCTTATAAGATTCGCATATAAGCATCGCTCTCGATTAATTTAAAGTTTAATTCTAATTTATCAAAATTTTAATATTGAAATTTCGATTAAATCATCTTTATAGGCTCCCGAGGGATTTAAATTATTAAAAATTACGATCCTACTTCTTCACTACACTTCTCCTTCTCTGTTTCTCTCTTTTTAAAATCATATTAAAGGTTTTTATACTCTTTTATGAAGTGAAGAGAATATATTGGGTTTGTGCAATGTCCGTCCGTCTGTTTGTCCGTATGGGCGCATTGTTTTGAAATTTTGAATACATAATCGTGTATACCCGCGACAGTTAGTGTTAAGATTTTTTGGCTAGATACATATATATTTTCAGACAGCAAGTTTGGCAAATCGATCAAACCTATATGTTAGAGGAGCGTTTAAATCCATATCTCCCACAACTTCAGAGCTAGATCCACTATATTTGGCAGACCGTTTAGATGACCTTTAAGGATCAAGCAGAAAAATCGATATCTTCTCAAAATAACAATAATAATTAACAAGTATTGCGCAGTCGGTTACACCCAACTGCAAATTTCTTACTTGTTTCATTTTAATTTTTTAACTCTTTTATCTTTACTATAGTTAACTTAGCTGTTAAGTAAATTAAATAAATTGTTAAACAATTTCTAATAGTTCAAATTTTGCATATTGCCTTTGTCCAGGCAAATGCGAAACATTAGCTTCCCAAATATCTGTGGTCGCTGTATATATATATATATATATATATATATATATGCACAATATGCACATTCGGCATATCTTTCGTTTCTTTTTGGCTTGCCTTTTGATGCACGATCTCATCACCAATTTAATCGTCAAGTGGCTGAAACGAAAAGCCAAGCCAGATCTTCAATTCAGCCGCTTGATGGCAGCTCTACTGCGGTCCTCCAGTGGCACAACTTTTGCCTCTCCTCGTTGGCCGGAGTTGTGGAGCCGCAGCCACGTCAAGTGTGTGGTCTTTGGATGCAGTGCAGAGCGACAGTCGCTGATACGCACACTTCACATTGAATTTCCATTTGTTGCCAGCCAACGGAGCTGAAAGTGGCCAAGCTGCTGGCAGGAGCAGGAGGAGTTGGCATCAGATGGTGCTGCAGTTGCAGTTGTTCCATCTGTTGTTGTAGTTGTAGTTGGCTTACGTTGCGACGCGTCCCTTGATTTCCATCGATTTTCTGGACACTTTGATTGTTTTATTGTTGCATTAAGTGCCCGGGCCCCAACAGCAGCAAGAACAACAACAGACACAGAACGCAGAGGAGTTGCCTTTTGCGACCAACCACAAAAATGCAATTGACACTTTGGTGTGAAGTGCTTAGCAATGGTCATAGTCTCGACTGGATCTTGGCGGCTTAAGGCAGCGAAGTGAAGCTGCGGGCTGTTGGCCGTTGGCTGCTGGAGCCGCTGGAGCTAAGAGGCACCAGGCAATGGGCTGTTTCTGCCTGATTTCTGTTTAATAGATACATTTGCATCTTCCACCAGCCAGAAGATGCGTTGCGCTTATGGCCATTTTGATGAGACGTTGCCACAATGCTCACGTCTGGGCCAGTGCTGGCATTTTTCTAGCTGGTTGCCTGCGCCGCTTGAGTGGAAAATTGTTTTGGGTAATTTTGTGCGTGATAGAAGGCATGAGCCAGCGACAGCGAACGCCTCTGGTATGCTGTGGGTAATGGGTTCGGGTAAATGGTTATTCGCTACAAGGGCCGAGGGCAGCGGCGGGTTGGGGCTGGGGTTGGGGAAATGGATCGATTAGCATGTTGGCGAGGTGTGAAACATTAGGCTTTAAAACGTTTTCGGTTAGTAATATGCTTTTAAATATGGGTGGGTGTCGGAATTCCTAAGTTCTGCGCGACGACAGATGGCGCTAGTACAAAGACGAAAATTTGAATCCTTAAATTGCGCTGGAATAAAATACTTAGCTCTTTATCTGTACTTGTATCTGTAACAATGTATCTATACATATGTATCTCTTTTATTGTATTTGTATTTGCGTATCATCATCTCTATTTGTATCTGTATCTGTGCGTCTCGGCTTATAAGAAACTTAATTCGAATTCTTAAATCCTTCTTGATCTGTATTTAAATAACGCTTGATTAATTTTTTCTCTGTATTTGTATCTTTATCTACGAAAATTATATAAACATTATATTAACTATGAATACTTGAATAGCGCACTTTTGATCTGTGTTTGTATTTGTTCATCCGTATCTTTTTACATGTATCTGTATGTAGATGTATCTGTTTCTGTATCGGTGCAACTGCATCTGGCCCCTTTTATCTGTTTCTGTATGGGCATGTGTATTTGTACCTCAATGTGCTTCTGTACTTTTATATTTATGTATCTGCATTTTAATAAATGCAGTTCCACAGTATGAGGAAATGTGATTTTAATATTAACATTTTTCTGTCCTTTGCGTCTATGTTAATATTAATATAAATTCATATTTATACATCAATCACCTCAAAACGTATCTACGTCAGTGTATCAGTATATATAACTACATATATTTATATCTTTATCTATATCAATATTTATTTCTACATACATATCTCCATTGTGGGTAAATACAATATTTCTGTATTGATATAAATGCCAGTTACAGAAACTGGCCCCACTTGCCCCGCTTCGAACTGGTCTATTCAATCATCTTGCTGCGTGGTGACTTCAGCTGCACGTATTTGTATCTGTATCTGTATCTGTATCTGTATCTGGTCGATATAACTGAATATGTATCAGTAACCGCTGCTCTTGTGCAAATACACTGGCGGCCATAACTGTCAATGTCAACAGGGGTACGTGGATGCGAATGTGTGCCGCGGCATGTGCCAAATGCTGATGATGGCCAATGCAGCGTCCAGGCCGGGCCTGGACGTGGGGGGAGAACACTGCGCAAACAACAACGCGGCGCACGCAGGCAAAAAGCCGCGGGGCCAACTCCTGTGCCCGGCTTTGGGGCCAACTGCGGCGTTGTGATGCGAGTCCAGCGATGCGAGCGCTGTCCTTTTAACGCTGCGGCTTAAACCTATTTTCTGTTTGCAATCGCCGCCACCACACAACAGCAACAATAACAATAACAGCAACAGCAACAACAGCAACGTCGACAGATACTGCTTGCAACCTGGAGGCAGGCGAGCTACGTGCAGCGATAATTGCCACAAGATTTGCCTTGTGCAACATGAATAATTTCGCACGCAAATTATTTTTAATATTAACGCCAGCCGAGCCGCTGGGTAGCCCGGCAAACAGAGGAGCCACGGGCGGGTGCGGTCAACCACAGGAAAAGGGGAGCGGGGAGCCGGGGGGCGGGGAGCACAGCAGGAGCAAGAGGCAGGCACTAAAAGCGCAGCGCACGAATTTAATTTTTACTTTACAGTTTGGCAGCTGCATCTGCATCATCGTGTGGCCTAGGATGACAGTCGCCGGGACCGTGTGTGTGTGTGTTGGTGTTTGTGTGTGTGTGTGTGTGTGTGTGGGAGGGGTAACTCAGCAGCTGTGCCGCTGAGTAATGCGATATGTGAAACTGGGCCTGCGACTGCATCTGCAACTGAAATTGGCGAATTGACGGCCTGTCAGCTGTCAGTTGGCCAAAAACGACGGCAACGGCGACTGTGGCTCAGTTTTTGATGCCTTTGCGGTCGTGTTTTGCCCACCGAGATGAGCCAGAGGTGCCAAAAGGTCAACATGATTGCGAAAATGAGTGCTAAAGCAGAAATGAGCTTGTACCACATGCAGATATGCAGATATCAGTCAAAACGGATTACGGTCAGAAGGCACGAACTCTGCGCGTCAAATAATAAATAAATATGTGAAGCACATACAAAACTTGATAATCAAATTTACAAACCGTGGCACGAAAACTTTGAATTTCTTTTGTTTCTGAATTCATAGAAAATTACCTTTTAACTATTTGAATAGCGAAAGTTTTCATAGAGATAAGACAATTCATTTGGAAACTGAGGCTTATCAACATGGTTCTCAAATTGCATTTAAATTAATATTCTTTGCGTAAACTTAAACTGGTTTTCAAATATTTTGCATACTCCTTCACGAAGCGAATAGAGTATATTGGGCTTGTGCACTGTCCATATGAACGGAATCTTTTTCGCCGCTATTGAAGGTAAAAACTTGCAATATATACGGAATAAATATATATTTTATAGTCAAATTAATAAAAATATTGACATGTAAAACTATCTGATCCTTAGCGCATAATAACTTTGGCAAAACTGAACTGATTTTTATGTTTTTTTTTAATGTTATTGCTTAATTCTGTATTTAAAATATATGTTTTTACAAAAAAAAATTCAAAGTTTTGTAAAAATAAAAGCATGTACTCCCGCCTTTCAAACACCCATAGGTTTGTCAAAACTGAACCGATTTTCATGTTTGATGGCATTTTTATCATGGTTTGTCCTCTAGATTGATTCTGCATTTAAAAAATATTCATTACTAATAATAAAATTTTTTTGATTTTTTTTTAAAAAAAAACCATGTACCCCCCTTACTCATTTTGGAAAAAATTTTTTTTTCAAAATTTAGAATCCGGAATTTCTATTTTTAATCGATTGTGGTTATCATAATTAGCATAAAAAAACAACTTTAAAACCGATTCTGAGGGGGTCAAATTTTTTGTTAAAAATGGTGCCAAAATTGACAACAATTTTGACAAGTAGAGCTCTCGGAGCCATAGCTCCCATATTTCAAACGGCCATAACTTTGTCAAAACTGAACCGATTTTCATGTTTGATGGCATTTTGTTCATGGTTCTAGACGGATTTTGCATTTCAAAAACATTCAGTATTGAAATAAAATTTTTTTCATTTTTTGATAAAATATCGTGAACTCCCCCCTTACTCATTATCGGAAATTTTTCTTTGTCCAAATTTAGAAATGCCAATTTCTATTTGTAATCGATTGCGATTGGCACAATTAATTTATAAAACAACATTAAAAGTGTTTCTGGGGGTGTGAATACTTTTTTTATTTACAGAATCGAAAACTTGCATTTACGCAAATAAAAACTCTAGGAAACTCTAGCAGACAGATAATATACTCAAATTGTTGTCTTTGTGTGCCTTTAAACAATTAAGTACTCATCGTGACAGTTCTCAATGCTAATTTGAATGCGGGACCATAAAAGTCCGTAAGACTATACGGCATATATTTAGTGGAACATTAAGTTATTGAAGGCAACCAGGAAAAAGGTTGCAGCTGCGAGGCAAATAAATAATTCACTCGGCGACGGGCGGCTAATTCAATTTATTCGCAACGTCTATTGGCCACTTTAAATGCCAGTTTAGAGCCGATTGGGTTTTAGGCCCACACACTGCAGCTGGGCCATGCTGGCCGGGTAAGGGCCAATAAAACGGCTGGCCAAGAGTACTCGTATAATCGTAAAACACAAAACTCAATTACAACATTTGATGCTCAAGGCCACAAATAACGTAAGTTACGATGCGTCAACATTTTGAACACGTCCGCCGAGACGATGAGACGCGATCCACCTATGCTGCGGTATGGTCCGAGCCAAGTGATGCATTGCTTTATTACCAAGAAAGTGAGGCGAGGCCTCAGCGCTGAAAGCTGACTCTCAGCTTGCGCCCGGGTCTGGGTGCTCGGTCTGGTTCCACAGACTGCAATATGCATAATTATGCGCTGCAACGCCCTCTGTCAGCAGGGCTGCCAGGCTGCCGGGCAGCCGCCTGGTATCCTTAGCGGCTCTTTTGGACCATTCACTTGGCTCGTTTTTAGTGCTAGGCTGTCTTGTCAGCAGGATTAAGCAATTTTCAGCTTGGTTTGCGCTTTTCGCTTTGCCTGTCCGCGCCTCATCGTCGCCCCAACTCCTGCCCGCCTTCCTGTCTGCCTCTTAAGCTCCGCTCTCCGCGCACCTCCCGCCCTGCAGCAGAACCGCGGTCGACCCACTGCCCACGTTGACAAAAAAAAAAGCAAGTGAGAACGTTGCAGTCGGGTGTAAACGACTGCGCAATACTCGTTCACAGTATAATAACAGCTTGAAACAGTCAAAAAGGGTCTTAATTATTTATATAATTATTTTTTTTAACATATCTATTTCTGTCATTTTTCAACTTGATATTTAGAGGAGGTTATCAAAAAACTGTCAGCCAAATTTGATGACTTCAGCGTTTCAATTTGTTGGAAATATATCGATTTTACTGATTGACCCCAAGATGCGATATTTAAAGGAGGTTATCAGTAATCTGTCAACTAACAACAAACACTAAGGGCGATATATATATTTGATCAAATTGCCACGCCCCAAATGGGCGTATCGAAAAACTTGTGCGATCTTTAGAGAACGTCATCAATAATCTGTGTGTACAAATTGATGTGTCTACCTTTAAAACTAAAGGCGATATATCAATTTGATCGAATTGCCACGCCCCCAATAAGCGTATCCAAGTGGGCGTAGTCAAAAATCTCAACACTTTATCTGATGCGGATATAAACTTGTACAAATTTCAGATTTCAAGCCTCTAGCTTCAATAGCGCCGAGAAAGAAGAATTGCGTTCAAACGGAAGCCAATATGCCCTTTTCACTTCGTGAACGAGTATAAAAAAAGGAAAGAAAAAAAAAATAACGCGTTGCTAAAATTTTGCGATGCGTAAAATTTTGTTAATTTAAGCCGCACGCAGAGGATGTGCCGTGTATCCCAAACCCCTCTGCCACGGCAAAAGGTGTTAATGTGTGCTGCAAAGCTGCAACGTGTTGCATCTTTATTAATTTCGAGATTTTTTGTTGCTTCTTTTATTTTATTTTTTTCATGTGGCACGTTCTGAGTGAGAAAAAAAAAGAACTTGAATTGTTTGGGTGTGTTTTTTATTACAAGACAAAAAGCTGTTAATGCTTTGTTGTGGGAAAGGGTGTTAATGTGCTCTGTCGATGAGTAGAGAATTTTAAAATTGAATTTTGTGGCTGCGCTTTCCCCGGCCGTGTTGTTGTTGTGCCTGCTAATCAACGATCTTTTATATTACTGATCGTGCCTTCTCAGTGATCTTGTGAACCCGTACTAACATTTAACCTAGTGCAATCCCATAACTATCAGCGATTCATGTTACGATTCTTTGTTGTCCACAAATATTCACTGCACACGGATGCCACTCGACTCCGGCGATGCCAATCCCAGCTGCACCTTCACTTCAATCCATTATCATTAAGCGCAACTGAACTGAACTCATTAACGGGCTGGCTCAGGCTCAGGCTCAGGCTCAGGCTCAGGTGTGCGGCACATGAAAATCTTCTCGAAATGCATTTAATGCGGTTGGGGGTTAACCCCATTCACAGGCTGGCCCAAAACAAACCCAACTAGCCAGGCTAACTAATCAGCTGTCATGTCTGTAAACTTCTTGGCCGAGCGCAAATCGAGGGAGGGGCGTTGTGGGGGAATGGGGGAGCGGGGGGCGGTGTCAACTGCTGCCTCCGACTGCACTTTCAAATCCAATTAAGAGTGTGAACTTGCGTCGCGTTGGAAATTAACAGATAGATAAACAACAACAACAACAACAGCAGCAGCTGACATTGTCACATTAAATGCGAAACAAAGCGAAAATGTGCAACAGTAGCTATAGCAACAGACAGAGAGAAAGGGAGAGAGAGAGAGAGAGAGAGAGAGAGAGAGAGAGAATGCAGCCAGGAGCCAAGCCCAGCTGCACTTTAGTGTCAAACGCAACCAACCCGAACCTGAACCAAGTTAAAGGCAACTCACCTCACGGCTATGCCTCATTACAAGAGCTACTTCTGGGCTCAGCGGCAGCTGCAATTATCACATTGCCAAATGGTCACGGACCACGAAATCTCGATTGCCAGATAGAACCCAACACAGCGCACAGAGCACACAGCCAGGGCACATGGAACCCGAAGCCAAGCGAAGCATTGCACTCTATGACTTCATAAGACGACGACTACGACGACTGCCACTCCAGAGTGAAACAGTCCTTAGCTCCCTGCGTTCCACCTCCTTTATTCTCAATGCTCCCGGTTTGTTTTTATTTATTTACGTTGCTTTTTTTTCTCTTTTTATTTTTCTTTCGTTTTTTCACCTTGTGTGTCATAATTCTCGCCAAGTTGACATTTATGATGTGTGCGCATGTGATTTTCAACGTTCGCGATTCCAGCGCGATAAAACAATGAAAATGAAGTCATGACTTGGTTTCCCAATGGTTTCTCTCCGCTTGGCCAACTCCAACCCAAAATTGCACATGCGGAAAGTGTTAAATAATTAGCCAATGTTTTTTATTTTTGCATTCTCGGACATTGGGCGAGTCGGCTAATTGAGTCTTCTCGAGTGCGTTGGCGAATTGAGCGAAACTGTACATTTATGGAGCTGCTTCGGTTGGCTTCTTAAAACTATCAATTTAATATAAAATACTAACTAGTTTCAATGTTTAGCTAAAGATGTTCAGCTAAGGTATTAGAAAAGATAATTAAAATATAAAGGATATTAAACAAGTTTAGTAACCTGATAAAATAACTCAGATATTTCTATAAGCTAAAAAAACATTTCGTACCTTAGAAGTGTCTAAAAACATTTCGAACATTGGCATATTCCGAAAAGTCCCTAAGATGTTTAAAAATTTGTAAAACTTGTCTAAGAATTTTATTAATTTCCCAGTGTTATTGCAGTTTGTAGACATTTAATAAAAATATTTATATTAATTTGCAAAAAAGTCAAATATTTTTAATTTGGACGAAAGAAAGAAAAATTCAATAAATTCACGAGTTCTCATTTCATATTAGACTTCGATAAAAGCATTAAATTATTTTGTCACAAAATGTCCAACACATTTAATAAGTCATTGTAGATACATAAAATTCATACATTTGTATTTACATATATTATTTATATTTACGCAAGCTATAATTATTTAATCGCATACTTCAGACCCTATACACAATACATGCATATAAATTTATATAAAATGATTTCCGACCTTATCAGTTAAATGGAAATAGCTTTAGTTAATAAACGCATAAACGAAGATATTTAATATGCCATAACGTTTTAATCAGTCGTTAATTAATATGTATAAATATGTATATACAACAATCAGTTTCTAATCAGTTGTGTACACATATTAGCTGATTATTTATATTTGTTTTTCAATAACTATATTTCGGCCTAAAAGTTTCTGCTTCTACAGCACTTTAAAGAAACGGAAAAAAAAACTGGGTCGCCGGCCCATTCAACGGTCTTTTGCCATTGTTTATTTGTTGTCCATTTCAGGGCTTGCACTTCGCCGCGCTTAAGCACATTTAAATACGCTGACAATATTGACCCAATGCTCAATACTCAATGCCCGATGTCTGTTCATCCTTATGTTATTTTGCCGACTGTTTGTGCTGTGTCTGGAGCCAATATATAACTCATATGTGGCAGGGGCGGGCCCACAAGTATGGCATAAAGGGACCGAAATCATATTTCACAGGCGAATCGCTTGAGTGTAGAGTAAATGACAGCAGCTACTATGGAGCGGCGGGGATGTGGAAAAATTCAATCACTTCAGCCCTTTGCAACATCATTCTTTATTCATGCTTCGCTCCTTTTCAGCCAGGTTAACAGGCTGCAATTACTTTACGGTTCGCAATTATTTTGCATATTATTTATGGAGCGGACGTCGAAATGTTTTTATGGCAGCTGCATCAAATCAAATCAGTCAATCAGGTTGCCCTTTGACCCTATGGTCGAACGCCTCTTGAAGTGCTCAGCACTGTGTTTTCTGGCTCATCGATTGTCAAATTAAATGCCATTTAAATCAATCAAATCAACTGTGAATTTGACAGCGTTTTGCGGTGCCAATCGGTTTGTGGATTCCAATTGGAATTGCCGTTAAAACCGTTGCTTTGTGGTATCACTGTGGCATAGCTAACGGTTCATATCGATTTGTTGGTGTTAACCCATCAGGGTGCAAAAACTATTATAAACTACTTTTTTTTGCCCGCTTTTATGCAGCTTGGGATCAATTTTCGCTTTAACATGTTTTAAATTCTTGCAGTGGGTAATCTAACTTTAATATGAAATACGCAACACATAGTTGGCAATAAATTTATCTACCAAACTAACTATTTTAACGGTTTTCTTTCAAAACGATTTTTTAGAAGCTAAAAAAGGCATTATTTCCAACTGTTGAAACCTCATTTTAGAGATTTTTAAACAACATTATTTTTAAAAGAATTAAAATTTAAAACAAATAAAATTCCCAGCAATATAAAATTAATTTCATTAACACATTTTAGTATTAAATTGAAGTTCAGCCTTAGTTTCTATTGAAAAAATATACTATATGTTAGATCATTTTATCTTTGGCACTCATGGCGCTACTTCTACCTTTTGGATAAAGTAAAAAATTGTTCGGCAATATTAAATTCGAGTACCACAACCGCAACGCCCCGCGCCCAATGCTCCCAAAAGAGCCAAAGTCAACAGTCGATAGTTTTATTTACCAAACAATTTAAAACGACAAAACCGCAAACAACAAAATTAGCTACAAAATATAATCAAAAGACCCCGAGGCGCCAACAACAACGACATGTAATTACATGGAGACAACTGCGATAGCAACAACAACCAACAACCGACAACAACTAACAGACATACATCACACCGAGAAGGTAGCACCGAAAATCGAATTGAAAATTAATTTGAAATTAATTTTAAATGCACAAAAGCGATAAATTTTGCGCAATGTTCGTGACACAGACACACACAATTTGGCTGTGTGATTGCCAAGTGGAGACGGAGGAGAGGTTGGAAGTGGGAGAGGTTTGGTAGATTTTGACCTGCAAATGTCTACAACACTTGTAATCAAATAGACAGACAGACAAGGCTGTCAATTGAAAATTGTAAGCCACAGCGCAGCTAAAGCGACGAAAAAAGCAAGAATTGAAAAGGCGAAAGAAATAAACGAATCATTTGTACCCTTAAAATTTAAGTAACATTCTAAATATTTGTGTTAAAAAATACCTGAAATTAGAAATATTTAACTGCGTTTTGAATTTTATTTTGTAAATCAATTTCTTAAGTTTTTATGTGGCATACTTTTGGCAGTTTTGAAAGTAAACTAAGTTCCTCTTAAATTCAAGGCTTTCTTATTTATTACAGACTCGTTAAAGTATGCAATAGAAAACTTTGAACTTTAAACGTTGAGAACAAGGAGAAAACTTTTGATGGAATCTAAATAATAAGGAATCTAAATGATAAAATATAAAGATACATAAAGATAATATTTACAATTTTATTTATAAAATTCAAGTTAATTCGAGCAACTTTTTTTTTGTAGTTTCCACTCTTTTCTTGAGATGCACAAATAGCATAAGTAACTTGAAGTTAAAAACAATTAACAATTAACTGAATAGAAAATGATTAATTATTTATTTAATTCAAAAGATTTATATTTTAACTCCTTCTATAAAGTCAAGCTTCTTTTCATACTTTCGGCTCTTTTTTTAGATGAAAAATGTTAGCTGAATCTAAATGAAAATATGCATCTTTAATTTTTTTCAGATGCATAAATAGCATCAGTAAGTAAGGAGAACAATTTTAATTGAATATAAATAATAATTTATTTGTTTAATTTTATTTAAAAGATTTATATACAAAATGTACGCTCTCTTCTTTAGATGCTCAGTTCGAAGTTAAAAACAAGGAGGACAATTTAAACTGATTATAAATGATAAATATAATTCTTTAATTTTGTTCAAAAGATTTCTAACTCCACTACATCTTTCTTTTTATACTTTCCGCTCGTTAAATGCACAAACAGCATAAGTAAGGTGCAGGACCCGCCAGAAGAGTGTTGGCAACAACAACAACAGTGGCAAACACACACAGGGCACACAGGACTCGAATGCACTTTCGGCTTGCGCCAACTTCCCGTCATGCATTTTCATTAGCCCAGTGGCCGGGTGCCCAAGTGCTCCGTTCCAGCTGCAGCCCGAACCGCAGGCGCCTGAGTGGGTGCCATGTGCCCAAAAGCAATTATGCGGGACCCAAAAGCGGGGCTGGCCCCGCTAAGGGGGGGGGGGCACACAACTTGTCAGTCATTCAGTCAGCTGGCCATTATGACTCCAAATCCAATTCCAAAGTGTTGAGTGCACTGACTGAACACTGAACGCTGAACACAGTGGCTGGCGATGACGTGGACGTTCCACTGGGCAGCCGGGGGGAGGGGGAGAGCAGCTGGAGCTGGGTGGGTTTAGTTGGCTGGATTAGCGAGATGTTTGGGCACTGTTACCTATTACAACATCAATAACTTTGGCCATATATTGATAAAGTGTTATCGAAAAGTATCGAGCCCAATCGCCATATGGGCACAAAATCGTCAAGCGTGGACGAAGTTTTTGTCGACTGATAAGAGATAACATTCGATATGAAAACACGCCAATGCATTTCGCTCATGAAAATATTTGTCATTAAAGAGATAAAGAGAGAATGAGAGAGAAAGAGGGAGAGAGAGAGAGCGAAAAATGATAGAGACAGGATTGAAGTTATGAAATCCAACGCACCGTAAAACTATTTCTATTTATGACAGCGAAATTCCAGGAAATATATTTATATATACTCATATGTATCTTATGAAAACAGCTTTAATTCCATATTGGTGCAGGATATGCGGAATAAGTAAAAATAAGAACTTTATGTTACACTCTTCCTATTCTAATCATACTTATATATACATATGTATATATGAGAATGCCTTTAAAACTAAAACCGAAAATTGCAAGTTAACACACGAATAGGCAAACTTATATGTCTTATATAAAGTGCAGAAGAAGAGCATGGCAGAAAAGTAGCAAAACTAAAGTTCACAAAATAATCACCGAAATTGCATATTTGTTAAGTTTTATCAGCCAACGTGTCACAGCCAAAAAATAATCAACACTAAAAGCAATGTACCATAAATACCTCAGAAAAGGGAAGCTCAATCGGAACAGTGGCTAGAATTCCAATGTTTATATACGTGTTAAATATTTGAAGCGTTAAATAAATTAAAAATTTTATGATTGTTCGAAAGAAAAAAAAAACAATTAAAATTGCATATATCAATCGACTTACGGATATCGATTAGATTAGAAAACGTGCGTAATGCCTTCGGCATGTGGAATACAAAATTTACGACATTGCGAGTACGCAATTTGTGGTCCGCCTGGCCCACTGTATCATATGCAAATGCAATTCAGTTCCCGGCAAAATTGCATTAATATTTTGCAAAGGATATGCTCAAACCCCCAAACTGAACCGCACCGCAAACCAATATGTGGGGGGATGCCCCGAAATGCATTTTGGTATGCAAATTCTTTGTCGCATGCCTCACTCGCACCTGTGTGCAATGCAGGTGCCAATATTTGTCAGTTTTTTGTTTAATTAAAACATTTTGCCAATATTTTATTTGCCCCCCCTCAGCTCTGTGTGGCTGCTCATTGGATTCGGTTTGTTTTTATAACCAAAATGCAAATGTCTCGTTTGCACAGGTAACGCAAATCCAATGCACATGAAATATTTAAGCCAAACAATTACGTTCGAGCGAGATGGCCATATGTGGCACACGCACACGTGTCGTATGCGCAATACTGTTCTTTTTACTGCTGCTATTTCCCTCTCTGGCAATTTGCATTTTGGGGCCAATTTTTTTTAGAGTTTTATTTATAACATTTAGTTTCTGTGCTATGCGGACAGTTAAATGAAAATAATTTGCTCTATATGGTAAAATAAATTTCGCATATTTTATATTATAATTCACAGCATTGTCGACTTCGGGCATTTGGTTTTACATTCAAATGTAAAATTCATATTCGGGATTTCGATATATTATTGCCAATATTGAATAAATAAATTTCAAATTCCAAAAAAAGGCAGACAAATTTGTGTTTTAATAATAATCGAAAAAATATATAAAATGAATCAATAAAAACGTGCAAATTTCAAGGGAAAAGCTAATGCTTATATATATAAATTTTATACTTAAGAAGACGAAGAAGAAGATTTATGTGAATTAAGGAATAATTGAGAAATTTAAAACTCTTGACAGTTGAGGACCATAATAAATAAAATACAATATATAAATAATATTAATAGGAAGACATTGATTTTAAAACAGAGGAAACATTTCAAAAATATCATTTCAAATATCATTTGCAGATCGCACATATATTGCTAACCAGATTAGACGACTCTAACACTAATGTTCCCTGCAAACAAGTTCAGCACAAAAAATGACTCCCAAAATTGCATTTAGAGCGGCCAAAAGCAGGCCACTAATAACTAGACCCTGTTGACCAGCAAAACTGCTGTCGAAAATCGAGGCAACGCTTCAGTTTCAGTTTCAGTTGGACCAAAAAAGTCCATAAAGTCCATTAGTGGCATTTTGCATATGCTAAGGGCAAACAAAATGCAAACCGAGCAGGGCTGGGGGGTGGGGGGGGGGGGTTGCGGAGCGACGGCAGCGGGAAAAATGTGAACTGCACAGATTCGAGTTCCAAATTGCGGTCAGTGGCAGCTGCCCCCGGAGCGGGGCACGCATACACTGACCAATAATTGGATGCGTCCGACTAACAGACGGCCGGTTTAGAGACGAGAGTTGTCAAAAATCAGTTTGCTAAGCGGCAGTTGAAAGCCACATTGACCGCAGCAAAACGCATATTGGGAACGGCAGGGCAAACAATGGCCCCCATTTGGAACTATGAAACTTTGCAGAATAAAGCAAGGTGTTTGCATATCAAAGCGAACCAAATATATATGAGATATTCTGTTCAAACGTGGCAGTTGTGAGCAACACATCAGCAAAATATTACCAATATCGAATTAGTCTGCCTGCAATAGGAAAAATCACTCAGCACTTGAATTTATATATGGTTTTAAGTTAACACGCACTCTAAAGCTACAAAATATTTTATTCGCTTTGTTTTAACAAGATTTCCACTATTCTATGAATTCTTTATATAATCTTTTTTATGTTCTTTTTATGTTCACTTCTCACAAATTGTATATTTGAACTTCGCACAATATTTGTTAAAAAGAAATTGTTGACTGTCTCTTACAGGGAACTTAATATTGGTTTCTCACGAAATCAAACACAATCTTTAATAATCATGCTAAAAACCACTGAATTATCAATAAGGGGAAATGCAGATAATAATGCAGAAACATTTCCAAAAATGAAGAGCAAACTACTTAAATAATTCTTTAGATAGCCGTGATATTGCAGTCGTATGCGTAATATTTTCAGAAAATTACAATAAATATAAAATGTTGATATTAGTTTTAATTTAAATTAATTTCAGACGTCTTTAGCTTTTTTCCAAATAATAAATTATTTTTTATAATATATTTAATTAATTAAAATGTGTATGCATGCAAAATAAATAAACAAGAATTTTCAATATTAATATAATATATATATTTTTAATATATTATAATAATATTAATACTTAATTGCGTGTTTTAGGTCTGGAACCAATGTAATAATAATATATTTTTTGCCAAAGAATCTATTTTGTAAAAAGAGTATTAGGTGCAAGGGTATTTAAACTTCGGTTTCATTGGCTTACAATTATAATAAATATATGGAAATGGCTGTCAAACAAGAGTCTAATAATGTTTCTCAGAGACAGCTCGATTTACGGAATAGCCTCTGCTTGGACCTGCGTGAACCTTAACCCCCATAATCCCTGTGTCTGACATGCACTCACCTGTTTCGTGTTCTCTATCGAGCGCCAACGTTGACACATTCTCCACATGCTCCGCGCTGGGTTCGTCAGCAGCTGCAACGGCTCCATTCAGGCCAATGCAGTCGTTGTTGTTTTCGTTGTCGTTGCCGTTGTCGTTGCCGTTCTCGGCACTGTCATTGGCATGCCCATTGATGACCTCGATGACACTTTTGACCGAATCTAGTGATGACGTTGCTGATACCAAAATTGGCGTTGTTATTGGCGTTGCCGCCGACGATGACGAGGCTGTTGATGTCATCGATGAGCTGGCACTCAGTATGATGCCATTTGGTTCGGGTCCGTGCCCCGCCACGCCCACCTCGCCAACATCGCCCTCCACCTGCCGCTGGCGCTCGGCATTCGGCAGCTTGTGGCTCTCAAAGTGCAGCTCATCCTGCAGCAGGTCAACAGCTTGGGCGACAAGATTAACATTGTCATTCGATTTGTTGTTGGGGTCAGCAGCAGCAGCGGCAGCAGCATTTGTGGTTGTCGTCGCCGTCGTCACATTGGGCAGATCAACGCTGGCCAATGTGATAATTGGGCTAACTTGTTCCGTCTGCTCCACGCCCACAATAATGCGCTCCAGCGGCTTGGGCGCGCTCAGCTCCAGGCTGCTGCGTCGCTGTGTCGGCGTCGGTTTGCCAGCCAGGCCCAGTTCGCTGCGCTTACTGGGCACGGGCGGTGGCGCCGTCTTGGGCTTAACAACTGGCGCTGGCGACACCTTTGGCTTATTGCTGGGCAAAGGTGGCTTCGCCTTGGGCGTGGACTTTGTCGCAGCTGGCTCCGGCTGGGGTGTATCTATGATGTTCTTGTGCAGCACATAGCCCAGCTCGTCCTCCACGAGGGGTTCCTTCGGCAGCTCCTCCGGCTGCTCCTCGACATGTCCCTCAACCTGCTCAAAGGCGCTCAGATCGAAGCCCTGCTCGTCGTCGGCCAGCTCCAGATTGTACAGTTTCTCGGTCTCCTTCTTGACCTTCTGATAGCTCTCGATAATCTTTTGCGCCTCCTGCTCGAGGCGACGCTCCTCGTCGGTCTTCTTCAGCAGCTTGGCGCCCTTCTTGCCGGGCGTCTCTTTGCTCTGCTCGAGCCGCTTGGTCACCTGCTTTTCGCCATCCCTGGTGATCGTCAGGGTCTCGCTGAGCTCGCGCTCCAGCGTCGGCACCGCATCGCTATCGATCGGCTGCTCGCTGAGGATCTGCTGGCCCTCGAGATAGGTCTGCTGTTCGGTCTGCTCGCATTCGGTGTAGCTGATGGCGCCGTTTTCGGACAGCTGCAGCTGTTTGCCACATTCGGATAAGGTCAGAATACCCGTTTCAATACTCTGTTTATCCTGTGGATTGTCCAGGCGCTCCGTTAGACGCGTCTCCTCCGAGACGGCGGCAGTCAACGGCTGCAGCTGCTCGACATCGTCCAGGTCGAGCAGATTGTCGTTGCTGCTGATCTTCTTGAAGCGCGCACTGCTTGACTTGGACTCGGCGCTGGTCAGCAGCTGCTCCTCACCGGTCACCGCATCCCGCGTTCTCAGCTCGCTCAGCGTCTGCTGCTCGCTAACCACGCGACGCTCCTCGTGTACGGTCGTTGTGATTCCACCCGTCGATGTCGATGTGGGCGCCTCCTCGCGCTCCTCATACGGCTGCAGCCGGAAGGCGACATCCGTCGTGGGACTCAAAAAGCTAGAGGAGCTGCTGCTGCTGCTGCTGCTGCTGCTGCTGCTGCTGCTGCTGCTGCTGCTCGTGGTGCTGCTCGTCTTGGTGGTGACCACCTTTGTGGTAATCGTGCGCTGCGTTTTGCTGCTGCTCTTTTGGCTGCACTCGCTCGTCTCTTGCCGGCTGCTCGATTCGCTGCGCTTTGTTGTTGTGCTGCTGGCGCTGGTGCTCTCCTGGCCAGCCTTATCATCGCCGGCGGCTGCCTTCTCCGGCTCGATAATCTTATCGTCGCTCTTTGCGGCTTCAACTTCCATTTTGACTGGCAACTTTGGCAACTTCTTCGACTCCTCCACAAACGCGCTCGGTTGGCTGTGGGTTAGACAGGCGTATATCACATTGTGTAATTAGAATGATTGGCTCTTATCAGAAATGTATGCATGTGTGTTAATTAGCCCCGCCCCCCCCTCGTTGCCCACCTGTCGCTACAGCGAACGGAAATTTGCCCGGCAGCTGCTTGTTTTCAATCGCTGCGCAAAATTCAAAAAAAAAAATTACCGCTAAATTCAATACAGAGCCGAAAACCTTTGCCTTTCGCCTTTCGAAATAGAACTAATTGGCCCGAACGTTCGTTCGTTCGTTCGTTCGAATGCCGTCAGTTGCCATTAGCCGTTATCAGTTGCGCATACAAATTTCCAGGGACTTATCAGCCAAACCACACCGGCATTTACCTCTTATCAGACTGTAAACGGGGGTTGCCCCCCCCCCCTCAACCCTGACGTGTGAAAGTTCCTATTATTATTTGATATCGCAAATTTGCACACAATTTTGGCAACGGCCAAAACCTGGAAGGCCCTATCTGGCCAAGAACATGACTCGCATTTGATGGATTGCATAAGGTTCGGCCTTCTAACGTTCCACAATGGTTTCATTGTATTCGACTAAAGAAAAATATACTTTTGTTTGTAGAAAACTTACAATAACAAGCGAGAGTGCGCTAGTCGGCAGTGTTTCGACTAGGAGATACCCTCTAATCAGCTGAAATGTGAAATATTCTTGATATAGCTACAAAAATCTTCAAGAGAAGCTAAAATTAATTGCAGGGCGTGGCCGAAATTTGTCGGCTCGGTATTTAGAGGATATTATCAGAAAACGGTTTATTCTAATATTGCATTGTGAATTTTTAAATATGTCACCAGTAATTTGTCTAATAAATTATATGAATTTAGCTTTTAAATCGTATACAGCTTAAATTGATTTGCCACGCCCCCAGTGGGTGTAGCCAAAAAATCGGAATATTTTGTCTAACGCGGGTATTCACGAGTACATATTCCAAAGTTCACATCTCTAACTTCAATAGGGGCGAAAAAAAATGCATTCATACGTAAAAACAGACGGAGATTGCACAGACCTAGTATATTCTTTTCAATTCGTATACAATATATATATATATATGGTATACAAGATTATATGTTTAAAATTTCTATTCTCCAGTTCTTATAGTTTTTGAGATTAGTTATTTCACACAGACGGACAGACAGACAAAGATAAAGATTACCTATGCTTTTTGAGATCCGAGGTGATTTCTTCTGTCTGTTACATACATTTGCACAAAGCCATTACACCCTGATTTTCATAATGGGTTCAGGGTATAAAAAAAAACATAAATATTGAAAATGTAATATTTTTAAGACTTTTCAATAAAAAAAATAAATCTTTTGGCAATACAATAAATGTAAAAAAATTAATATTTAGGTGCTCTAATACTTTGATTTACACTGCTGACAGCTTTATCGGTATAATTCAGAATTGAATCCAAAAAAAACGAAGATTAGATATCTCTGTGTTCTTTAAGTGCTTTAAGTGCTCAAATCCTTGACAGTTTATTCACCCTTAAAGATTTCCTAGCCAAATTATCTCTATTAATTTTATTTACTACATAGATGAATCTCAAATCTCAATCTCTGAGATCTTTAGCTTCACTTTATTTACCCTTAAACATTTCCGATCTAAACTTATCTAGTTTCCCAGCTACATAGACTAATCTCAAATTTCCCTCTCAAGCCGCTTCCCGCCCGTTTCATCCACGTCATCGTTGGGAACTCACCCGTTCGTCAGGGACTGCGGCTCCAGCGAGGAGAACTCCTCCTCAACCTCGCCGATGGTGGGCAGCATGTTCGAGTGCCAGTACATGTTGAAGTATGCCTCCGAGGGACCCGGACCGTTGATGAGCTCTGGCGGGCCCAGCTTCTCGCCGTCCTCGCAGATGTACTCGCGCTCAGCGGCATCGACGTCGTCCTGTTCGGCGTCATCCTCGTCGCTGCTGGAGCTCGAGTAGCAGGTGTTGCTCTGATTATCGTCCACGATCTTGGTGCACTTGCCGACGACCAGGGGCGGCGGCGACTCCCGGGCGAGATCCGCGGCCTCCGCAGCGGCCGCCGCCAGCAGGGCGGCGATGTCCCGTTGCGGTGGCTTGGCTGAAGTCTCCGATGGCTTCTCGAGGGCGTCCTGTTTGTGCACCAGATCGAAGAGACTGGGCAGCTTGTCCTCGTCCTGGGCCTTGCTCTCGTACGTCTGGATCTTGAAGCGGATCTCGCGGTTGCTCGTCGGCGAGGGCGTGTTCACGGGCGTGGCCGGGGGCGTGCCATTGGCGGCCTGCTTGAAGGTCTGCATGCTCAGCTTCGGCTGCTGCTGCGGCGGCGTCGTCGGCAGCGCCTGCAGCTTGGGTATCTGGGTCTTCTGCAGGGATTGGACGCGCTCCGGCGGCTTCGGCTTGGGTCCTTTGGGCGAACGGCCATTGCTGCCGTTGCTGCACACGGAACTGAGCGACTCGTTGGAGTTGGAGCTGCTCCTGGAGCTGCTGTTGAGCAGCACGGGTATGAAGGTGCGCTCCGGCGTTGTCCGTGCCGGCGCCTCCGCGGAGTTGGCGCGCTGCAGCGGCGCTCGCGCCAGTCCCGGACTGGGACTCGAATCCTTGGACTTGCTGCGATAGAGGCCCAGCTTGAGGTCCGTTTCGGACTTTTGCTTCTGCAGCAGGCGCGGAATGTTGGAGCCAGCTGGCGACGAGGACACAGCCAATGTTGACTTGCCGGCTGGCGGCGATTTCTGGACTGGCGTTGTGACGACGGGTATGCGAGATTTCAGCTGCGGTGACTGTTGCTTAAGGGGCTGAAGATGCAGCTTGATCTCGCCCTCGGTTTTGGCCCGTGAGAAGCCCGGACTGACTATCGAGCCGATCAGCTTCGCCTTGGGTATCTTGGTGGTGGCGGGCTCCCGCAGCTCCTTGCTGGGCTCATTTGTGGGCGTCTTGGGCGACTCTGACTGGGCTGTTTCGTTGGTGGGCGTTGTCGGCGAATCCAGTGGAATTCTGGGCGGCGCCACCTCGATGGGCAGCTTGCTGGGCGTGGCAATCTTGCGCGGCATGGGTATGATGGAGCGTTTCTTTGGCTCCACGGTGGCCAGCAGCACGCGCGGCTTTGGCGTCGGCGTGCCGAGCGGACTCTTGAGCTCCACATTTTCGTAGACATTGACTTTTTCCGTTTTGAACTCGACGTTCTCGTAGTTGTTGCCCGGTATCAGCAGCTTTGGCTGCCCGAGCGGCTGTTCCAGCTGAAACTCCTGCTCGAGCAGGGTGAACGGCTGCACCAGCTTGGCCAGCTCCGGGCCGTTCAGGCTGCTGGCCAGCTCCGTGTCCGATGAGTAATTGGAGCCCATGGAGAGCTTATCGATGACTGTGGAAATTGTGCTCGCCGTGTCGTCCGACTCGGAGCCGGCCTTGAGGGACTCGGCGAACAGATTGATATAATACTCGGCATCGGGCGGTGGCGTCAGCGGCTTCTCGACAATCAGTTGTACGGCGGCCTCCTTTGAGTTCTGGCGCTTCACCAGCTTGCGCGGCGGCACCGGCGGCGGTGGCGGTGGCTGGGCGTTCAGCGATATGGAGACCTCGGTTGGGTGCTCCTCCTCGCTGGGCGGCTTCTGGCCGTGACCGTTGCGTACGACCAGCTTGATGGCCACGCTATCCTTGAGGCAGCGCACGCAATCGATGCGCGTCATCTGCGAGACCTGCCGGCCATCGATGCACTGAATCTCGTCGCCTTCGCGCAGATGGCCCCAACTGGTGGCCACCTTGGAGGCGGGACTGTCGGCGGCGCACGATTGTATGTACAATTTCTGGACCAGCTCCGTGTTGCGTGTGCCGCCCTGGAACTTGAGGCCAAAGCCGAGACGCTCACCCGGCAGCCGGTAGACGGTTATGTGCTCCGGTTCATCCGGTTCCGGTTGCGACTGGTGCTGATCCTGTTGCTGCTGTTGCTGCTGGAGCAGCTGCTGCTGCTCGTTGATGGTCAGCACGGTGATAAATGAGGAGTCTTCGGCTACGGAGCTTTGCCGTTTGACTAGCTTCTTCAAATGGTTTGTGTCTTTGGTGGACGATGTGGGATCGTCGACTTCAACAACGGTTATGTAGTCATCGTCCGTTGCTGTTGGGTTTGTGTCATTGCTTTGCGACATTGTCGTTGTTGTTGTTGTTGTTGTTGTTGTTGGTGCTGCGGATGACATGCTGCGAAGCTTTCTTGTGCTGCAAAAGCTCGAAGCATGTGACGTTAATGATTGTTTGGGTTTGTGCATGCGCTAGATTGCCTAATTGGTGCTTGCATGTGCTAAAACGTTGGTGATTTCCGTGTTTGGTTGTTGCCTGAGCTAGACTTTGTGATCTTGGGTTGTGCGGTTGTTGTCCGAGCTGAGTTTGGTTAACAACTTGATATTTTTGCTGGAAAAAAATGAAAGAGAATTTAAATGATTTATTAATTGCTATTTATATATAATATACAAATTTACTAAATATGTTTATGTACAATATAAATTTACACTATTGTGCGTAAGCTTTTCGGCTGTGAAATTGACTTATTGTTTTAACTAGTAAAAACATTTTACTGCTGATATTTAATTGTAAGGAAAAATTGAAGAGAAACCTTAAAACCTAAGACTTTAAATTAATATCAATCATTTTCAACGAATTAACAATCGGCAACTTCTATATATAAAATATTTATATATATAATCAAACAACAAATTTCACCCAAATCAGACCATTCTAACAATGCTAAATAAAGCCTTCAATTTCATGCAAAAAAAAAATGGATTTCTTTTTAACACACCTTATATAATATCTGTAAGATATACTTTTGCGCATTTTTTTTATATATTTTCGGAACCTTTAAGAAATATACCTACTTCAAATAATTAAATTTTTAAAGCAGTGCTTTATATTAAAAACTTTGCATTTTTAATTTTTATAAAAGAACTACATTCCATAAATAAGAATTGATTGCAAATGTAATTAGCACTGAAAGCGACACATTGTTGACTGCAATTGTTTTTGTTAAACACGTTTTGAGGAATGCATAAGTCGTAAACTATTCTACACTTCATAATCATCAAAGTCTCAATTATCACATTGCTTTTCTTTTCATCTAGCCATGCAGCAAGCCATAAACAAGCGGAGACAAAGGCGATTAACTTGTTTCACGAACTTTCAAATGCATTTCATTTCAACACCAAAATCCCACAATAACTTGCCAAAAACTATCCGCTGTTCACAGCTCTCCGCTGCACTCGCCGCCCAAGTCATTTCCTTCCTGCGCACGACACAAGACAACAACAACAACAGCAAATGGCAAAAGACAGCAACTGGCAACTTTTTGCTACCGCAACTTCAACTGAGCAAAAAAAAAAAAACTTCGGGCCAACAATTTATGTCAACTTTCTTTTTTATCAAACAAAAAGAAAGAATTAAGGAAAATAAAAATATAAGTAGAAAAAAAGAATTCCAAAGATTTTTCAAAGTAACCGCAAAATCTGGCAGCGACTCCCACACGAAAAGTTGCCTAGTCAGGTGGGTTGGGCTGGAGATGCGCGATCCAACAGATGATTTGAGCAACGGGTTTTTCCTACTGCACGTTGCATGCCACAAGAAAGTTGCCAAGTTGCCAAATCATGCTGCGGCTGGGCTCCTCTTCGCAATGGCACAAATACATTTTGGGCGAGTAATCGAAATAACGCATCCCAACGAGCCGGCCAAACAGGTGACCAACAGCGGCAGCGGTCCCGACACCCGTCGGTTCAGTTCTTAAACTTGTTTCAATTTTCTGTTCAATTTCAGATACCCTATGTGAGGGGCTATGACAAATCTCAAAGGTTTATTTGTAACGGCAGGAAACAGAAATTACAATTAAATTTATTTCTAAATTAAGGTATACCTTACTTAAAAAGCTAGCAAAAATCATTTTTAATCTAACATATTGCTCATAAGGCAGCAAAACCCAATAAATAATAAATTTCAAAAACAAAAAAATTTCGAAAAAATATCATAAAAAATTGTGTGATATTTGTGTACATTTTATTTGATTAATATAATAGCAAAAATTTGGATGCTAGATGGTGCCAACAATTTTAACATCAGCATCAAGATATCAAAAATTTGTTAAACAAATTTTAATTTTAATTTTTCTCATTTGGATATACCTTTCATAAATCTTAATTCAAGAGCTTTTTCTCAAAGCAAATGCGATAGCACGCATAGAGAATAGATCGAATAGATCGATAACTGCAGAAACAAACGAAGTTGAGAACATTCTAGCATAACTAGGATATCATTTATTTAAATTTATATCGGAAAATTTTAATTATGAGAAATTTAATTTTAAAAAAATAATATTCTTCAAAATAGTCTGATATTTGTGACTTTTGGATACATTTTATTTGCTAATTTGCAAAAATTTAAATGATAGGATAGTGCCATCAATTCTAACAACAACATCAAAATCTCAAATATTTTCATAAACAAAGCTTAATCGTAAATTTTTAACTTTTATATCTCTTTAATATTTTCTTAATACATTTTTTACTTTTAAATCTGAATTCTAGAACTTTTGCAAATTCGATACCACAATTAAAGACTATCGATAACTATAACCGAAACAATCGAGAAGATTCTAGCGCACACATATAAGAGTATTTCGACTTCGCTTAGATCCAGATTTTGGCTTTCAGGCATGTCGTCTTTTTTTCGGACTTTTCTGGACGCCTCTTTTATAACTGTTGTTTTGGCCGGGCCCGGTAATTACCGAGCTCAGTTCGCGCTTGCGGCCTGTACATCACAAATTTGAAATCAGTTTCATTATATAAATTGTTACCTTTAGACGATGTGGCAGACAGTTGAAACGGTGGATTAAGGAGAAAGATGGGTAGAGCGCAAAAGAAAGAGGAAGCGAAAGAGAGAGAGAGGGAGAGGGAGAGGGAGAGGGAAACGGATCTGATTCGCTTCATTGAGCGGGTTTGGCGCGAATTTGGTATCTGGAGCTGTGAAATATTTTCTGTTGCAGCGACTTAAATTGGCTTTAAATTGCCACAATTTGTGGCGCATAATGTCAAAGTTAGTTTCTGTAGCTGCCAGATAAGGCAAAAAAATAATAAAAAGCTGCAAGCTATGCACTCGACTTCAATTAGACTGGCAAGCAAAAGGCTTCCGATACACGCTCTATCCACTATTCCCCCACCTCCCCTCCCCCCCCCCCTCACCAGCCCGTCATGCCAAGTGGCGTCTCTTGGACGGGGGCATAAAGTGTGTCAGCCAGGAAGCCGCGACTTTGAGTGGCGTTCCCCAGTTTACAGTTTGTTTGCTTTCCATCGTTCCAACGGCCTCCGCCATATTGCCGGGCTGCCAGCCCGTCCACGACTGTCCATATCCCAGTCCGTCTATTTGCCCGCCCGTCTGTCCGTCTGTCCGTCTGTACGTCGTGTCCACCTCCCTGGCAATCTCCCAGTGTTGACTGACGGCTGCCGTCGAGAATTTTGGCGCTACAAAGGCGCATAAATAAAAATTGTTCAGCTCTGTTGACAGTGCAGCATGGGGAGAGCAAAAAAATAGCAGCGCCATGTCAACTCTGCAATGGGTAGCCATTAGTTAGATGAGCTGCCAGCAGAACCAAAAGGGAAACGTGCAAATTTCGGTTGGCTGGCAACGTGCAACATCGAATCACCGTTGGTATTTCGTCTTTGCAACATTGTTGCAACTGTGCAACAATATTTTTCAATCAATTTCAATTTAAGCTACTTATTTCAATCGCCCGTAAGCTAAGCGATGCTATTAAAATTGTGGAAATTCCTATAAAACAATAAAAAAAAAAGCTGTAGGAAATTGTCAATATTTTGAGAACCGTATTATCACAACATAATAATATTGTAATATTCATAATCTTAGTATATGATATGAAAGGCGAAAGCAAGCAGATCTTTTGAAGTATAAAATATGACACTTAAATATATATGTAATCTAAAAAGACTATTTTAAAGTTAATAGGTAAGGTGTCTAAGCTGAAGCTCTGAACTCCCTTGACTTTATTGAGATACAGTCTAAGGTTAAGCTTCAGGTTGGGCTAGTTTTTTATTGGCTTATGAATTGCGAATTTGTTTTCCTTGTAGCTTTAATTTGACAAATTTAAATATTCGTGCACATTAATGATATATATATTAAAAGGACGAAATATAAGGCTTAAAGTTACTTATCTCTGTTTTGGCTTTGTGTAACCGCATTTAACTATTGTTGGTCTAAAAAATTGCCTAAAAGGATCAGATATTTCATAACCTAGACACATACACAGTAGGTCAGCTTGCAAATCTAATGTTTACATTTATTGTAATTATTATTTTTATTTTATCTATAAATATTTTCGTTGCTAGCATTCTTAATATAATTATATTCCAACCCAACTTCTTGTTATTCACAGCCTTAATTACAATTCTCTCTAACTGTTTTCGTTTTGCGAACACAATGATTTTAATCATATATGTGTTACATTTACAACGTTACTTCACTCTTTCTCTTTTCCTCTCCATTATTAATACAAGTGCTTTCTTTGCATATGTAAATATATTTAAATGTGTGTATATGAATTTGCACTTCACTTCCTTTTCAATTTCATTAGCCACTTGAATGCTCGCCCAGCTAAAAGCCACTTAACAAAATATGCTTTAAATGCTTTAATTAAAAACATTTATGCAAATTTCAACTACAGCAATAATAACAAAAGCTAAGTGCGGTTGCGAACAATGCAGCGGCAGCAACACCGCCGCCGCCACGCCCCCCCCCCTTCCACCCGCCCATCCCTGCTTTAGCAGCCCGGCCGCTGCTTGATACTGCTTTGCCGACACTTTGCAAAAATTTCACACCATTTACAATGCAGGTGACCGCAGCTGACTTCCTCTCTCCGCTCTTTCACGCCCTCCCCGGCTGCTCTTGAGCTCATTATGTGCGCAGCGCTACGCAAATTATGGGAAACTATCTCGCGACTTTTTGCTCTCTTTTTTTCTTGTTTTTTTTTTGTAGCATTACGTTGTCTCTTTTGCTCAAGTCAATGCTAATGCTAATTTGTTTTGCCTCAAACTTCCTTCAGTTACGCCCCGCGTCGCTCACAACTCGAATGCATTTTAATTGCACTTTTTCCTGCTGCCGACAACTAATAACTGGCAATTTATTAAAATGTTTGCGGCTTGCCAGCAACAGCAGCAGCAACAGATGAAGCGAGAGGGGGCTGAGGTGCCAGGCCGTATTTAGTACTATTTGGCATAAGTTTGTACACAATTTTGATTAAAGAGCAGCGTCTTGGCCGATGGTCAGCGAGGCGTGAAAATTTCTCTACCCAAGTCGCTTGCGATTTATGTGAGAAATATGCTAAAATACCAAACGAAGCGTGGACCAAAGACGCCTTCAAAAAAAAACCAAAAAAAAAAAAAAAAACTACGAAAAAAAGCTGTCTGAGATGAAACCACAAGCAACAAATCTGCCACAGATGAGGGTCACTTGAATTCAACACAAAAGAACCAGTTTAACATAAAGTGCTTTGAGCTTTGGGCATTTTAGGTCAACTATATAGCTTGAAATGGATGGATTATGCTGATCCAATAGCTACCAATAATGAAAAGCATATAATTTATAACAAAGAGGGATATTGTCGAAATCAAAACAGAATTAAAGGTCGAAACAAAGAGAAGAACTGTAGAAATAAATATTTATAAAAGTCTAGTACACATTTTAAATTTAATAAATATCTCTGGCAAAATGGATATTCCAGCAAAATAAACAAAATAAAATTAAAACAGTTTAAAATGGTCTTAATATTTAATTTCATTTTGGAAAAAAGTAATTGTCGCGGAAACGAAATTGTTCAGCTGGGTCTTTAAAGAAGTTCATCCGAACAAGATAGTATATAGATGTTATCTATTTTCCACGCCCCCACTGGGCGTAACAAAAAAAGTTTCCGCAATCTTTAGAAGACTTAGATTAGTAATCTGGCTGTAATTACTTTATGCTTATAGCTCTAAAATTGAGTGAGATAAATAGATTTTATCGATTGTGTCTCTTCGTAAATGAGTATAAAAATCAACGCGTTAAGCTAATCAAACAAAAAGTTGGAAATAAAAGATTATTTGTCGTTCAGCATATTTTAACTAAATAAGTTTGATTATATATATGCCATATATTATGTACTAAGCAAGAACATTAAAAAAACAGCTTTATCTTCTACACATTTTTTCGGTTTCAAATCGATTTCTTTTGCTTTGAGGTTTTGCTCAAAATTTTCATAAAAAGTTGAATTTGTTTTAGTATCGAAAATCTTAACTTTCTATCGAATAAGGGGATTTAAACAAGGTGGGATTTCAGCAACGCAATGGAAAAGGGGATCAGGACTGAAGCGGAGGATGAGGAGGGTGACAGGCTAATAGATAAACTAAAGCAAGTGCAGGGAACGAGCGAACGTGTGGAAAAGGCAACCAGCAGCACGGAGGTGGGCGAGATGCCGACCGACGAGGAGACCGGCTGCCTAATGGATGTCCTGCACCTGCACATGCTGCAATTGATTGAGGATCAGATTAGCCAACAACTGTCGGTGGAGGCACACACATCCAGAGCGCGTCTAATGCTGGCCAGAGCCCGCCTGCAGCATGGGAACCAACAGACCGCAGCCGCATCGCGGTTACCCGGCTCCAGTCCGTATCGCGCCCTCTGCCGCCTCGTCGACCGGGGCATCGAATGGGGCAGCTCCCTCAAACTGTTGCGATTTAATGTGGAACCATCCCGAGGTTATCTACTGCCCGTTAATCACATCTTTGGCGCACTGGTGCCCGGCAGCCTGCGCCTGGCGACCCACAAATGGGAGCGCTGTGTGGACCATATCGTCGAGTGCGTCAATATTCAGCGTGAGCTGCAATCTGTAGTGAATTCCATTGAGCGATTGAATTGGACGCTGCACAGAAGTGGCAATGTATGAGAGGGGCGGGGTCGGAGAGTGTTAGGTTCAAAGTTGAGAATAAAGTCACTTGGTGCGAATTCTTATAATACGTGCTTCCCTTTCGTAGATGGGATTGCCGTGTCGAAACGTGGACAATCGGCAGTCGTCTCGGAAGAATCTATAAATAGTGCTGCCTGTATCTGCGCCTAGTACTCGTGTTCATATATCTCCCCTGTATCTCTTGGCGAGACTGTAATTGCTTTTAAATATAATTTATATAAATAAGCTTCAAAAGTGCTGCGTACGTTCAGATCAGAGGATAACTGCTAGCGTAAGCCTAAGTTCTATACGAAGAATGTGAGACTACTATTAACATATTCAAAATTAAAGCTATGTCACAGAATAGAGGTTTGTTATTGGCTAACATTTAGTTTATCCATGTGGATAGAATAAATTTTAAATATTTTTAAGATATATAAACTAATTAAAGCTACGTCACATATTGTCAGTAAATCAAGTATGTTATTGGTTTACATTTTGTTTATCCATGTGGACAAAATAAAGTTAAAGCGGCATAATGTTATTTGTATACCAACCGATTTAGTTAATCCACGTGAATAAATTTAGCTGAAACAACTAAATATGTGTATGTTAGAATATAAGAAAGTAACAGATTCCCAGCAAGACAATAACAGAAGTACATATATTAATTGCACCTTCTGTTAAAGCACTGTTATCAGAAATGTTATGATTATTGCATTTCAAATAGCACAAGTGTATGTACTCAGGTGCGGCTTTCCACAATGTAAACAAAATTCTGCTGTTATATTTGAGCTTAATAAAATGCCACATTTCACAAAAAACTCAATTTTAGTTCATATTTAACATTCATAATTTGCTGGAGCTTAGCAGAGCTGGCGATAGAAATGTTAATTGCCGTACTCAATCTGTAGTGTGGCTTTTTAATGCCCCAGCAATGCCGGGGAGCATTTGCAGTCTAGTTAAAAATAAAATCAAATGCCAAAGCGGCAGCATTGACAACATTGTCGATTTGGCCAACATGCCCCGCGGGCGCCGCTCCGCCGTCCGGCGTTGCGTCGCGACGGCGGCAATTATGCGGCATTTTCTTTGGCCTCAGGCAAGAAACGAGTTTCCGAGATATCTTTGTTTGTGCTGCCGTTGTAGTTGTTGCTGTTGTTGTTGTTGTTGTTGTTGTTGTTGTAGTTGCAGTTGCGCGCCGCATTCGCAAGTTGTGAGCTGCGGCAACTACAACAAAATACCAGAAATAACTTGAAAATCCATTAAATCGCTGCACGGCCCGGCTGCTGGCACAGGGATAAAGATAAACTTTTGTCAACTGGCCCCCGTGGCTGCCCCCAACGGGCCCTGGCGGCCATGGAGCAGAGGGCTAAACGCTCGGCGAATGAAACCTGCATTGACAAGTGATAACAATGTGTCAGCGATTCCGAATGGCGGCGACGTCCTTGGCTTCGATTTACGGCAGAGATGACGTCGCCAAAAATGGACCGTGACGGGTACGCTGATTTTTTATTTTATTACGTTTTTTTTTTTTTTTTGGTTGGTTCGAAATGGTTTTCAGTTGTTTTTTCTTTTTATTGATTTTTCAGCATATGTACAAAAAAGTGAAAGGCCAATAATGTTTTGTTTTGTTGTTGTTTTTTCCGCTTTGACTTGTCGAACCCAAACAATAACCTGTTTCAACAAATATTTGCACACAATTTTGCTATATGAAAGTATTTTCAGCCAGTCAGGTTAGGGGGTGTTCAGAAAAGGAAATTTGCATTGAAAAATACTTGACGATGTCGAAAATTGTGGGGGAGGCAAACGCTCTTCGCCTGGCGCCAATCAATATTTCAATTTTGTTTTTATTGCTGCTTTTTTCTTTACATTTTATTCAATAGATAAATAAAAGAATGAACTGTTACTTTCGGCGTGCCAAAGTTTATAAACTGTGTTTAACTTTTTCTTGGTTACGGTTTCTTTAAGAACAGACAAAAGCTAATTTTATGCTATAGTTGTCCAATGTTGATAAGATTTTGCTGATATGCTAGGCGCACAGGTTGCTCTAATTTGGCGAGTAAAGTTAGGATAACTTAAAAAACTAAAAAGTTGTTCTTGACAAACTCATTTCTATTTCATATGATATAGTGGTCCGATATTTATAAAATTTTGCAGATATATTAGGTGTATATTAGTAACACTGTCAACTGACAAGTTTGGTCCAGATATCATGAAAAACAAAAAAAAAAGTCATACAAAAACTAATTCTTAGACAAATCGTTCATATGACAGCTATATGATATAGTGTTCCGATCCGATCCTATATATATGTACTCCCTGGAACCAAATTTCATGACGATAGCTTTAAAACTGAGAGAATAGTTTGAAAAAAAAAACTGACTGACTCGACTTACGCTACTGATCAAGAATATATATAAACTGTATATGGCCTGAGATGTCTGCTTCTACGGTCTAAAAATATCGTGACAAAAGGAAGATGGAAGTAAAAAATAGTTCTAGTCAGTAAAAGATATATTTAAAAAATAAAAAAGATAAACTTTAAAAAATAAATAAATAAGTATGCCGAAGGATAATAGAATAAATAGAAATGAAAAAGTAGCCTAAATCGAAAGTGATGTTAGCCTAAAAAGTATCTCGACTTTTTTCATCATAAGCTGCTTATTTGTTGCAATAGCAGGCGTCTCTGGTATTGGCTGCTATCCAGTCCAAGTATCTGCTGACTCTGGTGTAGACGCCAGGCGCATTTGGCTTGGCGCAGCCGTAGCCGAAGGAGACAACGCCAGCGAGCCGGAAGATGCGATCCGGCACGATCAGCGGACCGCCGCTGTCGCCCTGCGGACAAGAGAGATAGATGTGCCAAGATGAGGCAATGCTTGGCTCGAGCACTCAGCTGATTCCACCCACCTGGCAGGCGTCCTGGCCGCCTGTCTCGACGTAGCCCGCACACAGCATCGTGTCCACGATCATTGAGCGATAGGAGGTGGCCCGGCACTGGGCGTTGGTGATGATGGGCACGACGGTCTCCTGCAGCACGCTGGACGTGGTGCCGCCCTCGTGGCTCAGCCCCCAGCCGGCGACGATGGCCTTCTGGTAATCGAACTGCTGCAGCCGGCCGCTGGGCAGGCAGACGGGCCGCATCGATTGCACCAGCGGCACGGGCTGATCGAGGTGGAGCAGTGCAATGTCGTGGACGAGGCTGACGGGATCGTAACCGGCATGGGCGTGGGCGAACGCGACGGCACGCATGATGCCCACGTGGCTGGCGCTGCGGTCCAGCTGGAGCAGACGCACCGACACCGTCGACACGTCCATGTCGTGGACACAGTGTGCGGCGGTCAGCACGTACCGATCGTTGATCAAAGTGCCGCCACAGAAGAGAAAAGCGCCGCGCAGCATCTGTGCGATCCACGGATATTTGTTGGAGCGCACCTGAGTGCCGCCCACAATGCGATTGGCGTTGGGCACGCCGCAGGCTGCAAGGATGCGAAACGTGAACGATGCACAGCCAAAGAGGGTCTGTCTGTCCGACTGTCTGTCTGTCTGTCCGACTGTCTATCTTGGCCGTGCCAGGCGATACTCACTGCAGCTGGCGCAACGATTGACGCGAAAGGCCTTCGCATCGGACGACAGGGCGGCCTCCAGCGTCGGCTCATTTGGCATTGGGGGGCTGCCCCCCAGCACATTTGACAAGATTTGTTGCTTGTGGCCCTCGATTAGATCATCAATGTAATCCGCTTGCACGCCCAGCGCCGTGGAGCTGGCGCTGCCATTGCCTGCGGGCAGAGCTGGCAACCGTGCGGGCTTGTCGTAGTGATAGCCACGAAATGGCGGCTTATAGCCATAGCCGGTAACGCACAGGGCTAGACTGAAGCAAATGAAGCCCAGGCGCAGCAAAGTGCTCGGCTTGGATTTCATCTCGAGAACCGCACGAACCGCGAGATAGAAGTCAACTGTCTGCGAACGGGGCGACTTTAACGGTTCTTATAGGCCAGCCGGTTGGCTGGCAATTTTAGAACTATCAGCCATTGATATTCATTATAGCCTAATGATGCTGTAAAAGTGCCCATCAAATCATTGGTATCCACTCAAATTTTGCATAATTCGCAAATAACAATTTGTTTGCCTAAAAGCCCTCAGACATCACTTGACCCAAATGGCAATGCATATAAACATGAAACCATTTGTCAATTAATCCGTTAACGCATAAAACAATGCCGCCTCAGATCCCTAGAAACGTTGACAGCTCCGAGTGGCTCAGTTCGGTTTATATCAAAATTTATGTTAATTGTTTTTTCGCTGCTTTCTATTCCGAAAGATATTTGCCATCAATTTTACAAGCACTCGTAAAAATATGTTTGTTCCGCAAGATTTATAACTTTATTGGCAATTTGGTTGAAAGGCGTTTGACCCACTAAATGGACTTCATAATGGGCTTTAATCATTTCGATTACTAACCCAAACGTTGACCCCAAAATCTCTGAACTAGAAATTTTGCAAAAGGTGGAGCTGCGCTGAAATAGGTTCAAATAGGCTAACACATGTCCAACGATCTTTTTCGATCATTAGGAGTTCCAACTGGGTTCTACGAGTACAATTATCCGCTGAGTTAACCACAAAGCAAATGGTTTCTTTTTAACAAGCAAATAGATCGGCGGAACAACAAAACCGCAGTGAACTTTGCCAAAAACAATAAATTATGATAGCGTGATAAACAATAAGAGAAATACAAAAACTAAAAAATTTATCAAGATTCGAAAGCTCACAGACGCTATTCTAATTCCTGAAAGTTCTATTCATGAATAATTGTAATATATTATATTTATTATTATATATATACTTTATAGAATATCTTTACACTAGCCAGGTTACCAATGGATTTCCGTTTATTTACAAGTTATTTACATAACTTATGTAACAATTTAATTGTTCTAAATCCATATTTTAATATACAAAATATGATAAATGAATATCAACATATCAACCATTTTGATATCTGAAAATGTTTTGACTTTGATTATACTCGATATATAAGGAAACATTTAAAAAAAAATCCTGCTTAAAGCATAAAGTACATCTTTGCCAAAAATATATAGGAAATAACTTAATACTATTATTAATATTTAATTGTTGTACTTACTTAAATATATATTTTATAAAAATATTAAGCCGAATTGTCACTCACCTGCAAAATGAAAAAAAAAAAAACATTAATAATGATATTACCTTATATTTTAGAATGATAATATGAAAAGACTTTAGTCAACATCAAAAATAAATTTAAATCCCACGTAGGTCCATTTTTAGATCACACCTTTCTCTTTATTTAATTTTAAAATAATCTTGATCCACAATAGCACAACTACAGCTTGAGAGTGGAAACGGAAGCGCCAAAGGCAACGCCCAAAAAATCAAAATAAAATCCAGCTCTAAATCGGAAACAATAAAAAGTTCAAAATTTCAACTAGCAGGCAAATGAAAGTAAATTAACTTAATACGCCCCTCTAAAAAAAAAAAACAACACGAACAAAAAATCAAAATTAAAATGCTAACAAGCCGGCTATCAAAAATTCTACTGATCGTTAAGAGAAAATAGAAAGTAAAAAAAAAAAAAGAACGCAGCAGCCAAGCACAAGCTGAAATTGGGTCAAATTAATGAAGCCACAGATAAAGGCGCATAATCGAAGAAAACATAAGATCACCGCCCAAATCAGTGCGGGGAAGCCCTGCACAGCGAGCATGTAAGTTGCTCGGGCTAAGAGCAGCTGCCGCTGATAATCTGTTGTTGGCTTGTTGTGCCAACAGCGAGGGCTCAAGCCGAAACCGAAACCGAGTCCACACAATAAATGACACAAGGTGCACACAAACACAAACACGCCAGGTTGAAGAGCGTCGTTGTCGTCGTCGAGTGTATTTGGGTTAGGAACGAGGCGAGAGCTGGCTGTTTCTAAATAAATAAGAAACAATTCAATAGATGATGACACAAAACCACAAACGGACAGATGGATGAACGGATAGTCAGGGAGTTGGCCTGGCTCGCTCGGTGTTTTGCAGAAAGAAAGTCTTAATTTGTTATTTATATGCGTTCCGCTAGAATCAATGGAAGAAAGTTCTGCAGCATCCCAAAAAGCAAAGGCAGTCAAAAGCAAAATGCCAACAACAACAGAAACTTGTTTTGCTGAGAGAGTCATGATGCTCTTGAGGTCTGGTGCTGGTGCGTTTCTCTTTCAGAACGAAAGACTTAGGCAACAAACTTGAGCGCCGAGTCGCCCATTGAGAAAGACTTAAGCAACAAACCTGTAACTTGAGTCTTCATTGAGTGAAGATATCGCCGCCGAGTGGCAAAGTCTGGTCTCTAGAAATCAGCGCCCGGCTATTTATGGCCACCTCGTTGCTGTAGTTGTGTGTTCCACTTGCATTAAACTGGGTCAGCGCACCGAGATGCAGCTTAAGAACAAGTGGACGATGCGATTGTGTCTGCACTTGGCTCATCGAAGCCTCAAACGGACGGAAAATCTGAAGACGGACAAATATTAAGGCCGTCTTTACAGATTTGTTGTTGTTGCTTTTGCATGTTTGGCCTGCGCTGTCGGACAAATTTGTTAGCAATTATCGCTTTTTTTTTTGTTGTTGTTGCTGTTTGCAATTTATTTGCAGTTTGTTTTGTTTTTCTTTTTGTTTTTTTTTTTTTCATAAGTACAATTTTGATTGTCACTTGAGCTATGCTCAGCTGGGCTCAGGCAGCACTCGCAACTTTCTCAGGCTTCATTAAGTTTCACTTCAACTCTGCATTTTTGTTTTTCTTTTTTTTTAGCGAGTATTTTGAGTATGGCACGATTTTGTTTATGACACGAAATTGTTTATGGAGTTGTTTGCCATTTGTTAATGCGTTATGCGCAGCGTGCATTGAATTTAATTAAATTGTAAGCGCCGATTTGTTGAATACTTGGCATTAGCAGCGAGTCATGCGTGCGTTTATCATATTAGAGCGATTAAACTATTTAAAACTATTTGGCATGGTTTATTTAGATAGACCGAAAAGTTTAAGATTGGCAGCAGAGAAACTTGAAACTTTTGAAACAATTCAATTAACAATATAATAAAACAATTGGCATGGTTTGTTTGCATAGCCATAAAGATTGGCAGCAACGTATTTGGTTTATCTTATAAATCTGAAACTCTAAAACAATCTCTAATCTAATCTTTTTAAAGATTGCTTGTTAAATTTGTTTGCAAATTTTTAGAAACTTTACACTTTTCTTTGTAAATAATCCTATGTTTTGGATTTCACAGCTTCGATTATTTTTAAACTGAAGGAGCACCTCCTAAATCTACTATTATTAAAAACAAAAACACATTTGTACATTTTAAAATTTTTTGCAAAATTTAGACAAAATTTATATCGAAATATACATCAACTAGTTCATTATAACTTATGAATATTTGTAGTTAAGAATCTTAAATTTGAGCTGCCATTTTAAGCTTAAATAGTTTTTACCTTTTAAAGAATTGCCATAAAATTTGTATTGTATTCTTCATCAACTGGTTTATCAAAACATAATTAAATCTCACACCTCCGAAAATTGAATACGTCGCTGAAGTCCAGTTTGCAGCTAACTACAAATAAAACACCCGAGTCAAGTTCGTTGTTCAAGTCATTCGTTTGGCAGCGTTTGAGAAAAACAAAAAAACAGCAAAAACATGACTCAATATAAATCATATAAAAATATCTTTGGCTATATATGCAGACCGGGCCACCTTCAACTCCATTTGACATTTGAAAGTAAACAGCAACAACAGCGAATGACACTTGAAGAAAAATATGCAAAACGAAACGTAGAAACGGCAACAACAATAACAACAACAACAACAACAACAACAAAAATGTAATAAAACGAAAACTAGTTTGCCAATTGAGAAATAACAAAAGCAACTGCCAACAAAAAATCACTCTCATTTTTTTTTTTTTTTTGTTCAGCTCTTCATTTGTTTATGCCCGCAAAACTGCACAGAAAGCAACTGTAAATAATGAGAAATGAGCAACAGCAACAAAAACTAAAATGTTACTGCTGTTTAGCGCTTTTGGCTTTGGACTGGCTTCGAAGCGCATTGACATCAACGCCGCTCCATTTACGGGGGGCAGCGGCAGCTCGTATTACCCGGCGCGTACGTCCAACGCCTTTTGTGGGTTCTATTTGGCCCGGTTCGCTGCTTGTCCGGCGTCTGGTGGTGGGCGCTTTGTATGCGCCACACGCAATTGTGCGGTGAGGTAATTAATAAGCCACCAAACCAATTGAAATTGAGCGTCGACTCTCGCACCGGGCATACCAAGTAGCCCCCCAGTAACGATCCGACAATATACGATTACGCGTTACTTCGTTACTGACCATACGCAAGACGAGTTTCGGTTGCGCTTTTTTAGGGCTTCTGTTGCCTCCGATTTTTTTTTTTTTTTTTTTTTTTTTTTGCGCAAGTGCCAGTGCAAGCCAATGGAAACGCATTAACAACAACATTCAAGGTGAGTGGAAAATTTTGGCAACAATTCGTATGCGAAAATTACGACAAATAAGCTTCAATTAAATCCAATAGAAAAAAGCTAACAGCTCTATGCTGAGAGTTTTCTGAGTTCCTTAATTATCGAAATACACTTTGTTTATTTATAGTTTAACTGAATGAATTTCCGGGTTCGATTCCCAACTGAGAATCTAGATTGTGAGTTGTCTTTGCCGTAGGCCAGCGCTACTTAAAATAATATTATTTTGATTATAATTATCCTCTTTGTTGACCATGAGCATCGCTCGATTGAATTATAATTTGCCTAGTTTCATCTTCTTTTCCTAGTATAATTTATTTCTAGCTGACTAGGTTGAATTTATGAAAATCACATAGAAAGGCGATATTTAAAACATGGGGAAAGTGGATAAGTAAGAGGTTGGAGAGAAGAAAAAAAGAGAGAGACAGAAAGAAAAAACTAGAGAGTGCTCATAAAGAGCAATGCTATGGTTTTTTCTTTTTACGTGATTCTCATAAATTAAATTATGGCAGAAAGATTTTGATGTTATTTTGTGACAGGGAAGAGAGTCGATGGCAGAGAAAAAGAGCGAGCAATAAAAAAGTAAGTTAAAGAGATAAACGAAAACAGTGAATAAGTTATTGACAGAAATTATAGAGAAAAAACGGAGTGAGAAGATTATATTAAAATCTGGATGGTAGTTGATGTCATGAAAATCGAGTCTTAAAGGCATGGCCAATTGACATTTTACTCGATGTAGAGAAAACCGTTGCATTCTACTCGTCGTCATTGTGCTCAATGGTCAGTTTAGAACGTACTGCTCCAGACCCCAATTGGACAAGCCAAATTAGCTGCAACTGAACACAATGGAGTCCCAGGCCAGCTGATGATTGCCATAACTGTTGCCAGCTTTGGACTGTAACTCATTGTTGTTCCCATTCGCATTTGCCATACCTATTGTTTGCCGTTGACCCACTCAATGTGTCCATTCATGCCACATATCTGAAGAGCGGGCCGAGATGGCACTAATCGGCCGGCGCTCTCATTATCAGGCAGCGCATTTCCGCAGATACTTAAAGCTGAAACGGTCGCACGCCTAACCGTAAATCCCTATTGACCTGTATTTAAGCGGAATGAATGACCACGCTTACACTAGTTAAGGCCGGCAAAAGGGCCGACAGTACGATTTGGAAGGCACTTGAGCCGATGTGCAATACACATGATTTTTTTTGTTCGTTGCTGGTTGCGCACTTGCAATTGGCCTTTTCATTAGCTGCAATTTCAATTTGCACACATTTTGTTAGCTATTGCCTTTTTTCAACTTCTTATATGCCAGCATTTAGTTTTTTCTTCAGTTTTTCTATTTTTTTTCATTTTTTTTTTTTTTTGCTTGGCTGAAACTTGTTTATGGTTTGCGCTCCTACAAGAATGTGGCCATAGCACAAAACTGGGTTAAAATAGTTAGACAAGCAGCCAACAGGCGGTCGCCTTGTGTGTAGCTGTTTGTTGTTGTTTTTGTTGTTGTTGTTGTTGTTGTTGGTATAGTTGCTGCTTTTGCCGGTTGCCGACTGAAGTTGCAGTTGCCGTTTAAAATGATTGCACAGCCTGCTGCTGGTCTCTATGCCACGAAGTACGGCATATGTTAAAACGCAACTGTTTTGCGTTATTAACACCGTTTTCAAGCCGATTGCAACGAGTTGGCCACAGGCCCAAATCAATGGGAGCTTAAAACATTTTTTGCATACAGGTTCAAAGCAAAACTTTGCATTAGTCTGTCTAAGTGGTAAGCGCTCCAAGTTGTATGATTACAAAATGCGACTGCAGCTATGCTAAGTACTGTAAAACTATTAATAGCCAGTCTTACTTTCAGTAGTCTGCGATATCGTGTTAATTAGTAAATATTTTTTCATCTACAGCAAAAATAAGTAAATTTGCATAAATCTGAATATTTAAAAAACAAGCTACTGGAAGGTGTTAACAAATTCAACTTAACTTAAGACTTAATACGGATATACAATATATATGCTTTATGACGTCTCCCTCTATGCGTTACGCATTTCGTGACAATATTATAATACTATATAATAAAATAATAACTATGACTATAATAACATAATACAAAACTATAAAACCTTTGTAGGTGCATAAAAAGATTATACTCGTTTATTTTTTTACATATATTCTATAAATGTCACTATATATACCATCACTTCAACATCTTAATATAGATATAATATATAGTATAGAATAGAACTATAATTGCCAGGCATAGCATTTTTGTTCAACTATTACATCACCTTTATAATAATATCACCTAATATATAAATATATTCAAATTTCCTTTCGACTAAAGCCCACTTTAATCGTCAATTATCGTCTTTTAAATTAAAAACTATATTGCTGACATATAATATTATCAAGATACTAAAGTTAACAGCATAATTCATTATTAATTTTAAAATTCATCTATGAATAAATAATTTCTTATTTTTAAATAGAAACCCGCATGCATATACTATTATTCTGCTTCTGCAGAGAACTATAGTTGTCCTGGATACGATTTATTTTCATGTTAAACAACTTAATTAGTAATACAAACTATTTGCACTATTTACGTGTGCCAATCTACAGTTGCTTTGGCATATACTATATAGTATATAGTCAACAACATTTGACAGATTTTGTGCTAACCAACCTCATCCAATCTGTTGCTTTGTTTTTTCTGGACAGGTTCAGTGACCCCGCCGCTACTGTCCAGTTTTTCTTTTGTGGGCCTGCTGATGATGGTCTACACTTGTTGTTCAGTAGTTTGGTTTCTTTTAACACCCCGTTGGCTATTATTTACACGCTGTCATCCGCGCGGCCGCAACGCATTTCACTAAGTCATGATCCGAGGTACTCTGCCCGTACTAACTACTTCTGCCGCTGAGTGCTAGTATAGCATATGTTGTTCGCCTGGGGCCGTTTATAATTACGTATTATATTAACTTTATACCATTGTTGCCTGCTTTCCTGCTGCTCATTCACACTTGCTGCCTAACTGCATCTAATGTCTTCTTTTTATACACTTAAAAAGGGTATTGAGCTTGTGTCGCGAGCACTGTAACGTCTAGTCTAGTTTTTAAATAAATATAACATAAATATATCAGAATCAGATAGTTTGGCTATACAAATTCATTTTTGTTCTGTTCAAAATGAATTGTTCTCTAAGCAAAGAGACATTTTATATATTCTCTATTTTTAGGCTATACATATAATTTTTGTGAAAGGGCATTAAGTTGCCGGTGCTCTGCTCATAGCTATTGTTTCATGTATTTTCTATGCCCTTTTGCTGCGCTCTCTTTTGTGCTTTCTGCTTCATTTTCACACATAAAAAACGCATAAAAAATGTTACTTTGTCATTAAAAAGTCAAATTTATTATAGTTTCCAGAACAAGAGACGAGTTTGGCTCGCTTTTGCGCTCTAGGTGAAATTTTTAACGGTTCTGCGGCGCGCAAGAACATTTCGAACGGTATCGACCAACATGCGTGACCTAGGGCTAAAATGTTTAGGCCGCTTTTTTGGCCTAATGAGTTAATAATTAATAAACCATCTCTCGATAGTTAATAATACGGCTACAAAAGGGTGATGAATGCGTTTTTTTTTTTATCATCAAGCGATGACACAATTATCGATGGCTAATAAAAGCCTTGAAATAGCGCGTTAATTTTCAATGATAATTAAGATTTCAAGAATAGCTCAGGGTTATTTTAGATATTTGATAGTTGCGTTGAGATAAAATTTCAGTTTAATTAATTATTATTTATAGTTTTGCGAATGGAGCTGAATATGGGGTTAATTTTTTAACTGATTTATATGCAGGCTGTGGCAATTAATTGAAAACCGAAAATAAATTGTCATTAGTTGGGTTAACGGTTCGAACAATTTGACAATTGGTTACACTCACTATTTTAAGTTTAAAAGAAAGTTACTGTATTTATTATTTAAATAAAAAAGTCTTTTATTTATTTTGAATTAAGTAATAAACTATCTTAAAACGAATTCTGATTAATGCTGCCTCTGAGCTAACAAATTTGGGGTTAAAATTGGCCAGATACCCTATAGAAAAAAACTAAAAAAAATTATATTAAAAAAAAATACGGTTCGGTTCGGGCTTAATTTCAGTTAATTTTTTTGTTTGGCAAAAGTTTTGCTTTAGAATGTGGTTCATGATTTTTAAAACATTAGAGTTCCGGGCTTTAGCCAGTTGGGTTTAAATATTATTATATAAATGTATTGCTATTAAAAATAAAAATAAAAAAAACATAAATGTTAAAATGTATATTCTCATAATACCCACTTACTGCCCGGAATGTGCGCGTATTTAATATATTTAATTGTTAAAATGTAAAAAGAATTTAAATACTATATAAAGGTATTTCTATTAAAAATCTTTTAAAAAAAATTTAAATTTACATTCCCACAATACCCAGTTGCTGCCCTAAATGTGCCCGTATAGGACAGTGGCCAATAATTATCTTGATCTGCTTAAATTTGACATTAAGGCGTGAGCTCCAATTAATTGCCCGCAACACTTTGCCAAAATGAAGCAATTACAAAATGCCAAAACAGCGTCGGGGCGTTCCACTCGAGAAGTGTTGAGTCGCAATTAGCGGCCGCAATAATAAGCCAGTTAGGCGGACGGGCCTACTCGCAGTGACTTGGCCGGGACGGTTTAAGCATACATATGTGTGTGTGTGTGTGTGTGTGTGTGTGTGTATAAACAAATATCAAAAATCCGACAACAACCTTGACATTGAGCGCTGACAAGTTGCGTAAAAGATGTGCAGCCGTGTGGAAAGTAAGGCAAATAAGTCGCGACTACTCGAACTACAGATACCCTATAGAAAGTGCTAAAAGTTAACTAATTAAAAAAAGTTTAAATATAACAAAAACTATATGACTACTACAACTCATTATACCCAGTAAGCAATTTAGCTGGGTATAGCGAATATAGAAAAGCATGTGTACAACCCACACAGTAATAGCTGCTACATTTTTTGATCATTTTTTTTGATCAGCGTCAGCAGAACGTGTCTTTAACTTGAAAACGTCTCGCAGCTGACCAAAACTGCACACAAAATTATGCAAATGAATAAAATGAAATAAAATAAAATATATAATCGTATACGTTAAGAACATTAGAAACAGTTAACGAAACAAATGCCAAAACAGTCAAGATGAGTCATTTGCTCATTGATGGCGAGTTGAACAAGTTTATTGCTGATCTTCCACGCTGAAACGACGAGATGAGCTCAGTATCTTTAGCTCCCGATGCCGTGAATATAGACATAGCATAAGCAGAAGATCATCTGATCATCTGAGCACAGTTCGTTTAAGCTTTAAGCTCGAGTTTGACTTATAAATGATATGTACGTATTTATTATTTATATTTCGTGCGTGTGTGTTATGCTTACCTTTATCTTTATTCTCTCTGATTTTGCCTTTTGTGTTACTCCGGCGAGCGTGTCTTCTAGTCGAAAATGCAGTCGTGATTTTTCACCACTTTCACATTCACAATGAAAATAAAATGATAAACATAAAATGGATGCGAATGCAGCATTTGATTATTTATAATTTGGTTGGTTTTTTTTTATTTATTGTTTTGATTTTTCGTTTGTTTTTGTATTATCCGTTGTTTGTTTGTGCTTGTTATATGCAAAATTTGTATTTATTCATTAAGTTTTACTTTGATTTCCTTTGTTTTTGAACACACACTGAGGGAATATGATATTTTAGCTTGACTTTGTGGTAGATGACGATCGGATTCTTTGCCAGTCTCTAAAAACTCGTTTGTATAGTTTATATATGCAAGTAGTTTATCAATATATATATATATATATATATATATATATATATACTTATCAACTGATCAAGAGTGCATATTAAGTTTCACTTTAATTTCCAGCACACGTACTCTCTATGGATATTTTTCTGGCGCTGTCGCAGCTGGAAAACTCATTTTCCATTCGACTTTTCACACACACACATAGGCACATTTAACGCTCGAGTCATAAGTCAAGACTTTCAATTAAGCGGCTTTAACACGACAAAATACGATGGTAATAGTGAAAAGATGCTTACGAAAGTATCTGTGTATCTATGCAGTTATGTATCTATAGGCATGTGAGTGCGGTAAAAGTGTAAAAATTACACTAAACACAACAAAAACCAACTTGCGCTTTCACAAAAAAAAATAAAATAAAAAAAAAATAACTATTGCGATTTGTACTGATCCATGATTTGCCATATGATCGAGCGACAAATCGAGATGAATCTTTGCCAAACTGCGTGAATGCTGGGGACACAGTTCCGGGTTGAATGACAGAGGCTAGATCGCGCGATATATGCACCGTTGATTTGGATATTGCCGATCGATTTAAAATAAATTAAAATACACGCACAGCTGCCCAAATACAATGGAAATTGCTGTGCATGTGTGTGCATGTGTGTGCGTGTGTGAAAGTACGCAACGAAAAAACCAAAAAAAAAAAAAAAATCAAAGTGGAAAACCGTTGCCAGCCCATTTCGAAATGGAAAATTGTCAACGCACATTGAACTTGACGACAAAAGAAATGCAGCACGAGAGCAACAGACAAGAGAGAGAGAGAGAGGGAGAGAGAGAGAGGGAGCGAGTTAGGGGCACGCTGGCATGCCTCAATTTACAGTTAAGCGACGCAGAGATGCAAAACTCGAAAGAGACTTTCGGCCAGCGGAATGCGAATGCGGCTGCGAAAATGCACTTGCCGCGCCAACTTTTTCGCCGAGCACAAAAACCAAAACGAACAAAAAAAAGTGAAGGGGCCACAGCAGCCGGGATCTGCGAGACCTGTGCCCAGTCTCCCCACCCATGTGTGTGTGTGTGTGTGTGTGTATCTGTGTGTGGCTGGCTAAAGATACATGGAGAGACGGCTAGCCGGCGCATAGCGGTACTTTGAGTGGGCATGACGAGGAGCTAATGACTCGGCGCCTCGTTCGACAGACACACGACTCACAGGAAGTTGGCAATTTTGGTTAGCCAGTTGAAGAAACTATTGTTAATTGAGCTGCTCTGGGCTATATAGAGGCGTATATGGTGGGCTGGCAGCGTTAAGCTTGTGAACGATTAACAATTGCACGGGGCGGGCCAAAAAGCATTTGAAAAAAGTTTTCAATTGTTTTTATTCATATTTCTCCTGTCAATCCCAAATTGAATTAAAGCAACATATACACATAATAAAAAATATCAATTTTGTCTTGACTATACAAATATTAATCAAATAAATTAAAAACTTTCTTAAAATTTTCAAATTCAATTCAAATAAAGGCGCCACTTTAAGCTGATCTTTAAATTAAATTAAAATATAATTTCTTTGCTTAAATACACCAGCTTCGTATTTTCTGCTCCATAGTTCCTTTAACGAATATTTTTTTTTTTTCTGTTTTAGCTGATCGTTCATTTGATAACTTTGTTATTCATTTGTTTTCTATATAGGTTTTTAGCGAATATTTTTAAGCTTTTTATGATTGATTTGATTTTTATTTGTTATAATACCACAGAATAAGTTGTTTTCTATGTAGTTCCCTTAAATAATTATCAATCTGTTTTATATGATTGTTCAATTGATTTAAACTATAATATTTAAAAAAAAAAATTCAATTTTATATGCCTTCCAGGTAGCTCTCTTATCATTAATCTTAACTTCTTAACAAGCTTTAGTTTCAGCTTGCCAGAATTTGCACAAATCGAAAAAAAAACCGTTAACATTTGTTTAGAAATTATCAACACTTTTCTTACGTATGCGTAAATACTCAATTATTTTTGCTTGACTTTAGTTTCAATCATTTTTTGACTGGATTTAATTTGACAATTAGCCGCAGAGTGCGCAGCAACACGTCGTCAATTATTGCGCGAAGCGACTCTTCGGAAGAAACTACTGGGTGCGTGTGGACGGCGAACGGGCCAAAAAAAAGAAAAAACGCGCGCGTTGCGAACGCGCTGCGTACCAAACTCAGACTGTGCGCGCAGCGGCGGCCAAAGCGAGCGCGAGCAGCAAAACATAAAACAACAACAACAACAACAACAACAAAACCAGACTCAGTGCGAAAGCAGCACAGACAGCTGCTTAAGCGGCTTAGAAAAAAAGGCCAAAAGCCCAGAGAGAGAGAGAGAGAGAGAGAGGAAGAGACACAGAGCAGGCGATAGCCGGGAGAGCAGCGGCAAGTCGAGAGTAAAGGCCAAGCGGCAGCTGCAGCTTTGCCGCTCAGCTGTTGCAAGCTTAGAAAATCGCCTGCAGTTGAACAATTGTTGTGGCGGAAATACAGGGTATTGACACTGCACTAGGCTCGGTAGAGCCGCAGGCTATGCGAAGAATTCTACCCTGCTTGCAGTGTGACGTCACAGCTCCGAAAATGTTCTCCCAATTAGTGCAACAGCATCGGACTGATATTTTCAGGATATTTTGGCCCTTATCTACAAGCAATTTAATATATGAAACTGCGACGTCAAACTCTTTTAAATCGCGCTCTTTCGTTTCAGCGGCGAATAACGGAACTGCACTAGTTGTCTTAAGCAATTAAAATAACTGTAAACAATACCTTATTGAAATCAATTTCCTTTTTGTTCTAATTGCCCATTGTATCTTGAACACATTTTATTTTATAAGATTAGATTTACTATCCAATATCCATGAAACGCAACATATTTCTAATATTCTTCTTTCCTTTTGCACAAATTAATTTGTCACTTGCTGGCGGGAAACTAAAAGTATCGATGCACAGCGATAGAAAATCTCGATGTTAACTTGAACTAAGTAGTAGAGGTGCAAGGATCTGTTCTGAATAAGCTCAACTGAACTACTTGCTTAACTGAACGAACGATTATAGTTTATTGTTAGTTTTATTCCCATTATCGTTCGTTTTATTCGTTAAGTTCCATTATTTTATCGTCTTTTTTTATCAGTTGTATACATAATATATTTAAAATTTTACAAACATTCATTTTAGCTTAGAATGTGATATCAAATGGTAGATTTATTAAATGTAATTACAAAATGTAACGAACATTTTTATGCATAAAATAATAAATAACTAGTGTCGCATATGTTACAAAAGCGCATTCAATATTGCAAAACAAAGTAAACGAAGGAAATAAATGAACGATTTGTTCGTTCAATAAAAATACTACAGTTTCAATTGAACTACGATGTACAACACTGTTGAGTAGGCAATTCATCGATAAATAAAACGATACGATATTTGTAATTTTCAAAATAACAGTTTCAAACTGTCACCGATAATTTGCAACCAACGTATCGATGAATACACCGATTACATTGCAGCTGTTTTTAGCAGTGTTTGTTGTAAAATTCGGTTGGACGGACGACATGGCACATCAAAATTGTTTATTTTGTGATATTTCGAATGGGAAAACGGAGACTGTATTAGAAGTGGACACGGATGAATTTGCCATATTCAAGGACATACGACCGGCGGCGAAACATCATTATCTGATTGTGCCAAAGCAACATTATGACAGTCTAAAGGTCCTCAACAAATCGCACGAGAAAATGGGTTCGTAGATTAAACATATAGTATATATACGTGATTAACTGTATTTATGTATTCAACTGTCATAATATTATTATCACGACTGAGAGACCTAAAGGTTGTTCCAATATTCGCCGCTGAAACGGAAAAGCGCAATTTTGGAGAGTGTGACGTCACAGTTTCGATTTGTTTTGCTTACATTGCATTGATATATTGTATTTTTCGTATGGGAGCTATATAATATAGTCGACTTATCCAGCCGATTTTTATATATGTGCTGTGTGCCCGAAAAATACGGATGTATGTCAAGTTTCATGATGATATCTTGCCTGTTTTAGTCGTTACACGACTTTAAGAGCAAAATTGTGACGTCACGATGCAAAGAGCACAGAACTCTTTGCTTCACCTGTGGCTCCCTCGGTCGTAATCTATACACTGACATGAACATATAATGTACTTTATCTGCTTTCAAGTGTTACGCATGGAGGAGTGCCTCAAAAACTTCTTTGACTCAAAAGGCATCTCAACCAGAGATGCGCTCTTTGGCTTCCACTTTCCGCCTTTTATATCCGTAAAGCACCTGCACATGCACGGAATTGCGCCGCGCTCCGATATGGGTTTCTTTGCCCGCTATATGTTTAAACCGGCGACAGCTTGGTTCAAAACTGTAAGTACTTAATTTTGTATTATGATTAATTCTACATGCTGTTTGTCGTTTCTTTTAGGCCCGGGAAGCACAAGATTACTTGAATCAAAAACCGATTTAGCTCTGGAACGAGCTCTTGACTTTGAAATGGTGCCCAAAGAGTCTTCGCCAGCCAATTGATATAAGTATAGTACAAATTTCAATAAATTTTAAATATTTTCTTTTACTTTTTATTTTTTTACTTTCGGTTTTCTGATATGCTACCATTTCGAATCGATTCTCGAGGGGTTTTCTTAGGTAAACTATATTTGTAGAATGCGAGTGCCCTTCACCTAGTTGATATAAATAAATATTTAAGCTAATAATCGGTTTAAATTTTGGTTAATTTACGACTTTTCAAATCGCGCCTATCAGTCAAATATGCTCAGACCATTCTTTCTCCTCGCTTGGATATCAATCCCGAAGCGATTGTTCAGTCCTGTTGGGCGCCCAAAATAAGGTTCCGCCCATCTATTCAAAAATACGCCTAATTCTCTTCGGTCTTGATGGAACTGTGACTTTTCATGTGCCTTTTGAGATAGGAGTTCGTGGGAAATGGCATCAGGCAGATGACGCACTTGAACGGCCGCTCGCCGTTCAAGTTCAGATGGACGCGCATGTGTCGCTGCAGGGCGCCGGGCTGGACATACGCCGCCTGGCACTCGGCACACTTGTACGGCCGCTGGCCCGTGTGGATCCGTTTGTGCACCGTCAGGTTGCCGGCGGTGGCAAAGGTTTTCGGGCAGTCCGCGCACTTAAACGGACGCTCGCCGGTGTGGGTGCGAATGTGCTCGTTGAGGCGGCCGCGCTGGGTAAACGCCTTGATGCAATGCGGACACTTGTACGGCCGTTCGCCGGTGTGGGCCCGGATGTGATCCGCAAGGTTGCCCGGATTGACGAACTCCTTCGGGCACAACTCGCATTTGTACTCTCGCTTGCGGGCATGGAAACGCTCGTGCACATTGAGCTTCTTCATGCTGATGAATCCCTTGCCGCAGGTCCTACAAAAATGAGACTTTTTATCAATCGAATCGTTGTTAAAGTCTGGCATAAATTGCTCATTTGAGGAGCTCCGGCTGCTGCCCGTTTCGAAGTTAACGTCGCACTCAACGAATGCGTTGTATCTGGACAGCCGGAGTGGATAGCATTTGGCCATATCCGCTTGCTTCTCTGTGTACTCGCAACTGACGATTTTTAGAGGCAGGTTCTCTTCCCGGTCCGCTTGGTGTCGCCCACCTGCAGTCACATTTTTGGCCCACTCGGACAGCGGCCATTCGTCCGCGGGGCTGAGCAGCTGCCAGAAATACTGATGGCTCTCCTCGCACTTGCGCTTGAACCGAAAGGAGCTTTCCGCTGCGAGGACGCAGGATTCGCACATTTGCTGGGGCAGCTGATCGTTGGCGTTCACTTCGCAGCCTGTGCACTCGCTGAGCATCTCTGCCAGGCTGGGCTCATGCTGCGGCTTGATTTGGTCGGCGAAGATGTCCACGAGAGCAGCCGTGGCGTCTCTGCAAACGCGACAAACTTTTTGCATCGCTTAATTTGCGCTCTTTGCGTTTTGTAAACAAATGCGACAAATATGAGATGCAAGCTTCTCACGCTAATTAAGGCCATACAGTATTTTTCATTGGTATTTTAATGCGATTCGTGCTGGGTCACACTGCGCCTTCAAAATACCAGAGCAGCGGTTTACTTTTGGCGCTCGCCACATTAAGTTCTCATTTCTTTAGGTCTAAACATACTGCATTTAAATATCATATTTATTCTCTCTCTTTTAAATATTGCCTGCTTTCGCATTCTTTCTTTTGGAACTGGTCAATGCATTTGAGTTGTGTACAGCACCCAAAAAAATATCGATGGCGGCGTATCGATCTAAAGCGTAAAAGAAAAGCTATTTTTTTAAATTAGCGGCTAGATATATACTATATAACATAGTATTCATTTAAAGTTAATTGATAGTTCTTTTCACTCGTGCTTGCTGTCGATTAATCGGCCACACGCATATCGATATTCTAAAGCATCACTACTGAAAAAAAAAATGAAACGAAAATCCATCGTCGGCATCGATATAACATCAACAATCCCAGAGTCGACTTCAGCTGTGTGCGCTGCTCTGCTCTGCTCGCTGCTCTCTTATTCGTATGTTTGTGTCTGCCTGCCTTCATGCATGTGTGTGCGTATTTGTGTGTGTGTGTGTGTGTGTGCGTGTGCAAAATCAGAGTCTTTCGAAAAAAATCAGACAAATCCTCATCGAAAGCCTTCTCTAACAAAGTTCCTATTTAACACAATTTGTGTTCGCAAAAGTGGCCAAAATTCGGCGAAAACAGCGCAAAAGTGATAAAAGCAACGTGCCACAGCCGTCTGCAAAGCGAACGAAAACAAAAGAGAATAGCGTTGATAGTACGACAAGCATTTTGAGCAGTGGCAGCGGCAGCGGCAGCAGCAGCGGCGCCGGCAGCAGAGCCAGCTGCAGCAGCAACACCAACACTACCAACAACAACAAGCGCGCATACGCGTCGTTGGGCCGGGGAGCGGCCGACGTTGTACCTGGAGACCGTGCAGCAGCCCCCCCAACAACTACACGAGCCGCAGCCGCAGCAGCAGCAGCAGCAGCAGCGGCGGCGACAGCAACAACAACAACAACAGCACAGCCAACTGCCGGCCGGTGTGCGGCCGACGAAACTGTTTCTAGTGGTGGGCGGGGCGGCGGGGGTTGCGAAGGCGCACAGCTAACAAAGGGACTGCTGAATGCGACGTATTTCTCCGTGCCTCTCTGTCTGCGCACCGTGCAGAAGCTTGCAGCGGAGCTCGACGCCAACGCCAGCAGCGGCAGCAGCAGCGACGCCCTCGTCGACGTCGACGTCATGTCGGAAACGGGGTGCCGGCATTATCAGACGTACGTGAAGGAGCACAGCTACGATACGTTTCGGGTCATCGATGCCTACTTTGCCGCCTGCGTCAACAAGGATGCGCGCGAGAAGAAGGTAAGCGACAGCGCCCTGCTTCCCCCGCACCCCCCCCCTCTCTCACTTACTTACTCACTCTCTTTTTCTCTCTCTCGCACTCGCACACACAGGCCGTACACTGCAGCTGCTTCGAGTGCGGCAGCTATGGCATCCAGCTGTACGCGTGCCTGCACTGCATCTACTTTGGCTGCCGCGGCGCCCACATCACCAGCCATCTGCGCGCCAAGAAGCACAATGTGGCACTGGAGCTGTCCCACGGCACCCTGTACTGTTATGCGTGCCGGGACTTCATCTACGATGCGCGCAGTCGCGAGTACTCGCTGATCAATCGCAAGCTGGAGGCCAAGGATCTGCAGAAGAGCCTCGGCTGGCAGCCGTGGATACCCACGCCCAGGGAGACGAACCTCCTTCTGGCCAACGCGCGGCGTCGCCTCGTCCGGCCCAATCAGACGATTGGGCTGCGCGGCCTGCTCAACCTGGGCGCCACATGCTTCATGAACTGCATTGTCCAGGTGAGAATTAGCTCCGATTATACCAGGAATACGCCATGTTCGCATCGATATATATATATACATGTATATTTATGTGCACATGTGGCAACTGGTAGTAATTATTAGAAATAAAATCACCAAGTTCGCAATTTTTATTTAGAATTATTTTTTTAGTTAAAATTTTTGGCAGATCGAAGAAGACTGAAGTTTTATGTTTGTGTGGCGTTTACAAGAAGTGTTCGCGGTTGATCTCCCAATTTCACATATACATATATATATTGTACAAAACAGTGGCGTAGGCAGTGGGGTTTCTTCGGGTTAAAGCCCTCCATTGGAAGTTTGTAAAGAAAAAAAGCCATATCCTCATATTACAAAAAATATTTATCTTGAACCCCCCTCCAACAAAAATTCTGCCTACGCCATTGGTAAAAAGAGCCTTCTCTAATTACATTTCGTCTGTAATTAAACCCGCCACGATCGATATGTTTGTAAGCCAAACATGCCATCGATTATTATTATTTATTTTAGAGGGTATTCTAATTTTGTTATGAAAATTGCAACGCATGGTAAGACGAAACTTCGACCCCGAAAGTTTATTTATGTTGGGTGCTCATATGAAATACCCCTTGTTTATTTTTTTGTTAAATATTTTTTGTTAAAATATTTATATAACGTGCACCGAACTATATTATTTAACTGTCAGAGGAATCAAAGGCCTTAAAATTAAATTCTGTGAAAGTGGAAAAAAATGTGTTAGCATTTGGTTCGCGGTTCGAACCTCTGTCTGGCCTTTAGGTTCGCGCACTTGTTTTTTTTTTGTTTTGTTTTTTTTTTTTTTTTAAATAAAAAATGAATATTCATCTATAACCTATCTATATGCATCATATAACACATTCTTTTAAAAAATGTATTCATTTAATTAATTTCAAATAAATGTTTGTTTGCGGTATGAAATCAACCACTAATCGAGGCTCAACTGTAAACATATATGTTTAGAATTAAACATTTTCCTTTCTTTTTAAATATTAAATTATCCAATGTCAAATTGTCATTAAAGCTGCCTTTGAGCTAGTGCAATAAACATTTTTTGGTGTTGAAATCTTTTAAGATTTAAATTTAAATCAAAACATTTATTTTTTTAATATTCAGACATAGGCTCAGCTGATTTTTTGTGCAACTAGTTTGTTTTAAAGTTCAGCTTATGTTTTTTAAAACGGACATTTAAAAACCGATTAACATATCTAGACAAAATACGCTTATGATTTAAATCGGACGTTAAAAAATCGATTAAAATACCTTGAAAAAGTTCGCAAAAATTGCAAGTCTTATGCTCCACAAATTTTAACTCAATTTTAACTATTAAATTAATTTTAATTTCAATTACTAAATGAACATATTAAAATTATTAATTCAATTATAATTAACTATTAAATTTATTTAAAAATTTAATTACACTAAAATGAATTTAATAGTTAATTATAATGGAAATTATTTTAATATTACTCTTTTGCACATCAAAAAAAAGTGCGTGAGGGTATTATATCTTCGGCTAAGACTAACAAATTACGTTCTTCGCAGGCGCTGGTGCACACTCCGCTGCTGAGCGACTATTTCATGTCGGATCGTCACGACTGCGGCAGCAAATCCTCACACAAGTGCTTGGTATGCGAAGTATCGCGTCTCTTCCAGGTAAACGATAACAACTATCTATAATCTAGCTGCTAGTAAAAGTAAAAGAGAGATGATCTAATGCGAGGCAGGAAAGACTCCGAACATAGTTAGTTAAGCAATGCTAATAAAGGTCTATGATTCCGTTTTAGGCTAGTTGGAACCGAGGAATTTAATTGGCCTATCAACTCAAAGGATATTTCTCCGATTTGTTAATTTATTTTCGAACAAACAGACAAATGACTTAGGACTAACGTTTTAAGAATAGAAATAGCATTACTTATTATGTTTAAAAGATTAATGTTCTTTGAACATAAGATCCGAAATGGGTTAGCAAAAACATAGTTGGTAAAAAAGAAAGCGTATGCAATACCAATTTGGCTGATTAAAACGGAAGAATCAATTTGCCCATTAATTAATTTGTGTCAGAAGATAACACCCAGCAAGGTTTTACGATTAGATTAGGGACGATTTATTAGTAATACTCTAGCGATGTAAGAACCCATACGAGATTTAGAATTCCAGTTAAAAACGGAGGGCAAAAGGCAGAAATTCTTTTGGTACAGATTTAAGTCTATAATGGGAACACCAAATACAAGATCCATATTCAAGAATTAGATGAACAAGTAAAGTATATAGAGTTTATCAAATTCTTTCAAATGAATCCCAGGATATTAAAAGCTCGCTTAGCAGCAGAAGAAATGTGCTTGTCAAACTTAAACTTGGGCTCTAAAAGGTTACCTAATTTACCATTAAGAAGAGACTTTAATTTACACACTTGATGCCCGGCTTGAAAATTGTCAAGAGGGGATTTCAAACTTTGACCAGATAGAAAATTAGTAGTACGACAGGCAATGTTTTGTATTAGTTTTTTAGTCTCCTAACTCCTTGGGCCACCTTTTGATGCAACTAGCCACAGATATAGTCTCATTTACTGTCATCGTACCTACTGACGATCTTTTCCCGTCTGCAGGAGTTTTATTCGGGCTCCCGTTCGCCGCTGTCGCTGCACCGTCTGCTGCATTTAATTTGGAATCACGCGAAGCACTTGGCCGGCTACGAGCAGCAGGATGCGCACGAGTTTTTCATAGCGACGCTGGACGTGCTGCATCGGCACTGCGTCAAGGCCAAGTCGGAGCACGAGAGCAAGAGCAACAACTCGAGCGCCTCGGGCGGCAATTCGGGCTCGACTGGCAATTCGACGGCGACGCATTGTTATGGCCAGTGCAACTGCATCATCGATCAAATCTTTACGGGCATGTTGCAGAGCGACGTGGTCTGCCAGGCGTGCAACGGCGTTTCGACCACATTCGATCCCTTCTGGGACATCTCGCTCGATCTCGGCGAGACAACAACGCACGGCGGCGTCACGCCCAAAACGCTGATCGATTGCCTCGAGCGCTATACGCGCGCCGAACATCTCGGCTCCGCGGCGAAAATCAAGTGCTCCACCTGCAAATCGTATCAGGAGTCCACCAAACAGTTCAGCCTGCGCACCCTGCCCAGCGTCGTCTCGTTCCATTTGAAGCGTTTCGAGCACTCGGCCCTGATTGATCGCAAAATCTCGTCGTTCATTCAGTTTCCCGTCGAGTTCGACATGACGCCGTTCATGTCCGAGAAGAAGAACGCCTACGGCGACTTTCGCTTCTCGCTGTACGCGGTGGTCAACCACGTGGGCACCATCGACACCGGCCACTACACGGCCTACGTGCGCCACCAGAAGGATACGTGGGTCAAGTGCGATGATCATGTGATAACGATGGCGTCGCTCAAACAGGTGCTCGACAGCGAGGGGTGAGCTCAAACAAAATATACAATTTCGATGGTTATTCATTCAATACCCTTTTGCAGTTATTTATTATTCTATCATAAGAATGTTCTGGAGTACGAGTGAGCGGCGGCAAATTCAGCGAGCGCCATGTGCATCCATAGAGACTGTATACCCCACAAAGTACTCAGATACAAACACACACACACACACACATACGCGCGCACTCACAGTGCAAATGTAGCATACACACACACACACACACGAATACCAATACAAATAGAAAGCAGACAAGGACGCGGCAGCGCTTATAACAAAATCTTAATCTTAATTTAAAAAACAATTTAAAAAAAAACACAAAAAAACAAACAAAAAACCATATTGTTCTAAGTATTTCCAGCACATAATGCTAAAAACTAAACGAATGCTAAACTAAAAATGCTTATGTATGTTAAACAAAGGGAAAACGAAAGCAAACAAAAAATTATGCATGGCAACAAAATGCGAAGCAACAAGAAACACAAAAAGCAATATCACACTTTTGCTCTTACTCATGAATTTTGAACTTAAAAAGAAAAACAAACGAAAAAAATTTACTGATAAAGCCGACGACGTCAAGAGCAGTTAGTTGTTTTGGTTTATTAAGTGGTAGTAATTTATTTTGTAAATTGCAGCAAATTAATTTAAATCAACAAAAAAAAAACAATATTTGTAAAAAAAAAAATTAATCATACACACTTGGGCTCGTCCGGGAATTGAACCCGGGACCTCTCGCACCCGAAGCGAGAATCATACCCCTAGACCAACGAGCCGGTTGAATGTGGATCGCCATATTGTATACTTCATATTACAGCGGCGGTGTTATTTCTTACAGTTTGGGTGTATGTTTGACAGCGCACGCAACACGTGTCAGAAAGAGATAACAATATTGGTATTTTGCGGTTCGTGTCTATGCGAAGCCATGTGTCATTTATTAGTGAAGACATCAACCATGCCTGCAAAGTCTGTTACTTTTAAAACTGTTATTTTAGTTTGGAGTAATTTTAGTTTAGTTACCGTACGTTAAGAAGTTTGCAACTTAGTCGCGGGTTTTAATAACTAAATAACTAATAATTCTAAATAGTTTTCGACAAGAAATCAATTCGCAGATGCAGAAAGTAGTATATATGTATATATAGTAGTAGAATATATTGGCCAAAAATCTTATTCATTTGCGAATTAACCAATTAGGAAATAAAATTTTTGTAGCAGTGCCAAATGAGTAAATTCTTGAAGATTAGTCTGAATTAATTGTAGAATATCGGAAACATTGTAAATGAGATGATCGTATTTAACTATCGATGACATTTCAAAAGGAATATCGGATTTTATTAAATTTGAATGTAAGTTTGCCGCAAATTCTCAATGTGACTTAGAACTTGGCTTGGGTTGTCCCAGTGTAGAAAACATAATATTATTCATATTATGTTTTCTACACAAAATATCACAAAATTAATTATCTCAAAAACCCCGATTAATGAACTAAAATGAGCAATTTTCATAAAAATATTTTAATCGCAGGAGTCACCACAATTCAACTGACAGCAGCCAAGGCATTTTCCAGCACTGTCAGTGGCAGAGAAACTAACGAAGCAGTCGATCGAATCGATTCAAAAACAACAATGGAAGTTCAAAGAGGCAATAAATCAAAGAAATATTCGTGGCTATCGAAGCCATATGTACTGCCAGCCCACAATAAGATGGACGAGGTGTGCCACGAGATCTGCATTTGTGAGCGCAAACGCGGCTTGATTATCTGCACTTGTTGCCATAAATCGTTCATTGGACGCATCGGAGAGCGTTGTCCGGTGCATCCCGATGTAAACTGATTAGATACTCGTATTTCCCAAATCCAAAACATTAACAATAACATTTTACTCGAGCAGATCGCTTACCTAATGGACGCACGTCACTGTGCTTTCTGTGGAGCTGCGGCCAAATATTTGCGGATGGAACAGAAAGAAGTCGTTGACGACACTTAAGAGCAGCCATCAATCGGAGCGTAATCATAAACATCAAATACACACAACGTTAATGTAAACAAATAAACAAAGAAATTCATAAATATATTGATATAAGTGTATGTGTGCACACATATCAAATACCCTTGCAAACAGAGCTTTCGATTACATACATGTGCACATTCCTGTCTTATTGTGTGGGCGGAGTTGTTTTGAATCGTTTTGAATAGGTTCAATTGAACCTCGGCTTAGATTGTAGTTCATCGATGGTTTTTTTTATTTCCAATGTCGTTCGTTTTGATCCTTTGAGTTACATTACTGTTTGTTTTGAGATCCTAATCCCATTATCATTCAAGACGCTTAACATCACTTTATTTATTTATCAATTAATGATTTCGTCCTTTATGCTATTGATATGTTTTTCAATTTTTGCTATTTTTGGTGATAAATCGTTTGATTCCATTTTCTACAATAACTGTTAAATAAATTTTTTTGTATGATATGAGATTAAGCCTAATGGTCTTTTTTTTACATTTATTAATAAATATATTGTGTAGTTTACATTTTATTGAACGATATTGGAACTAAAAAGCACAATCAGCATTAAATTAACTTTAATCTATGTCAACAATTCAATAAAAAGGTAACAATTGAGCTTGCTTTTAAATTGAGGGTATCTTTTTTTTTAAAATACGATATGTTTCAATCACGATTGTCTTTATGTTGAATTCATTAATAAATATATCATGTAATATGTTTAATTTAAACTTATTGAACGATATTGGAACTAAGATCACAATAGGCATTAAACGAACTTTAATCTACGTAAACGATTCGTTGGCTCAATAAAAATTGAACAACTGAGCTTGTTCTTTAAATTGAACCACGATGCTCAGCTCTATTTGCGAGTGCGTCGTGCATATACGCACACACACATTCCAACATATGTTTAAAAATCTGCATACTTTTATTTTGCTAATTTGACAACACTGATTAAGCACCGTTACTTCAAGAATGTCGCTGATAGTGTTGCCATCTCAGCTTTCCAGTTGGGTGCTTGTATGTTTGAAACACTCAAAAGGAACATAAGCGGCAAAAGCATAAAACTTTAAGTGCTTTTGTAAAGTTACATACAAACTCAATGATCAACAAAACCAGCTAGTTATCTGTTTATCTAGCATGCTTATTGTGTTTCGCAGTTAGTCAACACTAGTCGCCTAGTTAAACGATGCCGCGGCGCAGTTGTGCGGAAAATTAGAAAATTCGCATTTTATTCGCGCATTCCTTAACGTCATAAGGTAATCGATATTAGCAAAGGTAAATGATATTGAAAAAAAATTTGATTTATAACTGCACACACATACATGAATGTTTATCAAATGGCTGCCGCAAGTATTATTTTAGTAATTCTCAGAAAATAATACAGATATACATATATATGTACATATATGTGTGTGTGTGTGCAGATTACTTGCATACGTGTACAATTTCACCATTGAATTTTTAGAGTAAAGCTCAATTGAAAATAAAAAAACAGAACGAAAATACAAAAGGAAAAATGTGAGTATTTGTTCGATGTGTGTATATTAATATATATATTTGTTTTCTATATATGTAATTGTTTCCCAATTGCGCAGCGTTCAAATCTTGTTTCCATTTCGCCGCTATGGACGCAATAAATGAAAATGTTGACCAAAACAACAATTGCAGCAATTGCATTGTAAAGATGCCCAAATGCAAATGCTATCGTCGCGCAAATGCATTCGAATGCCAGCGCTGTCATCATTACTTCTATGGGCGCATCAGTGAGCAGTGCAAGGTGCATCCATTGGTAAGTGCCGTTATTGCAGCCACAGGTGGTGACTCATGCCGTGAACTTGGTTAAGAAGGGGTATATTGGTTTTGTGCAAATGTGTGTAACCCCATGTGTGTGCGACCCCATAAAGTATATATATTCTTGATCAGGGAGACTAGCTGATTCGATGGTCATGTCCGTCTAAATCTGAAACATATATTCCCCTTTACCATAGGCAGAAAGAGTTTCAAATTGTTTGTCAATTTCTTGCTCCATTTCCTGAATATCGATTGATATAAATTTAAAGACGTGTTTATTTTTAGCATACTTCGCACATTGTGAGCTTGAAGCATACACAGACTTAAGATTTTAAAATTGAAGAGATGAAACCCTTATTGTACATACGTTTGGATGCCACATTTGTATTCCGACCAAATTGTTTGGAATGCAAGTTACTATAGCTTGCAGCTTGGCTTAGGGTAACTCCTAGTTGGGCAGCCTCCATTTGAGCAGTCTTGCTTGCAATACACTGAACCTATAAAAAAATGGATAAAAAGGGTATAATGGTTTTGGGCAAATGTAAGTAACAGGAGAAAGGATGCATTTTTCACTCCAAGTAAATATATTCTTAATCCGGCTCATAATAATAATCGATTACAAAAATCGGTTACGGTTTCTTAGAAAACATATGGTAAATTTGAGAAATTGTTCAAGCCAAAACAAGTTTATTTCGAATTATAGGTAACCCGCCCTGTTTTATTATTATCGATATTTATCGGTTTTCTGATCCGGTTTTTTGAGTATATCTCATAAGCTATAAGAGCTACAGCCACCAAGTTTGGTTTTCAAGAACTTCGTTGGGCTTGGGTACAGGGTATCCCCTAGTCGGACATCGGGTAGCCCAACTATTGTACTCTTGTTTATGCTTATTTCGCAGATTATGAGTGCTGGATAATCCAAATAAGGTTGACATGAGTATTTATATATACTATAGCACTTGAGGAGTCGATTGCAAGCTTAATCAAGGTCAGTTAAGAAGAAGAAGACAATTGGTAGCAAGCTAATTTTGTAAATTCATTAGCGTGATGTAGACTTTTTCCAGGTTTTTTTTTGTTATTTATTTTGTTAGTTAAGAAGTTATTTAGAATTAATTTTGCCTAGTTGGGAAGCCGTTAAGTAAGGTATGTATATGTATGTGTGAATGTATGTAAGGACAGTTTACAGCTGGGTTGAGGGCAACTTCTAGTCGGGCATGCCCGACTAGCGCACTCTTGCTTGTTAATATTGATATAATCCGCATGCAGGATTTCTTTTTGATGGACTTTCGCTATTGCCCCTACTGCCTGGCGCCCACATCGGATATCATGGTATCGACATTGACCTGGGAGCAAATCCGCAGAATTGAGGATGCCAGTTTGCCAAATGACGGTGACGATTTGTAACTGAGTTTGATACTCGGCATTGAGTTAATTAGTTTTATGTAGACATATACATTCAATATGTATTTAGACATAAGCATATGATCATGTTCTTGTAATGCTTGAGATTAATATAATAATAATTGTTGTGTAAAACCAACTTGTGTTGGCAGTCTATGCCATATTGACTTAATACGGCTGACAGTGGCTGGTATGACGGCGTCAAGGCCTTAATCAATATAACAAGCCTTCTGTCAGACACCCACACACACACACACACACACACACACACACACCGTTCTGGTGTGACATTTATGAAGTGCTCAATGTCGTCGCCAGCTTGCCAAGAGATTCAACATAAGCCGGCACAAGGAAACATCAGGGCGCTGGCAAGAGGCATAAGCAGCAGCAGCAGCAGCAGCTTCACACTGCACTGCTACTGCACGTGGCATGTGGCGTGTGGCGTGTGGCATATGGCATATGTGGCAGAGAGCGCAGCTAAAGCAGTTGGCAGCCGTGACTCGGCGTCAAGTAAGTGAAGTGTTATTGTTAGTGCTGCACCGATTTAACTTCCTCTGCTCCCCTTTGCAGGTGCTAGATGTCGCACACGCTACGCCCTCAATTTGGGGCACAGTTTAAGCTGCTTTCGCATCGCTCTTTCAAGTGGCAACCATCAGATGTTACACTAAAAGCGCAACCGACTCCCGTACAGCCCCAACGATTTGGGTCGACGCATCGAGTATCTCGACAACAGTCGAGAGTGTGAAGGGTTTTCGCTTAACTTATTCTCGCCGCAGCGCTTAGCTGCGATTCCATTCAAATTGGCAAACAAATTCATGTCGCTGATAACAATTCAATCACTTAAAAGTTCAAATCGTCGTACAATGCCTCCCAAGAGTCCAACTGGTTATCTGCATCGCCACCCAACCCAACCGCCCTTAACAGTCTGGCTGCCTGGATCATCTGCATATCTCTCTGGTCTATGCTTTCGATTGCAACGGCTTCGATTTATTTTTTGCTGAAGTTTTTCACTCGATTCAACAGCTTGCAAACCCATTCAATGGCATCTGAGGCTTTGGAGTGTTTTTTTTTTTTTTTTTTCTTTTTTTTTTTTCTTGCCGTCTCGCTCGAACATCTTAACCAATGCTTTTTCCAGCGAACCAACGAGCGCCCACCATGTGCGGTCAACTTTTTATTTACTTGTACTTATACCTATAATAATATGAGCATTTACATGAGTAAGTATCTCGTGGTCCTCAATTTTGTCGTCTTTATTATTCCGCTCTTATTTTGCAGTTTCAACCACTGGAGTCGAATAAATAGATGAATGCACTATCCAGTGGATGGATCAGAAGTGTTTGGGTAAAGTGCACATGACAAGATTCCGTATTTCATATTAATTTTATTTCCAGGAATTGTGGCTATTGCACTCGTTTAAGAAGTGAAAAAAGTATATTTTGTTTTTGCAATGTCCCTTCTTATGAATGCAATTTTTTTCGCTGCTATAGAAGCTGGAGACTTTAAATTTGGAATATATACTCCTCTGTAGCCGCGTCAGCTAGAGTGTTATGATTTTTTGGCTACGCCCACTGTGGGCGTGGCAAATCGATAAAATCGATATATCTTCTTCAATTTTAAAGCTAGGTACATCACATTTTTGCAGGCAGATTGCTGAAGACCCCTAACTATCGCACAACAAGCTTTTTGAATATGCCAACTGGGGGCGTGGCAGATCGCTCAATTCTATAGAACTAGGGGGCGGGAACCCCATATCTTCATATCCATATCTCCCACAATTTTTGAGTTAGTTACCGAACTTGGCAGGCAGTTTTTTGATTAACTTTTCCCCACGCATTACAAAAAGCAAATTTTTCCAAGAAAAAAAACAAAATAGTATTTGACTGTTTTAAGCTGTTTTTTTTTTATACTATGAACGAGTATTGCGCAGTCGGTTACACCCGACCGCAACTTATTTGCTTTAGCTCGTATACGACAATATATTTACGATAGAACAATGCAATTCTCCGACTTAAGGGTTCGAGTTTGCGTTTTCTCTATAAGTGAATGCCCATTGAAGATATTTTTAGTTATTTTACGTAAACTTAAAGGCCACTTTACGCACAATACATCTGCATATGTAGCTTGCCCCCAATCCAGCCAGCAGCAGCCGGCAGGCGACAGTTCGGTTTCATTGTAGCCCATTTCAAAAGCAGTTGGCTTCGGCCCGCCCCCGTCGACGTCGGTTAGCCTCAACAGCGTCAACTGGCAGTGGCAGTGGCTCCAGCTCTGTCTCCGTGTCTAATTTCCGTTGTCCTGTGTGTCTTTAGCCCTAGGGCCACTTCTGAGCGAGTTGCACAATTGCTTTCATGCTGATTTCATTTCCCGCCGCACTCAACTTGCTCGGTCTGGCTGCAACCGAACACCCCATTGTGAGTTTTTGGTATCGCGGCGGCTCGAGAACTTAACCGAGTATTAGCATTATTTAAGAGTCCTCGGCTGGCGGCAAATGCAGCTGAAAATTTTCCAATTAGTGCAGCTATTTGAGCCGCTTTGCCCCCGCCGCTGTCCATGGCCTTGAGTTTGGCGTAATCTTGGCAATTAGTTTTGCCGGCTCGAGGACTCCGCTGAGTCGCGCTGTTGCTCTTGAATTTGCTCGCTGCTCTCGCTGAATTATGCAATTGCTTAAAATATTCATGAAAAGTTCCATGGCCAGGCAACTGTTGCCCCTTATCTTCGTCCATCGCACATAAAATCAGTTGGGCGCATCCCTTACGTGTATGTATATGTGTCTGTGTGTGTGTGTGTGTGTTCTTGTTTGTGCCGGGTGAAAAATGAGCGTTGTTTTCCTTTAAGTACTCTGCGTGCACGCCATTGTCAATGCGCCTTTCATTGTGCTTGTCCTTTCCGCACTCGGCTGCCACTTTGCGTCGCCCGTTCCATTATTGAAGTGTGCACTTCCGCTAAATGGTATTTGGGGCAAGCACATAAGCTTACGATAGACCAGATACCAGAACCCCCCCCCACATAAATTTACTGGCGCTGGCAATTTTTATGCCAAACAATACGAGCGAGATAGACATATATAACGACGCTTTTCACATTTATGCATGCATAGAGCTTATTATTAGCATTACTTTTTCTTTTAAAAGCGTCTATATAAATATTCAGGCCAGGCAAAGCTTTTTCGACACCTGCTGCTGCTCTTCTATGCACTGTGATATCGCTGTAATTGCATATTTACAAAAGAGTTGATTAATAAAATTTTGCAATTTTTCAGTTGCATTAAACCCACCCCATCGGGAACCCAGGAGCACAGGACACACGGCGTGTTTCGTTAAAGGATCCGGTTCGCCAGCAGCGTTCAAATTGTACCACAACAAGGCGTTGCCCTTTTTTGGCTCCACAGCGAGTTGCAGCTTGGGAAATATGGTGGCGCCACCTAGCGGTACATCGCTAGCCTAATATTGGTAATGTTATTTATAAGCAAGTAGGAACGCTGCAGTCGGCTGTAACCGACTGCGCCAAGGTCTTAACAATTATTAATAATTGCGGGAGTGGACGTGGCCAAATTATTTCGGCTTGATCTTCAGAGGAGGTTATCCGACTAGATTTTCGCGGCTTACCTGGATATATATACAGACATTTAACAGACATCAGGCATGTATCTTTGTTTCAAACTGAGGGAGATATATAGACTACATCGATTAGCCACGCCCACAGTGGGTGTAGCCAAAAAATCTTGGCACTTTATCTGCCGCGGATATACACGAGTATATATACCAATTTTCAATATTCCCTTGATTCAATAGCGTCCATAATAATTGCGTTCATACCAACGGACAGACAGAAAGCAAGGCGTATTTTTCACTTCGAGAAGGAGTACCTCCAAACTTTACACGTACATAGAGTATTACTGTGGCTATGCGACTGCCCTGCAATTTGCCGCCTTTGCATTTGGTGCCTTGACATCTTGACTTCACATAGCCGCCCAGGCCGAAATTGAGCAAATGCAGCGGCTTTTGCCGGGCCGCATCGATGCCCGTCATGTCCGCCACTCTCCGCTGCAGGCCGGGCGTGTCCTTTAATGTGATCAGCTGCACTGCGTTGGCCGCATCCTCGGCGGCTGTCTGCTGTCCTGTCGCGTTTTTAACAGCTTCGATTTCGCCGTCATGCAGCACGCCGTGATAGAGCACAATCCGTGGCTGCAGGTGCAGCAGCTCCATCTTCAGGGGCGCCAGCCTTGAGTAGGCCGAGTTCCCTTGAACGTAGCGACAAGTCAGGTTGTGCGCTTGGCGCTTTGGCCACAGACCGCGACATCCTCTCTCCATGGCCGTGGGCCTGGCTTTGTGTCTGGCTCTGAGATCAATGAAAGTCTGCTCCCTTGCGGCCAGATACTCGTCGACCATGCGCTTGATGCTGGCGCTTTTGGCGTGAGTGATGAGCTCCTTGATGAGATTTTCTGACATCTCCCGCCACTCGGGCTGCACATCCGCCGCCGGCGGCCCCTTTGTGACATCCGCTGCGCAAGCAGGCACACATACTTAAGTCGAATATTAATTTATACGATTTGCAGTGCTTACGCTCGTAGACAATCGCCTGGGCGTACTTTCTGTAGAGGCTCTTGCGCTTGAGGCCCAGCACGCGGCTAAACAGCTTGTCATACGGCTGCTTGAACAGACGCAGCGCTGTGCGTAACCAGTGCGTGGATCTCGCGTACTCGGTGCGATTGAGGAGATAGTCGCCCAGGAGGGCGCAGTCGGGCGACGCGAGATACGAGCTGCAGATATTAGAGGGAAAAGTCTCAGATTAGATGCGAGAGGCAGCTGGCCTGCAGTCGGCCCACCTGGACTGCTTGCCCAGCAGCACACCCTTGGCCATGTGCGATGTCTCCAGGTCATAGACGCTCTCGATGCGCAACAGGCCCGCAATTGCCGTCTGCAAATCTTTCTCAGTTGGCGCCCGCTTTAGCTGCTGCTGCATCGCCTTCAATTTGGCGGCAGCGGTGCCGCCCTGCAGATACTGTAGCCACCTTGGCCAATCCTGTTGCAGCCTCCTAAGTAGCGCAAATGCGTTTAACGGATTTCCCACATATTCCTCTTGACTTTCACGACTGTGCATCGTCGGACGCCTCAATATTTCCTGGTAGCTGTGAGTAAACGCATTTGTTGCAGCTGGCCCACCGACTTCTCTGACATTACTCACAGCCTTATCATATTCAGCTTTTGCTGCATGTCCTTCCCGTACACTTCCAAGCTGGCCATCAGCTTATTTTCCAGCTGCACCAGCTTCGACATGGCCCCAACGGAGGTGCTGTAAAGCAACATTTGCTCGGTGCCCAACGCAGAATGCGATATGAGACAAATGTAGAACGGAATTGAAAACCACGTCATTTCTTGCTCGAAGTACTACGGTCGTCTGAGCGTTCAGTTTTCTATATTCAGTTGGGCTGAGAATTTGCAATGCAACTTTAATTTCGATACCTTTGCAGCGGGTATTATAATTTTATAACGAAATTTGTAACGCATGGAAGAAAGTGTCCGATCTATAGGAAGTATGTTTATTTTATTTATATATATTTGATCAGTATCAACGGAACGAACTGCTTTATTATATAGTATAGGAACAATCGGTCGATAAAAGAGTTTTTGTATGATAAACTCTTTGGGTTTTTTAAGATAATCTGACTAAACTCTGCTATAGCATATAGCTCCCATAGGAACAATCGGTTGAAAAATGAGGAGTGGAATTTTAAAAGATATGGATTTTCTCGGGTTATCCGCCATTAAGATATATGGTTTTTTTTTCGATTTTCCAGGCCCCTAGTTAACATATGCCAAAAATGTTTATGTATTTAGCTTTCGAACTGAAGAAAATATATTGATTTGGCGGGCGTAGCCAAAAAATCTTAAGAACTTAGCTGACGCGGGTACGCAGGAGTATATATTCCAAATTTCAAGTCTCTAGCTTTGATGGAGGCGAAATAAAATGCGTTCATACGAACAGACGGACATTGCGCAAACCCCAAAGGTAAAGCAAAATAAGGCGCACATCTTCTACTCACCTGCAAGGGTATTTAATCTTCGCATCCACAAAGTGAATATTCCCGCTTCGTTATATGCGAATGGGATTAAATTTGCGTGGCTCATTTGCAGGGCTCTCATGTGGTTGGCTCGTTAAGAGCGTTAAAAGCTAGCGTGACCATAAAACAGGTGGCAGTTGCAGTTGCAGAAACAAGCTCTTAAAACCATTTGTTCCGATTCCATTACAAAGAGGAAAGCAGCAATTTATATGCATATGTAGTATGTATTTTATAGGTATAGAAAAGGCAAATTAGTGAAAGCATCTTAAAGGGTAAAAGCTTTTCTTGACGTTGATTGCTGATGTGGCCTAGCGCTGCAGGGCTTGATAAAAACCTGAGGCACAATGTGCATCCACTTGGTGAGCGCTGCGACAATTAAAGTAATACAATTATGCGAGCTTTCGACTAATCGAATGTGACTTACTCCAACGGGCGCCGACAATAACGGGGCATACCGAGTGCAGAGAACGTGGATCCGGGGTGCCGTCATCGAATAGATTATACCAGAATAGGCTGTTGCCCTTCTGGGGTGGAACTGCAACTTGAATCTCGGGAAATACGGTGGCGCCACCCTGCGGCACATCGCTCGCCTGTCGAGTGTTCTTAACATTCAAGCACACAATTTGGCCGCATAAAAATACAACTTACGTAGAATATTAGACTAGCTATACGATCGCCCAGCACAGAGGTGTCCTTGGAGCTGACACGGCCCGCGAATATGTAGTCGTAATGGGGCTTGAAGTAGCTGCCAATGCCGAAGTTGGCCACCTGCAGCGCCTGAAAGTCGCGTACATCGAAGCCAGTCATGTCCGTAATGCGCTGATTGATGCGCTCCATGAAGGGCGTCTGCTCCACCAGCCAGGCGATGCGTGCCACGATTTCGAGCGGTTCCTTCTGATCCGGCTGCTCGGCGCCGGACATGCCGTTCTCCAGGTGCACCGATTGCCGCTTCATTTCCTCGATCTCGCCGTCGTACAGCACATCGTGGTACATCACAATATACGGATCGCGGCTGACCTCCTCCATTTTGAGCGGTGCCAGACGCAGGAACGGCGTCGTCGTGAAGTTGTAGCGACAGCTCAGATTGCTGCGCTTGGGAAACTGGCCGCGACAGCCCAAGTAATGGGCGGTGGGCTCCTGCTCCAGTTCCCTGATTAGCTCGGCGTCATCCTGTTCGAGCAGCTCATTGACGTACATGGCCATATCGGTGGAATTGATTGCCTTCAGCAGTTCGTCTGCCTTCCTGTGTGCTTCCGCATCGCTCAGTTCGGTTTCAAACATTGCCGTAGCTAGTCAACAATTATTGATTATAATCGGGCATTAGGGATATGGTTTAAATACTCCTTCACGAAGTGAAAAGACTTGAAGAGACTTGAAATTGGGCGTGGCAACAGATTATTGATTAGCTTCCTTAAAGATTGCACAAAAAGTTTTCTAGATACGCCAACTGGGGGCGTGGCAAATCGTTAGAATTCATATATCTTTGGCTAGAGCCACTAAATTCGGCATTTTTCATATGACCTCCTTAAATATTAAACCAGAAAATATCGGCTATGCACACTTCCGCCTATATAATAATAATAATTAAGACCCATATTCCTCTCTTTTAGACCCACCTTGCAACAGCAGCGTCCTGACCAATTTGCGACGCACCCCATCGAGTGGTTTTCCCAGAATTTCGTTGTACGTCCGAGAATTCGGCTCGGCCCCGAGCTTCAGCGCCGTGCGGTACCAGAGTATCGCCCTCGTATAGTCCTTAGTGTTATATTTGTGATTGGCGATGGCCACGCAGTCGCGTATGGAGAGCGTATAGCTGCGGGGATATTCAGCGAAGGGGATAAAGTGAGGGCCGCCAGCTGAATAAAACACTCACTTGAATTGCTTGTCCTGCAGGCGACCCTGCGATATGTCCACGGGATTGAGGCCGTAGGTCAGCTCGATGCGATTGATGCCCAGCAGCGACTCCTTCAAATCCGCCTCAGTTGGCACGCCGGCCAGCAGTTTCCGCATGGCTTCCAATTGCGCTGCTTGGCATTAGATTAAGCTATATCCATATATCAGCGGAACATTGCAGTCGAGTATTACCTGCGCCCGCCGTCTCCTTGGTGTAGACCTGCAGTTTGTGCCAGTCTTCGCGCAGACGTCGAATCAGTCCGAATGCCTTCAGCGGATTTGAAACATATTTTTCGAGTGCTTTTGCGCTTTTACGAGTGCCACGCTTTAGTGTCTTTAAATAGCTGCGTGTGAATTTCGCTTTTAGTACAATTCCCCTATTCCCGATTTCCACTTACACTTGCAGCGTTTCCAGCTTTGCCTCCTGGGCTTCAGCGTATTCCTTCAGATTCAGCACAAACTTATTCTCAATGTCCAGCAGCTTGAGAAGTCCCACAGTGGAGCTGCTATATAGTTCTTTTTTGTAATCTGTGCTATTTGCATCTCCGGTAGAAACTACGAGTAATAAACTACAAATTGTTAGTTTCAACTTCATTTTCAAGTAGCTCGCAACGAATTGAACTGTGAATTGTGAATCTCGCGGCGTTTGGTTGCAAGAAATACGAACATGTATCAAACTTAATTAACCACACCGAATTTAATACGCTTTACACAGTGTTAAATATTTGACATGCTGGGGCTTTATTAGAGCAGATATGTGGCATAGTTTCCAATAATACTTTAAGCCAAATGTTTATGGTTGATCGTATACCCATTTAACGAGCGCTAAAATGACGAGAATTAGGCTTAGCTTTAAACGCTTAGATTCGAATACTTACTCCACTTAGAGCCCACCAGCACCGGGCATGATAGGTGTTCAAGACGATAATCGGCATTGTTCAAGTTCTCCCACACCAAAGCAGCGCCTTTTTTCGGCTTTACAGTTATTTCAAGATTGGGAAACACAGTGGCTCCACCTTGCGGCACTTCGCTTAGCTGCAAGAGTGCGCGGTTGAGGAATTTGTATTACGAATGAGAATCTTTAGAGCTTACGAAAAATATAATGGTATTCCCGGGATAAGCCACATCTGGCTGCAAGATTAAATTTGACTTAGTTTGTTGTTTTTCGATCGCTAAAATGTTTTCAATTTACCGGCTGTTCATCCAGCAGATCGGCGTCGGAGTGTATCGTTATGTGGCCACCCAAACCGTAGTTGATGAGCAGAAAATCAGTTTCGTGGGCAGCATCCCTGCCAGTCATATAATAAACGCGTTCATTGAGCACATCATTGTGCTCCTTCTCCACTATTATGTGCTTCATGGAGTTCGTGTTTTCCTCAGTTCGATCGTGTATCATGATGTCAGGATTCACGTCCAGCAGGTTTTCAATTTCATGGTTGTGGATAACATCGTGATATAGAGCTATAAATGGCTCATAGCTCAGCAATTCCACTTTCAGCGGCCCCAGAAGTAGAAACTTTTCCTTGGAGTCGTCGTAGTAACAATACATTTTCGTTAAAGCTGGAAACTGGTCAAGGCAGCCCAGCTGAACTGTATTTGGGGGATCTTTGATACGCTGAAAGAGACTTGGTTCGTAATACAATTCAATCACAATTACAGCAACATTTACTTAGCTGCCGCGAGTACTTTGGAATTATTTTAGAGGCCGCTTACTTAATTATTATTATCTTTAATTTTTTAAAATATTTTTCTAATTTCAAGATTAAAAGAATCAAGTGAAGAGGCTCTAGTCGGGAGCGCACAGCTTGGGGATACCCTGAGCCCTGTCCTTACATGCATTTCAACGCCCAGAATCACGCACTCACGCCGAATGCTGCGCACTTTACTCAGCAGCCCCCCACTATGATAAATAAATTCGTTACTAACTTCTAAGACTTAACCCATTCTTAATTAGAGCAGTCAATTCTATCTAATCAAAGCGCAAGTCTGTAGTATTTGAATTGCGTTTTGTTGATATTTGGGGCAAGTGGAGTAAAATAATTCTGATCTGTGTCTACGAGAACATAATAAACTAAATTTGGTGGCTGTAGCTCTAATACTCTCTGAGATATGCTAAGAAAACCAAGTCCCAAAATCGATTTTTATCGATAATAATGAAACTGGGCAAGATATCAGAATAAAATGATAAAGTTTCTTTGCGTATGGTTAAGCAGCTTCTATAAGCGAAAAGTTTAGGTATCTAGCTTTTGTAGTTTTCGAGATTGCTGCGTTGATACAGAGGGACAGACAGACGGACGGATCTGACGAAATCGACTCAGCTCATGCTGATCAAGAATATAAGTGCTTTATGTTGTCGCATATTCCGCCTTCTGCCTTTTACATACATTTGCAAAAAACCTTTTTGCCCTTACCTATTTTTAATGGGTTCGGGGTATAAAAATTGGTCAGCTAAAATTATAGGCGTAAAATCAACTATTAATGCTCCCAAACAGCTAACTATCCGGGCAGCTAAGCAAATTAAATTACATAACGTACTTGAGCACCAGTCTTAAGACGAATGGCGGTATCTTCCAATTTGGCTCGTTGTAGCCAAAGTTGGATGTGCAAATCGGCTGCATTGTCGAGCACGCTGAAAGCCTCCTTGTTGAAGCCTATTCAAACGAAGGTAAGCAGACTTTCAAGCACATTTTAAGAACTGGAATCGCATTTTACCTTTAGTCACTAGTGCACTCGCATATTTGCCATAAAAATCGACCACGGTTAGATCATAAACCCTCTCAAACAACTCGCCATCTCTGGTGTGGTTGAATCTGTCCAACGCCGCCTTGAACCAGTTCATAGCTTGTCTGGGAAGGGACATATCTTCGCAGAGCTGGGCCATGGCAAGGCAGTCGAGCGCATTTAGCTGGGAACTATTTTAGGAAAGATAATAGCCTTATTCTCCCAGCTCCGCTTCACTCACTTGTACTGCCTGCCATCGATCAGGCCTTGGGCGAGGTGCTCCTCCTCCAGATCGTAGAACGACTGCATTCGTATGAACGCCCTCATTGCATCCTTCAAGTCCAGTTCTTGGGGCGCCTGTTCCTCAATGAGCCTTGTCACACATTGAACGTGCAGTGGGCCCACTGCATCGTGCATGTAGGCCTCAAAGTAACTCCAGTCCACATGCAGGCGTCGTATGAGCGAATAACTGTGTAAGGGATTTCCCACATAAGCTTCGGGATCCTCGCTCCACATTCGCTTCTTTGCACGCACTTCAGCCAGGAAACTGCTCCCAAATGGCAAAATTACTTTCACTCCGATTTAAGTTCTTCACTTACCTCTCGATTGTATTTATTTTCGACTGCAGAGCTTGGGAATACGCCGTAAGTTCGTTGACAAATATGTCCTGATTATATATTAAGCTTTTTAGGCCCGCCACGGACATGGCATAATCCCTCTCCGATTCCAGACAACCGGATATATGCAGAACAACGAAGACGCTCAGACACTGCAGACATGGTCTCATATTGAAAGCTTTGGGTAGTAACTGAATATGTTTTGTAGATTTAATAGTGCTACAATTCGAAGCTTTTTTAATGCTGTTAGTAATGGTCTTTAGTTATGGATATAATATATATGATTTTTTTGTAGTATCTTGGTCCACAGCACCCAAAACTCTATTCGTCTATGTGAGCTGTGTTTGGGCAGCTCTTAGATTAAGTTTATGTGTCTGTGCACTGGAATTTATACTCTGCGCTTTATTTGTTTAGTATTTTTTTTTTTTAATTTCGACTTGACTTTGAAAAAAGTCAGCGAAACCTGAACCTGAACCAAATCATAATTTTAAAAGTGTTTTTTTAATATGAAAAAACTATTATTTTATTCTTTTCTTTTATTCTTATTTGTTTGTGAACAAATTAAAAAAGTTAAAATAAGTGCGCCGAACCCGAATCAAAACCTGTGTTCCAAAATGAAAAAACCCAAAGCTTAGACCAGGGGTTGAACCGTGAACCGAACCAACGATATTTTTTTTGTGGATTTGCAGTCCTGCCTATTTAAAGGAAATATAGAGTATTTAACAGGCATAAGGCATATTTTTGATTAGGACGAAAAGTTTGGTGATTTTTTCTATATAAACACATCTATCTCAGACTGCAATTAAAGAATATTTTTATTTTTTTTCAAAAACTTCCCAAGTTTCTAATAATTAATAAACACCGGGTTTCCGTCTAGGTTGCTTATTTTAAAAATAGATACCAATTTGATAAGTAGCAATTGAACACAGGATTACTTAAAGTCGGGCATTCGCGCCTAGACTTTTTTGTTTGTTGTCAGACGCTTTGTTTCTTTGATATATATTCCAAAAAAGAGAAGAGAAATCCCCAAGTCTCAGTGGTGTACTTTATTTTTTACGCGTACAGTTGTGACAAAAGTCCTGGCGTCCTCTGAGACATTATTTATATTCATACACCTATTCATAAAGCACTTAGACAATTTGTTTAGTCTATTCTTTATTACCAGCGACAAACGGCATTGTCCGAGCCTTAGGAATCGTATTGATTTATATTGGCGCGACGTTTAAACCATTTAAATTGCAAATTCACACTTTGGGTCTCTGTGTGTCCAATGGATATTTATGCGCCTGGGTCTGGGCCACAGCTGTTTGTCTGGCCATTTGTGGTGCTGTATTCTTCTTGATTTGATTCAAATAAATTCCTCTTGATTAAACACATGCCATTAGGTAGATGTCTGGTCTATTCCTGTTGTTTCAACTTGGCGGGTGCCTACAAATAATCGTGTGGGATTGAAATGCATTGAACTTTGCCCTTTAGCATGTCATAAACAAGAATGCTTTGATCAGAAGTGGCCAACTAGAATTTAGTTTGTTATATTAAGTAACAAAACTTATATTGCCTTCGCTGGCAGTTTTTGAAATAAATAATAAATAAAATACTTTTCTTTTAAAATCCTGGCTTAAATTGTGTGGAAAAACAGGTTCACAATTCAAGCCTAATGGCGTTTTGTATTACAATTATTTTTGTAAAATTGTACGGCCTAGTTTGTAGTCTGTTGTATAGGTAAATGCGTAATTATATTCCTTGTTGTAATTTTGAAGCCAATTAACTTGGCTTTTCTTTTGATTGCCACACGCCTAAGCTACCACGCAAGAAGATCACAGAAACAGAACGAGTATTTTCATTTATATGTATACCCTATATTGCGAGCATTTAAATTTACTCACAAAATGTGTAACACTTTTTTTTCGAATTTTATATTTCGCGTTATTTTCATGATCACAATTGAAGTACAAAAAAAAATATTTGAGATGCATTTTATCAACCTTTCTTTTAAATAAAAGCTCTCCAATTAGCTGAAAAGCATTTAGGTTAATAAAATATTCCACATGTTATAGCCAATTTAAATAATAAATTGCCGAATCTTAAGTTTAGCATTTGTTCCTTGTTTGCAAGGGCATCCAATATTCAGCCAAAGACAGCAATTGTCGCTTGTCTTTATTATTTTAGGCATCTTTTTGTTATATGCCAATTAAACTTCGTTGATGATTTCGTTCGTCTTTGTGCGCCTCTGACGCAATTTGTTGTCTTGGCAATCCACAGCGGGGGCGGGGTTAGAAGCATCTCATTGATTCAATGGGTTCATTGTATTTGCGATGAAACAATTTGCACGTTTCCAAGAACATCAACAACGCTGGCAATAGGCAAAGATTATGTACATACTTGTATGTCAACATGTTCTTTAAATACAAAGCTACGAATATGCTGCAGCCGACTGTTGCAGATTCGTTCAGGTTTGTGGCATGTTGTATGTGCCACCCCGTTTGCTTGGCTCATCTTTGAGTTACAGCATACACATATATCTCTAGTAGAGTTGGGTTTTCTGTCTTAAACGTGACACGAGCACGAGGTTTTCTCTTTAATAAATAATGTCGAGATCAAATGAAAGAATGTCAACAAGACTTCATATAGAAATTGGATAAATAGCTTCATACATACCCAAAAAACAAGTTAAAGGGAATTTTAAATTAAAAAATATGTGGATTTGTGTAGGCGGAACAAAGCTTGTGGGAAATTATGTCACAAATGCAATCTTAATGACTCCGGGGTATTTTATATTTATATATGAACAATCGTATTAATGACAATTTTGCCTTTATGCATTTTCACTTACAAAATGTTTATTAATTTATCAGTAAATGTAAGCAAAACTACAAATCGCAGATATCAAAAAGTTATTATTTCTAAGTAATATTATACCGTAGATTGAAAACCCTTTCAGACATATATCTAAAGATGTGACCTAAATTCATATCTATAATTAAGAGCGTTTCCACACAAAAATAATTTATTAGAATGCTATCTAATATAGTAGTTGTGCTTTAAATCGAAACCCCTTTCCACACACTAAGAATTAATTTATATATTTTATATAATTTTTATTTCTGTTAAATGCTATACATTGAGAAGTTCGATAGAGCCGATATTATGATCTGTTTGAGAACAATGTTTTGCATACAAAATTGTATTTATTCTATGACATGATATAATGGGTCGATCGTAATATCATGCGTTTTGGCCATTTTTCTAAACGTGGCTAATTGTGGTTAGTTTCGTGTACGAGATAAATCCGACACGTGGCCATCTCTACGATATTGTAGTAAATAGTTTCGTGTACGTATTCTTACTTATATGATTATCTTTCTATTAAAGCAGCAGCTGGATTGCATGATTCGATTTTTGGCGAGTCTTTTGCTCCGCATTTATTGTGTAGGAAAAACAGTTTTCATTGTGTGTGTGTGTGTGTGAGTGTGTGTGTGTGTGTGCATATAACAATTGATTTTGATTTCGTCTTGGCTTGGCTTTAAATAGCATTGAGTTACGACAATAGCAAATGGCAAATGGAAATGGAATAGAAATAGAAATACTCGTACTTGCACTCGTACTCGCACTCATCGCAGCGTCCTTCTTATTTTGGGCATTATGTGCGGCGCTTCATTTACTTTATGTCTTTTGTCTGCTCTTGATGTGTGCGCGAGTGTGCGTGTGTGTGTGTGTTTGGCTACAATTTGAATGAGCTTCGGTCTTTGACTGGGCGGTGCATTTTTATGGTCTACAACCAGCCCCCTCTCCCACAGCATCATCAAATGTTTGGACTGTTCTTTTATTTATTGTATGGCTACTTGATGAGCATTTGCTGAAAATGTTTTATGGCCCATGTGCCAAGTTCTCTTTGTCATTCGACGACGTCCATCAATCATCGATGGCAGTCGCAGCATTTCAAGTGAAATGCGCATTTAATACATTTCATGCTTTACTCCATATATAGTATATGTATTTCCCTTTTTTTTTTTTTGTTTTTTTTGGCACACACGTTTATGAACTGCTAACAAATTGTCGACGCTTGCAGACCACAAAATCTACTTAAACTCTCTGGGCGTCAACCTGTTGGACCTCCATTTATCACAGCCGCCGGCGAGTGCTCAAAACGGCGGAACTAATGTGTCCGTCATATTTGAATTATGTATTATTACGCTGAATTATTCCCGCTCCCATGAATACGCCGTGGCGTCCAAAGTGGGACCGCATATGAGTGTAAAAGTGGCGGCGCGTGAATTGAACACGATTTACTAACACAGCTCCGGGGACGCCAGCTTTGACGAAGGGCGACATCTCATTCCGTTTTGCAATTTATAACCTTTAAGTTACCAATGAAAAAATCAATGAGAGCACGGAGTACTGAACTATTCAAATACCCTGCTTGCAGTACTAAATACTGCAACAATCTGAAAATTATGAAACAATATGAAAATTATATGAATATAATAAATTGTTTACATTTAAAATTAAAAAAAACTATGTGGCTTGAATTAATTCTATTTCAATATTGGTTCGACAATCAAGCATATATAATTACAAAGTGAAAACTCAATGAGGTATCTTAGGGTCCTCCCTTTAAAATTCATTCTCTTTTAATATTGATTTCGCAATCATAAACATAATTACTAGTACATATGATGATTCAGATACCTTAGGGCTTAGTCTTATTAATTATAATATTTTTATTTCATTTAAAATGTGGATTCGTCTTATCAATTATATTAATTATATTTCCCTTAAAAAATTCAGAAAAATGCTATGCCGCTTGAATTTATTTTTTAAAATATCGATTTCACAATCAAATACATAATTACTAGTACATACATATGATTATTCAGATATCTTATATCTTATAATAATTATATTTCCTTTAAAATTCACAAAAATAGCTATGTTTTTCATTCTATTTTTATTGTTTTCATTCTCTTTAATATTTGTTAAAATTTTCTCACAAATAAACCCATTTTACTTTTTCACTTCACTTAATCAACGTAAATTATTATGCCATAGTTGTTTACAGGGTAAAGGGAGAAAAAAAAAACGTAAAATCGATATATAAATTGTTTCAGCAGGTCCAACTTGGTGGAGAATGTTTTTTATGTCGTTGCCATTTTAGGCTAGAATTGATGGGCTCTCATATTTTGCACTTGCTGTCCTTGTCGTCTCTCGGAATGGCTATTAAAACAATGGCCAGGCTGGCTGCCCGTCTAGGTTATCGTCGAGCCGTCGTTATCGGTTCGCATTACGTTTAATGCATTTGACTGTATACCCTGTAACCTTGAAACTGTCCAGATAAACATTCAACTTTATGCATTAAATACATAAAATTAAATTCTAAAAGAAAAAAAAAAAAAAAAAAAAATATCGTGTTTATGCTATTACGAATTCAGGTGAATTCCAGCCTCTCTGCCTTTTTATGGCTTAGGTCTTCATTTCTTTTTATATTTTCCCCTGATAACAAGTTTGCTTTGGTTTTGCATTTTAAATTCGCCTCGCTGAAGCATTTCGCGCCTTTGTATATTTGTCGGGGCCGAGGAGTCGCTTCGAGTCCGAGTCTGCTCTTGATTGAGTTTCAGTCCAATTTGTTGTTTATGCAAACGTGTCTGATAATCGAATTTCTCGTGTTTGATTGACATCCGAGTTAGTGGCTCTGACTCCCACCTCCCAATGCTATTAACTCGAATAAGAATTCCCGTTGACCTTGGCTCCTACCTGGCGGCTTAAAGCGTGTGTTAAAGTCCTTTCTCAAAACAGTCGCTGACCCCTCAAAAAATTTGCATTAAATCCACTTTGATCGCTTTTCAAATTTTCAATTGCATTGTTTCATTCACTCGCCGTGTAATTAAGAAACACGAAACAGAGAAGGAAATTTCCCGTTCATATTTTTGACATTTTGTTTCCTTTTTGGCCACGGGGCCACTGAAAGCGAAACCGCAATAAAAAGCGAACAACAGCGAGGTGTTGTTTATGGTTGGTGGGGCTCGGGGTGGGGTTGAAGCTGGGCGTGGGGTGGGGGCTACTTTGAGTTTGTCTGATTGTTGTGTTGCATTGCTTTGCCACATACGGGGGCATCAACTCTTACTTTGTGTCAGTCCTATACCCTGTAATATTGACAAGATGGTTTTTTGAAATGTTTAAACTTAGTAGTATCAATTGTATTTAATTTAATAGCTGCATTCTAATTTATTTCAAGAGAATTTAATACAAATATTTAAAAGTGTATATTTTTTTTAAATACAAATACTTTTTCAAAACTTTTAAAAGTGTTCCAACTAAAGCATATGAGTCCAAACTTGCGTACTAATTAAATAGAATATTGGAAGTGATTGCTGACATATTTTCAAAGGGTATCTTATAGTCAAACATACTCGTTTAGCAGCGTCGCTGGATTTCTATTGTTGCGTTTCACATTGCACACGTTCTTTTTTTCTCTTTTGCCAGCCAGCTGGCAGCAAGCTCCGCATTTTCCTTTCAACTATGGAAACACTAATGAAAATTCCAAAATTCTAATAACGTTTTTTTGATCGTTATATGCGCAACGGTATCTATTGCTTTAATAACCACGAATAAGCTTTTCTAGTTGCACTTCAAAATTTAAGATGGCATTGAACAATCTGTTAGGGCTTTCATGTTAATATTTATATTTTGTTTCTTAGTCTGCTAAATGAAGTAGTAACTGATTCCGACAATAAGTTCGTACATTCGTAAAAGTATGCTACTTAATGCTGATATTGATTATATTTGAAGATTTAATACTCTTCGAGACTAAAGACTAAGGTGACTTCAAAAATAAAAAAATAAAAAGATATTATACAAATGGGAGTTATATAATAGGTTGGACCTATATTAATAATATTTGCACACAACCTTTATTTATAATCGATTGTTTTTATAGAAGTTATCCGATACAGCCGACATATCCACTGACTGCAGCAAAAACATAATAAAAGAAGCAGACAAATATACCTGATAAAGATTCTATATACTTTATAGGGCTGGAGCTGCCTCTCTGCAAGACAACTGTAAAATTTTCTGAAAAAAAAAATATATATTTTATAGATCAGGAATCTATTCTAATTGAACAGCCAAAAATAAAAAATGAATTTTTTGCTTAAAATTGTATTTATTTAAAAAAAAGAAGAAGCCTTAATTATATGTATTTATAGGGACTGCTGAGCTGAGCATTGCTGATGACCACACAGGGGCCGTGCTGGACCTGGACAGAGCTCTTGGGGCGCCAGTCGCACTCGATGGGCACGTACTGGCCCTTCCGGATGACCGTCTTGGGCTTGGTGATGCCGTAGCAGGCGTACTGGGAGGGGCTGCGCGAGATGGGCAGGCACTGCTCGTAGACCTCGACGATGTCCGGATGAATGCTGTCCACGCTGAAGTCCTGGCCGCAGCGCAGTTCCTGATGGATGTGCAGTCGGGTGCGCGTCAAGAACTGGGCGCGACAGCGGCGACACTGAAAGGGGTGCGAACGCGGCCGGCTGTCGGCGACCAGGGCCGTTTTCAGCTCGTGCAGCGTGTGAAACTCGCCCATGATGTCGTTCACGATGAGGAAGTTCTTGTTGGGCCGCTGCTGCAGGGTCTCGCTGATGTGATAGGGCGCCACATAGAGCTCCTTGGTGGTCTGGCACTGCTGCAGGCCGAACAGGTTGGCGCGCATGTTCGGCGGAAAGTAGCCGTTGCACTCGCGCTGATGTTTCGCATAGGCCGCCCGCAGGCTGGCCAGCTCGGCCTCGCTGGCGCTGTGCCCGCTGGCGGTCTCCTCGCGCAGCTGCAGCGCCAGCGGCAGCGCCAGGCCGATCGCGCTGCCGGACTCGGCGTCCTCGCGTATACGCTTCAGCTGGATGCGCATGCGTGTTATGCTGCACGCGTCGAGGCTGACGTTGTGGCTGCCGCACAGATAGTTCTCAATGCGCTCGGTGAGCAGCTCGTAGACGACGCTGACGCAGTCCTCGATGTCGTAGTGATGCCGGACGGCCAGTGTGCCGCTCTGGAAGATGTGCACCTGGTTCTGGACGTGCACATAGCATGCCACATTGAACTCCACGCGCCGTGTGCCATTGTGGAACATCCACCGGAGCAGCTCCGGCACCGTCTCAGCGCACGCCTCGCCCATGAACTGTGCCAGCTTGTGCTGGGCGCTCTCGTCGCAGATGAAGAACGTCTCGATCTGACGCGCCTCGATGATGTCCAGGACCGCCTGCTGCTGCCTGCTCAGTTTCGGACGCTGCTGTTCGCCACGCCGCACCCAATGCTGGCTGGGCGGCTCGTCGCCGTCGATGCAGCTGTAGCAGGTGCTGCACTCGTGCACCTCGCCGTTCACGTGCCACTGGTGCTGGAAGGTCTGCTGGTCGCCCTCGCTGCCGAACAGAAAGCTTGAAACTGGCTCCTCGTAGTACATGTTTGCTGATTCGAAACGAATTGAATGCTGTGTCTGTGACAAAGTTGTCCGGATGACTGATATGCTCTCCGTTCTGGACGCCGGCTTATATATCCGTCGAGCTTGCGACAGGTAGGTAAGCGCCACAGACAACACCTGGCACAGGTACCCGCCCACGGCTGCACCATCTGCGCTTTGGGTTTTACCTACGGTAATCCGCCGGAGACCCAACAGCTGGCTGCAGCCATAAAAGCACAACAGCCCCTCGATAAATCTCGGAACATCTGCAGCGTACTTGCTACCTAAGGCTAAATGTGGGCGCTCGGCCCAGTTTGTCAAATCTGTATCTAAATCGAGTATCTAATTTAAAAGTTGCAATCCTCGGTGGATGAGCTGTGTAAGGGCTTAGCCAGTTAGGTAGCTGCACAACTAGGATCTGGGTTCGAACCCGAGGCTAGTGATCGGCGTACAATTTCAAATGGACGCGAATCAGGGACAGAAAATATCTGTTATTACATGAAACCCTAACAGCAACGAAGCAAGCCATAAATAATTTTTAAATAATTAAAATAAAATATTTTGTAACTTCTTTTAAAATGTTTCTAAACGGTTACTCTTTTTAAAGTTGTTCTATAATTTTTATTTAAAAAAATCGAACGTTTAAATTGAACTCAAATATCTTTTCAACCACACATATGTAATGAAGTTTTTATAGAAATATAATCCACGGGTATATAGGTTTTGTAAACATGTTTATTTATTCAATATAAATATGAGATGTTTGAATTTAATTAAAATTTTTGATTTTGAAAATAAGTGTAGAATAGCTTTTATATGTTTAATATAACAAAATAATTGTTATGCCAAATTAGCCTTCTTTCATGCCTTTTAAATAAAAATTGAAAATTTAACTTTTATTTAAAATGAGGAAAATAAATGTTAAAAATTATCCCTGGTTGAATTTGTTCTTAAATTTAAAACTCCTTAGTGTAGAGTATTTACAACAAAGGTTAAATTTAAAACCAGTTGGGTTAGTTAAGTCCGTTCGCCCATCGCCTTTGCTGGGTGCCCGCCTCAATTTGCATCAGTCAACCGCAGACCAGTGGCCAACTGGGCGACCGCCGACGCCCTCGGCCGTCCCACAGTATTTGCACATGGCGCCTATTGTTGTTGGGGGTTGTCTCCACGCAAACAAAGTGGACAATGGCCGCCGTGTGGCAAGTGACGTGACAATGGCGTGCCGCATTGGCCACGCTGGGCATTTCGATGGGTTGAGTGCGAAAGAGTGCGCGAAAGAGCGGGACGGCGCTCAATTTCCTTTTCCGGTTTCTTACGCTTCATTGTCTGGCTGCGGCTTTAGTTTGAGTGCCAACGGCTTTTAACTGCAGCTCGCCATAAAATATGCTTCAAAATTAACAAAGGCAATTAGAATGTACTTAAAGCTGAATATATACAATGATTGTTTGTGCTTGTTTCTGCTCTCTCCATACCGCACTATCTCTCGCTGCCTTTTTATACTCTCTAACGAAGTGTGAAGAGTATATAGGCGGGTTTGTCCAATGTCCGTCCGACTTTCCGTTTGAACGCTATTTTTTTCGCCGTTATTGCAGCTAGAGACTTGAAACTCGGAATATATACTCGTGTTTGCCCGCGTCAGGTAAGCTCTGAAGATTTTTTGGTTACGCGCACGGGGGGCATTTTAATTCGATTTAAACTAGATGTTTTGGGGAACTAAAAATCATATCTGCCATAATTTTAGAGCTGAAGTCACCAAATTCTGATGACCTCCACTAACAAATTTCGACCACTCCCACTATCGCCCGAGACAGTAATTAAGACAGTTTTTGACAGTTTTAAGCGGTTAAGCTGTTATTAGCTAACGAGTATGGCGCAGTCGGTTATACCCGTATGCAACCATCGTGGCTTTTTATTCTATTATTGTGCATTGTCTGCTTGCATTGCTGAGCTCTGCCAGTTGCGCAACGTTGTAATACCCTTGCCGGGGGTTATGAAAGCTGTGTCGCAGATTTTGTCTTGTGCCCAGCCGCTTAAGCTAGTGGATTTTTAAGTCCGCTCTTCTAAAGCAATTTAGAGGTATTATAAATTTGTTATAAAGAATGAGGGGGAAAAAATGTATATAAAGTAAAACATTCGATACGATGTAGCTATTTTGTGCTGTCTTTTAGTAGCCATAGAATATATAAGCAAAATGCAGTTTATTTGAAACGCTCTTTGCACAAGATATTCTAACCCAACAGCACTTCGGAGACTTTGTGCTTTCGATGTAAATGCAGAGTTTTGTCTGCAGTAAACTACAATAAAATATAATTTATATATATATTTGTATATTTTGGGCACCCTAAAAATAGCAATTATTTCCTGTTCATATTTTCTTAAATATCTTTTAATTATTCTCTTCGCCCTTTTTAGAATGTTTGTAAGGATCACTCAACATTTTTGGACTATTTGCATTTGATGCTCAAAGAGTATTTTAAATTCAAGTTTAGCTTTCCCGCTGCGCATTTCTCACTTTTATTTATACAACTATTTTTGGCAAGGGCTCTTCGTGCAAACAATGCCACAGAGCGCAAGGCGCAAAGTTAATTAAGTCACTGTCGGCTGCTGTGGCGGGTGGCTGGAAGAGAGAGGTAGGGGGAGCGGGGGCGGGGGGGGGGGAGCGAGAGGTCTGGTCCATAGGCGCCTGCCAGCTGCCAAAAGCAGCGAAGCGAAAAGCTGCCGCCGACTATTCCAACAGTTGACTGACCAACCGACTGCAGCAAGGAAATCTTTTAAATAAATGCGATACAAAATGAAAGAAAAAAAAAAGAGGAGGCAAAGTGCCAGCAAAGCAAGAACCCTGCCGTAGCCCTTTGCTGCCGCAAAAGTGGCAACAATTGCTTGGCTCCAGCGGCGGGCCCTTTGGCAGCGAATCACTCAGCATCAAATCCGAGCTAAGTGTGAAAACGTTATTTGCTATTTACCAACTGCAACCAAATGCCAACAAGTCAAAGCAATCAAATGGAATATGAATCACAGCAGCGCAAACACACGAGTGTGGCAGGAGGTTTGCGGCATGCAACAGCAAACCCAAGCCGAATGCCCAGCGCTCCATCATGGCATCTATAATCGAACCGGCTCCATGACGTCCATTTCTTTGGCTCCCCTAAGTGTCTTTCCGTCGCTCAACGTATTTGCCAAGCTGCTTAAGAGCTCAGTTCTGGGTCATATAATCGACAGGTTAGTCCGGCGACGGCATGTGGCATGCAGCCAGGTGTGCAGCCGACTCGCAGAAGCTGCAGCCATCGACGACAAATGGCAGCCAGCACCGGCATCGGGTTTGTTTTCCTCATTTTTTATCGTCTGTCCAAAGTGTTGACACTTTTTTTCACTCATATTTTCTTGTGTTCGACCGGCATCCGTTTCAGGAAAGGACTGCCGACACGCAGGAGCCGCTCTCACTTGGCACGTTGACCCCGGGTCAGTTGTGGACATAGGGGGCGAATCTGTGTTGAACAAGTAAGGGTGTTCTGCCCGGGAGTGCTTGACTCGCAGATGCCCTGCTGCCAGCCACAAGTCAAATTTCCGACTAAATATATTTATATTAATATTTAAAATTTCCTTCTGTCCCTTACAAACATTTGCACGTAATCATTATACCCTTTACAACAAATTTTCAAGGGGTATGGTGTCACTTTCTTTTAACCGCTGCCATAATTTTATTATATCTGATTTTGATATGCATGGCTTTTATGTTGGTTCGTTCTTTGAAATTTTATTAATTCCATATTTCTTGTTGACTTTAACACAATTTTTTGGGTTTCTGGGTTAAGCCAATTCCTTGAAACTTAACTTAATGCCATGTTAAAATATGACTGTGAGGTGAGTGGTTTAAATAAAAAAATATTTTCATGTCCTTAAAAACCTCATATAGCTAATACATTAGCACATCTAATTAGCGAATCTCTGTGTAACTATATCTTAACTACTATTTTGACAGTTACTTAACGGCTACTTAGACTTCGTGTCGAGTTGAGATGTAATTTTGTTTAACAGCATCAATTTCCATACAATTTTCGTGCTGTTTTATGCGCCGCTTTAATTTAATGCTAAGAAAACTTTTCCACTTTTCCGCTTTGCAGTGCACAAGCCTACGTGGAAAATGGTAGGAAAACTTGTAACTGGCTGCTGTTGCAGTTTTTATATGTGCGCCGAGCTACAACTACAGCGAACAAAAACAACAAGCAGCCGAGGAACAAGCGCAACTAGCAGCTCAAAATCCATTCTGAAGGCGTCTGCTTGGCGAAATTTTCATTAAAATATAAAAAAAGAGCGCTCTAGTCGGGAGCGCCCGACTAGGATATACCCTGTGCACCAGTTGTGCATCAATACATACAATATATATGTATATATATACAAACATATGACAAGATGTTTAAAACTAATGTTAAACTAGTTCTGATTTTGAGAATGTTTTGGAGATAATATGTATAAAATCATCCATCGATCCATCCATTATTTTTTTATTTCGAATCGAACCAGTTTGACAGTCGAATCTGAACCTGAACCTGGTTCACCCAAAGCATACTTTTAAAAAATGGTTTTTAATTTATCACATTTTTTTTTCTTGAATTCTTCGACTCTTGGAATTTCGCGCTTATAATAAAGTAATATGACACATGGGTTCGAACCGTGAACCAAACAAACCAACCAAAATTGCAATTCTTGTTCATTATGCGTTCGGAAATGCTTTCTGCCGGCTGTTACACACATTTGCACAAGCCCATTATACCCATTTCGAATGGGACGAGGGTATAAAAAGAAAACTTTGGCTGTCTCAATGGCAGAAGTCGTCAACGGCATCACCGTCGTGGCCGTTGCCGTTGCCGTTGTCTCAGTCGTTTGCATGCGTAATTTAAGCAATCTACAGACGTGGCACAGACTGAGGTAAGCGCCGCGGCTGTTGGTTGCATGTGGCAGGGGCGAGTGTGGGGGGGGGGGGGCGAGGCGAGTTAGCGCGGTGTTGACACCTCGCCGGGGCCACAATTTGTCAGCAAGTTTTGCGAATGAGGTTTGCTTTTTGTTGAACCAACAACTAAATTCCATGCTTGGCTTGAGTGCATCTAAAGCTGCCGCCCACTTTCCCCTCGTCCCCAAGCTTGCACTTTGCATGTTGCAGGCAAATTATGCAAATTCAGCTTTCACTTTCTAGCTAAGAGCAAGGTCAACATATTTGCGCGTCGCTCTGTATGCAACCGAGCAAAGGCAAAGCCAAACTAGAGAAACGAGAATCCGAGAGTTCTCGCATGCGAAATACCGTATACCTTGTCTTCATGCCGGAATAATGGGCAACAGCGTTGCATACTTTGCGTACGCTTGGCTTACAGGGCATGCTTAAGCGCAGACAAGCTGACACAGCAATTAAATGATTTAGAAAATGAGTCACTCATCAGCCTCGTTTGACAGCTGTTGCATAAAGCTGATGATGTCATTAGGTTTATGCAGCTCCCAGATCCACAAAGACACTGGGCGAGTGTCTATTTGAACTGTATTTCAAAGAGCAAATTTATACAGCGTGTTAAAGCTCGTTTTGTATTTATCATAAATAGCGAGTGTCAACAGAAGTAAATAATATTGTACATTCAATTAAAAATAGTTAAAAGCTGCCAGCCTAAAGGAATTGCAAACATTTCTAATAACACGATGGCAATGTTTTATTTGCGCGTCCGGCGAGCTATGCGACGTTATTAGAAGCAACAGCTATAAATAGGAAGGCGTTAGTAAGTAAAAGATATTCTTAAATGGAAGAAGAGATTTTTTTTTTAGCCTGTTCGCCCTGCGAAATCCCAACTCACAGTTGAGACTCGTCAAAGGTATGCTAAAAGTAAAAAATGTATTAGGGGATGAGATTTCTGTTGGAATCCTATCCTTGGCATTTTACACGAAATGAGAATGCTAAGAATTTTAGGCAACCTTAAAGAAAACAGAGTCTGCGTAGAAAGTCAAGTAAAAACTCTTAACTAAAAATAATATTTTTTTAAATACATTATCTAATCTATAATGTTTGCCCTTTGTCAATCGAGCTGTTTTTATATTTTTAAGTGCAGGCCAATTAGTTTTGTTTTTCATATCTATTGGATTTATCTGATTTCAGTGCTTTCTTTCGACTTTTTATGCACATGTTTTAGCTTTTAAAGCGTAATAAAAACTAGATCTCTCGTTGATATCTTTGCCACTTGCTTTTCTCTTGCTAATTTATTGCATAATCTGCAAGACTCGAGACTGAATCGGAGGCTCTTCTTGACCCTCCGCTGGCCATGCACACAGTCCATTATTTATGCAGCAAATGAAGGTCAAAACCGGCAATGGAGCCGAGCGTCTGGTATACTGAGTATATTTAATTTATTGCCTTTAATTGAAATGCATTTTATATGAGCACAAGGGGGCGATCTGTTGCTTGTTTTCTGGCTGGCCATATTACGTTTAGCTCTCGCATATATGCTGTCTGCAATTCTCATTGGCCACAAAGCCATTTTGTTGGCCAGCTGTTTGTCATTTGCACAATTGCAACTTAATTGAATTGTTATTGAGATTGTTATTCCGATTTAATGCCCATACTGGCATTTTTCGTTGTTTATGTAAAAATAGCAAATTTTCTTGGACTTTGAATTGTGTGCAAACCAAGTTATGACAAATATAATTGCTGCTTGTATCTCAAGTTTTATTTACATTTTCTATTGGACTTGTTTTAAATTTGTTGTCCTACAATTTGTGAATTGAATTTTCTGCCGAGTTGAAATACATTTCTCAGCTTTGCCAAATCGGTTTACCTCCACGCTTATCTGCTGCATAAGATGTACAAATTGCTTTGACTACCTTGTCTTAAGCTTCTTTTCATTTGCACAACATTTTCATTTTCATTTAATTCCTTGGGCATAGCAAAATGCAATTTTTTTTTTTCATTCAGCAAAAGATAATTCGTTGGCCTTGTAGGTCTTTGACAGTGCTTAGTTTTTATTAACGTCTTTTTGCTCTCATTAAAATTGGAAATCAATCAGTCGTAAAATTCATTTACGGCTGCCACGTTCCGCAATTGAGCAGGCAAAAGAGCAAGAAATCGAATTAAAATTTGTTTGCATTTCATTTAAATTCTCACTATTCCCCTTACTATCCATTGTTGGACTTTTAATCGCTTACAGCATATTTTACCGGTATTGCTGTCAGATTTGACAATTGCACATTTTTAATTACATTAATGGAAATATTGTTAAAGCAGAACGAAATTTGTACTTTTATAGCCGCAAAGGAAAAGAAACTTATTTTTGATTCATGGCTCTCAAGCTGCAATCATAGCGAGTAAAGGATTGAGTTTATATTACTGTAATAACATTTAGTATTGCAAATTTATGAAAGGCCAATATTCATCTTGTAAATAGTTAAAATGTAATGTGTAAACTGTATTTGTTCTTTCGCTCTTAACTCTTTGCTTGTCATTTTTCAATGTTGTGTTTTGATTGTTCTCGTTATCTCAATTTTTGCTTTTTTCTTTACTCTGTATCTTGATCTATTTTGGAACCTTGTTTTCTTACTTATTGGTCTGCTTCCATTTCTAACCCGTTGGATCCTCTTGCTGTATGCTGCACCTAGAATTTTCTCTTTGGCAATAATTTGCTGCCCATATATAAATTGAAAATGAACGAAATCAAATGGCGGAAGTAGAATATGGCATTCTCTAGCCGAGCATTCTCTGCTAAAACGTTTTCCCGGCACACATTTTGGCAACAAATTGCAGCATTGACTTGCCGGAAATGCCGACGCCATTTTGATTTGGCTCCGAGTCGGTTGCTCATTCATATGGTCGGTCACCCGGTCGCCCGGCCGCCCGGTTGCCCGGTTGCCCGGCACGTGACCTGATTTAATTCAACAAAGCAGCCGCTTGAGATTCCGGCTAATTCATTGGGTGTGTGCGAAAATGCGATTAAATGGAGTCTAAACAATTAATTTGTTTTCCATGTTTAATTGGCATTCCAATTCCCATAGAGGATAACAATTTGCGCATACATTTGCCGTAATTAATGTTCTTATAGCAACTGCAAGATTAAAGAGAGAAAGAGAGTGCGAGAGTGGGAGAGGGAGAGTCCCGCTAAGCTACGACTAAGCACAATGCCAATTTAAAATCCATTCAGCGCCTAATTAAATGCAGCAAATTAAAACGCAGGCACGTATATGGCTCTATTAATTTTTACTGCCGCTTCTGACTGGTTCCGCATGTGGAAATGCGAATGGGGCGGCCCAGCGCGTCATAAATGTGACTGACGTTTATTTTTATACATTTTGCGCGTTTGTTTCATAATTTATGCATAATAAAATGAAAGTTGTTGATGTTCGGCCCCTCGCCGGAAGCTAGTCTCCCAGCGCTGGCTGCTAGCCAACTGACGTTTGCTCCCCAGCCGCTTGGAGGGCTTTGGCTATGGGTCTAGGCTCGCCGCAGTCGAGTACTCTCATATACTATATATATTTGCTGTACAGCACTTTTCCGTAATTTTACATTTCAGCGTCCAATTAACATTTTAGTGCAAAAAGCTTTTGGATTGCAGGAAAACTGAATGAATGAAATAAAATTGTTGATTATAAAAATCTTAACGTTTTTTGCGGCCTCTCAAATGGTTTCTGAACGACCACAAGTATTTTTGGAGTGCCGCTGGCGTAATACCCTTGCGGACGTATCAATTTCATTTCAATTATATTTGCTGATCTAAGCTAAAAATTTGGGCAAAAGCAAATTCAAGGACAATTCAAATGTATAATTGTATGTATTAATGTATTTCAATATTTCACAAGTACAAACAGGCAAAAACAGTGGAAGAATTTTTGACTAGCTCCGCAGCCAATATTTAATTAACAGCTTTAAAGTTCAATTTTTCCAAATTTCATATAAAAATATTTGATTTCCGTCTATAAATTCAAATATTTATTTCGTGAACTACAAACACTCGACTAATATAATAATAAGTATTTTAAGTGCCCCATTATTGCTTCACAAATATCATGACAAAGTTATAATACCCACTTGAAGCTTATTCATACCGTAAAAAACTGTTAAGTGCAGGCAGCTGCAATCCAATGAACTCTGACTGCCGACTATCCCAAGGCATTCCAAATTGCAAAGGCGGTTGTCGGAGCTATATATATATATATTTATGTATATGTGTGTATATGTGAGCCCACCATCAAATTGCAGTTTAAGGCGCCCGCACGTATGCTATGAAAAGTTGGCTAACTGCATTTGCGCCGCCATCAAATTGCATTTCAGTTGGCCAATGTTAATGAATATGAATATGTGTACTCGTTCACATAAGTATATCTCTTATTTAATTATATTCTATAAGTAATTTTTGCATATTGCCGAACCTCATGTCGCGTCGGCGACGGAGGGGAGCTGCCAACTGGGTGCTCATTAAAATTGAAATTATGTTTTGTTTTTATGTACTTTGTGCTTTGGAAGCCATAAAGACTGAAAGTTGCACTTGCTGCGTGTTAATTTGTGCGTGAACTTTCCTAACGAACCGGAAGTACCACCCGACCAGCCACCCAATTTGGAACCAGGGCTGGGGAACTGAAGGTTTGCTATTGCACAGACCGTAGAGCGCATAATTGAAATGGCATTTAAATGTTTTGGTCGTTGGCTGCATGTGAAGCGAATGTCAAAGCAAACGAGGGGATGCATTAAAGGGCAGAGGGTTTACCATGCGGGGGATGAGAAGCTTAATAAATTTAACTGAGGATTAAGCAATTACAGACAGCTGCGGCTTTAATATTTTTTGTTTAAAATTAAAATTAAAAAATATAAATAAAATGAAATATAATAAATAGACCAACAAAGGACTTAAATAATAACTATAATAGGAATTTCCATCTGCAGTTTTCCATTCAATTTTCAATGTTTATGGATGGCCAATATAAAATAATTTCGAGGTGCTTCTGCCATATCCTATATATATAATATTCCATATTTATCGAGTTAAAAATTTATAGTAACAGTTAGAAGTTATAATTTGCAACATGCTTAAGTAAGCAATAACAATTGATAAATATCGATACTTCAGTTATTTACGACTAGGAAAACAATCGATAATTTAATTTTCCATATTTACTTATTGTCAATATTAAAGTATTTTCAATTTTCAATAATCGATAGTTAAGTAGAAGGTTTAATACAATTTTCCATATTTATCGATATAAATATGTAACAAGTTTTAAATGAGTGATATGCAATAACAATCGATAAATTTATAAATATCTGAAATTTTAAATTTAATTTTCTATATTTACTTAATGTCTTAAATTATTAAATTAAGCCTTAAATTAAGGTAGGCCCACGCTAGGTTAACCCAGTTCATAAACATATTGAACTTCCTTCCAAGTTCTGTGAAAATCGCAACATTTATCGGGGTTCCTCTTAATCTCAGGCAATTGACGTTGGTATTTGAGAGCGCACCTCAAAAGCAATTAGTCGGTAATCAAAATTGTGTCAGACTTCAATCTCAAGACACGTAGCAACAATTTTGGCATCAAGCTCTTCCGCAAACCGCAGACTTTGCGGCGCTGCGCAACACTGGCAACTGCTTGGCTCTGGCCAACTTTTCGTGCAGTCGATGATGCTGCTGGCAGGCAGGCAGCTCCATTAGAAAGTTGCAACTTGCAACCACATATATCAATTACACAAGTTTCGTTAGTCGTCGTTGCTGTAATTGCATAGAAAATTGCAACCACAGGACGAATCCAGGACCCCCTCCCGGCTAGAGCCGCAGTCGAAAGCCGCCGCAGCAGCTGGCAACTTAAATTGGCATTTAGTTGGTAACCGGAGCTATGGACACGGTCTCATAACTTGACAGTGGCCACTGAATGCATGGCGGCAATTGATGGCCAAGAGTTTTGGGCCAGCCCAAGTTGCAGCTCAAGTTCTGACAGTAGTTGCGATTTCTCCCAACCATTTTCCGCTTAAATACAATCATGAAAATTTTCATATTGTTATTCCTTGCACTTTGCCGTTGCTTTCACTTTGACTAAGCAAATATTTTTACGCTTTTGGAATGGAAATTCAGCGAAAAGCCAACAAGAGCGCAAATTCCATAAAAATGCGTTCAGTACGTGCATGGGGTTGTGGAGGATTGTGCGAAGGGGTGAAGCGTGAGGGAAACTTTTGGTTGTATCTCACTCGACATGGCATAAAGATGTTTTTTTTTTCTCACTTTTTTGCTCATTTTGTAATTTTTTGTTGTTGTTTGGGTCGCGTCACTCAGAGTTGCCGCTCAATTTGTGTGCGAGAGTGTGTGCGACAGTGTGTGTGCGAGTGTGTGTGTGTGTGTGTTGTATAGATTGACAGCGTCGACAAACTAGCTTTCATGTTTTGCCAGCTTAACGCATATGCAAAGACATCTTCCTCACAACTGAAAATTGTACTTTGAGAAGCAATTGCGAACTTTGTGATTTTTTTGATAGCATCTTTTTTAATTGGCACAACTGTTGCAATAAAATAGTTTCAGGTTCTAAAACGATAAATTGAAAGAAGCAAACCAGTGAATAAAAAATATAAAAATGTGCCTTTTTAGACATGGCAAGCACTATTTGGCAAAGAAATAAAAGTTTTTTTTTCTTTATTCTTATGACAGATGTACGAATCAATGTGTTCGTTAACAAAGCTTGGCCAGCCTGTACAGTTCTCATTATTCATTAGATTAAATTGTACTATGAATCGATTACTTCCATTGAAAATTCACAATTTTTGTATACAAGTTGAATATTGGGCAGATAAATTTCAAAGAAACAATTATTTATCTTAGATTACTATTAAAATTCAATTCAAAAGAAGCAAAAAGTAGTACTTCCAATTTTCAGAATAAACTCTGGTAAATTAAAAGTTATTTTCATAAAAGATAGACAAATTAATATATTTAAAATAAATCCACTGAAACTTACTTTTTTCTATATCTTTATCTGCACATGTTAAATTTGAAAAGAGGATATAAAATAAGCGATTTCCCCACTTGGAATCCAGTTGGGGTTTTGCGAGAAGATTTTTATGTGGAAAAAGGAACAGGTAAATATAAACATAAATATTTATTTGCTTAATATAATATAAACTTTACAAAATATATTTCTTCGATGACGAAACCGTATATATTAATAAATTCTGAAGTCGATAATTGGCTTAGACTTAAATCACTATTACTTTAATAATAAATATGTGAAAAATTAAATATAAGCGAAATATTATAGAAATATAAATATCTAATTGAAAGTGAAATAAAATAAAAATAAAAAAAAAATTTAAAAAAAAAAACTATAGGTTTTCTTATTGTGAGTAGATCACATATATATAATACTTGAACTGGAGCTGTAAAATTAAATTCAATTAGGGATTGAATTGAGGATGGGTGACGAACTAAAATCAAACTTAAATATCTTAAAACTAAAAAAATATAGGTAATAATGTCGGCAATATTGAAAAACCTTTTTTTTAAAGGAAATAGAAACAATTTGCGCAGCTAATTTGTGTATTTACCGTCGTGGGTATTGAACACAAAACGTTAGCTTAAAGAAAATCAGCGATTCTATTGATTTATATCGATGGCTTTCAAGTCAGGCAAATGCTTTTAAGACGGCGCTTTGCAAGTCAGCTTCCAATACTTATAATATATAGTATACTCAACTTATATACACCCATAAGTAAGCTGTGCTTTTTTTTTTTTCTTTTCTTAACTGTGCACTGGCATTAAATCAAGTTTAGGAACTTGACTCTCAGCCTTTTGCCAATGCTGCCATTGATTTATGCGTTTTAGCGTGCCAACACAAAGTCTGCAGCAAGATTTTCCCCTCACAGGCCAAAGCGCCCGCGTCCTGGCTTGGAATACAGATATATATGTACAACTACCTGGCGGTGGTGGGAAAATAAATGTTACTTTAAATATGGGGAAAATCTTTGAAAAGCTACGTATCGCTAAATCGACTAAGCCGCACGTTGAGCTGCTGTGTTTTGCGGGCTTGTTTACAGCTGCTGGGCCAGGGAGGGGTGGAGGCGGGGGAGGTGGGGCTGGCGGCAGCTCCGCAACTTTGCAACTTTTTCGAGTGCAAATTTGTGAGGATTCATTCCTGTTGCTTGGCTTTATTTCTGTTTCAGTTTCAGCAAGCCACCTCCTGCCCACACTCTTCTATTGCACTTGAGCTTCTTTATTATTACTTTTGACTCTCAGGAACACGCTGGCACTTTGCCTTCTGCCCTGCGAAAATAACCTGGAGCTGTGCTCTGGTCGAGTCGGATTTAACGTATACATATATACACATAACTATTAATAGATTTATGCTGTTTCTCTGCAGCACACACTGCGATACTTTGGCTTGATTTATGCATTTCTGGGTTGACAAAACAAATTAACTACAATTTGTTTTCCCACACTCGCAACCGTTTCTCATTCAGTTCTCAATTCTCTGCATTGCGGCTGTGTCTCATTTTAATTAGTTGATTACATTTGCCAAGCGAGCTAAGGACTCTTCGTATACACGAGGTATATCAGTGGGCACATATGTGATATAAACTTATTGTAAGCTGAATGTATATTAGTAATATATGTAGGCAATACGAACCGATTTCTATTAGTTTGTTTTAGAAAATATTTTTCTGCTAAAAGTGAATATTAAAACTGTGTAAAAAAATTACAGCAATCGTATAAGGTATATATATATATATATTTTTTTTTTTTTTGATCAGCATTAGCAGCTTAGCAGAAATCATAAATTGATTAGTTAAACTCGTTCAGGAAGTGAAAAAGGTATACTGGGTTTGAGCAATTTATAATTTTAAAGATTTATGCCCCCTTCTTTTTAAATAGGCAACGTTCTTACCTGTTTCGTAATTTTTGACAAGTTCTCAGTGCCGGTATTCCAAAGTCGAATATTCTTGCGAATCTCCCGCATTCGGCTGTGGCAAATTTCAGTAAAATTAAATTACACCTGTGATTGACATTGTGGGTTGCTCGACGCTTTGCTGATTGACCGCAAGGCGAGTCCACTTTGCGGCGGGCCGGCTGATAAATTGATTTTGCAAAATGCCGCGCAATGCGCTCTCCAGGTAAAGTAATCGTGTCGCCCGCAGAGTTCCTTAAAGATGTCCTCCATTTGGGCCAGACGACGGCCCGAAAAGCTGGTCGGCTGCCGCATTTGTGGCCGTATCAACTATTAAACCGGCCAATGAGCGGCGGTCCCATTAAGCCAAACAATCGTGGCGCAATCTGAAACGTGTGTTGTTAAAAATAGCCCAACATCAGATGGTAGCCACTGCAATGCGAACCGGCGACAAATCTGTAAATGCCGTGAAATATAAAACGTGACCAATGCACGCTGCGTATTAGGGGAAAGGGGGCTTTGGTGTGCGTGTGTGTGTGTGTGTGGGGTTGGGCTCTGCCAGAGGAACAAGGGCCTGACAGTGCATTGTCGCTTTGGGTTGCATTTTGTTTGCGTTGTTGTCCCGTCTGCGTCTTGTTCTCGATCCCCCCTGCCAGAGTGTCTGGCACTCAGCATTTCATTATTGCGCTGATTGGATTACGTTGTTAATGCATTTCGTTGCCCTGCAGGCTATGCGGAATCCTTTATCTTTCGAATCGCAGCGGCGCCAACCAGCTTTAAAAAGGGCCCCGTGATTTCGATGTTTTTTTTTTCCATCCCTACAAATCATAAACATATACATATGAAACATATTTTACTGCAGTTGGAACAATCTGATTTTCTGAAATTTTTTACACATCTTGCTTTCTTATGCCCAAACTTTAACTCCAACTCTCAATCGCAGTCTGAAGGCTCTACTTGAATTCATGAGAATCACATAGAACGGTCGCATTTACGTGTTTTTATTTGAATAGCTTTATTCTGTTGTATTGATCCATTTAAAAGCACATTTACATAATTTTATTTATGTGCCTTAATTCTAGTACATATAGATTCGTGCTACAGATTTAAAGGAAAATAGAGCTCTGTTCCTTCATTTGACTAGGTTTTGAGCCAGTTAAAACATTGTTGTAGTATTTATGTATTGCAGAAAATTCGTCGTTTTGAATATACGATTTTTGAAGTGTTTCGCAACTAAGGAAACACAATGGATTGGCTGTTTATGGGTTACCTTAATAATACTGTTTATGACAAAGTTGACTATTTGCTCCACACACATTGAGTAGAAAATATTAGTATTATATTAAAAAAAAAAAAACTTCCTTAATGCTATATAGACACAGATGTAAATACCTATAGGGTGCTCCTTGCACCCAGATTGCTGAATATATATAAGTCATAAAAAAAAGCTTATGATACGTTCTAAAGATCGGTTTGTTGCATCTGGCTGGATCCGCGGCGCGTCGTGCAAATCGCCTCGTGCTGCTCGCTGAGGCAGATGATCAGATTGCCAGCTTCGGGTGCATTAAAGCTGGGCACTGTCAGTTTGCCATTGGAGCTGCACGACTTGGGGGCGTTCGTGGAGCCGGTCTTCTCGGCCGTTGTGGTCGAGGACGTGGTCGTCGACGAGTTGTTGTTGCCCACGTGCAGCGCCAGCGGCGGCTGTTGCTGCTGCTGTTGTGTGTTGTTGGGCAGCAGGCGCCTGGAGCCGCCGCGACGGCGACTGCCCTGCTTGGTGAATACGCTCGGCTCCAGCTGGAGCTGGGCGTTGATGTCCTGCTTGGTCATGCAGGTGAACGCCTTGAAGAAGCTCTTCCGGAAATTCTCGCTGAGGAAGGCATAGAGTATGGGATTCACCGCCGAGTTCGAATAGACCAGCGCGCCGAGCAGCAAAAATATGAGTATCTCCAGCCGGGACAAATCGCGCTGGGCGGGATTCGAGTTGATCAGCGCCAGCTGGGACATCCAGTGCGGCAGCCAGCAGCAGATGTAGACGGTGATGACGGTGAGCACCAGACGGGTGACCTTGCGATGGGCGCGACGCTTCTCCTTGGACTTGGTGGTGTGCTTGGGACCCACCGAGCGCAGCTTGCGTATGACCAAATAGTAGAAGCTGAGTATGAAGCAGAGGGGCGTGGCGAAGCCGAGAAAGAACGTGTACAGAATGAAGGTGGTGCCCGAGTGCTTCTTGTACGCGTCCGGCCACATGATGTTGCACGAATAATTGATGCCATCCTCCTGCTCGACGGTGCTTGCGTACAGCATCACCGGCAGCATCAGCACCGCCGAGGTGCTCCACGCCAGCGCCGACACCACCTTGGCGATGTGGAGCGTGCGATAGCGCGGCGAGGATATCGGATGGCAGACGGCTATATAGCGATCGGCGGACATGATCAGCAGAAAGATCGACGAGGTGAACGACGTTATCGAGGTGCTCACCATATACGCCTTGCACATCAGCTCCCCGAACCGCCAGCTGCAGATGCGCATCGTGTAGAGCAGAAAGGGGATGCCGATCAGGAAGCACTCGTCCGCGATGGCCAGATTGAGTATGTAGATGTTGGTGACCGTCTGCATTTTGGAGAAGCGCAGCACCACATAGATGACCAGCGTGTTGCCGAACAGGCCCACAATGCAGACCAGGCCGTAGAGCACCACCGTGAGCAGATCGGCGAAGGAGTTGCGGCTCGCAATGCAGTGCTGATAGGTGGGCAGATCCGTGCTGCGAATGGAGCCGCCCGTGGCCGGCAGATATTCGCCGGACTGTGTGCTATAGATGGTGTCATTGGAATAGTATGGAGCTGAGCTCGTGTTCTCGCTTAGCGGCCATTCTGGCTGCGATTCCGTTGGGCTGCCAGTGGCCAACTGAAGGCTGACAATCAGTAGCCACATGTTTGGCTGAGAATCTTTACGTATATTGAAATATGTCTAGTTTGTTGCGGCTTTAATGCTAATTGCTGTGCTGTGTGGCAAACTTGTAAACATGGTCGAGCATTCGGTTTTGTTATTTAGCCTGGAAAATAAATGTAAATTGCTTGTTAAACATTTCTATGGAATTGGCATCTGTGGCATCCTCTCGCTGTGCCCGTTATGCTAAATGCCATAAACTATAATGTTGGTTCGGCCTTTTGGTTATTTGGAAATGTCATTGATTGGCATCGAAATCTAAATATTTACATCAGTTGTTTTTCGAATTCCTGCCATTTGCATCCGATTTAACCTCTAGAGATATTTGCCTAGAATCATCATTTTACAACAGTTTTCCCGGTCATTTTCTTGTTGCATGGAAATGATTTGTAAGTCAAATTTTCTTTCTGCTTCTCAAAATATTTCTCTAACAAAATTTTGCTGCTTTAGTTAGTAATAAACGAACGAAATTCTCCAGAGAAATCGCAAATTGCTTTTTAAAACTATTTTGAAAATATATTTGACACGAACTTAACAGATTATTGATTTCATAATCAACTTTGGCATCTGACTAATGTGGTATTAAGCTCAGATTCCTTAGAGCTTAAAAAGTTCGAGTTCAAGTTTACTGAAACTCAAGGGGAAAATAAATAAATCATTCGCCTCCAGCGAAATGCACAAATAATGCGCACAATTAACTTTGCGCAAACACGCAATTTGTTTTGCACAATCAAAGAGAAATGACTTGATGGCCAATAAGAAATTTGATTTCTAAAATGGAATTAGCATTTATATTGCAATTAAATTACGCATAATTTGACAGCACAGACAACAAATGAGTGTAAAACTTTGTAACGGCTTCACACATTGTATAAATTATGGTTATTTTGCATGAGAAGAACACACAAATTATGCAAATATCAGGTGAGAAAATTTTCTTACCTTGCAGGCGAAAAACATTTGTGCACATCGAGAATTTATACAAGAAATATAACTATATGCACATAGAGCTAGATAAGATGCTTAGTTTCGCCACAACTGAAGTGGCCTTCAGTTTTCTATCGATACCTTGTTCAATTTGCCTTGCAAATTGACCTCAGGTTAAGCATATTGGATTAGGAGTGCGCTTTGCCTTGCAAATTAATTTGCGGCATATTTCACATTGCGTAAATATTGTAGTTAGCTCGGGCTAATGTTGTCGATATCTATATCTGATATACATATATACGTATGAACACATTTGCAGTCTGGTTAAGTTCAATTAAAATAGCTTTCAGGATTGGCAGGTTAATGCATATGGCATAAATTACGAGGCAAATTCAAGTGTTGGGTAAACATTCCCCAAATGGTAAACACTAAGGATTCTAATTTGTCGCCTTAAGGTATGCAATGGAAAATGAAACACTGCCTTTTGCTCGCACAGAAAGTGGGCAAACAAACCATAGATTAGATTATATAAGATTATTGGGTATATATAAATAAACTTCACCTATTTGTTTGTTCTTTACGTGCTGCGCCCTTTAAATGGCCATAAAAGGGTAAAAACAAGTAAGAACGTTGCAGTTGGGTGTAACCGACTGCGCAATACTCGTTCACTGCTTAAAACAGTGCCTAAACTGCTTAAGAGGCGCTAAATTATTATCAAAGCCATCTATACATATATGAAATATATAAAATATTTATATTCATTCGTATGATATGATTTCCAATGAAGCTACGTCTGTTTGTTCGTACATTTCAGAGACTATACGAGATGTTCGTAAATCAAGTTTAATTTGTATATTTTTTGCCGTTTCCTAGAAATTTCATAGGCAGTATTAAACATAAATTCCGTATTTGTTGAACTCATATATTTCCGAAAATTATTTGTCTAGCCTTCAAGTAACACAAATATTCAGAGATCAGAGGCAAGCAGAGTACACATGCATATACAAAATTTTAAATTAAACTGGGTACTTGGGCACTTTAATCCCACGTAGATGGTATTCCGTATTCGAGCTTATGCGCACAACGTATTCTGACTTGTTAAAGGTAACTTTTACATCGGCGCTGAATAAATTGCCACGCATGTAGTTCTGAATGTTACCAGCCATCAAATTGGCTCGATATTGGGTTTGTCAAAAGCGTTTTAAATTTCTCCGGAGCCCACAACTCGTACGCACCTCTGGGCAATAAATCGCCTGCAATTGACGATAGCTGCAATCAGCGGCAGGGAAGGGGCGGGGGGGGGGGGAGGAGGGCGGGTGTGGGATTTGGTTGTGCAATCAATTAACGGCACGTCGACGCCATGTGCGTGAAATTAACATGTAAGAACTCTACATATGGCCTGGAGTTAAGCATGGACTTTTCTTGGTAAAACCTTGCTGGTCGAGAGACTTTAAAGCTCTTTAAATTCGTGTTGTTTCATAAGGTTGAACATATTTGTGGTATGTTCCAGTTCTCTGAGTAGTATTGTGGAATGTTTGCATTGGGGACATTTTCAAGCATTTAAAGTAAGGTTCATTTAAAAGCGTTGAATCGCACTTAAAATGAAATTCAAAAATAATTGCGTACCATGTAGATTTCCTGGTAAGAGCCGTTTGATCTTCGTAATCCCGTTTTTTTTTCTTTATAATTAAATAAATATACAAACAGAAATGTAAAAAAAATGAAATATATAATAAATTAATTTTGGGTTAACCATGCAGCTTGTACAAGGTATTCCGGGAAATACCTTTTCGTAATTTAATCTCATAATCGTATTGAACACAATGACATTAAAATATTTGATGACATGAAATTGGAAAAAAGTAATATTCACTGGACTGGAAATAATTTAAAATATATATATACATATATGCAACATAATGGCAATTGATTTCGCTTTGCGTTAAGCACTTTTACAAGAAATCGAATTTTTTTTCATAATCTAAAAGCATTTCATATTTAATATTGAGTTAATTCTACGAAACTATAGTGTATTTCAGGGCGGTTCAGTGTGTAACGGGTTTGACAGTTCGCTGAAGGGTTTTAACGGCTTTAGTCGAACACCTGTCCCGTATCTGCTATCGTATTCGTATCTGTTGAATGCCTTTCGCCTTTATTGTGCTATCAAATGGCAGAGTGCAGGCGCCGTTAGCTGCTGCAGCTGTAATTGTTGCTGTTATCTGCGACCGCAATTCGTGCACAAACTGCAACAGCCCCCAGGACAGAGTGTTGGGGCGCGTGGGGGGGCTGTCCAGTGCATTTTGCACATTGGCTGCCATTTGACAGGCAAATGGAACATGTGCTGCAGTTTTAGACTCCAGCTGACGAGCGGCAACTTCAAGTGGCCATTTTTGGATGCTGACTCAGACGGAGCCAGGCCACAGGAAGGTGCAGTTGGAGCTGTTGCAGCTGCCCCTCCCCTTTCCTCACAGCTGTCAACATCGTTGTTGTTAGCTACGTCCCCTGGCCGCTTATTAAAAATTTATGCAGTTTATGAGAGGCACCTTCCCTTGTCTCTGGCCCCGAGTCGGATGCAGCTTGTGGCTGGACATGGCTGCAGCTGCTGTTGTTGCGCTTGCTGCTGCTGATGATGATGTGGCCAAGGGCCATAAAGCAGCAGTTTAGCTTGGGGATATATGCAGCAACGCTGAACGGAGCTGTTAAAGTGGAAAAAACCATCGCGTAAGCCACAGCAAAGAGCTCTGACTGTTATTCCAGTCAACAGAATCCATCTAAAGTTGCTGTCGCACTCGAAATCCAACTATGCACGAGGTTCTTCTTGAAGTTAGTCAAAAGTTTCACTGAATTTTATTTGCAAGGGAGCAAAGGTCACACATTGGCAAAATAATATTAAAAGCAATTTGTGGCGATGCGAGCATTGATTGATTTTATAAAAAAAAAAAGCAGGGAGTTTGTTAACACTAAAATATATACAAGGTTTACAGATAAGGATACAGAATAATAATAATAATAATAATAATAATAAAACAATTAAAATTTAATTTAACATCAGATGATTATATAGCAATCCACTCTTAAGTATTCTTTTGTTTTACTCTTTTACGGTTCTTGCGCTCCCTGATTCGATTTCTCATTGATTTGATCAATGAGTATTGCAAATAGTTTCAACTTCAAAATGCGCACTTGATTGATGTGATTTATGGACCGCAGCCAAGAAATTCAAAAGTGAAAAGCGTGCACTTAATTAATTAAAAGTTGATAGAAAACTTCGTCATTACCAACAGCTAACACCCAGCCGCAGCCGGCTTAGCTTTGGTGGGGTGAGGGGGGAGGTCCACATCATTGGCACATACTTGAAAGTTGCAAGTTGTTGCACGCGTGCGGATAATGCCACAAATTTAGAGTACAGTCCGCAGACCAAGTTTAACAGTGTGGCAAATTCGAATGCATGGAGAGACAGGAGGGGGCGAGAATGGAGGGAGGCAGGAAGGCGACCGCCTGGCAGTCAACAGCATGGCAAATATTTAGCTGCCTTCTGTTGGCCGGAATAGACGATGAGGCGGCACGTGAAGCGTATAATTTTTGGATACACAACAAGTACAATACATAAACAAGAATAACAACAAATAGACTCCAACACACAGAGCTTGCAAATTTGCATACACAGACACACACACACACACACACACACACCCAGTAAACATGCTGGGCCTCGTGTCAAGTGCACTTGTGTGGGTTGTGTTTATGGAGTGTGCGGCCTGGCTGGTGTAAAGTGCAACATAAACAAATGCCAATGTCCCCTCTCTAACGATTCCCCCGCTCTCTCTCTCTCTCTCTCTCACTCACTCTCCCGTTATCTCTGTTTACCAACTGTTAACCGCACTTAATCTTTGGGACACCTTGGGCTGGCTTCCTGCCCACAGGTACCTACTCTCAGCTGGGCCTTTGCCAGCAAACCAAAACACGATTCGCAACAAGTTCTTTAGATATTCTATGGGAGGCCAGAAAACAAAGTGCTCTTGAGTTCCATTTAAAATTAAAAAAGTCCAAGAGAGAGGTGGCTTTTGTGTTAATTTCGACGGGAATCGCTTAAGCAAATATTTGTTTTATGCTAAACAAAATTAAAAAAAAATAAAGTTAATTAAAAAAACGTAGATTATTAATATATATATTTATATTAAAAATATCATCTTCAACATTTTCATTTATTATTAAATTTTAATTCTCACCTAAGTCTTTCGCGGTTAATAATTTACACATGTATTTCTTACGTTTATTGTCTCTTTATAAATTAATTTAATTTAAGCTGAAACTTCGTCTCTCTGTGTTCTTTAAGTTTGTATTATATTGTAGGGTTAGCCCAGTTCCTGACGTAGTTTGTTACCTTTTGTGGTTGCAACGTGTGTTATTTTACAGACAGTCCAATAAGCGAGAAGTCGACTTTATTCCCTACTCAACAGCAGCACACTAACCGCTCAATTATGTGTGTGTGTGTGTGTGTGTGTGTGTGTGTGTGTGCATGTGTTGACTTTCTCGCATTGTTAACCAACTGCAGCCAAGTCCAAGTTGCGAAAGTCCTGTGGTTTTTACCATTACTCTCTGCCGGACTGCTCATTTTATTTATGCTGCGTACCCAACTACACCTGAAACCCCCCCCAAACCTCGCCCGCACCCTCATATATCATAGGCACTGGCTTTCGGCTTTTAACAGACACATTTGCAGAAGCATTTGCACCTTTTGTCGGATAACGAAATGGAACCCAAATTTGGCTCTGGCCACCCTTTGATGCGGTTAGCGTTGTTGTTGCTGTTGTGGTTTTGTGGTCTCAACTGCAGGCTTAACTCCTATATACTGGCTTTGTTCATTGTTCTATGGTCCGGCCGTTCTCACTCACACACACACACAATCTGCTTTATTTTTCTCAGGTGCCTGTAAAAGGCACTGTTAAAGGTTTCCAAGTGATTTGTCAATGGAACACTAAGCGAACAGAAAACATAAATCGCTTTCAAGCTTTTTAATGGGTCTGCTAAATTTATTTCCACTTAGCCTTTCGGTCAAATGTTAATCAAAAATTACATTTAGCACTAAGTTTTGGGTAAAGCTTATAATTGATTTACTTTAATTCGAATTGCGTCTTGTGAAGGATACAAATATTATTATTTTTGCTAATTCTTACTTATTTTACTGAAATAAAAATACATTTATATTCAAATAATTTTTATATTTATATTTAAATTCATTTTTTTTTTTCATTCTTATACACACCTAATACCTTTCTTACACGACAGATACATTCCCCAAAAATTCGCATTTAATCGATTAATGAAAAAAAAAATTTAATGCGAACTTAAAATGTATAATTTGTAAGTAGGAATAAAAGAAATTCATAGAACAAACAAAACAACTTAACTCTTTTGAAAATAGAATTAGGTGTATATTTGTATAATTATAAAGCAAGTGGAATCGAGCACAAAGCACACAGTTTCCGTCTGCTGCTATAATCCTTATTTAGCTAATTAGCACCAGCAGCAACAGCAATAGAAACGTGGATAAATTGAGAATTTCGTGGCATAATTTAAGGCGCTTAACGCATGCAACCCCGCAGTGCACTTTATGGAGTGCTCGCTGCGTGTGTGTGTGTGTGTGTGCGTATTAGCACTCGGACCCCCACAACGCAATTTACATAAATTAGCACCAATATATTGCCACGCCCTCGGCCTAATAGCCGCCCATCCGCTAGTTATGTTTATTGTTCTGCAGCGCACGTTCCGATAGTTCGCAGCGAAAATTTTAACATAATTTAGGGGGACTATCTGCCGTAATTGAGCTATGCTATGCATTTGGTCCATATGCTGGCTAATACTGGGCACGCGATTTGTCCATGCAATGTTTGCAATTGTTGCCGCAATGCAAAAGCTTTTGTCATTCGCCTATTTCGATTTCTATTGAATTGACAAAGCCGTAATTTTAGCCATGTTTCAATTGGATGCCGTTGAGTTTCTAGCTTTTATTACTGTTGACAGCTCTTTGGTTGGCTTTGTTTATGGCTAAGTGGCATTGTTTATAATCCCTCTGATTTTTATTTGCATGCACAATCCAGTTTTTGTTGTGCTTTAAGCGTATTTCTAATTAGTACACAACTCTGCAATATTTATTGTTCCAATTTTTTGGTGCATTTTGTAACTTTGTGATTAGATTTACAATTTTTGGTGCGTTTTATAACTTTTTAATTGCCCTTGCAAATTTGATATGAACTCGCTTATTAAATCTGTAATATTTTTGTAGATTTTTCAAAGTCAAGAGTTCGTTCTTGATGTCTCAGCATAATATTCTGCAGCATAATTCATACGCCCCGTGTACACTTCAATTCCACAGCTATCTGCCTTTTTATGCGTGAATCTATTTGTAGTCTAATCAAAGAAAAGCTACTTTGATTTCCGTTTCGTTGGAACTTGCCTTTTTGCTAAGTAAATCGCAAAGTCGCTATTTACCTCTGCTCAAATATTATTTCAAGTGTAATTATCGGAAAAAGGCTCGGAACGTGGCGCCTTTTATGCCCACGCCCACATGCCAGTCTGTCAATCAGTGTTTCAGCCAGCTCATCAGTTTATCTTTGTGCAATGTTGATGTTTACATCTGAATCACCACCCATCAAAATAAATAAATAAATCTAAAGCAAATCAAGCGGTATTCACAGCAAATTGTCCAGCCCGAAAGTTGAAAGTCGTTTGCCGCTTGGCAAGAAGTGAAATTAGCCACATGAATGGCCAATTAATAATTATAGCATATATATTTGTTGTTCTTGTTGCATTTGTTGTTGTTGCTGTTGCTCAATAGCAGTTGGTCAACAATGGTTTCCTGCACTCTGTCAGCCATTAGTGTTATTTATTCATTCAATTATGACTGCCGGCCAAGTTTGTATACATATTAAGCGCTTGGCTGCGACGGGTATATTCAGCTAAACGTACTATTTGTGTGCTATATATAGACGTTAATAAATTCTCACATTACAAATAAAGAAAATGGAGAGTGTCAACAAATCTCTGTTGCAGTTAATGTATGAGCTGGGTTTAATAATTAATTTAGCTGTATTGTAATTTACATTTTTAACATTCGTAAATATTCGTTTTTACTTTTAAGCTGTTATTATACTGTGAACGAGTATTGCACAGTTGGTTACACCCGACTGCAACGTTCTTATTTGATTTCGACTTATACCCTTAATATAGTTATATTAAATTTTAATAATATTTTAGGCTAATTAACCTTGCTGACATAATGAGTATTTTTTTAATGAAATATAATCTACTCTACTTCATGGAGTGGCTGTAAGGATATTTTGCCGTCGATTTTCATTAATTTTAAAATTAGTTTGTTGTTTATCCAAATTGTGCACTCTGTTGTGAGCTTTGTTGTTGATGCTGTGCTGTTATTTGTTTTTTCTCACATTGCTCATTGAAGTATTTTTAATATTTGTAGCCATGACCGACCTAGGCTATGTATGTCTCGAATACTCTCCCCTCTACCCCTTCCAATTTTTTGTTCCATTAATTTTATGGGTTCGTTTAAGCAGAAGCAATGAAAATATGATGAACATTGCCAATTTAAATTGATTGCTTTGCAGCAGTGGCCAGCAGTGGGGAAAAGGTGGCAGCTCCCAGGAGGGGGGCTCTGTGTGACGTCTGAACGTATCTATCTGTACTATAATGTATTGACGCTCAATTAACACTAAATCATGCCGTTAATTAATTGATATTTTTTCATGACGGCACAAACAGTGCAGCAGAACTAGTTTATCAGCTGCACATTTATGTTGGACTCTGTTTTTTTTTTTTTTTTTTTTTTTTTTTGTCGTTTCGCTCCAGAAAATCCAATCGATAATGCCTAAGTTGGGGGCTGGGGGGCCTGTCTGTCACCTCCAATTCATGGACAATCATTCATTTCGTCATTGGGTCGCTAATTGAATTGCGAAATCGAATCGGATGCGGAACGAAATTGATCGCATGACTCATGAGCCGAGGCGGACGGACTTAGTGCATTTCGGATGACAGCTAAACGAACTCCCTAATATCTAACACAACTAATGGAGTATTTATTTGATCGGGGCTTTGATTTGATTGATTGGCTAATTTGTGCTCGTTTCAATCACGGCACCAACACACAAATTATGTTAATTTACGAAACAGGACTGTGATACAAATATGTGCTCTCCGATAGTTTGAATATAGTATTTTCATATTGGTCTTACGCTATTCCCCAAACAGCACTGAGTCACCCGACAGCTCGGCGTTCATTATCATGTAACCCTTTTGTTGTTTATGGTAATATTTTTACAGTTTTGTTATGTGACTAACACTTTGGGTGGCTTTTTAGCCACTCTTTTTTACTGTTCCATTCTGTTTGTCTTTCTATTGTTGTCGTTGCTTCTCTTTTGTCGTCATTAACGTCAGCCTGGCGTTGTTTAATTTGCACATTAATCATGGCAACGGGCTGGGAGTTCCATCGTAACGGGATACAGATGCAATCTGCACCGCTGGGTGGTGCAAATGGCTGACGACAACTTGATGAAAAAGTTGTGGCAAGTTTCGAGCCAAAAGAAAACCCGCGCACAGTTCGGCGACTGCCGGTGCAGGAAGGTGAACCGACAGGGGATATATTGTGCGCTATATGCACTGGCATGGCTTGAAGAATGACTAGAAATTTGTGGCAACAGTGCCGACGTGCCGCACATACTTATTAACCACATGAGATCTTAATTTTACGAAACTATTTCTATTAATATTGCCGTAAAAGTTTGGCAATCAAATTCGCACCGTGTGCTCGACTCGGGACAGCCCGCATTATCATAATTCCTGATCATTAGAAAATCTTAAGTTTTATATTCAGTGGAAGCTAAGAAAACCTAATTGATTCACTTTCCCTTATGTGCAACAACTTTCTGTTAACTTGCAGTCTAAAGGCATTCTGCCTTTTAGAGTGCATTCATTTTGAAAACATTTTTTTGTCTAGGACTCAGTAAGGAAATTCCTTGGAATTCTAGTGAATAGTCCGGCTTCATTATTGGCTATTACAAATTTGTACGTGTGGGTAGTCTCTCTTTTTGCCGTCTGCATCAAAAAAGCAAGGAAATGTTGCATTTGCCTGTTTTCTGCTTAGCATAAAATTGCTTTTGCTAGCTTTCTGCCAACGTCGCTTTACTGCTTATATAGTACATATATTTTTGCCTCTTGCCTAGTTTTTTTTTTTCATTTTTTTTTTTGTTTTCAAGGCAACAGCTTACTTTGCGACTTTGTTGCCACTTCTTTTGTTTTCTGACATTACCACATTTGTGGAGTTTGCTTTAAATACTTAAACACTTTGTTGCTGCCACATGACGGCTTCGAGCAGTCTTAGCAACCCTTTTCTTGTACGAAGTCGAGAACGAGTGCTGAGTTATGATTATTTCTCATTACTCGTTTTATTCGTTCGGCCCTCCTCTTTACGCAATCCTCAACAAGTAGGCTTCAAAGTTTACGGCTGCACTTCAATATGCTCAGCTGGCTTTGATTTAGTCCGCCTCTAGGACCTCTATTTGTGCATCGGTTGCATTTCAATTTTCATTTACGACTCGAAACTAATTGCAGTACTTCGACATGCTTATCTTATCTCATTGCCCTACAAGCGGCGCAGGGGCTCTAATACGCAGTTGAAGTATAGCGTTGCCGCATGCCGCATGCCACGTGCCACTAACACTTCGAATCGCGTTTATAGATCGGTTTAAAGGACTCTTCGTAATTAATTGCAAAAGTTTTTGCTGTGGGGAAAAATTTAAAAAGTTAGCTGCAACAGCTTTGGATATCTCATTAAATGTTTTGTGGGTGCTGCCGTTGAACAAGTGACGAGTACCCAACGTACTCATTTGTCAGCTATCGTGAATAAGTACCTAATTTAATAGTTTCAATCACAATTAGTAGCAAGCAAACCCCAGAATTTGTTTAACGCCGAGCGAACTGAACAGAAAATTCTCATTTCCGTCGAATTCGTCGATAAATAGACGTCCATTGAATTTTCAATGAAATGAGAAATTTTTAAGTTTGGGATTGCCTATCTTTTAATTTACTATTTCCAGTATGGGAGTTATGGTAATATTTAATATTTGAGAAAGAAACCGCTCGGCAAAACTTCGAGACTTGGGACTGGACTCAATTTCAGCCCTTGCAAAACTGTAAAAGAAACTAAGCATCAGCTCAGCTTTGGCCCAATTTTCTGTTCATCGTGAACAGCATCCTCTCACCTAAGCATTTGTTTGACTTTAATACAAATTTTGTGACTTTCTTTGTTGTTGTTGACTATTCGCCTGAAGCTGCTGAGGGAGGGAGGGAGGGTGGTAGGGAGGAGGGTTATGACAGGCGCCGGTTTCATCAAATTATACGCATTTACTATGCACTTTGTCTGGCAGATTTGAAGGCTGGAATTTGGCAGCTGGCCCCCGCAGTTTTCAGCTTCTCTGAAGTTTAAGCTTTAGGTTTTTTTTGTTTTTTCGATTATATCCTGTAACCTAATGATGGGCTAGTAGTGTTGTTGACGTTTGCAGAACAGGCGGAAGGGCACGATGCTAAGACCAAATATAGGGCATCTAGAAGGTCTGGCGAGGTCTGGACAACGGAATTCTTACTTTTTATCACATCATTTGCACTGAAATGTTAACGTCTGATGTTGGTTCTGTCGCATCCCAAGTCCTGTATGTCCCGACTCAAAAAGCATAGCCAAATGGCAGCCAGTCAGCCGTGCGGGAAGGAAACAGTTTGGTTGCAATGTCCTCGTGTGTGACGGTGTCGATGTGCGGGTGGGTCTTGGTGGTCTTGGCTGACGTTAAAAGAAATCTGTCTGACAAATTACATGCGTAGCAGCTGCTGAATGCTTCGCTCGGCCATCTCGTCCTTTTTGCTCCTGCTGCTGCCCCACATTTGACTCAACCAACAAGCGACCGAAGCAACCATCAAACGAATGCGCGTCACTCAGTCTGTCTGTCTGTCAGTCTGTCAAAGGGAGAGTGCAATGACCCCCCCAGCTCGTTCGGGCTTCGTTTTGGTAAATGGCGCTAGTTTTTTACAAGTGCGCCTTGCCGAACTCAATGGGCTGTACAATGGATTGTTCAGCTGATAAGAATGTCAAGCAGCTGCCCTTTCCACGGGCCATGACTTAGCCAAATGTTTGTTTGCCTTGGGCCAAAAGCTGTTGATTAGCCTGACCTATTAACTGGCCGGGATTATATCGCCAGTTATTAACTTAGTCCATTGCTGTTTACATGCAAATAAAATGGAATTTCTTTAATACCTAATCAACAGAAATATTTTATTAAGATATACCCGTTCATAACACAGTTATTCAATTGCGATTGACATAAGCATTCGATATGATATCGACAGCATATTTCTATATATATAAGCCCATTTTAGACGCGTTCATGAAGTGAAAAGAGTATATTGGGTTCGTGCAATGTCCGTTTAGAGACTTGAAATTTTGTATATATACTCGTGTAAATCCGCGTTAAATTTTAAGAATTAAGATTTTTTGGGAGCGTGGCAATGCGATTAAATCTTTTTATCTTCCTCAGTGTTAAAGCTGATGACGTAAGCATCGCTAAAGATTTAAATTTTTGACCTACGCCCATTGGGGGTGTGGCTAACGGATTTCATCTATATATCTCCCTCAGTTTAAAAGGTGGACAACAATTTTTTCTGACAGATTTCTGAAGACCTATTCTATAGATCGAGAAGAAAGTTTTTTTTAAAATAAATTTAAATATATTGGAGTCGGTAAAGCCGGAAAATTCATATTTTCCATAATTTTGAAGCTAGTTACAAAATTTGGCAGGCAGTTTTCTGACGACCTTCTCTAATTGTAATTATCGAGCCGAAAAATTTCCAAACTGAAAAATTGTATGTTTTTCCAAAATAATAATTAATAATTAAATAATTGCGCAGTCGGTTACACCCGACTGTAATGTTCGATTTATATAAAATTATGCAAGTTATGCCATGCTTTTCGGACGGAGTTGTTGTCCCTTTGAAGGCTCTGCGCACTTCTATTCTGGTCACACGCAGTTGGCAGCTCATCAGATTCGCTATAAGCCCGCAGTGTTTTACCCACGCATTCAACAGTTATAAATTGTTATGCGTACAAATTGTAGCTATCTGATAAATTCCAGAGCACAGGACCCTTTCGAAAATGGCATTTTTATTGTATGGCCAAGCACCGAATATTTTTCCTCCCCCTTGGCCACTTGAAGTGGCTTAGCGTGGCGAAAGATACAAATGTATCTCGTAGCTTACCATTGTTATGGGACGCCAGTTGCCGCCTTGGCACACGGCCCATCTTCGGTTCGGGTTGGCGGGTTGCGTTTTCAACAATTCCCCAAGCGGCACGCACTTTTCTTTTCTTTTCTCTACTTTACTTAAATTTTTTTTTTTTTTTGTTGTGTTTTTTGTTGTTTTGAGGTTCTCAAAATATTTGGCAAACGTTGCTGCGATTTCGTGAATTTGGCGAATTTCTCTGTTATTTCTCACTGTCTGAATTATTTGTGCTGCTGCCTGCAGAATTATTTGTTTATTTTCGATGCGTTTTGCTAATTTGTATTAGCGCGGCCAGCGTCGCCGTCGCCGTTGCCGTTGTTTTCTTTGATTTACGCGCCGTTGCTTTGGGGCCGCTTTTCGCCATTCGGTGTTCGCTTTGCGCTGCGTTCGGTCGCCTCGCTGCGCTGCGCTGCCAATGCCAACTGCACGTTTCAGCTTTGTTTTGCATACTGCGCGCCGCAGTTGCCGGCGAATGTTGTTGTGGTGCATGCGACGCCCCCGATTGCAGAGCTGCCGCCCCGACGCAGCCTCGTGCCCGTTCGGCAAATTGGCCTGATGTGTGCTTCTTCTTCTGCTCGGTCGTTTTCGCATGCTCCTCAATGCTGCTGCTGCTGCTTGCATGGCTCGCACTGCAACTTCACTGAGAGAAATAGCCGAGTTGAAACTTGCCAAAGTTGTAAAACACGTTTAAAGCCACGTTATTTCTCCTGGCAAAATACTTAACAAAATAGCTTGATTTCGGACATGACAAGTATCTATATTTGAAATGTATGCATCCGTATAGAATGTGCGCATTAAGTTTATGAATAACTTCCAACACAAATCTTCGAGCTTGTTAGATCAGTCTTAATGACAAAATTAAGCTAAATTGAATGATAAGCAGCTATTAGCAGCATTAAAAGGTGGAAAACAATTTAAAGCTTGAGAATTTTTAAATGCTTTTAGATACATTGTCCTGTATGGCAGACTAAGTTACTCTTTTATAGATTGTTTATTTAAAAAATGGGTAAAGAGGCTAAAATGCTTTTATGCAAATATATGTAACAGGCAGAAGTAAGCATGTCTGAACCCATAAACTATATATATTCTTGATCAGCACGAATAGCTGAGTCGATTTATGTCCATCCGTCTGTATGACCGCAGCGATCTCGGAAACTAAGAAAGCTAGAAACCTTAACTTTTCGACATTAGATATTTTTAAGCCATGCGCAGAACAAGCTATAATTTTTTGTCGATATCTTACCCTGTTTCATTAATATCGTCAAAAAACGTTTTTAAGACGTGCATTTTTATGCATTCAAAAGCTGTAGATACATATTAACAAAAAAACGCAATCTAAGTGCTTTACATAGACTTGAATGGTCTTGATAAACCTTACAAATTTCATAGAGAGCGTACTCTAAGTTTAGAAGTTATTCACGAATTAAGGCCAGACTAGAGTCATCTCTCTTGCTTTGTTCAAAATGCCTTTATTTTTCTCTTTGTGTGTCGCCAATTAATAGCACATCGCTGTTACTCTCTCCGTCTCTCTCTCTCTGTCATCTAGTCGACCTGCTGCTCTCTTATACTCACTATGTAAGTGCTATTGCCGGCAAACTTTCACTTTCGCTGGCAGCTTTGCTGTTACCGTTAACAGCGGCCTGTTAGCCGGCGTCAACACTGTTAGGTTTGTGTGCCATTTGTTGATTGCACACTGATTAGTCACAAACTGATTTGATTTGCCCATGATTATTGTCCGCAGGCGGACTTATTTGCCGGATTCAACAGGTGTGAACTAATTTAAATATTTATGTTTCAGCACATTATATTCTAATTAGATACAAGGACGGGTCTTGCCTTGTTATTATAGAAACTGTGTTGCACTAATTGTCCATTATAGTACCATCCAAGGAACATATATTAAAATTAATGAGCATCATAATTCACATTATGTGCTTATATGTAACGGAGATTAAACTTGTTTTATTTACTGTTTTACAAAATTAGTAAAGTTCTTGTTCCTCAAGAGTTTAGAGACCTTATCTAATGTTCAAATCTCCAGAATTAGGTTTATTGATTATATTTTTGATTATCGAAAGTTAAATAAAATTGGCAAAGTAGAAACTAGATATTGGGCGAGTTCGGTATCAAAGTTATTAGGAACATATTAAATTTGGCTTGTGCCCAACTTTTTGCAAATTGCAATAATTTGCATGTGTAACAAAAGGCTTTTTTCCACTATTGGACCAAAAGTTTGACTTGGCCAGCAGGAAAGCAATGCAGAAAAGAGCGCAATAAAATTTTTAGATTCAAACAACATCCCAAGGAGGAGATAGCGGTGAAAATATGGCAACTGTCTTTTGAGCTACGCCTTGGTTCGCCTTTTGAGTAAAACTTTTAATCCTTCTGGCTGAACTTCCGCCACTCTTTGGCTGCTCGGATTTTCGCTATCCTCCTTTGCCACCCGGGTACTACAGCTATGCCGAAATCCTTTAACGCTGACACTGAAAAGTGCTTAAAAAGCGCAGGCAACTGGCCCTCCAGTTGAGCTGTTTATTCTGTTTACAAAGGGCTCTCAACACTCAGGACTCAGGACTCGGGAGTCGGGCGTCGGGGCTTGGGGCTTGGGGCTTGGGGCTTCAGCTCGAACTCGAGTTGGGCGGTTTGGCCTAGTTGCAGCTAAATACAGAAACTTTAATTAAATAACAGCCACAACTGGTTGGTCAACTGGTCTGAATTGTCGGTTACGCAAATTAAATTGAAAATGTTTTCATTTGAGCTGCTCAAATTTGCTTAATGTCTTTTATTGAATTTGCTTTCATGCCGAAGAGCAAAAAGTGGCAGCAAGATTGACCATTTCTCCTTTGGCCTTTTGTTCGGCCTGGCAACTGACATAACTAATTAGCGGGTTTCACAATTCTGTTTTTGCACGATAAGTTCTTGCCTTTCATGTGGACTCAACATTTATCAATTAGGAGCCAAAGTGCTGCAGGCTTATGGAGTTGCGATAATAAATATTTAAAACAAAGCGCTCTTTTCGTTAACCCATTTAAAGCTATTAAAGCGTAAAATGCAGAGCCATTTAAATTATTCAAACAGAGCACACCAACTGGCCAAAAATTGAATATTGGTTAGATCCGAAAAGTTGTTGATATTTTGCTAAAGTTTTCGTGTGGTTTTGAGAGGACGTCTGGGAACGCAGACAAGGCGGATGCCAACGCCTTTTCAACTCTCTACCTCTCCAGCTTCACGTACATACGTGCATATGTAGGGGTATTTAGACTTATTTAGACGAGTTGAAAAGAGTATATTGGCTTTGTGCCAACTCCGTCTATTGGCAGATCAAATCCATATATCTTCCTCAGTTTAAAAGCTAGATACATCAAATTGTTTTCGACAGATGACTGATGACCGCCTCTAAAGTTGTTTGCATAAATCTAAATAAATTTGGCAGCCAGTTGTCTGCTAAGCACCTCCAAACATGAACAAAAATAATAATAATTAACACCGTTTTTGACTGTTGTAAGCTGTAAACGAGTATCGCAGAGTCGGTTACACCCGACTGCTACGTTATTACTCGTTTTTTCTTGGGTTTGGTATAATGCTCTCTTGCCGCCAAGTGTCACGTCATGGTGTTATCAAAAGTTTTCCACAAGTTTTGTGATAAATTCAGTTTACCAACAGTTGGGCTTGGCCCCTGCGAAACTTGAATTTAAAGGCAATGCAAATATTTGTATTCGGCTCAGATAAATGCGAATAAACTTATTTCTAAAATACATATGCAATACGCATATCGATGCTCTTTTCCATTCAAATATAATTAAGTGAAAAGCTCTAAATTACGGCCAAAACGCGTTTCGTTGAATTTTAATAACATCAGCGCGTGTTGTTCTTATTGAAAATAAATGATTTTGGGAATAGTTAATTAACAATCGGTCGAGCGATTTTCGCAGTGCAAACAACATGAAGATGAATATCAAATTATGCAAAATAGGTCATTTTGAACAGATAGTTGAATCTTAATGTAAAACCCGGCAATAAATGAAATGTTATTTGTAGCCGATGTAGTATTTTTGCCTGAATTTATATTATTTTTATTGCCAACTTTTGGTTTGCAAATTTCGGTGTGGCCTATTGGACATGAAAAATTAAATGCACATAAATTTTGCCAAGAAAAACATAAATGTTTACCATAATATATGAGCGAAAATAATTACGTGTTGTGCATTAATTAATAGTTGGCCCCACATTTTTTGGGGGCAGACATGATAAATATATGTTGCATATACATTTAGTAGGTGTTTAGTGTGTTAGTTGACTTTTATGGCGACAGCTTGTAATTGAGTCATGAATTTTCCAAATTGCGCTGCGTTTTTAAATTGAAAAAACATTAATTAGCCATGCAAATACATTTTGGCTATTTGTGCTTAATTATGTTTATTCAATTGGTGAAATTATTTAAGTGCATTGAATAAAGCCGGACGGCAATTCTAGCAGCGTTCGGGCTGTCAATCAAATGTGACGCGCTGACTCGTTGTCACTAGACGCTAGATGGTAGATGGTAGATGCTACATGAGGCAGCTGCAGCTGCAGCTGCGAACGGGTCTGAGGCGGAGATGGATGTGTGTGCCGGCCGTGCCTGGGGCTGTCAAAAAATGATTGACATGCACAAGTGAATGCTTCTGTTTGTGCCAAATGAATGTTGACCGAAATGCGAGAATGGATGGAGTGCCGCCGGATAAAAGAAGGGGGGGGGGGGATCGGAACATAAGCACGCCCACCCGGGCAACCGTGGCACGTCAAACGATTTGCATTTCGCCGTGGCACATGCATCTCACTTTTGGCGGCGGTTCATTGCACTGCCTCTAGTCGGCTGGCCAGCGTTGGCCAGCTCCGTTGACCCGTCGAGTGTCCGTCCCCAGCATTTGGCTGATGTTTTATTTAAGTGCCTGTGGATATGTGGCCTGTTGGTCACATTGTGCAAATATTCAGCTCTTGTTTGCCCACAAGTCTGGCAATTGTCGTGGCACTCGCGCCAGCCCGTCGCTCGCGCCATATAAATTCATCCAGTTCCAGTTCCACTTTAGCCGGATGAGTCATGCCACATAAATCACCAAAAACTCACTTGTCAATATTTATTTTATTTCGCATTTACTGCTGCTTTTTGATGGCAAACAGAGCGTGAATGACAGTGGTATTGTGCGGCCTTCGGGGCAATCGTTGGGACAAGTATGAATAGATTTCCGTCCACTGTGGGCCAGAATACCATCCGACTTGAGTTCCACCTGAATTGGATTCTGCTAGTGAAATGCTAAGATACTTATTTGTTGCGGTATTTACATGTGCCTGGGCCAAAACTGAGCAAGGTAAGCGGCTTATATTCTAATGTTTGCCTGGTGGCAGTGGCGTAGGCAGTGGGGGTTTCAGGGCTTAAACCCTAAATATATATATGCAAGTTTGCAAATTTCTATATTCTCATATTAAACAAAGTATTTACTATATTGAAACCGCCCTCCCCCCCAATAATATCCTGCCTACGCCACTGGCCAAAGGAAATTGCGCTAGAGATATTTGTAAAAGCCACTTACGGTGCTTAAGTAGTTAACTTGTGAAATTGCGACACTTTTGTTGCTAGTTGAGCTAAGCTAACCAGGGCAGAATAAGCAGCTAGCTAGGCAAACATTTAGAGCTCTGTTCTCAATATTGCACATCGTTAAATGCACATCTGAAAATTACTTGCACCTAGCACGTTTTCTATGGTTGCCTTCTGGTTTATCTCCGCCAAGTTATATGCCAACTTCAACTACTGACAACTTCTGCATGACATAAATTGCCAGCCAGCGCACTTGACAAAAAATGAGAGAGCGAGAGAGAAAAAAAGAAAAACATAAAATGCCAAGCCAAGCAGATGCACTGAACCCCACAATTGCGCCAGAGTTGCCACCTAAACTAAGCACACACATTCACGAGTGCGTTCTTAAAAATTCATTTGCTTTGTGTCTGCATTCGTGTTCGTGTGTGTGTGTGTGTGTTGGGGGATTATACATGAAAGTTGGCTAAGGGGCAGATATGAGTGGTAACAAAGTTTTTCATAATTTTGTGTCAAGTTGAAGTTTGAAGCAAACTCTTATCTCTCCACATGGGGCAAATAAAAAAACTTTGAGCAGCCTATAACTCTCAGACCCTCTCTGAGCTTTGTCTTGCTTCTGTCCAATCTTCAATGAGTTATAGTGGTTTTTTAATAATACTGCCTAAGAGGCGACGAAGTCATAAAACATGCCAACTATTTAATGCTCTGCTTTTATCAGGGAAATCAGGTATATTAGTTGTTGTAACGAACAAATGTTATTATATTTGATACAATTAATTTTGAAAACCCGCAAATAATTACCGTGTTCTATAATTCTATACACAAGGCTCTTTCCTACAGCAGCTGTTATTATTTATTATCAAACTGTATTTGTATTTAGTTGAATTCAAATTCTTTAATTGTCTCCATTTAAGCAGAGCACTAAAAGCGTTAGTCACTTAGTTTTCCTCTGTGCGATCGGTTGGCAATAAGTTGATTTTCATTTTTCGTTGCATACTTTTGGGCAGCGCCATGAAATCACGCATACGCCGTGCACTCCATTGAACCTTGAACTGTATGGACAGAATTTTGTATATTTTATGTCCTGACAGCAGATTGTTAATTGCTCCTAATGCGAATGCTTGTTCAAGCGTGGCCCCGACACCCACACACCTCCCAGCACCTAATTCGGCGCCTTTGGCTTTGGCGCTGGGCTGTCACGACCCGCTCAATGGCCGGTGGCCCGGCCCACACCAGGGGACAGACACATGTCAAATATTTCAGATAACGACTTTTTGTGGGCCCGGTCCGCTCCAAGGCATTATAATTGAGCGGTTTATGGTGCTGTCCCTGGCGTTGAGTTCATTTGCCTGCCCTGCGAGGCACGTCGGGTTTTTGTGGCTGCGGTTTTTCCGTGCAATTAGAATGGCGTTTTCGCTTTTCGTTCTTCGCTCTTTGCTCTTTTTTTTTTTTTTTTGTTGGCTCGTTTTTGCACATTTTGTTGTTGCTTTTTGACAAGTTTTTTAATGAGCATTAGCATTTTGCGACGTGCGGCATTTTGTGGCCGGAATTTTGCTTGACATTTGTGGCCGTGTTTGCTTTGCATGGAAAAGTGACAGCATGACAGCGTGACAGACGGCCCAAACATGCTGGAATCGCTCTCATCAAATTTATTAAATTGCTGCTTAAGCCTCTGCCTAACTCCAAATCGTTTATTGCACATTAAAATTAAGCAGATGTGCTAGAAATTTTCAAAGGTAGTTGAATTAAATATAGAAAAAAGTAATAAATATTTTTAAATTTAAAAAAAAAAAACATTTCAACAGTTTTAAAAAGTACAGAGTACTGTAAAAAACAAGGTATAAAGAAAAGTTGTTTGTGCCACAACAAAATTTGTTTACAAAGCAAATTACAAAGGAAGAAATTATCATTCAGAAATTATCTTGTCCAATTAGGGAGAATTTGGAAGCATCAATGAAATGGTTAAATGAATTTAAGCGAACCAAATTGTAAGGGTCACTAATTAGGGCAAAGGGCAACAACAACTGCATATAATGCGAACAGCAAGGGAGGGGGGGTGGGTAAGCGTTTAATTTCTATGCCCCTGCTGTGGCCTTGGCCACCAGCTACTTGCCACAGAGAGCATCGGCGCCCGGTGTCAGAAAAGCCGGCAGGTGGCAGCCTGCTCGCAAGTGTGTACATTTAATGCATTGCCATGAGAAGCGACTGCAACAGCAACAAGAACAGCAACAACAAGAACAACAACGCACTTGCCATCGTTGAGGAATTACGCGCCACGAACATGCCACAGCAGCGGCAGCGGCAGCACGAGACTCGAGACGCGTTGATGGCGATGAGGTTGCGTGTGCTCTGGGCGTGGACGACATTGACAAACGATGGCCGCCATGGAGCACACGGTGCAGGACACAGGCGGCTACTACGGCATGACACGGCAGGACAATGCGAGCTGTGCAGCTGATGTCGCTCTGGCCAGCCGTGTGCCGCATATTTGTGGGTTCACTAGGTCACACGCACACGCACACGCACTCACACACACACACACACACTCGCTCCAAATTGGCGCCCCAAAGTGCAACGACCAAGTGACCAATGGCAGGAACAACAATAGATCCCATTTCTTTGTTGCAAGTTGGCCAAGGCAAAAAGAGTTGCAGCTGCATTTTATGGCCACAAAAATACTTATATACCCAGTTGTACACGCTAAGCTTACAGGGTGTTCGAAATGCAGGCAATCGAAGCAGATATCAACCGACTCTGGTTGACCATTGGCATATATAGTAAAGCAGGGTGCGAGAGTTTAACACTTGGTCAGCTTTATTTTATAGGGTGTGTCAAATGAAATGAATTAAGTGGAAGGCACTGGTGGCACATTAATTTTATATGAATTACAGAATGAATCATATTTATATAATTGGTTTTTTAAACAAAAAACAAGAACGGACTTTAAATGCTCGTTCACAGTATAATAAAAGAGTGGAGTTTAAAAATTGGGTTAATTTTGTGGCTCCATTTAGCAGTCTTTATTTTTAAAGCACTTGCTGCATCTGGAGCACCCTGTATTCGGGCATATGTGTGCCCAGCACAAATATGGTCTTTCTGCGGCAGTTTAGGAACTCAAAAAATTATTGAGAAAGTAGCTAAGGACGTGACACAGCAAATTCAATTTGCAATAAAAGTGGGCGTGCGTCGTCATCCACAGATGGGAAGAGAGCCCGCGGGGTACGTTCAGCGACTTTGGGTAAAGTTAAACTAATCCGATGTTGACACCAGCCACGTGTAAAACAGTTGTTGATCGTTCTCGGTAACTGCGCCAGGACTGGCTTCAGTTGCCGGGCCCCCGAGCATTGACGCTTAACTAATATGTCAACATAATATGTCAACTAATGTGTCATGTTTGCGCGGGCACTTTGATTCAGTTGACAGCTACGAATCTCGCTGATTTGCCCCTATTCCGTTCCTATTCCGCACCGACTTGGCCAGAGTTTTAAGTGCTGTCATTTGCTCATAATCCGCAGTTGCGGCGCACATGCGTTGGCCACGTTGCAAAAATCTCAGCGACTGCGTTATGCAAATGAAATATTGTCCAGCATTTGCATTTGCAAGCAGCAGGTAAATGCCAGGACGCAGACAAGGCCCCATCCCGCGCACCACGCACCGCCCACCAGCGGCCTCTGCATATAATAAGTCGGGAGAAAAAATGGCATTCGAAATATGAATTTCAACCAAGCGTTTCAGCTCTTGTTGCTGCTGCTGACGATGACGATGATGACTTTGTCAGCGAAAAGAAAAATGATAAAACCGAAGGCAAAAATGGGCCGAATATTGAATGCCCTTGCCGACAATAAGGTATAACGTTGGCAAATAAATAATTCTACTAGTGGAGCTGGACTAAAACCTGATCTGACCTGAGCATCAAAAATAACATTTGCCAAGGTTTTAACTTAAGAAAAAAATAAAATAAAATAAATGTATCAATTTTGAAAAATACAAATAATATAATATAATAGCAAAGCTGTTTGGTTGTCACGGGTGGATGGTAACCCGGGTAGAGTATAAGCACTGGCGAAGATAAATTTGCATTTCAGTTGGCGCTTTATATAAAAACCATTCGTGATTCCCATTCGCAGTTTTATTCTTACTCGCTCGTTCGCCAAGCGGCAATTTGAAATGCGCGTTTTGCATATGTTTCAGCAAACTGAAAGATGCCAACATATACATTATATGCAATATGTAATATATATGTATACATGTGTGTATAAATGTATATAATTGCGTGCGCGCACGTGTGTGGGCATAGTCGCAGTTATGTCTGGATTATTTTCACGCTGCTCTGTTGCTGACTGTTGCATACTTTGTGGCGCAAATGTGAAAAAATATTGCAAACACCGAACGAGTCCTGGCCCCAGGCTTACACTGGCTGCTGTCTGTTCAGTGTTGTTGCTTATATTTGGTTGTATCAAGGTCGGTTGGATGTTGCTCTGTAAACCGCATCAACTAAAGCTCAGGTTAATAGAGTGATAAAATATAGCCTTCTGCTATTTGCACTTGTGCTTTAATATTAGGTTTTGATATTGTTTTAATTTAAATAAAATTGTGCTAAAGCGAAAAAAGTAGGCGAAATATGAAAGTTATATGCAATTTATATAATTCCATTTAGGAAGCAGCATAAAGCAGTAACATTTTTTGAACAGAACAACCCGTCTGTGGTTTTTTTTTTTAATGGTAATCGTAAAGCTTTATATCTTGGATTATACAAATCTCCTCTCCCTTAAGCAGCTTCAGAGCAGGCTAAGTTCAGCTTCAGAAACAACTAGTGATGTATATTGGCACTAAACATAGATTCGTTTTTATTAAAATTAAATTAAAATAAAAAAAAATTATTAAAATAGTTTAACTGGCATGCTGCTCTGAAGTACGTATCACCTACATATTTTTGTTTATTTTGTTACCAATCTCATCTGGCGCCTTTTTCCCTCTCAAAATACAGCAGAACAAAGCGAAATGAAAATTCGAGTTAAGCTGGCCAAAAGTCGCCTGCGTAAATATTGATGTGTTAATGTTTCGATGGTATCATACATCACGCGAATCAACTCGTTTATTTATCTTTAACTGTAACTCTTTACGCTCTTGTTTACATTGTTGCTCATGTCGGTCTTCCTCCGTCTTCACTTAAGTCGGATGTTGGTAATTTCGCTGCGACTTCCGCGAAAAGTAGCTGCAGAAGAGTTAAGAGTTTCTTTTAATTCTCAACATAAGCGAAACGCGTCCGCAGGCAACAATAAAGGCAAACCGCTGCAGACGCACAAAGCCATAGATGGGGGGAGAGAGAGAGAGAGAAGGGGAAATAACACACGCCCTCCTACATACACACCCACACACACACCCACACCCACACACACACACCCACACACACACACACACACCCACTCACGCGCGTGCACACTTATGAGGCGCACTTTTCGCGCTCATTTCCGTTGAATAATAAATGGCGGCCGGGAAGCGCTGGCGATGGCTGCTGAGACAACCAAAGGATATAAATGAAATTTATGCCCCGGCCACCCCCGCCACGCCCCTCTGGTACGGTCGCCCGCTGGCAAGCGCATGCAAACATGCACACATACGTGTATAAACGTGTGTGTGTGTGTGTGTGTGATTGCGGATTGCTATCGTCGATATCTGCTTGTTGTATATATTTGAATTGTCGAATTGATTGGCTGCTGGAACGTGCCGTGCCCCGTGTCCCATCGCCCATCCCCATCCCCAACATCAACATCAACCCCACCCCCCAACCCCAAACCCCCTTACTTCTGTAACTCCCTGGAACATGTTCTAGGCAAACAGTTGGCGTCCGCTGCACGGCGTTGCGCGGAAATGAAAACGAAATTAAACAGAAATTTTACTGTACGTGTTGTTGCCGTTGACAGCAGCTTCAGCCACCAGGGTTGCCATCTTGTTGCAGGCGCAATTAAACCAAAAGGAAATGCACATTGCTCGGGGCAACCTCGACACGAGTAAACGCAATTGTATCTGTATCTGTTTATGTTTACAGATAAACAAACCAACAAATAAAAAGGAACTAGAGAATGGATAAAGTTCATATTTGTTTGCTTGTTTGCAACTCTGCGGGCTGCCTGACCTTGGTCAGCAGGTGAAAGAGCACAACATGCGGGCCAGCAAGTTTTCATAGAAGCCTTTTGTGCGAAAAACCAAATGCAAAGCCAGGTATCTGCGTTGAAATAACCGGGCTAAGAACATCAACTTTAATGGACAGCTCTTAACAAGCAATGCTATCTAGTTAAGCTCCACAGCCGTTAATACTTTAGCTAGTTACTATCGATTGTCACAATCTTCATCGCATTTTTATACTCGTTCCCGATGCGAAAAGAGTATATTGGCTTTAAGCAATGTCCGTCTTGCTGTCCGTCCGTCTGTCCGCATGCAATACATTTCTCCCGCCACTATAACTTTGTTAAAAGTTAATAAATTTTCCCGTTCGATGACATTTTTTTATGGTTTGTCCTATAGATGGATTCTGCATTTCAAAAATATTCATTATTGAAAATAACATTTATTGGATGTTTTGATAAAATATCATGTACTCCCCCCTAACTCATTTTCAGACATTTTTTTTTTTCAAAATTTAGAAATGCAAATTTATATTTTTAATCGATTGTGGTTGCCACAATTAGTATAAACAACAACTTTGAAACCGATTCTGAGGGAGTCAATTTTTTGTCAGAAATGTTGCCAAAATTGACAAAAATTTTGCCATGTAGAGCTCTCGGATCCATAGTTCGCAAACGCCCATAACTTGGTCAAAACTAAACCGATTTTCATGTTTGATGGCATTTTTTCCATGGTTTGTCTTCCAGATTGATTCTGCATTTCAAAAATATTCATTATTGAAAATAAAATTTTTTTGATTTTTTTTCGAAAAAAAAGCATGTACCCCCCCCTTACTCATTTTGGAAATTTTTTTTTTTTCAAAATTTAGAATCCGGAATTTCTGTTCTTTATTGATTGTGGTTGTCATAATTAGCATAAAAAAACAACTTTAAAACCGATTTTGAGGGGGTCAAATTTTTTGTCAAAAATGGTGCCAAAATTTACAAAAATTTTGACATGTAGAGCTCTCGGGTCCATAGCTCCCATATTTCAAACACCCATAACTTTGTCAAAACTGAACCCATTTTCATGTTTGATGGCATTTTTTTCATGGTTTGTCCTCTAGATTGATTCTGCATTTCAAAAATATTCATTATTAAAAATAAAATTTTTTTGATTTGTTTTCGAAAAAAAGCATGTACCCCCCCCTTACTCATTTTGGAAAATTTTTTTTTTTCAAAATTTAGAATCCGGAATTTCTGTTTTTTATTGATTGTGGTTGTCATAATTAGCATAAAAAACAACTTTAAAACCGATTCTGAGGGGGTCAAATGTTTTGTCAAAAATGGTGCCAAAATTGACAAAAATTTTGACAAGTAGAGCTCTCGGGTCCATAGCTCCCATATATCAAAGGCCCATAACTTTGTCAAAACTGAACCGATTTTCATGTTTGATGACATTTTTTTTACGGTTAATCCTCTAGATTGATTCTGCATTTTAAAAATACTCATTATTGAAAATAAATTTTTTTTGATTTTTTTCGAAAAAAAGCTGTACTCCCCCCTTACTCATTTTGGAAAATTTTTTTTTTTTTAAATTTAGAATCAGGAATTTCTAGTTTTAATCGATTGTGGTTGTCATAGTTAGCATAAAAAACAACTTTAAAACCGATTCTGAGGGGGTCAAATTTTTTGTCAAAAATGGTGCCAAAAATGACAAAAATTTTGACAAGTAGAGCTCTCGGGTCCATAGCTCATTTTGGAGAAATTTTTTTTTTTCAAAATTTAGAAATACAAATTTCTATTTTTAATCGATTGTGGTTGTCATAATTAGTATAAAAAACAACATTAATACCTATTCTGAGGGCGTCGAATTTTTTGGCAAAAATTATGCCGAAATTGACAAAAATGCCATGTAGAGCTCTCGGGTCCATAGCTCCCAAACGCCCATAACTTGGTCAAAACTGAAACGATTTTCATGTTTGATGGCATTTGCAACTATCTCTCTAGATTAATTCTGCATTTAAAAATACAATTATTGAAAATAATATTTTTTCGAATTTTTTGGTAAAAAAAGCAAGCAGTCTAGTCCCGTACTTATTTAAAAGTTTTTTTCAAAATGTTGATTTGCAATTTTATATTTTTCATCGATTGTGGTTGTTACAATTAGTATAAAAAGCAACTTTAAAACACCTCCTGGGGCTAAAATTTTTTATTAAAAATCATCCTCACTCAAAATCGCCCCAAAAATGTTTCCAACAACGAGGTTGCAATCGTAAGCATTTATTGTGTATATAGTGCATGTGCATCCTTATTCGAATTTTATTGCAGTTTTCAACAATAGTAGCGTAGAATTCTGTTGGATAACTTAATTTGAGTTTCGTCATACAGGAAATTAAATGTTTGGTGGCTTTAAATGTTATTATTTTATTTTACGCTAGGGTATACGTTTGTGTTATTACACTGTGCACGAGTATTGCGAATTTGGTTACACTCGAGTGCGGAGTTTTTACTTGTTTTCAATATGTAATACAGCAGAAAAAGTCTTCTCTGCATTTATTCGCCTTTTTGCTTATAAAATTCGTTTAACATATATAAATACTATTTGAATACTTGTGGGACAACTATTGAGTTGGGTCTTTAACAACAGTTAGCCAGTACTTCTTTCCAAGTCACGACGCAAAAGCAAGCGTTAGTTGATTGTTTACGGAGAACGTTAGAAGTTCACGCGACTATTAATTTAATGGCCACTTGACCAGGTTATGCAATTTAATGGGACAGCTTTAAAGACACTTTATTGTGCAGTTTTTGCTACGGTTTGTGGCTGACCACAACATGCGACAGCTAAAAATAAACATTACATGAAAGTTCACTAAATTACAATCAATTGTTTGCGATCCATTGTTGTAGTTGTTGTTGTTTCATTTTTTTGTTTTTTTTTTGTCACAGAACAGTTTTGAAAACATTTAATTGGTTTTACTTTTGTGTGTTGGCGAATTCCAATCGATGTAATATTATTGCAATGTGTTTTTCATTTTAATGCAACCGCAGAATTGATACCAACAAACAGCGGCGACAAAAGCACAAAAAATTATATAATGCCAATTAAGCGAAATATCTCGCAATGTTTTTTGTTTTTGTTTTTTTTTTTGTTGTCAAACAGTGAAATCCAATTCGTGTATGGAAATCGGCATGAAGAGAATAAATTGTGTTTTGTGTGTTGCAATCTATTTTTACGTATTTCAGTTTGGTGTGTGCATTTGTTTTGTTGAATAAGGCGAGACGGAAATGCAAAGCAGTGTCCTCGATTCGAAGCCTTTTACCAGCTCCTTTACATGCGCCATGCGGCGTATACTTAATTTCAAGCTACTCAGCGGGACGCCACAGAATTTGCACCCGTATTCGAAGACATTCCAGCAAGTTTGGCAGCATATCAAAGAGTTGAATTGCTTTGATAAACACCTCAATAAAGGTAGTCGCCGGTGGCTGTTGCTGCTGCTGCTGCTTCCTATCAGGCACAATGTGCAAATACTTCACAGGATACAACTGCAAGTCTAGGAAACGGATGGCACTCTGTGGGATCTACCCACAGTACATGAATACACAGACATTCTTTTTTTTTTTTTTTTTTTTTTTTTTTTTGTTATATAGGTATAGTACCCACATACACATAGTAAGCAGCTTTTCTTTTGTCATGTGAAAAAGGTCTGCACGTCCTATAGATATGGGGCGTGGTTGTTGCTATTGCCGCTTCTTCTGCTGTCATGACAGCCACCACAAAAGGGAGGCGTGAGGTGGGGCGCAACTCGACGTACAGGTAAAACTTTTCAAAGAAGTCCCGCCGAGTTATTTTTAAAATCAAATTTCTTTGGCTTACTCGCTTCACAAGTTCAGATTTGAGAGCTTAAATTAAATTCGACAAGCCGCAATTTTGCTTTATTAATTTGTGTGCGTGTGCGTGTACGTGTGTGTGTGTGTGTGTGTGTGGAGGGTTTTTTTACATGAGGTCTTAACTTCCTTTGAGTGCATCGCAATTTATGACTCGATTTAATTTTCTAGCAGATTTCTGTACTTTCTTTTATGGCCTGTCGATCATTCTGCTTTCAATATATCTGCTCAATGCGTTTGCCTAGTCGTAAAAAAGAGTCCAATCTAATGGCGTTTTTATTTGGCTGCCATCAAAAATTGGCTCTAACTTTGAGTGACATTCAATGGCGGCATTTGATGTCCTTTGGAATTATGTGGCATCGTTTCCTGAGGGCTTACAGTGATGGACATTAGTCAATTACATGCCGCAACTGAAACAACTCTGAAAAAGAATATCGAATTTGCCGCAAAACAAATGTTCGGATGAACAAAAGCATCAAAGCACTTCAAAGGCAATTTCGCATTTTGGGTGTAATATTTGTTCACAGGAAATTGACATTGACATTTGCCTTCTTTACTAAGAAAAAAAAAAACGCAAACACAATCTGATAGTTAGTTAGTATATAGAAAATAAGCTGAGTTCATTTTGATAACATTTTAATTTGTATATTTAACGATGCTCAACAATATTAAAGTCAATGGGGATTAAGTAAAAATAAATAAATCTATTTAATAGAGTTATGGTTATTTAACCCAAAATCCTGTTATAAATCAAATGAGTAAAATTTAAAGAACATTCTGAATATTTTATAGAACCTATTTTTGATTTAATGCCAATACATCAACAAATTAAATTGATATCTATATTTATTGGTTATAAGCTTTCTTTCAATAAAACTTCTTCTTTAGATGGTATTTAATTGGAATGGGCTTATTGCGAAGGGTTTTACAAAATACTTGCAGCAAGAAAGTGGTTGCCAATTAAAATTCCATTGCCATTGTAGAGTCGTAGTCTTTATTTTATTATAAGAAAATTCTCGTTTCCAACTTTCTTTAAGTTGTACCCATTCACTAAGCTATAAAAGTCTTTGGCAGTTTTCTCTTGAACTTCTGGTTGCCAACGAACATTTCGTCTGGGGAATTTAACGAGCAGATTTTAATTAGTTGTAATTTCATCTTCAATTGATTTTGCAGCCATTGAAACGCCGAGAAGCACTTAAGAAATCAACTCTGGCCGGCTCTTTCATATGTCATCTTTGTTTGCAGGCACGTCCTCAACCGAATAGGGGGCGTCCTTTGCATCCTTAAAGGAATGCCAACAAATGTGGGCGCTGGCTTAAGTGTCTCGGATGAGCCACCACAGGCGCATTGAACTGGGCCCAGCCAAAGTCGAAGGCGGGGGGAAGGGGGGGGGGAGGTGGGGGGCAACAACTAAAGTGGTTTGCGGATCAGACGAGGTCGTCCCTTGGCCTTTGGGCACTGTACAGTGAACACACACATGACACGAAAATGCGTTGCTGATTGTTTTGATTAATTAGTAAGCTCTGCGGTCGAACGGGCAGACGGCGTACGCAGAACGAGGGACGAAGGACGAAGGACAAAGGACCTTGGACTAGCCTGGTGTAGTTAATTGTCTTGGCCATTCAGTTCGATTAACATCAACATTTGGATATGTTGTTGCTTCTGCCGGCTTCCCTAAACACCAGAGAGTTGTGTACATTGCTCGTAATTATTGGTTGATGGCTAAACAATTTCATTTAATTGACTTAACAAATTGCAGAGCAGCAAAACAATCGCCGGGCGCACTTTGTTTAACAACGAGCACTTAATGCGCACCTAGCCTCAATTTAGCGCTGTGGGCAAACCCATTTCAGCAAATTTGCAAGATCTTTAAGTGTGTAACTCACTTCTGGTTGACATGCTTTCCAGATTTGTGGCCTTGAATTAAAGTCCTAATTAGGACTGTTACCATTTGTAAAATCCTTGGGAACACGTACGTGCCTGGATACACCGCTGCCAAAAAGGGTTTCTCACTGGCCAGCTCGCACGTTGCTCTTTGCTTTGCATACTAATTCAACAAATTTCACGCTACCTTCGTCCTGACAGCAACCCAAACATGTCAAAAAAGACATTACAAAAAATAAATTCCCCTTTTCATAAGTAGACAAAAAATGAGGTGGTTGACTGAATAAAAGTGGCTGTTGCTGGGTGTATATATATTTATATGCACACATATATATACATATATGTAATGTAATGTATGTAAGTATATATACAGCAGATATACCTTCTTTCGGCTGCTTGACGACCCGACCTTGTTATCATAATCGAGTTATTGTTGCCTATTCGGCACCCATTCAAGTGAAAACATTTTAATATGCGCAATAAAAGCAAAAATGATGCCTTTTGCTTCGCTCTGTTCTCCTCCTAAACTCCAACGGGACCAGCGCGGGGCAGGTGCAGACTTGGTCTTCTATTTGAGTTGCGTTCAATTTCAATTTCATTTCCGCTCAAATAATTTTTGTGAATTTTTTCCATGGCTATATTGAGTGCCAGGCTGTTACAATTAACCGAAATGCGAGCACATTTTCAACTGTTGTCAACTCTGTGCTTGGACGGGTGGAAGGTCTTGCAGCCATCTTCACATTCAATAGAAATAGTTGAGCTGAATAAATGTGAATGCTTTAAGCCGTCCGTTCGGCTTAATGCACTGTAAAATTAAATTAAACATAAATATGCTTGTGGAATTGCTCAAAAATGTCTTTCGATTTGATAAAGGACAAGTACTTTAATATCAATAAAAATATTTTTCCTATATTATTTAATATTAAACCTTAAAAAGCAAGGCCAAAAGCTCTTCGTGACAAGCCCGTTTGTTCGTGCTATCATGTTTCGTGCAGCACAGAAAATACTGATAAAAAGCAGGCACGACCTTATTGCACTTGTCATTATGAGAGATTAACATTTATGTTAGGCAGAAGTTAACATAGCTTTAAACTTGGCCAAGTAAACGTCAAAGGGATCGGTTAGGTTATAAACCAATTTTCGGGGGCAGTGCCTTCGAGGTGTATTTCACACCTGCGACATGTCTGGCTTAAGCCTTTCAAGCAAGTGTGGCTCAAGTTTCCTGTGGTTAATTAGCAGACACAGACGATTTTGTTGCCAGACAACGCCTTATCCTTCGACTGGGCAACTTTTACTCTTAGCCAGCGTCTCAAACGACGGTTGTTACATTTCGGAGACTTTTCATCGCTTTGTTGCCGGTTCAGTGAACCTGGGACACTGTTAAGTGCCAGCCTTAGACAGTCGGAACGAGAAGCTAACCAACTGTTGGATGGCTCGTTTAATGATCTTGAAGTGCGTGGCAGGCACGTGTTTGACCGCTGGCCATCAATCAGGGCGCCAGGTAAACGCCGAGGCAAGCGCCAACGCAAACGCCTGCTTGTCACGAAGATAACAAAATGGTTGTGAAGGTCGCTCTGTAAAACTGGCAACAATCAATCAGAGGCGTGGCACCCCGCCCCAACGACAAACGGGGCCCGTTGATGGTAGTGCTTCGCACAGGCCGCAGAATTCAATCAATTGATGTGCCCTATACAAGCAATTTTGAAATTCATATGAAACGCACGACTAAATTGAATTTCGAATTGAGGGGTAGGGCGTGCTGATAAATTGAAAGCCATACAAAATGATACGCAATATAAACAGAAAATAGCTAAATTCTTGTATGGATTTGCATATGAAAGCCACAGAAGCCAGCCAAATGGATTGAAAGCCAATTTTAATAACAAACAAGTTTCCACTCCAAACAATTCCATTGAAAACCAAAATATATTAACTGTACTGCTGACTCGCTATATAGTTGGATGAGTAGTAATTTATCAAAAATTTAAGTTCCATATAACGTCTAAGATTCGCTTCTTGAGCTTTAGTCCTAGCCTAATTAGAAGATACAGGGTATTTAAATACACTACTAAGAAAATATTTCGAATACATTATACATCCTCAATTGCCAGATGTTGATGTTTAAATTATCAGCGAAACGCATTAATACAATTCCCGAAGCCGAATTAAAGTCGATAAAAAGCAATTAGCGCTTGTCGAAAGATTAAAGACCATTCGGACTTATAATTTAATTAAGCCGCAGCGAAGCCAAGCAAAAGGAATTAAACAATAAAAAAAAAGCTTGAAGATGTCACGCACACACACAAATTGAAAAATGGCACACGGCAAGAGAAATCCTGGGGTCTCGACAACATTTCTCGACCACCAAAAGGACCATCAACTTAAATTTCATTGCGAAGGTTGAAGCAATGAACAGAAATGAAAAAGATAAGCCCACTTTATGAATGAATTTTTTATGTGACACGACGTTCACGTTGCGGTCCTTTTATGTGTCGACCCGCCAGCGAGTCCTCGGTGCCATTTGAATTAGGCGTTAAGGGCGCCCTTATTCAAGACAGACACCCAAAGGAGTAGTTAGCATTAGATAAACGACGCTTAGAAGACGCGGCCCAGACTATTGTGTCTACCGCAAAGCCAGCCACGCCCCGTGCCGCCCACACCGGGCACTTCCACCTTGTTTAGCTTACGGCTCAGGCTAAGGTCGCCAATGACCGTCGATTGTCGGCAGCCTTGAATCGCAGCCAACTCAATGGCCATAAATCAAAGTGAACCGAGTCTCTAAACCTGAATGGGAGCTATTCCCTTCCCCCCCTCTCCCCTTTCACGCCAGTTGCCGGCGAAGTGAAGTGCCAGCCATTGATACAACATGAAAAGTAACCAAAGTGATGTCGCTCTAATCCTTTGAGAAGCGCACGAGCAAACGCTTTAATCCGTCTATGCAAACGTTGCCGCCGGCGCCTCTCTCGGCGCTTCTCATGCGGCTCTTGTAGTAATTAGAGCACCCCGTTGGGCGTGTTGTGCGTTTTCTTTTCAATTTGCTTAAATCAAGCTGAGCTATTTGTGGGCACATTTTAATCGCCTGACTCCTACATAAGCTGCCGTCCGAAGTGTAGCCGAAAATGCTGCAATAAAATAAACTAACAGCGTTTGCGTGACATTCATACAAAAATAGGTGAAGTCAACCGACCAAGGAGTGTGTCCAGCCAAAGTTGGACCACAGCCAGCAGTTGCACGTGGCGCTTCTGACTTTGTCACTGCTTGGTAATTGCTTTGTGGATTACAAATGGATTTAAATAAGGGGCAACACGTTGGCAAGTCTATTAGCCGGCACTTAAAATGGTATTTTAACACCGTTAGCTGCGATTCCCACTCAATGTTGTTTGGTGTGTAACTAGATGCTACCTCTAAACAGGATATATTCCAATATATATTAAATCTAAATTTTATTAAAGCTTAATTCGTAAAAAGATTCGACAAAACTAAAATCAAACTTTGGTCATTTTTTTACTTCAATTGTAGCGAAATATATTTGCAGATAAATAAAAGCTTGTGCGCAAAACTTTTGTATAAAAAACTGTTTCAAAAGTTAATTTCCACAGAAATCTAAAGCAAAGCAAAACTGACTTTTCAAAAAAAAAAAAACAAAAAAAACAAAAAAAAAGAAAGCAACAAAAAATAAAACCAAACCTTTTTCTCAATGGCTGCTAGGCAGCTGTTGTCAGGGCCGGGTCATAAAGGGTCAGGCTTGGGTTTTGTTTAGGCTGGCCATAGGGGTTCGTGACAAATAACAAATAAAATTAATTACAGTCTAAATTAAATTACGAGCGGCTGCTTTTAACGACTGTCAATAAAGCGCTTTTCACCGAATACTATAAGTTTTCTTTATTTTCCCCTGTGGGTTTCGATTTTTATGCGCTGCTTTAATCCATTTACATAAGCATTTTTGTCCTTGTGCCGACACACACACACACAAGCCCATTCGAAAGGGAAAAAGGTTAAAAGGCTGGCCAAAAGTTTGAATACAGTGTGACGAGTATGAACCCAAATATTCCATCAAAGTTCATTTAGTGCTTGCTGAGCTTAAAACTTTGTTGCTATATTTAGACAAAAAAAAAAAAATTAAGAATTAAGAGTCGAATCAGCGCAGTTCGCAGCTGCATCAGCAATAACCAAACAGAACCATAACCCCAATTGAATGTACAAATTTGCAAAGACCACAAATTGAGGGCTAATATAACGCACAGAAATGCGAAATTATTAGATATTATGCTGCCAAAGATCCGGCAACATCAGCAATAACCCAATAACCCAGCCCAACCCAACTCAATCCAACTAAACGCAACCCGACAACCGCCCTTCCCCGCCCATCGCAGCCGGGGCCAACAGTTATCCACAATAACGTGGCCCACTTTGCATGGTTTGCAATTAAAACGAGCCGCACAAATGGAAAAACAATGTACTTCCAGGCTGGAGGCATTAAGCGGCACCGATATATGAGAGAAACGCAGTTGTGGCAGGCCGCAAGCGTTTAATTTGCGTTTGGAATGCCACGGCACTGGGCTCCGCGTGGGCACAATAATGTTAGCTCTCGAGCGGAAACAGCATTGCCAAACAATAAAAATTAATAACAAAACTTTGTCTGGCTTCTGCCCGTTGTGGGTGCTAATGAATTTGTAGGACCTTTGCTGCCACTTTAAATGGCCAATTGGAGAAACTTGACAGCGACTCAATCGACAGGGAGAAGAAGGTGTGCACTGCGTTAACCGTATTATGAAAGCCAGCGCCTTTGGTATCGAATCCTAAATCAATTTTCAGTGAACAATAAAAATCAAATTATAGGAAAGGAAAACTAAATTAAAGTTCATAGTTTCTGTTAGCGGATAATAACATGGGGTTTGGGATAAAATGCTTGAACCAACGTGTTTATTTTCCATTTAGCCATTAATAACCGGACAGGGTATCGAAAGTAAAAGACTTGAAATACATTTGTTCACAAGTTATTTCTTTTTGCCTATGTCTAGATTTATGTCTCCCTTAGGCAAAAGAAAATGCCGCTAGCAAGCAAACCATATTGAAATTGTCAGATAAACCAATTGCCAAATAACTTATAGACGCAACGCAGTCGCTAAAAGAAAAAGAAAAAAAAAAAAAAAAGAAAAAAATGAATAAATAATAATACTATGTACGCTGAGCAACAATAAATGCTGGGCAAATAACTTGTCAAGGCCGTTGGATTGCGATAACACACGCAAAATCTTTTAATTGCGCATACGCCATGGGGGCCGCATTCAAGTTGAATTATTTTGGCGGCCATTAAGCAAATGTGTCAAAGGCTGCACGACGATAAAAACGTTTTGGCGGCAATTTATTTATTGCCGATTGCCGTTTGTTTTATTCCGTTTTATTTTTCGGGTTTTTGTTGGCCCGTTTTATTTGCTCAAAACGCCGAACAACGCCTTGGCTTAACTCCGGCCCGGGTACTCGCCCACGTCAGACGTCGATATGCGATTTGGACACGCACCATTTGCCGGCTAAAGTCAACACACGGCCGGGGGGGAGACAGGGGAGGGGAGTCGGAGATGGCAGGAAGTAACAAATTTATAGGCGCCGTCGGGCCGTGAATCGTGAGCCGTGTCGCGCCGGCTTATCCTTATCGTCATATGAATTTAAAGGCATAAATAAAATTCAATTAAAATGCCAGCCCCCCGAGATGTGAAGGTGACGCTGCTGGATTGTTTGTTATTGTTTGTCATGCCAAATGCAGCATTCGGAACGTGTTTAAGCCCAAAACCAAAGCCCGCAAACAGCTGATTTTTTGGCGGCTTTTCCAGCTGGAAAACACAAAAAACCGACGCTGGAGAGCAACAGAGCGCCGAGACTTCGGACTGGGAGAGCTACAGAGCGCTGTTGGCGCTCTGTTGACGACAGCGCTGTTAAGGCTAGACCACTGTTAACAACAGTTCGGGCCGAACTGCTGCTGGATATGGTCAATGCACCGGTCCTCTTGGTCATGATTGGCATGTAATTTGTCGGTGTTTTCATTAACTTATCTCTGTCTACGCTCCTTTCATTTGTTGGCCAAATCTCATTGACGGCTTTGAGATTATTCCACCGAAGAACTGGCCACGCCCACGACCACGCCACTGGGTCAGGTGGGCACAGCACTGAAAATTGAAATAGCTTTGGCTCGCTTCACTTGGATCTCGGCCACACCCTTAGGGGGCAGGCTGACAACTAAGTGGTCTGGAATGTTATCAGAATTCATTAAAACTGGTGCTCAAAGGTGGCCGCCCAACCACTTTGTGGGTATATATATATATATTTTGCATATGCTTAGCTCAGATTTCAACTGCTCGGATTTGGTAAACCCCTCAGCGCAGCCAAGACATGTTTGACAGGCTGTCGTCTCTGGGCCTGGTTGAAAAGGGTTCAAAGGGACTAATCAGCTGGTCTAGTCCCAGGGCCAACTGTGGCTTGGCCTGTGCGACAATCAAATTGACAGCTTGCAGACATAAGCCCGGGGACTTGTCTCCGAGCCAATGATTAGTCCCATTGAATCGAAAACTAATTAAGCCGCTGCACCAGTGCACTCCCAAATAGTTGCGCAGGTGTTGCGGCACACGTGCATTACAGCTGGCACTTTCATTACTTATCCACACCTTCGCATTATCTTCCATGCGTAATATCCGACCAGCTGCTGGACCTCCGGCCTCCCCCTCCAGCCGGACACGTGTACGGGCTCTGCGGCAGGTTGTGGCGCTCGTGCGTCTGTGCTATAATTACGCATAGCTTTGGGCGCCCCCCCCCCCCCCCCCCCGGGTGGAAAGTTTATATAAGTGTGTGGGAGTACCAGCTAGGACGATGTGCTGTCTCTCTCTCTCTCTCTCTATGTGTGTGTCTGTGGTTGGGTCGGCATGTGCTGCCTGGCTTCGTCTCATAATCAAAATGTCGCCCGTGACGTTATTTGCATTGTTTTACATAATCCGAGAGAAGATGACGGGAACGGGATGGGGGGGGGGGGGGGGGCGCCGTGCAAAAATAACAGACAATGAGATTTTACAATGAATGCCAGTCAGATAAGTGTATAATTAATTTCATTGGAACATGGCTAAAACATGGCGCTCTAAGTGCGCCCAGTGCCGGCGAGGAACGGCGCTCGGGATACTTTTGGCTTGTCTGGCCAGTTGGCATAACATGCGAGCATGACAAATTGTTGCGACAGCCAACATTGCAAGTGTCACTATCAGCAATTGCTCAACAGGAAATAAAATAAAATGAAGAAAGAGCACGCTCCTCGGATTGCCGCAGATTAAATACCCTTGCTGTGGTTCGCTGTATGCACCAGGTTTTTCACATTTATGAACCCAGGTTTCGGTTCGAACGGTCATTTTATCTTTTCTGATTTATTCACAAATAAAACCGTTTTGCTTGAGCGCGAAAATTTAAGAAACGGTCTAACAAAGAATACATATACTATATACATATAAATATTTACACATGCATAACAACATTTTTGTTAAATTAAAACAATTATTATAAATCAAATCATTTTCTAACAAATATAGTTCGGTTCGGGTTAAGATTCAGGTTCGTCAGGTATGTTCCGCATTCGGAACCGATTCGGTACAATGTTGGCTCAGAATATCTTGAAAAATAAAAAAAGTTATTCATACAAAAAAAAAGTAATTTTTCCACCAGCAGTAAAAACATTAATGTGATACTAATCATGAATATAGTATATACTTTACAGCACTTTGTGACAAAATTGTAATACCTCTGGGAAGGGTATACGAATATGTTGCCCCAATCGTTATGCGGCTCACTTGATAAATAAATCAATGCGAAACAATATCGGGCCGAAAAAAATGCGTTTTTAATTGTGCTCGTACAATTTGGTGTACAATCATTTTTTCTCATATTCGCGGATGAAAAATTGTCATCTTTATGACAGGCCAACGAGGCCGATTTAATATTTTTGTATTTTGTTTGACTTTGCTTTTTACATGTTTGTATCCGATGAAATGGAATCCATAATTTTAAGCGCCGTATCACGGCGAACAAAGCGAATGTCATTTAAAAAGTCGCCAGCTCAGAATGTGCGATTCCACGTTTCAGTCGATAAAGTATTTTATATATGCACACTATATATATACAAGTTAAATAAATATGTTTTTCTTGCTTTATTTTAAAGCTGGTTGATGGCCAGACGTTTACGTTTTAAATGGAATATCATATACTATGTGTGTGCATAAAAGTGAATATGACAATTGAATATCAACAATGGATTTTGGCCAAGCGTTTAAAACGAGCCGCATGGAAATTTAAAATGGCAACATTCACTATCTTTCCACATTCTTTTGAATAATACATTCAGCTTGTTATATTCTGGCCACGTTGACGCCTTTTGGTCGCTGCATTGCAAATGAAATGATAACAAGTCCAAAAAATACTTAGCAGAGACCCAGGTGCTGGGCTAAGGTCGCATTACCAGCGCTCGCTTAGACGCTGTTGTCGCAGCTGCAAATAAAATAAAAGGGGGGGGGGGGGCAGGGGATAGCGTAAAGTAGGGTATCAAAATGCAGTTGCAAAATAACAGAGAACATAAGCCGGTCACTCCTCAGACTTTGTCAAGCAATCGGGCCTCGGGCTGTTTCTCGGTGCCTGTGCATATCAAATGAAGTGTTAGCAGTCGAGCTGAGGTAGCTCTATGTTAAGCCTATCCAGGTAAACTAATCGCGTTGCTGTGGATGACTGGCAACTAAATTAATTTATAATAAGCACAGCTTGATTAAAGTGCATTATATCAGATGAATGCGGCAAGCTGAGTGCATCATAAGCCAAGGGAATTCCAGGGAGGATTATGTGGCAGTGGCATAAATGAACGTAGAGCACAAAACGAAAGCCAAGAAAGTTGAACGTATTTGCTGCGCTAACAGTCAACGTGTACAAAATCAGAAGTTAGATTAAGTTAAAAGAAGTAGAGTCATTGACTTAATTTACTCTTAAAGTTAAGTATAATATTCATTTTACTAGTTATGATTTTAATGTAAATTGTATTGACTTTAAATATCTTCTTCATTTAATGAGAATTGCACAGAAAGGCGACGTATAGGATATCTCTCTAATTTACATGCCCCCCTCTCACTCTCACTCCTTTCTATGCGCATCTCATGAATTCATAATATGTTTACAGATTTTAATTTAATTCTTGGGAGACTGCGCATTTTTATTCTTCTTTCGTTTTATAATATAATCGTTACGGTCCCTGCTTTAAAATTTGCCAAAAGCAAAATGGGCTACATCAGTAAGGCCCAAATGCACCCCAGGGACCAACATCTCATTTGAAATCATTTCAGATTCAAGGTAGGCGTCGCCTTGGGCTTTTTGACCCGCATCCAGAGTTGGGTCTGTCGGTTAGGCGTCGACCGCGTCATTGTCACTCAATTTGCTGGCCTGACATTTGAACTGTGAACTCAATGCAGACATTTGCCACAAGAGAAACTATAGCCATAGATTTGACTGGGTCGACAACAAGTGACCTCCGGCCGTTTGGTGTGGGGCATAATTTGTAAATGTCTCAACATGAAATCAAGACAAAAACTGTTTTATGCAAGCACCGAGAAACGCATAAAAACTGAAACTCAAATACAAACTGAAACAGCTGACTGACTGGCAGCCATGTAAGACAATCCGGGACCACAACAACAATAGCGGCAACAACAAGAACAGCCAGTCCTCCAGCCCGTTGTCTTGCCATTGTACGAGCCCAGACACAATTGGGCCAAGTCTGTGGAAGCTGTTGACAATTTGAATGGCGCTGCCGGCGGAAGGCCAAAAAGAAACAGGACGAGTTTTTCAAATCAAAGTTGGCTTCCCCGAACGGACAGAGAACAAAACATGTAAAATATTTAACACAAAATGTTCTTCTGTGCTTATTTTCATTATATGCGTGTATGTTTCTTTATATAAAACGCCCCGAGGCCAAGAAAAATGAGTTGAGTTGAGCGCCTGCTGAAAAATAATGAGCGCCATGCGGCGTCGGCGTCGGCGTCGGCGTTGACGTCGACGGCGACGCTCTGATAAATTTACTAACAAATTTATAGGGGCAACAGTTGTTGGTGCCATTATGGCCTTAGGCGATAAATTAGACGACTCATGTGGATATGTATATATATCTGTATAATTATATATGTATGTAGACGGCCGTCACACAGAGACAGTTTCATTTAAAGTATTAAGAAACTCGAATTAGCTCTTATTGTTTTTTTTTTTTTTTTTTTTGTTTTTTTTTGGTTTATTACTGCAGTTTCAGAATAAAGATTAGGTTTAGCATAAGAGCAAAGATTACGAGCAGCGTTTGTCAAATCACGCAAACAAAGTAAGTTAACACTGCTCCAAGCTGCAGTTAGGCCCAAATGAGCTAATTGCATGCAGTTATTAGATGGCCAAAAACGAAAATATTTTGCCTTGTAGCAGTACGAACAGCCGGCACGAGAGGACCGGCTTGTTGGCCCCAATTGCCTGGCACTTATTGCCACCCATTAATTTGCACTGTAAATGCCTACTACAGCTCGTGTGTTGCATACTTATTGGGGCCACTATGCAGGCCGCCTGTGGGCGCAATGAAGCCATCGTCAAAGCAACATTAACAACACCAGCGAATTGGGTTAATTGCCATTGTGTATGACACTTGGTCATTCGCTGGCAAACACACATAGAGCTGTGTGTGTGTGTGTGTGTGGGCGTGTGTGTGTGTGTGTGAAACAGTTTCATATATCGCCATAACATATCGCACATCGTCAGACGCAAAAAATTTGCATAAACTTTGACAACGCATCGTCTGCGCTGTAAAAACAAATGCCTTGGCATAATGGTTAATTTATTTGAACTTGGAGCCGCAGTCTTGGTCGGGTTGACTATCTGTCGAGTTATGGCATTTTTATACTCGTAAAGTCAACGCCAGTCTGCTGGCAATTACTCCAACTTTGAGTTTTATTGCGGCTTTAAGCTCTCGTCTCGTCGCGCCTCTTCTCAACTAAACTTCTCTATGGGGTTAAAATCGTTTTTTATAAAAAATAAACTCTCGCTGGGTATTATAGTTTTTCTTCTTCTTGTGTTTCACAAAATGTTTATTTTATTAATGGTGACTTTTTCGACCCCCTAGAGTAAATCTATTCTTTATCAACTTCAACAAATGTGTGAATATAGAATTTTTTTTCTTTTCTAAGGGAACTGAGCTTTGAGTCCAGAAAAGCAATGAAGGACAACAACAAAGAATATATATTTTTATCGTGGTTTTTATGCCCAATATTCAAAATAGTTGAGCATACTTTAAGCATATTTTTACATATTTTTTTTTATAAAGAAAATTTATGTATCTGTAAAACACTATTCAATAACTGAAGTGTTGATTTTAGGGTATTTGTAAGTTGGGACTGTAAACTCCGCTTATCTCTCTTGTTTTTACACTTGTCGTCGTACTTGATTTGATTCATGAGCATAGTTAGCATGTCTGTTGATCCTGCTCCTGCCCCAACTCCCATTTTGGGTCTCGCCCCCTTTCAGGCCTCCGAGTCGTCTGAGGTCTGGCCAAGAACGCACTGCCAATATGTTTGCCTCAAGCAGAACTGACAAGTTGATGACTTGAGCGCAGTGAAGCGTTGGACAAGCGGCAAAATGTGATCCAGCCAAAATGGGCCAGATGGAAGAGAACTAATCAAAATGCTGTGAAATGGAAGTTTTATGGTCTCGGCGCCGGCACTTTATAAGGTGAGCTTAGGAGCGGTAGACATATACGATGAACGTTATGACAGCAAGTTTATTGGACATGAAGTGCTGTGAAATGGTTTCAGAAGGTCTTGGGCATTTAAATGATATATTAAGCCGAGCACCAAAAGGCAGGCGAAAGGAGAAATGCGAATAACTGTGTTAGACAATTGCTGTTTATAGTTGACAGTATATAGATCATTTATTCATTTTGTTCACGGCTTTCACTTTGCGTTTGCATTTTAGACCAATTTTAAAGCTGCCATGGGACTCTCAGGACGCTCTTTGGTTTTGTTTGTGTGCTAACCGCCTTTGCCTGATTTGTTTTCATGTGTTTTTCGTCTGGTATAAAAAGCATGACAAAATCCTGTTATGGATGCCACAGCCAGACAGACAGGCTGTCAGCCAGACAGCCAGATATACAGATGAATGGACTCTGAGAGTGGACGGCACATTGTTGGTTCATGGCATAACATAATATAATATCATAGACTTATAGTCGCTTCTATTTACATAGAATGGCAACCTAAGCCCAGAGGAAATTGTTCTTGTTTTTGTTGCGCAAAGCCAGCCTGCAGCTGGGAGCTCTTCCTCTCATGCTGTTCTTTCTTCATTGTTTTGTTTGTTGTCTCGCGTTGTCATAAAAAAAAAAAAAAAAACAAAATATTATACATTAGAAAAATATTTGTTTGAAACGCATTTTCGCTAGAAAAGTTTTATTATTTACATTAAATTGAGCTCTGACGCAAGTTCTCTGCACCATGAAAATTTGAAAAATTTAATTAAACTCAATTAATTTGAAATTCCACTCGAACTTAGTGCTTATGCAAGGGCAGCCCCTATTTGTAGTCGAGAATGTTGGGGAGTCAACAGTAGTTGGGGGCTGTCGACAAATAAAAATGGAGAAACTAAGAAAAATATCGAAAGCGAGTGCCATTAGTAAAATTTATGCTCTTTGCTAAGCAAATACACACATTCATTGTCTCTACTCACATCCCCTCATTAAATATGCTCGTCCCAGTCCAAAAAAAAAATAAATAAATGAATGGGGAGACCTAAAAGGCCTCAAACCCCTGGGCTGGGGCTTCCAACTTTTGTTGCTTTTCTGCTTCCTGGGTTATTGCTTTAAATTTTTTCGGACTATTCCAAAAATGTTAAAGCAAATATTAAACGGAAATGTTTACTAAGGCTGACTTTGCAGTTTACTGGTTGGCCCCAATGCGCCATTCCGTTTGGCATATTATTTTGCGCTTATGTTGAAGCTGCCACGCCCCCCCCCCCCGCCCACACTCCGTACACGCCCCGCGCACCTCTACCAGCATCTAGCTGTATTGTGTTATTTGTATGGGTTGCTCCACAAAGCGCATAGAAAATTAAGATATGTGCGAGAATGCCAGGGGTTGGCAAACGGAATTGGTAAGAAGGTTTAACTTGGCTAACAAATTGATTTAAACTAAGTTGATTTTTATTGATTGTACTCAGCGCTGCAGAGGAGCCAAACAGACCAGCAAAATGCCGGGCTGCCAGTTCCGTGCTTATTGAGTGCCGTGCCGTGCCGTGCCGTGCCGGGGATTCACATCAGTTGCTCGCAAAGGTAAACACCATCGACGCATCGCAAAGCAATATTCAAATTAAAGTTGCCTTTTAGCCTGAAGTGTTAACCAAAGTGCTGGCAATGACGCGTCTCATTTAAATGCTTCGCCTATGCCAGGCACAAAGGCGAATTTTCTAAGAAACCTCCCAACTCTCATACGTGTCCAAAACAGGATAATAGCCTTGTTGAGGGTCCATTCACTATGCCGCAAAGTCTAACTGCATATAAATTTAAATTCTTTTCGATAAATCTTTAGATAATAATAATCTACCTTTTATAATTACATTTTCTATAAATACTATCTTTTTACAAACTTACAAAAAATAATTAGATATCTGCATATCAAAGGGAATTCCGTATTCGTCTATATGCCATTGATTTCTTATCTTGCTTTTTTGCCGTTACGGAAAAGCGAAATCAACAAAATCATAATAAAAAGGCCATAACGGCGCTGCCAAATGGAAAACATCCTGAGCGAGAAAGGAATAAAGGGAGACAGATAAAAAGCGGGAGAGAGTGTGAAAGAGAGAGGGATAGAACTGAACTGAACTGAACTGAACTAAACACTGTCACAATTTTGTGGGGCTCTAATAAAAGGCAAGCTAAAGACATGGCCCAAAAAAAAAAAAAAAAAAAAAAAAATTGGAAATGCAAAGGCAAAGAAAACAAACGTTTAGAAAACCACAACAGCAGCGCGTCATGGACACCGACGGGGATGACAATAATGCCGCACAAACCGGAAATAGACAAGCAACAGCCATCAGAGCACCCCAGCCCCAGCCCATAAAATGGCGGCTTAAATGTGGCATGTGCCATGTGGCATGTGTGCAGCTGTAGTTTTGTGTGGCATCCTCTGCTATGCGCCCCACAAGTTCATTGCAAATAAAAATAAATATATCTGATATTATTCGTTCTTTCAATTTATGCCCGGGCCAATGACCAAAATGCGCATTGTAATTTTGATTATGGCTGCGCCGAAATCCCCGAGTCAGCTCCACTTCCCAGCTGTGCCCTTCGATTTGCGAGTAAACTTCAAACAAATTGTTATGGGGCGCTTAAGGCTATTTGAATGACAGCTTAATGCAAGTTCGAGGTATATGGGGAAACAAACTTGGACAGCGATTTATAGAAATTATTGAATTTATGCGACTTGAAATTGAATAGTGTGCATTAAAGTAGTTACATGATAGTTTGCCAATTTTATGAGGGCTTTTTAGCAACGTTAGTTTGGCAACGTTTTCTAGCGTTTTTAAATTGGCCGCAGTAGGGCTTAACAACTTCTGACAGTTGGCACATAAAAAATATTTTGGTATTTGTGTATGTGTGTGTGTGTGTGCACACACTGTGTGTTAGTCGGATCAACGGGCAGCTGCAGAGTAAACTGTTAAAATTTACGCCCAACTTTATTTCGATTTAATAATATTTTATGGTACTTTTTTTTTTGATTTCCAATTTTAGAGATTTTATAGATATTGCCATTGCCATTACCTATTGATGGTTTATTTTCTACCCTAGCAGAGGGTATTACATTTTCTTCGCGATATGTAGACATATAATATAATAAAATATAAAATATATAGAAAATATAATTAATATTTTTACATAGGCTACATATTTGCAAGGGTATTTATTCTTCAGCACGATTTTATTTGTTATATTTCAGGAATTTAGTGATGTAAGTATTGTAAAAAAGAACAATAAAACGGTCATGTAAAATTTTAAAAATTAATTTATTTAAAGCCTTACAGCTAGTATTTACAAATATTTACTAAAGCATCTTTGGATTTTTGTTATTTTTCTATACACAGCACTCACGTTTATTGATTTAAATTCAATTACGCCGTAAAATCACGTCGATTTGCGTTGCTGTAAACTCAAACAAGTCAATCACTCAGTCAAGAAATGGTACATAAACTCAAAAGTACGCCGCATACCGCAAATGAATATTGAAAGCAGAGTTCTGAGCTACTCAGATACGCGCGCACACACACAAACACACGCACATACACTAACTCAAACACACAATTTGCGAAGCAATAAAATATCATAAAAATCCACAAACAATAAACCTGATCGACAACAGCAACAATGAGAATAAGAGCAATCGCATATGTTCGACTGTTTACCCCGCTCAATATGCCGAACTATGTCCGGTCATAATATACCCTGTAAGTGGTAAATTCTTAACTTCCAAAGATATACGAACTGGCAGTGTTTAAGTTTATAGTAAGAAAGTCGAGTGGCCGCCAGTGCTTAACCTCCCGTTTGTGGCCAAAGTCTAGGGTATAGAAACGTGTGCGCATATTTGGTTTATGGGTTCGACGGGACGATTGGGTCTTGGCCAAGGGCACGGGGAAGCGTCAAAAATATAGTCGTACTTACAGCCAAAAGGTTGTGTGGGGCCTGAGCTGGTAAATTAAGCATTTTATTAGCGCCACTCGGCTGAATTGAAATGCACGCAGATGTACGCATACATATATATGTATATGTATATATATATATATATATGCCGTATAGCAGTAGGTGTGTATATACGTACGTACTCATATTGAGATGTATGAAAGCACCCTAATGTGGCCAGCATGTGTGAAATATCAGCCACCAATTTATGGCGCTTGTGCGGCGCTGGCTTTTGTTTATAAATTGCCGCCAACACACTCTCCACTCTCCTCTCTACACTCTCCGCCGCTTTGGCAACGCTCCACCCGCTGCCCGGCAGCGTCACCAAATTAAATTTAATGAGCAAACGCCACAGCAGCCGCTTGGCCAAAAAGAAAAGGTTCACTCAGCAATGCGTCTAAATCAAATTAACATGCAGTGCGAATTGTCAGTGAGTGGAGCGGCCGGGGGCGGGGGCGGTGCCGGGAGCGGGGGCTGATAGGGAGCATTGGCTTCATTTTATGCGCTCCGACGTGTCTCGCACATAATTCGCATAAATTGCTGTAATTGTGCCAAGCTGTGACGATGCCACGCCCACTTGCAGTCGGCAAATAAATGCGCACGGACCGACAAAAGCCAAAAGCTGTAAAAGAGCCGGAAAATATGTTGGGCTCCGATGTTTTATTGCGCCAGATTTTGCAGGCAAGCTGCGGAACCTTTGGAAATTATTTTGTTTTTTATTTTATTAAAAAATGCTGGCACTGGGGTTTATTGACTAGGACCTGGTAGTTGGGCATGATATAAAACAGGGGCAGAAGTAATAAAAAAATGAATAAAAATAATAAATGTAAATGTAAAATATATGCACTTTACACGGACAACCATTGTTCACATATTTATACCCTGTAAAATAATTGTTGAATTTTTCTAAAAAGAAAAATGTCTCCTCCAAACGCTGAAAGGAATAACAATCATAATATTTTAGAACTGTACAACAGGTCTAGCTGTATCTGGGTATTTGCGTTTTAAGTGAAATTCCAAGCTTGAATATGGATAATATGAATCTTGTAAATGTTACCCATATTAATACATTAATCAATTTCTATATTAAGACCCATTTGCAGAGCGCAGTTTTCATTTAATTGTTTCGCTAATAAACATTTGATAACAAACAGCAATCCCTCAACTGGCCGAGACCGACTGTTGGCCAGAAAAACAAAGAGATGTCTCGGCTATTAACCCAGAACATTTGTTACCACCGCATGCCAAATGGAAACAAAACTATAAATAATGTGCGCAAAATATGGCGAGCCATAAGTAAATGCATGAATAGGCCACACCCAGCCAGGGTTGCCACACTCCATCAGCTGTTGAGCAAAACTCACAGTCATAAATCAAAGCTAATGGCAGCGATTAATTTGTAGCCCATTCCCACAGTGGACGCCAGTACACGTATCTCAACTGCCACGCCCATTGGGGGGGGGGGCGAGGGGGCGGAGAGTATGTGGACGGGTCGCAAACTTTTATTGTAGGCTGCCTCACAAATTAGGCAAATTAAAATGCTGCTAAAAGGTTGATTGCCAGCAGCAGCAGCGGCTAGGAGGCAGCAGCTGCCCCGCCCCCGCCCCCGCCCAACCACGGCAAAAGACAGTTGAAAACAAACTCGTATATCAAATATGCCTGGCTGCAGAAGAGGTCAGAAGAGCAAACTCGGCAAGTCGAATGTGAGCAACAGGATGAACAGGTGTCAACTGTGATGCATGCCCCACCAGGGGGCAGCATAATCCGCCCAAAAGTAGGCAGCATATTGCCCCCATCCCCCCTCCCCCCCACGCGACAAATATGATGAATGAGCCGGTTTCGCTGTCGAGTAAATTTCCAGGGTGTAGCTCAGCCTTTCAGCCAGGATCTGCGAGTGGGCCAACACTAATTCATAACGTATACATGTGTTTTCACAGCGCTGGTCCAAATAAGTAAACAAGCTTTAGACGCGAGCTATGAGCTAAAAGATACCCTGTGAACAGAGTTGGAATAACTGAGTTACTGAACTATTATTTACAGAGTAAATAGAAACACTAATACAGACTAGAAATATAAATAGAGTATAGATAGATTATACCATTTAGACTTTTTATACAATGTTCGCAATTTTGGTATTTTAATACACAAAATTATATATTTTTGAAGATTTTATTTTATATAATTGAAGAAACTGTACGATAAAATAAAAGTGACATCAAGTGGCATCGAAAGGTAATTAATAATTATTTAAAACATTTGCACTTAAATCATTTCCTAGACCGAATATATATATATTTTGTACTCCTCGAACTCTGTTGTAGAAATGTAATATAGAACATTTATTAAAATACAAAATTAAGCAAAATCATATAACAAGCTGTTTTTTTAAATTTAGTTTAAAACTTAAATTCTAAATTTCAAATCTAAAAACAAAAATTATTTTCAAATTTTAAAATATTCTTATATTAACGGAATATGCAGTTTTAGTATTTTAATACACAATATTCTGAATTTTGGCCTTTAATAGCTTTTTTTAATCGTGCCAGATTCTAATACAGACTCTAAGCTGGCTAGATCAAACTCAGTATTTGTACGCCCCTGGTTGATACACCATTCACTTGCTTTATAGGGTACAAAAAAGAGGTCAGCAGTTATAGACGCAAATTGCATGCTGGCTGGATGCCAAAAGCGGCATTAATTATGCTGAGCCAAAGTGAAAGTGGAAGCACTTAGCTCGGCGAAGTGTTGTCGCTTGATTAATGAAATAGCTTATAGGACACCTAGTACTCGTCTAATTAGTATGATATAGCCGACATCTGCTTTATGGCATCGCGTTAAAGGCTCGCGCCACTTTCTAATTAAAACGACTGTGCGCTGAGCGATAATGCGGGGTGGTTAACCCCTATGTATGTAGAGTACACATAGATATTCAACAGCCGTGGCTAGTTTGGCCGTCAGTGTCGATTATGTCGTACTGCCTCGAGTTTCTGCTGAGAGTGCTCCACATACTGACCAAAATTCTGGCGATCAGCGAATTTCGCTATGATCGCAAGCAGAACAAGTTCGTTGGCTCTCGTTTCTGGCATATGTATGCGAAGGTGTTGCAACGTGTCTTCGTTTGGCCACTTAGTCTCTTTATGATTCTGTACATTAACACCGATCGGAGTACCAACGAACTAAACTTTCAGCTGATCGTCTTGAGGTTGACAGTGTCCATACTTGTTGTGCGCTATGTGGGCGTGGCACTAATAGGCAGAAATATCGTGCGCTATCGCCGCGATCTATGCCGGCTGCTCAATCGGTTCCTGCGGATTGAGGGCATGCATCGCCGGATCTTTGGCCGTGGTGTGCACGTGCCCTGGTATTACCTGGCGCTCCATCTAATACGCGAGCTCTACCTAGTCAGATACTTTACGCCCGCCGCTCTTTGGTTTCCGGGCTCAACGTTTCTTCTCTCCAGCCGAGTTCTGATACTCTTCTATCTGCTCGATGTCAGCATGCTGATTCATCTGAACTTCTTCAAATCGTTGGCTAACCATCTCGATCGACCCCCTCCAAACGGTAGAATCCGGCGATCACTTTGCGTAGAATACTTGGAGCAACTACTGCTCCTGAATCGCAGTCTGCAGAAATTCTGCTGGGTCTCCATCACGGCCAGATTGAGCGTAGAGATCATGTACATAATGATTACCAGCTTGCAAGTTTTCTGGATCTACATCATTTTTCACGAAAGCAAATATTTATCTCAAGTGATCTTCACCGGACTCTTCATATCATATATGCTGCACGTGGTGAAGATGGCCAGATGCATCGGGGGAATGGAACGCAAGATCTTGGATCGATTGTATCTACATGAGCTACTGCGCTCGTTGAGAAGGCCGAAGAGTGCACGACAAAGGCGACTGGAGCAGGTAATTGGTTGGAAAATTTATCCTTTTTTACCTAATTCTATTGTCCGATCGTTCTTTTTGGCTACTCCTTTTAGCTGGAACGTCTGCATCTAAAGCGCTGCACGATGAAGGAACGTTGCCCTTCTATTTTCAACTATATCTACGTAAGGCGATCTCTGATAATTGAGGTCATGCATTTTATTTTCACCAATGTGATTTTGTTAATTAGCTTCAGCTTAAAGTACGAACATCCAATCAATTATTTTAAAGAACTCTTTAGAAAGGTATCACAAGGTAGATTTCGCTAAAACATGACTTCGAACCCGATCTCTTTATACTCGAAGTGAAAAAATTTATATTGGGTTTGGCAATGTCCGACCTCTGTCCGTATAAACGCAATTTTTTTCGCCGCTATTAAAGCGATTGGCTTGAAATTTACGATATGTACTCGACTATACCTGCGTCAGATAAGCTGGTAACAATTTTTAAGCACGCGAATTGGAACCGAAATAAATTTTGTATTTATTTTTATAAACCTTAACCACTCTTAAAAACGGGTAAAGGAGGGTATCTATAAGTTGTGCATGCTAAACCGTAAAGAGGACACCTCGATGCATTAAAAGCCGGGTATACAATATATACAATGAGTTCACTAATTAACTGTAAAAGGTTTCTCCATCAGCTGGTAAACCCAATCACCAAGCGATTATGAATAAAGTTCGTATGCATTAGACCCCAGTTCCCTTTGTGGAGTAGTCGTCAGTTTCTGTCATGTCCTACTACCTCAAAGTTCTACTGCTTGTGCTTCAGGGGCTAACGAAAATTGTTGGACTCAATGAGTTTCGATATAATGGGCCTAAGGATAAATTTGTTAGATCTACTTTTTGGCATTACTATCTGACGATAATACACATGTTCTTGGTCTGGCCGAGCAGTCTTCTAACGATAGTGCTCTACGGTGATGAGAGGGCCAATCAAGAACTGACTTTTCAACGGATTACACTACGGTTGACAGCATCAATGATTTTCATACGCAGTATAAGCATTGCTCTCCTGGGCTGGATAATCCTACGTAATCGCCGCGATCTCCGCCAGCTGCTGAATCGGTTGCTGCTGATTCGGCGCATGCATCGCCAGATCTTCAGTCGGGGTCTGCACGTGTCCTGGTCCTGGTTAATGGTCCACCTACTACGCGAATTGTTTACAATTGCTATCTTTAGATTTCCCAATTTATTCTCGGAAGAAGTAGTGTTTTTCATGTCCGTGCGCGCACTGATTGTGTATTTTGTCACTGATGTGGCCATGATGATTCATTTGGACTGCATAAAATCACTGGCTGCGTATCTCGAGCAGCCGCTTCAAGCCCAGAAAATCCGGCGCTCAGTGTGCCTGGAATATTTTGAGCAATTACTGCATCTGAAACAGGGTTTGCAGGCATTCCTTTGGGTCTCCCAGACCGCCAGGCTGAGTATGGAGATAATGTACGGCATCTTCACTTGCTTGACAACCTTCTGGTTTTATATCATATCTGGTAACGGTATCCATATACTCAGAGGCTTAATCAATTTCGTGATCTTTTCGAATATGCTGCACGTCACGATGATGGCCAGATGCATCGATCAAATGGAACGCAAGATATTGGATCGATTGTATCTACATGAGCTACTGCGCTCGTTGAAAAGGCCGAAGACCACACGAGACAGGCGTATGGAGAAGGTAATTAGCTTTCAATTCCATTTATATCGTCCACTCAAATATCGAACATCTTTGTTTCAGTGCTTGAAACTGGAGAGTCTGCATCTCAGGCGTTGTAATCTCAAGGAACGTTCTGTTAGCCTCTTAAATTATATTTACGTAAGGCACTCTCTGATTCTGGAGCTCTTGGATTTTGCCTTCTCGAATTCCTTACTTCTTATTGGTTTTACCATGAAATATGGAAATTCAGCTCTTTACATTGCCAATTCTACACATGTTCCATTCAAATATTGATTCAATTAATTATTATACTTTTTTTTTTAAGTGTGAAATTCCTATGCATTTTTATTGGATTCGGTATAAATTTGTCAATGCCGGGCACAGGATATATGCTAGTCAATAACTCTCTACTGTTGTCGTACTATTGATTGATGATTAATAGTTAAATTGAATAACAAAGGTAACATTTAATTTACTTAATGGCTTATGTATTTCTAATTGAAATGGAATTCCATCGACTAATGGTTGTACCTTGGGGATATGTTCGTATACATATCCGATGGAATAGGAATTAGAGAAAGTTAAATTTATTTGGGGTAATTTAATTTCCGCTGTCTATAATCTACTGCTTAAAAATTCGACACATTTACTTTTACCAGTATATTCTGGAATTTTGTGATGCCCATAAAAACATTTATTTATATTTATCTTTACGTTGAATCGAATGTTTCTAAAAGCCTCTTCACCTACATTTACGAAATTTACTTTAATAGAGAATGTGCCTTATAACCACAATAAAATCTAAATTATTTGCATATTTAGCTCAAATATTTACACAATTTATTAAAAATTCAATCAAATAAATTTCAACAAGTATTGTTTTGTGCAACAAATTATATTTCTCTTTATTTTCTATCTAACTAATTTTTTTTATTAAATCTATTTAAATCTATACTGTATATAAAATGAAGAAAAAACATTTATTGGGTTGCCGAATGTTAAATACCCTTAATAATTGCCAGACATATAAACAGACAGATAAACGGACAAGATTATATCGACCTGGCTGTTGTTATTCATCAAGATTCTATATACATCTATTTAAACCAATAAATGCGTCACATTCACATTCTGTGAAAAAATAAAATTTGGCCACTGCAAGGGTATATCACATTTTGAAATGCATTTGAATTAGTTTCACCTAACGCTCGACTCTTCAAACAAATTGTTCAATTGTATTCACATTTATATATTTATATTGTAGCAGTTTATGGTATTTAATTTGAACAACCACTAAAATTGTTTGCCAAATTGTTTTGGGAGCCACTTGATATTTGATATTTTTGCAAGTCGTTTAACAAGCCTTTCATTTTCCAGTGTTGTTTCCCATTTTCAAATTGGGGTATTAGAAACTGTTTGCCAAAGCCATTCGACGGGACAGATAACCGGGAGGAGGCAAATTTTAGGCAAATTGAGTGGAGAGTGAAAACCGATAGCCATCAATTATTGTTGCCACTTTCGCTGCAACGGATACGGGCAATCAAGTTGGTGAACAAATCAAAAGCGACTGCAAAGGAACAGAAGTGCGCAAACTGATCATAAATTTATCGCGGCCAAGAGGGTATTAAACTTGATTTTGCTTCTATGCAATACAAATGGAATATATATATATTCGGCACTGTGCAAGTGGCCAATAAATGCAATATAATGCTGCCAATATTATTATCCTCTTTTCCTTCAGCTCGTCGTCTGGCGTTATTTGCACTTGAGTGCGTCCATGAAAATGCGCTCCGATTTTAGCCAGCAGGTGCCACGGCAAACGCGGACAATAAGACAGGACACCCCGTCGCCTTGTCCTTTCCCTGCCGCCAGCTGAAATCATGGGTAATTGCAATTTTTGTGCGCACACGTTTTCCCTTTTGCAATGACTTTATTTACACTTGAACTTAAAATTGTGGCACGCGCACTCGCCTCGAGGTGTTCGCGGCGGGGTTTACACGTGTCGAGTATTTGTGATATAAATATATGGTTATAATATGCTGGGGGAAATAAGTGAGGTCTGAGGTAGTGTTAAGGTAGTGTAAGGGCAGCTATGATTGATTGATTGGATCATTGATTGACTGACTCCTGCTGTAACTGGATTTTTGTGATATAACTATATCGTGATAATAAATACTGAGGAAAAGGAGTAAAGTCTGATGTGGTGCTAATAGCAGCTATGATTGATTGATTGATTGATTGATTGATTGACTAACTGCTGCTGTAACGTGCACACTCCATTGTTAATTTTAGGTTTATTATAATTATAAAGTTCTACTAATGTACCTAAACAATATATCTATACTATACTATACTGCCCTGATTGATTGATTGACTGATTCGTAATGTAGCTTGCAAACTATGTTTATTTTTGGCTTATTAGTTGATTCAGTAAGAATAGTCCGAGTTAGTTCCTCATGACAACGTGCACGTATAAACCCTGGTAAAAGACTCGCTCGTGTATCTAATTTGTACCGGGCATTACTCGTCTCTCTCGCACCTCGTTGGCCATTCTGTGTGTGTTCGGACAAACGATTTGTAATCTCTGAAATACATTTCCAGACGCTACATACAGCTCGTGGTAAGTTGAGTGCTGGGTCTGGGAAGAGCTGAGTGCGATTGCTATTTAAAGCACATTAAAGCCATTTGAGCTGCGCCGTTTATTTCGAGTCGATTAGGATTATATTTTGTGCCGGCATTTAGGCAGAGTCTAATCACACTTTTGGCATGCTCATTTGTTGGCCTTTGGCGCTGGCAATATATCAAATAGATGGATGTTATTGGATGCCCCTCTCTCCGGCATGGTCGAATACCGCAGCTTAGAGCTCTTCACATCAATTACTTTGAATGTTTTTGTGGCTCCACAACAGCAGCAGCAGACCCATCTGGCTGTTTGCCCCTTTCAATTGAACAAATGCGAGTTCGAGCAGTGAAAAAGGGCAAGGCCCTGGCGGAGGGTGTGGCGAGGGGCAAACATTACAGCGGCAGCCGGGCAAACAAATTCGCGCCATGTGAGGGTCCTGCGGCTGCCGTGGCTTTTTATGGTCGCTGATTTCATTTCTACAAACCAGTTCTTTTTTTTTAAATTTTTTTTTACATTTTAAACCCGCTTTGCTGGTCGAAAGCAGTTGGCCAAGCATATAAATTAAATGATGGTCGAGCATTGAGCGATTGAAATTGGGCTATCTGCAGCTCGCCACTTGATGCCTGGCTGCAGCTCGCTTTTCACTTTGCGGCGCCTTTGCCTCTGCCTTTGCATTTGCAAATTAGTGAAATACCTCGCAGCCGCATCAACTCTGAGGCTGAGAGTCCCCGCTCTGGGGCAGACTTTATGATTTGCCTGCAATATCCCGCCGGGCACTCATTTTATAGTGCCTGCCGTTTCAGTGTGTGTGTGTGTGTGTGTGTGTGTGTGTGTGAGTATGTGCTCCACATTTTCGACTACATAAATCACATTTAAAGCTCGGCGGCAGTAGATTAGGAAATCGGCTGGCCCATTTATCAGAGGACCTATGCAGCTGGCCCATTAAACCACAATGCATTCGGCTATGCGCTGAAATTATGGCAGCCATTTGGCCATTTGAAATTCAAGGAAATTCAAAGATAATTTATACCAAACTCAACAGTACGAAAAAACGTTTAAAGGGAGCGTTGCAGTCGTCTGCATAACAGATTAAAACAGTTGAATGCGATCTTAACAATTATTGTTATTTTGCCAAAATTTCGATTGTTGTAATTTATGAGAGTGGGATCTTTAGAGGTCATCTAAAAAATATCTACAAAATTTCCCGCCCCTAAGATATATACATTCGATCAATTTGGCACACCCACGCCAAAAATTCGTATATTTCAAATTTCAAGTAACTAGCACAAACCCAATATACCCTATGCACTTTGTGAACGAGTATGAAAAGCGCACAGGAATCACATTAAAAATGCAAAGAAAGGAGGAAAATAACAACAAAGCTCTTAGTCTTAAGCCTTGGGTAAGTATTATAATTTTTAACGATCCGGAAAGTTTCAACTCGAACACGCAAACTTTATAATTGGCCCCTGGAAACGACCTGTTGCAATTAGCACTAGGCGAAACGGCTGCCTCTTGTGGCACATTAAAACTACAATATAATGCCCCCAACATGGCGTTTAGTTCAGCATGTGCCAATTTAATGGGGGGAAAAGTGCGCTATCAACAGTTGACACGACGTCCCGGCTGTCCGGGGCAGTGGGAAGAGGGAGGGGGGGGGGGATGCTAAGAGCCCGTGCGTGGTGAGCCCGGCACGTGCAGTGTCAAAAATGGGGCTTAGCGCCACGGCGCGATACGCTGACCCGGACAACGTGGCAGGTGTTGTGTCAATCCTTCGATCCGACGAAAGTCGCCTGTCGGACATCAGCGGCGACGACGAATGTCAACAGGAGCGCCGACAACAGGAGCGACGAGCTGTCGCCGTCTCCATTAGGGCTGCTGTCAAAGCGACATGCACATGCATTGGGTGGATGGGTGGAAGGGGGGCAGGGGGGGTTGGGGCTGCGTTCCATTCAGTGCGTGCAGTTATGCAAATGATGCGCAAGTCTGTGCAAACTTCAAAGGGTTTGGCCGTCAAGAAACGGCTAACAGAGTAAAAGCCAGAGCCCAGCCGAGCTAGTCCTTTGGGGGTTGGTGTTGGTGTTGGGGCTGGGTTGGTGTTGGGGTTTGCAGGACCTGTCGTCCTGCTGACTTAATGCTTGGTTGGCTGGCAAAAACGCATGCCAGCGGAAATTGTTTAACAAAAGCAGGAAATGTTACACACACTCAATTACATAGACACGCTACGCCCCCTGTTCCACATTTGTGTGGCGTTACGTATACGCAGCGTACGCCCGCGTTTCTTGCGGCATGTTGACAACACTTTGCAATTGGGTTAATTGTACATTGGCTCGCTTTGTGTGTGCGAGAGTGCGTTTGAATTAAATGTGGGTCATCGGCTTAGCGCTTAGGTTGGGGCAGAGGTTGCACCAGGCATTGGGGTCGCCGTAATTGAATCGCGCTCGGCTGCCTTTCAATTGCCGCCCATAAAAATGGACATTTAAGTGCGTCAAATACTTGAAATTTCCAGCTATAATTGCAGCCACGTCCCCAGAGTCAACTGGCCGAATGCTCGTCAATACTGTCGCTCATCTAGTTTCTATACCCTCCACCCATTGCAAATGGGCAAAAGGGTATACTGGTTTTGTTCACTTTCATTAATATCAATAAAAATAAACAAAATTTAATATATGATTTTCATAGCATATCTCGGGGACTATAAAAGTGCCATCAAATTTAGTTTATTTTTATTATTATTTTTTTTTTTTTGATTTATTACGTTCTCGTTAAACAGACGGAGATTAATAATATTTTGTATTTTGGATTGAATGGAGGGTATCCCCCCGTCGGGCGCACCCGACCAGAGCCTTCTCACTTGTTCTATCTATCTCGTGTCCGTTCTTGGGCTCCTTCCCGTGCTCGCCCCACGGCACAGACAATCCCTGCCCCAACACGTGCGGGTATCATTTGCCGCTTACACGCCACTTGATAGCTGCCCCTCGACGTCTGGCAGTGGGGCTAGAGCTACAGTTATGGCTGTTCTCGACCCTCTCTGCCATAAATATGCAAATGTATTACGTGATTTCTTTCAGAGATTCGCTCGTAAAGCAAACAACTAGTCGAATGTGGCAGCGAGTGGAATTCGCCTCAGGAAAACTATTCCTGATGGAGACATCGAGATAGAGGGAGGGGGAGGGGGAGAATGAGCTCGCCCAAGTTAACCGACTGTGGAATGCTCTGAGAAACAGCAGAGGTTGGAGTTCATGGCGTTTTATTTGCACGCGGGAATGGAATACTGAACTGATTGCAGGGGGCAAAAGTAAACATTTAAATCGCATTAAACATTTACTTAACATGCGTTAATGTTTATGCCTTGCAATTAAATGTTAATTAGCACGTTGTTGCATTTTATTTTCGCATAATAATTAAAACGCATTTAATGAGGCCGCAAATTTGCATAGTTAATGCAACATGCCACGCCCCCAGGGGCGAGTTGCCGCCGCGGCCGATGCTGTTGCTGCTCTCGATAAATGCTGAATCAAAGCCCGACAAAAAATCAACGACGGAAGTCATTTAAAACACATTTCATCGCCTGATTTTGCGCAAAGTTGCCGTGAGAGCTCCCGGGGGGACCTGCGGGGCGAAAAGTGGAGCTGCATTGGCATATGCCGCCTGTAATTTGCATTAAGCACACATTAAACAAAATGGCGTGTAATTTAAAATGAATTAATCAACCGAGCAGTTTATATGCACGCTGAAGCAAGGCCCAAAGAAGCCAAAAGTCAAGCGAGGAACGGGATTCTAAACTTGCAACTGCAAATGGCCAGCAAATGACGGGAAGTCAGTTGCAGCTAATGAGTTCATTATTATCATTATCATTATTAATATATATTCTTTTTTTTGGTTTAGCCGTTCCCAGGCATATGGATTTTATTGATATACAAAACATTTGTGTTAACTTTCCAGATTTCAAGGATCTAGCCTTAATATAGCCGAAAAAAAATGAGCTCATACGCACGGAGAGTGCAGAAATCCAATATGCCCTTTTCGCTTCGGGAGCGAGTACCAAAAGTGTAAGCATTAAATGTAATTAATCGAATTGACTTTAAAGTGCGCTCTCTAAGCTGCTTATTGCCCGACTCCAGTGGAACAACATTTATGAGTTGAGTCTCAGGCTCGTATAAGCAATCTGTGTGCGGCGAGCGGAAAAGGGAATTAAAAGTTTAATGGCCGGGCATAAAGACAGACTCCACACTGGCTGCACACAGTTTGTTTGCCACCTTTTTATTTGCGCATAGGAATCTGGGCGAGACAGGGATGCTGCTGTCGATGTTGATGCTGCTGCAACGTTTTAACGCATTAATTTAATGTGCTTCAGCTAATTTGCTTTTTATTAAGAGTCAGCCACACGCCCTTTTGAGGCGTCAAGTGACGAGCGCCGCGCGGCGGCGGCTCCGCCGGGTATTGTGCGGAGGTGCGGTCGTGACTGGGTTCCCACTCGAACGTGTCCGTGTCCGTGTCCGTGTCCGTGTCGTGCCGTATCCGAACCCAAACAACATGTACATGTTTATTATGCTGTAAATATGGTAAATAAAAGCAAGCGCAGGGTGCAAGCACTGCAGTAAACACGACTGCCAGAATACCCTATATAAAGACAACTTAAAACTTGATTTAAAACCCAGTACAGGTTCTCTAAAAATATATTCTATTTGTTTTTAATTTGTATTTACTGTAGTTCAACTATTGCAATTATCTTAAATGCAGCTTCAACTGAGTGTATTTCCTGCTATATACTTATAAGATATATTCCAGTGCAGCTTGTCGGTCGCCCGCACAGATCTCGACAGGAAGGAGTCCTTGCTGCCTGCTGTTTTAATGCACTTTCCGTTTGCTGGTGCCTACAAAAGCGCAATGCGCTTAAAAATGTTAACGCCGCTTAAATAAAAAATTGATGGCGAGGAAAAGCCAAAGTGGCTTTTTAAATTAACAGCATTAATAAACAGCGAAGGCTGCCTTAAATATTTGTAGGGATTCATGGCCCAAAGCAAGAGGTAAAAGGAGGAATCGCAAAATAAAATGTAAAATTTATGTCGCAAAGGTTTATATTTTAAGTAAATATTGCGCACATTTGTTTGGTATTTATAAAAATCAGAAATAAAATATTTATTTATTTTCGCTACTGCGCCATCCGAATGAGCCATCAAAATTCGACCCACTCATCATCATGATCATCGTCATTATTGCATTGGCAATCGAAATATTAAGCATACGCCGCGTAGCCGTGCCAAATGGTTTATGGCTAATTATTTACAATATCAACACACACCCAAATACACACCCGCACACCCACACACACACACACACACACACCCTGATACATAACCACTGAGCGCATTTAGGGGTTTTGACGTCATTAATGTGTTTAAGAATCCATTGACACATTCATAAATCGATGGCTGATTTATTACCAATAATTGCTTTTGATTGCTTTTGTTGTGGCTGTGTGTTTCTTTCTATTCGCAGAAGAAAATGCAAATACTGCGCCCATAAACAAGGCGGCAAACAAACAAACAAGCTCGCATAATTTGTTTATAAACAAATGCGCAGCAGACATAAAAGCGAACAGCGGCGAACATCAGAGGCAACACAAAGCAATCGGCGCTAGGCATTAAAAAACAATTACAATAATATTAATTAAACGCGTATAAAAAGACTCGCACTTCAAATTTCAATTATGCCAAAATTCCCAAAATATTAATAACAGTTACACTAACAGAGTCCCGATAACAGTCCGAAGAGGCCACCCACATGGACAGCCGCTGTTAAAGGTAGCCTTAACAGCGCTGGAAGGCGACTTCGACACGAACTCTGCTTCGGTTCCGCAATAAACGCCCGAAGTCTCTCACTCACTGTCTCTCTCTCTCTCGTTCGCTGTGTCGCAGGCTGTTGCTCTGGCAGTGCAGCGAACACACGCACGCACACAGGCGTACACAGTGCGAACAGCTGTTCGGCGTGGGCTCGGCAGAGCATCATTAGCATCATCATGATCATTAACAGTGACAACAACAGAGCGCGCACACAGATGATGTTAGGGCCAGCGGCTTCTTTAACGGCTTCAGTCGTTGCCTGTCAACAAAGCGCTGCGCACGTGTGCAAAGGCGGCGCTCGGCAGAAGTTGATCCCCACAGAGCTAAAAGCGGACATTTTTTTGTGTTTAGATACCAGTAACAATTGGTGTTAAAATCAAGTTCGCTATTTTTTTTGTGTGCGTGCAATCATAATAAATAAATAAATAGTCGCATGTTGTTAAATGACGCGGAAATTGTGGGAACATATATTATGGCCATTTATTGGGTGTGAAACTCCCAAAAACTGTCGAGTGACAATTGGTTAATAGACGCTAGAAAAGCACGGCCAACAAGTTTTTGAACAACACCAATTAAATGAGCTTAAAAACTCACAAAATTAGTAAACGCAAACAAATTACAAACTGAGTTCATTTTCCAAGAAATTATAAAGCTATCTGCTAATAAAACATTTCAAATATTCGAAAACGAGCGAAATAAACCACGACCACAACAAAAGAAATTTAACAGACAACACCACAACAAAAGCGTGAAAGAGGTAAATATTTATTATTTTCACAGTACAATAAATCTGCCTGAGAACATGAACTCAGATGCGGAGTTTATCAAAATCCCAAAAACAGTTACCCGACCCAAAACAAAAAAGTGTCAAATTTATGCGAAGCGGTAAAACGAAACTGCCGGAAATTTATATGGCTTATGAAGGGAAAAAGCTCCGAGACAAAGACCCCACGCATTGTGCACTTCAAGGATCTTTATTTGCCTTTGTAATTCAATGCCAATTCTAAGAAGGCGAAGAAAAAACTTTCTTTATTCTTTGTTTATTCGCCTTTAATTGCGCCATAAACAATTTTTTTTTTAACATGTTCTGCACAAGACTTGAGTTTCCTTCGCGAACTTATACATATATTTTATTAAGAATTTTCTTCAAAACTATTTTTAGTTGAAGAATTTAATTTAAAATGTAATTGCTTCTATTGCCCCTATATATTCCGAGCCATTTAGGTTTTTTTAATATGCTGAATTTGTTTTCTTATTTTGTGTAAACAAATTCCATTAAGCGTATTTCTAATTTGGCTAGTAATATCCAAAGTGCAAAATTGGACCATAAAAAGTTAAATAAAAATCGATTATCATAATAAAGCAAGCCAAGGCGCTTAGAAGCCCAGCAAAAGAACAACGTGGCCCACTCAAGGACAACATTTATTTGTAATACGAGCGGGTAACGGGTGTGCGGGGAAAACTCTGAAAAGCCCGCTGGCAATGCCGCGTCGCGGATTCAATGCGATTGGCTTAGGTAGAAAACTCTGAATTCTACAACGCGAGTATTTTGACAGTGCTCGTATGTTGAATTTGTCAAAAGTCTAAAGTCAAGTTTAGAGAGGGTTTAAAGCATTTCCCCTACTGTTGTTGCCTCTGCAGTGGCTGCCTGATAAAATGCTGCATACTTTTTGGGGCAAACTGCCAAAGTGCTTGGGGGACAGCCCCCAGTCGAAAGCCACAATGGGCCGTCAAGCACGAAAGACAAGTTAAATTAATAAACACGTCAAGAAAAGAGGCAGGCACGAGTGAAATAAGTAGCGAAATAGTCAAATAGAGCGGAGTGGAGAAATCGCCTAGGGTAGCCACACACAAAGCCGCAAACTCAATGCAGATAATTAAATGTAATTATATAATGTGTTTGTACTTGCTTGTGCATGTATGTGTGTTAGTTCGTTAGTAATGACGTGCTATGGACGGCATTGGCTGATGCTACTGCACAGTAAATACCATTTGTTTATATAGAAATATAAATACTCTTACTAACCAAATTATTTTAAATTCCCTTCTATTGCAAGTAAAACAATTTTGACTCTTGGGCAAACTTTGAAGCCATTTTTGGCTATTTACTGCTATAATAAATATAAATAGCCACAAACTTAAAAATAAATAAGTACTTCTAATAATAACTTGAGAAAATAAACATAATACATTTTTAAGTAGATAAAACCCAAATTGTGTTGTAAAACGATTTTGAATCCTACGTAAATTTTAGGCAACTCTTGGGTATTATTTAATGCTGACATTGGTTTAGAGTATATCTAATTAACTAAATGAATACATTATAATAATTGAGAAATAAAAATAGTAATTATTTAAATACATCTAAAAGGATTTTCAATCCTGGGTAATTTTTGGGTGTTATTGTATGCTAAATAGAAATAGAAATACACATAAATTTGAATATAAATAAATACCTAATAATAGTAACTAGAGAAAATAAACATATTAATTAGTTAAATATATATAGCCCAATTTATTTAGTAAAAAAATTTTGAATTTTGGGTAAATTTTGAAGCAATTTTTGGGTGTTATTAAATGCTGACATTGATTTAGGGTATATCTAATTAACTAAGTAAATAGAAATACACACAAATTTAAAAGTAAATAAATACATAATAATACTAATTAGAGAAAATAAACATAATAATTAGTTAAATACATCTAACCCCATTTATGCGAGCCGATTCCAAATCGGTGCCACCTGGCCTACCTCTCCAGCCGTGTGGCAATGTAATTGAATTGCAACAACATGTGGGACATGAACATCATCGCGACCCGGTATCTGTAACCGTGTGTATATCGGGGCATAATGTGCTCCTAATGTCAGATAAGAGCTTATAATGATGACGTGCAGCCGACGGCCTCGCAGCCAACGTAGATAGCTGGCTTTCGGGTAGCAGCGGCAAAGTCAATAAAATGTAATTAAATCGACATTGTTATCGGCAACACACGCCCCACACACGCACACACAGACACACACGCACGCACACACACACATACTATTCGAAATATATCGCACACACTTACAATTTTAGCCTCTGCTTTGTGCATTAATTTTAATAGGGACTTTGACTCTGGGTTTTTGGCAAATTTTGTTTGTCAGTTGGTTCATTATTTCGTTGCTCGAAATATTGTATTTTGTGGATATTGTGGCTAATGCTGCATAAAGCCTGAACTCTATCTTGCTTACCAGGCTGGGCTAATTATCCAGTTCAACTTATATAGTGAACAACTGAATAGCTTAGTTAAAACAAAAGTTGTGCTCAAAAGTTTTTAATAAAAGTTGGCAAGTCTGAGCAAAAACGAAAAGTGGAGTCTTCCCAATATAGGTAATTCATGGCAAAGCCATCAACGGAAAATCGACGAAACTAAAAACTAATTTATGCGCACAATGCTCTCGAAAACTGTAACAATCTTCACCAAGGCAGCCAAGCGACGGGCCAACTTGGCTGCAGCTTGCAGGCCGTGTTGGGAGAAGGCCTGCCAACTAGTTTCGGTGCGAGTCAAATGAGCGGCGGCAAAGTTTGCCATTTACACGAAAGGCAAATACACAATAAAGAAGAAAGAAGAAAGCAAAAAGAGAGCAAGCATCTCAAAATTAGCTCATTTCCATTTACCTTTTGCCGCTGCCATTCAAATCTTTAGCGTTTCGCCTTAAAATACACTTTGGCAACTGCTCTTTGAATTTGATTAACAATTTTGCAGCGAGGCTATCAAAAGTTGGCTATTCACGCTATTACGCAAGTCGCAGCCAAACCCTTGAAATAGAATCCCGCTGATTTTAATTGAAATTGCAGCCGAAAAAATGGTTAAAAAGAAAAGGTTAAGTGCCGCGCCAGGCCTCAAAACAAAGGGTTACCATATTAAATTAAAACTTTTTTCCTTCCGGTAATTTAAGAATTTCAGGGATCTGCAATTGATGGCTAATCCAAAGATGTCATTTACGGGTGCGTCTTTTTAAATTGCGTTTCCATAGTTCCTTAAACAACAGTTGAATATATACAAAGAATATGCAGATGGATGTTTTTGTGTTCGTCCAGTGGAGCACTCAATTATAAATACCCGTATTCAGACATATATCAGAACCTCCTGTGAGCTCTGCACTGCTGCAAATTGCATAATTCGGTATACAAATAAAGCTCTGCCGACAATCGTCAGTACATCGACAAGAGTCTGTCCGTCCTACAGTCCTCCAGTCGCCCACTTGGGCCATGCCAAATTGTACACATACGTGCCCACAGCTCAGTGCTCCAGTTGGTCGGTTTTTGTGAAAGTTCCATTACATAATTGCCATCTGCATGAAGTGCAATGCACTCATACCATATATCTCTCAGTCCGTTCGTGGGCCAGCGAATCAAAAGCGTCCTGGCAGATTTTAAGGCTTTAAGTTGCTCGTTACCTAAAGTCTGAACTTATCATTGCTGACGGCCGGTTGAAAAGCGGTCAGGATTTCACAGACATTTCAATTAGATTTAGAACCAACATTTGCTTTGAGTTGTAATATTGCATTTAAAAGGCATTTGGTTGAAAATAATCATAAACAAAATGTTGGCGCTTATCCTTTTATGCCATAGTGAAGAACAAAAAGGCAGTTTATTTTAATGTTCGAACTGGTTCTTTTCATCAGATGTATATAATAAGCCTTTGAAAATACTTTTCCATTTAAAGGGTTTTCTTTTATGCGCATCAAAATCCAATTTTTTTTAATGCTCCTATATCTGATAAACTCAGTTTTTACCCAAAATAAAGCAAAACCTTAAAGCATAGCTTAAACTTTTGAAGATCGCATAGAACGGCGATTTCTGTTGGCACTCTTTTACACTTGGCAGGATCCGCCAACTTGTAGTTAAGTTCATCGATGCGAATACCGGATGATTTACATTGACACTTGGATCTGGGGCGACAATGGGCCCACTCAGCCCACTTGGCCAACTTCAGGCCCAACTTCGATGCATGCAACAAGTGTTTGGCTCGTAGAAAATTTATTGATGGCGAAACTTGCCTTCAAAGTGAATTACGACAAGTTTGTCGTAAAGCTCGCCTCCTGCCCGAACTTTGTAGCCAGGTTTTTCGTTTTTATTGCCAACGAGACAAAAACAAATAACCGTATGGAGAGTCATCGGCCCGGACCGGACCGGCGGACGGTCGACTAAGATAAATGTCTGGAAGTTGGCGACCTGGGACGAGGAGTTTTCGGGCTTCAGCGCGGCGAGGACCGAACAAAAATGGTAAACGGGAGCAAAAAGCGTAGCCGGAGTAAATTTAATTGCTTAGTCGTGTGACTAATTGAAAAGTTGTTCGTTCCAAGCGAAGAAAATAGAAAAACTTTCATCTAGAAAATTTCCGAACGAAACTTGTTTGTCGAGCCAAAGAAAACTTGCCCATAAACAAGTTTGAATATCTATGGCGACAAAATTAACAGATTGTTTCTAATGACAGCTGCCACAGTTACCAACTATTTCTGTATATATATATGTGTATATCAGAATCCAGATTAAGTCGTTAAGAAGAAGGCGACAGTGAACTCATAAAAATTCAATATTGATTTGTAAGCTTCAGTTAAGTTGCGATACTTTTATATGCGCTGATGTCAGTCGTTACTCATATGCTAACTAGCTTATGTTTTCATAGTCGATTTATGAACCATACGAGAGGGCTGCCTATCAGTTTTATTGCATTCAAGGCTCATGTTTCACTTAAGCTTCACTTGGCTCGTAAATTGGCCAAGTTATTTAGGCACGCACATGTTCGAAAAGTCATATATTCTGTCACAGTTTCAATGATCTGCATATCGGACTTGGCTACGGTTTCCATTTCCGTTGTTTTATGATACATTCGATGGTCATATACCCTATGAAAAAATGGTGTTAGTTTTAAGTATATTCGATTCAAAGTTTTTTGTACCCGAATGAAAATCCTCGAAATGGGTCTTACAAGCTATCTCATTTACATCTCCAATTATTTCATTTTTCTTTTAGACGTATGTATACAGGATATCTCCGAGTCGAGCACTCTCGATTACAACTTGTTTATTTTTCATGTTTCGCTATAGTGATACGATTTATGCGGACAGCGTCCATTTATCGCGCCATCATGTCTTGTTTTTTCTGTCGAAGGAGCGGCCGCGTTGCCCGTTCGAAGGACATGTACCCATAACAATAAATATATGTCAAATATTTTACTGCTCTGTACGGAGTCATATTTTTACAGCAAGTCGATGCGAAGGCCGTCAACTTTGTCACACTTTGACCATTTGTATGCACATACATTTCAGCCAGTTTATTATGCCTTCTACCCAGCTTCATTTTATGCGCTTGTATTTTTCCTGTGTCGTTTGTTGTGTTGGATTGAAATCATAAAATGGCTTGGCATGGCCATAGAAATGTTACACAATTGTTTGTGCTAGACAGAGAAAAGGAGCATCAACCGGAAAAAAGTACATGCCAGCACATAACGCATATTATTGAACATTATTAACAGCTCAAGTCTAGATCTAGATCGATTTTAGGGATACATTTGAAATGAACTTTTAAATCAAGTATTTCAATTTGTTTATGTATTGTTGTTTAATACGTTGAATAAGAATTAAAGTGTCATTTCAAATTTAAACCTAAAAGTCTTCACTCTCGCTTAATGCCAGGCTTTGGCTTGTTTTACCAACAATTTTTTTTTCCCGTCCACCGTTTAGCAGTACTTCCATATTTCTATTTGTTCGGGCTAAAATATGCGACAGGGCGGACAATGGCATAGACATCGATATCGATATCGAGAGACCGTTGTTGGCCTCGTTGTTGGTCAGGTCATGATTTATAAATAATTAAATATTTATTTTCGCACGTCCTAATGACGTTGGCAGTGATGTCAGCGTTTGGCATTTGCCCACCTCATATGCTCATTAATATTAATAAGACGCCATCCGGAGCAGCACATGGCAACTGGCGCTGTTCCCCCCGCTCGCCCGATCTGTCTCTGCGTCTGTCTGCTCTGCGGGGCTAATCTCAACAGGTGTTTGTGTTTATGTTGCGCCTTGCCACACGTGTCGTCCTTGTGGTAATCAAGTCAAGTGCCTCGGAGCTGGATCGCAAAAAAAAAAGTTTCGCTTTGTCGCACTCGGTAGAGATTCGTTTATCGTTGTCGTTTTCGTTTAGGCTAGAATCCAATTTCCATTATCCAATTTTGATGCTGTCAGGCGCGCATAAATAAAATTCACAGCGCGCATAATATTCGAGGGCCGATCCCCAATGCTTTGTTATGCAAATCTCGGCAAAAAGTATCAATCTCCTACTTAGGACTTACTCAAGCCAAAGTCCATTTACTGCACGCACTCCAGGCGCACGGCTCAGGCTCGGGCTTAGACTCAGGCCCTGGCCCGGGACCGGGCCCGGACTCTGGCCCGGCAAATGTTTTATAGCCCTAAGAGCTCCCAGTTGCCGTCGTTTCACGGCCGTAAATATTATAACTCATATTTTTCTTGGAATTTTTGTTGCTCTTTGTGACTCCCCGAAGCGAAAAAATAACAAAAGAAAATTGTCTCGGTCCGCTTTCAACATTTTTAAATGCCCCGCGCATCTGCGGCATCAACATAAAATAATTTTGCACATATTTCACAATGGCATAATTGCCGGGTCCCGGGATTCATGCATGATATTCCAAAATGAAATGAAATGAAATGTATTATTTTTATGTAAAATGTACACAAACAGGAAGTTGGGTAGACAAATGTTCCAGGCATTCATCGTTGCCGTGGCACACCCAGCCCCACCCCCAGCATCAACATGTAGGCCCCCCTCCAAAAAGTCTACACAAAAGCACCTTGTTCATACTCCCTCATTCCTTGTGCTGCAGCCAGGCAGTCCACCCCACCCACCACCTTCTGTTATCACAGGTGCTCGACGGCAACATTGGCGGTCAAAAAAAAAAAGAAGGAAAATAAATAACAAAATCACTTGTGTATAATTTTCAGCTAAAAGCGGCGCACGCAAAAAACCGAAATTGATATAAAATTTCGACTACAGAGTATACTCTTCAGGTAACAAAAAACCTCGAACTTTCAATTTGTGCACGAAACAGTTTAAAATTTCAACAGCAAAAAGCCAAAATGTCAGTTTAAAAGTACTCAGTTTTTGATCACTTTTTAAGGTCCTCAATAATCGATTGTAAGCGTTTGTAACTTGTTGGATCAAAACAATGTCATACTTAGTTAGATATTAGAAAGTTATTTGTAAAACAAGAACAAATTAAAATGTCATTGAAACAGAAAAATAATAGAGTTTTTTATATAATGACATTGTTGCCCTATGCTCCATTTGATTTCTTATTATATATATCGTCATAAATAAACGCCAAAATTTAAACATTATGCAAAAGCTTACAAATCATATTTAGAAAATATTTGTGAGTTGGGAATGCTTGACTATCAAAAAAACTCGGTGTTGTTCGCTAAATATACTATAAATATATAAATAATAATATATATATCATACAAACACATAACAAATATTCATTAAATTTGAATGCTCCCTGCACGTTATAAGGATTGATCAGGATAAGAAGAACGGAAAGTGTAGATAGTTTCAATTTAAATAGTTAAATAGTTAATAGCTACTGATTAATTGATCAATTATTAAATATGCTATATGCTGTATCCCTAATCAATTTACTTTATGTTTACAGGGTATTGAATGCTGTGCATGACAACAAATTTTGGCACAACATTTACAAGCTGAATTTTCTGGCGCGTGTCTCTTCGTGTGTGCTTCAGAGGTGAGCGCACTTTTTTTTGTTTTTGTTTTTATCTATATAATTTGATTTATGCCCCTGGCAACCACAGGCAACAACACAGCACGTTTATCGATTCGATATTTGGCGGTGGCGGAGGCGCGGGCGTTGGGGAGTAACGCCTAGCAGAAGTCGCTTTAAGTTATCTCTATGAATATCCATTAAAGATGATGAGCCACGCGCGCTTTCAGCAGCGCTTAATGTTAGCGTCAACGACGTGTCACGCCCGGAACGCTGCTTGGGCACGCCTCCGCCCGGCATTTAAGCAATAAATTAATTTGGGCCACGAAGCAACTGAAATCAGTGTCTAGACGCCGGCCACGGCCAGACCAACTCGAGAGCCGCAAAATGCGCGTGTTGAATTTAAAGAGCCCGCAAGTGCTCTCCCAGCCACTTGCCTTGAGTTCAAGTCCATGTCCAAGTCCAAGTCCTGGCCCCGTCGCTAGAACTAATTCTGGAAATGGCAGACCTGCCTGACTGTTTAGCGGTCTCGGAGCTGGAGGCATGTTTATTTGTGTTTTGTTTATTTTTTCATTTTTTTTTTTTTTTTTTAAGATCTTTATATTCATCTTCATTTGCCTGTGTGTGTGTGTGTAATTTTTTTCGGTCTTTAACGTTGCCCCGAATGTTTGACTCGCACATTATTCAAATGCCACAACGTGAGTAAACGAAAACGTGGGAAACATTTTTTTGTAAAAGCCTGCTCATAATTAAGAAATTAAATATAAACAGTAGATTTACTTTTAGGTCAATTATGTTAATATACTGCATACAAAGGGTATCTGCAAGTCGAGCACTCTTCTTGTTTGGTCAGTTTTTTTTGTATGAATCTAAAATTATTCATCCGATTAGCAGAGGTAAAATAGCCAAAACCTAAAAGACTATTAAAAGCTATATTTAAAATGTTTTGTTTAATAATTATATAAAAGCAAAAATAAAATATTAAAGCCAAACTAATATGATTACCATACATTTAATACATAAATACAAAAATTGGGAAAACACAACACAACACCAAATCCCTGTGGCATTATTTGAGTGAGTTTTGTTTCTTTTAGCAATTAAATGAGTTTATATAAGCCGCTTATGACAACATTCTACGACTGCTCCAAACTGTTGCCCAACATGCCAAACACAATTTTAATTAAACAGAGTGCGCTGATTTATTGAAACCAATCAAAAGTCAAACTATCAGATTACCCCAAATGAAGCCATCGAATTCGTTCGACAACTGAACTAAAACCAACCACAGGAGAAAGTTAACAACTGTTATTGTTTCCATAGGGCTATGCTGAAAATAAAAACTTTCCTTGCTGTTACGTAGTTTTTCGAAAATTCGTTTGCTTTTGCCTCATCTTTAATTTTTTTAAAGAAACGTTGCCAGTTATTTATAACTGTGTTAAAAGTGAGATTTAAACTTATTTTTTGTTTATTTCTTTGTTTACATTTAATCTTACGGGCCAACATTTCAACTTTTTTAATTGCCAGTTATTGATAAATGTGATGAAAAGTAAGACGAAATATTTAGTTTTATTTATTTTGTATTATATTAATTGCCAGTTATGTGATCAAAAGTGAGATTAAAACTATTTGAAATATATTTATTTATTTAATGTTTAGTTTTATTTATAGAAATATAGTTGATTTTAAGGTCAGTTTCCTATGCCAAATCTCATCTTCGCCCAGTTTACACACAATAAGCAATAAGTGGTCAATATGCGGTCGTAATGCTCTCTCTCTCTGACAATCTCTGTCTGCCGAGCTGCCAACCTTCTCTCAGCTCATCCCAGGCTCTTAGAGCGTTTTGGGGCCTTTGTGGTGCTCGCGTCAATGGCAACATGTGTAGTAATTGATTGCTAAACCCGTTTTGCGGCCAGTTGCTGTCATGGCCAGGCCTTTTAGGGCGGCACTGGGTCTGATTACCTGTCGACTAATCAAGTTCAGGCTGCAGATGCGCTGCTGAAAACGCAATCATGTTGCGGATTTGGAATTGCCAGGAGGGGGTGGGGGGCCTTGGCACAGCTAGTGATTAGGGCAGCTAATTGGGAGCACGGACAGAGTTTCTGTTTTGGGATGCTTGGAAAATGTCATTAATTGCAGCCGTCGACCTAGTTATGCTAAATGTGCCACCAGCTCAGATATATTTTGGGGCAACTCGTGTTGTTTATCTAACGGGGATTACGACAATTAATTCATTAGAGCAAACCGGCGGCCAGTGGAAGCACTGTGGGTTCCCGGTCATCCAACATTTTCCTTGCCTTGACCTACAAAAGTTTGTGGCCTCTGGCTGCGGCTCGTGGCAAACTAATTCTCGGTCGCAACAAAAACTTGGCCTCCTGTCTGCGGAGTTTGGTTTAGATTTTGGCAGACTGATTTACGCAAAGCGTTGAGGACGTTCTGGCGTAGTAAACATTTTGTGCTATGGCTTTTAGTTTGAACGCTTTTGCGTTTGCGATGCGGCTCAGATCCTTTTAGGAGTAATATATTTAAGTTGATTGTTTTCAATGTTTCTCTTTTATTTTCTATATTAATCTTATTCCTATTGTCTCATTTGCGTCGGGTCTCCTTTCTAACAATGTGCTGGCCCAAGTGCCGGTCGAGATTGTGTTTCCTGGTAAAGTCCTTCGGGCAGTACGAACACTTGAACTTGCGTTCGCCGGTGTGAACGCGCACGTGTGTCTTCAGAGACGGCGACTGGCTAAAGGATTTCGGGCACATCGGACACTTGAACGGACGTTCGCCCGTATGCGTACGAGTGTGCAATATCAAGTGTGCGTTTCTATTAAACTCCTTGCCGCAAAAACTACACTTGTACTCCGACTTTTTACATTTAGCCTTCCGGGTCGACGACGTTGACTTCAATTCGCTTGAGGGCTCAGTTTGTTGTGTGCTCTCCGGATTGCTCTGAGCCTCGGCGCTCTCATCCAGCTCCTCCTTAATAGAGCTCTGAACGAGTTCCCAATTTTCCGTTTCAAGCGTATCGATAAAGTCTTTCAAATCGATATCGTCCAGGCTCACGGCCAGCTGCTTGTGGCTTTGTTCGGCATTGCGCTTTAATCTAAAGGCAATTTTCACATCTGATATGCAGGACTTGCATATCTTCTTAGTGAGTTTGTCATCCCGTTTAACCTTGTGGTCGACGCATTCATTTAACATCTCCGCCAGGCTGAGCTCGCCCGCGGCCAGTGGCCGCTCTGCGAATATATGCTCCAAGGCATCGGAGCTCATGCAAACGCGACAAACTCTATCCATGTCTTTTCTTCTGATCTTCGCATCAAGAACTGCCGCAAAGCCGTTTGGCAACCACCAATTTATACCCGAGTTGCTGCAGTCCAGAACCGGGTTATTTTCAAGGTTGCCGACAACTTTACCTACGGCAAACCAACCCCTGCAAAGTTAGGTAGAAGGGCCGCCAATTCTGCACCTTAGTGCAGGCCTTACTTAACGTACTCTACCTAAGTTGGCTTATGGTTTCCGTTGCTTACAGCCTCAGTATTACTTTTATAAAGCTAACATTTTATTACTATACCCGGCAAGTGGGTAAACGAGGGATTTCGCAAATTGATGTAACAGGTAAAAGAAGGCAACTCCGTCCCCATAAAATATGGATATTCTTGATCAGGATCAACAGCCGATCCGTCTGTCTGCCGACGGTCTCGAAAACTATACGAAACTGAAACTGTACATTTTTTATCCATAGCACGCGCAGAACAAGTTTATTGCAAAGGAACCATAACCCAACCAGTTTCTTAAAATCGCAAGCGCAAGCAACATATGCATATACATATATATATATATATACATGAATATATATAAATACATATGTGCATACATAAACCTGTTTTATTTAAAGATTATGCGGTAGACTTTTTCCTCGAATTTGTTTGTGCTTCTTACGATTATGTTTTACGCAACTTCGCTGTTATTCAAGAATGAATTTTTGATAGTGGGGGCCACGCGAAGCCGCTAAGTGAAGTGCAAAGCTTGCGGCGTGTATTTGTGTGTGTGCATATATGAGTACAAGGGGATTGAAATATATATGTATAATGGCAAAGTGAAGAGAGTATATTGGGTTCCTTCGTATGAACGCAATTTTTTTCATCGCTATTGAAGCTACAGACTTGAAATATGGAATATATACTCGTGTAAACCCGCGTCAGATAAAGTGTGAAGATTTTTTGGCTATGCCCACAATTTTTGAGCTAGAGTCTTTAAATCAATCAGAGTCTTCTCACTTGTTTTACATTATTCTTATTATAATCAAATTCAACAATTTCATTGGTTCGAGCGCTATATAGCTGCTGTCTTCCATTTTTCTTTTTAAATCGAACCATATTTTGATTTCAGTCGTATTTTATCAATCATATTTACCATCACACGCTTGATGAGGTTGTTCTCTTGGCTGTCTTTTCATTTGTGCTTCCAACATTGGAACTCGGAATTTTTGTATTTGCTCGTAAGCAAACATGAACTCATGCAGTTGATTGCATTGCCTGTTGTTGGGGATAAAGATGGTGCGTTCTTCTTCTTCTTGCCGAACGCTGCTGCCTTGTTATTCTACTGACTGACACTACATACATGCACAGTAAATAATACGCTTGTGTGTTTATACTGCAGTTGAAGGCAAGCGTATTACCCAACAAAGTAAACCAGAAATCAATTTTGCAAACTGTTTTAAATTTTAACGTTAAGCTTAAGCTGGTCGAGACTGGCCGCCCCCCTTCCCACAATCCCCCCCCCCCTCCCCCACCCGTATTGAATAACATTTTGCGTAGGCTATCAATCTCAACTAATTAGTTGGGTAACATTAGTGTCGTGTATCATGGAAATAATAATATGATTTTGCCTCTATCTCATTTTATTTTCAGAACTGGCATTATGTAACGGTGTGTGTGTGTGTGTGTGTGTGTGTAAGCCCACGCATCAAGTATGGAAAACATATCAAAATATTTGAATTTTGGCAGCAGGCATCATCCAATGGGCGAGCCCGGGATTGAAAATTAGCCAAGCGAACATAACGATAACAACAGCAACAATAGCGAAACGAAGGGGAGGAACGACAGAAGCAGAAACGGGATTAGAAACGGCAACAGCGGAGGCCGCAACAAGCCGCACAACAAACATGAAAGGCTACTCGAAACCAAATGGTGCCGCTAACCGCAGCTGCCACATGGACCATGTCCGTGGCGGCCGTGGCATCCTGTTATTTCTGCTGACAGCGCTGACACTAACGAGCTTAATAACGCCCACAGAGCAGTTGACAGCGACGCCAGCGCCAGCGTCGACATCGACGTCAACAACAGCAACCAGCAAGCCCGGCGACAGCGACGCCGACGTGGACGTCGACGCCGACGCCGGCTTTAGTTCGGTATTGGAACTCGCGGAACTCTCGCACTTGAATGCGAGTCTGGCGAATGACGGCGGCGCTGGCTTCATATTTCCGCCCGGCTTCAACGGGACCCTGCCGGCGGGGTTCGGCGGGGAGCTGCCCAACGGCAGCAGACCCTACAATCCCACACAGGGCTGTCGCCGGGGCGGCAACTTTGTCCTGGAGCTCATCACGATGATACTCTACGCACTGGTCTGCATTGTGGGCCTGTTCGGCAACACGCTGGTCATCTATGTGGTGCTGCGCTTCTCCAAAATGCAGACGGTCACCAACATCTACATACTCAATCTGGCCATCGCGGACGAGTGCTTCCTGATCGGCATACCGTTTCTGCTCTACACGATGCAGGTGGGCAACTGGCCCTTTGGCAACTACATGTGCAAGGCGTATCTGGTTAGCACGTCGGTGACGCAGTTTACCTCGTCGATCTTTCTGCTGATCATGTCCGCCGATCGGTATATAGCCGTCTGCCATCCGATATCATCGCCGCGCTATCGCACGCCGTTCGTCTCCAAGCTGGTCTCGGCCTTCGCCTGGACCACCTCGGTGCTGCTGATGCTGCCGGTGATCATGTTCGCCAGCACCATCGAGTCCGAACCGGGCCATTTCTCGTGCAGCATTAACTGGCCGGAGGCGTTCAACATTCAATCGGACTTGGCGTTCATACTGTACTCCCTTGTCCTGGGCTTCGTGACGCCGCTGATCTTCATCATGATCTTCTACTGTCTGGTCATACGCAAGCTCCACACGGTGGGGCCCAAGCACAAGAGCAAGGAGAAGAAGCGCTCGCACCGCAAGGTCACCAAACTGGTGCTGACCGTGATCACCGTGTACATCCTGTGCTGGCTGCCCCATTGGATATCGCAGGTGGCGCTGATTAATTCGACGCCCGGGTGCGCCTCCAGGCTGCAGCTGGCCGTTTTTCTGGCTTGCGGCTGCCTCAGCTACTCCAACTCGGCGATGAATCCGATACTGTACGCGTTCCTCAGCGACAACTTCAAGAAGAGCTTCATGAAGGCCTGCACCTGTGCCGCCCGCAAGGATGTCAACGCCCAGCTCCAGCTGGAGAACAGTTTCTTTCCCAAGTTCGGCAAGGGGCGGCAATCGGAGCGTTTGATTGGCCCCAACGCGGCTGCCAACAGCAGCAAGGCCAAGAAGAAGGCCCTGGCCACCGCCCGGAACAATAATCCACCGATGACCACAACCACAACGACAACCACGGCCGGCACCGACGTCATCACCTCCATACTGCCGATGGCACCGACTCACCCGACTCCCCTTGTGACCCCCACCGCCGCCGCCGCCGCCCTGCTCGTTGTCAACGCCGAGACCAACTGTAAGCCGCCCGTGCTCCACACGGACTTATAAGATCGGGCTCCCGGCATGCCGCTCGAGACGGTGGTTTTCATAGCGCGCAGATGAGTGCGTCCAGGATTGGATCCCGAGCTGATCCGTAGTCCCGAGTGTTTGCTATAAAGATAGCATTGATATTTTTTTTTTTTTTTTTACTATCCGTAGATATGGACATATGGAAGTGAACGGTATTCTCCGAATTCATATACTCCGATAGGTTTAGGAGGTACAAGAGAACGATATGTTGTCTTTAGGTATTATCGAGAGCAGTAAGCCAAAGATATAGTCAGAGAAAGACCTGGATGTTAGAGTTGTCAGAAGTTGTCAACAACTCAGAAATGTTTTTAGGAATGCAAACCAAAGCACATCCAAAAGCGAAATAAAATTCAAAAGGAATTATTTAACAAAGAATTCTACGGGAAATAAAACGATAATAAAGTATTCAAAAAAAAAAGAAAAAAAAAAAAATTCTTCACATTTGCGAATTAAATTCCAATGTGATCATAATATTAAAAACGAAGACGATTAAAACAAGATATTGCATAAAAAACAAAAACAAACAAATGATGTACGTTTAAACATATATGTATTGATGCAACTGGTTTACAGCATGTAGATATTCAATTATGAAATATAATTACTACCAATTAATATTAATCAATATAAACATTTTAAAAGTTAAAATGAATGTTAAAATAAATATTTGAATTCAATGTGTGCCCTTTATAAAAAGCCATTGTATTAAACCAGTTAAAAGGCCCCTCTGTCTGCATTAAAGGATGAGCTATATAATTACAATTAGAACTTTAAACACTATTCTACTATCTGGTAAGCAAAAGAAGTTTAATTAATATAACATTTTCAGTGTTGCCATTTGAATATTTACATGTACTATTTGTATTTTTGAATGTAAATTAAGCTTATTAATATTCTCATAGAACGTCTTATCAATAGTCCGATAATGAACTACAGGAATAATGCATAACATTAAAGAATATCTGCGTATAATGTGTAATTTGAAGTGCAGCAAAGTTTTTTGCTTTAAAATGTGAAATTAAATGGAATTTAAGTTCATATTTAAATAAATAATAAATGCTAAATACATTTCGAGTTTATTGGGAAACAAATGACAATTTCATATTTTAATTTAGGTCTTTATGTCTTCGGCAAACTCTCATTAAATATCACACAAATTTATTGCATGTCATTCTGCTGTTTCCAGGCGCAATCATATTATTTTCACAGTTTATTTTATTTTAACATTTTAATGCAAACATTCACAGTGCCGTTTACTACCTATATATGTATATCTATATAATGCTTATCTTTTACGATGCAACGGCACACAACGTCAGTTATTTGCTCTCTCCCCCTCTGTGCTTGACTTGCAAATGTATCTTTGACCGTGCGTGACAGCTGCAGATACAGATGTATAAACTGATACACAGATACACATGCAGAGAAAACTTGCATTTGAAAGTGTGATAATAAACGTAAACTAAAAAAAAAAATAAAAATAACGAAAACAAAGTGTGAGCGACGAAAACAAAACAATAAACTACAAAGAGCAAAAAAGTGCAGCAAATTGTCAACAAGAGGAACAATTTTCATGCTCGATGCGATGTCCATTTGAAAACTCGCAAGATTCCAACAACCTAACAGGGCGCTTGACTGCCCAAAGACAATTCTAAACACTTTCCTACATGAAGAGCAACAGCAGGATTTTTTTTTTTTTTTTTTGAAGAGCATACTCAACTTGTGGACACCCTGCAGCTTGTCTGATCGTACAAAGGGTTACACGGGCAGACGAGCTCATAAGTAAAAAGTAAAAAATCAAAATTTTAATTTTAATATTACCCTTCCCTTTGAAACATTCAAACATTTTTCTATGGGAATATTATTATTATATTTATTTATGTAATATTTATTTAAAATAGCAAAAATCTAGTTGAAATTCCATTAGTTTTGATTTTGAATTTTAATATTACTCTTCTCTTTTAAAATGTAACAAATTTTATCTGCCTTAAATAAAAGATTCTAGGGGGTGCAACTTTAGACATTTTCTATGGGAATATATTTATTTATGTAATAATTATTATTAAAATTGCAAAAATTAAGTTCAAATTTCATTAGTTTTGATTTTGAATTTTAATATTATTCTTCTCTTTTAAAATGTAACAAATTATATCTGCCTTAAAAATAAAAGAATCTGGGTGAGCATCTTTAGACTCTGAGATGAATATGCCCATTGAAAAAGGTAGCAGGCGAAGATGCCAACATTTATTTAGTATTTATTTTGTGCATTTCTTCAAGTTTTTCATAAATTTGTGTGCCCATTCATGCGAACAGGGTATACATGAGCACACACGTCCTTTTTCTTGGACGCTTTGGCAACTGGAAAGCAGAAAAGAAATGCAACAAAAGGCATTGCCGAGCACATAATGAAAACTAAACTGAAACTTTGTTAGCAAATGATCCCTGGACAATGGAGCTGGATGGCGTGCAATATGAGAAGCTGTCAGAGACTTTCACAATTGAACTGCAATGTGGAAGTTGCGAGACCAATTTGAATGCTCTTTAGCACAGGTGGATAACAAGGTGAATTGAAGGAACCAGTTCACAGGGCAGCTGCTGAGCCACTTCAGAGCGAACTTCAATTTGCGGGCAATGGAGTGACTAGTTTGTGGCTTGTGGGTGTCGGCCTGTAAGCGTTTGTGCTTGACACGTGTTGGGTAAATGCGGCAAAGCAAATCAACAATTGCTCTGGCTATTTGCTGTTGTCTCTCTCTCTCTCTCTCTCTCTCGCTCTCTCTTTCTCTGAGTAGTGCTTGTGCTTTGTGCAGATAGCCGGGGCAAAATGTTTTTCATTTTTCCATCAACCAGTTAGCACGCAGATGCTCTGGGCCCAGGTTGAAGGTCAGGCACACGCATATCGATTATTTGGAATTTCATTAGCAGGCCAGAGCCAAAGTCAAAGCCAAAGCCAAAGCCAAAGCCAAAGCCAAAGTCGTGTATAGTTTGGAATTATGATGCTCTGCATTCTGATGCACTTGTCCATATGCTGCAACGCGGACAGACAATGCAACGGGATTACCAGCTGCTGGCAAGGATGCGAAAAGTGCTTGCGCTCACTGGATTTTAATGGGCTTGTCTCGGTGTCTGGTTGTCTGCCTCTCTGGCTGGACACAGATGCAAATCCCCTGCGTTCTATGCAGACCGCGGCCAAGACGAAGTTTAAGGTCAAGCGCAAGCACGGAAACCACTTAAAAGTCAACACGTGCGCCAAGTTGGGGGACTGCTGAAACCGGATACGACGCGACAACTTATTGCCATATTGAGGCAGCGTTCAGCTCAGCTGTCGGTTAAATTATGGAGACAGCTCGAGGCGCTGGGGTAGCTGGGGTTATCCTCGAACTTTGCTTTCACCATTGCAGCTAATTAAATTCCTTTCAGGCTTTTATTGCCCCTGTCCTTCGTACTCTCGCCACTGAATATTTCCCAACTGAATTTCAAAGTCAAATGTGGGCCGTGCACAGGCTGCGACTTCAAAGCGAGCCAGTAAATTCTACACATATTGACCCAATTTATTGCGGCCAATACGCACACACACACGCACACACACACATCCATATATGTATGAGAAATCAAATTAATGCTTCACACTTCATAAATCGGGCATTGAAAATGAACAGATTAAAGGCATGGCCAGCGAATTTCATTTCAAATTCAATTTTCTATTTTCAAACTAAAAATACAACAAAGTCGCTTTATAAATACATTAGCACCTCAACATGCTGGCAAATGGCTCGAGATACACACACACGCACACTCGCACACACTTCTCTATGTGTTTTGCTATCCAAACAAATTTGCCCGCAGCTATGGAAGAGCACAGAATGTTAATAAAATAATATAAAAGAGCAAATTAGCCAAATTGGCTTATGGCTAACGGCTAATGGCAAATGGCACGATCAGGTGGAAAACTCTCGAGCACATTTCACAATTGAGCAATGCAAATAAACAATTTATTTAAATACAAAACTAAAGTGCCAACGGGTCGCTGAGGGCCTTTCTCAGCGAGGCGATTCCAATTGGCTATTAGGAAATTGAAGTGAGTTTGTGCCTTGGCTAAAAGTCAAATGTGAAACAAGTACGTTGTACTCGGGTGTAACCGACTGCGCTATACTCGTTTACTAACAGCTTAAAATGGTATTAATTATAATATTTATTTAGGAAAAGCATCGTTTTTAGTAATTTGCGGGGGCGTCATCAGAAATCTGTTTAAAATAATTTTAAGTATCTATTGCCAAACGCCACTAAAAAAATCGTAATATAAAAGCAGAAATGTAAATGCTTACAATTTAATTGGAAAAAATGTTTTGTGAATCTTTCCTAAGATAAAAAGTGAAAAGCAGTAGCTTAGTTTCTTGTTGGCGATTATTCATCATTCTCCAGAACAATTCTTATCTCTTGTTTATCAACTTAAATATTAAGTTTAACACCAACTGCAGTTAATCAAGACATAAATCATTTAACCTAGATGAGCCCACATTTTCGTTTCCATTAGACCAGACTTTGATCTTGACCGAAATATAGCAGTATGGGGTGTTGCACAGGAACATATATAACATATATATATATATGTAGAGTATAGATATTCCTTATCAAATTGAACAACAAATGAATGAACTCTCTTGGCAGTCATGCGATAAGGTAACATTGATAAGTGGATAAGCTCTGAGAAAACATAAGACAAACAAAATCTTAGCCACATTATACAAAGTCAATTCTCAGCTTCTGTTTAGTTCCACTTTTGAATTCATTTGCACTGCATTTAAATTGTTTAGCAAAAATGGCGAGAAAAGTCAGAAATTGTTTCGCATGCATTCTACTTTTGGGATTCTGCTCCGTAGGCGCTGGATTGGAAAATGAGAATAAAGCGGTAAGAGAAAGGTGTAAAAAAAGATGTTATGTATTCAACGTTCTTGTTTACAGCTGGACAATGTGATCCAAAGTAAGACGATTCATATTGTTGATGTCCAAGGCAATGTCGGAGCTGTAGCAATAAATGCGACATTCAAAGATATAAGAACATTGAGTATCGCCGGCAAATCCAACGAGAGTCTGCTGGCGAATATCGTCGGGACAAACCTGATGCAGTCACAGGCTGGAGCTCAGGCCGAAGATCTGACGGCAACCATAAGAGAGTTAAAAGCCGAAATCTACAATTTGAATGCCTCAGTGAACTATCTGATGAGTTTGCTGGCAAAGAGTGCCGAAGATAAGAAAGCGACCAGTTGCTCGGTATTCGATATTGTGGGCAGTGTTCAACTGATAAATGTGCCCGGAATCGCCTCCTTTGGGGTTCTGTGCGATGACTGTGGAGCGGGCTCCGGCTGGATTGTTATACAGCGGCGCTACGATGGCAGTCTGAGCTTCTACAGGGACTGGAGTGCATATCGGAATGGGTTTGGATTCTACAATGGAGAGTTTTTCATTGGTCTGGAGTACATTCACCGCCTTACCAAGTCCCGGCCATATGAGCTGTATATAGAGCTGGTCGACTTCGACAACCGTCTGCACTATGCGCGATATGACAGCTTTCTGATTGGCAGCGAGGAGGAGAAATATATGCTAAAGTCCCTGGGCACATACAGCGGCAATGCCGGCGATTCGTTGAAATATAATCTATATGACAAATTCTCAACTTACGATAGTGACAATGATAGATGGGCGAAAGGCAACTGTGCCAACTATTATGAAAGTGGATGGTGGTTCGACTGGGACGCAAATAGGTGGGTCAAGTATTACTTACCAGTTTGTTAGCAACACTTATTTCTTTGTACTTTTGCATAGCAACCTCAACGGCAGATATTTCAAAAGCGGCGAGAAAAATGTCAAAGGCATTTGGTGGTACACAGTGAAGAGCTATTACTCGCTGAGATCTGTGAAAATGTTAATTAGACCAAAGTACACTTTGATTTAAACAAAGGACGTATTATTACAAAATAAGCCTTTATCAAAATATATTTATAAGTCGCTAGAGTAGGAAATATAATACAGCTTAAGTATGTTCACCAGTTGCTAACAAAGGAATCAAACACACATTACAAACATGTAAGAATGCTCTAGTCGAGGTGATTTCGTCTATCCTTATGTGTACACAGTAAATGTGCCAAAAAAGGTGCACACAGAATAATAATAATTTCACTTCGCGCTTGGAATTCGAACATGGGATCTACTTTATGTTGTTTATTTATTTACTAGCTTCTTTTTTTTTTTTTTGTTCATAAAATAATTAAACCTACTTGTAAAAATTATAATAAACAACTTTGGAATTCGAGCCTTGGACCTACCCGACACCAATTTTCTTTTTTATTTTACTATTTTATTATACTATAACTGGGCATTGCTGAATACTTAAATATACTGTTAATAATATAAGACTTTTTTCTTTTTTGCATATAGGCGGAAAATGTTTACATTTAAGATACTATAAAATAGCTATTTGCACTTTTGATTACTTTCTCAACGTTCTGACAGTTCGTGTACCCAATAAAATCATATCTTTAAAATCTTTAACAAGATTTTAATATTAATTTCAGATTGCAATCCATTCAGCGGACTTCCGCGAGTTCAGAAATATCGAATTTAATTTGTTCGAGCTTCTTTAAAAATTAATAAAAACCCAAGCATAAAGGTTTTCTTTGTTGCATAGTTTCTGAAATCGACGGCTAGAATATATATTCTCTATGGTACCGGAGGTGTCTCCCACTGCCTGTTACATACATCTGCAATATGTTAATCTTTTCAAAATAAAAGAAAATAACTCTAAATGTAAGGAATAGAGTAGGAATAGGAGCTCTTTGAAAGGATTAAACGTTTGTGGAATTTTACTCTGATATATATTATATTTCGTATATTTCTTCCGTTTAGGATTATTCTTCTGCGTTCCTAGATAGACAGGCATTTACAACATCGTTTCGATCCAGTCTGTTAAAGCATCCAGTTCGTTCTCCTTGGCGGAGCTTTCGAAGAACAGCACATTTTGTGCAATGTGGGTGAATTTAAAGTCGCGTCCCAGTTTGCCCAGACTGAGGGGTTTGTTCACTTCGTCGCTGCCCGCAGTCTGCAGTTTGCGGCTGCGTGTGTCGCGCACACTGTTGAGTTCGTTTTCCAGCAGACCCTTGATTGCCTGCGCGCTCCTGGCCGTCGGCTGATCCTGTTTGTTGCACAACACCAGCACGGAGCACTGCTGAGTGGCCCTGTCCGCCAAAACAGTGTACAGTGCGTCGGCCACGTCGCGAATGTTCGCCTGGGCGGTCACCGAGTCCACAACGAATACGATGCCCTTGGCATTGCGCTTGTACAGCTCGAAGCACCTGTCCCGGACCCGATAGTGGCCCGGAATGTCCACTAGACGCACGAAGCCGTGTGCCGACCGATATTCGCCCACATTCTCCATGATGGAGGTGAAGGTCTTCGGAAACCTGCCATGCACCAACTGCATAAATATGGCGCTTTTGCCCGCCTCGCTCAGACCGGCTAGCAGGAGGTCTCGACGGACGGGCGAGCGTCGATGCCAGATGAACAAGAGCGCGACTACAGTGAAGCCCAGCAGCATCGCCGCCATGATGGGCGTCACATCGAAGCTCTCCAGCGTAATTGGGCTTTTTTCGCTCTCATTCTCATTAAATTTGTTCATTTTGTTTAAGCAAACTGAAACTCAAATAATTTTAAACTAGAAATAACAGCAAAAAAGAAAGAAAAAAATTTAATATCACTTACACAGTACTCAGTTTTTCACAAGGTACTGGATTATACTTCATTGTTTGTTACTTTTTGACACTTTTGAAAAAGATGGCAAGGGTAACTAGTTGGTTTCAAATACTTGTTATAAACGGTCACAAAGTGAAAAGAGTATATTGGGTTTGTGCAATGTCCGTCTTGCTGTCCGTTCGTCCGTCTGTCCGTATGAACGCAATTCTTTTCACCGCTATTAAAGCTACAGACTTGAAACTTGGAATATATAGTCATGTATACACGCGTCAGACAAAGTGCCACGCCCACTGGGAGGCTGGCAAATCGATAAAAGGTGAATATGTCCAACAATTTAAAAGCTGGTCCACTAGAACGCCCCCAGCCACCACGCCCCAACGAATCGCGAAAGCCTATATCTCTATATTTAGAGCTAGAGGCACCAAATTTTAAACGTAGATTCGTAGATCTTCCACAATTTGAAAGCTAAGTTGCCAGACGCTGCTTGGGTGACCTTAATGTTGACCACGCCCACCTCCGCCCCTACAAAATATAAAAATTCTCTAATTTTCCAAAATAACAATAATAACTTTTGTGTAGTGTGAACGAGTATTATGCAGTCGGTTACGTCCGACTGCAACGTTCTTACTTGTTTCATTGAATGTCGTACATTCCTAGTACATTCTATACTGAATCTGCCTGTTATCGCCTGAATCGATAACCCATAAGGTCAGGCAAACACATTTCGCATATCTCAGAGACTATAAACGCCAGAGGCACCAAATTTGGTTCAATATGTTCGCGCGAAAAATACAAAATAAATATAATAATAATAATAATAATAATTACAATAATATTAATAAAATTAATAATAATAATAAAAATAATAACATTCGCCCCATATATGAAAAAAAAACTAAATTTAAATACTACGAACTTGCGCTTCTCACACAGAATTCAATGCTCTTGTTAAGCCCTAATCGGGCGCTCCCGACTAGAACCCCCACACTTGCATTTACATTCCAGTTGTTAATTGATAAGATGAGCGCTGAACACGCAAATTATTTGCTTTTTAAAGCCAGTTGCCTGCTCTGCCTTTAGTTTATTTTCAGACACGCTGTGTAGAAGAAGTTCAGACAACATTCAAAGTGAAATCGAAAATCAGGAAAATGTTTATTTTCAAGTTTTTGCTGCTTTTACTAGCAGTCTCAGTGCGTGCCAGCTTTTTGAATATGCTGAGCAATGTGAGTTGCTCGAAAGCTGAATCTCTATAGTACAGTTAATTTCCTCTCATTCTAATCTTAAATAGAATGGCGATCCGAACGATCATGTGATTAAGACTCCGATAGAGAATGCTGCGAAGACACAGCGGAAGATTGAAGAAAATACTGACAAATTTGGGAAAATTCAAGAGAGGCTAACAGTTACTGACACACACGAATTAACTTACAATGAGATCGTGGAAATTATGAATAACCAAGGCAAGCTAAAAGATGACCTCGATTCAGCACAGGCTCAATTGGCCGAAAATACGGAGGCTATAAAGCTACTAAAAGCCCAATTGGACATTTTAAATAGTTCTGTTCATCGCACAAACACCGCTGGGCAGTGGGATGCCTCAATAGTTGAAAGCGTTGCCATGAATTGTGTACCGTTTGGCAACTCAACGGGTATCCACGAAATAGACGTCACTGATTTTGGCCAGTTGTCTGTCCTCTGCGATGGCCAAACAGCCGGACCTGGCTGGATAGTGGTGCAGCGACGCTTTGATGGCACCGAGAACTTCTACAGAAACTGGTCAGAGTATAGTAAGGGCTTTGGAAACTTGAAGGGGGAGTTCTTCATTGGCTTGGAGAAACTTCATCGCATAACGAAATCTTTGCCCTATGAACTGTATATAGAGCTCATCGATTTCGATGACTCGAGACGGTTCGCCCGTTATGATACCTTTCTAATTGGCAGCGAGGAGGAGAAATATATGCTAAAGGATCTCGGAACCTACTCGGGAACTGCCGGGAATGCCTTGCGCTACAATCTGCACGATAGTTTCACAACTTACGACCGGGACAACGACGGATGGTCCAGTGGCAATTGCGCCGTTTGGTACAAAAGTGGTTGGTGGTACAACCTCTACGGAAATAGGTACGTAAACCACTAAATAATAATAATAAATAAAATTGATTTGAAAAAAATGAACATTTAACTCTTTCGTTTATAGCAACCTGAATGGTGTATACTTTCACTGCTCGGCTTCTAATGAAGAAAGCATTTGGTGGCACCCTTGGAAAGCCTATACAGCTCTGAAATCAGTGAAAATGATGATACGGCCAAAATATACTTCGCTATAAGTCGACGTATCGAAAGTCCAGGAACGCTTTTTTAAATATACCATAGGACCATACCATACTAAGGCTACGACTGTTCTTGGTGTTATTAAAAGATGCTTTTTATATCTCTTCTCCGTCCTATTATTTCTCCCTTCTCCCTTTTGTGTATTAAACTGGGGCCCGTTTGCCAACCTATTCAAGTAGACTCTCATTAATAAATCTCCCCTTGGTGTAATCCTTAACCATAATTACTGGCAAAATCGATTCCTCTGAGTAAACCAATTAAATTTCACGGTTACAACTTTTAAGGCTTTAACTATGCCTTTCAGTGTCCTTTGTGATGATTTCAATAAACATTACAAAGTGATCAGTTCGGAGTCTTTCCTCCCTAGTAGTAAATTCTCTAAAAAAAAAAAAAAAAAATGTACTCGTTTCAATTAAGGAACGCATTTTGAATGCATTTTAGATCGATGGGTGCCACTGGAACTGTGAATGCATCGTCAGCGTTCAGCAACTTTGCATAATCCATAATTTCCCTTATGCCACTTGTTTTTACGCTTTGCTGGCAGCATATTCACACACACACACACACACACACACCCTAGCACACTCGTTGGCTCTCAGCGCCTTTCACCCTCTTCAGCCAAATTTTGGAGTTCGCCGTTGAGGCAAACAGCGCAAATTTTGCGTCCAAATTGAAAAGTTCTTCAGCATGTTGGTATACTTGTTTTTCCCAGTGTCTAGTGGCTGGGGGCCAAGGGTCGCCGTCGTTGGCACCACTTATATTTTTCTATTTTTCTATTTTTCTATTTTATATTTTATTCTACATTCAGCTTTTTGATCGCCTCGGTGCCTGATTGCCACCATATCGATACTTGGCCGAGCGCAAATTGAAAGTTTTTCCAATTTGGTGTGTTTGAAATATGCACGCTGCGAATTTTGTGGCTATTTGCCCGTTGCATTTTTGCATGTGAACTGCACAAAATTTATAAACTATTTCGATTTAGTTCGCTTTGCCTTTTCTCGCCTGTAATCCGCTTCTGTGGCAAATTGCTCAAAAGTGCAAAGTTGTTGAGTCAGGCAATAAATTGGCGAATCGGTTTATGTTTTTACACTGCGCTACAGTAATTGGAGCCCAAGGCACGCCTCGGCAATATACTCGATACATGCAACTTTTAAGCCAGCTCTTTGACTTAAATCAAAATCAAGTAAGTATTTTATTAAGCCGCTTAAAGGCGAATTGTTTGAATAATAATGCGAAACAAACTCTAGTTTTACATTTTAGATGTTGCAAATAAAAACCGAAAGTTCTAAAGAAATAAATAAATATATTTAAATTGATAAAAAAAGATTAATAGACAAGTTTTTGGTTGAAATAAAAGCTAGATTGCATTAAATTAGGTTAAATAGTGCATAAATTTATTATGTTTCAAATGACGTAGCGATTAAAGAGAACTAATTTAAGTAAATATCGCACAGCAGTTATGAAAATTTCCTATTTCAGTTGCCTAATCGTTCTGAAATATTCTTTATTATTATTACCAAAATTAAAATTAATTATATTTGTGAATTATAATTAATAATGCTTATAATAATACAACAAAAAGCAAAAGAAGCAATCATGTATGTTAAATAGCCTAGTCGAAATTTGTTTTATATTGTGTCATATTTAACATTAAAGAGCCTACAAACGTGCTCTCAATAAATAGCCACGTAGGAGTCGCTCAGCTGGCAGACAGGACAAAGGCACATCGATCAGAGCTGACGGCGGAGGATGGCGCCAAGTGAACGAACCTTTTGGTCAGTTAACTTCCGTAAACAAAGCCAGCAAACGCTGCTCTTCTTCTTCCTACACGTCATTGTCTCTTCTCTGTTGTTGTTGCCTTCCGTTGGGTCTGCGTTCTCTGGCATAAACATGCTTAAAATATGTTGGTCATATAAATGGTTCACGTCATGCTTTTAGGCAGCACCTAAAACTGTCCAACAATAACAAAAGAGCAACCTTCGTTGCCGGCCAGGACTATGTCCTGGTGCGTGGCGCAAAAAGTGAATTATTTACTTGGCCAGTGGGCATGGCCAAATACGCCCACATTGTACTTGTGCTCTGGCCGAGCGGTCATCAATTACGTGAAGTGCGTGAAACGCTCCACAAATTGCAGGCGTAAATTAGACGCACCCCGGCGCCGGCCGTAGCTCAAAGGACGCTCCAAGTGGCCGTCAATGGAGTTGATTGAAAGAAATGGCGGAGAGCATAAAAATTGCAGCCGCTTAAAGGCGAAATTAGGTTCTTAAAGCCGACGTTGGCCCACAAATGGAAGCCGAAAAGCCAAATAGCTACCGAAATCTTCGTCTCGAATTTCAACGCACTGAGATAGCATCTTAATTACCCACACACGCACGCACAGGAACCCACCCACACACACACACACAGACAGACAGAACGGGACATCAGCAAGTCATTGACCCATTGGCACAGGGTACAAATTCGGCGAGCTCTTTAATATTCCGCATGCTCATGTTAACACCCATTTTTAGTTCTCTTTCGGTCTCTCTCTCTCTATCTCTCTCTCCCTTTCCGCCTGTATTTATAGTCGGGCCTATTGTTGCAAGCACATATAATTAGTTTACCTCTCTTCCTTATTCAATAAAATACTTTAGCAATTTTGTGAATGTGACGGCATCCATATAATTTGTATAGTTAATGGCCACAGGGTATCGCCGAGTCTAACATGTTTCAGTTCTCGTTTTAATGTTTTTTTAAGGCGACAAAGCAATAACAATTTCCTGTTTGCGCAAACTTTACGCTCTCACACTTTCTGCCATTTTTATAAGGACGACTCGAAGCACCAAGGACCAAGGACGAAGCGCCGGGAGAAGCGGAAAACATTAATTACAAGGACCACACGCGTACACACACAATCACACCAATACACGCGCACAGACATTCCGACTTTAGTACACTAACTGTATTGGGGCTGCACACCTAGGCGTATACGCAACAATGACAACAATTTGGGCCACATCGGTTGCCTACTTTAAGAGGCCGCCCTTGGCCGGCAAACTTTCAGCGTTCCTGCGTGTAATTTGAGTTTGTTTTGCAATGCCTTCTGTGCGCTCCAGTTTACCATTGTTTGTGCGTGGCCGCAGTTATTTATACTGGTCTCCAAGTGTGGCAGCCTCCGCTTGCCACTGTGTGCTTTTTATGCCGCTTTCTGCGCCTCGGCTCCTTGGCTCCTCAGCTGATGAGTATTTTATTTGCTGACCATAATTGTGCCGGCCCCGGGACCACAAAGATTTGTCATTTCGCGCGTGCAACTTGCCGCAGACACCATGAAATGTGGCACGTGTTTTATTCGAGAGTTCTTTTTTATAACAAGCACTTCCACATAGCACAAGAGTGAACTAGTCGAGAGTACACGACTGCAACATACCCTTGCAGCCAAACATATAAATATAAGTACAAATTTATAATCATCTTTTTTTCACAATTTTCAATGTGTTCATGGTATATAAAGATATAAAATTGTTTTGGGGTGGCTAACCTATATGACCATGATGAGAGTCTAAATAATGGGAATGAAAACCTTAGGTTTCCTGAAGAAAACTTATTCAAAACTTTAAATAGGTGGGTATACATTTATACAAACTTTCGGCGAATATTGTCATACAGATTTCTTAAAAAAAATTATAATACCCCGTGCAAGAGCAGAAGCCGCCTACTGCCTCTATATATATATATACGAGTATATATTTGAGTACTTGTAATGAGCTTCGGTTTCATGACATTTGAGTGGATTCACTTGGTCAAGTTATATTTTTGTTTTATGTAGAAAAATTACAGAGGTCTTTGTAATGAGGCGCATTTGTATGTTATAAATTACTTATCGATTGATAATTCTAAGAAATTCATTTGTCGTTGAATTCTCAATTTCACTTTCATCTCAATTGGGCCACGATTTCGTTTTGCGATTCAAGATTTAAGAGTACGGATTGAACATTTGCGCAATTTATTTTCAGATTTATGAGAATGTTGCGTCACCAGCTTGTCGTGTTTTGGCAGTAAATGAATTAAACAAGCTTAAATTAATTAAAAGTTTTGCAACTCTGTGTGTGTTATAGAAACAAACTTTTCCTTTTTCGTCATGTTTCCATTTGCCTACCTCATTTGAAATCCCAGCGAATAAGCCGCGAATTGCAGCTCAAAAGGGAGCTGAAAAGTTTCGCCAGAATTTGAAATTAAAAGCGAATGCCAACTGGGACTCATCCATATATCAAAAAAAAAAATAAAAATGAAAATAAAAAAAATACACAAGCCCCAATCATTTTAGCATCATGAGTTGAAAAAAAAAGGAAAGAAAAACAGAATATATGCAAAAATAAATAAAAATGCCAAAAGGCGATATCCATAGGCCGAAACGGGAGAAACACGCCAACAATAAACGGATGGGCCTTGGACAACGGGACACGCTTTCCGCCTTGGCCATTAGTCATTATTGACACATTCTCTCCGCCTTTTTTCTAAGCCAGTTCGCCAGTCTGTCAGCCAGCCAGCCCTGTCGCATTCTTGTTTTCTTTATTTTTCGCCTTCCTCCTGGCGCAGACCTGGGCCAGCTGAAGCTGTCGTGTTGCTCCTAAGTGATATTTCCGCTTCAGTTACCATATTGTGAGCATTTTTGTTTGTCTTCTCTATAACTTTTTCCGCAATGTTTTCTATATGAGCCGAGTTATTGCAAGGAATCACACATACGAAATGTCTCAGTGGCCAAATAGTTAATTGAAATTTGCGAGTAAATTATTTTAGACTTAATAATATCCCAGACATATCCAAGCATAAAGCTCAAATGATGTCGAATGTACCCAAAAAATAGGCAAAATCTTGGTCTTTGTTTTCTCTTTTACCCGGTGGATTACAGCTCAATGATGTATGCTGCTAATTTGCCAAACAACAGATGAGATGAGATGAAAACAACAACTCTGAGAGTCAGGGGCCAAAAACTAAACTAAAGTTTCTATGTGGCCAAGTCTCTGATGTTTAATTTAAAGGTAGTTCACGAGAACGTAGAAATAAAAGTAAAGGGCTGTTGACAGGAAGTGATATATAAATAAACGTATTATTTAAAGAGCTTTGTAGGAGCTTGGTTCAAGTATGCATATGTATATACATACAGACCAAACGAATCACGTATGCTCAACTATAAAATACCCTGTACGGATTTATTTTGAAATTTCTTATACCATAATCTTTTTTATTAAGTTAAAATATATTTTTAAATTATTTAACAAACAAATACAGTTTTGTGAATTATTTAAAATGAACTAATTTCTTTAAATAAATACTATTTGAAATTAATTAAAATGTGAGGAACCCAGATTCGAATGTCGAAGTTGAAATTTCTTATACTATAATCTTTTTTATTAAATCAGAATATATTTTTAAATTATTAAATAAATAAATACAGTTTTGTGAATTATTTAAAATGAACTAATTTATTTAAGTAAATACTATTTAAAATTAATTAATAAAAAATGCATTTAGCTTTGCAAACAAAGTTAATTTAATTTACAGTAAACGCCTTTCTAAATATTTCTGTGTACAGGGTACAAAGGCAGGATATTTAGAGAAAAGACTGTATTTCTTGGTAAAGCTGAATACTTGGTAAACGATTAAGCCTTAATTATTTTCGACTTAGTTACAGCAGATATTGGCAAATAGTTTTGGATTCCGACAATAGGTTTGAGCTGGCCAAACAATAGCGCTAAGTACTAAACGATTTCAATATCGAGTTACTCTTGCGTTGGCTGATTCAACTTTAATGCTCCAACTGCCCCAAACCGAGCCCCTGTTTAAACAACAACAAATTCCCAAATAGTTACACAATTGTGTATCCATTTAAATCGAGTGCAAATGTTTATTTAATCGTGCAGACCAAAAGCGAACCGACTACAAAGTTTATTGTGAACTCAATTAAAGCAACGCCTCGTTGGTTAGTTGGGTTGGCTGTTTGGTGGGCTGGTTGGCGGGTTTTTCCCGGCCGGTTGGCTGGTTGGTTGGTTGGGTTTGTGGGAGCTGGTCGCAGAACAAACACGAGTGCCAAATAGCACAGCAAAAGGCAGTGCTGAAAAATGTTGCCGATTCCTGTTACAAAATCAACTAAAACAACGGAACACAAAAGAAGCCGCTAAGTAAACGCCAGCGCCAACATTAACAATAACAACAAGTAAGCAACAGAAACAACAATAACAGCCCCAAACAGCAACAGCAACAACAACAAAAGTTAAGTAAATAGTAAGAAATGCCAGCAAGTTGCACAGTTCTTTAGTTGTACAGTTGTTGAGTTGTTTGCATTGTTGGCTTGTAAGTTGGCCAAGATAGAAAAGTGCAACACCAAAGAACGGTTAGCAGCGGCTGTAAGTCGGGATGGGCCGCCACTGGGGCGTGTCCTAGCAACTAAACAGGGGCCAACACAAAAGGCAGCTAAGCTGAAATCACAGCGAAAGGATCCACAAAGGAGCCCCTTAAGAAGATATCCACGGTTCGGGGCTCAGGTTCAAGTTTGCGCCGTGAATTGCCGCACTCGCCGAAATGAGAAAAGAAAATATTTAGCATAATTAAATGTAACTTGAAATGCCAAAATAATAATTAAGGTGACAGCATAATGAGTTCGCCCACCCACGAGCCAACAATGGCCGTGTTTTTCCCAGATGTCTTAGCCCCCCCCCCCCCCCCCTCCATCGTAATCCTCTCACTCGCAAATGGAAATTGATTGAAGCCAGGCAGGAGGAAACGGCAGAGACGTGAAACTAATTGAATACGCAACGCGGAACGGGTGGAGGCCATGAGGCGGAAGGTGTCGAAGTGTTAAAAGCAAAATAACCCAAAGGAAATGAGATGCCGACCCGACATTAGCACCTAAATACAAAATTGTCAGAATATCTCTGGCTGCTCAAGATTACTCCCAACTATTTAAATTTTACATTGTATTTGCAAGCCGGATTGTTCGATTTCTTACACTTGGACGTCGACACGAAACGAATTGAAATGAATTTTACATTTTGCCTGCGCTGGACACATTTGAAGTGCAAACTCGAGTTGAAAGTGGTTGTCCAGCCCCTGGACAATGCCCAGAAATCGAATTCAAATACGAACACACACTATGTATATATTTAACATTTAAAATAAATATTTCATTTGGCTGACTTGGCCTGCGGCTGGAGCTGGAGCTGGAGTTGGACAAACATCATTAAAATTTGTAACAGTTTATTTGTTGGCCAGTCAAAAAGCCGCCCGGGGCACTTATAAACTTTCAGCTTAGATAGCTTTGCAAGGCACCTACTATATAGTTAACAAAGGCCATAAGCAAATCTTTACCGTCTGAATTCCAGTGTTGTTGTGCGAAGGGCGCAAAACCGCATTACGTTTATTAAACAATCAAAATACTAAAATACTAAAACTAGATATTCTAAAGCTCGAATAGCGAATGCCCTCCCCACGGCCGAAAAGCTTTAACATTAGAGAACTTTAAAATAAAAGTGCACAGCAAGAGTTGCTATAATATAAATATTAAATTCTATTAAGAAATCCAACACGAGTTCTTAATATTTCAGATTCAAATCTAATTTTATTAATTTTCAGTTAAGAAATTAATATTATTTTTTTTTTCAGTACCACGTAGATGAGTTGCCTTATTTAAATCAAAATAATAATAATAATAATTTAGTAAACACCTTTAAAGAATTTCACAATTTGAAAAAAGTACTAATTTTAATACAAAAACAATGTTCAAAGCGTAATATAAAACCAAATATAAAATATTTAGCCAAGTTTTAAAGGGTATAAAAACTGTAAAATGCACTCACCTAAGCGCTATTAGTACAATGCCCTTGCGGTTAGTTGGAGTATGTGTGGAAGTAGGGGGCGCGAGGGAATCGGCATCCGTTTGCCACGAAAAGCTGCAAAATATAAATTGAAAATAAATAGTCAAGTGGAAAGTGGATGCAAACTGAAAAAGTTGAAATGCTGGCCAGGTCACCCAATTAAATTACGAAACAGACCGAAAAACTTGTGTTTTGCCAAATCTCATTTGGCCCCAATTTTGTGGAAACATTTATGGCAGTCGGCGATTGCAAGAAATGTGAGCTTCTTCTCTCGCCTCGATGGCAATGGCGTTGGAGAATGTCGCATGCAGTTGTTGAGCTGCAAAATCAGTTGTTAGATATTGCCGGGAGAAAAAGATTTGCAGAACATACACACACACACACACACACACACACACACACACACACAAACACAAACACACACTATGACTTTAGCGTCCCATTGAAAAGGCCAAACAGTTGCCAGACAAGCCAATTTGTGGTCTTGGCTTTGAAACTTTGACATGGTCGACCCTTGAGTGTTGGCAACTTCAACTCATTAAATTTGAAGAGGCTTACGAAAAGTTGTGTCGTTTCGACGATCCGCAGCACGTTTTATGTCAGGTGCTGGGGCAACCATTCAAATTTCGGATGTTCAACGTGAAATGCAATTAAATGGCGCCCAAAAGTATGCTATAACCTTTTTCGCAGCTTATGCTAATGCATAAATTAGCTGCTAGCAAAACAATTAAAAAAGTTCCATACTAAAATTAAGCATTACCTTTTATTGCTAACCAACTTTTTAATTGCTTGTGATATTTTTGAATGGCAGCCGACAACAAACACAACCACTCTGAAGATACATATCTGAGGCAATCAAGGGTCTATCGTAATTAACAGGTGCTTTTTATTTGTGATTCCCAGGGATAACAGTAGACGGGCTGACTTTCTTTCACCTATTTACCTATTTAAATATAGGGATAAGGTCGGCTATTTTTCGCCAGTCGTCATGCAGCAAATACTTTGCCAGTTCTCTTTAAATGTGCGAAAAATAAGGCTGATTATTGTACAGACCATTATATTTATTTCTCTTGTTACACATTCGCCGTCGCCTGTTGTCCAGCCAGCCCACAGGCTTAAATAAAGAGCCGTAATTACCGAGCACAGGAGTTAATGACTGACTGCCAAAGGCGCTGCCCTTCCGCAGGTGAGAACGCAACCTGAACTATAAGTCGAGTGTGTGCGGCTGTTCTTTATATGGGCTGCTCTTTAAGGCGATCGGAAAGTATACTTAATGCTTAGCTAAAAATGAAATCTTAACTTAAATTTACAGGTAATCTCCTAGAGCTTCTAGCGCAGTGGGCGCCGCGAAATTTTCTTAAATATTAGATTTGCCTTTTGGTTGGCAACTTTTGGGCGCCGCCACTTGAAATTCAATTAATTACGGCACCTGGGCGGAACCTGACGCTTTATTTCGGCACGTGATAAATTAATTTAAGCCAAAAACGTTTCGTGTAATGTTTGCATATTGCGCGACTGGCCAAAAGCCAGGCTGGGTCTGGGAGCTGGGGGCCAACCGAAATGGGCGTGACCGTCACACAGTAGTGGTAACAAGTTTACAACGCCACGCAGCACGGCAGCTAATTGAGTTGCGTTGAGCCAAAAATAATAGCAGCATTTCATTTGGCAATGAAGTTTCGCCGTTGTTGGCCATTGCACGCAATTTCATGTCGCCCTAATTACCAGACTATTTGAATGCTATGCAAACACTGGGCCCAAATCAATTGGGAGCACTTTAGCTGACCTCCAACCCTGACGATTGCCCGGCCACCGCCTGAGCCCGGCTCAAGGCCCCATTCGCACTCTTGACAGCTCAATTTACTTGCGCCACTAATTAAAACCCAGCACTGACTGCGCCTTAATCAGCGTATTAATCTCTGTTTAGGGCACAGACCGATCCGAGACACAAAGCAGAAAGCCTTGAGCTTTGCCTTTTTGAATGCCGCACTTTTCAAATCAGTTTTTTTCATTGTTAGTATTCGAGTGCTGTTGTTTTGTTTCATTTGCAAATATATTCTATATTCTAGGCAACTATCATAAAAATAAAAAAATACTTTTTGATTAAATACAACATAAAAAAAACAACAAAAAAAAAAGAAATAATTTCTTGCGCTCCGCCGGTTCTCACAATTTTAAAGCTCTGTTTCTCTCGGTCTGTTGTACAAAAAGTTGGAAATCCTTTAACCTTTCATAATCTTATCTATTTTTTGCTTTATTTAATGTTTACCTGCCAAGTGTTTAATTATAATCAAATGTTAAGAGTGAAATTTAGATACAGTAACACATTTGTTAGGGTATTTCATCTTCCACAAGCCGTAACTGTGTCAGTTTCTATTACGTTTTTTTTTTCATTTTGGTTTTTGACATAAAACAAATTCTCGGCCATTTGTTTATTGTTGTGGATTTTTCGGCGCTTTTGTCTAATATTCCACTTGACACGAAATATTATTAATTGGTCTAGACGAGAACAAGGCAGGCATGAAATCCAAAGCCAAGTCATTAAATATATATAAGGCAGATACCTAAAACTAACTTCTGACAGGGGACGAAGACAAAGCAAAGGGATAACATACGCATATTTATTTGATTTAACATGCACTTGACGGAATTAAACCTTAAAGTCTTTAAGATGGTCTAGATACAGTTTGATTTGCATGTTAACTTAACAGAGTTTACAGTCAGCAACAAGCGCTTTATTAACGAGGCCAAAGCACTTGCTCTCATTTGTCTGCACTCTGACTCCCGGCAGTCAGAGCCTGTGGCACTTCAACCAAGTTTGACGGCCTCCGGTTCATCCAGGAGCAAACAGGACAGCTGTCGGCTTGCATGTCGGGACTGCAGATGGCAGTCACTTGTACATCAACTTCTGGCACCACTAACTGACACGGCTGGAGTGCCGAGTATCTCTTCTACTTTTGCTGCGTATTGCTGCAATTTCCGTCAGTCACAAGAATTAATATGAAACTTTTGGCGTAAACAAGAGCTACTTACTGTAAATTGTTCCAAGTGTGACTTGCAGTTGGTGACAGATTAACTAACACATACTTTAAAAGACATCAAGTTTGGCACTCAAACTACAACAATCGATTCAAATACTGATCATCAAACAATTGGAATTGTAATCGTTGTATCTATCTATCACTTATAGTTGTTTCTTTTATCTAACACTTCTATTGATTTTAAAAAATATATTTATTCAGAAAATTTCATCATGAAACTATTCTCTGCATTCATATTTAAAAACAGAAAAGTGTTTTTAATTTATATAAATATATTTTATTTCGCTATTAAGTTAGTAGTATAAACTATTTATTAAATAAGTTGGAGTGCTTTTCAACCGCCTAATTTTCTTGGTGATATTAATTAAACGGGCCAAGATATCGAAAAAAAAGATTAAATTTGTTCTGCGTATGGTTTAGGAGAATCTCTTTCTACTTCCGATAGAATATATATACTTTATGGGGTCGGCGATGCCTCCTTTTTACCCATTTTAAATGGGTTAATAAGTCATTTCGATATTCAATTATTATGTGCACTTAAATGTCAGTTTTACAAAAACGATTCCTTTATTATTATATATTATATTATATTATATATATTATATTATATATTATATTATATTATATTATATATATATATATATATATATATATATATATATATATCTATCATAATAATGTTGCAAGTTGGTGAACGACCTTCATACTGCGCTTTTCTTCTAAAAACTTACATTTTTGGTATCTTCACCATGAGCAGCCTTTTAAAATAAGTTCACCTACTTGTTAATTAATTACATGCTGCTGCATTTTGGCTCAAGTTTTTATATGACTTATTAATATTGCAGCTGCCGCAATGTTTGCCCCGCTAGGAAGCCGCCAAAGTGCACCGCACCACCGCACCACCACATAAACCACCCTAAAGCACCAGCACACATGCAATTACCCTGAATGTAGACAACTTTCAGGCTGTTTGCACTTCTCCCCTCGCTCTGCCGCGCTGAAGGCGACAAACTCCGCGAGATGATAAGTCGGCGGGGAGTGGGAGCGGGAGGGTTATCAGTTGACTTTACCAACTACTGGAGGATAATGAAAATTATGCTGCACTTTTCGGGAAAGTGTCTACATTTTTAATATGCCACCGAAAATGCTCGAGCTGCGAGTGCTTGAACTGAGCTTAAATCTATGCAAAGATAATTCTCACTTATGTTGATGGTGATTGTGCACAGTGTACTTGTAGTTTTCACGTAATTGATCGAATTTACTGCAACACTAGCACTAGACATCATTCGATGCCTAGTTGGATGCAAATCCTTTGCACAGCTCGGCCAGAACGAATCCCCAAGCAGTCAGGCTAGCATATCTAATGAATATTCATATGCCTATGTGGGAGCCTGTCGCCACCAATTCGGCCCCATTCTCGGGCCTCGATGTCATCCCGTTGTCAATGTCGTTCGTATCTGTGCATAGCTTCACGCACACATGAGCACATAAATGATTACAGTCGTCGACAGTCAATGCAAACAAAGCGGGCAGCGAAGCATCTATGAAATACATCCTTAAATATACGTAAACATCCTAACATGAATTTAAATGTGTGTGTGTGTGTGTGTGTGTGTGCTGCATGCAAAATCACAGCAGGATTTTTCAGTTTGTTGTTCGATGTGTCTGAGCATTAGATATTTACATAGATAATCAGCATGAGAGCGCAAGCATCATAACTGAATTGAAAATCAAAATTATTCAAGTAGCTTCTCACATTACTTAATCAATTAGTTGTACTGTGAAATATCGTGAGACGGGGAGTTATGGAGTTATAAATCGAATATATTTGGTATTATGTTTCAAATGTGCACTTTTCACGCTCGAATCTCCTGCTGGGCTATATCCATATTTCAACTTTTAATATGTCGCGTTGCTGTTGTTTCTGTCCCGTTCTCACCTGACAATAGATGTTAGTGCTAGTTTTTTGAGCATGTAAATATTTTCAAGTGTCTTTGGCAGCTTTTCGCCTGTCATCCAGAAATACACACACACACACGCACACACACAGGCACACACACGCGCATGGGAGCCAAATGATAAATGGATTTTCCGCTTTTGCGCACATCTTGCCTTGTGAGATACAAAGATACTCGTTTAACTTTAGCTTCTGGATAGATACTTGTCTGAAAGTATCTACAGCTCAGCTGGCTGCCTTGTTCATCAAACTCTTGCCTCCCACAAAATTGATTATATGAGATACTTTCTTTATTTTCGTTTAGGAACACCGACGTAGCGCATTCTTCCACTTGTTTGATCACTTTGTCAATGAAGCTCACAAAACTGGCGGATAAATGTAGCTTAAAGTTGAGTGCTAAGGGATACGGAAGTGTTTAAATTACAACACCCATAATTATACAGATTCTGTAGCGTAATTGCGTAATTGTTCGCGTCATTAATTATACTCGTGTAATTATAATATAATTATTTTCGAACTGTTTTGCAACTTTAATCCTGGTTGCCATTTAAAAATACAAGTATTTACATAAATTTAAATTCAATGAATAAAATTATATTTGCTTTGCCGAATTAAAATGCGGCAACGGTAAATTAAATATTTGACAAACCGCGAAATATTTAATTTACTTAAATGCACGTGTTACAAAAAAAAAAAAAAACATATTACCGAAAACATTGCGTTTTCCCATAATTTTTTAATACGCTTTTAAGCCCGGTAAGTGCAAATAACAAAAAGGCAATCTGCATATCTTTAAATCAGATTTACTATGGGGAGGCAATGCTTTTAGTAAATGTGTGTGTGTGTGTGCCTATAGATGTATCTATGAGATATATTTTCAACAAGGCCTAACACGATACTGCCATTAAAATGATTGAGCCACAAAACCAAAAATCCACAATCCACTAGAAATTTCCCAAGTAAACGGATTAAATTTCTACTTTTTGGCAAATAAACTTGAAGAACGATAACAAAGACGCAATACCCTTTCGAAGAGCACTTGTTGAATGCCTTTTAAGGTACTCTTAAATCATAGATAACCAATCGGGGCTTCAAATAATATATTTTGAACTTAATTGTCCTTTGAGAAATATTATTAATTGAACATTAATGGATTTTATTTTTTCACAGCCTGTTGCATTGCTGATGAAGTAGTGCAGAGACTCTTTAATGAATAGTGTATAATTATAAACTCTTGAGAGAGTATCGTAATCAATTTAAGCATCGCAAATATAAACAAAGTTCTCAGCTGGCCTGGTTAAGTCGGGATGTTTGATTTGTGCTGACAACGCGCCCAATGGCACAGAGGCACGGGGCGTGGCTCTGCTCTTAAGTGTTTGTGTGTGTGTGTGTGTGTGAGTGTGTTTGAGTGTGTGCCAACTTTAGCAATTCAACTGCCAAGTTTTGCTTGCAAGAAAAGTTTGTCAGGTTGACGCGTGTCTGTCTGACAAATATTTACGTGCAAAAATTGTGTTCAGCGGGAAAATATGTTCTCAGGCTTGACGCAGAAAAATGCCGTAAGTTATGCTGATAGGGCGTGGGGCGGTTGGGGGGCGGGCCGGGGTATGATGGTGAGTGCCAGCAATCAGCGCCACTTTACACACTCATACAAGGCACATCAAATTATTAAAATCATGCGCATTTTATTTAATCAATTTAGCACAAATCGTATGAATAAAACGGGGCTCCGTTAAATATGTAATTGACCAGCTCAACGAGATGGTTCAAGCCGAAAGCGAACGCATAAATGAATTTTAATTGCAATAGTCAGCTCAGACGCATATTGTGCACTCAAGTTAGAAATAATTACGCATACGCAATGCGTGCCCAGCAGCTGCATACGGCTGACTGACACTACAATTGATGGATAAATGTTTTGGCAGCAAACGCAACTTGCCAACTGATAGCCCCAACGGGCACAACATCATCATTGGCCATCATCATCATCATAGAGGCGACTGCCAGTCAACTGCATGTCGCTATCATTATGGCCATCACTGACAGCCCAGTGATAAACTGCAAGATGGCAAAACATCATGAAGTCAATTATATAATGACGTCGACGTCAGAGCCAGCGTTTACGTCGCCTCCGTCGATGGTTTCGCTTGACATGCTCGTTACAATTTATGTTCTGTTTGTATTGGCGGGTCGCCTGGTTATTCCACATGCCAGAAACATTGGGAAACAGTCGGAAAACTACGGAGGGGGCGGGTCGGTTAGCCTGTGGCCATTCGGTTGGGCGCAGCAATTTGGCGTGCTTGTTGCTCCAGCTGCAAGGAATAGCTGAACCCGAATAGCTGTCAAAATAATTGTCGATGGTCGGATAGCTTTGACACTCCATAAACCAGAGGTCTTTGGCATTAACTGGGTTGAGCAAGACAACAATAAAATCCATGTGAAACGTTGATTGCACTTGAGTTTTTAATGGAAGCTTCAACTGCAAATACTGCAAAGAAGAGAAAGAGAGAAGGAGCTCTGTGGCCTAGGTTGTGCCTCATTTCTAATTAAAACTATAAACATAATTCAAATAAATAGAACAACAGATAAATCACACACTATAAATATAATTAATCTAAAAATGACAATTGAAAAAATCGAAATAATTCACAGCTAATCGCGTCGCAAAATTAATCCAAATGGCTATAAATTTTAATTGCACTATAATTGTAACATAAATAAAGCCAAACGCTAAACAAATTTGCGATTCTATAAAAAAACGTTCGGCAATAATAATAAATAATTCAGCCCTGATTTGTTTTTTTGCATTTTTTTATGACTGGACATATATTATATTATAAAACTTTCGGCTATCTGATCTTTTGAGTAATTCTGAATAAAAATGTTTATATTTTGAAGCACATAAGTATGAAATTGCGCATTAATTCTGATAGAAATTTTGTTTATTGTATGTACGTACAGCCGTGGACAACTAATTAGGAACATAATCCAAATATAAAACGTTTCTAAGACAGGGAAAATCCCTTATTTTAAATGTAGTTATAGCTCCACCTCGGGTCAACTCTTTACTCTTGTAAAGTTTCAATACCATAAACAGCTAACAATGGCCCAAAACCTAATAAACTAGTGTCTAGTATTTAAGTGTTTTTTTTTAATGTATATAATGTATAATATTGTTGATGCATTTTTTAGCATTTCATGAATTTCATTAAATTTCTATTCCCATTTTTCCGGAGCACTGACCGAAATCATGGTGCCCCAATTGTGTCGACACAATTGCAAATTACGAGCGGGACTTAAAACTTAATAACCGAATCTTTCTGAGAGATCATCATCATACCCGTAGCTCGATCGAACATGTTGCTGCTGAGAGCGGCATTTCATGGGATAGAATTTTAGGCAACGGCGATCGGACAGGTTTGATCACACTCGATGGAGCGTTCTCTGATCTTTCAAAGCACAGTTGCGATTTAAACAGGCTCTGCGAATGTTGTCTACAACCAGAACAACAAAAGCTGACAATCAAATAATACGTGTATTCAATTGAATTTTAAATGAATACATTCACTGCGTTGTTCTTTCTACTCGGGGCTGTGGGGGCGACGAGCGGAGAGCACGGCAATTTAAATATCAGCCCGTATCAGCAGCTGCCTGAGGTGCATGGGCAAAAGTTTTATTACTTTGGCTTTGGCAGCAATATGCTGGCCAAGCGAATTCACATTGAGAACCCCACCGCCGAGGTGGTGGGGCCCGCACTCCTCGAGGACTACCGCCTGGACTTTGCAGTCATATCCAGAAGGTGGCGGGGCGCTGTGGCCACCATTGTGCCGACGCCGGGCAGCGAAACCTGGGGCACGCTGTGGGAGATCGATCTGATCAACTTGCCGGACATTGACAGGTGAGAGGGATCAGTCCATTGCAGTGCATTTTAATGGTGTCCCCTTATCAGGCAGGAGGGTGTCTACGAGAACTTTTACATACCCATCACCGTGCAAATAAAGCTGCGTGGCAACGAAACCGAAATCCCGGCAAGAGCCTACGCGCTAACGCAACAGCCTGAGACCAACTTGCACGACATGGCGCCAGAAGAGGTGCCCGAGAATCGACAGCCATCGAAGACCTATCTGCAGGTGCTCGTCAAGGGCGCCATTGAAAGCGGCATTCCAGAGGAGTACGTCAAGTGGTTGCGGGGTCTGAAGCACAACAACAAAACGGCCCAGGAAATGGAGCAGAGACTCGAGGTGCAAGACGTGGAATTGTTATACGCAAGCTAGAAATTGGAATTATCAAATAATCTGTCATCTAAAACATATGTAGTGTAACTATATATGTAGTGTAAAACATATGTAGTGTATGTAGTGTAGTGTAATTTGAGGCCTGTCAGAATTAAATTTATTCAGTTTGGTTGTGGTCTTTACTAGCAAGAGTAAGTCGTCGAGCAAAGACTTAAACCATGCGGTTCAACAAACTAATCATGCAATTGTTTCCACACACTAGTCGAGACTTAAACCGGAGTAAGCAGTTGTTTTCGTTCTTGCGCTATGTAATAAAACTGCTTTACATTGTGTTCACTGCTTTGTTCTGCCTGCATTTGCATTTGTTCTTCATGAACCCATGAAGGAATTGAAAATGGCTTAAAAGTGTATAATGTTGTTTTTTCTTCCACCATTTCATTAATATCGATATAAACCGATTTGAAGACATGGCTTTCTTAGCTTATCTCAGAAACTATAAGTCTCCAAATTCAGTTTATATTCTCGTAAATTTAGAATTATTTTAGAAGCTCTAGTCGAGGCTTAAACCACGGCAAGCAGTTGTGATCATTCTTGCACTATTTAAGAAAACTGCTTTATACTGTCTGCACTGCTTTATTGTGTCTGCATTTCTATTCCTTATCCCTGTACCCAGAGAAAATGGGTGAAATCGTTTCTGTTCGATATATTGCATCGTTTCATTAATATCGATAAATATCGATTTTACGAGTTGGTTTTCTTAGCTTATCTGGGAAACTAAAATAGTTAGAGCCACTCAATTTAGTTTATTAAATTTTCGAATTTTTAATTCTCTCCATTTGGGCCAAGCTCAGCTGCTAAATGAAGTGCGGCGTGCGTTTGCATGCCCAAATGTGTGTGTATATGTGTAATTTTGTGTATGTATGTATGAATTGCAGGGGGTTGAAATGTTTGTAACGATAGCTCGCAGCTGCGTTTAACTAATTTCCCAGTTGGACGCATCCGACCAGAGAATTCTCAATTGTTTAAATGTTTTATTTATATATTAATTTATATAATATGAGATATAAATCCCCTAAACAAATACTCCAGAAGTGAAGCTATAAAAGTCACAAGTATAAACGAGAGCATAAATTATTTTAATCAACAGGTTCACAACTTTTGTTGCTTAGTGTAGAAAACTATGGCGCTGCTTTTGCTTTCTTCTTGTCAAAGTCAGTTGCTCGCCGTCAGCTGTGTCAGCTGCGTGTAAACAAAGATTACATTTATTCGGTGACGTGTACAAATAAATATTAACTAGTTAAAAAAAACTATAAAGAAACTTAGTTTTTACGGACATATTGATAAGCACAGTTTAAAGGAAGCATCATGTAAGTTTCAATTAATAATGAATATATACAACATACAGAACTCATAAATAAACAAACAGCTGTTTTATACACAATTGAAAGCTCGGACGTGAAAGAGCTTTCGCTGAAATGCGCTTGAACATTGTGAATGAAGTTTATATTAGCTGGTCACATTTGAAAGTCAGAAGTAAGCTTAGGAAATAAAGGCAATTTTATTGAATTAAGTTAATTTGCTGGTTAACCTTGCTATATTCGTTTGTTATTCATTTTATTAAATTAGTAGCTTTTATTAGCTAAGAACACAACCAAGGAAACTGCTTATATTTGCACTGCCTGCGAGCAGTGGAATATAGATAAAGAATAGTTCACGAACCCTATGAATTGCAACAAAGGCCCAAAAGAAAGAAGAAAGTTACATTACTCGTTCACAGTATAATAACTGCTTAAAACAGATGTTTGCAAATTTTGGAGGCGGAAGTGGGCGTTTAAAATTGGCTTAACCCTTAATTTAAAAATTTATTAAATTGCCAGTTCTTATTAGCTAAGAACAAAACCAATGAAACTGCTTACATTTGCACTGCCTGCAAGTGGTAAATACTTAAAAAATGCCTTTGAAAGCTTTAGAAAGAAACATGTGAAAACGTTGCAGTCGGGTGTAACCGACTGCGCAATACTCGTTCACAGTGTAATAACATCTCTAAACAGATGAAAATGGTCTTAACTTGTTGTTGGAACTTTCAAAATAAATATTTTTATACTCATTCACGGCGTGAAAATATAATATAGGGTTTGTGCAATGTCCGTCCGTCTGTCCTTATAAATGCATTTTCTTACACGACTATTGAAACTAGAGACTTGAAATTTGGAATATATACTCGTGTACAGCCGCGTCAGATAAAGTAATAAGATTTTTTGGTTACGCCCACTAGGGGCGTGGCAACTCAATAAACTTGATATATCTCGGTCAGTTTAAGCCCTCATCCCCAAATATATATTTCGAAGTTTGTGAAAACAAAGCCATCAGCGCCGGGGGTAAATCACATTTTGACATATTGTATACAGTTTGACACATTGGAAACTCTTTACAGATACACAAATCTACCTCCAGCAAGCATTTGCGTTGCAACGCCCAGCTTGAAGATGGCCAATAAATTCTATTACTTTGGCTTTGGCAGCAACATGTTGGCCCGCCGCATACACATACAGAATCCCACCGCCAGGCGCATTGGGGCCGGCAAACTGGAGGTAAGTCCGGCAGCAATCGTCAGACAATACACTAAGGAATTTATGTTTGCAGAACTATCGCCTCGACTTTCACGGCGTCGGCTCCAACAGCTGGCTGGGAGCGCCCGCGACGATTGTGCCCACGCCGGGTGCGCAAGTGTTTGGCACCATCTGGGAGATTGACATGTGCAACCTAAAGGATCTGGATAAGTACGGCGTGCGCAAGCATAACTCTGTAGAAAGCTATAACGAACTCTGTCCACCACAGCCAGGAGGGCGTGTCCGATGGCATCTATATACCCATTAGTGTGCCCGTGCTCTCGCTGAGCAGCAATGCGGAGGTCGTCTGTCGCGCCTACCATCTGAGCAACCAGCCGGAGTCGGTGGTGCACGAACCGGCTGCTGTCGCTGATGTACCCCACAATCGCCAGCCCTCGCAGACGTACCTCAAGGTGCTGGTCAAGGGTGCCCAGGAGACCGGCATACCCGACGACTATGTCAAGTGGCTGCGCAGCCTGCACCACAACGGGAACAACGTCCAGGCTATGGAGCTCAAATTGGAACTATCCAAAGTAAAACTGAGTTAATATTGGCCATCTGTCAGCTATCCGTGTATGTTGCCAACTTTTGAGATAGTGTATTCCTGTACGTAAATTTAAAGAGTAATATATATGTGTATGTGTTTACCCTTCTGTGGGTATTGAAATTTCCTGAGTAATTATTTCAATTATCGAAGGAGACGACCTGAGTTACCCTTTATCAAACTTAAACAAGATGCTTTTTATATTCGTTCATAAAATGTTAAAATGTCCAATGTCTCTCAGTCCATATGAACGTAATTTTTTTATCGACTATTAAAGCTAGAGTCTTTAAGTTTCGAATATATACTCGTGTATATTTGCAACAGATAAAGTGTAGATATTTTCTGGTTACGCCCACTGGGGGCGTGGCAATTCGATAAAATCAACATATTTTCCTCAGTTTTAAAATTACATCCATAAAATATTATTAAATAGATTATTCAAGACCTCTTCAAAAAATTGAACAAACTTTTTTTTTTTGGGGCTACACCCACTGGGGGCGTGGCAACTAAATAAAAGTCGAAAGTCGATCAGTTTTAAAGCTGGATACATACAATTATTTCAGACTGATTACTTAAGGGCTCGCCTACAAAAACAGAGAAATTTTAAATGAAAATATCTGAAAAAAAAAAACATATATCTTGAGGAAGGGTAAGCTGTGAAAATCAATTTCTCTCACACTTTTAGAGCGAGAGACCTCAAATTTGGCAAACAGTTTTCAGATTACCTTCTCCAAATATCAAGCAGAGAAACAATAATAATTAAGATCGTTTTTGAGTGCTTTAATCTGTTGTTCTACTGTAAACCCGACTGCAACGTTTTTGTTTTACCTATGCAGAGGGTATTAAGATTTTGTCTGAGATCTATAAGCTCAAGAATATGTTATATATGTATTTCAAGATATGTATTTTCCTCTGCCATTTAACTCTAGCTCAAATAGTGCATTTATTTCGATTTAAAGCAATCTCTATTGAGAAGTGCCAAAGCGTTGTCACAAAAATGAATTTAATTAATTTTAATCACTTATTTATGATGATTACCAATTTCCTGTCTCGAAGCATTGTCTCTCAAAGCTGAAAACTTGCCCGGACACGGACACAAAAGTTTTTAGCTTTTTGGCTGGCGCTCCTAAAGTGCAATTAAAGTGCAATTTAGTGTGTGTGTGAGCCAAAGACGATGATGCTCGAAACAGTTTCTGTTCTTGGCCAAAACTGAAGCGAACTCCAGACGGCAGACGCTTAACGAGGCTCGTCGAGGCGCCGCGCGGAGCTTGTGCATTTGAACCTTGGCTTATTAATTTAAATTTCAAGTTCTGCGCTGCATAGTTGCATCTACTTTCGAGTGCGAAAGCTCGAGAGCAGGGGAAATGGCAGCTTAGCCCCGGCCAGCCCAAATTGCGTGCCAAAGTAATAATAAACATAATTTGCTGTGCACACTATGCTGCTAATTTGGGCTGGGTCAGTCCACGTTTACAGCGGGGCTTCAGGGCTCTGAACTCGGAAGGTGTCCAAGTGCAAAAGTTCGAGCACAATTCCGAGTTGGACTTTAACAAAAGTTAAAAAGTTTGCCAAAGTGCTGCAGGAGCCTTTGTGGCACTTGTTGGCTTGTTCTGTAGTTATATACCCTGTAAGTTGCAAGGGGTATGGGGTATATTGACTGTCGAATTTAATCAGTATGATGCTGCTTGTGTGGCTTTTGTATATACTATGCTCCTGAATTCAAATATGAATCGTGTAAAATATTATAATTTTAATATTTTTTTCTATTGCCTGTTTTTTATTTATTTAAATTTTTATTTAACACCTAGGGCATCTTATAGTCGTTCATCTGCTCACTGGCTGCTGTTGTTGTTGCGGTTTTACTTTCTGTGTTAGTTGTAAATTAAATTTGCAAACGGTCTGGCAACTCGGCACTCGCCCTATACTTTATAATCGTTTGGGAATTGAAATGCACTCGATTCGAAAAATGTCTGCAAGTTTCTCGCTTTTATGTGGCGCTGGTCAACCAACTTTTTGGCTCGGCTTTTTCTCTCATTTTTTTTTTTTTTTTTTTGTTACATTTGTAGAGTTGGCAGGCGGCGTGGGAACTGCGACTACGCTCTGGCATTAATTATTGAAAATGCACGGCGCCATAAACATTTAGATGGTGATGGCTGCGCCGCCTTGCAACATGTGGCAGCACTCACACCCCGTGTGGCAACCTCATAAAAGTTTACGAGCCCAAAAAAAAAAACCAAATCAAAACGACAAGTGACGAGTCGAAGCCACGATCTGACACTGGGCTCAGCTGCACGGGAATTTAATTAAAATCAAGCCGAAAACCCCGCCCATCTGAAACCCGTTACCTCACCCCACAGACCCCAGCTCAGGCCGTCGTTTAGTTTCAATCAAAGTAGCGCCGAAAAATTTACGCAAATTGACAACAGAAGCGACAACCACGTCGTCGCCCATCAATAAAAAACGCTTAGAAGTGCCTACCCCGGCGCCCCCCCGGCATCCCCGGAACGCTGCCCCGCACGGTTCAGACGTAATTGAAACTCATTAGCGTGCATTTTAGTGGCCATTTTGTGCCATTCGCCAGCCTTCAGGCAACCCTTTGGGTCCCATTTCTGTTGTAAGTGGGTTCCATTCTCTTCCTCTCCCCGCACGTAGTTTGTTGTGGGCTGTCCGTGGTTGTTGGTTGTGTGTGTGTGTGTGGTTTATGTGGTAAGTGTGTCATCATTATGAGTGTTATGGGTTTTTTTTTCCTATATTTTTATACTCGTTCACAAAGTGAACAGTGTATATAGGGTTTCTGCAATGTCCATCCATATGAACGCTTCTTCCTTCCCCGTTATAGAAACTAGAGACTTGAAGTTTAGAATATATACTCCTGTATACCAGCCTCAGATAAAGTGTTAAGATTTTTTGACTACGCCCACTGTAGGCGTGGCAGATCGATCAAATCGATATGAATCTTTCTCAGTTTTAAAGACATATTACTGAGAAAATCCATATCACCAAATTTGGCAGATAAAAATCTAAATTTTTGAAAAGAAAAAACAATAACAATTAAGACAATTTTTTTTAATACTATTAACGAGTATTGCGCAGTCGACTACACCCGACTGCAACATTCCTACTTGTTTTTCAACGGGTTTGACCGAGCTTTTATAGAGGCAGAAAAAAATGTGGACAAAACTTTTCGTATGTAAAGAGAAACAACAGCAACAAATGCTGGTAAAAAGGGGTTGGAAAGTACGCAAAAATAAGCCCATTTCCACTTTCTTTTCCACTCGCTTTTATGTTCTTCGACACTTGACACTCGTCAATCGCACAAAGAGTTCTTTGGCTGCACAAACCGCACAATTTCAAATCGAAAACTAAAAGAGAGCTCTGTAGTTTAATTGACTTTGCGTAAACTATAAATGATGTAAGGCGCCTGTAATTAAGCCACATGTGGTACTTGGGGCAAGACTTTCAGGAGTTGGCAACCCAAATTGTTGGCCCTGGCTGCCATGTGGAACAAATTCAATTTACAGCGCGTAAGAAAACGGCGAGAAGTGTTAAGAAAACTCTTGATGGCAATTTGCATACAGTTTCTGACAGTTCAAAGCGAAAAACTTTGTGAGGAATAACTATTAATTAGCAAAGACCACTTTTCAATAGACCCAAAAAACCCATTAGAAAATCGCTGCGCAGAGAAATCTCAGGGGAAAATACGCTTCAAGTTGGATATAAATTATTTTTTGACGAAGGACACGAAGCCTGCAATGGACACAATTGAAAGAGTGTTTTTGTAAAGCGAGAAGCTTTGAACTTATACCAACAATGGCCCCTTGACTGTGCATATAAGCCAAATAATGCCACGCCCAATGATAACTGCAACAACGCCTGCGGCTGGGACAGTGTGCACTTTCCGCGAATCGCGCTCTAATCAAATTAAGCGCAATATTTGCCATTCATATTTGGCCGGCGAGGATTGGGACAAGGCGGAAGTGCGTCGTTGGCGCTGCAACTTCCGACTGGCCGCGGGCATTAATTACACTTAAATGTTGACCACATGCCAGCATTTGACATAGCCCGAGTCAATAATTCTTGCAGAATGCAACGCGGACGCCCCCCGCGGACAGCAACCCTGCAACCGGGTTGATGGGTTGATCGGGTGATTGGTGGTGTGGGCGTTGGAATTCCACTTGGATATTTCCCTTGAGCCAGTTGCATTTTTTGACAAATTCTCTTGACACGCATGCAGTGTCAACAAGGCGTGGCATTTGGCCGCAGGGGGAGCGTGTGATTAAATCATTAAATTCATACGCTCCGCGAGCTGCACTTTTTATTATTATGGAAATCCTTGGCTTTGTTCAATTTGCCATTGCTTGACCGTTGCGGCCTGATCCCAGCCAGAGATTGTCGCCGTCGCCTGATTATTTGGTTTCCGTTTTCATTAAAAATGCACACACGGCGACAGCGCTGATGCTGCATCAGTGAATCCATTGCATCCATTTCAACCATTGCATGGACCTGGCCCTCGGTTTGGGTAAATGCTTTTGGGGCATTTTTTAATTAAACGACATGCAGCGGCGAGCGGCGGCCAGATTTTAATGTCACCACCCAGTGGGTGTTGCAATGTGGGCGGCCGGCACGTGCATTATGACAAATATTTTAGATACACGCAGATGCACTCCAAATGGCCAAAGCGTCCATGGGGACCTTCAGCAATCCCAACTCTGTTCACATACACAACATGGTAGGCACAACATATAGTATATAATAAATATGAAAATCATTTCATTTAATTCCAAGAAATGCACAATTGTATTATTTTATTCAAATTTGTATTGAACTTATGTTGAGTACAAATCGGGATTGTTTTGGGAACGAATCGGGATTGCTTTAGGAAAATTATAGAGTGTTGCTTTAATTTTATTTCGAACTTAATTTCTGTACGGACGTTCTTAATATATGTAGGTATTAATAATAAAATCTAAAATGAGCTTGAAGTAATTAAAAACTGTTCTTAAAGTAATCCCGAATGTCAACACTTAATTAAAATTTTTTTTAAAAAATAAATCAAATATACGCTAACTAAAAAAAAAAAAATGCTGTTAAAAACCGCGCTTATATAAAGTATTAAGGAAGTACGTACATCTAATTCTCTTTTTACACGAATGTGAAATAAAACGCTTTGCAAAGTTGACATTTTTGTCTTTTTACACAAATTGATTTGATTTCTATGAATTCTTTTTACGCTTTTTTATGTACGATGCCCATTCATAAATTGTAAATTTAAACTTCGCATTATATAATAGATTTATTATCAACAATGGGAAATAGGGATAATAATGATGATCAAAATAATACAAAAACAAATAAAACTTTGTTTATTTTGCGTTTACTTTTTTTTATATTAATTTAATTTTATATTTTATATAATATATTTAATCAGTTAAATCTCTCTTAAAGATAACTCTGAAAATAAATTTTTTATATTGCCTATTGTACTTTTTATTTGCTCTTTTCGGTCTGGAACCTATCTACTATTTTTCCATATAGCCATCTTTTTTTACACGAATTAACAATTCAAATATGTACTGATACGACTTTATTAAAATTCCCTTCCCACTATGTCAACACAGAGCGTAACAAGTACAAAAGGAATATCTTTTTCGATAGGTTCCTGCTCAGAACTTAATAATGGCAAGGTGTGCAAATACGAATATCTGATACCCAACCAACCAGCCTTAGCTGAAAGCAGCTGAAAGCACTCGCTGTGCATTAGGGCCGGGCCAAGTTAAACAGAAGCGCAGGAGCCGCAATTTATTTAACATTTTCATTTTGGGATTTTCGCTTAAAAGCTTTTGCGAGGAAGCGACCCGTCGCTTGTTCGGCTACGGCTGACTTCCTGGCTGGTTTCCACTCGCCCCTGAAACCTACTAAATAACCTTGTTAGCGTTTTTAATTAAAGGTGTAAATATTGATATTTACTCATGCACAGCCAACCTGCAACCGGCAGCGCCGCCGGGGCTCGTGCAACGGAAATGCATTTTCAAAAGTCAAATAAACTAAATGGAAATATGAGCTGGTTGCAAATATGGTTACATGGCATGGTCCGCCGGGCAGCTACATGGCTAACAAAAATACGCGAAACGAGTCAAAGTTTGCGAGAGCATTTGCAAAAAAAAGGATTTAAATATTTACTCATATACTTAATTCAAATATTAATAAATATAGTTAAAATAGCAAACATAGAAATATTCTTTGCAATACATTATTATATTAGTTAAAATAAACTCAGTAATATGTTTGATATTCTTTGCCATATTTGAGCAACTCTTTGTACTACCCACGGCTTGCTCTCTGGCACTCTAAGCCGCATCAATAACGCCCACTTGACGCTCCAAATTAAATAACCATCATCAAAATCAATCGAAATGCGTGTGGCAGCAACCTAACCCCAATCCCCCCTCAATTTGACCCCCGCCAAGCAACAAATTGAGTTAACTCTGGCCTAAAATCAAACGGGCTCTGACAATGTAAGGGACCTAGGGACCTGGCCAGGACCGGCTAGTGCCCTGATCTCTGGCCGGCCGTAAAGTTTTGGCACAAAAAATGTTAATTTTAATTAAGGCTGCTATCGACACCCGGCAGGCAGCAGAGGACGTTGTTGCATTTACTGGCCGCACTCTAAAGTGCAACGCAGCGCAACTGATGCACTTTGTGCGCTGAATGGCAGAGAATTGGGGCCGAGGATAGGAAGTGAGTGTGTGTGTGTGTGGAGTAAATGTTGTCTGCTTTTGGCAAATCAACGAGCCGTGCGAGGGCGACTCCTGTGCATTGTGGTCGTGTCATGTGCATACGATGTACATGTGTAAACATTAACACAACATTGTTGTGTCCGTTTTGCGAGCTGGGTATTAGTTGGCAGCGCAACAATTTGTTGCATACCGCGCGGCGGCGACGTCGCTGCGCTTTTATGCGGCGCATACGGCGGCGACGGCGGCTACTCAAAAATTTAAATTAGCGCCGTCCGAGCGAATTGCATTAGCGGCCAGTTTTTAATTCACTTCGTGAATATTTTAGCCGTCGCAGGATTTTTCAACATTTTAACACGTTGACTCCGCGATTATCCGGCGGCTTATCAGCCCGTGCCCCGCCCCACGCCTTCGCGCCCGGCCATGTTATTGAAAAGCAATTAAAAAAGGCAAGCGCCAGTGCGTTGCACATTATTGAATTATAATACACACACGCATACACAACGATGGCAACCCTGGGTGGGGTTGCAGCTCGGCTCATAAATATAAATAGCTATATGCATGCGCCAGTGGTTCGATAATGGCAAAGGTGGCTTAATGGAGGGTCGACCTCATTGTGGTAGGTGCAAATATAATTAACATTGCCAGATAAAGGTTTTAAAAACTGATTACAGTAATTACACACACAAATCACAGCAAAAATAAGTACATATAGCAGCTGCCAAATAGTTTTCATTCTCTGCAAGAATATGCTTCTTTTAAAATTGTTAGATTAAATCCTAAATCTGTACAGTACACTTTATGAATTTGTTAGCATTTTAATCAAAATTTTAACTGCTGTCTGTTATAAATTTATAAATTTGATTATCTATTGTTATTTCTAATAAATTTGCTTCTAGTTATCTCAAAACTTCACTTTAACAATTTTCGTTTCCATTGCATTTTGGCAAGTTTTGAATTCATATGCATATGCATTTAAATTTTATTTAACGCACTCACATTATTTAATTGTCAGCATATTTTTTGCTCCGCACCTCAGCTATATATCTATAACCCGCTTCGCATCCAGTCCAACAAGCTCTACCCTGATCATCTGTTGGGTAATCAGCTTATTGCCTTAAAACTCTCATCTCGCCTGCTAATTGCGGCTATCGGATTACCAGCGCCAAAAGCTATTTTCAATAGCAGCAGGCAAAAGTGCAAAAATTAAATTTTTTTTAATTGGCTTTCAATATTAAAAATAAAATTAATTCGAGCTGTTGGTGCATACGAAAATAATTAGCATAAAATAAGGCAGGCAAAAAATATTAAATTTCAAGCAATTAAAAAATGCAAACGCTGAAAAGTGCACAATGTTTTTTTTTATATTCAGTATAGCCCAAAGGGTTGCCGCCGCTATCAAATTACCTAAAGCCATGTTTTTATGGGGCTAAAGCAAACAAAATATAAATTGAAGATTTTTACAATTTGGCCAGACAACGGCAGCGAAATCAAAGCCATTTCAATGGGCTCTGCAAACAATCGTAAAGGTCATAAAAATTGTCTTAAGCGAAATGAGTTGAAAGCAGAGACAAAACCTACCCGCTAAGGATTCACCCTCATCCCCCTCAATTCATGCAATCTACCCAATAATAGCGGGCCAACTTTTTTTTGTAAACTGTGAACAGAACGATAAAAATGTTGCCCTCGACACCTGTGACCACAATTAAGCCGCGTTAAGCGTTGCCAGCATTTTTAATGCGTTACCAGCGACGACGACGCACTGCGTCCTAGAACGGGCCCAACGAGCCGTCGAGCTGGCAAAAGTTTTCACAGTTAAATTGAGTTAAACCCGCGCGGCCAAAAACTTTTGCCCAGGTCATTTTTTATAAATTCTTTTTTTTTTGTGCATTCGCAATTAAATGCCGCCCAGCGGTCGTACTGTAAGTTGATAATTTAATTGAAGTTGTTAACAATTTTTTGCTGCGCACAGTTTAAAAATGTGGAACGAGCCCTTGAGGTGCCTTATTAAAATTTGTTAAAATATAATTAAAACGTTGCTGAATTTAATTGCACGGCTGACAGAAACATGGGGCTCCTTGGGTCCAATAGCTATAATTGAATTGTCTAAGAAAAGGGCAAGAAAAAATATAAAATCGATGCGATTAGCAGCAGCTGCTAAATCTAGCCAAAAAAAGGTAACGAAGAAAGTTTGAAGAAATTAAAATAAAAAGAATTAAGTCTTACAGAATAATTCTTATACAGCTTGATAGTTTTTTTAATTTGTTCGCTTCTTTTGCAGATAGAGATAGAAAACTTGGAATATCTACTCGTGTATACCCGCGTCAGATAAATCATAACTTTGTATCTCCTCAGTTTTAAAATTTAAAATAAGTAAAGCTCTCGGACGCATAGCTCCCATATTTCAAACGCACATAACTTTGTCAAAACTGAACCGATTTTCATGTTTGATGGCATTTTTTTCATGGTTTGTCCCCTAAATTGATTTTCTATTTCAAAAATATTCATTATTGAAAATAACATTTTTTTTGATTTTTTTCGAAAAAAAAAAGCTTTTTGGAAAAATTTTTTTTTTTTTTTTAAATTTAGAATCTGGAATTTATATTTTTAATCGATTATGGTTATCATAATTAGCATAAAAAACAACTTTAAAACCGATTCTGAGGGGGTCAAATTTTTTGTCAAAAATGGTGCCAAAAATGACAAAAAGTTTAACAAGTAGAGCTCTCGGGTCCATAGCTCCCATATTTCAAACGCCCATAACTTTGTCAAAACTGAACCGATTTTCATGTTTGATGACATTTTTTTCAAGGTTTGTCCCCTAAATTGATTTTCTATTTCAAAAATATTCATTATTGAAAATAACATTTTTTTTGATTTTTTTCGAAAAAAAAAAGCTTTTTGGAAAAATTTTTTTTTTTTTTTTAAATTTAGAATCTGGAATTTATATTTTTAATCGATTGTGGTTCTAATAATTAGTATAAAAACAACATTAAACCCGATTCTGAGGGGGTCAAATATTTTGTCGAAAAAGGTGCCAAAATTTACAACAAATTTGACATGTAGAGCTTTCGAATCCTCCTATATTACAAGCTCCCATAAATTTGTCTAAGCTGCACCGATTTTCATGTTTGTCCTTTACATTTAATTTGCATTTAAAAATATGTATATTATAAATATATCTACCAATTTTTAAAAACAGAAGAAACAATATTTAAATACGTAAGCTGGAGCATTATCGAAATAATTAGTTCAAGTAGAGATATTTAAATCCTTGCAAAGTAGTCTTCCCCCATGGCATTGTCATTTCGCACTCCAGTATTAACTGCAAGCTTCCTCTTTGATTCAGTATTTCAATACGCTTTCGTTTCCAATTTGCCAGCAATTTGCTGTAATATTAGACTCAATCAAGAGTCAAATGCTAATAATGCAAACAGACAGGCTCAGAAAGGAGAGCGAAAAAATATAAAAGAAATTACCATAACCAAAGCCAGGCACACACACATGCCAGGACTCGCCGGGGGTGACGACGGGGCCACTGATAGCCACCACCACCGGAAAATTCCGAAGAAGCATTGCAATTATTTGAGGAATGCAATGCGACCCGGGAGCGGAATCCGTGCAAACCTTATTGGAGTGAAAGGAGCGCAAAAAGAAATCGCCAAAGCGAAAATTGAAACAAAATGAACAAATCAGGAAACAAATTTGCATGCGCTACATTTATGGGCCATATTCGTTGGACTGTTCCGACGAGGGCTCAAAATTATTGGCAATTTCACTAGTTCTGCTGGGGTTGGATTGGCTATGGGCTGGCTGTGAGGGTTGAGGGAGCTGCGTGTGCCAATTTATGTTTATTGCGGCAAGAATTTGGCTTTGTCATAAGAGTGACAAAAAAATGCAAAAGTTTTTCTACATATCAGACATTGGAATGCTCTTTGTGAATCGTGACTGGCCCGTAATGAAATCTGTGCAGCTGCTGATATTAAAAGAAGATGGAATATGTAGTATTAGGTGTGTGAATATTTTTAATTTTGAATTTTATTTGAATAATATTGACATCGATAATATGTCATATTCCTTTTATTGCTCTAAGCAACCAATATGCCTCAACCTGCTTAGGGTAGTCCACAAATAATGTCACAGCTTACTTATTCGTGTAATATGCAAATTTCCACCTCTCTCTCCGTCCTGTTTTGAGTCTATGCAAATTTTAAAAAATATTTCACTTGTCCGCTTGGCGCCGTGCAATTTGCAATTTTTTTTTTTGTTTTTTTCTTATTTATGGCAACTAATTTGTTGGTGGGGGCGTGGCCACTCGCCCACAAATCAATTCCACTACATTGAAGCAGGAATCAATTGAAATAAGTAGAAAGCAGCAGGCAGCCAAAGAAACTCAAGTTCACAACATGCCCGGGCAATTAGATGGCGAGTCGAGCAGAAAAACAAGTTTATCTTTCTGTTCTCCTGTTTCCCCCTCACCCACTCTGAGGTGGGGCGGGTGGATTTCTGGCACTAGACATGTCCTCACTTGGAATCGGATCGGTTCGTCTGGTTTCGTTTCGAGTGGCCCCGGCTGCAACTCAATTAAAATGAGCTCAGGTGTAAATTTTATTGAAAATGCTTAATTGCCGGCTGGGAGCGTCTGGCGAGCCGCCATCCTGCTCATCATTATGCGCCATTATCCTGCCAGCGATTTTTACTTGTAATTATTTGTTTTTGTGTGTCTGCGCATGAAGCGACCTAGTCGAGTGCTTTGTTGCGCAATGTCCTTTGTCCTGTGGCGACCCCCCCAAAAAGTTCGGCATGTGTTTAGCACAAGGATTTATATTTGTTTAAGCTGCTCCTGACACTGTCATGATGATGCTGAATTTATATAAGCAGCAACGAGCACACATTTGTTCAGACTACGCTATTCGCAGCCACGAGGGAAGTTTCATTTGAATATTTCCATGACACTTTTCGACTGCGAGCATCGACAATTAATGTAAATTATTCATATTTGAGAGGGAAGGCGAAGAAGACGGTGAAAGTATGAGCAACGGAAAGCTGGAATCAGGCTATTATATTACACAAATAAAATCAACCGGAAGTTATGTTATCATCTTAAAAACAAGAAGACCAATTTTATTTTTTTGGGTGCCTAAATTAAAACGCCCTTGCAGACATATAACAAATTATCACTTTATATTTATAGACAAACAAAATCTAATTTGTTCACCGATTGTTTCTATTGCCGGCTTTAATATATAGTAGTTTAATAATAATAAGATAATTATGATATGTTAGGAGCATAGATATGTTTAAAATTCTCTCTTATTTTGTCAAGAAATCTTAAAAGATAAGTTTCCAATACTATAACTCATTTTTTAAGATGTTCCAGCAGCAGCTTTTGATTGCTGAGTTTGGTTAGAAAATCTTGGAAAAAAAGGTTTACATTTAAAAACTCTAGTATTGGCCGATCAATCCTATATAAAATATATGATATAGTGGTCCAATGTGGTCAACTCCGACATATGTAATGCATGCGACAAAAATGCAAAATTTCACGACGATAGATTAAAAACTAAGAATATATTTATATATTTAAATACCTTATAGGGTCGGAGAGGTCACCTTTACTGCGACACATTTCATGACAAAAATATAATATAAAAAGGGCCTGTACCTCTGATTATAATCATGTTTAATATAATATAAAAATAAATAATAACTTTTCTGTATTATATTTTTGCTTTAAACTTCGCAACTTTTGGTGCAGCCTTCGCAGGTTTTGGGGTAAGTTTTTGACTTTGCTGCTGTTGCGATGTCCTGCGGCGTTTAGTGCATATTGAAAATGACGCAATTAACTTAATTGCTAATAGTTTTTGTTGCCATTTCAGTTGTTGTGGCAACAAACTGGTTCACACTCCGCGGCTGACAACCCCAGTGCGATCTCTCTCTTTAATTTAAGCAATTAATAAACTTGATGTCGAGCATTATCTAACTCAGTCACGTGACCGCACGAACCCAAAACAGATTTCCATGATGAATTTATGACTGACATTGATGGCCAGCCAGCCCAAAGCCCAGCACTTCAAAACAGCACCAGCCGCTGGCAAGTGGGTGAGACTTTCCACCGTTCCCTCAATGTGTTTGTGGTTGTTGCGCTTTTTTCACGCCCGCGCCGGGGCACCATAAAAAAAAAAAAAAACGAAGAGCGTTAACCCTTTCTCGCTCGATCTGCACTCAAAAGGATTAGGGCCAAGTCGTGTGTCTGCTGTTGATTAAACTGCAGGCATTCCAAATTTTACAATAAATTTATAATTTATGCAAGTCGCTCGAAATTCGATGCGCCAGCATGTCAGAAATTGCTTTAACCATATTTGACAGCGCCGCATCAAATTGACGACGCCGGGCAGGAAACGAGCTGAGTGTGCCCAGAATGGAGTGACGGCCAGAATGGAGTACCGTAATGATGTTACAAAAATCGATGTTAGCAGCAACAGCAGCTTTCTTACGATATTTCGGTGTACCGCGATCGATTCTTATAAATAAAGCGGTCTTTTGGCCATCTTTAAACTAAAGCTTAAAAAAACCTAAATCTAGTGCAATTTAATTTTAAATATACTTTTATATTCCACATTTGTGAATTAATGCATATATGAAAGTATATATACAAACTTCACATTTTTATTTCCTGTAATCACAGCATTTATATTTTTTAATAAAATTACGTTGCAAGTTTGGAACTTAAGATAATTAATTATATTTTGTGTTAAAAATTTCTAGCTCTGGATAATCAAACAAAAATCCCTCTACACGAGGAAACAATCTAGTGGCGAAAGCCCCAACAATTAATGTCAAATTTTACGACGAAGGATATTCAATTTAATATAGAAACAACCTCCAAATTTTAAAAACTAATTGGGCATTACACAATTTACGCGAAAACTCATGCTTCAGTGTACCTAATAATAATTTTTAATTTTAATTATTTTTTACAATTTAGCAGTCATAAATATTTTTTTTTCTGTTATAATCAAAAAAAATAAATAAATAAAAATTATAATAATAAAGTTATATGTGTTTGTTTATTTTTTTAACAGCTACAAATTTGTAGGAAATATCAATGATGAGCAACATGATTTTCTAATCTAGCTCAATCTCTACTCAGTATATGAGGTATCACTACAAGGAGCTATCGATCACAATCAATAGGGATATTTACTCTCCCACGCATACGGGCTGCCCCGAGGCCATTCAAAGGCGCAGCTCACATTACCAAAAACTGTCACAGCTAACCGAAATCAAAACAAAAATCAACTGGCCAGCGAGTGATGGGAACGCCTCCTACAAATAACAAATATGCTGTGCATATAAACGGGACAGACAATTAATAACAAATTAACATGATGGTCACACGCCGGACAGTGAAAGGACTCGAGAGCACGAGGCCAAGCCGCAACATAATAAATGTATTTGTACAAAAATTAAGCGAAAAATGCTTCGCATTGTGTCAAGTTGGGCTCAAATATTGACACTCGGCGCTGTAAAGCGCATTTCTCAAGCAGCACCACCCGCACCATCCGCACCACTGGACTGGGCCGGAACCAACAAACAAACAAACGTGGAAACGAGAAGTATTTTTGGGTAAGTTTATACGGCAAGTGAAAACAAAAGCGCGTCCAGCTCCATGCCGAGAACCAGGCCTCAGTCACGTGCTTCACTGCACGTGTCCCTTTTAATGACCAACGAATTGTGTTCCACAGCTAGAAGAAGAGAGGTGGGGCACAAAAAAAAAGCAGGAAAATCAAAAAGTAACGCGGCCCGTGCTTTTGTGCCGTGGCCTCTCTCTCTCTCTCTCTCGTATATTGAAATCCAATTCAATGAAATTGTTGCCACGCTCGAGTTCCATTAGACAAAACCAATCACAACAACATGAAAGGTGGGCCGGAAGGGTGGGGCGGGACGGGGTTGGGGTTGGGGTTGGTTTGGGTTTGGCCACCACTCAATTGTTGGTCAGTTGAAAATATTTCGACAATTTGCATGACCGCCCCGCACAAAGGAATATGTCAGCCAACAATTGAACTCTTTTCTTTTATTTAAGCCTCCTTGCCGGCGCCCATTTTAATTGAGGGCTCTGCCGGCGTGTGGCCAACAACAACAGCAACAACAAACAAACAAAAACAAACGCCTGACAATTGACAGACGTTTACAGCAGAGAGCTGCGATTCCTGGGTCTCGCCAGGCATTGAATTTCATCATCATCATCACGTCCATTGAAAGCAAATGAATTGCACGCTTTTCATGCTCCCAACAGCACCATGGTCAGCCAGTCAATCAGTCAATCAGTCATTCAGCTGAATGGCAATTGTAATTAATATTATATTTATAGAGATGAATTCATAACAAGTTATCGACTATGTTCATTGTAAAGTTGGCTCATTCTGATTTGCGGCTCTCTCTCTCTGTTTTTTTAATTTGTTGTTTTTGTTGTAACTGGTATTTAAAAGCTTAAGATTTCGTTGTTAGTCAGTCAGTCAGTTAAGTAACAAGAGTATATTGGGTTTATCTGTCCGAATTAGAGGCGGGCAAGGGTCGTGCCGGGCTTTGTGGCTCTTGCAAAATTGTCGGGCTCGTGTCTAAAAATCTCATTTCGTGCCGTGCCGCGTCGAGCTCGTGTCGGGCACGAAGACATGATTAATTACAATTTAAATATTAATGAAATAAAATAAAATCTTTAAATTTTTCATACAACAGAATTCTCAGCGAAAGTCTGTTTTCATTGTCTGGAAAAACTAGCATTAATATAAAGAAAATTGTATTTTAAAATAAAAATATGAAAATTGATATGAAAATTTAAAGTATTCAGATATCTTCGCTATGCCCATTAATTATTTTTTTTTTTTAACTTTGTGAAACAAGCAGCAATTAAATCAACTCTATTATTATTCTCTCACGTACTTATTGTTATTCATTTACCTGTCAAATGAATTTAATTTATAAATGGTAATAATTTTTTAATTTTAGTAATTATTACAGCAACATTTCACGTTCTGTTATTGGACTCTATTGACATATTTTCACTTTAACAATGGACTCTCACAGTTGTTACCACCAATATAAAGTTTTGTCTTAATACGCCAGATAAATGCCCAAGCCTTGAATAACATGTTGGCTCGTCTTGGGCCGCCTCTTTATTAGAGGCGCAATATGTTGGACAGATTGCCGACTCCATTCACACACTCTGGCGAGTCCATAAACAATTCATTTATTATCCCAACACGCTGTGGCTTAAGCCCAAGGAGCGCGCAGTGTGATCTAATGCTCCATGCTTGATTTAGTGGCAGCGGCTGCAAATCATCGCCCAGCCAAAAAGGGATAAAGGCCATGCATATGAGATATGAATATGAATATGCGACTGCTTACGCAGGATATGCGAGTACCCACATGCATATATTCACGTATGTGGCGTGCCAGACATCGTGTAGGCATGTGCGATAAATTATCAAGTGTGTGTGTGTGTTTTTTTTTTTTTATTGTTTACCAAGTATTTGGGGAAGGTGTCGTCTCTGTCGCGCTGGCAATTGCTCATAATTGGTAGTCAAATATGTACGCCCTCTGCCGATTTGTGAACAGAGTATTAACTTCTCTAGTACTGGCACATATGTGGGGTGCAGCAAGGTTGATTTGATATATTGGATGGATTTGGCGTAGACAATTTTATGAGCACTGAATTTATTTGATGTTTGGCATCAGGTTATTCTCTCTCTCTCTCTTTATATTTTTGTTGTTGTTCCGATTGCTTAGCGCTGCGCCAATAAATTTCAATCACTCAATGCCGAAATCCTTCAGAATTTATGTGGCATATTAAAAAGCGTTTTACAAAAACTCTTGGAAATTGCCGCGTTTTATATTAAAAATTAAACGAGCGCAGAGATAAATGAGAAAAATACATTTTACAAAGCTCAATAAAAAAAAAAAGAAGAAATGAAACTAAAATATTTTCCAATCGTAAAAAAAAGGAAAAACGGCAATGGTTTTTGCCACAGCCAATATTCGCAATCGCACAATGTGGCCAACCCTCGTTGCAAGAAAAATTAAAAAGTAAAATTGCAAATAAAATGACGATAAAAAATAATTTTAATGTCGCCGTTTTACTTTGAATGGGCAGGAAAAGAAAAAATAAGTAAATGAAAATTGCAAACAGCGACGATTGAATGCTCTAAAAGGAAAATTTACAAAATTTACAAGAAATCGATTTATGATTATATTCTATTTTATAATTAAGTATTAAATATGCATTGTTGATTGTATTATTAATACAATAAAATAAAATACTTATAAAGATTTAGATTACGACAGTATGGTAAATGCTCTACCAAAAAAAGAGTATCTATTCACATAGATTGGAAACGGCTCTTAAGATAAATGGCAAGAAGTAAACGCTGGCATGCATATAAAAAGTGTTTCTCTTATATAATTTAAATTAAATGCAGGGCTGACAATAAAAATACACACGATGACTGCCAGCAATTCAAAAAGTAGCTCTGGCCTGGCCATAAAACATTTAATATGAAATTTTTGAGCTCCAGAACAGAGTGTTACAGACTGAAACAAGCCCCAAGCCGACAACCGTTAGACTTGTCGACAGACCCCAGAAACATGCAAACAAACCAACCCCCGAAATGCATTTAATCATTTAAGTAACAAGCTGAAAACATTTTAAAGTATTTTTCAAAGGTCCACTCGAAGGAACCTCACACAAAAGTGAGCGAAAAGTCTTAACATGGCCAAGTGCCACTTTTGTCGCCTTTTATGCTTATTTGACCATTCAAATGCCACACATACACAAACAGAAATACCCGCCCAACTGCCGTCTATTCATGCGAACGTTGGGTCATTCATTCAAATTTGGCTGCCTTTTGTATTGGCCGTCAACTCCCCCAACGCAGCTCAAGTTTTACACTCACTAATCGCGCACTTTCTTGAAACTTGCTGTCCCCTTTTTTTATGGTCTGGTATTCCCAGCTGGCTGGCCACATAAATTTCGACTCGACTCACATGTGATCGGACCCAGTTTTCCCACAGTCGCCGGATGGGGTGGTGGCGGGCAAATCAAAAGGATGTTATTGCTGGCTGGCTTGATCCTTGGGCGCCTTGGCTATTGTATAATTTCCATTTAATAGCCAAACCAAACACCTCGTCCAAGATGTACTAAGTAAATACCAAAGCGAAACGAAATGGCCCAGCCGTAAGAAGTGACGAAGATGAATACGCAAGTTTTCGACACATGGCCGAGGCGAGGATGTGAAGGCGATTTGCATAAGGGCCAAGGAGCAACAGCTAAAAATGTCCTGGCCCTGGGGCGGCGACGGCACCACTTAGACAAAAGGACATGGCGTGTAGTTTGACTTGCTGACAGGCGGCTCGTCCTGCAAGGGCCAGCATCCTTGACCTAACGAACCATAAATTATATGCTTTTGATGTTTTGTTGCTGGCCCCAAAAATGTTTATTTAGTTTAGTTTTGCGCCAAAAAGTGGCAGGACATGTAAATTACGAGCCAGGAAACGGACATTGTAAAGTTTATCGCTCAAATTCGATTATAATGAAACCCCAAAGACAACAAAAGACAACGTGATGACTTCGATGGCCTGTCTGGGGCCAAGAACGAGAACGAGTACAAGCATAAGAAAACAATAGCGAACATCACACGAAGTCCGATGGGATTAAGGATATGATTGAACTGCCGCCAGGACAACTGGCTGCCAGAATTAATTGCGACTGAGAGCGAAGAAAAGGCAACAATTTGCATAAATTACGACGAAGCCCAAAAACATATCGTCTAGGCCATAAATTTTAGCTCAGACACCGGGCTTAAGTCATCAAGTTTAGCAGAGAAAAAACCAAAACGAAAAAATCAGTAAAAACAGCCAAATTTAAAAAAACGAAATGAAAATTAAAACAATTGCTGACCAAATGTGACCAGTAGCAAATATATATATATATAGCAAAGCATAAACAAATCCCAAATGGCAACTGCGTAGCTTCGAACTAACTTGAAATTGGGCAAACTGACAGGCGGCTTAAAAAATTATTACTCAAGCCACAAAAAGTTGCTATAGGAAGCATCATCAGCCTGGCAATTCGTATGAATTATGTGGCAAATGCTTCGTTATTAATTAGACTCATTTACCAGTCGAATCAACTTGTTGTTGTTGCCATGAAGACACCTTAATTAAATGTCTGTCTATGGTCTACGGGGTCTAGTCTGCAGACTCTGGTGGATGTTTGTTCGTTAGTGGACGCTTTACAACCGCAAAGTCAAGTTTTTTGGCCAACTTTGAAGGGTTGTTGTTGTTGTTGTTGTTGTTGTTCCTATTTTGCCATACAATTTGCATATGAGTTTTTACCCTGATGCGTCTATGGCGATCCCTGGAGATTTGTCATTTTAATTTCCATAAATCAATTTGTTAATTAGTGCTCTCATTTTTGGTTGCCGGGGACGATTAGCAAACTGGAGTTTGGGGCTAATCAGGGTTAGTTGAAGAGAACACAATTTGCGAAAGTATTGCGACTTACCTGAAACTGTAATAAATATTGGCATTAATTAAAAATTATATACTGTCTGTTCGAAGAAAACCTAATAAAAAGCATTTAAATCTAAATGAGAAAACGGGCAAGCTAAAAGTCACCCAAGCAAACACAAGAAACTATTCTCTGTTTGGCTAATAAAAGCACAAACAACAAATAAAATAAACGCTGCTGTGGAAATAATCAAAGCTTTAATCCTATTTATTTGGTATCGAAGATACGTTACTTCAATTTATTTTGATAACCATTGTAAAAAGAGCATAAACGTAAATAACTAAAAATAAATATTTTATATATATGTAGAGTACAATAGCGAGACAGGAGCTTTAAAACGCTTACAGCTCTGCCTTAAAGCCGCTCGCCACTTGAGCCACTTTTATGAGCGCAGCCAGGCGCACCGAAGCCGAAGCCAAACCCAAACTCAAACCCAATCCAAAACCAGTTTGAACTCAAACCCAACCCGAAATGGGAGCCATTTAATGTCACTTGGGCGCGCAGCCATCAAGCATATTACGAGGACGCCGAAGGATCTGCCCGTTGATGTCGGTCTGAGTGTCTGGGTGTCTGTTGTTGTTGAAAAATAACAACAATTTACACAACAAATGCAACCGAGCAGCAGCCACATGTGAAGTGTGCCGTTGACTTTGACTTGAGGAGCCAACCTGGCAACCAGCGGAGTGCATTCATTCTACATGGCAGCAACAATTGTTGCCAGCTGTAAATAAACATGGCTTTAGCAACTGCCACGCCCACATGTGTGGCCACCTTCAGATATTGCAACAGCAGCAGCAACAGCAGCAGCAGCAACAGCGAAATGATAATAAGGTATATAATTTAATATCAATCTGACAGCCAGAAGGCAACAAAGTGCGCCAGGCGACGACGCTGCTTTTTATGCTACACTTTTTTCGCTACCCTATAAAACATGAGCTGTGTACCCCAAAAGCATATGCGATAGATCGAGGTGTATGGTTGATTAAAAAGCCATAGAACTTAAAACGGATATGAAAAAATGACTAAATTCTGAAATTAAATAAAAAAAATAAAAAAAACAAAAAGAAAAGAGACTAGAAACTAGAGTTTTTTTCTAAAAAGTCGTAAAACTAATATTTCATATGTTCATGATAGGAAATAAGTCAAGTTTCAGAATGCTATCTCAACGTTATCATACGCAATTAAATATAATATAATATAATATAATATAATATAAAATACTATAATATAATTTAATATAATATATTAATGTAATTTCTTAATAACTTTTGGATAAGATATGAGAATGAATGAGTTACCATTCGATGCGTATTCGAAATACAAATTTGTATCTGTCTGAACGCATTTCTGAAACTCCACAAAGGGCCAAGTGAACTCTCACATGTTGTGGTATGCTTTTCTTCTAGTTTAAACGAAATATTTCGATCGATATATAATTCGATATGAACGAAAACTTCAAAAGTTCGCGTATTCTTAAAGTATTTTAAAGTCTTAACTTCAAATTAGTAACATCTTAAATAACAGTACAGCTGTTAAAGACCAGTCGATAAAGTGTTATCCATTATTTAGCTGTTACACAGCACTAGAGGCGTGATCAGGGAATTGTGAAATGAGAAGAAGAAGCGAACGGACGACTTGCAAATAGAGTTCTGGCTGATATTTAAAAGTATATACATAAAAATTTAGTTCATTTGAATGTTTCTATTAAATTTTAAATAATCGAGGATCAAATATACCTCTTTACAATATATATATATTTTTGGCTGCTTTATGAACTTAAAAAAATCTAGTTAACAGGAAAACTAAATTTGTTGCGTATTTTCACAGCAATATATTTGTAAATTTAATGTCGGTTATTAAAATTCGTTCAATTCAATTGTAGGGTATTCCCAGTTCAACAATCCATCTTCATTTTTGCGGGTACTTCTTTGCCACTTGCCCACTCTTGCCACATGCCCGGGCGCACTTCACTTTTATGCATTGTCTGTATGTCTGACGTTCTGTCGAGGTACTCAAATGGTATATTCTTTCCTTTAGTGTGTTTTTTCATTTTTTTTTTTTGTTAACTAAATAAATGCAGTTTGTTTGCCTGCACTTGTTGTTTGTGTTGAGCCAAGCAGAACATTTCCATTTGAATGTTCTTTTAAGCGAAAACAATTTCTTCTTTGTTTTGCTTCTGAGCATTTCTGCATTCCTTTTCGCCAGCTATTTGTTCGCTCCTCCCACTGGTCCCACGCCCGGCGCTCAGGTAAGTGATACCAGATGCCATAGACAATGGGACTGCAGCTGAAATCTGTAGGGTTCAGATCAAATTAGATCATGGGTTTTGATTTTGATTTTGAGGTTGGCGCGGGCTCATCATATGATGTCATTATCAGGACCTGCCCAGCTGCCCTTTCACCCCTTGCTCTCCACGCAACCAAAGTCATTTTCTTTTGTTGTACCTTTAGCGTTTTTTGTGTTTCTTTTTTTTTTTTCTCTTTTCTTTTTGCTATTTTGCTGCATTTTATTTAACATTTTTTATGCAGCAACTATAAAAAAAGTTTTTACATTTTTTTACGGCACTTATTTCTTTTGGCCAAGTAAAGCAAAGAAAGGAAATTTTCGCCAAACGACGGCGAGTGCATTATGTGTGGTCTTACGGCGAGAAGTTGATTATGTTGATTTGTGGAATTGATTCGGTTAGGGCGTGGTGTGCACGAAAGTTCTCAACTGTGGCAGTTGCAGCAGCAGTCAGCACTCCTTTTTATCATAAAATATTCGTGGCATGTGGCGTGGAAATGCTGCCTGATTGTTTTGCGGTTGTAAAAATATGTAAAACGCGAAATTGAATGAGCCCCCGAGTGGGCAGAAAGCGTCTCAAGGTGAAAGTAAATGTCAGAAGAAGTCTTCAGCTGGAAAGATCTATAAAGGTGCTATACCTGATTATAAAATAAACCCTAACTCGTTTCAAAACAATTGGCCGTCACACGAAATGCCGTAAATCGTAATAGAAAACTAAAAACTTAGGTTTTTTTAATACATATGTATTTATTTCAATATTTAATAAAAAGTTAATAATTGAAAAATTAATAATTTTGACTAATTTAAAATAGAATATTTGTAAGTTACAAAATTCTTTGCCGTTAATCCAAAAAATTATCCGTTTATTAAACTTCGGTATAAAAAAGGAAGAGTAAGAGCACAGATGCCGTTAAAACAGTTTCTTGCTAGCTCACTTAAATAAATTCATTTAACAATTATAAATAAGTCGAGCATAATAAGCTAGATATGATTACCATGCACACAATCAAGTAAAGAACAAGAATTTCTGCGAGCCAAGTCCAGGCCCAAATCTCACATATTTCGCATAGTCGAGGCACAAGACAAAGCCAAGGAATTTGGTCAAGGACAGCAAACCAAAGAAAACACAAGCCATGGCACAAGCAAAAACAAATTTTCTTAAAAGGCAGAGCTCAGTTCGAAAAAATTCGAATGTCGAAAAGGCAGCTACCCCTCGAAAGTCGCACGAAACAGGGGAAATCGCAGAACGTAATTGTTGTATTGTGCTCAGTTCGAAACAAGTTCGAATAACGTAAGAGGCAACGTAAAACGTTAACGTAACATGCCACAAGTGTGAAACACAAAAACGTTTACAGCACGTGAAAAGTAGCTGACATTGCAGCACATTGAGCAGAGAGAGCACTCGAAAAGAGAGAGAGGGAGCGCGAGTCCTTACGGAAATGCACGCGAGTAATGAGCACTCTCTCTCTCTCTCTCTCTCTCTCTCTTTGTGCGGTGCAATGGGGTGGGCGCCTGGCATTGGGTTAGGGCTGCGGTGGTGGGTTGTCGTCCCTTCGTCGGCTTGTTGCTGTCGCTGTCACGACTGTCAGCGGCATTTCCCGGGTATAAATACGGCTGCCGTGCCGCCGTGCGAGTCAGTCGAACGACAGCTCGCCCCGAGTGCGTAACAGCAACAACAACAACAACAAGAAGAACAACAGCAGGCAGGAAGCACAACAGCAAGTGAAAAGTAACTGAAACGGCAAGCGCAAGGAATTTTGACGTAATCCATTGCCATGGCCATTCCCTTCTACGAAGACGAGCCCGTTGCGACGGCGGCCAGCTTGGAGTCGAGCCAAATAGCCGACGGCGATCAGGTGGATGGTCCGGCCTATGCCAGCGATGCTGGCCAGGATCAGGTGGACTACGAGGCGCCATCGGGCGCAACAAGTAACGCCCAACCGACGTCCACCGAAACGGTGCCGCCGCCCAGCACGGAGGAGCAGCTGCTGGCCTGGAAGATGCTCGCTTTGGCCATGTGCAAAGTGCTTAAACAGTTCTATCTGCAGCAGACGAAGCAACAACAGACGGGCCAGTCCACCAAATTGACGGCCACCGTGCAGATACAGCCGCAGGCACAGTAAACTAACAACAACATACGGTAACAACAATAACAACAACAACAACATCAACAACTACAAATTCATGGCCTCAAATCGAGGCTGATGGCTCCTAAGCGCAACTTGTGATTACTTTTCGTTGGTGAGAACTAGCGCTCCCTAAAGCAAACGGGGAGAGACACAGAGAGAAGGAGGCAGAGAAATTTATTTAAACGATTCGCAAAAAGCTAATCGCAAAAATCATAGCCACAAAAAAAAAAAAAAACAAAACAAAACAAAATTCAGTTACAAACCAAACAATTTCCAAAATTTTGAGTAACATTTGAATTCTGGAAAAGTTGATCTAAGTTTTTGCCGCCGCTGAAGAGAAAAATTTGCAGCGAAGGCTGATTAAAATGTTTGGATAAGCGCAAATGTGATAAATAATTTTGCTAAAAATATTTTAAGTGATCATTTTGGTAAAGTTATTTAAGCACCTACATTAACATGAGTATTTTCCTAATTTAGCTTAGTTGAATTAATTTTCAATTCAAATGGTCGGCCCAGTGCAAGCAGCTGCTAGTTTTCATACAGATACGAACCTAAAGTTAAGTCAAATTTTCTACTAATAGAACTAATAATTATGTATTAGATGTATTAGACTAGTTAAGTGCATAATTACAACTTTTACAAAACTCTCTTGGTGTCTATTTACAAATACGACGACGAAACAAATCGCATCGATTTCACTTTTAGGTAGTTGGCTTCTTAACTTAGCGAATAGTTATGAAAATATTATAAACGACAAACAACTTATATATATATATATATTTTTGTATAATTATTTTGCTGTTAAATGTAAGTCAATGTTCGTGTGTACGTGTGTGTCAATTTCTTTTCTAGGTCCATTAAAATAAGCAATATTCCTAAGATTACGAGTATTTCGAACAATGAACCAAAAACATTTTCGTGTCACGAGCATGAACAAAGTACAAGAAAAACAATAGAAATCTTTACACAGCAAACAGCCAAATGGTTGAGAGTAACCTAAAGTAATTAAGTTGTAAGCATAAAATAATTATATATACATATATATGCATAATAAAAAATTTAATTAATTGATTTAAAACATTTCAAAGTTATTTTATTTACTGGAAAAACTAGTTGGAGTGGAAAAAACAGAAAATATTCACCATGTGCTTTCAATCATTATGCTCTGGATTCATATTGACATTGCCTGATTAATTATCCTTTAATTAACTAATTAAAAAAATATACAGGTTGTTTATTTCTTGGAAAAACTGGTTGGAGTGGAAAAAGCTGAAATTATTCACGACATGCTTTTAATCATTGAGCTCTTAATTTATATTAAGATTGCCTGATCAATGTATCCTTTATAATGCAGTATTCCTGGTTCTTTAACAAGTTAACTGGTCATGCATAATACAAAAATAATTAATTAATTTCAAACAATTTAAAATTATTTTATTTCTTGGGAAACTAGTTAGAGCGGAAAAAAACCGAAAATATACACAATATGCTTTTAATCATTGGGGGACTGGATCCATGTAGCCTTTACTTAATTAGTTTACAAAAATTACAGATATTTTAAATTTTCAGAAAAACTGGTTGGGGTGTAATAAACTTATATTATGCACGATATTTAATTATATTGTTATTAATGATATTCATTTAAAAAAATTACAGGTATTTTATTTATTGGAAATACTGGCTGGAGTGGAAAAAATCAGAAATTATTGACGATATGCTTTTAATCATTATGCTCTTGAATCATATTGAGATTGCCTGATCAATGTATCCTTTTGAATACAGTACCCCTTGGCTCTGGCATCAATGCTAATAACTGGCACAGTCATTCATATACCATTGACAATGGTCTGCCACCTCCAGTGCGGTATTCAAATCGCATAGACCGATAAGTAGATGGCATAGATCAAAGCCAGTCGCCAGACAATGGCCACTTCCATGGCATACCCCAATCCCCTACACAGACGTGCAATCGATGCGGAAAAATGTCGCGTGGCGGCTGATAAAAGGCCTTCGGGCAAAACAGGAATAAAAAAAAAAAAATAATAATAATGTAAAGTCCCGCTTCTGTGTAATACTCTTTGTGTAATGCAAATACTAAAGTAGCGGAGAGAAGCTAAGCTGCTTTTTTAATTTTGTAAAACCCAACAGATTTTAAACTCCATCAATCAATAGCATCAATAATAATATCAATCATAGCCGACGAAAAACAAATAGCATTTGCTAAATCAACTGCCCCGAAGATGATTTTAAAAAATTTGATATTTTTACGTAGATAAGCAATGGGGATTACGGGCTCGAAGAAGCCTACCCAAAAGGAAAAAGACCCCCCCAAAAAAAAAAAAGAAGCCAAGAAATGCGCATTTGAGGCGGTTAACTGTCTGAATTCAATCAAATGTTCCCTCGAGATTTTGCACTTCTGTTTGCATTAGCACACATGATACCAGAGCTCATATGCGATGATGACGATGATGGGTGGCAACCCTTTTTTTTCCTGTTCAGGCAGCAAGTGAAAGTGGTGAAAGCAGGGACCGGGCCTTAAGTGCATGCGTGTGTGTAGTGTGTGTATGCCCAGCTGGGGGTAAAGTGACCCATAAATAAACAGTTTAGATTTTTTACATGACCAACAAGATTTCAGAACATACCCTAGCCCATTGCAGCTTAAAGGGCGTATTCGACAAGTGAGCCCAGATTTGAATGCAAATAAATATAATAAGTATATTTGCCAGTACAAGTATTTCCCATTCGATCATCCTCGGGTTTCTCGCCCATTTCATATTTCCACCGAGCTTGCACAAATATTTGTACTTATACCATCTAGTCTAACTAGATTGGGCCCATCGCTGTGAGTCGAGCATCAAAGCCTTAAAAATCGGCACGTAATTGAAAGTACACAAACTAGCAAAGGCAAATCAATTGGTGGGGTAAAACATATTTACTGAGGAATGCTTGGCGCAGCAACATTATTAAAAATAAATTAGAGTACCTTTTGGTCTAAGTATTATATAATACTGCAAACAAACGAACTGAAGTACTTTCAAGCTGCCTGCTACGTGCTCAAGTGCATTTCATTTCGTCCTGCGGTCATCATTAGTGTGCTTTATTAAGTGGAAGCAATTTTTACTGCTGGGCGATACTTTAAAACCGGCGATAACAAAGCACAGAAAAAAAAAACACACACACACAGACATACAACTTTTCCAGGACCCTAGGCGGCAGCCACAGCTGCTGGAACTCGACTGCGGTTAAATCAGCTCAAGGTCGTGCGTCAGTTGCAACTGTTGCATATGTTGCAACTGCAACTCTGAGCACGTTTCCAATGCAGCAGAAGCCTGAATTAGGGTCTAGGGACAAGACAAATCCTTTGTTTGCTGCCATTTTCACCGAGGAGGGCCGGCTTTTTGGGTCAAGGTGAAGTCGCGGTCGTGTTCCTCGGATTAGGAGTGCTTCAAGGAGCGCTGTACGCGTGCACTTCGAGTCATCCCAATGTATGTCAATTGTCTATTTTGACGTTTCTGACTAACAGAAGTTTGCTTGAGTGTGTTGTTTTACAACCAGCTTAAAGTCAACCATTTGCTTGGCACTCGAAATTAACATATATAGAAACCAGTTTCTTAAGATGGCAATAATACTTACCCATACTTATTAATCCAAAATTGTTAATCTGCAAATAAATAGAGTAAGGGAAAGATTATTACACATATTCACTATTATTATTAAAACTCATTAAAGTTGAAATACCGAATCAAATTTAGCATTAAAAAGCTACTAGAAACATGTTAGGGTGTAACCGACTGCGCCATACTCGTTCACCGTATAATAACAGCTTAAAATAGACGAATACGGTTTTAATTACAATTAAAATAACATTAATAATTATTAAAAAATATCGACGGAAATTTTTCAATATTATCAAATTTGAAGAGTCTAGCTCTAAAATTATGGCTTCGCGCTTGCTTTAGAAGAGCTTTCAGGAAAAAGTATGTATTTAGCTTTAAAACTGAGGAATAAATCTAGATTTTATTGAATTTCCACGCCCCAGTGGGCAGCATATATTTCAAATTTCAAGTCTTCAGCTACAATAGACGGACCCAATATACTCCTTTCACGAGTATAAAGTTCACTTGTAAGTCTGATTAGTGGCACCTCAAAGCCCTATCAAGAGTGCTTAATAAACCTATGTATTAAATACACTGGGATGACAATTAAATTTAACGACCAAATGCAGCCAGAGGCCAGCAAACATTTCGCACTCGCAGTTGCAGCCCGGAGGCCGCAGAGGGAAGCTGCTATTGTTGGGGCATGCAACAACAACCTCATCATTACAATTAATAGAAATGCAACTGCGGCAGATCAAAGAGCGGCTGACGAGGGGAGACAAAAGCGCGAAAGACAAAAGACGGCGACAGTCAAAAGGCAACAGCAAGTTGGCAGGGCCGTGTCAAAGGTAATGACAGAAGCCAAACAATTGAAAAGTTGCAACAAACGAGAATCGGGCAAAAAAAAAAAAAATACAAAAGTAACAACAACAAAAACAAAGCGACTTCGTTAGCGCAAACAATTGTCAAAGCAACAGGGAAAAAGCACATGAAAAAAATATGAAAATAAAAAATAAGTTGAGTGCAATTTTCAAGCAATATATTTTCCGCTGCTGAGCCAGAAAGTTTTCACGCGCTTTTTGATGTTTTTGGCCAAAGTGCAAAAATAACAAGCCAAAATTGCGTCGAAATATTTAATGAAGCGACGAGAAGGAGTAAAGAGCGCAAGCCACAAAGGAAAAACTGAAAGCTGCGAGCAAAGCCAGAAATGGAAAGCGCACCTTCAACGCAAAAAATCTAATTTAATAATCAAATAAAATGCTGGCCAAGCCAGCTGCCCCAAGGGAAACGCACAAAATGCCAAATGCAAATGCGAAAGCAGATAAAAAATATTTAAAAAACAAGTAGGAAACAAAAAGTAACGCTCGACTTAAATATGCCCTGTACATTTCAGCCAGGATGAAAGTATTGCAAAAATTGTATGGACAAATTTAAATTGATTGACTGTTGATGCTGAATAATATTGATAAAAATAGCCTTACTTTGCCATAGTTAGCCCTTTCAACCACTTGATTACAGGGTATAACAAGCACTTGCCTTGTTTTTCGCATAACTTGCGCGATTTGACAAATTTACGAGTGAGTTTAGCGGACTAATCATTGAGGATCTGCCCCGTACCGACCTCAGCGCCGCTCCAGGCCATAATAAACATAAAGCGACTGAGCCAAGGATGAGGCATATTAAGGATATGCAGCACGTTGACAACGCCAACGCATTTTTTTTTTTTTTATGTTTGAGGCTGCCAGATTTGGCTGCTTGCGCGCGGGGCCCCCAAAATCTCTGGCACATAATTTTAATGTTTATCGTCTTTTATTGTCAAACAAATTATTTTTGATACTGCGCTGCAGGCGACCCACGGGCACTACGAATATTGATGCCAGCCAAGGTGCCAGACGCCGTCTCTGTGAAATGATTCAGCTGCCGAGGGTAGCAACAAAGTGGGTTGGGGTTGGGGGTGGGGTTTGGGGTACGAGGTGCACACACGACGCGACTTGTAATTTGATTAGCATGCGGCGGCAAAAGAAAAATACATAATAAACATAAAGAAAAGTCTGATATTATCAGTGGTAGTCAAAACAATTTAATGCATGAATAAAAAATAATTTCTCTTCTGTGGCACAGTCAATTTGTGAAAGGTGCGTATATCTCTATATATCTGCTCTGCTGATATCCTGCTGCGAAAGTAGCTTTATTAGATTTCACTCTTGCCATAGGAGCTGCACTTGTGCATTTGGCTGCCAGGCAACCAACCCGGAGCGAGGAGTTCTCATCTCTCTGGGGCTGCCTTTCAACTCCACATATTTGATTATTTACTTAAGGACATTAAAGGAAACGAAACCAACTGACAATTTGCATATGTATTAAAACGCAATAAATTAGCAAGATATTTTATTTCGCTCTCTCTCTCTCTCTCTTTCTCTCTCTTTTTGGCAATTGAACATCCCTGCCCAGCAGCACTCAAGGGAGCGCCTCTACAGGATGTTTTTGTTTGCCTTGCTAATGCTTAGAAGGCTTCCTTTATTTCTTAGGCAACATTGTCTGCCAACGCTTTTAATAAGCTGCTTAAATATTTATAATGTTTTCCTAATGATTTTCAATGGATTCACAGTTTTCGCATACTTCGGCAATTGGCAAGACTTTAAGTATTAAAGCCATTTCGGTTAAATATTGCAGTAAATGCAGTTCTCACATATTTAATGAGCGGCTGCTGCTCGTTTTCAGTTGGGCTCATAAATTAGTTAGTCGGCCCCAAATCCGACTTAATACGCTTCACTTAATTGTTTACAGCATTAATGCAAAAACCTCAGCCAATTCAATAAACAGCCTACCAACGGCGAAGCGACAAGCTGCACATCAATATTACACATCACAACACAACACACACAACACACACAACAGGACACAACACGAGGCAAACCAAAATCGCGACACGTCGGCTGACCAACTCTCATCGTCGTCGGTGGCAAACATTAATCAGCGAATTATCAATGCAAATAATTTTCAGCACGCCTGAATGCGATATCAATCAACGGGCATCGCTTCCGCTGCACTGGCAACGGCTAGAAAGGGGGGCGCCACAGGGTTTGAACGGGCAGGAACGGGAGTGGAGTGGGGGAGGGGGGGGGGGGGAGCACGCTGAAGGCATTTCTGGCTGGGCACTTAACACACAATTAAGTGCAAATCATTGCAAACGCTGCATATAAATGATTTGTTTAAGCTGACATGACGGGCCCAACTTGCGGGCAATGGGAGGAATCTACCGAGAGCTCCAACACATCTTCATCGCATAGGTAAGAAAGTTAACAGTGGGCTAGGCGGAGTTTCGAATATATATATACACATATTAATAGCAATAAATTGCATATCAGAGAAAAACTAGTTCAGTGTATTTATTTGCATATACTAATCTCTACATAATTGATATTAAATTGCAAACACACAAATATTGTTAACCCATGAACCTCTCACTCCGATAAAAGTTGCTAGCATACAGTAACAGGAAATCAGAAACTAAATATATTGGAAAAGAAATGTATATATCAAGCAATTAAATACAAATTTTTGGAAATATTTGATGAGTGTATTTTTAAATATACACATATATACTTATAAAATAGCAAAGTAAGCTCTTATATTAAAATTTCATAAAATTTTAAGACACAATTTTTAAAATTTACTTTCGGATTATATATAATACCCATTAGTGTCGCATTCGAAATATGTTTAAGCGCAAAAGAATTTTAGGAAAGAAAATAGATGTAGCTAAGATCAATTTTCACTAGAAAACTTTAATTTTAAATATGTCAAGAGCTCTATTAGCGAAATTATTTTATATAGACCGTTTCGCTATTGTTAGCTATGCTAGTAGAGCTGCAATCAATGATCGATATTTTGGAAAAGTAGGCAAAAATTAAAATAACGTAGAAAGTGGTACAAAATTAATTGAATATTGATAAATAAATAAAGATTTCATAACCAAATGTATTTAAAGTACCATATGATATATCGCAATTGTAAAACCATCGATAATATCGAAATTGCCATCGATAATTTACATTAGTCCTAACTGTTGCGAAGGGAAATTAAATTAACGAAAATTCGACCACTGTGCACAGCTTGGACTCCCTATATGTTGAGGGCGTAATAAGCGGATAATGAATTTGAAATTCGCAGCGGAAGCGAACAGGCCGACGATAGGCCGCAGTGCGAGAGGGGCAATCGGAGCTGACTTAGGTATGCTTATGGGGTTTCTATGGCCAGCTCAATGGCCTGGGCTTTTCGGGCGCCTAATTAGTATAATCCGCGTTGAAATTATTCAAGTGTGCATTGTGGATATGTGGTGTGGTCTGAGATTGTATGCACACCGATAAAAAGGATGTGAGCTAGTGGGGTTACGCATACGCAGCGTTGGACCGCCCGCCACACTCCTTCCTCGGGCATTACATGCACCGGGCGACATCGTCGTTATGATAACATGCCAAGCTGCATAAATTTAATGACTGCAATTAAGCGAAGCGCCAAAGTTTTGCGCAAGGCGCCACTAAAGTCTTATCAGGCGAGCGCCAGAGCTTTTGATTTTCAACCCAACCCCGCCCCCGTCCGACCCCTCCCCCCCCCCCCCCCCCTCCCACGCACTCGGTCACCGACGAGCGATGCATAATTGAATGCAATTAAAGCCAACTTAATGCGCATTTCATGAGCCAGGCATTTGCATATGCAGCCAGGATGACGAAGGACATGCATGTAAAAGTGATTATTTATGCAAATTGCATATAAATAAATTGCAAGCAAAAAATAAAAACGAAAATACATAAATAAAATGAAAAGAGAGGAGAAAAAAAACGATTTGGTCAAATTGAATTTATGTGCCCAAAGGCGGCACAATAAAAGAATGTGTAAAGTGCACTTAAGCAATGCCAGAGCTGCGAGAGATGTAAAAGGATTGCACAGAGCGCACACACGCTGCTGCCAGTCACCTCCCCCTCCCCCTCTCCCACACGCCCTTGCGGTCACTGTGAATGCTGGCGCCGGGCAAAGACGTTCATCGTCGCCGCTGGCGTCGTTCGGTCTTCGCCGGCACGCAGGAAGCCATAATGGACTTTTCATTCAAATTATTTTGGCCATGACCGTAGCGGAGGTGGCCACAGCGCTCGTATATTGCCTGAATTGATGCTGCGCTTCCTGTTATGCTCTCTTGGCCTGCACCGCTAAATATTCTCCTCTTTGGCCAGCCGCACATATTGTCCCGGCATAAATCAGCGCACGAACAGCTCCCAACGAGGAGCAAAGGCCCCAGCACTAGCAGAGACTACACGTACTCTGAATGCTCTTTCGCGAGGTATCCTAACGATGTTTGAAAATTTCAGGAACAAATTTGACATGGAAGATACAAAAAAAAAAAAAAAACATAAAGTAAATGTAGTCTGTCCAAATATTCTATAGGTGAGAAACTATAAAAATCTCTCGCTAGGTAGGACATACGCAAAGTATTTTTCATAAAAATTAAATTTATAATCAAAAAATAAAAATAAATAATTAAGCAACCAAATTGCTGTGGATTGAACATTATATAGAAAACTATTACTGAAAGAAAAAAACCTTAAATGTACAATCAAAAAAACACAATAATAAAAATAATAATAAATGAATAAATTTACAAAAATTAGTAAGCCACTTTTCAATTTAAAAATACAGTGTATACCTATAATGTATGTACAAAAATATTCTGGATTGAACATTATATAGAAAACTATTACTCAAATAAAAATACATTAAATTTTATTAATTAGTATATATACCAACTTAAAATGGAGAACATCTATTAGGAAAACTAACAAAACTTGAAAAATTATCAAAAATCAGGGTATATAAAATTATCGAAATAATGAATATTGAAATTATTTTTATTTATATAAACGTAGCTACTATTTATGTATAGTAAATTAAAATTTTGGGGTAAATTTATAAAAATGTGTTCTATATATAAACATAATCCTAACAACTATAAAATAAGTACAACTTTCGAAAGAAATATTATGACAATAAATAAGTGATATAAGTAAAATGCAAATTTCTAAATCAAAGAGTTAAAATAAGTAAGTTGAGTTAAGCATAAGTTAGACAAAAATTGGAGTTAAATAAAAAAGTTGACAAGCCTTTCGACGAATCTAAGCAACTCGCCCGAGGCACTTGACTTGAACGCCAACTAGCCAAGAGGCACATCCGTATGGCTGTTTAAGTACACCCGAAACATATGCACATACACACACACACACACACACACACACATACATGTCTTTATGGCCAGCGAACAATGCAAATTGTGCACAAATTCTTTTCGCACTTTTTGCATCATTAATTGTGGAATTTATGAGTGGATCCTCAGCGCGTAGTTTCTATGTAAATTTGCGCCTTTTATTGAGTTGGACACACGGCAAGGACAAAGGACGACAATGCATATGTCGGCTGCGGGTTGACACTGTGCACGGGAGTGTGAGTGTGTGTGCATTGTTTGTTGTTTCAATTTCGTATAAACATGTAAATAATTTCCAGCTGATTGCACAAATTCGTTTCGGGCTTGATTTTTATTGCATAGCTCAGGGCGCAGCGTGCATAACGAATTTCGATTCCAGCTACGTTTTTTTTTTTGTTTGTTGTTGTTGTAGTTGTTCGCGTTTTTGTTTTCAATTTGCAATAAGTCTGTCAATTGGCGAATTAATAAAGTGGAAAATGCGACAACGGCAAAGTTGCAAAAGGCATCCAAAGGTCGAAAATATCCACATATCTGTAATACGTACGGGTGCTCGAATATATGATTTCAACCTGTAACGTGCATCCCTTAACCCATCGCCAGCACTCTGCATAGCTGTAATTTCTATGCAAAACAGTTGGCAAAGCACCATCAACCCCCTCGCGACCTCTTTCGCGAGTCGAGCTCGGATCGTCAACAACTCGTCAACCCTGCAGAAATCGAAGTCTGATTTTTATTGTCAGCCGCTGATTTTATTGCGTTTTTATCGCGCCTGCAGCTATAGCGAAATTTCTCACTCAGCCGTCACTAATCATTTCATTTAACTTTAAAATTATATTTATGCACATCGGACATTTATGACTAGGGCTCGGTTTGCATGCCGCGATTCTTGCCCCCATTCTGACAGCTGTTGCCAAAATTTGTCACTCGTTGCACGTGCCAAAATTTTTACGAGTCTCAAACCTCGGGCCCGAACGCGCCTCAAACTGTGGCTAATTATGCAAAAAGTCGCAAATTTGCTTATTAGAATGTCGTAAAATTGTGCAAATTTTATTCTTTTATTTTTTGCAGGCAGTCGTAAAATTTGTCAGCTAGCTAAAAGAAAAAATTTGCATAATTTTTTACTAGACACGGGTCACGAATATTTTTTAAGCCTAGGCTGTTGAAAGTTTTTATAACTTGATACCAGACATAAAATTTAATAGGCTGCTTAATTAGATTTGTGCGACTGAGTTGAATAAAATGGAGGCTAGTATTGGTTTTTTTCTTAGATGTGGGTGCGTGACGAATTTAGCTTTTTAACATAAAATATAAGGCAAACAAATTTATAAACCATATTTTTGACTATTTAACTCCTGTTCCACGAATTTAAAGTTTAATACATTTAGCAGCAATTCTTGCATATACCCTACTAATACACAAAGGCTAAAAGCACAAAGGCTAATCAAAGTTTATTTTATCGAGTTGTTTTACGGGAGCGTCGGGCTAGCTGGCAACTCAGTTTACAAATATGTTGCTGGCCCATTTTTAATTGGCTATATATAGTGGCTGTCTGGCAGCGCCAATAGTGCTCCGGTATTTCGATAATTTGACATAATTTATGCAGCGCGCGGCAGTTAATCAAATTGCATGCCACAAAAATTCCTTTGGCCCATCTAACAAACATGCAACTGGAAAATGCAATCAAATCAGCTGCCGTTCGCTCGTCGCTCGCTCGGCCAATCTAATTCAATTTCGAAACAAATTCGTGCCGCGACACCGCGCACACACACACACACACACACACACACACACACACTTAACCAACAACAAAGCGTCCATAGAACACACAAATGGAACGTCACGAGTTTCAAAGCCAAAATTAAATTCCAATAAAAAAAACTAAACAGCGCCCACGAGACGTGAACAGCAAAACAAAAACAACAAAAAGAAAAAAAGAAAAAAGAGGAGTGTACTACGAACGAATATGTTTCCAAAAAATATAGCTCAGGCTACTGAACCATTTTCGGTTTTAGATGGAACAGGAAGCGCGATGGCCAGCAGGTGCCAAAGCTGACGCCTGACCAAATTGTCGGACAAACAGAACGGATAAGGAAGCGCTCAAAAATAGAGCCAAAAACACAACGGGCACTTTTTGACGATATATCAACGACCATAAGATACGCTCTAATACAATCGATAGGCTGTATAGATATGTTAGTTTTCCTAAAATTTATTTTTAATTTTTTTAAATCATAGTCCATGTCTGAGCTCCACATATTAATTATATTTATAATTAAGGGTATTTATAAGAAAAATTTAAAATTATTATTTATTTATATATATTTTTTTTTAATAAAGATTACTAATTATTTATTTTCTTATTAATTATATATTATTAATTTTCTTAGTCTCCTCTGAATTTTCCTAAATATTTTCATAAATGCTGACTTTAAGATCAAGGAAAATAAATATTAGGATTTGAACCCGGCACTATCTGAAAAAATAACTTTTATATTGAAATATATATAACAGTTAAATTAAGGAATATTCTAAATATTCAAATTTTTTTTATAGCTTATCCGATAATGGATTATTAAGTGGGCTATAAAAAGCACTTTTAGCCTATTTTATAATCGAAGATGATGAATTCTGATAAGCTCAAATAAATAAACAATAATGATATTAACTAATAAAATGTTGCATATACCTTAATTTTATGTTACTTAGCAAAATGCATATACCTTCTAAATCATTGTGAAGGGTATAGCGCAAGTGCTTGTGGAGTGTTCTCGGCCAGCGTTTAAGCATTGAGGAATGTGCACAATGGCCACAGGTTGGTCGGTTGGTCAGTTGGTTGGTTGGGTCGCTTGTTCGCTGGGTTCAATTTGGGTGTTAAGCGCGCATCCTGCAGCATGTTGCGGTTGCTTGGCCCAAGAGGGGCGGGCGGGGTGCTGGCTGAAGGACTGGCAGTGTTGTGTGCGGGGAACGAGCATAAATCTCACACACCCACAACAACAATAACAAATGCAACGGTAACTGACTGCAGCAATGAAATACGCAAAATATTGACAGACCTCGTCCAAGAGGGTGGGCGGGGGTGCTGGACAGGATGTGAGGGACTAAAGAAAGGACTTGCCACGAGCAAATGCACTCGGAACATGCGACTGTGCGACTTGGGTGGCCGTTACAATTAAAACCCAGATAAGAGCGGTGCCCAGAGTGGGACCCAACTGTCATGTAATGCACTGACAGGCGGCACTCGGGCAATGGCAACATGCGACGCGTCATTTAGTAGCCGGCCCGAACCCAAACTGGCGGAGCACAGCTGCCACAGTCGGTGGCAACATTTGCTCGGTTGGGTTTTGGTTGTTTGGCTTGGCATGAATAAAGCAGCGCACCGTTCTCTGCATGTGTATGTGTGTGTGTGTGTGTGTGTGTGTGTTTGTGTGTTGTTATTAATCCGACATGATTGGCAGCAGCCAAATGGACAGCAGCAGCTAGCCAAAAATGGACGCAGGTGGATGCGGCTCCTGTTGCCTGTCAGCGCCACATGAATATCGAGTGAGTGCAGACAAATTTGTTAATTTATTATGCCAAAGCGCGACGAGTCTCGGCCACAGTCAGCTGCCCCCGAGCGGGCATCATTTGGCACAGCAAGATGCTTCGCCTGGCCGGGGCAGGGTCCACGCCGTGGTCAAGTGCTCGGGCGCGAATTTCATTTTAAAATGAAGCTGGTCACAGTGCAACAAAGTTGCACTGATTCGCTTTGCAGTTGTCTGCCTGTGTGTGTGTGTGTGTGTGTGTGTGTGTGTGTCCTTTTTAATAAAACGTCGCCAGCAACCATTCACCCCGCCCGCCTTCCCCACTTGGTCATACAAATTAAGCCGCCGTGTTGGACAGTTCGCCTGTTTGTTTGTTTCCGTGCGGGGCTTGTGACTTAAAAGTGAAATATTGCAATCAGTCAATGGATTTTGCCCCCTCCTTCGACCCCTGGGACTAACGGCGCCATTTGGCGCCCGAGTGTAGGCTTCGATTTTAATTAAGGAATTAGGCATTGTTCAAGTGGCTTTTGTTGCCGGACGTGCAATGAGGCGACTGGCCAAAAGCTCATTAGAGCCAGCCAAGTAGGGGCACAAAAGTTGCATTAAACACAGCAAATAAAGCTAGGCCAAAATCTATCTTCTATGAGAGATATAAGCCTGATTGGCGGTGGTAATTGGCAAGAGCTAGAAACCTGCAATTTTCACAGTAGTTTCATCCTAGTTCTCGCTTTCGGATTTTAACATATTCAATCCCGAAGGAAAACAAAGGGCAAATCTTTTGTTTTGCATTCAATCAGGCTTAAATTTAAATAAAAGGAATTATAGAAAAATTAATTTTGTGAACATTTATTTTCTGAAAGTGTTATTTTCGTGCGATTAGCTTCAAATTCATTTTTAAAGCTTCACATCATATAAATGTTAATTAATATTAACATTATATAAGTTGCAAAAATGCAAAATTTGCAGAGAATTGATGAAATAAAATTTTATTGTCTTCCATTCAAAATCATTTCTAAAGATCTTTAGGAAGTTCTATAAAAACAGTATTCACTTTTTTTCAGAATATCGAATAAATTTGTACTTTGTTCTTTTTAAATGTTGGCATAAAAAAATAAAAACTTCAGTTGTAAATTGTAAAAAATCCACCTGTAAAGTTGGAAAATTATAAAAATTATACCCCTTAATTAAAAACACAAACACTGCATCCATAAAGTCAGTGGCGTAGACAGGGGGGGGGGGGTAATTTTTAAAATTAAATCTAAATTAAATAAATATATATATTTGGCAGTTAGTAATAACAAAGTGGCAATATTCCAATATCTCCGCAGACTAGCCGGCTTTAGGATTCGAAGTTTATAGTTTATAGTAAAGTCAGCTGAGGTTGAAAAAGTTGTCATTTTACGAATTCAAAAAAGAGAATGTCCTGTTGCAGCAACCTGGCATGTGGCAAAGACAACCACAACAACAACAACAGCCAGGTAGTGCAGCATAAAGTTAAAACTTCTGCTTAGCTCAAGCTGCTGCTCTCATTCGACCATGTCAGCCACACAATCGACCGACAATAGTCTAATTACCTTTGATTAAGCACTGGCCAAATGTATCAACGTAAAACACCTGAGGGACGCACAAGTGGCCAAACATTTGTACAAAATATCAGCCCGACTTTAATAATCGAACTGGGAGCTGTGGGCGGACAACAGATGACGCACACAGAAATTACACAAATTCTGGATGGCAGTGGGGGCGGGGGGGGAGTACGGGGAGCTGGGCGAAATTCAAATAGTCGGGGTAGCCACTCAAGTGGGGGCGGGTGCGATGCGATGCGGTTGGCGCACCCAAAGTGGCATTAGAGATTTATCAAGTGTAGCGTGACGTGGCACGGACTAGCTATGGCCAGTAAAGCAGGATGCAGGACAAGGCACACAGAGACACGGCCATTGCATTACGTGTAGCGTAACAAATGTACAAAAACACGTAAACTCAGTGAATGGACACGGACGTCTGCCAACTGCAGAAGGCCCCGGGAAGGATGGTGGGAAGTGAGGCGGGGTGCTGCAGCTGGACACTTTGACCATTGAGCTGGCGAGCAAGGACATGGCGCTCAAGCTGCTGCTGCTGCTTTTTTCCTTGCGCCTTCGTCCTGGCCGGCGCTATTCGATGACAATCAATGGTTTTTGGTCTGTTGCACAGCAGCAGCAGCAACACAGAGCCAAGGATCGGCAGGAGTTGAGGCTACTTTTGAAACAGCCAAATGTATGCATGAGCATGTGTGCGCTGTGTGTGCGTGTGTGCGTGTGTGTGCATGTGTGTGGGTGTTGTTTGTGCCAAGCTTCATAAAGGATTCAAATTCGCTGGCGTTGAGTGCACTGCCAGCACCGCTCGCTCTAATTCCAAATAAATGAAGTGTATGGCAAACAATGTCAATGTGGAATGCGGTTGGAGCCAAGGGAATAGGAAGCGTACTCCGATTCCGGCTCCAACTTGGACTCGGACTCGGTAAACTTTTACGCTTTGCAGTTTTAATTTGGCCAACTGCAACTGTCTTTTATCTCCAGCCCGCTCTCTGTTTATCTGCAAGCTGTATAAATGCAATTCGAGTGGTTTTGGTTGCCTCAGAAATTAATTAAAGTGTCAGCAGCAAAGTTGTATAAAGGACTGCAATAAAGGATCCAGTTCAGTTACAGTACCTCTCTCTCTCTCAGTCCCCCTTCCCCCTGCGCTCTTTGTGCTCTCTGGCTTTCTATGCCTAATTAGCAAGTCGGCCAACGGCTCTGCTGCAGAAATTAATAAACCCATGCAAGGAAAAACCAATCACAACATTGTAAGGACACATTTTTTTTTTTTTGCTTGCCCCGCAGTCAGGCAGGAGGGGGCATAAGGGGTATATTGGCTATCCAATGTGACATGTGGCATATCAGAAAAGCACGACACTAGATTATCTACATAATTAATAGCAATAATAATTGCGCGAATTTTATTTATTTATTGTTTTGCATAATTAATCAAAAAAAAAAAAAAAAATGTTTAAAAAGAGATGCATTTACTGATTTGATAAAAATTGCTTTAAGGTTTACCCCACAATTGTATGCATTTTACAGGGTATTTTTGAAGTCTTTTGAGTCGCTGCTTGCGTTCGCTTTAGTCAAAGGACTCAATCAAAACGCTGCATTTTTTGCTGCCTTTCAATTTCATGTGACTCAAATGCAGCGTTCACAGCTGTCAATCATAACCAGAACATGTTGCAGGTGGGCGCAGTTGTGGCATGGGGCTGGGGCAGGGGCAGGGGCAGGGGCAGGGGTGGGTATGTCGCTGATTGCAGCGCCTCAGCCTTTTATGCGGGGTCCAAAAACAAAAGACGCCTGCTCACAAACATTGCACAAAATCCCATTTAACGCGCTCGCCGAGCCACTTGGCGGCAAGTCGAAGCTGCACGTCCTTCGCTTAATGCGCCACATGTGTCTGCTGCGGCTGTGGCTGCAACACGCCCAGTCATCCAGCATGCGTACACCCACCCGGGCAATTCGGGGCGCCCATTGAAACGTATCCTCGAGTGCAGTTTCTCTGCCAACCTAATGGAATTTTCCTCCTGACTTAATTCAAACAATAAATGCGCTCAATTGAATGCAATTTTCATTCGCCGTTTTGCTTTTTCCGAAAATGAAAATGAAAAAAAAAAAAATGTATATATATCTGTATATAGAAACCAACAACAGCAACAACATGAACAATTCTAAAGGATATTAGTGGCGTATCCTGGCAAGAGAACTGCGGTAACCACTGATAAAGCCACTTGAGTGCAGCACGAGGCGACGCAGGGCGAGGGGCGGGAAGGGGGCGGGATTTTGTGCTTTCGATGACGTTTGCAATTTTTTCTCATTTAATTTTTTTTTTTTTTTTTTTTTTTGTGGTGCTCTTTGTGTTCCTTCCGTTTGCTTTGCTCTTAATAAACGTATACAATTTGTTAATTTGTACAGGATCAAACATGAAAGTCGCCTCCTGCGCTCTGGTAATTAGTTCCTGCGAGCCGAGCTAAAAGCTAATTAGATTTTGGCTTTGCGCAGCGAGCGAGTTAAATGCGCCGCAGATTTAATTAAATGCACTCGCTAAATAGATTTGTGGCCATAAAGGAGGCGACTAAAAAAAGGATTAGTTGAAATTTGTTTGGGTACTTGGAAGCAAAAATACTAGTTTAAGGTGAGATGTTCAAAGGGGCAAAAATATGCGCATATATTTGCCATAATTCAAATATTTTATATAATATACTATTGTATATCTATATTATATTTCTATATTTTAATTGCAAACTGTATTTGCACTAAATGCACAGACTTTAAATTAAGTTAGCTGCTCAAATGACAGTAAAAAAAAGTGTCCATTAATTAAATTAAAATCCACTTGGAAGCTCATTAAATGCAAATCTGGCCCTGTCCCAATGGCAACAAAAACAATTCTAACCACAAAAACGCATTAAATGATTTGCGTGGCAATTTTCACAAACAACAACAACAACAACTACATTGGCAGCATGGACAACAAAAATGAAAATGAAAACAAAGCGAATAGCCAAAACCGCATGTTAATTAAAAATCAAACTAATTTCCTAATTGCAAAGCTTACCAATCATTAAACACAAGCTGATTGCATAAAAAACAAAAACAAAAACAGAAAAAAATTGTGAAATTCTATATTTCGAATTTCAAATACCCTTTAATTGGCATTAGTTTTATAAACTAATTGGCAAATTAGTTTTTTTTTTTTTTTTTAATTCCGGACGTAAAGTGAGTAAGCAAAAATTAATTTAAATATTTAAAGGAGAATTAATTTTTGAAATTTTACACTTAAATACTTTACCATAGGGAAAATACTGACTTTTTTTGTCAGTAAAAGTACTATCGATAATATCGAAATAATCGAACAGAAGTACTTTTAATTGTCTGTTCTTTTTTTTATGACTTCATTGTAATAATTCCCGTGCCGTTTTTGCTTGCGTACAGGGTATTAAAAGGGAAATAAATCAAATAACCGAGCCAAATGCGAGATGATAGCAAAACGCCTTTGATTTATTTGCAGAGGTCCAATTTGACCATTTGACCAATTGTCACACGATTAAACAGACAAATTCGAAAATAATGTTTCATTAAATGCAATGCAAATCAAACGGAAAGCCGATGCGCCAGATGCTCGGACACCAGGACACCCGGACACCCGGACACCCGGACGCCCGGACATCGGGATAGGCGGACAGTGCATTAATCCTGTTACGTGTGCGAACGGGCGCGTATACCCTTTTATTTTTTGCGTTGTTGCCTTTTGCGCTTAATTAAAATCCGCCGCAATATGTTCTACCCCAAAAAGTATGCAATGGCAAAATGCAAATTTACATATCACAAGCTGCTGCCCCACGCGGCCTAAAAAACACCAGAGAGCGCTACAGGAATTATGGGCACATATATGTGCACATTCGCCCCCATTTATATACATATACATATATCGCATATATGTAAAATTGGCAGTTGGACTCAATAAATTTCAATTTATTTGCGTAAATCATTTATTTGGCGTAATTTTCAGCTTAATTTCATGCGCACAGCGAAATATCTAAAAAGAGTTACAATACAAACAGAGCACAACAACATTTGGTTCGGGAAAGAACCCTCATAAATCAATTAGGACTATGAACCGGGGGTCTTGTGCCAGATTTTGGTAGCCAATTTTTGGTTTTTGCGGCTTTTACGCTTCGGGTTTTGTCCACTTTTTTTTTTTTTTTTTTTGCTAACCCACAGCGACACACATATTAAAAATGGTGTTGAGAGTGCTCGACTTGAAGATACTCAGCAAGTGTCAAAGTATTTAATATTTAATTATTACTCTTATACAAAATATGGAATTCTACTCAAAATATATAGAACTTGTGGCGTTCGATCGTAGATAAATTATAAATATATAATATACACTTTATTTTTAAGGAAATTTGTAATGGGTATTTCCATTGCTCGTGCACGTAATGACCAACTCCTGAGGTTCAGGTGTTGTTTTAGGTACTGTGGACTTTATGATTAATTGGCCAAATGCAGCTGATTTATTGGCTGCCACGTTGCTTTCGGGCTGAGGATGGTTAACTTAACAATTATTTTAATGGCTCATGAGTAGTTTGGTGAGAGGCAAAGGAACCTGGGCTCAATGAAAGCCACCACCAACAAAGGCGAACTAAGTTGCGGCTCGAATTTCCTTGACACTTTTCTGGTTGTGAAATGTTTGAACAGTGGCCGACGTTGCGGCTGTCAAACAGCTTCAACAATTGTTAAAACAAAGCACAACAACAACAGCAATATAAGGATTGCCGGCAGCAACAGGGCGCACATCCTGTCTCGCATATCCTGTTGGCAGCCGCGACTTCTTCAAGGCGCAATGAAGCGTATGAGCAATTTTTGAAGCAATTAAAACAAAACTCGGCACACGCAAAGGATTTCGGCGCGGCAATCCTTTCAGGCTGTGGGAGAGTTTTTCTTAAATTAACTCAGCAGCCGTTGGCGACAACAACAACAACAACAACAACAACAGCAACAACAACAACTGCCAGCAACAATAATTGCCCGCAGTGCTGGGCAAAGTTAAACAAATGTAATAATTGTTGCTGCAAACTTCTGTGCAAACAGGGACAGGCGGCGCGCCGCTTTTGGTCCTGGCAGGCGCACGTCCTGCGTCCACAGATTCGGGCAATTTGTTGTTTGTTATTGTTGCCACTATTTCGAAGGCTTTTGGCTGTGATTGTTTCTACTTTTGCTTTTTAGAACTGAGACGCGTGCGCGGCTAATGCGCCTCGGGGTGTGAAAGTCAGTTCTATGCCATGTGAATAGCATGCCCCTTCCCCTTCCCCTTCCCCTCACCCCTTAAACATCACTCCTATTCTCTTTTTGTGCTCTGATTCGATTTTGATTTTTGACGAATCCCTATTGTTGTTGTTGCTGTTGTCGTTGCGTGCGTCCGTGTAAATGTTTTGCAATTGTTTGTTGGCTTTTGTGCGTGCGCTGCCACACGCAACTTTTTTTTTTCCTTTTTCGTTTTTCGATTTTGAAGATCTAAGATCAGCCATGCATGCGGCCCAGGCTGGCTGTTATCCTTGCCACGTTTCCTATTCAAATTTAAGCAATATTTCAATTGGAAATTAGAAAATGAAGTCATTTAAAAAGGTTTGCGAAGGGTTCGATTAAGTGTTCGGCAGATGGGGTTATTGTTTGCCATCAAAAGTGGTTTATGGCGGGCGTGGCTTTTGTGGACTGATAATGGACGGACCAGAGTTTGAACAAATAGCAGAGGTCTAACAAAGAAATTTAGGAAATATAATATATGAATTTAATAAGAAAAAATCAAATACCTGTTTTATATAGAATGTGCGTCACAATGAGTTAAATAATATTTTACAAAAAAGTAAAGAAAATAATTTGAGAAGAAAAAATTAAATATATAATTTATAAAATATGTGCTAAACATTACTATAGCTTTTTTACAAAAAGGTAAAGAAAAGTAAGATCAAAATTGAAAAAGACAAGAATAAAATATATTTTTTTATATAAAGTGTGCGTAATAATAAATTATATATAAAGTCTGCTAAATTAGCTAACTAAATTAAAAACAAGGCTGGCTAAGGAAGTATTTATATTTTATATATATTAGTTATTAGTATTACCATAAATTATTCTAGCGTCAATAAAGATTCGATTCATATATGAAATCTGCTAAATTAGCTAAATAAATTAAAACAAGTCGGACTAAGGAAGTTTTCTCAGCTTACGTCCTTTTATTAGACGCATACCATATCAAAATATTATTGTAACGCCTTCCATTCATTTTGCCCTTATCCTAAGCCAAAACACTTAGCCAAGCGTTGATGAGTGAAAACATGCGTTAATGTGCTTAGCAAAAAAAAAAAAAGAAATGCGAAAATCAAATCATACTTTTGGGCTTAACGCCGACACACGGCAAACTAAAAAATACAAAAAAAGAAGAAAAAAAAACAACAACAGCCGCTGGAGAAGTCACAGGGAAGACACTGCCGAGCGGCGTTTCAACCCACTCCCAGTGGGTTACGGCCCGAATCCCACCCCCTTCTTAGAGCGGGCACTTCAAAAATTGTTGAAGACAAGAGGCGGCGTTGCCGAACACGTGTCCTGCTCGGAGCTTACACGGCCGCCACGTGACCACCATCATGTTTGCTTACATTTACGACTCACTGACTGACTGACGTATGGGCAAAGGACGCTGGATGATGATGAGGATGAGGCTGATGGCGATCAATCAAGGCGCAACCGAACGGACCAACGACAATAACAACACAGACTGTCGGAGGATGTACAGTTGCCTCCTAATCCACTTTGCCTGGCCACTAAGCCGACGCAGCCACGCATTGTCCAGCCATAAATTCCAGATCTGTCGCCAAATGCCGCGAGAGAGAGAGTGAAAGAGAGCGAGAGAGGGAGAGAGGAGTGCATTTCGCAATTTGGCAAATGCATCGCGACTGTAATTAAAATTGCATTCGCATCTAATTAATTGGTATGCAAAAACGGGACTAGTTGCAGAAATTGCCAAATGCAAATTGCAAATCATCCTGTGACGCCATCCGATGCCATACACTTACATATAGGCGAGTATATATGTATATATAGACAAATATGAAGCTGACTTCGAGGGTGCAATTAAAGCAAAGGCATTTTCCAAAACGCCTTTAGCACTCACAAATCCCGCAGCTTACGTCGCTTCAAGTCACGAATAACAGATGCAGATAGATGCAGCTGCAACTGCAACTGCATTTGTTGCGTGTTGAGGCAGCGACACCTTTTGCAACCCTTTCGTCGAGCTGTCGCCCCAGCCCTTACAACGATGTGTCTGAATCCCTCACCAAAATGCCTCCGACAGAGTCCTTTCCATGCCTTTCCGTGCCTCTATATCCTGTGCATTGTGCTTTTGGACTCTGCTGACATGATTGGCTTTTAACGCTCAAATAAGCTTAATTGAATTTCTTTTCATTGCTAACAAAGTTTCTGGTTTGGCATTTCGGTCGGATTCGCTGGCTGCGATTTGTTAATTAAAACTGAATTAGACAGCAAAGAGATTTTGCTGCTCTGAATGGGAAATACCGAGCCAATGTGTAGTTAACAGACCCATCAGAATGCAGTCGATGGCAAATATCTGGGCAGCAAAGTTCGGTTGGAATATTGATAGGGAATTTGCAAATTATCTTAAAAAAAAAAAAACGGCAAGTTGTAGGTTTGTGTAATAACATTAAAAAACAGAAAGTTTTCAACAGGGTATTGAGCACTAAATACCCTTGCAGTCATATAGAAGATATGTTTTCTTACAAAATTCACATTTTTGAGGCATTCATATAGGCAGATACTATATCTTTTATGCATATTAACATAAATATAATTTAAAAAAAGTTTTTGATATTTTGCTTATAGAGTGTGGTCAAATTTATATTTCCCAAGTTTCATGAGGATATCATGAAGAAGAAAAAAGTTTTTCATACAAACAATATTTTTTCGACTGCAGCTAAATAATACAGTGGGCCGATTTGTCAAACTCCAACAAAAACAAAAGAGAATAATCCATAAGTGCAATAAAATTAAGTCGTTAAATTCTGATCAAGTTTTTTCTTGTCAAACCACTAAAAATAGCATTTATCAATATCAATATGATCTCTTTAATACTCTTTAAATCTGAGCTCATGCCACTTTCGAGCGACCCGTCGACCCATTCGCGCTGCTAATTTCTGTCATTTAATTATCCAAATATTTGCGTTTAATTAGAAACGAGGTCAACCAACTATAAATATTAAATTGCGTGCAATCTGCAAATTAATGAAATGCAACTAATAAAATTATGTTTAATAAAAACGCGGCTGCCATGACTACTGCCAATGTGAAATAGCCGCCTGACGGACACCCTCCCCCCACAGGCTCCAGCTCACTCCCATCACACGTCCATCAAAGGATATCTCTCATTTGCCATGGCGCAACTATCAAAATTAATGGGTCCGCCGTGGGGCGACCGCAACAAAAAAAATTATATATATATATGAAATAAAATTTAAATACCTGCACAACAAAAAAAGGAAAATAAAAATATTAAAAATTGGCCAAACAAGCGAGTGGCGGGCAGGCGGATGATTGCAGTGACATTTTAGCTATCAAAAATGTATTTGCATATAAATTAACGACGCAATTTTTTTTAAATAATGCAATTTAAACATATTTTATTTGCATTTATTAACACACACACACACACACACACTCAGAAAAAAAGGTAACAAAATGCCAAAAAAGCAAAAAAAGAGAACATCAAAGTAAAATGATTTTCAATAAAATTTGGCATGGGCTTTTCGACCGGGCCGACGTGTTGCGTTATTATCCCTTTTCCTGGTGCTGGTTTTACACTCTCTGCGGACTGTTACAAAATATGTTTCTATAAAAACATTTTGCAGCATTACCATAAAATTGTAAAAAAAAATAAAAAGATATCAGCCAGATGACCACGTCAAAACATGTGACGTGTATTAAAAACAACCTCGCCGCTTGGCCACAGCCGTTGGCTTTAAGCGGCTTCGACTCGACGCTGATGTGCTGCATTTTTATGGCCCGCAAGTTCCCCGGGCCGGTTTCCAGTTCCGATATCGAATGAACATTTTGCGCAAATCATGTACGAAAATTGATGGAAAATGTGATTTTGGCACACACAAACGTTTGCCTCTGTGTGTGTGTGGGTGTTGATTGGTCTGCCACAAGCAGCCGAAAAAAAATGTGTAGCATGCTTTTTGGATGGGCGTGCGACGGTTTCAAAGGATTTTTATAGCCAGCGGCTACTTATCATAAAAAAATACAAAAAAAAAAGAGAACATAATGCAGACTCTGCTAGCTGTCTGTCAAGTCATGTGTGTGTCCCACACATAATTGAGTTGTAGCTGGGAAAGCCAGAAAACTCTAACCCTTTGCTCTGATACCCCGGCTGTTGACAATGCGTGGGGAAGTCGCAAGTGTAGAGAAAGTTTTGAAAAGAATACTACAAATTTAAGCTGAGCTCTAAAATTAATAGGTTTTAATAACCTTTTTTTTAGCTACTTGATTGTAATCGAACAAGTTGATAGTGTAGAAGTTTTAATAATAAAAATCAAATAAATTTAAACTGAGATGCAGAATAATAAAGCTACCTGGTTTTGGATACATTTCATTTAAGTTTTTTGAATTTAGTAAATTTCATTTTTTTTATATAATTATTTGAAACAACTCGATTTAAGGACATCTCAAAGTCGGACAAGGACAAATTAACTTGAACTGAAATCAGCAATTCAATCTATTTATTTCGACTTTAAAAATATATTTTTGTTACCTTATATTTTGTTCACCTTACAGGATATCTTGAAGTCTAGCACGCTATACATAATGCGCCTTTTCTTGTTCGTATCATATTTTATGACAACTTTTGCGTCGATTTCGGGTTTTCACGCAACGTGTTTTGTTATTATTGAAAATTGGCCAAATTGTATAAACGCACATATGCGTGAAATTCAATTCAATGCCAGGCGGGTGAGTTGAGGTGGTTGGGTGGTTGGGCGGTGCGGTGTGGTTGTGACCATAAAAGGGTTGAGCAGACTGCAAGCAAAGTAATTCAATTTACAAGTGATTTGTCCTGCACACACAAAACCGATTTAGTTTTTGGGCTTGACCAGTGTAGTGCAAGTGTGTACGAAATTTATGCAAATCCCATTTAAATTGTTTGCACTGCAATTTCAATTTAGAAACAAAATAAAATATACCAAAAGCCCAATCATGTTGATGATGATGCTGGCCCAGGCCCGGCCCACAAATGAGAGCAATTTATTTAAATTTTTCGCAACACAAACAAACAGCAACCCCGGTCGCAGTAATTTTGCAATTTTTGCCAGGTCCATTAACCGAAATCCATCAACGAAATTGCCAGAGAAATCAACGGGTCGCTTGTCATTTCAACGCCTCCGATGCCGACGTTGTTTTCAATTTGCTCGCTTATCAACGGAGATGTAGCTTCAGGTTCCCACTTTTCCCAGCTTTTCCCAGTTTTCCAGCTGCACTTTACCGAGCTACCGTCTGGCTCACCTTGGCCAGCCGGGCTATCGCTATCACTTGGCCATAAAAACAGCTTTCCGGTCGTTACTCATTCATGGCAATCAAAATGGTGCCAAAATAGAAAAAGTTCGACGCTCGGTAGTCGCTCGTCGTCAACCGAAATAGGAAACAACAACAAGGAAAAAATGCTGCAACGTATTTGAAAATTTGCATATCAATGCGCTGAGGGAGTGCTTTGCACTGAGAGAAACTGTTGAAGCTCATGCAAGCGTTAGAGAAACATGCATCTAGGTAATAGAAACCCTAAAACTAGGACTAATAATAAATTTGAAATCATATTTCTAATTTTTTCTCTAGAAAATATATATTTTTGTAATATGTTAAAAAAATTTTAGCACAACTTCTTTATTTAAATTTTGCGTTAACCGTTTTTACTCTGTATTAAAGACAGATGAGACAAACTTAGGAACATCTGAAAAACAAGCATTTCTTAATTTCAAAATGTTTTCAAACATTGAATTTTAGAATAAAAACAAAAACAATATTTTTGAACTTTCAAAAATTATTCCAAGTTTTAGGAAAATTTTAAAATTTTAAAAACCTTTTGTGAGTCTTCAACAGTTAGTATAGCAAAGTTTCGAAATAAATCAATATGCCATTAAAACATGCGAAAACAAAAATGTCTGAGTTTTCAACTTTTAAATTTCAAAAACTCAATTTTAGGATAAAAATAAAATTCTTTAAATATAATAACAATTTGTCTAAATAGCCAAAAATTGTTTTAGGATCATTTTCTTTTTTGGGGGAAGCCCCTTACAATTTATGATATTTTTATTTGATTGCAACCTGTTTTTTGGCAGTGTTCAATTCCGTCAACCCGGCTGTTAGGCCCTGGTGCTTATCAATGCGTCGAGGCTTTGTTTCGCTAACGACAACTCGACTGAGTAGCAGGCGAGCAAATTATCAGATAGCTACCCACAAAACCAAAACCGAGGACAACAGCAAAAAAGCTGCGAGTAAAATATTCAAATGAAATGTGAAACGCAGCAATTTTTGGCAGAGGGGAACGCAGCCAATGCTCAAGTAGAGCATTGGGAAACGTCGGAAGGGCAGGCACAGTCCAAATAGTCGGTAATCCGTCAACGGAAGTCAAACGTATTAGCATCCTGGCGATTTTTCATACAAATGGCGCCGGCAACCGAACGGGTCCCAAAGACACTAGCTGCCGTGGCTTGCCGGTTGCCATGATTGGGCTATCATGGCAGCCATCTAGTAACGGCAGCTCCAGGACCAACCTGATGACATATTGCAACCATTTAACACTGTCGCCCGTAACGCTGCCACGAACAATGCCATGAAGCTGCCAAAACTTGAATGCGATGCCAGGCAGGCCAGGCAGGCAGGCCAGGCCAGACAGAGAGGCAGACAGGCAGACAGGAAGCCTAGGCGAGACGGCGGGGGGAAGCTGCCGTGTGGGGTCGGTTGAGTCTGTGGCAAACAAACAAAAAACAATTTCGAGGAAATTGACTGAAATTCTGCAGTGTTGCTTCATCATCTGGGCAGCCGCCATGTGCTGCTCCTTTCGCAGTAACGGAAGTCTGCCTCGCTACTTGGGGCTAACCACATGCTGTGCTTTGATAATGAGTCCTCTGCTCTACGCTTCATTTGAAATATTATCCAAAAGCCAAAGGCAAAGCAACCATTGCCGGGCCGGCTGGCAGCACAATCCAGTTCGGCCAATCCGTTTGGCATATCAGTCATGCAAATCTGATAATTGAGGACTTGTCGCTTGGCTGAAACTTAAAGTGCTCCATTTTGGCTGCGCCAAGAGCAGCCAGCTCCTCCTGATACATGCACCCAGATTAGACCAGACGAAGACCATGTAACCTGCTGGCCAAAATTGATGACTCCAGCATTATGCGAAATTTTGCATATTTCTTGCGGATATTATGAGTAATGAAGAAGCGTTTGGGAGCTTGAAAATGCGGTTTTAGATTAAAGTGTGTATCTTGGACGATCCCTGGGTTAATCCATCGCAGTATTTGTAATAAGCAAATTGAAAAATGAAATATAAAATAATTGTTTTAAAAATGTTCATTCAAATTAAAACATATTTTATACTCCTTGAAGATAGTATAATTTATTAGTTTTTTAAAAACAAACAGCAAAATCGTAGAACAAAGTGATTTCATTTCTAAATTTGTAATAATTTTAATTTTAATAAATTTCTTAATTTTATATGGAACGATTAAATATTTCCAAGAGCACAATCGAAACATCAAGAAGACATTAAATAAAAGTATCGATACCTGTTTCCACTCAGCACTCAGCACTCGAATGCGCAACAATTTCACAATTTGTCGGCTTGCATTAGAAATATTAAAAAAAAAAAAAAAGAAGACTCTGCATCCTGTTCGCGACAGTGAAAAGATCAAAGGATAACAAACAAATGATTGTGGGCAACAAAAATAAAAAAGAAAAAGGCAGCAGAAATAATGTCAAAAAAGCAGCGAAACATGCTGACAACTTCAGTTTCAATTACAAAATTACAAAACAGGCGTCAATCAGCATTAATAATAGCGCCGGCCGCCGAGCGGGGCGTGGCTCAACCCCCAAAAAAAAAAGAGAGAGAACAAAAAAAAAAAGAAAAAATCGCCTCAGCATCATCCTCTTTGCTACTTAACCCTTTTGCCAGCCAGCCAGCCAGCCAGCCTGCCCTGAAGGGGTTGCGCCGCAGCCGAGACCCCGAATCAGGGGCAAGGTAAGTGCTTGCCACAGTTTTTTAAATATTTTCAACACAATGCAGCAGATATTTATTATGGTTACTGAATGCCGAATGCCGCACACCGGAAGTTGATACTTCAGGATGAAAATGTTGATGCGGGCGCTGGTCACGTGTCGGGACAATCAGGAGTGCAGCGGCGACGACAACAACGTCAAGGGAAATAATCAAGCATATTAATGACCATAAAAACTGAAAGAGTTAAATGCGCTCTCCACAGCCCAAAACACTCGCTGTCCTACTTATATATGTATATATAATATGCAGGCGGCCGTCGTAGGCACCTTGATGGGCCTGGGACTGGACTCTGGCCTCGACTCGACCAGTGCTTAATTACGTGTAGCCGCTTACAATAAAAACAACACTGGGCATTGTGTTTGTTGACTTTACGTTCGGGATATTCTTGTTTTCCCATAATTAAATCTCAACCCTTAATGTTTGGACAGCGCCTGAGAAGCTTACAATAATTAGCATATAAACGAACTTCAATTGCAGTACAGTTGTGAAATATATATAAAATTTGACATCATCTATTCCAATGTTTGAGCTCTGGCAAATACACTATATATACATATGTACCTATATGTTGGCTTATTCATATATAAGTATATTCGATTGTAGTTCGAATTCCTTTTGTTTAATTTCGGTACAGTTGTGTAACTCAAAACCTTAGCTTTCACATCAATCAACTATAATGATCACGCACATATGAAAAGTTTTTTAAGGCTATTATCAACTGTAAAATATCAAATAACCCAGAGGATAACTGACAAAACCATGGCAAATAATGGAATAATGGCAATGGTAAAAGCATATATTTTTATAATGATTTGGCAATTTTCAGGCAAAAGCCAGGCCAACGGCAAGTCCACCCACACACACACACGCACACACACACGTGAAAACGGACACAGGCATCAGATTACATTGTTGTGGCCAGAAGAGAAGTTCCCATTCTCTGGCAACACACGTGTTGCCCCGGACGATATCAATAAAAAGCCGTCGCACGGCATTTGCGATAATAATAAAAAAAAAAGCACCGCAAAAATATGTGAAATTGACAAATTGACATACGTTTTGGCTTAGAGGTTTTTTCTACTTCTACACTCGTTCACGAAGTGAAAAGGGTGTATTGGATTTGTGCAATGTCCGCCATGCTGTCCGTCCGTCTGTCAGATGAGATGTTACGACTTTTTGATTAAGCCCAATCCACAAAATCCATATATCTCGCTCAGTTTTAAATGTTTTTTACAGCCAAATCCATGTCTCCCACAATTTTAGCGCTAGTCCCCAGACTGTAAACGAGTATTGCGCAGTCGGCTACACCCGACCCTTGTTTCTTCTTTTTTTTTTTAGCTGAGCGAGACCTCGTCATATGTCCTGTCATTAGAAAAAATTGTGGATATGGCAGATTCGGCATCGAGTTGCTCGGGCAGCTGAGCTGCTTAGGAATTGATTTGCTTTTGGTCAACGCGGCGCGTGATTTTCGCGCTGATTGGCAGGGAACCCTTTGATATCCTGACAGCGCGTTGCCTCGCCAATGGTATTCCAGCTTTCTCTGACAGCCTCAGCTCTCCCCCCCCCACCCCCTTCCACAGCCCGCAAGTCGGCTGCGTGCCTTTTGTTGTTTGTGCTGAATTATGTGCGAAATGTTGTTGTTTGGGCGATTTCGATTTCGATTTCAGATTAATTCGTGGTCATGTGTCATGCTGACCTGAGCCCAACTCCCCCAACTCCCCCTACTCAAGGAGGATGATGTCATAAAAAAAAGCACGATTTATTTGTTAAGATTACAATATTGGGTCAACTCCAGAGGAAAGGGAACACTACGCTCGCCATTTCTCTCTCGCGACATTCTCATCAGCCATTTGGTCCTTTTACGTGCAGGGCAATAAAACTTGAAAGACTCTTATAGTTTTTGTTATCGGGCGTAATTAAAACATGACGAGCATTCGGCAAACACAGCTGCTGTTGCTGGGAGCTGGGAGTCGCGACTGCTGCGCTTCCTACAGATATTTTTAATCCTTTTTGCATAATTTTACACGATTCTTTTATGGCGACGTCTCCAAAGGGAATATGCCACATAAATGAAATAAACGTTTTACGACAGCGCAGCGCAAAAACAAAAGCAAAACAAAATATAACAAAAAAATAAAAATAAAAAATGAAATAAAAAAATATGGCAAAAGCGCGCAAAAGAAAACAAACAATGAAATTTGTTTTTATGACAGTCGACGGTATTTTTTTTTTTTTTTTGGTTGTTTTCTTAGGGTATTTCGCGGCGCTGTCTGCGCAGCACAATTGTTTATCTAAAAGGATAATTGTCGAAGGGTTGGCACAAAATGAATTACAACTTCATAAGCAATAAAATCATTAAACTTTTATTATCAACGGAGCACAGTTGGAAAGTTGCGACCGTGGCAAGTAGTCCCGGCCAACTCCAAGTCTCAAAAGAGGCTTAAGACTGCCCGGGAGGACCCAACAGACAAGACCTATTCTACACTGAAAAAAAAAAATAGGTAATGAATATTTAAGTTAACTACATGATCTAGAAAACAATTTAACTTTTCTGAACAGCTCTTAATTAAATCAGCAAAATTATATTCTGTAAAGAGCATCAAAATTTCGACTTGCTGCACACACAATTTTTATTTAAGTTTTCTCGATGTTTACTCTTTTTTGAGCACTACTGAAATGCCGTTATTTATTGTTGTAATGCCCTTTATTTTTATTTGTTTATAAACTTTGCAGTTCTCTAATGCGCTTTAAGGACGACAAACAAAACGATGTCCATTAACTGGCAAGTGCCGGGTAGATTTCGTGAGGTGTCCTGAGGGTTGTCCTGTTATTTCCGACAATTACTGCCAAACTAAATCCAAAGATGTTGCCATTTTTTCCTTTTGTTGTTGTTGTTGTTGTCGAGTCTAACAAATTATGCCGCATCAGCGGCCAAAGCGATTCGAATGTATCTTTGACCCGAACGGAGTCGGGACTCCATCTCTCTCATGCCCGGCTGGCGCTGCGAGTTCATCTGTCAAATGTCAGCCAGTTGAGTGCTTCCTCTTTGGACCTGGTTTACATTAACTAAATTAAGTGCTCGTTGTTGCCGCTCAACCTCCGCCTTCTCGACTAGTGTCCCGCTTGGGCGCTGCATAATTTGTTAATTTAGCAATTGGTTCATTTTCTTTTTTCTTATTTGTTTTTGTTTTTTTTTTTTGTGTGCCTTGTAGCATCATTTGCCATGGTGAGTAAATTAGTTAAGCGGATTGAACTGTTAAAGTTCTTCCTGCTCAGGAATCAGTATTGGGCTAAAAATAGAGTTTTGGCTTAAATGTTTCTGTGCATGCCTCAGCCCACTTCGGTATTCAATGGCAGCTGTTTGTGCACCCCAAACATTCGTCTAACATTTGAAAGCAAAATGCTAATTGCGAATTAATTGTGCACTGCAGCTAAAACAACAAACTCCAAACGAAACGAGAGCTGAGAGAGAGGGAGACGGCAGTACAACCCCTCTCAAGGAACTGTTCTAAAATGCCTAAAAAAACAAACAGACGGCCAACACTCAAAAGCCGTGCCCTGAAAGCTTAGCAAAGAGCCAAATAAGCGTTAAATGTTGCAAAAATAACAAAAAGCCCGAGCGCCCAGGATCTGAGCTCTGCGTTCTGGAACAAACACTTGTGGCCGCACACATGTGGCCCACTCGAATGAAGAGCGAACTAAGTGAAAACGTTGCAGTCGGCTCTAACCGACTGCGCAATACTCTTTCACAATTTAATAACAGCTTTAAACATTTTTCGGCTATAGCTCTAAAATTCTGAAAGAGATATAAGATATATATTTTTATTCATTTGTCACGCCCCCAATGCGTGTATCCAAAAAATATGTATGCAATATTTAGAGGAGGTCATCAGTAATCTGGCTGCATAGTTTGAAGTATCTAGCTTTTCAATTCAAGGAGATATATAGATTCAATCGAAGCAATGCGAGTACATACACGAGTACAGAGATCTATAAAAGTATTGTCACAGCATTTATTTTTGACTTTCCTGATACTTATTTATAAACCCAGGTAACACCTTTTTCAAATTAATGATATATTATTAAATAAAATTTAAGAAACAGACGAACATTGCACCAATCCAATATGCTCGTTTCACCTCGTGAACGAGTATAAAAACGGCAACAAAATGCGTTGAGCAGGATGTGGATAAGGACGCGCCTGTTGGCCGAGTCTGAGGCAATACAAACAAATTAGTCATCATTAGCGTTTGGCTGCAAGGATCCGTCCGCTGCGTGGTCTGGGGCACTGAGCTGGGCAGATTTGCGTTAAATAAGCGCACTTAATGCGATTACAATAAAAACAAAAACCAACTGTATGAATGCATATGTGTGTGTGTGTGTGTGTGTGTGTGTGTGTTCAGAAAACCAAGTGAAATATCAAAAGCGGCGTCCGCAAATTGAAGTCAAAAGCGTAAAAGCGCATTTGCAACAATTATTAAAAAACAAAATAGCCAATGGAAAATGCGAGAGAAAAAAGCAAAACACGAGAAAAATCCTTCAACGACAACCGAGGACAACTGACAAATGCAGCCTGAAAATTCACTTTGAACAATTTGTGCATGAATAAACCTGCCCCGACACACGGCGCACGCATGGGCGCAGCTGTGTTGACCAAATAAAAGCCGTGGCCAGCTAAATGGGTAGAGGCAGCCCTTTGATACCCTGTAGACGCGGCTACAAATTAAGCAAGGCGGTATTTACAACCTAAAAGTAAAATGTATGCAACAGGTAGAAAGGATAACTCTGAATATATGGTGAAAATATAGAGTATATAATATTATAGAGTATGCAGTGTATTTATATAGGTTATAGCGTATGTAGAGAATATAGATTATATTATAAATGAATATAGATTATAATATAAAAATGATTTGTTCTTTGTAATTACAAGACGCTAATTAAAAGCCTGGGCCTCAAAAAAAAAAATTTCCAGTTGATCAAGAGATATTCTAATAAAATTTTATCGAATTTCGATAAGAAAAAAATATTAAATAAATGTGTTAAAACTAAAAAAATCATAGATTTAGGGATACGGGATGTTTGGCTTTATTTTCGGCAAAGTTAAGAAAACGACAGATCTATACGGTAAAGGGCTAAAGAGGCTAAAGGCTTCCACACTAATTTAAACAAACTAGACCATTCATATTTTAATATAGGACTAATAATATATTTATATTTATATTTATAAAATCTTTTTTTCCAACCCAAAATAAAGTACTCTTATAAACTCTTTCTCTTAAATAAATATTTTTATACAACACATAAACCTACCGTTCACATTTAGACTTACAGGGTATTTGCTAGTTGAGCAAAGTCTAGTAGAGCATTTTTACTTTTCAATGTGTAGTACAGCGTCCTTTGAAAACTCTAGCCGGCGCTTATATAAAAAGGACATTCACGGTTTGAATGCAACTTTTGCTGTTGCAAACGAGGGCCAAAGGAACACCTCAGCGGCTCTACGTAATGGTGGCTACAGTGGTACTTGCCTAAAGCGAACCAGTTACTAATATGCCTTAGATTCAAACGCGAGAGCAATTTAAATTAATGCGAGAAATTCTTACTCGTAACAAAAATTGCTTAGGAAATAAATGAACTTGGTCGCGATTCCATTTAGTCAATGGCTACTGTAAGTGAAAAAAACTTTTGCGGCTGCTGTGACCGTTGCTGCCGTTGAATAGCACGGATTTTTTGGAGCGGGAGGCGACGACATATGTTCACGCCTCGTTGGGTGCCATAATTATGGCAAAAATGTTGCCTGGCCGCGAGTGGGGCTGGGATTGGGGCCAGTGATGGGGCGCCATTGTCGGAAGTGGCTTTTGCTTGCTTTGTGCTCGGACAGACTGTGCCACAATGTCGCGGCGGTTTTCTACACTCTGTCTATTTGCAAAGTTGCCAGTTCACTAAATGGCAATTAATTGAGAAACAGTTGGGATTTGCCAGTTGCTGCAGGAGCTGCAAAACCGACCGCCTTCAGGGATTTATTTGGGATTAGAACACCTTGGGCTCACCCTTTCTGCATATCGCATTAAAATCAATTTCGGTCGGACAAAGGCCCAAAACCAGCGAAAACTCTGGCTAATCACCATGACGAACCTGACCTGGTTGACGGCCGGCCTCAGCTGTGCCCGCTCCCGAATGTCAAATGTCACAAAGCGCATTCATAACGCGAAAAAGAAAAAAAAAAAAAAACAAAAAATTAGCCGCAGCCGAGTAAGAAAAATTGCCCAATCAGCGACCACCCCAGAGAGGCCAGCCTGGCTACGACGAGCCCTTTTTGGTCGTCAAGCAGCTGTCATAATGATGGACAAAGTGCATCAGCCAAATACGGCACAGATGCGTAAGGCTTGGGGGGGAGTTGGAGACAAAACGCTGACAACTCTTGTGGCGGGCATAAATTACAAAAAGCAATTACAACGCCAAAACACACTCAGTGCTAATCATGTGTGTGCGTGTGTATGTGTGTGTGTGTGTGTGGTGGGTGTGGCGAGCGCAGCTGTGCGCCACCTAGCGCTCAAAAATTGCGCACTAATTGCGCGCAATTTGTGCCCAACGGAGACCGGACCTGGATCTGGTCATTAGCCAGCGCTGGGCAGTTAAAATGCCTTTATGAGTTATTGTCAAAGTCTCTCAAGGGACAAGCCCAGCGGCCGGAGCACTTGGCGCTTTATTAGTCCACGACTTTTATCACCTCCATGGGCTTTAATTGCCACGAAAATTTATAGGCCAAAATAGGCGTTGAGCATTTTTAATGTCGCGTCGCGAGACGCTGCCAACAATTAAAATTAATTTCATTGGCAGCCAATCGAAAATTATTGAACGCTATTTACATATGAGCGAACACATTTCATAATCGAGTTAACGTTATTTTACCCAAGCAAAAGTTCTTTATGATAGGGTTTAGCTGCTCAAATCGGAGATAAATTCGTTTTCATTTCTTTTCGAGTCTTTAAGCAACGATTTATATGCCAAAACAAGCGTTGAGCCCATCGTCATTTGTTGAAGCAATTCAAATTAATTGCATTTGAGTACATTTATTGATTAAAATAAAAGTGGCCAAGGAAATTTCATTGAAAATCATTGAAAAATTACGATAATGGCTTCCGTGGCTGGGTTAAATGTTAAATTACATAAATTATATAATTTAATTTATATTTACGAGCCAGCATTGAGGCCTTTTTCATATGTGCGGCTATAAAAATGCTTGGCTAAAGTATATATATCGTAACCATTTCCTGTATAGATTATCCACACGACCAGACAACGCGGCGTCCTGCGATTCCCCTCTCTATTCAAATTTCGGCTTTATCTGTTTTATGGCCATCTGTGTGAGAAAAGTCAGTTAGCCAGTTTTTATTCACTTTGATTTCGATGCTTCAGTTTGCTGCCTTTAGTTTTTACGGGCGTCGCGCGTCTTTTACGACCAGCTGACGATAAGAGCATTGATAAGACAGCGTTCCCATACGTGGAGCTGTGCAAATTTTTTAATGCGCCATTTGCATTGGCACTGAAAGCACATAAAACATAAAAACCCCCAAACCCGGCCAAAACGAATATGCAAAAATAGAGGGCGGATCCCAACTCGGTCGCATAAAGGACAATTTGAGGCGCCGTGTGTTGCATATTTCATGGCGTTTTGACTCGAATGCATAAAATGCGAAACTATGGCAAAAAATATCGCTAAGCCCACCAGCTATTTGATGGCTTTCAAATGTTTAAGTAGCCATAAAAAGTAAAAGATCTGACGACATGAATGCATATGTAATGTCTGCTATTAAAAGGGGAAAATCAAATGGAAACTAGCGTAGAGAACAGCTTGAAATAACTATAACAATTTAAGGAACTTAAAGAAAAGCTTTATTTATATTGTATATTATATATGTAAAAATTATACTCTATGTATATATAATTCGTGGCGTAGGAAGCATTTTTCTTGGGGGGAAGTTCAAAATAAATTTTTTGATATTGCAAGTTTCCACTAAATACCTGCATATATTTTTCTTTGTATTAAATACATTTACAAATATGTATACATATGTATACGTATATCTATGCATATGGATAGGTAAATATTTTTATAACTTATGATTTTTATGTACATTTTATTTTGTTCACAATTTGGGGAGTATATTTACAAGAATTATGCGAATACTTGTTTATTTTGACTAATAATATAAATACAAATAACTATTTATACAAATTTTAAAACGTCTTGCAATTCATTTAGTGTTTTTGTTGTTATGAGTAAAATAATATTAAAGACAAATATATTCACTTTTTGAAATTCGATTTTAGAACGTTTGAATTGTGAAAATAAAGGTTACCCTAAAAAGCTTTCGAAAGTGCACTTTATAAATGTCCAGAAGCACTGTGAATACATTAGGCAAAGTTTATATAATAAATATGTACATTGAATTTTCCAAAATGGATATTAACCCTAGATCGCATTCTTTTTTTCAAGCTTTTCTAAGTTTTTTATTTTTTATCGTGATCTCAATTTTAAGTTAAAGAAAAAATTTACAAATATCTATTTCTTTTAATTCTAATTAAGAATTTACAAAAATAATTTCAGCACAATAATCAGGGTTTATTAAATTCACATATGTATGTACGTATATTGAATATTCTCATATCGAAAAAAGCCCGTTGGGTCGGTTATCTGTTAGCACTTCAAGTAATTGTATATAGAATGTGTAAAAGTTTATTCTGGAAATTAATCTATTAATCAACAAGCGTTATCTTTGGATCATGAAATGCAGAATTTGCGCATATTCCAGATAAGATGTTAACTATTTATGCTCCATAAATTTGCCATGCACTTGCACCTGCCTACAATCAACTGTAAATGCCACATATTTTCAACGGTGGCAAGCGCAACAGCATGACTCATACCCGAGGCCAGCTCAGGCACAGACTTGCCACTCCATGCCTCATGCCTCATGCCAGTGCGACTACTGCCCATGGGGAAAATATTAGTGCAACTAAGACCATAGACAAATAATGACATAAGCAAACACAAACACAGCCAAGAGATCGCCGGACATGTCGTTGCACGCACCTCCGGAGCGGGGCGAAAAAAAAAATCAGAGTTAGCTCAAAGACCTGCTGCAACTGCAGCTAGTGAGAGACGTGAAATGCGTTATCTATTCATAAAATCTATGAAAAAGGGGCGAAAATTACTCAAATAAAAAGGAGCATAAAACACTGACATGTTTGTACAAGACCAACACACACACACACACATTCATACACACAGAAATCATCGATGGGCAAACAGAGAGAACAATCAAATAAATTAAACAAAGGCCAAGAAGTCCGACGAAGGTCCACATCTGTTTGTACGGGAACCTCGCTGGTATAACAATCTTATCGCCATATCGGTTTTCGTGCCGTCTTGTATCTCTTTTTTTTTTCTTGCTTTTTTGCGTTGAGTGTGTGTTCGAATCCCAGTTCCAAACCAAATCCGAACACAGTTATGCACATGTTGTACCCCAGACGAGACGAGACGAAACCCCACAGACAGCAAACAGTCGTTAAACAACATTAAATGGGTCTCGTTTGGTATAAGCCCCCGCCCCCCTTTCCCCCCACCCCCTCTCGCCGCACAGCCACTGCCAAGTGCGGATGAGTCATCGGCCGGTCTGCCTGGGAAACGGCGGAGCTTCCGCGATCGTCTCGTAGACGATCGTCTGCCTAAGCAGCACTCAATGACAGGCGTTACAAACGGCGGCGAGTTAATGACCCATGTGCAACGGATCGCCCAGCAATTGCCTTTGTTTCGGTGCTTTCTAAATGGAAAACAAATAATAAAAATACAAAAATGTATATCAGACGGCACAGTGGAGATCATAAAAAATTAATACAAATTATACGAAGTGGAACAAAGAGCAGACAAGAGATCGGGGGAGCGGGCATAACTGAGAATATAACTGAGAATGCGATTGAGATTCTTTTTTTTTTTTGGCTAAAATAAACGCAAATCAACTCTTGCAAATTGAGCGCGAGAAAGTTACAAAACGAGAGCGAAAATGGCAGCGGCTTAAATCCGTGAGAAACATTACGCAAGTCGAGTTGTGGGCATTACTCATTAGCATTTGACGGAGAGTATTCGTAATATGTACATATATGTATTTTCGTGTTCAGGTTTGAGGCAGTCCCAGAACGCGTCGACGGCAAGAGCTTAGCAACAAAGACAAAGACACGTCAGAAAAACTGGTGAAATATTTTAAAAACAAGTTAAAACGTTGCAGTCGGGTGTAACCGACAGCGCAATACTCGTTTGTATGTTCTAAAAATCAAAAATTTTATTTTCAATAATTAATATTTTTGAAATGCAGATTCTATATAGAAGACAAACCATGAAGAAAATGCCATCACACATGAAAATCGGTTCAATTTTGACAAAGTTATGGGCGTTTGAAATATGGGAGCTGTGAATCCAAGAGCTTTACATGTCAAAATTTTTCTCAATTTTGGCACCATTTTTGACAAAAAATCGGACCCTCTCAGAATCAGTTTTAACGTTGTTTTTTATGCTAATTATGACAACCACAATCGATTAAAAATAGAAATTCCGAATTCTAAATTTTGAAAAAAAAATTTTTCCCAAAATGAGTAAGGGGGGTACGTGCTTTTTTTTTCGAAAAAAATCAAAAAAATTTTATTTTTAATAATGAATATTTTTGAAACAGAAAATCAATATAGAGGACAAACCTTGAAAAAAATGCCATCAAACATGAATATCTGTTCAGTTTTGACAAAGTTATGCGCGTTTGAAATATGGGAGCTATGGACCCGAGAGCTGTACTTGTCAAAATTTTTGTCAATTTTGGCACCAGTTTTGACAAAAAATTTTACCCCCTCAGAATCGGTTTTAAAGTTGTTTTTTATACCAATTATGACAGCCACAATCGATTAAAAATATAAATTTTAATTTCTAAATTTTGAAAAAAAATGTTTTCCAAAATGAGTAAGGGTGGGGTACATGCTTTTTTTCGAAAAAAATAAAAAAATATTATTTTCAATAGTGAATATTTTTGAAATAGAGAATCAATCTAGAGGACAAACCATGAAGAAAATGCCATCAAATATGAAAATCACTTCAATTTCGACCAAGTAATGGGCGTTTGAAATATGGGAGCTATGGACCCGAGAGTTCTCCATGTCAACATTTTCATCAATTTTGACATCATTTTTGACAAAAAGTTTGGCTCCCTCAGAATCGGTTTTAAAGTTGTTTTTTATACTAATTTTGGCAACCACAATTTGGAATTCTAAATTTTGTTTTCAATAGTGCATATAGTTTTAATGCAGAAACCATATACTTGTAGATGACAAATTCTGACACAGATAACACGAGAATACATATATTTCTAGTTTCAAGACTGTAGCTTAGGTAACAGCGAAACCCAATATACTCTTTTCACTTCGGAAACGAGTTAAAAAAACACATATAATTTGATCTTCGGCTCTACGTCAGTTAATGCTGGGAACTTTTGTGCCTCATGAAAGTGTAAAGTGGAATGAGTTAGCAGAAAACTTCGAGAATTAAATCGATTGACATACTTTAAGGGGAACACGCGTCAAAGTTTTGATCATGTGGGTTATTTGACATGCAGATTGAAAACTCAATTAAAAGCCAATTTGACATATTCACTTTCCCAAAACTTTATGATTTTGAAAACAGTAAGCAAATTGTATTTCCACGCAATTAGATATGCAAATTGATAGCGACAACATTGGTATATGGGTTTCCGAACAACCCCAGACAAAGTGTTTCTCAGTCAATCTCTTGACACACGTCGCTTAACATTAGCTTCGAAAATTTCAATAAAAATTGCAATAATTACCCGCATGCCCAGAAGGAAAGCCGATCGAAAAGATCTTTCAAAAAAAAAGAAACTGTAATCCTTTAAGAAAACAAGGGATTAGTTGAACCTTTTTTTATGGCTCATTGAGCAAATCAAAATTGTAACTCTTATCTTCAGAAACATCTCGGAAGAATCTGGCAAAGGGCATTTCACTAATTGGCTCAATCATGGGCTGCTAATGCGTAAATTACCCGACGGCATAATCGAGTTCGGAGCACACATAGATTTGGCTAAAATCCATATCCGAACAGACTCCACCCAGAAACGCTGATTCATGGAATAACAGCCACGGAAAGGTAGCCCATTAAATAAGGTCTCGGCCAAAGCTCCGCCCCACAAATACAAAAAGTAAAGTAGCCAAAAAAAAAAAAAGGCCAACTTCAGTCGTTGGCCCATTGGGCCAAAGCGAAAGAGAAAATGTTTGTTGCGGCTTCCTTCTGGTAGAAAACGTTGCCGGCGCGTTAGGGAAATAAGCCACGCCTTTTCGATTTATGTTGCCGGCGCGAACCCGGAAAACCAAGAAGGAAAGAAGCACACAAAAAAAAAAAAACAAAAACAACAAAAAAAAACTATGCAGCGACTTCAACGCCTGTGCGCGAACGGGCCAGCGAATGCCAGAGCAGGACAGAGCATCCAGCGAGTAGTTCTTGTAACACAATAGACCTAGAGCAACCCCTAAGTGGAAGTTGTGTAACTGTGAAAGACACTTGAGACGAACGCTCTAAGGTTGGCCAGCAGACGGTTCTCGGCTCGATTGTGTGCGTGGGTCAGACGTCATTGTGGGTGGAGTTAAGAGCGCCCAAGGTGGCCCGATTCTTTGCGGCTAGGTGAGCTAAGCACAATCTAAGGGCCACCTTATATGCGCTCACAATTTCATCAGATGGAAAGTTGCTTGCGGGTTTTTTTTTTTTTTCTTATTCACTTTTTCGTATTAATCACTTGATTAAAATAAATCTCTGCAGGAGTTGTTTGAAATGAGGTCAATTATACGGAAACATTTTTTAAAAAGGCTGACTAATCATTACGTAGTTGCATTAGGATATTTTAGGATTTGTGGTTTCTATTACAAAAATAGAATGTTTGATAAAGCTAAATATGAATCAAAACTCGGACCCTTACAAATTAACCATAAGCTTATACTTGAATCTACAATTTATATGCAGTTTCTTAATGAAAACAATGAATGGCATAAAATTATGCTGGGTCCCGAACTCTATGATTCAGGAAATTAAAATAAAGTATTGAAAGAAAAATGCCTTCCACATTTGCGCACGTCAATGTACAAATTTAATGGCTCAGGGCAAATAATTAAATATAAAATTTCGGAAATGATACAAGTATATAGTATATGCTATATCATATTCGTTTAGCAATTGCAGATTAACTCAAAATGAATGCGAGTGCAATGCTATAATTTGCGGTTCGCTTCGCTCTAATGAATGCGAAAATTCATGCGAATTACGAACAAAAAGATGAGCTATAGAGACGGCGACATGACGAGCCCATTGTTGCGAATAAATAAATATGTATACATACATACATATGTATATATGCCACGTAGGTAAAGAACTCATTTATGACAGACGTTCATTATCTTATACTTGGCTTATAACGCATAATAGCTAGATAAGGCGAGCAGTCGGAAGCACAGGGCGAACACTTGTTAAACATTTACTACAATTAAGAGTGCTCCAGTCGGAAGGACTAGGAGATACCCTGCATGCTTACATGCATACACAAAATCAAACGCACGCCACACTTTACTCAGCTCAATTCTTAAATAACTTTTAAACTAAGAGCATGATTTTTTTTTTTAAATTCCCAGGATTTAATAAGAGCATTCAAATCTATGTATAAGCCAAAGTTCAAGTTTGTAGTACTTGAAGTGGGCTTTTTTCTTATAGCTGGGGCGAGTTGATTGAGACCTAAATCCGAAATATTCCTAAACTGCGTATATTGCATATTACTGTCTCCGAAATATGCTAAGAAAACCAAGTGTTAAAATCAATTTTGATCGATATTTAGTAATCGTAGCAAGATATCGAATAAAAAAAATGATTAACTTGTTTGTGTAAGGAGAATGTATAGTCGAAAATTTTATGTTATGACGGACGGACAGCTGGACAGACGGACATCAACTCAGCTCGTCGTCTGGATCAAGAATATATCTCCTCTATGAGGTCGGCGATGCTTCCGTCTGCCATATACCTATTATAGCCTCCTTTTAACCTACAGGGTATAAAGATAAAGGAACTGCCAGAAAGTCTGGTCATACGGCCATATCGCTACACATTATACATTTTATTTCACAACTAGAAAAGTACATATTCTTGATAATAATTTTAGCCTTGAGCTGATAAAGAAATGGCTAAGGGGCTCGTCATATGAGGTGACAATTCCGTTATAAGCGTAAGTGGCTAGGAAAGTACACAAATATATGCATACATGTACATAATCTATTTACTTGTGTGTAGGCTTTTTTCTGACACCTCAGCTTTGCCCACTTGCCCATATTTCAACTGTCGGAGGCTCTCGAACACGGCTCTCTTTTTGCCTTTCAGACGTTGCCGCTGAAAATGTTTGTCATCTGACGATGATTTAATACAATTAATATGCTAACTGTACTTCTCGCCGCATACAGTTACAACAAAGGCGCGCTAGCGACGCCTGTGACGACAACACAACCTGACAGCAGCACACACACACACACACACACACACACACACACACACACACACACGCACGCACTTGGCAACATGCGCAAGGTGACCGCTCCGCCTTCGCCTCCGCCTCCGCCTACACGCCCATGCCGCAGAGAGCGCGGCCTGCAGCTCTTTGGCTGGCCACCAAAAAAAAATACGAATGAGCCGATGTCAACAAAAATACCAAAACAAAAAATTCAGACAGCCAGCGCCAACGAGAGAGCGAGCACCTAAGAAACTCGCTCTCACGCGCTTAGCTAGAACGCTGCGCTCCGTGCGAATGCAGCCAGCGGGCGAGAGCGAGACCACGAACACAACGGCAGACACGATTGCGAGAGCGGGCCGCGTATAAAAGGGCGACGATTGCGCTCACGCCAGTCAGTTTGAAGTTAGTCAACGTAGCGCACGGACGTGCGCAAAGCAGAGCAGAGCAGCGAAGCAGCAGCAGCAGAACAAAGTGAACGAACCAGACACAAATTTCGACGACAGCAACAACAAAGCATTTGTGTAGTTAATTTATTCATTGTGTGGGGCTCGCGCGAATCTGCAAAGAGAAAGTCTTGAGTCATCTGGAAAGAAAGACATTATTAATTACAAACAATTGTGCAATTGGAAACAAAGAACAAGTTTTCTTTGATAGCAGCAGCAGCAGCGACAACAACAACAACAACAATCGTTAAATCTAAAATGGCCGTGGCCTTCTTTATCCCGGACCAGGCGATGTTGCTCCGCAAGGCTCGCGAGCAGGAGAAGCAGCTGTTGCGCCTACGCCAGTGGCAAATGGCAACCGTGATGCTGAACACCATACGCCAGCTGATGGACTCCACGGCCAGCCAGTGTCTGCAGCGAGCGGGACGCAAGTGCGGCAAGTGGCGCAAACCATCGCAGTGAACACGCGACTTGAGTAAACCACAATAGCTACAGCAACAACTCTAGATAACAACCACAACTATAAGCTACAACAACAACAACAACAAACAGTCCACACTCCGTCAAGCAGAAATCGGAAATCTCGTCCTTATCTGTGCGACTCCACCGATACCATGAACTGAAAATTCTCCCGTTTTTTTTTTTTTTTAATTGTAACTCAAAATTACTGCAGGCCCTCCTAAGTTTACTCATCAAAGCGATTGTGATAAATGGTTTTGTTTCTATACAGCAACAACAACATATATATTTAGCTCGAGATTGAATGTCAGGCAAAACAAGTTTTCGATTTAGCAATATTTGATTTAATATATTTAAATCTTATCGAAATATGTATTAGTTTGTAATTTTTTTTTTTTATGCGAGCCTCCTGCTTAATTCTAAGGCGATAGGCATATTGTAAACGCTGACGAAAACATTATACCGAATTCAGTTTAAGATTTATAACGTTTGCTACAAATTGTATCAATTTTTTCGCAAACCAAAAAAAAAAAAAAAAAAAGAAAAAAAACAAAATAAAAAACAAAAAAAATATACAACAACTTGAAAAGAATTTTTATTTATTGCTGTCTCCAAATTTTCAGAATCGGCACAAAGCAAAAGAGCCGTGCAACGTAAACCACAAAATTAAATTAATATATCAATATCGGAAATAAATTTATCAGTAGAAAACGGAAGTCAAATAAATCAGAAAGCCACATAGCTATAGATATATGTACATATGTAAAAATAAAAGTGCATATACTATATTTGCATGTACGATTTATTTATTACGGAAGATAATATCCAGCTTGTGTAAAACACTTTAATCTTCTAGAACAAAGAACATTTTCTCGAAATCGGTAGATTTGTCAACTGCCGACGGCTTTCGATCACATTGAATTTATATCAACTCGGAAAGAATACAACGGCTCTTTATTCAATCACTTCCTCAGGCACATGTTCTGTATAATATTCTGAAAAGCTAAACATTTTTGCAGGCATTTAAAAATAGTTTCTGCATCGCACCGGCAAGCACCTCTATATATAAATATATATTTATGAAAACTCAGCTGAAATTTATGACAATTTAGTGAGCTTAAAAATTTGTATAAAATAAAACAACAACAGAGTTTAGTTGTACATTTTTTATTTGCAATAAAAAATATAACTAGTTTACACACTTAAACTTCTCTAACAGTTTGTAAAAGATTCCTAAGTATTTGGTCGAATTCAATTTTGTTTGAAATAAATGCCGTCGGCTAAACATATTTTTGTAGCAATTACATACGAATTAAATCGAGAGTTGTGTGACGGATGAAAATTATACCTGCATTTTTTCTATTCTTTTAAGGAAAATCCGAAGAATGCTTTTAATAAAGCCAATAATATTTAATTAAATTTCTGTACGTTCTGTTTAACAAACTATGCAATAACATACATTTTCTATGATATTATCAGATGTTAGTTTTAAAAATACGCACACTTTTCAGACAAAAGTTTTCCACTTGCCGCCTTGTTAACCGAACAGCACCCGCGGCAGAGTTGCCAAGTTAACCGAACTCTTGTCCCACAGCGCCAAATGCAAGCAAATTCAATTATGCAAAAATACAGAAAACATTTTGGAGCTGAAAACTTGGATGCGCTGCTGTTGCCCCCCGGTTGATAATGTCAAAAAATTAGGTGCTAACAAAACAATTTGCATTTTTAAGTTAATTTTTTGCTTCGTATATTCTTTTTTTTCTTGTGTGGCAAGCAGCTGGAAAAACTTATAGAAAATCAGCGTTGGCAATTCCAAGGGGGCTCATCATAAGCGCCATTTGGAGTGGGGAGCTCGGCTCCTCTCGGCCAAGGATCCGCCGCTGTTTAATTAAACTTTTGCACTTATGCAGCTGCAATCAAAAGCAGTGCATCCTGCATGCAATATCCTGCTGTGCGTCCTGTGTGTTCAATTCATTTTGATTGGCAAACATTTTTGGCAAAAAAGTTCATAAAAACTTTTCGCGCGCTGGAAAAAATCAAAAATTTCACTTTGCCCAACAAAACTAATTAACGTTCAACAGATAAAAGTTGGCTAAATGCTCCAGCGCGATTTGCGGGGCGACACTGGCGGAGGGAGGGGCGTGGCATATGAAAAATAATTGAGACAAGTTTATGATTATGTTTTCTCGTCGACAACTTGTTGGGCCACACGCAATAAAAACTTTGCCACGTCGAGCGATTTGTAAGTAAAGCTGTAAAAAATCACAGACTGAAAACAGTTAACACAACTGCTAGCCAAAGAGCTTGCCAAACTTTTTGAGCGGCTAATTAGTTGGCAAAGCGTTTCTAATATGGCTGCCAGCCAAGTTAAGCGAACTCGCATCAAAACAAACTCCACGCGCGGTTTATTGATATAAATTTCCAAGAAATGCGCCAAAGCTGCCGCCAAAAACCTTTTCGATTTTTATCTGCAACGATTCCTCAAATAATTCCCTGACATTTGGACCAATTTCGTGTTTGCCGTAAACGAATTATTCGATTAGCTCGCGCAGGCAGCGGCGACGAGCTGGGATTGGTCGAAACCATGGACATTCATGCAAAATGAAGCAAAAAATTGGTCAAGACCCAAAACGACCCAACGAAGAACAGAACGAAGCAAAATCCCTAAAGAGCAGAAGCGGTAAACAAAGCAAAATGTGAGGATGTCAAATCCGAAGTCGACTTTCAGTTGTTCTGCAGGTAGTAAAATAATGATAATTGTTTTTATAATTTTTTTGTAAATAATATTTATTGCAAGTTGGTTTTGTCGACTTTTCTGGTAATATAAGCAGATTGTATGCCTATATATTATATATTTTATTTATTGTTTATATATGACAGAGAACACTTTGACTAAAAATGACAATATCCAAACACTAATAAATAAATAAGTTAGCTAAATAAAAATGTTACTGATAAGCGTATTTTGTATTTCCTCTTCTCTTCAAACTCTGTTTGCATTCCATTCGAATTGAACACACTTTTAAGTTAGAGTATTCGCGAGTGCGCCTTTACGATTATTTTATTCTTCTTTGTACGTGTCTTGGCCCTTTTTTTGTTCGGTTGTGCAAAAAAATAAAATTAAATCAAATCAGTCAACAACTAATGGCAACTTAATGACATTAGCTTAGCTGCTTAGCAGCGCAGAAATGTTTTTACACGAATTATGAGCTGAGTCCTTATCGAGGCAAAGAAAAGCCACCCACTCTTAACAGGGTTTCGAATTAGTCAGTTGGAAAAAATGTTCACTTTCCCATGCCACTTATTGTGGGTATTATGACAGCTGCACAAAGAAAAGAACTAACTAAGATTATTTGAGAGCAAATGCGATTAGAATTGTTGAATTTGCGAACTATATAAAATAAACTTTGACAGAGGCTCGTAATTAAATTAAGCCACAATGAATATAATAAAAATTCTAATAATAACAAGAATACTAAAAATAAGAATAATAATGTTTGTTAACATACTATACCACTTGAGCCCACTTTCACGCAATTAGAACATTAGCATTCTTGACTTATTTTGACTTATTAAAATTGATGAACATTTGCCATTAAAAAAACCAGCTCTGAAAACGCCCAAAAGTAATCAAAAAACCCTCCGCAAAAAAAATCATATAACAGCATCATTTATAAGCCGCGACAAGCAGTTCCTAAACGAAACATTTAAAAATGCCTTTTGATTGATGATTTGGCCCAATGCGACAGGCTAGTCAAAAAGTCTGGCCCAAAAAAAAAAAAAAAGGAAAAAAAAAAATAGAAACATAAAGGACACGCACACTTCGGCGACAATGGCAACCGAAATCGGGCAGGAAAACGGAAATGGAAAAAATGAGAAGAAAAATACATTAATTATTGAAATGTCATTAAAAGAAAACGAAGCTGACAACGCGCAGATTCGCATGAATATTTAACGGGAACAACAACAAATAAGTCCATTGAAATTATGACTAGAGCAATACGATGCGTGACCGCATACGGCCAGGATATTGATACAGCCAGGCAAGATGACGCATTAAGGACTCGTGCGGGCGTACGTATTGAGGTGCGCAAATCACGCAACTGAGCCGTGAAAGATGATGGAAGACATCATGACGGCAGCCAAGTTGGCTCGACCCCCATTTCTTGATTAAGAGCATATTAATTGCAGGGTGGAAAATGGAAAAACCCAAAAATAGGAAGCACTTGGCCATTCATCATTTGAGCACACACGCAGCCAAGTTGAGCATTTAATTACTCGGCCTCGGCGCCCCCAATCATGTTGCCACAACGTCGCATCGCATCGCACAGATAATAGTCCTTTTGCGGCATTAAAGTCATGTGTCAAGACTCTCAACTGGACAAATCACACAAAAGCTGCCAATGTGAATTATGGCCATGTTGCAAATATTTATACGTTAATTTCGGTATTAGAAATAGAAACTGTCACACCCCCAAAATGCAAATAAATGCCAGTAGAAAAGCGGAAAGAAACAAAAGCGTGTTCATCTTTTGTATACCCTGCAGCAATTTATATGTAAATCAAAAGGTGCGGCATTTTGGACTTTAACACACTTTGTGTTCAGTTATAAAATAACCAATTTTTAAAGTATTTTCTTTCTGATAAAATTCGTGTAGCAAAATAAATTGAAGAATATAAAATTTATTAATTTTTTTTTAAACATATTTTATTTTTTTATTTTTATAGCTACAAAATATAAATACTTGAATGCATTCATATTGATTTTTTGTTTGTTTGCTGTTTATACAAACAATTACTTTTTATTATAAGTTTAACCGAAGTCAAAACAATAAATATTAGTAGCGAAATTTCAATTCAATTTGTATACAAAAAACCCAGAATATTTTTTGTTCTTTGTAGTTTATTTTATTTTTTTAATACATTTTGGTTCTGTTGTTTTAATAGATATAAAGTATTAATACTTTAATACTTTTATATTGATTTTTTGTTTTGCAACAAATGTTATTTGTTTAACATGTATAATATACCCAACACTGCACAACTTCAAGGGTATTTTTTGCAAATAAACAGTCAGCGTACGTCAGCCGTTAGGAGGTGTCACATAAAAGACATTCAAATTTGCCAGGGCCGATGTGAAGGCAAACGTCAAACTGTCGGCCGGACAACCCGCGGAGTCCGCGCGCAGGATTTGCAAATTTTCGCACCGTGCGCAGCGGCGGCTAAAACTATAAAATAAACAAACTTCCGGGCCGCAATGCTAGTGGGGATTGGGACTGGGAGTCGCGTTTGGCATCGGCTCTGGCATCGAGCTGATGAGCTGTTGATTTTTGATGTGTTTGACATACGCTCGGTCGCATTGATTGCACCATAAATAATGAATTTATGCTGACAGCAAGTCATCAGCGCAAGGACAGCAACGACCCAATTGGTGGTGAGATCGGGCAGGACTTGCCACTCGGCGGCCATCAAACAGCAGCCGGCAACACGCATCCTTTTTGCGCTGTTGTATGCCAACTAATAAAATATGTTTTTATTGCAACCAAAAGCCAGGCACACAACATAACACACTACACACACACACACACACACTCGCTCGCACACACACGTAGCGCGTATAAAAATTAATGAGCCACGGAGGCGCGCGTTCCTTTCTATGGATGATTATTACGACGACTACGATGATGATGATGATGATTATGATGATCCTCTGATGCGCATTGCTAAATGCGAAAAACGACGCTTGCAAATTTCAGTTTTGAATACAATAAATGCAAAAGGTGCATTAAACCTAATGTTAATAATATGCATAAATATGTCAGCCAATAAAACGATATAGCTAGACAAGGGCAAATGGAAGGGCATTCGGATAGCTCGGCTACAGTTTGCGGTTTGAAAGTAGGTAGGTAAAGGTTTATAGCATCTACTTCTCAAGGATCTAAATGTTTATGCTAAGCAGCCGCAGAAAATTGCGTTTTATGTAGGTGCTAATTGAATGCTATTGTTGGATTGCGCTTCAAAGATGCTGGGAAAGTGTTTTCACCGTGTACGGAAAATTGTTTTGATTGACTTTGCACTTACCCGAACTTTTGACTTTCCTTCATATATTTGGCGATGTAAATTTCCTTTGTTTATTAATCTGATTGTCTTCTTGGCGTTTGTCTACCTGAAAATTTGTAGGATTTCATTACCTCTATATATACATATGAATATAGCTGTATAAATTTTGGACAGACTAAGGAACCCGAATATTCTGATGGTATCCTGAAGTCTTTGCCATTTCATTGTTGTATTTTTTCTATTCAAAAACAACATTTATAATTGACAAACATCAAGTTGAAATGTTTTACTTAAAAATAAATTTAATGAAGTTTTAACAATACTTTACGTTATAACGAACTTTACTTTTTAACTGTATGCATCAGAATTCATATCTGCAAGAATGTTGCCTTCCAGCTGCTCTCAGATAAATATAAACATTCAACAACTACTCGCCCCCAAAAACTTTTACGATATTAACGTTGAGATTTTTTTTATAGATTTATATCCACAATCCACGAATAGTATTTTTTTTATTGAAATAGGAAACTTTGTGCATATTGCATGCATCAAATGGCACAGCAACAACAACAACAACAACAACAAAAAGGAGACAAACAAGGATAACAAACTTCTTCAGTTGCAAAATTGTTGCTGTTGTTGTTGCTGGCCATTTTTATGACAAAGAATGAAATGAGATGAAATTATTGACGGAAAAAACGGAAATCGCTGGCAATAGTCAAAGGAAATAAAAGCGAAATTACTTTTGATAAAGCAACAACAACAACGGGCAAGGACTACTACTAAAACTACACACACTCGTAAAAAATAAAGGAAGCAGCAGGAAGTTAACTACAAGAGGGCGTTGATTTGTCACAAGTAGAATTATGAGAGCCGGGATGCCAGCTGAAGCAGCTGCCAGAGACAATAACAACAACAGCAACAACAGGAGCAGCAACAGCAGCGAGGGTAACAACAAACACTTCAATTACCGGAAAACGTGTCTGATAATACCTCCCGAGATTTCAGCCCAGCCAGAAGTAGAAAAAGTAAATAAAAAGTAATTTTATTATTTGGATTTTTACGGCTAAGATTTTTTCTCTCCCCGTTTTTTGCGATTTTCTTTTTAACAGTTGATACCCTGTAAACTAAAAGAGCGTGAGCATACTTAATGTGCATCAGGAAATGGATTCTTATTTTTGCTTTTACTGATTGCAGAATATAAGAGAGCGTCTTTTCTTTGCCAGGATGTTCTTATCTACATATCTGCTAAAAGATCAACAAGTTTATACAGTTGATACCCTGTAAATAGCAAATTTGTTGTAATATTTTTGTTACTTTTTGTTGTTTTCCTTTATTTATTTTCTTTTTTAAATATATATTTTAATATATCATCAACAAGTTTATATACAATTTTTTTATTGTCAAATTTGTTTTAAAGTCTATTATTTGTACATTATTTGTACAATTTACTTTAAATTTGAATTTTCCTTATATTCGATTGTTACTTTTTATACATTCCACAGTATCCTTACGTTGGGCATTCGTTTGCTTTGTATGAGCTTTGTATTCTTTCTTGCATTTATTCTTATTAACGACGGCATTCAGCTAGTTTATGGCTTATGGTTTGGCGGCATTAATATTAATAACCAGTTGAAACATTGTTGTTGGCGCCAAGGAAATCGGAAAAGTGTTGACATGTTGCCGTCAGGATCTACATACATACAAACAGAAGTCCCTTCGCTCAGCGGGCGATTGCTTCTGCTTACCTATGCTAGGTGTGTTGACGAATAGTTTTAATGGGTTATTACTGTTGCCGCTTCCCCCCCCCCCCCTTTCCACCCATCACCTCAGCAGCAAGAAAATGCCATAAATGTCATTGGTCGTAAAAGGCGAAATGCAATTTCTCGGCTTCGCTTTTCGTTGCTCGTCGCTCCTTGGCTCGCCCCCCGAGGAGGAACTGCACTTAAATTTATATTTTTTATGCGCTACCAAACCCAGAACTAAAAAGTGTCCTTGTTGTGACTCCGCGTCGAGGGCTGCGTGTGAAATTATGATAAATGTGCATAAAATCGCATCGAGGAAAACAACCGCATGGCATATCCTGGTTTTCTTTCCCACTTTTAGTTTTTTTTTTTTTTATTTTTTATTTTTGTTTTGTCTCTGTCTTGCAGTTGGGCTGCATTTGGTCGGGTGTTGCATTTCGTCATTGTTTTGCGGTCGTAAAAAGTGTCCTGCGTCAAGGAAAATTGCAAGGCGGCACGCACAGGACAATGCACAGCCAGCGCAGCCGAATGGCGTTTTTGATTGCATTTTCTTTTAATTAAATTAGCTTTTTTATACGCTGCTCTGCTTTCTGTTTGATGCTCATAAAAAAATTGCTGTGAGAAATGTGAAACATGCTACTTAGGAGTGTCCGGCAAAGGTAATTTTTCAGCGAAAACAAAAAAGCGAAATAATAGCGCAATAAATTATGTAATTTACAATTATCAGATTTGTGGTTGATAAGAAATTCAAGCATAAATATTCTGTTCAGATAGTTGGAGAAAACTTGCTAAAGATATTTTGGTTTAGAACGTAGTAGCCGCAACATAAACTAATAATCCAAGTCCTAGGACTCCAAATAAACACTTGAGCCTGGCGAGCAAGTATTTTCCATTTCCGCTGAAAGGTAAGGGCCGAATATAGCTCAAGACGCAGTTGCTGGCAATTCCTGTGCCTATTACACAGGCTGACCGGTCCGAGGTCTGGGCTTTTGCGGAAATTGCAAAATTTCTGCACCGTAATAAGATGAAATTAAGTTTGCACACAAAGCAAATAACCAGCACCGCACCGGACAAACATCGAAGGTCCCCGGCTCCGGTAGATAACTGTGGGAGGCTCAGCCACGCAGCAAATGAACCACTAATTGCGTGCCGAAATGCAATTTAGTGAACTTTGGCCCAAACCCAAAGCAAACACAAGACACAAGCAAACAGTGCGAGTGGGCGAGTGTGCGAGTGTTTGTGTGTGTGTGTGTGTGTGTGCGTGGCTGACCAAATGACCAAAGCCTGCCTGCAACAATTAAATTGAAAATTAAGCAAAAGTCTTGAGAAGCGCAAACAGACGTGGCTGCCACAATTTACATTGATAATGCCCAAGTTGTGTATTGGGGGCACTCGTTTAATTATGCAACGTTTAAGGTTTTAATCCTTTCGATTTTTTGGCTTAGATCTGCTGCGCCCTTCGCATCGCTCGAGTGTTGACATTGATAAATTACTCGGCATTTGTTTTAAGCGTGATTTATCGCGCCCGTTCGCCCGTTTGGCCGTCGCCTTCCGCCCGGTGACACATTGACACGTGTCCTTCCTTTTTGTCTGATTTTTAATTAAATGCAAACAAAAATGACCATTTGATAAGCTTTTGTGCGATTCGGGCTGGTTAAATGCCAGATCGTTTTCTGTTTGAATACCATTTTGACCAGAGTTTTTAACTCATATTTAAAACGCACTCATTTCGGGGCAGGCCAACAACTGCAACCAACTGCCATGGCATTAATTTTTATAGACTTGACTGCATTCATGAAAATTCATTGCCTTTGCCCCGTGTGCAATCGGACTCATCCAACCAGGCCCCCTTCCCCCCACCCCCTCTGCGGTCCTTCATAGGCCGTTGCACTCCTGTGGCACAACAATTTCCAACTTAATGATGTTGCCAAATGCATTGGCAAATATGTTTCGCATGTTTCACATGTTTCGCACACAGCTTCAACGGAAATCAAGAATTAAATGCATTCCCTTACACAATGAATATTAAATGCTCTTCATTTAATTATATTTTTTCGTTAAACGAATTCAAGCTGGCTTCGAAAGGCGGCATTAAATTGTATACTATTTAATAAGCTTGATATTTGCTATTCTTTTATTATGAAATATTTTAAATATTTTATAAACAATGTTTTTTGCAGACTTGTGCTAGAAATGGGCGCCTGTCAAAATTTTTATATTTAGTATATGGCATATTAAATAAACAAATAAGAGTAATTAAAATATATTCATATGGAAATTTGGTCAAGAACATAGATTGGTTAAAATATAAATACTGTATTTTTTGAAAATCGAAAATAAATGTATTATATACAAATATGTATTTTATTATATTATATGAAAAAGTATTAAGCTTAGGCACAGGCATTGATGCCGATTATTGACCACGAATACGAGCGTGTTTAAATCATGAAGGTAAGCACGAATTTTTATAGATAATAATAAACTTTTGTATTCAAATTTTAAAGCAATTTCAAATACTTAAGCCTAATATATTTATCGAAAAAATTGTAACACCTTTCGCAAAGGAATAAATTATAATAATAATAATATAATGATTAATAGAATCTATGAAAATCATGATCAGTTTTTTTTTTTTAGATATAAGTACTTAATTTATAAATACAAAGCTTCCACATGAAATTTGTATTCAGATATTTAAACACTTTCAAATGTTGAAGCCAGAAATATAGCAAATATAATATTTGTCAAAAAATCTGTAATACCCTTCGCAAGGGTATAAACATTGACTGGCCTGTTGTGGTCACCCCGTAGAGGCTCCATCTCTTGCAACAGCCCAGTTGCAATATGTTGATGTGTAATTTTCAAATAAAGGTTTAAATGTTTTTGGCAAACAATCGCAGCGACACTGGGCCCAGCACCTAGCGCCCCATTCCCCCCACCCCACCATCCTCCAGTGGGGCCACTGTTCCGGTTCCCATTTGGAGCGCTTCGCTTATTTTGTTTATGGCTTTTTGCATATTTGCAAATGTGTTACATTGCGGTTATTTGTGCGTTCGATTTTGGTCATTGATATTGGCGGTGACGGGCACGGTTTCTGGTCTGGCTTTTATTTGGTTTTATTTGTTATTTGTTATTCGGATCTGTCGGCTCCGCTGAGTGCTTGTAATCAACATGGTTGCGGTTGGGTCATTGCTTTTTGCGTGATTATTTTGAAATATATATTTCTGTTTCTGTTTTGTCGGCCCAAAGGAGGTACTCAGCGAAAAAAAAAAAACAACAACGTGGACTGTCAGTTGACCATTAACGATGATTACATTCTAATTAAATTAGTATTTCTGTGTGGAGTACACATTGCCTAGCAACCTACAATTAAAGTGGGTGTAGAAAAATAAGCGAGATGAAAAGGAAGTCATTTCAAGTTGCCGAAGATCAAATACCCTTGCAGAAATGCGCTTTAATTATAATTAATTCATATAATTATATATGTAACTGTATTTTTTATGCACAAATTTACCTATTATTTTTATTGTCTCAAATGCAAAAGTTGGTAAGAATCATTTTGGAACAAAAAAGTTTTTCTTACAAAAACAAATTTTTTGAGCTATCATTGCTATGGAAGCTATATGTTATAATGGTCAAATGTTGGTAAAATTTTTCCGATATATTGGGAAGCGAAGGTTCAAAATAATTATTTGATATTTTAATATGAGGATATATATTTATATATGTATTTCTAAGTTCAGTAAGAACAGCTCTTAAAGCAATCAAGATTTTCATAGCTATATGGCAGCTCTATGATTTAAAGGGGTTAGATTTCGTTGCGTCATAAAAGTATAATAACATTTTGGAAACGCATAAAAATAGCAAAATAGCAAACATATGCAGAAAATGTAAATTGTGAAGAAAATGAACGGATAGATCGCTCGATTACCTAAAAAGCTCGACTAAATTACGTGCCAATCAAGCACTTGGAAAATGACAATGGGCACGACGAGGCGGCTGATAAGACAAAGCACAGGCGACAACACATCAGACGGAAAACCAAAGGACGAACGCAACAGAAACTTATTTGTTTAACAAGACACGGAGACAGCGCCAATGGGCGTCGAGGGGGGGGGGGGGCACGAGGCGGGGCAGTAAGACAATGCTTGCCACACAAGATGCCGGCTGTCGTCCTGGCAGGCTGACTGTTTGCTAATTAGCACATATTCCTTGCAGGCAGGAAAAACAAGCACAGGCGACAGTGTCAACATTTCACGTGCTAGCGCAAGGACTCCTCGTCTGCGGCGGATTAAATTGTTTAATTTTAAATATGCTCTGTCACTTCATTTGTAAGGCAATCAGGCAGTGGGAGCTGTGGGGCAAAAAGTTTCCCAAATAAGAGAAAAATCATTAACACGCCGCAAGCGAAGCCAAACGAAAGGATAACAGATTTTTCTGCTAATTTGAGACGTAGTCCTTTGTGCGTGACGACCAGACAGCGCAGCCACTCCACAGACACTATCGCAGACTTAAGATCAACTTCTTGCCAGAGTCAACGTCGTCCTCCTCGTTTTGCTTGAGTGACGAAGCACAGAGATAAGCTTTTAGCCTGGCAGGATGCGGTGCTCGTCTGCGTGGCTCGGGGTTGCCAGTTCTGAAAGTTTCTCAATAAATTGCGTTTCTCGGTTGCACGTTGACAGTTTTGCTTAACGCTTCATAATCAGAAAACAAATACGTTGCCATCTAATTGTGTGTCTTACGAACATCGCCCCACCCCCCCCACCACCCCTCCCGCACTTGCTCCAACAATTAAAAGCCCAAGGCCCCAGCTGGCAGTTCCGTTGGCGCTGGCGATAACTTTTAAATATATATATCCAGCGCAAATACGCCCGACTAGTTCTCAAGGATGCGCCGCCGGTCCGTGGTCCGGTCCTGTGCGCCTTTTAACGCTTCGCCGATTGCTCACAAGACGAAATTAATTGTTGAGTAATTGAAATTTTATTTATATTAGTGTCCTTTTGCGCGGATTTCCTTTAACACCCCCGCCGCCGCACGGCGGGCGGCATTTTGTACTTGCCCACCCCCCCCCCGGTTTTCCAAAGTTCTAATCTGCTCGGTTCGGTTTAGGCTTCGATGGCTTTCACGGGGCCGCAAGGCTGATTTTTTATTCAAATTTGTTTTTTGGCTTTTGGGAGTTTTCCGCCACGAGCGCACATCGCGGCCAGAAAATCAATTATTCGCTTTGCTGATGATGTCATTTGAAATTTTCACTGAAAGGTGGCAGCTTAAGTTGTTCAAATCAATAGAAGTGGATAATCAGTCTGTCTGCGGGACTGACATGATATATTATTGTAAATTAGCTGAAAAAATTAACGAGACTTCGAATACTGCCAAAGGTTTGTTGATGCCTGCAGTAAGGATACTGTGGCAAGCCTATTTAAATAAATATATTATATGTACATACATATATGTATAGAAATAACAAATAAGAACGTTATGTCGGGATTAACCGCCCGCGCAATACACGTTTACAGCATGGTAATAGTTTAAAAGATGCCAAAGCGGATTTAATTATTATTGTTGTTGTGAAAAACTATAGATTTTTGTGATTTTTAGAGACGGAGTCAGCTTTGTCCGAAATTTTTCGGCTTAATCTTTATCCCAAAACTATCAATATGTTAAAATTGGTGACTCTAGCTCTAAAACTGTGGGAGATAAGGATTTTCGCGGTTTACCCGCCCCCAAGGATTTTAATCAATCTGCTACATTAAAAGCGGGCTTATCCAAAAAGTCTCGAGTCTTTATCTGAAGCGGGTATACGGGAGTTTATATTGCAAATTTCAAGCTCCTAGCTTCCATATCGGCGAAATAAATTGCATTCATACGGCCAGATAGAAATTGCACAAACTCAATATAGAGTATATTACACTTCGTATACACACGTATAAAAATTAAGAAAACATTGGAATACTAATAAACTTTATTGCCTAATGATCCTTATGAACTGACAAAGCCGATAAAATTAAATTTATTTTATGTATATTCTTTTATCTAACAGATAACAAAGATTGTAGCCTGAGAGATAAGAATAAATAACGTCAAAAATGGTAAGCGAATTTTTACTTTTATTTAAACAACTTGATGTATATCGCAAAATATATAGTGTTTAACCGACTCGGTCCAGCAAGGCATCGATAAGGACCTTCCAGCTACTGCTGCAGGGTTTTACCCCACCATCGAATATATGGATGTGTGTATGTGTGCATACCTACCCCCATTTGGAATCTTTGTTAATGCATTTTAATTTAATTTTGCATGCCCAACCGCACACCACAACGCAAATGGCCAATACTCGAATAAAAAGCCAGTCCAACAATGTTGCCTTGTCCGAGCCACATATAAAAGAGATGCTAACGATGGGTGGGGAGGGGGAAGGGGGGGCCTTGGAGAAGAGGTGGGGAAATCGCAAATTGGTTGGGTTGAGCTGCCACCAAAGTGGCACTACAGTCAATAAGAATGCAATGTCGACGTCTGCCAGCCACATAACAAGCTGGACACGACACGGACACGGTCTCTGAACGGCTATCAGCAGCACACACGCACACACTCCCACACACACAACAACATAATTGCCGGTCATTTGCAGCAAAATGAACAACCCAGCTGCAGATAGCCGGCAGTCCAGTCAAGTTCCCAGCACCCGTTTGTCATATGCAAATCAAACAAAAATACTTCTGTTTAGGTTGGGGTAGTCACAAAACCCCTGGCAACATTGTTGCTGCAACATGTCGCTGCCTTTTGTTTTTACTGCTAAACGCAGTTTTTTATGTGCCAGCAACAGCATCTAATTTAAAATTTAATGCCACAATGCGAGACAGAGAGGGAGAGGGAGAGGGAGAGCGAGACGGAGAGTGGGAGCTAGAGATGAGTGAACCATTTTGATGGCCCGGATAAACTAACTGCCGGTGGCCACTTGAAGGGTCTCGAGCAACGTTTGCTTTTATTGGCTGACCACGGCACCACAGACAATTACGTTTACTGCGGTCAGGAATGCAACAGCAGCAATAGTAAAGTCATGTGTATATGGCACACTAAATGCCGTTAGTTATGCTAGCGTGTTACATGTCGTATGCGTAATGTTTGGGGGCCAATCTCCAGTCTGGCCATTTAATTTGAAAAGTTGTTATCAAAATAAGTGCAACAATTGCAGACGTTGCCCGTTTCCAATTTCAGTTGCACGTTTTTTGGTTCTACATTTAATGCTGCCCATAAAAACTGCCGCCCGACAAAATCTCATTAGAATAATGCACACAAAGTGTGCAGAAACAACAGCCACAAGGTGCAAGGTGGGCGTGCGAGAGAGACAGGGAGATGGGGAGAGTTGAAACGACAAACAATTGTTGATTAAATTCATTTAAGTCATTTGCATATGAAATTGTCTGCTGCCGGCTGTTGCTTCGTTTTATTATGAAACCGCATCGAAAAGTCATTTCGGTATTTGGCCAAAACTGGCTGCGTCGTCGCATTTTGGCCACAAGAATAATGAAGTTGCCAAGTCTTAAGTCGCACAACAATGCCAAGCCAAGCTCCAGCTCCAGCCTGCTGCTGACAATGACAATGACTTAGGTGTTGGGCTTTGCGGCTGTCGCCAGTCGCCACTTGAACTGCAGACGCAGCAACAGGAGCCACAGGAGCCACAGGAGCAGCAGCAGGAGCTGCTCAGGATTAGGAAATGCACTTAGGTGTTGGCTTCGGTGGGCCCATTGTTCTTTTCGGGGTAGCTCTTGTTGTGATAATTTAATTGAAATGGCTACGAAAATGGCAATGCAATGTTTATTTCGGTTGCGATTTTCAAAGCGAAACTGTGCGAGGGCTGCCCCACAAGTATTGAAAGGGTATAAATGAAGTTAAAGAAAATGCCTTGCTAAAGGCATTTGAAAGAGTTTTTGAGACCAATTATATAAATTAATTATACGTTATAAATTAAAATAGGCACTTGAATCGATAAACATATAGATTTATATGACAATCAATGAAACAAATAGGAACGTTTTAGTCGAGTGTAACCGACTTCGTAATACTCGTTCACAGCTTAAAACAGTCTTAATTATTATTATTTATATAGAAAAATCTCAATTTCTGTAATTTGTTGGGACGTAAGTGGGCGTGGCCGATCTTTTGCGACTCTCTATTTCAAGATCATCAGAAAACTGTCTGCCAAATTTGGTGACCCTATCTCTAAAATCTAAGATATATAGACTTTATCGATTTGCCACGCCCCCTTCGGGCATACCCAAAAAATCTAGTTACTTTATCTGACACGGGTATAGACAAGTATATATCCAAAATTTCATGTCTCTAGCTTCCATAGTGACGAAAAAAATCGCGTTCATACGGACATCGCGCAAACCCATGAGCCAGTATAAGGAGTTGGTTTTTAAATTAAACATAGCTCACACATTTAGAAAGACATATTTTTATATGTTACAATCAAATTTCTGCCCCAAGAAAATTCGTCTTGTCCTTGTGTCCTGCACAACATTCACAACTTGTGGGTCAGCCCCCGGCCGGGAAGTGGCAAGTGTAACTGTAACTCGAACCCTTTGACAAGCGCACTGGCCCATGTGGGGGCTAAACTTTAGACGCACATGGCCATTGATTGCATTAGGCCAACAATGGATCGAGCGCTGCGTTCACACATGCGGCACACGCTGAATGAAAGTTGGCAAAAAGTTTTGGCAGCTGGAGACGAGACAGGATAAGACAAGTAGAGATATCCTGTCAGCGTCTTACGGCTTTTACCAATTTTAATTGACTTTAGGCAACAGACCGCAGCAAGTAGTGAAAACTTTTCGGGGCCCAGGAAATGCCTCGTTTGACTTTTATTGAATTAAAATGGCGACCACGCCCCCTGCAAACTCGCACGCCCCCAAGCCTAATTGCTGCTGCAAGTGAGGACGTGATTAACGGAGAAAGAAAAACTCACTCGGCAGTTGGGCTGTCAGCACGTCACTTCCTGCCGCAGGACTATGGCGAAAGTTTGCCAAGTAACGTATCCTACTTGGTTAGTTTTTCCGACAGTTTTCTTCTTTTCGTTTGGCTTTTTTACATGTGCGCATTTTTGATGAACTCTCCGAGCCGAGTCCTGGCTTCCTTGTCAGCGCATCCATTTGCATATCGTTTACGTTTTAATGTGATTATGGCGTGTGCATATTCAATGCCTTATCCTGGCCTCTGCCTTATCCTTTGGCTTCAACTTTTAAAAGTCAATGTTTTTTTACTCGTTCTGGCAGTGAATAGAGTATATTGGGTTTGTGCAATGTGAATCTGTATGATAACGTTTTAATATTTATAAATCGATATATCTTCCTAAGTTTTAAATCCAGATACACACAATTTCATTAGACAGATTACTGATGTATGCGCCCACTGGGGGCGTGGCAACTCAATGAAATACATGGACGTATGTCATCGAATTTGGCAGAGAATTTTCTGAATTTTCACTCCCGCCCAAACAAATTTCAAATATCCAAATATTTTTCCAAACAAAAAAATTAACTAAATAAATACAAATAAAAATAAATAATATTCAATACCGTGAACGAGTATTGCGCAGTCGGTTACACCCGCCGGCAGCATTCCCGTTTATTTTTTGGCATTTCTTGGCAAAATTTTCTGTTGCGAAACAGTTTGCGGTTAGTTGCTTTAATGGCTAATTGTGTTTGGGGTTTTTCTTTTGCCGTGTAAACATTAGCAGTAATGAATATTTAAATGCCAGTTAATGGCTTTTACTTGCGATAACTTAAAGCTACAGCAATTGACCCGAATTCATGCCACAGTCACACCTCAAACTACAGACCAGAGTCCAAAGTTTTATTGAGCACAATTTACAATAAAACCTATTTACGACTATGTTTTCCAAGTGCTTAAGCCAACTCTCCTCTTGGAGTGCCCCGAGCCATGTTTAATGCACCTTTTATTGATCAAAACAGGAGTTCAATAGTCGCCAAACTCCCCGGCAAATACTTGGCCACTGCCATTCCTGACCCATGTCCATGCGCTTTTTTTTCTATTTTTTTTTTTTTTATATGTGTGCCAAGCACTCCCCCCTAACTATTCGGCTTTTATTGTCAACTATTGACTGGCGGACTGCTCCTGGTGACAGGAGGACTATATGTCAGCAACATAATTCACAATTCGCTAGTTTTACGAGTCGCTTCCGTTCATTTTTGGACATTGTGCCCGTAAAAAGGCGGGCGATATAAAACGAGGAGCTGCATCTCCCAGTGGGAATATGCGAATATGGGAATATGAGAATCGTATATTGGGCACTGGCGACGACGCGCCCGCATCATCAAGTGACCATTGTCCAGTCCAGTTGCTTTTTTTACGGCATCAAGGGTCATCCTTTTGTGCTTAATGGCCGGGGCAGTCAGTTCCCACTGGCAGGAGGCTGGAGGCGGGGGGGTGTGGCAGTCTCTCTCTGCTCTACGAGTATTAACCTTATGCGTTACGTCACTTTGTTTTTTGCCTGTTCCTGTTACTGCTCGGACTCGGTTCGGTTCGGCCGTGCAAACATAAGTTATTTATGATCCATCATTGTGCAATATTTGGTAAATCTTACAGACTTTTTACGGCTGCTAACCCCCCACCCCCAGCCCCCTCTCATTGTATTGAGGTACAGTTGTTGTTTGGTTTGTTGTTTAACTTGGGGTTTCATTTAAGTTGCCGTCCTTCCACACAATTGCTTAGGCTGTCAGGACAGGCAGGCCGTAACATATGTGTGCCTCCGAGTGACACTTGGAGATTTATTTCGCTTATCGGCGTACAAATAAAGTTATAAAACCTTTCTCGGGATTGATTTGATTTGTCGACTCGACTAAAGACCAATGAATTTAAGTGAATACAGCTGCACTGTAGTTGCAAATAGATCCTCGACACTAATGTAATGTTCAATTTTACATAAGATATTTCGAAAGGAAATGCCAAAAAAAAAACAAATATATTTGGTTGGCTTATTATTTAAACGATAAATGTGTTTGATATGAATTAAGGGATCGCCTGAGTTTCCTTTTTGAGAAAATGTTTAAAATAAATAATAATATTTAAATTTATATAATCGTATTTTATATATATGTAGATATAAAATCAAATAAGGAAAATATTTAAAATATATTTTAATAAAAATAATATTAATTTCTGATATAATACTAGTTGTAAATAGCTATAACTGCTTTTATGGACCTTGACACTTTGTCTACATGAGTTTACATGTAAAATGTATAAAGGTCTAGGGATCGAACCACATTTAAGAAATTTAATCTTATATATCTTATCAGTCAGCGAGTTGTTGGTTAAGTTGAGGGATTATAATAATAGGTAAAAAAAAAATATTAATAGCTTGATAAATAATTTTATATGAGATTGAGAGATTATAAATATTAGTATAAGGAGAGTAAAAATGCTTTACGAATTTCTAGCCTCCAAATCCAAAAAAAAAAAAAAAAAAACGTATAAATGATAAATAAATTTAGCTAAATCACAACGTTCCACCCTTTTTAACGCATTTGTGCCTGCAATAAAAAGTCGTCTACTTTGAGCAACGGCTTGTGAACCTAAAACATATATCATTTCACGTGCCAGCGGTCATGTAATTTCACTAATGTGTCCCGTATTGAACTGTTTCTCGCTGTTGGCATTAAAAACGTCAACTGTCTGTCAATGGGAGCTGGGAAATTAATGTTGCCGTCGCATAAAACACAGGGCACATAAAAATGCAACGCAAAAATAACATAAAAAGGCCACCAAAACAGAGGCAATAAATTTGGTGCCCAAAACAAATGCCCGAATATCGAGCCGGAGCAGTGATCCATGGCACTGCGGACTGGAATTGGCTGAGTGGCAGCAACCCCGTTCGATTAACAACATAATTTCAAGAGTGTCATTAATGTGCACATTACGCCAAAATAATGCAAAAATCATATAATTTATATGCGAGGAAGGGTTGTCCGGCAGCCGAAAGGGTCAATGCTAACCAGGCCCAAAAATAAAATATATATATATATATATATATATAGAAGTGACCAGCAACGGCGTTGGCGGCAGGACATAAAAGTGGCCACAGAAAAGGGGTTAAGAGGCGTGCTGAACTGCTGCCGGAGCTTTGTGCCCATTGTGCGCTGAATTTGAGCATGTGGTCAGCAGTGGCAGACCAACACTTGAGTGCCGGGCAGGACAGGACAGGACAATAGCCAAGGCAGGCAGCAAGAAGGAGCCTGTCGAGTGAAGCTAAGAGTGGGTGGGAGGCACTGAATGTCGGTGCTAAATAAAGTTGTTTTAGCTTGACATATACGATTAGCTAGCTAATGGACTTGTTGTAAAGACTGCCAGCCCAAAAGAAATAAAATAAAAATTGTCGATTGGAAGCAATGTCTCCCATTTCGGTTCAGTTTGTGAATCCAGGCTTTATCAAATTTTTTCAAATTTAAAAAAGAAATATATAATTAATTATTTATAAGGAATAACATTGGTCTGTTCAATATAATATAAATTAACTACATATATACATTTTTTCTGGTTTTCCATTTTCTAAAACTAAGTTAGATTTATGATTTTCATATATATATATTTCGATATGTAAGTATATTATTAAATTCTATATATATTTCCTTGGCATCGCGAAAAAACGCTAACGAACCGCGAAACTGTCAAAACAGTTCCACATATGAACAATAATCCTCACCAGGAACGCGGCGTCGACGCACGTTCCTGCTCTAAAGCTCAGCGAAGTGCGACGCCAGGACATATGCAAAAAAAAAAAAAGAAAGAAAGAAGTTGCATAACAAACGGAAGGATACGCAAATAGCATAAAAAAGAGAACACACAAGCCCGCACAGTGAACGGAAACACGTGGAAACGTATGCAAAACACACGATCTTAACCCCTTGTTGCCGCATGCGTTTCCTCTGCCACACACATGTCCGTGTGTGTGTAGTGTGTGTGTGTGGCGACATGATTTTGATTTAGTGGCACTTTTAAGGCAAAGCACTCCACACACAACACACTCCAAACGTTGCCTGTCTATAAATTCAATTTGCGTATTTCTTGATGCATAAATGCGTCAACGGCAGCAACAGCCATAGGAAAAGGAGCAGCAATTGTAGCAGGAGGTGGACGACGACGACGACTTAATGCACTACCAATTATAACTCAATTTTCATAAATAAGACGCACTGGAAAAGCCCGAACCATTTATTGCTGCAAAAAACGCACAAAAAACACGCACGAGACAGGGGCAGGGGCAGAGGCAGGGGCCAAAAGGGGTTTCGGCCTCGCTACGCCTTGACAACTCTATGCTTTGATTTTAGCACACACCAAAAAAAAAAAAAAAAAAAAAAAAGGTGAAGGAAATTTATGAAATATGAAACAACCGCATGTGTGTAAACATTCAGCTGAGTGAAAGTGAAAGGGGCGAAAGGCAGGCTCAACCCCTGTCGGCTGGTGAGGTCGTTTAGCGAACCCTTTTTTCGATTTCGATTCCTCTTTTTTCCTGCTAAAACATTGATTTTTATCACAAAAAATCAATTGCATTATTGTGTTTGGGTTTTTTTGGGACAGGCGAAAGTACATAAATATACGATATGCAGCAGGCGTGGATAAATCAATTTTGGCAAGCCAAATGAATAACAAAGCCAGAAAAAAGTCGAAAACGGAAAAGTGGGAGAAACATTGCAAATTAATACAATATTAACGAATATGATATACCCTCTATGAAGAGTTAAACGAGAAGTGAACTAAATTTACATAATAATAAATTAAAATGCACTTAATTATCCGTTTACACGAGTTTGAAGTACGCGCCTTAAATTGATTTGATTTAACACATTTTTACATATTCTATGAATTCTAGTTATGCATTTTTTTTAATTCCTAAATATATATTATAAATACTGCATTAGCAACAATGGGAAATATAGATAATAATAGAGAAATAATTTTCCAAAATGAAGAAACTAATTCGTTTGCTCAAACATAATACAATTTTGTTATGTTAATATTAGCTTTAGTTTTTTTTATATTCATGCATTTATGTTATTCTATTTTTTATAATATTTTAAATGAGTTAAGCTTAAATAAATTCACAAATAAATTCTTTTACTTTTAAGTTGCTGTTTTAGGTCTACACGAATTTTTTTTGGGAGCGTATCTATCGTGTAAAAAGAAAATTAGGCTTAACATTTAAATCTCAATCAGAATGAATATTGAACAATTGCAAATAAAACATACCTTTAAAAGCCTGCGTCGTATTTCCAATAGGAATTCAATGTTATTTGCAACGCCGCTGTCTGATTAGTGCTCATTGTTGCCGGAACTCGGCGTAGAATGAAAAGGAAGACGCAAGTTTTAGTTTGTCATTTGGTCTAAAATGCAACATAAATCATAGGACAAGTTGAAAATGGCGTGACAGTATAGTCCTGGCAGGATGCGCCTGCTGCTGCTGCTGCTGTCCCAGCCACCCAACTCCTCCACACATGAATCACTTTATGGCGCAGCGAGTGCAACAAACTGTGATTAATAGCAGCCGCAGCCCCAGAGCCAGATCTAGACCCACAGCCCTAGCTGGCTAGGTCCGTGGCAGCCCAACCATGGAGCTAAAGCTTTGCTAGCTGACAAATTTTCATGAATTTTTTATTAAACATTGAAATCAATTCCATTTTTTATTTGTTGTTGCTGCTCCTGTGGGTGGTGGTGGTTGTTGTTGTTGTTGTTATTGTACTTATTGTTGCATGTGTGGTAAAAATTTAAAATTTTCGGCTGTGGGTTTTTTGGCTTTTAGAGCTGCTGCACCACGTTTGACTTAACTTGTTGATTTATGGCTTTGCAGCTGTCAGCGAACCGAGCGAGCCAACTGCCGTGTGCTGGGGCTCGTCCTTTGGAGCACTGCGAGCACTACGTGGAGGACATGCCTTGTATCATTGTGTAAAACGCTTGTTAACATTTACCCACCGAAACTCATTTGTTGCCCGGGAATGAATGTGGAAAAGCATGTGACAGTTTTCAGCGTAAGCAAAGCGCACACAAATCTCCACGCTGTGATTTGCCTGGAGAAAGAGAAGAAGAGCGAGATAGAGAGAGAGAGAGAGAGAGAGGAATTTAAATTAGTTGAATCGGTAAGTGCGTAGCAGGAAATGCTTTTTGGCATAGTTTCCAACATCGGAGTCATAAATCACTTGACATTTCAGTCTGCACCCAGAAAAAAAGTGGATGATGAATAGAAGATGTCAGGCGACTTCAGCAAAAGTAACATACAAATGAGCTTTCCGAATATTGAAACATAAGGCAACAAAAAGGTTACGTGGCTTGAACTTTAATACGGGGAAGGCAATAGAAACAAAATTACCTAATTTTTATTTATTACAATTAGTTTCATTAATATTATAATGGCCAAGTTTTTTAAAATTAAATTAAGCGAAAGGTTGTTACAGCAGCAATCTAAAAGATTTTGAGTTTAATATAATTATTGCACAATTAATTTTTTTACACATATTTCAAATCAAACCAAAAAAGAAAAAACGAATTGCGATTAGATTAGATTTAATTTCTATTAAGTATTTTGGGTTATTGGGTTTTAGAATTTTTTACAGATAATGAATGATTTGCTGTGCAGGAATATACGTATTGGATCAGCATCGATTTTAGTGGCTATATAACAAAGGGTTATAACAAAACAAAATAGTAAAGTTTTAGCCACTAAGAACTTTTTATATCTGAGACAAACTAATCAAATTGTACATTTTGATTCAATTATATATTTGTCTACTTATTGATAGCATAATATGCATAATTTGTTAAATTAACATTATATACTAAATATTTTTATTGGCTCTAAAGCAAAGACTTCAAATTGTTATAAATACATATCTCATAAAAAGTGTGATGTTTTAAAACTTCCAAACTTTTTACATTTGCAAAAAACTACGCAAACGACTAGAACATTGAAAAATCTGAACAAAGGGTATTATAGCTACGGCACCCCAAATAAAAGAGTTCTTTCCTGTTTTGGTTAACAGAAATGATTTAAAAATATGTATTTCAAAATTACTATGCCAAGGTCCTGCCAGGGCTTCCACATTGAAAAGGGTTAAATGCGCATTCACCCTTAACAAATTTTCAATATTTACAATTACTTAGCATTTTAAGTCGCCGCGTCACATCAAAATGACAATTATTTGTCAAGTCATAATCAAATTGAGCCCAAAAAATGTGCGTGGAGCGACACAGTTGTACCTAATCCTGTGGCTTTGCATGTGCAGGATGCGACACCAACACAAATAAAAGGATTGCACTCGTCAAAGTGACGAGACGCGGCAAGTCCTAAAGGGGGGATGTCCTGCCGCCTGCAGGCGTGCGTCAGCCATAAATGTTTATGATTATGGGCAGGCGGCGGAAGATTTACTTAACACATGTGCTGCATTTTTGCATATGATACCAACTAGAGATGGGCGAAGACATAACAAAGCACGAAGAACCAAAAAGTAAAACTGAATATATGTAAAAAAAAATAATAATTATTCGTAATTAAGCACAGATAATTTGTAAATATTTTATATAAAGTTTTTACTATAATAACTATCTTTTAGGCATATTTTCAACAATCACGCACCTATTTTGACCAGAAGGGATATTGAAATATGACCCAAGCAATGCATAATTAATATATAGCTACTACAATTTATAAATTTGTATATATAAATTACCCACTGTCTCAACTATCGGTTAGTGCCTTCAGTTTTATCGCAGTCACGCGCCCATCTCTAGCAGCACAACCCCACAAACTCGGAGCGCTTTTCAGAGCTGCCAAACGCATAAAAACTTATGTTTATTTGACTTGGCTTTTTCCTGCCAGGGCCTGGCGTTAATTGTAAATTTCGCAAGACCGCGAATTGCGACTCGTATGTGGCGCCCTCTAGCTGCAAGTGATTCAAGCAACATATTTGAAAATTTTGTACTTTATTTTAATCTATTGTGCTATATGCGTATGATAAAATTTAACGATATTTGCCGCTGCTGCTGCCAGGGTTGCTGCCGCTTTTCGAAATGCGCACATATGCCTGCTTCGAAATTATTTTTAATTGGCGAGCCCTCTGAGCCGCAAGGTACAGTCACAGTTTCGGTCCACGTCCCCAGTTAGCCTGGCGGGCCTTGCTACAAAAAGCTTTCAAATCAAAGCAATTTACGCTTTGATTTGTGCGAATTGCATTAAAGCCAAAAAAAAAGAGAAATAAACAAATTGGAACTTTGCAGGCGGGTGTACCCGACTGCTCACTGCTCGTTCACACTATAAGAGCTTAAATATTATTGTTATTTTGGAAAATATGGATTTTTTTTTATTTAGAGGAGGTCTTTAGAAAACTGCCTGACAAATTTGGTGACTCTAACACCTCCAAAATATATGGATTTTAACAATTTGCCACGCTCCAAGTGAGGGTATACAAAAAATGTTCTTGCTATCTTTAGAGGAAGTCATCAGTTATTTGTCTGAAAAGAATTTCATGTATCTAGCTTTAAACCTGAGGAAGATATAGCGGTTTTATCGAACCCAATATACTCTTTCCATTCCGTGAACGAGTATAAAAATAAATAAATAAAAACGAATCGGCTCAAATTTGGCGCGTGAGATTTATGTAGTTGAAAGATTTATTCGCGAAAATTTATTGTAAGCCTTCGCCGGGCGCTCTGGGCCGCCCCCAACTGACCTGGACGTGGACTTCATAGACTTGTTTACCGTTAAGTGCTTTAAAAGCGCATAAATCACGCGGTTTTGAATTCGCATTCGCGACCATGTTGACAAGTTTGCCCAAAAGCAGCGCGGACCTCGACCCATTGGGCGCGCCTTTTTTTTCTGGCGAAGCATGCTTTTAGGCGCGCCAAATTACGCGTAAATGACAGCTCCAACTGTGACTCGAACTCCGTGCCAAAATCCTTGTGGTCCTGCCCCCGCTGCCCAACGGTTTCTGGACACGGATTCGCATTGCCTGCGGCGGCACAGCCTCCACATGCGACGCACGTTGATGGCATTTTAATTAGTTTTAGGAACTTGTAGCTGCCATTTGATTGAATTGTTGTTGGACACTTTGTGGGCAGGGCATAGACGGATTAGTAAGCGCGCTTTTGTTGTCACAGGCTTTAAGCCATGGCCCTAAAGTGCAGCTGATTGACAGTGTATGCAAAAATTCGGCACTACATTTTTTCTTTCTTTTTCTTCCTTTTATTTTAAATTGTAATTTGATTTATTAGCCTATTTTGTCACAAAATGTAAACATGTTGTTATTTTTTTTCAATAAAAATACTTATAATTTTCAGTACTAAATATAAAATGTATTTATTTAAATTTAAGCAATTCTTAACTTTATTTTATTTCAAATTGCAATTTTATTTATTAGCCTATTCTGTCGAAAAAAAATTAAAAATTCTCTTAGTTATAAGTATTTGTATCCTCAGGCTGTTATTTTTTTTTCTCTTCTTTGCTGTTTAGCAATAAAAATACTTATAATTTTCGTTGGATATTCCCCAAATACCTCATAAAATATTTAAAAATCACCTTTTCCACTACCATAAAAATGATTTTTTATTTTCTCAAGTATTTTTCATCGCTTAATCCGTCGCATCAGTCAGGCATCAAATTATGTTTCCACAATTTTACGACATTTGTTTCAAATTAAGCAAAGCCCAAGACGCTTGCCCCCTAAAACTCTGACAATACTCTACCCAGCTCCGCAGTCCGCACCAGGACATTGTTTTGTTCTTTGCATTTTGCAGGACTTTTGAATATTTGAATAGCCAGCTCAGTGAAGAGCTCTCTTGTAATTATCTGCTCGAGCGGCGTCTTGGCGCAATTTCCAATTAAAATTAATGAAATATTTTTACGGGTGCGGCGCGAGTTCTGTTGGGTCAGCCATAAAACCATTTGAAAATCTTGTCAACGCCGTCTCATAATCATAAACGCTGCCCGCTTTTTGGGGGTGTAATTATTGGCACCCGAACAACAGCAGCCGCCTAATTCCCCGGACAGCAGCGGTGTCCATCTTGGCGGGCGTCGAGGAACGCACTTTGAAGTGTCGAGGTTTGCTCCCAGGAGGTTTTCCCGCTGCGGCTTTGACATTCTTTGTGCTCTTCTCCTTTCTCTGGCTTATAATTGAAAATTGCGCACTTCGGAAAACATCTGAAAACCTTTGCTACACGTTTTTTTTTTTTTTTTGTAGCCACAATTCTGCTTTTTAATTTGCAAGTCTCCGCGTTGGCGTAATAAATGACCAAGGCACATACGGGCAAATTAATGACAATACCCACGACTGTCAGTCAGTCAGTCAGTCAGTCTGATGGACACGCGAATAGTTGGGGACTTGGCTTAAAAAAAAATATATACAAGAATTGTTTGCAAAAAGCATTTTTGCTTAATGTTGATTAAAATGCCAGCGCTTTCATTTAGCGCTCGTCCCTGGCCGTTGGCGTGAAAAAATTTGCGCCAAGTTGCAGCCATTTGCTGCTGCCTTTTATATATATCTTCTTTTTTTTGTTTTTTTTTTTTTTTTTTGAGTCGGAAAAGCCATATTGACAGGCCAAGTCGGCCAAAAACAGCAGGCAACTGCCAACAGGCAACAGGCAGCTGTCTGCACAAGCGCCGAACAATGGCAAACGGTTGGATGGGTGAATGGAGATACGATTCTTGGATGGACAGCGGTTAAAACGTACTTTTTTTTGGTACTTCTGTTTTTTTTTTTTTGGTTTGTGTATTGTTTTTGTTGCTTGGCATTGCGTAGACAAATGAATGAAAATGTCAAACCGAACTGCGGGCATTTTGGTTTGTTGGACTGGCTGGACAATGGCTACGCACAGTGGGCGAATCGAGGAATCTCATTTGTTAATTGTTTTGGTTTTGTTTGTAGAGAAGGGAGAGCTCAAATCGTGGGTAGAGTAAAACAGAGAGGGCAACAGGATCGTCAGTTGGTTGAGTTTTTAATGTGTATGCAAGCAAGTCATCAAAATAGCCCATAAATTGTTAAGCTACTCATGAGAATCGCATCGAAGGGCGTATTTTTGGAAAGAGAGAAAGCCAAAACTGCTGAAACCTTTTCGTAAGTGTAACCTTCTATGCGATTCTCATATATATTGCTCCCAGATATTTTGAGGGTGTAGAGTAGAAGAGAGTGGGCAATAAGTATATTAGTTATTTAAGTTTTTAAGCAATTTATCGAAACAACACATAAATTGTTATGCATTACTCACTTCAATTCATGATAATCGCAGAATCTCCTTTTCTTTTGCTCTTCTAATCGCACTCAACGTTTGTTTTATTCCCCATTCTCCTGAATATAAGCTTCTATGCGATTCTCATAAATACAACTGTCTTCTAAAATAAAAAAAATCCCTTTCAATAAATTTTGTAACTTCTTGCTCGCAGACAATTTGACTAATGCAGATAAGTGCCAACTGTACCTGAGCTCAAGTGCATCCTTATGCAGTCGACTTGCAAATATCTGTATATGTATATGTTTTACATACAAGTAGCAATAACTTCCAGCTATAATGACAAAGCAATTAAACATTTCAACAATCAACGTGAGGGCATAAAATTTCAATGCCCCCGCTCCGTTCGTCCTGCGTCTCGGGGTAGGTAGTTGCCCAAAACAATCAAAAACGGTGTCGAGTCGCGTCGCAGCCACTGTCAATTGTGGAGTAGGGGTAATAGCTTTCAAACAATAAATGTCCGCAAAACCATTGACGTGGCCAGCTCGCAAATATGCAAAAGGCCAAGTTTGAGGGAATGGCAGCAGCCAATGGCCAAGTCATTACAAGAGCGCTGCCAAATCACGTCACGGGGGAAAGGAAGCTGGCCAAACTTCAGCGGGCTGGGTGGGTCACTGGCTTTCGCCTGCCAAGCAATTCATCTAATTTGCATGAGCATTGGGTACGCTCTCAGTGTTTGGGGTAGTCGCACAATAAATAAAATTAAAATGATGGCAAACAATGAATGGACCCAGCAAATGGACGAATGCTCGCAACCATAGACGACTATTCACGTAATGCGAGACACACATGTAATGACCTCCATGGAGCACGAGAGAAGAGAGGCAGCAGAAATAAAAAAAAATAAAAAAAAGCCAACAACGTGCCGAGCAAAATTGAAAAGGAAATTGTTTGTAACTGCGAAACGAGTTTATTATTTTGGCACCCTTTGCGACCCGACCATACTGTGCACAATGGGCACAATGGTCAGCGCGCAAAGAAAGCGCGAAATTTTACATATGGCTTGGCCAGGCACAGGTCCTGCTCTGGACATAGACGTAGTCATGGGTCCGTAACCTTTTTTAATTAAAATGTTGACAGGCGCATGCAAAAATGCGCGCCGACACAGGTTTGATGGAGCGTTCAGAGAGTAGAGAGGAGAGCGGACAGACTGGCCCATCAAAAAGTCAGCCATGGGGCAGTTGATGTGCTTCATCGGTTAAACCTAACCCCAGGTCGAGAAATTTTGAGTGAGCCTATCCTATAATATATATATCCAGGCACTCTAACTTTCTCAATAACCGATTACTTTCTCTTTAATTTCAAGATTCTTTTATTTATAAACAGACTTTCTATTCTATATAAGAATTGTGTCATAAAATTTGATGAAATATATTGAGTGAGCTTATCCTAGAATATATATCTTTAAGTTTGACATTTTATCAATTACGAATTATTATTTTTTTTATTTCAAGAATTTGTTGTTTTAAACTTATTTATAAACATAGTTTCTCGTCAATTTCAAGATTTTATATAATTTGTAAACAAATGAATGTGTCAACAAATTTGTCTTTTCTACATGATTAAATGTATATATTTGCTATTTTAAGCTGTTGGCTAAGAATCAGCTTTTAGCTATATTTTATTAATATATTTGATATTTAAAATCGGTTGAGCATTTATCAAACATCCCCTTCAATACCTGAAAATGCGGGCGCAGCTTTTGCATAATTTCAGAATAATGCATAATGCCTCCGGCAGATTCCCAGCAATGTGAGTCGCGTGTGCCTCCTCCCCTGCCCCTGCCCCGTGCCGCTGCCTCCTCAGGCGCATGTATGAGGGTTGTACAAATTATGAAAAAACAGAAATTATTTTATTTATGGCGACACTTATGACATTTAAGTGGTTTTTGCACTTTTCGCAACGCACGCGACGACAGCGAAGAAAGTTGAAAAATGTAAATTTCACGCAATTGTGGGCGTGGCACATGTGAATTTTTGTTTGCGCATACCAAAAAATGATTTAGTATCTTTTAATTGAATTTTAAAGTGGCTCACTTTTTGACCTAAAAACTCAACCGAAAACCGCCGGGGGCTAGGCTTTAGCTCACATATGAGGGATTTTTTCCTTTAAAATGTGCGCATATGTTGCTGGTTATAAGAAAAGATAATGCGTTGCTAACCCCCAGACCCCCCTATCATTTCAAACTTGCCTGCGAGGCGTATCAGTTTACAATTACAAATGTCAAATTTGACATGATAAATGGGCATATGTGAGCGCTTTTCAGTTCGACTCGCAGGTTTCTGTTGCTCATAAATGATTTTGGCATTTTCAGTCCCCGGGCCTTTAAAGGTTGACTACGATGGATTTAATATGTATGTAGAGACAACAGATTCTATAAAACAAAAATCACTTTAAAAGGTATTACTAGAAAAATGCTAAGGCCCGAACTACATTTTAATGTTTTTTTTAATTTTATATCTAGTTAAATTATAGCTAGCTAAATTTTTACTAAATTAATACCGTTTACAATACCCATATCCTTGTAGAAAATTTACCATAATATATATAGAAATAATATATGGTTGATCTTTAAGCTTAAAACAAAGTCTTAGTTATTATTATAATAATTGATAATCAAATTAAATTGTTTTTATTATTAAAAGCATTAAATTATTTATACAAAAATTATGTTTTAGTTATAAGTATCTCATAAAAATTATCTTTGATTATTATGATTATGATTCAACCTCAATAATTAGTTACTCTTCAAAAGTAAATTAATAAAATTTAAAATTTCTCCGCGTAGTCTCCTTCCAACCTCAGTGCACTTCCTCCCTCCGCATTAACCTCTGCTCACGTGTGCCCTTTGGCAGACGCTGTGAAATCCGAGACCAACGCTAATTAAGCCATTTTTCTTTCTCCAAAGCGCTTTTTGCGCAGACAACAAATAAAAAATAAAAATAGAAAATAGTGAAAAAAAAAGAGAAAGGACAACAATTGGGGTGTTTATATCAATATAATGTGGCGGTAATCAGAGAGCGGTAAAAATATTTATGCTAACCCAACACAAATCATTTGAAAGTTGACACTATTAAGCAATTGAATTGCCCGCAATACATTCAACTTATAAGGGTGACATTTTGCAGAGCACACCTCGAGCACAGTTAGTTATACAATACCTCAATGTGGGTAAGGTTCGGTCTGCCAAATGGGCAATTTTGTAAAAGATCATAAGCAATTAGCACGGAGAGGTTGACAGCTACTATGGGGCGGGGGTAACTTGAGTAACACCGACAGCTGGAAAGAGGCCAGAAAGCAGCTCGATCCGTCAAAGTAGAGCGGAGACAATCCAGTTATCTAGCAGCATTTTCAATTGAAACTCACACCAGCCGTGACCCTAACCGACAGCCCTATGGCTGATTGCACTTGTCATCGACTGTGAAACTGGTTGACAGTTAAATTGTCATTTTGGGTCTTGGCCTCGCCTCGACACATTTCCATGTTGCCCATTTTTCGGGTCACATATGTTCAACTTTTTGTGCATTTCGCCGTATGAATAAAGTTAAGTGCTTTAGTTTTGATTTTCAATTATGTCACATTAACAGTGCCTGCCATTCCGCAACTGCCCCCGGCTATTAACAAGCTTAGTCCTGGCATATGCGTTGAGCATTCCGAAAAAAAAAAAAACAAAAACGAAATGTCCTCTGCAAATATTTAAACGTCATTACAACCCCCATGAGGAAAAAGTGAGAAACTATTCGATGTTCGCCGCTTATCGAATCAAACGAATAAAACTGCATTCATGTGTAAAATTTTTTTATTCAATTTTTTAAAAGCCTGCTGGAAATTGAATTTTTAAGCGGATTATGAATATATATACACTTTCAAAGCGCCAGCATTATATAAATTAGCTTTAAAATTGTAACAAGTGTTGCGCAGAATAAAGGAAGTATTTATAAAATACGCATCTGTATTGACTTTGGCAATGAAAGAAGCTAAATCTGTTTGAGAAGCATGAGAAAATTATAGAACATATACATAAGTACTTTTAGATTAGTAATGTTATTGTAAATTTTAAAAGTTTAGAACAAGGTTTTAATATTTTATTTATCTAATATTTTCTCATATTGTAAATTGCAGCCGTTTAGCGAGGCGATTTGGAATTGAATTGATTTGCATACACATATTTAAATCAAACTGTCGGTTTTTTCACTCACAAGTGCAGACGTTCAACCCGTGAGTATTTATAATCGGCTATCCGGGCAATAAATATGGCAAATGCCCTATAAAAAGTCAGAAAATGTTAACTCTCCCAAAGGTGCATGTCCTTGAGGACAATAACATTTTGTGCTGCGATTGCTTTGGACGTTGTCGTGCGACTTAAAAAATTCATGTGGCAGTTGCACAACATGCAATTGGCTAAAATTATGGCAAATTGAATAAAAATGCCACTGCATTTTGAGTGTGTGTGCGTGTGTGTGTGTGTGTCCAAATTGTTGGGCAAGCAAAAATAAGAGCTACAATTTGATTAGTGGGGATTACTTAGCGCTAATTGAAAACCGCGCACTCGCACTAATCCCGCAATTAAGTCAAATATTTGCGGGCCATCATAAGTCTTTCGGTCTAAAGGATAATTGAAGAAATGCCAGCGAGTCACGCAATTAGTTTAAATTATCTAAAGACTCAGACGAGGGCCAGAGGATGGCGCTTTAACAGCACGATAAACAAGCGCAATTAATAAAGTTGCCAGAATGGCGACTAGCTGCAACATATTTTGACCTTTAGTTAGCGCGGGTGGGAAGAGGCGGCAACATTTACAACACCACCCGGCCAGGCACACATGGCCAACGCCAGCCAGAAGGAGTCGACATGCGCTTGAAAAATTGCACCCAAAGACGTCGAGTCGCAACAATGGCCAGCAGCTAAATTTATGGCCAGCCATTTGGCCAAGGACTAAACAGAACACATGACTAACGTACACTTATGAGATTAAGTTGCTGCCGGGTCCGGCTGGTGGTGAGGTTGCCATAGAGGTGAAACCCACTAATAGGCGACATTTGTTTGGCCAGCTCCGTTTGTTTCAATTACCGTCTTTACAGCTATTTGCACAGCGTCTACGGCGATAGGCAAATTTTTTAAGCCGCCAAAGTTACCACCCGGTCGGTCGGACGACAATGGCGATGAAAGGCGGCGGCAGCTCATTGAACCACAAAATAAAGCGTATCATAATAATAATATCGTAATATGCAGTCGCGCCACTAATGCGTATTACCTAAGCCCACCCACAGCACATACCTCAATACCGTACCGCCCCCCCCGCCCCCCCGGACGACCGCCAGCCAGCGCACGGCGGGAGGTCCTTCGTCATTGCTGCCCCTGCATCGCGTCTTTTGCTTTGAAGCCTTGCCGATCCGAGCGTCGCAGGGCGTCTGGCAAGAGACTTTGTCGCGCTCGCAATACCCTACCCGGAAGTGTAAATACTTGGGCACAGATAACAGCTTTGTGCTCAGGTTTGTTGTGAAAAGAAAAAAATTTTCTATTTTTTGAGCACTTGTAAATAATAAACGATGATAGTTATTTAAATGGTAGTAAAATGTGTCTAGTTCTCATCTTTATTTATTTTTTATTCTTATTGTAATTTAAATTTGGTTTATTTATTTTATGTTTTAAATAGCAAATACTGAGATTTTAAAAAAAGTTTATAAAGAATTTTACGCTACTTGGCATATTTTCTCATCTCTAAAAATTTCTTTTAATATTTATTATTATTATAATTTAAATTTGCATTCATTTCTTAATATTTTTAATAGAAAATAAGTTTACTCTACTTGGCATATTTTTGAAATCTCTGAATACAGCGTTATTTTTTTATTTCTACTATAATTTTTATAATTATAATTTAAATTTGATATACTTATTTTATGTTTTTAATACCAAATACTAAGATTTAAAAGAAATTATTTTATAAATAATTGTACTCTAGTTGCCATCATTTTGAAGTGTGTACGATTTTCGTCCTGGCAAACGAAATACACTAAGTATTTTGGTTTTTTACTTTTTATTGTATGGTCTGTTTGTCGCGCTTAAATCCGCCTAAGTATTTTTGCAGCTGCCTTGGCAAAATTTGCCACAACGTGAAATTTCCGTTTGAGCTGAGCTAAGCACAAAAATTTTTCTACTTTACTTACAAACACACGATGCGATTCTTTATTATTATTAAACACAAAAAAAAAAAAAAAGCGAACAAAAAAAATGCTGCCTTTTTTGTGGCTTTGATGTGACTAACAAAGGCCAACTCAAACGGGGCTTTAAGAGACTACAGCTTGGCAGCTCTGGACAGATAACTGGGTCCTCCTTCCCTGTGCCTAATTTTCTCGTAAGCCAATTTAATTCCCAGCCGCTGTGGCGCCGGGCGAAACAACATACAAATCGTAAATTAATGAAATCACACGACGCCCAAAACTTAAATCCTTCTGCACAAAATGCATTGCATACTTGGCGGCGCCCTGGCCGGCGCTTATAAATTCCCTTATCGCCATATCGCCCGCCCGCTTTGTTGTTGCAGAAATATGGCCAGAACGCATGCGACGGCAAATGGGAAAACGAGAATAGGAAACGAAAACCCAAAAGTCAAAACCTAAAAGCCAAAACAACAAGCGACAAAACAACTGGCTACAAACGTTATACAATTTGTAATACGTAATTTGTCCTGCGTTGCCTTCTGCACGTAAACGCGCCCCACCCCCCTCCCCATCCCTCTCTCCATCTCTTGGCACATCCACAAACCGTAGGCAGTCCAATTTATGCACTTGCCATTGTCTGCCACGGCGGGGTAATAAACTTTTGCCGCGACAAATTTAACAAATTATAGAAAAGATTACGTGTCCGTGGCCGTGTCCTGGACTGGTCAGCTCTAAAGCCAATTTAAGCCAATTAAAGCCAATTAAGAAAAATGCTAGAACATACTTTTTTCTTGTTTTTTTTTTTTTCTTTTGCATTTTGCATTTCGCCGCAATTTGCCAACATTTGATTGCACATTTTAATTGCCTTAAATAGCATTCGAATACGTAATTATTGCATGTTTGGGACTCTAATTTTCATTTAATTTTTGCTATATGCCACTTAAAGATGGCTGTATAATTGAATAAATATATGGGAAATTAAAATTGAAGTTCTAGCCAAATTAGTTTAAGTATTGGCTACGTGACCAAGTTATAACTTAACAAGTAGGTTACAGGTTCGAATACCAGGCTAGTTTGAAACAATAAATAGTAATTACAATAGATCTGAAAGGCCATTATCTTGAATATAATATTAACTATTTCTTCCAGTTGACTCAAGTTTCCAACAAGTATTTAAGGTCCTGCAGTTTACACAAGGAGTCAAAATACCCACACTCAAAGAAAGAAATAAAGAAAAAAAAAAACAACTGCACATGCCATGCACGAAAGCGCACATTAAATATTTACACTTCATTTTATAGCGCTAGCAAAAGAAATATAACAAAAACTTGGTGCCCAGGAGGTCCCAGGCACCGACTGGCACTCGCTGAATGGATACCTACAGCGATCCGCGGCGGGTGCAATCACTTCGGCGCATATAGCTTTAATGGCAATGACAACTGTTGGGTTTCTATTTTTTGTTTTTTGTTTTTTTTTTTATATTCATGCTAAATGCAGGACACAAAGGACAGCGCTGCAAGTGAACCGCAGGATATGGCGCAGGTCAACGGAAGCCATAAAATTCTCGTTTGTCACGCGAATTTCGCTGGAGCAAAATGCCAACACATGCAAAAGACAAAGTTCTCTGCACACAAAAGAAAAAAAAAAAACAAAAGGACAAAAAAGCTAAAAAATAATATTAATGGCAAAAAAATGTTCAGTGCACGAAGAAAAAGACACTGCGAAAGCAGCCGGAGCCCTATAGGGGAAGGAGGAGCCAGGGGTATCAAGTTTACTTTCGTTGCCAGCTCAGATGGAATTATTTACGTTTAGTTTTTATAGTTTTTTATGGTGGCACTCGTATCGGTCGACGGGCTCGGGCTGCGCTTTTGAGGGCGTGGGCACTCATAAAATATGGGCGCAGGTTTATTTATGCGCTGCTGTGGCGACATTTTCGCGCTGCAGACCCCCCTTCCACTCTGCGCCTCTGTTTTTACGACTTGACGGATTGCACACGGCGCGCAGACTAAAAGGATACGAACGGAGGACCAAGTGGCCAAACGCCTGATATTAGTCCAAATGCCCGCTAATGTCAATTAAATTTGAGCGGACGACGCGGGCTAAATGAAATTTTAATTACCGCAAATGAGCTGCAACGGATACGGGCGAGGAGAACCCTTTAACAATGGCATTAAGCCTTGAGTAATGGCCAAGGAAATTGGACACTTTAAATTGAACTGGCGGCACTATAGAGAAACTTAATGCGAATATACGTCGGGTGCCATTTCAGATTGTTCGATGAACGGTTAAATGGTAGTGAAATTAAAATCACGATTAAACAAATTTTATTAGAAAAAATTTAATTCAAATCATTAACAATTTTATAGAAAAAGAAAGGGATATCAATAAAACGCATAGAAAATGTTTAAAATGAATTTATAAACAATTTGTTAAGAAAGTGGTTTTTATATATATTTGCAATTTTTTTTCAACATAATTATATTACGGAAGTTGAATTATATATTATATAATAAAATATTTAGTTTAATTTTGTATAAAGTCCAGCACAATAAACTCAAACAAATAAAACTAGCTTTATTTATTTAAATAATAATTATTAAAGAACACTTTTTGAGAATCATTAAAAAACAAGTTTATATTTAAAGAACAGTTAATCAATTAAATGTTACGCTTATCTTCAAAATCAATTGGTACAAAAATGTTTAAGAAAATAGTTCAAAAATATTTAAAAAAAATATATATTCACATTATTATATTACGGAGCATAATTATATTGTAAAATATTTAAATATGCCCATTTCAGTTGCATTTTTTATAAAAACCAACACAGTAAACTCAAACCTTAAATTTTTTTTAGTTTCCCTGTATTGAGTTAAATATCTTGAAATTTTTTTATTTTGCAATTTTCCATGGTTTTCTGGCATGTTACACATTTTCCTACAATTCGGGCGCACATTTTTCACGTAATACATAACTGTTTTTTATGCAACTTTTTGCCAGTGTCGACTTTTCACATGTGATTGCCGCAACCCCCGCGGCTGGGGAGCGGGACAAGAGGCAGCCAAATGTTTACTCAACTGTGTTGAAAAACAATTTTGGCAAATGGCCGAGCGGCGTCGACATTACAACAAATGTCATGTGTCAGTGTCAAAAGAATTGAAAAACAGGCCGAGTTCCAGGCTCAGTTGGAGGAAAGGAAATGTCAACACGAGTTCATCAGTCAAATGAGTTGTCTATGTTGTCTGCCTGCCAGTTCGGGTCAGGGCGGGGTGCAGACTGCGAATGAGATTGGGAGTTGGGTTCGCCATGTGTTTACGCATTTTGTGCCACAGTTAAGTGAGACACAGAACTTGGGGAACGCTTATCGCCGCATGTCTTCCAAATGTGTTGACCCACATTTTTATGCACATGTCGCTAATGTTTATAAATGGGCCACCCCCAAGAAGCTGTTGCCAGCACTTGAAGGTGCCTATGAAAGCATCCAAGAAGAGCTCTGTCAATTGAAATATCTAATTAGCTGGCGTATGTTAGGTTAAACACAGTTAAGCAGACAATTGATGATGCCCATGCATTTAAAGTTAAATATTCCTTAAAAGTATTAAGCTGTTGTTAAGAGATAAGGCTTGATTAAGATGCTTTGGCATTAAATGAAATTCAATTTTGTATCTCGCTTTTAGCAATTCATTTGCCCCTGCCCCTTATCATGTTGCACGCCTGAGTGGAGCCCCAACTACGAACGGGTTCAGTAACTTGTAATCGAAGCTGTGCAAATCTGAAAGAAATTTCCATTTTGTTGCTCATTCAACTGACGGCTGGCTTCGTTTTAATTATAAACCAAATTCGTTTTACAAAATGTGCACCGAGGCTGGCAAATGAGCAGCGAGCAGCCAAGCACTTGAACCAGTGCGCTTCATGAGTCCCATGAAGTTGCAAAATATTTGATCAAGTGTTTGGATTTTTCTCCTCTTTTATTTCATATTTTTTTTATTTTTTTTTATTTTTTTTTTTTTTTTGCACCCAGCCAGCAGAGCTCAGGCCCTGGGACTGCAAGTGAAAGCAGTCTAAACAGGCAGCGGCAGAGCCGGAGGAATGGGAGCATAAAAAGAACGCCCACAAGTAACTTCTTTTGCGCGAATTCAGTCAGTCAGGCTTAATGAACAGTCGGTGGCCCGGGCAGAGCCAGGACCTGTTTCTTGGCAGGACCACTGCGCACTTGCTGTTGATACAACTCATTAGACGCAAGCGAATGCGTACTCAAGTGGGTTGCCGGGCTCTGGTAACAGCCCCCGGAACGCGACTTAACAGCTTAGATGAAGCGGTAATAGAGACTTTTTTGTACACACATTTTTTTAAAGGCCACATTTCAAATAGGAATATAGCTGAAAACTCTACATTTTAATACATTTAATTATAATACGAGGCATTCATATAACTAAAGTTCTGTTGAGTGTGAGATTAGTTTTTTTGTATTAATTCAAAAAATTTGAAACCGTTGCAATTTGTCACGAAATATGTAACGCATAAGAGATCTCTGAGCCTGTAAATTTGGCTACGTTTCAAATAAGAATATATTTGATATCTGTAAATTGTAATACATTTAATTATAATACGAGTCATTCAGATAGCTAAAGTTAGGTGTTAAGTGATAGATCATTTTTTTGTATTAATTTAAAAATAAATATAAATAATAAGTATCGCATAGAAGTAGATTGATATTATTAAAGTATAAAAAATAACCATGTCCGTCTTATATTCTTTAGCCTGGTCAAATATCTTCATCTCTAAGTTGCGCTAAATTTCTCTACAGTTCGAGCTGTAGTTAAATGTTTCCACTCAGCTGAAACTCTTTCCACACCGTTGAGAGCAAAACAAGCAAAAAATATTTTTTAATTGAAATGCGCTGCATATGGACCTAAGTAAACAGTGTCTCAACGCCCACAGCCAGTCCAATGCGAAATAAAAGTTCATTACTAATCCGCTAACAAAGATAAACTCAAAAATTTTTAATCAAAACAAAAACAGAAAATGCGCCACTTTGGCAGCTTAGCACAGCGGCATTTGTCGAAAAGAAAATAAACAAAGCCAGAGAAAAAATGCCAGCGAAATTATTAAGCCAAAATTAAAGAGAGTACAAGGTAAAAAAAAAGGCTAAAAACAACAAAAGCGCGTCAAAGGATCAAAGGTAGCAAAAAGAAAAAAAAAAAAAAGACAGCCGCACAATTCCTTGGAGTGAAACCTAAACAAACATGAACCGAGTTGCGAACAGAAGCTAAGATAACTTTTTATCCAAAGTGCTAAAGGAAATTTAAGCGGAAAATTCTAATAAGCTCGACGGGTCGAGCGAAAGGCTGCCGTGTGGGTGACAACCCTCAAGGGTGGCTAGCCACAAAAATCAAACCAAAACCAGACGAGAATCGGGCATCAATGACTAGCCGGACCGGGTTTCAACCCTTTTTTGGACGGACGGACGGGTTCAACCGCGAAAATTTAATTCACGCGTAAAAAACATTTTTCAATCATTTTGATGAGCCACGAAATATTTTAGCAATTTAAGCGGCTTTCGCGGAGTTCGCGTAAAATTCTTAATTAATAATCTGTAGCGAAGCTGTCGCAGCGTTCGATGCCCCTCAGCCACTCATCAAGCCCCCCCCCCCTCCCTCCCTCCCTCCCTCCCACACTCCACCCAACGGCAATGTGTAGTCAATTGAAAATGTTGTTTGGCAATGAGCCGTTGAAATCGCTATTAAAGCCGTTGTAATTAAGCGTCTCACCATGGCCAAAAGCTTCGACTGCCACATTTTGGGGCTTTATGACATGATTATGAATTGCCCTGCCAAATTGTGGGTGGGGGGGGGGGGTGACAGGGCAGCCAAGGGGGTTAACGAAAACCGCAGCAGTCATCGTCGAGCCGCAACAGCCGGCAGCCAGCAAAAAGTCAATAGTTGGTGGCATAATTCGCTGGCAGGAGTCGGGGTCAAAGGGCAGGACAGCAACGCCAAAGTTTTTAGCGCAAAATTAAATTTTGATATTTTGCTTGAATTTAATATTAATTAGTTAGACATTTGTGTTGTGGGTTATGCAAATTTGCGCGCCCAGAACGTTGAAACTGTATATTAATTAGCCGAGAACATTCAAATATTGGCTATTAAATGCACAGAAGTGCGTAGCAGTAAAAATAAAGTCAAGTTTCTGTGTTGTAACAGTTATTTATATTATTTATATATGAAAAGTATATCTGCTCCATCATTCAGAGATATACCAAATATAAATTGAACCTTTTTGTTTATAAAAATAAAATATACTTTTATAAAAAAGATTTCTTTATGATATGACAATATTTGTGCAGGGTAACCCTAGTAGAGCATTTTTCCTTTTCTCAATTTGTTTTTAATGTAAACTATTTTAGGTACTCTCAAAATTTCTATGCGCATCTGTCGCAATATGTTCTCATGCTGGCAACAGTAAACAATGTTATCGGTGCGGACACCAAAAAGCTGCTGACATTTAAATAAATTGTTAAACATTAGCCGCATAGCTGACAAAACTAACAGATGAGTACGTTCCCGGTGCGGGGAGGGGGGGCAATAGTGCAAACAATCCGGGGCCGACGGCTGTGCGTACAACGCACACATGGAAAATGGCAAAGAAATTGCCGCAAATCAAATTTGATAAACACGAAAAGAAAAAGGCAACGGACGAAGCTAACAAAAAAGCAAGGGAATTGAGGGGAAAAGTGACAGCAAAAAAATGGCAAAGTGTGCCGCGGCTGACAGACTGGGAAATAGTGTGAGGCGAACGCGTCGGAAAGGCGACCCGGAAAATGCTTTATTGCTGCCATAATTTTGAGTGATAAGTGACGAAAAACGGCCGCGTGGAAAATCAATCGATGAGAGCGTTCATATAAAGAGGGTAAAGAAAAAAACAACAAGGAATCTATCTGATTATTTATGCAAGGGCGATTATATATATCATCATTTTTTGTGCACGAGTCCGTTAATAGATTCTCGCTGTTGTTAAAGTAACAAGTTAATGGGCTGTCCTTTAATAAAGATTGATTGATATGAGGCCATGGCCATGTGATATTTTAGCCAACTTTTACACAAATATTATACATATAAATCAGTGCGACCGGAATAAGACCGTTTAAATCAAGGAAAATCGAAACTTTTGAACGATCGTCCTTATACGACATAGGGGCCCATAGCTAACCATAGAAAATTGTAGTGCAGCCTCCATAACCACATCAAATCAACGAACAAAACGCATATTTTGGCTCGTCGGGTCCCAAAAATAAACCCAAATTGACTTTGTTGCAAATTTTATAGACCGAGATTCAGGCGAACAATGGAAACAAAGGGGAATTGTAGGCACATTGTCAAAATACGCAATAGTCAAACAAAAGACGCAACAATTCTTGGACAACAGAGGGTTGAGACCGAGACCGAGACCGAGACCGAGACTGCGACTGAGTCTGCCTGATTAGTGTAAATAATTGTCAGTCTGAGGCATAATAATAAAAAAAAAAAAAAACGAGTCAACAACAATTCGAGGCTGTCTTTTGTTACGCTAAACTGCCAATAAAAACTAAGACAAAATTATTTTAATAATGAGAAAAAGGAAAGAGACACACACACTCGCACACACGCACACTCAAATTGTCACACAGCGCGGCAAATTAACAACAAAGTTGCCTGCAGATCTTTTATAGATCTGCGCGCAGGCGCAGCAGCAACAAAAAACTGCGCAGCTGTCAAATGTGACATTAGCGCATGACAAATGTAACAAGTTGTTGCCTTTTTGGCAAACAGCGCACTCTGAACAAAGGCAACAGGGCTTAGGCGAGCTAATAAAGAGACGTCGCTTAGATATTTTTATTACCAACAAAAAAAAAAAGGGGCAAGAGAGGGCAGAGCCAAAGGAGTTCGTCAATTGTCACTTCAGGCGCATAAATTAGGGTTAAAGGATACTGGCTGCAAATATTGCCTTTTTGGGCATGAGAAAATATTTTATTGATAGCCTGTGACGCAACAATTTTTTTGGTCTTTTCTACGTGGAAACAAAATTGCATTCTAAGGTCAAGAAGTCTATTTACGATTCATATATATTTTTCAACTGCTGCGTTTCGAATTTCGAATTCAAATATTTGTATAAATAAACTAGTAAAAATTAATTTAATTATTTTCAATTTATATTGCAAAGCTATAAATATTCTAAAATGTTAATGTTTTTCCTATTTGAAAAATATATGCCTTTAATTTTTTTTTTTTTTTTGTGGGCCATCCAACAACTTGTATATTGCTTTTCTTACACGAATAAAGTCAAGCAATAACCCATCATATCCATCTTTCGTATGATTGTAACTAAATGCATTTGACTTTTAATTAAAAGCAAATGTTTTGCTTTGTTTTATGCCCGAAATAAACAGGAAACCTAAGCAAATAGTGTGCCTGGTCCCATTTATCACTCGGCCGTTGCTAATCCTTTGGCCAGTTTGGTCGTATTTCATGTTTTATGGCCAGCTAAGCAACTGCCACTAAGCCTTACATGCCAGTGCCTGTGTAGGGCTATATGGCTATATCCCCACAAAGTGGGGAAGTTCTCGCCCTCAGTCTCTCTCTCCCCAATTCCAGGGCAAAAGCAAATAATTCATCGATGGGCTGCGTGTTGGGCAACTGTTACGAGTATTTTACACTCCCCCCATACCAAAAAGTTCCCGTCGGTAATGCAGTGGCAACATCGTTGCCATCCTGCCCGGTCGACGACGTTATGTCTACAGACAAATTGCCATAACCATAATAGTTATGCCCGATTGGGGCGTGGGTGTATGAAGTAGCAAATGCTGTCGTGCCCCATAAAAAGATGATTTCATAGACATTTACGCACTGGGACGAACTAGTTTCGTGTATGTATGAAAAAATAATAATACAACATAATAATAATAACAATAATTGTTATATTGATGGAATGAAACGACTATGGCTGTAGCTGCCGCTTCTGGTTTATGTCCATGTTAATGGGCCTGGAGATACTTTTGATGACTCCTGCCCGTAAACTTGCCACACATTTTGCAAGTATCTGAAGTTGCCTCAAGTTCCCATGTCGCAGTTTCTGCGCACTTTTTTTTTGATTTACAATACAGCCTCAAGACTGCGACTGTGACTCGCTCGCATCGTGTCCATATAAGAAAACAAACGTAATAATTATGTTAAAAATTATATGGCACTTCTCACCCCAGAGATGGTATTCAACGCCTCTGAGGCGACCACGTTTCCTTTGTTTGCGGCGAGTCTCGTCCTCTCGCACTCTGTGCGCGCTAATCTGCAGATTTATATGCAGAGAAGTTGTTCAATAAAATCGTCTAAACCAGACCATAAACAAGGATATTTTATGAACGCTTCCTGCCCATTTCTTGGCACATTTTACGCTGCCCAGGATTAGCATTGACTCTCGTCGCGACTCTCAGCCCGACGTGCATATGACGAACCATTGACCACTGCCAAGTCCAGAAACATTCAACATTTTTGCCTCAACCGAACTGAGAAAACTTTGCACGTTAATCCTTTGCGCAATTGCGTGGAAAAAACAGCAAATTTTCAGCAGGAGTTGAACGGTGAGAAGATTTTAGCATAGAACTTTGTTTGGAGAGACATTTCTTGAAGATAGATTTGGCAATTTATAGCAGCTAAAGGTGTACAAAAAATACCTCTGCCTATTTCTAACTCAAGTTTTTATATTCGTAAATTGTTTTAAATAAATCTAATATATATTTTCAATGATTTAAAAAATATATATAAATGCTACTATTTGAATTTTTAAAGGATTGAATATGATTTAAGCCAGTGGCTATGTTTGGAAAAAACAAAGCGGCAATCTTGCAATATCCTCATATTGAAAAATATTTATATTGCCACTGATTCAGGCTATTTTATCTGTACATGATTTAGCTAGGCAGAAGTCTCTAACTGCCATTTTAGATATATATAAAAGCATCATCAGCACACATCATTATTTCACATTCCACAGAGCATAGAACAACGACTTCTTGAAGATCTACATCAGCATAAACATATAGAGGCCATCTTATAAACATGTCAAAAAGGACACTTAACGCAAATGCGTTCAAATGATAATTACGCCGACTGCCAAAAGGAACAACAAGAGGATAAACATTATGCGAAGCACAAATCCAAGCACAGCGAATGAAGTGGCAACAACTATTACAACGCACTTGCAACCTCTCTTATCGAGGACGACAACTGGATCCAACGTATCCAGTTCGAGTTGAAGTAAAGTCCGCCTCGCCACTTCTCCAAAGGGCAATAACACTAAAAAATTATGACCAACTACGAAGAGCGAAAAGAAATTTGGAAAACAAAAGCGCACAACTTGCCGGAATAAAGCCAACTGTAAGCATTCATGAGGATTTAAACGTTTATTTATAAGATCGCATGGGGACGGGGGCAGGGGTGTTCACTTTCGGGGTTGGATTCTGCTTTTGTTTTTAGCTGGCAACGACTTAAAGTCGAACGCTTCATTGAATTGAATGTGCATGAGGCACAGAGGCACAAATGGAGAATGCGAATGAGATAAAATCAATAGAGCTGTTAGCTGATGATTACAACAACTTTTGAGGCTCGCACAAGTGGCTTAAAGTCAAAGGACCAGACACTTGACCAATAATACTTATTTATACAGTGTCTGTCTCGATTAGAACGTTGCTGCTCGTGGTGCTGTAATCGAGTGGCCTCCACATATTTGTTTATCTTTCATTGCTTACTATTTGCTCTCCGGAACCGGACCTGAGCCTGCACGTGAGTGGGCTTTTTCATTAGCCTAAAACTGATAACCGGCGGAAATGTAACCACCCAGAAAGCCCATCTGCCAGCTGACTCACATTTCTTTACATATTTCTTTTTTTTCTTTTTTTTGCCTGCCGCTCAATTAACCCGAGGCCATTTCTACTTAGCCAAACGAGTTGTGAGTTGTGCGCAAAGCTGTTGACTTGTTGTCTGACTTTTTGGGTGGAAAAATTGCAATTTCCTGTAACTTGCAGTCAAACAAAGTAAACATTAATCCATTTACAAGCCCAGCAACGCGTCTACCGCTGCCCGGGCAACCCAGGGTCTGAGGTTCGCTTAAGTGGCGTGGTTTTAAAATTTGTCAATTAAATTAAGTGCAACCGCAGGCGGCATACGAATGAGCGAATGCTATTGCTCTGCTCTCCTCTGGGCTCCATCGTCATCTTGAACTATTCATAAACTGTGCTGATAGTTGGCTCAACCGCCACGCCCCGACCCGCCCCCTCACTGTGCCGCTTGTCTATCGCATATCGTCTGCTGTCAGTCGTTTGGGATGAAGCTGTAAAATCGTGTCGTATGTGCCCGGGCAACTTGTTTGACGCTTAATTTAATTTACTTTGGAATTTTGTCTTTTGGGGCCAACAACGACAACAACAACAAACGGTAAAGGAGCCAAGGCTTTGACTTAGACGCTGTCTTTTAACAGAACTCACTTTGAGTGATTTATGAAATGCTCTGTAATTAACTATTTATGAATGGGTTTGTGTGCACCAGGCACTTGTTTGGCTAAGCGAAAGGGATAATACAGGAGCCTGTACTCTTCATAACAGGAGAGACAATGTTTAGCTAATTGTAAGTGCTTACCACTTGAAAACAAACAAAACATACGCTTTGGTTACGCATGTGATTCTTCCTAGTTAATAATTCCAGAATTTCTTGAATTTCCACTTTACGACCGAAATGATTTAAGATTTGAATATAAAATTTATTAAATTATATCATTTCGATACGCCATTTCCGTCGAGTATTTAAAAATATTACATTTCAAAGGCCATAGAAAAAAAATGATGAAAATTAATATTTCTAATTTCTGATATAAAATGTTGTGAGGAAGGATTTTCCATTTAGTATATGATTTAATTAATAATTTTAAAAATAGCTAGGCATACCACCCACGCAAAAGCCTACAGATTCTTTCTAGCTAAAAATAACTTGCAGCAATATGTAAAATCCATACTTTGTATATTTCAAAATCTCATAACTTGGCCAAAACTAAACCGATTTTCATAATGTTTACTATTTTCATAATGGTTTGGCATCTAGATTGAATTCACATTCAAGTTTAATTCGAATTAAACAAAAAAAATTTTTTGATTTTTTTTTCGAAAAAAGCCTTTACTCCCCCCTTACTTATTTTACAAAAAATTTTTTTTTTTAATTTTAGAACCGCGAAATTTTATTTTTAAACGATTGCGCGTACCAAAATTAGTTTAAAACTCAACTTTAAAAGTGATTCTGAGGAGGTCGATTTTTCTGTCAAAAATCATGCCAAAATTGACAAAAATTTTAACATGTAAAGCCATCCCGAATCCATACCTGGGTGGATTTCAACGACCCATAACTTTGTCAAATCTGAACCGATTTTCATACTGTTTACCATTTTGGTCATGGATTAATATCTAGATTGATTCTGTATTTAAATTAAATTTCGATTCGAACATTTTTTTTTTTGTTATTTTATTTCGAAAAAATCCTTTATCCCCTTATCCCCCTTGCTTATTTTGAACATTTTTTTTTTTTTTTTAATTTTCAACTTGGTCAAAACTGAACCGATTTTCATAATGTTTACCATTTTTATTATGGTTTGGCCTCTAGATTGATTCTGTATTTAAATATGCTACATTAAATTGAAAACAAATTCTTAAATTAAATTCATGAGCACAATATAATTCAGATATAATTTCTTTCCTACATCATAGCTTATTATACTTGGCCCAACCAATACCCACACAGCAGCTCTATGGACTAATCTGACAATAAACCCATTAACAGTTATTCAATATTATGTTTAAGGCACTTAACTTAAATACTGACCCCTATTTTGTTGAATGGAACTTAATATTATCACTGAAAACCCGATCAACACTTGTGATAATCCGCTTGGGTTGATTTCAACTATTACTTGCTACTGGGATACTGAAACATTTTAAAGAGTCGTTACAAGGGTTGTCATCCATTGTTACAATCCGGCTATATCATTATTTTGTATACGTCCGGCTTTTAGCCATTTCAAAATATCATTTTTCAATTGTTTGACCATTTCACTGGCGTCACCCCGAACAAGCAGAACAACAACAGCAACAACAACAACACAAATAACACCAAGAACACCTTGCCTTTAAGCGCAAAAACCAATAAAAAATCATAATTAAAACTCGAATATGTTGCACGATGTCCTGCTGTGACCAACTGGCTAAGGGACTCGCCCAGTAGACACCACCAACTGACAAAACAATTTCAATTTCGGTTTTCAGAAGAAGAAACAAGAAAAAAAAACTCGCGCATTTTCCAATTTTTCGTTGTTTTCGTTTTTTTTGTACAATTTGAAAAATGATACGAAACGTCATTATGTTATCGATGATGAAAACGGGGAGGGGTTGGAGAAGGGTAAGGGACTGGGCATTGACATTTATTTACTGTGTTCAACAATTGTAGCCTGGCATCCTTTTGTTGGGCAACAATTTGGCTGAAAGGATATGCCACGTTAATTGTGCCATTTTGTGGACAGTCGCAGCAGGACCAAGGCACAGCCTGCTAACCCCCCCACCCCCTCTCATACCACCACACCCTTACGCTGCCACAGTAGCCAGTCAGTCAGCCCATCGATCATATTTCATGTGGTTGTCTCCAGTGTGACTTGCTTTGATTGCCAGCAGGGACCTCTCTCTCTCCCTCTTTCTCCCTCTCCCACTCTTTGTCTTCTTTTTTATCTATTTTTGCGTGGGCATTATTAAACCCCAAAAGGGGTAGTCACACATATATATATATATATATATGTATTGAGGGTGTATATTGTGTTCCTGCTGCTTTCTTTTCTGCACTCTCCATTCCTGATTATGATGTATGACCAGGAGGATTGTATGTTTCTATATATGTGTTTTTTTTTCTTCTTTTTTTGTGTCTGGTTGGATTTTCTATTTAGTTGCGCTTCATTTTTAATATGCTCATATGATATTTTTCACTTTTCGCTGCGGCTCACCAATAATTTTAGCCAAAAAATGCCTCGCATTTTTTTCCTATATTCATTCGTTTGAATATCGGAGCCTTGATACACAGATATCATCAATCAAATTGTTCGTTCTCTGCGATTTGACAACACATCATCAATTTCTATTGTTGTTCAATAAGTTTATGAATATTCATAGTTTTTTTTAGATGCATCCCATCGCCCGCCCATCCATTGTATTTGCTTATGCATCATATTTTATTTATGATTTCTTTGTGTTTACTGTTGAGTCATGTTTTCAGTGCAAAAATGGATTTTGACAATTGCGATTGGCAATTTTTTGTCGGGAGAGGGTTAAAAAGAAAAGGACAGCTGTCATTGATTGTTTTTGGGTACAGTTGGTGTCCAAAAAAAAAAAAAAAACGAAAAAACCGAAAATAAAGTATTTAGTCGGGAATTTAAGCAAAGAGTATTTAGTTCAGAGAGGTACAACCTAAGCTCATTAGGATAATTTAGCATGGTCAATGTTCCATTACTAATTAGGAACCTGACCAAACTCCAATTTGATACCGTTCAGTAACTGAACGGCCGGGGGCCAGGCCCTGAGCCGCTTGCAACGCTTCCCACCATAACTGTCAGAGTGGCAAAGACCACAAAATATGAACTGCTGAAAGTGGAACTCTGTACGCATCATAAACTGCGACAATAACAACAAACAAACGAAACGGGCAACGAGCAACGAGCAACGAGAAACGAGAAACGAGAACGGAACGGATCGCAACTAATCCTCCTAGCCGACTGCACTTTGCTAACAAAACATGAAAACAAAAACAAAAACAGAAAAACAGAGCACAGGACACAGGACACACCCAAAATGCAACGAAAATATTTTGACAGTCCAACACACTGTCAGTTTTGTTGGGGTGACAGACAGGCCCGAGTTATGGAAGACTTCGCGCTCTCCGCTTTTGATGTCCGGCATTGAGCCACACACGGAGCCAAAGTTAGAGCCAATTAGCAGCACGCCTTGAGAAACGCACAGGTGGCAACTGGGGCAACATTTGGAAACCAAATTAGAATCAATTAAAGCCAATTCACGATTGTTGGCATACGATAAGGCAACGGTAGGGCCGGGGCGTCGGAGCGTCTGATATGCGTGACAGTTGAAAATTATTTTGCATAATTTGAGCGCTCATCGTTCATTGTGGATTGCCCTCGGCGGCCGCAGGACAGCCAAATAAAAAGCCACAAACAGTCTGGTCTACAGGAAAAATACAAATAAATAGACCTGTGCACATATTTGAAATAAAAATTAATGCATAAATGCTGTACGAAAAAGCGACCGACAATAAAAATACATAAATTCAATTAAATGTGACAAACGAAAAAAGAACATTTTACACAAAACAAAAAAAAAACAGAACAGAAATTTATTTAAAAAAAATAATAACAAAGGAAAACCACCGTGCATTAAATTACTTAAAATGTAATAAAGTGTTTGATGTAAATAATTAAGCAGAACTGGAGCTGGTTGGAGTTTGACGTGGACAACAGTTTCGCAAACACCGCTGACATGTATCACATTAACACCACATTTCGAATGTCATCTCATAATGCGGAAAATTTTAATTGGAATGCTTTAAGGCAGACGCAGATAAAAATCTGCAAATCTAGCTTAACTTAAAGAACAATATACTTCCTAAAAACCTTAATTATTTAATAATTTCATATTTAATAATTAATTTCTTTTAAACATCATAATTTATAGATAATCATGTCTCGAAGAACTATAATCAAAGAGAAGAACATTGTTTTTCAAATATATAATTACTTTATAAAAATTTAAAAAATATGGATAACCAAGTTTCTAAGCATACGAATTGAAGGAGATAAAAAAAGTTGCTTCAAATTATTTAATTACATTTAAAGCATTTTAAAGGTGAAACATTTTTTTCAAAATATTTAATTACATTAAAAACATTTTAAAAATATATGTACTCAAGTCTCTAAAAGCTATGATTTTACACTAAAAAAATATATTATTAAAATTTATTTAAATTGAAATTTAGCGAAATCTGAAGATCTATTTCAAATTAAACAAATGTTTGAATGGCATTTTTGCAATAAGGATTTTAAGTTAGATGGATTTAATAATAAGTAAACACGGCTTTTTTGTCGTATTTTAAGGTATTATTGAATTTCTCGGCGGTTTTTGAAGATTCGCTTTGAAATATTCAACAAATGTCAACCCTCGACGCTTTTCACACGTTTTGCTGTTGTTGTTTTTTGACTGGATCCGCCTTCTTCCGCCCAGCACAGAGATTTCTGACTGCCGCAGCGTGATAAAAAACATAGCTGTCTGACATTTCCGGCGAATCGGACAATATGTTGCCGGCAGCAACAACAAGCGTGCATATAACACATACATATATGCATGCCAAATTACGGTAATTTTCACTTTTGGCCAGCGGTTTGCAAATAACGCGCCGCATTCTGTTCTCAATGCGGTTGCAACCGGCACTTAAACTGTCACACGTGTGCGGCACTGCGGTAATTATAAAGTCATCTTGACATAATCAAAAGTGACAATTACAGCCATTGCACAGGAAGCCAAACCGAACACCCCGCTCCATTCCGTGTCCGGTGCTCTATGATTACGAAACTGACTGCGAAAAAGTCAATAGCGTTATGTGGATATCGGTAATTTCTAGTTGGCCAACAAAAGACACGCGTCATTAGGTACTCTCCTCGTGGTCGGCAGGAAGCGCCTGTTCTTGGCCCCGCGGGGGGGGGGGGGGGACAGGTGACAACTGCGTCAGGGTCGGCTAATGATAGTGCGGCAGGCAGGCATAATATCCTCTGGAGTTGCGTGAGAACAGGATCCTCAGCGAATGCCAATCGATCTTTCAGCACAAGAAGCCGGTCGTTGTTACCTGCTAAACGGTTTAGCTAAGCCCGAGATGATGATGAATGAAGACGGGCCGCAACGAATGTCAGTGCGCTGCCACGTCATGACACTAATCCTGGCAAACAGCGTAAACAACAACGACCCTTCGGAGAGTGCGAGTTTTGAAGAAAATGAGAACAAAAAAAATGCATATGCAAATTTATTTAAGCCTGAACTAAGCGAGCCGAGCGAAGCGTTAATTTCAATAAGCCGCTACGCAAACAGTTCCCGAAAGGCGAGAGCGTGAGTGAGAGAAAGTATCTGTACAATGTAATACCTCAATAATCTCACCGGCACACACCTCTCGACCGAGAGACAGGCCCAGCTCGGCAGTTATAAATCTCATTAAAAGGTTATTGACTGCACCGAGGCACAAGGATAAAAAAGTGTGTGTGTGAGAGAGAGAGAGAGAGAGAGAGAGCGAACTTAGAGAAAGAGTGCGTTGCAGAATGAGAAAAACGAGGCCGTGGCCCCTTGTTGAATTTCTTTCTTTTTACGCTTCAATTAATACAAAAGTGTTTAATGGGCAAGACGAAGACGAAGCGAGGGCGAGGGAACCGTTAGGGAGTTGGAGGCGTGGTGTCCTCTTCTCGGACAACTTGACAACTGACAACTGGCAGGCATGACAATGACATGCGAGCCAAGGAGCTAAGGAGCTAACCCTTAACCGCAGCAGATGGAGAAAAAAATCTGTTTTGTCAATAGCAACTGGCGAGTGTAGCTTGGAGAATTTATGCAAATTCAATGGCAAACCAAATTAATTTAGAAATGTGTCCACCCTCAAGTGTCAGGCATACATCAAACGGATGCACCCATTGCAAGTGTGTGTGCGTGTGCGTGTGTGTGTGTGAGTGTGTTATTATGGAGGACAGCCTGAGAGCAGCTCGGAGGAGTTGGGCAACGGCTTTTGCAATTAAGAATGCGTATCAAGTGGTAAATAAATGCTGATGAAATCAAAAAAAGAGAATGGCAAAAGGTGAAGAGTGCAATTCATTTTCATTCAGTTGCAAAGGTATGCAAAACGAAGGCCAAGCTACATTAGATTATAGAGCTTAACAGTTGGGGGTAGATATTTCATATAAAAGGGAATTAATGGCAAAACATAAAAAGTTATTTATTTATTTAGTAAAGTAAATAGTTTAAAGCATATATAAACCCAACTATTTTTAATAGACATTGGCTGCTAACGCCTTCGGCTCAGACAAACACTTGCCTGGCATTCGAACCCAGATCCTCGCCAAGGACTGCAAATTATTATTAAAATGGCAACTCTATTTGAAATTAGAATAGCCAAAAAGCTAAGTAAGTCAGTCTCATATTATTCTTTAATTCATTTTAATTTAATTTAATTTAATTTCCTCCAAAGTCTTTTGCTTCTCTTTGATTTATATTGATTCATAAAATTAATAAGCTAAGAAAGTCTGGAATTTGAATTTGTATTACGGCAGCGATCTGTGTTAATTACTTTTAAAATACACATTATACAATTAAAAATATTTATAATAATCATAATAACAATTTAATAATATTACATTTTTAATTATAACAATATTAATAAAATGTTAATAGTGATACAAAATTATTTAAGATTAATGCAGAAGTTAAGATATTATTAAATTGTTTGCTATTTTAACTAATTTTAATTTCTATTCAACTTTTAAATATTTAAATAAATTTATTGTTGGACTTTAGTCCCTGGCAGCCTACACAACAGTTAGCTTTTAAATGTTAGGCTAATTTTATTTAAATAAATAAGTACTTGACATAATTAACACATAAAGATGGCAACTCTATCTCGTTTGAAATTAAAAGGTGGCAACACTGTCATTGTTATATATAAAAATATATAAAATATTACATCGGCAGCTTGGTTAAAAAGAAAAAGGAAAAGAAGACATCATGTCAGGGTGACTGTCAACTTTAACAGGCACATGATAAGGCAAGCAAATATGCCCCCCCCCCCCCCACCCCACCTTGTTTTTGAAGGCTTCAACTCAGTGCGATGGCAAACCGCAAATCCAGAGATACCGCAAATAGAAGCTGCACTTTGCCGATTAAAAACAAAGGCGGGAAGGGACCCGCTCTCGGGCTCGACCTCGCCAAAAGGATAACTGGAACATCAAAAAGCACGTGGGCGCCAACCGAAGCACTGCAGCTTCGCAACTTTCACAAATGCAAATAAAGCAAAAAGCATCTGCGGCATGTGGCAGCAACGAGTGCCAGCCAGAAGGTGAGCCACAGCTGAAGGGGTTCCCGGCGCATCACGCACTCTACGCATATTTACGCAGTTTCTTTGCTGGGTTTTGGATTTGTTTTTCTTCCTTCATTTCTTTCTTTCTTTTTCTTTTTTTTTTGTTTTTGTTTCGCTCTTGACGATAGCAAGGCACATAATGCGGTCAATGAACCGAGAGGCCAAAGGATGCAGGAGGCTGTTGCAGTTGTCAACTGCATAAGGCGATTGCCGTGGAGGGGGTGGGGCTGACGAAGGGGAGTACCTTTTTTTTTCTTCTCTCTTTTTTGCAATTGCAAACCTCAACAGCTGCTAAAATGTGCGTAGCTATTGCCATTTCCTTAACCCGAGGAACCTACCCCTGTTCAGCGCTGGCAAAGTGTTAAAAACAAAAGGAGTTCCCCTGCCCCAGTGCCCCTGCTCTCCACAGCGGCACATTGCGGCGCCCACCAGGAAAATTATCATGTTGCATTGCGTGCCATCTATTTGCATTCTTTTTTTCCGCATTTAAATTTGTTGCCTAGCCTAGTTGAAGGGTTTATTTCGTTTGCATAGATGGGTGTGTGTGTGTGTACAGTAAGTAGTAAATACATTCATTGGGCAACATCTGCCGCTCCCATAAACATTAAAACGTGCCGCACACTTTAACTAAAACTATGTGTAATTGCAGCTCTGAGGCAAATTGAGTGCACGCAATGAGATTTTGACAGGCGGTTGGCGGCCCCTCAGGACAAAAGTGTGCTAAAATTGCGTAGTTTATGTGTGCAACATAGGGCTGTGGCTGGTTTGGAGTGGGCGTGTAAAGAAGGTACCAGTATCTCAGCCAGGCTGGAGTTGGGGCATGCCGCAATGTGGCAACATGTGGGTACTTATGTAAAATGCTTTTGCAACTACAAGTTGTGTTTAATTAAAATGTTGCTAATATCAGTTAATTTCTTGGCATTCAATTGTGACACTATTCGCAGAGGGGCAACAATGTGTGTGTGTGTGTGTGTGTGTGTGTGTGTGAGTTTAGGGATACGTTTATCGCTACTAGATCTTAATTATGTGGTGAGCGGTGTAAGAAAAAGCTATAAAGTATCTCTGTATATTGATAAGCATTAAATGTATCTTATTTATGGCAACGGAAAAGGATTGAGGGAAAAAAACACCTGAGTGGATATCACAGAGCAAAAAGCAATTAGAGACATTTTATGGCACATCATGGACTCTAAGGACAGCAGTACAATTTAGCTTTTATTTATTCTCAATAAAGTGTTTCAGCATAGCCCTAATCAAGACCTAGATCTTAGTCAATATAGTCGGGCTATTTATCGTTTATGTACACAGTAGGAAATTGTGGAAATTGTGTGTGAGTGTATGAGGAACTATTTAGGGGAGTTTGCATAATTATAAAATATTTTTCATATCCTTGAAAACTCATTTATTTGAGTAAGATTTATAAACTCTAACTATAACTTTGCCAACTTCTATTACTTCCGAAAGTTAATCTTAGGTACACAGAACTTTTTTGCGGAATCTCCAACTATCTTTATAATTTGAAAGTGTTCATATATATTAAATTGAATATTCTTCGTCACAAATTTTGGGTCTTGAATATGATTTCGCCACTAGATTGTTGCCTAGTCAAGAGACGTTCTTATTAAATTATTCGCAACACTTAAAAAATGAATTTTTGACACAAAATATAAATAATTATCTTTATTTATGTTTTAAAAGTTACACTGCATTCCTGAGATATAAGAAATGTTGGGCCTTGAACATGATTTCGCCACTAGATTGTTACCTAGTCAAGTGCTGTTTTTATATTATTCAATATACTGTAATTAATTATTGTTATATTTTTCTCTCGGCACTCTAAAACGGTCTGTTTTCTACTATTTGCTCTTGGCTATGATTTTTCCAACATATTGCACAGCACACGCAATCAAAAAACAATGAAAACTAAGTCACGGCCCACACCCTGCGACTGATATCAAATTAACGCTAATTAACAAATTTTTGTGGGCCAACAACAACAATAACAGAAGCAACAGCAATTGAGGTCCTGGACTGCTCATAATTTACTTCATTACGATTGCTAATGAAAACAATCAGCGGCAATTCACCACTGCTCGGAGAAATCTACATAAAAAAAAAAAAAAAAAAAAAAAAATAAACTACCCAAAAAAAATGTGAAAATGTGAAGCGGCAATTAAAGGCGACAACAAACAGCCCCCTGACCCAGGGGCTAACGGGGGGTGGCTAATGACAATGATGCAATGAATGGACGTCGGCCAGAGGCCAGAAATCAAAAGGCAGTCCCGCTGGGCAGCCGAGAGTAGCTGTTGATTAGATATACTATAATACGGTACAGTTGCGTCCGTGAATTATGGCCCGGCGACCCCGGACAAAGCTTGAGGGGTTGCTTTCGGCGACGGGCGACGGGCACACCTGAAAGTCATAACCTGTCTGGACTGTACACGCATGCCGCGCACAAAAGATACATTATAATGGCCATAGATATGTGCCCGAACAGTTATACATAACAATAATTTGGTAATTGCCAGGCAATCGTAACATTTGTTTAGCTATAGCTCCCCCCTCCCCCCTAAGGTTCAAGCGGCGATGCGTTCCTTGCGTGCGCTTTTCAATTTTAGGGCAAGCAGCCGGGAAATGCGGGCGTGGGTGGGTTGGTTCTGGCTGATATCGATATACATGGACAAACTCCGGACAAGTGCCCAACTGTTTGTGTTCTATATGGCAATTATGGCAAATTTTGAGAGCTTATGAGTGATGTTTCGAGGCGAGGGCTGTGACGTTAAGCGAAACTGCGTTTGTTTGGATGAGCTAAAAACGGGGGAAATATTGATATAAAATCTATAGAAATTACGGAAATATACCAAGAAGCTACACTTATCTTTGGGGTGCCGAGGACAAAACACACTTGCAGACACAAAGCTACATTTTTATACTCGTTCACGTAAAGAAAAGTGTATATTGGGGTTGAGGTTTTTGACGCTATGAGAGCCAGAAACTTTAAACTTGGAATACTTGTATACTTCTATTAGATAAAGTGTTTTTTTTTTAGTTTTTCTTAGCTATTTATGCTTTCATACCATCTATATTAAGATTAATTGGGATACCTTGAAAAACAGAAAAGTTTCTTATACAAAAAACAAAGATTTCGACTAATTGTTCAGCTATATGGTATAGTAGTCCGATGTTAATAATTTTCTTAATTTTCAAATTTGGTAAATGTATTTTGAAATGCAAAAAGTTTTCCAAAAAAAAAAAAAATGAATTTTTCGATAGATATATATATATAAGATATAGTTGTCCTGTATTATTAAGATTTTGCTGATATGTTGGGAGCATAATAGCTCGCTTAATTGCAAAGTTTAGTTAGAATATCTAGAATATCTATCTAAAAATAAGAAAGATTTTACACCAAATTCTATTTTTTTAATGATCCTTTCTATGGCAATTGTATAATATAGTGGACCGATCAATCCAATTTGACATATATACGACTTGTAATAATAAAAAAGTATCAATCAATAAAAACAGACAGACAGTCTCGACTGTTTATAAGGATCAAGATTATATAGTACACAAAACTTTAATTACAACTCTCTTAGCCTTTTTTCACTGTACCACTCGACATTCTCTACGCTGCTTGACCTCTTCCATTAGCGCTGACTAATGACAGCGCCTTCGAACTAACCCGACTAAATGCCATTCCCATGAGCTCGAAAAGGAATTTAGCACGCTCTATCGAACAATTGCGGCCGCAATTCGCGTTCGCACAGAAATTAGCCGAGTGGCGAAATTGGTGGTAAATGGAGTTAAACTTGCATTAGCGCTGTGTGACATTTCATCAAGATCGGGGGAGTGACAACGGCAGCGACAACATCATCAGGCCGAGATTGAGACGCGTTTGCATCGCACGCGCAATTAAACAGACGCCGCTCGAGTCCTGGGCCCCGAGTGTGACAAATTTCCAGTGTCAAGGACCGTCGAATTGCACAAGCCATTGAAGCGGCAAAACATGAGAGCAATCACAGATCGAGATACAGATACAAATACAAAATATACAGATACAGATACAGAGACACGGCGGCAGATACAGATACAACGGGGCGTGAGAACATCGAACGTCGCAACTGAAGTGAGTAATTAACGCTGCATGCGGCAGCATTGGACGCTCGGTAGATTGCGTCTAGGGTCCTTTTGGACACGGTGACGGTGACGGTGACATATGCGGGTCGTCGTCGTCGTCGTCTCTCGTGACTCAGAGCTCTGAGCACCGGTGTGCAGCGGGCAGGCGCTCGTCGCTTAGGGTTAAGGGTGCGTTCAATTTACATGCCAAAAGTCCCGCACGCTGCACTCGGACTCAATTTTTTAATTGTTGCAACACGCACAAGAACAAAACTTGGCCGCGTTTGTTTGTTGTTGTTTTGGTTTGGTTTGGTTTCGTTTGGTTTGCCTTGGTTTGCCTTTTCGGCGGCGTGTGAATCGAAGAGGATTCGGCTACGCACCCACCACTGTTGCCACCAGCACCACCACCACCACCAACACCACCAAATTAACATCAAATGAACTTATCGCCGGCAACTATTTTACGCCACTTTCCCAAGTGGTTTCTCGTGTTGCGCTTATCGTGCGCTTCATTCCTTCATTCCTCCTCGAGTGCAACACGTGACAGACTGTACCCGACTCGACTGTACCCTGTTGCCCCCGGCTCACGCCCTCGGCCCCGCCGCGAGGGCTGTTTGTTGTCAGTTGACATATTGTCAACCAGCGTCGACTAACAACAATTACACGTGTCCCCTGCCATGCGACCGCAGTTCCAAATAATTTGCATATTTTTCTAATTAATCGCACGAAAATTTTCATCAAATATATATGCATATATACTTACGTATATTTTTGGGGGCACACTTTCGCACTGATAACACTTTGTTGCCATAATTAATAAACGTCGCGTGCTCACACCCTGCCCAAACATGTTGTCGCGATATGTGTGAAAATTGGGTTATCTCAACCGGAGTCGAGAATATTCAAATAGGAATAAAAAAAGGAGAAATATCAAGCATAAGATGACGCTATTTTTATACCCTTGATTTGAGGGAGATGTTTCCGACCCTGTAATGCATATATATTCTTTTTCAAATTTTTCCTTTAACAAATCACTCAAATCACTAATTTTTAGCCGACTGCGTAATACTCTTTCATCGTACAATAAAGGTTTAAAACAGACGATGAAAATCTTTATTATTGTTAATATAGATTTTTGTAAATTATTCAGCTCGATATTTAAAGAAAGTCATCAGAAAACTGTCTGCCAAGCTCTAAAATTGTGGGAGATATGGATTACTCGGATTGATCGACTTTCCACGCCCCCAGTGGGCGTATAAAAATAACTTCCTGGGCTATCTTTGGAATAGAATAAGTAATCTGTCAGAAAAAATTTCATATATCAAGCTCTATAACTGAGATATATAGATTTTATCGAATTGCTGCGCCCCAAAAGATCTGAAGACTATCTGACGCAAATATAGACGATCATATATTTTCAATTTCAAGTCTCTAGCTAAAGTAGTGGTGAAAAAAATTACGTTCATGCGAATAGGCAAACGGACAATGCACAAACCGAATATACTCTTTTCATTTTATTAAGTTCTTGTTATTTTTATTAGTGTATTTTTTAAATGTGTGCAAAAGTTATTTAATCTTATGTACCCTGAAGAAAACTGTTCCCGTTATGCATATGATTAAAATTCTAAAAGCATCTCCTTTACGCTATCAAAGCTGATGATCCCCAATATTAGATATCAGTTCTTGGAAAGTAAACGGACTCTCCAATTACACGAAGACCTTGTTCACCCGAATTCTCAATTTGCATGATCCGGATTAGCCCTGGGCCATTGATCTGTCACATTGCATAGTTGATCAATTAGAGCCCGGGCTCGTTGTAAACGCTGCACAATAAGTGTTTGCTGCTCCATCCGAAAGGTAAACAAGCAGAGAATAGAACGGAGAAGCGATCGATCGATCGATCACAAGCCGTCGCGTTCCTGGCCAAAGAACCGCTTACCCCCGTTTCACACCTAGCGCAAACAGGTGCCGCTCGCCAGGTGTTGCCGACCGCTCGAAACGAGGTTAAGTCATCAATAGACCGTGCATCGTATACAAATGAGTCACCGGCAGCGACGACGCTGCGCAGTTCTCCAGCTGGTTTCTCACAGTACTTAGAGGGGAGACGCGCAGTAATTGGACAAAGTTTACATAACCCCAAATCGAGGAAAGCGTTAGAAAGTTCCCACAGCGATATTGGAGGGTGCTGCGCTCCATTTAGTGATACGACGGCGCATACATAAATTCCACTGCAGTTTTAATGATTTACAATAACAAAAGCCAGCGCCAAACAAAAGGCGAACAGATTTTTGATGCATTTGCAGCAGGTGAGGGTGAGAGAGGATAGCGATTTCAATTAAAAGTGACACAAAATGCGTTGACAAAGGCAACTCTGGCAACATATTGGGAAACAATTTTAAATTGCATGTGTGTCATGGGAAAATTGTGGCTACCAGCAGAGACTTACCTCTCGCCCGTACTCTCTCTCTCTCTCTTTTTCTGTCTCTGTCTCCCCCTCTACCCCTAGACACAACCAAAACTGCGACGCACTTGAGAATTTTTGTTAAACGCACTTGAGGAGCAGCCACCCTAAATTGTGGATGTGAGCTCTGCGCGTAAAGCCCTCAAGTGTTTTTCATTCAAAAGTTTGCAGGTGTGCCCGGTTCGATACATTTTTATCCTTGAGCCCGAAAAACACAGGACTCGCCGGGCCCTGGAATGCCAATACACTTATCGTCGACAAGCGGGTCATGCAAATATGCTCAAGTGCGCTGTAGGGAGTTTAACACAATAAACAACTAAAGTGAGCGACCGGATTGGAGGGTTACACACAGCGCACAGTGGGAACCAAATGAGGAAACTATGCGAATGGCATTGTATTCCATTTTAGCAAATGTTGAATATTTAAAATTTGTTGTCTGTATGTGTTCCCATAAGAAACAAGAAGTCCCCAGAATTTGCCCCGAATATTTCGTGTTTTTCGCGATTATATTCATACTGATATAGCCGATATAGCAACGAAGGTAAGCGGCTATTTTAAAATATAATTACAAAAAGAATCACAATTTTTAATATTTACAGATAAGCAAATCTTGAATGGCGTCAATGAAATGGGGCCTTCAAAATTATTTATCATTTAATTCTGCATCAAATCTTCTTCATATTCTCCAATTAAACTCATCAAACTCTTCTTCCCATTCTATACGATTCATTCTAGCCGATCAGCTTATTTAATAACCAATGGAATCGCAAATGTAAACAATGTTGGTCATAATGGAATTGGGCAATAAAATTGAGCTATGATACTAAGTTTAAGTTTACTCTGAAAAAGTTACGAATTTATATAAGAAATTTTGTTAGCAGTAAAAAGAAGGAACGTACTGATGATAAATACCCACTTCGGATTATCAAGGGCACTGCAGATTACTAACTAAAGATTGTAGAGGATGGTATTTGCAGACTCTGCCTCGAGGGCAACGAAACACATCTTAGAGGAATGTCCAGCAGTATTCAGATTGCGACTGTCTCAGCTGGGGAGCAACACACTCAATACAGGACTAGATAAAGAGCTATAATATTACTAGAGAGAAGCAGAAAGTCTCTTTTAAATAATTATAATACATAACTATATATTGTGGCATAAAGAGAATAATGATACTATAACAAATTCCACCTTAATTTCAAATAAATTCATATTTAACATGATACTCAAAAGTTTTCCATTTGCATGCCGTTTGCTCCACGGTGCGCAGAGCTAAGAAGTTATGAGTCACGGCCAGGGTGGAGGAGCAGCGGCAGCTAGGAAAACGCTTCGGGCTGAAAACTTTGCTTATGCATTACACATTTATTAAACATTAAGCGCTCACTTGATTTAAGGGTTGGGCGACGACTCGATCGGCACGTTGATGTGCTCCATGATGACTATTGAACTTTAAAACATGATGAAGTGCTCGTTCTGCCATGGCCAAGACGCCGCCGCTGTCGAGGGTAACAAAGCCAGTGGCCCGCTAGGGACTGAACTGGACGGGATTGGATTGACTGAAGCTGACGCAGGCGCAGGCACCCTCGAACTAATCACAAAGTGCATTTTACGCTCGCGGCAGTTGGCAAACAGAAACAAAAGTCCAGCTGAAGTCCGTGCATACAATTTGAACATTAGACGGGAGCCGGGAGTCTGAGTTCGGTTTCTTGGCCGGAGCCAACCCTCAGCTGCATTTTTATGCACTTTTCAGTTTTCTTTTCTTTTCCATTTCTTTTCAACTTGAAGCAGCAGCAAATACTACAAATAATCATAATAATAAAATGCCAAGTTGTACATTTCACTTCCCTCTTCTCTAGCCTCTAGCCTCTAGCCTCTCACCTCCCTGCCCGAATGCGTTTGATGAGTCATTTCGCTGCGCTGACGTCTGTTCGTGCGGGTTTGGGCGCAAAGGGGTTAATGCACTGCCCTCTGCCTGTATACAGGGTGCCCACACAACGCTGCCAAGTCCTTGGCAATAAATATAAAAATCTTTTGCCGTTTATTGTTGTTGCTGCTGCTGCTGCTGTTGTTGCCTTTGTTTAGCATGCAGTTTCCCTGTTGCGTTTTTTAAATGTGTGTACTTGAGCCTTATCTGACATTTTTTTAAAGAGCATGCGAAAATTACTGCAGAGGCAGTTAAATTTGCATTAGTTATGTCTTTTATTTTGTTTGGCAGTGGATCTTGGTTTTGAAGGACATTTTTTCTTGTATGCATGCTATTTAACTTGAGGTATAAATACTAATACATATTTTTAATTGTTAATTCTTGACGAGCAGTATAGAGCTTTTTTAAAAAAAAAACAAGTAGGCTGCACAATAGTTGTTATATTTAATTGTAAGAACAACTTAAATCAGTTGAAAACGGTCTTAATTATTATTGTTATTTTTGTAAAATAATCGGCAGTTGGCGGTCTCCGCTGATCAGATTTGTGACTCTAATTCTAAAATTGCGGGCAATATGGATTTGGATTTTTACTGCCAGTGGGCAGTATCTTTAGAGGAAGTCATGGGTCTGAAATAATTTTATGCAGCTTGCTTTAAAACTGAAGGAGATAAATAAATTGTATCGAATTGCCATGCCCAAAAATCTTTCGGACATTGCACAAAACCAAAATACTCTTTGCACTTTGCAATCTTTTAATGAGTATAAAAAAATTGTTTAGCTAATGTTTAGGAAATTCAATTAAATATTTATTTTCTATTATATATTATATTAATATTAATATTATTACATTTTAATAGTAAACTTTTAAAATTATTTAAATTTTCTTTTTATATTTATTCTCGTAGTTTAAATAATTTTTTTTTTTGGCAACATTTGATAATTCCAACCTTTGACCAATGTTCGGCGTATGGAACACATCCGAAGTAATCATTTGGCCACTCTTGACCTCTCCCCAGGGCACAAGGCACGCACAAACCTATTAAAAAGCAAATTCGCCCCGCCCAACTAATAACCGCGTACAGAAATAGCCCCTAATACAAGAAGTACACACTGTGGACCACTTAGCAAGTGCCCGTACCAAGGACAACAACAGCAACTGTTACAACAGCAATCGCCATAATAATAAGAACACGCAATTTTATGGCCTATAAGGCAGATGGGGGAAGAGCGGGACTAACAGAGATTACAAACGATTTGAATAAATTTGCAATAAAAAGTGAATTCTATATTATTATTTTTTTTGTAACTGTGGCGACAATAAAACAATTTTGTATGCCACAATAAGCGATGATTGCGCCGCGTAGCATTAACTTGGGCCAATTGTCCAGTGTGCTGGGTTTCAGTTTACAACTGTAGTTTAAAGATTGCTTCCTGTGCAACATTGTGCCAGAAAGTGGCTGCCACAGCAGCAGCAGCAGCAGCAGCAACAACAGCAGCCATTACAAGTGTCAAAACAACAATTTATTGTTTGTAATCATGTGTATCTATAATTGCACACAGTAGAGTGAGTGTGCGTGTGTGTGTGTGTGTGTGAGTGCGAAAAGCAGTTAATCAAATAAATATGGCGACGTCGGGCGCTTATTATTTTGGCTCAGCGGCTGCTGCGATAACATGGCCCAGCAACTTGCAACTTGCGCCTTTGATTTACTATAGCTGTAAGCTTTGTCTTCACGCCAGCCCGTTTCGCCCGCCCCACTGCGTATACTTAACAAATGTATCTGTATCTATAGCTGTTGTAGTCGCTTATGCCAGCAACCAAAGCTAAAACCGCAAAGTCATAAAATTACTTTCGCGCATTATAAATTTATAGTTTGCTTTGGTTTTCGGTACAGATTTGGGTTTGGGCTGCTTCCAGTTTACTTTACACGCTCAAGCGTAAAAATTTATTATGCTTATGGCTGAAATACACCCCAAAGGGTGTAACTGTGTGTGTCTGTGTGTGTGTGTGGGGGCCAAGTTGTTGCAACAGCTGCTGCTGCCGCCGCTGCCCGTCGCGGACATAAGTCATTTATATTGTAACAAATTGTGCGCGATTGGCGTTTCGCAGGACTCAAAGACCAGATGGATGCTGAGTAAATGTTTTGTCTTCTGTTTGAACTTTGAAACTCTAACCGGAGGTTAAATGCCGTCTTAAACATTGAGAAAGCCAACGACAGCGACGATGACAACTGACTTGCGGTCGCGCTTCAATGAATTGGATGCAAATTCATAATTAAATGTTATAAGGGTTAGATTGCCACAGGATGAATTTTGCCAAGTAACTGTATTTTAATCGTAATTAATGAAAGGGAAAATTGTTTAAAACTCATGCACTTCAAAAGGGTTCAGGCAAAGTCAAGAAAATATGGATAAAGTCAGGACAATGGCGGGCTCCAATTTTTTAAATTTATATATACTTATATTATAATTTAAAATATAAACACTCCGACTAAATTTATGAACACAAAGTAACGTTCAGAAATTTAAAATTACTTATATGTCTTCAGCATGCAGAAAATAACTATTCTTTCTTCTAGTTCCAATTTTTGGTATATATACTTATATGTTATAAAATTTTTATTTTTAGATTGGAAGTTAAGAATACAAAATGGTTTGTTGTACGATATTGTTTACATAAGTTTTACATATTAAACGCGCATTTCTGCTAGTTGTGTTCAAGGATTAAAAATATTTATGTATTTGATTTTGTTTTTAATTTAAATGGCAAATCAGTGCAACCAGAGCCAAAATCAAAGGAATTACCAAATTCTAAGCCAATGCAAAAGCGTTTAGGTGTTCATTATTATATTATACTCCAGTTTAAACGGTATGTTGCAGCACACAAGGGTTAACAACAACTAATCAAATTCCTAAGCAAAGGCAGGTAAATTATATTGAAATGCCGAAATATGCCTGATAATATCCCAATTCAACTTCGACTAAGCTAATTAATTAGAATAAACTGCTTAATTTCAATAAAGTGCAGCAAATAAGCGATATGAAATTGAATGTACCTCGTTTTAAACAAAAGTTCTTAGAACATTTGAGACTGCACAATTTTTAAATGTTTTTACCCACATGCCCTTTGCCACAGCACAAATATCTCGCGTTTCAATTTAAACACTTGCAATCCGCTAATTAAATGTGCACAGATCCGCAAGTAAATCAATATCCTGGACACACACAAAGCAGAGCTGGCAATGCGTTTGTCCTTGAAGAACCCAACACGCGCTGACATTTTGTGCGGTTGGCGTTCGCCTTGACTTTGACACCCCTCGGTGGGATCTCTGGATTGTCCTTGGCTCCAACGCCCGGCGAAATGCCAAGGACAGGATTGCACGTCAATCGAAACCAAGGACAGCCAAAGTGGGTGTGCTCACAACTTTGCAACGCTTGCTGTACACGCGTGGTTCGGTGGTTGGGCGGTTGGGTGGCGCATTGGCTGTTTCTGATTCTCGCATCTTTAGCCACTACTTAAAAAAAAAAAAAAAAAAAAAAAAAATGTTTTATGCAAATTTCGAGCGCAATTATTGCCGATGCTGACGGCAACTGTTTGCTGCATAATTGCAACCATAAATTCTGGCGGCCTCAACTTGAACTGGCTGCGGTCGCGTCATTAGAAATGACGCCGCCTATTTGAGATTTCCCCATCCACAATTTGCTCCACTTCCATAACGACAGTGGCTGAGTGCCCATTCCCAGACGTAATGTTTTTAATTTTTCCGTATCATTGCATTTCTCTTCTTTTTTTTTTTTGTGGCTGTTTTTCAGCCCCGCCACGCACTTGACACGGCGCGAAGGTGCAGAAGGAGGACGGCCTGGACCGCCCTTCAATTTCCATTACATTTGCAGCTTCAGCTGTGGCCGTATCGCTATCGATGTCCTTTTGTGTGCTCTGTCATCTATTTGGGTTCTTTCACTTCGTTTTATTTTTTTCTTCTACTTTTTTTTTTTTTTTTTTTTGTTGTTTTGCATTGTGTAAGATTTGAAATTTATGCAAAGTACTCGTTGTCGCAGCCGTCGACTCAGCCGCACTCAGCGCAAATAATGAGCAAGCCCGCATTTCCTGCCACGTTTACGCTTTTCTGTTTGCCGTACTGTATCTGTATCTGTAACTGTAGCTGTAGATGCGTTTTGTATCTCGGTGTGGAGAGCGACGCGGTGTGGGCCCGCACTGAAGTATCGTCTACGACGACTTGATGTATCTTCTGCCATTGCTATTGCACTTTGCAAAATGGCAAAAGTTGCCGCTGAATTGAATAGGTACTTTGGACGGGGGTGGCTTTGCCCATGTAGCTGGATTTGCCATGTACATGTTCTCTGGGTAACTGCTCACATTTAAATAGTATGTTTAACTATATATAAATACGCTGATTTGAGTGTATATTTGATGAATATTTATGCTGATTGCATTTTACTTATTTGGAATACGTTTATTAACTAAAAACCAACGCAGAGCAACAAATAAGTTTGTCTAATCAAACATCAATAAATACTCATGCAAGAATATTAATTGCAAGAGACAAGACTGAAGATTCTAAACTGAACTAATTCAAATTGGGAATTCCAATATTTAAAAAAAAAACAAGTTGTCCATTTTCTCTTGAAAAATAGTTTAAATTTTTTTTATTAGCTACAAGATATGCTAACTCTTATTTAAAAATAAACAACAAAAAAGAAGACAACTAAATATTTTCCTTCAATTATTGAATACAATATTTTCCTTTTAAATTTAAAATAATTTGACAAACTAAAATTTGAGTTCATTAAAATTCAATTTTAACACTTTAATAGTATTAATATTTTCTATAAATATTTTATTGCTATAGTACTATTTATATGGTGTTTCAATACTTTAATAGTATTTATATGCAAAGAAAACTGATGAAAAGATAAATTTGGATAAGCAGTCAAAATCGGCCAAGCACAAAATGATTGAATATAGTTGTTATTAATTATACATAATAATTTATATACATACATATTCTAAAGTTAAATATATATTTCAATTCAATCGGGGTACAATATATTTCAGACTGCAATAAATAACAAAAAAAGGAATTAGCTAATAAAGTACTAATAAGCAATACTTACTATCATTAAACATTTTGTATTAGTAATTACAGATTCAAAGATAAAGCTTAAAGCAGAATAACCTAAGACCTATATTATCTAACTTTATACGGGTATTTAGATAAAATTTGCACAAAACTACAAAGGAATTTCGAAACGAATGGCAACACACAAGAGCTGATTTGTCTCGGAGCAGCAGCTGCATTCGAGGCGGATAGTTTATTATTTTAATTTGGTTGAGAACTTGTGCCAAAAGACGCATCTTCAATGGGCTACAAGACAAGCTCTTTAGTTGAATGCTCGGCAGCTTTCTAGTTTTCTTTGGTTGCTTGGCATTTATTTTGTTAGCATTTGAAAAGCATTTCCTTCCTGGGCGCAATAAAACTTTTGCGGGCCAAAAGTGCAATAAAAGAAAACTTATCTGTGTATCTCTGGCGCTCTGCGGTTTTGGCCCACAAAAGGCAACAGCAAAAGTGCAGTCGCTGTCGGAAAAGAAACGAAAACTTTATGCCAGCTGATAAATTTGCAGCTCGGACTTGATAAAAAGGCAGCGCGTACGGCGTACAACGTTGAAATCGGCAAAACGAGCAGCCGGGAACTCGGCACCGGGTTAAGACATTCAATTCGAATAATTTCCACAAACGGACGACGCCAACGGACTCTCAATTTGTTTTTGTGTGGGTCGGTTGCGGGTGGGTTGGCGGTGGTGCTCCTGTGACCACCGCATAAATTGCATATAATTGCTTTGCCTCGAATTCGGTCTGCCTTGTGGCATCTTCCATCTTAAGATTTATGCGCACATGCTTCGTTTCTTTTTCGGTTCTCGCTATTTATGCGCAATGATAAAATTTTTATTAAAACAAAAGCCGCATAAATTTTGCAAAAGCGTTTGCCCAGCTGCCCCATCGCCCGCTGTGCACTTTTATATAGCTGTATCTGTATATATATATATATATATATATATGTGTGTATATGGCATAATTAGATTTGATGCCCCGCAGTGGCAGCAGTGGTCAGTAGTTGTTGCTCCTTTGGTTCACACTTGGTAATCCGCTTTCGCATTGCCCGTTTTTATGACTTAATACGTTTTATTTCATCGGATTCCGCCAGCGCCGGCAGACGGAAATAAATCTTCGATGTGACCCAGCGCATCATCACCAATTCAAATGTCCTGCTCCTTACGCTTGACCAGCTCCGGATCTTTCGTGACATTTGTTGCTCCTTTGTCTTCTCGTGTGTTTCGCTGCGAAATTCCCATTCGGTTTATTATTGACCAGTTTGCTCGCATTATTATTACTCGCACACAATACTGACAGTTGGCCATTGATTTATTAGCTCGCTCCTTGCATTCCTGGCCAACGTCTGTGGTCGCCTGTCCCTCAGTTTGCCGGGGCATGAGGATTGCCGCAGAAGATTAAGGCATGTCACGGGGTGACTATTAAAGCGGTTTAGCTCAAATTGTAGGTTCATTGCATACAATACGAAGTGAATTACAATAAATACTCCCTCTCGATTTTCGTCTTCAATAAGCTCATCAAAGCTGAACCGATTTTGGTGCGAAACAAAATTTAATTTGGTATTAGAATTCAATTAATTTATTCAAAAATGTTCAGTGGAATATTATGTTGCCTTGCAGACATATAGAAGAAATATTTTATTTATTATTATTTAAAAGAACTTACACTTACACAAATGTATACAACATGTATATATAAGCTTTATTTCAAGCATTCACAAATAAATACCTCCCAGCCAAAAATGCCGGCTTAACTCAACTTTTGTTTCCTAGAATTAATTTCTAAGATACAATAAAATAAATAAATATAGAAGATGTGCGATTTACAAATATATATTTAATACGACTTTGAAACACCACGCTTTAAAGAGTTTATATAATATATTTCTATTGAATTAAAATGTGTAAGCAGAGAAAATAAATTATTTGATAAATTACAATAAATAAAATGAAACTAAATAACATTTTGTTAGTATGTCTTTTCCAAATCATAATTTAAAATTTATAATATATTAAATCAATTTAAATGTGTAAGCAGGGAAAATAAATTTCCAAGTGAACAAGAATTTTTTAATATTATTTATTATCATGTAAAACGATAATTAGGTGTCGATAGTAAACTTCAAGAAAAGATCAACATTTTTGACCGATTGTTTCTATAAGCCGCTATCTTTTCTATTAGTTGGCTGTTGGTGTAAAAGTACGGTAAATATTATTATCCCAAAGAAAGCAGGAGAAGCAAAAAAAAAAGTTTTTCACAGCATTTCACTTTATTTATGTGCCCAGCTCGAAATTCACTTTTATTAGAGAGCGCAAAAGTGCAACCTCAACTAGTTGGGAGAAAACTTTCAATTGAAACCAAACAACATGGTCAGATGCAAACCATAGCAAAGATGTCCAGATGGCAACTTACTTAAATAAACACAATAAATAAGTTGGAATTCAAATTAAAGATGCCGGTAGGGAGGCGGGGCAGCTGACTAAACCAGCTACCCGACCAGATGCCGTGCAAAAACGCTCGGCATTTTGGCCAAATTGCAAAAGTTGCAACAGCCGTTCACAGATGTCGCTTAGAGTATGAGAAACAGACGCCAGCGCAGTTAAAAGCAACAATAAAAACCGTTTGCAATGTTTGAGATAAAAATTAAAAGACGACGTCATTTAGCAACCGAAACGCTACCCCAGACTCCCAGTTGCCAGCGCTCAGTTCCCCGGTTGCCAAGCGCCCAGTTGCCAAGCTCCCAGTGGATCTGAAAGTCGCGTGTGTGTCGTCTGTAAATAGCGCACGAAAATAGACATTAAAACCTGCACACCCTCAGCCGGGGCAATGATGTTGTCCAGCACGTTGAGGTGTGCGTGTGTGCGTGGGTGGATGTGTGGGTGTGTGTGTGTGTGTGCTGCTGCTGCTCCAGCTAACCAACTGATTTCGTTTAATTTTATTTGCACGGCTTGCTGGCAAATGTAACTTTTATTGTTTTCGGTTTTGGACTTTGGTTTTATTTGGCTTTGGCGGTTAAGTTCATTGCGCAAAATGCCTTCGAGGGCTTTCTCCGGGTCGTCCTAGACGTCTGCCCAGTGTCATAAATTCGATTTGTGTAGCATAATTTAAGGCGCTTGGCATTGATGTTGCGCTGATTAGATTGGAGCACGGCAACGAGCAGGTTCTGCTGCAGCATCAACAGCAGCTATCCCGTTTTAATTGTTGCCCCAACATCAGCGTCACCTCATCAGCGGCATTTACACGTAATGGCCCCGTTAAAGTGACTTTTGGGCCACGCTGGGAGCGTGGTGGGCAAATGGAATGAAATGAATCCTCTACTGGACGCCATTAACTTGCGTTTAATTGTGCGCACTTTTATGACGAGTGCCTGCCAGAGTTGCCGCAGCTCTAATCCACCGTCCATGTGGCAATGGCAGCGCCTTATCTGATAGCTCTTAGTTGGGTCCTTTATGTACGCCAGCCGAGGCTGTAAAACGAACGTAACAGAACACCTCGGACGGAGCGCTCAATGCCGCCGATTGAGATAAGAAAGGCAGCGTTGGCGAGTTTAAGAGTTGGCAAATCCAAAGAGTATCTTTCAGTTGAATGGAGGCAGTTGATTTCTGATCGTTAATGAGCTTGTGCCTTCAATGGAGAGCATGTTTAAGGCCTCGATTTATATGCTAAATACGTTTTGAAACAAAAGTTTATAGTAAGGGAACCCTTTTATATTGCACAATGAGCCCAATATGCAATAAGTACGATTTGGAAAAGTTTGAGAGTATGAAGCTTTGCGCAATACTCTGTTCACAGTATATTAACACCTTTAAAAAGTTGTAATCTGTTTTAAATATTGTTGTTATTTTGTTGTTATTTGGGGGCCAGAGTGCACGATCTTTAGAGGATCTCATTAGATTACCATATGCCAAATTTGGTGAGGAGGCCCTAATTAAATCGAAAGAATTAATTTAGTATCAAAATAAAAGAGTATTATATGAATATATTTAAACTGTATTTATTTCTTATTTAAAAATTTAATATAGCTGTTAAGTAAGGCTAAATATGAGATTATAAATTAGGAAAACAAAAATTAACAGTTTTGAGTCAGATTGGAACACTTTATATAAACTGCATATCAGAGTGCATATTCTCTTACTGCAATAAACTTAATTTTGCGATGTGTACTATAAAGTTTTTATCTGAAGAAAACCTACATACACACAACTCGTAGAAAGGGACTATGAGTAAATATGTGCGTAACGTTCATGCGCTCTTTTTGTTAATATATATCATAAAATACAGGTTACACACTATATTCCAAATCTAGCTGAGCCTCAGGCAATAACTTGATAAAACTGCAGTTAAATCATAAGCCAGCCCAGCCCAACCCAAGCCGATGGCAGAAACCTGCCCAATGCCAGACTGGCCGCACTGAGCAACGTGACCAGCAAAGCAATGCACAGATTTTGTATTTCCATGCCGGGTAACAAAAGGAGCCGCGTACTTTTATGACGGCGACATGCAACAAAATTGAATTTTATGAATGCCTCTTTCAGAGTATTTATGAATTGTATTCTTCGCAAGTTATAACAGCAGGAAAGCTCTTGGGGTGCCCAAACAACTGATGACAAGTAAAGTTCAACGAATGAAATTGAACATGACAACTGTAATGAAACTTGTTTCCAAATACTGTGGGAAATCAGGCGAAGAACAGTGGTATTAAGAACTTCAAATAACCAAATTAATATGGAATATAATAAATAAATTCATTAGTTTTTTACACCTATACTAATATTTGTATAAAAACTTTTTAATCAAATGTAAATAGCGATCTAATTTGTTTATACAAATTTTTTCCTCATTTCGCCCCACTGTGCGCAGTTCTTTCAAAGCCATTGGTGGCTATTAAAAACGCCAAACGCGACGACATCTTTTCAAATCATTTGAAAAGCTCCGCTTGCAGCTTCTTCCCCTCGGCTCGCCAGTCTTTAGTATTTTTGGGGCATTTAACTGCAAAGCAAACAATCGTAAGAAATGCTTTTATATATATCCAATGCATAGAATATAATCCATATAAAAATTTTTTAAGACCTTTTCGCCTAACGCTCGAAATTAATTTCGCTAACAATCGGCCGGGTTCGGGGGCAAGCATTAAAATTAAAATGGGGAGTTAAAGCCGTCCCCAGGCGGGCCGCACACGCACCGCACTCCAAAGCTCAATGAAGCGCTTAACCATTAAAATCAATCAAAGCAAATTTATTAGGCAACATTGTAGATGGCCACGAACAAATTTTATTGGAGTAGAGAAGTAGCCATAAAAAGGAGAAGTGAATGCAAACGGCAATGAAAAATCAAATCAGCCAAAAACGATCCAAAAATTATGACCGACTGTCAAAAGATAAACCCCTTGAAACTGTAGACGCCGACAATCGTCCGCCCGCCCTCCTCCCCCAAAAATCACCCAGGAAAGCCATTCAGATTCGGTGGTCATCTCGTGTCGCTGCGTTTTTATGAAGTTTGCTTCAATTGTTCGGTATTTTTGGCTTGGGCATCAGATTTTTTTTCTCTTTTTAGTGCTGGTAATTAAAATTCATTTGTCATACTTTGTAGCTGGGCAGACAATGGTCGCCTTTTGTCGTTCTGCTTATTCGAATATTAAAATCAATTTAGCATAAATTTTGTCAACAATATTTTCATGCTTTTTTTTATGATCAACGGCAAACATTGTTGCCAAGCGGCTCTCAATTTATATCTGGTTAGAGATAGTTTAGAATATCAATTGAGCAAATGAAGCGTTTACAGAAATCAGTTCCCCGCAACCCCTGTGTAACTAGACGAGCGGCTGTCAATGCGCAAAAGTACGGAAATGATTTTGCATATCATTGCCGCCGACGAGTTGATAAATTTCACAGGACACGCCCCATTTTTTATGCGTCCTTTTTGGCAAATCCAGAACCCCTCGGTGGCAAGCATGATTTTAATAATTTTAATGGTTTTGGCAATTTACAATTTTTGATAAATTCCTTTTTTTTTTCGTTGGCGCAGCTTAAGCGTCCAAAGAGTTAATTTGATTGCAAAATGTTTGCATTTTTGCATGGCAACTGCGAGGTGCGTAGCCGCTAAGCGGAAAGGGAGGGGGGACCGACAAGCGAGACAGTCGACGGCTGCGTGTAATCAATCATTTTATCAATGCGCCTGCGAAAATGGCAACAATTCCAGGCGACTTCCCTTGCCACCAGTCTCGTTGTCTTCGTCCTCGTCCTCGTAATCAGCAAATTGTTTGCCCAGATCGTGACTTTGCCAAAACAAATTTGCATATTTTTGTTATTTGTTGTAACTCAGTTGCGCGCAGTTGGCGCTAATGAATAGAATACGGGTACAAAATATTCCAGTAGTTGGTAGTTCGCAAAAAAATGTATATATATATATACATATACATATATGAAGAAAAATTGCTAGTGCTGACGAACTCCGTTCCTGGAAATTTGGCAACATTTGGCAGCCAAGTTAAAAAGCTAATATATGAGTCCGTATGTCATAAATTCAATTGCAGAGTTTTTAAGCAGTTTATTTTGAATCATTTTGTTTCACGAAATTAAGAGCAAACGATTTTTTATACCCCGACAGAGGGAATTTAAGCTTTGTCGCTTTGTCATTCCTATAGAGCATATTTTATATATTTGTATATAGTTACAACTTCATAAAGTATTTATTCTGGTTTAGAATGATAAGCGATTTTAATATAATAGTTACTATCAGTATTTGTATATGGCTAATCTGTGTACCTAAATTAACAGCTATAGATTTTTTTATATGGAATCTCAACTTTGTCCCAAAATATGACACATTTAAAAAACAAAAACAGTTTCAATCTTATAAAGTATATACTCTGATTCCAACTTCTCAAAGTATTTTTTATGGTTTAGAATTATATTCGGTTGCAATATATATTCTCAATATTTTTCCATTAATTGGCATATTAAAATATACAATATGCTTCGAGCTGTAAATACTACAATAACAACATTAATAATTATAATGGTATATAATAATAATAATGATAATAATAAAATTACAATGATAATATAATATACCTTATTTCTTTCATTCTTCATTTAAGAATTCGCAACTAGCACATTCCGACTTGTTTAATTAAATTTTCTTTACAAGTTTGTAATTGCCAACAACTGTTTACCACCTTCCATTGCCACCTATCCAATGCTAGTTTCATTCACCTTTTATTTATTTTTGGCCAACAACTAGTGCCTGGCATTAATGATGGCACACGCCAGAGCCCGACTTGAAGTTGAAGCTCTGACGTGCTGGCCAAAACGCAATGATTAATGAGTGAATTATGCGCGAATAAACAGCCAAACAAGTTCAAAAAAAAAAAAAAGGCAACTGCCGCACACACACACAAACACACCCACACACCTACCTCCCTAGCGCTAGACTACCTATTCAAAGTTCTCTTTGTCTGGGCCACTCGTTGTGTATGTTTTGGTTGGCTGGTAACATGCCGGCAGCGTATTACCCGGCAACAGACGGCGGCCGCGTACGTAGTTCAAATGATTATGCACAGAAATGTGTACAATTTTTTATGCACTCTTTTGTATTTGACTTGTAGAGAGAGTGCAAAAAAAAAAAACAAAAATAAAAATTGTGTAGAAATGGGAAGGAATTTTGCTATAACTACGATAGCAACGACTGTGGGTATACCTTTTGACGTGCAACACGCGGCGTATGCGCAACGTTGGCCATAAATCTTGAATTCGAGCGGTTCGAGCGGGTGGGCGACAATATGCAAACAGCTGCTGTCATACGCTAAAGGCAAAGTTCTCATCTTTTATTTATTTTAGATTTTTAATAATCATTTCCTTTAGCTTTTGTATTTTTTTGTGCTCGCTGCTTTGCATTTTGTTTCATGTTTCAGTTGTCTGCTTGTAAATACAATATTTATTTTTTATACTCGTTCACCAAGTGAAAAGAGTGTATTGGGTTTGTGCACTTTCCGTCTTGCTGTCCGTGTGAACGCATTTTTTCTGAGTTTAAAAGCTAAATAGATTACATTTTTACATAACTTTGTCAAAACTGAACCGATTTTCATGTTTGATGACATTTTTTTCATGGTTTGTCCTCTAGATTGATTCTACATTTCAAAAATATTCATTATTGAAAATTAAATTTTTTTTATTTTTTTTCGAAAAAAAAAAGCATGTACTCCCCCCTTACTCATTTTGAAAATTTTTTTTTTTTTTAAATTTAGAATCAGGAATTTCTAATTTTAATTGATTGAAGTTGTCATAATAAGCATAAAAAACAACTTTAAAACCGATTCTGAGGGGGTCAAATTTTTTGTCAAAAATGGTGGCAAAATTTACAACAATTTTGACAAGTAGAGCTCTCGGATTCATAGCTCCAATATTTCAAACGCCCATAACTTTGTCAAAACTGAACCGATTTTCATGTTTGATGACATTTTTTTCATGGTTTGTCCTCTAGATTGATTCTGCATTTAAATAATATTCATTACTGAAAATTAAATTTTTTTGATTTTTTTTCGAAAAAAAGCATGTACTCCCCCCTTACTTATTTTGGAAAAATTTTTTTTTTCAAAATTTAGAATCCGGAATTTCTGTTTTTTATTGATTGTGGTTGTCATAATTAGCATAAAAAACAACTTTAAAACCGATTCTGAGGGGGTCAAATTTTTTGTCAAAAATGGTTCCAAAATTGACAAAAATGTTGACAAGTAGAGCTCTCGGGTCCATAGCTCCCATATTTCAAACGCCCATAACTTTGTCAAAACTGAACCGATTTTCATGTTTGATGGCATTTTTTTTCATGGCTTGTCCTAGATTGATTCTGCATTCTGCAAAATATTCATTTTTGAAAATACATTTTTTTTTTTTTAATTTTTTTATAAAATATCATGTACTCATTTTCGAAATTTTTTTTTAAGAGTTGGAAATACAAATTTATATTTTTAATCGATAGTGGTTGCCACAAATATTTTTTATGGTTTGGATTCTACAGTTCAAATATATTCATTACTGAAAATGAATTGCAGTTGAATTTTTTGTTGAAAACAGTATGTTCTCCCCCTTTACCTATTTTCGAAAAATTATTTTCTTTTTTATGTGTACAAATAATGGTGGTGTAGATGTTTCGGGTGACATTACACTGTGAAAGAGTATTGTGGCGCCGGTTACACTTAACTGCAACCTTCTTAAACTTTTTTTTGCAACATTTTTGTTCCTGCACCTTTTGCGCATTTTAATGAATTTGTTGTTAATATGTGTGTGATATATTTGCAGGCTCCAATGGCCACATGGCGCGGCCCCTTTTGGCCATTTCTCCACGCTCGTCGCGGGCGCGTCTCTTTTGTTGCTGACATTTGGCGTTGCTGTTTCGAAATTTGCGCTTCGCTGCTAATTAAAAATTGTGTCTATTTGCATATTTGTAGCATGAAACGTGTCCGCCTCGGATCGGGCCGCCCCAGCCCGAGCCGGGGCCAGTCGAACGCCTGCATTTGAGTTCGGACACCGCCCGTTTGTTTGTTGTCTGTTGCAAGGTCCTTAAAAATTTTTCCCGCCTCTTCAAATTTGCTGCGCTTGTCCTTTGCCTTAATTTTTTGTGACCGTGCACAGGGTATTACGGGGTAGTTACGCCGGTAACTGTCGTAACTGTTTTTCAATGTATCTCTGGCGCAACATTTGATTGCTCTCGATTTAATTAGCCTCAACTTTAATGAGAGCACATTGAATAAGGCAACCAACTAACTAACAAGTCAAAAGGCAAGCCCCTGACCCTTGAACCCAACTCGATTGCGGCTCGCTCACTTCTAATGACCTCTTTGATTAGACCCGGCTCGCCGGCTGCAGGCCCGGACCCGGACCCGGGAGACACTTGCAACACACGATGTCAACGCCTCGCTTAATAGTCCCGTTAGTTGCGCCTGTCAATAATAATAATGAAAACAGCTGCCATGTCCTGCCCACCTGAGCACCAGGTCCTGCCCCCCCGCGGCCCAGCCACCTGTGCGGCAAAACTTTTGGCCCTGGCAACTGTCAGTTTGACAATTTACGTTTAATTTACAGCTGCGGTCAGTTTGGTTGCGTTTGCCTTGCTTTGCTTTGCCAAAGTCAAGTGGCTGGGGTCAATTTTAGATTAGTTTTCATATGAGAGAGGTCGCCTGGCAGAGAGTGAAAAGTGCCACTATTCGCTGTGTGTGTGTGTGTGTGTGTGTGTAATTAGCGTGTTTTATGACTGCGTTCGGTTTTCAACTCCTTGGGGTGCAATTAGCTGACAGTTGAAAAGTTATTTTTTCAATTGCTCTCTGGGTGTTTGATCGCGTTGGCCGGCCACACCAAGCTAAAAGCAGTTTAATGAGTTTCTAAACTATGGCAGGTATTAACCGGCGTTGCCCGGTACACTTGACAAAAGTGGTTTAACCCTTCAAAATAAAATAGGCAAAACTTTTTTAAGCGGTTTTCAATTTAAAAGTTGCTTCGTTTTTGACTCTGGTTACAAATATTATATATAAAAAAATGATTACTTTTCCCGCCGATTTTGCAAATGGAAATATTAATTAAAATATATAAATAAAATAATTCGAAAGGTAAACAATTATTAAAATTGTTTTTAACACTTTCATTGAAATTAACGCCAAAATCGAATACACAAATATTGTTAACTCCTTGAACACATCTATTGCAGAAATTCCACATAGAAGATTTTTTAAGTATAACTTGTTAAAAAAAAAAAATTAATAAAATCGTAGGAAGAGTGGTTTTTATTCTTAATTTTCCGTCTAAAAAAAAAATCATATTAAAATTGTAGATGCTGTTAAACGAAGGGTTAATACATATTGTAACTTTACTCATATTTAGAGTAATGAAAATTAGTTTAAAATTAGTAATATTAAAATTTCGTCTCAACTTAGGTTATTTTTTAGTACCCAAGCAAAGTTTTATGTTTTTGTGTGTGCGCTGATCACAAATTATTTACTCAATCGGTTAAAACAATTTTGTATAGACACTTGGATAGTTTTAAGCATCCCTAGAAAGATCAAGTTTTTGGTAAGCTGCATAGAAATCTTAGTTCGGCATGTGATGGTAGCAAAAAGCAAACCCTGCTAATAATTTTATTAACATGTGCAGCTAAGCGGCTTAAAATTAAACCAGTACCATGAAAAAAAGTGATATATTCAAAATATAAACTGGTCGAGATATACGTAAGCCCAATGACGTAGCAATATTTAAACTCAAACATATTCAAATCCGAGTTTATGGGCAACGCAAATAGAGAAAGAGAGAGGAGAGAGGGTGGAGGGAGCGCACAGAGTCAAGTGGAGTCAGTTCCAGGACCATTGAGGACACCCGTCGCCCTGGGACTCATAATAATAATTAAGCCGATAACACTCGCAGATTTTGCACTTGCCGAGCTTGTTGCGGTGCGGTGCGGTGTTAATGATAGTGCGGGGTGGCATATAAAAAATGTCTGCAGCGGCAAATGTTTAATTGTTACACATATGCAAACAATAAGCCAAAGGGGCCAACAACCCTCAGACAGACCTTAACTAAGAAAGCAGAAGAAAAAGCAAAAAACAAAAAAACAAAAAAACAAAACCTAATGCGCTTATTGCGGGCCAGCAGACAACAGCATGCAAAAATTGCACGTGCAGGACACCCAAACAACCTCCTGACTTGGCGTTTTTAGTTAATTTTATCAAAATAGTAGACTGTAGTCGGGTAGTCGGCTCGCCTCTCGACTGTGGAATGGGGTAGTTTCAGTCTTTAAAGCCCCCGACCAGCGCAGCGTGTGTTTTATTTTTTTTTTTTTTCACTTTTCGTCACTTTGGGTGGGTTTCTTTTTTATGGATTGTCTGGCGCCGCGGTGTATTTAAGGCCAAGGTATGGTTAAATGTAACAGATGTTAACATGAGGGATGCTAATCATCAAGGGCTGCGCCTGGTGCGTGCAAGTTCGAGTACAAAATAATGTTGTATCATGGCAATAAATAGTGTGATTATGTTTTTTTTTACTTTTTTTTGTTAAAGAAGATCAACGAGAAGTCGCGGGGTAAATAATAGAGTTTATTATGTTCAAAGGTCATTAATAATAATAATAATAAGTATAAGCACATTTATAAAAGAGAGGACAAGTTTTTTTTAGAGTGGAATTACTTTTGCCGAAAAATTATTTCTTACATAGATAGTTAATATTTGTAAATATATTTTTGTTTGCTGACAAGAATAAATGGTGTATGGCAGATGCGAAAATATTCAAAGGACTGCCCACAGATCTAAGTAGAATATTTAAATAAACTAAGTTAAAAAAGGTCTTCACTTTATAATATTACATAGATAATTTGCTTATTTTATTTAACATTTCATTAAGTAATATGCAATATAATTGTATATTTTAACAGATCCGTGTCGCCTGATTCTCACATAAATGTGTTCTATTTCGCTCAATAATATCTTCGCTACAGGAGTCTTTTTAGCTTATTGCCATATAAATAAACCAAAAATGTTGGTCGACATACAACACATTCAAAAATTTATAAAACTAAATTTGTTTTCTACATGTTCTTTTCAAATTTCAATCAAAATTGAATAATGCAAAACAGACTTCAATTTATATCTATGTAAAAAATAAAAAACGCAACACAAAATGTTTGCCGTAATCGAAAAAATAGGCCGCTAACTGAATATAATATAACACTAAATTAATTAATAATAATTATTATTATTATTAGTAATATTTATTATTTTATATTTCCTGAATTATTTATCTATCATTTAAAGTTAATTTACATTTAAGAACATATTTCTTCTACAGCTAACCGCAAATAATACAGCAAATAAAATTCCCCCATCGTATCGGCAATGTTATTGGATATTATTATAATTATTTAAGGCCTTTAGCTTGTAATATTTATAAATCTATATTTTTTTTTATCTATTTTTTGTATTTCTTACCATCGTTGACACTCGCTTTGTCGACTATTACATACAATACAAGTGTTACAAATGCTGTTATTTGAAGAGCAAATTCAAATTCATATATTCACAAGACCCTACAGCCCAACTGCCAGTTGCACATTAGGAGCGACTAGTTGCCAAAGCTATTCCCGTTTCTTATCAGTGGGCAGCCGATCAGAATTGAACGCCATTAGCACATACTTTTGGCCGGGGCCCGACTGCCAAAGCTGGAGCTAACAATAGGCGCTAATGTTGGGCAATTAATAAGCAGGCATATGGAAAAAGGAACTGAATGTGACCGCCTGCACTTTGCGCTAATATTTCCTGCCTTCCTGCCGATAAGGATCAGCTGAAAAGCAAGGATTGCTCGCGCTGGGGAGACAGGGGAGGCACGGGAACGGAAGCGCACATTAGTTCGGTTCGTTCGAATACATCATTGTGTCAGAAATGAATCCTTTTTTTGCCTAAACGAGTGCCCGCACTGTGAACATTTACGCGTCGCTGCACCTGTCCGGGAACAACAACGCCCACGCCAATTTGCTGGCGTTATCTGGCGTTGTTCGGTTTGGTTCGGTTCGGTAAAAAGTCGGTCCAAACAAACGCTGACATGACATTCCATTAGCACACAATTTATCAAAGAGAGCAGCGGTCAGGGCCTCCTCGAGCCGCACTTGTTACCTCAGCTCGGCGATCTTATCGATCCGAGGGCGCTTCCTTCGGGGAAATGTCCCTCGCCTTAAACTCGCCCTGCATAATGCAGGCAATTAGTCAAACTCCCTGACATTAATGTGCGCACTTTTGTGCATTTTGTGCCCCCCCCCCCCCCACAAACAACAACAAAATATATGTATAAAAAAAGAAATGGTTCACACTGTTCGCGTCACGTCACGTCACCCATTTTGCAGCTCAACGCCTTTACGAAAATATTTTGTTTTTTAAATTTATGCAACTGATCGCCGCAGGTTGATAATTTTTAATTTCCCTCGCACCCTCCTCTCCGCACCTTCGGCCAGGTTCTTGGGCCCAGTTAGTATGCTAATTTCAACGCCTCAGTTTTCCTTTCTGCTGTTGTTGTTTTTTTTTTTTTTTTTATGGTCAGCTCGGCCGTAATTAAGTGTTTAGGCTGCATCATTGCCGGAACTAGAAGTTGGGCGCTTAAATAGGCGTAAAGTTCCGGGCGGTAACAGCTCAATTTGCATTTTTCTTGTGTACGTTTCAATTTCGGGTTCGGAAAATGAAAAGTTTGTCAGTTGTAAAAATGTTTACGTTTACGATTTTTTAATAGTTGGCTCCTTGGTGCGATTTTTACGAGATGTCGTAGATAGAGAACAAAATATATACATATATGTACAGGTGCACTGCGCTCGAGGATTACGAGAGGCGACTGTTGATTTAATTAGTCGATTTATAAGCTGCTGCCGAATGAAAGTTATAAAATGACCTTTAGGTGTTTTAATTTATGACCAAATTTATATAATTATTGTCAAATTGGTAGTAAAAACTTTTACGAGCGGAAGCAATATGTGAGTTTGTTGCTGTTTTATAAGCCGAAACCCCAAACCAAACATTTCTTAACAAGCTCAACACCAAGTTGCGCTTGTTTGTGTTTAAGTATATTTTTTTATGCATTAAAATTCTTTAATACTGAATTTGCTTTTTAGAAGGCAATATTAGTTTCTGAGTTAATGAAACTTGGCAGGCAGCGCAAAAATATGTATGTTGGGCAAAGTATATTATATGTATTAGTATTAATACCTTTCTACTTTCTTAGGATACCATGAAAATACTCAAGCATTACAAGTGTTTAAATATTGTTAAAATATTGTCAAAAACTTTGACCTAATATTAACCTAATATATAATATAATATACTTAAAAAATTAATTTATTTTTGATTACACCAAGATTCTGATTAATGGTAAAAAGACACATACTCAAAAATCAAAAAAACCAAACCAAAAAATCACACTTTCACAAATTACCAAAACGCAACATATTATATATTATTAATTTATTTATTGTACCTTAGAAATTAATTCTAGGTTGCAAGAGCAACAAAGGCTAATTTTCTTATTTTTTTCTCCAAATAAAATTAAAGTAATTAATAAAGGCACTAGAAAAACAATACCAATGGATGTTAAAATAAATATACATATATCAGTAAAATAAAACAAATATAAATATATATATAAAATAAACATTGACGCTGGAGAAAACTTTTGCCAGCATTTTAGAGAACTTTGAACAAGTTTGTTAAGTTAACTTATTAATTACATTGTTAAACTAAGTATTTAAAAAATTGAAAAGTAGTACGTTAAGCTGATTTTTTTGTTTGTTATAACTAAATATTGAATTATATATATTTATTTTTTTACTTGAGACTAAAGTAATTTTTTCTTCATACATTTCGGTTTACGGCCGCAAACCGGTGCTTCTGTGTATTTAGTATATTTATCTAATGTCTGCGAGGGTATTAAATTTCTAATACAATGAATTGTTCTCTGCTATGTTTGCTTGTTTCTATTATTATTATATTTTTTTATATTAGAAATTTCTTTAATTTTGTATATTATTATTTTCTGCTTGCAACAAAGAGTTGCACTTTTGTGGCAAGTAACAAAAGCAACAATCCAGCGCACGCCCGAGCAATTGCTCTAGCACACCTCTTGAATTGTGGGTGCTCACAGTTGCAGGACTCAACAAAGGATCAGCAAATCTGCGCCTTGACAATGACGACTACAAATCGGAAAACACGCCGCCAAGCGCGTGGACACGTGACCGGCCAACAACAACAACAGTAACGACAACAAATGAATAGACAGCGCCTTGAGAGAAATGGGAAAGAGAAATGTCACTTCCGGCGGCTTAACACATTTAAACATGGCCACTATGGACCACTTTGGGACGAGAGTGTCACCCTCGGCGGCCTGGAGACGGGCTACTTTCTAATTTATGTGCTGTCAATTCTTTTGTCATTTGGTGGGCGGGGGCGTGGCGCTGTCCTCGAGCACGGCGCCTGCTGGCCGGCCGCACTTAATGAGTCTTAAGAAAAATTATTCGCAATTAATAATTATGTTCATATTGTTTTCGGCCTATCGGCCAGGCAACTGTGTACCCACAGTCAATTAAAGGGGGAGGGACTCGGATTGGGCTTGGCGGGCAACTTGTTATTGCAGTTTATTTGATGTTTGTCATTTAATCATTCTGAAGTAGACTTATTTGTTGTCATTTGAGGAGTGCTAAGAATGGGCACTGATTGCGAAAATGAGTATTGATTCACTTGGAACGCTTAAGACAACGCGGTCAACCCAAATTACCGGGGAACCGAGGAACTTCATGCCTTCGCCTTGCAATTTTTAAGTTGATTATACTCTGATACCGAAGGTAGAAGAATAAATTGGTTTTTTTAAGCTTGTGTTAATCGATAAACTTGTGTTAATCGTACAATTTTAAAGCTAGTCAATAAATTTCGAAGGTAGATTGCGTACTTGACCTACTTGGGCATATCGAAAAAAATCGAAAAAAATCGCCCACAGCTTTAGAGCTAGAGTTCTCGAATTAGGGAAGTGGATTATTGTAAACTCCTTTAAAAACCGTTACAAAAAAATTAAATTAACAATTTACATAGCCTTCGATAATTTTTAAAGTATTTAAAGCAAGCCGTGTTTGACCCGAACCGGTTCGAACCAGCAACATCCATTATTTTTAAATTTTTAACCGAACCAGTTTAAAAAGAGAAGGCCGCATCTGAACCCGTTTCGGTGCCTAGAAATCCATGCTTAAGTAAAACTAGTAGGCAAACGAATTTTAAACAATTTTGACTTTTGTTTGTGAACAAATTATAAAAGAAGGGATTGTAAGGAAGGTTCGGACCAAAACCTGGGTGCATAAGTGTGATAAACCAAGTTAGGTTTGCAGCCCTGATGTAAATTGGTTTACAATTGAGCTTATTTTAAACTGGCATCAGAGTGTGAGACTGTCGGTTACGCCCGACCGCAACGTTCTTACTTGTTTTAATCGCAATTAGCAGTTAGGCGTGCATCTACGTGGGTTCATAAAGATAAACAAGTGCAAAGTAGAGGGTAGATAGGGTAAAGGAAAGACCCTAGGACACTCTGAAAGGCGGCAACAATGTTGACCCTAGGCTCAGCTTCCAATTCCGGCTACGTAATAATGTTAAATCAACATTATTTGGCCAGTCATGCATGCGTAATGCGTCTCGAAATTGCTGCCAGTGGGCGGGGCGACAAGTGGGCGGCAAAGACAATTTGCGCCTGCGACCCAAAGTTTGCATTTAAATTAAACGATGCCGCGCTGCCCATACAGGGTAACCCCGGCCGGGTGCGATAAAAGTTTAGCACTAGCAACTACGTAAGCTGCCGCTTAATTCGGGCCACAACATTGTCTCGTTTTATGCAATTTTCCATAAGGATACCGGGCCCGGGTGCCGGAACAACAACAATGCCTGGACACTTGACTTGGGCTGTCATTCAAAGTGACAGCAACCTCCTCACCTACTCACCCCCTGACCCCCCGGCCACCGCACGCATAGGCCACAAAATGTGCAACGCCGAGGTCCTGAGTTCAATCGACACTCGAGAGTCTATTTTCACAATTTCCATGTTTATTCAGCCACGCACGAGGCCCCTGCACAACATATATACATATATATATATATATATCTATACATGTGTACATATATGCACAGAACAAGTATGTACATAATTTGTATATTGTATCTTGTGTAGTTTGCTTAGCGTCAAGTGCAAGGTAAATACGAGATATTTTACGCAAATTTACCAAGTGTTTGCCCAAGGGTGTGAGCCAGCAGTTGGGGTGGTTGGGCGGGGGTGGGGGTCTCGGCCCGGCTCGACTGAGCACGGCTCATTGCAATGGCATTTATTGCAATTTGCATTTTAACGCTCAAATGCGTTTTTTGCGCATTCACGTAAATTAATCATGGAACCTGTGTTCCAGTGTGACCAAAGCCAAAAACTACTCAGGTATTTTGCATTTTTTGTCCAGCTCAAGTATATTATTGTCTAGAAATTTTAGCTTCTGCCTCATTTTAATTAATCATTATTTCTCTGGAAGATAAACAATATTATTATTAAATCTATTATTAAATATCTATATAAAGAAAGTTGGTTTTCCTCATAAAAAAAAAATTTTTAACCGATTGTGTTTATAGATAGAATTGTATTTAATGCAGTTAAATTTTCGGCAATATTTTGCTCGTTAGGGAAAAATTAACTCTGATATCTTAGAAAGCAAATGATTTGTTCATTAAAAATGACTTTTTTCGACCGATCGTTCCTAGGGCAGCTTTATGATATAGCGATTCAATAAAATATTTTAGGAGCATATTGGCACTTTCAATTACCTGCTTTGGTGCGGATATCTGTAAAACCTTCATACAAAAAGCACCAAAAAAAACCTTTTTTCAATAGTTTCTGTACATAATTTATTATGACCATTCCTAACCTATTTTAGAATAGCATTACATTTTATATGTTTTATTATTTTTATCTTTTATAAATCTGTTATTCCTCAAAGTTCACAGTAATAAACGCAATGAAGACTTGATGCTTAAAGCTTTTCTTAGTCCCCGAATGGATTTTCTTCTTAATTAAAAGCTGTCCAGCTGAGTGCAATCTATCTGCTATTTAATTTATATATATTTTTTTTTTTTGCACAGCTGCCTCACACTGGCATTTGGAAAATTATTTAAATAATTGTGACTGCACGTAGCAACGATTTCAATTGATTTACTAGTTTGTTTTGCCAAAGTGTTTGTCACTGCACGTGCAACGTGTGAGGAATGCAATTTATTGTTGACATTACAAAAGAAACCCCATTTCTGGGTGCTCTTTGGGGGTTGGTGCAAACAAAGTAAAAACTTAAAGCTGTGGGTAATGTGGCCGGAAAAGGCTGTTAATTAAATTCATTGTGTGTGTGAGTGTGTGTGTGTGTGCGTTTGGGGCCTGGTTGAGGTTGGCTTTGTCTCAATTTGCACGCAAATTGACCAAAGCATTTTAAAAAATAATTAATATATCAATATACAAAGTGTATTGAGCGCTGATTTCAATCAAATTGTACAGAGATCTCCCGCTGTGCCCTGCCAGACACATCAAATTGACATGTTCCGAGGCGCCATTTCGTATGTTGCAGCGAGATCCTATATTATACCGAATGTAAAAAGAAAATTCTCAAACGAAAATCAGTTAAAACGTGGACCGCATAAGGGGCGAATGAGGAAGTCTGGCGGCTGATGCGTTTTCAATGAACTCGCGACGGGTCGAGTTGTTGTTGTTGTTGTTTTCCTTGTTGTCGCATGCAACAAATTGTTTCAATTAACTAAATTAAATTTACACTCCTGCAGCTTCACGCACAGCAACAACAGCGACAACAATAATGCATTGGACATATTGAATGCATTTTGCTGAACGTGACATGACACTGACATATAGAAAAAGAAGAGAAGAAGCAAAGCTGCGGAAAAGTCCCTCACCGAAAATGAAATCCGAGATACTCTGGAGGCAAATGAAAATGGCAAACATGTTGCATGCGAAAAATGCCACGTAGCACATATATATATATATAGCAGAAAACACATCCATGACATGGAAATTTATAAAAATTAACTGACAAAGTAGGCAATGCGGAGTACGAGAACGGCGTGGCGAACACAAGGTAGTGCACTGAGAGAAATAAAGCTAAAGGGAGCGACTCACTAATTGATTAAGTTAATTAAATGCTCTTTTAAATTTAAAGCATTATACAAATTGTTAACTTATTTATTGATATAAATCTAATCTGATAAATAGCAATGAATTATTAAAAAATATATATTTAAAAAAATTTCTTTAAATTAATTTTTTAATTTTTTTATTTATTTTTTATTTTTTATCAACATATTGAGATACTTAATAACATATTTCACAAAATATTACCGGAGTTCTTGTTGCCAATAATATAATTTAAAAATAAAAAATAAATAAAAGTTATTTGTTAAACAATTGTAAAATGCACAAATTTACAAAAAAAAACTACACCTACTGATTAAATTTAAAATGTTGTTTCTAATTCAAAAAGTTATATATTTGTATATTCTATTATATATTATTTACACTTGTATACCGGTTAAAGTTAAAGTAAGCCGCAAATCAAAATGCCGTTAAACGAATACTAAATTTATGAGTGATTTTTGCTGCATTATTATTTGTGAGGCCACTAAGTGAATATTTGATCAATTTGATCAACTGAAAACCTAACTTAAAGCGAACTGAATTAAATATGTTATGAAAAATATGACATTTAAATTTAGAAAGAATTTTGGCGCTATACACATATTTGCACTTATATAAATATTTACTTAAATCAGAACACAAATTGTCAGAGTTATCCTTGGATTTCGCTGAGTGGAGGCGGACATTGTATCGACACGGCAACATTGTTCGTCAATATCAATTATGCGTTCAAATGAATATTGAAGTGTAGTCGCATGCCAGCCCATTTCAACGTCCGCCCAACAGGCTTTCAGCCGACAACAACACCACAAATCCACCGCCAACCACCCACACAGTCGGGCAGGCGGGCAAACAGGACAGCTCATCAGATGCAGCAGCAGCGGCGCTGGCGAAAAATTGGCAATTGTACAAAAGTGTTAACACGGCGCCGCATCCTGCAGACTGACCACAGAACAGGCGGCCAGTCCGCCAGCCCGCCAACCCGCCGGGCCGCCGGGCCGCCGGGCCGCCGCCGCGCCTTGGATACATCCATCAATGCCAGCAGATTTAATCGCCATTTAAATTGTACGAGATCGAGTTGGATGTGTGTGTGTGTGTGCGTGTGTGTGCGAGTGTGTGCTGTGTGCTGCATTTACTTAAGCGTGTTATCAGCGTAAAATAAATCTCTATAGAATGGTCAGACAGCTGTCGGACTAGCCTATCTGTTTAGTGTTTTCCAATCAGAGCCCCGGGGCCGGCAGATTGGTCACGTGTCGCCTGCTGGTCAATGGTCAGCGGTCAGCGTACGGCGGACAGTGGCCCGTGGTCAGCAGTGAGTGTGACGTGCGTCACATAATTGCAATAAATTAGAAATTGTCAAAGCCGGCAACAATGTTGCACCCCCCCCCCCCTCGTTTTGTTTCGTTAAATCTGCGCTGGGGGAAAAAAAAAAAAAAAACAATTTCAACGTGAATTCTATGAGTTCACCAATTTGCGTCTGGCTAAAATGTAGTTAAATTCACCTGGCTGAAATTATTGATGCAGCTTTCGCGTGCTCGTTGATCAGGCCAGAAATTAATGTAGCATGGTCGAGAAGCATGTCGCCCGGAAGCGAACACAATTAAGGCGCAGCAAGGAAAAACGACTAACAGATAAATTAATACAATTGCAATTGCGGACTCGAGGAAGTTATAAAAATCAAATTTTACGATTTTCCTGCAAGTGCACGCGGCTGGAAATTATGTATACGTATTGCAAGACAATGCGCACAACTTTCGGCTTAACCGAATTCCAAGCTGTGCTGGCCGGGCCACGCCTCTACGCCCACAAAAGCAACGGATGCGCAAACGAAATGGGGGCGCGCCAATAACAGTAAAAACCAATTGCCAATCATTAGTTTTTATAACACAAGACGTTTTTCGTTGACTTTCGATGCCTGCGCCTTGTTTATTGCGGGCTTTCCTTTTTATACTCTCATCCATGAAATGAACAGGGTATATTGGGTTCTGCTTGCTGTCCGTATGAACGAAATTTAAGCTAGAGACTTCAAACTTCGTATATACTTGTGCATACAACACGTCGATCAAATTTATTTATCTACCTCAGTTTTATAGCTAAATGTATAACAAATTTTCAGACCGATTACTTAAGACCTCCACTAAATATACCCAACCAATTTTTTTGATACTGATTCGATTAAATGTATGTATCTTGGGCACAAATTATAAAAATCTATATTTCGCAAAACAACAATATTTAAGACCGTTTTCTACTGTTTTCAGCTCTTATCAAACTGTGAACGGGTATTGCCCAGTCGGTTACACCCGACTTCAACGTTTTCCTTCTTTTTTTTTTGCGTATTGCAGGCTGGCAGGAATTGCTGTTAAGTTCGGAATTGTGTAAATTCATTTTCACTTGTCCCAGGGCGACACAAAAGCGGCTCCAAGTCAATCACTGTGCCGAGCTTTTGGTCAAAACGGAAATGTGTCGCAGTCGCAACGTGTTTGTGGGTGGACACAGCACAAAATTAGAAGTCGAAAAAGTGATGTTGTCCTAGGAATTGCTTTGGTCGACAAGGGGCTTCAAATACTTTACTTACTGCGTCATTTCTCTACAATTTCAATCTGCATTACGCAGGAACAATTCTTGAAGGGCTTAAGCTATCAATTTGGACTTGAATTTCCTATTATTGCCTAAAAGAATTGAGTTGTATGCAAAATCTTCAAAAAAGGCCAATACTTATGCACTAAAATACTCTGAAAATTTCAGTCAACGACTGTTTCATATTTGGTTAATTATACCCTGTACAGTTTGGGAATCCGTAAAAGGGTATATTAGTTCAGAACAGCAATACGGAACAACAGTAGAAAACAGCAACAAATTATGAATTTATTTTACTTTGTTATATAAACTCAATTCGATGTCTTCGTTAGTGCCCTAAAATTTTTATAAAAATCTAATATAAAGCACCGAACTTATTCAGTTTTGTAATTTCCACAGTGAGTGCAGAGGAAAGAAGAAGAAATGGGCAGTTTGTTTCATATGCATGCCTGTGTGTGTATATGTGTGTGTGTTTCTGTATGTAGAAGTTTGTATAGAAAAATGATAGGCTCAGACCTAGGTACAGGGTATTTCCCAATCAAGCACTCCCGACTAGAATATTCTTATTTGTATACAAAACAATTTAATAATTGTATGGCCTATTAAATGCATTTAGAACTCAATTTTATATATTATTTCTTTTTAACAAATTCTAAAATCGCAGTCAAACTGGAACCGAATTGCCATTCAAATTGGAAATGTAAAATTCAACGAACGGCTTTATCGATAGTATCGATATATTTATTCTCCAACCGGTTGCTTGCAGCCCCACGTGAATTGCGCAGTAATCGCAATTCGCGGTCGGCGTTCAAATTGCATGTTTAAAATACGCAAACAAAATTCCCAAAAAAAAAAAAATGGAAATTTGCCGAGCTTGCATGAACGATTCGGTGACCCTGGTGGACATATTCTGCGATCGGCCGTTGGCCGACTATGAGTTCAGTCTGGCCGACATGCTGAACGACTTTGTGGACTTCAAGGTGAAACGGGACGACAAGCTGCCGCAGAAGATATGCGTCTCGTGCGGACTGAACGCCCAAATCGCGTTCGGGTTCAAGCGCAGGCTCCAGCAAAGCCATCAGCTGCTCTGCATGAAGGCAATGGAAAGCATGCTGGTCGCCGTCATCGACGACAAGGCGACCGTCGCCACCGAGAAGCCAGCGCCAACGATCGAATATGTGAAGAAAAAGAAATCCAAAGGCAAGTTGAGGAGCGCTCGTAAGTCACGCAAGAAACGGATCTCAGATCCGTCGAAATATGGCCCGGAAACTGCAACCCTGCAACGCTATAACCTGCCCCATCCCACGCCCCAAATCCAACCCCAGACGAAGTTCAACACCACTGTGCCGCCGCGCTGCAGGTTGCGGCAATTCAGGTGTGATCGGTGCTGGTCATCGTTCACCACAACTGAGAATCTTCGCAAACACAAGATATACCACGGGAACGGACGCTACTTCAAGTGCATGCACTGCCCGAAGGCTTATCGGAAACAGACAAAGCTGCAGAAACATATACGGACCCATAGGAAAGATCATCCGTTCTTGTGTGGCTACTGCTCGAGGAGCTTCACGTGCAACTCGGCCCTGAAGCGGCACCTCATCACGCATGGCGAGACGCGGCCATTTGCTTGTCCCCAGTGCGAGCTGGCTTTCAAGAAGTCCGACAATTTGAAGAAACATTTGCTCGCTCATTCTGCCGATCGTCCCTTCAAGTGCGCCGACTGCGGCAAAGGTTTTGTCAGAAAAGCTCATCTAAGATATCACTCTACACAGGGCAAAAACTGCTTCAAGAAAAATTAACTATTGGCATCTACTATCGAAGAATGACAGTACTTAAATTTAAATACAAATTATTTTATAATTTATATTCTTTGAAGAGCAATTGTTAAGTTTCAATAATTACTACGTAGGATTAAGTTTTCACGTCATATGTTTTCAACACTATCATAAAAACTTTGAGGAGAAATTGTTCAATTTTACAAATAATTATATAAAGTACAAAAAAATTCACACAATTGCAAGACTATCATAAAAACTTTGAAGAGTACTTGTAAAGTTTAATTTTTTAATTGTTGCGTAGGATTAAGATTACACGTTCTTTGTTTTTACGATTTTGAAGAGAAATTATTAAGTTTTACAAATAATTACATACCATAAAAAAATTCACACAATTTCAAATATGCTTTCAACACTATCATAAAAACTTTGAGGAGAACTTGTTGAGTTTAATTTTTTTTTTTTTAAATTATTTCGTAGGCTTAAGTTTATACGTCATATGTTTTTAAAAATTTCATAGCTACTTTGAAGAGAAATTATTAAGTTTTACAAATAATTATATACTTCAACAAAATTCACACAACAGCAACACTATCATAAAAACTTTGAGTATAAATTGTTCAATTTTACAAAAATTTACTCACTATTATAAGAAAATTCACACAATTGCAAATATGCTTTCAACACTATCATAAAAACTTTGAGGAGAACTTGTTGAGTTTAATTTTTTTTTTTTTTAAATTATTTCGTAGGCTTAAGTTTATACGTCATATGTTTTTAAACATTTCATAACTACTTTGAAGAGAAATTATTAAGTTTTACAAATAATTATATACTTCAACAAAATTCACACAACAGCAACACTATCATAAAAACTTTGAGTATAAATTGTTCAATTTTACAAAAATTTACTCACTATTATAAGAAAATTCACACAATTGCAAATATGCTTTCAAGACTATCATAAAAACTTTGAGGAGTACTTGTTATGTTTAATTTTTTTTTTTAATTGTTGCGTAGGATTAAGTTTATACGTCATATGTTTTCAAAACTGTCATAACAACTTTGAAGGGAAATTATTAAGTTCTACAAATAATTACATACTATATCAAAATTCACACAATTGCAAATATGTTTTCAAGACTATCATAAAAACTTTGAGAACTTGTTGAGGTTAATAATTTTTTTTTTTTTAATTATTTCGTAGGCTTAAGTTTATACGTCATTTGTTTTTAAAAATTTCATAACTACTTTGAAGAGAAATTATTAAGTTTTACAAATAATTACCTACTAAAACAAAATATGCAAATATGCCTTTCATAAAAACTTTGAGGAAAAATGTTTAGGTTTTAATAATTATTGCGTAGAATTAAGTATATATGTTTTGTAATAATTTTAAAATACACTCATCACAATTTCTAAAACTTGAATTTCACTGTTTCTAAAATAGGTAATTGATCGTTATTTTACGATACAATTTAGTATATAAAAAGCTTAAATTTGTACTTACCTTTTTCAATTTGAAACTGCATGATAAACTTCTTCCATAATTTGTAGTTTTTGCTGAAAATAAAGGAAAACTTTATAATAAATATAATATATATACTTTAAACTAAAAGTAATCGAGTAAAAGCAGAATATACATCTTTTCGAATTTCAAAATTCAAAATGTTTCAGATTCTAATTAAATAAAATATTGTATTATACAATTTTTGCCTTAAATAAAATTTGAAAAAAATAAAAAACAGAATATGATATAAATATATATATATACAAGTTATATATATACATACATGTATATATCAAGTTATCAGAGCGATTTCCTTCCACGCCACATCAAAACTACATTATGTCGAGAGAACATTTGATTACTCCAACTGTTATCGAAATATAAGTGATTATCAATCAAAACCGAGGCGCATATACAAAAGATTTGCGGAACGAAGTCTTGATACGATATTTCGTCATGCCAAGCTGGTTTGCACCCTTTTTGGCCGACATGAGCCGGGCTGGTGTCACATGTCAATTTGTGGAAAGACCAACGATTGGGGTACGTATCGTTAGACAGCTCTCTTGACAGGCAGCGCTCTTGGCAACGAGGTGCAACGCCCAATGTGTTAAGTCTATCCATTAATATTAATAGCCTTTGCCGGTTTGGCGGCGGTGCGTGTTGTACGTGACTTTTTCGTAACCCTTACCAAAAGCAAAAAAAAAAAAAACGAAAGAAACATATCTTTGGCAAGCTTCTTGGCCGCTGGTTAACCTTATCGTTTGATTTGTAGACATTTTATTGCTTTATTGATGCGTTTTTATCAAAAGCGCAGCATTTTGTTTGATGGATTGTTCAACTCTTTGGGTTCGGCCCTACCTGAGGCGTACCCCCGGGGGAAAACGTCAGCAATTTTATGCTGGTAGACCACCACACGCAATTCGCCTTGGGAAAGTTTTCTTTTGTCAAAATTCTTATTTTGATTGGCACTTAGGAGAAAGGGTGAGAAAACAAAACGAGGCGTTTGTTATGGGAAAAAATCTTAACGGCGGAGGCGTGGACCCGCAAAGACACGCAAAGGTCTTAAACGTCGCTTATAACCGGAACAAATTGTGGCTGAACTAAAAATTAACAATATATATACTTTAATTTAGTATAGATTATAGAAAACTTTAAACTAAAAATTAAACACATCATAACTTATTATATTAAAAAATGTTGAACTAATTTATTATATTATGTTATATATTTATATTATGTAAGAAAATGGTCTACAAATGAACTGGACTAAAAATGACTAATACTTTATAATTTATATTATGTAAAAAACTTTGAACCACTATAAAATTGTATGCTTATTTTTTTTAAAGATCCCCAGGATATACAAAATGATGCAAGGCAAAGCGGCTGCGTAAGCTCTACGGCTCTGGCCACTAATAAATTACTAATGCTCACCTCCCGAAAACTTTGCGCAAAATATTAAATTTTACGAGCTTAATTTGTGTGCGTGCTTAGCTTAGGGTTGGGCATACCCCACACCGTCACGCTGTTGCCCTGGACAACAACGAGAGGAGCTCCGAACAATGTCAATTACAGCGATTGAAAAGTGGCCAGAAAACTTGTAATGCTTGCAGATCGCATAAACCAATTTTATTGGAGCGCTCCCCAAAAACAGCCGACGACGGCATCGAACTAATCTCCTTAACAAGGCGAGTATTAGAGCATTCCGGCTGGGTCGAGGTCCTTTGCCGACAGGGTCTATTCATATTTCAAAAGCCAACTTAGCGCGACTCGAAAATGGCGTCATTAAAGTTTACGACGCTTGTGCGCCGTAAAGCATGCCAAGCTATTTTGTAATAAAGGGTATTTCGCCGACATTTCGACATGAATTTTGAAATGCCCGCCACTTGGCTGTTGTGGCCATTGTTTTTTGGCTACCCAAAGCCCCGGGCCCAGACATGCACAAGTGCAAAATGCAGAGGACCCGGCCCCGGCCCCGGCCACCCGACTACGGCCGCCGGAATGCCCATAGATCTTATACACTACATGCTGGTGTAAAATCAACAAAAGTCATCAAAAGATACGCGCCGGCCTCAGTCGCAGAATTCCTGGCTGCAAAACTTTGCATATTAAATGTCATTTGGCAAAGTGGAATTAAGGAAGCGGAGCTGCAGGAAATGCTGCCACGGTGCGGGAGCTGTCACAGCAAATTATGCTGAAATGCGTCTGTCAAGGATGCGGATGCGGATGCGGATGCGGATGCGAATCGGGATGCGAATGCGTGTAGGTTGCACATCATCTGCGCAGGGGGCAGGGGGCAGGGGGGGCCGCTATGCGGGGCATGCATTGAGCCATAAATGAAAACTAAACAAGATTTTGGCAAAAGAGCTGCAAATTTTATGAGCTAATTTTAATGAAGTTGCTGAAAGCAGCCCCAAAAACTTGATGAATGTCGACACGAAACAGACAAGTTTATAAATTATGCCAAAGACGTTAAGACCATGCCAACATTGGGCATGGGAGATGGATATTAGCATGCATGCCAGATAGACAGACAGCTAACAAGTTATATGATTACAAATTCTCGAATTTTATCATTTATAGAACTCTAAAAACAAATGGTGAATACTCTCCCTACTCCTCTAAAAAAAAATTTTAAATTAATGTTCAATACTCTTTTCTTATATAAAACTCTGAAAACTAATTCTGAAATCTGTAAACAAGTGCTAAATACTCTTTCCTTCTGTGAAACCCTGCAAACAGATTTACGCTTATAATAAAATCGGAAAACAAACTCTGATTACCCTTTCCTTATATCGGTCGCTAAACAGTTGCTAAATACTCAAGCTCCTTCTACAGAAATCTTAAAACTAATGTTAAATACTCTTTCCTTCTATAAAAATCTAAAAACAAATGATAAATACTCTCACTTCTTTTATAAAAACGTAAAAACAAGTGCGGAATACTCTATCCCACTTTAAAACTCTGAAAATATATGCTGAATATTAACGCTTCTTATAAATAAATCTGAAAACAAATTATTTTTGCTTTTGCAAAAATCTAAAAACAATTGATAAATATTCTTAAAATTTGAAAACAAATGCCGAATACTCTTTCTTTCTATTCAACTCTAAAAAGCAAATGCCAAATATTCTCAATCCCTTTAAAAATATTTTGACACAAGTTCTGAATGCTATTTTCTTCTTTAAAACTTCTTTAGAACTTTAAAAACAAATGCTAAATACTCTGCTTTTTCTATTATTCACGCTCCTTCCAAAAATAGAATCTAAGTCTTCAGGATCATTTAGGATTTCGACTGTTCAACATTGTAAGCCTTGAAGAATGCGCCTTTGTCACGGCTGTTAGCCAGCTATTGACCACACACACACACACACACCTCAGAATAACTAATTAGAGCCATCATTAGCGGCCACTTTGCAGTGCTGTGAAATTGTAGGGAAAACGTTCTAGATTTCATGCTCCATTAAGCGATCATGCACAAGTACAACAATTTCAATAACTACAGCAACAACAATGAGCAGTTGGAATCTAATTAAATTAAAATCAAAAAATATTCCACATGCGGCACTGAGATCTACCCAAGTAGCGAGATGAGCTGCCTACGCAGCAACCAAAGCCAAATGATGGGGAGCTCCCTGCTCACTGATTTCTGATGGATCGAGTTGTCGGGGGGTCGGAATCGGGTTCGGGTTCGGGTTCAGATTCGGCATCGGCATCGGCTGCTTAGAAGCGTGACGATTCCCATTTGATGTTGAGCCGTGTAGAGAGTGTCAAATCAACATCATTATTCATTATCAAATAAATTATTGGGTTTGTGGCGAACCGCAGTTGGAGGAACGCCGAACCATTTTTGGGATATTCGTTTAATTGAACTTTCCATAAGTGGATGTGGCTTTGTGGTTCTGCGAAGGGGGTTAATATGCTTTAACAAAGCAATCAATATCGAAGGGATAATTAAATAAAACTAATGATACCACTGACAGCGTGCCAGGGGCTAATGATGTAAATCGGCTTGTGTTAAAACTAAGGCTAAAATCATCTTCTGCCACATATAAAATAAATTCTTGCCTATGGTAAAAGGAAAAGTTTAACTAAGGCTGGTTACCAGCCTAACCAAAGTCCAAACCGGAACAAATTAAAAAAAAAAAAAATGGTTTGCTTTAATTTTAGTACACTTTTTAATAATTTTTGGATGAAAATTTACCAGGAGCTATTTTACCTCTGAATTGAAAATAAGCAAAAGCAAACAATACAAACTTTTTTATTTTATATTTTATATTGTTTATATTGCTAAATAAATAACAAATTATGTATTGTCTTTATAAAGTTTAAGAATGCGAACTAAAACCAAGCTTCATGGATGCAAAAAAATAAAATTCGTGAACCATTGGTTCGATTTGTGAACCGAACCATAACAACTTTTTATTGGCTTTCAATGATTATTGAAAATATTAAATATATATATTCGTTTACACTGTTCAAATATCTGAAGTCTTATTGAAATAATGAATCTCATTTAAATTTAAGATATTTGCAGACAAAGCAAAGATTTTTACCATGCTTGAATGTTTTCCTTAAGTCCAAAGTTGGCCAGTGTCATTTACACTCGCATACACACACACACACACACGCACACACACACACACACACACACACACACACACACACGCACTTTCCGCTTGTTTCAGACAGATTTTTATGTAGCGTTACTAAACGTTAATTTATGGCCAAATGCTCAACTTTCTCTCTGCTCTCCTGGTTTTGGGCCTGTGCGTGAGTCCGCCCAGTGCAGGAATTAAAAACAAATTAACACGCTTCCAAAAAAAATTTGAGTTTCTTCGTGGGTGCGTATCTCTCCCTCCCTCCATCTCTCTCTCTCTCTCTCTCCTATTGTCATTGCTTTGCGTGTGTAGCCAAGTGAATTTTAGAGTGCCGGCAAAAGGCCCACTCCCAGCCGTTTATCTAATTGAGTTTGTTCTTTTGGCTTCGCCTCGGCTGGTTTGTCTTAATTTTTAATGCGCTCGTAAAACATGCGCAAAAATTGAAAGCAATAAAACGTCGGCGGGCAAACAGTGAAAATTAAAATAAACACATAAAACGAGATGCGTTTGCCGCCGATAACAAGTCCAAAACACACACATGCAGCGCCCAATCCACCGACGAGCACACACAATAAATCAAGCGAAGCGTAAAGCGCGTTTTATACTCGGCTTGTAATTTACATGTTATATTGCATATGCACAGGTCCCGTTTAATGGCTTCTGACGCGAATATACGCATATTTAAGGCGCGACAACTAAATACAAACGAAAGTGTGAGAAAAGAAAAAAAAAACGTATGTGGAGCTTGTGATCGCGACGATATTCTAATTGGCACTATCGAAAGTCTCGATCGATATCGATACGGCTACTGAAATAGCCGCAGTTATAGATTTTTGTATAAGTTAATAAAGATGATCCTGCTGTGATTTAACGTCTGAAACAAAGTTCATTTGTTAACTCAAGTGTATAGATTAAGCGAAATTGTTCTAAGCTATTCGAAGCAACTCTACTTGCATAATTTTGGCATTCACCGTGACGCGTCGACAAGCTCGCCATTTTTTGAACGTATTGCAATTAAAGTGTTAAAATGCCGGTTTTTAATTCTAAAATAATACATTATATGTATAATCAAGAAAAACGTGCTTAAAGGCAGCACCAAAACAATTCATAATTCATGTTAACAGACTCCTCCGTGCCGCATATGCTTGTGTGTATTTTTTCACTTAGCCGCCATTCCAATTGGACATTAAGAAAACAAACAAAACAACTCGAGCGTCAACAAAAATATGTCATTACGAGAATTATGCAATATCAAGCGAGAAACACTTGGCAGTAAATGAAAAAATGATGTGCATGCTGACAACAGGACACGGGACGCGGGGTTGGGAAGCAATTGGACTCGGCTGGCGCAAGGCAAACACACACACGCACACTAAACACACACACACATATGAGCAGGCCATAAATTAGAGCCCGCATGCAGGCAGCAGGCATCAGGTGGGTACGCAATGATTGTGGACAGGGTGCTGGGTGGGAGGAGGGGGTGCGGGGATTGTGTCCCCCAGTCGAGTAGTTTACGCCGGGTAGGTGGTAAAAAATGCGTACGTCCGTCGTCACAAACTAGCACGCTTGGTGCCGGGGCGGCCGCGGGGGAGTGGAACTTGCTGTCAAGTCATAAAACAAAGTGCTGTTGTGTCTACAAATGATTTGGCTTATTCGTGCAGAACAAATCGTACGTCATTTGTTGGGCCACTAAAAAGTTAAAATGTTTCCCCACTAGCCACCCCCGCCCCCGCCCCCGCCCCCACCCCGCCTGCACACATTTCTATCTGTGAACAATTGCGCAATTAATGTTGCTGCAACAGCGAGAATTATGTGCGTGACAGCCACAGACAAGACGTCGTCGCCAGCGTCACTGATAGAGCCATAAAAGGTTGGCTTCAATTTCCAATTCGCCGGCTTCCGTGCCACTTTTACGGCTTTACACATGTGCCATATTGTGGCCCCAGGCTCGCCGCCCCCTCCTTCCTCACCCCCTTTCTGGCTCGGTTTAATGTGGCACGCAGACAGCGCCTAAGTCGCTGCTGTCGTCATAGAATCCCCCCTTTGGTATCCACAACCATGTCGCAGTCGTCATCGCTTTGCCAAATGAAATCATAAATTTATAATTAATTTGCATATATGCACATTTCTCTGCTTTTCCACACTTTACCATGCCAAATTGGCATCATGGCTCAATTTTAATGGGCCTATAGAAATTGAAATTAATTTACGAGCTCAGTGTAATGAGGCCTTTGGTAAGCATCCTTGTTTGTCTCTAAACATCATTAACATTTTTGCATCAATTTACAGCATTAACTGACATTTTATAGCCATTTTAATTGTGTACCAAAATAGTTTCCTCTAATGAGATTTAAGAGCAGATCTCTGCATAATTTAATATCTTGGTACGTATTGCATTAGTATAAATAAATGAGTTTCCAATTTTAACTTATTTCTGTTACAGATTTCCCTTCGCCCTTTGACTACGTAAGGTATCGGTATGTTTTCCAATTGTATAATCTATTTCCAATGCTAAAACATATAATTTTATTTGCAGAACGCGCAGAGATACAAACAAATGACAATCGTCGCTTGTTTGGCCAAAAGTCAGCTAACGGAAAACACGTCAACGGCAGCTCAAGCTCAAGCGCCTTTATTGTTATTCATTAATTTTAATGTTTGCACAACCTGCGTGCAATTTTCGAGCTGAATTGAATTGAATTTGGAGTGGCCAACGCCGAGAGAGAGAGAGAGAGAGAGTGAGCAGCAGCAGCAGCTAAACAGCTACTAAAATGCTACGTCTGGGCCGCACGATAAAGCCAGAAGCCAATGAAGCTAAGTGCGGTTATGAACCCTTTTCGCATTTGGCTAAAAACAACAAAGGGCCAACAATGGCAGGCAAATGGAATTGGAGTTGCACAAGGAGATGGAAATGCGGCTGACGCTAGGTGGGTTCGAGTGCTGAAGGTGGCTAGCTTTAAGAGTTTAAGCGGCAGTTCAATAAACCCTCCGCAGGCCAAAACAATGGCCCCGGCTATAGGGCTATGCAATTGTCCAATTGATGCGCAACAAACATGCAAAGTGTTCATGCAACAAAGGAACTGCTCGCACAATGTGCGGCAATTAAAATGCACACAAAATTATTTTATTATTAGAACTAATGCTAAATAACGACAATTGTCGCTACAAATGCAACAGCCAGACCCTCTACCCCCAGGCGATGCTGCCCGCATGCCACATGTCGCACATGGGACACATTTCGAATTGGAACAGATCCCTATGGCGAAGGTACAGTTGCGCCACCTGAATGCAGGTCTCATCACAGCATTTTCTTGTCAGCGAGTACCTGTATCAATGTCAGGCGCTGAAACTGCGCCCTCGCAAGCAAACCCCCGGACCCAGCAGCCCAACATATGTGCGCGCATTAGGAGAGAGGGCGTTAAACTAATGTACGTCTGTCTGTCCGTCCGTCCGTCCGTCTGTTCGTCCGTTTGTCCTGCGCACAGCCATGTAATTTGTTATCCAACAATTTATAATTGCATCAAAATACACACGCACATGCCAAACCGAGGCTGAGCTGAGACGACTATTTCGAGAAATTATTGTGAAAGCAAACATGCTTCCATATTCTGGGACGCCTCACGAGTTGTGCCCTCAATGGGCAGCCCTCGTACCCCCGTCTTGCAACTGTCCGATACAATTTTATGCTATGTTTAACATTTTGTACATTTTTCGGTTTGGCCATGTTGTGGTTGCCCTTGTTGCGGGTCTTGTTATTTCGGTTGGTTCTAATTTAATTTTGGACTGACTTCTTGGTGTGGGCTTTCACTTTTAGTTGATTTATGAATTTTTAAATCAATTTGACAACTAACTCAAAGTGCGTATTAGAAATAAAAGGTTGTTATTATGGGGACGTTGGACATTGACTTTTTCGATTTGAAGAAAGTTAATTTTATTTGTTGCTCTATAATTTTGGAGTTTTTTTTTTTTTTTTTGTGATTCCCATGATCAAAGTTCTTAAAAATTGGCAATTAACGTGAACCAAGTGCAACTGTTTCTTTTTGTTATGCTTTTTGACGTTTACACGTTTTGACAGGCATTCAAAAATCTATTTAAAATGCAACCCCTAGCTTAAATGTTGTTTTTTAATGCTTGATCAAAAGGGAATCCCTCCCAATACAAACACAAAACAATTCACTTAACGCCGGAACTTAGGCGCTACTTAAAAAAAAATTTCAAATCAAATCGAAATGCGAGCATCAAATAATTTCGAGGCGTGACGAAACATGTTGAAATGCACAACTTGGTACCCGCCTCTGATCGACAGCAACTTGTGCGGAAACCCGCGGCCGGGACGCGTGTGCCTCTCCGTTTGGTGTACACGTTTCTCTACTCGCGCCGCTTTTTCTTCGTTTTTTGACAACTCAACTGACGTATTGCTCAATGGCCGTGGGTGGGGGCGAGTGGGTGTGGGAGTGTGTGTGCGCGCCTTTGGCTATGCCTGCCACAACTAGTCCACCCCGAGGGCCACACGGCGACGTCATCAATCTAAAAAATGTTGAAAAATCACAGCGCCTGCTGCAGTGGGACGAACAAAAGACTGCTCGACGGGCTGCATAGTTGGTAGTTGGTATTTTAAAATGCATGTTAAATGTCCATGCCTTTCGCTTTTCAACTAGATTATGATGGAGTGGCGGCGTTTCCGAGCGCTTCATGGGAAAGTGTTATAATTCAAATGATTCGGCCGGGCATTGTAATTAATTTAACACTCGTTTTTAGGGTGCACAGATAAAGTTTCCATTAAAATAAAATAAAATAAAAGTTCTTGCCAATCTGTAATTTCTACACGGAAAAGAAAAGTCAAGTAATCCGTATTGAAAGGGTCAAAGGTGCAATTCAGAAATTCCTTGAACCTTGTACAAAATACTTGAATCAAGTACATTTTTCTCAATTCCCAAATTCTCCATTTAACTAAATTTTTAGACCTCATTCAACTGAGCTCTAAACTAACTATTTTAAAGAAATTTAAGCTTGATGTTAGTTCGGCATCCATACTCATTTTAATCCTTAATTATATTAATTTGGCGAATCATTCTCGATTCTAGAATATTAGTTTGATTTATTGTACGAATCGTACTCAAATTTCAAGTACAGATTTAAGTATTTATACCTAACAACTTAATTTAGCATGACGTATTTTTTTTCCATTATGACCCTGAATATAATTATGTTTTAGCGCCCACTGATTCGCCCTTCTATGCGATTTTCAGAAATGCAAGTAAGTCAGAAGGAAACTTAAATTGTGCTTTCTGTCAGGATACCACTGAGAGACGTTGTAAGTATATGCATGCAAATATAAGTGAAAATCTCTTTAATCAAATTCACCTATTCATAGATTATCAATGGAAATCAAGGTAAACAATGGACAGCGAGTTCCTTGGTCAGTCAATGCCTCGCCTAGCAAAACTAATTACCAAACTGAACCACAAAGCAACGGGTCCATTTCACCAAAATGATTTTGCCACAACCAGAAACTGAAACCAGCAGTCAGCAGCCAGGAATATGCGCTGTTTTTGTCAAGCGTGCAAAAAAGGCAGCAACAAAAACCAGGGAAAAGGCAACGACAACTGCCAAACCAACAAAACCACTCGACATGTCAACTGAAATGGAAATGGAAATGGAGACGGAGTCGGAGTCAGAGCCAGAGCCAGAGACTGGGTCCAACTTTTTGGCATTGCTCCTAGAGTGACATGAAAAGGACATGTCACACCGTATGCGCACATTAAGTGTAGCCACAATTTATCAAGCCGCATAAATCTAAATAGAGTCTGAGAGAGTTGGCAGTCGGTTGGCTCTCGCTTTGGCTTTGACTTTGGCATGGGCGCATCAAAAAGTCAAAAAGCTAATTTGCATTTAAAAGGACAGCAGAAGCAACGATACGGACCAACAATGATGCTGGCGTCGCCGCTGCCATCGCCCGGCCAGGCATGCAAAATATTTTAAGCAATATTTTCAATTTAATAAGCCAAGATAAATGAAGCAGTGGACCACAGGCGGGAGGTGAGCAAAAAATATATATATATATTTTGCTATGCAGATTTAAGCACTCTCTGCGTTTGGCATATGTGTCCCGCATACCCGTAGCCCGTCACCCGTAACGCGTCACCCGTAACCCGAAACCCGTATCCCTTATGTGCTTATTTGCATAGTTTGGTAAGCTTGGCTATTTCTGTCAATATGCCATGCACTTCATCAAATGGGACGCTGGGCTCTGTGCTGTTCTGTGCGCAGTCGATAAGACGTCTTTTGTGCCAACTCTTTGGTGGCTTGCAGCAAAAATGAGATAAGTTAAATTACTTTGCATATTAAGCTATATTTCGTGAGACATACTTCAAATTGAATTTGCTCAGATGAACAGATAAGCCGCCCGAGAATTTAAAACACTGCAACAAAAAGACCATTTTTTATAGTCGTTTACAAAGATAAAACGAGTATATTGGGATTGGCAATATCCCTCCGTCTGTCCGTATAAATGCAATTTTTTTTTGCCTCTATTGAAGCCAGGGACTTGAAGTTTGGAATATATACTCGTGTATACTCGCGCCATATAAAGTGTTAAGATTTTTTGGGTATGCCCATTGGAGGCGTGGCAATTCGATAAAATCGATGTATAGAATGTTTTACTGACATACTGACATTACTGACATGGCGTGGCAAATTGTTAAAATCCATATATCTTGGGGCGGGTAAACCAAGAAAATCCATATCTCTCACAATTTTCGAGCTAAAGCCACCAAACTTGGCAGACAGTTTTCTGGCTACCTTCCCTAACTATCTTAGCTAAAATAACGATAAGATTTAAGACCATTTTAAGCTGTTATCAACTGTGAACGAGTATTGCGCAGTCAGTAGCACCCGTTCTGCAACGTTCTGACTTGTTTGTATATTTAGTAAACTGATTCAACAGATTACGATACCGATGTACTTGATTCGTCAGCCCAATGCTGTTGTTTGGTACATTCATACCACTTGAATCACAGCTCTGTTCAGGCAAATCGCCAGTGAAATTAGCCCATAATCAAATAAGTTAACGAGCAGTAACCAACTGACAATTGATGCATATAATTGCGCTTGCCAGCAAATTCAACAATTGGCAAAATTTTCAAACCTAATTACGTTACAAGACATGCGACGACAGTTTATTTGTTTGCCTGGCGATGTCAAATCACAATCTCCGAATGTCCCGGGAGTCCGAGCCGGCGTGTTGGAGCTGGAGGCCAGTTCAAGTCCCGTCCAAGCTTGCGGTCGCAACTCAAATGCAATGGTGCGTGCCAGAAATGGCAGCCAATAGAGCAGAAAGCACAACTCAAGTGGCCACAGGACGCAGTCCATAAGAAAATCGCCGAGGCGTAAAGTAATTTTGTAGGCGTCGCCCAAGACAGACACACTTAGCCGGCCCGGCCAGACAGGACATTTGCGGCGAGGAGGGCGCAGCCAATTGGATTTTTCAATCGCTGCTAATTAGCATTGTGCCCAAGCGCATTGACAATTTGTCAACCATGGCCAACATTTCCATCCGTTTGCAGTTGCGTAATAACAGTGATAATCACACCGATGACAACGATAATTTGCACACACACACACACACACACGCTCCTGTGTGTAGTTACTGCAATTTGGTCAGTCAATTATTCAGCAATCGCACGAAAACAACACGCTCGCCACATTGCTTAAAGGCTTGAAGGCAACCCTTTCGGGCTAAAATCTGCTAGGCAAGTTGGCAAACTGAAAGCCTATTAACAACTTACTCGGCTTTTGCCACTGCGCCTTCTGCTGTCAACTCCTTTTTATTCTCGTTCACAAGCGAAAAGGGCATATTGGCTTTGTGCCACCTTCGTCTGTCTGTCTGCTAGAGATTTATAATTTGGAATATATACTCGTGTATACCCGGATCGGATAAAGTGTTGGCAATTGGGTAAAATATATTTCTTTCGCTCAATTTTTAAGTCATGTGCATTATATTTTTCAGACTAATTAATAAAGACTTTCTCTAAAGATCGCAAAAAAAAAAAATGTTTCGGATACACCCACTGGGGGCGTGGTAAATCGATCAAATCTATATATTTAGGAGGGACTGAAAGTCGTGAAAATTCATATCCCTAGTCGCCTAATTTGGCAGACAATTATCTGATTCTGATTACATCATCTGAATATCGAGTCTGATAATTTCAATCACTGTTTTAAGCTGTTATACCGAGCACGAGTATTGCTTGGTCGGTTACGCCCGACTGCAACGTTCTTACTTGCTTTTTTTATATTTTTTTTGCTTCTTCTGCAGTTCTTTTATCGCCTTGCTTTGCCTCCGCTTTGCAGCAGTGGCAATGACAGCTGTCAGTGGCGGCATTTCACAATCAGTTGCCGGGAGTGGAGGCTGCTGTCAAACTGACAGCCTGTTGCTCGGCTTTGCTTTGGCCTGCGGCTAGTCTTCAAGTCGCTTTTCGAATTTTGAAATTTCGGCACAACAGAAATGCCCACAATTGCGTTTTATGGTTTATATGCACTTGAGAGCGTTGCTTTCTGCACTGAAAATGATTTTTCTTCTATTGGCATAATGCCATTCAGTTTCAGTTGTGATTTAATCCCCCATTTTTAGTGGGGGGGGGGGGGTTGGACACCCATGAAACACAATGCCAAGTGTGAATGCAACAAATGTCATTAAAAACGTGACATAAAAAAATATTTTATATTTGCATTTATCGCAGAACTTAGTTCTCTACATGTGCATGCATTTATTATACCCAGTAGCCATAAAGTGAGTTGAACGGTGTATATGGGCATACGTTTAATCATTATAATTCGCTGTAGACACTAATTCTTTTTTATTATTTAGATATTTAGATGTTTATAGTAGAGAGATGGTCTGCAAAGATATTCGTATCTAATTTAACTATATATCTTTAAATCTGTTTCTGTTAATACACCTAATTCTCTTTTTACACGATAAATATGTTTTCAAAACATTCATGTAAAAAAGGCTATAAAGAATGAATGTAGATTGGTTCCAGACCTTAACAAAAATAACTTTAAAATTCAATAAAAAATTTTTAAAAATTCTTGTACACTTGGGAATTTATTTTGTGTTTATGTTATAAAAATTACATTTTGATTTAGGAAAAAGAATATAATGTCAAAAATTCATTAAGTGAAAAAAGTAAATATAAAAAAGTAAATTAAAACTACAATATCACTACTACGGTTGAATTATTTTGTTCATTATTTTTGGAAAGTTTTTTTTATTCTTTTCCCCATTTGTAATCATATTTAAACATATACAACAACTAAACGTTTTTACTCTTCAATCGTCAAAACCAACCCGAATTTCGTCAAAATACATTACGTTTTTATTTTTTGCATATCGGAAAATACACTTAAAATAAATTAATAAATATTAAAAAGTAATTCATAGAGGAAAAAATGCATAAAAAGAATTTATAAAATATTGAAAATATTGAAGCATTTATTTAGCATTTCACGATATAGGATATCTCCCCGTCTGTTACATCCAATCCAGAGCAATCTTGTGTAATGCATTCGGTTTCCTTCTGCACATTTTATACGGCAGCTTCGCGGATATAAAATAAAAGCGCAAATGGCATTTCGCATGCGTTTTGAGGTTGAGGTCTGAGCTGAGGTTGAATGACCTAGGACAATAGATTTATGCTTGGGGTAGTTACCGCTGCCCGCTGTGCTGATTAAGGGCGTTTGCTTCTTAAAGAAGGGTTATTACGACACAGCCCTTTTGTTCGGTCTTCCTCGTGTCCCATTTCGATTGCCTTGCAGTAGTAGTGAGTATTGTGCATCATTAAAGACGACTTTGCTCCTGAGCTTAACTGTACACGGATTGGCACTGCGTTGCCAATTTCCGAGCAATTTTCAAGCAATTTGACGTGCCAAACTGGGCGCCCTAATGAGACCAGGTATTACTCGCAACTCGTATCATAACGAAATTCCCACGTAACAATGCCCCAAAGTGAAATACCGACCGTGCGCTGCCAGGCCAAATGATTGGCACAAGCTCAAGACGACGCCTGCCCATTGCCAGACGCCATCAGCAGCCAGTTCGTCGTCGTCGTCATCGTCGTCTTCATCGTCTTTGGGTATTCCCAAAAGCAACAGCGGCACATTAAGTCGACTGGCAAACAGCTGCAATTTGACTTGGCTTCTTGTTTGCCTTGCAGTTGGCTTTTCTGGCTGCATATTAAATATAACACAAAATGCATATTAAATGGCATAAGCCACATGAACTGCCAAAACACCCAAAGCCCATACCCAGCTGCTGTAGCCAGTTTACGTTTCGGTTTTAGCCAGGTGCCGCAGGGCAAACAAGTAGATAATATAGCTACATATACTCTACGAATGCCAATCCCCAGTAGCTTAGCTGTAAAACCTTTAAGACTTGACGGAAACGCTGCGTGTTGTAAAATTTTATAAGTTTACCATTTCGGTTTGCTTTTATTTTGTGGCGGGCTAAGGAGCTTCTTGCCTCAACAGCTTCACTTGGCAGTGGAAAGGCTTTGGCTTTAAATGATGCACGTTAGGAATTTCGGAAAGCCCGCAACTAAAAACAACAAACATTTGTTAGCTCGTTCTGAAGTAAAAAGAGTATATTCGGTTTGTAAAATATCGTGTATATCCGCATCAACTTTTTTCAAATCAACAAATTGATATAATCGCTATATCTTCCCCCAATTGGGGCGTGGCGACTCGTTAAAATCAAATATTTTTAGGCGGCGGTTAAACCACGAAAATCAGCAGACGGTTTTCCTCTAAAATATCAACTACGCTCATATTACAAAAATATACAATTTTGGCAAAATAACAATAATAATTTAGACCGTTAAAACTGTTATTGCGAGGTGGGTTACACCCGACTACGACGTTCTTACTTGTTTTAAATCAAGCTTAATTTATTTAAAATAATTCCTAGTTACCGAAAGCTCAATATATATAAGTATTTGAAGCAATATTCATTAACTTCATCAGACAACCACTCAAATCGACTACCGCTCAGTGGCATCTTGGGGATTCTACTTCTTGTTAATCCCCTTGAAGCTTAACAAATTTCCCTACCAGCTTGGCAATTGAACATAAACAACGTTTCTTCCACCCAGTCGCGAGTTCTTGGGCTGTGTCTTTTATTCGCTGGCTCAACTCCTTTGAAATAAAATCCACACCGTCTAATTAAACAAACTCCAAAAGTCGACGTGTAACCACCATAAATGAACATTAACTTGAAAATCATAAAAAGGAGTAAATGAAAAACTCTCGCCCGGCTCCCCACGCTGTCGCGCATCTCGTCGTCGCCTTTATACATAAACAAAACTCAGACTTAAATTTCATAGCATAATAAATTGCGCGCACTACTGATGCAAGAGTTGCCCTCGTCCTCGTCCTCGTCCTCGTTCTAGACTTCGTCCTGAAGTGATGAAGTAATGAAAGTGTGCGCGTTGGCGAAAGAAAAATTACAATTCACGAGCGCAGCGCAGTTATGAACTTTTTGACGTGCTAAATAATGCACAGGAAAGTGCCTGCTAGCCACGGGCCAGGAGCCAGGGGCCAAGGGCCACGGGTGTTGGGTGTTGGGTGTTGGTTGTTGGGGGGCAGCACTTCTTCATTAACTCCGGCGGACGCCTGATGATGATGAATTTTATATAAAATGCTTAAATACCTGCAATTTAACTTTTGTTCGTGCCCCTGTCCATCCAGCCCAGAGCAGCCCAAAAACATTTCAATATGCAACGGCAGCGCGTGTTTCTCTTAATTTAAATTGACTCCACTCGGACTCCCAGCGGGTCGAAAGCGCCAAAAACTAATCAAAAAGCTATAAAAAAGTTTTTTCCCAAAGTACTTGATTTAGTGGCTGGAATAGAACAGAACACTTGGGGGATATGCTGTGTTTATATTCGAAATTTATATGCTGTTTTCTTATCCAACTCTTTCTTATATTTCTTTATATTCTAAATTTTTATTTAAGAAAAGTGCAAAAGTGCGAAAATATTCCTAAAAGAAGCGAATTATAAAGAGCAGAGATTTTGATAAACTTTAAGCTTTGTTTAATTTTTACTTACAGATTTTCAGTGAAACAATTGGAAATTGCTTGCATAAATAAAACAGAATTGAGATATTGAGGAAGCCTGGTAAATATATATTGTATATTATTATTTCTTTTCAACATTTTTTTTTATTATATAGAAAAATGCAAAAAATAAATAAAGAGAGGAAGTTTGGAAATATGGTAATTTTATTAATTTCAGAAATTGTAAATGTTCTTTTTAAAATAAGTTATATTTAATTTTTTTTGATTTCAGCAAAAAAAGAAGATCTCAGCAAACTATGTAAGTAATATATAATTCCTTTGCCTTTCCCCATATTGAATTGATTGTAAGGAATGTCTAGCTAGTATTATATGGCCCTTTGTTAATTACACTGAATGCATTCCAAATGGACGTCAAATACGTCGCCGCATATGCGTTTAAGCCAGAGTCAGTGGTTGGCCCTTCAGCAGACGCTGACTGCACTTAGCCAGACTGTCATTCTGGCTGCATACACATAATTAATTAACGGCTGACAGCGCTACCGAGCAGATTCCGTATCCATATCGCCCCCTCCGTCCCCACCTTCGGCTGCCGCTCGCCCTTTAACTAACAGAAATGTCAAAAATGCAAGTGACAAGTGTGAAAAAAGGACGAGCACAAGAAGAAAAACGACACACGGCCAAGCGAAAGAAAAACAAAAGCCAAGTGAGGAGACACACACTACACACACACACACGCACACACACATGAGAGACAGTTGGCCTTGGGTCTGGGTTTATTTGGGGTGCTTGTTGCCCACATGAGAGGTTGTGGGTGTTGTCTGCTTGAAGACGTCGCGCATTCGTGCGGAGCAAAATAAATTGAAATTTTAAAATGTATGAAATTAATTTTTGGCGCGCTTGAAGTCGCTCCAACGCCTCCAAGCAGCAGCGCCATCGCCTCGTCATGCTGATGATATCAGATGATTATTTATCTTTTACGCACACTTAGACAACAGTCGACACATATGCAAAACGGGCAGCAAGGATGTGCGTGCCGGGCTCTGGTCTTCGTCCTGGGCCTGACACTTGCCAACACTTTGTCAAGTTTTTAGTATGTTGTCAACTTTTTTGTCTTAGCCCCGAACGCGTTCTGCCCTTTTAAGCCATTTGTCAAACACTTTACATGACGTCATCTGCAAGCGAAAGCTGCAACTGTTGCTAAACATATCCCTTATAGAATTAGCCGAGGATAATACGAGTATATTTTCTAAGTGCTACAAGGCCATATTGTTCAGCAGATATATAATATATATAATATGAATACTTAAATTTAGTGAAGCTCAGATATGCAGACATCAAAAAAATAATTTTGGAGCAATAAAATAAAAATTAAAAGAAAAAATAAAATTCTTCTTGCCAGTTCTTATGTATGAATGAATTGTTCTGTCTGTTTTAAGTTATATATTTATATATTCGTAATTTCGCCTAATTAAACTTCTTGCAAAATAATTTTTTTCAATGGCAGCCTCATAAAAAATTAATAAATGAAATAAAATAAATATAAAAAAAAATAAAATATTCCTCCTAGTTCTTATATAAATATAAAACTTATAAAACTTTATTATCACTCACTCCTCAAATATTAAAATATCTTAGAATTTTAATTATAATATAGTTTATTGACTAGTAATTTTGTCCAATTAAACTGGTAATAATATTAGAATACCCTGTTTGTAGAAGTTTGTCAGCAGATTCCACACATTATTTTGATGCAGGGTATAAACGATTCGATCTGTCAACATGCCTCCGAGTTCTTGTTAGCTTACACTTGTTATCTGGCCCCAAAGTATCTTGTCTGTTGTGCAAAATTTACATATAGATTAGCAAAAGGATTGCAAGTACGAGTGCCAGCAGCCGGCAAAATGGTAAAATGGTAAAATGAGAGACACTTGATGGGCCCGGCCTGCACTTTGGAAAATGGCTAACCATCATCGAATATGAGAATTGGGATGGGCATTGGAATGGACATGAGCGTGGTGATGATGTCTGCAATGCATAAGTGGAAATCATTAAGTGCCGAGCGCATCTTGTAAACTGATGCGTAATCCTCGGCCCAACCCCTGGTCAATTGTTTTCCGTTCGGACAGGCTGGTGCGCGCATTGTTGCCATTTCCGTTTCGTTCTCGGCCAGGTCCTGTTGCTGGCCTCTTCATTGTGAACGCGTAAATCCCCTGACAACACTTTGCCGTTCACGTTATACAAAGAAAATTTTTGCAAAAAGCAGTCGAACAATCCTTGAACAATGCATGAAATAATTGCACAGCACAGTGAAAGTGTGTGTTTGTGTGTATGTGATGCTGTTGTTGTTCTTGTTGTTGTTGTTGGAAAGTTGTTGTGGTCCTTTAAGAGCTGGGCACACAATGATGCTGTTGCTGTTGACTGTGAGCTGAACTGGCATTGGCTGATGGGCATTAAAACGCGGCTGATGAGGCTTAAGTAGTTACACACAGCGGCACAATTGGGACTCTTTAGGTCTCGAGTGCTGTATAGCATATGTGCTGGAGTAGGGGATATTGCGTGGCGAGTGTGCTTGGCTCTGGGGTTAAATTGCAAGTGAAGGAAATTTCTTCATATCTGAAATTATAGCCCATGCTTCATGGTGTTCATATAAACGCAATGATGAATGCGCCAACAGCAAATTGCAAAGCCGATGAATACGCATATCCACATCTGTCTCAAATACAAATCGCTTGGCAACCAGAGAGATGATAATGCTTAGTTTCAATATAATTAATAATGTGACTTTTTAAAATATTGAAATAATAAGTTTATATTTAGGAATGTTTTTTCTTATATTTTAAATCAAACTTGGTTTATGTTATTATTTATTTGTTCACATAATTGACCAACATTTATTTCAAACATGTGAACATGTAAACATTTTAAATGTAGCTTTGTTGATATTATTCTCTAGCATATTCTCATATTCTTAAAACAATTAAATAATTTGCTTTAATTCTTCTAAATAATGTATCCAAATTCAACCTATTTAAATTTAATATTCCTACTTTTTTTTTAGAGCACATCTCGTATAAAAGCTGTAATTATTTAAACTAAACATGGCTTAGCTATATCTGAGTAATTGTAAACTTGGCTTTTATTAAAAGTATGCAAACTCATATTTTTCTTAAGCAAACCGCTGATTGAAATTATTCAAAGTATTTGCTTAAATTCTTTTTAAAACATTCTTACTAGGAATTTGTATTTATCACAAAAAGAAAATCACGAAACACCCAAATAAATTCCGAATATTTTCAAAGTGCAGCTCTTATAAAAGCTAAAGTGGTTTAAAAGACTTCCCTCTCCTTCCGGCTTAAATCGACCAAAACTTTGCTTGAACCTCTTCAAATTTCGTAACGTCAATGAACATTCAATGCCAAGTTTCCACTTCTCACCTTATCAGAGAGCCCTCCAGCCCCGCCCATGCACATTAAGAGCAACAAATGCAATGTGAAACAGACAGGGCAATAACAGGAGCAACAACAGCAACAACACAAGACAGGATCATTAACATAAAATTTTATGCTTATGGCAATGATGAAAAGTCTACACAAATGCGGCAACGGCTGTCCAAAATAAATAATTACCATAAACAGCAGACGTTGGCAGCGTGGGGATATTGGGGGTGGGGAGGGGGGCAAGAGGAGTCCATTTTGTGTGACAATCAGGCGGGTGCCACGCCCCCGATAAGCAGCAGATAGGCAGCCCAGGCTGCCAAAGGATTGAGTATTCAATTGTGGGCCTCCGGGCAGTCAATGCCATTGGCATTTATCAAATGCCTTAACAGCGAGTGGTTCGGTGGCTCGGTGGTTCGGTGGCTCGGCGGTGGAGCTCTGTGGAGTGTGGGTGGCGCGTGTTGTTTTAACATTGGCATTCTTGTAATTGCGTTTATACTCTTCACTCCGCTGTTAATTCAAATTTACGTTAATGGAAAATCATTACGCACAAATGTGTAAAGTGCACTTTTGCATTTCATTGCCGTGTGGCAGCTTTTCATGTGCCGTGCGCACTTTTAATGCATTTTCCCTTGCGCCGCGGCAAATAACTGCCAACTTGGCTGCTGAAAATTTTTAATGAGCTTCAAGTGCAGTCGGCAGCTGTGGCAGCAGCTGCTTATTGCTGATAAGCGCCGCAAGTTGCAAGTTGCAAGCGGGGGCAAGTTGAGATTAAACTTTGAGTGAAGCTGCAGTCGCAGCAGATGGCTCTGTATTGACTGAATTGCACCTGATTAAGGACTGTAATTGGCGCAGCTGAAAGCAAATAATAGTTGCTTATAAATAAACGAGTGAGAACATTATACAGTGCTCGTTCACAGTATAACAACAGCTAAGAGGAGTCGAAAACGGTCTTGATTATTATTGTTATTTTGGAAAAACTGGGCGTGGTCGTATTTAGAGGAGGCTGCCAGAATGCTGGCTGCCAAAATTGGTGATTTTCTCGGTACCCGACCCTAAGAAAAAGGGATTTTATCATTTTATCAAGCACCCAGTGGTTCTTTGTAAATTTTTTAGAAGTGGTCATTAGTAATATGTGTACCTGATTGCCACGCCCACATTGGGTGTAACCAGAAAATCTTTACACTTTATCTGACGCGAATATACACGAGTTTTTTATTCAAATATATAAATAATATAAATATATAAATACTATTTTTTTTTAGTATTTTTATGGTCTTTGCTCAAACCCAATAAACACTTTTCACTTCGTGAACGAGTATGAAAATGTATCTTTAAGGCATTCACATTTATAGCCAGTATTCAATGTTTAAAGTCAAGCCCGGGGCCTTCCCCCAACTTCAATCATAACCTTTATGACTTTGCACCACGCACCACAGCGCCGTGCCACATTTAATCAATACCCAACGACCTTGAGAGCTGTACATAAAAAGCACGTGCTGTCAACTGTGTCAAAGTTAACTGCTTAGAGCCGCCCGCGCACCGACCCGCTAGGGAGCGCTCCCTAAATGATTTTCATTGTCAAGGCCGCACGCACAAAAGCAAAGTGCGAGAGAGAAAAAACCAAATGAAGCGACGCTCGCTGCCGGCCGGCGTGGCCTTGAAACAAATTCAGCAAAGCTTTGGAGCAGGCGAATTTGTTATGTGCCATTTGCCACATAAATGGCAGCCACTTGGCCTTGCCACTGACATTGAAACGTGGAGCGCCCCTAGCAACAAGCAAAAAGCGGCAAGCGGCAAAAAGCTCGTTTGGCATCTTTTAAAATACACTAGCGGGGGGTATTCTAAATTTGGCGGCGTGTTAGGCATCGAAAAATATATATTTATCTTCGTAAATACTTTGAGAATTAAAGATTGAGTATATATCTGTGTGCTATAATTTATTAAATTTTAATAAATATATTCAAGGAGAACTTTTGCATTTAGACATAATGATTTTAATAATAATTATTGCTTATAATTAAATTTCTAATATTTTTAGTCAAATTACAAGTGTATTGAAACTTCGACACCCCCCCAAAGACATAATTTTCTTTCTTGTTGAAACTTGCAACAACTTTAAATGCCATTTGACGTAGTGTGTGGACAGCAAACTAGCAGGAAGTGGTTTATCATAATGGATGAGCCAGCTCTTTGTAACGTGGGGGACCTCAAGGCCAGAGTCAGCGTCGGTGGCAAATGTTTGCCGGAGCCGGAACTGTTTGTTTCAAGGCTAAAGTCGGAGTCCCGTTGGCTTGAGTGGGTGAAGGCTTGGTAGCAAGAGTTGTAAAGGCAAGCGAAACGGATTGAAAAAACGTTACAATGGGTATCAAGTTGCAGGAGCTTTAAGTGGATGCTACTTAACCTTTAAAATAATCGAAATTTTAACTGAGCTCTGGCTGAGCATAATAAAGGGCAAGTCGAGGCACGTTTAAGCTAATTTAAAGTTAAGTTCATTTAATGAAATGGATATTTGGTTAAATATTAAAAGTAAATAGCTTGTAGGTCATAACTTTTTTCAATTTTATATTTTTTTAAAAAGCTTTTTTATGTTAAGGGAAAAAATTCCGAGCGGCAAACAAATGTTGATTCTTAAGCAATGTTTGGTTACATTTTAATTTTAATTTTATATTTTTTTTTTAAATTTTTGTTATCTTATCAATCAATTGTTGATTCTTAAGAAATATTTTGTTAAATTTTAAGAGTTCTACTCTTAAAATTGTCCCTTTTTTTGTAATTCTGTATATTTTTTAAATTTTTTTTTATGTTAAGGGAAAATTTCCAAGCGGCAAACAATTGTTGATTCCTAAGCAATATTTAGTTAAATATTAAGACTAGACCCCTTGTTTCTTTTTTTTCTAATTTATATATTTTTTTCAATTTTTCTTATGTTAAGGGAAAACTTCGAAGCGGCAAACAATTGTTGATTCCTAACCACTGCAATTACGTACAAAGCATTCGAAATCGATTCGAACTTCGAAAAGTTTCCCCTTGTTTCAGTGCGTGCAAGCGCCATAGAAACTGGCAGACCCCTCGTTCGAAAATCGCGTTAACCACCCTCCCCTTAAGCGGCTTACGTTGCCTTACGTTACGTTACGTTTAACGTAGGGCGCTGCTTTCGGGCTGTGCTCGCTCTCTCACGGACTCGCTCTCTCGCACAAAAGGTAACAAAGCCAAAGCCCAGCCGTGACTGTGACTTTTTGGGGTGGCAATGGAAATGCGCCCGTCGCCGTCGGTGGTGTGAGTGGCTGTGGTTGGTGGTTCAATTGGTTGGTTGTTGGCATAAACAAAGCACACACACTCCATCCTCCACCACTGGCAGTCAATGTGTGCGTGTGTATGTGTGTGTGTGCTTAGGGGGGTGACATTTGGCCGAGCGAGCGCCGTGTTGCTTCCTAGGAAGCACGAGCGACGTCGTCGTCGTCGTCGTCGTCGTCGTCGCCGGCAGCGCAGCTATTTTATAAATGTGACTGCGGCAAGGATATTTACAGTCAGTCCACGCTGAACCTTTGATAAGGCAACAACAGACGCAAGAGCAGCTCGTATACGGCGAATTTCCGTAAAAACCAAAATCGAACAGCTTCCGTTTTGGCGCCAAATGAGAACATTTTTTTGAAAAAAAAAACCAAACAGTCAAAAACTCACAAAAGTGACAACTCTATGAAAACTTGAGCAAAAACAGACAACTAGTGCAATAAGTGAACATTTAACAGTTTTTTTCAAGTAAAAAAAAAAACAAAAAAAAAAAAAAAGAAATGGCAATCGCTTATTTTATACCCGATCAGGCGCAACTGTTGGCCAGAAGCAGGCAACAAAGTGCGCAACAAGCGGCGGGCAGCGTCGGCTCCAGTGCAACGAATGGCGGACAGGCCGAGTCCCGACAGCAGCAACAGCAACAGCAACAGCACCAGCAGCAGCCGCAACAGCAACAGCCACGACAGCAGCAGCAGCAACGCGCCGGCAGCACACAATTTCGCGCCAACATTTCGGTGCCGCTGGGACGTGAACAGGGCGCCATGTCAATGGCGGAGTTTGGCTGCTGGGAGCTGCTGGCCCAGATCTTCTGCTACGCGTTGCGCCTCTACAGCTACAATCCCGCCCAGCGCCGTCCGACGGTCATACAAATCTCATTCGAGATCAGCAGCGGCGCCGGCAACACGGCTGCAAATGCCGGAGGCCGAGATGAAGACGGAGACGGAGCTGGCGATGTGACTGATGCGACTGCGAAACGGGAGTAGATTTGGGATCTGGGAGACGACGCAAAGACTAAACACTATAACTGACTATATTGTACAGTTTCTTGTTTTTTTTTTTTTTTTTTTGGTGGCAGCTCATTCAAAGCGCATTGTGATTTTTGGGGTTATGGAGTTTGTAAAGTTGAAAGTGCTAACAAAATGTATTTGACATTTGTATTGAAACGATTTTTGAGAAAATTCGAAATTTGTCATCGATTTGCTGAAAGTGATATAATATTATTGGTACTTTTTGGTGTCAAATTTTTTGTAGTTTTTTTTTTTTATATTTTTGTAGCCGAAGAGCAAGAGAAGGAGAAACATTTTGTGAGCCTAAGTTTCAAATGTATGTAAAAGGTTTCGGGTTGTAAAAGTTGGTTCAAATAGGCGTAGCTGCAGGACTTATTCATTTTAATGTTATCATTTGAGACGCAAAAACCTAGAAAAAAAAAAGAAAGAAAAATAATAATAATCGTTCAACTAATTAGATTCTGTGTCTACAACTAAACAGTCAAAAACAACACTAAATACTATCATATACACACAACTACGTATGCCACATATTACTAAGTATTATACAACTAAATGTCAAATTTTAGCATTTCTACTAGCGTAAAATATAAATGTACCCTAACAAAAATAAATACATACAAAAAAAAAAAACTAAATATGATATTCTTACAGAACCAACAAATGTAACAAATGAAATACAACAAAGACAACAACTACATTGTACAAAATAGATTTTAAGCAGACAATTTTTTTATATACAAAGAGAAACCTAAAATGAGTGTCAATAAACTGAAACAAATACCACAAAAGCAAAAACCGCCGAACCGCTAAGAAACCAACAGCAAAACAAATTTAAGCCACAAAGATAGCAGAAAATCGTAACGAAAAAATTCATATTTTAAGCAATTTTGATACAATTACAAAAAAAAATCTCTAAGCATATTTTACAATTATTATTAATTTTAGCAAAATTACAAACGATATTATTTATGTTGTTTTGGGCATTTTGTGTACGCAGCTAAAAAAATACAAAAGAAAGAAAAAAAATAATCAATTATAAAAAACTTACAAATGTAAGCAATTTAAAACTTTTTTATAAGACATGCAAAAATAAATACAATTTTTTTTACAAAAAAAAAAAAAAACAATTATAAACTATACAAAGCTGTTTTCATTTATTTGTTATGGCAAATTGGGCTGTACAAGAAAATGGCCACATCTTTTCTAGGTTTGAAATTATAAACTATATTTAATTTGCAAGTTCTTATAGATTTTTCCTTTACGAAGTAAAATTTACATATATTTTAGAATAAATATTTCAGTAGCTTTTTTTTAAGCTTTTATAATTTATAATAAAACAAATTCGTAAGGAACTTTAGTTGGCTTCATTTTCAGAAAGTATTTTAATTTTTTTTTTTTTTTAGATCTTTCTTGAATTTTTGGTTTTATTTTTTTAGTTTACACGATTATTCACTATGTTTGCACAAATAACAGTTATGTTGCTGGACCTTGCTGGGCTGCCACGTTGGATAGGACCTCGCTGGTGGCGCTTGCATAGCGCCAACATCGCCCATGCCGTAAAGGCCACTCGCCTGAGTTCCGGGCATGTCGGAGGGGATCCCGCCGCCTTGGAAGTTGTCGCCTAGTGGCGCTGAGCAGTAGGGACAGGATTCGGCCACGCCTTCTGGCATGTGTATATCCACGAGAGTGCCGTTCGGGAAGTGATTGAAATTATTTCCCACTCCATCGAAAACCGGAAAATCGGCAGAGTAGACAGTTTGACTCTGCAGCGGATTCCCGCCGTAGGCACCGAGATTCTGCGATGGCCACGGACTCAAATGTTGGCTACTTATTGGCATTGATGGCTGAGGTGGCATCAATGCGGGACTTGAATAATACGGCTGCGGATTTTGATTCATATTGGGATATTGCGTCATATTGGCATACGCATTATTATGCCCATCATAATTATGGTAGCCCATGGCTGGGGCGGCATTCGGGCTCATTTGTGGGGCATAGGGAACCATTCCAGCTGTATTGCGATCCATATTTTGGTAGTTTGCCATAGCATTGCCTATATTGGTGAATTGGGGAGTGCAGCAGCAGGAATTGACTGCATATTCCTGGCTGACTGGCTCGCTGCTAGCAGTTGGACAGTTGTTGTTGCTTAGGGAATCATAGCCATAATAAGGACATCCCCCATTTGTAGCTAGCCCCTGGAATGGCGCATAGTTACAATAGTCATAGGGCACCTCGCCGTTGCCGCTGAGATGACTCTGCTCATAGTTCAACTCTTGACTTTGGTCTGTGGCCAGAAATTGATCAACTGATCGATCGATTTAATATTCATTACTTACATTTATTGACGTCGAAATCCGCAGATTCGCCCCTGAAACATATCGTTTTCGATCGCACATAAATAACCAGATTTCAGTTAATTACTTATTCACCTACCCCTCCATATTGACATCGGTGAAAACACCAGATGGCGGGAGCACTGTGTATTCGGTTCCATTATCATTGGCTTCGACGTCACCTTGCATATCGGGCAACTCCTGAGCTTCCAGCTCCTCTGTCCTCCCACTAGCGTCCATAGCTTCGGCCTTTAGGTCATGCTAGGAATTGGGATAAGGTTGAGAAAATAACACAATCAATTTTTTTTCTAACTGTTTTAACTGCTTCTCTATGGCTACTTTAATTTTAACAAATCAAGTTTTAGCAAAGGTCGGATCATAGTCATCGTTAATGCTTATTCATGTTTTTATTATTTGTACTCAATTTAAAGGAATAATTAAAAATTATCTAAATAAATATAATTTAATTATAAACATTGTCTGTGCTCATGATTTTTTGCAATTTGGTTGCAAAATACCTTGAAAGAAAAATGAAAAAGAATGATAATAAAATAACTATGTTGGAAATTTGCTTTCGAAAATAATCTAAGGAGAGTTTTCGATTTGAAGCCACCAAGACTTTATTCTATTGCTTTTGCTTTTGGTTAAACATTTAATTTACCCTCCTTAGAGTAAAGCAAATCTCACCTTTATTTGCCAGCGGAAATTCCCTGTCCGGGGCGGGGTGTTAACCCTTTGCCAGCCGGGACAACCCCATCGCCCACATGCCGAAGGGACAAACATTTACCGATGCTTATCGTCAAAACCAATATGTCACCTTAAAGGGAAAACAATTTTTGGCGCAGCATATTTTTCTGTGGTGTCATGCCACACGTTGTGGCAAGGGTTAAATTAAAAGGTTACGCCGCTTAAAAGCAACCGCAGCACCCAGCGAGAGAAAAAAAAAATGAATGCAAGAAATACTGGGAAATGCTCAAGTCATCAGGGTCGCGCACCCCCTAGGTCAGAGTCGAACCCCAAACGTAACATCTGTGACAAATGATCGACGCTCGCTGATAACTCGGACAGTCGAAAATGTTGTACAATAATTATGCAAACATTTCGGGCCGCTAATTTGCCGCATTATCTTAATTTAAATCGCGCAAAAGTGCACTGAACATATTTAATTGTCGTGACATGACAACAAGCGACCTGGAAATTAGGGTCCTCGACTGACCTGCCCGGCCCGGTTAGGGTTAAGTGCTCAGTTTTCTGTTTTTCACATTTTTTTCTTCTTTGCTCGGCATTTGTTTTTGCGTGTGGCTTGATTTTTGGCAACGATAAGCGACTCGGAAATTGTAGGGTATGCAAATGTCGCCGCCTTTTGTCGCGTGTGCTGCCCGTGCACAGGATTGAATTCTTAGCGCCGGCAATTATGCTCGGAATGTGCGAGTGTGTGAGGCAGTTTATGATAACATTTTTGCAGTTAATTGTGGAATACGTGTTTAAAGTTAATTTGGAAGGAACTTAACTGGTGGAGGAGGCCTAAAAGTATAGAAAGGCTAGACTAATATGTTTATTACCTGGTAAATTGTTGTATTTACATTTAATGTAGTAGAAAAAAAGAAAAATTGTATATTCTTTTGGACACTTAACAACAACAAAATTGGCAAAAAAAAAGTTAAAAAAAAATTAGCTGGAAATGAGTTTCCCACTAATGGAAAATATAGAAAGCTTTCTTTCAGAAAGGGGTTAAGGCAGGTTAGCTTTTGCTGTTTTTAATTATAAATTAAAAATTATAATACATTAAATTGGGGATAACTTGCTAAATCTTTGTGGACTTATTTCCTAACATGAACCAAACAAGTTAAGTTCGTCGACTTGTGGGAAAACCCGCTAGTTTGACGGGAAAAACCACAGGATATACATGTTATATGTTCGATATATTTCTTGTAGGGTATTTTTAATAGCTACTGAGCTTACTTTGGCACATCGCAAAGGGTAATTTTTAGGTACAAAGCATGCCCAACTATTTTTATAATTTGGAAGTTGTGATATATTTAATTGAATGTCCTTCGTCACTAGATTGTTACCTCGTGTAGAGGTGTTTTGATTTTATAGATCTTCACAATAATATTTTGTGTAATATTTAAAGGCAACTAAAGCAGGATCCCAAAACTAACAAAACCTGCACAAAGTAATTTCTGTGTCCCAAACAAAGTGAGCATATAAGTAAACCAAAACAATGGATTGTAATAATGGGTTTCTTGTCCGTCTAAATGACTCAGAGTTCACCTCCAACTAAGTCAAAGCGGAACTTCGCATGCACTTTAAGTCGAAAGCTAATTACAAGCGGGTCTATTGATTTTTTTTTTTTGTGTGTGTGTTTTTGTTGCCCGGAAAGTACACTAACCCAGGCGGCGGGCACACGTACGTACGCCCCCGAGCAACAGCAGTGACCCAGTTTCTTGGCTTTAGCAAACAACGCCCCCAACGCAAATTGACGCAAAAACTGAAAGTGGAGCAAAAGTGAAACGCAATATGACCACAAACGAAGTTCCACTAGATGGTGATACTTGCAGTTGGACATGGCTAAGTCGGAAAAGGCAAATCAAATATCAAAGGCGGAAAAACTCAACTCCGGCAATAGAGCGCTGGGTTCTGGGTTTCTGTTCGGTTGAAGTTGTGGGGCTGGGGGGGGATTCGATTGTCGGTGGGTGGGGCTGAGTTAATTGTTTGGAGTGCTCCGAGACGAAGGCTTCTTCAGATTGCCGGATTGACATTTAGTGCTCAACCTTATCGTTTCATTAATCTTGTGATTCATTGCCCAGGTTCAGAATTTTGTTCTTTTTGGTTCGTTTCCCCTGCGCTTAAACGTGTGTCAACACCCACAAAACCGCAGGCGGCCCGAAACGAAAACTTACAGAATGCATTCGTAAAAAGTCTCCAAGTGTTTGGCCAAACACAAAATTAATGATTTATTTACGTCTTGCACTGGGGGCAACACCTTAAATTAGTTGAAAATAGCCCAGGGTATAACGTCAATGCTTTATGAGTGCCCATAAAAGAAGTCATTCGTAGACGAGGCAACTGGTGCCAGGAATATGATTAATTACACACCGGCTCCCCTTCCCCCAACCCCCCCTCTCTCTTCCCTCAAAACAGTCGAACGCATGTTGCAGTTGCACTTTGTTTGCTGCTCCCAAAAATTTGTTGCCACGTTCAACAATTGCGCTTCATTATCGGCGTTTGCCCAGCGACCATCGACTCCAACTCCAACTGCAACTGCAACGGCAACGGCAACGGCAACGGCAACGGCAGTCAATTACTGACCAGTTGCCATAGACTGTCTGTCTTTTTCCCATTTTCCACTCGGCTCTCGTTTCTCGGGTGTTGTTGTCAATGTCCTGCTGCGCTATTATTTGTCTTGTGTCAGTGAGCCGGGCTCAGCCCCGGCTGTGTATAAATTGCTTTACGGCACTTTTGGGTCATTAACGAAATTGAAAATGCCTGACAAAGAGTTGAGTCGAGCTGAGCCGACCCGAGCCGGGGCTTCTCAGTTCATTGCGGCTATTAGCTGGTGGCCCTGGCATTATATCAATGCCACCTATTTTGGTAGTTGGCTAATCATTAGACACCAACGGTGCGGCGCAGTGTGCGACTTGGGAAGCTGCCTCTACTCGGCCCTATTTAAATATCCTTCGTCACTAGTTTTCGTACACAAACAAGCCAGAACGTTGCAGTCGGGTGTACGCGACGGCGCCATACTCATTCATTATTATTATTTATTTATAATAATAATAATAATAATTTGCCGTTTGAAATTTACATTTTGCTTAAAGCTAGCTTTACATTATGAATCAGAGTTTAGATAGTGCATCTTTACAGCTGAGATATGAACATGAATTATATTTACAATTATTGTTATATTTTTATTTTTATTGAATGATTAAGGAAAAATTTGGCTGAGAAAAAACCTTAAATTTGAACTTAATTATTATTTATTTATTTATTTTTTTTTTGCGATATTTATGTTGGCCAAATTTGGTGACTCAATTTTAATATATATGAATTTTTATCGATTTGCCACGCCCCCAGTGGGCGTATACAAAAACTTTTTTTGCTATCTTTAGAATAGATCATCAGTAATCTGACTAAAAAAGTTGCATGTATCTAGCTTTAAAACTGGGCAAGATATATACATTTTATCGAATTGCCAAAAGTCTGTATTTGACGCAGATATACGCCAGATATATACCAAATTTCAAGAACTTTGCACAAATCCAATATACTCTTTTTCGCTTGCTGACCGAATACCAATATATTTGATTTATCTGCCGTTTATGATGATTTCGTTCTCGACTAGAAGTCCTCGCTCATGAATATGTTAAATCAGCCGCTTAGTTATTTAGGCCTGCCTCCTTCTGGTCCGCCCCCTGCTCGTTGCCTTTATGACAGCCGTGCAGAATGGCATTTAGTTGACATTGATTAAGTAGCACTCATTGACCTATGTCCAAGCACATTTATTGACAGGCTGACTTTTAGTTTTATTTGCATAGCCGGCGGGCGTCTCCTCCCCCTCACCCCTGCGACGGTCGTCGCTTTGATCTGCGCGTGTCAGTAGCATGCAAATTGGCCACACCCTTCAGATGTCAATAAGGCGGCACAATGCCAATGCATATTAATAGATATATAGATATACCGATATAATAACAAATCGATTTGCACGGCTCAGGCACAGTAAAAGAAATTAATAAATTTGCCCAGAGTGACATAATTAAGTAGCTTAGCCGAGCGGATGACCAGCTGACCAGTTGACCATTGTCCTCCATCATCATCATCATCATCATCATCATCATCGTCGTCGTCGTCGTAATGAAGTGTAAACACTCGCACGTATAATCGGCTTTCAATACTCGAACGGGCAAACAAAGGTTCCTTCGGAGCCGACTGTTTCGCATTGGAAAAAAGTCACGTGCCTGCTAATCCGTGCAGTGAAAGTTGTCTGCTCCCTGGCCCCGGCCGTGCCTGCCCGTCGAGTGTGCCCGCAATTTGTTACGCTTTGATTTCAGTTGGCTCGAGTGAAAGGCGAACGCGTAAATCTCACACATGAGCTGCCTGCCCGTGCTCGTCCTCATCCCCATCCTTATTCCCATTCCCATGCTCCCTTTCTTATTGTCGTGGACAGTTTTACCTACTTGAAGTAGCGCTGATTAAATTATCTCTAGGGTTAAAAGTGAGCCACGCTCGTGACGTAATTGTTAATAATGCATGTGTGTGTGTGTGTGTGTGTGTGTGTTTCTTGCTGGGCGTGTGTGTGACTCGATTAAGTTATTAAATGTTTATGCACGATCAACAAAGGGTTATGCAATTTACTTGGCGCGTACACGGTAATTATAAAAGAGGGCAGAAACTCTGCTCTGCTGGGCTTAACTTCTTGATCGTGTAATATGATCAAAGTGTCGACTTTTATTAATATTGTTGGAGATACGATTCTCGTACTCTGATGGAATATTTATCTTTACCTATTATTTTCATCAAATTCTTTTATTCATATCTATTTAAATCCTTTGATAAAGTGAGCAACAATTTTTAACTGAATTACTTAACTACAGTGGCGTAGGCAGGATTTTTGTTGGTGGTAATTGTTTGCAAATATTTCAAGATTGCCCCTTTATTTGAACCCTCAAAATCTCCTCCTGCCTACGCCACTGCCTGAGAGTAATTAGAATTTTAACAAAAAGCATTAGAAATTATTAAAGTGATAAAATAATTTGGTAAAATCTAAGAAAGACAGTTATATTATTTTAATAACCTAGAAGGGGTTTTTATAATTTTATCAAGAAGATCATAATCTTAATCTACTAGCCGTACATAAATCATATATATTTCTCTCTGTAGGAACGAACCGGTTTATTATATAGTTTCCATAGAAACTATGTTTTATTACCTTTTTAGTTAAAATATGCTTGCCAAAGTCAACTATATATGCAATATATAAAGGATTAATCAATTGAAAATACAGTTTTTTGTGGATAAATTAAATATATATTCTTTACGTCTGCAATTTTAGTCAATGTTCGGCTTTAATTTCCACAGAGTTTGCTAAGATCTGTGTACATTTAAGACTCCTCCATCGGCTCATTTTCCTATAGTAAGAAATTACAATTATTTTTGGCAAGAATTCGCTGCCAGATAATGCTTGCAATTCAGTCTCATCATCGGCTTTCTCACGCTAGCCAACTTGCAATCCTTTTTACACACTTCCACTACATAAATTCGACAGGAGCTCTTATTGGTTTATGGCCTTAAGTGTGGACCCTTCCAAAGTGGCAACAACTGCGTTGGGCGTTGCAAATAACTGCAAATTACACACACCAACTGCTTGGAAGGGAAGGCAGCGGCGCGTATTTACTGAAATTTGCAAACAATATTGATTTCAAAACGATCAAAATAAAAATTAATCAATGCACTTTCAAATGCTCGAGACATAAGTGCCAATTGTTACGCACAATGCGAGAGGCAACAATTTAAAAATATAAAAATACAAAAAATGAAAAAAAAAAAAAAAAGAGAGGAAGCCAAGGAAGTCAATGATGTGGAAATGTCATTGCAGGCAGAGAGGGAAAGGGAGAGGGTCGCCCAAACCCTTTGCGACTTTAAAGCACTTGAAAAGTCGACTAATTTATAACTTATGACCGATGTTGCTGCGGCGCGCATAAAAAACAATTTTCCATGCCACTACAAAGCGGAGCAAAAGCCAAAATTTGACATGAGTAGCGGCCGTTTAGCCGTCACCCTCTAAGCCCGTAACCCTTTTCCGTATCCGAACCACACACACACACACACACATGTGTGTGTGCACACTCTCCACATGTCAGCAAGCGAATTAATCGAAGAGAAATGATTTATTTAGCGCTTGGACGCAACGCTTCAGTGGCCGGTCGTGGTTCGCTTGAAAGGGTTGCCCAACCCTTCCCAAAAATAAATTTAAAAAAAAAAAAAAACAGTGCACCCAAATCAAATTTAAACTGTTTTCAAAACTGCATTCAAAGAAGGATCGACGCTGCTCATTGATGGGCATTTATTGGCTTTACCCACTTCACCCAATCCAATCCAAACCGAACCGAACCGAACCGAAACAACCCCCACCCCTAGAGCCAAACCTTATATCAATTGCATTTTGGGTTGTTTTCAGCACTTTTTTTTTTTACTGTGTGAAATTCGCACTGCATTTCGACTCGTTTCAACTTTTTTTTTTTATTTTTTATGAATTTCACACTGCATTTTTATGGTTTCGCTTCTTTCAAAATATTTATGACGGCGCGTTTTTTATATGTTTTCTTATAGATTTTGTTTCTTTCTTTTTTTTTATTGTTTTGATTTGTTTTCGAATCGCGATTTGACATGTGCATTTTGATTGATTTGAAAGGGGCCGCGTTAAATTTGCAGTAAATTTGCAGCAATTAATAAAACACGAAACCATAAAAACACAAAATATTGGGTGAATTGTGGGAATATTTTTCTTAAGCAGCTGCAAAAGAACGCGCAGGACGAGGGTTTGCCTCAGGGAATACCCTAAGGAGTGGGTAAGATTTCTATGAGCTGGACCACAGTTCCTCAACATTCGCAGATGCTTTTATTTTTGCGATTCTAGTCAGGATCATATGTATCTGTAGCTGAAGCATTGCCAGGTCGAGTTGTTTAAAAAGTTATAGGTATTATGTGTTTGGGCTAAATTGAATTAAACTGTTAAAAAATATAAATTGAAGTCAGAAAAAACGTTAAATTTAAATTTATTATTTCATATTAATAAAAGTATATTTCAAGCTAATGATATTATTCGTTAGGCTGGGTTTTAAAGATTTTAACTTATTAACTATGTTATTACTAACAAGCTTTATTATTTATTTATTTTGAACTTATTATATTTATTATTGAACTTTTTATTGCTTTTTCCGATATCTTAAACAAACTATTTAGTTCAGAGTTCTAAGAAATAATTATTAAAAATAGTGTTCTGGGGTCAATGTTAATTTTTCTGACTTATGATTATTATCAGCTACATCTGTCGACATATAGTTTATGCTGCAAGAGTATTAAATGCTCAGCACTCTGAATATAATTACCCTTAATAGTGCAACTCAAATAATACAGATGACAATTTAAAATTGTGCCACCTTTTCTTGTTGCCATGTTAACCCCTTTGTTGCGCGTTGCATGCAATTTGTGGCAATATTTGTTGGGTATGTGCGGAACTGGAAGCGTTACCAATGGAATGGAACAAGAGCCAAAAATGGCATTTTAAAGAATCAATTGAGCGGCACTAATTGAAAGCGAGTCGGGATCGGATTTTATATCGGCTGCGTCGGCGTTCGAAAATTGATTTTGACATATTTATTTAGGCGCTTGCCGCGCCGAGTGACAAAATCTGACCCCTGGCAAAGGCGCAACGAATTGCAGTCAGGATTGTCAGACTGGCTGATAAATTGGCTGCAGGACTCTGGACGGGTCAGGGCGGGCATTGTGTTCACGATTTCCGCTCCTGTATATTTTTGTATACAATTTGCCTGCGGCCAAAACTACTTTAAATAGGCCTAATGACATCCGTTCTAGTTGGCCCATTGGCTCAGAGTGTCGCCTTTCAAATGTGGGTAGCCTTTTATTGTTTTCCACTTCCTAATCAGAGATAGCCCATTGTCTGTGAAGCAAACAGGATGTGTGTGTGTGTGTGTGCGTGCGGTTAAGGGTTGTCCGATGCCCAAAACTGACCGAGGGGCTCCCCAAAATGATGTTTGATGTCCGCTGGCGCTGTTGTTATCAGTTTTTATAGCGGCAGCGATCAAAATTTACGATAAATGCTTTAAATTTTATACACCTAAGCGCAAAAAGTTGGCCTTTGTTTGGTTAAGTGAGCATGGCCAACTTGATTTGTTAGAGATCATAAATTAACGGCTCGAAAATAGAGTAGATGACATCTCATGTGTGTGTGTCATATGTGAAGGAGTTGTGGGGTTGTTTTCCCCCTTGCCCTCAGGGAAAATCGGCACCTGCGGAGAGTTTCCATCTACCCATAAATAAATGTATATTTATCTGAGTATAAGTTAATGAGCAAAAGCTTTGTGATTTCCCACACCCAGCTACTATTTGTAAGCAATTATATGTGAGTGTTGAACTTTTTTACGGTCTCGCTAGACTTTGGCAATTCAAAAACAATCATCAATCTCTGTCTACAACTGTTAAAAGCGCATGCATTTAAATTAGACATTTAAGCCACTGGCTGAGAGCGCAAAAGGGAAATTGCCCCCAAACCGAAGCCAAGTGTCAAAAGCATGTGGGTAGCTCTAGCTTTCCCCCAGCCCATCTCTCCCCAGGCAACACTCCTGGTGTGATTTTTATGCCAACAAGCGAGAAACAAAAAAAAAAAAAAATGTCGATACCTTCAGCAACAGACGCGGAACTCGCCCAGGAAACGCTTAATAGGATTTTCGACAATTTTTACTATTTTGCTGTGGCAGCTACTGGTAACTGGTTGCCACACCGTCAAACAGTTTCTATTTTTTTTTTCTTCTCTTTTTCCATTCGACTTTTCTTTCCCATTTTTTTTGTTTTTTTTTTTAATTTTCCAAATATTTTGCCTTTACAAGGGTTAGAAAAATGCCAGCGCACCCTTTTTGGCTGTCGCGTTTGAAAATTCTTATGCACTTTTTGCTTTGTGCGGATATTCAGGATATGGTTATTCGTTTTTTTTTTTTGTTTTTTTTGTTGTTGGTCGTTTTGTTATTCCTGTTTGGTTTCATGCACCGCATAACATTAAAATTCAGATTTTGATTGATCATCCAGTGTGAAACGGGGCAAACCTCGGACGATGATGAGAATGTTGTCGCGTTGTTGCTTGATTTCTTTAATGTTTGTGAATTTCAGCACTCAGCTCTTGATAGATCGGATTAGCCAATAAATAACGAATCGAGTGAGGCTATTTAGCGACTTTAAGTTTATGCTAATATTTTCTGCCAGCTGTGCGTCACGCTAGCTAAACTTTCCCAGGCAAATTTAGTACTCACTGGCAAATCGAAGGCACTGCGATAACACACACTCCCTGTAACCAGAAAAAGAGTGTTAAAAAAAAAAAAAGAAATAAACGAACATGCCCAACGGTGGCCACTTAAATATTCATGAATTTTAACGCCGAAAAAAGCGCAACCCATGAAGACGCCTTGGCAACTGATGGCAACTGCATAAATTCGATTAACAACAATGCATATTGATGGAATAATTGAGCAATTCTAATGAGCCACAACAGCAGCAACAAATTGCAGTTGGCACCACACCCCGAACGGTGAACCGCAATATTTGCATTTGATTGACAACAAAGTTAATTGAGTGTGGAGCTGGGAGAAAACTGACAATTTGCATATAGCCGAAAATAAAAAAAGATATGAAACTGAAAACAAACATTTATTATATTTAACTATATGTTCTTTTTTTTTTATTTTGTGTGCCAGCTACCCTTTGACTGATGGCGTTGAGTTTCTTCGGGCCTAAATGTCATTTCAATGAATTTATAATTGGATACGATGTGATTTTTCAAAACAGCTTTAGTTTACAATTGAATTTGCATATTTCTTTTTTCTTTTTTTTTTTTTGGTACCTGCGTTTAATTAATGATTTTATGCAAAGTTTTCACATTTTGCATACATGTGAAGGTTGCTTTTTTAAACTGTTTTTTCGGTTTTTGGTGGAATACATCATTAATCAGGACTTTAAGTAGCCGCCTTGTTGTTGTTGCCGCTGCTGAACTCATTAACCCTTTTGTTCGCAGCTGACATTTCAAGAAAAATAGCAACAAAAGTAACTTATATAAATATTTGCATTGCTACCGTTTTGACTTTTGTCTCATTGCACACACACACACACACACACATCTATTCGGAACACGTGAGAACTTTGGGAAACGACGCAAAAGGCGCGTCGCGAAATCCTTATTAATGATCCCGTTGGTGTCACGAAACCTTTGAGACTTTTAATTAGTTGGCATTTGACTTTTGTGGCGCAGCTGCCTAACCCTGGCCGCTTCTCTTCTAGGCCAACCCGCTGTGCACTTTCGCTGAAATCTGCTGCAAGGATCTCAGCTTTTCTCGCTCTGCGCATATATCAAATATATATTCTTATTGCCATTGTTATCTCGATGCACATTAACTCAATAAGTGGGCAATAATACAAGCTACACGTAGCAGTCAAAAAGAAAAAAAAAAAACAAAAAACATGCCCCGCCGGCGCTGTCTTTGCCAGAATTATGCCATATTTTGTAAATTGCTAAAAAGTTGCCAAAGTGCTGAGCACACGAAGGCAGAAAAATTGCAACGATAAACAACAATGTGAAGGACATTATGTCAGGCATAAGAATTATGGCCGATTGAACACGATAAGCCTTGACTTATGGGGGCAAAATCAGCGGGCATCAAAGAAAAACAAGGCAAGGCGGAGAAAAGCGAAGTGAAAAGCCAATAAATGAAGTTTGTATATCAGTGAAATATTACCTCAGTTAAAGCTATTACGAAATACATATTATTTCTAAATAAATAAAATAAATTTGTTGCTAATAAACTAAATATACAAATAAATTTAAATATTATATTTATTTAATTTAATTTAATAAAATGAATAAAGTCATTAATTTTGTAACTATATATACCAATAAGTATTGCTGTAAGTCGTATGTTTTAATAAAAGTTTTAAGTTTTGGACATATATTTAGTCAATTTTATTGAATACAAACACATTAATTCAATTTTCTTTTATCTGCTTACAACAATGAGTATTGCATATCCATATAATTTAGACCCTTCTCCAAGTTTTAATTGGCTTCAATTGGTGTCCAGTATCAATCTTCTAGCTAATAAATAAGACGATAAAAAACGAGCAACTCACCTTTTTCGATTATAGCTCATAATTAAAACAAGAGATGAAATTGTTACACTTAAAAAATGTAGCCCAGCCGCATTATGCGGGCACAACAATACGTTTATTTGGGTTAAGCTTAACCCCATCAGGCCTCAAGTTGGCATCGACAACCCCGAGCAAAGAGCAGAAGTCACGCAAAAGTCAAAGCCAATAAGAAAATCATAATTAATTGTTTCGTAATTCGGTTGTGTGTCTAAACATCATTAATATCTATAAGATTTGACAATGTGCAAAGGCCGCTACCAGAGTTTAACCCACCACGGACTCAGGACCCGCATAATACCTCGCGGCATCAAAGCCAATTTCAATTAAACGCGCGGATTAAAACACAGCCCAAACTTGAGGCGAATTTCGCACTTGGCCTGCCAGACAAATTGGTATTTTTTTTTTTTTTGTGGGCCAATCTAATGGAAGAATGCTCGCCTTATGCATATGTAATATTAACGCGGCATCATTAATAAAAATCATAATAGAGGCGTGGCGAATGACGTCACGTTTTAGTGATTAGCACGGACAGGATAGAAAGGATTGCTAAGTCTGTCTTGCAGTGTGTGTGGGTTGTCGGTAATTTTGTAATGAGTTTTTTTGTTGGCTTTTTTTAATCTATTACGACGATCTGACAGCGAGTCGTCTTATGCTTGAGTGATTCCACTGAAGACCCTGTAACTTGGGAAGTGTGACAAATTTTATTAATTGCAGACGTACCACACCATATTAATATTTATTTCCAAGGAAATTTGTCATTAAGGACATGAGAAATAATAAAATTATAATTAACAAAATTATTTTGATTGCTTAAAAATAGCATTGGATGTATATATCCTAACTCTTTAATAATACTATAACGACATAACTGAAATACTAAACCTTGTAAAATACTTTATTTTAGCGTGACAAATTTTTTATTATTTATGTCCAAGTAAATTTGTCATAAAAGATAAATAAATATTTCATATTAATATATTAAAGATATTTATATATATTATTTTGCTAACTTAAAAAAACATTTATTATATATTTTGTATTATTTATACTATATAATATATACAAGATAACAGAGATTTGAGCCTAACTATTTAGGTTTAAATAAAAAGCTAACAGATGTATTTTAATGACAAAAACTAACCGCAATAATGTGATTTCAAAGTACAGCCCTTTTCTGCTATTCATTTGCATAAATTATTTCGCCAGTGCATTTTGCTGCGCGACATTTTTCCAACTCATTAAGTCCAGCTCGAAAATACACTTGAGGGCACTTTGGATTTTGAGAATGCAACTTAATTAAGTCAAAACTCGGGAGCATGAAATTATATTTAATGAACCAAAAATAATACAAAAAACCGCAAAAATTTTCGAAGGTAATAAATTTTGAAGTAAGCGCCAAAATCGCAGCACCGAAAAACGCTTTAACCCTGCAGCCTGCCCGTCACATTCAAATAAATCTTAAGCAAATGCAAAAGTAGTCGCCCAGACATGGAAATAACGAGAAAAAAAAAAGACGAGAACTTGGGAACTCCGAGTGTACATTAAATTAAATTGCTCAACAGTTTGTAATGCGGCACATTAGTGTCAAGCACTGACGAGGACGAGCCGCAAGGATGCCGAAAGGGTTAGACCGGGACGACATTAACACGTTGTTAGGACAAGCCGCTGACAATGGGACTGGCTACTGGCAGACAGACAGTGGTCGCGTTCGGGTTGCGGTGCTGCCCAAAAATAATTTCAAATTTATAGACCTGGACACACTGGTCCAGCCGAGCCAAAAAAGAAAGAAAAAAAAAAGAAATCGCACCCCTCCGCGGGACAGCGGCGATGGGCCCGGGCTCTGCGAATTTGTAGATTTATGTCAACACTTCTGAATGAGCATAATTAGTGGCGAGTTTTGTCCGGGAAAAACAATTTACATGCAATTTGTTGCGTTTAAATGCTTTTTATATGCAAATCGTGGTCAGCCGGCCAGGAAGTGTCAGCAGGATGCGCTCCTGCAAGACGCGACCGAATTCCTATTTATGATTTTTAATGAGCTTGTTTTTTTTATGATTGATGCAGCTCCCTTTTGGATGCTGCGCCACTGTGCGACTGTGAAATTTGAATATTTATGACCAACGGTCATATATGGTGCGGAAATTTTTATGATCCCGATGCATAAAATTAAATATGCTTTGTATGTGCTTTTCTCAGCTGGCGTTAAACTTGTTTCTTAAGGCGGAAAATGCGTTGAATTATGTGCATTTTTTAAGAGACATAATTATGTACAGGATTTCTTTTAAATTGAGCTGTTATGCAAATTTGCCTGGGAAAGGCTGTTTTTTTTATTTTTTTCTGGGACAGTACTTTGTCCAAAAGTAGCACAGTTTCATTTGATTATTTTTCCATCAAATTATGACTAATATAATACACCAAGAGGCCTAGACTTTTTCCTAAATTGCAAAGTTAATGAAAGCTGAACATTTTGTGCTTTTTTAACCTTTTGCATGGCATCATCTCAAATTTTATATGTTATTAAATGGAAAATTTAGAATAAAGAACACTTTTTTCTACGATTTTGCTTCATTTTTTATTTAAAAAAAAATTATACTATACCAGGGATTAAAATATATATTCGGTTTTGGTATTAAATTAAATGCAATTATTAATTACCTTTTGAATGATGGCACTTTTATTGAATACTTTAATTTGTTTAGGACAAAATTCCAAAGTCACAAAATGGGCGGAAAAAGTATTATTTTTTTTTGCCAATTTGGGATATACATTCAAAGATATTCCAGTTTAAACGGTATGTTGTGCCTTTTTTAATTAAAACAAATATTCTAGAGTACTGAGATATCTATTTCCACTCTATGAAAGTTCAATAGACCTGGTCGCCTAATCATTATACCCACCGCTATTTCCCTTTGGCTGGCCGCTGTCAATCAAGTTTATGAGTTCTAATGACAATTCACATTTTTGGTTTTTATCGCGCGTCTGTTATCAATAAATTAACTCGATACAATGGCGCAGGCAAAGAAACACGCGATTGAGCAGCTACCAAACACAAATCAGAAAACGCTCAAACGAGCTGCGATTTTTTATGGCCAAGCGCTGAACTGCCAATTGGCGTCATCGTTGCCAGCGTCAAAGCCAAAGCCAAAGCCATCGCCATCGCCTTCGTCATCGTCGTTGTCGTCGTCGTCATTTCACCTTTGTGTTTTGGCCCCGTCCCGTGAATGGGGCAGAAATCGAATGCCAATGCACAAAGCGCCAGAATGCAGACAGACAAATGTCGCCGCACACGAAAAGTCAAAGTTAATTTCATTTTATTTATTTATTTATTTAGCCATTGGCTGTCAACGCGATTCCCAAAGCGGTTCAATGCCTCGCATTTAACAACATTATTTAATATTGGCTGATCGCCCGGCCATATCCAAGTAGCTCCAACAGCCAAAACTATCCAACTGCATCCGCAGTGTCAGTTGCTGTCTCCGTGACTTTTATGCGCAATTGCCAGCTAATGGCCCCAGCAAACGTCGACGTCGCTGCCTCCGTTAAACGTAACGTCATTCACATCATCATCATCATCATCGTCATCGTCATCTCGCCATCGCCATCGCCATCGCCATCTCCATCGTCATCGTCATGTCAATGGGCTGCCGGCGGGCGAGTTGCATTTTTCACTTGACTGTCAACGGCAGCGCATAAAAGCAACTGCAAGCCAAAGCGGCCCAAACACGTCCGAGGGTCGCCCGACAAGTTCAAGTGGGGGTCTGCTCATTTAGTGTGATCGCTGATCATTTGATCTTTGGAAAAACGGTTACCTCGATTTTCTGGGAAATTATTTATACAAAAATTTCTGTATTTCGAAATTGTTTTTATACTCGTTCAAATACAAATTTTTTAAAGTAGTAATTTATTTTTTTTTAATTTGAGGTAATATAATTTTTTGAGCGATTTCTAAAATATAAATACGTCTTTCTTTCGTTAATATTTTATAATATATAACCTAAATAAAATATGGATATTGCAAGCCGATTATGTTACTATTAAAAGAGTTTGTCCTTTCTCTGTACAAACAGGAAATATTCATAAGAGTTCAATATCCATCTTGTAAACAAGTTAAAAATGATTTGAGGTTGCAAAGTGTTTTGTTAATTCAAAAATTGGCTTTTCTTCTCTACACAATTGTAATTAGTAATTAAGAACTTGCCAGGCACACCTCGCAGTAGCCAATGTCAGTGGCAATGAATGCTTCTGGCCAAGATCCAAGCGACTTGGCCATAAATCACTGAGTGGGTGGGTTGTGAACGAATGGCCATTCGACTACCTGTGTGCTGATTGAATGGCATTAGAGGGCGGGCCAATGATTTTTGTGGTTGTTCGGGACGACTACATAAACATACCTATATATATATATATATATATACAAGTAGTTTAATAATCCAGCTGCTAATCTAATTTACTACTTATATAACTCCCTGGTGCAAAAGAACCCAACTGTATTTTAGTTTTACGAGCAGCCCCAGCAAAGTCATAAAATCTTAATATATGAAATTAAGCTGTCATAAATTTGCTTTAATGCGCTTTAATTTAATTGTCAGTGAGAAAATGCAATGAAAATAAAACTGCTTTAAGTAGTCAACGGTCTGAAGTGGGGAAATGCAGAAGTGCAGCAGGTGTTGTCGTCTCTTCAAGACACTGAAAAGTGTCGCAAGAAAAGCAGTAAACGAGTGTTGCCCGGTTCCCCGTGCTGGAGTACATTAAACTGGCGTTCAGGTACACGAGTAGATTATTAAAATATATTGCGAGTGCCAGCCACAGCACGTGCATCTTTTTTTTTTTTTTTTTCGGTTTGCAGCCATTTCTAAATTTGGTCGCATGAAAAATTGAATTTCTAATGTCAGAGAGAAACAGAGAACAGTCTAATTCTAATTAGAGCTGCACTCCAAACTTCATTAATAACCGACTGCAAGTGGCATTAAATCAATTAATTTGAATAGTTGTGTCAACATTTCGAGCAATTTTTCAGTGACATGGCGCGTGTTGAGGAACCCTTGACTTTTCAGTCTCTAGGCGCTGTCTTCCCCTACTCGGGCGGGGGGGGCGCGCACGATTTATGGGCCTTTGTTGTGGGAGGGGCCGGGCACTGGCACGCTCCAGCGCTTGCAGTCCATAATTAAGTGTCAGCTATGGTTTTTGACTTTACAAATTCCAATCAGACGAAGCCTAACATTCCATTTGGAAATCCATGCCAGACATACGTTTACCAATCGCATGATTTATGATGACGAGCCACAAACTGTGGGCGGATCAACGAAAGTCTATATAAATAGATTGGTCGAGGGATATATTCAGGGCGCTGTCGCATCCTGCAAAGTTCCGGCTAACAAGCCACAGCAAGATCAGCTTTGTATATGTTTTACGATTCGTTTTAATCATATTCTCACGTTCCGATCTTTAACTCTTGCCTGCTCCTCAGCAACGCAATGAATAATTTGTTAATTAATCATGTAAAAAAGAATAAAAAAAAACTTGACTTTGACTACAAACTTGACCGCTCGTTGCTCGCTGGGCAGCTTTGTTGATTTTCTTTAAATTTTATTGAAATTTTCACAACGCATTTGCTGCGCTTTTTTCGACAACAACAACACATGCTTGTCAGCTGGAAGAAGAAGCGAACCTTAGTTGAATTCGACAAGATTAATGAGCTTTTCTAAATCAACAAACAGCAACAAAAGAAAAGCAACACCGACATCAAAAGTCCACCACATCAGTCAGTCAGTCAGTTCGTCAAGAGCAGCATCCTCTGCAACCTTACCTGGTCATCTTTCACTCCAAGCGGCAACAATGGACTTGCAACAGCATCGACGGCGACGGCGACTGTGGCTGCTGCGGCAGCGTGGCGTTAATAATTCATGTTTCAATTAATTGCCATTTTGTTGTCATCGTGGTGCGTACCCCTTTTTTGGACAGAAGGTGCTCAGTCAACACCTTGACCAGAGGCCAGACAAGGTTTCCTCTGCGGCGACGGCGCCGCTTTGTCTGCCTCGGCTCCGCTCGGGAGGATCGTCTCAAGCAAATTGTTTGGCTTTGAAGTGCCAAGACGAATTTCAAGTTTTTTTTTTGTTATGTTTGCGCACATACACGCATTAGATGATTAATCCTCCTCGGCGGCTGTCAGAACTTTTTGACTGGTCCAGTATTTCGGTGGCTTTTTCTGCGCAATTTGCTGTGATTAATTTTTGTGTGATTTTTATTATTATGTCTTCTCATTGTGCGGCCATTCATGAGCTTAACAAATGGCTGCACTTTTGCAAGAATAGATTGTTTTTTTCACAAAGACAAAGCGAAGGGTTAAGCTAAGCCAAAGGTTTGTCGCGCAGGCAGGAAAAAGCTCAGGGATTTAGTGTATATATGTATTATTTTATTTTTTGCACCAACATTAATATATACATCAAGTTTTTATACAAAATTTCCTTTATATTGTGAACATAAAAGAAAACCTTATTTAATGTTAATGTTCTTAATTAATTTGACCAAAAATTCAGATACGAGATACATATATACTAGAGCTCGTACTCACGGGTTACTGTATTATTTTAAATACCTTATAAAATAATTTGGACTATTTATTAAGCCATATATATATTCATGAACAATACATTCAAAATAATGCAGAAAAAAACATATTTATGTATAATCGAATATTCTATTGCTTATACTTGATGTCGCATTTTACGGCCCTTTTTTATTGGCGAAAAAGGTTATTAGTCCACCATTCGTATTACGGCCTCACACATTGACTTAGCGGCTTCATAAAAAATAATAAATAATTGTCGTCAAATTACCAATATATTTATTATTGTCAACTTTTATTATTATTGGTTTCAAATAAAGTTAATGCAATTAATAAAGGCACTAGAAAAACAATCCTATTAGATTATTAATTTATTTTTTTAAGACTTCTCAAATGTGGAGAAAAAAATCAAGTTTTTTTTTGTCAAGTAAACTTCATAATTACATTATAACATTATTAGGCATTTTATAAATAGGAAAGTATTTTTCATAGTTGTTATTTTGTTTGATAATTGAATTATATGTTATATTGTTCAAGATCGAAAACTCAAGATATATGTAATTATTTTAGCCTTGAGGACAATCTAATTTTATTTTAATATAAACGCATATAAATGTGTTCGTTTTACGCCATTTCGATATCCGGCTTAGGATTGTTACTGTTTTTAGAATAAATGATTAAGATGAACTCACTTTCTTGGCAAGCTTTTCTACACCGAAACTGAGATTTGGCTACATTGTTCTATCAAAAGAACTTTTGATTATTACTTTTGAAATTTTTTTGGATACGGCGAATGCTGTCATCGCTTCTGTTTGCCATCAGCTTTGGCATTGACATTCCGCTAGACTTAAGCTCTCCAGTGTTTCAATATTTTCGAGTGCAATAAAGTGATTGCGCAATCATAAATTCATAAATTCCGGGGCTTATGAAGTACACAAAAACGATTTAAAGTGCTCAAAACTTACACGACGCCAGCTTTTCATGAAGACATTCGACAAAGCCAATCAGGGACATCGTCGCCACACTTGAACTTGAGCAGCCAGCGACGCCACATGGCCATGTCAGAGCAGAGATTCTTTGGCAAATCGTGCGTGGCGTCAGCGAAGAAACAATCTGCATATTGACAGCCGGCTGTCAAAGCTTATTGTGAGCAATTTTTTGTTCGGTGAAAACAGCGTGGGGCTGGGCTGGCTTTCTCCTTTGTCAAAAGCAGCCACAGGAATGCTTTGACGAAATGCAATTTACGAACGGAGAGATGCTCAGATGCCCAGCTGCTCAGCTGCTCCGATTGCATCTGTCAATTGTCAGCGTTAGCATATATCTTATGTCGAACAACGCTGTGTAAGGTAAAACCCCACTCGACATTGTCGTCGCCTGTCGGCACCTGATTGTGTGGCATTTCTCAGAGCCAAATGTAATTTCTAGTCTGAAGCCCGCATCACACGCCAAACAACATGCCAAAAAGTCAGACAAATGCAGTTTAACACTTGCCGCCACCCCCAGCCCCAGTCCCAGCCCCATTCTCAATCCCAGCCCCAATCCCAGCGCCGATCCCGAGCCCAATGTGGCGTGTAACTGAAACATGTAATCCAACGCAACGGAACGCAGCATAACCCGACAAACGACTGACTCGCGACTCACACACACACACACACGCACGCACAACCAGAGCACACATCAAAGTAAAAACTTTTTCTATATAAAAACACGGCAGGGGGTCTCGATTTGCCCTATGCTAGCTGAGTTGGTTCTACTACACTTCTATGCTCTAGTGAAAGTTGAGTCTAATCCAATTCGTATTGGTTTCGTTTAAGTATATCATGAAAGATCAGTTTTAAATTGGATAAAATATAATGATGATTTGATTTAACCACTAATTACCTATTTTATAAAATAAAGTTAAGAATGCAGCATATTGTTATATTTTATATACATCGGCATAGGCAGGGAGGAGGGGCTAGCGAAATTTGTAAAAGGAAACCAATCTGCCAATTTACCATATAAACAAAATATTTATTCAAATTTGAGTAAATTGAGTATTCTTTCATTAATTTAAATTTATTCAAATTTTGAGTAAACTCGCATATTCTCCACTTGCTCCTAAATATATTTTATACGCAATAAACTGTATGAACATCCTCTATATAAATGCTTTAAAAAGAGCAGAGTAAAAAACCAAATATTTTAATAGTAACTTAAATACAATATTATTTTATGTAAATATAATATAAAACAAACAATTCCCATCTATTCCACAAGAAATCCAGACGAATTATATAAACTTCAGTAGATTTATGTTTGCATAAATCAGCAAAATTCTTGGTGATATATATGATATTCACTCTAATATTATACCTTATTCTCCACAGCTTATCTTACATCATTCGAGTAGTGTAATCGCCGAAGAGTATTTGACAGGCGTACAACGCAATATGTTCGGTCTTAAGTACTCCGTGTTGCCCTTTCCTGTTTGCTGCTCATGTCGATTCGTGTGTCGCTTTCTTTCAATTGAATTTACTTTTCTGTTACCCCACTATAAAGTGTTGAGCCGCGTTCGGGCTGTGTTGTCTAGTGTTATTTTCTTGGGTGCTCTGCTCCTATTTTGGGCCGCTTCAAACGCTCGCCGCCGTCTGCCTGCTGCTCTGCCGCCTTTAATTAGCAGCGCGATTTATTTATTTATTTGTTTGTGGTTATCTCTATGTGGACCCGGCTGAAAAGTGACTTACTCATTGGCTACCCCGAAATTCCTTTTGTATTGAATTACAAATCACTTTTGTTGGCATTCGTAGAGCGCAAATTATGCCTTGGTTCTGCCGAATTGTTTGTTCAATAAACACATTTCTGAAAGCAATTCGATGTCAGTCCGAATGCCCTTCGATCGCATATACGCTCAACCTGAGATCATTCCCATGCCCAGGCTATTTGGTAACATAAATTAGTTTTGGGAACAGGTCCTTAAACAAAAGGGGCAAGTTCCGGGACATAAAGTCCACACCCGTGTTCGACTTCCCCTGCTCGACAATTTGATTAAAATGTTGCCCATTTTTTGGGCAATAAATGTCCAATAAAAATATAATTATTACTCGGCTGGCCTTACACACACCTACGAGCCACAGACCCGGCCACGTCGGGGGAGGTGGTTGGGTTTTCGGACACTTTATCTTTTTTATGTTCATGTATCGGCGTGCCCTCGACTTATCTGTGGTCTCATGTGTGTGTGTGTGTGAGTGTGTGTCCTGAGCCACTCCTGCACATAAATTTTATTAAGTGGATTTTTTGTGGTTCTCTCTCTCTATCTCTCTATTGTTCCTCCTCGTGGTACTTCCTGGGTTCTTACTCAAATTGTAATTTTATGTGAAAATTTGTTTATTAAGTAGCTTTGATAGTTTCGCCAGCTCGGAGAAGCCCATTTAATTTATTGTTTTAAGTGCATTTCAAGTGTTGTTTGGGTAATTAAATGGGTGTGGTTACTGGCCTGCCCAGTAAATTACGGCTGCGTATGCATTCAAAGGCATTAGTCTTGATTTGTTTTCGCTTGTAAATTTTCTAATATTCTTCACAATTTATTTCACTTTTTTCCTCACATTTCCACATGCCCACAAAAATGTCAACAGCTAAGCTCCCAAACGAAAATTATGTGTAAATTTGTGATCGTCATCAGCATACAAAAAAATAAAAAATAAAATAACAAAACACAAAAAAAAAAAAACACCCTCAGGCAACTGTTGGAAAAAACTGAAAATCTAATTAATTATTAACATATTTCATTGTTTTTAAGCGCGCACAGAAAATCCAGATAAAAATCCTAATAAGTCATTCGAAGACAGCACAAAATGCGGGCGTTCTGTTTAGCCCCGGGAACTAATGGCATGGATCCGCAGAGACATAGGGAACACTCCTCAACAGGGCAACTCAATTTATTTTAAATTTGTAGGCTGTTTTTCTCTTTCCTTTTTTTCTACTCGTTTTTCCCTTGCATTTGCCGCTAAAAATAACAAGAAATTGTAGCAATAAAAGGCGTCACCTTGGCAAATGATTTTCTGGCTGTGGAAAAAAGGGGCAAAATTTGTTGCCGGACGCTTTGCGTGTTTGTTAAACGCGCCACTTGAACACATTTGAGCATTTGGTTGGGGCACACAGAAAAACCGGGCCGAGGACGAGGTGTTTTTTTTTTTATATTTTTTTTTTAAATTCGAGTTTTGTTTACTTCGCTTTCAGGGGGAGGCCGAAATGCTCCCCAGCAGCGTTTTAATTAGCTGGGAAAGGGGGCGATAGCAAGGTAAATGACATGCCAGAACGTATTTTACATTTGCTTATCAAAAAAGATGTACTTTTTATATAAATCAAACCAACCGATGATATATGCACAACCCATTTATTAGCTGCCGAGAGAGGCGCAGGCCACGCACCGAGGGTCACAGCAGAAAAAAAAAAAAAAACGAAAAGAAAAAGAAAACCAACTAAACCAACCTGCCAAACCACTTGGCAAATGCGAAAGAGCCAAACCCTATCCTGATCTGGTCAACCGAAAGGGTTACGCATGGTCCAAGCTCATCCTCAAGTGTCAGTTTGCGGTCGTATTTCATTTCTTTTGCAACTCGTTTCGGTTGCTTTTTTGTTTTTGTTTTATTTCGTTTTTTGTGGCTTGGAGTGAAACTCGTCTTGAAGTGGCGTCCGATGGCATTTACATTTTTATTACAAACAAATTCGTTGCGGTTACAAATGCGCCAATGCAAATACATTTTTAAAAAGTCTAACCCCCCCCTCAAGAAGCTGGCCGGACTGACCAGATCCAGGGACAGGAGCAGGGGTTAGCTACCCCCATTCCCTTTGGCCCAATCCCTTTGCCGTTCTGCGACTGTCAGTGTGTATATTTACAAATTACTTACGGTTAATAAATCATGCCGCATGTCAAAATAAATGCATAAATTTTCCAACTGTTTATCGAAATGGCAAAGCAGTTGCTTTTTGTCCAGACTCTCAATTGAATTGGTAAGCAGGCCAGCAATTGGATTTGTTAAAGGCTTAAAAAGTTGGTCAATTCCAGTCGCGAGTGATTTTGCAAAGGGTATATCAACTTCTTGATACGGCACTTATACGCATATTTTTTAGAGTAGTTTTGGCGTCGGTGTGGCTGCCCTTTTTAGGGGGGGGGTGGCTTAGTTCATGGTGGTCAGCGCTAAGCGTTTATAATTTTTCGATTTATAGTCACATTTATCTGTCGATAACCAACTACTGGACCAAGCAGATTACAAAAGGCCGAGCTAAAGAAAATACATAAGTCAGGGGAATGATTGATGGTCAGGTTAAGAAGTGAAAGCATGTCACCCAAAGGAATTGAATCCGACTGTGTCCGCTCCTGGCCAGCTGTAAAAGGATACAAATTTGTAACAATAAAGCGTTAAGCTAAGCGCCTTTGGGAAATTCGCCATGCCCGGCTGGGCAAGGGTAAGAAAAATCGCCCAAGACAGCAAACTTGCTGCCTGAGAAATACATCGGAAAAGGGGTAGCCGGAGCTGAGCTAATGATTGATACCAGGCAGCCAAAAATTACTCAATTAGTTGAGCATTAGCCGAGTCAAATCTTTGAGGAAATTTACCGTCTGGCTGGGACTAGACCCTGGCCTAATTGCCTGTTCTGTGGCGTGGCGTAAATCCAGTGGCCGGTTGCAACAATTAAGTAAACTGAATTGAGCACAGACCGCAGAACCTCATTATAAACAATTTTCGTTATCACCACAAAAGAAGTTGAAATGCATTAGGCCACGGTGTGGTCCGGGCCCGCAAACATCTTCGGCTTTGGCCCCGGCCATAACATTAGAACCTCGCTAGACACTTTACGAAATTGCCGCAAATCACGAACAGCGTCGAGGCAAACGCAGCAAATCAACGTGAATTAGTCAAAAGAAAAGAAGTTGCAGCCACAAATTGTGGAAAATTAAGTACCAGAAGAAAACACAAAAAAAAAAAAATGCAGAGGGTCCGCCGAGCGGGACTAGACAGACCAGACGCGTAAGTGCCATTAACATATATGGGGACGCTGCAGAAGCGACCGCAACGGACACCAACCGATCCCAGATGTTCGAGACGAGTGTCGCGACATCGTGGCTCGGCTCTGGCTCTGGGTCTCTGCCATGGCCATCAACTGGCGCTAGTTTATGGAGTGTGCGTGTGTGTGTTCGGCGAGCGGGGATTTAATGGTCAATTTTGGACGCTTCTTAAAACGCGGCCCGAGAACGCTAAGTGGTAGCCAGAGTTTATTGTGCCGCATCAGATACTCTCCGCTTCTAATAAAATCAATTTCCGCTACTACTGTACTATAGATCAGATTATGTCTGCCTGCCTAATAAAAATCAATTTCCTCTGCATTCGACACCACATCCTCTTTTTTTTTTTTGTTTTTTTGGATGAATCCTTTCACACCTCTGCTTTGACTTGTTTCAACACATTTTGCACCCAATTATATTTAAATTCGACATCAATCAATGCCTCGTCGTTTACATCTCATTATCTCCGCCTTTCACCTACTGACCAAAGGCGAAGTCGAGCCCAAAACCGTTGGCAATCAGCACGCAAAACCCAAACTCAATTCCGGCCAACTGAAAATCCACAAAAATTACCATTTTGACCGCAGACAAATTAGTGTTATTAACACTTTTTTTCTCTCTCTGTATTCTTCGCTGCTGTTGTGGTGCTTGTTTATGGCATTTTGGCAATGTCTGCTGCATTTTTCACGCTTCAGCCACGCGCAGTCCGCAATCCTCAGTCGTCGACGTCGGCGTCGGCGTCGGCGTCACCACCTGGTCCAGAGTCGCCTCCGAATGCCATTTTAATGGCTGCGTGTAAAAATCTGCAACTGCAACACGCCCTGACCGCAGGTTTTAATATAAAAAATGTTGAGCTGCTCGTCGCCCTGCCGTTGTTTGTTTGTCTGGTGTCAGGGCATTCTGTGAAAACAAACAACAATAATACCGCATAATGCCAGAATACCCCCCCCAACCGCCCCAATGCACCCCAACTCGGAGCTCATCGAAAAAAATCCATTAAAACTGCGTTACGTTTTGGTTTCTTTTTTTGGCTTTTGTATTTTTTACATTCATTGCCTGGTTGGTTTTGGCTTTTTCTGTTTTTCAGTCAAGAGGGTAGATCAAATAGTTTATTAATTTGATGACACTTTGTTTTATTGCTGTGGCTAAACTTAAAGACCGCAAAAAAGTTTACTCAATCTAATCGAATTATTATCTAATTTAATTAAAATATTCTAATAATAGAGACATTTTTGACTTAATATTTATTTATTTATTTTTTTTAAACTAATTTACATTTCGGACCTAATACGAAGAATGTGTTCGAAAATGTTTGTCTTTTATGTAAATGAAATCTTAAATACTTCTATAAGTAAAATATACATTTAGAAAGTCTGTGATTTTCTTTTCTTTCATTTTGGCCAACTGTTGGGCCTGCCCTCGCATTTAGCTCTTTGTGTCTTTTGCATAATGCGTTAATATTAACCGGTAGCTGCTGAAAATTTTTGCAATTTTCATAATGATGCCAGAGGACGTCGGTTAAGTTGGCCAGAGTGCAGAGTGCAGAGCACGCACCCAAATCGCAGCTAATTAACTTAATTAGTTTATTTAAAAGCGCCAACCACACGTCCATATAAATCAGAAGCGCCCCAATTGGCAGCCCTCGGCGCACCGATTTACGACCTACTTTGCCCGGCTCTGATCTGGAACAATATTGCTACCCAATTTGGTCGCATTAAAAAGCCCCCATTCCCATTTCCATTCCCCGCCCCGCACCGCACCGCCTTGTTTACACTGCTAATTGCAGTTCTGTAGTCTCGCCCGTCTCAAGTGTTTTCCACTGTCAGCGTTAAGTTGTGCCACCGATTTTGCATACCCGAACGCAAATTGAACATTTTCGGGCTGTCATTGACATGAGACAGACGCGAGAGCATTGCTAATTTAATGCCAAGTTCAACTCAATCTGGGCGTTTGGGCGACACTCGAGCGTCTTTTGCATTTGACAACATCTCCAAAATGATAACAAAGGTCGTGTGGCATTGACAGTGGCAACAATTCAAGTGGTTCAATTGTCGCTTTTTGTTGCCTTCTAGCCGTTGTTTTTTCACACTAATTGCCTGTGGGGCTCAACAAATGTTTGTGTTTACTGAAATGTTTTCGAAAATATTTGCCTTGCAATGGGTATTCTTTAAAGTTTTAAGCGCTTGTTTAACGCTTGTTTGAATACTCCCCAATCCCAAGGGTTAGACTTTGTTTAAATGAATGTATCTATGTTTTGAATCAGTGTTCAAAATGGGTTCAGGCAGGCAAAAAGAATTAACTGAATAGTTTAGTTAAATTTATCAGTAGTTGTTTAACACATTTAGCTGTTGGCAACTCAAAATCTATTTACCGTTCTCAGTTGTAAATCTAGATGGACTAACTTTTTGTAAAGAGATTCAAATTGGCAATGTTTTCATATTTCCAACTCCCATAACTTTATCAAAAGTGAACCGATTTTCATGTTTGATGACATTTTTTTCATGGTTTGTCCTCTAGATTGATTCTGCATTTCAAAAATATTCATTATTGAAAATAAAATTTTTTTGATTTTTTTCGAAAAAAAAGCTGTACTCCCCCCTTACTCATTTTGGGGAAAAATTATTTTTCAAAATTTTAAATCCGGAATTTCTATTTTTAATTGATTGTGGTTATCATAATTAGCATAAAAAACTACTTTAAAATCGATTCTGAGGGGGTCAAATTTTTTGTCAAAAATGGTGCCAAAATTGACAAAAATTTTGACAAGTAGAGCTCTCGGGTCAATAGCTCCCATATTTCAAACGCCCATAACTTAGTCAAAACTTAACCGATTTACATGTTTGATGACATTTTTTTTACGGTTTATCCTCTAGATTGATTCTGCATTTTAAAAATATTCATTATTGAAAATTAAATTTTTTTGATTTTTTTTCGAAAAAAAAGCATGTACCCCCCCCTTACTCATTTTGGAAAATTTTTTTTTTTAAAATTTAGAATCAGGAATTTTTAGTTTTAATCGATTGTGGTTGTCATAGTTAGCATAAAAAACAACTTTAAAACCGATTCTGAGAGGGTCAAATTTTTTGTCAAAAATTGTGCCAAAATTGACAAAAATTATGACAAGTAGAGCTCTCGGGTCAATAGCTCCCATATTTCAAACGCCCATAACTTTGTCAAAACTGAACCGATTTTCATGTTTGAAGCCATTTTGGTCATCACTTGCCCTCTAAATTGATTCTAGTCAAAAATATATGCATTACTGTGATTTGTCGGTTACACCCGACTGCAACGTTCATATTTGTTTTGTTTCTAGTAGTTGGCAACGCCGTCGCGAAATAGACAATTATTTGAAACAACGCATGCATACAAGGTAAAAACCCGTTAAAAGTTATATATGCATGGGGACATTACGTTGCAATTCGTAGAAAAATAGCTGAGAATGTCAAGGATAATTGCGTTAAGGGGTGACTAAGCGCCAGGTGGAAGCAATTCAAGGTGGAAGCCACCAAAGCGCTGGCCCAACTGCCATTCAGCTAACCAGCTAACCAGTAAGCCATCTACTAAACTATTTGCCTTAATTTCCATTTCAAAGCGTGTTCATTAAGTCGAAAAGTAAGAAAATTCGATGCGGGTGCTGGCTCGGGTGCGGGCAGTGGGTAAACGGGTTACCTCTGGGTGGAGTGTACTTTGCCAAGTCGAAAGGTTATTATCATAGTTTGTCGCTCGAAGTTGCGCCAATTTATTTAATTGGTTTTGAAGTGACATTGGTAGCGTGTTAAATTGAGCATAAATTTTGCCACTCTTGTAAAACTATTAGGATAAATGGCCGAAGGGGGCCGCCAGCCCGTTAAAATATGCTTTTAATTGGTCCAGAGTTGTTCAGGTATGCCACCTTTTCAAAAAGTTCGCATAATGACAACTGCAGCGTATTAAGAAATGTGGCGTTAATATTATTCAGTAAATAAATATAAATTACAATTTTTACCAAATCTAACTTAATGTTGCTAATGAAAGATACAGATTTATAAATTAAAATATTTAGAAAATTAATTAAATTTTTAAATGATTTTTATTTTCAAAATGGAAATTTAGAATAAAACAAATTTAAAAACAAATTGTTCCTAAATAATTCTCTGTATTTCTACAACACAGGTGTTCAAGAAGGTTTCAATGAAAATGTTTAAAACAATTATAAAAAAAAAGACAAAAAATATATTTTCTATTTAATAAGTGGGCAACTTGGCAGCACTTGGCAGAAATTAAAAAAAAAAAATACTTTACACATATTTCACTATTTCAAAGATGGACAGAGACTTTAGCTTACAATAGCAAAGTTTATAAATATATTTAAGCCAATGCTAGTTTAAAGAGTCTTTTAAGTAAATGGGCAATTCTTCAACTCACATAAATTATACTGGATACTGGCTTTAAAATTCCTGAAGCTGCCCGTGCCACAAGATCGTTCATCACACTATGCGCTATATGCATACAACTCGGTCTTCCTGCCTGACTCAAGTTTTCCGGCAACCATCATCATCATCATCAGCGTCATCGTCATCGTCCATAAATGCGAATGCACTCAAGCATATAGCGCAATAAACACAGAGAGCCCGGCTCGCAAGTGATGACCACACACTGCCCGCCTAGCCAGGCAGCCCACAATGTGTCCAGCTTATTGTAAAAAAAAAAAAAAAAGAAAAAAAAAAAAAAACAGCACTGGAAAGAAGGAACGCTCCACGCACACTTCTTTGCTCAATCAAATGGAAATAATTGTGGTGGCATTGGCCGGGGACCAGGGCAGACTAAAGACGAAGTGCCTCATTGTGCTGTTGCCCACACTTGAGGGCCCAGTTCCGATGCGAGCTGACCAGTCGGCAGGGCCGTCGCACTCATTGAAGTGTTGATGCATCCAGGCAAAATCTGGAGCGCATTGATGTGGTCGACTCCGACTGCATTTCTCTCTCCTGCCGCCCGATGATTTCTTTATTAAGGCATTGTGCGGCTAAATGTGAACTGCTACGGCGGGATCTGGCCTGGACTCGGCCAATTAATTGGCCGCCTTCAGAGTGAGTGGCATTCGATGAGGTGAGTCGGGCAAAAGCATTTTGTGGTTAGTTAGTGGCCGAGCCTCGGATTAGACACAGCGGTCATGTAGGTGGCCTTCTATGATAGCTCTGACTTGGAATTGCCCACATTATACATAGACATGGAATATTTAAACATGTTTTTATTTTTGGTTATTTTGTTTTTTGTTTTTTCGTGGAAGTATATAGAGAGAGTCCCCTAACAGCATCTGTGTATGTCTAGCCCTCCCTTTGGCTCAGCATAATCGGAGCTGTGGCTATAGAAAAACATCTTTCCAAACAATTAAACTCAGCCGCGGCTCTTAGCGAACTCTGGCAGGCAAAACCCTTTTGTCTGTCGAAACCCCTAGGAACTTTACTCTCTGAAATGCCGACACACACTCGAAAAAGTTCACAGGGGGAGATTCTAAAGGAAATTCCTCAAGTGTTTGCCGCGCGCTCACTTACAAGTTATGCAAATTTTTCGTGTCTGACGAAAAAATCTAACAAAATTGTTGTATTGCAACAAGGACAGCAACAACAACAAGCACTTGCCACACTTGCCCATGGTACAGTTGTCACTGGATTTGAATTTCAACAGCAGGGAAAAATGCGCTGAAAAATATGCCGTGCTTTTTACGTTCCCCCGGACTTCTCTCGGCTCTCGACTCTCGGCTCGCTGCAGTTGTTACCCATGACAGATGGTCAGTTGGTAAGTCACATCAACCACCGCACTCATGGATACACTCGTACGTGTTGGCAGTTCGTCAGTCAGTCATTCGCTCAGTCACTCAGTCAGTCAGTCAGCTAGTCAGTCAAAGCAAATATGACAGTTCACTGTCGTCGTCGTCGTCGTCGTCATCGTCTCAAACTTTAACCCTCCGTGGTAGAGCATTTGGGGGTTGTTGTTGGTGCCCCTGCCACCCCGCAACAGTTTACCGGGCACCGAGCACTCGTGACCGGGTACAGTTTGTGCATTGATACTGTTGTGGTCGTCGCCGCCACTTGGGTGATGCGGCTGACAACAAGGGGCACAAGGTAGTATACGTATAGACAATAGGTAGTATGTGGCATGTAGCATGTAGCATGTAGCATGTAGTAGTCATGTAGTCGCTCGCTTTGCTCGGTAGATAACGCTCTGTGGGTTTGGGTAACCAAGGCCTACCCCTGACGAGGGTTGTGTTTTTGTCTTCACGTTGTGTGGTGCGGGATTTAAGCGTTAAGTGGTTATATTGAAAATATTGTATTTACATCAGTAGGTGATTATATATATGTATGTGTGTTTGTGTGTGTGTGTGGTGCTCTGGACTCATCGCTGCCTCACTCTCCGCCTCATTCACTGCGTTGATGACTCACATGGGTCCGAGCTGGATATTGATAATTTCATTAAACTATTGAGCCAGATATTTAGCTGAGTGGTGTTTGTGTCTACACGTAATTGCTGCTGAAATTTGGGATAAGTGAAAGGTGTACGGGGCGGGGCGCAAGTGTATTAGGGCGGTGCACAGTGGGGTGGTTGCCCGCTTCAAGTGTTTGCCTTATCCGCAAATCGCTGACTTTGATCGATGCTAAGAAATATTTCAAGAGTATCTATTGATTTTTGGCGGTGAAAAACATTTGTGTTTCACAATTTTTAGACTCATTCGCGATGTGAAAAGGTATAATAACCAATAAATTAACTAATAAATTTACCCTATTTAGATTTTTTTTGATCAGGCAATTCATTATTAATACAAATTGCATTTTTTTTATTCGTTAATTTTTTTTAAATTCTTTAAACATTTTTTATTTTGAATTTTTTGTTCACGAAGTGCAAAGAGTATATATTTTTTTTTTTGCTTAAATCGATATATCTGCCTCAGTTTTAAGGCTAGATACATCGAATTTTTTTTTTTGACAGATTACTGATAAGCTCCTCTAAAGATAGCACAAACTATTGTTGATATTGATAAAATCCATAAAATCTTAGTGGCCGAGAAAGTCCATATCTCCCACAAGTTTAGAGCTAGAGCCACCAAAGTTGTCGTCCAAAATAACGCTAATAATTAAAAGCATTTTCGACTGGTTTAAGTCGGTTACACCCGACTTGCAACGTTCTTGCTTGTTTTTATTAAGAATTGCCTGCTAACCTCTGCCTTTCAAAACAACTGAAAAAGTTCATTAAGTGACCCGAAGCGCGGGCAACAATGGGCCAAACATGTGGAAGCCTCATAAAAAGACGATGGGTCGAAATGCAGCGCATTCAAATGCAACAACCACAAAAAAGAAAAGCCGACGTCCTGGTGGTGGTGGTGGTGGGGTATTTCGGTGAGGCCAAAGGATATTAATGATTTTGCGCTTGAATTGCAATTGCAACAGCAACGACAACAACAGCAACAATGGCAGCGACGGCAATGTAATAACAATAACAATATATCCACACAAGCACTGCGGTCAAGCTGTCAATTTTTCAAAAAGTGAACTACATAAAAAACGCAAGTGAAGCCCTCGACCCGCCGGGGGGTCGTTCCTGTGCCCACACTCCGGCCGAGTCCCGCCGGAACTTGCGTTGCCAACGCAATGACATGCAGTTTTTTGCATATCACTGCACTCGAGGGGCTGCCCGGGGCTGGGGCAAGGAGGCAGAACCCTTGATATTTGATGGTGGGCCTCGGACTCGGCGCTGTGGTCATCTCTCTGCACTTTCGCATCCCTCAATTTGTTGCATTGTTGTAATTTTATGCACATTTGTGTTTGTTTGTCGAATGATTTGCAAAAAAAAAAAAAAAAAAAAGAACGAAAACGAAAAATTTGTTTTTCGGATATACACACAAAAAAATGTATATAAATATACATATATGTCCATATATATAGTCCCTTTTTTTTTTTTTTGCTGCATTTGTGGGGGCGCTTGCCAAGTTTTTTACATCGAAATTAATTGAGTTTTTTCTAGTTGACTGCGTTTTTAATGAAATCGTTAGTGTGTTGCATTTGTTGAATTGTCCATCACATTTTTTTTATTTTTTCTGTATTGCCGTGGAGATAATACCAAGGGGACTGAATGGTCGGGGTTTTTTTTTTGGGTTGAAATGCTCGATATTCGTATTGCTATTTGTACAGTTGTTTGAAGGTGCTTCCTGTGAGCTCTTCAATGTCATTTTCAACTACTCTGAGTGCTTGTTTGGCATTCAATGGGCTTAGCCCATGTCAGATCAAAGGCTTTGTCTAAAAGTTGTTACTAGTCGTATATGACGTCCGATTGGGAGTCAGAAGTTTCACTTGTATCTACAATGGATTGCCATAAAACTGACTGAAAATTGTCTCGCCACGGCTATCTTCGGACCTGTCAAACCTAACAAAGCCTGCTGATAATACATAAACCTAAGCTAATGCACTTTATGGTCCTCAGAAAAACCTACTTAAAGCATAAACATCGTCGACAAAATCCCCAACAATTAAAAGGAAATTTAACTTGGCTAAGAATGTAATTATTTCGACAAAAAAAAAAAAAAAAAAATACGTGGAAATAAAAATGGAATGATGGACGAAACATAATTACGACATTAACGGGTGACACAAAACAAAAATAATCGTAAAGAGCGTATTTTAGAGCTCCATATGAGCACTTTATGTGCCTAAGCGACCCATTTATGTGGAATTCTTTCCAAGCCAACCGTTTGAGGCGGGGCAATTAACTTGATTTCGCGGCTGGGTGTCTCATAATTACAATAAGCTATAAACACGAAATGCGTACAGATATAATTTTAATAAAATTGTTTTAATGATTTATCTAGACGGTCGTCGCGATCGTTGTCCAAAATTAGTGCAACATAATGAAACTATTCCCAGAAAGTTTGGCCCTATTCAATCAAAATGTGAGTTCCAACGCGTTCAGTTTTTTATGTAGTTTTAAAAACTTATAATTAATGTGAAAGGCGGTTTTGGCCTTTTATCGCCCCAACTTGATCTACATTTTTCAATTGCCCTGCCCGAGAGTCTGTGTTGAGCCAAGTGTTTGATCTACGGCTCGACTTTTTTTTTGTTGGAAAAAGGTGCCATAAAACGGCATTGGTTAGCTTTAAAGACATCTCTCTGCGGTTTCAGACTGTGAGTAATTTATTAGCTCTTGACCGTTTGAACTCGAGGTGCGTAGTTAATCTTGCTCAGTTTACTGATCATCAAATCAAAAGCTGATCTGTGCGTGTTGGCATTTTTCAGTTAGAGCCGCCTAATGGACAGCCCATTCCAATGTGTGGCACCGTTCATTAGGAAACTTTTCAGAAAAAGTTTTTTAATTTGTTATGGCTCTCAGAGTTGATGCATCTCTTTGTACACAAATTTATTATTGACAAGACTTTTAAAGCTGTTGCCTTAGTAATAATTATATATTCTTTTGGCCGCATTAAAAGTTGATTTTGTATGAAAATAATTACATTTAACAACATTTTCTATGAATATTATATAAAATAATTTTGCACATTAAATAGTCTTTTTATTCATTTTATTTATTTATTTATTTTTTTTGCTACGATTTTGTTGTTTTTAATTATGGCTTTTGAATTTTAGGGCACACACTCATCATTAATTGTAAAATTAGAAATTTATATTATTGCCTAAACTGTAACAACTAAAGAAAATAAAAATTAATTAAATTTAAAAAATAATTTTGTTTTTCGATTTTTATTTTATCAGTTTTTTATTTTCTTTTCCGGTTTGAGCCCTAAAAGAACATCACAGTTATATTCATATATAAAAAAAAGTATGGTAGAGTTTTGATTGTGAATGTTCGAACTGAAACGTAGGTTCATGAATGTGAAAAACCAATAAAAATAATAATAACAATACAAAATAAATAGAAATATATAAATTGCATGAAAATCCTAACATTTAGAAATTTTATTTTAAAGTTAAAATTATGTTAACTTTTTTACCAAAGTCTGTGCACAGCTATTTTTTATTTTATTATTATTATTATTATTATTTTTTTTTTTTTGAGAGCTGTCCAGTTAACTCCTACGTTTGAGTTATCTTGCCACGCGTGCCGTAAACATCGAAAACAGTAGAAACTTTTTAATCGATATCTGGTCTGGCTTATAATGCTGCATCATCCGAAGACAGCCTTTTGAGCCTGGTGCTCGGTGATCCTACGCATTCGGGCCCACGCAGAGTTCAGTCAAGCACGTGGCCCGACTCAAAATTCAAACATCTTCAGCACATGCCACACTTCAAAGATGCTGGGGGCCCACTATATAGAGATCGCTTATCGCTAACTGCTCTTACAAAAAAAAAAAAAAACAAAAAAAAAGTGACCCACAAAAATGGTTGTGTAAAAATTGGTTTTTCTAATATGTTTTGCGGCAAGCGCGGTGCGGTGAGTGCCACCCAGCTCCTGGCTGCCACAGAAAACTCCAGCTCGACGCGCAATTAAAACTTTTCATGCACATCAACTTTCACTCAAGCGCGTCGTTTGCCCCCGCGGCACTCACTGACTGACAGTGGCAGCGGCAGCGGCAGCGGCAGGCTGCCCTTTGTGCGGCACGCCCCAACTGCAACTACTCGTCTTTGCAATCAACGTAGGCATATAAAACAAAACATAAAGAAAATAATATTTTTCTAACAACGACAGGCAATCAGCGACAGCAGCGTCCCCAGTTGCAGGCCCAGCTGAATTTTCTGTGGAAAAGAGATCTTTTTGAAAATGATGATCTTGAAGCCAACAGAAGCAGCACAGCAGGCGCAGCAAGCATGTCAAGTTGGCGGCGGCTCATGCCACAAGTCAGTGGCAAGTGTCAAGTGCTTGGGGCTATGTGTGTGTGTGTGTGTGTGTGCCATGCTCTGTGTGTTTTTGGGTTTCATGCCACTTGCCACTTGCCACTCGGGCCCAAAATCGTTGTAATGCCTTTGGTTATTCATGTGTGTGACAACACTTGAGGCGCACTTGGGCCTGTCACACGCTCGCATATTAAATGTACCGCTCCTAAACTGATGCAGGGAACATAATTCCCGATCGACAACGGGCAACAACTTTGCGCTTCGCCTTGAACAGCGCACGATAAGCAATTATCTGAAGCATGTATTTTTATCGAACATGCCTGAGTTCATAAATTGTGAATTTACTGCAGCTCTATAGAGTTTTACGCAGCTCAAATACCTTCTGTTTTTCTTAATCTAGTCCGGAACCACCTGAGCCACAGATCATAACGGAAGGGTTCATTTTTCGAGTCGACAATACTTTGTTTACGGCTTTCAAATGCAGCTTATAGACTGTGTTTATACAAATCTATGACTATTTAGTCGAATATCTATATTAATTTCCTTCTCAGCAGTTGCATTGTCTATTCTTTTGAGCTTATTTAGCTAGTTATACTGGTGGATTAGGTGAAAAGGGTATATTGGCTTTGTGCACTATCCGTTTGTCCGTATGAATGGAGTTTTTTCTCGCCGCTATTGCAGTTAGAGTCTTGAAATGTGGAATATATACTCGTGTATGCCCGCGTCAGATACAGTATTAAGGTTTTTTGGCTACGCCCACTGGGGGCGTGTCAATTTGATAAAATCAATGTATTTGCCTCAATTTTAAAGCTAGATGCATAATATATATTTAGACGGATTACTGATGACCTACAAATTTGTTGTATTTGCCCACTTGGGGCGTGGCAAATCAAGAAAATCCAATCAAATCTCCCACAACTTTAGAGCTAGAGACAAAAAATCGATCACCTCGAAAGATCTGTTATTGAAATGCGAACGAGTATTGCCTAGTCGCTTACACCCGACTGCAACGTGCTTTCTTGTCTTCCTGATATTTGTGATCTTTTTTATTGTTCTCCCTGCTCAAAAAGCTGGCTGCGCCGACCCCATGCGGTCTATTAGCCAGCGCTTATGGCGCTGCCAACACCATTTAGCCAAGGCAGGGGCCACATAATTTCTATGATTATGCCGAGTGCAAAGAGCAGACAGAAGACGGCACCCGGTGCCAGTGCGAGTTCCTGGCCCGGCCCGATCAGCGTTCGTCGTCGTCCACATCGTTTGCTTGTCTGTTCTCGCCTAATACAACAGCGCCGCTAATGCTGATGACGATGAACACGTGCAGCGACAACAGCAACAACAGCAACAACAACAAACAAACAAAAGCAAACAACAACAATAACAACGTCGAGCGTAGATCGTTTCGCATAAAGTGCAACTTTGATGACTCTGAATGTTTTATGACAAGATCATTGTAAGTGCCACCGCCGCCGCTGGCTGCCTTGACACACGGGGCAGTTGATGTGGCAGCAACAGCAGCTCCATTTATGCCCGGAGTCGGACACACTGTGACCGCTGGCTTTTGACATTTGGTGTGGCGTGCGCTGGTCCCATAACCATTTCTTGAGCTAATAACAGCCGCCAACAATCATAATAAACTTTTCATCTTTTTATGTTAAATATGATGCGGCCCCAAATCAACTTGTGCCTCTGCTGTCGCTGCTGCTGCCACATCTGGAGACACTTTGTTAATGGCTGCGCCCCATGTTGGGCCCATGTTTGTTGTTAATGCTACTAAAAACAGTTTTTAAATGCAAATTAATGTGGTCTCCTCATCCGCCTTTTTATTTGAAGTGTTGACTGACGGGCAACTGCAGGTTTTTTTTTCTTTCGTTTTTTTTTTTTTTTTTTTCATTTTTCATGCCCTGCGCTCTCTAGAGATAGATCTCTGCTCTGCTAGTACACGTATATGTTTATTTCTTGTTCTTGTCGATTGTTATCTTTATGAAATTTTCACTCGACTTAATTGCATGCATAGTTTTTAATGGCTCTTGAAATTGAATGGTACATACTCACACACACACACTCACGCACACCCATCTGACTTTACAGTTCAGTTCAGCTGTGGGGGAAATAAGATCCCAAAATAGCAAAAAGAGATTTTGTATGCATTTTACTGCTTATTAAATGCTCCTTTTTAGCTACACTTTGGCCCCAGCTACAATTGCCTATTCATTGCAGTCCCATATCAAATATTTATAGTATTCACAACGAATACTGTAAAAAACCCGCTTGGAAAACTCCTTTGCTACGTCTGTAAATTATTGCATATGCAAATAAATATCAAAATAAATTGAAAACCAAAAGCAAACCTTTGGAAAAAAAAAGCACAATAATAAAAAAAAATGCTTGTACTCAGTAACAAACTTTAAATACCCTTTACTTATGTAGCTACTGTTGGCTGGTAGTAGTAATTATACTAGTTCTGAAATGGTTTATTGTATTTTTCATTTATCATAACAAATTTCAAAATTATAAAGATTTACCAAAATAATTTAATATTTGGGTATATCTTAAATTTTCAGCTTAAATAAAACAAATGTATTTGTTTTAACCATAACTGATATATATTACTAACATACAAGTATATTTTTTTAATTTTAACACTTATTGTAAATTTTCATTTATCATAACAAATTTCAAAATTATAAACACTTACCAAAATAATTTAATATTTGGAGATATCTTAAATTTTCTGCTTAAATAATGTAAATAAAATAAATAAAATGTATTTGTTTTAACCATAACTCATGTATTTTACTAACATACAATTAAATTTTTTTAATTTTAAAATTAAATGACATCCTTTTATATATAAGTTTAACTCTTGTATTTTAGTCATAATTTTGAAAAATCGTCTAAGACTCAAGGTTTTTTTGAATTACGGAATTAGAAAAAGAACACAAATTATTTAGCTTCATATCCAGCTTAAATTATATTTACCTATATTCTACGCATATATCTTCTATATATTCCATATCAAATTAAATTTTCGAAATGTTACAAAGGTTACACCGAAATGTAAATACTTTGATATTCCATTAGAAGAAATCTCGGCGAAGACATGCAAATCAGTTTGCTGGCATTTCAGTTCATTTTTTTTTCCTCTTTTTTTTTATTTTTGGCAAAGCCCATAAAAATCATTCAAGCGGCGCCAGGCTATAAAAGAATCACAATTTCCATTTGCCACCAAAGTACCAGAAATACAGCCAAAAAGATCTTTGGCTCGTTGCATTGTGCTTAAGCATGTTTAAGGCGGTGCTGATGGGTGTGTGTGTGTGTGTGTTGGGTGTGTGTATTCTTGGGTGTATCGTTTATATTGCCAGACTGTGTGTGTGATTAGCATACGATGTTTGGCATGACACCCTTTTGGCAACAAGGGGTTGCATATTGGGCTTATCAAGTGACTTTTATTTGTTACACAAGTCAACTCGTTGTTATTGTTATCCCGCGTCACGATAAGGGGTAATTTTTTTCTGTTTTGTAATTTATATGTGAATTTACTGGCTGTGCCTGGTAATGTGTATTGTGTAACGGGTAGCCGATTTTCAAATTGTTGACATTATGTCAGATAAGTGAAATTACATGTTTTTGCCGATTTGTTTACAAGCGATTTTTTCGTTCCAAAATCCGCTCTGATCTGGATTGAGTTGGGTTATATATATATATATGTATATAATTATTATTTGCATACAATTTCAATCGATGAATTAATAATTAAAGTAGTTTAAAGCCTTTTGAGCATCACTTGCCGGCGGCTGGAGTCGAAGTAAATTGAACAAAAGCTGCCGTCAGGTTGCCATCGACATCAGGAGCAGGAGCACCACGTGCCCATCCATCGAGTGCAACTCGTAAAATCTGGCAAATGCCATTTTTTAATTGAATTTTCATTACATTTCCGTTTGGCCGGGCGCAACATGCCACAAGCCGGCAACGGTCGATGCGGCAACATCACGACGTCGACAGGCCCTCAATTTAATATAGGAATCAGACTCGGAATCAGAGTCGGCATCAGAGTCATGGCCAGGAAGCCGGGAAGCCTGTCCAAGGTTTTTTTTTTTTTTTTTTTTTTTTTTGCTGATTGTTTTGGAAAAACATTTGGCAAAATATATATTTTAAAAATTCATTTTTTTTTGCAGTTGTTGTTTTTTCGTTTGTTGTTGGCGTTTTATGCAGTTGCGAACGGCTACACGAAAAGCCGCTTACGCTGCAGACCTTAAACGGAAAAAGGGGGATTTTGGTTTTTTACGATGATTAAAAGTTATCTTAATGTCAGCAAGGTTTATGACAATGTTGTCCTGTTGTGCTTTTTTTTTTTTTGCGCTGCCAAAACTTTTTTAAGTGCAACGGGAGACAGAGTCAACGGGGAAAAGGAGAAGGGGGAACGGGGAAAACATTAACGTCATTTGGCTGGTAATGAAATGTTTATTTTGAATGCTTTTAATTGCGTCTAGCAATGGCATCTTTAATGTCTGATGACACGACAGGATTTTATGATACGGCTGCCAGAGTGTGAACTACAAGTTGGATGGAAACTTGAGTCCTTTGCGTATCGCATCGAATGACAAATGCCATGGACTTTGGGCGCCCACATTGCTACCAACTGCAATTGCAATCGCATTTACATAACTTTTGCAATTTCGTCGATGCCGGGCCCAAGTTGTATTTGAAAATGCACTTAGATCCGAGCTCTTATTGCCAGTCTAATATGCACAAGCATGTCCTGCAGTGCCCCCAATCCTGCTGTAATCTGTCATACGTGTTACATTAGGCAAATGCGACAGGGATGGGGACACGAATGTGCCGGTTGAGCTGGGTAAAATGCAAAGCCAATGAACGATAAACTTAATTATCCTGCTTAATTGTCGTGCGTATGCGAAGGATGTGTTTGTGTGTGCAGCTTTATGGATAACCCTAATGCAGCATTATTAATTGCTTGCAAGTGTAAATTCAAAACCTGCAATGTAAATTACAAAATTACAAGAACAGCAACGAGACGCCCCTCGAACGACGCCATCATCGGCCCCCCTCCCCCCTCACACCCTTTTTCCATGTATTGGGGCTTAGCATTTTCCAATTAACTCAATTAGACATTGTCATTGGCAATGTACAATTTTCGTGTTTCATGCATTATTTAAAGAACAAATGTTCTCACAGTCCAATGCTGGATATCATCGTGTTCGGCAATTTACCTTTAAGATAATTCAAATTCGTCTGCTTGGGGCTTGTCTTTTCGAAAGGGAAAATGCACACGATAAACACACAGCAGCCGCATTTCAATTTCATTTGTTTGCATAACAAATTTTCCGCACGGTAAATTTTTATTGACAATTAAATTTTTGCCAAAGCCAAAGATAAAAAAAAAAGAAGAGAAAGAAAAAACAGTACATACCCTAACTACACACATTGAGGCGGCAAATTGAAATGCAAATATGCAAATTTGACGAAAGCAGCAACAGTAGCCAAGCAAGGATACATATATATTCTATATATATATATATGTATTTATGCCATGTTATATCCTTTGGTTCGTCCTTCTTTTTCGGTTTTCTATCAAAAACGAGCTGTTGACATATGCGCTGCGCATAAATTTGAGACCTCGGCGACGTCGCCTCGAAACATTTCCTGAAATCATATAATAAATGTTGGGAAAACGTTAAAATTATGAAAAGTTCGCTGCGAAAACATAAGCCGCATAACATTTGCTGACTTAAAATAATAAGTTTGCCGCAAGGCAATCAAAACAAATCTGGATTTGAAATTCCTGCGGTCTACAAAGCCCTGCCCTCGACCCGCCCGCCCCGGCTTTTGGCCGTCCTCCATGGCCCGGGGTTAAGTGTGACTGACATGTGTATGGATTTCGCATAGACTTGTCTGACCCGCGTTTTGGCAATCCTTTTGAGCGGAGTCAGTTGAGCGTAAAATATTAAAAAACTTGAGTTATGGCCAAAAGACACACAACTGACACAAACCGGGCGAATCTACAAACGCAAAACAAGTTAAGATCTAGACGAAATACACTGGGCAAATTTTACGTTCCTAAAAAATGCTTGTAAAAAAGATATTTACTGAATGGAAAAAAGTAGATTGGACCAGACCTGAAAATCAACTGAAAAGTACAATAAATATTATTGAAAAATTCTTGTTAGAGTTAACTTGAAGAACTTATTTTTTTTATTAAAAAATATTATAAAATTTTTATAGTAATGAATTAATATGATATTAATATAAATAAACTGATATAAACATAATAAAAGTTAATACAAAATAAAATGTAAAGTTAAAATTTGTAATTTGTGGCAGCTGAAAATAAAATAAATTCATAGAAAAACGCATAAAAAGAATTAATAGAATATATAAAATCAATTCCAATAAGAAGATATTTTGAACTTTTTAAATACGTGTGGAAAAAGTATTATGTGAATGTATAATATATTTTAAATCTCCTTTATTGCTGATTTTTATCCATGCAATATGAATCTACATTTCCACAGCTCTTGGGTACCCTTTCTAAAGCAATTTCATTAGTAGATGGTAGAAGAACATGAGACCTCAAATAAGCATATTCCACTCACATCCACATCCAGCACATCTCACTCATCACATAATCTAACTGCCCTTAAGTGCCTGCTCTCTGCTCAAAGACTTCGCTCCGCACATTAGAGACAGTAAATTATATTAGAGACAAAAACGTATTGATTGCCTGAAAGTGGCAGAGATTGGAGCCAGCTAAGAGGGCGGCTGTTGCAGTTGCAGTTGCAATTGCAGTTGCTGCAGGTTGACACCTTTGAAGTGCGACTGCAGGCGTTGCAAGTTGCCACACTTTGTTGCATATATATATATATATATGTATATCTGCAATGGGGCACAATGAGCAGCAGGCATGAGCATAATGTGAAATAAATTGGATTATCCTTTGATTCATTCACAGTTTGTCGCCCAAACGGCCGGGCTCACATAATTTATATGCTTTACATATTTCAAATGAGCCTCGCACCGGCACAAGAGACCATTGCATTTAGTCCGGCTCGGCTGTGAGGCATATCGTGTTGCAAGCTCTGCATGCGACTGCCGAATGGTTGGGTGGTCATTAATTTTCTTGGTGTCGCTCAAAGGAGGCGATAACAAGTTTTTGGCTGATTTGATTGCCGCCGTCTATGTGCAATGAGCTTGTTAGCTTCACATGTGTGTGCATGAGTTAAATCGATGGACGTGGCTTAAATTGCTTTTCGTTGAGATTTTCTGTTTTGATGAAGTGACTTGTGCAATAGAACAGAGGTGTATGCAGATAATCATAAAAGCGATAATTTAGTTGACACAATGTGTGAGATACGCATTCAAGCCTCGTTTGAAGCGACAGTCAATGCAGGACAGGACAGGTAGATGAACACACAAACGCTATTTACCAAACAAATTCTCAACTTGGCTTTTACCTATACAGGTAATATAACAGGCAGATCCCATGAGATATGTGTATTTTGCGTTGACACGTTTGGATAACTTTTCTTAACTTTAACTTAAAAATAATGTACTCCTATATTTAATCATAAAGAAAATTCATTGGGAGCCCACTATAACTGTTGAAGTTTTTCACGAACACGCAGAAACTGGCATATACATATATTATTATAAAATTGCACTTGATATTTGGTTGGCATATTTAACAAAAATTAAAGTTCATTAAGATCGTATTTTCCCACAGTGTTCCTAAATATGATGTAAAAGTGGTATCATCCTAAAATTATTTAATAATTGTTTTCAAAACATTCATTTAAATTAATACCCAAACCGAATACGTATATATTTTTACTGAACTGCAATATACAACATTTTTGAAGTGTAACTTTGTTAAAATAACAAATGAATTAAAAATTAAAAAACAGAAGTCATATCAAAATTAAAGATGCTGAGATTCCCAACTAAGAAGCGACTACTTGAAATATATCCTAAATATTTTATGGTAATAATTTTCTATTAATAAGTCTGTTCCTATATCCGGCTGGGACTAATGCCTGCAAAGTCCAGCGCATTTACATTAAAAATTAAACATAATTTTATTACCCTTTCTTTTTCTCTTTCTTACTTTCTTAGTCAGTAAGTTAAACTCAGTTAATATTTCAATTTTATCCGCAATAATGGAACTCTTAAATTCCACATATCTTTCATTTTCCAAGGAATTTGATTTTTTACCTAAGATTACCTGATTTTACTAAAACTCTTTAATATGACTGCAAAACTGCAGCTATTCCAAATTGCTTAGCTTAACTTTTCATGCTTACAAAATCACACACACACACACATATACGGACAAAGCTCCTGAACACATGGTCCTCGAGCCACAAGCCCGTTAATAGGGCTTAAAGCGCTTATCTCACTTTGCTTTTTTCTGGCCAAAATTAAGCGCTGCTCAAAGCTGCCAACATGGCACATAAAGCGACGTCTCTGTTGCCCTTTGTTTTTCTTTTGCCAGTCGTAGTTTTTATATTAAAATCGCCCAGACTGGACGAGGGCTATTAAAAGCGTCGCTTCTGATGCTGCCACAGCAGACATGACACGGAAAAAAGGGCGGTATACCTTTTTGCGTAAATCCCAGTAGGAAATTAAAAACCAAAATGAAGTCCAAATAAAATGCAAAAAAAAAAAAATAAAATAAAATAAAAGTCGCAACTAGTGGCAAACGAAATTTATCGTCATATTTATAAAAGCGCAGCGTAATGCAGTTGCCAGCCAGGTCCAGGCGCATCGTCAAAAACACCTTATTACCGATAAAAAAAAAAAGAAAAAAGAAGAAGAGGGACAGGCACAGGACAAGGACTACGGGCTGAGCACTGACGACTGAGTGACGCAGCCGCGGGTGTCATGTCCTCTGCTTCGTATTTGTTTTGAGTGTTGTTGTGGAGTCCGAAGCTCAACGTGGCGCGTTCCGGGACAAAGCAGACAATTAAAACAGCTCTGGCGGCGAAAGTCGCGATCCGCAGGACACGCTACAAATGTCCTGACGCTTGGCTTTTGTGTGTTCGGCTTACGATTAATGAGTCTTTAGCGTTTTTAGCCGCGCCAGAGTCGCGTTGTTCAGAATTATGATGATTACTTTGGCTGTCACGCCCCCCGCCCCCTTACACGACATTCCTAAGCCACCTGTCTATATATTCTATATACTATATTATGCCAGACAAAGTCTGCGCAAATAACAAATAATTCGTGTGCACATTTTCACCAATGTCGCTACTCAATTTCCTCTTGCTACACTTGCCACAAAGTGTGCCACATGCTTTTCTTAAATGCTTTGTACTCCAAAAATGTTTAATACTCTATTGTTAAATATTACCTATTAATATCAGTTTCAATTTATTTATATTACAACTAAATTTATTTTTTACTAATTTGTTCTATTTTTAAAAAGAGATAAAAATTTTAAATTAATAATATTTTTTGTAAAATATTAAAAGAAAGTTTTTTTTAAGGAAATATAAAAATATAATATCATCCAAATTTATACAAATTTTAACATAATATTGTCTTGAAAATTATTAAATAAAATATTGTTTTTTTTTTTAAAGCAACAATAAAATAAAATATTATAGTTTTTGGCTTAGTTATAAATTTGATTGATTATTAATTGAGAAAAATCTTTTTAATACGTGTGCACATTTTATTTGTTTAACTTAAAAGCTTAAGAATTTAAGAGTATCCTTTATTTGACATGGACAGCTGTAGAAAAGCACATTTGTATTCTTTTTGTTTTGGCTTCATAAATGTCACCAAAAAAATGTTGCGGGGGCGGCTAATCATAAAAAATATTAAGCGCTGATTTTGACGCGACATTTTTAACGTTCGAGCGTGCTAATGAGTTTTTGCCAAGTTTGGCTCGTTTTGCTGCCGGGTCTTTTGTGACTGGATGGCGACGCGATCCAAGCCGAGTGCGGGGCGCTGTCTGCCGCCAATTCGCCCGCTTGTTAATTAGTTCTTCCGCTTAAAATGTATTTAATGCTTACGTGCTAATATTTTGCGAGTGCCCCGCCCACTAGAGGTGTTTTTTTTTTTTTTTGGGGGGGGGGGGTGGGAGGGGCACTTAAGCTGCCGCCCGTCGCTTGACATGCGATTAATAAATAAATTGGCGAGGTGCTTGCGTGTCCAGTTCAGCTGCGGATATTTTGTCGTCCTTAAATGCCTTTCGTTTGTAATTTGTTTATGGGTTCATTTCCCAGCGGTCAATTCCTGGGACGTCTGTGATTTTTTTTTGCTACCAACTCTTTGTCTTATATGCTAATTTTTTTTTTTTTTGCGCATATAACTTTTGAAAAGCGCTTCCTGTCGCGCCTTTTGTTGCCTATGAACGCATATACATATATATTTTTGGTAAAACACCTTTTCAATTAGCCAGCTGCACTTGAAGTCCATTTCAGGCGTTAATTTTGGTTGGCATAGCTAGCACAAAAACGTTAACGCTTCACTCGCTCGGCAAGTGACACTTGGCCAGCCAACACCTTTGGCCCCAAACAAAAGCAAAGAAAAAAAACAACATGAAAAAATAAATAAATTAAAAATAATAATAAAGGGTTTACCTCTAGGAACCCATTGAATGCCCTGTTTTTAATTGAGCGCGCAGACGTGCCGCATTAAAAGCGTATAAAATGTTCACGGAAAAAAAAAGAGAGGAGTGTAGCAAGCATAATAATAAAATGGAAATACATATAAAATAATGTTAATTTCGAGTAAAGTGCTACAAATTGATTTCAAGCATAAAAACGCGACAAACAATGGACGTAAACTGGAACTGGAACGGAAACTTGATAAACGCCATACCAGGAAATGAAGTTATAAAAAGCGAGAGAAATGAAATTGAATAAGATACAGCTTCTAATGCCACCAAAGTAGTCCCTACTTTAAATTCTATGTGCAGCATAAAGATATGAACATTTCACAGCTCAATTAAAGCTGCCAAGTATCTCGAAATTCCTGCCACACAAAAAATAGCGGTAAACCTGAAGTATCTGGCATATTCACATCGCTCTGAGTCAGCGGCCGAGGTGCGAAGAATGCAAACAAATCATTTGGGCCGGCAACACGAAAATTCGGTATGTGACCATCAAGTTGAGAATTGTAGCATTGCCACGAAATTGATTAACAAAAATGACAATCATATCTTTTATATGTATCTCATTGTATTTTGTATCTTTTACCGTGTATCTGTGTATCTGAAAGTGTATCATTTGGCTGCATCTGCTGCACGTCGCATTGTCATTAACTGCTGCATTCAGTGCCTTTCTCTCGCTCTCCGCCATTGCGCCTGTGTCATCTAATTGACATTTGTTAATAGTTTCTATTTTCTCCTGCTACACGAAATGAAAATTGTATACCATATTGTTGTTGTTGCCGTTGTTGTTCTGGTGGGGTCATAAAAGGCGTTTGTTCATGAAATCGTCAGTAATTGTTTTATTGCTGGCCGAGGCCTGTTGACTAATCATTTTCAGTTGATCGTTTTGTTATTTGCCCCGTTCATGCGTCTGGTGCTTGTTCTGATTCTTATCTCTGAATTGCCCAAAGAAAATCTGAGACGTCAACGATGCGACGATCGATCAGCCAACCAAAAAAAAAAAAACCAAACAAAACCAACAAAAAATTGAGAAAAGAAAAATGTCTAATAATTGCTTACAATTTTCGGATTGTAAATGCAAATGGCATAATTGACATGCGTTGTTGTTGTTGTTGTTGTTATTATTATTGTTCCCCTGCCCGAGTCAGGGCATCATCATTAATCAAAGTGACGATGGACATTGGGCAGTTGCATTGTCTCAGGAATTGTGTCTTTGAATTGTTACCAAAAGGCAGAGAACGAACATGAAACGCATTGAATTCAGGATAATTGCCAAACAGTAGCCACAACTGTCACTATATAAATTAGCTGCAGATATATAATGTGGATAACAGTAATACGATCCAGGATATTTGTAGCAACTTTAATTCAAGTTGAAGTAGCCTTAATTTTTTCCTTCAAACACCTCCCCGCCCACTCAAAGGCGCGGCAATTAATCAAAAGGCGCTGCTCAAAAGGCATAAAATTAACAGAAAAGACGTCAAGCGGTAGACCTGAAATAAATTGCATAATGGCAAACAGCCATACAATAAATAAATAATTATAGAGCACAAAAGGCAAAAGTGTTAAAGCAAAATACAACCATTCCAGCCACCGCCGCCAGGCAGCCAACAGCTTCCAGCCTGTTGTAATCCATCAAAAGCGGCGACAAACTTTACGCATTGTTAGGCAGCCAAAGGGTTAAAAACTCACCAGAGTTGCCAACCACTTAAACTGGCTCATAAATAGGTATGCAAGCATATATATATATATATATATATATATATGTATATATATATATATGTAGTTTAAGTACTTTTATTCAAAATGCGTAGCTTGTGGGTGGGCCAGTTCGGCGAAGGCACAGTTATTGACAATAGAAGAACCAATGCCAACATACGCGTACGAGTACCCAGAACGCCTCGTACTTGTATCGTGTAGACGAGTGTAATTTTTGCCATTTAGCTGGCCGGGCACGTTTTGCATTTAGCGCGTAAAATAAATTTGCACAATTTGTGACAAGTGTTCGGGCAAAACAAAAAATGAACAAGAATGCTAAAGGGGTCTTCGGATATGCTGAGCTTTCAATACACTTTCAGACAAACTATCGTGGGGAATCTACAAATCGCAAGCGATTGTTAATAAACGGAAGATGAAAATTCAATGGAAACTAACTGAAAAAGCTAAGGCATAATTAAATTTTGGAGATTTAATGCTATATAATATATGTATGCTAATATATATGCCGTATACCTATTAATAACAGTTATTTAACCCAAGTTGAACTAGCTTCCTATTTTTCGTTTATTATTTTCTTTTTCTTCCTCTTTTTTTTTTAATTAGTATATTGCTCTATTGTTCATTAGAGCTTAAGTTTTAAATTGAATATGAACAATATATATATGTTATTTATTCTGTTTTCTATTCAATTTTTTATTTCTATAGTTTTATTTCTGATATAATATAATAATAAAGAATTCCCATTTTAAAAACTATATCCTGTATCCTATTAATAATATTTGCTTTAAATGTAGTTATGCTACAAAATAGTTTTTCCTTCGAGAACAATATTTTTTAAGGATAATCTTTTTGGTTATAATTTAATAAAAAGTGAGAGTGGCAATATCAACTCGGTTGAACAAACTGATCGAGAGTATGTATATATATTTATGCGTTGCACATTTAATGCCAATTTTAGAATACCTCCTGCTAGAGTATAGGAAACACCCAAACAAGTAAAACACCAAGCAGAGACAACAAATTGACAACTTGTGGCAGTCGGAGTCGGAGGCGGAGTGGGAGGCGAAGGCGAAGGCGAAAGCCCCAGCGGAGTTGGAGGCGGCGACGGGTGGCGGCCCTCGCAGCTTGTCTCTTTGTTTGGAGGCGTCGCTCTGGGCAGCCCGCCGGCTAATTGTCATGCCAGCCAGCAACGCATTTGGACTTGGACAGACGCCCGTCCAGCCGTCCGGTCGTGTGTGTGTGTGCGTGTGTGTCTTGCGTTTTTTTTCGCTACTGATTTTTCTTATTTTCCTACTCTGTGTCCATCAATTGACTTTATCTATTTGAACTCACATGTTAAAAATATCAATTTGTTGTCGACTCTGCTGCGGGCTTTGTTGCCTTCTGACAGACACTTGGCTGGCACTTTTCTGACTTTTTTGTTGTTGTTGTTGTTGTTGTTGTTTTTGTCGTCGTACCGCCCCAGCACCTTCAGTTGCAAGCTGGCGGCTCGAGCCCAGCTCCAAGTGCAGCTGGCAGGTCTGCGGAGTCGCAGTTTTGCCTCTTGGTGTGATTTATGGCCACTTTATGGCATAAATGTAGGTGCGGCCGCACATAAATCATCGTCCAAGTTGCAACGCGTTGCAGAAAAGCGTTGCTGCAACTCGATACCTACTCGATGCTGTTTAGGGGCAAAGGCAACGGCGAAGGCAATTGCTAATTTGCTTCACTCGAAAGTACCAAACAATGATAAATTTAAATTTTTTTTGGCTATAATTACGAGTCGGGTGCCATTTGTTGATGGCTTAAAGTCAAGACTCGACAGTGATTCATCATTTTGAGCGGCCGCTTTCCGCTTCCTGTCCAGCAACTATTACCGCTCCGTCCTGACACCTGTTATCCCTGGCAGTCCTGCCAGCCTTTCGCAAGTCATCTAACAAGACAAACGCACCCATTGAAATCACTTAATTTTTTCGTATTGGTCATTATGCTCGGCCCGGACACGAATCCTTCACTAGTCACACGACCATTAAGCACTTGAGTCCAATTATGAATAGCCAGGGACCGAATCCCGGCAATAAGTGTGCCACTTGAGGGTATAATGGCTCAGACGAAAAGTTAGTAAATTAAAAGGCCAGCTGACTACTGACTAACCAACCACTTTATGGGCCGCTGAAGTGCCACACCCCCACGACCGCCCACTCCTGCACTCGCACACATGAATAATTCATGCAGCAGTGGCTGCCACAAATCTGCTGTTGCATTAATGAGCTACGCTTCTTATTTACCATGATGCCGCACAAAAAAAAAAAAAAAAAAAAAAAAGGAAGAAACGAGAATGGAATTGGAGGAAATGGAAAAATTGAGCCAAGTTTAATTAGAAGCCCAGCCAAGTCAACTCAAATTGTCTTATCATAATTTCCCCAAACGATTTTCCCATTTTCTGATTTTTGCACGCTGCAAAATGCCAGAAATTGTTGTTTAGTCATTCCCGTTCGGCTCACACATCAATCATAGTCCGGCGGACAGCTGAGTTAATGGTCAGGGATAATGTGCTGGGTGTTTGCGTGTCCTCTCACTCTCTGCGTGTGGGTGTGTTGGCTCAGGACTTTCAGTTGGACAAGTGCATGATTAATTATTTTATTATCTATAAATTGGTTTTTGTTGCCAACGGTAGACAGGCTCTCGTCCCTATATACATGCATACATACATATATATTTTCTCCTTTCCGACATGTTGCGTTCAATTTCCATTGCATACTTTGAGGTGCTTTTAGCATTTTAAAAGGCTCCTGGCAACAGCCAGCAAAATAAAAGAATTTTAGCCGGCTGTTCCATCATCATTAAGCTGGCTAAAAGCCTCGGCACGCATTTGGATTTTTGCTGAATTATTTTTGTTTTTTTGTTTTAAAATATTTTCCAGACATGCCTGGATGACCCTCAGCACGTACAGAGTTTCGAGTGGAGCCGGTGATACTGCTCTCCAATTTTGAAGTGGTCGCGATTTTGGCACAAATTGGCAACATGTTTCGATACAATACTCGTAAAACAGTCGAAATTCAGGCCACGCATTAAAATGCTTTCGAAATTGTACAGCAGCAGCGAGTATCATAAATCGATGGCACCCCGAAAGATTGCTTCCGATTTGGGTTTATATAATGGCCGTGATTCGGCCTGTTTTCTGTTTTGGGGGCACATTTTAATAGCCTCGGGAGCTCGGCCTGCGTTCAATTAGCAAAGTTTTATGACTCGATGGGGCAATATGGAAAATGTATCTTAAAACTTGTGTGGACAGCTCAATCAGCAGCTGAAATATTGATGGACGTATTGCAAAAACTGTGAGCTTTAACTAATGTTAAGAATGAGAGTTCGTTTATTGTGTGGAAAAGTTCGAGTTGGAAAGCGTGGGAAACTGTGTGATATGTAGGAATCTCCCATTGGGCTGAAAGCATGATATCGAGAGCAAACGCAACTTAGATCGGCTCATTACCGCCATGGGGAGCCGATGCTCAAACTGCGGCTGCTCACGGAAGCCAATTAGAGCGGTGCCGAGTTGGTCCAATTGAATCCACATACATACATGGGCCTGGTCCAATTAGCGGTTAGATCATAAACCTAAGCCAACAACTAACTCAATCATTACGCAATTAAGCAACACAACAGAACCCAATTCCATAACTATAACCATATCTATAGCTCCCTCACAGATAGCCCGATATGGGGGCAAACACATTAAATCACGCGACCCATTAATAAAATTGTTCAAGTTGTGCGGAGTGCGAGGCCTCCTCGATAATTTTAATGGCCGAACAGAAGTTTCAAATATTTAATCATTGTCGCTTGGTATCATTGCCGGCCATAGATATGCCATAATTCTGTTGAAAACAATTTGTATGCTTTGATTTGATTTGTGGATGCGGCACTTGGCGGAGATCTTTGGGGCATGTGGAGCGCCTTGGGCGCATGAGCGATTGCAGCTGCAGCTGTGTGAACGCGACCATTTTTATGGCCCTGTTTGTAGGCCATTAAATGATTGTGTAAATTCTGAAAATAATCAAATTTGAACAGTTTGGAAGAAGACATAAAAATTAGAAGAGGAAAAAAAAGCCACTGTTGAGTGTTAAATCGGCTGTTGCGCCTGAGGTCAAGTGAATACACTAACGAATCATTTTTTATTTATTTATTTTTTTTTTTGTTGATTCACATCACAGCAAAAGCTCAGTCAGGCCAACTAGTCTTGTGCGTAAATAGATAATAATTGTAGAAGAAGTGCAACTTTTGTGGCAACTGTACAACGCTTGCCGCAACTCTGCCCCAAGTTGCAAGTCTGTGATTGACAATTGTGCGGCGTCTCCGCCAAGGGGCGGCAGGACTTATCGGGGCACAGCATCATCTAATGTCATGCCTGACGTGAGCCGGCGAGGAGCGGCCCCCCCAACTGTCACTTGATGTTAGTCGGATGCTGCCGCTGCATTTGACAGCGGATGAATCTCCATGCATATGTATATATGTATATATGGTGCACGGGGCGCACGCGCATCGTCCTACCCCAAGCGCCGAGCTTCCGAGCACATGTGTTGCATATTACTTGGAAAATGCCTCAAATAGTTGCGGCTTGCGGCGGCCGCAGATGTTTGGCAGCAGGCGACCTGGGTAGCCGACCGAGCACCCCAGTGAAAACTAATGCCCGGCTAAAGTGACGTTTTCATTTTTCGGAAAATCCCCCATTCGACTTGGTCGCTGTCGTCGTCTTCGTCTATTTTTAGCACGTGGCGGGCGCGTGTTTAGCTGGCGACCCCCGAAACCGAAACCGACACTGAACCGAACAGCGCCGATCTGTAACCGGTGGGCCCGTCCCCCCTCCCCCCTCCCCCCTTTCCCCTCACCCTCTCCCCCATTTGCCGCCCTCGTTGCGTGTGTCGTGAATGAATTTATAAATAAAACCAGAGATCGCGGGCCGCCACTTCTGGGGAAATCCATCCGTGAAAATGTAAAATATCTCCTGCTGAGTTTTTCTTTGGCGCACTTTTCATTTAATTTCGTGACTCTCCATACTTTTTACATTTTTTTTTTTGTTCTGTTGTTTATAAAATTTCAATAAATGCTTTATTATCGCCCCAGTTTGGGGGCCCTCTGATTTGAATGTCTTGCTCTCGATAGGCTGCTGATGGGCGGCTTCTAATGAATTGTGTCGGTTTCCGTGTAGCTGTCGTCAGTCGTTGCCAACAACACGAAATTGATTTATTTTAGTTGTTTGTTTTAACACCAGCGAGTAGTTTGATCTATTTACATTTAATATTATATCAAACATATGATTCCTTCCTTTGGAGCCTTGGTTTTTATGGCAGTTAGAGACATTTAAGTCATATCTATATCTGTCATAGTTTTAAAGTTAGTTGATTACTTAAGACCTTTTTAAGAAAATCGTTAAGATCATTTTTAGGATTGGCGACTCAAGAAAATAGGTTACAAAGGTTGTGGCAGATATATACCATTTTGTTCCTATAAAAAAGGCATATTTCGGGTTTTGTATTTTACCTCTTTTCATTGCTTCCCAAATATCAAAATGCAATTCAAATACTACAGACTTGTGCTTTGGTTTATATATAGATTTGAGTGCTCTTGTATAAAGTTCATACTTTTATACGAATTTAGTTCCCAAGCGCAGCTGCTGAGCAAAGTGCGGCGTGCGTTCGTATGCATGTGTGTATGTATAATTTTGCGTATGTTTGTATCAATCTCACTTCACGTCAAACTCACTTCATCGCTTTCAAAGACCTTTATTGCTATTTAATTCATGAAAAAAAAAAAAAAATGTATAAAAAAGAAATGTTTAATTACGAATTGAGGCGTCTAACTTTGACGATCCTCAATCTTGACGAGCACTATGAAACCGCCCACGTTTTTGCCACCGGTAAAGAAAGTGATGATGGCCTTGACCATGCCACGCGGCACCTGCTCGGGCCAGTCTTGGGTGTTGAAAATGACATTCTTGATGAAGTACTCGCCCTTCGGGATCGGGCAGGTGTCCTCGCCCACGTGTGGAAAGTTGGTGGTGTCGCCATTGCTGAGCGAGGGCTGAACGAACTGAACGTAGAACTTCTTGAAGCACTCGCAGATGCTCGTCTGGGGCACATCGAAGACCATGCGCTTGAAATCGCCGTCGCTGTTGGGACTGGAGTACAGCTCCACGGACACTTTGAAGTCATCGTTGTCCATGTCGCCCGTGAACGAGAACGACCCGTTGATGGCACGATCGCGTCCCACGGTCTTCAGATTGTCGAAAAAGACGAGCGTTTCCGAGTCGCCCTCGAAGGACTCCAGCTGCTCATTGCTGACCACATAGGCTTGCTCGCCCTGCCAAAAACAAAAAAAAAAAAAAAAAAAAAAAGGATCGACTAATGGATATTTTCTACTCAGATTGCACACAAATATTTACCGCAATGAGATGCACCAGCTGAGCGAATATGAAAACTAATGCACACTTCATTTCGACTTCCGATCGCACAGTAGCTAATCGTGACAATTGGCTGGCCTATTTATTAAACGCCCCGGGCGTATTGCCAGCACGCGATATTCGTGTTTTCATAGCCATGCCGATAGGTCCAAGCCGATTCATGTTCGTCAATCTTGTTAGTGCTTGTTAAATGACAACAATGTTGTAGTTGATATTCATTAACAATGCCAACCTTACATGCCTGTGCAGGTATTTATTATTAGATATTTTAAAAATTAATAATAGTATAGATCGAGATCTAACTAGCGCAATTAGAACGATTTCGGTTTGAATCTAGGATGTCTGATAGGGCCATTGAAGTGTCCTCAGAAATGGCCATGCTGTTGTTAACAATAAATTTATGATCTATTTGATATGCCCATAATGAAAATCGATTTTTGCATTAACTACTTCAGCGATCATTAATAAAATGCTTAAACAACATTTCCAATCAATCCTAATTATTGCGCTCAATTTCCATTTAGAGCTATCAAAGATTTTATCATGAAAATCGACTTTCGATTTGCAAACGTCGAATCGATCAACTGATGCCAGCCCACACAATTTGGAATATGTAAATTTACAGAGCAGAGAAGTAAACCCCAATTAACGCCTTAGAACGTGCCAAATTTATTGCGAAAAAAGCGCTGGCAATTGATTTATGCAAAATGTGGCAAAGTAACGGCAAAACTGGTAGCCGCAATGTCTAACCCGATAGGCCGAGCAGCAAATTGAACCACACGTAGAGAACACCCACAATGTTTGATCCGCGCCAGCGCAAGACCTCGAAAATCAATCAACCTCGATTTGATATTTTTATTGTGGTCTTTGCCATACAAAAAAGTACGAAAAACAAAAAAAAAATAGAATAACAAGAAAAAAAACTCACAAAATCTTAATAATAAATTGCTGTGATTTAATCAATTGTAGCAGGTGTTTTTACAACTGCACGCAGTGCTCGAGCAACAACAACAACGTGCAGGAAAACTGGTTCCGCCGAGTGTTCGGTTCCTTCATGCGCCTCGCTGCTCTTGTGGGCTGTTTGATTTGCGCAAATTAGCGCAAGCAATGAAATACAAAAAAAAAAAAAGAGAAACAAACCTGCTGCAAAGTCGGCCCACTGGCCACATGCAGCATGTTGCACACACACACACACACACATGGGCCACACGCTCTGTACTCTGCTCGTAGAGCAATTGAATCCAAAATCCGCTCGACTCCAGCACTAAAGCTCACATTTAATGCACTAACCAACGACAATCTTCGATCTTGCGACGCAGCCTCAAATGTGTATTCAATAAATTAGAACCCACACAATCGACAAACCTGTAAGGTGTTTCTCAAGAGCCTGAAAAGCTGCTGGCCAAAAACGTAAATAAATAAAAGCTATAATGGAAAAGCTTTAATACTAAAAAAAAACTTAACGCTTTTTAAATCTTAATTAAATACGCAAAGCTTTTCACTTAAGTCAAACTGAAAATATCCAATATATATAGTATAGTATATAGTATAGCATACATAAACCCAACTTTATAATACCTTTGCGCCCATTTGTATAGCGTGTATTAAAAGTTGTTTGAAGCTGGCTTGCCCAAAGTCAAAGTTCATGTTGTGATAAGACATTGTTATTGCTGGCTGAGGTATTGATTTAATTTTTGGCATTTGCCGTTTGATTGATATTAATTGTGTACATCAATCAATTGCCCCACGGCCTGGCAGCAGGTAGGAAACAAATCATGTAACCGACCGTCTCGTATTTCACGTGCAACGCCGAGTTTCTCGCATATGCATATGCGGGGGTCTCTGAGCCGAGTGGGTCGCAGTGCGAGACGGTAGCCCGAAACCACAGTGGGGCAGCCAATTATGCCATTTGGCCCAAAAACAAAAAACCAAATGTGTATATATTTATATATGTTTACATGTATATGCGCAACTGTCGGTGGATCAGGTCGGCAGGTCCGTTGCGCATGCGCACCGCATGACGTCCAATAAAATTAAGCGCGTGTTGCATTTGTTGTTGTCGCTTTTGCACTTTTTGTTGCTGTTGTTGCCCACTTGACCAACAAACGAAACAACACGTACAAAGTTTGACGCGTGACGTGCTTGCTTAGCTCATTAGTTACACTAGACAGCAAAGCACAGTTTCAGTTTTCGTGCCGGCAAATACTTGCAGAAATAAATAATAAAATATTGATAAAAATATTCTAAAATATTTTAAATAATTTTATTTTTAGAAATAGATTGTTCGACTATTTTTAGATATCATGTCAAATTGAGCACGATAATAAATTATATATATATATTTTTTTTCTTGTATATATGCAATAATATTAAAATACATAATTTTTGCGTACATTGATAATTATATTTAAATATTTATAATATTGGTATTTTTTTTATATTCGTATTATATTCGTATATATATTTCTATTTTCAATATAATTGCCTGAATTTCAGTGCTTCACTTGTTCGCTGCGTGTGTGCTGAGTGCCACATTTGGTTGCATAGTGTCATTTGCCACTGCCACTTGTGGCACGAACCGCGTACACCAACACAAGGGCAACAACTTTCGTATTAGGCCAACACGCCAACAACAAAATTTTCCGAGCCGCAGTTGGAGTCGGAGACGGAGTCGAAGTCGGAGGCAGAGTCGCAGCCGAAGCCGCGGAAGCCGCTCACGCCTGTGTAGGAAGCTTTGTGGCGAGCCTTTTAACATTTATGCCAAGTGGCAAAACCCCCCCACCCCCCTCCCAGTGCTCTATTGCAGTTAATTTTCGCAACGACGCAATAGAGCCGCTGCGCAGCTCCCACGCGGCTCCCTCCGCAGCTGCGGCAGCTGGTTTGGCAACCTGCCGACGACGCCGCCGCCTTATCACCTGCCCCAGCGGCAGCATCGTGGCCAGCTGTTTTTACCTACTATATATAAACAGTTTTTTTTTTGTTTTTTTTTTTTAATAATATATTTATTTTTTTGCGCAGCTTGTTTTGGTTTCTGCGGATTTTGGCGCGCAAAATTTCAGGTTTCGTAATGCTTATCGGGTTTTTGGGCTGTGGCCAGGCGTGGGCCAGCCAGGCCTCGGCCTGCTCCGTGCGCGCCCAATCAAATTGCATTTAATTAATTGAAATACGTTACTTTAATTGCACTGTAATTAAAAGTTTGATTTATTTTACGGCCAGTGTCTCTCCATCCGTCTCTCTCTATCGCTCGTTTGCCCTCTCTGTTTTGTAGGTGTTCATTAATTGTTGACCTGTTTCGCAGTCTTAGCTCTGGCGCTGGGCTGATTATGCTAATGCCTGTCACCCAAGATCACCAGCGGCTGTTAATATAACTTCAAAATATGCAAATCGGGTAGCTTTGAGTGGTTTCTCGCCATTTGCTTTGAGCCGCATTTACTTTTGTGACTGTCAGCGTTGTTAATGATTTACATTAGAGAGGGTCTATAATAATAACAAGTAAGAACGTTGCAGTCGGGTGTAAACGACTGCGCAATACTCGTTCACAGTATACAAATTATATATATAATTGTGATGAAAACAGAAAATTGTCGGCCAGGACTTAGGGATGCTCTCCAATATACTCTTTTCTCATCGTGAACTGTTATAAACATATATACATATATATAAGCAATGCAATATTTATACACTGCATAAATAATTCTAAAATATAAAAGCTGAATATAGCATATAAAAAACTTAATCGCTATTACAATTATATTTAAAGTGTATTTTTTGATATTTGTTTCAATTACGAATATGAGACAAATTGAGATAAATATTAAACATAATAAATAAAACTATATTAATACAACAGCCACATACTCGGATTATCTGTTCTGGATGATCCCAAAAGTATACTTCTAAAATTGAAGCTTTACCTTGTGAAGTTTACGAAGTTCGCGAACAATCAAAGGAGCCACACATATTATCTGGAATATATTTGAGAAACACGATGCTGCTGACAAGTTGTAATATATATTGTTTGTCCATTGATTACGCCTTTGTGGAGCTTGTTGGAACCGCCTTGGCCGATCGCATTGTCTCATATCGTTTTTATGCATTTATGGCCTCCGTCTATATTTAGTTATCGCAGTGGCCACAATAAAAAATCAACTAATTGCCATGTGCAGCGTCGTTTATCCTTGATCTTCAATGGTTCATTAACTCCGGCGGCGTCGATAGCGACGATCAACAGAACCCAACCAGGCAGCCGGCCATCCAGCTGGACAGCAAACAACAACAACAGCAACAACAATGCTGCGAAGCGTATTTAATACAATTAACTCGGTACGTTTATAAGATTAACCTCGGCCAAGAGAGGCGCAGGCCGAGGCCCAAGATCATGCTGAGCCTGCGCGGCGCAGATTAACAATCAATTAAAATTGACAACTGCGCAGGGGAAGCCGGCAACAAGTGCGCCGCTGTCCGAGGAGCCGGCCAGGCAGCATTTAGAGCAATCATAGGGAGGCCGAGCTAAATAAAGGAAACTAATTATAATGGCTGCATAAAAGGCGCCATTTAGCCCCGACGACACGCAATAATTACGCCCAATTAATAGCAATAACTTTGCAAATTAGATAATTTGGGTCCACGTCCAGCTACGCTGGCCCCAGCAGCTGCATTAAATGTAATTCAATGTTCGCTGCACTGCAGCATCTGCATCATCTGCAGCATCTGCATCTGTGCGCTGCACGCGAGCCAAAAGCCAAATGTGTGTAATCAGGCGGCGTTGCAAGTTGTCGCTGTTGCAGATGTGCCCTGGACAGGCTCCGCTAATGCCGGGCTTGAGGAACCCCAATCGCCGCCGGGATAGATACAGTGTCTAAACTGGTTCTTGTTCTTGCTACCAGAACATTTGCGCAAACAATAGATTTGCATCTATTGCTGACAGCTGCCAATGTGCTCTCTAAAGTGTAACTATTAGATACTATATAATTTATAATTAAGTGCGATAATCACATAATGACGAAAACAATCGTAATTAGCCATCAACTAAAGTAAGGTGTCGAGCATGGCTATTTCGCGTTCAATTTTAAATACACTCAATTCGCATTTTATGTGGTCAAAAAGTATATTAAATAATACAAATTAGAAAAATATATCATAAATATTTCAAAATTTTCGCTTGGCCTATCAAACCAAAAAATCACAGCGAAAAGTCAATTCAGAAAAAAAGGTCAATTATAATTGTATAATTGATAATTATCAATAAAATCATTCAGTTCAAATCATTTTATCTAATGTCAATCAGACAAGATTGCGAATTTTACAATAGATTTCACGTTAGTTAAAAATAAAACTCAATATGTTTCATTTAAATGTGATTAAATTTCTAATTTAACAATAGTTAATTCACATTTAATATGCTTCATATAAATCCCTAAATACTATTTAAAAAGAAGAATCCCATACAAAAATATTGAAATGTAAAAAAAGAAGCATTCAGAGTATTTGGAAAATTCGCAAAATTTGCCTTCTATTAACTCCTATAAATAACTCACCTATTTCGCATGAGAACTGCATATCCCCCTTGGACTTTGGCATATATGTTTTATATATATATTATCTGCGATCTACGATATACGTATTTTATATATATATATATATATTTTTTTTTTTGTTGTTGAACAAACTCTTGGCCCTGGCTCCTACTTAACCACTTGACTAACCATAACCCCTGGCCGGCTGCAACTCCACTCCTGAACCTAGGCAATTTATCAAACACAACACGCCAGCCCGGCAGCCAGAGGAAGATGCAACAGCAGACGCGAGGCGAGACGGAACGCCGCAAACCGCCGGCAGCTGAGTGGAGTCTAGTATTACATAAGCAAAGTCAACATTGAGCCGCAGTGGGCTTATCTATTGGCCCAACTGCGGAGATCAACTGCAGCAGCCGCGGCAACAAAATGGCACAAGATCAGCGAGCGCGAGGAAGAGGGAGAGCGAGAGCGAGAGCGAGAGCAAGAGAGAGAGAGAGAAGAGGCAGTGGCAGGAGCCCCCCGGCGACTGGGCGCAGCAGCAACAGCTGGCAAAAGGTGGCGGCACTGTACCAAGAGGACAGCAAGTGGGCCAGCCAGCTCCAGCTGCAGAGCTCCAGGTCCACAGGCGGGCACGCGCTCAGCACAAGTCCCAGTCCGGCAGTCTGGGGCCGGGAGACGGGAGCCACGCCGATTGAGTGAATGACCAGCTGGGCAGGCGGGCAAACAGTAGCACATTGTGCCGCGGCTCCCGGTTGAGTTGTGTCCGAGCGTTGCAATTGATTTGTTTGTGGCCTTTGGGCAAGTGACAGGCTCACTCCAATCAGCGATTTCGACCAGCGCACGCCTCCAATTAGAGTCTAAACGACAATTGTACTTTTAACCCAATTTACTCAGCGCTTTGCTTTGTTTTCACAGCCTTAACAATAAATCTAAATTGTGTAAAGTTTTGAAAGTCGCCTCTGTGCTCGCCTCGACGCTGTCCCTCTGCCCACATCTGTCCGTCTGTCTGTGCTCCTCCTCTAAGCACAGCTCAATGCGCGCCTCGAGTGCTTTCGCACCGCCTGCTGTATGCCCTTACCAGCAATTCAAATTGTAGTCTAAGCTAAAAGTTTAATTGTTTTATTTTTTGGCATTAAAATTAATTTTCAATATTTTTATTTTATTTCAATAGTTTTAATGTTAGAGCATTGCGGCGTCGGCTCACAGTATCGATTTATACGTTCTTGTTTATGTATTTGATTATTTGCTTAAATCTTTATCGCTGGGGCTGCTTGCATCGCCTCCCTCGTTCGTATGCAGGCAACGTTCGCTGCCGTCGCGTCGTTTGCATCTACACACGACAGAGAGGGCACGACAGTGCGGGAGAAGGACGGAGCGAGAGGGCAAGAGCATAAGACTCGATTCCAGCCGACTCGGAGTCGGAGCCAGTGGCGCGTTGTGTTCAGATCCATTAAGGCAATGACCTGTTTTCATATCATTTCTTTTTGTATATATCTAAATACGCACACAGGCACACACATATATACACATATATAGCTTTATGTGTGCATGTGTGGCTGCTTTGTTGTTGTTTTGTCTCGCTCCCGCGCATTTGGCACCGTGCGGCGTAGGCGTGTGCAGCGGGAGGAAGGGAGGGGGGGTTAGAGGCACACGCAATCGGATCGGTCGGTCGGTTTGTCAGTCTGTCCTCGGCGTCGTCGCATGTGTCCATGTTGCAAGTTGATAGTAAAAATTATGATGATTCTTGCCCCAACAACTGCCTGCGACTGGTCAAACGAGTTATTTTTTTTTTCTTTTTTTTTTTTTCCTCTTTTCTTATACTCTTTGGCCTGTGCATATTTATCTTTGCGTTGTCGTTGCCTCCACTTCATTAGGTCTTTAATTTTATATCGACTGGAAGCGCGTATCAAAACACAGAAAAGGCAGCCTGGTCTCTTTTTTTCTCGTTTTCTTCATTTTTTTTTTTTTTTTGTTACTTTTTTGCAGTCGATACTCACAACGTGAATAAAAAGCCTTTGGCGCGTAAAATCTTTTGGGTTCATTAGAACGTTGAACGTTGTCGTCGCTGGATAAGCCAGCGTGTTCTGGCCATGAGCCCGGCCCGGCCCGAGCCCGAGCCTGTGCCTGACCATGGGCATGGGCTCATGCGCAATCAAGTCGTTTCTCTGGCGCTGTCAGTTTGACAGAACATCTGCGGTTTAATCTGGTTTGGGATGCGCCGGCTGGATTGCTCTTCTATCTGCCAGTTGGTACAGTACGGACGTAGGTGACTGCGGCTAGACTAGTGCAAAGTTCTTCTAGTTCGCTCTTCATACTCGTTCACCAGCTGAACAGAGCATATTGGTCCTTCCGTATGAATGCCATTCTCTTGGACGCTATTGAACCTGGGGACTTGAAGCTTGGAATATTTGCTCGTGTATACAGGCGTCAATTAAAGTGTTAAGATTTTTTGTATACGCCCACTGGGGGCGTAGCTAGTTTTTTTTAGTCAGATTACTGATGATCTTTTGTAAAGATTACAATTAAGGTAGAGTGTAGAGTGACAAAATTTGTCAGAAATCGTATATTTTTTTATCTGTTATTTGACCATGAACGAGTATTGCGCATTCGGTTACACCCGACGGCAGCGTTCTTACTTGTTTTGTCCTGGTTTGTCCAGTTAATCAGCGTGACAATTGTAACAAGCAGAAATGATTTGAGAGGTAATCATTGCATAGTTAACTCAAATATATACGTATAACTTTTTTTTAATACAATTCCAGTTTTTTGTGCTGCGTTTAAGGCACTTAACTGTAATTTTAACTAAACAATTTCGTGTTAACGTCTGCAAAATGAACGAATGGTAGAATTAGCGGTATTAAAAATGTAAATATTGGCAATGGTTGGGAATATTTTATATTAATTCATTTCTTTTCTTTTTGCAGGGTATTGCAGGGCATTTTTCAATCAGAAAAAATGTTATTACCCATATGGTATTTTTGATACAAATTATTTCGTTCATTTGCAGGGTATTGCCTGGTCATCACCGCACTTTTGCTAACAATCGTATTTGTGCTTGTTGAAGATATGGGCGTTGGGAGCCTAAGGTAAGATTTTTTCTGTTTGCCCGGGTGTCCACAATCCCCGAGTTTATATGTGTATAGAAATGTTAGTACGGCCATATATACCCATTATTTATACGCGTATCTGTTGCTATTTACCTATGAGTTTTCTTTGCTTTGGCTGCCGTCGTCGTTGTCGTTTGTTTGGCTACTTAAATTTCCCAGAGTCAATATTGATCTGTTACTTAGCTGTGATCATATCGCTGCGGCTATGCCCAACCTTGACCATATAATTGTTTGTTGCTCTCAGGGTCACAGAATTCTAATTATTTAACAGCAACAATTTCGAGGCAACTGCAACTGCAACTGGTTGCATCGCGCTTGCATCCTTGAAAACAAATTGAAATCTTTTATGGAGAACTCGTGCATCGCCAATACAAGCATATATAATGGGGCACACCCCCGGCGGGCAATACTTCATCAATTGTCGCTGTCGAACTCTGGCAAATAGACGCTAATAAATGCAAGCCAAAGTTTAAACGCTGACCAATGCAAATATTGGCTAGCACTTTAATCACCGTTCATTTTCCATAAATTGAGCCCAGAGTGGGTGCAACTCTTTCGATAATGGTTAATGGCCGGGTGCTCCCCCCCCACCGCCAACCCCACCAACTTGGCCAGTACCTTTTGGGCAATCATATTTCCATAACGACGACAGACCAGAAAACGTCAAACAGACGTTGCATGCGGGTCGACACACGGCACAGCAGAGCACAGCACGACAAATGAATCACGCGGCGATCGGGGGCAGCGATCATCGGGAGCTGCTCCAACCAGCTCGCAGCCAGAAGCTGCGAGCCAGGCAGCGACATTGACAGTGAGCCAAATACGATCCCAAAAGCGATTCCAAAACCGATTCCAAAACCGATCCAAACGGTAGCCAAACAACAACAACAACAGCAGCAGCAGCAGCAGCAACAACAACAACAGCAAGAAACAAAACACGAAACGTGCGCGTTCGCAAGAGCTTTTGGCTTTAGTTTTTGAAGCATGATCGGGCATGATCGTTAAGCAGTGCACAGTAGCTGCTGGAGCGTCATAATAACAGCAACAACAAGATGTAGTAGTAGTAGTCCCTCCTTCGCTGGCCAACCCTCCACCCCGTGTGCATGTGCGTCTGCCTGTGTGTGTGTGTGTGGCACAGCTGCAACGCTGCAGGGTGTACACTGTACAGAGAGCACAAGTCGAGTCTGAGTCTCAGCATAGTGCAGCGGCAAGTCGCGCGCATGCGCAACAAATCAACACAGCCAAGTCGTATCCCCCAGTTAACCCCCTCCCCCCCCTCCCACCACCCCTCACAGATCGCAGCGTTGGAGTCTTGGCGCGTAGGAAACTGCCTAACCGGTTTTGTTGTTGTCGACAGCGACAACGATGCATAAAGCTTTTAAGAACCTTCTTTGTTGTAGCTTGCAGTTGCAGCTGCACTGCGCGAAATGCATGCTGACTTAACAGTTTACATGAGAAAATAATATAACTGATAAATCAAGCAAGTTGAGGTCGGGTGTAACCGACTGCGTAATACTTGATCGCAGTTTAATGAGGTCTTAGTTATAATTAGCCTGCCGAATTTCGTGACTCTAGTTTTAAAACTGAGGAAGGTAAATAAGTAAATAAATTGAAAATCTATAAATGTAACGAATTGCCACAATGGGCGTAGCCAAAGAATCTTATCACTTTATCTGAAGCGGGTATACATGAGTATATATTCCAAATTTCAAGCTTCTAGTTTCAATAGCCTCGAAAATAATTGCGTTCATATAAATTCAACATACTTTTTTTTACGTTTATTGGGGATAAACTTCTGTGAAAGTTTATTTATATGTTGACTTCCATAAAATATTTTTAGCTCTGGCAGCCTCTAAGAATTCGACTTCTAGTCAACAATCTTAGTTATTTATTTGTTAATAAAAAAAACAGGTTTTTAAAAAATTAATTTTTACACAGATATACATAGTTGTAAAGATTTCCTCTTTAATAATACAAAATTATAATTTTAAATAATTAATTTAATAAGTGAATTGTCATTATCTATTTATTAATATTCGCAACCCTTAAAACCTATGCTTACCTTCCTGCAACATATATTTACCCCAACTTGCGCCAATTGAACTTGTTGATATATTGAATTTCACTCTTTTTTTTCCTCATTGCATTTATAATTACCAATTTTGATAGCTGCTTTGGCCTGTTTTGCCCCTTTGCCTTGCCATTTCTAAGTCATTTAATTTCATACACACACACACACAACGTATATATCAAATTATGGGCTAAACCTCGTGCCACCAATTTTGCTGCGTGTAATTGCCACTTCCAGCACAAAAGCTTTTATTTTATTTTTTTTTTTTGCTGCTGCTGCTGCTGCTGCTTTTCGTTTTCCATGCGGTTCTTTCCTTCCTCTATGTTTAAAGCGACTGCGCTCCCGTCTTAAGCTGCATTACAACTTTTTACTGCGTCTTAACTGAAATCGAGTTTTGTTGTACTATGTAGTTTTCTATCTGTGCAACTCCGCCCGAAACATCAACGCCCAGCTCATGGGTCGCTCTTTATAAAAATACATACGCACAGTGTATGTAGATGGGTATATGCGCTATGTGTCTCTGACAATCTGCTGGTTGATGGTTACAACGTTGCCATCGTCATCATCGGGCTGAAGTCGTCCAGTAGCCGCGCTTAATTGCATTTTGACTTGCGGCGTGAAGTTGCTTTGTGTGCCCCATCCCTTTTCGTTGCCCCCGCCCCCGCCCCCGTCCCCGCCCCCGACTCCCTGCCATTTTCACAGCCGTATGTAGAACTCTCCGCTCGTCTTTGGTCTATTTGCTTAGCGTTACGAGGCGTCGCGTCGCCTCTTTTTGGCGTATGCCCAGTAGCTGCCTCGGCCAGTGCTGAATATTGGTTTTTTTTCTCTCGTCTTCTTCTTCTTTTGCGCTCTATAGTATTTGTATTTGAACTGCATGTTTGTTGTAGTTTTTATGACTTGCAACTGTGCGTTGTTGTTTGTGCTATGTTGATTGAATGCGCTTTGTTAGTTAGTCAGTCCGGCTGTCCGCCTGTCCGGGTCTCCGTCCGCGGGTCCGTTGGATTCTTTTGTTAGCTTTGGGGCAGCCATAAATGTGCTTTGGCCATTGTTCAGTTTACGTGATTAGTTACAGTCGCGTTATTAATAATTTTATTGCATTTGGCTATTGTTCAAAATTAGTTGATTACTCATACGCCATGTTAGCCCAACTGACAGAATAGAACAATTATATTATTTGCTTATATTATACACTGAGAATAATCACTCTAAACAAATAGTTTTACATTGTTTAGAGTTAAAAATTACTGTTATTAATACATTTCAAATATATTTGACATTCAATTAATGACCCTTTAATTTATGCTCTCCCCCATTTGCAAAGTCCCCATCTCTATTACTCGCTCTCTCACTCCCATTCTTTAACTTACCAAAATAATATTAAAGTTAGAAAACCCTACTTCAATTCAGGATAATCGCATTGTGATTTTCTTTCAATTGACAGATTTTATTTTCTGTTCGCAATACTTTAACATTTCAAATGATATTAATATTTGCATTAGACCTATGCCAACATTTATATTTGCCCCTTTATTTTAAAATAATATTATTTAATATTGCCGAGGATATCGTAATCGGGAAGAGGTGTTACTTTATTGTCCGCTATAACTTTGCTTTGATATGATTGTATTTTCTATTCAGTTGATGCAATTATCTAGATGATTTTCAGAGGCTAAGCCTTAACTGTGCTTTAATAGGCCCATAAATTGTGAAACATTATGGCACCGGCAATAATACTGCCCCCGCCTCCAGCCAGTTTATGACCAAAACACATTTCATTATAAATAGGTTAAGACGCTAAATTTACTGGGCATAAAAGAGCGAGGAGCAAAGCAGCACACATAAACCTTTAAACCTAAACACGCACTTAAGTAATAAAAAAAATAAAAAAAAAAAACCAACAGCAACTAAGACGAAAAACATGACATTAAATTGCATGAGGTTAAAAAAAAAAAAAAAACAAAAATAATAATATTGTCTATAGCCGTTGAGGGGAGCGCATAAGAACACAGGTGTTCAACTGCTGCAGCAGCCATACATAAAAAACCAGCGGCGAAAAAAAAAAAAAACAAACTTAAAATCAAGTTTTAAAGATTCAACAACGACGACGGCAACGGCACTTAAACAGCTCCAGCAGAAGACGGCAGCGGCGGAGGAGGGGCAGGGGCAGGGGGAGGGGGGGGGTGAGGTAGCTGGAGACCTTTAAATGCGCACGACGATGCGGGCCGAGCTGCAGCAGCATCCAAACGAGTCGCCTCAAACACTTTGTGCAGCCCCCGAGCGGACCCAGCTGAGGGGCCAGGCCAAGCCAAACCCAAGACACGAGTCCCAAGCAGCGACTCTCGACGTCGATCGTGCATGCAGCAACTTGTCGATTTCGAGTTCGCCCCTGTACCCTTGGCCTGAAGAGCCTGGCCCCCGTCTGATTATGATCAGAGCGAGCTATATGAGCTGTTGTGGCTGTTGCTGCTGCTGCTGCTGCTGCTGCTGCTGCTGATGCTGCCACTGCTGGTTGCAAGTACTCGTATAATAAACATAATGATAATGCCTGACGCTGCCTGATTGTCCAAGTGCCCCGGCTCAGCCTGTGCGCCAGCGACTGCCTCCCTGGTGTCTTGTTGCTACTGTGGCTGTAATTTTTATATAATTTCTTCGGGCTGGCAGTACGGGCTTGACACTTTGGTAATAGAGAAGCCAACGAAATGCACTGGGCAGGGGTATCCCGTGCACATATGCATAATTATTCAGGTGTGTGTGCCTGGGTAAATATTGGCAAACTGAAATCTTTTCATCAAGGAATCTTTTTCTTTTTTTTTTTTTTTTTTTGTCTTTTATCCATTTTTGCTAATGGAGTGAAATCTGACACTGGAATCGCTTTGCTATTTTGGCCAAGTTTATACAAAACAAGAAGGAACAGTTATCCTCGAAGTAACGAATCTAAAAATACCCTTACAGAAGTAGATAACTGTGTGATTGTGTTTGGGTATAGTAGTTATATTTTTTTTTTATATTTGACTCAAATAAAATGAATATCTTGAGAAACAACATGATTTTCTTATTAACATTTTTAACTACAATATTTCGCGGATGTTTAATATTTAAATTTATAATACCCTCTATAATTGTATAATAATTAAAATACAATTCAAATAAATACAAGCTCCAAAGGTAACTTTAATTATAGCCAATTTTGAAGTCCTTTGTATCTATAGAATAAACTGATCATGAATTGATTTGTTGAGACAAATTTCACAACAGTTGAAGCTAGTTTTCTTGGCTAAACCTAAAGAACTAATATTTATTTTAAATTTACAAATACAATTGTATTTCCTATATAAGCCCAAACTCTATACTGTATTTTTGTTAATTTTACAGCATTTAAAATAATTATAATGATGTTCAAATTATGCGTATCTATTTATGTTAATGTTAAATAGATGCAAATATTCAGAGAGTATATTTGTTAATGCTTTGTGTAATTGAATATAGCTCAGTTAAATCCTAAACCGATTATAACCTTGGTACCCTTTGGGTGCACACACTCGCACACCTGTGTGTGTGTGTGTGTGTGTGTAATGAGTCCAACAAGCGCGAACCAAAACCAGCAGCAGCTGAGCCCCCTCGGGCCGCAGTTAATCAACAAGTTTATGCAAAACTCAAAAACCAGAACAGGAAAATGAAAAGCGAGCAATAACCCAGGCAGTAGGCAGTTGTTGCCAGTTGATAGTTGGCAGCAGGCAGTTGGCAGCAGCCAGTTGCCAGTTGCCAGTTGCCAGTTGCCAGTTGGCAGTACACAAAACGCACACCTCAAGCGAGCTCAAAAAACAAGTCAATATGATCGATCGTTTGCTTGATTAAACCTAATTGAAAACGAAAATGCACAAAACACACACACACACACTCGCAGAGAGAACACACACACACCACTCGCCCGCTGTCATGATCACTTGTCCAAGCAGCGTGTGTGTGTGTGTGTGTGTGTGTGTGTGTAGTCCGGTCCGGCAAGTTACCAGCGAGGGATCGGAGCAGCGATCGTCGCTGGCAGAGCTACTACGGCAACGACGAGAATGTTGAAATCAAAACAAAAACGTAAAAGATCAACGCACAAAGAGCCAAACAGAGAGCGCGCCACTAAATTTTGGCGGGAGACTACTGTACCCCCATATCGAAAGACAACGTCGGCCAGCGGAATAAGACGAACAAAACAAAACTACAACCGGAGCGCACTGGAGTGGCCGTGTGTGTGTGTGTGTGTGTGTGTGTGTGTGTGTATAGAAAATCGAGAAGAAAAAGAAAATCAAAATATATACTCTGAGCTGAAATGGCCAAAGAGCCGCAGAGATCTTAAGAGCGGTGATCATCTTAAGAGCGCGAGTGACCGCTGCTCTCTGAGAGCAAGAGAGACGGCGCGAGAGAGTGCAGCGGACAGTGTTGTCGTGCTGCAATTTGGGCAGCTATTACGCTCCAGCACGAAATACACTTCTGACTGGGCCAGCCGAACTCTCCTTAAATATAGGATATCCCCAGTCGATATATGGCTAAACCAATAGGGAGACTTCTATCTGAAAGCTATTTGAAATTTGAGGCATCTTTACCAACACTCACAAGTGTTGCCAAAGTAGCCTTGTTCCCATCGGCAGTTGGTTAACCAGTTTTTAGCATTTTCTTCCACCTGGTTAGTCGGTGCTTGGCAAAAAGCGCGCCAAATCTAGCTGCTCCTTGGTTAGGGCCATAGATTTATAGTCCTTGTTGGCCACGCTAGTGAGCGTAATAAAAATAAAAGCCAGGCCTGAAATCGCAACGAGAGTGTAATAACCCCAAACAGACCCAGAGATGCGGTCACCCCAACTAACCAACTAACCAGCCAGTCCAACGAGACAGCGAACCGACCGGCAGAATAAATTTCAGAGCTGAGCTGAAGAGGAAAAAGTACAAAAAAGCGAGTAAGAACGTTGCAGCCGGGTGTAGCCGACTGCGCCACACTCGTTCACAGAATAATAACTGCTAGATCTGAGAAGTGCCTGCCAAATTTGGCGACTCTAGCTCTAAAATGGTGGAACTTGATTAAATAGCCACGCCCCCAGTGGGCGTAGCAAAAAAATGTTAATACTCAATCTGATGCGGGCATGCTCGAGTATATAGTCCAAATCTCAAGTCTCTAGCTTCAATAGCGGCGATTAAAAGTGCGTTCATACGGAACAAACCCAATATGCCCCTTTCACCTGGTGAACGAGTCTGAAAAGAGCGCAGAGGGATACACAATGTTACTTGTTTCTGGAAGGGTCCACCACCGTACTCGCATACGATCCCCACGACGTCAATTTGCAAGTTCTCCTTGGCCAGGGCAGCCGACTGATCCACACTTAACGGGCGCGCATTTGCAGCCAGTTGTATTCGTATCCCTCTGTGTTTTGATTTTACGGCACAGATGTTTTATTTGCCACAATACGCACACACACACACACACATGCGATCTTCTGTTTGCGCTGCTCGTTCTCCTTTCTGTGTTGTGCCTGTGCCTTCGTTTCATGTCTTTTAATGCCTTTAATCCTAGCAAATAATACAAAGAGCAGCCTAGGACAAGTGTAGTGGTGGAAAAACAAAAAGCAGTTGAGTCTTGTCTCGGGCTCGGGCTCGGGCCTGGGCCTCTGGACGTGTCTCTGGCCCGGCAATAGGCATAAAACAGAAAGTGTGCAACACACGCTCTGAAGCCAAGCAAAAGACAAACAGTGAGATCCATGGGTTCTTTTAGCTCTGGCAGTAGTTGTTGCCGTTGCAGTTGGTACGACTTCAACTGCAATGAACTTCTAGATGCAAGTCAATGAACTTATCCTGACTGCCGCTGCCTGGCTGGCCTGGCCCGGCCCGGCGCGGCCCGGCCTGGCCTGGCCTGCCTGCCTGGCCAGGCCTGCCTGCTGTTGCCGTATGATATCAACGGCATGATCATCATGATCGTTGGGCACAGTGAGCTAGCTTTGTGCCAGCTCCCGCTCTCTCTCTCTCTCTCTCTCCCTCTCTCTCTCTCTCTAGCTCTCTTGATGTCGACGGTTCCTCCTTGGACATAATGAACTTGGTTTTGGCGATACGTACGCAATTTTCAAATCGTGTTGCCTCATGATCGTTTAGCGTCGCCCCGCGCACCCTTCCCGCGGACGGCATAAAAAACGTTTTTAGAACTTTTATTTGATTTTGCCAACACGCCTCAATGTTGTTGTTGCTGTTGCAGTTGTAATAGCAGCGCCATGAAGCTCTGCTCCATTGTCGTCGTAGTCGCAGCCGTTCCATGTATGATAATGATGTTGGTGATCGTGCCACTTTAGCAATGGTTAACTACGAAGAGCAGTCAGAGTCGTCGCTGGAGTCGGAGTCGAAGTCGGAGTTGGAGTCAAGCTGGCCTGGCTAAAGTTCCAACTGCGGGTTGAAGAACCTTTTGATTGGTTAGCTATACACGACTCTCGAGCTGGCCGCTCCATGGGCAATCCTGAAGTTGGTGCGGTCTGAGGCATTAAACTGTGCCATGTTTGCTGCGATTGTCTGTACCCTCGAGTCGCCTGCCTCCTTCTCCTGGGCTTCCATTTGCATGCATAATATTGCCAAGATTTATGCAAAAAATTGATGGCAATTAGTCGTCGACTCGTCGTCGTTGTCTTCTTCCTCTTATTCTTGGCTCGGCTCTTTATCTGGTGCTGCCTGTTCATGCGACTCTATATATATATATACACTATACATATCTGCTTGTATGTTTGTGCATAATGATTTTCGGTATCAAATTACATTGGTTAGGGGTTTTTAGTATGTATTTTATTTGCTGTTTGCCGTTGTCGACGCTGCTGTCTTCTTCCTGCTTAATTTGATGCGCTCGTGCCGTCCTCGGTCCGTCCGATCCGGTCCGCACCGTCTCCGTCTCCGACTCCAGTTCTCGTTCTTTGACTAATGTGAGGCGCGTCTCTCAGCTCGCAGCTTTCGCCTGGGCGAGTTTAATAGCTCCTGACCGAAACGAAATTATTTACTAGCCAAAATAAGATAATGAGCGATAATTTCCCGAGTTATATATTGGGCACTCAGCCCGGGCGCACGGCGCATTTGCGCACAACGATCTCCGCGCCTGCCCAGCCAGGGGGGAGGCGATGACTCGATTAGGCTTAGTTGTATAGATTTAAATATAGTGGGCTCGTGCTCGTTCTCGCGGAGTGAAAGGAGCATATTGAACGCAATTTAATGCGCAGGTATTGCAGCTAGAGACTTGAAAGCTGGAGTATATTATCGGGTATACCCGGGTCAGTGTAAAGTGTCAATTAATAAAGTGTCAAAAAATATTCCATATTTTTCAAAATGGCTGTTATCTACTGTGAACGAGTATTGCGTAGTCGGCTACACCCGAATCAACTAGTTTTCTCTCAGTTTTTGCCAATATTGTATAACTAGACCAGGTTGATTAAAGAGCCAGTTGGTTTTTCAGGGACCCTGCTGCTGGCTGTGTTGGCAAGCTAGTTGTCGTTATTGAGCATACAGGTGTTCAATAATAATAACAGACAAGCACACACACACACACACACACACACGCACGCACACAAAGTAAACCCAGCCTAAAGGTGTAGAGGAACCCATATACCATTTGGTCTGGGCCCGGGCTGTGGCTGCCCTGTATAATTAGAATCCCGCAATACAAACACACACACTTACACACACACACACACGCATAAATTGAATAAATGTGGAACCACTCGGTTCGGAGGTGCTTGGTGCGTTGTCGTGCCCAACGAAATGTTTAAGCAAGAATCGTCGTTGTAGTTGTCTTCGTCGGATGGTTTGAGCCTTTGTTGTGATTTAATATTTCGGTTTATCAACTTCCATTTTACCCTCCTGCCTGGCAGGCAAAGTGTTTTAATACCCTATGCCAAAGCGGTGGGTGATAAAGGGTATACCAACTAATAATAGGTGATATGTTGATAACTTATATGTTAATTTCACACACTTTAAATATGACAGGAGACTTGAAGTTGGGTCTACTTATGTTTATGCAAGCTGAATACAGGATATCTGGCAGTCAAGCATCTGTGCTTGGCGTCTTACCTGTTTACGCTTGTTCTTTATTCGGGCTACCAAAGTGTGTCTTCGCTTAATGCATTTAACTTAACGTCATCATCATCATCGGGCACATCATATTTGGGCCCATTATGAAGAATACGGGAGTGCTGAAGTGCAGGTTGCCGCAATCTTAATTTGTGTCAGAGACTTGGTCGAGTTGCCAGACCGTTGACAGTTGAGCGGGGAAACAAAGTTTAAAGCAATTAGAGTAGATATTAGATATTAGAGTAAGCTTGGATTAAGTTTTTGTTAGCAATACTTTTATTTCTTTTGATTGGTGAGTCCAGCAGTGATCGTCTATTATCTGGCAACCTTTTTCCAGTTCAACCCCAAACCGTTTGTGGATGCGACCTCCCTCACACCTGCACACCACCTCTCCCTCTCCCTCTCCCTCTCGCTCTCTCTGACAACAACCAATTGCTGCCGTTGTCAGCATGGTGTATCGAACGAGAAAAAAAACCCCGAGTCCGACCCCGTGTCCCAAGGCGCAGAGGTTTCACTCGACTGCTCCGACCAGCTGTTGACGCCGCCCGTCCCTCGGCCAGCGTCGTCGACAACTTGGTCGTCTTCTCGGGGTCTTCGTCGCGTGTATGACATGTGAGTTGCACGTTTTGTCGATTTTCAAATTGAGGCAACGTCTCGGCACTCGTCGACGTCGTCGTCGTCGTCGTCGTCGTCTCGGCTGACTCGTGCAATCAAACTGAGGAGTTACAGCTGGGCCCGGGCACAGGGTCCGTCTTTGGTCTTAAGACCTATGGGTACCTGTCAGTCAAAATGCGTTTTACAACAGTTCTTTTTCTTTTCTGTTTCTTTCGTTTTTCGTTTCTCTCTTTTTGGCCTCATGCCGTCCTCTTCTGGTGCTCGCTGTTCGTTTGGCTGCCCATTTGGTAACCCGTATCGTTGTTGGTACTGTCTGGCAGTGTAACACGATTTTATTTTCGTTTTCAGTGTTCCCTCTTCCTTTTAATCTATGAGCAATCTATCTTTTGAGTGCAAAAGCAACAACAACACGGGGACAATCAATTTCATTTTTTTTTTTTTTTTCGCTCTTCTTGTTTTCTGTTGTCTGTTTTGGGTTTAATGTGGCTACAGCAACAAAGATTCGACAGCTACTACTGTATGGTAATCTATGACAGTTACAGAGATCTTTATTGTGATCTATGGGTTTTTCGGTTCGATCGTTTCGGAGTGGGCAGCTTTTATTTTGATTTGTCTGCCAGGAGCGGGCGAGAGGGCGCTAAGAGGATCAGGCTAAATATTAAATTGGAAATATGTCAAATAATTAAAGTAAATGCAAATCTTGAATTCTCTTGAAAACCCGGCTTATCCGAGTCGCCAAGGGGTGAGGTTGACACTCTCTCTTAATTAGAATAATTAAATCTTAACAATAATTATAATACTCTAATAGCTGTTACCTATAAATATTACTATTAGTACATAAACAAAGATAAAAGATTTCTTGAGAGGATCAGATTAAAAGTAAGTTTGTTTGTCTTAAATAAGAAACATGTTAAATAATTAAAGTAAATGCAAGTCTTTACTTTTTATAATAAACCTACTTATCCCCACAAAGTAAGATGATCTAGGTTCGAATCCCAGGGCAGCATATGAATTAATAAAGTAACTGAACGGCTTAATTTAATTTATTTAATTTTAATAACCGCCTTTGGGGATTTTTTCAACTTTAAATATTTAAATATATTGAGATGCTTACATTTTCTAATAATTTTATAAATTATCGCCTAACTTCGTTGCAATATTAAAGGTGTTTATGGTATAATATTCTCATAATTTTCATAACATTAGAAACTCACATATTTAACATTAGCAATAAATGTAAGAATAAGCATCCAGGTTCGAATCCCTCTACTTATTACGATATTTTAACAAGAACAATAATGATTGCTTATGCTATAATTCAATTCCCGGTTCACGCGTAAAAATTAATTATGTGGCAGAACAAAGACTTTGATAGCTTTCACCTACAAATATTATTAATAATTCGAGCACAAAGATACACATTTTATGCTTTATTTTTTTGCTTAGTCCTCAGAGAAGACATAATGTGATCGTTTACCCACACCCAGATTGACACTACACCACATTTGCGTTGCCACACAATAAAATGTCATAAATTATACGCTCAGAGGGAAACAAAATAAAGGAATATAAAGCAGATCGCATGGCCATCATAAAACACAATAATAAAGATCAAATACAACAACAGCAATGGGCAGGCGACTGATCATTAATTAATGAACATGATCAACGGAGGCAGCGAAGCTCCAACTCTTCTGACTTCTGACGCAGGCCATTAGAGTGCAACATGTCGTCGTCGCTGTTGTTTTGGATTGTGTCGAACACAGATATTGCCATATACACATGCACACATATCGACCATTAATACATACGCATATTATTTCTCTTTGTTTACAAAACAAAATGTAAACAAAACTTTTCTTTAGCCACAGCGATTGAAAGCATTTGCTGCACACAAGCTTCGAAAAAGGGCAGAGGCTGCGCTGGGACTGCGGCACAGAGGCACCGAATCTGGGGCAACCAAGCTGGGGGCATTTTTCAGTGTTCGCCAGCTTGCATAAGCAGGCCGAGGATGGGGACAGAGGCAGAGACAGCCGCAGAGGCAGCCGCGTTACGCACCGAAAAGTTTCATAGAAAACAAATACGTTGGGAAAATATGAAGAAAAAAGCTGAATGTGCGAACAGCTCAACTTGAGGTTACTCCTTGAAGAGTTTAAGTTAAGGCGAAGTATTTCAAAAGCCAAGAATTTAATATAAACAAAAAAAAAGAAAAATAAATATATATACATTTATTTTTATAAAACCTTTCAACCATTGTCAGACATCATGAAAATAGTATTTAGCTGTCTTTTAAGCATATATCGTTTTTACAGGGTATGTGCGGGGCAGGAGCACAGCAGCGAACGCTTGTTAGCTGCTGCACTTTGATTGACAGCTGCTGCAGCTTGGGGAGCGCTGGGGCTCGGGTTGTGGCAGCTCTTTGCCCAATTTTTATCTGCGACTGCTTCGACAAAGTTCTTCTAATGACATTCACTTTTTGTGGCTCTGGGCGCGTTGTTTTTTCTTTTTTTGATTTTCAACATTTTTTTTTTTTTTTTTTTTTTTTGGGTCAATCATTATCGTCGAGTCAAGTTGGTCTGCACGCAGTTTGCACGTTCTCGGCGTGAACGTGGATGATATCGCTAAGCCCTGGAAGATATGGAGGGGCATGCACCGTTGCGGGATTTCACTTTCAATGCCTGGGTTGGGTTGGAGGATTGGGGTTTCATTTTTTTTTTTTTTTGGGTTTGGGGGGGCTGCATATCAGTTTACCATCTAGGCAGACATATTAATTTCAGCGCTGACCCGACGGGGCAAAGGGTCAGCCCGGCCGATGCTGGCACACCTAGCGCATGTAAAACCCTATTAAATTACCATATGAACAAGCGCACTGTGTGCCCCATTATCTACTCAAACAAATGTTCCTCGGCGCATCCACACAGAGCAATAGAAACGTCAACCCCGGTGCCGGCCAGAAAATAAACGCCTCGCAGCCGTGGCTAGTCCAGACGGGCATGATAGATCACCCCATAGACAAATACAGACAGGTGAAACTTGTCAGTCAGACGAGTGGAGCCTCAGGGAAAAAAAAAAGGGTCGTTGCACGTCCTACGCCAACAAGCAAATAAACAAACAGACTGAAGACCCGATAGAAAGAAGCGAAGGGCCAGGAGAGCTGTCGACGGTCTCTGGCCCGGCCCTTGGCCCTTGGCCCGGGCACATTTAGCGATCGTCTCTTATCGCACTGTAAAAACAAAGACGTTGAAAAGGGATCATGTGGCTCAGCTCAGTCAACCCGAACCCGAACCCGAAGCCGAAGCCGAAGCCGAACTCAAAATCCATATACGAACCCCAGTCCCCGTTTAATATCCACGACACACTTGCAGAGTGTGCTGGGCACAAGTGCGCCGGGCCTGGCCTCGGATTTGCCCTCGGCTCTTGGCAATTATATTATATAGGGATCGAAGCGACCTAAGGGTGTTGCCCCTGGCTGATCATCTTGTCTCACAATTTTATGTTAATTTCTGTTCTTCATTTATGCATTTATTACGCGGTCTTCAGCTTTTTACGAGCGATCGTCCTCCTCCCTCTTACTCTTCCTCTCCGTCTCCGTCTCCGTCTCCGCTCTTGATTGTCACCTATTTAGATTTCGCAGCTCCCTCACTGACGATTATCTGGACTGGGTCTGCGCTTTGTCAACCGCTGCGCCTTTTATGGAAATGTTTAATATCTCTATAAATCCATTTTAGCTGCCTTGTGTAGATTTTATGAGCTGTCGCCCGACATGCTACCATACAAAGCGGGCCCAAGTTATAAAATTTTTGGTATCTGTTATGATTCATGGGGATGAAAACACCTGCACACCATGCTCAAAATGGCTGCTCCATGTCAAATACTCCAGTCAACTCTGACTAATTGCGATTGGCAATTAAGTTGAACCTAAAGGTTCAAGAACTGCCCTTGGATCGTAGCGTTGAAAACAAATGAGAGTGAAAATAAAATAAAAATAAAATATAAAAAAAATATATAAATTTAGAAAATCTTTTTCTAACTATATATTATATTTATATAGTTATTATATAGTTGCTAATGATTTTAATAAAGTGTGTATATTCATTAGGTTTCAGGAAGCGTAAAGATTTTTATAATCAATGCTGGCATTCTCGAAAACATACTGAAGAAAAATACGAAATTTTAAAAAAAGTTTTAACATAGAAAACGTTTTAAAGAAGTCTTTCGACATATGAAGGTTTGCTAACTAATAACATTTTTGGCATAAGAGACCTTGATAAAGGCCGTGTGATTAACCCATTATGAAGTATCACAAATTACAATTAACCCTGTAAGGAAGCAGAGAACATTAAGAACACCATATCTGGGAAAGGATGAGCAGCTAATTGGCTATTGTCGGGCCAAGAGAGCAGCTGGCCGGTATAAATGGTTGACTGTTAATTTTATCGTTTGACTGCAAAAAATTGCGCAGACATGATTTAAGCATTAAGCAGCGTTCTCCACGGAGAGCTGTAAGCCATTAACAACGAGGTGTCAATTGCATAAGCCAACAACAAAAGAGCATCGGCCACAAGCCGGCCCCGGCCCCCGGCCCCTGTCCCTGTCCCGGGCCGGGCAATTTGTCGACCAGATCCGAGCGATTGGCAGCCAACTTGTCACATTAACACAAAGCCAAAAGTGGGCAAGCGCTTGCCGGACCAGGTTTAAAAGTAAAAGTGATGCTACCACTCGCATATTTACATTTTAAACCACTTGACTTACTAACTGACTGATCGACTGGCCGTCGACAAAAGCAACAACCGCAACAACAACAACAACAACAACAACAACGAACACAACGACAATGCGAATGCAATGGACTTGGGATCTGGTTAGTTATAATTTGTTACTGGCCACCGCCGTGCAACAAGTTCCATGCGACTGCTTCCAATTATGGCGAGGATCTGCTTGCAACATACGCCAAAAAGTCAACTGCTATTGGGCTGGTTCACTGTGGGCCTCTGCCACTTGGCCTACTATGTGGTCTTAGACAGCGCGGCGGCCGCGGCTGCGACTTCCACCTGCGGAAAACAAGCAAGAATGATTAGGGCGAGCTGCGTGCTCAACGCGAAGATACCCTTTAATTTCTCAATGATCTATAGATAATATTTCAAAGTACACCTAGTTCTTGACTTTGAAATACCACGCTATGAAAAGTTTAAATATTTTATGAATTGTTTTAATTTCTTTTTAATTTCTTTTGATTACTGATTTGTCAACAATGGGACATATAGATAATAATAGGAATAAGCTTCACTTTTTTACAATATTACAATAATTATTGATTTATTTTTGATTTATATCTATTTATTTATTATGAGTTAAATTTTAAGAAGAAATTTTAAATATTGTTTATTATTATTATTTTTATTTTTCCATATGGGTACCATATAATTCATCATCAAAATTATATATATACTATTTATACAATTATGTATATTATATATAGGCCTTATTAACCCTTTTTACGCATTCCACTGGCACAGGGTATAACAATGCGTATACGACTTAACCGGCTGGCCGGTAATTTCAACACTCAGCGAAAAGACCCCCAGCTTTAATCATGGCCTATGTGTTGGCTGATTTTGTTTTTGACCAACTCATACATATAGATGTTTGTGATTGTTAATTATAGTTTATTTATTTAATAAGCCAACTCTCTGCCATATATGCCCGCTTGGCTCTGTCCTCTGTGATTTTCTTTGGAGTTTGCGCTTTAACTTTTCGCAGCTCCTTCGGCCCGGACTTGGCAATGTGGCCACTGGCCACCGGCCAGCCTGGAGTCGGAGTTGGAAGTGGATTTGGATTGGGCTCTTGTGTTTGTTGTTTTGTGCACTTTAATTAAATTGTTATGTAAATTCCACTTGTCGTTGTAATAGCAGCACCCAGTTGTTGTTGCTGCCCGTGTATTCGGCCATATAATTTTCATCTTTATTAGAGCAGCAAGTGCGCTTTATTGGCTCCATGTTGGCTTTTAGGGTGGAGCTGCGGCTGACTTGGCTCTGGGTGCTGGCTTAAGCCGAATGGAGATTTTTGGATTTGCCTAAAGCCAACAAAATGTTGACCAATTTTACAGTTTCTGCCATTTTGACAGCCTCAAAATACTCTTGGCAACGTTCGCTTGTCTTTGTCTGGCCAATCTGCAATCAGTTCACTAATGGGCATTACATATCCCAAAACTAGGCAGATAATTAAAGTATTATAAGACCATAAATAGTGACAACTTCTCCACTTTTTACACATGTATTAATCAAGTGGGACTTTAACCAGCTTACATTATCGACTCAAGCTCTCATACATGCATATATATCTGGGCTCCCGCATTATAGACCCAGTTCGGCCACGATTAATTTCGTTTTATCAAATTCGGGTCAAGCGTTTTGTGTGTGTTTTCATTTTCATCTCGAACTTTGGCTGCTTCTTCGTCTGCCTCAATTATTTAATTTTCAAATTAACAGCTGCATCAGTGCCTGGGGCATGAAATCCTCTGCCACTGCCCACTTCAGACACTTGAGACCTCCGGTTGCAACCGAACCGAACTCTCGCTCACTTGTCGTATATCGTGCCCCCCGGCCCAAATTGGGGGGATTTGAACTTTGGCTGCGCTTAGAACTCGCTGATAACATTTAATTGGATTTTGATTGTAATGCGAGGCGCGACAGCCGAGTGAAAGCCGCGCTTATCAGTTCCATGGGGCTCCATGATGCCCATTAAGTATGCCACAAATAAGAGTCAAATGTACAAATATGTAGACTCATGTTGCAGGTCCAACGCATGAGCGCAATAAAACTGTTCACAAAATAAATAAACATAAAAACATAATAAATTTGTTCACTTCGACACCGTCCAGCTGCGCTGGGCAATGTTTTTGGCCAGCTTTCCGCCCCACCTGCGTTTCGAATTTTGCACCTCAAACGTGTGAATCATGCAAATGAGAAAAAAGTCTGTTGCCTGTCTAAAAGCCACAACAAGTGAATTAGTCATCATTAGTGAAAAATTGCACTAGTAAAAATGCCAAGGAGTTGTAGAAATTCCTAAAGCATAAGTGTTCACTCTGCTGACAAGGTACTCAAAAAAGAAAAAACCGCACAGAAAAAGAAGAAAAATATAATGGGTGCACGACATTGAAATGCTCTACTAACAGATACAAAAGATCATATGAAGTGGGATAAAATGAATTAATTTAATGGAATGCTCTTAGTCAGTAATATAAACATATTGAAACTAGCAAAGCAAATTTGAATTGTGAGTTGGCGAATTCTTAACTGAAATCATTGTTAAGCCTTATTAAATAAAATAAAATGTTTACAAATAATTATGACTTACAACTACAAACATTATATAATAATTATGTAGTTTATTGAAATATTTAATTTTTAATCAATAAGAAAAATTAATTATATCAATTCAATTTAATGTCCTAGTAAAGTGTTATATATCAATTAATATCAATTAATTAATTCAATTAATATATGAATAATATATATAATATTTATGTGAATATTAGCGGCACATAGTTCGCTATTAAATCATGCTACCCATTTCGAGGGTATTAAAAGTGCAACAAAATGAACACAAATCCAGCATAGAAATATACAAATGTGTTTGCCTCTAAAAGGGCAAATTCGTTTTAGGCTCTCCAAAAAAATGAGAAAAAAATATAGAATAGTGCAGCAGCAGTCGCTTTGGGGCAGGGGCAGGGGGCAGGGCAGTGACAGCCGCTGGCGTGGCATGCCTCAAGTTGAAGTGCAACCGAATGCGAACGGCTGCGCATGCGCAGCACACACGACACTAGGCAGAGGCAGAGGCAGAGGCAGAAGCAGAGGCAGAGGCAGCAGCAGCAGCAGAGGCTACGGCCGGGCCCCGGCTTATTTATGGCCTATGGTTTGGGCTTTGGTTTAGCTCCTTAGGTTCATTGGCTCCTCAGGCTGCCTTTGTTGAAATGCATTTATGGTTATTTTTTCCTCTTTTTTGACGTATGCGTGTGTGTGTGTGTGTTGTGAGTGTTTTTATTTATTTTCTTTATTATTGCGTACGAAAAAGAGGCAGGCAAAAGCAGACGACGAGAAAATTTCACAAGCGTCGCCAGTTTGTCTGGCACGGCTGGGCCTGCGACTGGAGCTGGGATCGACGGCGACCGGAGACCGGAGACCGTCGAGGCCCAGGGCCAGACCCAGACCCAGACCCAGGCCATTTATGCGCTGGTTATCTTGCCTTTCTTTTCGTTCTGCCTCTGCCCTGAGTCACTGTTGTTGTTGTTGCTGTTGTTGTTGTTGCTGCTGTTGCTGCAGCAGCACACAAAAGCGCTGCATGTTGCTTGAGTTCTTTGCTGCTGCTTTTTTGGGTTTATTTACCATCATCATCATCATCATCGTCGTCGTCGTCATCATGATGGGCCAGCATACACATCCATGATCTGCGCGCTGATCTTTTGCCATTGTGAGCAGGCAAAGGCAGTTTTTCTTCTTCTTTGTTAGGGTCTTCTAAATTTTGTTTTTCTTTTTTTAGGTTTCCTTTTTGTTGTTGTTGCTGTTGGTTATTTTGCACTGTGCACACTTTAACGCTTATCTTGATTTCAATGCGCTCTTTTCTTTTGCTTAGATTTTATTATTATGATCGCCTTTTTTCTGTATGGCAGATTTGTACACATAATTAGTAGGCCCGGCTTAAACCCTTATCTCTTTCATCGCATTTTTATTGATTTCATACCTTTTTTATTTATTTTTTTCCTATATCGAATTACAGTTTCCTTTTTTGATCGTGGATTTTCCTCTGACAGTCTTGACTTTTTGTAATCCAAAAAAACATGTGCACTTTTACAAGTAGCATTTTTTTTTGTAAAGGGTTTTACTTGGCACTGCTCAAGACGATTTTCCTATAAAATGTTTCGTTGAAATTCTCCAAAATTGCCGGAAGTTTACCTATAAATTAGTTCTCATAGAAGTAGACACTCCAACCAATATTATTTGTACAATTTGTTAAGCAATGCTTTTCTCACACCGACCCCAAGTTGCTGATTTTCCCGCATTTTCTTAAATAAACAAAGAAGTTCTTCAGGGTGTGGCACAAGACAGCAGGAACCCACGCTTCAATCATTGATTGCTTCTTTAGGAACTGACGCCCTAACCGAAACGAGAACCCTAAGCCCGGCTTCCAAATGCGCAGAATGGCGTGAAAACGCTTGTATTTGGCCAAGACAATTAGCGTATACATGTAGGTGGGGTGGGGTCCGGGCCCGGGCCCGGGTCCGGGTCGGGGCCCAAAGGCAACACCATTTAACAAGCGAGTGCGCATGCCTCAAGACCTTTCCAACAACAAATTCATTTGCCCAGGGACATGCTCGAGTGCACCGGCGATCTTTGGCTGGGCTCTATGCCAGCTGGACGGCGACGTCTTGGCCTGGTTAAGGGGCCGACCACAAGTTTTGGACTAACAAAATTATGAAATGTCTTCAAAGTAGCTGTTGCTTTTCTCTCAATGTGTGTGTGTGCCTGTGTGTGGCATTTAAGTGTATTTTGATTTCTTGTCAAGTTCTCACGCAAGTTCTCGGCAGCTCGTCGCGTCGCGTCTCGTTTCGGCCCATTGGCTTTCGGTTGAGCTTCAGTGAATACGACAATATTTAATCATAAAATAAATGCAAAAAGTGGCAAGACTTGTCCCGATTTATAAAGAAGCTCTTTGAGAGCGCGTGGGAATTTTGCATGATTTTTATTCTGTATTAATTAGAATGTCTGATCAAGTGGAAATAATGGCCGTTTAAAGTTTTAACTACATTATTGATACAGTCATGGAAAAAATTATGGAAACGGCAAGTTTTTTTTTCTTAACTTTAAATTTGTTATATTTGAATTTATAAGCTTTATTTAATGGTTATTGAAATATGTTTAAAAAAAAAAAACGAATAGTTTTTTTGGGCCTGGTAAGAAAAGAAAAAGAAGAAACTTCAAATTATGAAATGTAATTTTAAAAGATTTATTTGGATATTTGGTTATACCAACGTGATTTTTAGAATCATCATTCTTTGTGTTTTTAGAGCTTTAATCTGGGGACAACTTTCGCTTTGTGCTACCTCAATTAACGGCGGCCGCAATACGATATGAATCATCATATGAACCACCCCTACTGTTGTCTTGACCCATTTCGAAGATGATTTCTGTGGAACTTTCCCTTTTTTTTGTGCGGGTTTTCAATACAAAACCACAGAATACTGCGTGCGCATGTTTAAGAGATTAACACCAGTCCCGAATCTGTGCAGCCTTAACCCATTTCAGAAACAACTGGCAAATGATGTGGGCAACGGCTTAAATGCCAAATCACGCGATCCCATACCTCGGAGCGCTCTCCACTTTACTGGCAAGGATCATTAAGCAATACATAATCCAATTAGCACTGCATCCTCCACCTGTTTTCGAGCGCTAAACAGATGCAAACAATGCAGCCAAAAAGGTTTAATATTTTGTTAAGCAAACGAAGCAGAAACATTTCAACAACGAAGACGACGACGAACCTGCTAAGCACTTGAACAAACAAGTGATCACGGCTCACGGATCAGGGATCCCCGCCAAGGATCAACAATGCCAGGCCAGGCCAGGCCCGCAAAATTTACTTTTACTCTCAGTTTTGGGCTGTGGGCTATTGTTGTGCTGTGTTTGATTGATGTTAGACAGGACCTTTTGTGATATCTGATCTTCTTTCGTATGAAAGAAATGCCAATTTTACTAAAAATGACACGCAAATGGCAAAAGGAACCTTTTCACAATGCTGATTTCCCCCCCTTCCCCCCACTCAGTCTCTCTTCGGGGATTATCCGTGCCCCTCGTTCATCAATATGTTTACAATTAGGTTGCGCACGAATTCGTTATTAGGGGTCAGCAATTGATAGCGCGGCGTGCAGATAAATTGCGTGAGCCACAGAACAACAAGGGATCAAGCATGATCATTACAGCTCCCTCTTTGCCTGGGCTCGTAACCTATGCAGATTGTTTAAAGACGGTCCTAACCCCCGCATAAGGATGGGTTCAGTTCGGTGCTGCTTGGTTCGTGATTGTCGTAAGTGCACTGAGCGAAAATGTAGCAAGCATCTAATCTGATCCGACTGCAATTATTTACCGATCTCACCGATCTTGATTTACTGAACTGTATACTTTTTATCTTGTCCATCTTCGTAAAAGATACAAATTACTATTATTTCTGCTTGCATGAATATGCTTTTGTTTCGCTTTTTTTTGACAGTGTATGGCAATTTTGCATAGCCGCTGATCTGGGCAGAGTCTGCGGATCGATAGAGTTGCTGCGAGGGCAACGCCGCAGGTATCGCGGCTCAGGTCGGGCTTAACACTAACCCTGACCCCAGCCCTAACCCTGTCATTGTCATTGTCACAGGGTCTGACAGTCGCTGGCACGTCGGTAATTGGCAGTAGGCGCGAAACGCGAAAACGCTAAAAACGCATGAAAATGGAGGCGTGTGAAAATGATTTTGACGATCGGCTTCGATCCGTTCGGGATTCGCGCTGCTGAAAGCAAACTAATTTGATTTAAACAACAATAAAAACGTGAGAACGCAACGCAACAATTGCGAAGGAGGTGCGTAAGCGATACCTTGGATACCCCCTAGATGGGGCCTACAGATAGGGGTGATCAGTGCTGCGTAAAATTCGATTAAACTGACAGCCCAACTGAATAGAGCTGTTAGATACGCCGGATACCCTTTCGCAATTATGTAGCTGGGATCGCGGGGCTCGTTGCCACCTTCGCCCCTGGCTGTTGGCCCTTGCGTTTCTTTTATTATAGTTTTCAATAGTTGAGGCATTCAATTTCATAAATATATGTTCAACACACTTCAACATGTCATATGCATCAAATTTTTATGGGTTTTTAACTGCAAACGCCAACAACAACAACAGCACACAAAACAGGCGAGAAAATTTCGAGGAACGCACGTGTTGCTCAAGTGTTTGGTTCGCTTTTGAAACTGAAATAAATCAAAGTGGGCAAGGGGAACACAGCAGCCGGGTCCAGAGCGCGTCACCCAAGTTGAAACTAATTTTATGCATGACTTTTAACACATTCCTACAATATTTTCACTCACTGAAATGTAGCCAAATGACAGCCACTTCAGTTTCGACTTGTTCGGGTTCTGTGCCGTTCATTTTAGTTCTCTTCAGTTGTTTTTGCACTCGTCGACAAAGTGAAAAGGGCATATTGGGTTTGTGCCAGGTCCATCTGTCCCCTATTGAAGTTGGAATGCTCAAATAAAAACTAAATATCTTTGTCAGCTTTAAAGCTAGTTATATAAACTTTTATCAGAAACGATTACTCATGAACTTTTCCAAATATTTGCAAAAAGTATTCCATATTTCCCATAATTTTATTATTACTTGACATATTGATTTTCCAAAATAAACCATAAACGAGTATTGCGCCGTCGGATACGCCTGCCACGTTCATACTTCGTTGTTTTTTTTTTTTGTTGTTCTGGCGTACTTGAGCATTTTTACGGTCGCATAAAAATTCCTTTTTTGTTTTTAGCATTTTATGCACAGTTAAGTTAATCTGCTCTAAGCGTACTTAACAGCCCTGGCCCCGAGACCTCCGACTCCGACGCCAACGCCGACGCCGACGCCGATGCCGATTCCGACTCCGACTCCGACTTCGATCCCCGAGAGTCCACACAGGCATGTGTCATCCACTCGAGGCAGCGTCTTCTTGCCTCTGGCATGTGACACGTGAGACGCCGTCCCAGACAACAGCGACAACGACTTGGTCCGTGACACAGTTGAGGAATTTAACTGGACCCACTTGAGCACGGGGAAAGGGAAAGGGAAAGGACTCGTCGTTTAGGCCCGATAGTTGGGCACATGTTTTGTAGTGCAGTGCGTTGGTCCAAGCTATGCATCTCTGGACAAACAGCGGGTGAGAACTGGACTGGCAATTAGCCGGCCCGGGTGCATGCAATGCATATGGAATTGAGTGCATGTCTCTACATGAGCGTGCTATTTATTCCTTGGCCTGGCTTCCAAGCTAATACCCTTTCTCTGGCGGCCTTTGAAGTGGCTGACTCATTGGCCAGCTATGCAATGCAATTTCCGTTTGCCCCGAAGCCTGACGAATCGTCGCAGGACATAAAACCGAACGAAAAACTGAACTTGAAGAGCGTCCACTGGCATGGCAAATACATCAATAGCGCGTTCAGCGTCAGCTAGACAATATATCAGGGGTTTATAATTAAAAGTTAATAACAAAGCGACACGGTTAATCAGCGACAAAATTGCATGGCCAAATGAACAGTAGCCGCAAACCGGGAACAATGGCCACAAGAGCTGCGGCTCGGCCTAGGGCACAAATATTAATCATGTGAGCACTTAATTTGACACTTGGCAATAATGGAAAGAGCGGCGGCTACTGTACGGCCGGAGTACCGGAGCAGCGTCTCCCAAAGCCGGCACTAATCACCTACGGGAACAGCTTTAAAGTGGTTTGTCTGCGCCCCTCTCTATGTAGGTGCTTTATTCTCTGTCAGCCACCTGCCTTACGCAATTAAGCGGCTGACCGGCGACAGTGCGACGGACCGGACGCAAACGCACGACAAAAGGTTCGTTCCAAAAAGCCAACACACACACACACGCACACAGACAGACAGAAACCCCCAGCTCTAGCCCCAACGCCAGCTCCCGCTCCAGCCCAATCCTGAGCTGTGTAATTACTCAACGGCCGAACTGGTTCTTGAGTTCTGCGTGTGTAAGTCAAGTAGCTGGCAGATAACAGAAGACGACAAAAAAAAAAATAAATAAGCAGAAGAAAAAAAAAGCAACGATCGAACCTTTGCGCAGGCATGAAACCCTTTTAGTTAGCATTGGGGCGCAGGGGCAGGTTGGGGCCCGGCACAGCTAAATATTTATGTGTCATTAGTCGGTGCCCTGGCAGTCATCAAGTTGAGCGTTGAAATGCCTTTCGGTAAGGGGCCTGGGCTGCGTGCAATTTATTATTTTGAAAAAAAAAAGACTCGAAACTGAAGTGGATTAAGCTATGTAAGTCGATTTCAAGATCTACGCTTTCTTGGTACTTCTTCGACTGGGCTGGAGCTCAAATAAATTGTGCTCTTAAAGGAAGATATCATTATTGAACTTCTTTTAAATCAGCTACGCTATATAGTGAAATCATTTATTATACAACTAAAGTGTTTTTTATACTCGAAGCTATAATGTTCGCATACGTGGTTGCGCATAAAATTAAAATATCTAATTCAATTTAATTTTAATAGAAAATATAAAACTTGGATTCATTGGGAATAGTTATGCACATATATGGGCATTTATTCTCTTATTTCTTTATTCTTTTCCAAATCAATAATAAACTAACATGTGAGTTTGTGGTCTGTGTAGCTATTCATGGATAGAATTAAAATATCTAATTCAATTTAATTTTAATAGAAAATATAAAACTTGGATTCATTGGGAATAGTTATGCACATATATGGGCATTTATTCTCTTATTTCTTTATTCTTTTTCAAACCAATAATAAACTAACATGTGAGTTTGTGGTCTGTGTAGCTATTCATGGATAAAATTAAAATATCTAATTCAATTTAATTTTAATAGAAAATATAAATACTTGGATGTGAGCTTGTGGTCTGTGGAGCTATTTATGAATAAAAGGAATATTTAAGAATAAATGGTTTTTTTGCAAATGTGTGTAACAGGCAGAAGGAAGCTTCTCCGATCCCATATAGTATATAGTATCGATTTAGCCCTGTCGAAAACTACAAGAGCTAGAGACATTAACTTTTCGTCTATAGATTCTATATTCTTAATATCGATAAAAATCGAAACCAAATTTAGTGTATTATGTTCTCGTGAAACAAACTCTAGATTTGAATACTCTTATTGCTTACTAAAAGTTTCATTAAGAGCAATTTCTTGGTTAAGAAGATATTCACGATTTAGTTATCAGCAAACTGCGAAGGGGTTGAAATGTATCTAAAGACAGGGTTCTCTCCTAATCGGACGCTCCCGACTTATTTTATCAGCAGATGAAACACCGATAACTTTTTACTTAGAGAGTCTAAATAAATTTGATTCGAAAACGCCTTAGATGTAGTTTTCTTATTGTAAGGCTTGCAACTAATTGAAAGAGGCACTTTCGAGCCAAATGAACCCAATCTTGCATATAGATAGATTTTATAGCTGCACTTTGGCCACTTGTTGCTGCGAGCCAGAAATTAATAAACTATTTTATTGATTTGCTGATGTAGAAATAAATTGAATTTAATTTAGCACAAAGCAAACATAAAATATATAAAGTCAGTTTTATTGATACATTTATAATTAGTATAAAAAATATAAGAGTATAAGCTGCAGCTCAACGGTTGCCTTTGCTGCCTATTATAAACTCATTGAACACAAATTCTATATTAGTTTGTATATATTTCGATATGTACGTATATGTGTGTGCTGTTTGTTGTTATTTTTGCAGTAATAAAAAAACATTGTTGCAATTGTCTAATTTGCCTGCACGCGTTGAGCACACGCCCAGTTTTTGGTTTTCGGGTTTTTGTTGCTCGTTTTATTTGTGTGCAAAGGTTTTTGTAGACAATCGTTTGATTTTTTAACACTTGCAGTTGGCTGTCAAAGTTTGGTTCATGTTCATAGCTTTTGAAGTTGTTGTTGTTGTTGCTGTTGCTGTTGCTGGCACACAATTCGCAATTTGAAAATTTATTCATTTGTGCAAACTTTAACCGCAAAATGCACTTTTGTGCTTGGACGTGGTCCCATTGTCGCCTCGGTCTGTTTCTTTGTCACTCGCACGGGGCCGCGAAAATGCGATTTCTGCGCCAAGTCGCGTCGAATCGGGCTGTATCGAGTGGAGTGGAGTGGAGTCGAGTCGAGTCGAGTCGAGTCGAGTGGAGCCCCGGCCAAGTGACCCAAGTGTTGTTCCATGTGACTGACTGCACAATCGCCGCCGATCGCCGTGTTCTGCAAATTAAGGATTTTGGCTTGCTTTTCGTTTGTATTCTCATGCATTTTGACATTTTTATTGTTTGCTTTTTTTTCGCCCCCGTCCCCCTTTTGTTATTTGGCCCGAGACAACTGTGTCAGCTGGTCAACATTTTTTTTTACGGGACTATCGACAATCTGTGGATTGTTCAATTGATTTACGAGACTTGCACGAATACTGAAAGTGTGACTCCTGGCTGAGAACTGTTCGAGGCGGCCTTGTCCGCATGCGGATCGGATGTTGTATCAGCAGATAAACCTGAATGTTTATCATATTTGAATTCCAGAAAATCCCTAACGTGCCCGGATCTCTCTAATCGTGTAACTGTTGGCACTTTCATTTGTTTTGTTTTGTTTGTGTGACTGTATCCCGGTTTTATTTTTTGTCCGTCTGGCTCATTTAAATTCGCGAAACTTTCGTTTTTTGAGGTCAGTTAATTAATGCGATAATTAATCTTTCTGTCTGCCTCTGTCTCTGACTCCGACTCTGACTCTGACTGCCGTTTTTATGGGCCTTTATGGGGTTTTATGGCTTGTTGTCATGCAGCTGCTTTTAAATCAGCTAACTGACCTGTCAGAATTTTACAGTTAATATAATTTTTGCGCGGCAACAGGATCTGGGCACAATATTTTCGAAATTGGGTCAATGCAAAAAAAAAAAAAAAAAAGAAGCGAAACAAAAAACTTAGCCCGGAAATAAGCGGAATGTTGTGTATTCCGTTGTTGAATAATTCGAAAAGAATTAGTTACGAGTCGAAAATGAGTGCAGTATATTTCACATTGACACCCCAATAACAATTATGGCCAAATTTCGGTTGCGATCGCCTCTGATGCAAGCGATACTTGATAATCTTAATTGTTGCTCTCGTAATAAGGCACTTCCTCTCTGGCGAAGCACGCAATGTCTGATCACAAATGAGGAGCTGCCTAATAACAATCAAATTTATATTAAAAAGAATTACTACGCTCGATTTTCACACGGCCGGGTAACATTACACCGAAATTGTAGGTTCTACTTTATTGAAAACAACAAAAAAAAAAAACAAACCCAAAGATATCCAAAGGGTTGGCGTCTGTCATTGTCTGGGTCAATTAATATTATGGTCTGCAGCGGCAGCAGGAAGATCCAGCGATGTTTGCTGTTAGCTGCCAGCAAAAGCTGCCAAAGTTGCGTTGCAACAACAACAACAACAAGGGGAGCAGGTGGGGGAGGGGAAGCGGGGGGGGACAGGCAAAAGCAAAGGCAACTCCTCTAATATAATGAAAACCTTTTGGTCTTTTGGTGGGCAAAACCAGTTTTCGGGCAGACAATTTGAAACGTAAATTTATGACCAAGTGCGCTGCCTGCTGCGGCTGCTGTTGTTGTTGAGACGAGAGCGTTACGTTTTGTATCTGTATCTGTAAGATATCAAGATACAGGCACACACGGAGCAGCTACTGCGACTTGATGCACACCTGCACGTTGGCGTCGATGTTGTTGTTGCTGTTTTCTTTTATTATTGGTGTTAAAATTATGGGTTACGCTGCGGCTGTCGAGACGAGACGAGACGAGACGCGACGCGAGCAGAGACGAGCCCAGGCGAGGCAACGTTGACAAGAACGCGACACAAACGCAGCAGCAGCGGGGATCGGGGGAAGGGGCTCGGGGGGACTAACGCGTGTAAGACGGTAGCACTTCCCTAGCTGTAACCAGTTCCTGTCCTGCCTCTGCATCTGCTGCTGCTGCTGCTGCTGCTGCTGCCTGTTTGCGTGCACATGCGTCGCGGAGTCCCCCCTCGTCCAGAGCGTGGCTGGGCCTGTCGTCGTGTCTAAAATCTGTTCTAAGGGCCATAAATTGTAGTGCCTGTTGTTGTTGCTGCTGTTGCCGTTCGGAGTGCAGGGAAACGGCCACGAGAACAACCACAATGTGTTAACACTGGTAGTCAAAAATCTTGTTTAATATTTGGGCTTAGCAACGCTTCAAGTGTCTGAGGCTTTGCCTTTGTTGCCCAGCTCTTATACCCTATAGCCATTAAGGGAGCCAGAAGAGTGTTTTAGAGGTGTGCAAGTGCTTGGGCTATATTATAAACACTCCCTTTCCACACGAATTTAAAATACAAATATTCAAATATACAAATATTTTATATTTTTCTCGAATTATGTATAAAGTATATTTTGTACGCAATTGAGTTTGGCTTTGGCAATTGAAGAGAAAAGATGTTATTGCTGTTTAAAAACGATCGAGAATATGAAGAAATAATTTGCCAAAATATTGAACAAAATAATTTTAGAGATAGCAGTCATACTGAAAGTAACAATGTATTATATATTAGTTTCACTTTTTTGTATATCAATGCATTTTTGATTTATTCTTTTTTCTAAATCAAAATTTATTTTGTATTATAATGAATAATGAATGAATTAATGAATTAAAATGTCTCAGCGCGAAAACTAAATTCTCAAGCTAAGTATTTTTGATAGTAATTTTCAGTTCCCTTCTTATGTCTGGAACCAATCTATTATTTTTCTATACAGGTATCTGTCGTGTAAAGAGGGAATTAGCTGTATATATTTATTCCGAAGATCTTTAAGTGCACAGTTAGAGGGCATCTTCTAGTCTAGCAACTACCTAGTTTTGTCTATTTTTAGTAGTTTTTATTTACTGTTTAGCGTAAAAAAGTAAATTTATGAAACGCGTCGCCTTCCATGTTGTGGGGATTTATGCAGTTGCAGTTTGGGGTCTCGCTACAAAGCTTTTGTAGGATTATGGGCGTACGAGGTAATGGTCTACGATCCTCTTAGCTTAATCCCCCAAAGGCTTAAGCACTTCAGGGGAAATTCGTCTGCTGTCCAGAGAATAAAAAATAATTTTCTCACCTGATCCGCCTGTGCTAATAACCAATTTGAGTTGAGCTCGCGAGGGATGCGAATGCAAACGATGGCCACCTTTAAGTTCTTTGGGCTATTACAGTAAATTAGTCGCCCCAATCTTGTGGCGAGTTCGGCTAATGACTATCCCTCTTGGGGCTTTCTTTGCGGGCAATCCAAGTCCATTACCAGCAGCTAGGCCTATTAGCCTCAGCTACGATCGTTAATAAAGCCATGCCAAATGTGCCGCAAAGGTTTAATGTTTTGATTAGGGTACCAACGAGAGTCAATTGGCCGGGCCAACAACAAACTCGCTTCTAACTCGTCACACTTCTGGCAGCAGCCGGCCAATCCGCCAGAGACGACCCCAGAGCAGGTGTTGCGGCCACTTAGAGCTGCGCAGATATCTCGTGCTTGTACATTTCAAATTTGCCATGCTTTTGGCATTGCCAAGGCGCAGAAGGCTTCAGCCATGAAGTATGATGTGGTTTCATTTTTATTGGATGCAGCAAACAGAAGCTGACAGGCCGAGCCCGAGCCCGAGCCCGAGCCGGGCTGGAGACTCCGGACTCTCGGCTGTAACTCGAGCAGCTCGGCCAGCCTTCTGGCGTTTGGCACACAAAGCCAACGCCGACGCGACGCCAGGACTGGGCCTTATCGTCGATCTTGGCCAGCATCTGCATCTGCATCTGCATCTGCAGTTGGCCACTGCCATTTAACTGTACTTTCCATGTGGCGCATGCGTGGCGGCTAATGAGGCAAAATTGTTGTGGCTGCAGACACAGAGCTCGACTCTAAATTGTGCGCCTTTGTGGATAATCTGCGGCATTTTTACGACCTGGCCAAGCTCAAAGACAATGCCTTTAGATTCTTGAGCTTGGACACTCGACCATTTAATTACCAGGCGAGCCTTGACCTATTAGCCAAAGCTAAACTAAACGCTTTGTGTGTACGACCAGCAAACTTTGACCTTATGGCGGCGCATGTCGTAAATTAATCAAGCCCCAGCCCAAAACGGCGATTACAACAGATACTGAAAACAGAGTCATCAAACGTTGGCTACCTAACTATCCCAGAGCCAGCTCCAAACGGCCAGCTCCAACACCTGAGCCCCACTCGGCGCAGACAACAAACAAGTTGATTTACCAGGCCTTTAGACCGCGAGTAAAAAGCTAAAAACTAAAATAAAAAAAAATAAAAGTAAAAACAAAAAGGTAAAAAAGAGCGCGCTATTGTACGTCATTTTTCAAGAGCTGAAACCTGAAATGGAACTCAACTTGCTGCCGCTGGGGCTTGGACCTCAAGCTGTTGCTGAACCCATTGCCGAAGCTGGAGCCGGAGCTGGAGCTGCAGCCCAGTTGTAAGGGGGGCGGCGGGCGGGTCGCGGGGGCGGCTACGCCAACTGGCTGCGCACGTGCCAAAGCCGCGCTGCTTTTTTTCGTCTCGACGCCCAACAGTTGTTGTTGCTGTTGCTGTTGCTGTTGTTATAATTGTAGTTGTTGCTGTTGCTGTACGCCCAGACAGCAGCAGCCCTAAAAGAGGCAACACCAAATGACTCTTAGCTTTTGTTGCTGTCTGTTGATAATACTCTTTGCGAAATGGGCTTTCTTTACTATATTATCATCTTTATAATTAAGTTGATAAATGCAAGCAATACAAATAAAATAAAAGCTAGTGAGAAAACCTGCTCGCTTTGTTATTATACTCTATATATTAAAATAGATCACTACTAATAAATAAAAAAGCAAAGGCGTCTTAATTGTATTTATTTTGTATTACTTTTGTAAGTTTAAGGAACTAACGAATACTTTTTTTAGGAGTAAAAAACTACAAAATTAAGAAAAAAAATTCAAAATTCAAAAAATTCAGCATTTAATTTAACGTTCTCAATGTATTTAAGAAATTATTTAAATACTATACAATAGTTCACGAAACAAAATAAACACAATTTAAAAAAAAATTTACTTAAAATTAGAAAACAATTAGATAAAAATTAAAAACTTCATAATTCAGATAATTGTTTATTCAAGCTAATATTATTCTATGAATTTAATATTTAGTTGCATTATTACTAATTTTTTATTGTATTTCGCAATTTTTAACTTCTACTTAAAGGGCATCTCCATATTGGGTATCTAAAAGGCCAACTGCTTGTTGCACATTCAGTTCTTTCTGTATGCTGTGGTCGTAGGCTGGCCAAGAACCCAGACCCGAAAGCGAACCTAAAGCTTTGGCCATGACTTGTTTAATCGTAGAGCCTCAGAGCCCTAAAAGCCCAAAAAGCTTATGTCTGCGGCCTGTGTTGGAGTAAAAGTCATTTATTTTGTTTAGATTTGTTTTCTGATTTGTCAGACAGTTGGTAACCCTTTTAATTAAAAGAAGAGAAAACATAAAAACGTAATAAAAAATTTAAAAAAACAAGAACGTTGCACTCGGGTGTAACCGACAGCGCAATACTCCTTCACAGTTTTTTAACAACTGAACCACATTTTGTACAGACAAAAAATGGTTTGAAAATGAGTATGTTTGGACCAAACAAGACTAATTAAGACAGTCGAAGTTGATTAAAAACATAAATTTACAATTCTAAATAAGGATAATTTTTGCTTAAAAATATAAAGTGAAAATATCATGAGCAAAATGCCATCAAACATGAAAATCGATTCAGGCAGCATTTTTGACAACAAATTGGACCCCTCAGAATCGGTTTTAATGTTGTTTTTTTTTTTTACTAATTGTGACAACCAGAATCGATTAAAAATGAAAATTTGCATTTCTAAATTTTGAAAAAAAAAAAAAATTTTTCGAAAATAAGTGAGAGGGGAATACATGATATTTTATAAAAAAAATTCAACACAAATTGATTTTTAATAAAGAATATATTTGAAATGCAGAATCAATTTAGAGGACAAATCATGAAAAAAATGCCAACAAACATGATAATCAGTTCAGTTTTGCCAAAGTTATGGGTGTTTGAAATGTGGGAGTCAAATTTTTAACTGAGGGAGATATAGAGATTTTTTTGAGTTTAAGGCAGACGGTCAGACGGACGGACAGCAAGACGGCAAGACATTGCCCAAACCCAATATACTCATTTCACTTCGTGAATAAAAGAACACAACATCTTAGCTACTTTTTCTTAACGTGCCCTGGGCTTATTTGTCCAGGCACTGCCTACTTTTTAATTGTGCAGCTGAGAGGTGACGAGGGCTCCATGCTTCTACATAGGTGCTTAAAGTGGGCGTTGTTGGGGCCTCAAAAGTTGTAATTGTTGCTGCTGCTGCTGCTGTTGTTGTTGTTGTTGTTGTTGTGGATGATGCAGCTGATTTGGCGTCGTCTGCATGGATATTTATGGCTCGTGCCAACTGTCGTCTCTTGTTACCTGCACACACATAAATCGCTCTTACAAAAACAGAAAACAGAAAAAAGCTGTCTGTAATTTATCAAAGCATCTCGAACAACTCAACTCAACTCTCAACTCGACTCGAGTCAACTCCAAGTCTGGATGTCTAGACTTGAGGCTGAGCGCCTGCGCACTGCCCGTAAATAAAAGTCGCGTCATTTTGGAAAATTTATGAAATTATCTCTGAGAAGTGCTACTGGAAATTTGTTTGTTTGCACTTAAACTGATTTTTATGGGCCTCAACTCTAATGACAGCTGCCCATTTTCATTTCCATTTTCATTCTCCAAATTCGAAATCAAGTCGCGGGCGCCCACGTTAAAGCCACCTCGTCCCGCAGCGCTTAGCTCTTCTTGTTTTGGCTTTATACACTTGTCGAGAGCTTCCAATTTGGATCATGAATTGTATAATATATCGATACCAGCCATTTGTTATTGCCTTTGTAAGCTTGTCTCCCAGCTTTATAGTTATTTTTATGAAATACCTAAATATATGCATATATATGAAAATTAGTAAACAATAAATATTCAATTTCAGTTAATTTAATTACACTTAATGAATTTGTTAATTTGATAGAGCTAAACAAGAGCTTCTTTGGTTGGATTTATCGTATACCTAAATAACAAAAAGGTAGTGCATATATATGGAAATTAGCAAGCAATAAATATTCAATTTAATAACACTCAATGAAGAATAAATTGGGTTGCTTGGGTTTATCGTATACTTAAATAATAATAAAAAGAAAAAGGAATTGAAAATTAGGAGTCAATAAATATTTAATTTAAGTTCTTTAATTACAGTAAATGGGAAATTAAATAGATGGATTTATACGTGGAAGCCAGGGTATTCGATTTTCGTCCAACCCGAAAAGAACTCCTCTTTCCAGTAAATTTCATTTCTATGAAGCTTTTCAAAATTAGTTTCGCTTTTGTTTGCCAGGTCAGCACATTTGGCCGAGCACGCGCTCCACATTTGCATTGCAGGTGTTATTCTCCAATTGGATTTTGGCCTTATGTCAGAGGCACGTTTGGAGCATTTGCTGACAGCGGTGGACTGTGCGCCGGCGCCCACGCCAACAGCTTTTAATGTCTTTGTCTGGCTAACTGTGTCAGCAATTAGTTATGGTCGTTATTTATGGCTTCTATTTGCCATTTGTTTGTTTAATTAATTCATTTTTGTTAAAGGCGGCCATTAGGCTGGCACACAATGTTTCATTTAATCGTTCAATCGATTCGAATGCAGCTAAAAGAGTCTCTAGGAAGTCCAGCGAACTAAACGCAAATATTTGCCAGCTAAAAACCAGCTCCAAAGCGCTGCAGTTCGCAGTTCGCCTCTGCATATTGGCCGTAAGTTGGGCCTGTTTAATTACCAATTAGCCGCTTCAAGCTATTCAGCTACTTAGACATACAAATCGCAGCCGAGCCCAGGCCCGGGCTCAGGCCTGGGCTCAGGCCCGGGCTCAGGTGTCAATGACACTCGCCTCAAACGCACGCCAACACATTATAAGTGCTAATAACTAGCTTTTTAAGCGCGTCACTTTACACACAACAACAACAATAGCTGTGGCTCATAACAAAGAGATCACAAATTCATTGCGAGCACACTAAACATTAGTCATCTCTGCAGACACTCGACCCAGGCAAACGGCCGACCCGAAGTCGCGGCTACAATAAACTTATCGCGCCTATAAAATCAATCAATTTTGTTGTTGTTGTTGTTGTCTTTTTAATAATAATAACAATAATAACAAAGTGCTGCTGGAAAAGGAGTTCAGTTTCCGCACATGTCGGGCCAGCGTTCGACAGGGTGACTCACCGTCCGATTTTGTTTTTGGGGCGGCAAGTGGTCAAGCCGAGAGCGAACCGAACCCCAACCGAAACCCATAAATAAGCGAAAATATAAATAATTGTTGTTGCAGTTGTTGTTGCTGTTGCTGTTGCTGTTGTTGTTGCTGTTGCTGTTGCTGTTGCTGTTTGCCCATTTGCTGTTTATACAATAAATCTACCTGGGCCCAACATCTAATAAAGTGAAGCCAAACAGAGATCGGCAAACGGGCAGAGTGCCTCTGCCTCTTTAGCCCCAGCTCCGTCTAGATCTATAGCAGATCAGCTTTAGTACCTGCAGCCGGTGAGTCATCTTCAGTCGGGGCAAAGTCAACAGCAGCGAATATCTCGCCGCGATCTTCATCTCGCCAGTTAAATAATCAACAATTTGAAGCTTGATATGATTAGCAAGTTGTTGCAAACCCCAATACCCCAGACGACCCAAAACGAACCGTGGGCCGCATTCAGGTAGTTTGCAGTCAAAACAAAGCGCATACTGCGCCGACCCTGAGCCCTTTTCGTTTTGTTTTCTTCAGTTCCATGCGAAGTTGACACCGTGAAGCGAGCATATTGGGTTTGCACGAAATATCTTCAAAAATTTAATTTTTATTTCTGATTACCTCAAAATAACAGAAGGTGTTAAGCAAGTTTTCGTCCATTTTAAGCTGCTATTAAGCTGTGCACGAGTATGGCGCTGTCGGTTACGCCCGACTGCAAAGTTCTTACTTGTTTTTGTGCCAATCTGTTGGACTGCGAGCTTCACACATTTAAGCTCAACGATCGTGCCCATCAGGCAGCCGCGTCTCCGTCCGGCTCCGTCCCAGGGTCGGGGCATGACTCATCCAGCGCAGGGCGCTTGGCTTCACCCGTTGTCAGCATTGGGTTACACGACGGGTACGGCGGCAACCCAATTTTGTTTTATTCGTTCTTTATTTTTGCAGCATTTGCGGCTTCCTCGGCTGTTTTTTAATGCGAAACTTGTGTTACTGTTGCATTCTTTGCTTCTTGCTGCGGGCCGCGAAGGTGTACGGGTGCGGTAAGTTGGACTGATCAGTGATTAGCATTTTGCTTGGCGTCTTTATTCGGAAATCGACAAATTATGAGCTCGATTGCTTTGTGGTTAGCGATTTAATATAATAATCCATTTTAATGGCATCCCTCAGATCGCAAATTGAAATTTCTTTATTAAGTTCGATTAAAGCCTTAAGGGGCTGGTACTATATGTATAGCAAGGGATCTGTTATGATATCTTAATTATTCGTGACATTAATTGTACACTTTATCAGTTGCGAGAATTGACTTTAATGCGCGAGTTTTATAAACAGCAATCGCCTTGGCTTTCCCAACCGATTTGTGGCAATTAATTGAAATTATTCGCGAGTGTTTTTCTCGGATTTAATGAAGCTGTAAAAACGCCGCTGATAATAAACAGAAATGCACACAAAGAGCTCTAAAATCGTACAAAAATTTAACGAATTGGCTGGCAATCGCTCAACTTGTTTACACTTTGCCAAAAAAAAAAAAAACAACAAAAACAAAAACAAAAATAAAATCAAAAAAAGAAATACAAAAAAGCCAAGCAATTGACATCCAGCTCCCTCCCCACGCCACATCGCTTATGATCTGCGGCTATGCCGCACCATGCGGAGCTGTCCAAGAAGTTGACATCCTTGGCACGAGTATCGTTTTCAGCTGGTTCAGCTGTTGTCCGCTCAGTTGAGAATTAAATATTGACAAATATGCCGCGACGGGCAGTCGATCAAGTGGTTCAATTTTTGTGGAATGATTTCTCGAGTTCTGCGATATCGCTTTGAATTATGTATGATATCGTCTGATTGAAGGTTACGTGCCTAATTATAAGTCTTGTTGTTTCTCAGTGCAATTACCTTTGCAAAAAGTACTATTAAATATTATAACTGTTGTAAAATATAGCTGCCACTAGTTCATATTGAAACACGCTTCCGGGGTGTTCAGTGCAACATACTTTATAATAAATTTTAATCGTAAATTTTTACTGTATAACCTGACCGCTATGTTTACAGTTTTTTGCGAACAAAAAAAAAAAAAATGTAATCAAATGCAAAATGTGCAAACACACGGCACAGTGGACAAGTTTGCCTCACAACGCCCATGATCCAATGTGTTAGGCAATATTTTTCGAAAGAACCGCCCCGTTGTCCCGCCCGTTTTACGCTTTGAACGCCGTTTTGTTTATTTATACCCTGCGCTGAAAAGTGTGTGGAAAACGGGTATCGTCAAATATTTAGAAACAAACACAAAGCACTGAATTCATAAAGTTTGTTGCAAATTGAAGTTTCACTATAAATGTAATGCCTGATTTCCAAATCTAATCAGGCTTCAATTCAAATTGTATGTGGAATTTACTGGATATCTCCTCTCGACTAAAACTATTATTCCCTTGTTTTAGATTTTTCTATTCGCAGCCCGCTCTTGCATGCTTTGGCAGCAGTGCAAACATTTCACACCTCCAATTCATTGAAAAATATATTGCAATATATTTGAGTTGTGTGCGGAAAATTCGCGGGATCTAACCATTCATGTGAGCGACACAAACGAACTGGAAAAATCTTTAAAAAGAAACGTGCCTGTGTGGGGAAAACTAATGCAGAAAATTTAATTTGGCATATGGCAAAGTGCAGAAACTGCAATTGGGTCTATGAATCTATCAACACCCATACAATAAATTCTATAAATAACGAGCATAGAAGATTTCTGACTATAAGCATAAATTATTAAATTAAATTAAAGGCGAATGGGAGACATTTAAAAATGCACCGAGTGAAAACTTAAATTTGTAGCAAACAATGATCTAAAGGAAATTCGATTTGAGCAAAATTAAATTATAGGCCACAACATACAGCCCAGTCCAACACTCGCAAATTGGGCACACTGCCAAATGGCCAATTCATGAAACAGGTATTTATAGTTGCCGCAGGCCCATAAAACGGCTCTTTAATTAGTTTAGCAGTTGAACGGTTCACGCGAAGTAAAGTTAATTTTAATTAAAACCTAATGAAAAATTAATATGCCGCACTCTCTGTAAAATCATTACGCAAAATCGCTGGTGACACACAAATCGCGCCGAGCGATAAACCAAATTTGACACACTTTTTGGGATTTTTGGGGAACGTAACGCCGCCCACATGATGATGATCCATTATGAGCGAGAAGCGCTCTGTGGGGGTTGAACTCTGTTAATTGTTCGGCGGCTGCTGCTGCTCTTGCAAAACAATGAAGCATTTTATCGGTTCCTGCGGTCGCTTACAAAATATGCAATGTGCCTCCGTCTGTCTGGAGTTCTTCGAATTTTGAAACATGCCTCCAAATGCGGCGCGTTGGCCTTGTCGCGTTAATCAGCTGCCAAGTTGCTGTTTGTTAGCAACAAAGCTCTTAACTCAGCTTGCGTGAGTGTGTGTGAGTGTGTGGGCGTTCGAATATTGTCTCCCAGGTCGCCAAGCGGAAGCGTTCCCCGTTTCGCCTTTTGTTTTCACTGTCCCATGCGTCGTATGAGTGATGTATGTGACATCTGTGACGCGCCCGGCTCGGCCCGCTCTCTGTATATCGCTCAAGGGTTGTCCACTTTGTTCAATATTTCACAATGTGTCATCGAAAGTAGGCTTTTTGCCGCTGCCGCTGCTGCTGCTGCAGCTGCTCGCACTTTGTGAGCAGTGAAAGTGGGTCATGTGGTTTAGGCGCTTTTTAATGGCCTTGTTGGGGTAGGTGGCCGTAGAAGTTTCTGGGTCAACTGAAAATCACTGCGCATACAATAATGAGATTATGAACGCTGCTTTTTAATTGCACAATTTCAACTAAATCAGGCGTGAGAATTTCAAACAAATTTATATACTGTTACAATTATAAATTTTTTTTATTTAAAATTCTATTTTTCGTTAGCATTTTAATGCTATTACATTTTCAAAGTTGTGTTGATAGATTATACTAAATGATAAGAAAAAAATAATCAATATAAAAATACATAACGGAATTCCGATGAGACCCATTTATAGAGGATGCTAAAAAGAGTTTGTCCTCGAATTTACCTCACAATCTATATATTATACTATAACATTATTTAATATATAAAATTAGATTTTTTAAAATTTTAAATGCAGTTCATTATTAAAATATCTGAGCAAAAGTAAATAGATTTAATGTTGAAAATTATAAGCAAATAAACAACGAAGATGAGGGTATTAAAAAAAAATGATGTTGATGACGTTATAACTCTATCGCACAGAGGATCAAAAATAATAATAATATTAATTCATATGGAGAAACTGACTAAATTGATCCTTAATGCAAAGTCCTGCATGTTTTTAAGGTTTCGCTTTAATATATTTATATTAATTCTAAGAAAATATCGTAAAGTCGATTGAACTGCAACAAAAGAGGGCAGAAAGCAGCGAAGCGTAAGTTAATAAAAATTATTAAATTATTATTTGGAGTGTGTTTGACTACTTGACGGTGTTTTGCTCGTAAATTCGCTACATACTGTTTGTTTTACAGAATGTAATATTTTTTTATATTTTATAAGTTAAAACATTATTCAATTATGAAAATAAATTATGCTTGTTTAGTTGCCTAAATGACTCTCATGTACAATTTCCAGCTTTAGTTTTTTATGCCGTCTCAAGTTGTATATAATAACATGTACAAATCTAGAACGTAGTTTTTTTTTGCAATTAAATTCGGTTCTGCAGTTATTGAACCTTTTCACTCGCTGCCCTCGCAGCTGTCCGGGCACTCCACTCATCTGCTTAGTCTTTAAGCCCACTCATCGGCGCACTGGAGCTCTGACTGACTTCCTCAAGCACCAATACGTTATCGCCTCTCGAGATCTGTGCTGGCATTGGCTCTTGGCCTCGTCAGACTCTCTGGACGGGGACGTCTATCAGCAGCGTTCTCCAGAGACCGACTCATTCCCCGGGACGTTTCGATTGTTTTACGATTCGCAACTGTTGCTGAAGTTGTTGTTGCTGATGTTGCTGATGTTGTTGTTGTTGTTGTTGCCTTTGCAGTGGCTGTCAATAACGTGTAAGGATAATTTTAATTTTAGTCATAAGGCGAGCTGCAAGCCACTTTTATCGCTGCAATCTGCGCCCCGTCTTCGTTTGCATGCGAGGCAATTTATTAATTATGCATAAATGCCACTCGGCCTGAACTGGACTGAGGGGGGCCAGGGTGGGGGCGGAAGGGGGCTTCTTGCGTCGGAAAGTTCAAAAAGCAATCAACGGCAGCGTCTCGAGTGCCGACAGCCAACAGTTCTCAGTTCTCAGTTCGCAGTTCTATATCACTGAAGTTCTCGAGTGTACAGTTATATATATATATATGCATATATATATACATAAACAGAACTGAACAAGGAGGCGCTGAGTTGAGCGCCTTATGGCCATATTGGCCGCTTTGGGCCAGTTAAGCTGACAAATACAATTGGACTGCGAACCGCGTTAAATTGATTTACCTTAAATGGAAGTCGAGTCTTTTGTCAATTCATTTTTTGGGCGCTTCACAGAGATTTTTTATGCGATATTTGTTGCTGAATTTTCTGCAGAAACAATTTGGCCGGGCCGATTTTAATTTGCACGCCTCGTCAGAGGCCCATAATAGTAGTTTCTCTTTTTGTCGATTTTATAGATGCTGCCCCATAAATTATACGAAAATGTCTAGTCCGCATCCTCTGTCTGCAAAAAAAAAAAAAAAAAAAACGAAATTAAATAAATAAGAGAGAAACCTTTGAGAGCGTCGAACAATAAACCCAAAATAATGCCGAGTCCCATTCGTTGAGCTGTCCAGACGCACAGGGTCAGAGCTACCCGGTACCAGCTACCATTTACCCATTTGCCAGCTACCTGCTGGCTGTCTACATTTATCTAAACTGCCCAAAAGATCCTCGAGCCGTGTACCATGTGTTCTTAAGTGGCTCCGGTTCGCCGTCTACACCCTAACACCATTTTTTCGTTTTTCGTAAAAGTTTTAAATTTCTTGGAAATAAAAGCCTGGCCATTAGTTTTCGTCCTTCTTCTTTGGCATCGCTCTGCGCTCGGTTGCCTTTTCATTCTTTCGATACACAGGACAGGCAAAATTTCGCAGCTACATGTGGAGTACCTAGACGAAAATCTAAGACGCGTCACGCCTGCAACGTTTCTCTACCGTACCCTGCCTCTTTCGGGGCATTTCGATTTGCCCGAACACTTTGCACTGCCTCGCTGCAGATCAGATAACGAAGCTATTTTTCGTTCGCTTAATAGAATATATTTTCGTTATCTGGCCGATCTTACAATTATGTTTCGCTATTCGTTAAGTGTATTGAGGATTCGGCTTGAACTTGTTGTGCTTCGGCTCAGTTATCGCTCTCGCTTAGCCCCACGTAACCGTCGCCCCGTCGCACCGCTCGCCCCGTGCCCGGGCCGCCGTCCATCTGTCGGGTTTTTGGGCTCCACTTGTCCCTCATACGCCTCGTTGTTGTATTTGTTGCTATTGCTGCGATTCGAAACCGTGCAGGTGTCCAATATTTTCTTTTATACCGCGTCATTGGGCTGAAGAGAAATACGTACGTACACACACATATTTATATATGTATATATAAAAAAAAAAATAAATAAATAAATAAAACTAGTTCTAGATTTACAGCCGCAAACCGTCGACTACTTCGTCGCCCCTCGCTCCCCAAACCTCCGGCTCTGAGCGTCGCTTTATTTCGCCCATATTTTCGATTCGATTGCGTATAACAAGTTTAGGTGCTCCGTTCCCGTGCCCCTCCCCGCTCCGCGTTCCCTCCTCTCGATCCGTTCTTTACGTTTATAAAGTGCTTTGCATCCATGCAACGTTCGCTGTCTGCCGTTCTATCCATCTGTCGCCCTCCCTCCCCGCCGCCACACCTTCCTAATGCTTTTCTCCTCTTGTTGTTGCTGTTGGGTTTTTAATTTTTGTTTTGATTCTTCGTTTCTACACTCGTTCGCAAACTGAACAGAGTATTTTGGGTTTGTGCAGACTTGAAATTTGAATTATATTCTCGATAATGTGTTAGGATACAAATCGGCATATTCGCCTCAGTTTTAATGCTAGATGCATACAACTTTTTTAGTGAAAATACTAATGAGCTCCTCTGAAGATCGCACAAACCGTTTTTAATTTATGGGCGTGGCTAACCGAGTTATTCTATATATCTGCCTCAGTTTTAAAAAGTCGATACTGTTGAACTTCTCTATATATCGCACAAGTTTTTGTAGATTTTAAATATTTTTCGGGTTTTCGGATAACCAAAGGAAATCTATATAAATTTGGTCCCGCCCGCAAAAAATATGTTTTCAAAATAAAAATATTAATTTACACCGTTTAGCTGTCATTATAGGCCGAACGAGTGTGGAGCGGCCAGTTACACCCGACTGCAACGTTCTGGCTTGTTGTGCTTGTTCTGTTGTGATTTTGATTAATATTTTATACATGTGGTTGGGCTGGGGACCCATGCGGTGCCGTTGCCGTTGCCGTTGCCGGAGTACGGTGCGCGGTGCGGCTTTCTGGCCGTCCGGCCGTCTGTCCCATGTAATTACCCAAATTTGGCGTCACTTGCCGTTAAAGGTTTTTGGGCTTGGAGAAATAGACAACGGTATAGTGGACTTAAATTTTATTTATGGACTTGCGTTACGTTACAAAAAAGGCATTAGGCGGAGGGGGGCATTAAGTAACCCATCCGTCGCTGATCTAGGCCCGGCCGTAATCCTCGTGCCGTATCTCAGCTGCCTGCCAATAAATGTGCGCTCCCAGCAGCGCAGCCGGCTCCACGAGCCGCTCGAAGGGATAGCCCTGGGTCAGTTCATCCCAGCTGCTGACGCCGCTGCCGAAGTCGCAGTTGAGCTCATTTGCCCGCCTGGCCTTGTAGTTGTAGGCCGTGGCAATGACCAGGAGTCGCACCCTTAAGCCCTGGCTCGTGCCGCCTCTGGGCAAGATCAGGCGCCGTGGAAACCCGCAGCTGGGCGTGCTCATGTTCAAGGGAAAGTCAAACCGATGCTCCTCCGCCAAGCGCACGTATTGATAGAGCTCCGTGAAGCTAATGTGATCACCGATCGTGGCCGCAAAGTCGCGCGATTCTCGCCCAATCGTGTTCTCGCCTTCGTGGAGGACGGTCAGAAAGGAGTCCAGCTGGTAGAAGGGCTCCTCGTTGACGGCTCCGCCGGCTGTGGTGAGGTACGTGCGCAGGACCACGGACTGCGTCCTGTTGCTGGTCACCTGGAAGGTGATCGCAAAGGGCCTCTGCTGCAAGCGGAGTCCGCGCGCCTGCAGGCTCCGCGGCCACAGGAAATGCCCTTCGTAGAAGAAGTTGCGGGCGTGCAGCAGGTTGCTGAGATCCGCGTCCACGGGCTGATCGTAGGTGATCAGCGGACTAACCGACACCCGCCGGATGCGCATGTCCGTCGGCTTGACGGGCCGACGGTAGCTCGGCTGAAACGCGCTGCGATACGATCGATAGGCGCACAGCAATCGATCTGCGAGTGCGTAAAACTGCCCGCTGCGGAGCATCGTGTGCAGGTCCAGCAGCAACTGCGGCCGGGTCGCGGACGCCACCTGCAGCCGGCTCAGATCGTGGGGGAAGAGCTGCGCGAGGCCGAGCAGCCAGTTCTGGTCCCGGCGCAGGTCGAGCAGCGTGCCGTTGGCCAGGCGCTGGGTCTGCGTGGCCAGCGCGTGCTGCAGCTCCAGCTCCAGTTTGTCCAGCAAGTGGGCGAGGTGCTCTCTCGTCGCAGGAGTCTGCTCCTGGTAGCGTTGGCCCCGCCAAGTCAGCGGCCGGCTGCGTGTCTCTTCTGGCCCTGTCAGCCGCCTGTAGGCCAGGCGCTGGCCGTAGCGTTCCAGCTTGTAGCGCGCCAGGAGCTGGCCCAGCTGGCCGTAGCACCAATCCCGCACGGAGTCCGCTTCCGGCTGCAGAGCCACGCCCACGTTGACGTAGTACCAGTAGGCCAGCCAGCCCGGGTCCTCAATTAGCTGGCCGAGTTGGCCGCTGGCTTCGCCCCTGTCGGTCAGCCTGAAAAGCTGCAGCTCCGACATGGCAGCGGACCACTGGCCCGTCCCGCGCAGATCTCCGGACACGGCTGCGGGCAACAGCTGCTTGGGCAGCACCATCTCCACCCGGCTCCCGTTGCCCGCAGAGCGCTGTGCCCGCGCCCAGTTGACGTAGTTGAAGTTGCCGGCGGCTCGCACGACCGTTGCGCTGTGATAGGGCGCCGGCAGGAGCTCGTAGATCTTGGGCAGGATCAGGGCCCGGTAGTCGTCTCGCTTCAGCAGGGTCTGCGTCAGGGCGTGCAGGAAGAGCGCCGGATTCGCGTGCAGCCGGGCCCAGCAGATATTCTGGCGCAGCGTGCTCCACTCGCGCGTGTTGTAGAAGAGGTGAAAGAGGCCCAGGGTCTCGCGATAGTGCTCTGGCTGTTGGGCGTTGTAGTACGCGTCCCTGGCCAGCAGCCGGCCCGTGCTGGCGAACAGCTGGAACTGCTGCATATGCTCGTTGTAGTGCTGCGGAGCAAGGTGGGTTCTGTATTCGATCACGCTGCCGTTCCGGCCCTACTTACGACATACTGAGCCTCATCGCTGACCAGCTCCTGGCCCAGCGCGATCCACTGCTGATGCTGCAGGGGCTCCGGCAGCTGGTGCAGGATCTCCAGCAGGAAGCGCTGCTTGCTCACGAAATATTCATTTGCTGTCGTCAATGAGAATTCGTGAATATTTCGTCAGACTGGCAAATTAAACTCCTACCTATGTTGCCCGGGAAAATGGCTAGATTGCCACTGAGGTGTAGCAAAAAATTGATAAGCGATAAGAGGCCGCCGAATCTCATGGCGCTTGCTTGCGATCGAGGGGCCCAAGAGACACTGAACTGAGGATTTGTTGACGAGACTGCAGCGGTCTAATCTGGCTGACCTCTTGACCTCGCTCTGCGACGACATTTCTTGGGGGGGCTGTCACGTGAATCCAGGTCCACTTCAGGGGCAAATTTGGCAAATTTGTGTCGGACAAGCTGGAATTTAAGAAAGTGACAATGAAATAAATTAACTTTAACAAACTGCATTTTATTTTAATTCAATTTAAGTAATATTTATTTTAAAAAATTAATTGGTCTGAAACAAAGTTTAAATTCTCATTTGTCGGCGTGTTTTGAAAATGTTTCAAAAAAATCTGGGATCTTGATATTAATTTTATTTTTTATTTAGTTTTTCGTTTGTCTGTTCTAGCAATGTAACTAGTTAAACAATGAAAGATTTAATTCTTATATGTATATAATGCATTAGTAGTATACTCTATCATACTCTTACTTTTCAATCTATTCTATCTAGACCATTAAGTTCATTAAATTTATTAAATTATTTAAAATTGTAGATTCGTCTAATTTACATTTTCTTTTTTTTTAAATTATTATTATTATATTATTATTATTAAATTCTGCTTAATTGGTTGCACTATTAATTCACACCGCACTTGACCTAAATGCTTATAATAATTTTTAAAAACGTTACCACTAAACAAAAAGTGTGCAGACTTCATTTTATATGTGGCAATTAAATTTGAAATTAAAAATTAAATTAATATTGCAAACTCTTTTTACTGTTGTATTAATTAATGTTAATATAAGAAAATCCAAAGTCTCCAAATTACAGTGAAACTAACTTTATTCATCATTTATAATGCGTTCCCAAAGTAATTTAAGGTTCCTTACATCAGAAACTGAAAACTATTTGAATCCTTTTGGGGCCTTTAATGCCAGCTAATCTGGCTTGTTATTGGCTAGTTGCATAATCGCGATAGCTTCGCAGTTCCCACGCTGTACGCGTACTTTCGCAGGCACTGTCTGTGCAGCAGCCTCGGCAGACGCTGCCGTTTGTTGTTAGTCATCGCGAGTGGAAATGAAATGTAAAAACATTTTTGTTATGATTTTTATTTTATTGTTTTCACTGTCGCTGTTGTTAACTACCTCGGGTTGTCTCCACATCCGCCCTCCCGTCCGGATCTTCTGCAAATGTGCGCACATTAAAGGCCAGCTCAGCCCGGCCGAGTTGGCGGACTCGGTGGAAAGCGGAAAAAAGGGGCAAATTATAATGCGAAAAATGTTAATTACAGTCACTTGGCAGTCGGCTCGGCCAGATATGGGCATTGTGTCTGGGCCTTTTGTAACGAAAAAAAAAAAAAAAAAAAAAAAAAAATTGGCGTATTAATGTAAAACGGCGGCCAGCCGTAACGGATTATAGGAACCGGCCGATGCGTCGAGTAAATTAACGGTCACTTATATATATAAGATATACATATGCTGGCTCTTTGTTCGGTCGGCTTCTCTCCTTTTCATAGGTGGCAGTATGACAAGCGCTTTGCTTGGAAAAACTTAATGACTTGGAACCGTCAAAGTACGTTCGCCTAATAGGGCGCACAATGGAAAACTCTTTGGCGACATTCGGCAGCGCCTTAAAAACAATTTTCGCCTTGACTCATGACACAGAGCCCATAAGCTTGTTAAGTCAAAAGACCGTTGCAGCCTCATGAAAACTGATTACCCCTCATCCTTAGTTTAGAGTAAACCCTTCTTCCGAAGCGTTAACTAAACGTGACAAAAGTCGTGGCAAATGTTGTCCAATCATCGCAGCCCCGTCTCGCCCTCCCCCCCCCCCCCCTGCGCACAATGTGCGCAACATGAATATAAAGTAGATGAGGCTGATGACAAGAGACAAACACTCTCTGTTCTGCCCATAAATGATCGCACAAAGAACTTGCATTTATCGGGCGCCGCACGTGCAAAGGGCCAGGCAAATGATTTTGCATTTTTATGTTGTGCTTTTTTTTGTTGTTGTGTTGTTTATAAGAAGACAGCAACTGGATCCTCGGATCTCTTGTCTTCGATCACGAGTACTTTGCATAGTATTAGCGACGAGGGGGGCCGGCGACAATCTTATCACATAATTTCCATAGTTTTGCAATCATCAAAAACGCATAAATCGTTTTTATCGCAAACCCTCGAGGCGTGCCGGGCCCGGGGTCCTCTAATGTCATCATTGAGCGCAGTTTTTTGTGCCTTGCACAGAGGCCTATGAAATGCAAATTACTATTCAATAGGCCTTTTTTTTTAGAGAGAACTGGCCTACCCCTTGGCCCGGCGATCGGCGACTTTTTCTCACCTTGTCGCGCCTCTCTTTGTCAACGCTTGATTGCCCCCTTTTAGCGCATTAGAATCGTATTTAAAAAGCCATTATCAGTCCCCTTGGCGAGTGTGTGGCACATTAATCATTGCGCCTTTGTCAACGTTTTTATTTATTTTTTAATTTTTTCTCGTTAATACAAAAGCATTAAATAACATTAAAGCTGCCTTTGTTGGCGCTCTGTTGATATTGTAAATAAATGGAAGCATGTAGTAGACATTTTTATTCGAATGTGATATTTGATAGAAATTACTATTATTTTATATTTTATGTATTGTTATAAACTGTGAAGCTAACTATGTTTAACAATCTTTCGAGAGGTAATTAAAAATGGGTTTAAAAAGGTTTATTTAAATTAAAACCAACCAATAAAACATATATATTATTTAGTATTTGAAGATCTCTTGCACAAATGCAGAACATTTTTTGAGTTTAAAATTTTTAATTTAATAAATAAAATTATATTAAAATTCGATATGGCTAGGACAAACACTATAGCTACTAGCCCGGAATTTGAATCTTCACTGATCAGTTGCCCAAAAGTCGAAATTCATTTAATAAAAACTATATTCTCTTTTGTTAAATGCCTTTCGTTACACTTTACATTAATTTGAGTTTGAGCATATATTACAATATAGAGTATTTTAGCTGAACTGCCAGTTAAAATTATAAAAACCAAAAGTGCAGTTGAGAAAAAGCCATTTCCAAAACTTCGTTGACAAGAGGATAGCAAAAAATCAGAAGCATTTGGGGCTCTTGTCAACAGTTATTGTCGGCTCGTTGACGTCGCTGGCGTTTAGTTATAACTAAGCCCAGTTAGTCATTTCTCGCCGATGCTAATACAGCCAGAGCCAAAGCCCGGCAGGCCGAGCCAGCGCCTCGCGTTCTTGAAATGGTTAAGGTCTGACGCATAGAGCCCAGTTGCATACTTTCGCATGGCTCGAACAAGGCAGCCAAAGTGGCTGCCAGCCACTGGCGAAATGTAACCAAATGAATCATCGATGCGGTCGCGAGTTTTTAGAAGCCGCGTTCGCCACCCAGGCCGTGGCAACGGCAACGGCTCTTGGCTCTTGGCGGTAGTCGAACTACACGCGTTTAATAAGCCATGCGACACACCGGGAATTGGGTCAAGTGAGATAAATGCATAAGCAGCGCATATGTATATGTACAATAATGTAAACAGAAGTGCAGGAAAGAAAAGCACGGCCAACAAAGAAAGAAAACTTTTCTGCCTGACTGAGCCTCGAAACTTAATACAGACAGTTGCTCAAACTTTGAGGCCGGGAACAATGGATGGGCTTTCATGCGAACTGTCAACTTGTCACGACAATTAAGCAGCCCGATGACTATCTGGCTATCTATCGTTAAATTCCCCCCCTCCCCCTCCCCCCCCCCCTGATGCCAGGTTTGACGCCCACGCGCGGGCATTAAACAAATTAAAGTGGAGAATTATTGAAATATGAAACTGGCAGACAGAACCCGGACAGGTAGCCCGACCCAATTCGCGTTGCACTTGCGTGTCCCTTGGTTAAACAGAGTTGAAATTTTGGATACCGACAGATTGTCAATTTCGCCCCCCCTTTTTTTCTCCACACACACACACACACTTCCAATTTGTTTGTCTGTCACCTTACAAAGAATCAAAAAAGCTAAAGCTCTTCTTCCCCAACCTCTTTACGTTCTGTTTACCAATATTTGTTTACCATTTAGTTTATTATGCTGCGTACGCCACGTCTCTGTCTTGTGTTTGATTGCCCTTATTGGGGGCCTTGGGGACCCGGGACACGGGACCCGGGACCCGCCGGCACTTGGCCTGGGTGCTGTCAAGTACTACATAATTTCCAATTCGAGTTATGATTATTATACTTATGTTGGGAAAGTCAAATAACGGTCGCCAAGGTGTACGCCGGGCATTACGTATACACAAATCGTCGTGCATAATTTCCATTTGATGAGTTTTCAATCGGTTCGTTTGACCAGCGCGATTGGTTTATTGATCTTATTCATGAAGGTGTTGGGAAAATTGATATTACACCGAATGCTTAGCAAACATTCTACATAAATTGCGCTGTCTATGCCTGGGAACAAATCTCAAGTTCCGTAAGTACCAATAAATTGACGATGATGAATTTATGGAGCTTATTAGATTTGAGGTGCTGAAATTTAGTATGCCATGAGAATGGAATATTTCATTTGTTAATTAGGAGAGAGAGAGGGAGAGGGAGAGAGAAAAAGTATGTTGATGCTGAGGCTGATGACAACTAGATTCTTCTCTTTTCACGCGATAGTAAATTTGACTAATGTTAAACAAATGTTTTAGCTTATTTAATATATGATAAAAATAATATCACTGCGATCGCTTCAATTATTTTGTTCATCTCTATTTCACATTGTTCGTAAATCTTTAAATTGTATTATATTTTGTGACGGGTGAGAACAAATTAAACATACGTAAAAGTAAATCAAGGAATATTTAAAATAATTTTAAATCAATTTTTCCCCCTCTTAAAAAAATGTTGATATGATCAAAGCTTACCAAGCTTCTTAGTTCTCCAGTTCTTCTCTAGATTTCTCATATTACTATTTAAGTTATATAGGTGATATTGGTGCTGTACTCGTTCCAAGTACGAGTATACAAATTGCGCGCTGAAAGCGTCAAATCATCGCGAGGATTAAGCGCCTTTCAGTCCCTCGAAGTCCCTCTCTCACCTTATAAGGCAGCCTACTTCGGTGGCAGATAAGATTCATTAGCTGCCATGTCAACGACAAAAAGTTCTCAGAGTAGAGAGCTGAAAAGCATTTTACATTTTGTGTTGTGTCATTTTTTGGGTAGCTGGTTGACAAATTTCGTTGCATCTTTCTTCTTTTTTTTTTTATATAAATTTCGATTTTGCCGCATCATGTTCGGGCTTATGGCAAACCCAATCAGGCGTTGATAAATGATCGCGGGCAGAAGCCTGGCCGGCCTGGTTCTGGGTCCATTAGGCCGCTTCTTGTGTGAATCTGGCTGCTATTCCATTCTAATGAGCCGAGCAATAAAAAGCACAATCAATGCAATTGTCAACCTCGGCTCAAAGCCTGCTTAGAAGTCCGCGGGCAACGCGTGCCGCAGCGGAAGCGACTTCTGTCCATGCGGTGCGGGGAAGGGGGGGAAAAGGGGAAAAGGGCCGGCAAAAAGTGTTAATCGCTGCATTTTAATGAAAGACAGTGCAGGTGCGGCGCTTGGGCGGTCCCGGCGTGCATTAGACATTCCGTTAGCTGCGCGGCCGCCTGATGTCAGCGGCCAAGAATAAACAAGCAGGCAGGCAGGCAGGCCGTAACGCGTGCCAAGAGCAGCGGCATATCCGCAGCCGAAGGCAAAGTCTCCCCGATGTCTGCCAACGCAGCAGAGAGCCAAAAATAAAAATGCCAATTTCCAGATACGCCGAGCGAGTTGAGCTCCAGCGGATCCCTTCGCCGGTTGAGCAAAATTCCATTGCGCACCCATTTAGTTTATAAATAAAACTGCCGCTTCACTGTCAAAGTTGACAATTTATTTTTAATCAACAATGTGGCAGCGAGTCGCGCGCGTTCCGCTCGCTCGCTCGCCTTATCGCGCAAATGTATCTCACAGATACAATCGCCACAGCTCACGCTATGCGCGAGCTACTCGCATCCGACAGCCGCTACTCGCACACACACACACACACGGCTTTTGCCATTTATGAAACACTAAATGCATGTCGCGTACTCCGTCCAGGTTTATAAATACCGACTATGTTCTCTGCAATGTTAATTCAGCCAAAGTTCTATGATTGCACTTAGCTGCGAGTTACGGGCATAACGTGTACATGGAGTGCCATGCAAATCAGCTGCATAATTATTCACGTAAAGCTGTTAAACCGATGGCGACTTAATTTCTATAATGCATATCATTTAAATAATGCTTGTCATATTGCCTTTAACATTTGTAAGAGGCTCCATCAGTCCACCTAACCAGCTACTGATTATACTCTTTCGCAGGGTACTTACATTTAGCCGTAGTGAATGATGAATAAAGAGTTGCAATTAATCAGATATTCAGATTTTTCATAGTGAAATATAATTTTATATAAATATCTTATGATACTCTTATAAATAAAACGAGCAAAGAACAGTGAGCTATATTATATTTTGAAATAATATTTTTAGGCAGCCAGACCTTGCAGAAAAATAAATAGTAAATTAAAAGAAAAAAATTATTATAGGCTCTGCTCGGATTTAATAAGTATATTATATAGCACTTTGATTTGTGTATAGAACTTTAGCTGTAAACATATATAATTGTATACATAAATGTCAGATTTTAAAAATGTTAAATACAGAAATATCGTTTCAGAATTTGCCAAAGAAAAATCCTAAAAATTATTAGCTGTTTCATTTTCTCGCCATATAGTTTTATCAGCAATGGCTGACTATTTATCATGTCTTTACAGATGCCAAGCAGTGGCTGCGTACTTAAAGTACGCAGCAAATAGACAGTCAACATTTGCATTCGCCAGCAACAACAACATCAATTAATAAGAAATAAAACCCGGAAAAGCAATTTTTAAACACTAATTATAGGGGTTTCTCCAGCAGCAGCAGCAGCAGCAGCAACAGATGCCTGCTTGCAGATACAAATACAGCTACAGATACAGATACAAATGGTGCTGGGCCACGGCCAGAGTGACTGAATCCGCACTGCAACTGCATTTATCACTCAAAACAAAGCAAAAACAAAAAACAAAAAAGCTGAGCGAGAGCCGAGTTTGTTGTTTGCTGCGCTGCCATAATCGAAATGTATCTGCGGAGGCTTCCTTTTTAGCCAAAGATACGAAAAAGCGCCTGCAGTTATTAGAATTGTATAGTAAAAGTAATATAGAATGCCTGTTGCAGCTTCCGCTGCAGCAACTGCTGCGGCAGTTACTGTTGCTCCAGCTCGTTGATTTCCCCCCGAGGGCAATTACCAGCTCCATGTGCCAGCAGCTCCAGCAACAGCTCCAACTCCAACCACAGTCCGCACTCTTTGCAATTTATAATTGTAGCCCCGAATCTCTCAACTTGCTGCAGCCTACACCCAACCTGCTACTGGTTCCAGCCAGCCCCTGCCCGGCACCTGAGGCGGGGGCATTTGCTTAGATTTATCATTTCAGCTGGCAAAGCATCTAGATATAATAATTTTGCGTTTTGTGCCGTGTCAGTGGCGTGCTGTTGCCTCTCGTATCTCACAGATACATTTTACGCTTTCATGCTAATTTGTGTGTGTGTGTGTGCGCGTGTGTGTAGGTAGAGAGATACACAGTACAGCACACTCACTCAGCGGAGCAGAGCCTCGTTGAGTTTGAGATTTGTGGCATGCAACACGCGCCACAAATTAGAAAAAATAAGTGCCTGCCGAGTACGGTACCAAACAGGGCTGGCGGGGAGGAGGGGCGACGACTGCTGCGTATTAATTGGAATTACTGTAATTGCTGACAAACTGGACGAGGTGTGAGTCGGTCCACTTGCTGCTGCTGCTGCTGCTGCTGCAGCTCCTCCTGCCACTGGCCACTGGCCGGGCATCCAGCTGGGCGGCTGCGCCAGTTGCCACCGCACGTTGCGTCTTATCAGCGCGCTTTTCAACTCATCAAGCGGCCCGATTCTCCCTCTCTCTCTCTCTCTCTCTCTCTCTCTCGCGCGCGCCGTTTCTAGCGAAATCTTCGCAACGAAAGCGAAACTTAATGCCGCCCCATGTCCAGCTCCATGCTCCAGTAAATGTTGAGCTCAAAGACTGGCGACTCGGTTCTGGGATCAAAGCCCAGGCAGCCGCTGTAAGAAATCGCCGATGGCGACTCTGGAGCAAACGCTGCGCTTGGCTAACTCCCTGTATCTCTGGGTCAAACGGGCATGGGCACAATCCAGCTATCAGCTTTTGTTGCATTTATTCAAATTTAAGACTCTCAATTCTAAGTTTAATGCGTCGTATTGCTATCAGCATTGCTTTTTTACTAAATACACCTATTCACTGGTAAGCCGTAAAAATTAAAGATAAAGATATAGACCATATTCTCTTTTTACACGACAGATACATTCCCAAAAAGATCGTGTTAAAAAAGATATTGGCTATATGGGAACATAGTATATTGATTCCAGAACTAAAAAAAAACAGAGAATTTATTTTCCATGCTTAAACACTTTAATTCATTAATTATTAAAACAAAAAAAAAAGTAAAACTAATATAAATAAAATTTAGGACTGCAATATCATTGCGATCGCTTGACTTATTTTGTTTATCATTTTGGAAAATTTGTATCTCCAGAAGTTAAAATGTGAAAATAAAAGAAATTCGTATAACATAAAAAAATACAAAAAGAGAATTTATTGCATATTTAAGAGCATGTTAAATCAATTCTTGTAAAAAGATGTCAACTTTTTAATGCCTGTTTTTAAAAATTAATTAGGAAAATTGGTTGCACTTCAATATTTAGCAATAAAAAATCTGGATTCTGAGATACTTCTGTTAACAAATGAATTAAGAAGTTTACTTAACAAACTTGTCCAAATGTTGTCTAAAATGCTGGCAGTTTTTTCTCCGGCGTCAATACGTTTTAACATAATAATTTGTACATCTAATGCTATTATTTTTCTAGTGGCTTTTTTAACTGCATTAACTCGATTTGGAAACAATTGTACCAGAATTTGCCTACAAAGTGTGATTTGTGGCCGTTAAAGCGAAATGTCCGCTAAGCTGGGTATATTTGTTCTAAATATATGAGAACATTTGCCATACATTCGCATCTTTCGCTGATCGGAAATGCCAGGCAAGTTGGCAACCCGAAATCAATGCAGCCCGTGTGGAAGCCCAACACTTGGCCCAAATCGATCGAACCACTTAAATATGGGTTTGCTGTGGCTGCCCCCCGCAGCAGCCCCCTCTTGGGCAAGCTCAGGCATATAATTTGGTTGACGCGCAGAATAAATGATAAATGCAATCATTATAAAAAGCACGGCAACAGCCTACAACAACAACAACAACAACAACAAGAAGATGAAGCATAAGTTGGCTAAAAACCAAAAGAGAGAAGACAAACCTAAAACTTGGCGAACACGAACGCATGATTAAAACTTTGCCAGCCAGTCGCAGCCCGCAGTTTGAGGCGTTGATGCAGCAGTCAAGATCGAGAACTAGCTGGCCTGGTCCCAGGTACCGGGTATACTGGGTCCCTGGTCCCTGGCCCCTTGTCCCTTGTCCCTGCTCCCTACTGTCCAGGTCCATGCGTGTGCCCGAGTCTCGCCCCTGCCACGCCTGCCCAGGCGATCGTGATACGCAGTCGGGCCAGCTCTTGGGCTAACACAAATGTTTTATGGCCGGGCCAAGCGTAATTTGTTAGCCAGCCCGAGCAGTTGCACCGGACGGACGCTGCGCAGCCGCGGAGGATGTGCTCGGCGTGCCTGTCCGCCCTGTCCCCCAATGTAGCTTTCGTTTTTTTTTTTTGGCTGCTGCACAGAAGCCGCCTCGCTGCCTTCGATTGCGTATAATTTCTGGCCGGGCCCGGTGCTTTGCCGGGTCGACTGCCCGCCTGCTTGGTTGGTGTTGTGTTCTTCATGCCATCATTTGCCTGCGGGGCATAATTTTTGATGAGCTTTTGTCTGCTGCTCTGGACCAAAAAAGCAAAACGAGTAGGAACGCTGCAGTCGGGTGCACCCGACCGCGCCACACTCAGCTTAAAAGTGTCTTAATTACTATTGTGAATATAGAAAAATATCTGATTGAGATTTGAGATCTGTCTAAAATTAATCGTTAGATTTTATTGAATTGCCACGCCTCCAACGGGTACAGACAAAAAATCTAAACACGTTATCAAACATGGATAGACTCGAGTATATATTCCAAACTTCAAGTCTCTAGCTGCAAAAGCGTAGACAAAAACGGCGTTCATATGGACAGAGAAACATGGCACAAACCCAATATGCCCTTTTCACCTCGAGAACGAGTGTAGCAAGAGACTGCAGCTGTGTGCGCTGCTTGAGAAACTGAACGGTCGCATGGTTTAAGCCATTAAACGCGCCTCGCGTGCTACCAAAAAAAGTATCAACATTAGGCACACATATTTGTCCAAGCCGATCGCAGGGCATCGGTCGCGCCTGAGAGGCCTACCCTATGCGAAGTATCATCAAAATATATGCTACACATTTTCACTTTATGAAGTTCTCCTCGCTGATTGTACCGGCAGCGGGCCGGGCTGCCCCCCAGCCCCCCCCCCCCCCCTTGACGGCGACCCCTCGGCAGCGATTGCCGCAGGTCTCAAGCCGGGCTCAGCATGCATATTTTATTGGCGAAAGGCTCGAGGGCAGGCCGGGCTATTCAAGTGGGACTGGATCTGGGACCGGGACCGGGACTGGGACTGGGACTGGGACTGGGCCTGTGCTCAACTGTGGGCAGTCTGTCAGGCAGTCAGCAGGGTCGCCGCTGATGAACGCCAGCCGACGACGTGTTTCGTGTCTGGCATCTTAAAGATACTTTTTGTTGTTGTTGTTTTTTGTTTTTTTTTTTTTTTTTTTGTTGGTTTGACTTGGTTTGGTTCGACTCTTTTTCGCTACACGCGGTTCGACGTTTGCTGCGCTGTATTTTATGCTCATTTAATCTCGCTGCGCGTTTTTTAACACATTTACGGCAGGGCGAGCAGAGCAGAGCGCGCCGAGCGGAGCGGCAACAACAACTACAACCACATCATCGATTATGTTGATCTTTTTCTGTCTGTGGGTTTCTCTGGCGACCGATTTTTTAACTGCGCACTTTTCAGTGCCAGTGCCAGTGCCAGTGCCAGCTCCGAGCCCGGTCCGAGGCGGACGGAGGCAGACAATGGCCGGGCCGAGCGGCGACGCGCTACCTGTCTTACACAAAATAAACGCACGTCCCGTTCCCCGTTCCCCGACCCCGGACCCGCCCCCCTCCCGCCGCACTCCGTTCTTGGCAGTTGCCCAGTTTCGTTGCCAGTTTCTTCAGTTTGTCAGTTTGTTTTTTCCATTTTAATGTTTTCTTTTCTCTGCCTTTGTAACATAGTTTTTTTCATTCGATTGTCCGTCCATCTGTTGCTCTGTTTGTATTTGTGTTTGTGTTTGTGCTTGTGTTTGCATTTGTGTTTGTGTGCGTTGCGTGTAGTTTGCGGATCGCGGGCCGGGGGGCAGGGGGGCAGTCCAGCTCGAAACCCTTTAGGCGCTCATTGTCAGCTCAGGTTTGTTGTTTTTTGAAACCAGATAAAAAAAAAAAAAGAAGCAAAACCAACTGCGACGAGATATATGATTTCTTATTGTAAATCATGACATTTTGTTACTTTTGACTTGGCGGCTGCTTGTCCGGCTACTGTTTCAATGTTACGTCTGATTTGCTACACCACGCGTGCTGGGCGGGGGGCGGGGGGAGGGGCGGACAGTCGTTGCCCTAAGACCATGTGGATTTGAGGTCTTTAAAGCGTTCAAGTCGCGGCAAAGTCATCGATCTTTTTCGAAATATCATAGAATACGATTTTGGCCACTGGGATATTTTTATTTTAAATAATTATACGTATATTAGAATATAAACTCTAGATAGTCAACCCACTTAAAATGTAAGTATATAATAAGTTAGTTCCGTTTGCAGCTATTTCTCGTTCGGCTTTTGATGTGGAGCCCCCCAAGTTGCTATTCGCATTTACCTTAAATACGTCTTTTGCTGATAAACCCTTTGCTTTGTATTTCCCCCCATTTTGTACTTGGTCGAAAAGCCAACTACTTTGGTGCGACCCCTTGGCCAGGTTGTTGCCAAGTTTGTGAAAATGAAAAATTACCCCAATTCAGGGGCCTACTTTTGATGTGACCTGACCCTCGCCGCGTTGGGCAACCTGCGAAACTCAAAAGGCGCTGGGCAAATGTAAATAAAATTGCCACATTTATTCTCAACACACACACACACACACATGCGCGCGCGCGCACATACATTAAAATTTTGAGCTGTTCGCTGGCCCCTCCGCATTCGCACGCTTTGACACCTAAAGTGTGCGCCCATACGCCTCCACATGCCACATGCCCCCCCCCCCCCGCCCGCCCCGCCCTTGCCACACCGCCGAGCCCTTGACTCGCCTGGCAACACTTTTCGCTGGGCTAAACTCCGCGCCGCAACGGCGGGCGCCCCCTTCGTTTATTTTAATTTTTTGTTCGCCTGCGCTTTCGTTTTTATGTATCAGAGAGGAGCACTTTTTCAGTGTTTTTCCCGAGTTTTTCTGTGGCGCTGCCCCTCGGCAGCATTTGCTGCCACATTTGCCACAGCCGCACAACAGAGGCAACCCTCTCGCCAGCTCTCTGGGCTCTCTCCCAGCTGCCTGGCGTGCTGCTCAATAGGTCTTGCACTTGATAGGTCAGTGACCCAGTTGATGTGGATGGGATGTGGATGTGGATGCGGATTCTGTGATGTGTTCTGCCGTGCCGTGCCGTGCTCTGCTCTGCTCTGTGCTCTGTGCCGTTGTTGTGGCAGGGCAGTGCCGGCGGGGCGAGGGTTGACAGAAGCTTTTGTCGCTGCGGCTTCTGGGCTCGATTGAATCTTTCCTTGCTTATGGCTAAAAATCAAAGTCAAAAGGTGTGGCAGCCCCGGCTCAGGCCCATCCAGTATTGCCAATTGTCAACGGTCCAGTACACAGCTGTGCGCAGACTGCGGTTGCCCCTAAAACCCCCCCCCCCCCCCTCCAAGTATATACAGCATCAAGTTGCATAAACCTCTGCGTCCCCTGCTTTCCACTCCATCTCACTTCATCATCATCTTCAACATCATCATCATCGTCTTATGCCTTTTCTCTTTCGTCTGTGTTTTTATACTCGTTCACTAAGTGAACAGAGTATATTGGCTTCGCTTGAAGGCAATTTCGTTCGCCGTTATTAAAGTTAGGGAACTGAAATTCGGAATATATACTCGTGCATATCCGCGGCAGGTAAAGTGTTAAGATTTTTTGGCTACGTTCACTGGGGGCGTGGCACGTGAAATTACTGAAGACCTCCTGTAAAGCGTGGCACACCTATTTATTTTATATAAATACCTCAATTTGAAAATTAGATTAGATATATAATTAAATATCGACATTTTGCCAAAATATCATTTTCGACTATTTTCAGCTGATATACTCTGAACGAGTAGTGCGCAGTCGGTGACACCCGAGTGTAGCGTTCGTACTTGTTATTTCTGACTTCTTTTGCGCTTTCCACAAAGTCAACGTTCTTGGCGTTTTCGCAGCTGCTTTGCCATTGCCTGCTATCCGCGGGCCGAGAGGGGGCCGTGTGGGCGCTGGGGGGGGGGGGGGGGCAGCAGCATTGGGGGCCGGGCTGTGCAAGATTGCGGCACATGTGACGCTGTGGTCGCGTGCTGCTGGCTCTCCATGTTGGCTGACTTGATGCCTAGCTAGCTGGCTAGCTGGCTGGCTGGCCCCTAGCCCTTGGCCCCTTGCCCTAGGCGGAACCCGCCGCGTTCGACGGCAACTTTTGCCGCTCGCTTCATTTGAGTTCGCTGCTGCAATTGGCTTGGGAGAGGGCAACTGTTGCCGCTGCTCTTATCAAGAGCGGGTCATCAAGATGGGGGGAAAAATGGCTGTTGGGAGGCCATAGAAAGTGTAACTTCAAAAATAATATTTATTTTCATTTGCTTTCTGGTAACAAACCGACCCTTAGATCGTTCAGTAGTACTGCCCCAATAACTTAAGCTTAGCTGCCACATTTATGCAGCTTGAGCTGAGCCCGCACCCTTGCTATCCCCCCCCTCCCTCTCTCGCTCCCGCTCGCTGGTTAAGTGACTGCCGGCGAGCGCTTAATTTAACGGTAATTTGTGTCGAACAGGCAGCTCAGCTCGCATCTTTGTCATACCCTGCCCCCCACCCCCATCCCCCATCCCCCATCCCCACGCTGCACGCTGCTGCAGGCTTTTGCAGCAATGCCTAATTGGTTGTTGTTGCTGCTGCTGCTGCTACTTATAGTAAATATGAATTATTATTTATTTTTATTGAAGCGGGCGGCGGCGTTTTCGTCACATTTTGCGTGGCAGCCGCCAAATGCAGAAATTTATTTGTTTGCATTGTTGTTGTTGCTGCCATTGTTGTTGCTGTTGTTGTTGCTGCTGTTGCGAAATTGTGTAATAAATAATTTACGCTCGCTTTTGCAGCGTGCCACATAATCATATTCAATAAAAACAACAACAGCAACTGCCCATAAACATGGGTTGGGCACTGGATACTACTCCGCGTACTACTCCCCCAGCTGCCCCCACTCCCCCTCCCCCACGCCCCGCTGGTGCACTCCGTTACTCTGTTTGCTGCCTCGTTTAGCTGTTTGGGTCGCTGACCCAGAAATGTCAACGGAGAACTCTTTTAATTTGTATACATCGCTTATACGTACATATATGTTTTTATTATTTTATTTGCCTGGCTTTTTTTATGCGAGCTTTTAAAGTGATTTCAATTTGTTTTTGACAATAATTTTTGGTTATTATTTAACAGCGTTCTCGTTTCTTGATAAGGTGGTCCATAAAACATAATAAAAATGATTGTTATGTCGAATCCATATAGTAAAAAGCGATATTAACATAATTGCATTCATCAATCCCATTTTATTGAGCTGCTAAATACCCTATACCCATGAAAATGGGGCAAAAGGGGTATTATGGTTTTATCCGAATGTATCCAATAGGCAGAAGGAGACACTCCCGAGCCCATATTCTGCATATCGTACATCAATAATCAAGAACTTTTCGCCAAATCGATAAATATCGATATTCATTGAAACACCTGGAACTCAAAATTGTATACAAATATTTACTTGTATTTACTTTCTCATATAGTAGTAGCGATCAGTGGTGTAGGCAAGATTTTTTGGAAGGGGTTGCCAAATAAAAATGTTTCTAATATAAGACAGATTAAGAATATTTCACCTTCTGCGTGTTGACCGCAACTAGAAAAGTATTTCCAGACGTATAGCCATTATTTTTGTATGTTTGTGGTTTCTAGTTACGTGAAGGAAAAAGTAAAATGTCTGCTTACTAATTTTGTAAAGCATTTAAATAAACAATAATATTTAAGTTATTTTTATTTTTATCCCTTGTGTGGCTTACCAAAAGTGTGGCTTACCTTCGATTATGGATTGCGTATAAATCTGAAACTGGGTGAAAGGGGTATACTGGTTTTGTGCAATTTATGTAACAGCCAGGATATAAATATGAGCTGATTTAGCTATTAACTTATCTTTGTTCCCGTCTAGGAATGTTATTTTCTGAGACCTTACAAGTTAAATGCGGCACATTAATTATTTTTAAGTCCTGGAAAAATATGAAAGTCTGCAATTATTTAAAATAGCATTGGGAAAGTTCGAACGGTACTTTGAAGCTGCGTACAGGGTATATGCGAGTCGGACTCTCTTTACTTTGCAACCTTATTTGTATTTGTAATTATTCGCCATTTTAATACTGTTATAGAATTAGTTACCAGTTATTTTTGTGGTCCCTGTCCAGCTGTCCAACGATGTCCGTTACTGGCTGAAGCTACGTAGATACTTCCCCAACATACCCTGCATGCACTTTAAATGAGAATAGCACAAATTTAGGGGGACCGCATGCTCTCTCACATTACGCTTAATCAGTTTTATGGCAAAAACAAAGGAAATCAACAGGCAGCTGCAACAGCAACAACGGGCCCAGACTATATGTAACACCAGTTCCGCAAGCCCCGCGCCGATAATCGTAGTCAAGTAATTGGAATCCCTAATGAAAAAGCTTTGTGATACAGCCATCCCAAACTCCAAGAGAAAAAAACGAAATCATCAAACTAAGGCAAAAACAAAACATTGAGTAATAAGAATAAAGCACAAATAAGAAACGTCGTGCCTCTTTTTCCGAGCTGCCGTCCTCTCCTCTTCTAGTCCTCTTTGAGCCTCTTCGTTTGCTGCATGCGCAATCATGTTCATATTTTTTTGAATTTCATCATCTTGGACAATCCTTGCGTCACGCCATGGGCTTAATTTTGTGAGTGTGTGTGTGTGTGTGTGTGTGTCTTATCGTTATCGCATGTTTGGGCCCTAGCGTCTTTCTTGGACCTTGCACAATAGAAAAAGTTAACGAAACTTTCAAAATTTGGGAGCCTGTCAACATTGACTGCACTTTATATGAGAAATATGTATAAACAGAAATATGCTATGCTGCCAACTTTTAACTCCCTTTTCTAAATTTCTACTACCTTTTTGAGGCCCAGCCGCGGAGCTTTTGTCTGCTACGTTTTTTGGCGCGTAAATTTAGCCCACTCGCCTGCCCGCAACCTGACTCGTTATACCCTGTACTTGGTGTATCGCAGGCCTATGCTGTTGCCAATCTTGTCTACAAATTCAATGAGTTCTTTGGGTCAATAAGATTTTAGCAATGATTTAAGAAAGTCAAATGTACCTGCACACACACACACACACACACACACATCCGTATTCGTATACATAAAATTGTGTATTGGATATGCATAGTATCTGACAGTCGCGTCAGCTCGACCTCATTTGTGGCTAAGAGCGAGCCCTCTGCCAGCGCTCTTTATTTTTTTGTTCTTTTAATTTTTTTCCTTCTTGTTGCTCCATCTCGAAACGCCAACAACAAAGACACAGGCACTGCAATCGCACTTTTTGTTTTGCTTCGACGTTCGCTGCTCTGCCGCAGCGCTGTTTGTTGTTGCTGAGCTGCACACATATCAACTCAACAAGATCTGTTTGCTGCCTCGCACTCACACACACGTACGCAGAGCGCGCTCAGGGAGACACGGCGTGTCTATGCTGCTCTCTCGCATTGTGGAGAGCGCAGCGTTCACACTGGTTTGTTGTGCTGTTGTTGTTGTGTTGTTGTTGTTGTTGTTGTTGTTATTGTGTGTTTTTTTTTTACATCGTTCTTTGTAGTGTATGAGCTGCGTTGGCGTTGGCGTTGACTGCGACGACGACGTCGATGTCGATGCCGACGCTGGGTGCCCCGCTGCGTCCCCCGAGCAACAACTACATGCACATACTACTTGCACACACTACCTGCACCGATGTGCATGTGCATGAGCATAAGCCTAGGCAGCCGCACTCCGGGACGGCGGCAGCGCCGCGGCTGCGGCAGAGGCTCTCCCTTTGGTCCCATGCTCGATGCGGTGCTCTCTTAATTTTACTCGTTTTTTAAACGCGCGTATCTTGCAGATACTCGCATTGCGCCGCACAGCGCCGTGTTAGTTCAGTTCAGCCGCGCAGCGAGTAAGACGTGTTTTCTCCTCAAACCAGGCAAAGTGGAAACCGAAGCGCAGTTTGAGTTTGCGACACGTTCTAAGTGCTTCGTGTGTTCTTTCAACACGACTTGAGATTTTTTTTGTGTTTTTAAATAATTTGCGTGAGCTTTTATGAAAAATGCGAAACAATTGAAAAACAAAGTAAAGAACTGCCCAGTTGAAAAAAATAATAAGAATCAAATAACGAAAAATCAAAAATATATATAAAAAATACCAAGCAAAGATCACTAAAAAACATCAAATGAGCAAATGAAATACTTTGAGTGCTTGTGCTGCAAAACATTTACCGAGTTGAACACTTAAAAATGCTGCAATTTTTAATGTTTAAAATATTGCACAAGAAATACAAAATTAATTGAGTGCACGCCCTGAAAAGTGTCACCGAGAGACAAAAAAAAAAAAAGCAAAAAAAAAAAAAAACAATACAAAGAGCCCAGCTAGAAAAGGACAAAAGTCCCAAACCGAAAATCAAAGAACGAAAAGCCACCCAGCAGACTTTCAACCTAACCCGAATAACAAATATCCACACACACCCACCCACACACACACACACACTCACACACACACACACACACACATACAATGGCCGTGCCCTTTTATGTGCCCGAGGCCGGCGCCGATGACATTGCCGCGAGCTCATCGGGCACCTCGGGCGTCTCCTCCTCCTCGTCGGGCGCATCATCATCATCGTCATCGGGCGCCTCCTCCTCGTCGGGCGCCTCGGACGGCGCCAGCAGCGTCGCCTCGCAGTCACCGAACACAACCACCTCGGCCACGCAGACGCCGATGCAGTCGCCGCTGCCGACGGACCAGGTCCTCATCGCCATCTGCGAGTTTTTCCAGCAGCATCAGCGATACAACAATTATAACGCGAACACAACAGGTAAGCCTTGGCCCCCAGATAACATTCAATTCCACGAGCCCCCGATCCCCATGCAACGCCCCTAAATGGGTCAGTTTTTAGAGCCCTAATTAGCCAGGTTGCTGCCCACTTGACTGAATTTCCCTTTGTAGGTTTCAACTTTCAAGGTTGTTGACTCATTCCAAGACATTTTGCTCTCGCTGTTGTTGTTTGCTTAGCTGCGCTCGCGACTCTGCTTTGCGTATGGTCAGCACATTCAGCCCGCTTATCAGCCAGCGGCAAGTAAGCCAAAAAAAAAAAAAAAATAACAGCACCAACAATAACAAGGCATCGAATTACCGTCCACTTCAGCGTAGGGCGAATAAGGCGAATAAAGTCGAAGGCAGCGACTTTGTAGCCACTTCTATAAAAAGTGCCGCCAATTGAAAAGGGCTGTTTTAAAAGGCATAAGGGTATAAAAGGCAGAAAGGAATACGAAATGATCGAAATTAAATAATACCCTTCATTTTTTTATTCAAGTGCCTTGAGAGGCTAAGATATGATTCAAATGATTTTATTCGAATTCTTTAGGATTCCTTAGTTTCAGCAGAGGTGTTCTTTATTAGCACAGAAGTACGCTAAATAATAATAATAATAAAGTATAATATTTGTATTTGTATTATTATTTGTATTAAATAGCTACTTCAGCAGAGGTTTCTTTATTAATAGAGAAGATCATGTTCCTAAGAATACCTTCAAGCTGATATAATTCAAATATGCTTATTTAAATATTTAAGAACACTTTGACTTCATTATGGGTTTGCTTTGTGAGCACAGAAGCTGCCTCTATATATCTATTCAAATATATGATTCAACTGTGAATTATTGTCAGGGTATAAAAAATGGCACGCCTCTGATTACGCCTAAGCAGGCGCGATAAGTCAGTTCTATTACCAATTTAACGAAATGCGGTTCGAGTTGATTTCGAAGTGGCAGGCCACAAGCCGTATTTCTGCTGCATGCCCCGTCATGCGATATTTTCGAGCGAAACGGCCAAAAGGTGGGCGTGTGCTGGCCAAAAGCCGTTGCTGCCTGAGTGGCCATAAAAAAGAGCTCGGCACGTTTAATTGGCACGCGCCAAAACAGCTCCAGACTCGGCCGTCGATTGCAGTCGAATGTCTTATTCGAATTGTGTATCTATTAGATATGTATCTGTTTGTCTGCGGTGTGCACGCTCCTAGCCGTGGCCAGTTGCGGGCCGGTAACCCAAATTATTAAACGCCATTTGACCTTAGGCTCTGGTCGGGGCCCAGGCAAGCAGTTGCAGCGGCTCCCACTTCTAGTTTCGGCTATTTACAAAGTGTTTAGCTTAACGGTAGTTTAAGCAGCCTCTGACTGCGGTCAACGTATTGTATGTTGATTTCTGCGGTCTGTCTCGGCTTTTGCGTAATGGACCCGGCCCCTTGTCGTCGATTGTCAGCTGCGGTCTGCCGGACATTGAGAATAGCGCTGAAAACAATTTTCCATTTTTTCTTCTCGTTAATTTTTTTCATTTTTTTTTTGTTTCATATTTTTTTTTCATATTTTTGGAATTGTGTCTGTTTTTGTTGTTTTTCGTTTTTGCAACCGTCAGCAGCGTCAGCTGTGACGTACGTTCTCCGCCTCTCGCTTATTATTGTTTATGGCTGAGCTAAGCAAAACCTTAGAGCTCCCTACCTAACAGACCCCTAGCCAGGCATGAGTCATGCCAAGTACATGTTAGCCACAATGTAGTATATGCACTCACACATACATATGTATATATATATTTTATAAATTTATTATGGCAGCGAAACCGAAACTTGTTGGCCTGTCTAAAACGCGTTGGCAGTCGCCACCCGTTTGCCTAATTGCCCTGGTCGGGGGTCCGTTAGGAGGCCTGTTTCTTTGGTCCACTGGGGCCCGTCCGTCCGTCCGTCCGTCCGTCTGCGTGTTGCAATCCGAGTTGGCTTACGAGTTTCTGATCGAGCCGTCCAGGCACTTGCGTTTTCTCTCCGTCTACACTTGGCTCACAAATAATTGAAGTGCAATGACGCAACTCGCTTTTCGATATGATTGCATTCTCGTTAATCTTTTAAGCTGTTATTTAATGGCATTTCAAGCGGTTCTTTTTCGCCACTCGACTCACTTCCTATTCACCGATTGTCCCCAGCTCATCGCGACTTCTAGTTGGCCCCAGCTCTTGCCAGGCTAAGCTGCCACTCAAGTGCATAATTTATCTAATAGTAACACATCTCAACTAGCGAACAATCCTTTTGGCACTTGACAACACCAGGCTAAACTCGACTCGGCCTAACCCCATATCGTTATACGTTCAGCTGGATGACAAACCCTTTAGCACACATCGTTTTTTTTTTTTTTTTATACGCATTCACGAGGTGAAGCGAGTAGATTAGTTCGTATGAACGCAGTTTGTGTCGCCAATTTTGCAGTCAGAGACTTGAAAGTTGGCATAAACACTCGTGAGTGCTCGCGTCAGATAAGATATAAAGATTTTTTGGCTACGCCCACTGAGGGCGTGGCAATTCGCTTAAGTAACAGATAAGAATATGTCGCAGTCGGTTACACCCGCCTGCAGCGCTCTCGCTTGTTTCATACACTTTTTTGCCGCAGCATCTTCAACGAGGCAACAACCCAACCCCACCCAGCTCAGAGTTGGAGCGCGCTTAGTCATCAACGCAAACTAGCAACCCCCAAAGCCTAAAATATATTTGTATGTACGTGTGTATAAGTGTGTGCATATGAAAGCCAGTCCCAGCCCCACCCCGGGCGCCTTAAGCTCCAAGTTCGTCAACAGCGGCGTTTGGGAGCCTTTTGTGCTGCTGCTGGGCGGCTGTGCGCCCAAGTTGCTTAAGCGGCTCCGAAAACCCACCCCTGAGCGCGGAGCACGGGGCCTAACAAAAGGTGCAATGACAGTGCGGCCCCACGGCCCCAGCCGCACTTTTCGGTGGGGGGGGGGTGGGGGTGGGGGTTGTGGGTGCGACGCCGTTTTGGCTGCTCCCTTTTGGCCTGGCCATTCGCGTCATTCCGAGGGCTCCTTGTGGCTGTTGCCAACAGCTGTTGCTGCTAGGCGTTGTTTTTCTGCCGCTGCTGGCGTCGCTGTCGCCGTTGGCGCTGGCGCTGGCGCCGGCAGCGCTGTCGCTCTTGACATTTTCCACCATTTTGTTTTGCTCAGCAACTTCGCCGAGTCGCTGGCGGAAATCAGCGAAGCGCCGCACATATAAAAATGGCGGCAAACATGGCGACCTTTTGGCGTTCCTCTTCCTGTTCCTGTTCTTGGCTGCCGCCGCTGTTGCTGACCTGGCAACAGCTGACGCCTGGCCGGGATTGTGCGCAGACAAAAAGAGAGAGAGCGAGAGGGAGAGGGAGACCGCTGCTTATTATCTCAGCTCACTCATTTTTGTACAGCCTACACAGAGAATTGTCGGCTCCAGCGCAATCATCATCATCATCATCATCATCATCAGCGTCATCAACGTCATCATCGCCATTTACATATTCTTTTTCCACTTTGCGGCTGAACAAATGCAAATTTACTCTGCCCTGTTGCCAGGCCAGCCTCTGCTTCATATACACACACGTGTGTGTGTGTGTGTGTTCGTTTTAGCCATGGCTTTGAGTTGCGGCTGCCAATGCTCAGCTCAGTTTTATGCATTGTTTGTTCTTGCTGCTGCTGTTGTTGTTGTTGTTGTTGTTCGTGATTTGGTTTTACATTGACCGTGAATTTATTTGCCGCTGTTTTATGCAAATCCAAAATGTTGTTTGTCGCTGCCGCAGTTGCTTCATTAATTGCTTCATTCAATTTGAGGATTGCATTTCCACTGCGGATGTTGCCTGCGGTGACAGCCCCCTCCCCCCACCCCTTGATTTTATGCAGCCAGTTGCCATAAACATTTTCATGGCTGCAAAATCTATCAACGCAGCTGGTGCGCTTCTTCTTCTTCTTCTCCGGGCTGATATAAGAAAATATATTTCCTTTTTTCGTGGCACATTCGGGCTGGATTTTATGATCGCATATACATATATAATATATATAAGCAAGGGCCGATTTTGTAACTTCCTTTTTTTTTTTTGCTTTTTGCTACTGCAATTTATAAACTATAAACTCTTAAAGCAGCCAGGGTTTGTTTATTATTCACACCATTCAGCGCAATGAACTTTTCACATTTCAAGTTTAAATGGCCGCCAGGCACTTTGCTTAATAAGTAAAGCACGAGAGGAGCACCCGAGAGCGAAGAAGAGGCGCCATGAATCAGAGTTAGGTAGGTGCATAAACTTGACACTGGGAAGGGGACTGGGGAGTGGGAGTGGGAGTGGGAATGGGCATCTATAGGCTCTAACACTAAGTAGTAGTAGGTATCCAAGTGGCTGGCTGTCTGGCCCGTTCGGGCCCGATTCTCGCAGTGTGTCTAGTTGGCTTTTGATTAAGTCTCACACGTCTGAGGCCGTGCTAAATTGTTTGCATTGAAGCATCGCAGGGAGCCCGTGCTCGCCTCTGTGGTAGAAACGTGCTCAAGTTTTTGTTATGAAATTGAGCCTAGACAGCCGGGCGCTTGAGCGCCAGACAAAAGAAGCGCGCCCGGCGGGCGCTCGAGGCAAAGTGGAAAAGGATATGTATCAAAAGCGGACAAAACTAAGAACAGGATATGCCGCCAGACTCTACAGCTACTTGTTATAATTGGCTCCGACTCAACTTTAATGCCCCCCCGCCCCCCCAAAAGATGCCCCCACGGAGCAGTTGAGCGCAAGACAACTGTCTTATCAACACACTGATTTACAAAAGTAGACACACACGTATTATGATTAATAACAACTTAGTTGGAGCAGCTAAAGCTCGCCCCCAGCTGCCCCCAGCTGCCGCCCGCTGCACAGGCTGTCAGCACATGCTGCAATTAACAACGCAAATAAAAATAATAAGAAAAAACAACAAATTTACAATTAAACAATAAATGCATTTTACAGCAAAGCGCTGGGCAGCATTCGATCAGATGAAACGCAATTAAAATAATTAAAAAAAAACTGTAGCCGCAAAATGGCAAAATGCACGTTTTATGCGCCACCAGCAACAACAGGCACAATAAAAAATATTAATAAATGAAACGAAATTGCAAATGAAGAGCAACAACAACAACAACAACAGCAGCAGCAGCAGTCGCAGCAACCCGCAGCAGCAGCAAAAGTTGTCGACGCTGCCAGACGCGCTGTCTTCGCTGCGTCATCCGCTCGCGGCGGTGACCACTCGACGGTGGCGTGTCCAAGGGTTGCCCCCCCCCACCCACATCCCCCCACCCCCTCCCTCCCCCCTCCCTCGCCCCGTCCCGCCCGCGCATTCGATTTCATGTGCGCCGTTAATTGTTGTTAGCATTTTGTTTGCACATTCACTAATCGCATTCGATTGTTTATTGAAGAAGTTGATAGCTGATTGTGTCGGGCCAACAACTTATGCAACTACAGCTTGTTGATTCTCAAATTACGTGTCCCATGAATCAGTTTTGCGAACATGTCCAAAATTTCGATAATCTGGAAAAGCAACTCGGCATGCAATAATAATAATAATATGCAAAGCTTCCGAAGCTAAATAATTTATTAGCCAAAAAGCCAAACAGATGTTCAATATATATTTTAAATCGGTTCGTTGGAGCTGCCCAATAACTATGCAAAGACGTTTTTCCGCTTTTCACACGACAGCAGTTTTCTGCGTCAGCTTTTTTCACAAAAAAAAAAAAAAAAAAAAAATCTATGGCTTTTGGCCATCCTGTGTGTCTTTGGAGATCCGTTCGTCTTTGGCTTGACTTGGCTATATTTTATAGCCCTTTAAGCTGTGTCGTCGCGTAGCTCGAGAAATTGAAAAATTGCATTTGTCTGTCGTTTATAAAATATTGAGCGTGCAGTTTTGTTTCTGCATCGACAACGGCAGCTGAACACCCTGCACAAGCAGCTGCATAGGTGGGGTATATTGCAGCCGTCGAGTCAGCTAGCTCTTACCACTTGTTCGAGGGTATCTTGCCGTCGTTATCTGACTGTGTCGTGTGTGTGATAAGCGCTTGAGCTATTTTCAGACATTTGTTTGATACGTCAGGCAATTGCAATTCCCACTGCAGACGCGTGTGTTGACGGGTTTTCGCTTCTGGTTGGCCCTCAGCTCAGAAACTGCCTCATTCCATTGGGACGAACAAAGGGCATTCCGTACGCAAAATATTTCATTCATCGCACAAAAAATCGCCGTTTAATTAATTGTGCAATTAAATCAAACTGAACTAAATGATAATTGTACAGCGCACACGATTGCGTGTTGCGTGGTCCACAAAGTGGGCTCAATTTGAAAAACAAAACAAAAACCGTTCGAATCGGCTTGCCCCATGGGGCACGCGTCTCGAGGCACGCACACACTAACTGCCGCTGTCCCGGGTGTCTAACCTTGCATATACATAAATGAAAATTTCAACAAAAAAACTATAAAAAAAACAACAGTAAAAAACGCGAAAATTGCACAGTTTAAAAAATTGTTTGTTTTTTTTTTTTTTTTTTTTTTGTGTTTATCAACATTTGGTTTTTTATGAGTTTTATGCGACTGTTCGCACGCTCACGCTTGGCCAGTTGAAAAGATGCCTCATCAGCCTCATTAGACACACGATCTGGACGGGTCGACTATATAAACATATGTGGCTGAAACTGACCTCGCTCACTGCGCGTTCTTAATTCATTAGATATAATTATGGTTCAGCAGGCATTAGCAGTTGTTCTTGACAAGTATGAAAAAAACAAATCAAATCAAATAAATCAGCAGCTTTTCTCCCGAACATTCCGCAGGCATTTCGTCAATTGATCCAAAGGATTGAGACATTCTCTACTGGATGCATCATCCAACTTTTACTTCTAATCGAAAGAATAAAAAAAAAGCATCTTTGAAAAGAACTTTCTCCTTGGCCGTGACTCACACTCACGCTTTCATCGAGAACCTCGAGATGATTTCCGCATTTTAAGCAGCTGCCAAATTCGAACAGAAAAGCGAAACAAAAATGTTCTGACGTCGCATAACGGTATGGCACATTACACAAATGGCTAATTAACGCTACCAAAATTGGTAATTAACAGTTGGATATGGCAATCGATCGATCGGGCAACACCTGCTGATTGACATTCAACTTTGAATTGTTCGTTGTCTCGCCTCGTATTGTGTTTTTTTTTTTTTTTTTTTATTACCAAAATGGTCTAGAGCATTTTGTCATATATGTATAGACAAGAATCTTGTTGACAACTTGGCTAAAAGTTTGTCGACTGCGATTTCTTTTTAGGTATTTCACAATCCGTTAAACTTCCTGCATTTCAGCCACAAAGAAGCGTCAATTAGTCACTTGGGGAATTCGCGTTTTGGGGCTGAGGCCTTACAAATTCTACCGTTAAAGCTTTGGCCATGAAACGAACAAAAAATAAAATCAAAATGAAATAAAAAACGGTTGCAGCCTCGCCTAATTAAAGCGAACAAATTTTGTAGCTCGTCGCTTCGTGACAGGCAACAAATCGCCTTAAAATGCCGAATTCGAATCCGCGTTTCGTGTGTGGGCGTCAGGTGTGACACAACAGGGGGGGGGGGGGGGGATAACATTTTGTAATGCCAATTTTTGACATTTTTTTTGTTGGTATTTTTCTTGTTTATTTGCTTTTGGGATTAAGCAATGCAACAAGCTGCCCCTTTTGGATACCACAGTTATTCCTTTGTGCTGTCAATTTGAAGTTGTCGTTGTTGTTGTTGCTGCAGTCTCTCGACATCATCAATAAATGTCAAACGACTGCACTTTAGAAAAAGTCGAAAAACATTTCCAAATTTCTCAAGCACAATTTCGAGTCCCAAGCAGAAGAATTGCAAAGCTTTATTTGCTTAACGATTAAACTATTAACTGGCACACATAAAGCACTCGATCGGCGATCGGGGCTTCAGTTCCAGTGACCAACTTAGCGGTGCCAGATCCATTGAAACTCGTTTCAATTTCGATTTCTGCGGTGCGACGCAGTTGTTGCCTGATATTCATACTCGCATTTAGCTAATGTTGTTGTTGCTGCAGTTGCTGCTGCTATTTTTTTTTTTTTTTTTTTTTTTTCCAAACACTTCAAGGCCACCATGAGCAGCATATGCTGCTGCAGCGGCTCTGACGGTCTCGACTCCGGGCTGACATGTAATCAACTGCGAAACTGCACAACTAAACAAGAAAAAACGAGTTAAATTCGCACTGACGAACTTTGAATACCCTTGCCAACAACACTTATTAATTATAAAAATTTGAAACTTGCCAACAACAAAAGATTTTTAAAATATTTCCAAGACAAATAGTAATCCAGCAGAAAATAGAAAATAGAAAAGTGCGCCAAACAATTCCGGAAATTATATACGGCTATGGTAGGGTATATAAAATGCAGTGGAACGTTGTCAAACGTTTTGTTCTTTTGTGGCAAACTAAGCGTAACACACACACACACACACACACACAGCACAGCATTTTTCACGTTTTTCCGCCAGCCTGCTCGGTTTTTCCTCGGGCCGCGTGTAAATTGTTCTTGAGCTTTTAACGTTCTGCTTAGTTTAACTTATAGTTTGACTTGGCTTTGTGCTTATTGTTGTTCGCCTGATTGATGTTTGTCAGCTGCTGCTGCTGTTGTTGCGGCTGCTGCCGCTGCCGCTGCGGCCTTAGCAATTGTTGCAACATTGCAACAATCAGCGGCAGAACGGCGAGTATGAAAAATTAAAGTAAATTACACACATAATTGTTGTTCTGAGGCGGCGCACAGATGCGACAAATCCCCTTTCCTAGCCCCCACTCCCCCCCCTGGGCCCTGGCCCCTGGCCCCACACGCCCGCAATTCCCTAGCAGAAATCGCAATTCAATTAAACATTTGCCATATTGTCGGCCATAAAAATACTGGTATTTGTCTAAACAAATGCAGAAAAATTGCCAACAATTGGTCACGTTTCGTCACCAGCGAACAAAAACAACAACAACAACAACAACAACAATAACTACTTACTGTAAGTGCAACAATTGCAGCAGCGCCCGCACCAAGATGCGATCATAAAAATTGTTAAGGTGCCATAAACGTCCTAAACGCTAGAGATGGCACAGAAAGTGATTTCCAAGTGAGCGCCCGAGTCGTGATTCTATATAAATGTATATTTATACATGTCATTAATTTTAATAAGCTGTGATCGATATTGTTTAAAATACAATATCTCCAAGTTAAATTAAAGTGAATATTTATCTCTCTCTTAAGAATTATTATAGATTTCTCAATTTGTATTTTAAAACGTAATACAAATAAATAAATAAGATACAATATCTTTAGTATGAAATGCTCTATCCATTTATCTTATGATTATATATTTCTCTTTCTCTCTCTTAAGAATCATTATACAGTTGCCAATTGGTATTTTAAAGGCTTATTCAAATAACTATTTAAATATCTAATTTAATAGATAATATATTTAATATGATCTATCGATCATCTATCAACAGTTTGCTATCGATAACACTTTCGGCCAGTTCAAGCTCATCACCCAGCACCACACCTAATTGCACACACACACACATACACACACACACACACACACTTGTGCCCACATACTCATATGCAAATGCAATTTTAACACTTGGCAAATAATTTTCCACACAATTTGCAATTAGTAGTAACATTTGCAATGCGCCTCATCATAAAGGCACCAGCATGGGCTTCGGAGCTCAGCGGAGACGGCTGGGCTAGTTATATAAGCTGGCCAGCAGCTAGGCAATGGCAAATACGACAAGCCACAAGATACAAGTACCGGCCGTGTAATGATGCCTGACTTGGACTTGGCTGGCTTCGGCTGAGTTGGACTCGCCGATTTTCAAGGTTAAATGCGACGCGTCGCGCGGCGCGAGCGTTGAGCGCACGTGAGCCGTGGAGCTGTGTGGAGCTTCAGGCAGCTGGCTGCCTGCCTGCCTGCCTGCCTGCCCGCCAGCCGACGCAAACTAGTTTCAAATGGCATAAAGTATCTGTAAGATACACAAGGAGTGGCGCTGTGCAGTTGCCTGCAATTAAGCGCAGATTTTGCTGCAACTGCAACAGCTGTAAACCACTCGATTCGCTTCGCTGCGCCACGTATACGCTGTTCGAGTTCAAGGCTATTGGGTCAATTGCAAATTAGTGGCCTGCAGGTTGACGTTGAATGACATTATTTGAGCATGCCGCTGGCCGTATCTGCATCAATCTATCTGCAGCGCGGGCCATTTTCTGACCGCTCCACACAGCCTCTAAGTTGGCCCTAGGGGCAATTAGCTGCTTGAGACATTATCGTTTCGGCCACTCGAGTGATTTGTATAAATTTTGCATTACAATCAATCATCTGTCGCTGTTAAATTGCTTTTTAAGTAAATAAACATTAAGAAATCATATGAAAATGTTCGCCCAGCTGACAAACTACCAAGCAACAACAACAACAGCAACAACAGCAACAACATCAAATTTATGCGCATATCAAGTGATCCGATCAGCTTGCCGACTTTGAAAGCTTAGCTATCAACGCTTTTCTGTTCTCAATTTGCATGAAATGGCAAAAAGAGATGAATAAAAGCTAACATCAGTATGAAATGGCATTATGTATGTATTGGATGCAGCTACTGACTGTGCATACAGACTGTGATGTTCATACCAGGGCTGCGACAACACAAATCAAAGTGGTTCCATATGCCACGTTATTGTATCTTTTATTATTTGCAAAAATTCTGAGGAACGAACAATTTGTTTAAATTCCAAAAATATTGTGAACCAAACCATTTTTGAATAAGTATGGTTTGGTTCGGGTTCAGTTTCGGCAGTGTGCAGCCCTGGTCGCCGCCCAATAGCCAACTAAGCCGAAGTGAACCGCATTCGAAGATATTTTTAACTTTTAAGATACTTTTTATGCCCAGCACAAAAGAAGCCGCTGGCAAGGTGGGCTACTTGTTGATTTTATGATCGCTTTTATGATTGGCATATAGAGAGGGGACAATTAAAATTGCTTTTACGGGCCTAAGTGCCCGGCTGGCCGTGCCAGTTGCCAGGCAGTTGCCACTCGGGCCGCACAATGGCCGCCGACCTTAGACACTTCCTTGCATTGTCCGGGGGGCCACTGACAGCGTCGACACCTCTGTGTGCGTAGTATTAAAGTGATATTGTTATTGTTGCTGACGCTGCTTAATGGTCATTTTATTTATATTCATTTCTCTTCTTTTTTTTTCATTCAGTTCATTTTTCGCCTTCTCTTGCAGCCCCCCAGATCTTCCAGTACCCGCCGCCGCCCAGTCCCTCGTGCTCGATTGCCCAGTCGCCCAGCTATACGGGCGGCGATGTGTTCTTCGCCCACGGCGTCTACGTTCCGCCCCGGACGCCGCGCACCAGCGTCAGCTTCGCCGCCGGGGAGGAGCTGAACTTCTTCCGGCAGCCATATCCGGCGCCGTCAACGCCACAGCCAATGCCACCGCAACCGCCGGCGCCGCAGTCGGCGCCACCGATGCACTACAGCCACAGCTACCCGCAGGCCTCGCACTTGCTCCAGCACCATCCGGCCTCCTATGGCCACCCCCTGCCGGCTGGCGCCTACTACGCCACCTACACGCCGCCACCCACGCCGAACACCGCGAACGCCTCCACCTCCACCTCGGCGGCCGCGTCGACGGCGTCTTTCGGCCGCCACGGCCACGGCCCATCGATGGCATCCACACCACTGGCGCCAGCCGGTCCCAAGATGCGTCTGCAGCGCAGCCAATCGGATGCAGCCAGACGGTGAGTACCCCGACCTCGCCCAACCCGAATTTTATTCCCGATTCCCACTCGTATTTATGTAAAGTGGACCAAGGGTGCTCCAAAACTATGCTAACTGCGATATTTATAGAGCCTATGTTCGGTTATACGTCAGGCATTTCTTTCCTAACTTCCTGCTCTCAGTAGAGACATGACAAAAATTGCATCCCACAATTTATACTTTATACTTTTCACGTACAACGCACATTCAATTAATAACAAGTGAGAATGCAATTAAATTCAATATAATTAAATTCAAATTTGGTGATTTTAGCACTTAAATTTGTTTCGCAGATATATCGATTTTAGCATAAACCCAATATACTCTCTGCACTTCGAGAACGAGTGTAAAGAAAATAAACAAAAGTAGTGGCAAATTAATCATAAAATTTCTTATTTGCTGCAATTGCGCTTACTTAATCATGCATACACACACTGATAACAGCACACAATTTATGAAAATTATGTTCTCTTTCCCTCTCTCCCTCCCGCTCGTGTGCAGCAAGCGACTGACCTCAACGGGCGAGGATGAGCGCGAGTATCAGAGCGATCATGAGACCAGCTGGGACGAGTTTGACGATCGCTTCGACAATTTCACGGCTGGACGCGAACGGCTCCAGGAGTTCAGTGGACGCATACCGCCGCGCAAGAAGAAGACGAGCAGCGCCGGCAGCGCCAACAATCAGAATACATGCGGAGGCGGCGGCAGCGGCGGCGGCGGCGGCGGCGGGGGCGGCAATGTTAATGGCGGCAATGCCAAGGAAAGCAGCTACAGCCAGCATCGCGAACGAACGGACAAGGGGAAGGTAAGCTAGCGATTCCGATTCAGATTTGGACCCGAATTAGATATACGAGTTCATTAACTTGGCGCATCTGCTGGCAGCCCCATCCGACACGTGCTAGCATTTTTCAAAGCCCAACTAGCGAAAACATGCGCCTAAAAATAGTGCCAGGCAATGACAAATTGCCACAAGGAGGCGGAGTCGGCGTCGGCGTCGGCGTCGGAGTCGGTGTCGAAGTTGCAGCCACAAGACTCGTGCATATTTCAAATGTTCTATAAGAAAAAAAAAAAAAAACTTTGCACATGCTAAAAGTGTGATAAAAATTAATTGCGCAGCGCTGCTCCACTACTCGCCCCCCTCCCCCTCCCCCTCCCCCTCGGCCTCGCTCCCGCTCTTGTCCCTTGCACACATCGCTGCTTTATGTTAATCGAGGCAAGTGTCGTTCCCATTCCCCTCCTGGAGCTTCCACTACTAGTTTAGTCAGTCAAAGAGTCAGCCTTTGTCAGCTCTGTGTATATAGTATATATATATATATATATATACATATGTGTGTGTGCATATACACGTCTATAAGTACTTCGGCGTGCATTGTGACAAAACTGGGCGCACTTTTTTATTTAGCTTATTTAGTTTTTTTGCCTGCGCAATTAAAAGAAATGTAACCTTCAAGAAATCCAATCGCATGACACAGACTTCGGGCACACACTCATAGCCCCCACTTGATACCGTTTTCTGTTTTATTTTTAATTTACAATACTGCTTTTGTTGCTGTCTCTTTTCTGCATTGTTGTTGCGTGTCACATTTATTTGCATTGCCTCAAAAGTGAGGCGCTTATCTATCTCTGGAGGCGCTGGAGGCCCTCTCCGGGCCCCCTTTCGGAAGCTGCGAGCTCCGTCCGCCCGATCCGCCTTATCGCCGCTCGCACTTTAATGGGATCGTGAGAACTTTTACAATCTCGAGTGCTCAATAGTTGCGTAGTTCTCCATAGAGCAGCGATAGTGTAGTATTTTTATTTCGTATATCAGTGGCCAAATAGTGGCACATGTGCCGAAGAGCTTTCAATTCATTTAACAAACGCAACAATTCTATTTAGTAATGTAATAACAATAATAATTTGCATAATAAATTTCACCCAGACCGGGGTTGGTTTTACACGTGCACCACACAATCGCCATTCAACCGTGAATGCTCCACAAATAAATGGCATAAATTATTATTATATATCCATTGAATGTGATAAACGAAATTGTGAAATAATAGTCAGAGCGGAGCAACATAATTACGCTGGTTATTGACCAGCCATTGACCACATATTTGGGTCACTGACATGAGTTCCGGTCTCTGGTTCTGGTTGATTTACGAATGGGCATTTGTGAGTGTGTGTGTGTGTGGGTGTGGGTGTGGGGTTGCGACTGCGGTCAAACTAACAGAGGGCACGTGACTTTGTGGGGTTCCTCATATTTATACGACCCTCGGGAGTCTACTATTAATATAGTATTTTAATCTTTGGATGGGGTATTTTTTAGAAATTGCTTTATGACCGAATTATACTCAAGCTATTTGTTTGTTTTGTTTTGGTTGTGCTTTCAGAAACAGCAGAGCTTCACTTGGCCAACAGTTGTCACCGTTTTTGTGCTTGCCATGGGCTGTGGCTTTTTAGCAGCGCGATGAGTGCCAAACAGCGGCAACAACAACGGCAACAGCAACAGCAACAGCAACAGCAACAGCAACAACAACAACAACAACGATTTATAAACATATACTTAACGATCGATAGTGAAATCAGCTACTCATAGTAATCCCATTTATTGCCTATATATATTTGTATATTTATAAGTACATGCTCAATACAGTCATCGAATCTACACTGAACTGCATAATATCGAACCTTATATGTGTATAAAGTTAAGGAGGTTGACGGGACACAAGAACAATATAAATGTATATGTATTTGTATTTCGTATTCGTATTCATATTTCTCTCTCTCAAACGATAGACTATCCTCTAAGAAACGAAAACAGGCAACAACAATTCAAACTGCTCAATTGCAAACTCTAGACTGGCTAAAGACTAAAAGCGATAAGCGACAAATGGATTAAAACAAATATTTTTGCTAACATTAATATACGAGTGTAAGCATTTAGTACATATTTTTGGGAAACGCTTTTTCGATAAAACAAAAAAATGGAAAAAAGATTTAAGCTCGCGCGATATTTTTGTAAACTCTTTTAAAACGAAATATACCACATAAAAACTCTAACTGAAATTCAAGTAAAACTTAAAACTGCCATTTTTGAGATACTTTTATAAGCCGGTCTCCCAGCAATTCAATGTTTGAGTTTTGTTTTTTCTTGCTATTTTGCATTTAGCTTTGCATTTCATTATACTTAACAAAAAACAAAAAAAAAAAACAAACTCTACTTAACACTTTAAGAAAACAAAATTTATTGCTTCCAAAATATTTTCAATATTTTAATTGTATATTTTTGATTGTCAAACAACAAATTTTCAATGTCTTCGCTTTGTAATTAAAATTACAAAAAAATATATCTTAATTATTAATAGCAATAACACAACATAATTAAATGTTGCTTCAAAGTAGTTACAATTTTAAACAATAATAATTCAAAATAAAAAATATTTAGCTTTAATTGTTATAAATGAAAATCAGAGAAAAAATCCCACACAAAAAAAGAAAAAAAAAAAAAGAAAAATATTTGTATATAGTATATATGCCATTTTTGTGATGATTTTGTCTATGGTTTATTATAATTGTGCACACATGTTCTTTTTTTTTTAGTTAAATTTGGTAGTTGATAAGCACCGTTTTCATGAGGATTTCTTTTTGTTCATTCTTCAAATTGGTCTCACAATTTAGTTGTAAGCACAATGCACAAGAAATTTGCGCAAAATGTCTATTGAAATTTTCCAAAGCTCCACGGTACATTTTCAAGTTTACCTTTGGTTAACTCTCATAGCCAAGCGTTGAATGATCTCTAAACTGGAAATTAATAGAACAGCAAGGGCGCCACTCAATTGATCTCCACAGCTAGCCAAAGTCAAAAGTCAACACGCAGCAAATCAAATTTTTGTGTGTTTTGGGCAAATTTCAAGACCTTTTTGCCAAATTTCTTGACGTTTCAATGCTAATCGAACAGTGAAAAATAGTAAGGAATTAAAAAAAAAAAAACAAAAACAAACAAACAAACAAGCAACAAAAACACAAAAAAAAAAGAATATTACAAAAAAACTATTCCCAAAAATCGCATTGATCTCATGGATTTTTTTTTTTTTATCATTTACATCAACAATTTTGTACTTGCATTAAACGCGATGAGAAATATGTAAATTAGAGATAATTATGTAAAAGTTTAGGTTTACGATCGCCAAGCGTTTTAGTTTACATATTTATAGTCTTAAGTATTTTGTGTAAAATTTTCTTGCTTGTCATTTGACAACGATTCAAAAATATCATTGCATCTAAGTACTTGTATTGTATATCATATGTTAAATGCCTGTAAGTAGCGCAATATTTTTTGATAGTTTAAGAGTTATTCATTTCATAAAAAAAAACACAAACAAAAAACACAAAAAAAACAGAAAGAGAAAGAGAGAGATGCCCACATACAACACTAGTTAATATAAAAGCAGCAAGCAGCAAAAGTAGAGCAAATTTGTTTATTATGATTTTTTCATACGTATTTTTTATACATACACATAATTTGTAAACAACTATTCCATACACCCAAAAAAAAAAAAAAAAAAACAAACAAACAAAAACAAAAAACTCAATGAAAATTTTTGTAAATTTTTCTAAAATGAACTGAACGCAAATTTGCCATTTGCCGGCAAAGTTGTCTTTTGTCGGTGGTGGAAAACTTTGCGCTGGTTCATTCTAATTAGTTTTCACAATGATCTCGGTAAAGTTTTGTGGCCGCGCGCCCAGAAGTCAACAAGATTTTTGGTTGCCATAAACTGAAACAAGGCAGAAAAGCAAGTAACAAAAACAAAATAAATCACATAGCGAAAATTTGTTTATTTTTACCCATGCGACTTCCGACATAAAATTAAGTAATTCGTAATTTGTATATAGCGCAAAAATTAAATGCCATTTTGTATAGATTGTTGGTGCCAAAACAGTGAAAATGTGTGTTAAAAAAGCGCTGCCAACTTTTGTAATTGAAAGCTGCGATGAACACATATTCGAACTTAAATAATTTCAATTATGTTTAGCATTAAGGCCAAGTTTTTTTTTTCAATTTGTATTCATAGATATGCATATTTCAATATGTATTTTTCTTGGTGTAAAGCACAAGCGAACACGACATATAACTTGTACATTTTATCTTATGCTGTAATATTTTAATATATATATATATAAATACATATATATATGTTTACATAAAGATATATATAATATCACTATGATCTCATGAATATGTTCATAAGACGAAAGTATATATGTAAATGAAATAAATACGCATAAATATATGTAAGAAGAATTATAAAAACAAATGCACAACAAAAAATATATGAAAAAGAAATAAAAATTTCAAAACCATAAATAGCGTTTTTTTGTGGAAAATTAGAAAATGTATTAAAAATGTGGTTTTCCTTTTCATTTTTCAGTACAAGTCCAAAATGAGAGTATGAAAAATTTTGAATATCAGTAGGCCATGGATTTAAAGTCCGGCCGATTTTGCCCTTGGCTGGGCATAGATTCAATCTGAATCACTTGCTCCAAACATTTCAAGCGAACAACAACTAAAATAAATTGTACGAAAGAATCAAAGTTTTTTAAAGTTTTATTTTATTTCTAAATTGCCGTTAAAGTATTCGGTATCATGGATGCGTTGAAACCAAATATACCCCGAGTGTACACTCGCAATGTGCTGAGAGCTATTGCACATCTACAGCAGGGAGATACTGTCTTTATTCCGGCCGAGGCCGTCATTGAAAAGGTGATCGTTCAGATGGGCCGCAGTCGCAGGCTGGAATCTGTGAAGAACTACGTCTTGCAATCGCTATCTAGTCTGACCCAACTGGGCATCTTGGCCCACAGTCCCAGTATCGAAAACGGGTTCTATCAGTTCCCAGTTGATTGCCAAGACATATTCTTGCACGACGGACCCAAGTCGAAAAATGCTGTAAGTTCCCTCAAACGTTGCAGCCAAAAATGTGCTTAATTGCCCCTCGTATACAGAAACGCCGGCTGGCCAAGAAGATGCGCAAAGCCAAGACAGCCGCAAATAGCAAATTGCCAAAGCCAAGGTGCCACTTTCCATATAAGGCCAAGAACTCGCTATCGAAGAATAAGCGCCGTGTCATGTGCACTGAGTGTCGCTCGACTGTTTTGCCTTGCGTCAAGATCTACAATGATATTCAAAACAGTGTCGAGCCCGTGAACAAGAGTGGCGCAGAACTCGTCGAACGCTCGCCAACTGAGGTCGATGCAGATATAACCATGCGTGAAGTTAATAACGAACTACAGGATACACAAGGATTGATTCAACCGAGCGTTGAAAATACTCTCGACGATCCAACGCCGGCCACCAACTACGCTTTCAATTCCCCAATCAATATTATGGCAGACACAGCTTCCGCTAAGCGCGAACAATAAGTGAAATTATGTGCAAATAAAGTCTAAAATGGTTAGACAGTGTTAAATTAACGTAAGCTGCTTGGTTTCTTGGCTTATTTGCACAGTGTCGCCCTCTAGCTGTCAATATTAATATCCAACAGTACTTACATACTTTCGGGGCTATCGCTCAAAATCATCCCGAAAACTATGCAGCGCCTTTCTTCGTCCGCGATCAGTGTGCGATCATTTTAGCCGAAATGCCGCCAAATCTAGCGGGTTTTAGTGAAGTCAAACCCGTTGCCGTCGGGTGTAACCGACTGTGCAATACTCATTCAGAGTAAAACAGTGGCGACAATTTTCGACTCGGGTATACACAAATATATAATCCAAATTGGCCGTTTCACTCGACGATTTACACTCATAATTTAAAATTCGAGTGTGGATTTGCAACCCTCGTTCCAGGGCCTTGGGTGGTGGTGCGGCTGCGATTGGCCACTTAACCAGCGAATTATGCCTAAAGCCAATTTGTAGTTTTTGTGGTCGCGGATTAAATGCTCATAATTGCTGCACGGGGCCACGCGGCTCGGTAACAGGATACGCGACACGGATGCGGGGCAGCGTGTCACAAAAATGATATGTTATTAACGGCTTAGGCAGGCGATGTTAATGACGACGGAGCTGTTGGCCCGGCCGGGCTATTATAATGCCAACCTGCGCCCTGATATGACACATCCGCTTCCGCCTTCAATCAGACCGTGCAGCATGCGGCTGTCAATCAAAGCGGCCAATTGCTGGCATATTTAATTTGAATTGCGTTCTCCAAATCCGAACGTATGCCGACACAGTCGACTGGTTATCGCTTACCAACTGCGGAGTCTAATTTGACATTTGAACGTCAGCGCGTGTCGCATTTGCAGCTCTTTGTCCGGCTGCTCGGGTCATGCGAACCTTCAATCAAAAGCCGCACGCTGAACACTTACAAGTTTTCAATTAAATTTTAAGCTAAACTAATCAATAGGCCCCCAGCCGCCCGGGGTGCGCCTAGTTTATGATAATTACTTTTTGGTTCAACACCTGCCTGCCAGCAGCAACAGGCGAAGCGGGCGATTCGATTGGGGCTGCCATTGTCATGCATTGGCAATTTTATTGGCCCCCATGCCAGGCGCCGAACCTAACCACAAAAGGCAACAACAATCGCAACAACGGTACAATCGACCCTCCCGCCGCCCAATTCTAATTATTAAAATTATAGGAACAGGCGACATTTGTGCGCTGCCATTTTCCGTAAATTAAAGTTAATTAACTGCCTGCGGTTTTTGAAGCCAGCAAATACGGTTAAATTTAAGAGTTAAAGCAAATGCAATTCGAATCGTATTAAAGGACTTTAGATATACTCTATCAATTTATTTAATTTTTTTAATTTATTTCTTATTTAACTACACTTTCTTTTGGCTCATTTTAATAAATGCGCTTTCAGTATGATGTTTCAATTAAATGTCACTTTGCCCAACTTGAGAGCCACTTAAAAGTAATTCAATTATAAATCAAACATAATTATGGTCGCATGTGTTTGGGTTATAAAAGTGTATGTAATGCCATCTAATTGGCTTTCAGCATAAAGTAGCAAAAAATTAATTTCGTTACACGCTGGCTAAAACCCACATCCGAGTTGAGACTTTGGGTGTGCTGCACTGCCAGCTGAAGTGCATTAAAAATTCATTACAAAGTGCACAACGAGGGCAACAATTCCCGCCTGCCCCATCCCTCCTGGCAAGTAAATGCAAGAAACTTGTCTTACATCGTCGCAACTCCTGCCAAATATTTCACCATCTAAAAAGTGGAGAATCCTCAAAGCTGTGTACATTTTAGTAAAGATACTTTAAGTTTTGTTCGGTGTCTCTGCACAAGTCGATGATTGCAAAAAGTGATAGCAAAGGACGACATAACGAAAAGCAAAGGATATATTCTCTCATATGTCTGCTGAAGCCTAAAATGGTCTCGGCCTGCAGGTCATGAGCAAAACTCATAAGGCAATGGGCAATGGATAAGGACAGCAGCGATCATAATCAACGTCTTTTGGCACTTTATTGACAAACTAATAAAAACAGCGCAAAGGAGCCAAAGCAGATACGACTGAAAGGCCAAGGACCAAGGGGGAGCCAACTCGGACAAAACGATTTATTAAAATCCCTGTGCATGGCATACATAAAAAGCGGAGCGCAACTGACCGTTGATGTGATGAGTAATTTGCTTTTGGCTTTTAATGCTCCAGACTATGACGATGACGACGATGATGATGATAATGATGAGCATGAGCGCAAGGATAACGGCAACGATGTCGGAATAGTTGCAGGACACGGAAATTAGTGCGGAAACGGTTACTACGCTTAGCAATCTGTCAAAAAGCCAAAATGTAATAAATGAGGCAGAGGACACACACACATAGAGCGAGCGAGCGAAAGAGAGAGAGAGAGAGAGAGGCAGAGACTGGCTCCTGTATCATCATCCTGGCCATCAACATAATTCATACAACATGCCAGAGCACGACAAAAGGCTTCCACAGCCGGACAAAGGCGCCAACTACTGCGACTGATGCCAAAAAGGACGTCTTTCATACATGGCCAGCACATGTGCCATATTTCATTACACGTTGATAAGTGGTCATTTGTCCACCCAGCCAGCCGAGTGGGGCCTGGATGCCAGCAGGCATTCCATAATAATTTTAACAACCTTTTTGAGCGCAAACATGAAACGGACCCAGACCTGATGTTAATATTAAATGCGCCAGTTGGACCCTGCATTAACTGGTTTCTACTCGGTATTCATATTCACATTTGCAGTCAAATGATTTGTCGAAACTATCGGCATGGGGCCGGGTGTTCGACCAAATGCAAAGTTAATATTTAAATTGCTTTTATTTACAATAAATTTAAAAAAAAAAAATGCTTTTTAAATTCAGAATTCAATTATGAAATAATAATGTAAGGTTCAGTTTCGGAAAAGTAGCAGTTTTTTTGACAAAGGAGAATCGGTTTTAATGTTGTTTTTTATACTAATTGTGACAATCACAATCGATTAAAAATCCGAAAATGAGTAAATGGGAGTACATGATATTTTATCAAAAGATAAAAAAAAATGTATTTTCCATAACGAATATATTTGAAATGCAGAATCAATATAGAGGACAAACCATGAAGTTATGGGAGTTTGTAAATCGGTTTAAAAATTTGAAGTTAATATTAATCTGTCAATAAAAATGTTGACATTTTATCTGACACGGGCATATATTCAAAGTTGCAACCTAGCCCAATAAAACTCCTATTCACATGTTCAAAAATGCAGATAATAGATGCAGTTTATTAAATTCCAAAACAAGTTTTACATTCAAATTCAATATGAATATTTATATAGTCTATAGACATAATTCTAATTAAACGCTAATAGTTAAACTCCAATAACATGAAATTCGATTTTAATGTTTAAGAATCCTCATCATCGTCACAATCCACAAAGTGGAGCTTTCGTTGCTTTATAAATACAATAGGATTTTTACGCGCGGTTGGCACTCCCGGAGGGGTCTGGTTTTGGGAAAGGCTCTCCTGTCTGGCCATTAGCTGAGATCCTGGCGCGGGCGAGTTGTGCAATCGAAAGCGTTTTAGGTACTCCGGCACCGGCGGCACATTCCCCGTAGCATGGAAGGCGACGATTCCGTTGATGTGCAGCGGACGGAGCAGGCTGCAAAGCTGGATGAGATTTATGCGGTTCGGGATAGGTGACCACTTGAGGTTCTCTATTGGATACGCAAACCCCTGGACATCGCATTCACCGCAGTTGGAAGCCGCAGCGCGAACGTTAAGTATGTAGCCGGCCCGCTCGAAGCGGCGCAGATCTGAGCTCAAGGAGCTGTAGCTATCGAAATATGCGCCCACCAGCTTGATGTGACCGTAGAGCGTCAGCGTTTGGGCTAGTCGGTGGATGGGATACTCGTAGCCCAGGAGGGGCACCTCGAGCACGGTGATGTTCTCCACTCTGCCGGCGTGCTTGGCGATGGCCGTGGCGACCTCGTCGAAATCAACGTGACTGAACGGCCGATGGACAGCCTTCAGATTCAAGTAGAGCACCTCGGTGCCCTGCGCAATCCATTCCTGGTAGGTGGCGTTGCCCATCAGCCGCCAGAGCTCATCCTGCTGCACAGCCGAATAGTAGCAGAGCAATCGGCCGCCGGCCATTTTCCGGATGAGCAGCATCAGGCTGTTGCCCAGCTCGTTGCCGGCGCAGAGCATCAGCTCCAGGCGCTTGCCATCGCTGAGCCGGAGTGTAAACGGTTGCGCCTCCCTGATGATTTGGACGTCCTGCGCCGATAATGTGGCACCACGGGAGCGCAGATACTGCAGCAGTTGATTGGCCAGCGGCTGGGTCGTGTACATCCGGCAGAACTTCTTGGGCAGTCGCTCCACCTTCTCCTCCATGCCGTACAGATGTGTGATGAAAACCTTGATGTGGCTCTCGTACAGCTTCGGTATCTCATCCACAATGACTTCCGGGAAGTCCCTGAGCCGCATGCTGCTGTTTGGGGCTGAAATAGAGGACTTCCTTTAGTATGTATTGGAAATGTAGTGTTTAATGGGGCAAGGTGACGGGATGACCTTTTCTGATAGGTGGGTTCAGTCGCTCAAAAGCGGATACAGTATTAATGGCCTATAAGTGATCAATATGACTTTGCGTAATTTCCCCGAAACGAGACAAAACAAATGACGAATGGCGGGTAAACAAACCGAAAGCTGTCGAAAAACAATATTATGTCGCTGGTTGAATGACAGACATTGGCATAGATCCCAAATTGGCAACAACTCAGCGCGGCTTAGCTCGCGATAGACGTTGCTGGCACAACCCACAATCTTCAGATTTCGGTTTCGCTTTCAGTGTGACCGCCAAAACGGGCCGAGAGCCAACCGCTGGCCGGTTACCTCACCCAGCTTCAGTCAATAAAATAAAACGTGTAAATTATTATTACGTTGCTTTCGGGCCGCGGGAAAAGAAAGCAGCGTGGGGGGACCCACTGGGGCCTGGGGTCTCTGACTAGACCAGAAAATTACTCAATGTCGCTTAACTTGGCTGCAGCCAAATGCCATCGTCTTGTTGTCTTCTTCATCTTCTTCTTCTTCTTCTTCTGTCTTTGGCCGCTCGTTCGGCTTCCACCAGGTTTCAACTTTCACTCTCCGAACGCCGTTTTGCTTAAGCGACTAATTTGCTTACCGCTGTTCGCTTGTTGCCTCTTGGCTCATTATAATTAAGCCATTTGACTGGCGAGCTGGCTCGGCGGCACCCAGATTCGTTTCGAGTATTGTACAATAATTCGCCTGGCTATTTATCAAGCTCATAAAAAAGTGTAACAAATGGTTCACCAGCGTGTAATGCAACTGTGTGATTTAATTGAAATAGTTACCCTGTGCGCTGGGTGAATGAACTCTGAACTATCAGATCTCCCAACGAACCTAGCGTGGCAAACATGTTTACAATCGGAAACAGTCCCTCCTGCGATTGCAATCAAATCAAGCGAATTCAATTGTTATTTCGCTAAACAACATAAAATATAAAAGCTTGGTAGCTTTTCAAGAGTATCATTATATTAAGTGAAGGAAAAAAAATGGAAAAATAGAAAAAAGGCAGAAATATTTGCCTGACGACATAAACTCTTTTCTTATCATAAGTTTAAGTTGATTTCGCTATTTTTTTCTACTCGGTTACATTAGCTCGGCGATCCTAAAGAGGTTTAGAGCTTGGAACTAACGCCTTTATTATAAACCAGAACCGCCCTTCTATTCGATTTTCATAAAGTCAAGTGATGACTCCATAAACAAACCAATCCCAATGACTAAGAGCTTGGAACTCACTCTGTTCTTATAAGCAAGAATCGCCCTTCTATTCGATTTTCATAAAGTCAAGTGATGATTATAAAATTTGGATTTCATTTATTTTCTGTTTTATCTATTTGAATGCATAAACACGCCAATCCTGAAGCCTTACTCTTTTCTTATAAGCGAGAAGTGCCCTTCTATTCGATTTTCGTAACGTCAATATATATATAATTATTTAGTTGAGTGCATTTGTTCAAAAAACCGACGCATAGTTTTTTGTTCTATCTGCGTTTCAGTGGAGTTTAAGTAATGCTTTCGATTTAACTCTGTTTTAAATGTTGCCCAGTTGCTTTTCGACAAACAGGGAGAAGGCAGATTGGAAATTTAAGCTGTGCTCATCCTCATCTGCTTAGTTTTGTTATTACTCAATTACGCTTTATCGCGCTCTCGCTCGCGCTCTCTACGCCTTCGATGGCAACTCTCTAACAAGCAGCTGATTCAACTTGATCGTCTCGGCGGCGTTTTCACTCTTCGCCGGGGCATCTTTCGCCAGCGAAGTGGCCAACAGCGAGTGGCTAAAGACCCGACTTGGCTTGGCGCATGCTCGGCGCCGGCGTCGCGTGTCAAACGAACGCCGCACTCAAAGCCGGAAAGACGTCGCTGGCGCATGCGGCCAAGATTCAGTTTGGAAAACAGAAAAAGATTTCGTTTCAATTTTGTTGGTAGTTTCTTTTTTTTTTTTTTTTTTTTTGGATTTTGTATTTTGTTTGAGTTGCCTCACAAAGCGGACGAAAGACAACAAGAAGTGCAGTAAGTGGAATTAAAAGCCGAAAGTGTGCAAAATCAGCGCCGGCTAAACAATTGTGTGTGTGTGCGTGTGTGCCGCAATTGAGAGTTAAACAAAGCGTGGCAATTGTGACAACAGATTGCGACCCGACTATTTTTAAGTTCAACCAGCCAAGAAAAGAAACGAAAAGAAAGTTGGGCGTCTGGCCCGCCGAGTTGTGCAAGTGAATAAAGCATTAAACATTGCGTCAAAATTAGCGACGAGCCGAAAATGAAAACAAACAAATAAGTGACTCAGTCGACGCTTGAACCCCAAATCGAACCTCGGCACGCGCCGCCCATAAAAGCCAACGGGCCAACAGTGTGAGTGGATTAGGCTAGCACTAAATTCGCCAGCGCCGCCCCCGCCCCCTGGCCACGCCCAGCTGATTTGGGCGACAGGAGCACTAAAGAATGCACGACACGTACGGTGCTTTCTGGTTTCCGTGTCCGTGTCCGTGTTCGTCTTTGGCCCGAAATTGGAGCTCATCTCAAGCGTAAAGTGTCCTTTCGTGTAGCTGCCACTTGTTTGGGGCAGGTGGCAGCCCTACAGCATTTGGGTGCATGTTGTGCCGCAGTTGTGTGCGTGCCTCGACACACAATCGAAGCGTTTTGTGATCCGAGCACCTGCTGCAGCAGGAGCAGGAGCTGGGTGCCCCATCCATGTGAAATTAGCTGCCGTTTCTTGTTGTAAATGCCAGCGCTGCAGCCGGTCTTCGTTTTAGTGCAGCGCCCTCTGTTGCCTGTTGGCAGCAAATGCAATTTTCTAGTACTTGCCCGTTGCGACGTCTCCGTCGACCATAAAATTTTGGGCAATTACAGCTGCAGCTGCAGCTGCAGCTGCAGCTGCGAGCTGTGGCAAGTGCGTCCATCTGTCAGTCTGTCAGTCATTTTCTCCGTCTGTCTGTGTGTGTGTGTGTGTAATTGCAAGGAATTTAAATTTTATATGCGACCAACACATTTGGCATAGTCGTTTTCATATTACGACAAGCATAAATAATAAATTTTAGCTGGTTTTCCAGCTGTTTCATCTGTTTAAAGCTTTTACGAAATTTTCGAAATTTTTTTTTTGTGCGTCATCTCTCCGGAAAGATGAGCTTTAAATTCAACGTGCGCAACACAACACAACCTTGACTCCATTTAAATGCAAATCGAACAGCAACACAAAAGCAACATTTATGGTGAAATTTATGGCGAATGTGGCCGAAAAAAAAAGTGTCAAATACACAATGAGTGTTGTGTGAATAATGAGTGCTTGCGTTAAGCTAACGTCCAGCCAATAAATAAACCAATAGAATTTATGTTGATTGACAATGCGTTGATATTCTGCAAAAGATGCAAAAGAAATGACTTTCACTGATTTACAAATGATTACAAAGGCGAATCAATTATAGTGAAATTTTATCAGTCAAAGGGGAATTAATTAAACAGCGCCAGTTCGGTTCGCACGTGCTTAAACTAGGTTATGGATCTGGTGATATCTTAGAGGAAAGAACTATTATTGAGCAAATAATACATAATATAAATTTCTTAGCAAAAGCTAAATATTCTTAATAAAATTCTATTCCATCTCCTTCGTCAACTAGGCGCTTTAATAAAAATTAAATACCCTTACAGACATATAGAAAATGTGCGCTAAATATCTATATTTTGTAGTTACCGAAACAGAAGAAATTTATAAAACTAAAATTAGCTTTTTCATGCACACATAAAAAACTTCAGTTAAGATTTATTAAAAAAAAAAAAGCAAAAACTAAGTGCTCGCCGTTAATCAAAATAAACCGTGTATTAATTTGAGATTCGTGATATAAAGACCAATGCCAAGTTTGATTATGCTACTTTCAAAATCACAACAACTATTTGTTCCAAAGATTGTTCCTATTAGTGGTACGACATTGATTAGATTTTTGTGATATATTAGAAGGATGCAAAACTGCCTGCAACAAAAAGACGGACGAAACTTATACTTATTAAGAATATAGACTTGTTCGTCTCCGCGGCCAGACAATTGTTCCAACTAGAAAGCTTAGCGAATAAAAATCCAGAGCAGGCGACGTGTCAGACTGTGTGTATTAAACTTTTAAGGCCTGTCAACGCTCTGTGGCAACAAATGGCGACAAATAAAACGTCACAATAATATGAATAATTTAGCACGGGGCTCAGAGGAGGGCCAGGACCAGGACCTGGGCCAGACACAGAGCCCCGCCAGCGACGCGCACCCAAAAGAGCTAAAGATTATGGATATGATTATACGGCGTAGTCATCGTCGAAATAAAGCTGATGATTACGGCGCCGAGTCGCGGCGTGCGGCTGCATAAACACGGCGCAATCATAAAAAATGGAATTAAACAAATGTCAAGTCGTCGTCGTCCTCGTCGACGTTGAGATCTCAACGAGCACGTGAGAATTGCATTAATATGAATGCAAATGTGCTGCATGCCCCTCTGCTGCAGTGGGCTAAATCTATGAATTTATGTGCAAATGTTGCGAGAAATTCGCCGCGAGGACTCTAGAGAAATTCGCAATCTTTTGCAGTTTGTAGTCGAGAGAGAGCTGACAGCAAGTTTTTATGTTATTATTGCAGGCGACGTGCGAAAAGTGGCTTACGCTTATGAATTGCCGACGTTGGCTGGGGACTTCCAATTGCGAGACGCCCCCCACACACACACACACGCGCGCCCAGGCACCTGCAACGCCCACACACACACGCGCGCGCAGCATGCAGTTTCGACAACAGCCGCAAAGTATGCTATGGAAAATTGCATTTCTAATTATCGCATTAGTCGGCGACGTGTCGTGCATAAGAAATGGCGACGGAAATGACGAGTGAGTTGACGTCTAACCTTAATTTATGCAAATTTCAATGCGCCCCCCCACCCCCACAAATCAGAACTAAACATAATCTCACTTCCTGGCAGGCAGAAACACATTTCCGCCAAGCTGAAAAACTTTTTCCCCTCGGAGCCGCTGGGCGAAGTGACCCCCGCCGACCCGACCCAGACGTCCGCACGGGTCACGAACGGCGGATTTCGACCCTCGCAGATGCTGGAATTCACGCCCTCGGATGTGATGCACGGCGGCGTCCAGCGCTATCCGCCCAGCTACCTGGAGCCGAACTACAAGCACCAGGTGCCCAGCTCCCTCCAGCAGCAGCAGTCGGCCATGGACAAGCAGTTCTCCTTTCCCGACGAGCCGCGGCCACAGCCGCAGAGCCCATTCCAGAGCTACCCAGTCAGCACCCAAATACCGACCACGCCCGTGGTCAGCTATTTGGATCCGTTTACGCAGCAGAACTACCGCTATACGCCCACGCCCACGGCCACGCCCAGCTACATAGAGTATCAGCAGCGGGAGCAGCCCGAGGGCGATCAGGTCTACACGGTGCAGTCCTCGCTGCTCGTCGGCAGCCACCAGCCCGGTCCCGCTGCCGGCGAGGAGGTCTACTTGAAGCGGCCCGGCTACGTCTTCGATGAGAGTCCCGCGACGGCCTACCGGCGGCCGGCGCCGGCGCCCACGGCGGCCACGTCGAACAAGATCTCCTACGATTCGCACGACTACCCGCCGCCCAGCTACGCCGCCCAGCAGACATCCAACTTTGTGGCGCAGCCGTCGCGCACCCGCCAAGACGGCAACGGCAACGGCAACCGGCCCGTGGCTGGCTCATCGACGCAATACGCGCCCTCGTCTAATTATGCAAACAACTTTGGTAATTATTTGCAGCGACCCCAGCCCCCCTCGGATTACTATCAGTACGAGCCGCTGCCTCAGCGACCGCAGCGACCGGCACACAATTACTACGGGTATCAGATTGGGGAGATTCCGCCCCAGCCCCAGCCCCAGCAGCAGTTTAACTATCGTCCCGTCTATCGGCCGCCTTACCAGCAGCAGGCAGCGGGAGGCGGGGGCGGGGGCGGGGGCGGAGCTGGGGGCCTGGCCACGTTGGCATCGCTGCTCACCTCGACGCAACAATATGCGCCACAATTTACGAATCTGCTGCTGGGTGGTGGTGGTGGTGGTGCATCATCCCCCTCCCCCTCCTCCAGCACGTTGGGCAGCCTCCTAGGCGCCTTTGCGGGCGCGCCCAGCTCGGGAGCGCAGCACGCCCGACCGCCCAACACACAGCTCATTAGAGCCCTGGAGAACATCGCACGCAACGACGATTTGCAGTGTGTGCCCAAGGTGCTCTGCCAGATGATTGCCGGCCAAACGTTACGTGGCCAGCTGCCCGGCTTCATTACGTCGCCGGCCATAACCAAGTAAGTAGCTGCCGGCTGCCGGCTGCCAAATAATGCGGCGAGGGCCGCCTTTGTGAGTAAATATTATGAAATTTACATGCCCAGCCCGAACTCGAACTCGAACTCGAAGGCAGCGTTAACTGGGATTAGACTTCATTCATTATGCAACCAGGCCGATCTGGCCCGGCCATATTGATTGTTCTATGAAATGAGCCACGCTCTGATTGAGACACGGCCCGAAGGTGGGCGGGTGGCTCTAAATTGATATTGCCTGGCTCTGCGCTGCAAATTGGCATTTACTCAATTAAGTTTTATAAGCAGCCTAAGAGGCAGCTGGGCTGCGTTGCCAAGGCAGTGCCGAATACAGTGCTCTTTGGGCTTAACTGCACGGATGGGAAACCGGCAACAAAAGCTAATTTCTTAGCTATTGCTGTCGAAATTTAAATGAAAACAAGTTCAATATATATTAATTGCTTAAGGCTCTCTTTTTCCTGCGTTTTTACCAGAGACTTGAATCTTGGAATACATAATTTAATTCTAAGCATTGTGCTTCAGATTTTTCTAATTCCTTTTCGATAGTGTTAAAAGAAATTAAATTTAAATTTAAATAGCAAGAGTTATCGACAAGAAATGAGGGCCATATTAGCAATAAACAAGTTAGCCAATTGTGAGACTATATTCAAATTCGAATTCTAAAGTTTGTCTTTATTTTTCCCGAACCTCTGAACAGTTTCCTCGCGGGCTTCCCAGCCGCCTCGCCGGCCCTCATTTACGGACGGGCCGCTCTGCTGGGAATCAGCGGCGGCGAGCGGAGCTGCGTCCGGACTTATGAGCGCTGCCCCAAGAACGAGGTGAGCTTGCCAATCAGGGGTGATTATTATGATGATTATAAAAAACTCTATCCCGGCGCAGATGGAAATCATTCACTATCTGAACAATCATCGCGGCGGCTTTTTTAAGTTCTTCAGCGAGCCGGAAGAGCAACCAGCTGTGGCGCAACAAAGCGAATCTGGCGGAGGCTCATTGTTCAGCATACTCTCGGCGCTGACGGGCGGCGGCCAAGGACAGGGCCAGGGCCAGGGGCAGGTGACGCGGACGACGCCGCGGCCAGTGGCGCGACCCACCCAAAGGCCCAGCACTGACATCGCCGATGGCATCGGCAGCTTCTTCACCCGCGTGCTGTCCGACTACTTGGGCGGGGTGGAGTATCAAAGGCGTCGCCGAAGGAGGCGGAGTCTGTTGGCAACGGAAATTAAACGCAGCATTCAGACGGATAATGGCTGCCTGATGCCCGTTGATTTTCGTGACGAGGAAGATGACTTGGATACCCAGACGCCAGTCCGGTTTCAAGACGACGACGAGGCGGAGGCAGCCCGGGCACACACCGAGCTGATAGGTGTGCTGCAATTTCCCGCAGATCAGGGCGAGGGCGAGGAGGAGGGGGAGGGGGAGGGTCGTGTGCTGCACTTCAAGAACATTGAAAGTGAGGAACAACAGCATCATGACAGCGGAGCCGTGCGATTCCCGGATGCCACGCCGGAAGCCCGGCGCGAAAGCGAACGCAAAGTTATCTACGAATTCAATCGCGATGCAGCTCAACGCAAATTGAGATTTCCCCAGGACCAGGGCGAAGGCGAGCGCCGGGCCAAGCAGCTGCAGCTGGCCGAGGGTTGGTCGGCCGTGCTGCCCAATGGACTGGGCGTCGAGGATTACGGTGTCGAGAAGAGGCGTGGCAAGCGAATCGTGTTCAAGGACACCAACGAGGCGTTCGAGCTGACTGACGAGCGCCCCAGAGAGGAACGCGCCCGCGACGAGGAGGATCGATTCAGGGAACACCAGGTCGCACCACTCAACGCTCTCTACGAGGAGGCCGCACCCCCGCAACGCGGCGCCCGAGTCCTGTTCCCCGACCACTACGAGCGCCACATACGCAGGGGCAAGATCCTGAACCGACCCACCTACGCGCCCAGCTACGAGTACAACGACAGGAAGGAGCAGCGCTTGGTGGTGAGCGACGAGCACCGGCCGAGCTCCTACTACCGCCTGGACACGGCCCAGCATCAGAGTCACCATCAGATTGACAGCGAGAGTTTCATGAACCACGGCGAATACCTGCCGGGGAATACGGTGCGATTCGGCGAGTCCGATGACAGGCCCGGCTATAATCCGGAGTACAACTACCCGAATGCGAACTATATCAGCGATAACCGATATAGCAGCGCCTACCAGACGACCTCGACGCGTAGGCCCAAGCACGAGGATGACAAGAACATCTACGTCACCAATTCCCAGGGCGTCACGGAGTACTACATTAGGCCCGATGGCCGCAAGGTGTATCTGGGCAGCGGCTGAGTGTCTGGCGTGTGAATGTATCCAGTTCCCATTAGTTGTAAGTCTGTAAATAATTGTTATCGCCTACCAGCCTTCAAATATTTATTAAATACTTCGTAAATAATGTAGAAGACTCTTTAATCGGCTGCGCAGCGACAGCGACAAATCAACAAGTATTCCAAGCAAATGAAATATGCAAAAGAAATGGCACATAAATCTCGCGACAAACGGGGAATGCGTTTGAAAAATTAAATGTGATAAACCGAGAAACACCAGAGAGACAAAATGTGAAAACCCGCCTCCCGCACACAATTTCAGTTTTTGTTCCAAGCGCGTTTTCCCAAATGGGACGAACGTTTTGCCAGACTGACGACTTCACAGAGCCAAATCACACAGAAATGCAAAGTGCAAAAAAGTGCAGCATATTTTTTGGCGCGGCAGCACACAACGGGGTTGTCAACGTCACCAAAGCTCAGAGCGACGCCCGTTGTTGTTGCTGTTGTCTACACGGCGTCGCTGTCGGGTCGTTTTATTTACAGCACTCGCGCCGGGGCGCTCAACAGTGCCTGCAAACATATGCAACGAGTTAATAAATAGCAGAGAGCTGCCTGGTGGGGCAGGTGGGGGCTGGGGGCTGGGGTAAGGGCTGTGTGTTTTACCAAAAGCTGTAGTTGCAATACTTGAAGCGAAACAAACAAGAGCTACACAAAACGAAAACAAGTCGAATGTACACACCACAAAAGGTAGACTACGCAATACTCTGTAATTCTGTGAAATAAATAATATTTCTAAAGCTACTTGTAAGTAAGCTTAACTATATTACAGCTTGACATCATATTACAGGGTATGCACACGAAATTATTTAATTATTTATTATTAAATTTATTGCATAGCCTTACAGGGTATTCATGCTAATTAAAAAATTATAGCAATAAATAAATAATATTATATATTCAATATCATTCGCTGCACGATTACAGGGTATCGGCAACAAGTCTGCAGCTTAATGCCTTGTGTCAACAATTTGCGAGCGCCGCTGCAAAGTATGCAACCGTTTTTTCCGTTGCATGCTTTTTGGCGTATCAATTTTTGTTTGCAACCAGACAAATGGTTCGCAAGAAGAGGGCGGCGCAGGAGGCGGGGCAGAAAATGCATTGTCCGAGCGAACGAAACTTCAAACTGGACAGGGGAGAGCCGGCAGGGGAGGGGGTTGTGGGGGGTTGCGGGCTCTTAAAAGCGCAGGCATGACACGGCATAGGCACACACAATTTCCATTTGATTTTTGTTGATTTATTTGCTTATTCTTCATACATATACTTAAAAAAGTCTAAGCCTATGCTGTCTGTTGTTTAAATTAAAACCCTTAAAAACAACTAACTGTACGAATTGATGAAGAGTGAAGATAGACGGAGGCGAAGTCGGACTCGGAGTTGGAGTTGGAAAGAACGTAACAAAGATGTCCATGCGATTGACTGACTACACGATGCGATGCAGATGATGCAGGGCCCCCGGAACTGCGTCCTCTGCAATGAAAAAAAAAATAAAACCCGCCCATGTTGGAGTGCCGAGCAGTCCTTAGCGAGGCTGCGGCGGCGGCAGTGGTCCGGCGCCTGGACACGGCATGCGCTTGGCCAGGTGCTTGCATAGCGGCACATCCCGCACAGCATCGCCGATAAAAAGCGAGAGCAGATACCATTGTTTCATGCCGCCGGTTGATTGCACTTTGTAGTTCCTGAGTGGTTGAGTGGGGCGCAAGCAAAGAGTTGTTGTTCATCATCATCATCATCATCATCATCATCAGCAGCAGCAGCAGCAGCAGCAACAATAGTCGGCAACGAAAGCGGATTACAAAAATAATTACTTATAAGTAGCGGGTAATATACACAAGGCAGCCGGCCCCCCTTCCGCGCAGCGCCAAAACCCGATTCTGGGGCCATATTAAAATACGTGCGGGGGCTGCAGGTTTTATAGATTTTAAGATTTTACGCTGGCTGAATTGAGCGACATGTTAAAGACTTGGAATGCATTGTAAATGTGCTTTTGGGTTAGTCAGTATTATTTAACATTTCAAATTAATATAATAAAAATATAGAAAAATCTATCACTTAATATTGAAATATTTAATTTGAATTTCCCAGAGGTTACATCGAGAAAATATATAATTAATGAACTAGTAATGTTAAGCTATGCCAAATATTTGCATTAAAAATATAAAATATTGCCCTAAGACAGCCTCGTTCATTCAATTTGTTGCTGATTAGACTGTGGTAAGCAACCCAATTTACACCTTTGCCCAGACGCACACATGCCTCAAATTTCGCACGTCTGCAGTGGGATAATTTAATCAACTCGGTAACAAACACATCTGCAGTGGCCCCCATCGAGGGTCGAGAGGGAGAGAGAGGGGGGGGGGGGCATGAAAAGGTGCAACAGCAACAAAAATACAACTGACCAAGGCTGGAGCTGAGCTGGAGCGAACTGAGCTGAACTGGAACCGCTCCCCACTGTGTGCTTGCATAAATTTAATCAAAAACTTTAATCATATTTTATTATTACAAAACACGTCGTGGGCAAACGTACAAAACTTCTAATGCCAATTACATTTGCAGCGCAACGAAAACTAAACAAACAACAAACAGAGACGGCGAGTTCGAGGAGGAGGGGGGAGGGGGAGGGGAGGGGGGGAGGGAAGAAGGTGAAGGAAGCGGAGCGGACAAAGCGGACGAACGACAGACGTTGAGCACATTTCAAAAATAATTTTGAATATTTGCTCTTGACACGTTGGGGGCCAGCACTTGGCTCCGGTCCGGGTCCGGGTCCGGGTCCAGGTCCGGGCCTGGTCTGGTCAGAGACCAATGGGGGGGCAAAAGAAACTTTGAGTGTTGAAAATTTTGCATGTTAAGTGCGAAAATGTCAGATGCATGTGCAACACATTTGGGCTGAGGCGAGTGCGATATGACACAATATTAAATGAAATTTACAACAATGGCCAAAACTATGAATGCCAAATGTTGCGCATACGACACGTATGCCATAGATTACGATGCAAAAAGCTTTTGTTTAAGGTTTAAACCATCTTTTGTTTGCCCAAAATAAATAAGCATTAAATATTTAAAATAGTTTGCAGCTGCAGAAAATCAGAAAATATTCAATATCAGTGGCCAGCCAGGCAAAAACTTTAAGGGCTCTATTATTGTGCAAACTTCAAGAAACGGGAAAGAGGAATTAATTATGAATCACTGCAGAACGACGGGTGTTTATAGCGCATGGCCAAGATGAAGAGGAGGGCAAAGAAATGTCAACCAGTGCGGAAAAGAATAATTTCCTTGTGCATTGCATTACCATGACAATGACAAGCGAATGCAAGGGCAACTAACTCATCAGGAACTCGGAGAATTTATGTAAACTCACAAATTGAAATCCAAAGCCAATGCCAATAAAATGACATGCACATTTAAGCTTTGGGAGTAACAAGTACGTGGATCCAACTGCAGACGGACAGAGAGAAGACATTAAACTATGCGCAGATGAGTTAGCATTGGCAATGACAATGGCGGGCGAAAAAAAGAAACAGAGAAATCATAAAAATTGATTGGAAAACATTTTCAGCTAAAAACAAGCCATTCATTTGCCAAATGACAACAACAGCAGCGCCAAATTGCAACGTAGCAATAACGAATGCAATCTGAGATGTTCAAATGCAAGAGAGCGTGTGCGACGAATGCGAACAAGGGACGGCGAGAGTGCGAGAGAGAGAGAGGTAGATAAGAAAAGTTCAAGTTGTTACTGTCTGTCAGTTGCCAGTTGGGAAGCCATAAAGTCAGCGTTCCACTTGAACAAGAAATAACTAAGCAAACTATCTTGGCTTGCACAATGCCGACACTCAGATGCTCTATGCTTAATAAATTGATAATTCTCAATCTACCTTTTTGCTTAGTAATTTTTTGAATTTTAGTATTTTCACAAATAATCACTATAAAGGAGAGATTAATTTAAATATTAAAAAGAAGTTAATAACTTGGCTGCAGACAAGCCGCACCATGCATTCGAAAGACCATTACCAAAATACACTATCCCTTTTACAGGCATTTCCACGCTCCGAAGCAAAACTTTGACCTACCTCAAGACCTCCGACCAGGGCGCATGTGGCGTAGCCTTGCCGTCGTTGCCCGGCCGGCGCTGACTGCCGGAACGTGCGGCGTGCACGCGACACGGCTCCTCGAGTATGCAAGCCTGAGTCCCGAACTCGCGGAGAATCTCCTTCTGGGCCAGCTCGGCGTCGAGGGCCAGCGGGTGGGCGGCGTCTCGTCTGCTGCGCGAACGGTACGTATCTGGAAGAGCGGCAAAGGGGGAAGTTTTATGGTTGTAGTTGGCAGTTAGCTGTTGTTGGCTGTTTGCTTATAAAACGCGAAATTAGTCAAAGCGCCAGCAGATGAGAATGCCAAAGTTAGCCCGCGTCTGCGACTACGGCTGATTGCATCAGTTAGCGGCGTTCAACGTGGGTAGCTGTGGTATTTCCCCTGTTACCACTCATGATTGCTTGTCATCAACCACTTGGCGGCGGTATTGCCCAAACGACAAAAAGGCAGCTAAATAAAAAGAAATAAATAAAACATTGGCAACAGTTCAACTAACTGCTAGCCACACGGCTGATTGTTAAATATTCCGGCCAACAACTTGGCTTCAGTTGTCGCCTCAACAGCCTTGACCCCATTTAGCTCGGCTAAGTGGACGTGCACGACGAACCGCCGCAAGCTGCGGACCCCGCCCCCTCCCCACTCCTGCCCCCCCATCGGGGTCTGGTTTTGAGCGATGCGGCGCAATCGAGTGCGTTTACCTCACGGCGTACACCTACCACGCTGAGATGCCCAACTCGATGAGTTGCCTTGGGCTTTGTCAACTAATGTTGCAAGACTCCGGCAAGGCGGGTTTTCATTATGTTAGTGTAGCGTTTATTTCAACAAGTAATATATTAAACTATGTTACGGGGGTAATTTGCTTTTATTTGGCACTTTTCTTTGCATATTTGATTAAAATTTATGATTGCTTGATCGCGTATTTGAACTATTTGCATTTATTTGCTGCATTATATTATATAATTTATGTATTTTTTATTTTGCTTATTTCTTTACCAATGTTGTTTTTACTGTATTTGGCTAACATTTATTTTTTATTATTTTTATAAGCACAGAAAGAATGGCAAGGAACCCAATACTTTTTATTTATTAGATAAATGGTCTTAAAAACTTAAAAAAAAATTAAGAAAAAAAAAACACTTGCAATTAAGGTATGCACAGAAAGTACTTTCTATATGTTAGATTAACAGTCTTTTAAACTTAAAAAACAAAAAAAAACACATGTCAGCCTTTTAAGGAACCCAATACTTTTTATATGTTAGATTAATAGCCTTGTGCGTCAATTGAATTAATTTCATTTCTGAGTTTATCCGAGTTTTCCTTTCGTTTTTGCAGCACGAATCACGCACAAGCTGATTTGAACAACGCCAAATTATTAATTTATGCACAAGCTGTGACTTTCACTTAATGAAAAGAAATTAAAATGCCCAACAGCTGAATCATGCCCCAATGCGGCAGTTGCACTTTCACAGCCGACAAAGGGCCAGCTGGCGCCGAACTTACTTGGATTCAGGGAGTAGGCCAGCTTCTTGGCGAACTGCGAGAGCCGCACGGACAGGACAATCACCGGGAAGCCGACCAGCTGCACAGGCAGCTCGAACAGCGGATCCGGATTCTGGGCCAAGCCCTGCTCCACATGCTCCAGCAGCAGCACGAGCAGCACGTACAGCGTGGGCAGCAGCGACAGCGTGCAAATGTAACGGATATTCATGGCTAGCGATAGAGGAGCCGTGCGGCCAACTGGGCAACTTGGTGCGTTTAAAGTCTTTCGGTGACTGACGCGACTTGGGGCCGCTGCGAGCCGCCAAAGCGCAGCAAACAAAAAACTAAACCAGAGAGAGAGGATGACAAAATTCAAGTGTAAAAACAAAACACACAGAAAAAAAAAAACGCGACTCTCTTTGCGCTGTGTAAAGTTGGCGGCCAAGTTTGCTTTGCATTTTGACCAAGTTTCGTGCGGAAGCAAAAGAAGCCGAAGACAAGTGAAAGTGAGGCAATATGGTCAAGTGGAGGGCGCAGGCCGAGCCTAAATGTGTGTGCGTGTGCGTGTGTGTGTGTCTCCAACACACCAACACCTTTTGAAGTAGACAAACAAGCTGCTGCTCAGCTGTTGCCCCTCCTCAACAGAGTCTGTCTCTCTCCAGTATTTCTCCCGCTCTCGCTCTCTCTCTCTCTCTCTCTTTCTCTTTCTCTCCTTTGGCTGACTGTAATTATGAATAGTTATGAAATTTTCCATGTTAGTAGCCGTTACTTTTGCACTGCTGATTTCCTTTTGGTAAAGGCTTTTGGCGTGCTGGCTTTGCATATCAATTACCTCACCTGCGGTTGTTAAAGCCGCAGTCTGCCAGCCCGCTCGTTTCCGTTAGCTGGCCAATCGCTCTGGTGAGGTGCGAGCTTCGCATTAAGCCGAAACAACCCCAACGAACCTAGCCCAACAGCGGCTGTTAAATGCTTTGGCAATTTTCATGTGCTTGGTGTCGAAAAAAAAAAAAACATAGTAAAATAAACTACATTTTTAATATAGCAAGAGGTAGTTTAGGTTGGCACTTGTAAAATATTAGGGTTTTACAAACGTGCCAAAACTATTTGTAAACAAAGAGTTTAGTTCAATGAACTTACATCTGTTTAATATTTGCCTAATGAGCGAGGCTTTTTTGAACAATTCCTTGACTAGAGTATAGGAATTTGTATTCACTCAAGTTAAGCAATTTGTATCTGAACAAACACGCCCAATCCACAGCTAATGCCGAAACTATTATCACCACAACTGCCATTTCGACACCGTTACAGCCAAAGGTTTCTTATGGTGTACTTTGTTTATTTTGCCATTTAGCACAGTTTGCAGTTAATTTTAATAATTGAACTTTAGCAATTGTTTGCCCAACCATTTGCCAAGTGCCTGGCCAGATCGTGGGAGCACGTGCCGTTGTCCACGCTTGTTTCAGCAGCCGCAAGTTTGTCTATTGATTGTAATTGATGTGCCACATGACTTTCAATTACAAGCTCATTTATTAAGTGCAGAAATAAACGGAGCGTTCACGAACGAGGAAAACAAGCGGCCAAATTCGATCATGGCCGCCCAGTTTATAAAGACGGCGAGACTAACAATCAGCTCGGTCAGGCGGTCGACTAGCTGTGCTTACAGTTAGCAAGAGAATCGAGACCATTAACAGACCATAATAAGAACGGACACAATGCCGGTTCAATCAGTCGCTCGATCAGTCGGTCGATCGGCTTTCAGGCACGACTTGACCGACAAGTTGGCCAGTCATTCAATCAGCCAGTCGCCCGGTTACGCAAGACGGCGCCTGTTAACACTTGCGGCTTAAGCCGCAATTACTGAGCGCCGCCGCTCGACGGCTCCCACTGTTAGCCTGGCTTACATTGGCAGCCAACTTTTGTGCACGTACCTCAATGTGGGTTGGAAAAGCGGCTTTGCGATACCCTGCCGCAGGACAAAGGCATTTTGTGAATTGATGCAGACAAGAGGGCAACTTGATGTATACAAATTGAGGCAGTAAATAGTATATTAGTATATACACTAATATGATCAAATCGGATAAATATAATACCATACAAAAAATATATACAAAATATTGAATCGGATAAATAATATATTATTTGGAAACATTAATACTGCTGTTCTTATATATTGACTTAACTTACGAAATACGATTTTATGTTTTTTTTTGCAGGCATGTTTTTAGCCTGGTAATCAGAAAGAAATACAAAGTCAGTAAATAGTAAATTTTAGAATAAATAAAACAATATCTAAACCAATTTTTAAACTTTGTTTTATATATTAATAGTTCAATCAAATTTGGATAGAATAGATAATCATTTTTTAACCAGTTTTAAAATTTGAATATAAAATAAACATTTTTTTCATAACTGATAAAAATTTAAAAATACATTTTTCTACGTTTTATAGCATAATCTATTATCATATACGTTAAGGCCACATTTGTTAAATATTTTACTAGCATTTAGCTGTCGTGTAGGTTTCCATAGGGTATTAAATCATCGGTTCGACAGCTGAGCCGCGTAATTTTCGTGTTTTTCCAGTTGTGCGGCACTTGTTGCCGTTTTGGTTGCTCGCTCGCAGGCCCGGATTTGAGTGGGGAACTGGGATGTTTGGGGAGATTGTTTGGGTCTGCGTTCGCGTTCGCCTTTCCTTTGTTTTGGCAATGCAATGCGGAAATATTAGGCAACCTGACAAATTGATAGAAGTTTGAGTACCGGCAACTGCTGTTGAAAGTCACGTTACGAATACGCTCCGTTCAAAAGCTGCACTTGCCTGCGCTCGGCGGGCGTTGCACAACAAGCGGCAAAGACAACAGCAGCAATAGCAGCAACAGCAACAACAGCAACAACAACAAACAACTTGTCAAACGTCAGACCAAAAACTAAAGTACTGGTCTCTATCCCAAAATCGGAGCGCCCGAACGAAACAATGAAAGTGCGCCGGGTTCCACTTTTGGCACGCAACGAGCGTAACAACTGGCAAACTGACCCAATTCCATTGATATTACAAATTGTTTACTTTTATTGTTTTTGTTAAGCCATCCAATGAAGGCAAAAACGCAATTTCGTGATTGTTTTGTCTTGTCTCGTCTTTTTTTTTTTTTTTTTTTTTTTTTGTTTTACCCCCCTTTGGATTTGTCTTTTGCAACCTGAGCGGCAAAAATCGCATCGAAACGCTTGCCAAATGCAAAGTGATAATGATTATACTATATAAATATAATGTGGTATCAATTGTTGGACATTAACAAGTGTCGCATCGGAATTCGCCAAACCATTTGAACGTTGAACAAAAACATGTCGCTGACTGATTTATGTCTTTGAGTTCAATAGAATTGCTCATATAATCGAGTTGTTTACTTTCTAGCTCTTTGCCAATTGCCTAACAGTTAATTAGCCAATAAATATTTCTGTCATATTCCCGCAATTTCGCTCAAATACTTCTGATTTGGTGTGTGGCCATTTTTACGCCTCAAGCATGTTCAATGAAGCAATCAGCGATCACAAATATTGTGTTTGTTTTTAGTACTTTTCGTTCGAGGTGCGCAATGTCAGCGCTCGATCCGCCGAGCGATTTGCATATAAAGCGATTTCGCTTTCGGCGCGGTGTATTTTTCGTATAGCACCGAAAAGTATGCAATGGAATTTGAAGATTCATTGCGAACTTTAGTCACTATCATTATACTTTGATTACTTAGATTAAATATATATTAACAAGCTTTATGATGTTGTCTAAATGATTTGAATCATAATAAAATACAAGGTAAATTTTTCCTAAGGTACATTTTTCTAAATATAGCGCCGTCTTAAAAATATTTATTTATAAGAAATATCCGTAGCAATTAAATTTCTTAGTTATTCAAAATCAACACAAGAGAAACAGAAAAGATTTTTATGGATACAATACACATTTCGTAGGAAAATTAAAAATTAAATTTATTTAAATGTAAACTAAGTGCTCAAATCGAAAGTACTTTTTGCCATACGCTATACTCAACGATATTAATGACATAAAGAGCGCCATTTTTGACGCTTCTCAATTCACTTTTTTACTGCATGTCTGCATTTCAATTGGCATATTTACAAAGTCCGATTTTATTACAAATAACATTGATTGCAACGAAATTAAGTTGTATAACCAAAAGCAACAATTATTGCAGTCTGAAATATTTATCCAAGTTCAATTCATAATTATTATGATGAGGAAGTCATTATGGGAATCGCAATAGATCAATTGAAAATGTTAACTCACTGTTTAAATATCGTGATTTGAGATTTGTTCAGATTACAAAACTTGGTTTTAATCACAGGTTGTATCGAGTTTTTATAAAACGACCTTCCAGCCGTATTACAATTTCTAAAAATATCTACACAGCTGTTAAAAACGCCATTTCCTGGCACTTTACAGACAATTAAAAAACAATTTCCAATGCATTTGCCTTTTCAGGTCCAAGCCTACTAGCGAAGGGCGATTACAGCGCTAAAGGCCCAAAGATGACGGAGCGCAATTCAAATAGTGCTTAAAACTATCATTAGTAACAAACTGAAAATAAAAGTCGAAAGCCAGCATATAGGATTCATATTAAATAACAATATGCATTTATTTACAATTATACGTCAAACTAACATTAGGCATAATGTTTAAACTAACATATAATTGAGAGACTAGCCACGCTTAAATGACTACTTAGCACTTACAGCTAACAGATGATAGTTACAAATTGCAAATATTGTCACATCAGTCATGCCTCAGATTCCATTATGGAAAACTGTAGGCACTTTGTCTTTATCTTTTTTTTTTTTTTTTTTTTTTTTGTAAGCCAGGAGGAGCCTTAGATACTGAAAACATATAGTACAATAGGTGTGTGTGTGTGTGTGTTTGAGTGTGAGTGTGTTTGTGTTTCTGTGTGTGTATTATAGATCTAATACTTAAATGAATATGTAGTGATCACATTAACCGGCGTCTAAACGCGCACCTTGTAGCTCAGCTTCATTAGCTTCTTGGAGCTAATGGGGCAATTCGGCCACAGATTGGCACAGCCCATGGGACCGCTCAGATTATCGACCGTATGGCGCATTAGCTCGCCCATGTGAGCCGCAAAATACCATTTACTGGGCGGCATGTTCATCATCCAGGGCATGGTTGGAGATCTGCAAGAACCAAAAATAAAGCAAATGAGAGTCGGAAGCCACTTTAGTAGTACAACAACAATTTGAACAACAGATCTCAGGGTTTCATATTGTTTTCGGGTCGTGTCGTGTTTAAGCTTGCTTAAACCACCTTGTAGTCAGCCAGCCAGACAGCTCAATAGAACCAAAAACAACAACGATTCTGTCAATTTGTCAATTTAACAGTTTTTACGTCGCTGCGCTCACCTTCGGCTCAAGTGCGAGGTTACAAACCGACGGAGTGTGCTCGACGCGTCGGCTATGTGAGGTAGGTTATGCCTGGCCGGTGGGTCTGAATTCGAATTACAGCCAGACCCGTTTAGATAAACAGCTATTACACAACCTAAAAGTGGTATTGTATTGGCTGTGGTTCGAACAAGGCCAGTCCTTGATGCTTTCGTTTTATAACAAAATAACGAAAGAGAAGCTCTCTATATAGAATTAAGTAGTCTAAGTCTATATCTTAAAAGAATGTTTCTGTTGGAGGCTATACAATATATTTTTTGGTGATATTTTCTTCATCATTAGGAAGCAGAGTGACGTGTTTTGTCAATCATTCCCATATAATTATATAGATATCACTATTGAGTTGGAGACGTCTGCTTCGATGCGTTACACGTTTCGTGACAAAGTTAATGAGCACTCTGGGAGGGTATAAAAACATCTTTCCCAACAGTCGCGACCACAGCGCGCGTGCCCGGGTTCAATGCACGTCCCGCCGGGCCAGAGATTAACAGCAGTGAAAAAGTGAAATATCAAACAAGTAAAACCGCAAACGAAATGTTTTTGTTTTTAGCTGTCGCTTGCACTTAAAAGGGGTCTAGTGCCAAGTGCCAAGTTAAAAGTTAGGCAACCTCGCGCCAGCTGCGATCTTTATATGGCTCTGTTTTGGTACATCAACCAAAGTCACGACTTGCACTTACCTTATCAATCTGAGCAGCTCTCGCTCCTTTTCGCTCAGCTGATACTCTTGCTTGGCGGCCAGTTCGCACAGCATTTTGGGCAGACACGACTCCTTGATGGTATCGGTGAGCTGTGACTTGGTCTTCAGGTTCGCTCCGGTCACAACGCCAGCGGCCCCCGGCTTCAGAGCAGCTGCTGCGGAGAACTCATCAAAGTCGTGCTCTACAAATTGTACACATAAATGTTTCAAATCAATAATCGTAGGTAATCAATTTTGCATTGCATTTTCGTTTTGCCATTCGATTTTGGGTACCATTGGGTATTTTTTACTGGCGACTCATCAATTCCGACTGCTTTCTAATTATAGCCTGCAACTGCGCAAAACGACCTCAAGGCCACGGAATCGAAATTCAGCAGTGTTTTGGGTACAAAGTAAAACAAAAAACAAGAAACGCTTCGTTATGCCGAATATTGAATGCACTTCCAAAAATTGTATTCAAGTAAATTACATTTAATTGTAAATCTACTTAACTAAAATCTAAAATAAAATCTCTGTTAATTTGAATTTCTGCTTCAAGAAAATGTATTTTAGGTTTAGGCATATAAATCTGTATACTCAGATTTGTTTCTCTAACCTTATTTTGAAAAGGTAACCAGTCAAGGCAAGCGTATAATAAATTCGAAATATTGTTAATAAATATTTTAACAATAAGTGCGCATTTGTTGCATTCAAATTGTTTTTGCTTAACAACTTCAACAATTAATTTAACAACTAAGTAAATATCAAACTGGAAAATACCCATTAAAGTAAATAGGGACCGCAAGTGCGACTTGAACAGTACTCAATGAGTCTAAATAAATTGGAATACCTACTGTGGACACAGAGTATTTATATTTTGCACGAGTATTGAAAGTTCAGAAACAATGCAAACATTTTACTTTTATTGTTGTTTGGCTGCCAACAAAAAGCTGGCCAGGCCAAATATTTGAATGGAGTTTCGTTGTATCAGATGTTGCGAATTGTTTGCACACTTTTGCTTCTAAACAACGCGAACGGTCACTCTGATGATTGTTCGCCCCCGGCAAGGCCAAAACGTGCGTTGAACTTTGATTTTTTTCTATATGAAAATGTACGCAAATATTTGCTTAGTCATTTGGCCGATGTTTAGTTTAATTAATTATGGTGTTGTTTAAATATTAAACTAAAGTCTAAACCAGCTGGCAGTTATTGGCAATTAAGAAGAATACAAAAACTTCTCAACTGACTTCGCATACCCTAGACAGCACTTGAACTTTGTACGCGGAAAAGAGTTGTGATGGCCCAGTGTGCCCAGACCCGAACATTAGCTGGAACCTGTGGAAAGTGACGCAAATCGTTAGGGTGGCGTTGTGTTTGCGGTTTTTATTTTAATTTATCGCCTCATGAATATTTTTGTTTAACTGAGTTTATTCATATGGAGGAGGCACCGAAGCATAATCAAAGACTTTGAGCTAAACCTGATGTCTAACGGATATCCCATGAATTGAATTAAATTAATATATCAATCAGCATAAATATTTTCGAAAACATTCTAAACGCTGATTTAAGGCAATTGACTGAAGCAGCATTAAAGCACTTTATGTCAAAATGCACGTACAGCGCAATGGGTTGATTAGCCCTCGGAATGCTCAAATCAAATGAAATGCAAGCTCTGCATGTTTATCACGCACTGCATTTGTCAGGCACTCGTCTTGGCCAAGAGACGTGCGGCTCATGCCAAAAACGGTAAATGCAGCGCAAACGCTGTGAGAAGTTTTCGTGGACAATGCCCAAGCGGGCCTTTTTAGTGAATGAAACCTGTAAGCTATTAACCAACCATTTACAAAGCATTAACACCGATATTATGCAAGAGCGAAGAATTAATTTCAGGGCACTCTCGATTTCCGTAGAACTAGTTTCCAGTTAATCATTTATAAAACGGCGCTTGGCTTGATTACGTATTGAAACTGGTTTCGGCCGGCATTTACAATTATTTCTCAAAAATACGTGCGTTTTTTAGAGCGCGCTTAGCTTAAATCAGCTCAATAAATTAAATAGCACAAGTTCCAGTCCAGTTTTCTTAATGTTGTTTGCCGTTGTCATTGTTCATTCTGTCAACTTCCTGATAACTCGACATAATCAACATTGCTCTGCAGTTTTGTCTAGACAATGTGCACGGAATCTGAATTTTAACTCAACTTAATGAAGAGCTATCGAAAAATCGCGAAATGCCCCTCACTGCAGCCTGTTGGGAAAGTTGAGCCACAATTTCCCACAAAGATTTCCAGCTCATGCAAAGGCAAGTAACAAGAAGAAGAAAAAAACATAAAAAGAAAAAAAAACTTGTCGCTGCCGCTGATTTTATTACGTGAAGTTTATTTGCTTGGCATTTTCCACTTTCACCTCTACGAGCTCATACAAAAACCCAAGCGCACATACAAATCAGCGTAGAGACCAGATCAGAGATGAGATCATGTTAATGACCTGGTGTAAATTCCGGTTAGACTCCGTAGTAGCAGAGGCCATAAGGTCTAAAATCGCATGTTTATACTTATTCAAACTAACAGACAGTTTAATGTGCATTATATATGTAACTTCTTGCCAATTAACTCGATGTTAAACGAGAGAATAAAAAAATATCTGTTAGGTAATTGTTGGGCTTATTGACCTGATATTATAAAATTATTCATATATTCTGCAGGTCCAACGTAAACGCGTATAACTGCCCAGAGCTGCACTTTGACTTTCGATTGATTAAATTAACTTTTTCTTGTCATTGAGGTTTCCACTTAATGCTATCGACGGGCCCAAGTCGTCGTATTCATTGCATAATCAAAGCTCTGAACACACTCATATGTTCACGAAAGAAAAAATAAAAAACATTTGCGGCTCTTATGTCACTTTCATACCTGTGTGTCTATAAAAATATGCAAATCGTTGTTGGCCATTGGAAAGTGGTTACAAATATGTTTTCAGCTGTTTTTTTTATAATTTTTATTGAAACGAATACTTCAAACATTTGTTCAACATGGGTATTCAATGTCCGGCAAAGTGTTAAATAATAATATTTTATTGACTTTTATTGAGTGACTTTTTTAAAAAAGTTAATCATTTTGTATATATTGTTTAGAATATAAGAATAAATCTTATATTTAGTATCCGACTTGGAATCTAATTCTGGACAGTAAATAAAAAGATAATCGCTTTTATGTGTGTAACTGGCATGGAAACTTTTTGACTGTCGGCTTCAAATTCGGAGCAATGTTTTAGCTAACATTTAGCATGGCAGTTAAATGTCAAAAATTAAGTGTCTATGAAGATGTCTAGACACCTGGCTCATTAAACGCGAATGACGAAACATGGTTAAACAAATTGTTGCTAAAACCAACTCTAAAAGTTAAAAAGTGAGCTCTTTGAGCTATAAGAAACTATGTGTATTTATAATTTACTTATTTTATGATTCCGGGTAGCCGGTAACGCGTTTTATCAATTATTCACTTACACGTGCTGTCAGCTAGCGACTAAAAAAGAGCATGGCACCTCCATTTATAAATCGAAATTGACCTTGATACGACCAAACAAAGCGCGACTTATACAAAAAAAAAAGACAACACAAACAACAACAGAGAGTTGAATTTATGTAGCACTCCATAAAAAAAGAGACAGCTATTTTGCAATGCGATGCGCCAAGTGTGTAAAAATTGGTGTGGTTTATGCCAAAACAAAAAAAAAAAAAATAAATAAAACGAGAGCCAAGCTTAAATTTGCGTAAAACCCAAAAAAAAAAATAAGATACAAAAAATCAGCTTATTGAAATGCAACGCAAATGGGAATTGGAAATGTCACTCACCTTCGCCTATGTCGATTTCGGCATTCTTCTGCTGAAACTTGCCAGCGGCCGCGGCGGGTCCGGTTGGCGGCCCCCCGCCCTGGACGCCCACCTCGTCCGCATGATCCGATTTGACGCCGCGCACGGTGTAGCCCCCGTAGCCGAAGAGATCGCCCAGCAGCAGCAGCGAGAACAGGCCGAAGATCATGATGCGGCAGCGCCAGGCAGTGTCCATGAGTGCCATTTTGGAATAGTTTCAACCCAATATTTGTTGTTCGTTTGCTGTTGTAACTCTCAATTTTTAGCACCTTTTTTTGTGGTTTGTGGATATATCACAACTTTGACAGCGACACTGTTTTCAATGAAAACTTGTGAGTGAACAAGAAAACAAAAATAAAATAAAAAAAAAAAAAAAAATGAAAGTTGGAAAAACGAAAGCCACGATTTGCGTTATTTTTTTGAAAACGTTTTCAAATTAAACGCCAGTTGCCGTTAACGTTGCTGCTGCCGCTGTTGCTGTTGTTGTTGTTGTTGTTGTTGCTGTGGCACAGTGGCAATTAAATTTGGCATTCAAGCGCACACAGCACGTTAGTAAATGTAACTGTAGATCCGCAGCAAATACACGCGACTATCTTTCAACACACACACCACCGCAGACCGACGCGTCCAACTCGGAGGCGGCTTTCAACTGAACTGAAACAACGACCGCTCCGCTCGACGCAGCTCAGCTCAGCTCAGCTCGGGCCAGCCGGATGGCCCAAACAGCTGACGGCCAACAGAGAGCGCGAGCGAGAAAACGTTCGCATCGCGCGATCTTTAACTGGGGAGAGCGGCTTACCTGCTGCTCACCATCCGTGCACTTTTAGCGCTCACTGTTGTGTTAATTAGATGCGAGCAGTCGCCGCAGCAGCTGTTCAGCAAATCAAAAAATACCATCGCGTTTTATTTGGAAATTGCACCTATATAGTATACATATATATATATATAGTACATATATATATATGGTGTATATAGAAGTGATCGTATTTATCGATGTATATGGGTCGGCCACAAATTTGGTTTCTTGAGTTCGATTACCTGTCCGGGCTAATGGCCGCGACTGATATTGGCAAAGTGCAGGCTGAGCCGCAGCCCAAGTGCACAGTGGTACAAATCAATATATCAACGCTAGTAAATTAGTATAATTATAATAAAATAATGTTAAGAAAAATAAATGATAAATTACTAATTTAAATTTTATTAATAAGACCTTAAATTGTTAAGCTCATAAATTAGTATAAAAATAATAAAATAACACTACAAATATAAATCAGAAATTAATTAAATTAGATTGTTTAAAATTCAATTGAACGAATAGCAAAATAGCTAGAAAATTAAAACTGCGAATATATACATATCAGCATAAATCGCAGTAATAGTAATTGCAGAAGAAAGACAATATCTCTAATGTCAAGGTAGGTTAGGTAAACGTAAGATGTCTACTCCTAAGACATCTATTGACATTCTTCGGCGCTATTTGCAGGCAGGATATGTGCATTTGGTCACGTAGGCACACTAGGCAATGTAAATATTTTGAAATGTTGTTTCAAAATGTGGCACTTATTTTACCATCGGGCAGCTGCACATTGGACGCCTATCAACAGGTAAAAGGTCACTGAGCGACAGCCGCTGAATGTTTTATGATCGCACACATGCATTACCTGGGCCAGAGCCTGTTCGGCTGAGGCAAAAACGAAAACGAAAAAACCCGTCTGACCCTGCCAGTTCCAGCGAATGCGTGACTGACAAGCGCTGTAAGTGCTGCAATTGCCAAACATGCCGAGAACAAGAATCCAAGTGAAATAACCGGACAGTTGTTGGGTTAAGCGCCTTAAACGCGGCTCAACGTGACTTGTCGCGGCGCAGCCGTGGCCGACAATCACCGAAAAGGTAAATTAAAGGTAATAACAAGAACGGCGACAACGACAGCAAATTGCAGTCAAGTGAGGAGATTGCAACTGCAACTGCAATTGCGGCTCAAAATTGACTCCGAGCCGAACTAACTAACCAACTAACGGTAGCTAACTGGGCTCTTATGCAAACTGGTAATTTGAACTCCGAAAAGCTGCCACAGATCTCCAGCCGCTTATTTGCTTGGCTTGCCTTCGCGCCGCCTTCCAATGCCGCCGACGTCCTTCAATTACAAACCCGTACTCCCATAACACAGCAATGCCCTGGCCAAAACGTTAAGAAAACAACAACTAAACTGCAAAACACCTTTAAACATTTTGTGCTGCCAGCTAAAAAATAAAAAAAAGCCAAGAAAAAAAAATAAGTACATACAAAACAATTTTCGCGTCGAAGGTTAACGGCAAAGTCGACGCCAAAATGAAGAAAGATAAAAAAAATTAAAAACAAAAACAAAAAACTTCATTGCTGTCTGTGCAGCGAAGCATGAGGCTAAAAAGTATTATTTAAAATTATTATTTTTTACTTTATAATGCACGAACCTCCGGTGTAGATCAAGCTGATTAAGTTTTGTGGCATATCTGTGGTTACTTAACCGGTAAATTTTGAATTTTTGGCCATAGGCCGACTATTAACACATACTTTTGACTCGGCTCCAACAAAATTATCAAAGCCAATCAATGAAAAACAACAAAATCGGTATCATGTATATTTATTAATTTAATTCATAATGACATCATTATTTGCTAAATTAATTCTTATATTTACCAATAGTTTGTTATTATTTTTATTTCAAGTAGAATTTTTACTATCACTATTATTACTATTAATATGAATAAATTATTAATTATTATTAATTAAATATTAATAAATCCAACTGTTAACATTTTGCACTCACTGCCCCTATGTTAATAGAAAACGAAAACGAGTTCTATTTGCTAATTAAACTATATTACCAATATCTGTATTTTTTCTGTTTTATTTATGTATGTTGTATGATTTGTTGCAACGATTTCTACGCCAACTTATTGTAGAAGGGTCAGGTACTTACCAAATTTCTCAAGTCTAGTGAGAAAAGGGGAAAGAAACGTGGAACGGAATAGCACGCACAGCACAGCACATTCTTTAGTCTGGTTTTGGACAGAAACCGAAATTAATCGCAATCGGCATCATCTGTTGTTGCAACTGGTCTTGATAAATGTTAACAGCTTTTTAAGGCCAATTTATGCTTGTCGTTCGGCTGTTAAAGACATTAAAGCTGCTTTCGGCTTATATCTTGGCTAATTTAATTAAAGTGAACAATTAAAGACATTTAATTCCTTTTTACTTAAATGCATTAGTTGATGACGTCAATTAAATTACATTCTGCAATAAATACACAAATGGAAAATTGCTACCCACACCTGCTCTAAGCGGCCGGAATGGGCCGGAAACGGAAGCGTTGCCGGGCGGCTTATTTGATGCCACAACCTCCGCCAACACCTACGACCATCGAGCCCCCTGCCCCGCCAGTTGCAGGCGCCCCGCGGCGCCTACTTCCACGCTGTTAATTTATGCTAAACGCATCGCGTCTTTGCATTTAATTGTGAAATTAAATTCGATGCGATTAATGTTGACACGCAACGAGTCTTGTGGTCGTCTTTCTTGGCAACCAAATTTCTGGGGTGAAGTCGAATATAACCCTTTAAAACTCTGCCAGGCTTTGATTTCAATTTTAGTAGAATATTTGTTTATAATTTGATTTTTCTATTTGCTTCTTAATTTAATTAATTATTTTAATGCGTCCCTTCTGCTAGCATTAGTTGACGGCGTATTTGGCGATTTATCGAACTTGATAATATAGAAATTTTGGATTGGTGCCCACAAGTCTTGCATAAACAATAATTAAATGTGGCCAAATTTAATTTTGCGCACATGGGCTAAACTCAAAGTGACAGCTGGGCGGGGTCCAAAATACACGCACAGAAAGGCTTGCATAATTATGCGGTGACTGTGCCTGTGTAAGTCCTTGTTATACGTATATCTAAGTATATCTACGTGTGCGTGTGTGTGCGGCTCTCCCGATAATGTGCAGTTTAATTACAGAGTTCAACATGCACGCAGACAACAATAATAACAAGAGAGGGTTGCCATTTCTTTGGCACCGTTCGAGAAATACCTTTCAGGCATAGGGTTAATCTCCTTGCGACCATGTTTTTAAAAATCAGGCAACTAAATTATATAATATATATAATTAAATACATATTCATTTTAGTACAATTTATGTAGTACGTAAATATATATTACTTGGCATTATTTAAATGACTATCTAAAACTAAAGAAATACATAGCCTTAAGGAACTTGATTGAATTCTCCGTTTGCAACTTAACCAAAGGATGTTTTCACTCAACAAACCTACTGACAAAGCTGATATGCCCGCTTTTATAGGTATATTAGGCATTATAATAGGCAGCTCGACATCTTAGCATAAATTCAAATTAGTTTCCATCGCTTCTCTGCCTCCCTCCATCCCCTCTCTCTCTATATTGCCTCGCATCACTTTTAATTTTGAATGTGAGACAATGTTCCTTGGTCCTGTCAGGTGCACAACTGTATCTACATCTGATTGTCTCTGTCTACGTGCGTTTGTGTGTGTGTGTGTGTCTGTGTGTTTATTTGAATGCGCTGTTTATTGGCATCCATTAGATAATGGAATTTATGTCAAACATTTGTTGGACCTCACTTGCTGACAAAGTCGCCTTACGATTGAGCCGAATATAAGCAAATTAACGTGTTAATGCCTAAAACAGACACAATATTTAATATGAAATGTATTTAATACGACCGCATGACCATAATATATAAATCTGTTGCTGGCATTTACGGAGTCTAGATCCTTGACATTGAGTCCTTGTTGTGGATTTACATTTCGAGCAACTGTCATTCAATTCATTTAGGCTTTTTCACATTTGCATATCAATAGAGCCACAATAAGAGCTGTGAAAGGCAAGCTGGACGAGCAGGACTGTGTATTTACACTAATTAACACAAAAGTTACAGCGCACAAATAAACATGAATAATTGTAATTAATGCGCCTGTATGGATATCATCATATCATATCATTTGCGACTATATAAATACGTGTGTGTATTCATAAAATTGTATGCTGAAATTATTATTTGCCGGTCAGGCATATATATATATATAAAAAAAATTTATATATATATATGTATATATGTATATACATGAATTTCCTCTCAGTCAACATTCGACGTCCACTTGTTTCAATTCAATAAAATAAAATGCAGGCTGTCTGCTTTTTTTTTATATTGTAAGTGAAGAGCACTGCAAAACTTTTTTTTCGTTAATAAAAAGTGCAAATAAATGGCAAATACTTAATTTATTAATTATGACAAAAAAAAGTTTGATCTTGGTAAATTAAAAATCTGCCATAAATGAGCTGCGACCTGTGCGAAAACTTTAATGAAGTACGATTATGAAATGTCAGTTTCAGCTTTACAAATTGCGACATTTTCATTTGTTTTTGAACTTTATTAAACGGTCAACATAAAACAGTTCTAATAATTTTGTATTATGTGTGTGGTGAAAAGCTTAAGCTAAGCGCAAAGATGAATGTGTGAGCTTTTGCTCGAATATCTCACTCTTACTCTAACCTTGAACTTTAATTTGCACATCAATATCAATATGACAAATGGGAATTCTGGGATTTCCAAAAAAAATTCAGAAGTTTATGAGCTGTGACCATATGAGCCATAGCAAAATCTATTTGCCAAGTTAAGTACTTGAAAAGAGATTTGATAAAGAACCTGTCTCAGATGCAACCCACATTAATTTATACTATGAATGGAGCTGTGCCAAACTTCATAAAAATGCGTATAATAATTAAGAAAGTGCTCGACTATAAGGCACCCTAATTTAGGTGTAAGGTACTTCAAACCCTTTGAATATTCATACTGCAATACAATATATATATTTTAAAATTTTGACTTAAGTTCAAGGCTAAGATCACCCTTCTGCCAATAACACTATGAGCATTTTAAAAATGCTCTCTTCATTTTCTCTAATTATACAGGGTATCACTACAAATACTTAGACTTATCACAGTTTGTCAATATTGAATTGACAGTGAATATTGGTATGTAAATAAATAACTTATTGATGACAACAAATACTTAGCGTGCGCTGAAAATTAAATTAGAATCAATATTTGAAAATAATTGGCAACCGGTTCCACTACCCCAGTGCCTGAATCTATAAATTAGCCCATTGAGTTTTCTCAGTTTTCTGGGTGGTGTTCAGAACACAGTCTATGTTTGCGAATCTAGTGGACCGTTTGTCAATTTCACTCGCTCGGGGTAAATTTGTATGCATTGGGCGTAATATCTCATCAAATTTATAATTTCGCAATAACAATATTGAACTCATTTATTTGCCGAGTGGAACTCGTATTAAGCACTTTGTTGTGTACACTCAATGCAAATTTATGGGAATATACACTTTCGGTAAGGATATTATCAGTGGCGTATGTGCCCAAAATTTGAGACGATTATGTATCTTATATAAGCTAAACATATAGAGACAAAATGTTTATTGTAGGTAATTTCTGCCCAGAGAGCATTTAATTATTTATATAGCTAATATGGCTATATAGCTAAAAGATATCTCTTATCTTGTAGGGTATCCCAGATGAGCCTATGCTCTCAGTCAAACGATTCTTAATACGTTCATAGTATTTGTTTACATTTGATCGTTTCGCTTGCGGAGATCCAAAGCAAATGATCGACAAGCGATCCCGACTGAGTACTTAAACGCTGCCGGACGGGAAAAAAGAGTCATTTCTGTGTCGCAGCGAGACATTGACTAATCGAGCGATTTGAATATATCCCGTAGAAAACCTCTATTCGCAGTAGGCACCTACTTCTGTGCGCAGTTCATTAGTAAAACGCAATACGCATTGCATTTAGATAAATACTTGAGTACACTTCTTGCTCAGTTGATGGCACTCTATGAAAAACGTTGCGCTCTGATTTGTTAAGAGCCAACCGGGTGGCTGCGACTCACTTAAATTCGCAAATGGCCCGCTAGTGGCGCCCAGTTAAATCGAAGAACCGGACGCGTCATGTTCGACTCCCTGCTGGGCTGGCTGCTGCTGAGTGCGCTCTTCGCCTATCTGGCGTACGCGATTCAGCACCAGGCGCGAATCAATCGGCTGACCAGCAACTGGCCGGGTCCGCCCTCGCTGCCGATCATCGGCCATCTGCACATCTTCGCCAGAATTCTGGGTCCGCGACCGTTCAAGCGCGCCACCGATCTGATCAACTGCCATCTGAAGGATCATCGCGGCAAGCTCTGGCTGGGCACGAAGCTCTACGTGGTCGACTGCAATCCCAAGGACATCCAGGCGCTGTGCAGCGCCCAGCAGCTGCTGCAGAAGACCTCCGACTATCGGGTGTTCGAGAACTGGCTGTGCGAGGGCGTCTTCACCAGCGGCGTCGAGAAATGGACGCATCGCAGGAAGATGATCTCGCCGGCCTTTAACTACGGCATGATCAAGCAGTTTGTGGCGGTATATGAGCGCCAGGCGCGCATCCTGCTCGCCAGGCTGGCCACACTGGCGGACACCAATCAGCCCGTGGACTTCTTCCAGCTCATCAGCTGCTACACGCTGGACACCATTTGCGAGACGGCGCTGGGCGCGACGGTGAACGCGCAGTCGGGTCAAAAATCGGAATACTTCGATGCGGTCAGAGCGTGAGTAGGAGAATGTAAACAGGTGAGGGGTTTCCACCCCGAAGCCTGTCCTTGCATGCATTTCAACTCTTTTACACAGGACTGGGAACGATTCTTGAATCAAGATTTTCAGAACTTAAACTATGTAGAAACAGAAAGCCCACGTCTGTAGTACTTGAATTGGGTTTGTTTGATCTTGATCTGCTCTATGAGAACACATTAAACCAAATTTGATGATTATGAGATATGCCCAAAAGAGGATCAATAATTATTGATAATAAGAAACCGAGGAAAATTTATTTGCGTATTTTAAGGTATACAAAAACTTAACTAATCAAAGTTCAGATCTTGTAGACTCTAAGATCCACGCGTTCATCCAGACAGACAGACGAACAGGGCTAAACCGACTCGGCTAGAGATGCTGACCAAGAATTTAAATACTTTATGGGATCGGAGATGCCTCCTTCTGCCTGTTTTACCCACTTTCAACGGGCTCAGTTCAATTTCTTTCCTAGAGCTATTCGCATATTCGACTCCCGGCTGAAGAGCCTGCTGTACCGCAGTTCGCTGATCTATCGGTTTACCCCGCTGGCGGCACGCGAGAAGGAAGTACTTAAAATACTGCACGGCTTCACGGAGGGCATTATCTCGAAGCGCTTGGATCAGATCAGCTGCGATCTGGCCAATCGCAATTGCGGCGCAACGGAGAACAAGGAGGCGGGGCAACGCAAGACGCTCAGTTTTCTGGACACGCTGCTGCTGGCAAGAACACCGGACGGACAGCCGCTGCAGGTGAAGGACATACGCGAGGAGGTGGACACGATCATCTTTGGTGGCTTCGACCTGACGGCCACCACGCTGACGTTCTTCATGTACAACATGACGTTGCACGTGGCATATCAGCAGCTGTGCCGCGAGGAGATCTGGAAGGTGTGTGGCCGGAATACGGCTGCGCCCATAACCATGGAACAGTTGCGTGAGCTGGAGTACCTGGAAATGTGCATCAAGGAGTCCATGCGCCTGTATCCCTCCGCGCCCATAACCGCGCGTCGGGCCACCGCCAACTGTACAATCAGTAAGAAAAGCCTTTTCCACGACAGGACTTTGGCTAAGCTTCTCACTGCTTCCAGATGATTTCTTTATACCGAAAGGCTGCGATGTGATCATCTCGCCCATGTACATGGGCCGCTGCGAGGAGTTCTTTCCCGAGCCGCTGGTTTTCAAGCCACAGCGCTGGGCGCGTGATGCGGAGCCAAAGATAGAAGCCTCCACTTTCATACCCTTCATGACGGGCGCCCGCAGCTGTCTGGGCCAGCGCTATGCAATGGTCATGATGAAGCTGGTCTTGGCCCATTTACTGAGAAGCTTCTATTTCGAGCCCATCGGCGAGCGGCAGGAAAAGGCGCGACTCATCTTTGTCATAACGTTACACACCAAAAATCCCTATTACTGCAAAGTTCGCGCAGTTGAGTAGGACAATACAGAAGATGCAAATAAGGGCTATGGTTTGCATATGATACTCCCAATAGGTAGCACTAGAAAATATCGAACTGAAAACTTCAAGTATTCTGGCATGCTCAAGAGCCCTCGACGGTCCGAGCAGCTCATCATGATTGAAGGATACATCTCCGTTAGCCATTGAACCTTTTGTTAAGCCCTTATCAATTCGTTTCGCTTGGCTCCATTCAAAAATTTTGTATTGCATACTTCGCGGCGCACAAATTACGCATTACATTTCCGTTTTTAATGACGGCGGCGACGGGGTCGTATATAAAAAATAAACAAATATATTTAATTTGCGGATTGACGAAGGCTTAATACCCTCGCTGACACACAACAACATATAATAAAGTATCTTTGTTAATCTTATAACAACAATTTTCCAATAATTTTGGCAGCTATTTTATGTTTATCAATATTTGCCAATAATTCAGAGCTTTCACTTCATACATTGGTATACGGGCTATATTTATTAAAGAACCGAATGTTCGAATGTTTTATTTATTATAAAAAAAAAAAGAAAATGTATATTTGAAGTAACTTTCAAAAATTAATTGAAATGGCTCTCGCTTACACCTTATAAAGCGTAACACATTTCATGACGTAGCCGTAATACCCTGAGCATGCTCTATGAAAAACGCTCTGTACAATTCGGAAATTTTTCTGGTTTTTTATTCGAGAAACGCGCGTTCGTCTAGAAAATAATTTGCTTTTTTCTGCCCCGATTTTTATTGTGCGCGCGCTGCGGAAAATCAACAAACATTTCCTGGCAATGCTGCGTGTAATAAATAAAAATACATAAAGCAGCCAGCCCGTCGCCCAGTCACCGCCACATATCCTCCCGTCATATTCCGGTGCAAATTATGGCCGTTGCCTGCTTATTATTACGACACGACGCCGAGGACGACGTCAACGTCGACGCATATCCTAGCCGAGCGCATAAAATGCAATTTATTTAAATAAAAATCAAGTTTAATTTGCAGTGTCGTAAATTTGTGTTCGTCCGCATTGAATTTCACGCTTTTGTTAACAAGCGCATAAAAGCTCACTCTCCTGCCAACTGATAGCACGGAATGTCGCGGAGTTGGGGCAAATGAAGACGAGGGGGTTAACCGGGAGCACTGAACTCTTTCTGATTTTTTTTTATATTTCTGTGCGGCTGACATTTGATGCGTTGCCTTCTAAGCTAAATTCGGACTGAGACAGATTGATATAATTTATATTAATTTTACTTTGCAAAATTATAATTTTAAAAACCTCTTGAAAAATAATTTTATATTTAATTTAAATAAACTATTATTAGTATAGATACACTTTTTAAGACATGGCATATACATATGTGCACATATTTATTCGTATCTGATTATCACACTTGAGTTATATACATATATATGTATAGATACATATATCCCACAGTAGTTACCAATTTTAAGTGCTTCCCATTTTCCTAGACTTTTATGACACGTTTTATTTGCTTTCAATCTCACAATCCAGTGCGCTATGTAACTCGATGCCAACTCCTCAAGAAAATTGTAACACGTGATTCAATTTCATTGATCAATTTTAATTGATTGCTTCAATTGCTTTTTCCCGAATGTCAATTTTACTTTTAGATTTCCTTTTCTTTGCTTTCCTCTTTTTCTTTTTTTTTATTTTCATGGCCACTTTATGCGCCGCTTGTTGTTGTTTGGCAATTCAATTCCCGATTTTTATGCGTTTTTAATGTGCAAATGCAGCTACTCCTTTTTATGTTGGCGGTATCTAAGGCCTGAGCCACCCCTTTTGGCACACATGCGGATGCGCGGAGCATTTGTAATTCGACTCCTAAATGTATGCTTTGATTTTTATGTGTTTTTACAGCTAGTTTATGGTCGTTGGCCGTTGGCCGTTGTTGTTGTTGTTGTTGTTGTTGTTGTTGGTGTTGCTGTGCGGAGGCGTCTCTGATTCTCGCTTAGCTGTGGCAAAAGTTTGCCATATGGGCATTTTATGAGCAAGCTTGGGCTATTAAATTCACCGAAATCATTTGGCTTTAAGTCCTTTAAGCAATGCGCACTAATTAGCATATGAGCCGGGGCTATCAGACGCAGGCAGCGGCCGCAACTTACACAAATCCTTATCACAAACACTCACTACCATTACCCGTTGCCCATTAGCCATTAGCCATGGCACAATATTGACATAATCGACTTTCAGCTGACGCAGAGCACACAATTTGACCACAAATGAGGCTTAGCCTTAAGGCAACGTCGGTGGCGATTACTTCAAAGAGACGCCGGCAACGATGGCCCACCTGCCCCAAAATGCAACCGCAGCAATGCGTCGCTGCCTGCAATTGCGGCCTGTGTGGCAGCCCTTTGGGGCGCCCCCCACAAAACAATGACAAATGCCCAGTGACCATGAAGACCGGCGCCTAACCGCAAAGACAAACGCATTTTGGGCCCAACAGAAAGGGTGTGGCCTTGCTAGTGTATAAAATATGTCGAACGAGCTCGTTCACATTTTAAACATAATTTCTGAGCCTGGCCCGCAGGCTTCTAAAATTAACGGCACAGACAATAAACTTATGATGACGTACAGCTGCTGGACATAAAACGGTAGAAATGTAAAGCGCCAGCGACGATAATAAACAATAAAACAGTTGCCAGGCTCGAATTGATGTCGTTTTAATGATCAAGACCCGTGAAGATCTGCCAATTTAGATAAAGAAAAATATGACAGCTGGAGGAGCGAACCCAAGAGAATCCCACCAAGTACTCATCATAATTAAAAGTGCGGCCTGCTGCAGGCTAAGGCGCAATAAAACTGAAGGATTCATATGGATAATTAAGTTATGGCGGGTGCCAAAACGGGGTGGGAAGGGTTGCAGGACCTTGGGATTGAGGGTTAAGCAACGCGACGTTCATAAAATGTCCAAAAGATCGTAAAATATGGAGCATGCTTTTAGGTTAAGCGTTTTAATTTGAAACCGTGAGCCAAGTCGGAGGGATGAGCCATAAAAATGCAACTGGACCATAAACATTTATGCATAATTTGTTTATATTTTTCAGGCCGACAAAATTTCAAAGCTTTTTTACGATTTTTTAATTTAGAAGTCAATTTATTAAAAACAATTTTTAACAACTGAGTCAAGTTGTATTTTTGAAAAAGTTTATTTAGTGGAGAAGTCAGCTTTAAAGTTGTTTAAGGAAAAGGGGAAATTCAGAATCTTGTTACTTAAAGTGCATTTGGACTTACCTTTCAGATGTTTCCTGTTGCCTTTTCTCTTGAACGCTGTCAACAATTCGGGAAATTAAATCTAAATGCAAAACAGCAACGGGCGGGTCTTTGGTAATGCAATTAAGCAGTCTGCAAGTAAAATGTAAGTATAAGGGAAAAAATTAGCAAATATCTCGAAAGGGTTACGCGAAACGCGACGACCAAATTACAAACTGTTGCTAAAAATGTCAAGTTAAACTTTTTATGCAGAGCAATTTTGGCCAACAGACAACAGACAGCAGCTGTCTTGTCCACAGTCACTGCCACTGGCAGGGGCAGGGGCAGGGGCAGGTGGAGGGGCAGGCGGGGCTAATTACAGTGCACAGCAAACAACAAAAAATGGCCAAAGAAAAAAAACTTAGTATAAACAAATGCAGCGGTGCACACAACAACGAGCATAATGGTCTATTCAAAAGGGCTCGACTAGAAGATACCCTAAATTACAATTATACCTAACACCTAATATAAAAGCCAATAACTAATTTAAAAGCCGCATATCTCGGTAAAGTAAGGTCATATCTGCGAATGATATTTTTTTAGACTCGTGCGGATCAAAATCTTGCATTCTAAGTTTTGACAACATTTTGCACAAATTACCTCGATTCCGAAATCAACAATTTTTTATTTTATTTGATTTTATTTGATTATACGAGTTGAAAAAGCCATCGATTTTCAAGATCGGACTTCATTTATCCGAGTTATAGTCATTTATAAATTAAAAATATCCAAGAAGAATAAAGAAAATATTTTTTTTTTAAGTGAACTACATTTAATATTCGATTACTGTTTGTATTTTGTAATATACCGATACAATGACTAATATACCTTTTTTGCCCACTCCAAAAAGGTTCAGGGTATGAAAAAAAAACCCTAAACAGAAGCTGGAAACGCCCCAGAGACCAGTCCAGACTTGGCCAGTTAAGACGTTAAACAGACGCCACACGGATGCGAAGCACGTTCCACGCAAAGCAACAAATACAAAAAGGAAAAGAAAGTAATACAGAATTAATTAAAAACAAAAATTGCACAACAAAATTGTATTTTATCTATGTATGTGATTACGCAGGCAGCTCAGCTCTGCTGGGGAATCGAAGATGTCAGGAGCATATGTAACCCAGCCACTCAATGTAAAGTAGCCGCAACCACAAAACAATAATAGAACAGAGCAGAAACAACAACTGAAACTTCAACTGCAACTGAAGTTGCAACTGCAACAGTTTCCCGCTGCGTTTCTGTGGGTTTTTGCATAAAGTTTTGTTTGTAAACATTTTACATGGCAGCAGCCGCCACTTGAATGAAACAAGCAAAAGTTAAAACCCAAAGTTTTGCCTACAGTTCACAGCCCGTTTGGCGGCGGCAACAATGTAGCCGGGCCGCAACAAGCAGCGCACATATGAGCCAAAAGCCATGCCAAAAGTTTGCCACACTTGCAACAATGTTGTCAAACTCGGGGTGGGTTTGGGGCGCGCAATTGAATGACCAATATGGACAAAAGTTGCGGCACAAGGCAAACTAAAGTTCAGCGTTATAAACGAACTTCCCGCGCCTTTAGAGACTTATCTCTCGATTTATATACAATTGTTTGCGGTTGCTTGCCACAAACTGAACATATAAAACTAAGCACCCGGTTGTTTCAAAACTGGAATATAAATATATATACCTAAATACCTATAAAAGTTCACATGTTCACTTATAATATAAGTGATATTGAACCAAAGTATCCGAAACACAATATGTTTTACTGCCAAATTTTAACTAATTAACTATATTAATATTAACATATCTCGACGCTGGCGTTGAAATTGCCAGCCAATTAAGAAAAGCTACGCATAAATTTAAAAGTAGTTCTTCAAGTTATTTCTTCCATTTTTTTTTTGAATTAAAGGAGCGAAAATATATGTAATATATGTAAATGTTTTAAACAAAATGAATGAGACAAACATTATTATATATATAATATTAGTATAAAGTAAAAAAAAAAGGAAAATAAAAATATTTCTTTGGAAATAATTATATGTGTAAACAGAGATTAGAGGCATAAATTTATTCTGAGCTCGGTACCAATCTCATTTTACAGATGTATTAAAATAAACCGAACAATATCATTTATTTGATAGCAACGAAACAAACGAAAGCGGGAACTAAATAAACAACATGGTGCCAAAATAAACAAGAGGAACAACAAAACATATAGACAAAAATGTGTTTGTTTACCAATTAATAATATTAAAACAAGTTTTATATGTTCTCCAGCTTACTAAATTGTATAATAAATAAAATGCAAAATCTATTCTAGCAAGAGCTTCTCGGAATTGGAAAGGGCTGTAAAGCGAGTTTTAAAACAACAAATTGGATTAGTGCAGCAGCAATGAAAGGCACGGAAAAGCTAAAAGGTTTGCAAACAAGATGGCATCTTGAACTTAAATAGGCATGGAAAAAAACTTCGTATGATAAATCAGCAGCTGCTTCAACAATCAAAGTGCAAATGGGGTTTATATGCATTAACGCTAAGTGTTTCAGTTTTTAAGCCTATTAAACCGCAGAAGCCAAAGGATTGCGTAACCAAGGAGCCAAGATATAATGACTAGAAAAAATGAAAAAAGGGGAAAGGAGTTGCAGTTTTAATTACTAGCAAGCGACTCGACGCAATTGGATACAAAACCCATTAAAAATTGAAAAAGCAAGCCCCAGCAGAAACAACTCAAGTGGCAAGCTGTCAGGCGGCAGGACAATGCGCCGACATTGGGGAGCAAAAATAAAGATACAGATACACAACACACAAATCTGAGAGGTCTGTCAGTCCGAATTGAGGCGCAACTAATGAGTGACCGTGTTGGAGAGAAGCGTGGAACTTAAGTCCATTGCCACGGCCGAGCACCTTGCTCGAATGGAATGTCTCAAGTCAACCGGGTCCAGCGGCAACACTTATTTTAATGAGAAATTCTAATTTCACCAATAACACAAAAGACCCTCGGCAGCGGTGAAAATGCGCAAAAAAAAAAAAGAAGAAATTTGCCAGATATTTGTGTGGGGGAGCTGGAACTGCTCTGTGATTGCTTTTTGCCACTCGTCCGTGACGAAACAAAAGAGCCAAGTTCCCTTGTAGCCAAAACGACAACAAAAAAAAAAGAAGGAAAGAAAAACAACTGCAAATACGGAAAAGAATTGCCTGCCTGAAAAATTCTTGAGTATTTGCTAGCCTGCAATTAAATGAGATTCGGCTGACTTGAAGGTGCTTAGAGAAAACAGTTACTTGATTTCAGCTTTTGGCTGAGTGCCAATATTTAGGAAGTAAACGGGAAACAGCCTGGCTGTATCTTCCTCTTCTGTTCATATTTTGATTTGGATTTTTGATAATTTGTAAATTTATGCAAAACTCAATCAATATTACAGGAAATTAATATGCAAAAGTCATGTGTGCAAGGCATAAAATACTCGTATTTACCATGTTCAGCAGTTTAATTAAACTAAATCCCTTAGAGCATAGACAGGACATCGATGCGGCTGCAGCTGCAGCAGAGGACATAATATAGGCTCTGACAAGTTGTCAATGCGGCCGAACAACAACAGGACAACGGACACATAAACAAGGTAGAAAATTTGCGAAGAATCTCAAGAAAATCAACTTGAGGTCATTTTTGGCGACAGAAAACATGGAATAAATAAACGAAAGCAAATACATGGCCAGTATTTACAAAAACACATAAAATTACTTAAATTGTAATAGTTTTGCTGTTGCCTTACAATTGGCTGTCAAAAATCAAAGACGTCTCAGCAAAATACCAAAAACAGTAAGATGCCTGCTGCGGCTTAAAAGAACTGGGGCGAAACTCTGGGATAAAGTTGTCATGCGAATGCCGTTGTTCTCTTTGCGAATCGTTCTGCCCACCCGCACGGCCAGACAATGCTCGGAATTTCTTGTATTAAAATCGAAATTGCTGGAGCAACCCTCAAGCATGCATATATTCATGTATATATTGCCCATGTTTGCTCCTAGACTAGAATGTATGTGAGCCCCATTGTTGCCGTTGTTGAAGTATTTGGATATGCTGCCCTTACAGCTGTCAACATGTTTAATTGAAACTGACACTCAGTGTCATTTTATGGCCATTGCCATGCGTTACCTTAACTGTAACTGTAATTCGACTTGGCCCGACTCTAGGCTTGATTATTGTGGCACATTCCTATCGACTTAGTGGGTGGTTGGGCCCCAGTGTCAGCTGTATATTAGTTAAATTTATGGTTGACAATTTTGCCACTGTGTATTGGCATGTTTTGGCGAGCTAGGACATTTTCTTATTTGATTTTCTTGTCACGGCCCACTTGGCTGCACGTCTTTTGTACCCTGTACACAAATACACAAAATGTAGATAAGTTTGTTTACATAAAAAAAAGGATAACAGCAATGTTTCTACTTTAAAAATGAGTAAAACAGGTAATTTACAACTTTTATTTGAAAAGTAAAAAATAAAAATGGTCTTTAAATATCTTTAAAATCACACATAATTGTAATGTTTTTATATAAATATTATCGATGGGTATGTATGTTTAATAGCCTAAATAAATAATTGTATATATGTTACATGTATAATTAAATTTTGAAATAAAAATTGCAGAAAAACTGTTATATTCAATTTTTATTTTAAAAGAAGTTACAAAATACATTTTAAATAATAGTTATTCTTTGAGCAACATAATATATATATATATAAATATATAATATATCTTATGCCTTCAATTTTATACCAACCTGTAAATTAAAAAAAAATTTAGTAATATATATATATATTAAGTTATTAGTTAGACATGGGTACTGGGTATCTACTAGTCGAACATTTGCAAGTGAGCTTCTTATTCAATATGCTAAGTTATACTGGCCCTTGTTTAAATTATTGTATAGTCAATAAATGAAAATGATATTTAAATATCTGCAATGTCCCAACACTATGGATTTCATAACACTTTCCAGCACTATTTTTTGCAAACACCTTTTACAGCAAAACTTCAGATTTTGGTTGAGTTTTGAAAGAGAAGCGCAAGCCCTTTATTTATTTTTCTCACTCGGCCGCGCTCAAGTACTGAATACACCAGCTTTCCGGCAAGTAATCCACATTTTTTTTATTATAATTTTGAGGGTGGTTGTCGACCACTTGATGTCATTTTAACGCCAATGATTTGTATTATTTGCCCAAAATATCAGCGTAATTCCTTTGACAAATCAATTGGCAAATGGCACTCGATGGAGCCACAGAAGGCTGAGGGCTTTCAGTGACCCATTGACGGTGACACCTCGCCACAACTGAGTGTTTGTCGAAATCCTTGAGGCCCAGAGTGTAAAACTTGACACTTGTTGGCGCAACAGATCAAAAGCGATGCAGCTGTGCGCCGAGTGCGCAAACTGCGAAAAGCAATTATGCACCTATGCAAATACATATATATTATTTCATACGGGCTTATCAGAAAAATCAATCAGCTTAACATAAACATATTACAAATTCCATTTTATGCAAAATAGACACAATTCCAACCCACAGGGGACCACATACAACAGAGCTTGTTCGTGGTTAACCACATTACCCCCTTTGTCCACATCAATTTCGATAGAGAACAAATAAATTGTTGCTTAAAAAAACAGTCTGGTTTTTTTTTTTTTTGTTGGCAGCTGACAGCACCTGGCAACACATGGTCCTGCCAGTTGAGGCAAAGGGGACGAGACCAAGCCTCAACTTCAAATGTTTTCCAGCTCGACTTTGTTAGATTCAAGAATTTGGATGTAACTTGCGGAGGAAATTATTTATGGACAAACATATTTTCAGAAAGCAACAAATTTTTTTTGTATTCTTGCAACTCTTAGTTTAAAAATGTAAACAAAGTCTTATTCTTAAATTAAGCTCTAATATTGGCTCTCATATATTTTGAAAGCATTCTATTAACAATAACAAATATGACTGTTTATTTTTAAATATCGAATTTTTTAATTTGTGGGGCCATATTTAGAGGAGGTAATCAGATTGGATTTTCTCGAGCTGCCAAGAGATATGAATTTTATCGATTCCCCAGATTCTTTCGATTCCTTAGAGAAGGTCAGCAACTGAGCAAGATATCGATATTATCGAATTGCCACGCCCCCATGCAAACAAATCTTAATACCTTATACGTCCCGGGTAGACACGATATATTCAAAATTTCGATAGCAGACGGACAGCAAGAACGACTTTGCACAAACCCAATATACTCTTTTCACTCTGTGAACGAGTATCAAAAGTCGAATGAATACTACAATTTACGCCTATTAAGATTTGTCATCCTAGTCAACATTGCGTTTGAAAAAAAGAAACGCAGTTGGCTCAGCAGATGTGAATATATTGACTGACACTGCTGTCTAAACAGATCTAAATATTAACGTAAATTACATTTAAACAGGGTAAAAATATGGATTCAAATGAACGCATGGAAGAGAATGTCGTCGGCTCTGTGAAGGCGTGCCAGGAGCTGCTGCTGTGGCACAACTGGCGCAAGACGGCGCTAATCTTTAGCTTCATATTGACGCTGCTCCTGGACATAGCGGCCAATCCGGTAATCAGCGTGGTAAGCGTGGCTGGGGCGATAATACTTTCCACATGCATTTGGTATACCTGCTATGTGTGGGCCATGCGGAAGCTGCGAAAGAGCAAGGCAGTGGATCATCCACTGCAACGCTTTCTGAACATGGACGTGACCATTTCCAAGGAGGCCGCCGAGCAACTGGCTCACTTCGTGGTCCTTAAATTGAATCCAATACTGTTGCGCTTGCGCTCACTATTCCTGGTCGAGGATCTACTTGATTCCCTGAAGCTCCTCATGCTGCTGTGCGGCATCAACATTGTGGGCGACTATGTCAATGGAATGACCATTCTGGTACTGGGTAAGTTCACCTAGCCCCAATCACAAATGGATCACCTTCAATTAGCCGTTGAACCGTTTTAGCTTTCGTACTGCTCTTCACTCTGCCCAAATTGTACGAGTGGAAGAAGCCAACCATCAATCAGCAACTGCAGCAATTGCAATTGCTGAAGACCCAGCTGCTGTCCCCCAAGGGTAAGGGCCGTGCCGTGCCAACCGTCGCTGTGGGTCCGCAATTCCTGGCCGCCGATCCACAGCAGACGGACACTCTCGTGGACAATGAGTCCGATAATAACGTTAAACAGTTCGATTCTTATGAGCCGGCTACTGGCCAAGAGTTTACATCCGATTACAACTGGCAGGACAATGATATGCCCATCGAAGGTTATCAGCACAACAAGCAGCACTAATTAGCCAACTAATTCCACATTAGTCAAACAGAGGCCCCAAAACGTAGGCTTTCGAAATTAATTCAAATTCGACGTCCAAGGCGTTTTCACTGCGTTTCTTGATAACAGTACACCGAAATGGAGCAGATATTTAGCCAAATAATGTTGAGATGCATTGTACGAAATATCAATAAATAATCGTAATCAGAAATTAGTTGCACTCGCCTAAAAAATTTAAATATCTTCAACAAATTTGTAGCTGCATAAGATAATTTAACAATTTGTATTTATTAATTATTATAATTATTTGCATTCAAGTTGTGGTATGAACAACATTTACTATATACAGCGTCTTCTTCTGATCTGATATGTGAAGAAAATATAGCCTACGAAGAAAGCAAAGTAAAAAGAAAAACATAATAATTGTTATATATATTTTCATACAATATGTATATACGGGCAGAATATAAAGCATCATCTTATGATCCAAGAAATATGAGAAATGGGACGCGAGACGAAAATATAGGCAGAACAAAATTCGTAATAGACAAGCTCGTGCTGCTCTTAACAAGTAATAATAAAAACTATAACTGGCATGTCATAAATTCTGCAGTGCCGCCCACAAGTGTCAAAAACCTTTTCACACATTCTGAATTATTGGCCAACACAAGGTCTGGGCCTGGACTGCACTATGAATAACATTTATATTTGTTACACATTTTCCCCGAAAACTTCAAGACACTTTTATAGTGGCGACGATGCGTTTTTATGCGCCAAATTTGCCGGCTGGTCTGCGGACGCGTCTCGTAAATGGCGTTAAAAGGGTCCTCGTTTTATCGATGCACTGCAGCAGCAGGGAGCGCAAAACTTAAATCGTATGCAAAATGCCATTAAAAATATGTTTATGTACATGCACATGCATATCGGCAAGTGCCAAACCGCAGCGTCTATGGCCTTGTCTATAAAGCGGACGCCGTAAAACGCTGACGAGCACAGTCCCAGGTCCAGGAGAGGTAATTAGTTTTTGGCCCATGTCTGCGGGCCACATAAAAGCTGTCGTTACAACAGCCCCCCATCCCCCTCCCTCCATCGCCATTGTAAGCAGTTAAAATCTAACAAGCAGCCAGGCAATTCATCAATCAGCCGAGGCTGACGCCGGCGCCATTAGCATTTGGAATAAAAATGGAGGATTTGTTTAGTTTTTATTGCCGCGCGTAAATGTCATAAAAATTTGTGTAAAATGCAACCAGCGCATATAAATCCGTAAACGGAATATGTTTTTATGGCTGGCGCTTTTAAGGTAATTGCATTAGATTTATTTGCGTAGTTGAGGATATTTTACATTGAGTTCACAGTTGCGATAAATGCAAATCGCAGCACATGCGACAGGGATATATAGATGGGAGGAACCGGGTATACACAAGTGCATACAAACACCCTAGATTGATATACCTTTACAAAGATTCGCTTTTCACTCAGGAGGATTTTTTGGGATTTTTAAAATAAATATATTTCTTAAATATGAGGATATTGCAAGATTGTTTGTTTGCTTTATTCTTACAAATTTCCAAATATATATTTAGATTTATTTGGAAAACCCGCTCATTCATTCAATTCAGTGTGAAAGATAATTTGCTCCAATATTTATAAACAGTTTTTAAATATATTTAGTTCTCTACATTCTGTTGCCAACCCATTCACAGTGCGGGGGCGAGAGTAACGGGGCAGGCTTAAAATGTTCCCGTATATTTATCCCAATGACTCTGCAGCAGCAGGCGTTCATGCGGAAAATTACACATGCAAATCCCACATAATTATCAGCCAAGTTCTTATGATACAACCACTTGGTTTTTTAGAAGCTTTCCAAGCTTAAAAGCAAACAAGAAAATTGCGTTAATTTTTCATGCAGCTGCAATGCCAGGAGCGGGGGCGTGGGGGGTTGAGGTGGGTGGCGTCGTCACTAGCTCATTTATCAGCGTTGTCAGTAAGTCAGTTTGTAGAATTTAAATAATTTCCAAATGATGACAAAGGCGCTTTTCCACACATCGTGTTTCATTTTAAGTAATTATGCACACATGTGCGAATGGTGGTGGGGGGGAGGGCGGCGAGAGGGACCTGAAGTGCAAGAGACGTAACGTAAATTAAAAAACATTAACACTTGCTTACAAATCATCCAAGATAAATTGTGGCATCATTAGTCATTAGCAGTGTGAAAGGGCTAGTCGAACACCCCACAACCCCCAACCCCAAACCGCCCAACCCTCGACTCTCAAATGGTAATCATGTGTGCTTGCTGCTTCCAATGGCTGTCCAATTTTTCACAACCAATTGGCTGGGGGAGGGAGGAACGTAAGATACCAGGCATTCATATGCAAATTCTGTGGGTTCTTTTGTTAAATCCTCGCCTCATTGTTTGGCTAAAAATTATTTATTGAAAGTCGTTAGCTTCGACTGGTGATGGAATGGAAAAAAAAACCAGAAAACGACAAGTACAGCTTAGTCCTAGGAATCTAAAGTGTAAGTACACCTAGAACTTTTTACGTTTTAACTTTGTGTTATGTTTTTATATGAGTTTTCCTTTTTTATAGTAATGCATTTCTGATGGAATTTTCTTTTTTCCAAATTATAATTAATTTTTTTTTTTGGGAACGTGTGTCGTGTAAAAAGAGTTTACATAATTAGTTAAGTATAATCTGGTAAAATGTTAATAAACTATTGTTAGTTCCCATCAGGTTATAATTCTTATATACTTTAAGCTCATAAAACAATTGAGAAAATCCCAGAAAATCCTTTAATGTGTCTAATTGAAACGAAAGCAAAACCCTGAACAGATTTGCCAAACGAAAGATTTATGGTGTGCCAAAATACATTTGTGTTTAGACATACATATATTTTAGTTTTATTTGAATTCCGGACAGACTGGAGGATATGTGACGCTTGTAGGATGTGCCCAAAGTTCATTAATTATGATTGGAGACAGTTGGACAATTAATAAACGAAGCGAGCCCAAAGCCGAAGCTTTCTGTGGTCAGCGGGGTCCTTCGATTGGGGGTTGGCTCTCAAACATACATATATGCAGGAACGGAAGTAAACTTTTCGCTGCCACTTTTTCCCCCGTTTATTCGTTGGGTTTTGTTTTGTTTTGCGCTTTGCGATTATGATCGGACTTTGATTTATGGCCTTATGCGCAAATTTATTGCCTTTAATTGTGTGTCCTCTTATGTATTTGGCTTACTTAAGTCGAGACGCTCTCTCTCTCTCTCTCTCTCTCTCTCTCTCAATTGGTGTTAGCTAATTGAAAGAACTTTGGGATTCTGTGAGGAGCTAATAAAAAGATTTCACAGCAACACTTTAGTTTTCCAACACACATTCAAATGCAAGGGGTGTCTTGTCGTGGCTGAGATATCCACATATTTAAATTGATAGCATATAAGACAAGCCCCTTGGGCCAATTTTGGTAATCGTAAGCCTTAATTAACATTGAAAACAAACAAATGCGTGTGCGGCAAAAGCCAACAGACAGCCAACCACCCCATTCGAACACCTCTAAATGCAAGGACGAAAGAAAACCATAAATCTATTTTGAAATGCAGCAGACATGGGGCAAGGACTGGGCAGTCGACTGTCCGTTGATGTTTACATTGGAAGAACCCAAAATGCCCGGCAGCAAAGTGCATGCAAATTTCCAAGTGGGGTGAATTGAGTTTAAGGTGCATCAACTGAAGCTCCAGACACAAACACGGGTCAACTTTCTGCTGGGCAAAGGAGCTGCCGAAACAGATCTACTCGCTGTCAAAGTTGCACCTATGCGAAAGTCAAAATCCCCAGCCCCCCACACCCCAAAGCCCAGACACGAAAGTCGACGGCACCCTTCAATTAATGCATAATTCTCCAATGTCATGGCTGGGATGTTGCTTTGTTGCTTTCATCTCCCGTCTCAGGCGGCGAGCGAGTTGGGGTTGATTTTACTTAACGCCTCGCCTCAGCACTTAACTTCCGTTTCCTGTTACTTCGCCGACGGCTATGCGGGTCGGAGTTGAGGCATTTGCAACTAATTGAAAGTGCAATGTGATGCTGCAGAATGCAATTAATGCCTTCAAGCAGCGGAGACCAGTCACCAGTCAGCAGCCAACGCTTCGTGTCTTTGATTTGCGTGTATATTTCCATTCCAATCCGAGTGCAGTGCGAGATGCAGCAGCCAAAAAAGCGGGTAAGATTGCTCTGGTCGAAAGTGGCCGACTTGGAGATACCCTGAACCCAGCTGCGAGCACTGGGACTGGAAACTAAGTTCTTGAATAACTAAACCATCAACTTAAGACTTTCAGGTCTTAAAAAGAGCATTCGAATTGTTTGATTGATCTGATCTGAACATATAAAATCAAATCTCTAGTTTCTAATAATAATGCCATGAGGGTGGACAATATAAACTTTAAAATAAACTTGATCTTGCTCTTGTAATCTCTGCGACGGACGGACGAACTGGGCTAAATAGATTCGGCTTGTGATGCTGACCAAGAATATATATACGAAGGTGCTTGCTTCTGCCTGTTACATACATTGCCACACAACCATTATACCCCATTTACCCATTTTCAACGGGTTCGGGGTATAAAAAGAAACGAGAAAGTCAAACTTGGTGCTTGGGGTTTGGCTGCAGCTTCCGTTGCAGTTCAAAGCAAGAGAGACAAGTCAGCTTATTGCCCGTGCAGAGAAAGAGAGAGAGAGAAAGGGGCCGGCTCAAATTGCCTATAGATTGGGTTGACTAGCTGCGCGGTTGGGTTCAGTGCATTTCCTGCACGGCAGTCGAGCCAGTTGGCAACCGAAAGCCAAAAGGAATCCACAAATGTAACTTTGCCTGATCACATAAGGCCACATAATATGCATATAAGCAACAGAACCGAATGTCTACAGACGCCAAGAAACTGATACTCGGCTAGGCGAAGACCACTCAGACTCGAGTGAATAATTGGAGTGGGTCTGGGTGCTCACGTTTGGGCAAAACAATAAATTGCTTTTTAAACACTTACAACTTACAAGTTGCAGGGTGTCAAGTGCATTTTGGTCTGCTTGCCACGCTGCGCCATCGCACGCTTGGCTCAGCTCCAGTTGGAAACTGACAACTTTCTAAGAATAACTGCAAAGCGATTTGCATATTTTGCACCTTGTCGGGACGGGAGGCGGGGGCGGGGGCGGGGACAGGCGATGCCAGCTTTATCGCACTCTACGCAGCCAAGCCAGGCACATGCATCACACACACACACACACACACACATACTAACGCACTCAATTGCCAGCACTTACTCGTAAATCTTGGCCAGAAACTTTGGCAGACACGAAATTTATTTATAAACACCAGAAACAACACTTGAGTAATGCAAGTTGTGTAGCTGTCATAGCAATATCAGAAGCTACCTAAACAGAGGGTAGCCCCCCCCCTACCCCCTTCTCCCTAGGTTTAAGCGGCACATGCCAAGAAATCCGCTTACAGCTTAATTTACAAGTCTATATTTATTCATTTATGTTTATTCCCCTGCAGCTAGTACATAAAATATTTGCTATATATGTCTACAATTCTATGTCTAAGTTCGGATTCCTCTGCAAGTCAAATAGGAAAATTCTACTAATGATGGATATTTACAGTAAACTTTAAAATAGGCAACATATTTAGGTGGAATTATATTCCACACTTTAAATACTATCAAAAATACGAATCGTTGTCGTGTGGGCCCCACTGCGAAAGTAAATCCTAAGTGGAGATGAGGCTTCCACATACCTCTAAAAAATAGTAGTCATGTAGTTCGACATTTACAGGGTATCTAGTATGCCTTGCTGCTCAATGTGACCCAAGGTGGCCCGCAAAGTACTCAGCACACGCTCACTGCTAAAGAGCATCTGCCGCTTATCCCGTATCGCCTCAGAGTCCACAAACGTGTGCACCGTGAAATCCTCAGACGCCTCCTTAGAGGCACAGCAAATGGGCAGCTCACAGACGACGGCATAGTAGCCATAGAAGAGACAACGCTGCATTTCATCAAGCAGTTGTTCAGCGCTTGGCATCGAGCCGGGATAGTTAAGGGCGTTTAGCGTCTGGCAGAGGCTTTGGCGATAATGCTGCAGCAACTGATCCCGCTGATGCAACAGCACGTCCAACTGCAGGCTGGTGTAGAACAAAAATTGCAGATCAATTGCCGGGCTGCCAACGAAGCAGTTTTGGAAATCCACCTAAAAGCGAGGGAAGCGTTAGTTGAAATCCAAAAATGATTTTTTTGTACTATTCTTTATACTCACAATAATCGCATTTTTCTTCTCCGCATTGAACATAATATTATTTACCCAGAGATCGCCGTGTGTTATGACCGGAATGGCGCTGTTTTGGGCAGCGACCACGGAACGAATGCGATTCGATATATCCTCTGGCCGTTGAGCCTGCATTTTCGCTGCTACTTCAGCCATGCCCGGCATTTTGGCCATCACATCTGCTCCATAGGCCAGGCCATCCACAACGATGACTTGGGCGAAGGGATCGCTGATACCGTCGGCATAATGGGAGGGCGACAGTTGCGCCACCAGCTGGGGCTGCTCATGTAGCAGCATCATAGAGGCGGCGTGGAACTGGGCCAATTTGTGTACACAAATGCGGGCGTCCTCGAAGGACAAACCGTTTTGGCGGTTAAATGTGCCATAGCCCAGTGCGCCCAGATCCTCCAGCAAGTAGATCTCCTTGGCGGGACCACGTTCCGCGAACAGGCAACTAAGAATGCGCTTTAATTAGATTAATTAAACGGGGCTGGGTCGAGAGTTCACTTACTCAGCGCTCAACTTTCGCTCGCCCAGCGGCGCCTTCTCCAATATCTGGGCCATGGCGGGCAGTATCTGCTCGAACATGAGCTTCTCATTGGAGCCCACCTCGGCCACAATGGGCAGCAGGTCCTTCAATATATATTTGCCGTGCTCTAACGGCGCCTTTTCGCTTTTGCGATATGCCACTTTCAGCCGGTAGATGACGCTGCAAAAGTTTTCGCCGCGTTGGGTAATCGCCTCGCTCTGAAAACTTTCCACACGCAAGCTTTCGGTTTTGTAGGCGCGTGCCAAAGCTTTTTCTATATAGTCGGAATCACAGTTCGTTGTGGTAGCTGGATCCATAATGCTTCTGTTTGCTTCTGTTTCTGTTTCTCTCTATTGCAGCGTTCACGTCCGTCGGCGGCAAGTTGTTCCGAAATACTGACCGCACGAACTTATGAAATTCGCGTTAGCATTTGCAATTGAGCGACCCCGCCGCAGCGGCGCTTATCACTCATGATTTTGACTCGTTGTAATTTAAGTAGAACAAATGTATATCAGAATTACTGATAATTTGGTGGAAACTATTTCATAACATTCTAGTGCGCTCTGGTTAGACAGCGAAGATGCGCTCTTTCTCTTTAAAGCGTGAAATACACTGTTAACCAAAGGGGCAACAATTATTTCATTTAATAAACGTTACCTTTAGTGCTTCTAATGAATTACGCTTCATCGAATTCTTCGAATAATGATGACATTCAGTTTTGGTAAGGTGGCAAAATGAAGCCGTGAAATCAAAGAGTTCAAGCCCATTAACGCTTTGAAATAATTGATGGTGTATGCGAAATCAACAAGTGCAAATGGTAAACTTGAACTATGGTCGGACATATGTTTACAGATAGACGTGACAACCAAACATATCAGTTAAATTCGGAGTGTCGAAGAATAAATACCCTTGCATTATACGGTGGCTCACAACGTATATGCTCATTCCTTAAACACTCTCTAAATTTAAACTTGATAGAATGTCGAGTATAAAACATATTTCTAAGCTCCAACACGTAAACCTCCTTGCCCCTTTAGCAGTAATTTTTATTATTTACATAATTCTTGGAGGGTACAGTCTTCGAACAACAATTAAACAAGAAATGTTCAACATCTCAGGTGCAAAATAAAAGCAGGAAGGCCCCGAACTCAATTATCAACAAGAGTCAAGCGGTACACTGTTCGGAAAATGAAGGCAAGCCCGCGTTTCTCAGCTTAAGGAGGCCTGCATAAAATAACTGTAGTTAGCCATAAAAGATTGTTTCCAAACACTCATCTTTTGTCCGGTTGTTCCAATATTAGCTATATAATAGTTATTAATTATAGCCGTAAAATTATCCATTTCGGATCATCTATGCATATTTTCGACGATTTTTAATGATTACTTTTAAGGCATATTATCAAAACTCAGGTCATAATCATTATTTGGTATGAGAGTCACAAATTCTAAAGTCAAGAATATTTGACTACAAAATACCCTGTACTTCGATTTAAAGCACCCTGACACACGATCGAAGTGCTGCAAACCCAGAAAAAATTGTTCTTGATTCGGTTCGCGGTTCGAACCAATGGCACGTATTTGTAAATAAAGGGAAACCGGTTCTGTTCCGGTTTCAGGTTCGGTTAAAGTTTTTAGCAACTGGTACAATTCGAAGTTCGGTTAATGGTTTAAAAAATAATATTTTAATTCCGGGCACGAACCGGTTCTGTTCATATATTAATATACATAAATACTGACTTTATTCATGATGGGTCTTAAAAGAAATTTACTTAAACTCTTATACAAACTCATATTCCATATTGCAAACGATCTATCCGTTTTCACAATATTGTTTTTTTATTTTTGTGCAGGGTATACAAAGTGAGGTATAATTGGATTTACTTACTATTAGAATGAGTACAGCTGATTGATCAGCACTCGGCACGCAATTGCGGCTCAGTTGAATTGGTAATTTGCAGCTCGAATTACACGAACACAACATCGCAATTTTAAAGCAAACACACAGCCGATTTCATTGTATTCACTCATATAATAACTCGAATAATTTTATAATAACAACCACAAAAGGTTAAACTGCCGCGTCGTTCACGAGCGCGATTGTAGGTACAACATATTTATCGATACTTGTAGCCCACTTATTTAAGCACACAGCTGATCGGCGTCTGAACGCGTAAACACAATCATTTACTTAAAGGCGCGCGCTTCCACGACTTTATGCAATAACTCAACGGGACACATTTCACAATCGATAAAGAGCAAATAACACTATTAATATTTTATATACTAGCATTTATTGTATTTCAACAAATGCCGCACAGCTCATGGTACAAGCTTGAAGTGTATCGCATCGTTCTGCACAGTTCGATTGAACCACTTCGCGGAAAGAACGACCTACTGCCTAAATTAAAGTTCATCGTTCGCTCTTATTGTTCGTTTCGGTCCTTTGAGTCCCAGCACGATCATTGTCCTTCACGTTTACAACGATAAATAAATGTTATATAAATTATTTGGTAAATGTGATCTGATAAAATATATAGCTTAACGATACCTTTTAGCAAGTGAACATATTCGTTGAATTGAACTACGATGCACAACTCTTGTACTACCAAAGCCAAACAATTGTTGTTGTACAGCAACACTTCCATCGCACATACGATACTTTCATCGATAGTCAAAGCTCATTTATCGGCATGTGCGTGTGCGGCGAATTTTTCAACACTCGCTAATAACCTCAATTCGCTGTCCAAACCGAGCTCATAGAATTCTTGTTAATAAACAAGGTTTATTAAAGTTGACTCCCTTGGCCGCGCATGGCCAGCGACAGTGCCAAGCGGGCGTCAACGATGCCAGCCAAAAAAGTGTCAACAATGCAGCCAGCTGCCGCAGGCACCAACAATGCAACGACGGCATCCACAATCGCGCCCCTCGCCAACATGTCCAATGGCATGTCGCGCCTGACGCCAGCGCGGGACTTGACGCTGGGCGGGCGCGGTGCCGCGGCGGCCGCTAAGAAAGTCTTTGCGCCCAATTTGAATGCTGTGCGCAACAAGAATACGTGAGTAGCTTGCAGGCAGCTGGTTGAGGATCCTCACTAATCCAGCTGTTCCTTTTCCACAGTAATGTTAAGACGTCCAAGGACTTTACGCAGCCGCGCGGTGGTCGACGCGGCGCACGTGGCGCAGCTGGAGCAACACGAGGACGTGGCGCTGGCAACGGCAACTCGACGCTCATCCAAACCACCGGCGTTTTCTCGGAGGGAGCGGGCGCCGTACACTTGCGCAAGTCATCCAGCGGCGGCTCGAGCTATGCCCGTGCCGGCGATGAGGTGGCCATAACACGTAAGCGCAACGATCGCAAGGATGATAAATCGCAGGAGCAGCAGCGTGTAATGGATCTGATGGGCAACGAGGACAGCGACGACGGCGATTCCGCCAGTGATAACGACACGGAGCTCGATAAGACTGAATTGGCCTTCAAACCGGTGATGCTGACCGAAGGTGAGTGCAACCGCACAGGATATAACATAGCATACAAATACAATTCTCCCACCAGGCCTCTGGCACACGGAGAAGCTCAACATAAAACAGGAAGCAGGCGCCAAGGCCAAACAAACAGCAGATGAACCGGGTGCGTAAAGTTCTCATTGGCAAACTGGACAAAAAATTTAAAGTGCTTTTCTTGCAGCAGAAGCCGTGGCCCAGCATCTGCAGAGCTTGCACGTGGCTGGCGTGGAAGAGCCGCCCGCACAATACGGCCGGTATCCGCGCAGCATTGGCGCCTTCCTTGATGCGCCACAATCGCAGCTGTTCATCATGCAGCTGCCCAACGTGCTGCCCTGTGTGGCAGACGAGATTGACGATGCGCCAACAGCCCCCGAGCAGCCAACAGCAGTGGATGGCAAGATGGAGCAGCCCAATAGTCCAATGCCCACAGCCGCGGGCGGCGGTGCGCCCAAACCCAGTCTGTTGGCACAACTGGAGGAGGGTCAAATTGGGAAGATACTGCGTTATCGTTCGGGACGCGTTAAATTGCTGCTGGGCGACACGCGCTTCGATTTGGACATGGGCCTCGAGTCGGGGTTTCTGCAGGCACGTCCAAATTCACATTCGCTTTTCCATTTAGAAAGTTTCTCAATGTAATGTTTTCTGCCCGTTGCAGGAGATCATGTCCATCAACAGCAATCGGGAGCAGCGCAGCGGCAACATGATCAACCTCGGCCCGATCCAGGCCAAGCTGAAGGCCACGCCCGACTGGGTGCATCTCTTTGAGCAGCAGGAGGCAGCCGTAAGGCAACCAATGTCCACGACATCCACAATATCCACGACAACCACGAATCCGGCCGCCACATAGCACCGGACTAAGGCGCGGACCATACTTTTTTTTTTTAGTTTTAATTTTAGCTGTAGTTTAGGAGCATACAATAATTTTGTAAATAGGCCGCCTACGTCTAAGTTATTTAACTGCATTGATTGCGAGTAAAAGTAAACTCATTTTTTTTAATATAAGAACAAACGTTTAGACTTAGTTATTTAGCGGCTGCGTGCCACGCCCCCTGTACATGTTGCCGCCCAGGTCGATGGCATAGTTGTGATCCACGGGATTGGCCAGTGCCGTCTCGATAGCCGCATCCAGCTGCTCGCGCGTGACGAACGTCTTCGACTGCTCGATCTCGTGGCGTATGCGCTCGTCGGCCCGTTCGCGCCGCTCCTCGGCGCGCAGTTTGCCCGCGTCGAGGCGCTCCTGGACGTAGGCCACTTTCGCCTCACGCTCCTTGGCCAGACGCACATCGCGCTCGCTGGCAATCTGTGCATTCCAAGCGGCGTTTTCTTCCAGGCAGCGCTGAAACGCGGCCTCCTCCTGCTCGGGCGTCAGCACTATGTGATCTGCCGTGGACGTTTCCTCATGCCGCACCACCTCCGCCCGCAGATACTGGCGCACAGAGCGCAACTGGGTTCTAGTGAGCAATCAATTTATTAAGGAACACTGCTGTATTTATTTGCCTTGGCTTACTTGTAATGATTGTTCAGCCGCATCAGCTCCGCGCGCTCCTCCTCCGACTGTTTCTTTCGCTCGGGCACGCGGAACACTTTGCTCTTGGCCACCGGCAACCAGCGCGGCTTGCGTCGCCAGCGCACAAACTCCAGTGCAAAGTTGTTGCTGCCCGTTTTAGCAGCCGCCACAATTGACGGATTGAGCAATTGATAGCCTGCGCGCAGCATCCTTCCCAATATTTCTGTCTTTCTTTTAGAAACTCAACGCTTAACTCATTTACTTCGCTTTGTTACGGCATCAAGTCACGTTCGATAACACAACAAGAGTTATCGGTAGCTCTCATACCCTATTAAAAATCGACAAGATGAGGGTATAACTTGTATTTCTATTGACCTCGTTTTAAAAGTTTAAATCGCCTTTAGGTTTGTTTGGTGAAGCGGATTTTCCACATAAATAAATTGCGATCTTGGTTCGAACCTTGATTCGTCGCATTATTTTAAATTTAAAACGGAGAAAATTTAAAATTAAAAACGCAAATATATTGTATGTTTAATTTTTGTTATTATTAAGTGTTATTAAGTTATTAAGAATATCTGTTAGAGAATGTTTATAAATACAACCTTCGAGATCAGTCAATATACGTTTTTGCAGTAGACAAGATTTATTTATAAGTATAAAAAGGGTATCCCCTAGTGTGCGCATGGGTTTAAAGTTTGCGTATACTATCGCTTGTGATATCGATACGTGATGGTGAAATTGCAGTACCGGCTCACCTATCGATTAACTTCCGACAACATGTCATCAAAGGAACTATGGCAACGTTTCAAACAATTTGCTTTTGAATTCCCAGTGAATATTCAACATTAACAGACAGATTCGTATGTGCCAGAATAAAGCCAGCTCAACATGGACAAGCCTCAGCTAATCGAACATTTGCACGAAGCCGTTAACTACACGGTCTACGATACAAAGTGGATACCGCTATCGGCCAAGTTTGTGGTGCTTGGCTCCAAGCCGAACAGCCACGGGATTCTGGACATCTACGAGCTGAACGAGGCCAAGCTGGAGAAATTGAAGTCGGTGGAGAAGAAGGCAGCGTTCAAGTGCGGCACCTTCGGCGCCTCCTCGCTGCGCAATCGCCACCTGGCCATTGGCGACTTCGAGGGACGCCTCCAGGTGCTGTGAGTACCCGAACAGTTAGTCCAATAAACATATATTAACCTAACGCTAACGCTCGCAGCGACCTGGAGCACCCGGAGCTGGCCGTGTACAATGTGAAGGCGCACAGCGGCATCATCAACTGCATCGATGCCATTGGCGGCACCCAGCTGGATTGCGGGGCACCCGAAATCGTGACCGGGAGTCGCGATGGCTCCGTCAAGGTGTGGGACATACGCCAGGGCCAGGAGCCCGTTGTGGACATATCGCCGCCCTCGCAAATGGGCGACGGCATCAACCGCAGCGATCTGCGGCGCGACTGCTGGGCCGTCGCCTTCGGGAACACCTACAATGCGGATGAGCGCATCGTTGCCGCCGGCTACGACAATGGCGATCTGAAGCTGTTCGATTTGCGTGCGCTGGCCGTGCGCTGGGAGGCGACCATTAAGAACGGCATCTGCGGCCTGGAGTTCGATCGTCGCGACATACCCATGAACAAGCTGGCGGTGACCACGCTGGAGGGCGGGCTGCTCGTCTACGACATGCGCACACAGCACCCGACCAAGGGCTTCTGTTGCGTGGAGGAGCGCAATGCCGGCCGCAGCGTGGGCACCAATGGCGTCATCAGTGGCCCCAAGGCCACTGTCTGGACGGTGCGCCATGTGCCGCAGAATCGCGACGTCTTCCTAACCGGCGGCGGCACCGGCTCCATACGTCTCTGGCAATACGAGTATCCCGATCGACGCGTCATCGAGGACGCGGATGGCAGCAAGGAGGGCGTCCCCGGCAAGCTGCATATGGTCAGCGCGGTGACGCTCAGCTCCCAGCCGGTGCACAGCTTCGACTGGCACCCGGACAAGCTCGGCCTGGCCGTTGCCGGCGCCTTCGACCAGAGCGTGCGTGTTCTCATTACCACAAAGTTGAACACACTCTAGCTTTAGATTAGATATTATACAAATGCTTTAATAAAGAGCCTACATTATGTACAAGGAAGAATGCAACTAGGTGCGCTCCATGCGCTGCTGCACGATGCGGGTGAGCTCCGTGAGCTGCTGTTCCAGCTGCTGCATTTGCTCGGCCTGCTCCCGGGGCACCTCCACCAGGCTGGCGCGCTTGAGCGCGTTCACACAGGAGGTGGCCGCCAGACGGCTCGAGTTGAGCTGCGAGGTGATCATGGCCTCGCTCTCGTCGGCCGCATGCTCCTTGATGGCGGCCACCGCGAGCTCGGCCACCTCCAGGCACAGGCCGAGCGCCTTCTTGGCGTGCGCCGACTTCGTCTCCCAGCTGGCCTGTTTGGCCGTGTAGGCGCGGTAGGATTTGACCAGGCGTTCGGACTTTTTGAGCGGCGTCGCCGCGACCAGGGCGGCCAACTCCCAGACCATCGGCTCGTTGCCGTGCTGCACACACTGCTGGCCCAGCAGCTGGGTGACGCGGCGCTGCAGCGAGCTGGACATGGCCTCGGATGGGCAATCCGACTGCATCTGCCGGGCAATGCCGTAGACGATGCGCGTGAGCACCTCCTCGTCGAGGAAGTGCTGCCGGAGCTCGCCCAGGCGCTGGTACGCACGCATCGCGTCCTCCCAGTGGCCGGTGTCCACCGAGACCAGCATATAGTTCTCCCAGACCTTCCAGTTGTTGTAGTTGCACTTGAGCGCCTCCCCGAGCAGCCGATGGGCCCGCTGCTTGTCGCCCAGCTTGATGAGGGCCTTGGCCAGGTTGTTCCACGACTCGAAGCCATTCGGCTCCAGGTGCGTGTAGGCCAGATACCACTTGACGGCCGACTCCCAGCGCTCCAGCTGGATGGCACAGTAGCCGCAGCGCAGCAGGATCGACTCCTGCAGCGCGTTGATCTCCAGCGACAGCTCGTAGTGCCCGATGGCCTGGCCGTAGTCGGCGCGCCTGTAGAAGTAGTTGCCCCAATAGGCCTGCGCCTTGCCGCTGGTGTGCTTGGAGTGGAGCCAGGCCTGCTCGTAGCACTGCGGATCGTCGACGGCGTCGCCCAGCAGGCAGTGCAGGAGCACGGTGGGCTGCTTCGCCAGCTCCTGGCGTATAATCTCAGCGGCCTTGTGGCGCAGCTCCAGGCTCGTGTAGCACTCGATGACCTGCGGCCAGGCCTGGATCTGCAGGCAGACGTCCAGCGCCGTCTTTGTCATGCCCAGCGAGCGCAGCAGCTCGACCAGCTGCAGCTGCACCTGCCACTTGGGCTGCAGGCAGGCGGCAAAGCCGTACGAGAGCCGTGCCCGCAGCGGGTGCCCCTCCACGTTGTCCAGCAGCTTGACGCACTCCTCGCACTGCTTCCAGCTGCGCTCGACGGTGCGTCGCTGGCCCGACTCCTGCTGGCAGTTCAGCAGCAGCGCCGCCTGCCGCACCTGCAGCGGCCCGTGCTCCTGGTAGAGCAGCGTCTGCGTGTACGGCTCCAGCTCCTCGTCCGCCAGCCGATCCTTGGGCTGCGAGCGCTTCAGTTGCTTCCTGCAAGAGCGCATTTCAAAGGGATTAGAAAGGGACACAAAAGGACCCTCAAGACTGTTGTTTTCCCCTGCTCTACTCCGTGGTTCTTACGACCTTTCGACCCAAAATCAAGACTCACAAACAGTTGCATTTTGATACTCCTTCACGGAATGAAAAGAGTATATTATGTCCGCCAATATCCGTCTTGCTCTCCGTTCGTATGAACGCAATTTCGTTCGCCGCTTTTGCAGCTACGGACTTTAGATAATGTTCAGTTTTCTTGGCTACATCCACTGGGGGCGTGGCAATTTGATAAAATCGATATATCTGCTCCGGTTTGAAGCTAGATACACAATATTTTTTCATACAGATTACTGATGACCTCTTCCAAAAGTCAACAGTAAAGTTTTTTGTATATTTATCTATTCTATTCTAAATCTATTTATCTCCCTCAGTTTCAAAGCTAGATGTATAAAAATCAGTTACTGAAGATTTCCTTTAAATATCACAAAAAATTATTTTAGATATGCCCAGTGGGGGCGTGGCAACTAGTTGAATTCCACATACCTTGGACAAACCGCGAAAATCCAAAAACTCACGGACTTAAAAAAAAAGACTAGTCTTCAAATCGATTCGGATGAAATCTATATCTTCCCCAAAATAACAATAATTATTAAGAAAGTTTTCCACTGCCTTTAGCTAGCTCTAAGCTATATGAAGAAAGTATCTGCGGCCCTATAAAGTATATTTATTCTTGGGCAGCATTAATAGCTGAGTTGATTTTATAAGAGCTAAAGACTTGAATTTTGATTTTTTTAGGTTTAAGGTTCAGATTTAGTTTAGTTTAAATTCTTGATAACTTTGAGCATGTCTCGGAGACCTTTTTTTATTATAAGAGAGTATTTATGGGTAATCTGTAATAAGAGATTATCCGCAATTTATAAAGAGCTCACTCCGGCTCTACGAGTTCCCAATACTCTTGAAGGGCAAAGAGTTAATGAACAGGCGTTTAGTATTTGTATTTGTTTGTTTGTGTGCCGTATTACGAGAGATCTGGGCAAAGGGTTGTCATTTCTCATTGTCATTGCTTTGAAATTTGTTGAAAGCGTAAATCGTAACTTTTGAACAGCTAAATGGCTGTGCGCGGCAAGGAAGGTAAAGGATTGGGTGGCGGAGGTGCCAAGCGTAAGCTGTTGCGCGATACCATCCAGGGTATTACCAAGGCAGACATCCGGCGTTTGGGCCGTCGTGCCGGAGTCAAGCGCATCTCTGGCTTGACCTATGAAGACACCCGAGCCGTGCTCAAGGTGTACTTGGTGAACGTCATTCGTGACGCTGTCGCCCACACTGAGGACGAGAAGCGCAACACTGTCACTGTTGTGGATGTTGTCCACGCCTTGAGTCGCCAGTGAAGCCCCCTGCATGAATTGGAAGGGCTTGCACTCAATCAACATACATAAAGCAGCAATCGTCAATCAAACTTAGTATTTGGGGAAATTTACGCAGTAACAGATACAAAATGCATTGTCAGCTAAATGTCCCACTATTATAAACAAACAGAGTACATAAAGACACCAAATTTGGCAAGTTCACATAAGGGGGAAAGGGGAGAAGTTGGGCACAGAATATCCCCCTGATGGATTTGGAAAGACTATCAATAAAGTGAAATTACTAAAGTTGTATATGGATTAAGAGAACCCATCGAAATCGACGAGATCAAGGAGACCAACAGACAGACGCTGCTGTGGACAGACGTAACTGTAAACTGTAGCAACTATATAGTATATACCATACACGATGTGTACTCACACCTTGGCCAGCACCAGCGCCTGCAGCACGCTGGGCAGGGTCATCACCTCGTTGTCCTTTGGCTCTGTGAAGCGTATGCGCTCCAGGCGCGTATCGTCCTCGAGGAGCAGCAGCTGGGGCAGCGTTGTTTGCGCGTTGGTCAGCAGTGCCGGGGGCAGGGCCGTGTCCGTGGATTGCTGCACCACCTTCAGGCAGAGTTGGGGCAGCGGTTTCTGCTGGAACTTGGTGCGCACGCCCAGCAGACCCTCCACTTGGAGGGCCACCTGCAGATGCTCGCCCAGCTCAGCGAGCGTCTGGCTCGACAAATCGGAACGATGGAACTGCAAATAGCCATTGGCCAGCTCGAGCAGCAGCAGCGCTTGCAGCTCCTTTTGGCCAAAGGCGGCCAGGTGGGGACGCAGCTCCTCAGCTGCCAGCTTGAATTCCTCGTAGAGAGCGCTGGCCAGATCGTCGAGCACGTGCTGCTGCAGGCAGACCAGCCGCAGACGCCACCAGCTCAGCAGCTGTGAGGCATTCAAAAGGGATTAGCAAGGATTAGAATGCATTCCAAGAGAAACCAACCTTCGATGTGGGCTGGACAGCAATTAAAGCTGCCAGCATTTGCTTAGCTACAAGCAACAACTGCGCCGTCTTCACATTGGGATTGAGCTCCTCGCCGCTGGCCTTCAGCTGCTCCTGGGCAGCACGCGGATCCAGGCTCAGGCTTGTCAGCATTTCTGTGCAGGCTGCCAGCTGGTCGAAGGGTCCGGTGAAATTGTTTTGCACAAAGGCAAAAATTAATTGCAGAAAATCGTTTAGCAATTCTGTTGCCTCCGCATCGTCCTTCGGCTGCTGTGGGTCGTCCTGCCAGCGCTTGAGAATCGTCCGCAGCTCGTCCACCGTCCACAGCTCCGGGCTCGTCCAAAGTTTTCGCAGCCGCTCATCGGCCGGCAAATCTGCGGTGAACTTGATAAATACTTATTGGCATTTGTTACTGTATTCACCGCTTACCCTCCAGCTGCACTGCATCGTTGAAATTGCACAGAAAGTGTTCGCTGAACGTTTCCTCTAGCATTTTAACATGAAATCTAAAACGTTTAGATTTCACAATATAAATCTCTCAATACGTTAGCGTCCCACGTGCGCGTTAATTATGTTGCCGTTTCAGGCACGAGCGAAAAAAATTCTCTGCTTTTCTCACACGTTCAACTTTGCAAAATCAATACAAAATATTTGCCAGCTCGCTTTTATTGAGTGACAATTGGCCGATTAAAATTAATACCACGAATTGAAGCAGACAGACTGAATTACAAATCCGCCACTTGGGTGCAACAACTTGTAGTTATCGATAGGGTTCGATTGACTTCTCGAAGAAATGTGGTGGCTGAACGATACGTTTTTTTAGCAAGTGCGCATTTTTTGTGGCGACATAATTACATTTTATTTATATCAACGTTTCTATATTGTATTTTATATATATATTTTTATACTTTATTATGGGTAAATGCATTGCAAGTGCAACACAAGTCCGCTTTGTTCGTTTAATATGTTATTATTTTTTAATTTGCTTAACAATGGGCACACTGAAAATGTTGCGCGGGAAATCTTGATAGTTTTCGAATTGAGTCAGTGATTGCGCACAGCTACTGAATTATTTCTATCAGTCGACCAAAAAAGTTTATTATAGATAAACGAAGAAGTGAAATTGAAGAAGTTTAGTATTTCTTGATAAAAGCTATCATATATTAATTTATTGAACACCTACTGAAATGTTGCATAAATAATGCTCAATGCCCTTGTCATAGGTTGGTGCAGATATTCGTAAAGCATACAATTGATTTGAATCCGTAAGCTTTATATTGGGCAGCCAATTAATTTGATATCCTTATAAGCTGACTAATGTATGTTCTCAATTTTTGTTTATGTTTATCGTATTCTTAGACTATTTGCATAATTGCAAGCAAGTTCAAATTTCAATTAAACCGTCTGGCGTCTGTTGCTGATAAAAATAAAATTCGAATTTCACAAATATTTCAAAGGCACATGCGGTGCGCACATGAGACATTCGAATTGCATTAGTAGATATATACAAACGCACACATATGTATGTATACACACAGATATACATATATATAAATATATGTATATTGGTATTTGCCGTGATTTTCTTGGTGGGCAGGGAATACCTGTGGCCTGACGCCCCTCCATTGTAATTACAATAACTCACATACGCTTAGAGACATCCCCTATTTATATACGTAAGTGTATGTATATGTACATATGTATATGCCTGCATATTAATATGTACATTTGCACTGGCACAAAGAAAGCCAAAAGCTTTTTGCATTTTTTTACGTCGTAGCCGGCCGTAGCTTCTAAATTTAAATTTCACGGTCAAGGTCGAGTTTGCACCCGCTGTCGACGTCAACGTCACTGTCGCCGCCGGCATTGTTTAACGACAAGCACAAAGCGGTACAGTTAATAAAAAATAACAAAAAAAAAAGGGCTTGAATTCAAGAGACCTTCCTATACTATAGACATATTGATCGCTCAAATATTAAATATAGTTTGTTCTAGTTTCAATTTCATGGGCATTTATCTATTTGTATTTGCCTGCAACAAATTAGTTTTTAACATTTTAAATAGCCTTTCGATTTAAATAGTGTTGCAGCACTCTAACTGTTTTTGTTAAGCACTCAAAATTCAAATTTCTTATATTCACCACAGCGCGGACGCTTAAGAGCTTTTGCTGTGTACTCTTTGTGTCGCTCTTCCGTTGAAAGCTTTTTCGTGCGCAATTTGCGCGCTCTGCTCTTCGTTAGTGGCTCTCTCTCGCTCGCTCTTCAGCTAGTTTTGGCGGGTACAGCCGGTGGCTTTTATCACACTCGCCTATTGCTGCATGCCGGCTCCGAGTGCACTCACACCCCTTTGGCGCATGCAAATGGAGTTTGGCTGCGTCAGCGGCACCTGGTTGCGGCGTGAACGTTATAATGACCCAAAACTGCTGCAGCTGTTGCAGCAATAAATATGTATATTTATATCAATTAATATGTATATATTTATATGACTCATTTCATAGTAATTCAAAATGGCAAGCTTAACAAATTAAATAGAAAATTTCAAAAAATACATAATTAATTTTAAATTTATTATCGATAGCCGGAAATTGGATCACTAAATATTTTAATTATTTTACAATGAAAATGTTTTTTATTAAATTTGAAGCTGCCCAAATTTGTTATCAACATAAAAGGATTTTTAATGTAATTTAAAAAAAGCAAATAATAAGTGGACTTGCATAAAAAAAGTTTTTTATGTTGATAGTAAAATTTCCAAATAACAAAAATTTGATCAGTTGGTGTTACTTTTTTTTTTGTTGATTCCAAATTTGCATCTTGTTTAAATTGAATAATATAATTTATAATTATTACTTAGCTAAGCAAAACCAGTTGTTAATTCATTTTTAACATTTACTGACTCACATTTCATTTGATAATATATTATTATGATTTTTTTTGTCAAGGTCACACAGGCATTGTGTTTGTTATGGCAATAAATGCAAAAATAAATATAATTTTTGTTATAACTAATTTAATTGCTGAGACAAACAGCGACGCCAGTCTCCAGTTATTCGCAACAGTTATTAAATGATAGTATATATATTTCTTACTGGCAATTTGCTTGTCGATTTTCTGCGCCGTCGCATCGCTCTCACATTTTCTGGGGGGGGGAAGGGGGGCTCCCCCCATGTACCCCACCATGAATAGCAAGAGACCCAATTGATGTCAGTGGGTTTTCATGCTAGGCGGTGGTAACGGCGACGGCGCAACATTTCCATTTTCACTTTCACAGGCCGCAACTTTCACAGCTGTGCCACTCGCCTCCTTTCCCATTGCCAGCAGCTTGTTGCATTCCACACGCTGCGGCATTCAGTTTCGGTTTCATTTTCGCTTTTGCTGATGATTCAAATAAGCATAATTAGAATATGAAAACAGACCTGCATATATATGAATATTGTTTTTTTTTTTTACATATTATGCTCAATTTTCTATTTCAAACAGTTATTTACGACAAAGCCAGAATACAGAAATTTGAACTGATTTAGGGAAAGAAATTTGATTAAAGCTGTACCACCAAAATGGTATCCTTCACAAAGGCATCCTCCTTGTAATATTTGCCATTATGATTGCTGTACATATTTTTGAATAATAATTTAAAATAGTTGTTTGAGCTATTTTTATTTGCCAGCCGTATTATCCTCTTCAATTTGATTTCTACGTGTCAAAAATCGCCTAGCTGTATTTCCTCCAAATATGTCAGATACGCTTTTTGTTATCCATTGATATTGAGGGAGTCGTATATGATAGATAATGATATTTTTGTAAAAATTAGTGCTATTCAGGATAGGATAGTTTGTTCTTTAGTAATACTTACAGTCAGTGGCGCAGTCAGGATTTTTTTTTTTTTAATATGAGGATATTCTCGCTTTGTTTTTACAAACTTCCAAATATATACTATTTAGATGGGGATTTAACACTCAAAAGGTTTGATTGAGGTGCTGTCAATATAATCGCCAGTATCATCAATCAAGTAAATATTCGTATAGCATTATTAAATATTTTAACAACAATAAACTAAATTTAGTGCTGGACAGGACTCTTTCTTTAGAACCTATGGAAAAACTGTCGCAAATGGCAATATTTATTTAAAGAGAACAATTAGTATTCATATTTAAAAACCCCATTCCCCCTTCAAATATGGTTGATATTATTTTTTGGGCATTAACTGGTTTGATTTTCCGCTCCGAATACTTAACTTTAACGCCCATACTCGCTGGGGGGCATTAGAAGGCCAATCGCATAAATATTCATATTTGTAAGATGTCCATTCAATTGCCTAAATGCGACTAAATATGGGCAGCGCATGCTAAAAAGTTCTACTGAAATTAATTTATTTCGCACTTAATTATACACGCGAGAAGAGCAGAAGAGCAGCAGAGAAGACGCTGACCTTGGGCCGCTGCCTTCGACTTCGCCTCTGTCGCTGTCGCTGTCGCTGCCTCTGTCGACGCGACGTTTCTGGTTGGCGATCAAATAACGCGCCAGGCAACAAAGCAAATGCCAAAATTTGATCGTAAATCCATAATATACTCGCACTGAAACGAGTACATCTACTCGTATTACCCAGTTGCCAGAAGAAACACATATATTTGCGCTGCTCGGATTTATAGTTTCTATATGCATATGTTTATGTATAGATTTTTCAAAGTTTTTCAAAAATAGTTTGTTGTTTTGAATAAATAAAATACAAAGTTGTCTAAAGTGCGCAGTTTTTCGGAATAGAGCGGCTTCTAAGCGCTGACAACAGCGAAATCAAATGAATCCAGTGACATCACTTTCAATAGGATTAGCACAAATTGATGTCAGCTTTACAGTTGAATAGATTTCGCATGATCTTTACTCTAAATGAAATTCTTTTTTTTTTTTTTTTTTGTATTTCTTTTGATCATGTCTGCTGTCGACATTTTCCTTTGCATATATGTTAAATACATTTAATGTGGTATTTCTTCAATGCATTTAATTTTTTAGCAACGTATTTGCTAGTTACTTAATTGCATTTCCTATTAACTGTTTAATGTACATTTAAAATTTCACACTTGTAGCTCGTTTAATTTCATAATATTTCCACCTGCAAACAAATATATGGAACCTACACAAACCTACTTAAATTTTTTGCCAAGCCCCCTTCCAGTTTCTCCTAATAGCCCCAGAGTTAACACACGCCATTAACCTGTTGTTCTAATACCCTTCACTCAAGGCACTTCGGTTTCGCCATTCAAGATAATTCGTATTTTCTTTGTTCCGCTGTTAACACTCAGATTATTGTTTAAATATTTAGGTAATAGTAGAGGAAGATATAGCTAAACATTTGAAGTGTTCAACCAAATAAAAGCTATTAATTATATTAATTAGGAAACATGATCAGTTTTGAGTACAGGGTGTCGCAAAAGTGATCAAATTCTCTTTAAATATTGCCAACTTGTTTTTGTTTTTGTTATTGTTATTTCACATTTGTTGTGTTCTAAGCAAAATTCGCATCTTGACCTTGAACAATTATTGTTTATTAATATTGCTGTTTGTTATTTTTGGTGTTGTTGTTGCTACTGCCATACACACACACACAACAAACACATAAATAAATATATGTATATGTATTTTGTTTTTTTAAGTGCGTTTCGCGCCATTCCCGTTTGTATACCCTGTAATCAGCTAAATGGGCTAACAAGATACAGCAAAGCTATGAAGAATGTTAAACAGATAAGAAATAGCAAAAAATTGCGTTCACATAATATCTGTTAAATTTTTTTTTATCATTCTTCTCTTAATAGAACATGCCGATTCTTTAATTCTATTTACAGGGTATTTGGTGGGCCTCTCGGTTAGATCGTTGCCACTTGTTGCTGTTGTTGTTGCTAGTTTCGGGTTTCGACTCAGCCGGCGTGCGCCAAGACCTACTCAAAAAAAAAAAGAAAAAAAGAAAAAAATTCAACTCGTTCTCGCCTAGCAACAATAACAAATATTACGAATATACAAACATATGTACATCTATTGAATTAATCAATTCGAGACGCACACGTGTCGATATTTGTGGAAATGTTCATTATATTTTAACGATCTGTAAATCAAAAAGTCGACGCGTCTACGAGCATGAAAAACCACAAAACGTGCGATTTGGAACATAAATTTATTTTTGAATAGTCAATAACTGAAATGCGCATTTTGATTTATGATGTATCCAGAAACATAGGATACTGCATTCATCTCGATCCAAATGGAGCGGCAAATTATCGGCCCGCGGACGGACTCCAATAAACGTTGGCCCTGGGCCAAAGTGCTGGCCAAGGGGCAAGTTCGATGATCGTGGAGACGCCCCAATTACGTGTCGCACAATAAATGCTTTCTTTTCGCAGTCCTTGAACCCGATACATTCGTAATTCCTTGCACTTTGCACGCAAGCGAAGCCCAAATTGAAATTAAATCGCAGCAAAATATAAAAATGCAATATCAAGTGCAGCAATGTCTGCAGATGTGCGCGACTATGACATGCCCTGTAAAGCAACAAAGAACACATTCAATAAGGTGGGAATTATGCTGATGTTTCCAGCATCGTTTGCCATTATTTTGAGTATAATATCATTGCTTTATTTTTCGCCCGACTAGCTGATGTAGCCCTGAATTGCTACATTGCACAAAATATATATTTATAAATACAACCCGGTGTCAGGCACTTTATAATTTCCCCGACGGGTTCAATTCGCAGAGTCAGCATTTTATATTACAAGTGTTTACGTGGAATATAAAACGTTGCCTTCTTAAATACATACAAACAGGGCCTGTGCCTTGGGTCAGCATTTCAAAAGCAATTTATTATCCACATATGCATACCCTGTGGCCATCAAATGAGTAATAAAGGGTATATATCTAAATGATAATTAGTCTTAAGCCGATTTTCGTCCTGGGTATTTTCCGATCGAGCTCAATTTGGAATTATTCGAGCATTCCGTTGGTATAGGCAATTGAATTGAAAATACATTTGACTATGTACATATTTGTATAATTTATATATTTATTTATTTATTTTTGGGCGTGCATTTTGCGATGTCGCCGTCATTCGCTGCATTGTTGTACGTTTAGCGACAGTTGCTCACACGTCGTCATACGTCAGCCAGCTCTCCGCGCTCTGTCTTTGGCTCAGCACTCTCCCCCAGATCCCCGCCCCCGACCCCCACCCCGCCCCGCCCCCGCCCCCGCCCCTGCCCTTTCGGTCAGTCTGCGCTGGCGTTGTTGTGAGTTATTTGCGTCGCCGCTCGAGTTTAGCGGCCCTGTGCGCGATTTCAAGGACGCGTCGCTTTGTTTTGTTATTGTCTGGACTTTTTGTTGCTGCTTTTCTCTCTCTCTCTCTCTTACTCGATCTCCCTCGCGCTCGGCCGCATATGAGGCTTTGCTGCAGCAGCGATTGCCGTTCAAAACAACAACAAAAAGTGCATTGAAATCACAATCAGAATTTGAATCAAGCAATGGAATTTTTAATATGTATATTTTTATTTTATTTTATTTTTTTTTTTTTTTTTTTGAAATGTACTCGAACTTTGCATTTGTTTTGCTTTTGTCGCCGAGCTTTTTCGCATTGTTTATTTAGAATTTTAACGCTTTTTCGGGGCATATTTTATGGCCATCTTGATTTACTTTTGCCCGGCGCAAGCAAAGCGAAGAAAAAAAAAATCCCAAAAATATATTTGCCTTTGCCTTTTGAACATTCAAGGTTAAGCTTAAGGGGGGACCAGGGGGGGGGGAGGCTGGTAAAAGTAGCCGCACCTCAGAGCACATAAATAAAATTTCTATTTATCTAATTAACAAATTAAACTCCGCAAATGCCGCACTGAATAATAAGCGATAATTTGGCAAATAAAAAGTCAGCAGACGAATTGCGCACAAAAACAGCTTTTAAATGAAAACAGAACTCAGAAATAATAACACAAAAAAAATAATAACACAACAAAGCAATATTCAGGTTTATGGTCAAGGACGCGCGGTGAAAAGCTGCCTCAAACGACGATTTCCAAATGCCCTTTCCGCGCGACAGCCAATACCATTACCAATACCCATTAAAGCCAAAAAATTGGAAACGTTTAACGCATTTTTCAAGAACTATTCGTTTGAACTTGAGCTCGGCCCATTGCCGAACCGCCCTGAAGAGACCCCGTGAAGACCATTAGAGCACGGGCTGATTTATCATAAACGACAGCAGCGTCGTCGCTTCTGACGCTCATTAAAAAAAGCAGCAACAACAACAACAAAAAGCAAAAAGCAAATCAAATCGAATACATAAATACATACAAACGCATATAGTATAAAAATCAACCGTGGGGGCTCGTGCTTTTAATTAATGAGCTGAACTTGGACAGATCGGACGCTCGACTAGTTTTCGGCTTTCAGCTGGCAGTTCCCAAAGCCGCCGCGAAGCGGAAGTCGACGCCGAATGCAAGTTGCTCTTATCTCGATGCCCTGACGCAGTCAGCTGTCCGCCTTCGTCTGTCGCCTCGTCAACATCTTCGGCTGATTAGCGGCCGCTAGTTGGCTGGCCAATTGATGGGCGGGGCGGGGGCGGGGGCGGGGGCGTGCGGGCAGCTTAATTGAAAACGCAGACGGGCCAAAGTATATGCTAAATTTTTTTTTTTTTTAAAGCAAATTCTAATAAACGCGACGAGACCAAAGTAAAAAGGCATTAAAATATACACACACACAACAGCAACAACAAAATACACAAAACAGCACACATTCAAAGAGCCAACAACAAAAATCAAACACAAAACGTTGCTCAAGGTTAGGGTTATCATATTGCCAAGATCAAGGCTATACGACTACTAAAGCTGTTGTTATAGAGACAGACATTTGTCAGTCGTTAGGCATATATACATATGCATGACCCATGCCTGTGTGCGTGTCTCTCTGAGTGTACGTCTGTGCGTGTGTGTGTGTGTGTGTGCTACACTGCCATACTGTGCCAGACAGATCGTCGAAAGGTGCGCGGACGTGCGAAGCTTCTGAAAACTGGCTCAGGAGAGAATTATGTATGTAGTATTTTGCCATTTAAATGTTCGGGATTTATGGTAATGTCTTATATACACTGCATATGTTCTTATATATAATATTTATGTGCATATTTTGAATCGATTGGAATATAAACTTCGTCTCAGACCCAATTTCTAACTGCTTAATGATTGAGATCTGTCTATGTTTAAATTTATATAGAAAAAGGTAACTTTTGTAGATTATACAGATAGCGAGTATAAATTATAATTGTAATGATGAAAGGAAATAATGCATTTAATCAAATTATAATGGACTTTAAATTAGAATTTAAAAAATTTTAATAATAAGCTCAGTTATACAAATGACAATATTAATATAAATTTTTAATTAATTATACTACACGTTTTTCAACGTTTTCATATATGTATCTTCGATACATCGCTCGTATATCAAGTCTATCTAAAAGTGGCCATGGCTAAATGTTTAAGTGCATGTCACATTTGAGCCTTATAAATATTTACTGTTATCTGCTGCGCTATCGATCCACATTCGATGATCAGTCATCAGCATTGATTAGCGGGCAATTTATTAGGTTTTCTTATGCTCGATTTTCGCTATGAATTTTGATTAATTTCTTGAGGAAGTCAATGATGCGCTGGCCCCACGCTGAGGTCTACGCCGAGCAGATCGGACGATGTCATTGGGCGTTGCAAATTAAAACGGAATCGACAAGATAAACAAACCAGCGAGGGCTGTGGCTTTGTCGACTTGTTGTTGTTGTTGCCTTTGCCTTAAATATTATTTGCTGTATTTATTTGTTATAATGGCATATCGGAAGTGGATATAGTTTATTCACGTCTAACGGTGTTTCATGCATCCAATACAAGCACGCTTATGAATGAGTGTGTGCGTACGCGAAGGAAAACTGGTTTCGATACGTGGACCGTGATTTCGAAGCTGTATCTGCGCCCGTGTCTATGTATCCGTATCTGCGCCACTAACTATATGCGGGCGAGCGTCCAACTTGTAAGTGCTGCTAACATTCGCTTTGCTTTTCCAATTTGTTTGTATGTCTGTTTGTTTCTTTGTCCGTCCGTCGGAACTTGTGTTTTGTTTGCTGGCTGTTCAAGTTCAAAGCCCAACCCAAAGATCAGCTCAGCCGAGTTCAGCTCTTGACTCTTTGGATTGCTTCGCCTTCGGCAACCAAATAGCATAAGTTAGCTAAGGTCAGTCCGCGGCGTTGAAATTGTTTCGACTGTTTGGCGACGCCCAGATCCAAATATTGACGCTGACGCTCTAAATAGCCCACAGAGTCGAGCGTAGCGCGGAAAAACCTTCACTACCAGCTATCTCGTCGTTGACGCCGACACCTTGACTTCAATTCATCGGCTCCGCGGCAGAGGAGCCCTCGCCGCGTTTCGCTTGGCAACCAAAACTTGACCCAATTTCGAGCGTGGAAAATATATAAGCTGCTGTAAGTTAGCTGTGCCGTCGTCTGGCCCCAAAAATGTAGCCATCATAATGTTTGGCTGCCGTCGCGGCCCCGTGACCCTGAGCCGATCTGGGGGCTCTGGGGCTCTGGGGCTCCTGTCGCCGCGATGGTGGTCTCTGCGGTCGCACCAAAAGTGACTCAGACCTTTATTGCTGTTGGCCCCAAGGCGGCTCACGTTTCAGCTCATTTCCTGTTTGCAGCCCCCGGGCGCAGATCAAGATCAACAAACTCGCCGTTTGTTCGCTTTTGTAAACTGTAAACATGCGTTGACAACTCGCGCCTGCTGTTGTTGTGGCCGCGGTTCCAATAAACAGCGACCTGGAAAGTGTCCGATAAGGGATCGAAATTGCGCCAAGTATAACAAATATACAAGTAGCCGCAATAATAAACAATAGCTCACTCCGGGAACTCGGTACTCGGTACTCGGGACTCGGGACTCGGGACCCCGGCAACTGTTAATGGACACCAACGTGGCTCTGGCAGATTTACATGGCTGTCTTTGTTTCTCCACGGCTCTATGTACTCACGTCTATTTATAGGCTCTGCAAGTGGGTTCATTGGCTCGTCGAGGCCTGACATTGCGGTTTTTTTTTCTTTTTTTTTCTGTTGCCCTACGATTACGCCCACATTCCGATTAAGAGTGTCACTGAGCCGACATGTGGTGATCACGCAAAGATCTCGACACCCAACGATAATTGCCCGAATTATATACCCTGGGATTCTGTGGGCAACGTGCCCGGCATAAGAAATTAAATAACCGGCAAACGTTTTGCATAATTCATAAAGGAGTCGCCGTAAATCACACCCAGAAATGCAGGCCGCCGTCACCGGAGCCAGAAGAAGCCTCTGCAGGCACTTTTTTAAATATACGAATATTTATGTCAAGGCTAGGGCATAAAAACAGACACTGAAAAAGAACCTGAGTTGAGTGAGGGGCAACCGAAGATTATGCTCGTCGGAGGGTGGGGTCCAAAGTTTTCAGACTGAGTCATACTTCAGTTTTTTAAAGGTACTATTTACAAATTATATGCTCAAGGCGTAGTAATATAAACGATTGCCAAAGGGTTAAACTAAGAACAGAGTTTTAATTTAATGAGTTGACAAGAATTTAATTAAAATGAGTTATATATTGAACATTATACGACTTTCCGCCTAGGGAAACTGAGGATTTATTATTAAGGAAAGGCACATATCTCATCTCAGCTAATGTCTAATATATCTAACGATATAAATAAATAACATTAATATAGATATTGGACAATTAATTTTATCCCCACAGTATCTGTTTTAATTGTTTAGTAATATAAATTTGCAACTCCAAATTTTGACAATATTTCTCACAAATGCATATGTTTTAAATGCAGAATCAAACTAAAGTGCAAATATGAGATCTGTGGATCTGAGTAATTTACATTTGAAATTTAGGCAAATTTTGCCATGATTTTTGACAACAAATTTGAACTCCTCAGAATCTGTTCTAATGTTGGTTTCATATACGAAATCGATTAAAAATATAAATTTGCAATTCTACATTTTGAAATTAATTAAGGAGCGAGTACATGATCTTATTTTCCAAAAAATTATAAAGTATGTTTTTTTCAAAAAATGCATATATTTTAAATCCAAATTCAATTTAGAGAGTTTGAAATATGTTAGTTTTGGATTTGCGAGCTTTACAGGTCAGGCTTTTGATGTCAATTGTAATTTCTCTCCAAAAGTTGGGTCCATCGAGTTTTAAAACTGAGACGCTTTTCAAGAAACTTCGCACAAAAGCGATTTTCACTGATACACAAAAAGTGTTTATGTCGCTTCACGTTGACCTCCCAGAAATACTTACAAATCAAAAGCATCTCGTTTGGTTAAGCATCCGGTGAGCCCACACAAAGCCAGCTGACCACACAAACTCATCAGCAGCGGCAGCGGCAGAAGTTTGAATGCAGCCAAGGACAACTTGATTGACCGGAGTCGAGCGAGAGATCGTCGCCGGGTCGCATCGCCAACATATTTCCGGCATCAGTGTTCGGTTTTTTGTCTTTTGTCTTTGGCTGCACTTATTAGCTGCTTCCTTTGCAGAACTGTGCGGACAAAAGAAAGATCAAATCCAGAGGCAGCTGCAGACCCTGAACTTTGTCGCCTTCGACGAGTGCGGACAGAGTCAGTGGAGCTTGTGAGTTGTGAGTTTCCCAGATTGAGATGCCGATTCCACTTCCACTTCCAATTGCAATTCCATCTCTTTGTGCCTGCCACTTGAGTTCTGCAGTAGCCTTTGCCTTTTGTATTTGCATCGCCTTGAATTGAGTGACTGAACCAATGATTAAACGCATTTCCTGCCCCCCCCCCCCCACACACACACACAAACACACACACACACACACCCCACACTCCACACGCCAGCGTGGTCTGCGGTCTGCATAATGCGCCTAATGCATAAAGCGCACAAGGACCCGGGCTTCTCTGCACCCTTGAACCGTATATTGACCGCTTAATTAGGTCGTGTAAGCACTTCTTTCCGACATTCTCGCTATTCTGCTTTGTATGCGTCAGTCGTCGTCGTCATTGTCGACCCCTCGAAACCCCTAAAGTAAGTACAATGCCCAGCCGCCTGATCGGTCGGTCCGCGCGTCCGTCCGTCCGTCCGTCTGTCCGTCCGTCGGCCCGTCTATGGCCTGCCACGCGCGTCAACATTTTTAATTGTGCGCTGCATATCATTTGATATTAAATAAGTACATATACGCATACATATTTACTTGTATATATGTAGACATATATGCATATATTATGCCCACTGACGTACAATGGCGCTCTGGAGCCGTACACTCTCGTATATTAACAACAGCGCCATGTCAAAGACTTAATACCCTTGCACACGTATTCGCTTTATAGACAATTGCTATCTGATTATTATCAAAAGCCTTGCCTTATGTTTAATTTGGCGTAGTTAACTTTTTAAACAATCGCAATTAATAAATCAATTTAATTAAATATTCAATATTTAATTAATAATAATCTGTATTCAAGCCAGTGTTATTTTAAAAATACACAAAACTCAGACTATATTTAAAATATTTAACATTCTGTAGTCAAAAGTCGTTCAACATTTATTTTCCTAAAATTACAATTTTATATTTTAATGAAATCACAATTTTATAATTCATTAAGTTATAAAAAGCAACAAATTCTCATGAATTTGCTTAATAATAAATACAAATTCAATCAATTTAAATTAAATTTCATGAAATTTAAAATTTAATAAGAATTCACGTGAGGGAGTCAATACTAAATTATAATTTTCATTATTATTTCTATAAAAATAATATGAAATCACAATTTTATGATAAGATTTTATCAAACTACAACAAGGCTGGATTTGCCTAATAATAATTTAAAATTTCCACTCAAGACTAATAATGATTACAAATTTTACGGGATAATTCACATTCTTTAAAAAATACTCAAGAACTGAGAGTCAAAACTAAATTATTATTTTTTTATACTTATTTTTCCAAACACATTTTTTAATATGAAATCAAAATTCTATGCTAACAAAACAATTCCAATGGTATACAAATTTGTCACTGTCTAAGATTCAATTTTGATTTCCTGATTTTTCAAAGCATTGCTAAACTTAATATGAATTGGCTAGTAAACAACACCTAAACGAAAATAAGAAATAATAAAACTATTTTCCCTGTTTCTGAATATTTGATGCCTGCAAGAATGGGCCAAAATGTTTCCGGGTTAACTTGACCTCCTTTTGATAATGTCAGATTTATATAGAAAATGGCCATAAGCAGAATTTGTCTGATCAAGAGATAAAAGTAAAATGTATCCTCGAAAACGCCGCACATTCTGTAACCAGCTGATGATACCCTCTCCCTATTCGAGGGTAGACAAATCAGTTGTGTTGACTTTTGTGCGTTGTTGATTTATTTTCCACTGTTGCATTAACGCGATGATTAAACGGCGGCGAATGTGCACAGTTTGCTCATTGTTCTGGAATTGCTGGGATTATATGAACAAGTTTATATATTTTTGTTGTTATTCAAATACAACGATTTATGGTACGAAAAAACCATGGGCATGCATATTTCAGTGAACCCAATTAATTCGCTATTGAAGCTCTGCTGACACACGAGACCTTTTACAGGGTGTGCGTGTGTGTGAGGGTTGTGTGGTGGGTGGGTGGGGCGGTCGCCCAACTAATTTGATTCACTCCTATTACAGCCACGACCGTGCACTTGACCCTCAACAATTTGCGTCAATGTCAATGCAACTACCCCGCTTTAATGGTTAGGCAACCCTTGCGTCAAGGGTTTGGGTTAGGTAATTACTGTGCATGTTGTTGCCGTTGCGCCAACAGTTGCGACTGCAGCAATGACCTTGAACGGCGCTGGGCAAAACCCCGCGCAGAGCTCAACGAATGACCTTTTGAATGCAGCGGCGAATGAACGGCTCAATGCGGCCGTCTCGCTCGCACGCTGCCTGCTAAAAATAAGCTCGGTGTGAAAAGCTCATGGTGAAGGTCAAAAACCCACCCAGCAGCGCTGGCATTAGCGCCACTCAATGGGGCACATGCAACTGCCGCGTGCGCAAGTTCAAGTGCAAGGGTTGCCATTGCACCCGAGCTGCCACCATTGGCCTTGTTGCATGCCAGCTCGAGCCCTGCCCCGCCGCCGCATTGACGTACTGACCCTGGCCGTGAACGTGCCAGTAGTCTCTCTATCTGTGTGTGTGTGTGTGTGTCAAGTCCCGGGCCAAAGTCCCCGCACGGCTCCTTTGGCTTTATAATAAAATTCTATGTTGCCGGCCGGCCGCTTGCTTATGATGTCCTTGGAGACTCTGCTCCACGACCGGCTATTTATAGCGTCCTGTCCAACTTATTGATGTGCCTGAACTTGCTTCCAATTGCATCTCGAGTTTGTTGCAAGTTGACTTGCGTCAAGGTTGTGGCCAAAAATACACTAAAAAAACTAAATGCTAGAAAAAAGCATCCAACATGAGCCAAAAAAAAAAAAAAATGTTTTTCTTACTTAAACTTTATAGAATTATTTGGAAATAAAGATATCTTTTAAAAAAGGCGATTTGCCTACGAATGCTTTTTAGATATAGTATATAATGTGTTTAAGCAAACTTTTTTTTTTGGTACTAAATTATAAACCGGATACTTACCGGATTTCTATATTCCACATATCAACATGTCTTACATATTTGAGCTGTTAAAATTATTTATTATTTACACACTTGTCAAGTTCTTAGTGTCACATTTTTAATAATTCAATTTAGATTAAACTAAACGCGAGACTTTTTATTTTCAACAGCTGTCAACAATTAAATTCTATATTTTCATAAAATTAAATAAATATTTTTGTCATTTTATTTAATTAATTTACAATCTATATCTAATTTTTTTCCAAGTTCCAATTAAATCCTGTTTCTAAGCGTAACAGTTAACTTTGTTAAAGCGGCTGTTAACCTTAGCAGAAAGCACCCTAATTGGGTGTTAATATAATAACCTTGTAACATGATTGTTAACACGATTAGTTTGGAGCAGCTGAACTTTAGATAACGTTCAATCAGAGTGGAAATAAAAATAATAAGGCAAAATGAAAAGAAAGAAAACGTTATGTAACCCCAAATAAAGTTCGATTTGTGCACGGTGGCCAAATCCTTTGCAGTTTTTCGCCTCCGGTGAGCTGAAAATCTCATAAACCTGCCAGCTACTCGTGGGTGGAGTGCTCCGTCCCGTCCCAGAGGCAGATAAGTTAATAAAACAAACTTCAACGACGACACGTGGCCGAATGCAACTTTGTTGGTGTCTTGACTTGGTGATAATAAGCCACCTCAAAGTATCGTCCTTTTGTTGACCTTTAACGAAAATGGCGTACGGCAATCCTGTGCGTGGGCTGCCAGCATCCGATTTCATTCAGGCGAGCGAGCGAGCGAGCGAGAGAGAGAACGAGAAAGGGAGCAGGGAGAAGCGATGGCAAAGCAGCTAAAAGAATCATTTAAAAATCAAATCAAAGTCACGCGCCGCAATGTAATCAACAGTCGACCCCCGGCAGCGGGGAGCGGGAGGGGCAGGGGACAGTGACACAAGGCATGTGGCATACAGAGGCTCAAGGCTCAAGGCTATCGGGCTGCAGGTGTAGCAGAGAGAAAGGACCAGGTCCAGTCGAACAATAAGCAGCTCCATGCGCCGCTAAGTATGCAAAGAATACAAGTGGGGAAAGAGAGGGAAGGCCTCCCCCTCTCAGTCACACTCAATGGGCACGTGTGGGCGGCACGGTGGTCTGGGGGGTGGGGGGGGGGGGGTTGGCAATGTCAAAGCGAGAAATCCTTCGGCTTTAACCTTGAACTTCACCGTTGCCAAGGCATCACGAGGTGGCAGCTTTCCGCCTCCGCTGCCGCCACTGATGCTGTCTCTTTCGCGCTGTGCTTTTACGTTAACCTTGCCGGGGTCTCCGTAGTGGCCGAGTCCTTGAATGCGTGCGCCTACGCTCCCTGCCTCCGCGCCTATGGAAATTTTCGCCTGCTCGCCGCTGCTTGCTGTCTCGCTCGCTCCCCAAAGTTGAAGGGCATTTAACGTTGATTGACGCTAAATAATAACGGCATTTGGCAAAGCCTTGCGGCTTAGTACCCCTGAAAGCTCGGCCGCGCTCTCTCTCTCTCTCGCTCTCTCTCTCTCTCTGAGCTTCCACAGGGCCCCCTCCAATAGGGGAGTGTCCTGCTCTCTGCCGCAAGCTTTGCCCAACGCCCAGGTTGACTGTACTTCTGTGACACTCGCCGAACTTTCGCCTTGGCATTGCACGCGCTTCAACTTTGCTCTTGAAGCTCGCCCAGCTTTTGCGCGCTCTCTCCGGCAAGGCCACGCACGAAAGCTCTCCTTGCCGGCCCGAAGCTCGCCGCTTTCTGTTGCGCATTTCGGTTTGGCGCCTGTTACATTACCAAACCCAAGTGCGTCATCTCTATTGTTGTCGCTATCACTTGGCCGCCCACGCCTCCCCCCCGCCCCCCTCCCCCCGCCCCCCGCTCCCCCTGGGCAGGCAACCCTAATGAGCCCAACACTCGCACCACGCAAATTCAATTTGCATTCTAAATAATTTGAGCATTTTCCAGGAAATGCGTAAAACCTGCGGAACCAAAAGCCGCTCTCCACGTGCGTAAAAAAGGCGCGGGCTTTTCCGTAGCCTACTTCTTGGCGTGCGGCTGGCATTTGCCTTTGTGGAAAGTTACTTGCCACACGTTGCACACACACAGCGACCCGCCCCGCGCTCCCCATCAAACTAGCTTAACGCGCAATTTGTTAGCCGCCTCGTAAAAATGCCTTCCAGTCCTGGCCGGCCCTTGGCGCTGGGGAGCAAGCCCCAACAATTTATGTGGCGCACTTTTGTGAATGAAGTTCGAAGCTCGTTTGCGCGGCGTTAAAAATGCCGTACATGTCGCTGGGAATGTACGAGAATGTTCTCCCTGGTGCCCGGCGGCACCTCGGCTAATCAACTGCGTGCAGCGTAGGTCACAGTTTAGGCCACAATTTAGGGCTTGTTTATGAAGCGCCGCTATTTATGGCCACCCCGAGCACCCAGACCTTCCATCCAGCTGTCCTTGTTATGGTGCTCTGTTAGTTTGTTTACTGACGTCCTGGAAAGTTCCTACATCACGCGAAACAAATACACAATTCCTTGAAGGCCTTGACCATGTTTAACCTCTGGCGTGAGGCTTGGCATGAGGTTTAGCATGAGGTTTAGCATAAGGTTTTGGTTAAGCTTTAGCATGAGACTTATCGTGAAGTTGAGCATGCGGTATAGCATGCGGTTTAGCATGAGGTTTGTCATGAGGCTTAGCACGAAGTTGAGCATAAGGATTAGCAGGAGGTTTACCATTGGGTATATCATTAGGCTTAACATGAGCTTTACCATAAGGTTTAGCATGAGGTTTAGGAACTGTAAAAAAACCAACCTACAGTTATTACTATTCTGAAAATTGTCTAAAAAAATATAAAGATATTTCTATATTATTAAATTTGAAAACTATTATAAATATATAACAATATTTATATCTTCTAATAAATAAAAAATTATATATATAGTATAATATATGAATAAATATAATTAATCTTTAATCTTAATTAATCTTAAATTGCTCGATAATTTTTATAATTTCTAAAAGTTAGCAAAGTGTAAAAAAATCAAACCAATTTAAAGCTTTCGTATCTTTGTTGTAGTGTCTTTATCATGATAACTAAGTCTTTTTGGTTAGTTCAACTCTAGCTGTTACGTAAGGCGAATCCACAACTCCTGGAGCCGAGGATTATCAGTTACAAAATCCTTTCTTTCTCAAGCACCTATCGCAAAGCAAAGCAGAGCTGGGCACACTTGGCAAGTGTTATTCTTTGGGCATTTCAACTTATTATCGATTCAATGTCAAGTGTTTGCCCTGAACTTATGCCTGGCCCGCTCCAGTGCTCCAATAATTTGCTGGCGTCTCCGTGTTTTCTGCCAAGCGAAAAGTCACCCTTGTAATGTTGTTTTTGGTGGGGATGAGGGGGCCGGGTGGTGGGGCGCGTTTTGTCTCTGACTTTGCCAGCTTCCGGTTCCAGCAACAAAATGCGAAAGCTTCCGGCAGGCAAACGCCTACCCCTGGCATCTCCGGAACACCCGCGCACGCCAACTGCCTCACTTCCAACACGTGTCCGGGGCATCTGGTGTGGGTTGGAATAATTCGATGCGGGGGCTGAGTTGTTGTTTTTTTGTTTGGCGGGGGTGGCGGGGGAGGCCTCTGCCTGTCCGGGGCATTGGCTCGGATGCTTGGCTTGATGCGCAGTTGGAGCTTTGCGTTCTGTTATTGTTGTTGTTGTTGTTGTTGTTCGGCTTTCGATTTGGGGCTTTGGTTTTTGTTTCCCCTGTCAGCGCTTGCGAAACTTCAAGGTTAACTTCCGGTTGTCATTTGGCACCCTTGCGCAACGTGGGCCAACTTGCGCGGGCTGCCACAACAAGGCCCAGGCCCCATGCCCCAAGTCCCAAAATGCCGTCCAAGACGCCATATTGTTGCCTTACTGCCATTATGTAATCCTAGGCCCGATTGTTGCCCGGTCCAACGGCTGCGTAGGCGTTTCCGCTTCGTGGGTTCGTTCAACTCGCTGCTGCCATTAATCTTGCCCATCCCACATCCCATCCCCGGGATCGCTTAGCCACTGTTCCGTACGCCGTACTCTCGCCAGCTCGCATGAGGTCAATGTCTTGGCTTTTCTCACTTCCGCTCGCCCACGACTTTTCGCTGGCGATTAGGATTACTTTTCTTTCAAATGTTGTTTTGTCATTCGCATTAAATTGATGAATTTGTAGCTGGCTAAAATACTTCCCTGTCGCATAGATAACTCATTGCTGACCTTTAACGCGGTTCCTAGAAATAGAAATGTAAACACGGTGAGGTCATGACCTTTTTTATGCGCCAGTATCCACGTTAGCTGTTAGCTAATGCCAAATATATTCACTTGGCTATATGGCTTATCGTATATGTCGGCTTAGCTTTCGATTTCCATTTGAGCTCCCCCATTGCCTGAACCAGCTCCACAGCTGGCTTGTGGTTTCCCCCTCTCTTTGCTTTAGCGAATTCTAGGGAAATTACAATCTAGTGACCCACTTTGACCGCAGCGCGTAACAAGCTGAGATTTCTCACGCTTCACATCGCGATAATATCCATGTATTCGTAGCTTCTAGTTGAACCCAAAACTCATGCATAGTTCTCGGAAATGTGTTGTCAAACTTAAACAATTTCTTGCTCGAGTATATTGGCGTTGCGCAATATCCTTCTGTTCGCTAGAGGCTTCAAACCTATATTAACTGGGGGCGTGGCAGTCCGCTAAAATCGATATATCTCACTCAGTTTTTAAGCTAATTGCATACAACTTTTTCAGGCAGATTACTGCTGATCTCTTCTATATATCGCACACAAATTTCTTAGCTACGCCCACGGGGGGTGTGGCAAATTGATTAAATCTTTATATCGTAGGGCGGGTAAGTCGACAGATATTTTCCAAAATAACAATCAGAATTTGCCTCTGTTTCGATCGGTGAGGAGTATCGCGCCGTCGGCTACGCCCGGCTGCAACGTTCTTACTTGTTTTACGTCTTTCCTGTCTCGACGTCTTGGAGTATTGTGCTCGATAAGCAAGAAGTTTTGTTTGTCACATAAAGCGCAAACGTTTTCCATAATTATCTTTATGTAATTGGTTGTCAGCGTTTGTTAAGTTCAGTGCAGTTGCTTGTGCCAATTTCAAGGTTTCAGCAATTATTCAATACAGCCCTAGTCCAGTCCCCCCGTTTCCCCCTCCCCCCCTACCCTCGCGCGAATGTGCCAACATCAACGGGTTTGCGGTGTCGTTGTGGCGTTTCCTGGAACCGGCCCCAGCTAAAATGTAAACAGAACTACGAATAATAATAAAAAAAAAAAAAAAAACAGAAAGAAACAAAATTAAAAAATATAGCGCACAATTTTCAGTTTTCACGCTTTCGTTGCATGACGACGTTTCAAGTTCAGCGAAATGCCAGCTCTCTTAGCTGGGGGCGGGGGCAGACTTTGGGCCCGGGGTTCGGCCAATGACCAATGTCCGCTAGTCGTGGTCGAGACAATTGCGACGTTGATGACGCACTCGAAACTGCTGAGACTCGCACTCGGCACTCGCGGCCAGCGTGAATGACCCGTGGGCGCTTCGCCACCGGAAGGGGGACAGGGGGGGGGGGGCGGACTGAAATGCGAGTCTTAACACAATTAAAATAGTGTAGAGCTAGGCATGTGGTCATTGATTGGGCCAACGGTTGGCTTCACTGCGTCCCAAAACGCAACACGCCCATTCCTAACCCCCGCCCACTTCCACTGCCGTTGTCAGCGCTTTTTTTTTGTTTTGTTATAGTTTAACAAAGATTATTCTAGGCCCCTTTTGAATGGAATGGAAATATGTCACACCGTTGGCCCACCCTGACCTTTGCTCCAATACTCTGAGGGCCCATTTGTTGTCACGGGCTGACATTGAAATTTTAATAGTCAGTTATTTTTATTTATGCTATGTAATTGTTTAAGGGTTATTCTACAGCTAAGAATCCAATGTCAGTTTTATTTGTGCTAGCTTATTTTAATTTTTATTGGGTGTGAGTTTTTGAGAATTTGATGTTTCCGTAAAAAGTGTTCCCCGATAGTGTTCCCAGATTCAACAAACAACTTTTCAATATCGGGATTTAATTAAATTACTTAAAGTATGAAACTAAGCAAAAAAATTTACTATTTCCTTTTACAATTTTGATTTGAGTTTCTCTAAAAATATTCAGAATCTATTGTTTTTCTTGCTTGTTTAATTTCTTCCCTAAAATTTGGCCATTAATTATCCAAGTTACTATCCTAACATCATTTTATTTTTCAAATAAATTTTGTATCTTTTGCGGTTTTTATATACATTTGTATTTGTATTTAAAAGCATGTACATAATGTTTTTTCAATGCGGTTACATAAATATCAGTAATTAAATTTATATTACATTTAAAACAAGTATTAAAATTGCTTAGAAGTAGTTTGTAATTTTTTTTTGCATTTAAATTCATTTTTATTATCTTTAATTGTTAAACCAATTACGTGCTGATATATGTATGCACTATAAGGCAAAAGTCACGATCAAAACAAAAAACGGTCATGCACACATTAAAAAAAAAATTGATAAGCATTGCCATTCTCACTAAATATAAAGACTATATAATTTGAAATATATTTTCATGATATTTAAAAATGTCATAAAATGACTGCCAAATGAGTCATAAAGGAATATCTTTGTAATTGATATATACCCTTATAGACAAAATTTTTTTAAATGGTTTAGAATTTAGTACATTTTTCATTTTTGGCTCTATTACAATAATATCTCTAACATGTCAAATAAAAGAATACTTTTAAATGAAATTAAATTAAAAGCGAATACATATATATTTTGTAAAATAAAGTATTCTTAATTTCCCAACTAAAAATAAAATCATATCTAAATTTGGGTTAACGTAATTATTTACACACAAAATCAACTAAGTAAATGATACTTTACTTTACAAAATTAAACTTTAAAGCTTAATTTTCCAATATTTCCATATGAGCATATATTCCGTGATGATTTCATAAGAAGCTGTGTTAAGCTGACCTGGAGTTGAACTCTAACGGTACCTTAAACTTCTCCTGAACTGCTCCTGGTGGCACTTGCAGCTCATGGAAGAACATGCCTCACATCTGCCAAAAAAAAAAGGAAGAAGCAGATAAGTTTGGTGCAGCTGTTGCCGTTGCGAACGCTTCACTGGCCAGTTGACATTTGATATGGCCTATCACTTCTTCGGTTTTGCATTATGGCCAGAGCCAGTGTCTGCTTTCGTTCAGTGACCTCTTTCAGAAGCAGCGCCCAAAGAAAGTTGTGCGGCGCATGCGTCACGGCCAAAATAGCTGAAAACTGTATTTTTTTTCTTCTGTTTTTATTATAGAAAATATCATAGTTATAAATATATGTGTGTGCTCGATAACGATCATCGAGGCCCAACTCCAACTTCAACTTCACTTCTTCGTGACCTCAATAGGCAAACAGCATTCAAATCTTTCGCTCTCGGCGCTCAACTCTCACTTTTGCCGCTCGCCGAGGGCTTCACTCGAGGTTCGTTTCGCGTTTGCGGTGAAAATAATTCAAATTTGGGTTCAACAAACCCGCCCGAATCCAATTGGGAGCAATGACACCCGCGTAGACCCGTTGCCAATGCATTATGATAATCATAATGATTATTGTCATCTTTGTATGCATCACTTTCTTTAAAATCCCCCCAAAAAAAAAAAACAAAAAAGAAAAACAAAATAAGAAGAAAATACCAACTGGATTCTCAGCTCCACATTTTTCACTTTCTTTTTCCGATTAGTTATTAAACGTTTCAGCTCAGTTAGGTTCGCTTCGGCGCTATAGTTTTTCGAGTAGGGTAATTGATGCCCACCTACCAAAAGAAAAAAAAGATGGAAAAAAGCAAGAGTTGAACTTCAACTGGCAAAAAGAAAGTGTTGAACTTTCGTGGTCTTCGGTCGCTTTTGTCTATGTCTCAATTTGAAATTTGTATTTATCGTGGCGTACATTGAATTGCTTTTAATGGGAAAAGTGTTGTAGATCAGCAGATATTCCGTTTCGGGGTGTGTACAACAAAAACAAAAAAAAAAAAAACAAAAACAAAAACGAAAGCGCCGAAAATCGTCTATTCGAGCCGTTTGAGGTTTCGGACCTGGCGGTGTGGCAACTGCAGCTCAAGGCCCTAAACAGATGCTGCCGGTCGCTGCGGGTTCCCCAACGTGAATTACACGGCATTAAAACAGTTAACAGACAGTTAACAGTTGAGACGAGCCAGTTGGCTGTCGCAAAAATTAATGTCATCTTTAATATTTTTACTGGCTCTGACCGACTGAACCAGCGCGCTTTAAGCCTTGAGTCCCAAGCCCTGAGTGAGCCCGGAGCCTTGAGGGCCAGCGCGGCCCATTAAGAAAGTCGCCGGCTGCAAACAGCCGGGGCTGCAACCGAGGGGCAGCGAGGGGCAACAGGATGTCGACGTCTTTATTTCCGTAACGTCTGCAGTTTTTATAGGCCCTTTATTTTGTTTTTTTTTTTTCTGTTTTTTGTTGTGCGCTCCAGAGTCGCCTCCTGACACTGGTTCTGCGGCGGCAACACCAGTTGCATTTTTTATGCGCTTGCATAAAACAGTTTTTAAATGCTTCACTTGGCCAGGTTGATGTGTCATTGGAGTTTCTGGGTCAGCAGCGTCGGCAGTGAAAGTCGCGTCACAAGGTGCAATGCTTTGTATAGTTTTCTGAGGGGATAACACTAAAATATGCCCATGGGCACAATTCAACATATGCTGTGCGACTTCGACTAGACTTTAACTGCAGAATATATTTCGCGCTCAACTTAAATCTTACACTTGAAGAACGATTGCCGCAAAATAAAAATTACTCTCGAACTTAACATCTCAAACAGTTTTATTTATGGTTTATTTTTATTTTGATTGTAGATTAATAAAATAAAAATTAAACTAAATATATATTAAATAAAAATAAATAGATAATTATGTTTAGAAAGTTTTAGCCCAAAAATCGATGTTCTTATCAAATTTGAAATATATAGAAATTTAGGTTTTTATCATAATTAAATTTTTCTTTATTACTTTTTTGTTGGTTAAATTTGACTGCTATATACTAACTATATAGCTGTCAAAGAAACAGTCACTATATACTATTCTGATAGTGACTAGTAACTGTTCTTTTTTTTTTTATTTTCTAATTTGCATATAACTTACCACGCTTTTATGCTACCTAAACTGGGTCAACTTAATGCCCAAATTTCACTCTCATTATAAACTTGTATGGGGCTTTTGTCGGGCTGCCTTTTGTAATTATCTAATGAGATGTGAACGCTGAATATGTAATGTTGGCCAGAGAATCGCGAAAGACGTCTTTTGGCCCGAACTTCTGGCCAGAAATGAAATGGAAATGAAATGAATGGGAAGCAACAAACAAACAAAAAACTATTATAGTGAAAAAAGTGAAAACGTTGACAGACGAAATTGAACAGCAAAAGAAATTTGAAGAATTGTTGGCAGTACAAAAGCAAAGTAGCAAGAAAAAAAAAACACAAAATAACAACAATAATAAAATAAAAATAAAACAAGCAATACACTTTCGCTTTTGCTTTCAATTTCATTTCAAATGTGCTTAACCGTTTGCCCGCTTACCGCTTACCCGTTTCTCTCTGCCGCTGCGGATCGGTTGCGCATGCGCGGCACGAGCTAACTGCGAGGAGGGGCAGGGGTTAGAGGGGGGGGGGGGTTGGCAGCGATTTGGCACATGGAATTGTGATGATGGCTTCGGTTAATTTACGTTGATTTTTTGGCTTGTGTTTCATGTAATTCAAACTTAAAACAGTTGCTTGGGGCATTGAACTTTGGCGAGGTGCCCATAAAATAAATGTAACTCTATCTAAAATTAATTATTAACAATGGGTAAGCTAAAGACTTGATGAATGCTAATTAGACTTGATTAGAATTTTGCAAGAAATTTTTCATTCAATTTTGGTTTAGTTCAATTTATAATCAATATTAAATTTGTTCACTGCCGTGTACCATCAAGCTATCGATATTTTATAAATGGAAATCGCTCGTGATTAAAAGTTTATTAAACTTGTCAAAAATTGTTGCTTGTTCATGAAAAAAAAAAAAAAAACGTTTCAATGTTTGAGGTTAATTCGCATAATTCATTGCAAAGACCCTCGGCGGCAATTATGAGGTTATTTGTACGTCGTCGGCCTCCTCTGCCGCGGTGTTTACTGTACAGAGCTGCGATTGTTGTTGCTACATTTTGAGCAGCTACTGCAACATTGAGCTTGGCTCATGGCACTGGAGCAGAGCACATGACAGCGTCGACGTGGAGGCAGCGGCAGTTGCGGGTGTTTGCCGCAGCAACAAAAACAACAGCAACTACAACAACAACAACAAAAAAAAAAAACAAAAAACGACACTTGCTAATTGTCTCTGACCTTTTTTGGCATATTTCAGTGGCGAGGCTTTTTGGTTGTCGTGCACGCCAAGCGCATAAATTGGCGCCAAATCAGCGACTAGCCAAAATAAATACCGAAAATTGAAAACTGAAAACCGAAGCGAACAACTCCAAATCCACAGGTAGGTCCAGTATTTTGTTGTTTTTTTTTTTTGTTGTATTTAATTGGGTTACACGCCGGCGCTTTCCTTTCGACGTTGTCGATTTTTGGTTCATTGACATTTAAGCCAACTCCAACCCAGCCGCCGCTGCAGACTCTCGATTTGCTTCAGCTGCATGTGGAAAAGAAAGTAAAATTGAACAATTTGTTGCCGCTGTCTTTGGTTCCGCTCCAGATACTCGTGGCGTCGAGGCCAGTTGCTGTCGTCGTGGCTATGGATGGCCACCCCCTCCCCTCCCCTCCCCTCCCCCCCTCGCTGCATTAGTACCCCCTAGCCGTATACACCCCGAACACTAGTCCAGCTGCCGTCGTCGGACGCGTCCACTTGTTGAGTTCAAAAACCTCTTCGAGTTTCACTTTCGCTGTCGGCAGCTGCGCCGTCGCAGCCAGCCAAGTGAAATTTTGTACGGCTTTTATATGTATACACACACACACACACACATACTTATTTATAAAAAAAAAACATGTACAAAACATTTGTGTACCAAACACAGCCGCACATTTTAAGTGCCTTACCTGGGTTATTGACATCGTTTCGGTTTGCCCAACTCACGTGAGGCTGGCAATTAATATGCACGCATAATTTAAGAAAATAACAAGAAAATCATTTAAGTTTAACAGTAGATTAAAGAAATTCATTTATATTTGCTTACAATTTCGCAGATGATCTTTGCTGATGATACTTCACTTGGCATCCATTCTGAGTTCCAAAAACTAATTTATTAAATATACAATTAATTATTAAATAATTAAATAAACAATAAAATGCAAAGTTTATTCATTTTCTACTTATGTTTTAAAATTTATAATTTAAAAAACAAATTTTTAGCTCTGCAAAACAATTTAAAAAATTCCTTCAAAAATAATATAGTTTTAGTTATTATTAAATATTATTACTTATTGTCATCCTACACCCTCTACCCTACCCCCTCTCGCCAACCACAACTGTAATACAGCTCAACCTCTAAGCCAAAGAAAACATAAAACCGAATATTTCCCATACAAAGCTGAGATCATATTTGAACAGATTAGATAATGCTATGTGACTCAAGAATTTTTATGTTTATTTTAAAAGCCTATTTAGCGCCTAAAGCAAATTGCAATGGGTGTGCTTGACATTAAAAGTAATACAGAAATCGTATTGTTGTTGTATTTATTTAAACATTGCCTTGGCTAAAGGTTGTCCGATGTTGTCGCCGCCGCAAAACAAAAGGCGTTCAGTTCAGCTCAGTTGGTCTTATTATTATTTTATTTTCGTTGTATTTGTTGTTGATTTTTATTTTTATTTTTGTTTGTTTTTTACATAAACCTAAACTAAAAATGGCAGATTGAATGTTGGAACCTCCAAATAATTTATTGTTGCCTGCTGCTAGTCGTCAGGCCGGCTGCTCATATTGTTTTATTTTTTTTTTTTTCAATTTTTTATTTCATTTTCAATGTTTGCGGTATGTATTGGAATTGGGTCACTTGCAAAAAGTCGCGTGCTCGCTGCGATTTTCAGGGGCGTACATAAAAACGCCTCAGTGTCGCGTTGGAAACGCGCGCGCGACTTTGGCCGTTTGCAGCTTTGAACTTTGCGCGTTTTGTGCGCGTATTTTGCATTCAGTTGTTGTTGCTATTCTGTTGCCTGTTGTTGCCTGTGTATTGTATTGTGTATTTTTGTGTTCATTGTCTCTTTTTTTTTTAATGTTGCTTTGCCCCGTTGCACAGCCTACTTTGTTTTGGCCCCCATTAGACTGACAAATTTCTCCGCCATTTCACCGACGCGACGCATTTCTTTGGCGCTTTGTTGCTTGTTGCTGTTGTTTCTGTTGTTGCAAAAGTCCGTTGACTTTCGTTTTCATAAGCGAAAGTGTACTCCATTTATTTTAAATTTTAAAGTTTTTTTCAGTCTTACTTTCTTGTAGTTTTGTTGCATTTCTTTAACCCGTCAGCGACTGAAACGGGTTTTCAGCTTGCTTTCTGGGTCAACGAAAAGTCTCTGTGTGTGTGTGTGTGTGTGTGTGTGCGTGTGGAAAGTGTTTCTTGTTTATTTTGTTTATATTCCCCCCCACTTTTTGTCTCCCATATGGAAATGATTGAGCTGCACTCGGCGATGCCCAACAACAAACGCACGAGTCTCAATTATTTGATTTTGAGCATTTAATTATTAGAGAGAGATCCCCAAAAATTAACTTAGCCGAGTTGACTGAACTGTTAAACATAAAGGAGAGAAACTTTGCCGTATCAAAAGCAAAGAAAGTGAATTTCAAAATTGGGTCGCACAGTGGCCCCCACTTGATATTTTTCTATGATTGCGACTATTGTTGTCATTGCTGTTGCTGTTGTTGTTGTTGTTGGCACAAATTGCTGGCGCTTAGAGCGCTTGTTGTTGTCATCGCAGTTGTTACTGCTTAATGGTGGTAATAAGTATTGCCAACTAAAAGTGAAAAGTTTTGTTATTACGCGCATTAAGCTTAACGCGCAAGTTCAATTTTTGAGCAAATTTATTCAGTGTAATGACAGATGAAGTAATTTATCTATCTAATCTGATAACTGAAATATAATAATCACAAAGGTATTCCTTTTAAAGCTCGTAATCAGATTAACCATAAGTTTAAATGTTTAATTCTTTCAAAGGAAATTTGAACAAAAATATATTTCAATATGCCATTTCCTAATTACTTTGTTTTTTTTATTTATTTTAAATTATGTTAAAATCTCTCAATTCTTGAGCAAATTTAATACTTTTAATGACAAATGTAGTAAATATTTATCCAACAGATTAATAGGCTGATAACTGATATATAATAATCACAAAGGTCTTCCTTTTAAAGGTCGTAATCCCATTTGGGTCTAAGTTTAACCAAAAGATTAAATTATTTAATTAAAATTTTGACAAAAGATTTCTACAAATTGGGAGTTATAGTTCAAGCTCTTTTTACCTTTTTTTTCTGATTTCTTTTTTACACTGCAATTTATTATTATCCTTCTTTCGCGCTCCAATTATCGAGGCCGGTCAAAGGTTATGTCTCAATTTACAGCCGTAAATTGCGTTCCACGAATTTTTTGTAAAACATCATAATGACAGCAAAATAACAACAACAGCAACAACTGCTGGTAAACATTGTTAACGCCTACGCTAAATACTAATTACATACTAAGGGCCAGGGAATGTTTTCTTTAACTTTTTAATACGACATTTATACTGGCAGGATCTAAGCATTCCGTTATGATGGATGCTCACATCGATTAAACATCTATATAATATTATGCAATTATAAATATAATTATATAAGCTTTAAGGCTCGTTGCCAAAATTTGCTCTTCCGGCTGTTTTTTTTTTTAATAATAAAAGCAGGCTTGCCAGGGTATCAGCCAGTCGGCATAGCGACTTTAATTATACCTTTTTTGTTTTGTTGACTATGACGCAGTTGGCCAAGCTGAGCACGCAGCCCAAAGACACAACCCACAAAGTATTTTATTTGGTTAATCAGCGGCTGTTGAAACAGGATAAGTACGGCCTTGAAACACAGGTAAATGTGTGTGTGGAAGGAAATGGGGAACGCAGGTTGGATCAAAGAGTTTATGGTATATGCTGATTGATGGGGCAAACGCCCAGGTCCATAGGTATTCATTTGCCTGTCATTAGGTCGGCTCGTAGTTTATGAGCCAAAACATAAACATAAGCCCGGCTAGGTTCTGAATAGGCCCGGCAACTGATTGAATTGCGTAGCGGGTCGCGTTTTCTGCCGTTGCCGCGTATTATCATAACATAACCTTCGGCTTATTTTGGTTAACTTTATGGAACTTTGTGCAACCCCCAGAGCAGCCCCCATTCGTGTATATGTGTATATATATGTACATAATACATAATTGCTGGCGTATGCGGCGTATACGTGACGGGTTCTTTAACGCGCCGCATCCTTGGCACCATTTTATGCCAAAAAATAAAAACATGAACCCAGCCCATTGTATAAAGTAACGCATAAACTGTCGACATCCTGCGAGTTGGCCTGAATTTTGTAAAGCTCTGCTTTATATGCCCATAAAATAGAGCTTATGAGCTTTCTATTTACATTTGATTGCAGATTTCATGCATGAATTGGGGCAGAATAGATAGCTAAGGGAGAGGGGGCAGCAGGGAAGGGGAAGTTTCTAAATACGGTTGGGATTAGATGAGCAAGTAGGAGCTGTCAGTAAAAATAAGTTATTATCATTAACATCTATCGTTCAGTTTAGCCTTCGTCCAAGTCGTAATTTTAATAAAAGTAAGAGTTCTTAAAATTGATAAGATTTGTGTTTCTATGCTATACTTTTAGCTATCTATTTTTATTATATTTTATATTTATTTTTTTATTTTATTTATTTCGTTAACAATAAAAATGTAACTTTTGGATTTAAAATAATTCTTGTAGTGATGAGATTTTTATTTGTGTGGTATATTTTCAGCTATCTATATTTATAGTATTTTGTACTTATTTATTTATTTCATTTATTTCAACAACAATAAAAAAAATACCTTTTTGATTTAATAGAATTCTTGCTGCCTTGTTGAGATTTTTGTTCTTATGATATATTTTCAGCTATCTATATTTATAGTATTTTATACTTATTTCTTTATTTCATTTATTTCACCAACAATAAAAGAAATACCTTTATGATTTAAAAGAATTCTTGCTGCCTTGTTGAAATTTTTGTCCTTATGATATATTTTCAGCTATCTATATTTATAGTATTTTGTACTTATTTATTTATTTCATTTATTTCACCAACAATAAAAAAAATACCTTTTTGATTTAAAAGAATTCTTGCTGCCTTGTTGAGATTTTTGTTGTTATGATATATTTTCAGCTATCTATATTTATAGTATTTTATACTTATTTCTTTATTTCATTTATTTCACCAACAATAAAAAAAAATACATTTTTGATTTAATAGAATTCTTGCTGCCTTGTTGAAATTGTTGTCCTTATGATATATTTTCAGCTATCTATATTTATAGTATTTTATACTTATTTCTTTATTTCATTTATTTCACCAACAATAAAAAAAATACATTTTTGATTTAATAGAATTCTTGCTGCCTTGTTGAGATTTTTGTTGTTATGATATATTTTCAGCTATCTATATTTATAGTATTTTATACTTATTTCTTTATTTCATTTATTTCACCAACAATAAAAAAAAATACCTTTTTGATTTAAAAGAATTCTTGCTGCCTTGTTGAAATTTTTGTCCTTATGATATATTTTCAGCTATCTATATTTACAATATTTTATACTTGTTTCTTTATTTTACCTACTTCACCAACAATGAAAAAATACCTTTTTGATTTAAAAGAATTCTTGCTGCCTTGTTGAGATTCTTGTTCTTATGATATATTTTCAGCTATCTATATTTATAGTATTTTATAATTATTTATTTATTTCATTTATTTCACCAACAATAAAAGAAATACTTTTATGATTTAAAAGAATTTTTGCTGCCTTGTTGAAATTTTTGTCCTTATGATATATTTTCAGCTATCTATATTTATAGTATTTTATACTTATTTATTTATTTCATTTATTTCACCAACAATAAAAAAAATACCTTTTTGATTTAAAAGAATTCTTGCTGCCTTGTTGAGATTCTTGTTCTTATGATATATTTATTTATACTTATTTCTTTATTTCATTTATTTCACCAACAATAAAAAATATACTTTTTTGATTTAAAAGAATTCTTGCTGCCTTGTTGAGATTTTTGTTCTTATGATATATTTTCAGCTATCTATATTTATATTATTTTATACTTATTTATTTATTTCATTTATTTCACCAACAATAACAGAAATACCTTTATGATTTAAAAGAATTCTTGCTGCCTTGTTGAAATTTTTGTCCTTATGATATATTTTCAGCTATCTATATTTATAGTATTTAATACTTATTTATTTATTTCATTTATTTCACCAACAATAAAAAAAATACCTTTTTGATTTAAAAGAATTCTTGCTGCCTTGTTGAAATTTTTGTTCTTATGATATATTTTCAGCTATCTATATTTACAATATTTTATACTTGTTTCTTTATTTTACCTACTTCACCAACAATGAAAAAATACCTTTTTGATTAAAAAGAATTCTTGCTGCATTGTTCTTTCCACTTTTTGCGTTGCTCCCCACTTGAGTTTCATCCGCTGGCAACGCTTCTCCTTTAATTTACCCAAATTCATCCCCAGATGCAGACCCAAGGTTGTCCGCAGCTCGAAATGGAAAAGGTAAATGTAAAGATATTCATAAAATTCGGCTATTTTCATGGCTGACATTTGAAGCATACATTAAACTCAATTCTCGTGGCTGCTTCCTGTCGAACCGAATATAGTTAAACATTTCGCCGGTCCACTGTTGGCCACCCCTTTCGCACCACTCACATCCAGACATCAAGTGCTGATCAGCTAGCTGAATCGAAAAGTTATTCATTTTATGCACCGTTCGATCGGCTAAAGTTTGGCATATTGAACAGCACTTCCTGAATCGATCAATTGGCGAAGAGCACGCTGACATTGAAGTCGAGCAAAATGTTTGCCATAGTTTGCAATGCTAAACGCGTTCAAACATTCAGCAAAAAACCAAGTCAGAGCGTTGCAGTCGGGTGTAACCGACTGCGCAATACTTGCTCAGCGTATGATAATAGCTTAGAACGGCCTTAAATATTATTGTTATTTTGTTTATTTATTAATATATATATATATTTTAAATTAATTTAAATATTTCGCGGCTTACCCCCAAGATATATAAAACAGTTGTGCTATCTGTAGAGCAGGGACAGGAAAACGGACGTGGCACAAACCGAATAAGCTCGTTTCGCTTCGCGAGCGAGTGTATTAGGAGGCGAAGAAAAGAGGCCTCCGGCTAACAAAATTTTATGCGCATTTCGTCGGGGCCCGTAATGCGAGCGATGTCCTTGACAGGCGGCGACTGGAGACAGGCGGCGCCGCAATTTCGCCGAGCCACCTACAAGCCGCCCGTCGCCTGTCGCCGTCATCTCTAAGATATTTATCGATGGCAACAGTTGGTTGCCATTGCCAATGCCACTGTCCCGGGGCACGCACATGGATACCATAAAAAAGAGCACGGTCGTTCTGATTGTCGGAGCCAAGGACCCTTGGCTATAAAATGAAAACTTGGCTATCCACGAGCAAATATTGTCAGAACTTGCATAAACATTAGTGCTAACTTAAGATTGTATTTGCGCAGCGACTTGACTACCCTGTTGATGTTCAACTAAGGGAACATAAATATTTTGTGCACATATATATATGGCGACCTACGTCTGTCCGATCTAGTTGATTTTAATTTTCGCATCGAAGTAGAGCAAAATCAGAGCGTTCCCACTTGTTTCCACGGGCTTTTCGTACTGAAATCAACCTTGACAGTATTTAAAATTGCGCTCATCATGCGCCTGATTTGCGGGGGCGGGAATGGTAAACAATCTGACGCCTCCGCAGTCAGAATGCTGATTCTCAATGCCTTCGGTATCGACATCATCAGCATTTGTTCTCGACGCGTTCGACGCGCGTAATCGGAGCCCTCGGTTCGTATAAATATCGAGAGCATATTTAAATATTTATGAAACGTAATTCCCAGCCTTCGTTGAACGATCGCTGCAAGTTCTTTTCTGTTTATAATAAAAACTTACATTTCATGCGTAATTTGATTTACTTAACATATCGCAACGATCGATATGACTGACGGATTATGAAACGATTTTTTCGCAATGTGCCACAATCGATTGAAGGCAGTCCCATAAACTTTTCTGCTCCATTTTCAGAGGCAACAATGCGTAGACTCAATGCCAGAGCGCATTTGCAAATGGCAAGCGGCCAGCTTCTGCGCTGCATCTGTGTCTGCCACAGTCGCTGCCACAGTCGCTGCCACAGTTGCTGCCACATTTGCTGACTTTGTTGAAACTCAAGATTTGAATACTCGACTGCGGCCACGGCCACGCCCACTGCAGCCTAGAATGGTCCTTGAAATGTGCCTAAGACGCATTTAAAACACTCGACGCTCTCGTCAGCGTTTCCAGCACCAGCCACGAAATCGATGCCAGCTCCCGTTCTGCTTCTTCTTCAGCCTTTGCAGTGGAGCGGCACGCGAATCGCGCCAAGTACAATATTCAAGCGTCCACTTGGCAGACAATTAAGGTTATGATAATCGAGTATGCTTGAGGAGCTCCTTTAGCCAGGTGCGCGGTTAGCGAGCACGCAGAACAGTCTGCGGTAATTAAAGATTCGGTTTGCTTCAGCCCTGCAGAGGGTATTCGATTTTGACGGGAAAGGAAACTTGGGCGGGATATATGTACATATGTAGCATTTTCTATCTGTTTTCTATCATACAGATTGAATGATATTTAATAATAATAATAATAATTTGCTTTATTTGCCGTTTGAAATTTACATTTTGCTTAAAGCTAGCTTTACATTATGAATCAGAGTTTAGATGTTGCATCTTTACAGCTGAGATATGAACATGAATTATATTTACAATTATTGTTATATTTCTATTTTTATTGAATGATTAAGGAAAAATTTGGCTGAGAAAAAACCTTGAGAATGATATTTGCTGCAGGCAGTTCGTACTATATCAAAATCGAACTACTACAAAATTATTATTTTTTTGTGTGAACAACTTTCGTGTTCCCCGCAAATTCAAATTTTAAACAACAAAAAACACTGTATAACATATATGTAAATATATAAAAATAAAAATAATTATCATATATACTACATACTAATTGTAAAAAAATGTAATCTAAGCAAAGCTATTTGAAACCCGCAACTGTTGTGCAATTATGAACCGTATATTCTGATAAAAATTGCTAAACCAGAATGTAAAAAAGCCAAATATATATTGTGTATTGGTAAAAGCAAAATTAAACATAAATATTTTTCTATTAAATCAAATGAAAGAATTATTCAAAAATAGCATTGGATTATTTCGTAGTACAGAAAATTAATTAAGCATGTCTACGATTAAGTTTACTTTATTTTATTGGCCGAAAACTGTTTCTATAGTCATGCCAGGTTTGATTAGGTTAGATTTGGGATTTTCCTTTAGGAAAACCTACTGTCAAGCTCTTGAAGGTTTCGAGCAGATCCCGCGTCAGTTACAGCTCTCAAAATGGTTTTGGTTGTAAAATATTCCCGATTTTTAATTAGACAATTAAACAAAATGTCGACCTTTGAAATTTTTGTTGAGCGCTGTTTTGATTTGGGTCAAGTGACAGGGAGAAAAAAGAAACCGAAAAATTTGAATTAAAAAGTTATCGTGTGGATTGTGCTGAGTGTTTGGGATGGCTTCTGAAATTTTTGTGGTGCTCGTCTCGGGCTCCACAGGCTAATAAAGCCAACGCCGGCGCATGGAGCTTTTGTTTGTACGCACCCATGTGCCCCATATTAAACGGGTTGCTCGACTATTGTGGTTAATGTTCATTTAAAAATAATATTGGCAAAATAAAAGTTAAATATGCATTTGTAAAATATGTTTTTACTGTTTAGATTCTTTTGGTTTTGTCTTTTTTTGCTATTTCACAGCTACCCAATAATTGCTGTAAGGGGTATGCAAAATTCGGCCTACGTTTTGGCATTCTGTGCTTTTGTGTTTACGGCCAGCTCTCAACTTTGACCTTGAATGCTAACCAAAATAAAGGGAGAAGAAGAAGCAGCGACATTTTGGGGGTTGGTGCAAAGCTTTGGCAAACCTGCAGCAGTTTGGGGCGAAACACAATACAATTTTGGTAAAAGTTTTCTGCCCGCCGCCGCCCCTCTCGTCCACCCAGCTCTCCCCCCACCTGCCCCCAGCCAAGGCGCCAAATGTGCGCCAAAAACATTTTCGACGCAATTTCGTTGCGCTCCAATTTGGCTTTTGTCTGTTGGGGGATGGTTCCAGCTGGGTTGGGGCGTGGACAGGGTAAATATTTTTTTATTGTAATTGTGTAAATAGCAAAATGGCTCTAGGTTATTGGCTTGTGGGGTTAGCGCGGGTGTATTTTGTGCGGTTGTTTGCCTTGGCGCCGCGTTGGAGGTGGGGGGGAGCATATACACAAATACATATATGTTTCTAAATATGCTGCTGCACCTATATTTGTGTGATCATTGTAAAATTAGTAGGTTGATTTAACCGCCGCTGGCGGTTTGTTCACTTGCCAAAACTCAATTAGCCAAAAAGTCTTCCAGGCGTGGAGCTTCATTTGCGTGAATTGTGGCACAGCCTGCAGGCAAAAACAAAACCAGAAGAAGGAAAAAAACCATATTCCCGAATGTGTGCCACGTGTAGCGCAGCAATCAGGCGGGCTTGCCGCAAGTACTCCCACGCCGATGATACTCTGGATAAGGTAGCTTCGCACGCGCCGACCCAGGCCAGCGTCGGCTGAAGGCATCCAATGTTATTGTCAAGGACATTTCAATACAACACACGCGTAGTCGTCACCCTCGTCACCGCCTCCCCTCCTCGCCCCGCCCGGGATGCTGCTGCGACGCGCTTTTGACCTTTCTGAAGGAGATTTGTTGAACTGCGAAATTTGTGCTACTTGTTGGCAACTTGATGGCCAGGCCAAGAACTTGGCTCCGGCCCAAACTGGAAGTTGCAGATTGAGCAAACATATAAACACACATATACATATATATATAGTGCAAATGTAAACACTTGAAGTTTCAACGTTTTTACTAGATATCTCTTTAATATGAGCACACTTTATTTTTTTTATCGCAATATCCGCACCAGATTTATATTGATGTGACATCGAAAGACATTCTAATCCAGATTTTGCATATTCTGCCTGTTGACAAAGAAAACAAACGAATCGAGAAATTTCTCCAAATAAATCAGTTTAAAACCAAAAATCGCTCTGGCGCCTCTTCACGCAAAATAAACAGACTCAGACTTTGCGACATCAGAGTGTGTGTGTATGTGTGTGTGCGTGTGTGTGTGCGTGTGTGTGGGGGGGGGGCTGCCTGTTTGTGTGTGCGTATTTGCGTGTGTGGCAGGCGCGTGTCAGTAATCAAGTGAAAAGCAAAAGGAAGAAGGTAAACGCAAACAACAACGAGAGCAATACAAGCGGCAAGTGCCAAACGCAGAGTACACGCATCGCCCCCGCCTCCCACAAGCCACCCACAGCCAGCTGCCCACACAAACGCCATTTTGTCAATCGCAGGCGCGTGCAACACTTGTCAATGTGACCTTGGTAGCTGCCAATGCCGGCACTCACCCGAGCACCCCCTAGCATATTTTCAGGCGCAAGACCGACCCCCGACTTGCCAACACTCTAAGGGAGAGTCGTAAAACCTTAAGTTATAGTACGCTCAAGTTGTACGCAAATCTGCAACTTATTGTATTGAATTTCTTTCAATACACCGAGTTCTCTTTCTACGCGAACTTTTTCATTTTTCTTTTTTTTATTGATTTGATTTAAGGCGATTTTTAATATTCTTTGAAGTCTTTCTTTGCATTTTTTGTATGTTCTATGAATTTATTTCATTCCCACCCGTCCCAAAGAATAGCGAAATAATTTTCCACAAAAATGCTGAACAAAATCATTTTTTTTGCTATTTTATATTATTATATGTTAGTCTTAATTACATATTATATCCCTTTTTTTTATAATTTTTTTAAGGATAAAAAATAAATTCCCAAGCTAACTCTAAAAAGAAATTCTTAATATTGCTGATTTGAACGTATCTATCGTGTAAAGAAATAATTAATTTGAAATAGTTACGATTAAGCCTGTTTTATTTTCAAGAGCTTGGCAAGTGTATTTTTCGATTCGCCTAATCCAAGGTTACCTTTTCCCTTGTGCGCCGTTCATTTCGCGTTTAGTCCATCATCTCCCATCTTCTATTCCGTTTTACGCCTCATCAAACTGACGACATGTTGGCCGTTTATTAGCCTCTCCTCTGGGGCCAATAAAGGGTTAGGGCTACGTTAACTTTACTATATATAAATTTATTGCTACATTTAGAAAAGCCATTTGAGCGTTCGGTCAAAGTTCATACTCTCACAGATGAGCAATCAAAATTTATTTCAAGAAAACTCTCAGATATTATTAACCAAAAACGTTGTTTCACATTCGTTCTATATCTCGAAATTTAAAAGAAATCCCTATTTACTTATCAATGCATATTTTATTTATTTAATTGTTAATTGTTATTCCCATTTCAAATGTGCAATAGAGCGCCCAATGACTAATAGATTATAAAAAAAAATCCCTCGCCATGGTCATCCGCTAATTTGTGTATATAGTACAGACATATAAGTTCTATATACATACATGCATATATATTGGAAAGTGACTCAGAGTTTTCTATGCAACTTGGTTTCCCATAGATTTTTATGACGAAAATTAATCATACGCCAGGAATACCAGGTCACCAGCAGCTGTAACTAAAATTGCCTTTAAATATATAGTTTAGGAAATATATATGTATATTTTTTTATTTATTTAAATCACACTCTGTAGCGAAAAAAAAATGTTGGTGCAACAGGCGGCACGAACGATGAACAAAGAGCTTCGCTGAACAACAGAAAATCTTCTTTATCATCGCTTTTAACCCAGACGTGTATATTTGTCTATTTATTTGTCATTTTATATGATCTTGGAGACCATAAGGCCCCAGACGACAAATTTTGTACATATGTATATTCGTTTATCAAATGCGATTAATTTCATTTGAACAAAAAAAAAGATGTGTTATTTTTGCAGTGCCTAAGATCTTATAAGCTATATTATTTGTGTGCTATACTTCTGTTATCCACAGATCAAGATAACAAAAAATGTAAACTAAACAACCGCAAAAAATAAATAAATAATTAAAACGTATTTCTGATTTTAGCCACACAAAGGAAAACAAAATCTATGCAAAGGAAATTTTCGCTTAATGGTAATAAGTGTTTTATATTTAAAGCAATCCAATCAGGTATCAGACATTGACAAAACTTATTTTTATGTTTGTTATAGTTCAGAGTTAATGAATAATAACTAGTACATGGTATCTGCTAGTCCAGCAACTGGAGAGAACTCTTAGCGGTTTTCTTGGGGCCGTTTGTAAACTCAATTACTGTTTACACGCGATTCTCCTGGAGATCGCTGTTGTTGTTGTTTCTGTTGTTGTGATTGCTTTCTCACATATTTACCATTTCAGTCGCTCATCGGAGCAGCTGCCTCATCAACGGCGCCGACAGCAGAGCGCCAATAACAACAATAACAGCTGCTGTTGCTGTTGCTGTTGCTGTTGTTGATTCTGCTATCAGCTCTGCTCCCGCTGACGTCGACGTCGACGTCGTCGTCGTCGCCGTCGTCGTCGTCGTCGTCGTCGTCATCGACTGCACTGCAGTTCAAGTTCAATGTCAAGCGCATTTCGCTTTGTATTTGTTTGTATTTGTGTGTTTTGTATTGTTGTCTTGCACGTGTATATGCATATGATTTTATTATTATATTTACCTTATTCCACAAACGTAAATCTTTTTTGTTTATAGTCCAATTTACTCTTTATTGTACTTTGTTGCTGCTTTGCGCATTTTGTTTTCAGCCTTTTTGGCCGAGTTGTAAATATAACTTTGATTCATTTGAACAATGAATATTTTACTGCATTATTTTGACCAAATTCTTTACTATACAAAATGTTGTTCTTTAATTAAATATTTAATTAATTTTCAAACCAAGTAGTAGAAATAGATTAGAGAGATCCTACCATAAATAAATATAATTGAATATTTTATTCATGTCGAACTTTCTCAGCAGCAAATGTGAATTTCTTTCAATTTGCAGGATAAATAAAATATTTATAAGCTCCGCAAAAGTATGAACAAAAATAATTAAAACTTGGCCAGTAGCTGAAAATATATATTCGTAGTAAAAATTAAAAACCTCAAAGAAAAATAAATAATAAAACGCAGATTATGCCCTGCCATTTACTGTTCTGCCGTGCCACCACTCCAAAGGGCAGGGGGCGGGGGGGGTGTAGCTCGACGTGCGTGTGCGTGTGCGTGTGCGTGAGTTCGGCGGGCTTCGCTTCGGCCCGCCTCGGGTTTGGGGCCTCGGCTTCGCCGAGCCACGCACACGCACCGTACGCGAACGCGTTGCGTGGGCCTTTTATTTAGCGCGTGCTCTCATCACCCGCTCCCCGGGCAGCGCTCCCTGCTCCCTGCGCCCAGCTCCCAGCTCACGCTGTTGGCTCGTTCAATCATCTGCTAGAACTTTGCTAATTTCGTCTAATCAGTTAACCTTGAAATTTTGTTTTTTCCCCGGTATTTGTTCTTGTTTCTAAATACATACACACAAGCGTATTGTATAATATGTTGTTGTTGTTGTTGTTGTTGTTGTTGTTGTAGTTGTATTTTTTTTATTTGTTGTCGTGGAATTTGCGCGCGTTGTGTGTATTAATTTATTTGAGGCTCGTTTGATTTCAAGGTGAAATACGCAAAAAAATATATATATATAAGAATCGACCAAGAAGAGTACTATATATCGCAGGAAATTTTAAATGAAACAAGTATGGCGCACTCGTTAGCCTCTGACTTGAAGATACCCTGTAGCCGTGAGCCTTTTGTCGAATATCCTTCTTAAATGCAGATCACCGTTCTATGCGATTCTCATAGCTATCCTCCCCATCATAGCGTATAAGCCTCTCTATTTTTAACCTTTATTAGATCTCAATTTTTCTCTCTTTTTCTGCAATTTGACAGCTTGAAATGATTAATGTGGTTTTTGAAATCTGCCCTTTAGCTAACATCTGTTTAGTATCGACTTTTGGGCTATCGAATTTGAACTATTGCCTGCTGGTACATTTTCATAGATTACTCATACGCCGCATTGCACAGCTTGTTAATTGGCCGCGCTGCTTGCGTCTGCGGCCTCCTTATCTATGCCTGTGTCCCCCTCTGCATTTGTCGCCATCTCTGTCTGCCTCAGCTCTGACATTGACTTTGAAACCAATCAATTTGAGTGAGAATTCAGCTCTCTCTCTCTCTCGCTCGCTCTCTCATCGGCGATCTCGGTATGCTCGTTATTTAAATTTAGAATATATTGCAAAAAGAAAATGATTTCGTTGACGGTGGGGCGCCCACTCCCCCATGCCGCTATCCAGCCGGGCCTGGCGCTATCTGAGTGCCCCGTTATCTACACGAGGCACTCACGCTCGCCCAGCGTTCGTTCGCTTGGGCGCGACAGCGCTTATTTGATTATTTCGCCAAATTCATTTCGCGACACTTATCGCTCAAGGTCACGGGCAAAATTCCACAGCACATACAGGCGGCGACATTGAAAATTATCGCCAGCGGCCAACGAAGAGGAAGAGGCGTCAGAAGCCCCATTAATGTACAGAATATGACACATTCTGAAATAAATGTATAATATATGCTTGATAGTCTCCGTCGAAATGAAACAAACGATTCTTGGTGTTTTTTTTTTTGTTGTTTTTTTTTGTTGTTTTTTTTTTGTAATTTCTGTTGATATATTTTAAATACTTATTTTCATATTTTATTCACATATTCCATTCTGGTTTTAAAACAAACTGCATTATTATTTTATTTCACAAATACAAATTTCGTTCTTTTGAGTGGAGTTTCTTTCTCTCGGATTTCCCAGATACATCTCTATTAATATACCTGCTCGAAGCGCCGCATTTGCTTTGCTCGTTTTTGTCTTTAAAAACTGTTATTGGCTCAATTCACATAAATTTGTGTGACTGATGAAAATATATGTACTATGCATGTATGTACATATACTATATACTCGTTCTGCCAAGTATCGTCCCTCATATAATATGTATATATTATATGCGCCTGCTCAGTTTGGAGTTCAGCTCAGTTATGTTAGCTGCTATTTATGTTTAACATTTACGTTTTTGGTAATTATACGCTTAATTGTCGCAATTTCATTGTTTCAGTTGTCGCTGCTTCCTGCTTTCTCCTCAAATACCCTATCCCTATCGATAGACACACACAGGCTGACTGCTGCAGCACTACACAGTGTGTGTGTGTGTGTGTGTGTGTGTGCTTGTGTGTGTTTTTCCATAAAATATTCAGTTTTAATACAATATTTTTTTTTTTTTTTTGGTTTTTTATTTTTTTTTCTCTTTACTTGTTTGCTAAAATTTACGGACAATTTTACTCACACGAAAAAAAAAATTGTGACATACATCTGTATGTACATATATGTATGTATGTATATATATATATATATATATTATATTATTATTGAAGTGTGATATTTTATTTATGGTTTTTGTTATAACCTTCTTCTCCGCTCATAATATTTGACGATGCTTCAGTTTGCCAGCATACTTGCATAAATTTTAAAAGAATATATTTATTATATGTATGTATATGTATGTATTTTAGATTTCATAATTTTATGCTTATTGTATTCAATTGTCAATCTCTTCAAGTGAAATCTCAAACAATGTTTTTTTTTTCTTTTCTTCTTTTCAATCTGATATAGATATATAAGTACATACTTACAATACAATATGCAAAAATTGAAAAATAATTACGAGTAGTATTCAAAGCGGTAGTTAAAAAAATGAAAACTTCGTTGAAATTAAGAAAATCGATCGCATCTGTAACTGAAACTGAAACTGAAACTGAAAAACCAAAATTTCAAATGAAATAAAAAGAACTGAAGAATTTTGTTTTTATATTTTTTTAAACAATTTTCTTTTATTGATTTGACATACAAATTTCTGCGCCGGTGTTTTTTTTTTCTGTGTTTTTTTTTTTTGTTGATTTTTGTTGCTTACCACAAGAAATAGTAATTAATTAATCATAAGAATTAGAATAATCATAATAGTACTGCATAATTATAATATGTAGAATTAATGTAATAGTTTTTTGCTACCGCAAGTGTATATTTTACTTTTAAATAATATTATATCATTATAATTCTTGTTTTTTTTTTCTTTCTCTTTTTTGTATTTTTTTGCTGAGCTTTTGCCAGCCGCTAAGTTGTTGTTGTTGTTGTTGTTGTTTTTTGTTTTGTTTTGTATTTTGACGCCAATTAAACATTGAATTGTGTAAGCATATATCATATTTTAAATACGTTGGTTTACGTTTAATGTAACATTTAACTATGTACACAACAAATATTTTTAACGTTGGGTTTTTGCTGCTAAAACTCTTAAGCATTTTTGTTTGATTTCATTTTTCATATATGTATAAGTATATGTATTTTTTTGTTGGTTTTTTTTTTTTTGTAATTTTTTGTTTTTTAAGATTTATTTTTAAAATTAGAAAACAATAAAGTTAAACGCTTATGATCTTATACTTTTGTAATTCAAAAAAACTGAATTTTTAACTTAAGTGTAGTTGAATTTCTCTCGCATGTTCTCATGTTAAAAACAGCTTTTGTTAACGGAGATCGCAAAAAAAAAAAAAAAAGTTCACACCATTTTCTTATATTCTTTTTGGGGCTTTCAAAGAATTAGACAAAAAAATTTTGTTTCAATTTGCAGTTTTTTCAAAAAACATTTAAAAAGCAAGTAGTTGAACGCTTTGCTTGCCTACAAATAGTAATTAAATTAATAATAGTATATAATTAAAATGTAAATATTATATTAATAGTATGTACAACAAGTGCTTAAAACTAAAAAAACAATTGAAAGACGTTTCGGAAATCAAAGAGAATTGGATAGAATTATAAATTACAACTACAGCTACAATTATTACAATACACAAAAAAAAAAAAAAAAAAAAAAAAAAAAAAAAACATTTGGCGACATAATTTCTCTTGTCTGTCGTTATTGTTGTTGCATTTGTAACTGCTAAAAATATATATGGTTTATATGCATTGTTGCCTTGCCCACGTTTTTAATACCTCGACGCAGCTGCGTTCAAATTGGTTTTTCTTTTTGTTTGTTACTTTTTAACTTGTTTGTTTAGCGCTTTAATTAATAACTTGTAGTTTAAATATTTAAATTGCATGCATTTTGAAACTTTGTACACTTGCTCATTGTTTTTGTTTTTCATTGATTTTTGTTTTGTTTTTTTTTTTTTTTTTTGTTGTTTGTGAATTTCTTTAAAGTTAAAATAATTTAATTAAATTTTTACGTTTTCATAAATTTCTTACTTTTCTTTTGCTGGCTTTCGTTTTGGGTTTTGTTTTTTTCGCCGCAACAAATTACGTTCTCTACGCCCCCTTGCGGTGGGC